>CM057350.1:312408438-315322069 GCA_030015575.1 Agapanthus africanus | reverse complement strand
ACCCTGCTAGATCGGCGGAGAGGCTGGGGTTCGTCGGGGACTACTGAATCCTCTGGTTCCACCAAAACTTCTGTCGTAGTTTGTGTTGCTGGAACTTCTTCCAGTTCTACCTCCTTGCCACTAATTTCTTTTGCAAGAAATTCCTTTTCTAAAAAGGTGGCATGTCAAGAAACAAACACCTTTTGTGGAACAGTGTGGTAGAAGATATACCCATGTGAGTTCTTGGGATATCCTATAAACTTGCACAGGATAGACCTTGCTTCGAGTTTGTCCAGATTGTGCCTTTTGACATAGGCCGAAAAACCCCATATCTTAACATACTTAAGAGATGGTCTCTTCCCTTTCCATATCTCATATGGAGTGGTAGGCACAGATTTGGTAGGAACAATATTCAATAGGTGTATGGCTGTCTCAAGCGCATACCCCCAGAGGAAATAGGCAACTCAGCATTGCTCATCATAGAGCGCACCATATTTAATAAGGTGCGATTCCTCCGCTCCGATACGCCGTTGTGCTGTGGTGTATAAGGAGGAGTAAGCTGAGAGAGAATCCCATCCTCTTTTAGATAATCCAGGAACTCATTGCTCAAGTATTCTCCTCCTCGATCTGATCGAAGGATCTTAATACTTTTGCCCGTTTGTCTCTACTTCGTGCTTATATTCTCTGAATTTCTCAAAAGCTTCAGACTTGTGTTTCAACAGGAACACATGTCCGTATCTTGAGAGATCGTCAGTGAATGTAATGAAGTAGGAAGAACCGTTCCTGGCATGTGTAGACATGGGAATACATAAATCACTATGTATTAGTCCCAAGAGATCTATAACTCTTTCTCCGTGTCCACTAAACGGATTTTTGGTCATCTTGCCTTTGAGACATGACGGGCAAGTATCATAAGATAAAAATTCAAACGGATTCAAATATCCTTCCTTATGTAACTTAGCTAGCCGTGTCGCATTGATATGACCTAGTCTACAATGCCATAAGAAGGATTCGTTCATTTCTGAACTCTTCCTCTTGTATGTGTTTTGTACATTAAGTACTGTAGTTTGGTTGAGAACGTATATGCCATTATTTAACGATCCTGATCCAATCAACTTTTGATTCAGGAATATGTTCATAACATTATCCTGTACTACAAAATTATATCCTTCTTTGCTCAATAAAGAAACTGATATAAGATTACATATCAGGGTCGGAATGTAATAGCATTCGTTCAGAACAAATGTATTACCATTTAGTAACACAAGGTGATATTCGCCAACTGTTTTGGCTGCAACATTTGCACCATTCCCAACTCTTACGGAATGATCACCCTTTCCCAATTCCCTACCTTTTCGTAGCCCATGTAACATATTACATATATGGGATCCCGATACGGTATCTAATACCCAGGACGTAGAGTGAACTGAGAAACAGTTCTCGATATCTAACACACCTGAAGAAGATGCATCAACATGCTTATTCTTCGTTTGGGTGGGGTGAGAATCCAGATATTCTACCATTCCCTGCTCGGACTTATAACAATTATAAGTGGGAGCGGGGACCAACATTCCCCTGCTCAGTATAATAAGCAAGTTTAGTCAACACATCCATATTATTATCTTGATTAAGGCCTGACAAGGTTGCTATCTGGAGAGAGAGAGAAGAAAACACTTTAGCATATGCTCTTGCAAGATTAGATTGGTTATTATCTTATCTAATCAGGATGGCTCCAACTGTTTTTTATCAAATCTTCCTTAAAACCCTAAAAGCTAAGACTAGCCGGGTTTAATTACACCTTACAAGTTTTCCAATCTTTCGGCCAGGCTAGTATTGGTACTTTGAGGGAGGTTTTCCGTGCTTTCGCACGGACCTAATTAGAATAAACCTCGTTTTCCCAGAGGCATAACCCCGTTAACACCTTTCTAGACACCTACATGATCGGCTAATTGTCCAGTGTAAGATTCTCCCGGGAGTAACTCTTACTCGTAGTGGGTATCAGGATCCAACTATCTCATAGGAGGTATGCAATCTCATTGCAAATTTCAACACTTGAAATTCCTAATAATGCTTTTACCCCTAACGTGCTATGACCTTGACGATTGCAAACAAACCATAGTCCACTAGTCAAGTTCAACCCGTACATTTCTTGATTGAATTAAACCCACCCGCACGACCCTTGACGAAAGCCAACAAAGCCGTACGACTACCCTAACCCAATCGCATCATATGCTGCAGATAAGCAATAATTAGCTACCGTACACTACGCCTTGACGAAAGCCAACAAACGCAACACGAATACTAAGTATTACTTATCTGAAATGTCGGAGGGCTACGCCGGTTTTTCAGAAAACCATGAGCGTAATGAACTTGATATCTTTGTGGAAACAAGTGATTTTGAAAAGGAGTGTTTTTTAGGTTTTTCAAGTTTCACTAAAGAGGTCACTCCCGGTGAAGCGATCTCGGCTCTTTCCTTATCGAATAAGGTCCAGGATATTTCACAAATACCGCGGTGCAAAGCAAGAACTATAGAAGCAGTCAAAAACTAAACCGTGATTTTGTAGCATCTTCTAGTTTTGCTAAAGAAGTCACACTCAGTGAAAGGATCTCGGCTCTTTCCTCATCGAATAAGGTGCAGGGTATATCACATATACTACTATGCAAAGCAAAAACTGTAGCTACCTTTTTTGAAAATTTGATTCTATAGCAACTTTTAGGTTTCTTTTCTTTTATTAATATCATTAATAAATCCCATCATTTATGCTTCCTAAGCATCACAGAAGAAACGAAAATACAACGTACGCTTATACCATCCGCATTCGCCATAATGTTCCATTATGCACCGTCAGGTTACTTAACTAACGGCATACCGGGACGGGACTAGCGCGGGTGTAAAAAATAAGCAACGTTTATTATATATCATATATACAATAATAAAGCATTCGCCTCACGCATATAATATGATCACATCAAGTATATCAGCAGGAGAAGAAACATATGAAATATTGGATATACTAGGAGGTCCGTGTTTTATTCGAGCCTGTATAAAACACGGATTCCACGGTCGCGATGAATAGCCAAACCCACATCCCTTGACCCCTATGAGAGCGGCAAGTAACACTACCAATTCTAGGTTTTGGAGACCCTGTCTCGACTCCTCGAGTTGGGCTTTCACTGGACCCTACAACCCGGTTACTTGTGCTGCTCTCCTTGGGTTTATCCTAATGCGGAAAAGTAAATAATATACAATAGTGACATCAACCTCAACCCGGAAGTGCCCCAATAAAAGAATATTACATACAATGAATTTTACATGAATGAAAATAAAAACCCTCATCTCACATAAAACCCCCGGCTATTCACAACACGACAATCCAATATAACATATCACCGCAACACATAATATCTCATATCATCAACGTAAGCAAGTATGCGTATCCCGATTGTCGTTGATGTATATCAACGAAGTCGGCAATACCCCACATACTATACTTACGGTCGCAGAAAAGAAATGTGAAAAACTGCAACATTTGGAATCCATAATCTCCTTAGACATCGTAAACCCGAAATATCACATATTACCGATTTCATGCCTAACTATATGAATTCCACATATTATATCACAGTCACAGAATATCAAGACGATGTTTAACATTTCAATCGAATCAACACACACTCACAAATTACCCCCGTCAGCTCAACACTTGAGCAAAGTTAAAACACTCAAAAACCGTGCCACGGTGTCTATGGACCAGCCGTAGAAGGAGTTAACCAACGCCTCACCTATGACACCACGGAACTAGGGCAAACCCGAAGGTTCGAACGATGTTCCGTGGGCATAGAATCGAGTTAAGGTTATTATAGTCTTCTAGGGGGTCCATAGGGGTACTTGCACGATTTTACGAATATAATCAACTTCGGAAAATTAAAACACGTGGAAATTTCAGCGGGGTGCAAAATGTGGTGTGCGAAATTCGATCGAACTTCTAAAAATAGTCAAGGTTACCAATACAGTGTTAAGTTATACAACTACGAAGCACTACGAATTAGCCCCAGGTCAAACAAATCATCACATGAAAATTGGGCTAACTAAACAATACTAGGAAACCCAAAATGGAGACATGAGAGCACAGGAGGAATATGGGGGGCAGAGGAGCCCATGGGGCCGGCCTGGCCGGAATTTCTGGTCAGGGGATCGGCTAAAATCCAAGCCCCTCCCTCCGTGTTTCTCCCATGTTCTTAGAATGTCCCAAATATCATTCTGCACCTGTTTGAAAAATTTTTAAAGGACTTTTTGGAAAATTTCCAGAAAGCAAAATGGGGGTTTCAAAATACCGTATTTCGAAGTCGATTTAATTTTCGTAATTGATTTAACACCATATCTAGAATTCTAGTTTAGCTCTGATACCACTGTTAGGCCTCCCTTGCACCTAGTCTAGGGTTTAGTAGGATCACTCATGCGACTTTAAAAATTATAGAGGTGCAAAGCAAGCAAACCATGAGTCTTTACTAGAAAATCTAGGGTAACAAGTTTGTATCACATACAAAGAAGTAATGAGAGTAGTATTGCAACCTTTGTAGTCCGTTCCTTCACTTTATATGCTCCATGTTGAGGTCCCTTCGCTGCAATCATCAAGAAGTCCGACCCTCGTGAGGCTCCAAGAGGTGAATGATTCATCTTGCTTGAAGTCTTCTTGATCTAAGATGATCTACCTTGAAGAATCTCTAACCCAAGCTTACACATCACTAATGAAGTAATTAGAGAAGTGAACACCCTAATCTAAGTAGCTAGCATAGATGAGGATGATGAAGTAGGAATTTTGCTCTCTTTTGTTTTCAATTTCTCACCATTTATCATCACAAATCAAAAACCTAGTGAAGCTTTTCTTTCAAGAACAACAAGAAGAAGAAGAAGCAAAAGCTTTTGTGATGAATAATGAATTATTGTAGTGGTTACAATTGCAACCATGAGTTAAGAATGAGAGTCTTAACTCTTGTAAAGAATAAACCATAGGTTAAGGGTTTGGGTTGGGTTGAAGAATATCTACACAAAATATCAAACTAGATGACAAAAGTCAAAGCTTCATGAAAGCTTCATCCAAAACATAACCCTAATCCAAACACTAACTAGGTTTAAACCCAAAAACTATGTTGCATTTGTAACCCTAACATGTTACAATATTATATATCACATATACAATATATTTTGTAACAAAAGAAAAAATAATACAATTAACATATATCGCATATACATCAATGTATTATCCAGTGAGAAAATGAATCAATAAAGCGAGCTTATATTAGTTAACGTAATGTAATATCACATATATAATTATACATTAAATTATCGAATCAACTCTTGATCCGACAATACGGCTATATTGCATATAACCTACTAATATAACATGTACCATTTCATCGAATCAACACTTGATCCGATGACCAGGCTATATCACATATACCCGGCCGATATCTCATATCGTGAGAATAGAATACGGTATCTCATATCGTATTATTCTCGGTCCCGCACATATCATATATGTGCTTCTACTCCATTTTGCCTGAGCCAGGAAACCTCTGTGTAGGACTCTAAAGAATCGTCAATACGCCGGCAGTAGGTGATGATCATATCAAACACCCACAAGCTGCAAGCGGTCGGCTAAACGTAACAGCCACCCAGGTATTGAGTGATCAGAAGATCAACAAGTAAGCCTGTACATTCTCCTGTGAATCCAATCAGTAACACTACCGTACAGTCCGGTCTCTTCGTCTGATATGTCACATATCAAGTCTAGGGGTGGTAAACGTCAGACCCCAGTAACCGATAAGTCGTGTCGATGTGAGGCTCATAACAGGTCGAGAAACTACTAATAACTCTTACCAGCAGCACTCCATATCAGCCCTAGCCAGGGACTTCCAGTTATAGCCAATCGAACACAGTGAAACATCAACTACCAATACCGGGAGAGACGAAACCCCTCCTATCGCTCATTGCCTCCATGTGATTCGGGACTGTACCCAAAAGCCACCGTTTTGCACGCCCTCTTGGACATGGTAAGGTGGAAATCAAAGCACAGTGGGAATCACACAAGACTCTATAACGATCTCAGGTCTACAAACTAACATGTACCAGTGTCACCGGAGAACTACTATCTGACGATAGGTATAATACCATTTAGGAGTTCTCGGCGAGTCCGTTCAGTGTACCCAGTCTCCACTGAGCACCCGTACACCATCTTTGATATCAAACACCAATGGATATGGGATCATCCATCACCCATCATATGGGTCAAGATGTGTATACGGTAGTCGTATCGATGCCCTATCTCGATACACCATCGACTAAGAACAGTTATAGGATGTACTCGTTGACTACCCTGGCCCCACTAGTATGATCTCATCATAGTCCTAGGAGTTGAGTACATATCCTAAGGGCTTTATCAACATGTGAGAGAAAGACAGTAAATCAATAAAAGTCAACATGTTAAGATAAAGTGAAACCAAATAACATACTATCATGTCAAGCAAGAAAGTCCTCTCTATATATATCCAAGCATCCACTATAATATACATCATATGTACAACAATGGCCTCTAGGGCATATATACAACTAAATAATATATGGTTTGGTACAAGATATTTGTCACGACCGAAAAATTTAGCACGTGACCGGCACGAGAATCACGCAACGTCTAAAGGCGTAATGTAATTCAAGTAAGTCGAAGCCCAGAAATCTAAACCTTTTTTGCGGAAAATAGTGGAGGTGCAGTTTTGAAATAAAGGTATAATGAAATCATGTTTTTCTTTAAATGCATAGATAATGACATATGAAAATGCAAGTGAATTATATACTAAAGTTGAAAGCATTTTTCATCCTTTAAACTTTGGGTAGCACCTCCCTTGTATATTTTGATCCAAAACCACATACATATAATATATAGGCATCCCCAAGCGGGAGCTAGCTTTTCGCCAATCGGTGGAATCACAACCACGAAATATAGCAGTAATTATACAACACACAACAGCGAAGATAAAACCTAGAAGGAACAATAAATAAAGAAGGACACCAACAGTTCAAAAGAAGCAAACATACACCCATCGCTCTAAGTCTCGCAACACATGTCAGTCTAGGTCTACCAATATACAAAAATCTAGTTTTTCATTTGATGAAGTTTATTTAGATACAAAAGAACATAAAAGTATGAGGGTAGTCATGATCCCATGTGTGTCCCACCTACCGAAGCAAAACACCCTGATGGAAACTGTGCACCAGCGATAACGCTACTGATCCAAGCAGTCGAACCTGCCAGAAAACTGTGGCACAACGGGGGTGAGTTGCCAACTCGTGAGTAGAAAACATCAGCTGGTAGAAATCTAATAAACAGCGATTCCTAGGTCACACTATATCATGAAGGTAATACTATGATATCTAGGGTGACCATGTATGCATATATGTCTAAAATAGAGTCAATGCCAATGGCATATAAAAATAAACACCTGAAGTCATATGACTGTATGCATGTGGATATCATCCACGTGTGTCCATCAACGACACATCAACATCATGGAAACTGAGTGTCCAACATCGACACTCGAAAACATCATGATACCCATGTCCATCATTGTCACGTAATACTCATATATCTATGCGCCGCATCCTCAGATCGGCCCTCATATCCATTTCACGACTCCGGCCGGTATCCTCCAGATAACCGCTGGGTCCAAAAAATCACCGGTAGGTAGTGCTCCCTCCTGCCAAGCTCATCGTCTCGAGCTTCTTGCCCTGGGTACCTTATCGGGTCCACCATGTACCCGCAGACGGTTCGTCCCCCTCCTCGAATCGGGTACTCGAAAAAGCTATGAATCGAGAAAACACATGGTGGACACAATTTTCATATCAAGGGAAAACCGCGTTTTTAAAACAATACACAATTTCCTTTGAAATATAACCACGGTTCCCAAATCCATAGATCTCATGAAAACAGTATCTCAATGCATATAACCATAAAGTACGATGTATGCAACATAGAAAAGTAATATGAGCATGTCAAGTATATCATGCAAGCATGTCATATGATAGTGCTGAACAATGAATGTACTTTACAGTTAAGAATAATATCGTGATATAGCAATTCTACTGTGCAAGTGGTATAGCAATTACCGATGATGCATGTGTGAGACGACAAATCTGTGTAAGTGTAACAAGCGGATCATCGGTAATAGTGCAGTTATACTAGCATACGATATCATAAGCGGTAAATATCGAAAATATAGCATGTAAGTCACAAGGGATAAACCAACATAAACATGAACTATAATAAGGTACGTAACTAAGAATGAACCATACGATCAGTTTAAAAGATATGAATCGTAGTTTTGAAAGTGGGGGCTACGGTGTTTTTGAGAAAAAGACACCATTTGAAAATCCATAGCGTCCCTTGAGGTTTCCATTTAAAAGTGTATACGATTCGTCGATTTTGGAAATAAGTATGGTTCAGGTGAAATCTTTACGTCGGCGATCCAGCCTTATAGTATCCGATATGGCAATATGTTAGTTGTATGTATGCCCTAGAGGCCATTAATGTACATGATTGTATATTACAGTGGATGCTTGGACATATATAAAGAAGACTTTCTTGCTCGAAATAATAGTATGCTATTTGGTTACTCTTTGTCTTAACATGTAAACTTGTATTGTGATACTGTCTTGCTCTTACATGTTGATAAAGCCCTTAGGATGTGTACTTGACTACCAGGACTATGATGGAGATCATACTAGTGGGGCCAGGGTAGTCCATAATTTCATCCTTTAATTGTTCCTAGTCGAGGGTGTATCGAGACGGGGCATCGATATTCAATAATAGACTAGCGTATATACTTCTTGACCCATATGATGGGCGATGGACGATCCCACATCCATTGCAGTTTGACATCAAAGATGGTATACAGGTGCTCAGTGGAGACTGGGTACACTGAACATGACTCGCCCAGAACTCTTAGATGGTATTATACCTTACGTCAGATAGCAGTTCTCTGGTGAAACTGGTACAGGTTAATCTGTAGCTCGAGATCGTCATAGAGACTTGTGTGATTCCCACTGTGCTTTGATTTCCACCATACCACGTTCAAGAGAATGTGCAAAACGGTGGTTTTTGGGTACAGTCCCGAGTCACATGGAGGCAATGAGCGATAGGAGGGGTTTCGTATCTCCCGGTATTAGGGGTTGATGTTGCGCTGTGCTCGATTGGCCATAACAGGAAGTCCCTGGCCATGGCTGATATGGAGATTTACGGGTAAGTGTTATCAGTATTTTCTCGACCCGTTATGAGCCTCACATCGGCACGACTTATCAAGTTACTGGGGTCTGACGTTTACCACTCCTAGACTAGATATGCAACATATTAGACGAAGAGACCGAACCGTACGATAGTGTTACTTATTGGATTCACAAGAGTATGAGTAGGTTTGCTTATTGATATTCTGATCGCTCAATACCCGGGTGGCCGTTACGTTCAGCTAGTACCGCTGACGGCTTGTGGATGACTGATATGATCTCCACCTACTGCCGGCGTATTGACGAGTCTTTAGAGTCTTACACAGAGGTTTTCTAGCTCAGGCGAAACAAAGTAGGAGCACATATGTGATATGTGCGGGACCGAGATTAATACGTGTATGTGATACCGTATTCTATCCTTGCAATTTGTGATATCGGTCGGTTATATGTGATATAACCGGGTTATCGAATCAAGTGTTGATTCGATAAGTTGATACACATGATATTAGTCGGTTATATGTGATATAGCCGGATTATTAAATCAATTGTTGATTTAATAATTTAATGTATAATTATAAATTCGATATATTAATTTACATTAAATAATATTAGCTCACTTAAGCATTTCTTTTTCTTACTTGTGTACACTTAATATATATATGATATATATTATTGTGCCATGCTAGTTGCTATATACTACATGGGTGTATGAGACCCACACCATGCTTATGATAATGTAGGGTTTATTTATTTAATGTAAATCAAAAATTAGTTGGAAATTAGCACATGTGTCATGACCCGTAATTTAGCACGTGATCGGCACTTAAATTACACAACGTCTAAAGGCATAATGTAAATCAAGTAAGCCGAAACCCAGAAATTCTAAACCTTTTTGCGGAAAATAGTGGGGGTGCAGTTTGAAATAAAGGTATAATGAAATCAAGTTTTTCTTTAAATGCATAGATAATGAAACATGAAAATGCAAGTGTGTTATACTAGTTGGAAACATGTTTCTTCTTTTAAAAATTTGGGCAGCACCTCCCTTGTATATTTTGATCCAAAACCATACACCCAACAATATATAGGCATCCCCAAACGGGAGCTAGCTCTTCGCCAACTGACGGAATCACAATCACACAATAACATATATATGACGCTCAACAGCGAAGATCAACCCAGAAAGAACATTAAATAAGCAAGACATCAAAACTCAAGAAAGTGATCATAAACCCATCTCTCTAAGTCTCGAACAAAACCCAAGTCTGACTAGTTCTACCATTATACAATTTCTAGTTTATGATTTGATGGAGTTTATCTAAATACAATCGGAATATAAAAGTACAAGAGTGGACACGATCCAATGTGTATCCCACTTACCAAAGCAAAGCACTCTGGAAGAAGCTGTGTGCCAGCGATACCGCAACTAATCCCAAGCGGTCAAACCTGCAAGAACTGTAGCACAACGGGGGTGACTTGCCAACTCGTGAGTAGAAAACATCAGCAAGTAAAAATCGAATAAAACAACGATTTCCTAGGTCACTATATCCTGAAAGTAATACTATGATATCTTGGGTGACCACATATGCATATATGTCAACAATCGATCAATGCAATGACATATATAAATAAACATCCGACATCGTATGCCTGTATGCATGTGGATATCATCCACGTGTCCATCAACGACAAAAATAATATTATGGAACCTGAGTGTCCCACACCGACACTCGAAACATCATGAAAACATATGCCAGTATATATATGAGGATATCAACCACATGTGTCCATCAATGACACATCAAAATCATGGAACTTGAGTGTCCCACACCGACACTCGAAACATCATGAAAACATATGCCTGTGTATATATGAGGATATCTACAACGTGTGTCCATCAACGACACATCAAAATAATGGAACCTGGGTGTCCAACATCGACACTCGAAACATCATGAAAACCCGTGTCCAGCATCGACACGTAAATCCTCATATCTCAGGCGCCGCATACTCAGATCGTCATTCATATCTATCTCATCTCAGGCGCCGCATACTCAGATCGGCTCTCATATCCATCTCACGACTCCGGTCGGTATCCTCCGGATAACCGCCGGGTCCAAATATATCACCGGTAGGTAGTGTTCCTTCCGTCGGGCTCACCGCCTATCTATATGAGTCTTCTTGCCCCGGGGTACCTCACCGGGTCCACCATGTACCCGCAGACGGTGCCTACAGCTCGTCGAATCGGGTATACTCGTAGCTCAGAACCGAGAAAACTCTTAGTGGACGCTACGAAATCTCATATCAAGAGATACCGCATTTTTAAAGCAATACATAATTCCCTTTGAAATATAACTGCGGTTCTCAAATCCAGAGATCTCATGAAAACAGCATCTCAAGCATATAACCATAAAGTACAATGTATGCAACATAGAGTAGTAATATGAGCATATTGAGTATATCATGCAAGCATATAACCATAAGGTACGATGTATGCAACATAGAGTAGTAATATGAGCATATCGAGTATATCATGCAAGCATGTCAAGTGATAGTACTGAACAATGAATGTACTTTTACGTTTAAGATTAATCTCATGATATGGCAGTTCTACCGTGTATGTGGCATGGCAATTACCGATGAAGAATGTGTGTGAGCCGGCAAATCTATGTAAGTGTAACATGCGCATCAACGGTAATTGTGCAGGTGTACTAGCAAATGATATCATATAGCATTAAATACTAGAAACATGATATGTATATCACGAGGGGTAATATCATATGTCGGCGATCCCGCCTCATAACATCCGATATGACAATAATCCTCGATCATCATCATCAAATCACTAGCACGGATCAATCATCTGGTACATCACATCGCGTACGGTAATCTATCGTACGGTGACATCAAGCAGAATAGGGATTCTATCGTCTTATTCATCAACAAATGTAAGGATCAATAATCTCGTACGGCATACCTTATCAATCACATAACACATCTATATCAATCTTATATCATGTCATCTTGCATTTACATCATATCTTGTTAATCTCAATTCATATCGATCTCGATCTCATATCCTATCAACCCATACTTGTCCTCTTTCAATTCATACTTATCATGGTTCACTTCTCATTTCATATTCTCATATATCAATCCGAGTCATCTATATCAACCATCTCAATATCCCACATCATGTTATCTTATATACCTATATCATATTCTCAAGCAAATATATCCATTAGTGTCAACTTTTATCATATCATCTGTTTCTAAATCCTATAATCATGTTATCTTAAGTTCATAGCATATCTTTTATCAAAATTATAATTTATATAACAATCTTTCCATATCAGTGGTTGCGGGGGTGCTATACGCCATCCACCCGACTTCCCCCGTCTACTCACCTCCTAAAATTCTCGCTTAGCCAAAGTCGATGTGCTTCGTCGTCTCGGAAGTCCACACGAAGGTACCTACAATCCATACACAATTGCAATATTATTAAAACCAATATCTGAAAACCAATACGTCACACAAATTGCTTATAGGTTAGAACCTATAGCTTACGCATGCAAAAACAACCAAACAACCCTCGTAGTTGACGTACAATTGTCCAACAACCAATTCAAATCTTGAATATAAAAACCAAGAATTCAATATCGGAAAACTTTGCCAAAGCACTCACAAACAACTCCCAGATTTTGGCTCAGGTCAATTGGGACTAAACAAACAACACGGTAGCTAGTATATAAGGAGAATAAGCTATAGACAAAACGACAATACCAATGCCAAAAGGAAGTCCGGCGAGATCATCTAAACATCCGGCGCTGCCGGTTTTCTGGTGGGGTACAAGCCTTGTATTTTTGTGGCGGTCTTCTAATGGTTAATCTAGGTCAATAGACTTGTTTGATTTTCTTTAAAATATCCCAGATAGCTCCAGACTCCCTGTAGTCCTCTAGGTTTCATAAAACCGACACGGGAAAATTCTAAGTTCGTGTATCGGGTTCTATTCTCTGTTCTTGGTCCATAAAAGCAATTTCTGAGGTCTTGTAACACTCACTACACCTCTATTGCATCTTAACAAGTCCACAAATCACTAATTATCAACTAGGAAATTTCCAAGATCACAAAACCTAACTAATACAAAATCTAAACTAACTAGGATATACTAAACACAAATACTTAACTAAAGCAAAGGAAATATACCTCATTTGATAACTTAGGAAAATTCTTGAGTTGCCTAAGTCTTCAAAATCCAAACTTGAATGGTTCAAGGGGTTTAAGATGAGGGTGTGCATCTTTTTAATGAATGTGGCATGGGGTTTTAGTGATTAATTGGAGATGATACATGGAGGTAGAGAAGGATGAAGGAGATGAAGAAAATTGATGAAGAAATGAAATAGGAAGAAGAATGGAATGAAGGAGAAGATTTAAGAAAAAGTCAAAGGTCTCTCTCTCTTAACCTCACTCTCTCTCTCTTAAAATATCTCTTATTCTCACCCTCCCAGATATCTATTTTGTCTCCTCTCTCTCTCTCTCTCTCTTAACCATGGCATCTATTTTCTCATTCTCACAAATTCACAAGTCACAAAACAAATGAATAACATGCACATGACATGGTGCACTAGCCATGTAAAAATGTAAAAATACGGATTTGGCTTAATCGTGATTAATAGTGCAAACAATCAATTTAATTAAACTTGCATATATTACATTATAAAAATGCCAAAATCCGATAAATATCTTTTTAATAAATAATTCAATTTTAATCTCCAATTATATTCCAAATATTGGTATATACTTATACCATTTTACGAAAAACCCCTATTCGCAAATCGAATAGTTTTCGTGAAATATATTATTTTAATATTTAATTTCCAAAAATAATATTTTATATTTCTGAAATGTTACAATCTTCCTTCCTTAAATAAATTCGGTCCCCGAATTTAAATTTAAATCCCCAAATACTAAAACATTTCAATAATCAGCTCAAGTCAACGAGGCTCCGAAATCACGGAAGATATAGAAATACTACAGCGCATCGTGTGTGCCTGAAAACGAGTACGAAACTCAAAGTCAAACTCCATCAAGCATCACGCAATTACTGGAGTTATAAAGGAGATGCAAATCTCGAAATCCAATACCATACTCAATTATTCTATACTCAAAATCATAATACATATATAGTACACATCCTTATAAAACCATTTTAAAAAGCTGAATAACTCATGCCAAATCTTCTTTTTTATATCTCCGTGTGATGCGTAACTCACGGAACAAGTGGTGGACGATCATTTGTAAAGTAGTAAATATATACTTATATATATTTTGCTCAAATTATACGTCTCGCCTTTTTTAAATATCCCAGAAGGTTCTCTTTGTAAAATTTCGTGTCACTCGCGAACACGTAGGAAATAGCGAGACAATAGCTCCTTTTTGAAAACCTTTGGTAAATTTTGATGCATGCAAAAGTACTCAGGTACTATCCTCATATCAGGCCTACTCGGCTACTATACAATATAGTATCTATCATCAAAACGCGATACTCGTAAATAAAATCAGTCTCAAAAGGCGTATCCAACATTACGTGCGTCTGGTGCGCACGGAAAACCAAATCCAATACAAGTGCCACGAATATACACAAAAGCAAAACTAAGTGCAACGGGTGTGCATGAAAGCATTTGTCCAGTGCAACGGATGTGCACGACAACAATATCAAGTGCATTTATAGTGCACGAAAATCTTAACCCAGTGCAACTAACATGCACAAATGAAAATCTCAATCAAGTGCATCCGGTGTGCACAAAATCTCATACCATGCGCCCAATATGCGCGAAAATCCAAATCAAGTGCTTTAGGTCTTGTAACACCTTAGAATACGATTAGTGTTAATTAGCGATAATGCGGGATTTTAGTAAAAAGTTAATCAAAATAGATTTCACATATTTTATAAAAATTAATTAATAATTTATTATTATTTGTTTTGGCTTGCACACACTTGTGCATGTTAACTTGGAGGTTATGGAGGTGTTAACCATGCTTAAGTAGCCATGCCACCCAAAACCAATTTTTAGCCATCTTAACCCATGTCACTTAATTTTTGCTAAGGGTTGACTTGAGAGAGAGAGGGGGAGAGAGAGTTGAGAATGGAGAATGATGAAGTATGGGGCAAGCATGGAAGCATTTAATAAGGAGAGCGAAAGGGCATGGCTCACTCCTAACCTAACACCCTCATTTTCCTTCACCACTCTCACACTCTCATTTTCCCTCAACACTCATACACTCTCATTTCTTATTCTCCTCTCATTATCTTCCCCAAACTGAAACCTTAACCATTCCATCCCTAAACCAAGCCAAATCTTCACTAAACTTCATTAAAACCCTCACAAAGTCAAGTTAAGCCTCTAGAGATGACTTGGAGCATGGAAAGCTAGGGTTTTGAGCAAGTTTTGTAAGGTAGTGATCTCTAACTGTTAATTAGTCTTTTAAGATGTTGTGTTGCTTATTAGTTGCTGTTTAGAACACTAAAGTTATAGTTTTTATGCAATATCATAATTTTAGTGATAGATTGGAGTCTCTGTGATCTGCTATCACTACGTTAGGTTACTGTAAAATATAGCAATGTAGTAGTATTGTGTTAGAAGCCCTGAGTGTTCACCTGAAGCCCGGACCCTACCCTTCACTGTTCACCCGGCGAGATTCGAGGAAATTCCGGCGTCGCCGGATTTGTGGGGACCTGGGAAATTGTGGTTTTGAGGGTAGCTGCTTGTAGGCAATCCTGGGTGTTTGGTACTGCTTGATTTTCTTATTTTGACTGAAGAAAAAATCTGAGACCACTTTGCTAGTTTCTAGTGTTTCGGCAACGCGGGATGCGGTATCCGACACGATTTGCGTACTTTTTGTAGCTTGCTGCACTTAGGTTTGATTTAGGATGTTGCTACGCACGTTATCCACTAAGCTAACACTTGAGACTTTGTAGGAGTCGGTGCGTTAATGTAAACGTAGTTTGTATGTATTATTGGATGGTTTCTAAGTTGCACTTGTTATGTTTGTGTGATATTAGGATCGATTGCGGGGACTTCGGATGCTACAAGGAAAGGAAAGCAGGTGGTTGGATTTACCTAGCTCGAGATCATCGGTGAGTAAATTTAACATCTACAGGGGAATCGCCCATATGGTGTCAAGCGTCGAGGGCTAGATATGATGTTATAGCCACATGTTATATGCATATGTGTTGATTGTGCATGAGCATCATTTTCATACCATTACTTGTGTTAGTTATGTATATACCCTAGAGGCTATTATTGTACATAGGATGTATATTATAGTGGATGCTTGGATATATATAGAGATGACTTTCTTGCTCGACATGATAGTATGCTATTTGGTTTCACTTTATCTTAACATGTTGACTTATATTAGTTTACTGTCTTACTCTCACATGTTGATAAAGCCCTTAAGATATGTACTCGACTACTGGGACTATGATGAGATCATACTAGTGGGGCCAGAGTAGTCAACGAGTACATCCAATAACTGTTCCTAGTCGAGGGTGTATCGAGACAGGGCATCGATGCACCAGTGTAGACTAGCGTATACGCATCCTGACCCATATGATGGGCGATGGATGATCCCATATCTATTGGTGTTTGACATCAGAGATGGTGTACGGGTGCTCAGTGGAGACTGGGTACACTGGACGGACTCGCCGAGAATTCCCAGATGGTATTATACCTCACGTCAGATGGCAGTTCTCTGGTGACACTGGTACAGGTTAGTCTGTACACCCGAGATCTGTAGGGTTGCTCGGCACACGCACAAGGGTCTACGAAGCATCAACCATGCCCGATTTAAAATTTAGCCATGCCGAACAACCCAAAGCCGGATCTTTAAAATAGAGTTTAGGCGAAAACAAGCATGTTAAACATTTTAACACTAAGTGAGAGGGATTACAACCTTTGTAGATCCGGTCCTTCACTTTTTAAGCTCCGTGTTGAGGTCCCTTCGCTGCGATCATCGTGTTCCGGACTCTCGAGAGGCTCCATAAAGAAAAAGATACAAGCTTGCTTCCGATCTTCGATAACAAAGATGATCTATCTTGAAGTTTCATTAACACAAGCTCTCACTCACTAAATGAAGTGAATACTCTCATCTAAAGGGCAAGGGTAGATGAGGATGATGTAGTAGGATTTTTTCTCTCATTTATAATCTTTTTCTCACACATAATCATCACTTAGAAAAAGGTAGAAAGCTTTTTCCATGAAGAAAGAAGGAAGAAGATGATGAATAATGAATTAGAATCCTTTTGTGATGAATAATGAAAAGAAGATAATGATTAATTATGCAACCATGGTCAACTAAACCTTTGTAGAGATTTAACTAGGGCTAGGGTTTGGGTTGGGTTAAGTATGAGTCACTTGAAAATATCTTACACAAAACAAAAAAGAAAACCTTCTAGAAGGTTCATGAATGAACTAATCCAAATCAAACCCTAATCTTGTTTAATCTCCACTAAACATGGTGCATTAGTAATCATATCACAAAATAAAATAATACAATTAACATATATCGCATATATATCAATGTATTACCCGAGTGAGAGAAAGAATCTTTTAGTGAGCTATATTTAGTTTATGTAATTTAATATATCATATATATTATTATACATTAAATTATCGAATCAACAGTTGATCCGACAATCCGGCTATATCGCATATACCCGACTAATATATCATTTACCGATTCATCGAATCAACACTTGATCCGATGACCCGGCTGATATCAAATATCGCGAGAATATAATACGGTATCTCATATCGCATTATCCTCGGTCCCTCACATATCACATATGTGCTCCTACTCCGTTTTTCCTGAACCAAGAAACCTCTGTGTAGAACTCTAAAGAATCGTCAATACGCCGGCAATAGGTGATGATCATATCAAACACCCACAAGCTGCAAGCGGTCAGCTAAACATAACAACCACCCAGGTATTGAGCGCTCAGAAGATCAACAAGCAAGCCTGTACATTCTCCTGCGAATCCAATCAGTAACACTCCCGTAAAGTTCGGTCTCATCGTCTGATATATCGCATATCTCACCTAGGGGTGGTATACGTCAGACCCCGGTAGCTTGATAAGTCGTGTCGATATGAGATCTATAACAGTTCGAGAAACTACTGATAATACTTACCAGTAAATCTCAGCAACCCTGGCCAGGAATTTCCAGTTATAGCCAATCGAACACAGCGCAACATCAACTCCCTATACCGGGAGAGACGAATCCCCTCCTATCGCTCATTGCCTCCATGTGATTCGGGACTGTAACCAAAAGCAACCTTTTTGCATGCCCTCTCGGACGTGGTATGATGGAAATCAAAGCACAGTGGGAATCACACAAGACTCTATGACGATCTTGGGTCAACAGACTACTCTGTACCAGTGTCACCGGAGAACTGCCATCTGACGTGAGGTATAATACCATCTGGGAGTTCTCGGCGAGTCCGTCCAGTGTACCCAGTCTCTACTGAGCACCCGTACACCATCCTCGATGTCAAACACCGATGGATATGGGATCATCCATCGCCCATCATATGGGTCAAGATGCGTATACGCTAGTCTACTCTGGTGTATCGATGCCCTGTCTCGATACACCCTCGACTAGGAACAGTTATAGGACGTACTCGTCGACTACCATGGCCCCACTAGTATGATCTCATCATAGTCCCAGTAGTCGAGTACATATCCTAAGGGCTTTATCAATATGTAACATAGAGACAATCAGAGTACATGTTAAGATAAAGTACAACCAGATAGCATACTATCATGTCGAGCAAGAAAGTCCTCCCTATATATGTCCAAGCATCCATTACAATATACATCGTATGTACACTAATGGCCTCTAGGGCATACATATAACTAACAAGATCGTCATAGAGTCTTGTGTGATTCCCACTATGCTTTGATTTCCATCATACCACGTCCAAGAGGGCATGCAAAACGGCGGCTTTTGGGTACAGTCCCGAATCAAACTGAGGCAATGAGCGATAGGAGGGGTTTTGTTTCTCCCGGTATAGGGAGTTGATGTTGTGCTGTGTTCGATTGGCTATAACTGGAAGTACCTGGCCAGGGCGGATATAGAGTACTACTGGTAAGTGTTATCAGTAGGTTCTCGACCTGCTATGAGCCTCACATCGACATGACTTATCGGTTACTGGGGTCTGTCGTTTACCACCCCTAGACTAGATATGTGACATATCAGACGAAGAGACCAGACTCTACGGTAGTGTTACTCATTGGATTCATTGGAGAATGTACAGGCTTGCTTGTTGATCTTCTGATCGCTCAATACCTGGGTGGCTGTTACGTTTAGCTGACAGCTTGCAGCTTGTGGGTGTTTGATATGATCATCACCCACTGACGGTGTATTGACGATTGTTTAGAGTCCTACACAGAGGTTTCTTGGCTCAGGCAAAACGGAGTAGGAGCACATATGTGACATGTGCGGGACCGAGGATAATACGATATGAGACACCGTATTCTATTCTTGCGATATATGATATCGGCTGGGTATATGTGATATAGCCGGGTCACCGGATCAAGTGTTAATTCGATGAATCGGTACATGGTATATTACTCGATTATATGCGATATAGCCGGATTGTCGGATCAAGTGTTGATTCGATGATTTAATGTATAATTATATATGTGATATATTACATTACATTATCTAATATAAGCTCGCTTTATTGATTCATTTTCTCACCAGATAATACATTGATACATATGCGATATATGTTAATTGTATTATTTTCTTTATTACAAATATATATTATATATGTGATATATAATATTGTAACAAGTTATGATTACAAATGCAACATGATTTGTGGAGATTAAATATGGTTAGGGTTTGATTTGGGTTAGCATTTTCATGAAGCTTCTAGAAGCTTTACTTTTGTTTTATGCTTAGATATTTTGGATTGATATTTTGTGTTGATATTTCTAACCCAATCCAAACCTTTTACCAAGGTTAATTCTCTACATGGGTTAAGCCTTTCTTACTTAACCAAGGGTTGATTTGTAACCATAGATAATAATTCATTATTCATCACAAAAGACTTCATCTTCTTCTTCCTCCTTGAAAAGCTTACTAGCTTTTGTGTTTGTGATGATGGTGTGTGAGAAATTGATAATAAAAGAGAGCATAATTCCTACTTCATCATCCTTATCTATTCTAGCCACTTAGATTAGGGTGTTCACTTCATCAATACTTGATTAGAGAAGTGAGAGCTTGAGTTAAAGATTCTTCAAGGTAGATCATCTTCGAAAAGGAAGACTTCAAGCAAGCATGGATCATTCGGCTTGTGGAGCCTCTCTAGAGTCCGGAAGTTCATGGATAGCGGTGAAAAGACTATTACTCGGAGCTTATGAAGCGAAGGAACGGACTACAAAGGTTGTAATCCCTTTCTCTTAGATGTAAAGATGTTTACATGCTTTGTTAACCCTAATTATCTAGCAAAGATCCTCAGTTTAGGTTGTTCGGCACATGTAAATTTTAAATCGGGCATGGTTGATGCCTTATAGTCCCTTGTGACAGTGCCTAGTAACCCTACAGTGGTATCAGATCCTAGCTAGAGCATTAGGCGACGTGTATACAAAGTTAAAAGTCCGATCGAACCCCAAAACATCGATTTTGACCCCTCTCTGGAAATTTTCTAAAAAGTTGGTTTTTTCCGTATTAAAAATACTCAGAAAACTAAGAAGGTGATTCTATGGATAACTATGAAATACGAAGCCCTAATTCCCTAAAGTCGCCGCGGAACCGCGGCAATACCATGCTTTGCACGGCGGTTCCGCGGCCGAACTTCGGTATCAGGGATTGATATTTCTAGGTTATATCCATAGGTATTAGTACATGCTCCTGGGAATTTTTAATATTACTCAAATGTTGAGTTTTCTGGAGATCTTTAGAATTCGTTGATTCGATCAGAAAGTTTAACATCGTTTAGTTTCTCGGGTAATTTAGAACATGTTAAAATGTTCGAACGGATATCAATAACTCATTTTTTTCATGACGGAAAACTTTCAAGTGTTGGATTTTTCCTCTGTTTAAAACTTTCGGGAAATCATGCTAGTGTATCTATGGACCCTCTAAAAGAACGTAAGCTTAACTCGATTATGTGACTGTCAAAACTGCCACTGAACCCTAGGGTTTGTGGTAGTTTAGCGTTGCCACATGTGAGGCGTTGGTTTGACCCTTCTGCGGCTGGTTCATTGGGGCTGTGACATGTTCTGGGATTTTTGAACTCCGCTCAAGTGTTGAGCTATTTGGGAAATCTTGGGTGTTTGATTATTCGATCGGAAAGTTTAATTTTGTCTATTTATCTGGAATGTGATACAATATGTGGAATTCATATAGTTAGGCATGAAATGCGAAGTATGTGATATTTCGGATTTATGATGTCTAAAGTGATTGTGGATTCCAAATGTTGTAGTTTTACAATTTCTTTTCTGTGACCGTAAGCGTAGTATGTGGTGTATCGCCGGCTTCGTTGCTATACATCAACGACAATCGGGATACGCATACTTGCTTACGTTGATGATATGAGATATTATGTGTTGCTGTGATATGTTATATTGGATCGTCGTGTTCTGAATAGTCGGGGGTTTTATGTGAGATGAGGGTTTTTATTTTCATTCATGTAAAATTCATTGTATGTAATATTCTTTTATTGGGGCACTACTGGGTTGAGATTGATGTCACCATTATATATTATTTACTTTTCCGCATTAGGTAGACCCGAGGAGGGGAGCACAAATAACCGGTTCTAGGGTCCAGTGGGAGGCCATCTTGAGGAGTCGAGACCGGGTCTCCTAACCCTAGAATTGGCAGAGTTACTTGCCGCTCTCGTAGGGGTCTAGGGATGTGAGTTTGGCTATTCATCGCGACCGTGGAATCCGTGTTTTGTATAGGCTCGAAATAAAACACGGACGTCCTAGTATTCCAATATTTCATATGTTATCTTCTGCTGCAATGTTCTATGATGAGATCATATTACTGCCTGAGACGAATTCTTATAAATATATATGATGATATATAAATATTACTGCTTTCGTTTCTTTTGTGATGCTTAGGAAGCATTAACTGATGGGATACATTAATGAGATTAATAAAAGAAAAGAAATCTAAAAGATGTTGTAGAATCAAAACTTTATAAAAAGGGTAGCTACAGTTTTGCTTTGCATAGCGATATATGTGATATACCCTGCACCTTATTCGATGAGGAAAGAGCCGAGATCCCTTCATCGGGAGTGGCCTCTTTAGCAAAACTGGCAGATGCTACAAACTCGCGGTTTAGTTTTTGATTGCTTCTATAGTTTTTCTTTTCACAACGGTATTTGTGAAATATCCTGCACCTTATTCGATAAGGAAAGAGCCGAGATCCCTTTACCGGGAGTGACCTCTTTAGCGAAACTAGAAAAGCCTCAAAAACACTCCTTTTCAAAATTACTTGTTTCTACAACGATATCAAGTTCATTACGCTCATGATTTTTCTGAAAAACCTGCGTAAACCTCCGTCATTTCAGATAAGTAATATTTAGTATTCGTGCTATGGTAGTTTGGCATGCGTCAAGGCATAGTGTACGGTAGTTGATTACTACTTGTCTGTAGCATGAGATGCGATTGGATTAGGGTATTCGTACGGCGTTGTTTGGCATACGTCAAGGGTCGTACGGGTGGGTTTGATTCAATCACGAAATGTACGGGTTGAACTTTACTAGCGCACTATGGGTTGTTTGGCATGCGTCAAGGTCATAGCACGCTAGGGGTAAAAGAATTATCGGGAATTTCAAGTGTTCAAATTTGCAATGAGATTGCATACCTTCTATGAGATAGTTGGATTCCGATACCCACTGCGAGTAAAATTTACTCCTGGGAGAGTTTTACACAGGACAATTAGCCGATCAAATAGGTGACTAGAAAGGTGTTTATGGGGTTAAGTCTCTGGGAAAATTTATTTTAATTAGGTCCGTGCGAAAGCACGGGGAACCTCCCTCAAAGTACCAACACTGATCTGG
The DNA here is from genome assembly GCA_030015575.1 of Agapanthus africanus. Lineage (NCBI taxonomy): Eukaryota > Viridiplantae > Streptophyta > Magnoliopsida > Asparagales > Amaryllidaceae > Agapanthus > Agapanthus africanus. Next base: position 315,298,739 of record CM057350.1, on the reverse strand, counting down.
CTGAAAGATTGGCGAACTTGTAAGGTGTAATTAATCCCGGCTAGTCTTACCTTTTAGGGTTTGACGAAGATTTGATAAAAACAGTGGGAGACATCCTGATTAGATAAGATAATAACCAATCTAATCTTGCAAGAGCATACGCTAAAGTGTTTTCTTCTCTCTCTCTCTCTCTCCAGGTAGCATCCATGTCAGGCCTTAATCAAGATAATAATATGGATGTACTGACTGAACCCGCTTATTATACTGAACAGGGGAACGTTGGTCCCTTTCTTTCTTATAAGTGTTATAAGACCGAGCAGGAAATAGGAGAATGTATGGATTCTCATACCGCCCAAACGAAGAATAAGCATGTTGATGCATTTTCTTCAGGTGTATTAGTTATTGAGAATTGTTTCTCAGTTCACACTACGTCCTGGGTATTAGATACTGGATCAGGATCCCACATATGTAATATGTTACATAGGCTACGTAAAGATAGAGAACTGGGAATGGGTGATCATTCCGTAACAGTAGGGAATGGTGCAAATGTTGCAACCAAGGCTGTTGGCGAATATCACCTTGTGTTACCAAAAGATAATACATTGATTCTGAACGAATGCTATTACATTCCGACCCTGATATGCAATATTATATCAGTTTCTTTATTGAATAAAGAAGGATATAGTTTTATAATACAGGATAATGTTATGAACATATTCCTGAATCAAAAGTTGATAGGATCATGACCGTTAAATAATGGCATGCACGTTCTAAATCAAACTACAATTCTTAATGTATAGAACACAAACAAGAGGAAAAGCTCAGAAATGAACGAATCCTTCTTGTGGCATTGTAGACTAGGTCATATCAACGCAACACGGCTAGCTAAATTGCATAAGGATGGATATTTGAATCCGTTCGAATTTTCATCTTATGACACTTGCCAGTCATGTCTCAAAGGCAAGATGTCCAAAACTCCGTTTAGTGGACACGGAGAAAGAGTTACGGAACTCTTGGGGCTGATACATAGTGATGTATGTGGACCTATGTCTACACATGCCAGGAACGGTTCTTCCTACTTCATTACATTCACTGACGATCTCTCAAGATATGGACATGTGTTCCTGATGAAACACAAGTTTGAAGCTTTTGAGAAATTCAGGGAATATAAGCACGAAGTAGAGAACCAAACGGGCAGAAGTATTAAGATCCTTCGATCTGATCGAGGAGGAGAATACTTGAGCAATGAGTTCTTAGATTATCTAAAAGAGAATGGGATTCTCTCTCAGCTTACACATCCATATACACCACAGCACAACAGTGTATCGGAGCGGAGGAATCGCACCCTATTAGATATGGTGCGCTCTATGATGAGCAATGCTGAGTTGGCTGTTTCTTTCTGGGGGTATGCGTTTGAGACAGCCATAGACCTATTGAATAGGGTTCCTACCAAATCTGTGCCAACCACTCCATATGAGATATGGAAAGGAAAGAGACCACATCTTAATTACATTAAGATATGGGTTGTCCGGCATATGTGAAAAGACAAAATCCAGACAAGCTCGAGGCAATGTCAGTTCTATGCAATTTTATTGGATATCCCAAGCATTCGGAAGGGTATATCTTCTACCACTCTGAGGAACAAAAAGTGTTTGTTTCTCGACATGCCACCTTCTTAGAAAAGGGTTTTCTTATGAAACAAGATAGTGGCAATGAGGTAGAACTGGAAGAAGTTCCAGCGACACAAACTGCAACTAAAGATTTAGTGGAGCCAGAGGATTCAGTAGTTCCCAACGAACCCCAGCCTCTCTGCCGATCTAGTAGGGTTTCTCATCCACCTGAGAGATACTACGGTTTTCTCGTTGATGGTGGGAGCGAGGATTATATCATGGAAGATGATGACCCGACTAGCTTCGAGCAGGCCATCACGTGTGGTGACTCTATGAAGTGGCTAGATGCGATACGATCTGAGATGGAATCCATGTACACCAACAAAGTATGGACTTTGGAAGTTGCTCCTGAAGGGGTAAAACCCATTGGGAGCAAATGGATCTTTAAGAAGAAACTTGGTGTAGATGGAAAAGTTGAGACTTTCAAAACTAGACTTGTTGCAAAGGGTTTTCGTCAACGACCAGGTGTGGATTATAACGAAATCTTTTCTCCAGTAGCTATGCTTAAGTCCATCCGGATCTTACTTGCCATTGATGCAGACCATGACTACGAAATCTGGCAAATGTATGCTAAGACCGTTTTTCTAAATGGTGATTTAGAGGAGTGCGTGTATATGACTTAGCCAGAGGGCTTCGTAGATAGTGGGAGCAGCGGAAAGGTGTGCAAGCTGCTTAAATCCATCTATGGGTTAAAGCAGGCATCGCGGAGTTGGAACATCTGCTTTGATGTTGTAGTCAAAGAGTTTGACTTCATCAAAAACGTAGATGAACCTTGTATATATAAAAAGGTTGCAGAGAGTAAGGTTGTCTTCCTCGTATTGTACGTTGATGACATACTCTTTGTTGGAGATAGTGCCCTCAGAGTCAATTATTAGGTCACAGGTACGTGATTGTAATGATTGATGGAGGACCTATCCCGGTAGGACAGTCTTACTCGAGATGATAGTATGCTATCTGGTTTACCTTTATCATCGTGTACTGCTTCAGGTGACCTGACAAGTCGCTATTACACGTTGGTAGAGCCCCTAGGATTCTTGCTTGACCACCAGCAGTATGAGGGCGATCATATAAGTGGGAGCTGGGGTCTATAAGCATATCCTTAAAAGGTCCCTAGTCGTGAGAGTTTCGAGACAGGGCATCGATTCTCCATAGTAGACTAGTGTATACAGTCGAGACCCCGACGAGGGGCGGTGGCCGGTCTCACAAGCCACAGGTGTCAGTTGGATCACCTAAGATGTATACAGGTGCTCATTGGGTTATGAGTACACCGGACAAGACTCGCCGGTAACATGCTAGTTGGTCATATACCAGACGTCAGATGGCAGTTCCCTGGTGACATGTGTGCAGGTTAGTTCATCGACCTGGGGATCGTCATTTGTCTCGTGTGAGTTCCCACTGTACTTTGATTACTACCCTACCACGGCTCAAAGGAGTCGTGCAAACAGGTTTTAGTTGGGTACAGTCCCGAGCCACATGGAGGCAGTGAGCGTATCTTCAGGGGTTCGTCTCTCCCGGTATTGGGGGTGAGGTCGTGATGTGTCTAGGAGAGCCATTACACGAAGCCCTCGGCCGAGGCAAGGAGATTTACTGGTAGGTATTCCAGTAGTATCTCAGGGTGTTTTGGGCTACACTCCGACACGACTGGTACCGCTTTTGGGGGTCTAACTTTTACCAACCCCCTAGGCCCGCCATGCGATGCTCATAGACGAACGGACCGGACTGTATGGATATTGTCACTGACAGGCTCAGTAGGGTGTCAGGCTGAGTTCGCTCACAGACGTCCCTTTTGGTCAATACCTGATGGCCCGTTATGTATTAGCTTATACCTCTAACGTGCTAGTGGTTAAATCCACAACCAAGGTGTTGATGAGTCTTCAGAGTCCCCCACATTCAGTTACTCAGCTTTCGGGCGAAAGGTTGTAGAGGCCGTATGGAGATATGGCAAGGTCCGATCAGATACGTGCGGTATTGCACGGATCAGGATCGGACAGTCTGTACTATAGGCCGTATGGTTATATGCCAGGGTTCGATCAGATACGTGCGGTATTGCACGGATCAGGATCGAACGGATATTACTAGCCGGCTTTTGGTTTAAGCCGGATCCTAGTATAGTACAGTGTAGATTTTGTCTCATTGCATTTGTATTTCGGTCGAAATACAGATGCGGGTATGTATGCACAGTATCGGGGTTTTCCTGTAATTTATTACGGGACCAGTTTTCTGGAGTTGCCAGTTTGCTTTCCGTTTCGGCTGATTTCCATTGTTCCGTTCATTGGCCGAAGTTTTTGTGGAGGGGGTATTTGCTTATTGTTGTATCATGATAGTCTCTCATTGACCTTGACTTCTAGCTATCATGATGGCTTGACTTTGTTGAGTTGATGTTGTTGATGGAGTGTGGATTTCCTTATGATCATTTGTTTTTCTTTCATCATCACTTCCTTGCATCATTGCATTCCACCCACCCCCTTGACCTTACTCTCTCTCCAATCACACCAAAGGGGGGGCCGGCCATTTCCTTCATAGAGGATGGGATTCATTTCATGAGGTGGGAAAAAAAATGTTGTTCATTTCATGCACCAAAGTTCTCCAAGCTCCTCCATATACTTCTTGTTCAATCCCTCCACCACAAAAGGCAACTCCATAATCCCAAATGAGACATGTAATCCACATTATATTCTACAGCAAATCTTGGGCACGTCGAGTAGCCGGCTTCGTGCCCGAGTTGCCTCGGCATTGAGGTGGGAGCCCGTAAAAGAAGTAGGCGATGTGGTGCACTTCCGGCGACGAGGAGGAGACGGCACATTCCGCAGGAGATCGGGACGACGACGAGAAGACCGGAGGACTCGGATCTGTCGGTATATCTCTCTTCCCTTTCTTGTAGATAGCTAGGACTAGTTAGTGGTTCGATCCGGGTATTAGTGCGCGGCGGTTTGCCAGTTCAGTAAAATTAAAGTTTATCACCGCTTCCGCATTTGGCCGTTGGATTGACGGCCGGGGCGCCGCCGTGCACTTACAGTGGTATCAGAGCCTCGCCATTAACTTAGTCTAGCTTGGTTTAATGTGTTTTGCGTTTCCGATCGACCAAAATTCCAAAATTCGCATTTTTTCTTGCATCAGTTTTCTGTTAAAATTTTCTGGTGTCGAAAAATTTTTCAGGTTACAGAAAAGTGATGTACTGGAAAATATAAGAGATCTGTGAAAATTCGATGAAGTGTATCTACAGTAGGAGCGCGGAACCGCGGCCAAACTTCCCCTTGGGCCGCGGTTCCGCCGCACTCTATTGGGTTCACTGCACCAACTTTTTACAGAGGCTTTCTGGGGTTAAAATTGGGGTTTTGGAATATTAATTTTGGGCCTAGAATTTCTTGATATGCTACAGTAGTACTTGGGGCCCACTTGTTATATTTTGATCAATCGGATATTTTTAAACACATTATTTCACAGTATTTACATTATATCTGCGACCGTGAATGTCACTTGATCGGTAAATCCGGTCTAACTGCTATAGCCCGGTTAGACGGATTTGCGAACGTGACTTTCACGTTGATGTTCTGTTTTTGCTGTGATGTTGCGGATCGGTCGTGGGGGATAGCCTGGATGCAATGCTAGTACAGTTCTGTTGTATTATGTACATTTGTTATTGCGGGGCGAGCGTCCGACATGTGGACTGCCGTCACTGCCTGTTTGTATTATTCTTTTGGGGCACGGCCAGGTTGCGGTCGATGTACCCGTTGTATGTATATTTTACTTTCTGTACTAGGATTGCCCCGCGGAGGGGTGCACGGATAGCCGGATTCTAGAGGGCAACAAGCCCGCATCTCATGGCATTGAGACAGAGGGGGCTTCACTCTAGAATTGGCGGGCTATTCGCCGCACTCGTAGGGGGTACAGGTTGACCCAGGAGGGGTGCCCAAGTTGCCGGATTCCGTGAAGTGCTGGGTGGTCCATTCACGGTGCTGAAGGGGGCTGCCTCACTTCAGGTTTTGGCGGGTAACTTGCCGCGCCCGTAGGGGTCTAGGATTTCATTGCACAGGCTATCCACACGACCAGGGGAACGTCGGGTTTCAGCGGCTCTGTGAAACCCGGGGATCCCAGATATCTGTATTGTTTCTGTGATGCTGTACATTTCTGTGATGTTGCATTTTTTATTCACGCCTTGAGCGAATATAATATATTAGTATATATATTAGTAGTTGTTGTATATGTTTTGCATCCGCGCTAGTCCAGTCCCCGCTCTGTCGTTAGTTAGCTAACTTAACGGGTAATGACGGGACCCAGTGGCGAATGCGGATGGCATATACGTACATCAGTATATTTTCGTTCTTTGTGGTGTGATCAATTGATGGGACTGCATTGATTCGGATCAATGCAAGTTAAAAACAAACCTAATCTGATGTTGTTGGAACACTTTTCAAAAAGCTGTTATTGCAAGGACGTTCTCTTTTGTTTTGCATCATGGTATTCAGTTGGAATATCCTGCTCCTCAGTCGACGAGGCAAGGGCCGAGATCCTTTCACCGGGAGTGACCCCTTGGACAAAAAGTTTGCGTCAGGGCAATAACTTCACTATAGCCGATTACTTTTGCTTTGCATCGTGGTATTCAGTTGGAATATCCTGCACCCCATTCTACGGGGAAAGAGCCGAGATCCCTTCATCGGGAGTGACCTCTTTAGCAACGGTTTTCGTCACTATATTTCTAAAAAGCTATCCGTTCCTTCGACGATATCAAGTTCTTTACGTTAAAGGTTTTCGCCAGAAACCATTCGTAGCCCTCCGTCGTTTCATATGGGTGGTCAATAGTATTCAAGCTGTGTATGTTGGCCAAAGTCAAGGCACAGTGATTGGTAGCTATTGGGTATTCATATGCAGCATAGATAGATGCGTTGGTTTGGGACAGTCGTACTGCCATTTTGGCCAAAGTCAAGGGTAGGTACGAGTGGATTCAAATTAACCTGGAGAATGACGGGTAGAACTTGACATGTGACTTATGATATGTTGGCCAAAGTCAAGGTCATAAGAGCATGGGGCAGAAATCACATCGGGAGTTTCAAAAGAACTGAAACTTGCCAGATATGCGCATACCTTCTGGAGTGTGATAGCGTGAGCGGATTCCGTCACGTTATCATGCGATGATAGTTGGATCCCAATTCCCACTGATGAGTTAGTTTACTCCTCGGGTGACCCCGACTAATTCTTCTTTCAGATTTGGAGGAGAATTTGAGGTACAGTGGGAGGATTCCAGATTAGATAAATTGGTAACCATTCTGATCTAGGTTAGAGTGCACGCTGAGTGTTTCTTTTCTCTCTCTCTTTGGCAGCGACCATTGACCTGACCCTAAGACTATGACTCAGTGACCAAGTTGACCGAACCTTCTTGACACTGACTTTTGGATTGTCAGAGTTGCAAACCTCATTGCCACTCCTACTTTTACCCTTTTCTCCAGGACACCCCGTATTACTACGAACGTCCACTTCCATTGGACAAAACCATCGTATGGTTAGATACGAACTCGAAGGAATTTATTCGAGGATGGTTTCAGGTTCTGGAGGAAACGGATAGGATTATTCAGTTGTCTTTTCCTTTTACCTTCTCTCAGGTTGCGAGTACTCCTTGGTTTAGGAGATAGTACACCTATTACGCAAATTGGATAGTCTTCTTCCAAACCATAGGCCGGTGCCGACCGGTAGGGAATGAAGAAAACCAATTAGCATAACGATGGTGTGCAGAAGGTATTAAGTTAAGACAAAGCAAGGGATTAGTAAGAGGACAAAGTAAATTGCAACAGATATTCATGACCAAACCAGGTATTTCTTCGCCAATCCTAAAATCACCTTTGTATTTCTCCAGGACACTCCGTATCACTACGAAGATCCACAGTTTATTTGGATACTCCATCGTATGGTTATATACGAACTCGAAAGGAACTTGTTCCAGTTCGGGGATGGATTCTGGTTCAGGAGAAATAGGAATAAGATTTATTCAGGTGTCTTTTATCTTCACCTTCTCTCGCATTGCGAGTGTTCCTAGGATTAGGACAGTACACCCATTATGCTTATTGAATAGTCTTCTTCCAAACCATAGGCTGGTGCCGAACGGTAGGGAAGGAAGAAAACCATTTGGCCTAAAGGGGTGTGCAGAAGGTAATGACTAAAGACATATGAAGGGATTTGGAGAGGTGGCAAAGAACTATACGGTTACAGTCGTGAATCTGGAAGAGGCATTACTAGGAATACCAGAATACCCCATCGAAACATTTCAATGTTTCAGTTTCACTGTGTAATGTTAAAGGAAAACTGATTTCCCGATTAGATACTTACTCCAGGGTATGTATTTACCAGGTACGATTCTCACATCTGTATGGTTTTACAGATGATGAGTGGGAGTAAGTTATTGGGAATTGGGTGATTATCCTCATTATATCGGGATTCGTTGTAATCGGTGATATTTGAGGAAATCACCTGGGCTGTTTGCCGGTTGGCAAATATTTGGTTTTGAATATCCGCTGTTATGCACCAATTTCAAATTGATATATCTGTACGTCTATTTTCATAGAGTGAGATATACCTTTCTGAAATTATGTCTACGACATTTACCTATATCAGTGGATGGTTAGGTAAGGAGCATTAAACAGCGGTGTAATTCTTCTTAACCATAAGTACAGTTTTCAATCTACGACACACAGTGAATGAGTTATCAGACTCAAGGGACTTATACAGAGTATTGTATGTTGTCCAGGGTCCATCACGACAGAGGGATAGGTCCTCGTACTATATTCGGTTTACTTATGACTTCTCTAGTTTTTTAGACAGGTGTTTCGTGGAAACACAGGGTCCGAATTTTGAGAAGTTATAGGTATTTGAATAGAGTAGAGAACCAGGTGTAGCAAGTATCGGGATTCCTCAAAGTGATCGAAGATGTAGATACTTGTGTATGGTATTCAGTTGATAGTAATGATAAAGAGATCTTGCTTCTCTTTCAGGTTACTCATAATTGGAAGCATTCCTAGGTTGAGTAACGCTGATCGGCCTCCTTCCATTTAGTTGACATGCACTGGAGACAGTTGCATGATTTGAATCTGGTTCAATTAAATCAGTACCTCTGGTTCTATATTGGATATAGAACAGTTCATATCTTAACGATGGTTAAGGTACGGGGAGTTGTCCGGTTTATGCTTAAAACCAGACACTGGACAACTCAAGGCACGTTTCTGTAATGGCTGTTTTGTGGGTTGACCCAGGCTATGACGCGGGCTGACTTTCTACCATCTGGATGAACAACAGCAATATTGTTCTAGACTCGCCACAGTTTTATTAAAAATGGATTTTTTCAGAAAACAGTAGTGGGAGTATGGTAGAACTGGAAGTGATTCCAGAACCACAAACGATTACTGAAGATTTGATAAGGAACCTAAAGATTCAATCTGGATTGACATTCCATTGGCCACTCCGCAGATGTGGTGGGTAACCTCAGGCACCCGAGAGGTACTACGGTAGCCTCAAGGACGGTGGCAGGGAGGTTCTTGTTTACCCAGACTTACCATTGCTGTTGTTCCAGACTGTGAGACCCGGCAGGAGAATGAGTATAGCGTCGTTCTAAACTTGCTTCAGAAGTGTACGTCTATATGACTCTGCCAGAGGGTTGTCGTAGTCAGTGGGAGCAGCAGAAGCATTGGTGGACAGGTAGCTTATGTCTATTTATAGACTAAAGCAGATGTAGCGGAGATAGATCATCTATTTCTGACGTGACAGTCATGGGTTTGACTTCATCAGAATAGGGGATGGATCTGTTGAGAAGGTAGTAGGGTGTGATGTCATGGTGTTTGGATGACATACACAGAGTAGGAAGTGAAATTCCTATACTACGATCGGTTATACTTTGGTCGTCACACAGTGTTTTCTCCACATGGGACTTGGACATTATATCAGACATACTGGTTACTGGATCTATGGTATTAGATCTAGATTTGGGTGGTTTCCCAATCAGGGTACGTTGACAGCATTCTAAGAGTATTTAGAATGGACGACTCCTGGCACGGTAGTGTACCCGCAGGTGATGGAGTCACCCTCTCTAAAGGTGTCTTATAGACTAAAGTAGAGAGGGATGTGCATGATTGGCAGATCATTTGCTTAGGCAATTGAGTCAATCATAAGATGTCAAGTACCACACCAGATGTTGTTCTTGCACTGTATGCAATAAGTTGACATTGATCCAATCCTGGAGAAACAGTCGGAAGCAGTTTTAGAACATAAGTGGATGTTCTAGGGATGTGATAACGACAGCCTCATGCAGGAGACAGTTATCATTCCAGGCTTCCAAGGTGACCTGGACGACAGGGAGGTTGTCAGAGTTATAGTTTGTCCTTCTGATGAGGGGCAGTATTTTGGATAGGTGGTCCAAGGCAATACTGAGGGTGGCATGGCGCAGGATACTGATTAAGTTCAGTTGACGATACAGTCTAAGAAGTTTGGATTTGGAGTTCATTTATGAGCTATGTCCCATCAGACATCCAGACACATCCTAAGACATGTATTGCTCATTTCGGGAGATGGGTTTCTCCGCGAACTTGAGATATAGAGAGACATAGAAAGAAACAACAAAGCGGATCCACTCACTGAGGCTATTCCTCGAACGCAATAGTTTCGCAAACGAGCTTTGTGAGACTAACTAGTAGAGGAGTTGGGTGTTCGGTATCACACGGGCTGTGAGTATGCGACATCGCAATAATTAGCCTTGAGTGCAAGTGGGAGATTGTTGGAGATAGTGCCCTCAGAGTCAATTATTAGGTCACAGGTACGTGATTGTAATGATTGATGGAGGACCTATCCCGGTAGGACAGTCTTACTCGAGATGATAGTATGCTATCTGGTTTACCTTTATCATCGTGTACTGCTTCAGGTGACCTGACAAGTCGCTATTACACGTTGGTAGAGCTCCTAGGATTCTTGCTTGACCACCAGCAGTATGAGGGCGATCATATAAGTGGGAGCTGGGGTCTATAAGCATATCCTTAAAAGGTCCCTAGTCGTGAGAGTTTCGAGACAGGGCATCGATTCTCCATAGTAGACTGGTGTATATAGTCGAGACCCCGACGAGGGGCGGTGGCCGGTCTCACAAGCCACTGGTGTCAGTTGGATCACCTAAGATGTATACAGGTGCTCATTGGGTTATGAGTACACCGGACAGGACTCGCCGGGAACATGCTAGTTGGTCATATACCAGACGTCAGATGGCAGTTCCCTGGTGACATGTGTGCAGATTAGTTCATCGACTTGGGGATCGTCATTTGTCTCGTGTGAGTTCCCACTGTACTTTGATTACTACCCTACCACGGCTCAAAGGAGTCGTGCAAACAGGTTTTAGTTGGGTACAGTCCCGAGCCAGATGGAGGCAGTGAGCGTATCTTCAGGGGTTCGTCTCTCCCGGTATTGGGGGTGAGGTCGTGCTGTGTCTAGGAGAGCCATTACACGAAGCCCTCGGCCGAGGCAAGGAGATTTACTGGTAGGTATTCCAGTAGTATCTCAGGGTGTTCTGGCTACACTCCGACACGACTGGTACCGCTTTTGGGGGTCTGACTTTTACCAACCCCCTAGGCCCGCCATGCGATGCTCATAGACGAACGGACCGGACTGTACGGATATTGTCACTGACAGGCTCAGTAGGGTGTCAGGCTGAGTTCGCTCACAGACGTCCCTTTTGGTCAATACCTGGTGGCCCGTTATGTATTGGCTTATACCTCTAACGTGCTAGTGGTTAAATCCACAACCAAGGTGTTGATGAGTCTTTAGAGTCCCCCACATTCAGTTACTCAGCTTTCGGGCGAAAGGTTGTAGAGGCCGTATGGAGATATGGCAAGGTCCGATCAGATACGTGCGGTATTGCACGGATCAGAATCGGACAGTCTGTACTATAGGCCGTATGGTTATATGGCAGGGTTCGATCAGATACGTGCGGTATTGCACGGATCAGGATCGAACGGATATTACTTGCCGGCTTTTGGTTTAAGCCGGATCCTAGTATAGTACAGTGTAGATTTTGTCTCATTGCATTTGTATTTCGGTCGAAATACAGATGCGGGTGTGTATGCACAGTATCGGGGTTTTCCTGTAATTTATTACGGGACCAGTTTTCTGGAGTTGCCAGTTTGCTTTCCGTTTCGGCTGATTTCCATTGTTCCGTTCATTGGCCGAAGTTTTTGTGGAGGGGGTATTTGCTTATTGTTGTATCATGATAGTCTCTCATTGACCTTGACTTCTAGCTATCATGATGGCTTGACTTTGTTGAGTTGATGTTGTTGATGGAGTGTGGATTTCCTTGTAATCATTTGTTTTTCTTTCATCATCACTTCCTTGCATCATTGCATTCCACCCACCCCCTTGACCTTACTCTCTCTCCAATCACACCAAAGGGGGGGGCCGGCCATTTCCTTCATAGAGGATGGGATTCATTTCATGAGGTGGGAAAAAAAATGTTGTTCATTTCATGCACCAAAGTTCTCCAAGCTCCTCCATATACTTCTTGTTCAATCCCTCCACCACAAAAGGCAACTCCATAATCCTAAATGAGACATGTAATCCACATTATATTCTACAGCAAATCTTGGGCACGTCGAGTAGCCGGCTTCGTGCCCGAGTTACCTCGGCATTGAGGTGGGAGCCCGTAAAAGAAGTAGGCGATGTGGTGCACTTCCGGCGACGAGGAGGAGACGGCACATTCCGCAGGAGATCGGGACGACGATGAGAAGACCGGAGGACTCGGATCTGTCGGTATATCTCTCTTCCCTTTCTTGTAGATAGCTAGGACTAGTTAGTGGTTCGATCCGGGTATTAGTGCGCGGCGGTTTGCCAGTTCAGTAAAATTAAAGTTTATCACCGCTTCCGCATTTGGCCGTCGGATTGACGGCCGGGCCGCCGCCGTGCACTTACACTCTTGATAGAAAATGATGTTCCAATGCTGCAATCGGTCAAGCTCTTCTTATCACAAAAATTCTCAATGAAAGATCTTGGTGATGCCTCCTGCATACTGGGAATTAAGACCTATAGAGATAGATCTAAATAGATACTGGGATTGTCCCAATCCAGGTACATTGACACCATACTAAAGAGGTTTAGTATGGAAGAATCCAAGAGTGGGAACCAACCCACGATCTCTGGACTCACTCTCTCCAAAGAGATGTCTCCCAAGACTGATTTGGAAAGAGCTCACATGCAAGGGATACCCTATGCTTCGGCAGTAGGCTCTATCATGTATGCGATGCTATGTACCAGACCCGATGTAGCATACTCACTAAGTGTAGTGAGTAGGTATCAAGCAGATCCTGGAGAGATTCATTGGATAGCTGTGAAGAACATTCTCAAGTACTTGAGAAGGACTAAAGAGATGTTCTTGGTGTATGGTAATGGAGAACTCCAGGTGGAGTCCTTTACCGATTCGAGCTTCCAAAATGATAAAGACGACTCTAAGTCACACTCGGGATTTGTATTTATCCTCAATGGAGAGGCGGTGTGTTGGAAGAGTTCCAAACATGAAACCGTTGCAGACTCGACGATGGAGGCTAAATACATCGCTGCCAACGATGCTGCCAAAGAGGCTGTCTGGATGAAGAAGTTCATTACTGAACTTGGTGTGGTTCCGTCCATTGAGCATCCAATACCTTTATATTGTGATAACAATGGAGCTGTGGCTATGGCCAAGGAACCCAGGTCCTATCAGAAGTCCAGACATATTCTGAGGCGGCATCACCTGATCCGGGAGATAGTTGATCGCCGGAAGATCAAGGTCAGGAGAGTTGATACGAAGGACAACACTGTGGATCCACTCACGAAGGCCATACCCCAGATACAATTTGAGAGACTCTTCGGGATGCTGGGTATGAGATACTACAACAGCTGGCCTTAGTGCAAGTGGAAGATTGTTAGTTATGTATATGCCCTAGAGGCCATTATTGTACATATGATGTATATTATAGTGGATGCTTGGATATATATAGAGAGGACTTTCTTGCTCAATATGATAGTATGCTATTTGGTTTCACTTTATCTTAACATATTGACTTATATTAGTTTACTGTCTTACTCTCACATGCTGATAAAGCCCTTAGGATATGTACTCGACTACTGGGACTATGATGAGATCATACTAGTGGGCCAGGGTAGTCAATGAGTACATCGTATAACTGTTCCTAGTTGAGGGTGTATCGAGACAGGGCATCGATGCACCAGTGTAGACTAGCGTATACGCATCTTGACCCATATGATGGGCGATGGATGATCCCATATCCATTGGTGTTTGACATCAGAGATGGTGTACGGGTGCTCAGTGGAGACTGGGTACACTGGACGGACTCGCCGAGAATTCCCAGATGGTATTATACCTCACGTCAGATGGCAGTTCTCCGGTGACACTGGTACAGGTTAGTCTGTAGATCCGAGATCGTCATAGAGTCTTGTGTGATTCCCACTGTGCTTTGATTTCCATCATACCATGTCCAAGAGGGCATGCAAAACGGTGGCTTTGGGTACAGTCCCGAATCACATGGAGGCAATGAGCGATAGGAGGGTTTTTTTCTCTCCCGGTATAGGGAGTTGATATTGTGCTGTGTTCGATTGGCTATAACTGGAAGTCTCTGGCCAGGGCGGATATAGAGTACTACTAGTAAGTGTTATCAGTAAGTTCTCGGCCTGTTATGAGCCTCACATCGACACGACTTATCGGTTACTGGGGTCTAACGTTTACCGCCCCTAGACTAGATATGCGACATATGAGACGAAGAGACCGGACTGTACAGTAGTGTTACTGATTGGATTCATAGGAGAATGTACAAGCTTGCTTGTTGATCTTCTGATCACTCAATACCTGGGTGGCTGTTACGTTTAGCTGACCGCTTGCAGCTTGTGGGTGTTTGATATGATCATCACCCACCGCCGGCATATTGACGATTCTTTAGAGTCCTACATAGAGGTTTCTTGGCTCAGGAAAAACGGAGTAGGAGCACATATGTGATATGTGCGGGACCGAGTATAATACGATATGAGATACCGTATTCTATTATCATGATATATGATATCGGCCGGGTATATGTGATATAGCCGGGTCACCGGATCAAGTGTTGATTTGATTAATCGATACATGTTATATTAGTCGGTTATATATGATATAGCCGGATTGTCGGATCAAGTGTTGATTCGATGATTTAATGTATAATTATATATGTGATATATTGTAGGTTTCCTAGGCACTCCCATGAGGTTCCACAAGGCATCAACCATGCCAAAATCAAATTTTTCTATGTGCCTAACAACTTTATGCAAGATCGTTAACTAGAGGTAAAAGCGAAAAACAAGCAAGTTAACAACTTAACTACAAGTGAAAGGGACTACAGCCTTTGTAGATCCGATCCTCCACTTCTTTAGCTCCGTGATGACGTCTCCTCCGCTGCGATCATCGGGATCTTTAACTCTAGCATTGGTTTCATTGGAGAAATGAGCGGGCTAGGTCGTTGACTTCGGTGCCGAAGATGATCTACGTCAAGGCGACTCTAACTCAAGCTCCATCTTCACTAGGTCATGAAACTTGTGAAGAAAACACCCCATACAACTTGGAAAGTGGTAGAGGATGAAGAAATAGGAAGTTGGTTCACTTTGGATTTGGATTTCTCACTTGATTTCATCACTTGAAAATTTTCAAGAAAGCTTTCTTCACTTCATCAAGAAGAAGAAGAAGAAGGAAAATGAAAATGAATTTTTGTGAAAAGAAAATTCAAGTGAAGACTTATCATAATGCAACCATGGGTTAGTAAACTCATGTAGAGGGCAAACCATAGTTTAGGTAATGGTTAGGTCAAAAGAAAAATCAAAATGGTTAAGACTTTTCAAAGAAGCTTGAAAATATCATGAAGCTTCTAGCAAATAACAAATAAAGCCACCATTTTGTTTTTACAAAATGAATAAAGAAAATAAAACCCTAACCATTAACTAAACATGGTGTAAATCATACACATACCCAAGTTTGCATGTATCATCAATCATGATACAAACTAGTGCACAAACATATATCACATATACAACTTGTGCATATCAAGTGAGAAAATCAATCTTAAGTGAACAATACTAGTTAATGTAAAGTAATATATCTGATATATAATTATACATTAAATCATTAAATCAACACTTGATTTAATGATCCGGTCATACAGCATATAACCGACTAATATCAAGTGTATCAATATATCGAATCAACATTTGATTCGGTAGCCCGGCTATATCTTATATAACCGTCCGATGATACAAATCGCGAGAATAGAATTCAATATCACATACTGGTATTATTCTCGGTCCCGCACATATCTCAAATGCGCTCCTATTTCGTTTCGCTTGAGCCAGGAAACCTCTGTGTAGGACTCTAAAGACTCGTCAATACGCCGGCAGTAGGTGATGATCATATCAAACACCCACAAGCCGCAAGCGGTCTGCTAAACGTAACGGCCACCCGGGGATTGAGCGATCAGAAGATCAACGAGCAAGCCCGCTCACACTCTTGTGAATCCAACCAGTAACACTTACCGTACAGTCCGGTCTGATCGTCTGATATGTCGCATATCTTGCATAGGGGTGGTAAACGTTAGACCCCAGTAGCTCGATAAGTCGTGTCGATATGTGGTCTATAACAGTTCGAGATACTACTGATAACACTTACCAGTAAATCTCAGCAACCCTGGCCAGGGATTTCCGTTTATAGCCAATCGAACACAGCGCAACATCAACTCCCTATACCGGGAGAGACGAATCCCCTCCTATCGCTCATTGCCTCCATGTGAATCGGGACTGTACCCAAAAACCACCGTTTTGCACGCCCTCTTGGACGTGGTAAGGTGGAAATCAAAGCACAGTGGGAATCACACAAGACTCTATGACGATCTCGGGTCTACAGACTAACCTGTACCAGTGTCACCAGAGAACTGCCATCTGACGTAAGGTATAATACCATCTGGGAGTTCTCGGCGAGTCCGCCCAGTGTACCCAGTCTCCACTGAGCACCCGTATATCATCTCTAATGTCAAACACCAATGGATATAGGATCATCCATCGCCCATCTGTATGGGTCGAGAAGGTATACTCTAGTCTACTCTGGTATATCGATGCCCCGTCTCGATACACCCACAACTAGGGACCTTGAAGGATGTACTTATGGACTACCATGTCCCTACTAGTATGATCTGCATCATAGTCCAGGTAGTCGAGTACACATCCTAAGGGCTTTACCAACATGTAATAGAGAGACAATCAGTGTATACGTTAAGGTAAAGAGCAACCAGATAGCATACTATCATGTCGAGCAAGAAAGTCCTCCCTATATATGTCCAAGCATCCACTACAATATACATCCTACGTATAGTAATGGCCTCTAGGGCATACATATAACTAACAGTCTCCCACTTGCACTAGGGCCATCTGATAGCAGTGGTTGTAGTATCTCATACTCAACCATCCCATAAAAGTCTCTCTCTGGGAATAGGCCTTTGTGAGTGGATCCGCCGTGTTGTCCTCTGAGTCTACCTTCCTAACCTCGATCCCCTGGAGATCAACCATCTCCATGATCAGGTGATACTGCCTTAGAATATGTCTGGATCACTGATGGGATGGGCGTTCCTAGGCATAAGCCACAACTCCATTGTCACACAATGGTAGGAACGAAGTTCATCTCATGAACGAATATACACCCAGACTTCCTCTTTGGTAGTATCTTTGGTAGCGATGTATCCAGCCTTTATCGTCTAGTATGCTACGGTATCTAGCTTGGAACTCTTCCAACATACCGTCCCTTTACTGAGGGTAAAGACAATGCCTGTGACTGACTTTCAGTCGTCCTTATCATCCTGGAACCTTTCAAGTGATTCTCCCCAGGATCGATACCAACTCACTACATCTAGTGAGTATCCTGACATCCAATTAGATCTATCTCATAGATCTAAAACCTAGGATTTAGTAGGTATCACTTTGATCCTATATGGAGAATCATTGTGATAAGTGGAGATTGATCGAGCGTAGCATAGGAAACTCCTTCCCTATCAAGAGTATGTCATCCACGTACTCTACGAGGATCATTACCATACTCCCTACTACCTTTTTGTTTATACAAGGTTCATCTACCATTTTGATGATGTCAAACTCTTTGACTAACACACCAAAACGGACGTTCCAACTCCGCGATGTCTGCTTTATCCTATAAAACATCTTGCACACGTTTCCGCTGCTCCCACTGTCTACGAAGCTCTCTGGCTGTGTACTTATAGACGCTCTCTTCTAAAACATCATTTAGAAAAGCAGTCATGACACCCAACCGCCAGATATCGTAGTCATGGTATGTAGCTGTGGCAAGTAGGATCTGGATGGACTTAAGCATAGGGCCTTGAAAAAGGTTTCATCATTAGCCACAATTGGTCTATGATGCAAACCTTTAACAAGTCTAGCTTTGAAAGTCTCAGCTTTTCCATGTACACCAAGTAATCTTCTCAAGATATACTTGCTCCTGATGGGGATTTAACCCTTTCAGATAAAGCAACCAAAGTCCATACTTTGTTGGTGTATAAGGATTCCATCTCAGATCGCTAAACATCCAGCCATTCTTACAGAGTCCTACTCCTGATGGCCTGGTCGAAACTAGTTGGGTCATCATCTCATGATGCAATCCTCGCTCCCACTGTCATAGAGAAACCAAAGTAACTCTCAGGTGGGTGAGGAACCCTACTAGATCGGCAGAGAGGCTGAGGTTCGTTGGTTACTATTGAATCCTTTGGTTCTACCAAATCATCAGCTGTAGTTTGTATAGCTGGAACTCTTTCCAGTTCTACCTTATGACCACTAATTTCTTCTCAAGAAATTCCCTTTCACAAATGTGGCATATTGAGAAATAAAACATTTTTGTTCCTCGGTTTGGTAGAAGATATTCCCTTGCTAATGCTTAGGATATCCAACAAACTTCCACAGATCAGACTTTGCCTCGAGCTTGTCCGGATTTTGCTTTTAGACATAGGCCGGACAACCCCAAATCTTAACTGACTTAAGAGATGGGCTCTTCCTTTTCCATATCTCATATGAAGTGGTAGGCAACTGATTTGATCGGAACCCTATTCAATAGGTATGCAACTTCACAAATGCATAACTCCCTAAAAGGAAATAGGTAACTCAGTAGTACTCATCATAGAGCACACCTTATCATATAGGGTGTGATTGCTCCGCCCTGATACACCGACGTGCTGTGGTGTATACGGAGGAGTAATGCTGAGAGAGAATCTTATTCTCCTTTAGAATAATCCAGGAATCCCATGCTCAAGTATTCTCCTCCCTGATCACATCAAAAGACATAATACATATACCCATTTTGGTTCTCTACTTCTAACTCATATTCTGTGAATATCTCAAAAGGTTCGGACTTGTGTTTCAACAGGAACATATGTCTGAATCTTGAGAGATCATCAGAGAATGTAATGAAATACAAAGAACCGGTCTTGGCATGTGTAGACAGGGGACCTTCATACATCAACATGTATTATCCCAAAAGTTCACTAACTCTTTCTCTGTTTCCAGTAAACGGAGCTATGGTCATCTTGTTTCTGTGACATGACTGCCAAGTTTCACAAGATGTAAATTCAAACTGATTTAAATATGCATCTTAATGTAACTTGAGCTAATCAGGTCGCATTGATATGACCTAGTCTACAATACATCAAGAAGGATTCGTTCATTTCTGAACTCTTCCTCTTGTGTGTGTTCTGTATACTAAGAACTGTAGTTTGATTTAGAATGTCAATACTTTTTGATAACGTGCCTGAACCGATCAACTTTTGATATAGGAAATGTTCAAAACATTATCCAATAATACAAAATTTTATCATTTCTTTACTAATAAAGAAACTGATATGATTTTGTATATCAAGTTCGGTATCTAATGACATTCGTTCAGAATCAATGTATTCTGGTAATACAGGGTGACAGTGACCAACAGACTTGGCTGCAACACTTGCACTGTTTTCTATCTCATGAAACTTATCACCCGTTCTCAGTTCTCTACCTGTCTGTAGCCCATGTAACAGATTACATATGCGGGATCCTGATCCAGTATCACATACCCAGGACGTAAAGGATACTGAGAAACAATTCTCTGTAATGAACACACCCGAAGAAGATGCATTAGTATGCACTTTCTTCGTTTGGGCGGCACGAGAAATCTTGTATTCCCCAAATTCCTGCTCTGTCTTATAACATTTATAAGTTGGAGGGGGACCAACGTTCCCCAGCGATGTATAACAAGCGAGCTCGGTCAATTCATCCGTATTATTATCTTGATTAAGGCGTGATATGGTCGCTACCTGGAGAGAGAGAGAAGAAAACACACTGCGTGCGCTCTTGCAAGATCAGATTGGTTATTATTTTATCTAATCGGGATGGCTCCCACTTTTTTTATCAAATCTACCTTCAAACCCTAAAAGGAAAGACTAGCCGGGATTAATTACACGCTATAAGTTCGCCAATCTTTCAGCCAGGCCAGTGTCGGTACTTTGAGGGAGGTGCCCCGTGCTTTGGCACGGACCTAATTAAAGTAAACCTCGTTTTCCCAGGGGCGTAACCTCGTTGACACCTTTCTAGACACCTACTTGATTGGCTAATTGTAATGTGTAAAACTTTCCCAGGAGTAACAATTACTCGCAGCGGGTATCGGGATCCAACTATCTCATAGAAGGTATTCAACCTCATTGCAAATTTCAACACTTGAAATTCCCGATAATATTTTTCCCCAAACGATCTATGACCTTGACAAGGTCAACAAATCATAGACCGTAAGTCAAGTTCAACCCGTCATTTCTTGATTGAATTAAATCCACTCGCACGACCCTTGACAAGGTCAACAAGGCCGTACGACTACCCTAATCCAATCTGCATCATATGCATAAGCAGATAAATACTGGTCAGCTACCGCACACTGCGCCTTGACAAGGTCAACAAACGCAGCACGAATACTAAGCATGACTTATCTGAAATGACGGAGGGCTACGACAAGTTTTTCTGAAAACCTATTGCGTAATGAACTTGATATCGTTGTAGAATCAAATGATTTTAAAATGGAGTGTTTTTAAGGCTTTTCTAGTTTTGCTAAAGGGGTCACTCCCGGTGAAGGGATCGTCGGCCCTTTCCTCGTCGAATGAGGTGCAGGATATATCATATATGTCACTATGCAAAGCAAGAACTATAGAAGCAATCAAAAGACAAACCGAGGGTTGTAGCATCTGCCAGTTATTGCTAAAGGGGTCACTCCCGGTGAAGGGATCTCGGCCCTTTCCTCATCGAATAAGGTGCGGGATGTTCTACAAGGAACACCGCGATGCAAAGCAAGAACTGTAGCTACCTGTTTTTTAAAATTCGATTCCACAACATCTTTTAGGTTTCTTTTTCTTTCATTAATCATATTAATGAAGTCCCATCATTTAAGTCCACCTAAAAATCACAGATAAATATAACGTATGCTTATGCCATCCGCATTCGCCTCGATGTCCCGTCTGCACCGTTAGGTTAGGTAACTAACGCCAGAGCGAGGCAGGGCTAGCGCGGGTGTAAAACATAAGCAACGTCTATAAAATATATCATATATACTATATACAAGATCTATCTGAACAAATCACATGATCACATCACAGATAACGCAGCAGAAAATATCATATGAAATATTGGATATACTAGGACGTCCGTGTTTTATTTTGAGCCTGTATAAAACACGGATTCCACGATCATGATGAATAGCCAATCCCACACCCCTAGACCCCTACGAGAGCGACAAGCAACCCTACCAATTCTAGAGTTAGGAGTCCCGGACTCGACTCCTCGAGATGGTCTCCCACTGGACCCTAGAACCCGGTTACTTGTGCTCCCCTCCTTGGGTCTATCCTAATGCGGAAAAGTAAATAATATACATCAACGGTGACATCTTCCGCAACCTGGAAGTGCCCCAATAAAAGAATATTACATACAAGTTTTTACATGAATGAAAAAGAAAAACACTCATCTCATATAAAAAAAACCCCGGCTATTCAAACACGATGATCCAATATAACATATCCAGCAACACATAACATCACATGTCATCAACGTAAGTAAATATGCCCATCCCGATTGTCGTTGACATATAGCAACGAAACCGGCGATATCACATATTACACTTACGGTCACAGAAAAGAAAGTGTAAAACTACAACAGTTGGAATCCGCAACCTTCTTAGACATCGCATGCCTAACAATTACAAACCCCACATTTTAGTCTCATTATCGAAAACTCTTTTCAATATCAAGTCGGGCAATTCAACAAGATTCCCGACATCCAGAACGAATGCTCGTCGCAAACTTTAGTAGACGGTCGCACCCCCGAAACCATCGACGAAGTGCACCAAGGTGGAACTCCGCTGCCGCGAGCACCCGAACGGATGCTTTCGGCGACAGGGTTCTCCTACAGTCACTTGGTCGGGGCTATGGGGCGTGGCTGTCTATTAAGTTTATCCGGCGAGTATTGGCGTACGCTACGTGATTGCGATGGACTTTTGATCACATCAAAATTCCGTGGCAACCGATCAAGTGAGACTAAACTGCTGTGTTTATAACATTCATATGTTGTTGATTCCAATTATTGTATCACATTCCAGATAAATAGAAAATGTTAAACTTTCCGATCGAACAATCAAACACCCAAGTTTTCCCGAAATAGCTCAACACATGAAATAAGTTTAAAAACATCCACTTCATGCCACAGTACCAACGGTCCAGCCGTAGAAGGGTCAAGCCAACGCCTCACATGTGGCACGCCGTACTGCCCCAAACCCTAAGGTTCAAAGGGCAGTTCAAGACGGTCACATAATCGAGTTAAGGTTTGTTGTCTTCTAGAGGGTCCCGCGTTACTTGCACTACTTAGAACGTTCTTAAACCACGGAAAAATGCAACACTTGGAAATTTCCCGGCAGGGGAAAAATTGGGTTATTTATATCCGGTCGAACTTTTTAACATGTTCTAAAATTACCCGGAAAAACATAAACAAAGTTAAACAATCCGATCGAAACATCGAGTCCCCAAAACAACCCAGAAAACTCAACTTTTGAGTATAGATTAAAAATTCCAATAAAATACAGGCATTACAGACGGGGATTACTGTACAAAGAACATGCCCTAATTTAATATTATGGCCGCGGAACCGCCGCTAATGCCAAGGTGGCGCCGCGGTTCCGCGGATCATTTATTGACTTATGGTCACGTGCTTCACAGTAACTCCTAGAAAACCCTGCTGAATTTTTTGGATATTTTTAATTCACAAAAATCACAGTTTTGAAAAAATTTACAGAGAAGGGTGTAGTTTAGGGTTTCGGGGTTCGATCGGGTTTCTAACTTCGTCTACACATCGCCTAAAGCTCTAACTAGGCTCTGATACCACTGTAGGGTTCTTAGGCACTCCCATGAGGTTCCACAAGGCATCAACCATGCCAAAATCAAATTTTTCTATGCGCCTAACAACTCTATGCAAGATCGTTAACTAGAGGTAAAGGCAAAAAACAATCAAGTTAACAACTTAACTACAAATGAAAAGGACTACAACCTTTGTAGATCCGATCCTCCAGTTCTTTAGCTCTATGATGACGTCCCTCCGCTGCGATCATCGGGATCCTGGACTCTAGCGTTGGTTTCATCGGAGAAATGAGCGGTCTAGGTCGTTGACTTCGGTGTCGAAGATGATCTACGTCGAGGCGACTCTAACTCAAGCTCCATCTTCACTAGGTCATGAAACTTGTGAAGAAAACACCCCATACAACTTGGCAAGTGGTAGATTATGAAGAAATAGGAAGTGGGTTCACTTTGGATTTGGATTTCTCACTTGATTTCATCACTTGAAAATTTTCAGGAAAGCTTTCTTCACTTCATCAAGAAGAAGAAGAAGGAAAATGAAAATGAATTTTTGTGAAAAGAAAATTCAAGTGAAGACTTATCATAATGCAACCATGGGTTAGTAAACTCATGTAGAGAGCAAACCATAGTTTTGGTAATGGTTAGGTCAAAAGATAAAACAAAATGGTTAAGACTTTTCAAAGAAGCTTGAAAATATCATGAAGCTTCTAGCAAATAACAAATAAAGCCACCATTTTGTTTTTACAAAATGAATAATGAAAATAAAACCCTAACCATTAACTAAACATGGTGTAAATCATACACATACCCAAGTTTGCATGTATCATCAATCATGATACAAACTAGTGCACAAACATATATCACATATACAACTTGTGCATATCAAGTGAGAATATCAATCTTAAGTGAACAATACTAGTCAATGTAAAGTAATATATCTGATTTATAATTATACATTAAATCATTAAATCAACACTTGATTTAATGATCCGGTCATACAGCATATAACCGACTAATATCAAGTGTATCAATATATCAAATCAACATTAGATTCGGTAACCCGGCTTTATCTTATATAACCGTCCGATGATACAAATCGCGAGAATAGAATTCAGTATCACATACTGGTATTATTCTCGGTCCCGCACATATCTCATATACGCTCCTATTTCGTTTCGCTTGAGCCAGGAAACCTCTGTGTAGGACTCTAAAGACTCGTCAATACGCCGGCAGTAGGTGATGATCATATCAAACACCCACAAGCCGCGAGCGGTCTGCTAAACGTAACGGCCACCCGAATATTGAGCGATCAGAGGATCAACGAGCAAGCCCGCTCACTCTCCTGTGAATCCAACCAGTAACACTTACCGTACAGTCCGGTCTGATCGTCTGGTATGTCGCATATCTTGCCTAGGGGTGGTAAACGTCAGACCCCAGTAGCTCGATAAGTCATGTCGATATGTGGTCTATAACAGTTCGAGATACTACTGATAACACTTACCAGTAAATCTCAGCAACCCTGGCCAGGGATTTCCGGTTATAGCCAATCGAACACAGCGCAACATCAACTCCCTATACCGGGAGAGACGAATCCCCTCCTATCGCTCATTGCCTCCATGTGAATCGGGACTGTACCCAAAAACCACCGTTTTGCACGCCCTCTTGGACGTGGTAAGGTGGAAATCAAAGCACAGTGGGAATCACACAAGACTCTATGACGATCTCGGGTCTATAAACTAACCTGTACCAGTGTCACCAGAGAACTGCCATCTGACGTAAGGTATAAACAACCATCGGAGAGTTCTCGGCGAGTCCGCCCAGTGTACCCAGTCTTCACTGAGCACCCGTATATCATTTCTGATGTCAAACACCAATGGATATGAGATCATCCATCGCCCATCTGTATGGGTCGAGAAGGTATACGCTAGTCTACTCTGGTATATCGATGCCCCGTCTCGATACACCCACGACTAGGGACCTTGAAGGATGTACTTATGGACTACCATGTCCCCACTAGTATGATCCGCATCATAGTCCAGGTATTCAAGTACACATCCTAAGGGCTTACCAACATGTAACAGAAAGACAATCAGTGTACACGTTAAGGTAAAGAGCAACCAGATAGCATACTATCATGTCGAGCAAAAAGTCCTCCCTATATATGTCCAAGCATCCACTACAATATACATCCTATGTATAGTAATGGCCTCTAGGGTATACATATAACTAACATATATTACATTACATTATCTAATATAAGCTCGCTTTATTGATTCATTTTCTCACCGGATAATACATTGATACATATGCGATATATGTTAATTGTATTATTTTCTTTTGTTACAAATATTTATTATATATGTGATATATAATATTGTAACAAGTTATGATTACAAATGCAACATGATTTGTGGAGATTAAACATGGTTAGGGTTTGATTTGGGTTAGCATTTTCATGAAGGTTCTAGAAGCTTTACTTGTGTTTTATGCTTAGATATTTTGGATTAATATTTTGTGTTGATATTTTCCAACCCAACCCAAACCCTTTACCAAGGTTAATTCTCTACATGGGTTAAGCCCTTCTTACTTAACCAAGGGTTGATTTGTAACCATAGATAATAATTCATTATTCATCACAAAAGACTTCATCTTCTTCTTCCTCCTTGAAAAGCTTACTAGCTTTTGTGTTTGTGATGATGGTGTGTGAGAAATTGATAATAAAAGAGAGCATAATTCCTACTTCATCATCCTTATCTATTCTAGCCACTTAGATTAGAGTGTTCACTTCATTAATACTTGATTAGAGAAGTGAGAGCTTGAGTTAAAAATTCTTCAAGGTAGATCATCTTCGAAAAGGAAGACTTCAAGCAAGCATGGATCGTTCGGCTTGTGGAGCGTCTCTGGAGTCTGGAAGTTCATGGATAGCGGAGAAGGGACTACTACTCTGAGCTTATGAAGCGAAGGAACGGACTACAAAGGTTGTAATCCCTTTCTCTTAGATGTAAAGATGTTTACATGCTTTGTTAACCCTAATTATCTAGCAAAGATCCTCGCTTTAGGTTGTTCGGCACTTGTAAATTTTAAATCGGGCCTGGTTGATGCCTTATAGACCCTTGTGACAGTGCCTAGTAACCCTATAACTTGTTGTACATTGACTTAGTACATATTGGAAACTGCACCATTACTGACGGTTCATATACCACGGGCACTGAATTGTATGCCACACACACACCGTTGGTAATTACCATGATGTGCATAACATATACATATATGTGGTGATGCATTCGTTATTGACATTGAGGCTATTGTTCTTGTACCACCTTACTAAGGGAAATGTATCGTACTGCTTTCATTATTATCAATAGTTAGACGTTTATTCTTGTTCGATTACGCATATGAATTGCATCATGCATACATACATACATGCATACACACATACCCTGCTATAGCTACATAAACACCTTTATGTGATGTTGAAATTGACTTCGGGATATTTGGGAACCGCATGATATCTTAAAAAACTTGATTCATTTAACAGAGCGGTTTTCTCTTGATATGCTCATATTACTGTTCTATGTTGCATACATCATATTTCATGGATTTACGCATTGAGATACTGATTTCATGTGATTTATGGATTTGAGAACCGTGGTTATATTTCAATAAAGTATGTATTTTATTGAAAACCCGGTTTCACTTGATATGATATTTCTATGCGTCCACCATGAGTTTTCTCGGTTCTGAGATTGGTTTTAGAAACCCAATTCGGGGAGATGGATGATCCGTTTATGGGTTTATGGTGGACCCGGTATGGTACCCCTGGGTGAGAAAGGTATGTTGTGCAGTAGACGATAAGCCTGGCAGAGGGACTATTACCTACTGGTGATAGTTTGGACCCGGCGGTTATCCGGAGGATACCGACCGAAATCGTGAGATGGATATGGGCTGATCCAGACTGACGGTGCCCGTGGGCCGATCCGAATTGATGGAGCCTGAGTTATGTGAATTTACGTGTCGATGTTGGACACGGGTTTTCATGATGTTTCGAGTGTCGATGTTGGGCACTCAGGTTCCATGAGATTTACGGATATGAGGGCCGATCACAGTGACGGAGCCTGAGGTATTGGGATTTGGGGTGTCGTTGATGGATACCGGTTTTTTCATGATGATGATTCATTCATGATGATATGTTTTATCCCATACTCAGTAGTTATTTGATATGCATTGTTTCATGTAGTTGTAGTACCCTAATGGTGTACCTTTATCATGATTTTTGCATATCCATATTGTAGGGTTCCTAGGCACCCTAGTGAGGTCACACAAGGCATCGAACATGCCAATTTCAAAAAATCTAGACTCCGTTCACTGGACACAAGGCATTGAGAGAAGGTTGATGAAGTTACATACAGAAGGATATTTGGATCCGTTCGAATATCAATCGTATGCCACTTGTCAATCATGTCTCAAAGGAAAGATGATAAAGACTCCGTTCACTGGACACGGAGTAAGAGCGAGCGGGCTCTTGGGACTCGTACACAGCGACGTATGCGGTCCAATGTCTACACATGCGCGAAGCGGTTATTCTTACTTCATTACTTTTACGGATGACTTTTCAAGGTACGGTTATGTCTTCTTAATGAAACATAAATCCGAAGCCGTTGGAAAATTCCAGGAATATAAGAATGAAGTAGAAAAACAAACCGGCAAAAGTATCAAGACACTGAGATCGGATCGAGGTGGTGAATACTTAAGTGCCGAGTTCCTGAATTACTTAAAAGAGAATGGAATTCTCTCTCAGCTTACTCCTCCATACACCCCGCAACATAACGGTGTATCGGAGAGACGGAACCGAACCCTATTGGATATGGTACGGTCCATGATGAGTAACGCTGAGTTACCGCGATCATTCTGGGGATATGCACTAGAATCAGCTGCATACCTTTTGAACCGAGTTCCAACTAAGACTGTGCCTACTACACCATATCAGATGTGGTGTGGGAAGAGACCCTATCTTAATCACATTAAGACATGGGGATGTCCAGCTTTTGTCAAAAAGCAGCATGCGGACAAACTCGAGGCACGCTCAGTACAGTGCAAGTTTGTGGGATATCCAAAGAACTCCAAGGGATATTTCTTCTATTGCGAAGAGGAACAAAAGATTTATGTTTCTCGTCATGCCCACTTCTTGGAAACTGAGTTTTTGGAAAATCAGATAAGTGGGAGCGCAATAGAACTGGAAGAAATTCCAGAACCATGAGCTATTACTGAAAGCTTAGTAGAACCAGAGTGTTCAAAAGAAAATGACATTCCTACGCCGCTCCGCATAAGTAGTAGGCAGTCTCATCCGCCCGAGAGATACTACGGTTTTCTCATAGACGGGGATAGAGAAGATTGCATCATTGATTATGATGAGCCGACTAGCTTCCAGCAGGCCATTCAGAGCGTTGACTCGGTAAAATGGCTGGATGCAATGCGGACCGAAATGGAGTCCATGTACACCAACAAAGTATGGACGTTGGACGTTGCTCCAGATGGGGTAAAACGCGTAGGATGCAAGTGGATCTTCAAAAGGAAGATTGGTATAGATGGATAGGTTGAGACCTATAAAGCTAGACCTGTTGCAAAGGGTTTTCGTCAAAGACCAGGTTTGGACTATGACGAAACCTTTTCTCCAGTGGCTATGCTGAAATCCATTCGGATCCTTCTTTCCATTGCTGCCTTCCATGATTATGAGATTTGGCAAATGGACGTAAAGACCGCTTTTCCAAATGGAAATTTAGAGGAGTGTGTTTATATGGACCAGCCAGAGGGTTTCATTCAGAGTGGGAGTAGCGGAAAGGTGTGCAAGTTGTTTAAGTCCATCTACGGACTAAAGCAGGCATCGTGGAGTTGGAACATCTGTTTTGATGAGACGGTCAAAGAATTTGGCTTTATCAAAAATCCAGATGAACCATGCATCTATAGTAGATTTGTAGCGAGAACTGTAGTATTCCTCGTTTTATACGTGGATGACATTCTCTTAATAGGAAATGACATTCCTATGCTACAATCTGTCAAAGGGTTCTTGTCACACAGGTTCTCCATGAAAGACCTGGGTGATGCCTCATACATTCTGGGGATCCGGATCTATCGTGACAGATTCAAGAGGATACTGGGACTCTCACAGTCCAGGTACATCGACACCATACTGAAAAGATTCAGTATGGAAGATTCCAAGCACGGTAATCTACCGGCTTGTCACGGGATCACCCTTTCCAAAGAGATGTCTCCCAAGACTGATTTGGAAAGGGATCGCATGTCTATTATACCCTACGCTTCTGCGGTAGGCTCTATAATGTATGCGATGTTGTGTACCAGACCTGATGTAGCTTATGCACTGAGTGTGGTAAGCCGGTATCAGTCAAACCCTGGGGAGAAACACTGGATAGCAGTAAAGAACATTCTCATGTACCTGAGAAGGACTAAGGAGATGTTCTTGGTGTATGGCGGAAAAGACCTCCAGATCGAGGCTTTTGCTGACTACAGCTTCTAGAGTGACAAGGATGATTCCAAGTCCATGTCGGGTTATGTCTTTACCCTCAATGGAGGGGCGGTGTGTTGGAAGAGTTCCAAACAGGAAACCGTTGCTGACTCGACGATGGAAGCGGAATATATCGCTGCTGCAGATACCGCAAAAGAAGCCGTCTGGATAAGGAAGTTCTTAACAGAACTTCAGGTGGTTCCGTCCATTGTTGATCCAATACCGCTGTATTACGACAACAACGGGGCTATAGCTTTAGCAAAGGAACCCAGGTCCCATCAGAAGTCCAGACACATCTTGAAGCGGTATCACCTGATCAGGGAGATCGTGGGTCGCCAGGAGATCGAGATTCGGAGAGTTTCTACGGAAGATAACACAGCTGATCCACTCCCAAAGGCCTTAACCCAGACTCAGTTCGAGCGGCTGATCGAGATGATAGGTCTTCGATATGCCAGTACATAGACATAGTGCAAGTGGGAGATTGTTAGTGTCTATGCCCTAGAGGCCATTACTGTATCATACTAGTTTGTATATTACTTAATGGAAGCTTGGGATATTCACCTTGTATAGACAATCTTGCTCAATATAGTAGTATGCTACTTGGTTTGTTTCTACTTTAATGTGTATATGTGTTTATTTTAGTATATCACCTATACACATTAGTGGAGCCCTTAGGATCTTTGCTTGATTACCAGCGTTGTGATGGCAGTCACACTCGTGGGGGCTGGGTAATCTATAAGCACATCCTTATGCAGGTCCCTAGTCGCAGGACTATCGAGACAGGGCATCGATACTCCGGAGTAGACTAGCGTATGCGCTTCTCATCCCAGTGTAGGAGACGGCCTGTCCCATAGCCGTCAGTACGTCGTACTTGAGATAGTATGCGGGTGCTCGTTAGGTTACGAGTACACTGGACAGGACTCGTCGGGAACTGTTGGTTGGTACTATACTTATCGTCAGTTATCAGTTCCCAGGTGACATGAGTACAGCTTAGTCTGCTGACTTGACACTGTCACTTCGCCTCAAGTGTGTTCCCACTGTACTTTGATTACTACCCTACCACGGCTCAAAGGAGTCGCGCAAACAGGTAGTTTTTGGGTGCAGTCCCGAAGCACTTGGAGGCAGTGACGGTTAGAAAGGATTCATCTCTCCCGGTATTGGGGGTTGACATCGCGCTGTGTCTAGGAGAGCCATTACACGAGTAGTCCCTGGCCAGGGCAAGCGAGATATACTGGTAGGTTTCCAGTGGTAACTCAGGGTGTTCTGGGCTTCACACCGACACGACTTGTGCCGCTATTAGGGGACTGACGTTTACCGCCCCCTAGGCCCGCCATGCGATGTATCAGAAGAACAGACCGGACTGTACGAAGATTGTCACATTCAGGCTCAGTAGGAGTTCAGATGGGTTTCACCTCGTCAGTCTTCTTATCGGCATCTACCTGGGGACCGTTACGCACAGCTAGTGCCGCTTGCGGTCTGTGGTTAAACCCACTGCCAGCGTAGTGTCGAGTCTTTAGAGTCCCACACAGAAAGCTATTCACTTTTAGGCAAAAGAGTAGAGGTCGCATGGTTTTGCGACAGGTCGCATGGTTTTGCGACAGGGTTCGGTCACATCCGTGCACTTGTGCACGTTTGCTGTCCGGACAGATAACACTAGCGGGCTTTGGTTTAAGCCAGATCCTAGTGTACATTTTGGGATTGGTTTTATCTCGTTTTTATTCGTGTTCCTCGGAACGCAGATGCTGGTGTGTATGCACAGTTGACAGAGAGATAGAAGCAGAGGATTCTCATTGGGGTTGTTGACTGTTGACTGTTGACTGTTGACTGTTAACTGTTGACTGTTGACTATTGACTTTTGGCTAAACCCTAATGAGAATAAGAAATATAATTAACAATAATATTAATTAAGTATTATGGTGACATGGTTGTTGAGGGGTTGACTTTGTTGACTTGTTGACTTTGTTGACCGGTTGACTAGGTTGGACTAGTTGACCATCATCATGACAATGGCTATCATTTCATGGCAAAGACTTTTGCTTGCTTGTTTGTTTTTGCAAAATGAGTGCATGAAATGATATAGCCATTTTGACTTGAACCATCACATAATACTTGATTACTATTTTTGTTATGATGGTTTTGGATTATGAGAGCTTGGATGGCAAAAGAGTTACTCATTCTCTCATTTGCTTTCTCTCTTTTGCTTGAGCTCTCCCTCTTGCTCTTCCTCTTGCTCTCTCTCTAGCTCAAGGCAACACCCTCTCATGAGTTGAGAAACATTGCCTTAGAGATAAAAGAAAACCCATATCACTTCTCTACTCATCCTAGTTCACAAGGTTTAGCAAACCAAGTGTTCTAGTTTCTTCAAGTTCGAAGAAGAAGCCAAAGGTAGAAGCTTTCAGGTGGATCCATCTTCGGCGCAAGGAGACGACGAGGTGAGGCCGATCCGTACACCGGAAAGAGTTGAAGACGAAGGAGTTCAAGAAAGGTATAACCCCCTAACCGAGTAGGAAAAACTCTTGTTAGGTTTGTTAGTTAGTTGTTTAACAAAGATCCGTATTATGAGTCCATGTTACCACCTCTTGAAAAATCGTTTTTCATCATTTCCGCAAGCCCGTAATTACCGGGAGAGGTAGCATGGACTTACACTCACAACCTCCATTAATGGCATCACCTTCAACCTCCATCCATACAATGGATGCAAGAGAAAAAGTTGTCACAAACATTCTCTACTTCACCTTGGACACGTCGGCTAGCGAACTTCGTGCCCGAGTTGCTTCGGATGAAGCGGAAGCCCGTAAAAAGACTCGAAGATTTGGTGCCCTTTCCGTCGAGGAGACCGAGATCGGAGATGCCGCGAGGAGCTTGGGATGGTGGCCAAAGACCGAAGGACACGGATCGATCAGTATAGCTTTCCAACCCTTTCTCTAGTTGTTAGTTGTAGGTTAATGGTTCGATCCGGATTTATAGTATACGATAGCGCCAGTTTCTAGTTTTGAAAAGTTTTGTTTCCGCATTTTAGCCTCGGACAGACGGTCGGGGCGCTATAGACTTACATGGTATCAGAGCCACGCCATTAACCTTTACTAGCATGCTCTAACGTGTTTAGAACTTCGATCGAACGAAATTTCTAAAACCGCGATTCCAAGTCATCAAGTTTCTGTCGAATTTTTTTTGTGCTCTAAAAATTTTTTTGGGTATGTCAGAAAATCAGGCAAGGTTTTTTAGGAGCACTGTAGAAATTTGGTAGGACGATCCAATAGGAACGCCGCGAAACTGCGGCCTTACCCTCCTTTTGGCCGCGGTTCCGCCGCCATTCTAAGGCTTCATCTCACCAACCTTCTTTAGGTGGTCTCTGACTTTGAAATGGGGTTTCTGGTAATTTTTGTTTTGGCCCAGATTATTTTGAGTACTGGGTATTGTGCTTGGGGCCCACTACGGGAAATTTTGTCGATCGATAATATTAAACATGTTAGTTCACAGTATTTACATTATATCTGCGACCGTGAATGACATTTGATCGGTAAATCTTGTCTAATTGCTATAGCCCTTTTAGACGGATTTGCGAACGTGACATTCATGTTGAT
Source organism: Agapanthus africanus (assembly GCA_030015575.1). Classification (NCBI taxonomy): domain Eukaryota; kingdom Viridiplantae; phylum Streptophyta; class Magnoliopsida; order Asparagales; family Amaryllidaceae; genus Agapanthus; species Agapanthus africanus. The sequence goes on along the minus strand of CM057350.1, from coordinate 315,265,555 downwards.
GTTCTTTGTTGTGCTGTGATGTTGCGGATTTGTCATGGTGGATAGCCTTGATGCAATGGTAGTACAGTTTGGTTGTATTTGTACATTTGATATTGCGGGGCGAGCGTCCGACATGTGGACTACCGTCACTGCCTGTTTGTATATTATTCTTTTGGGGCACGACCGAGCTGAGGTCGATGTACCCGTTGTATATATTTTACTTTCTGTACTAGGATTACCCCACGGTGGGGTGCACGGATAGCCGGGTTCTAGAGGGCAACGGGCTAGTATCTCATGGCTTTGAGACGGAGGGGGCTTCATTCTTGAATTGGCGGGCTATTCGCCGCACTCGTAGGGGTACAGGTTGACCCAAGGAGGGGTGCTCAAGTTACCGGATTCCATGAAGTGATGGGTGATCCATTTATGTTGTTGAAGGGGGCTGCCTCGCTTCAGGTTTTGGCAGGTAACTTGCCGCACCCGTAGGGGTCTAGGATTTCATTGCACAGGATATCCATACGACCAGGGGAACGTCGGGTTTCAGTAACGGCTCTATGAAACCCGGGGATCCCAGATTATCTGTATTGTTCTGTGATGCTTATTACTCTCTGTGATGTTGCATTTTATCACGCCTTGAGCGATTATTATATATTGATATATATACTAGTAGATGTTGTATATGTTTTACACCCGCGCTAGTCCAGTCCCGCTCTGTCGTTAGTTAAGTAACCTAATGGGTGATGACGGGACCCAGTGGCGAATGCGGATGGCATATACGTACATCATATTTTCGTTCTTTTGTGGTGTGATTAATTGATGGGACTGCATTGATTCGGATCAATGCAAGCTAAACAAACATATTCTGATGTTGTTGGAACATTTTTCAAAAAAAAAGCTGTTATTGCAAGGACGTTCTCTTTTGTTTTGCACAGTGGTATTCGGTTATGAATATCCAGCACCTCAGTCGACGAGGCAAGAGCCGAGATCCCTTCACCGGGAGTGACCCCTTGCACAGAAGTTTGCGTCAGGGTAATAACTTCACTATAGTCGATTACTTTTTTCTTTGCATCGTGGTATTCAGTTGGAATATCCTGCACCTCATTCTACGGGGAAAGAGCCGAGATCCCTTCACCGAGAGTGACCTCTTTAGCAAAGGTTTTCGCTACTATATATTTATAAAAGCTATGCAGTTTCTTCAACGATATCAAGTTCATTACGTTAAAGGTTTTTCGCCAAAAACCAACCATAGCCCTCCGTCATTTCTTACAAGTATTACTTAGTATTCGTGCTGCGTTTGTTGACTGTGTCAAGGCGTAGTGTGCGGTAGCTAAGTAGTGTTTGTTTGTGGCATATTAATGCGATTGGTTAGGACAGTCGTGCGGCCTTGTTGACTGTGTCAAGGGCTCGTACGGGTGGGTTTAATAAAATCCAGGATAATGACGGGTTGAACTTGACTAGGACTCTTTGATTTGTTGACTGTGTCAAGGTCACTTGGGTCCTAGGGGTAAAAACACACATCGGGAGTTTCTAAAGAAACTGAAACTTGCCAGGCATGCGCATACCTTCTGGAGTGTGATAACGTGAGTGGATTCCATCACGTTATCATGCGATGATAGTTGGATCCCGATTCCCACTGATGAGTTGGTTTACTCCTTGGGTGATCCCGACTAATTCTTCTTTTAGGTTTGGAGGAGAATTTGACGATACAGTGGGAGCTTTCCTGATCAGATAAATTGATAACCATTCTGATCTAGGTTTGAGTGCACGCTGAGTGTTTCTTTTCTCTCTCTCTCTGTGGCAGCGACCATGACCCGACCCTTGACTATGACTCAGTGACCAAGTTAACCGAACCTTCTTAAAACACTGGATTTTGGATTGTCTGAGTTGCATACCTCATTGTCACTCTTACTTTTACCCTTTTCAACCGGACACCCCGTATTACTATGAACGTCCACTTCCATTGGATAAAACCATCGTATGGTTATATACGAACTCGAAGGAACTTGTTCCAGATTCGAGGATAGTTTCCGGTTCTGGAGAAAATGAATAGGACTATTCAGTTGTCTTTTCCTTTTACCTTCTCTCAGGTTGCGAGTGCTCCTTGGATTAGGACAGTACACCTATTACGCTAATTGGATAGTCTTCTTCCAAACCATAGGCAGGTGTCGAATGGTAGGGAATGAAGAAAACCAATTAGCCTAACGATGGTGTATAGAAGGTAATAAGTTAAGACAAACAAAGGGATTAGTAAGAGGGTAAAGTAAATTGCGACTGCTATTCACGACCAAACCAAGTATTTCATCGCTACTCCTACTTCACCTTTGTATTTCTCCAGGACACTCCGTATCACTACGAAGATCCAAAGTTTATTGGATACTCCATCGTATGGTTATATACGAACTCGAAGGAACTTGTTCCAGTTCGGGGATGGATTCTGGTTCAGGAGAAATAGGAATAAGGTTTATTTGGTTGTCTTTTATCTTCACCTTCTCTCAGGTTACGAGTTCCTAGGATTAGGAGAGTACACCCATTATGCTTATTGGATAGTCTTCTTCCAAACCATAGGCTGGTGCCGAACGGTAGGGAAGGAAGAAAACCATTTGGCCTAAAAGGTGTACAGAAGGTAATGACTAAAGGCATATAAAGGGATTTGGAGAGATGGCAAAGAAATATACGATTACAGTTGAATCTGATAATGGAAGAGGCATTACTAAGAATACCCGGATACCCCATCGAAACATTTTCATATTTCAGTTTCACTGTGTATTGTTAAAAGAAAACTGATTTCCAAATTAGCCCTTGCTCCAAGGTATGTATTTACCAGGTTTGATTCTCACATCTCTATGGTTTTACAGATGATGAGTGGGAGTAAGTTATTGGGAATTGGGTGATCATCCTCATTATATCAGGATTCGTTGTAATTGGTGATATTTGAGGAAATCGCCTGGGTTGTTTGCCGGACAGCAAATATTTGGTTTTGAATATCCGTTGTTATGTACCAATTTCAAATTGATGTATCTGTACGTTTATTTTTATAAAGTGAGATATAACTTTTTGAAATTATGTCCATGACATTTACCTATATCAGTGGATGGTTAGGTAAGGAGCATTAAACAGCGGTGTAATTCTTCTTAACCATAAGTACAGTTTTCAACCTACGACACAAAGGGAATGATTTATTAGACTGAGGGGACTTATACAGAGTATTGTATGTTGTCCAGTGTCCATTACGACAGAGGGGTTGGTACTCGTACTATATTCTGTTTACTTGTGACTTCTCTAGTTCTTAGACATGTGTTTCGTAGAAATACAAGATCCAAGTTTTGAGAAGTTATAGGTATAAGAATAAAGCAGAGAACCAAGCGTTGCAAGTATCAGGATTCTTCAAGGTGATCGAAGATGTAGATACTTGTTTATGGTATTCAGTTAATAGTAATGATTAAGAGAACTTGCTTCTCTTTCAGGTTACTCATAATTGGAAGCACTCCTAAGTTGAGTAATGCTGATCGGCCTCTCTCCATTTTGTTGACATGCACTGGAGACAGCTGCATGATTTGAATCTGGTTCCAATTAAATCAGTGCCTCTGTTTCTATATTGGATATAGAATAGTTCATATCTTAACAATGTTAAGGTACGGGGAGTTGTCCGGCTTATTCTTAAAACCAGACTCTGGATAACTCAAGACGCGTTTCTGTAATGGCTGTTTGTGGGTTGACTCGAGTTATGACGACGGTTGACTTTCTACCATCTGGAAGATCAATAGTGATATTGTTCTGGACTCGCCACAGTTTTGATAAAAATGGATTTTTGGGAGTATGGTAGAACTGAAAGTGATTCCAGAACAGCAAACGATTACTTAAAATTTGATAAGAACCTAAAGATTCGATCTGGTTTGACATTCCATTGGCCACTCCACAGATATGGTGGGTAACCTCAGGCACCCGAGAGGTACTCCGGTAGCCTCAAGGATGGTGACAGGGAGGTTCATGTTTACCCAAATTTGACCCTACTGTTGTTCCAGGCTATGAGACCCGGCAGGAGGATGAGTATAGCGTCGTTCTAAACTAGCTTTAGAAGTGCATGAGTATATGACTCTGCCAGAGGGTTGTCGTAGTCAGTGGGAGCAGCGGAAGCATAGTGGACAAGTAGCTTATGTCTATTTATGGACTAAAGCGAATATAGCGGAGATAGATCATCTATTTCTGATGTGACAGTCATAGGATTGACTTCATCAGAATAGGTGATGGATCTGTTAAGAAGGTAGTAGGGTGTGATGTCCTGGTATTTGGATGACATACACAGAGTAGGAAGTGAAATTCCTATACTACGATCGGTTATACTTTGGTTGTCACACAGTGGTTTCTCTACATAGGATATGGATATTATATCAGATATTCTGTTTGCTAGATCTATGGTTTTAGATCTAGATTTAGGAAGTGTCCCAATCTGGGTACTTAGACAGCATTCTAAAGGTGTTTTAAAATGGACGACTCCTGGCATGGTAGTGTACCTGCAGATGATGGAGTCACCCTCTCTAAAGGTATCTTACAGACTAAAGGGGAGAGGGATGTGCATGATTGGCACATCACTTGCTTATGCAATTGAGTCAATCATGAGATGTCAAGTACCACACTAGACGTTGTTTTTGCACTAGATGCAATAAGTTGATATTAACCCTATCCTGGAGAAACGTTCGGAAGCAGTTTTAGAACATAAGTGGATGTTCTAGGGATATGATAACAACAGCCTCTTTCCGGGGACGGTTATCATTCCAGGCTTCCAAGGTGACTTGGATGACAGAGTGGCTATCAGAGTTGTAGTTTTCCCTCTGACGAGGGGCAGTATGTTGGACAGGTGGTCCAAGCGGATACTGAGGGAGGCATGGCGCAGGATACTGATTAAGTTCAGTTGACGATACAGTCTAAGAAGTTTGGATTTGGAGTTCATTTATGAACTAGGTCCCATCAGATATCCAGACATATTCTAAGACAGGTATTGCTCATTTCGGGAGATGGGTTTCTCCGCGAACTTGAGATAAATAGAGACATAGAAAGAAACATCAGGGTGGATCCACACACTGAGGCTATTCCTCGAACACAATAGTTTCGCAAACGGGCTTTGTGAGACTGATTAGTAGAGGAGTTGGGTGTTCGGTATCACACGGGTTGTGAGTATGCGACATCGCAATAATTAGCTTTGAGTGCAAGTGGGAGATTGTTCGATATAGTGCCCTCAGAGTCAATTATTGGATCGCAGGCACGTGATTGCAATGATTGAGGGAGGACCTATACCGGTAGGACAGTCTTACTCGAGAGGTTTGTATACCATCTGGTTTGTCTTTATCATCATGTACATGCTTTAGGTGACATTGTTGTTCACTATTACACGTTGATAGAGAATAGTATGCTAGCATGGTTTGTCTTTATCATCGTGTACTGCTTTAGGTGACCTTACAGGTCACTATTGCACGTTGGTAGAGCCTTTAGGATTCTTGCTTGACCACCAGCAGTATGATGGCGATAATATATGTAGGAGCTGGGGTCTATAAACACATCCTTAAAAGGTCCCTAGTCGTAGGAGTTTCGAGACTGGGCATCGATACTCCATTAGTAGACTAGTGTATACAGTCGAGACCCCGACGAGGGGCGGTGGCCGGTCTCACAAGCCATTGGTGTCAGTTCGTTCACCTAAGATGTATACAGGTGCTCATTGGGTTATGAGTACACCGGACAGGACTCGCCGGGAACATGCTAGTTGGTATTATACCTGACGTCAGATGGCAGTTTCCTGGTGACATGTGTACAGGTTAGTTCATCGACCTGAGATCGTCATTTGTCTTGTGTGAGTTCCTGCTGTGCTTTGATTACTACCCTACCACGGCTCAAAGGAGTCGTGCAAACAGGTTTTAGTTGGGTACAGTCCCGAGCCACATGGAGGCAGTGAGCGGATCGGCAGGGGTTTCGTCTCTCCCGGTATTGGGGGTGAGATCGCGCTGTGTCTAGGAGAGCCATTACACGAAGTTCTTGGCCAAGGCAGGAGATTTACTTGTAGGTATTCCAGTAATATCTCAGGGTGTTCTGGGCTACACTTCGATACGACTTGTACCGCTTTTGGGGGTCTGACTTTTACCAACCCCCTAGGCCCGCCATGTGATGCTCATAGACGAACGGACCGGACTGTACGGATATTGTCACTGACAGGCTCAGTAGGGTGTCAGGATGAGTTCGCTCATCGACCTCCCTTTTGGTCAATACCTGGTAGCCCGTTACGTATGGCTAGTACATCTGATGTGCTAGTGGTTAAATCCAATGCCAAAGTATTGACGAGTCTTTAGAGTCCCCCACAGACAGTTTTCAAGTTTCGGACGAAACGTTGTAGAGGCCGTATGATATATGGCAGGGTTCGATCTTATACGTGCGGTAGTGCACGGATCATGATCGAACGGATCATACTAGTGGGCTTTGGTTTAAGCCGGATCCTAGTATTAGATTTGTTGGATTACTTTAGTCTCATTGTATTCGCATTCAGTCGGAATGCAGATGCAGGTATGTTTATACAGGTGAGGGGTATCCTTATGATCCGTCACGAGTTTACTTTAGATGTTGCCATATCTTTTTATTTTTGCAAACATTTGGATTAATGTTTGCATATGGAAATTATGAGCTATAAATCATCAATAGAAGCCTTAATTGTGACACATGCACAAGTGATGACTCATGGCCTCTTTCTTTATGCATGTGTCACATTATTTGATGGATTTGAGTCTTGATATGATAAGGAGAGAGAGAGAGGCGTCCATGATATGGTTGGTAGCTCTTGTATTTTATTCTAACACTCTCTCATTTTTATCATACCAAAACAAACAGAAAAGAAAAGGCTTCTTCTTCTTCTTCCACCTCTAGCTCACAACCTCCATTAATGGCATCACCTTCAACCTCCATCCATACAATGGATGCAAGAGACAAAGTTGTTACAAACATTCTCTACTTTACCTTGGATACGTCGGCTAGCGAACTTCGTGCCCGAGTTGCTACGGATGAAGCAGTAGCCCGTAAAAAGACTCGAAGATGTGGTGCCCTTTCCGACGAGGAGATCGAGATCGGAGATGCCGTGAGGAGCTTGGGATGGTGGCCAAAGACCGAAGGACACGGATCGATCGGTATAGCTTTCCAACCCTTTCTCTAGTTGCTAGTTGTACGTTAATGGTTCGATCCGGATTTATAGTTTACGATAGCGCCAGTTACTAGTTTTGAAAAGTTTTGTTTCCGCATTTTGGCCTCGGACAGACGGCCGGGGCGCTACCGTAGACTTACACTTGATAGTGGACTTGTGCGTCCGAGTTTTTTGCCTTGGGGAGCTCCTGTTCTGTTCGTCAAGAAGAAGGACGGCGGTTTGAGGTTGTGCATTGACTATTGTCAATTGAACTGAGTTACGGTGCGGAATAGGTATCCTTTACCTCGAATTGACGATTTATTTGACCAGCTCCAGGGTGCGGAACATTTTTCAAAGATTGATTTGAGATCAGGTTATCATCAGTTGCGGGTTCGGAATGATGACATTCCAAAGACTGCTTTTTGTACGCGCTACGGTCATTATGAGTTTTTGGTGATTTCGTTCGGATTCACCAATGCCTCAGAAGCGTTCATGGATTTGATGAACTGGATTTTCAGGCTGTTCCTCGACCTGTTTATTATTGTGTTTATTGATGACATTCTGGTTTATTCTAAGAGTCGAGAGGAGTATGAGCAACACTTGAGGATTGCTTTACAGACATTGATAGAGCACCAGCTGTTTGCTAAATTCTCGAAGTGTGCATTCTGGTCTAAGTTTGGGTTTAATACCCCCTGTTTAAGTCTAAGTTCCGTAAGGTTAAGCCTAGGTTCCGAAATAAATTACGCCCCAGACTCCACATAGTCAAACCTAAACTCGAACCAAGGTTAAACCTAGCGCTCTGATACCAACTTTGTCACGACCCGAAAATATTAGCTCGTGACCGGCACTTAAATCACGCAACGTCTACAGGCGTAACGTAACTTAAGTAAGCCAAAGCCCAGAAATCTAAACCTTTCAAAAGAAGTAAGTATTGTAAACACTAATAAAACGATTGGAAACCTTAAGTAAAAATCCTTAAACTTAATTTTATTTTCTTAAGAATTTCGGCAGCACCTCCTTTGAAAAAAGTAGCCCCGAAACGGGTACAAACATAGAATATAAATAAAGTATCCCCAAACATGAGCAAATCACGTCCAACGGCGGAAACAACCACCATAAGTATATATATGTATAAGACGCCCAACGGTGAAGATCAACACAATGGAAAATGAAAAGCAAGACATCAAACCCCCCAAGAGAACATATAACCCATCGCTCTACGTCTCGCAACTACAAGTCTTGCTAAGTCTTACTACATATACAAATACTAGTTTTTTGATTGATTGAGTTGACTAGATACAATATGAATAATAATACAAGAGTGGCACGAGCCAATGTGTACCACCTACCAAATGCAAATCATCCGAAAGCAAGATGTGTGCCAGCGGTGCCGCTACTGATCCATGCGGTCAACCTGCAAAAACTGTGGCACAACGGGGGTGAGTTGCCAACTCGTGAGTTGAAAACATCAGCAAGTAGAAATCGAATAAAACAACGATTTCCTAGGTCAACTATATCATAAAGGTAATACTATGATATCTAGGGTGACCGTATCTACATATATGCCAACAATAATCAATGACTGTAAGCATATGGATCTCGTCCAGTAATATAATCAATGTCTATATGTATGTGGATCTCATCCAACAATATAATCAATGCATGTATGCATGTGGATATCATCCAACAATATAATAAATGCCTTTATGCATGTGGATCTCGTCCAACAATATAATCAATGCATGTATGCATGTGGATATCATCCAACAATATAATCAACAATATAATCAATGCATGTATGCATGTTGATATCATCCAACAATATAATCAATGCCAGTATGCATGTGGATCTTATCCAACAATATAACCAATGCATGTATGCATGTAAATATATGAGGATATCAAAGAACGTGTGTCCGTCAATGACACATCAAATCATGGAACCTGAGTGTCCAACACCGACACTCGAAATATCATGAAACCCGTGTCCAGTATCGACACATAAATCCTCATATCTCAGGCGCCGTATCCTCAGATCGGCCCTCAGACACCGCATACTCTGGTCGGCCCTTATATCCATCTCACGACTACGGTCGGTATCCTCTGGATGACCGCCGAGTCCAAATACTATCACCGGTAGGTAGTGTTCCCTCCGCCAGGCTCATCGGGTACTCCACGAAAATCATTTCTTGCCCCGGGGTACCTTACCGGGTCCACCATGTATCCACAGACGTTGCCTACCGCGTCTCGAATCGGGTTTCTAACACAAGTCTCAGAATCGATAAAACTCATGGTAGACGCACCGAAATATCATATCAAGAGAAACCGGGTTTTCAAAACAATGCATACTTTCTATAAATATCCCCACAGTTCTCAAATTCATAAATCACATGAAATCCGTATCTCAATGAGTAAATTCATGAAATATGATATATGCAACATAAAGCAGTAATATGAGCATATTAAGGGAAAAACCGCTCTTTTAAATGAATCAAGTTTTTAAATATATCATGCGGTTCCCAATTCCTCCAAAATCAAATGCAATATCATATAAGGGCGTACATGTAGCTCTAGCAAGATGTGTGCATATAAATGTAAGTATGTAAGCATGATACATTTCATATGCGCAATAGCACAAGAATCAACATCTAAATGTCAATAATGATACAATACCACATAGGTGTATGTGTAGCTATAGCAAGGTATGTCATGCAACATAGCATAATGATGTGTCACGACCCGAAATTGGCACGTGACGGCCCTTAAACTACGCAACGTCTACAGGCGTAACACAATTAAGTAAGCTGAAAACCCAGCAATCTAAACCATCAAAAGTAGTAAGAATTAAGAACAATTTTTAAAAGCCTTTGAAATCTTAACCCAAATTCTTTAAAAGTCCAATTTTATTTCCTTTAAAATTTTAGCAGCACCTCCTTTGTAGAAACTAGCCCCAAAAATGGGTACAACAATGATAAAACTAAAGCATCGCCAAACGGGAGCAAATACACGCCCAAAAGGGGAAAACAACCACCACAACAGATATACGACGCCGTAGAGAAGAAATAAAAGACGATATAAATAAAACTGTATAAAAGAACACCAAGTCACAAAATAATATACAATACCGTCCTCACATCAAGTCTCTAAGTCAACATGAAAGTAGTAAATGGAGAGTAGAAGGATACAACGAATATACAATACAACAACGAATAACCACAAAACCCACCTAAAGCAAAACTGCACACTGTGAGCCGATGCGGTATCCGCAGCAAAAGAGAATATGATAGATGAATAACCTGCCCTGACTACTCTAGGGAACTACCTGCAAAACAAACTGTGGCATAACGGGTGTGAGTTTCCAACTCGTGAATAGTAAATAATGTTAGTGTATATGCCCTAGAGGCCATTACTGTATCATACTGGTTTGTATATTACTTAATGGAAGCTTGGGATATTCACCTTGTATATACAATCTTGCTCAATATAGTAGTATGCTACTTGGTTTGTTTCTACTTTAATGTGTACATGTGTTTATTTTAGTATATCACCTGTACACATTAGTGGAGCCCTTAGGATCTTTGCTTGATTACCAGCGTTGTGAGGGTTTCATTCAGAGTGGGATCAGCGGAAAGGTGTGCAAGTTGCTTAAGTCCATTTATGGACTAAAGCAGGCATCGCGGAGTTGGAACATCTGTTTTGATGAGACGGTCAAGGAATTTTGCTTTATCAAAAATCCAGATGAACCATGCATCTATAGTAGATTTGTAGCGAGAACTGTAGTATTCCTCGTTTTATACGTGGATGACATTCTCTTAATAGGAAATGACATTCCTATGCTACAATCTGTCAAGGGGTTCTTGTCGCACAGGTTCTCCATGAAAGACCTGGGTGATGCCTCCTACATCCTGGGGATCCGGATCCATCGCGATAGATCCAAGAGGATATTAGGACTTTCACAGTCCAGGTACACCGACACCATACTGAAAAGATTCAGTATGGAAGATTCCAAGCGCGGTAATCTACCGGCTTGTCACGGGATCACCCTCTCTAAAGAGATGTCTCCCAAGACTGATTTGGAGAGGGATCGCATGTCTATTATACCCTACGCTTCTGCGGTAGGCTCTATAATGTATGCGATGTTGTGTGCCAGACCGGATGTAGCTTATGCACTGAGTGTGGTAAGACGGTATCAGTCAAACCCTGGGGAGAAACACTGGATAGTGGTGAAAAACATTCTCAAGTACCTGAGAAGGACTAAGGAGATGTTCTTGGTGTATGGCGGAAAAGACCTCCAGATCGAGGCCTTTGCTGACTCCAGCTTCCAGAGTGACAAGGATGATTCCAAGTCCATGTCGGGTTTTGTCTTTACCCTCAATGGAGGGGCGGTGTGTTGGAAGAGTTCCAAATAGGAAACCGTTGCAGACTCGACGATGGAAGCGGAATACATCGCTGCATCTGATGCCGCAAAAGAAGCTGTCTGGATGAGGAAGTTCTTGAAAGAACTTCAGGTGGTTCCGTCCATTGTTGACCCAATACCTCTGTATTGCGACAACAACGGGGCTATAGCTTTAGCGAAGGAACCCAGGTCCCATCAGAGATCCAGACACATCTTGAGGCGGTATCACCTGATCAGAGAGATCGTGGATCGTAAGGAGATCGAGGTTCGGAGGGTTGCTTCAGAAGAAAACACTGTATATCCATTCACCAAGGCCCTGTCCCAGACACAATTCGAGCGGCTGATCGAGATGATAGGTCTTCGATACGCCAGTACATGGCCTTAGTACAAGTGGGAGACTGTTAGTGCATATGCCCTAGAGGCCATTACTGTATCATACTAGTTTGTATATTACTTAATGGAAGCTTGGGATATTCACCTTCTATATACAATCTTGCTCAAAATAGTAGTATGCTACTTGGTTTGTTTCTACTTCAATGTGTACATGTGTTTATTTTATCATATCACCTATACGCATTAGTGGAGCCCTTAGGATCTTTGCTTGATTACCAGCGTTGTGATGGCAGTCACACTAGTGGGGGCTGGGTAATCTATAAGCACATCCTTATACAGGTCCTTAGTCGCAGGACTATCGAGACAGGGCATCGATACTCCGGAGTAGACTGGCGCATGCGCTTCTCATCCCAGTGTGGGAGACGGTCTTTCCCACAGCCGTCAGTACGTCGTACTTGAGATAGTATGCGGGTGCTCGTTAGGTTACGAGTACACTGGACAGGACTCGTCGGGAACTGACAAGTTGGTATTATACCTATCGTCAGTTATCAGTTCTCAGGTAACATGAGTACAGCTTAGTCCGCTGACTTGACACTGGCACTTCGCCTCGAGTGTGTTCCCACTGTATTTTGATTACTACCCTACCACGGCTCAAAGGAGTCGTGCAAACAGGTGGTAGTTGGGTGCAGTCCCGAAGCACTTGGAGGCAGTGACAGTTAGACAGGATTCGTCTCTCCCGGTATTGGGGGTTGACATCACGCTGTGTCTAGGAGAGCCATTACACGAGTAGTCCCTGGCCAGGGCAAGCGAGATATACTGGTAGGCTTCCAGTGTTATCTCAGGGTGTTTTGGGCTTCACTCCGACACGACTTGTACCTCTATTAGGGGACTGACGTTTACCGCCCCCTTAGGCCCGACATGCGATGTATCAGACGAACAGACCGGACTGTACGGAGACTGTCACATTCAGACTCGTAGGAGTTCAGATGGGGTTCACCTCGTCAGTCTTCTTATCGGCATCTACCTGGGGACCGTTACGCACAGCTAGTGCCGCTTGCGGTCTGTGGTTAAACCCACTGCCAGCGTAGTGTCGAGTCTTTAGAGTCCCACACAGAGGGCTATTCGCCTCTGGGCAAAACAGAGTAGAGGTCGCATGGTTTTGCGACAGGGTTCGTTCTCATCCGCGCACTTGTGCACGTTTGGAGTCCGGACAGATATTACTAGCAGGCTCTGGTTTGAGCCAGATACTGGTATATGTTTTGGGGTTGATTTTATCTCATAGTATTCATGTTCCTCGGAACAAGAATGCGGGTGTGTGTACACAGTTGATTGAGGCGGAGGAAGAGGATTTTCATTAGGGTTTCGGAACGGGTGCGTATGCACAGTTGACAGTCGTCTTTTTCCAAACCCTAATGGATTTATGATATATCAATTAATAATATTAATTAAATGAAATTGTATCATGGTTGGGTTTGTTGACTTGTTGACCAAGGTTGACTAGTTGACCATAGTTGAAAGTTTGACCATCATCATTACATATCAAAGATGCTCTTTGATTCTAGCAAAATCATTTAATGTGTGTAATGATAATGGTCATTCCAAACCATCCATCAACTATTTCATTTACATTATTATTATTATTATTGATAATTCATTTCTTATTATGTTATGGTTGTAAAATGAAAAGCTCTCATTCTATCATAACTCTTCTCTCTCCTCTCTTCTTCTTCCTCCTCCTCTATTTCAAGGAGCTCCCTTCTCATGTGTTGAGAATCCATCTCCTTGAGATAAAAACACCCCAAAGCCACTCTCTACTCACTCTAGGATTAGAGGTTTAGCAAGCCAAAGATCCTAGTTCACTCAAAGTTCGAGAAAGAGCCCGAAGGTTGAACCCTCAGGTGGATCCATCTTTGACGGAAGAAGGCGACGAGGAAAGCACCATCAACCCCTACAAAGGTTTCAAGAAGAAGGAGTTCAAGTTAGGTATAACCTCTTTTCCGAGTAGCTAACTCTCTTTAGCTTTCTTGCTAGTTTAGTTTGGAAAAGATCCCGACTTTGTTAGTCCATGTTGCCCCATGCGCTAAAAATTTGATTTTTATACCGTTTCCGCCTCCCCGCAAGAACCGGGGTTGGCAACGTGGACTTACAGTGGTATCAGAGCCTTACTAAACTTAAACTAGCTTAGTAGTAAAGTGTATGGAAGTTCGATCGGAAAAATCACAAAATCCGGAAAATCAAAACCCTAACTTTCTGTTGAAATTTTTTGTGCTCTAAAAATAAAAAGTTTTACTCCTAAAATCGGCTCAGGGTTTTGTGAAAACACCCACCAAAAACGGTCGCCTGATTCCCTCAAACCACCGCGGTTCCGCGGCGATAGGTATTCATTTGCCGCGGAACCGCCGCCGTTTGGGATCCTCTCGTGATCGAGTTTTGTGCAGTGTTCTTCTGGTAGGGTTTTGGGATTTTTCAGATGGTTTATTTATGCCCAGGTTTTCCAGAAAAGAAATTTGTTTTTGGGGGCCTATAAATCCGTATTTTTATCGAACTCCACTACACTTTGACTATAATGGTTATATCTGTGATGTTTATATGTATTGAACGTCGGCTAATCGCTATATGTCGATTAGTCGGGGTTATACATATCTGTGATCTGTGTTTGATGATGGTTTGTGTATATGAATGCGTTGGACTGTCGCGGGTGAATAGCCGGGGTGGATGTGAGATGAGTGTTTCTTTTTCTTTCATTCATTGTAAAATGTAAATTGATGTAATATTATTATTTGTATGGCCGCACAACCGGGTCGGGATTGTAGCCGTCATTGTATAATTCTTTTTACTGTTTTTGCTCCTAGGATAGACCCATGGAGGGGTGCACAAACTACCGGGTATCTCGAAGTGCCGAGTGGCCTACTTACGGCGTTGAGGGAGGTTGCTCCACTTCGGATACTTGGCGGGTAGTTTGCCACACCCGTAGGGGTCTTGGGTGGGGTATTGGCTATTCACCGCGACCGTGTAATCCGTTTTTCGTTGCAGGCTCGAAAGGATTGCGGATTCCTAGTATATCCAATGTATTCATCTGTGATCTGTAATGTCTATCATTGCTATATATTTATAACTATTTTGGCGTTGCTTATGTTTTATAGCCGCGCTAGCCCAGCCCCCGCTCTGTCGTTAGTTAAGTAACCTAACGGGTGATGACGGGGCCCCGAGGCGAATGCGAATGGCATAAGCGTACGTCATATTTTGGTTGTTTTCTGCAATGGTAGGATTAAATGATGGGACGCATTAAAAGAACTAATGCAAGAATATCACGCATTAAAAGAACTAATGCAAGATAATAAACCAAGCAAAAGTCGTTGGAACACTTTCGAAAAACCACTCGGTTCTTTTCAAAACCAACTTTTAAATGCGGAGCTTGAGCCACTCCTTTTAAAAGCTATCTCGTTCCATCGATCATATCAAGTTCACTACGTTCACGGTTTAGCCAAAACCATTCGTAGCCCTCCGTCGTTTCGTATGAATATTCAATAGTATTCAAGTTATGTTTGTTGACCTTCGTCAAGGCATAGTGATTGGTAGCTGTTGGGTGTGCATATGTAGCATAGATAAATGCGTTGGTTTGGGACAGTCGTATTACCTTGTTGACCTTCGTCAAGGGTATATACGGGTGGGTTCAAATTAACCTGGAAAATGACGGGCAGAACTTGACATGTGACTTATGATTTGTTGACCTTCGTCAAGGTCATAAGAGCATGGGGCAAAAATCCACATCGGGAGTTTCATAAGTACTGAAACTTGCTAGATTTGCATACCATTTGGAGTGTGATGATTATGGTAGGATTTCTTCATTTTCGTCACGCAATGATATTTGGATCCCGATCCTACTGTGAGTATATGCTACTCCTCGGAAAATTTCTCACTAAACGATCAATGCTATAAACCTAGTAGGTGTCAAGAAAGGTGTTAGCAGGGCTACACCCCCAGGGAAAAGAGGTTCTTAAATTAAGGAACTTCACGAAAGCGTTGGAAAACCTCCCTCGAAGTACCAACACTGGCCTGGCTGAACGGTTAAGCAAGTATTGTGCGGTGGGATTGATCCCGGCTAATTCTTCCTTTATGGTTTGAGGAGGGATTCGAGAGACAGTAGGAGCCATCCTGTTTAGATAAATTAAAAATCATTCTAAACTTGCAAGAGCATCGTGCTGAGTGTTTCTTCTCTCTCTCCTAATTGCAGCGACCAATCAACATGACTGGACTTAAGTTACTTCTAGATAAAAACATACTGACAGGGCCAAACTACAAAGATTGGCTCAGGAATGTCAAAATGGCAATCACTTACGACAAGCTGGGGTATCATCTTACCACCAAAGCTCCCCCCGTCCCAGGTCCCACCTCCAGCGTCGTGGATAAGGAAATCCGTAAGACTTGGGAGATTGATTGCGCGAAGGCCAAGTGCCTCATGCTTGCCTCTATGGACAACGAATATCAGAGGAGGCACGAGAATATGGACCTGGAATCCATATTTCTCCATACAAAAGAACTGTATGGAGAGCAGTCTCGTATCGCAAGATACGAAATGTCGAAGAAGTTATTTTCGGCAAGATTGGCCGTCGGATCATCGGTAGCGGAACACGTGCTTAAGATGATTGGCTACATTGAGGAGCTCGCAGAACTTGGGACCACGTTGGAGAGTGAGCTCTATACGGACTTGATTCTCCAGTCCCTTCCTTCCACTTACGCCCAGTTTATACTGAACTTCAACTTACAAGAAAAAGAAGTTGAACTTTCAGAACTCCTCAACATGCTGAGGAGCGCAGAGGGCACCCTGCAGAAAGGTAGGGAAACACCCACTTTGTTTTTAGGAGGATCTTCTTCTTCTAGGACCAAGGCGAAGGCCAAGGGAAAGAAGAAGAAAACCCCCGCCAAACCAAGTGGCGGTGTTAGTAAAGTGGATACGAAGGGAAAGGAAAAGGCAACAAAGATAGCGGGGAAGCTTGTGGGTAAAGAAGAATGCTTCTATTGTCATAAAAGTGGACACTGGAAGAAAGATTGCAGGGCTTGGAAAGCCAGGACACAGGAACTGAAGCAGGTTGCGGCTTCAGCTTCAGGTGTGTATGTTATTGAAATCTGTCTTTCGATAAACTCTACTTCCTGAGTATTGGATACCGGATCAGGATCTCATATCTGTAATTCTTTGCAGGCGTTGAGAAACCGTAGGTTTTTGAAGGCAGGTGACATGACCCTCAGAGTTGCGAACGGAGCTAGCATGGATGCTAAGGCCGTGGGGGACTATCATCTGGGAATGACAGATGGGCATGTTTTGGTTTTGCGTAATTGCTTTTTTGTACCCAACGCAACTTGTAATATCATTTCTGTATCTTTGGTTTCTAAAGAAGGTTATGAATTTGCGTTTGTAAGTAATGTTGTAAACATTCACCTTAATCAAGTTCTGATTGGGTCAGGTGCACTGAGCAATGGTATATACGTATTAAACCAACCACAGATTTTCAATGTCCAGAATACACACAAAAGAAAGTCTCCAGATATCAATCAGGCTTTCTTATGGCATTGTAGACTGGGTCACATCAATGAGACACGGTTGACTAAGTTACATAAAGAGGGATACTTGGATCCGTTCGAGTATCAGTCTTATGCCACTTGTGAATCTTGTCTCATGGGAAAGATGACTAAGACTCCGTTCACTGGACACGGAGAAATAGCAAGCGAGCTCTTGGGACTCATACACAGTGACGTGTGTGGTCCAATGTCTACACATGCGCGAAGCGGTTATTCGTACTTCATTACTTTGACAGATGATTTCTCTAGGTATGGACATGTCTTCTTGATGAAGCACAAATCTGAGGCCTTTGAGAAATTTCGCGAATACAAGAATGAAGTTGAAAACCAAACAGGCAAAAGTATTAAGATTCTAAGATCGGATCGAGGTGGAGAATACTTGAGTGCCGAGTTCCTGAACTATTTAAAAGAGAATGGAATTCTCTCTCAGCGTACTCCTCCATACACTCCGCAACATAACGGTGTATCGGAAAGGAGGAATCGCACCCTATTGGATATGGTTCGTTCCATGATGAGTGAGGCTGAGTTACCGCGATCTTTCTAGGGTTATACACTAGAAGCAGCTGCATATCTCTTGAACAAGGCTCCCACCAAGACTGTGCCTACCACACCATATCAGATGTGGAGTGGGAAGAAACCCTGTCTTAAGTACCTTAAGATATGGGGATGTCCAGCTTTTGTAAAAAAGTAGCATGCGGACAAGCTCGAGGCACGTTCAGTACAGTGTAAATTTGTGGGATACCCAAAGAACTCCAGGGGGTATCTTTTCTATTCCGCTGAGGAACAAAAGATTTTTGTTTCTCAACATGCCCGCTTCTTGGAAACTGAGTTTTTGGAAACCCAGATAAGTGGGAGCGCAATAGAACTGGAAGAAATTCCAGAACCACAAGCTATTACTGAAAGCTTGGAAGAGCCAGTAGTTTCAAAAGAACAGGACATTCCTACGCCACTCCGCAGGAGTAGTAGGCAGTCTCATCCGCCCGAGAGATACTACAGTTTTCTCATAGACGGTGATAGAGAGGATTGCATCATAGATTATGATGAGCCTATTAGCTTCCAGCAGACCGTTCAGAGCGTTAACTCGGTAAAATGGCTGGATGCAATGCGGATCGAAATGGAGTCCATGTACACCAACAAAGTATGGACGTTGGACATTGCTCCAGATGGAGTAAAACCCGTAGGATGCAAGTGGATCTTCAAAAGGAAGATTGGTGTAGATGGACAGGTTGAGACCTATAAAGCTAGACTTGTAGCAAAGGGTTTCCGTCAAAGACCTGGTTTGGACTATGACGAAACCTTTTCTCCAGTGGCTATGCTGAAATCCATTCGGATCCTTCTTGCCATTGCTGCTTTCCACGATTATGAGATTTGGCAGATGGACGTAAAAACCGCTTTTCTAAATGGAAATTTAGAGGAGTGTGTCTATATGGACCAGCCAGAGGGTTTCATTCAGAGTGGGAGCAGCGGAAAGGTGTGCAAGTTGCTTAAGTCCATTTATGGACTAAAGCAGGCATCGCGGAGTTGGAACATCTGTTTTGATGAGACGGTCAAGGAATTTGGCTTTATCAAAAATCCAGATGAACCATGCATCTATAGTAGATTTGTAGCGAGAACTGTAGTATTCCTTGTTTTATACGTGGATGACATTCTCTTAATAGGAAATGACATTCCTATGCTACAATCTGTCAAGGGGTTCTTATCGCACAGGTTCTCCATGAAAGACCTGGGTGATGCCTCCTACATCCTGGGGAACCGGATCCATCGTGATAGATCCAAGAGGATATTAGGACTTTCACAGTCCAGGTACATCGACACCATACTGAAAAGATTCAGTATGGAAGATTCCAAGCGCGGTAACCTACCGGGTTGTCACGGGATCACCCTCTCTAAAGAGATGTCTCCCAAGACTGATTTGGAGAGGGATCGCATGTCTATTATACCCTACGCTTCTGCGGTAGGCTCTATAATGTATGCGATGTTGTGTACCAGACCGGATGTAGCTTATGCACCGAGTGTGGTAAGCCGGTATCAGTCAAACCCTGGGGAGAAACACTGGATAGCGGTGAAGAACATTCTCAAGTACCTGAGAAGGACTAAGGAGATGTTCTTGGTGTATGGCGGAAAAGACCTCCAGATCGAGGCCTTTGCTGACTCCAGCTTCCAGAGTGACAAGGATGATTCCAAGTCCATGTCGGGTTTTGTCTTTACCCTCAATGGAGGGGCGGTGTGTTGGAAGAGTTCCAAACAGGAAACCGTTGCAGACTCGACGATGGAAGCGGAATACATCGCTGCATCTGATGCCGCAAAAGAAGCTGTCTGGATGAGGAAGTTCTTGAAAGAACTTCAGGTGGTTCCGTCCATTGTTGACCCAATACCTCTGTATTGTGACAACAAAGGGGCTATAGCTTTAGCGAAGGAACCCAGGTCCCATCAGAGATCCAGACACATCTTGAGGCGGTATCACCTGATCAGAGAGATCGTGGATCGTAAGGAGATCGAGGTTCGGAGGGTTGCTTCAGAAGAAAACACTGCAGATCCATTCACCAAGGCCCTGTCCCAGACACAATTCGAGCGGCTGATCGAGATAATAGGTCTTCGATACGCCAGTACATGGCCTTAGTGCAAGTGGGAGATTGTTAGTGCATATGCCCTAGAGGCCATTACTGTATCATACTGGTTTGTATATTACTTAATGGAAGCTTGGGATATTCACCTTGTATATACAATCTTGCTCAAAATAGTAGTATGCTACTTGGTTTGTTTCTACTTCAATTTGTACATGTGTTTATTTTATCATATCACCTATACGCATTAGTGGAGCCCTTAGGATCTTTGCTTGATTACCAGCGTTGTGATGGCAGTCACACTAGTGGGGGCTGGGTAATCTATAAGCACATCCTTATACAGGTCCCTAGTCGCAGGACTATCGAGACAGGGCATCGATACTCCGGAGTAGTCTGGCGCATGCGCTTCTCATCCCAGTGTGGGAGACGGTCTGTCCCACAGCCGTCAGTACGTCGTACTTGAGATAGTATGCGGGTGCTCGTTAGGTTACGAGTACACTGGACAGGACTCGTCGGGAACTGACAAGTTGGTATTATACCTATCGTCAGTTATCAGTTCCCAGGTGACATGAGTACAGCTTAGTCTGCTGACTTGACACTGGCACTTCGCCTCGAGTGTGTTCCCACTGTATTTTGATTACTACCCTACCACGGCTCAAAGGAGTCGTGCAAACAGGTGGTAGTTGGGTGCAGTCCCGAAGCACTTGGAGGCAGTGACAGTTAGACAGGATTCGTCTCTCCTGGTATTGGGGGTTGACATCGCGCTGTGTCTAGGAGAGCCATTACACGAGTAGTCCCTGGCCAGGGCAAGCGAGATATACTGGTAGGCTTCCAGTGTTAACTCAGGGTGTTTTGGGCTTCACTCCGAAACGACTTGTACCGCTATTAGGGGAATGACGTTTACCGCCCCCCTAGGCCCGACATACGATGTATCAGACGAACAGACCGGACTGTACGGAGACTGTCACATTCAGACTCGTAGGAGTTCAGATGGGGTTCACCTCGTCAGTCTTCTTATCGGCATCTACCTGGGGACCGTTACGCACAGCTAGTGCCGCTTGCGGTCTGTGGTTAAACCCACTGCCAGCGTAGTGTCGAGTCTTTAGAGTCCCACACAGAGGGCTATTCGCCTCTGGGCAAAACAGAGTAGAGGTCGCATGGTTTTGCGACAGGGTTCATTCTCATCCGCGCACTTGTGCACGTTTGGAGTCCGGACAGATATTACTAGCAGGCTCTGGTTTGAGCCAGATACTGGTATATATTTTGGGGTTGATTTTATCTCATAGTATTCATGTTCCTCGGAACAAGAATGCGGGTGTGTGTACACAGTTGATTGAGGCGGAGGAAGAGGATTTTCATTAGGGTTTCGGAACGGGTGCGTATGCACAGTTGACAGTCGTCTTTTTCCAAACCCTAATGGATTTATGATATATCAATTAATAATATTAATTAAATGAAATTGTGTCATGGTTGGGTTTGTTGACTTGTTGACCAAGGTTGACTAGTTGACCATAGTTGAAAGTTTGACCATCATCATTACATATCAAAGATGCTCTTTGATTCTAGCAAAATCATTTAATGTGTGTAATGATAATGGTCATTCCAAACCATCCATCAACTATTTCATTTACATTATTATTATTATTTTTGATAATTCATTTCTTATTATGTTATGGTTGTAAAATGAAAAGCTCTCATTCTATCATAACTCTTCTCTCTCCTCTCTTCTTCTTCCTCCTCCTCTAGTTCAAGGAGCTCCCTTCTCATGTGTTGAGAATCTATCTCCTTGAGATAAAAACACCCCAAAGCCACTCTCTACTCACTCTAGGGTTAGAGGTTTAGCAAGCCAAAGATCCTACTTCACTCAAAGTTCGAGAAAGAGCCCGAAGGTTGAACCCTCAGGTGGATCCATCTTTGACGGAAGAAGGCGACGAGGAAAGCACCACCAACCCCTACAAAGGTTTCAAGAAGAAGGAGTTCAAGTTAGGTATAGCCTCTTTTCCGAGTAGCTAACTCTCTTTAGCTTTCTTGCTAGTTTAGTTTGGAAAAGATCCCGACTTTGTTAGTCCATGTTGCCCCATGCGCTAAAAATTTGATTTTTAAACCGTTTCCGCCTCCCCGCAAGAACCGGGGTTGGCAACGTGGACTTACAAATAACATATGCAGGTAATCGCAAGTATGCACGTACAGCGCGAATCTAACGTATGCAATTAATAGCAATAAAAGGTCATATGAATGCAATAATCATGAAAGGTACATGATTGTTAGCGATTCTGCGTGTTCTAGTTTAGTTAATTACCGCAATCAAGACGGTTTCGCTTGTAGCTAGCCGGTTGAGTACGGGTCGTCCGCAGGGAGATGGGAATCTTTTTCTATGTGCTTTAACGAGTTAAGTCCGAAAGTCCAGATTTGTTTGTGATTATATAAGTGTTAAAATGATATGTAAAGAGAGCTTGTTAGGGTTAGGATTAGGTTAGTTTGAGTTAGGAGTCGCTCACTTCTTTCGTTGCCACTCTTAATATCGGTGTTACGGTAATCGGCAACAACGGGGATTAGCACGACTAGGAAGGAACTTGCGAGTATAAGCTAGGCTTTCCAACGCTTAAGTTCTTCCTTTTGGTGCTTGTCCGTCCGTTCTTGGCTCTTAGCCATAACCTCCGGTTAATTCAACCACAATCGGTCTCACTACGGAATCACCGCTATCATGTAGGATAGGGTGCCGTAGGGAGCGGACTGTGGTTCAATTAACGGGAGTCGATTTAACATGTTGGGTAAGGAAAGAGTGAGAGAGATTTCCTTCTCTCAAACTTCCCTTATCCTACCCTAACAAGTATGGAAACTACTCACACATCATAATGAAAAGAAAACAAAACAAAGAGGAAGATAGAAAGAAGGAGATTAGAAGATAACAACTAGCTATTTGCGACCTCACCTTGGCAAGGATCAAGCGTAAGCATCATGGTTGTTTTAAGGATAAAGAAAAAGAGAAAGAAAGAAACAACAAGAAATAACAACAACTAAGTTAACAAATGAAAATTACAAGCATTTAACATAAGAGCAAGACAAGTATGATAATAAAATGAACTTCTTTATTCATCATTCTTCACTCACAAAAGCTCAATACAAGTTTTTCAATGGAGAAGAGATGAGAAGAGGAAGAAGAAACAAGTATTCTAAACCTAGAAAAATACAAGATTATGCACACCTTGGCTTCACAAGGTTCTGGGCTATTTATAGGCAGGGAAAAGGAAATCTAGGGCAACAATCAGAACAAGTATGAAAAGACCAATCTGCCCCTGAAAATTGGTCGGCTGATGCCACCATACGGCCGCGGAACCGCGGCCTAGACCCCCTATTGGTCGCGGTTCCGCGGCCGTATAGATGAATTGGGCCCTCCGGTTTCTTGTGGTCCCCTGGTTTGCTTTTCTCTGTAGTTTGGCATATGATTTTTCTGATAAACTTTCAACATTTCTTCCAGAATTTTTGTTGATCAAAACGTGATTGAAAGTGGATCTTTTGCCATGATTTCCTCGAGCTCCGCGTAGATTTCTTGGATCTTGTGTTGCCATTGAGCCTTGTGCATGAAAATGACATCGATTTGCCATTTTGTCTTTTACTGGTGTGTGGCAACAGACGGATAAAGAGCGGAGATCCGTATTTTATCTGTGTTTGGCAGGAATCCGGGTTTTGTCGTGTTTTTCCATGAATTTCACCGTTCAGAGCCGAAAACCTGTATCCTGCAATTGACTAGCAAACACGGCTCAAGAGTACCTACCGATATGCAATGTGATAAAAAATGGGCGGTATGAAAATGCAAAAATCTGATATGAACAAATACCCCCAAACTTATCATTTGCTCGTCCCGAGCAAAGCCAATTTATTCACAAAAAATTTCCTAACCTCACTTTCGCAGGGAACGCGATTGCACTGAGCATGTGCAACAAGCCGTTAAACCTCTAGGTGTCCCTAGTAGGAGGAGTGTTGTCTCCTGAGGGTTTTCAGCGGATTACACCCACAAAATCCGGTCAAGCTAGTTTTGCGAAATTACTATGATTCAAACCCCTAAAGTTTTGTTTCAGAAAATAACAATTCTATGATCCCAAGTCTAGACTATCAAACCCTTATTTTTCACACCTCGCTTCTTATTTAACTACAGATTTTATATGTCTTTACGTGCAGTGCAAATAGTGTCGTTAAGTTTCCAGAAGGATCGATTTACGTCATCATGTCAACCAATAAAGCCCAGATAAAATTTTTGAAAGGATCACATAAGTTTTATAAAGAGTTAAGCATTTTTCAAGTTTCGTTTTCCGGTAAAGTTTCAACTTTAGAATTTCTATCTTCCTTAACAGGAAACTAGTCTTATATTTCACTCCACCTTTTTCTTGTTTTCATTTCATACACACCTCTGTGAACGTGCAATAGTCTTTAGAATAAAACCTTCATATCTCCGCTAAAATTTTTATAAAAGCCTGTCTTTTATCAAGATTATTCTCAAACAAAGAACCGTTAGGAATTTTAACTCGGAGAGAACACTTGCTTGACTTTGTTTTAATCTGGACTTTCCAGGCTTCTTAGCGAGCTTTGGGCCAATGCACCCAAACCAGTTGGTTTTAGGGCATTAGGTGTAGAAACACCCCGGCGGACTTAATTACTCAAGTTACCAAGGTCCAAAAACAAAAGACAGTTTGGCGTGAAAATCATGATGATTCAATACGAACGGAGATATAACCGGCAGTTCAATTATTATTTTTTTTTGGATAAAAGATGTGTTTAGTGGGTTCGGTGTGTAATCATTCCAATCAAGTTTCAGATGGGTTATTCTTCAGACTTAGTTCCAATTAAGGCATCAATAACATTCCTTCATATTCACTCACTTCATAAACTATTCTTGATATTACATATTTACGAACAAACCTATTTGATCCTCCGAAAATCATTTATCCATTTAAAAGTTTTTTAGACATAAAAAGACTTGTCATCTAATTTCCAAAACTCACGACACGTGTAGTGTGGTGTAAAGACGTATATCAGCTATAGTTAACTTCAAAGGAGAGTTATCTTTCAGGTTTTCAAAATCTAAACATAAGATTTAGTTATTCTTATCTTATCAAACAAAACCGTCAAAATGTTGAATCAGAGTCCTCCCACTAGCTAACTTGACAAAAAGTTTTTATGTTTTTAGAAATTTTTCAGATTTTTATGGATTTTATGGATTTTAGTATGCAGATGCAAAATATACATATGAATGAGAAGGTAAGAAATGCGTACCGAGCGTACCCCCAAACTTAAACTAGACAGTGTCCTCACTGTCATTGCATGAAGAGATCATTTGCAGGGTTAAAAATGTCGGTTAGATAGACACAAAATTTATATTTATATTTATTTTTTTTTTTTGTGTTTTTGGTTTTAAGAAAAAGAAAAAGAATATCCACAAACATGTACAAAATGGTATATACATACCCCCAAACTTATTTGGAACAGTGTCCACTGTTCTTGGCTGGATAACCGAAGTTTGGTGGTAGGCAGAGGAAGATTATGCAGGGTAAACCGGCTCCTGTAAGACCAGGAGCTCCTCTGTAGGTTCGGTGCTAAGGTACGGTTTTAGTCGGTGTCCGTTCACTTTGAAAAATGAACCGTCCTTTGGATTCTCCAAATCCACAGCGCCCTGCGGATACACATTCCGCACACAATACGGCCCTTTCCAGCGAGATCTGAGCTTTCCTGGATGGAAGTGTAGCCGGGTGTCGTAAAGCAGTACCTGCTGACCAGGTACGAAGGTTTTGCGCAAAAGGTGTTTATCGTGAAACACCTTCGTTCGGTTCTTAACGACAACCGCGTTATCGTAAGCCTCATCCCTAAGCTCGCTCAATTCATTCAACTGCAGCTTCCGATGGCTGCCCGCATCCTCGAGAGACAGATTCAGCTCCTTTATCGCCCAAAATGCGCGATGCTCTATTTCGACAGGTAGGTGGCAGGCTTTTCCGTACACAAGCCGATAGGGAGACATGCCAAGGTCGGTCTTATAAGCGGTTGAGTTTCAGCGACCAATCCTTACGGTTCTTGGAAACCGTCTTCTCCAGTATCTGCTTGATTTGCCGATTTGAAACTTCGGCCTGCCCGCAGGTTTGGGGGTGGTAGGATGTAGAGAGCTTATGATTAATGGAATATTTTCGCATCAAGGCCTCAAAAGTCTTGTTGCAGAAATGACTTCCATTGTCGCTAATGATCGCTCGGGGGTGCCCAAAACGGGAGAAAATGTTTTCTTTAAGAAACCTAACGACAACCTTGTTGTCGTTAGTCCGGCTGGGCACAGCCTCGACCCATTTAGAGACGTAATCAACAGCGAGAAGGATGTACAAGTTCCCGAAAGAGCTGGGAAACGGCCCCATGAAATCTATCCCCCAAACATCGAAAATCTCCACAACCAAGATTGGTTGGAGCTGCATCTCGTTCCTCCGGGATATCCGGCCCATGTGTTGGCACCGGGAGCAAGTCTTGCAATAGTCATGAGCATCTTTGAAGAGTTGTGGCCAGTAGAAACAATATTGCAAGATCTTCTCAGCTGTCTTTCTGGGGCCAAAATGCCCGCCACACGCTTGATCGTGGCAAAATGACAGCACACTCTTGAATTCCTCGTTAGGGACACACCGACGAATAATCTGGTCGGGACAGTACTTGAACAAATAGGGTTCGTCCCAGTAAAAGTGTTTTACTTGGGATAAGAAGCGAAGTCTGTCCTGACTTGACCATTCAGTCGGTAGTAATCCCGTGGCCAAATAGTTCACAATATCTGCGAACCAGGGTTCGCAAGATACTGTCAAGAGCTGTTCATCCGGGAAAACGTCGTTGATCGGAATTGGAAGCGAAGGCGAAGAAGGAAGTCGTGAGAGATGGTCGGCAACTACGTTTTCACATCCTCGTTTGTCCTTAATGACAATGTCAAACTCTTGAAGCAAGAGGATCCAACGTATTAGCCGAGATTTTGCATCTTTCTTCGTAAAAAGATGGCGCAGAGCAGAATGGTCTGTGTAGACAATGACTGGAGAGCCGATGAGGTAGGGCCTGAACTTTTCTAAAGCAAATACAACAGCCAAGAATTCCTTCTCAGTTGTTGTATAATTGAGTTGGGCGTCGTTCAGGGTTCGGCTTGCATAATAGATTACGTGCGGCATCTTGTTGATGTGTTGTCCAAGGACAGCACCAATGGCAAAGTCGGATGCATCGCACATAATCTCAAATGGGTTCATCCAGTCAGGTGAAGAAAGAACGGGAGCAGAAGTGAGTGAGCTTTTCAATGACTCAAATGCAGTCACACAGCTCGAGTTGAAGGCGCATGGCGTATTCTTGGCCAGCAAAAGAGTCAAGGGCCTAGCAATCTTGCTAAAGTCCTTGATGAACCGTCTATAGAAACCGGCATGGCCAAGGAAGGCTCGGATATCTCTGACGCATCGGGGAGGAGGTAGATTGGAAATGACCTCAATCTTTGCTTTGTCAACCTCTATGCCATTTTGCGAGATGATATGTCCTAAGACAATACCTTCGCGCACCATGAAGTGGCACTTCTCCCAATTCAAAGTGAGATTCTTGTCCTTACATCGGGTAAGGACAGCGTCAAGATGCAGCAAACACTCGTTGAAGGAATCGCCGAAGATGGAGAAATCATCCATGAAGATCTCCAGAAATTTTTCCACCATGTCTGAGAAGATTCCCATCATACACCGCTGGAAGGTAGCGGGCGCATTGCATAACCCAAAGGGCATGCGACGATATGCAAACGTGCCGAAAGGACAAGTGAATGTGGTCTTGTCCTGGTCTTTTTCGGCAATGGGAATTTGATTATAGCCGGAGTAGCCATCAAGAAAGCAGTAGTACTCGTGTCCGGCCAATCGTTCAAGCATTTGGTCAATGAAAGGTAGCGGAAAGTGGTCTTTCCGCGTTGCGGCATTGAGTTTTCTGTAATCGATGCATACTCGCCACCCAGTTTGGGTGCGAGTAGGGATTAACTCGTTTGTCTCATTAGTGATGACCGTTATACCTGATTTCTTGGGGACAACGTGAATGGGGCTAACCCACTGGCTATCAGAGATAGGGTAAATGATACCACTATCTAGACATTTTACGATCTCCTTCTTCACAGCCTCTTTCATGACTGGATTGAGACGTCTTTGTGGATCCCGGGCTGGTTTGGCATCATCTATCAGATGAATGTGATGTTCAACGATCAGGGGACTAATCCCCTTGATGTCCGCCATGGACCAGCCAAAAGCTTGCCTGTTGCTGTGCAAGACCGCGAGAAGGGCTTTCTCTTGCTCTGGAGCTAGAGAAGCCGAGATGATGATAGGGAGGGTCTCGTTCTCACCTAAGTAAGCGTACTTAAGGTGAGACGGCAAAGGCTTGAGTTCGAGCGTCGAAGGTGAAACGATTGAAGGCAAGATTGGTGCAGAGGTCTCGAACTCAAAGGACTCCAGCAAAGGTTCAAAACGAGTGTAAGCGACCGAGTCGGATGGTTCAGGCAACTCATCCGGAAATTCGAAGTATTCAAACTCGGGTTGCGAGCGACTAAGATCGTTCAAGAACGTGAAACACTCGTAGTCGTTGTCGGGCGCAGAAACAGCAACAGGTTCGAGGAGGAACGCACTAGTGGCGTTAAGGTTAGCATGATCGAACAGAAACTCCTCGAATTCACACTCTTCAGGGGTGATCTCCTGGATCGAGCAGACGTCCAGTATATGAGCATTAGGTTCGGAGGGCTGATTCCCCAACCTAAAAATGTTGAGTTCAATTGTCATGTTTCCAAAAGAGAGGTTCATCGAACCATTGCGACGATTGATCACAGCATTTGAGATTGCAAGGAATGGGCGACCGAGTATCACCGGAATTTGATTCCGGGGGTTAGCTACAGGCTGTGTGTCTAATACAATGAAGTCAACGGGGAATATGAAGTCCCCGACTTTGATTAACACATCCTCTTGCTCACCCCTAGAATGGGTGATCGATCGGTCGGCCATTTGGAGAGTACAGTGTGTGGGTTTCAGCTCTCCTACGCCTAATTGCTCGTATACTGAGTACGGAAGCAGGTTAACACTGGCACCAAGATGTAATAGTGCGCGGTTGATGTTCTTATCCCCAATGGTAATAGAAATCGTAGGACAGCCAGGGTCCTTCCGTTTTTGTGGTGAAGATTGGGTAAGAGCATCACTCACAGCACTAGCCAAGAAAACTTTCTTTGGTACCTGAGACTTCCTCTTTTTCGTGCACAAGTCTTTTAAGATTTTCGCGTAGGATGGGACTTGTTGGACGGCATCTAAAAGAGGAATGTTAATGTTAACCTGCTTAAATAACTCTAGAATCTTCTCCATTTGAGAATTTTTTTTATTAGACCTCAACCGGTTCGGAAATGGGACGTTTTTAAAATTGGTTGAGTCTAATGCTTGTGGAGGAGATTGTGGAGTTGGAACGGATCCCAGAACAGGTGTTTTCATGGAGTGAGAAGCGGGTCCGTTCAGAGCAGAAGAAGAAGAAGAAGGAGGAGGAGGAGAGCCTTTTGAAGAATGGAGAATAGGCTCAGAAGACGAAGAAGCAGGAGAAGAAGAAGAAGAAGAAGAAGAAGCGGCGGCCGGGGTGTCATCGTTGATCCGTGTGCCAATGTTGTTGTGCAGCATTCTTCCCGATCTCAATGTGGTCACGGCACTCACATTATGGTTCTGTTGTTCAAAAGCAACATGTACATTCTGTGGGTGACCGGGATTTGGGAGTGGCTGGGACGGGAGCTTCCCCTTCTCTCGCTCGCTTAAGGCCGCATTCAGCTGTGCAATCTGGGCCTCGATGGTCTTGATGCTTTGCCCGTGAGCGGCAGTGTGTTGCACTAAGGACTGAATGGAAGACTGGATGTTGGCGGTGGATTGTGTCGATTGTTTAACGAACGCCTCCAGACTTCGTTCGAGCGAGGAAACCTTATCGTTGTTTGACGGAACAAAGTTGTTTGGTGGAAAAGAATTGTTGGGTGCAAAGTTGTTCGTCTGATTTTGAAAAGGTTGGGGTTGGAAGGGCTGCTGAAATTGATGTTGAGTTTGTTGTTGCGCTTGTTGTTGCGGCGGAGGGGGCCTTTGGAAATTGTTGCCTTGGAATTGATTCTGATTTTGATTCCAGGCGAAATTGGGGTGGTTCCTCCAACCGGGATTGTAGGTGGAAGAGTATGGATCATTCCTCGGTCTTTGCTGAAATGCAGCATTAACCTGATCCTGTCCTTGCGATGGTGGATTGTAAGGACACTCTTCGGTTAAGTGAGAAGGATCGGAACAATAAGCGCAAATGGTGCGAAGGGGGAGAACAGGGGTAGGAGCAGGAGAAGAAAATTTGCTCTCTATCACTTCAAGCTTTCTCGTTATCGCAGCCATTTCAGCTTTCATCGCAATAGAGACGTCAAGTTGGTGAATTCCTACCCTAGACTGACCGGTAGAAGTGGAGGTAGAAGAAGAAGAAGTCGGTCTGGTGCTCTCCCATTGTAGTGTTTGCTCCGCAAGGTCGTCAAAGAATTGCCACGCTTCCTCGTCAGATTTCGATAGGAAGTGGCCCTGACAGATGGTTTCCAACAACTGCTTCGTTGCTGGGTTCAGGCCCTCGTATAAGGTTTGGCAAAGTTGCCATTTCTCGATACCGTGGTGAGGACACTGAACAAGAAGGTCTTTGTACCGGTCAAAGTACTTCCAGAAGGGTTCAGAAGGAAGCTGAGAGAATTGGTTGATTTCATTGCGAATCCTTGCAGTTTTATGATTCGGTTAGAACTTTTTGAGAAACACATTAACAAACTCATCCCAACTGGTTATGGAGTGGGAAGCGGTGCTATACAGCCATTTTTCAGCAAGATCGCATAAAGTGAACGGAATGACCCGTAGACGTATAGCATCGTCCGACAGTTGGGTAGTTTTCATCATGGCACAAACGTTTTGAAATTTATTGATGAAGATATAGGCATCTTCAGATTCAAGCCTATGAAATCGTGGAAGCATGTTGATGAAGTGGGGCTTAATTTCAAAATTATCTCCATTGGCCGGTGGAAGAGAAAGACAGGTGGGAATGCGGAACGGGTGGGATAGAAACGATCCTGGAGCGCGATTCGCTGCGGCGCTACAACAGGTGGTGGTGGTGGGTTATTGGTCTCCGTAGGAGGTGGAGCCAATCCAGGGGTAGTCAAAGAGATGTTTGGATTAAATCCTGACATCGCGGAAGAAGAGGTTAGTGATGGTGAAGGTGAAGATGTATGAACAGAATTCCGGTCAACGTCGAAGTTGGCCGGCAAAGGTAAGGGTGAAAGAGGAGTGGACGGAGTTTCGACGTCTGAGTCGATCGCGTAGTCGGTAGCGACTAACGTAACGCGGACCAGGCGGGCGCTAGTGTCCCGAGTCCAAGCGGACATACACTAAACGAGTTTAGTATAGTCAAAGCGGAGAAGGTGAGGGTAAGAAAACGTCAATGGAAAAAGGCGATGGGTGGTGGGTGAAAAATGGATTTTGGCGACAAAGGGCAAGTTTTTATAAAAGTTTTTGATTTTTTCCATTTTTTTTATTTTTATTTTTAGGAAGAGCTTTACAGAAATATGTACGGATTTACGGCTTTAAGCAATCACAAATAAGATATGCACAATCACACCTAGATCTAGGGTCACCTAGGTCAGCTAGACAGCTCCTAACTGTTCCAAAGAACTAGAAACAGGACCTCAAACCGCCTCTTCTCCGCCAATTGCGGCCAGATAAGTGCCAGGTAAGTGGGAGGTTGTCCAACGCTTTCGCGAAGTTCCTTAATTAAATAACCACTTGCCTTCGTCACACTTGCCTAGACACCGCAAAGTCAGGATAGGATAAACGGCCGATGCCTGTAATTAGTCCTCTGTCCTATTGAGCGCGAAGTACTTAGGGCTGAGTCTAGTATTTTTTAATTTAACAATGGTCAATGCATATGCTTTTTGTGATTTCTGGGGTCCTGGGAAGGGTGATGAAATCCCCACCCAATCTGAATTGGTTTCAAGCCCCTTAAGTCCGTATTAATGAATGCAAAGCGGTAACAAATCAACTGCAAACAATTTTTATTTTTAGCGCGGCGCAAAGAATCCTGCACAAGAACAGTTTATTGGAAGGGGGAAGAGAATTTGTGCAAAGAATGCTGCAGAAAACACAGTTTATTGGAGTCCAGAGGAGTGGGGGGAAGAAAAGGAGGACTTACAGAGAATTTGGCACCCTGAGACCACCAAACGGCCGCGGATCCGCGGCCTAAGCTAGCTTATGCCGCGGTTCCGCGGCAAGATGGTGGGATTGGGCCTTCATTTTTCTGGGTTGTGCTCTGTTGGGTGTCCTCTGCTTGTATGGATGTGCTGAATTTTGACTTGCTTACTGTATCTGCTCCAGATTTTTACAGTAGACCGTTTGCTTCGTTTTGATCCGTCACGGTGTAGCCGCGAAATGTGGGTCTATCTTCCCACGTCTTTGGCACTGAACTCGAACTCCGTATTATCCTGCACACTTGCATAAAAACTATTCAGAAATAACAAAATGATTTTTTTTTTACAATGTATTTTTTTTTGTTTTGGTTATATTTATATTCACAAGTTAACCCGAAATTACATAAAGAAATAAACTACCGTCTCCCCGGCAACGGCGCCATTTGATTGTTAGCGATTCTGCGTGTTCTAGTTTAGTTAATTACCGTAATCAAGACGGTTTCGCTTGTAGCTAGCCGGTTGAGTACGGGTCGTCCGCAGGGAGATGGGAATCTTTTTCTATGTGCTTTAACGAGTTAAGTCCGAAAGTCCAAATTTGTTTGTGATTATATAAGTGTTAAAATGATATGTAAAGAGAGCTTGTTAGGGTTAGGATTAGGTTAGTTTGAGTAAGGAGTCACTCACTTCTTTCGTTGCCACTCTTAATATCGGTGTTACGGTAATCGGCAACAACGGGGATTAGCACGACTAGGAAGGAACTTGCGAGTATAAGCTAGGCTTTCCAACGCTTAAGTTCTTCCTTTTGGTGCATGTCCGTCCGTTCTTGGCTCTTATCCATAACCTCCGGTTAATTCAACCACAACCGGTCTCACTACGGAATCACCGCTATCATGTAGGATAGGGTGCCGTAGGGAGCGGATTGTGGTTCAATTAACGGGAGTCGATTTAAGATGTTGGGCAAGAAAAGAGTGAGAGAGATTTCCTTCTCTCAAACTTCCCTTATCCTACCCTAACAAGTATGGAAACTACTCACACATCATAATGAAAAGAAAACAAAACAAAGAGGAAGATAGAAAGAAGGAGATTAGAAGATAACAACTAGCTATTTGCGACCTCACCTTGGCAAGGATCAAGCGTAAGCATCATGGTTGTTTTAAGGATAAAGAAAAAGAGAAAGAAAGAAATAACAACAACTAAGTTAACAAATGAAAATTACAAGCATTTAACATAAGAGCAAGACAAGTATGATAATAAAATGAACTTCTTTATTCATCATTCTTCACTCACAAAAGCTCACTACAAGTTTTTCAATGGAGAAGAGATGAGAAGAGGAAGAAGAAACAAGTATTCTAAACCTAGAAAAATACAAGATTATGCACACCTTGGCTTCACAAGGTTCTGGGCTATTTATAGGCAGGGAAAAGGAAATCTAGGGCAACAATCAGAACAAGTATGAAAAGACCAATCTGCCCCTGAAAATTGGTCGGCTGATGCCACCATACGGCCGTGGAACCGCGGCCTAGACCCCCTATTGGCCGCGGTTCCGCGGCCGTATAGATGAGTTGGGCCCTCCGGTTTCTTGTGGTCCCTTGGTTTGCTTTTCTCTGTAGTTTGGCATATGATTTTTCTGATAAACTTTCAACATTTCTTCCAGAATTTTTGTTTATCAAAAGGTGATTGAAAGTGGATCTTTTGCCATGATTTCCTCGAGCTCCGCGTAGATTTCTTGGATCTTGTGTTTCCATTGAGCCTTGTGCATGAAAATGACATCGATTTGCCATTTTGTCTCTTACTGGTGTGTGGCAACAGACGGATAAAGAGCGGAGATCCGTGTTTTATCTGTGTTTGGCAGGAATCCGGGTTTTGTCGTGTTTTTCCATGAATTTCACCGTTCAGAGCCGAAAACCTGTATCCTGCAATTGACTAGCAAACACGGCTCAAGAGTACCTACCGATATGCAATGTGATAAAAAATGGACGGTATGAAAATGCAAAAATCTGATATGAACAGTACACTAACGGTTACTACAAATACATGAAGCAATAATATGACAATCAGTATGCAATAATCATGCAATAGTGATATGAATGTGTATATATGCAACAGTCATGAAAGGTACGCTAGCAGGTACAACTAACACATGAAGTAATGCATATAAATAAAGGTATGTAAATGCAACAGTCATGAAAGGTACCTTATCAAGTACAACTAATACATGAAGCTGTGCATGAACAATAAATGTGGAGTATGGAATGAAACATGTCATTTCCACAGAATCCTGATATCGTGGTAGGACCACAGTCCATCAAGACAATCCAAATCCCAATTCCTCAAATCAGCCCCCAAATTGGCTCTCATATGATATAAGTCTCACAAATCCTGATTGTACAACATCAAGTAATTATCATATATCCTGGTCAAGTGAATCTCATATATCCTTTATGTACAATATCAAGTAATCTCAATTGTCTTAAATCCAATATCAAGTGAATCTCTTATATCCTAAATATATTTGCATGAATAAATATGATGAAGTATATGAATTTATATGTATACATATATATTAGCGTCCCATTCCACTAATATATATATATATATATATATGCATATATAACAGTGTCCCATTCCACTGTTATAGATACTTAGGAGTAAAATATCATGAAAACAATGTGTCAAGTATCGATACAGAAATGTTGATCTATCAGGTGCTATCACCACGACTGGCACCCTGATAGGTACGTATCATACGCTATAACGAAAGCTCGAGTGCCTAGCTCTGACCCTCGCCTCTCGACGTATCCATACGTACATGACTCCCGTCGGTATCCCCACGATAACCGCCGAGTCATAGGTACTGTCACCGGAAGGTATGGTTCCCCCACTAACTCATCTCCTCACTGAGATTCTTGCCCCGGGGTACCTCCGGCCCCCACCATGTACCCGCACACAGACCCCTCTTTTCCTCGCGTGGGGTATATATTTCAGAACAGATAAAACTCATGGTGGGTGATGAAATATCATATCAAAGGAAACCGGATTTTTCAAATAATACATAATTTCATGAAACTACCACGATCCCCAAGTCCAGAAAACATCATAAAAAATCCATATCTCAATGCGAAAATCCATGAATATAATATATGCAACAGAAAACTGTAATGTGAGCATATAAAGGTGTAGGGTTCCTAGGCACACTAATGAAGTCTCACATGTGATCAAACATGCCCAATTGAAATTTTACATGTGCCGAGAAAACCTAATACGGATCGTTAACTAGATATATAGGCTATGCGATGCAAGTAAAAGAGTTTATCTAAAAGGAAAGGGGCTACAACCTTTGTAGATCCGGTCCACCACATCCTAAGCTCCGCGATGATGTCCCTCCGCTGTCCAAATCGGATTCCGGACTCTAGCATCGGCTTCATCGAGGAAATGGGCGGGCTTGGTCGTCGGCTTCGATGCCGAAGATGATCTACGTCGAGGCATCACTAGATCAAGCTCTCACTTCACCAAGTCATGAAACTTGTGAAGAAAACACCCTATACTACTTGGCAAGAGGTAGAGGATGAAGAAATAGGAAGTGGGTTCACTTTAGAATTGGATTTCTCACTCTTATTCTCAAGTTGTCATTGATGGTGGCATAGTTTTCTTCTTGTTCAAGATGAAGAAGAAGATGAAGATGAATATGATAAGTTAATAAAAATAGAAAAGAAATATAATACTTATCATATACTAACCCTTGGTTAAGTGTAGAGAATGAACTAGGGTTAGTATAAATGGTTAGGGTTAAGCATGAGACAAGAATGGTGACTTAGTCAATGCTTCATGAAGCTTCAACTAAAAACAAACATAGCCACCATTCATTTATCTTTCGCCAAAATAAACAAAAAGAATAAATAAATGAATAAGTAAATAAAATGAAACCCTAACCATTCATATAACCATGGTCAATTCTTTACACAAACCCAAGCATGCATGTATCATCAAACATGATACAATCTTGTGCACAAAAAATATATCACATATACAATATGCACATCAAGTGAGAAAATCCAATTTAAGTGAACCTATACTAGTTAATGCAAAGTAATATATCAAATATATAATTATGCATTAAATCATTAAATCAACACTTGATTTAACGATCCGGTCATATCGCATATAACCGACTAATATCAATAGTAACAACTTATCGAATCAGCACTTGATCCAATAACCCGGCTATATCGCATATAACCGATCAATGTTACAAATCGCGAGAATCAAATACAGTATCATATACTGGTATTATTCTCGGTCCCGCACATATCTCATATGCGCTCCTATTTCGTTTCGCTTGAGCTAGGAAACCTCTGTGTAGGACTCTAAAGACTCGTCAATACGCCGGCAGCAGATGATGATCATATCAAACACCCACAAGCCGCAAGCGGTCTGCTAAACGTAACGGCCACCCAGGTATTGAGCGATCATAAGATCGACGAGCAAGCCCGCTCACACTCCTATGAATCCAACCAGTAACACTTACCGTACAGTCCGGTCTGTTCGCCTGATATGTCGCATATCTCGCGTAGGGGTGGTAAACGTCAGACCCCAGTAGCTCGATAAGTCATGCCGACGTGAAGTCCATGACATGTGTGAAACTACTGATAACACTTACCAGTAGGTCACTGCAACCCTGTCCAGGGATTTCCTGTTATGGCCAGTCGAGCATAGCGCAACATCAACCCCCAATACCGGGAGAGACGAATCCCCTCCTATCGCTCATTGCCTCCATGTGAATCGGGACTGTACCCAAAAACCACCTGTTTGCACGACTCAGTAGAGCCGTGGTAGGGTGGAAATCAAAGCACAGTGGAAGACACACAAGACTCTATGACGATCTCGGGTCAACAGACTAAGCTGTACCAGTGTCACCAGAGAACTGCCATCTGACGTGAGGTATAATACCATCTGGGAGTTCTCGGCGAGTCCGTTCAATGTACCCAGTCTCCACTGAGCACCCGCATACCATCTCCGATGTCAAACACCAATGGATATGGGATCATCCATCGCCCATCGCATGGGTCGAGAAGATATACGCTAGTCTACTCTGGAATATCGATGCCCCGTCTCGTTATTCCCTCGACTAGGAACATTGAAGGATGTACACATGGACTATCCAGGCCCTACTAGTATGATCTGCATCACAGTCCTGGAAGTCGAGTACACATCCTAAGGGCTTTATCAACATGTAACAGAGAGACAGAAAGTATGCACGTTAAGATAAAGAGCAACCAGATAGCGTACTATCATGTCGAGCAAGAAAGCCCTACCTATATATGTCCCAGCATCCACTACAATATACATCCAATGTACAGTAATGGCCTCTAGGGCATACATATAACTAACAATCTCCCACTTGCACTAGGGCCATCTGTAGCAGTGGTTGCAGTATCACATACTCAACCATCCCCTAAAAGTCTCTCTTTGGGAAAAGGCCTTCGTGAGTGGATCCGCCGTGTTGTCCTCAGAGTCTACTCTCCTAACCTCGATCATCCTGGAGATCAACTATCTCCATGATCAGGTGATGCTGCCTCAGAATATGTCTGGGTCACTGATGGGACCAGGGTTCCAGGGCCAAAACCACACTTCCATTGTCATACAATGGCAGGAACCTAGTTCATCTTATGAACTAATATACACCCAAACTGCCTCTTTGGTAGTATCTTTAATAGCGATGTTACCAGCCTTTATCGTCTAGTTTGCCACGGTATCTAGCTTGGAACTCTTCCAACATACCGTCCCTTTACTGAGGGTAAAGACAATGCCTGTGACTGACATTCAGTCGTCTTTATCACCCTGGAACCCTTCCAGTGATTCTCCCCAGGATCGATTGATACCATCTCACTACATCCAGTGAGAATCCTAGCATCCAATTACATCTATCTCATAGATGAAAACTCAGGATTTAGGAGGTATCACTTTGATCCTATATGGAGAATCCATGTGATAAGAGGAGATCGACCGATCGTAATATAGGAAACTCTTTTCCTATCAAGAGTATGTTGTCTACGTACAATACGAGGATGACCACTTCACTCTCTACTACCGTTTTGTATATACAAGGTTCATCTACCATTTTGATGATGTCAAATTGTTTGACTAACTCATCAAAACAGATGTTCCAGCTCCGCGATGCCTGCTTCATCACATAAAACATCTTGCACACGTTTCCGCTGCTCCCACTGTTTACGTAGCCCTCTGGCTGTGTTCTTATAGACGTTCTCTTCTAAATCATTATTTAGAAAAGTAGTCATGGCACCCAACCACCAGATATCGTAGTCATGGTATGTAGCCGTGGTAAGTAGGATCTGGATGGACTTAAGCATAGTCCCTGGAAAAGGTTTCATCATTATTCGTGCCTGGTCGATGACGAAAACCTTTGACAAGTCTAGCTTTGAAAGTCTCAACTTGTCCATCTACACCAAGTAATCTTCTCAAGATATACTTGCTTCTGATGGGGATTTAACCCTTCAGATATCGCAACCAAAGTCCATACTTTGTTGGTGTATATGGATTCCATCTCAGATTGCTAAGCATCCAGCCATTCTTACAGAGTCCCTACTCTTGATGGCCTGCTCGAATCTAGTTAGGTCATCATCTCATGATGCAATCCTTGCTCCCACTATCATCGAGAAACCGAAGTATCTCTCAAGCAGGTGAGGAACCTGCTAGATCGGCGGAGAGGCTGAGGTTCGTCGGGAACTATTGAATTCTTTGGTTCTGTCAAATCATCAGCTGCAGTTTTGTATAGCTGGAACCTTTCCAGTTCTACACAACTGACTTTACCTCGATCTTGTCCGGATTTTGCTTTTGACATAGGCCAGACAACCCCAAATCTTAACTAACTTAAGATATAGGCTCTTCCCTTTCCATATCACATATGAAGTGGTAGGCAACTGATTTGATTTGAACCCAATTCAATAGGTATGCAGCTTCTCAAGTGCACAACCCAAAAAGGAAATAGGTAACTCAGTAATACTCATCATAGAGCACACGATATCTAATATTGTGCGATTGCTCCGCCCCGATACACCGTTGTGCTGTGGTGTATTCAGAGGAGTAATACGGAGAGAGAATCTCATTCTCCTTTAGAATGGTCCAGGAATGCCATGCACAAGTATTCTCCTCCCTGATCTTATCATAGGACATAATACTTATACCCGTATTGGTTCTCTACTTCTAACTTATATTCTGTGAATATCTCAAAAGGTTCGGACTTGTGTTTCAACAGGAACATATGTCTGAATCTTGAGAGATTATCAGAGAATATAAAGAAGTATAAAGAACCATTCCTGGCATGTGTAGACAGGAGACCTTACATACATCATCATGTATCAGTCCCAAGAGTTCATTAACTCTTTCTCTGTTTCCAATAAACAGGGCTATGGTCATCTAATCTTTGTGACATGACTGACAAGTTTCATAAGATGTAAATTCAAACTGATTTAAATATGCATCTAAAATGTAACTTCAGCTAGTCGGGTCGCATTGATATGACCTAGTCTACAATGCCTCAAGAAGGATTCGTTCATTTCTGAACTCTTCCTCTTGTGTGTGTTCTGCATACTAGCAACTGTAGTTTGATTTAAAACGTCAATGCTTCTAGATAACGTGCCTGAACCGATCAACTTTTGATATAGGAAATGTTCAAAACATTATCCATCAATACAAAATTTTATCATTTCTTTACTAATAAAGAGACTGATATGATTTTGTATATCAGGTTCGGTATCTAATAGCATTTGTTCAGAATCAATGTATTGGTAATACAGGGTGACAGTGACCAACAGACTTGGCTGCAACACTTGCCCCGTTTTCTGTCTCATGAAACTTATCACCCTTTCTCAGTTTTTCTACCCTTTTGTAGCCCTATGTAACAGATTACATATCTGGGGTCCTGATCCGGTATCGAATACCCAGGATGCAGAGGATACTGAGAAACAGTTCTTTATAATGAACACACCCGAAGGAGGTGCATCATATGCACTTTCTTCGTTTGGGCGGCATAGGAATTCTGGTATTCCCCTTATTTCCTGCTCTGTCTTATAACAATTATAAGTTGGAGCGGGACCAACGTTCCCCAGCTCAGTATAACAAGCGGGTTCGGTCAATACATCCATTTTATTATCTTGATTAGGGCGTGATATGGTCGCTACCAGGAGAGAGAGAGAAGAAAACACTCAGCGTGCGCTCTTGCAAGATTAGATTGGTTATATATTTTATCTAATCAGGATGGCTCCCACTGTTTTTATCAAATCTTCCTTCAAACCCTAAAAGGAAAGACTAGCCGGGATTAATTACACTCTACAAGTTCGCCAATCTTTCAGCCAGGCCAGTGTCGGTACTTTGAGGGAGGTTCCCCGTGCTTTCGCACGGACCTAATTACAGTAAACCTCGTTTTCCCAGAGGCTTAACCCCGTTGGCACCTTTCTAGACACCTACTTGATCGGCTAATGGCAAAGTGCAAAACTCTTCCAGGAGTAACAATTATTCGCAGTGGGTATCGGGATCCAACTATCATATAGAAGGTATGCAATCTCGTTGCAAATTTCAACACTTGAGACTCCCGATAAAGGTTTTTACCCCTAGCATCTATGACCTTAACTATGGTCAACAAATCATAAGTACTAGTCAAGTTCTACCCGTCATTTCGTGATTAATTAGACCCACCCACATGACCCTTAACTAAGGTCAACAAAGTCACGCGACTGTCCTAACAAATCGCATCATATGCGGTGTAGGAAGACATCACTTAGCTACCGTACACTGTGCCTTGACTATGGTCAACAAACACAGCACGAATACTAAGTACTCTACTTCCTAAAATGACGGAGGGTTGCGAATGGTTTTTATGAAAACCTTTAACGCTTTGAACTTGATCTCGTTGCGGAATCAAATGGTTTTTAAATGGAATGTTTTTTAGGCTTTTCTAGTTTTGCTAAAGGGGTCACTCCCGGTGAAGGGATCGTCAGCCCTTTCCTCGTCGAATGAGGTGCGGGATATATCATATATATCACTGTGCAAAGCAGAAACTATAGAAGCGATCAAAAGATAAACCGAGTGTGTAGCATCTGCCAGTTATTGCTAAAGGAGTCACTCCCGGTGAAGGGATCTCGGTCCTTTCCCCATCGAATAAGGTGCAGGATGTTCTACAATGAACACCGCGATGCAAAGCAAGAACTGTAGCTACCTGTTTTTATTTTGAAATTCGACTCCACAACATCAATTAGGTTTATTTTCTTTCATTAATCTCATTAATGAATATCCCATCATTTAAGTCCACCTAAACATCACAGATAAATATAACGTACGCTTATGCCATCCGCATTCGCCTCGATGTCCCTTCTGCACCGTTAGGTTAGGTAACTAACGGCAGAGCGGGGCAGGGCTAGCGCGGGTGTAAAACATAAGCAGCGCTTATATAATATATCATATATACTATATATAATATCTGTCACAAAACATCACATGATCACATCACAGATAAATCACAGCAGAAGAAACATATGAAATATTAGATATACTAGGACGTCCGTGTTTTCAATACGAGCCAGTATAAAACATAGATTCCACGGTCATGATGAATAGCTTATCCCACACCCCTAGACCCCTACGAGAGCGGCAAGCAACCCTACCAATTCTAGGGTTAGGAGACCCGGACTCGACTCCTCGAGATGGTCTCCCACTGGACCCTAGAACCCGGTTACTTGTGCTCCCCTCCTTGGGTCTATCCTAGTGCAGAAAAGTAAATAATATACATCAACGGTGACATCTTCCGCAACCTGGAAGTGCCCCAATAAAATAATATTACATACAAGTTTTTACATGAATGAAAATGAAAAACACTCATCTCACATAAAAAAAACCCCGGCTATTCAAACACGACGATCCAATATAACATATCCAGCAACACATAACATCACATGTCATCAACGTAAGTAAATATGCGCATCCCAATTGTCGTTGACATATAGCAACGAAACCGGCGACATCACATATTACACTTACGGTCACAGAAAAGAAAGTGTAAAACTACAACAGTTGGAATCCGCAACCACCTCAGACATCGCATGCCTGATCAAATGAATTCTTTAGACATCGCATGCCTAACAATTATAAACCCCGTATTTTAGTCTCATTATCGAAAACACTTTTCAATATCCAGTCGGGCAATTCAACAAGATTCCCGACATTTTGATCGAATGCTCGTCGCAAACTTTAGTAGACGGTCGCACCCCGATACCGTCGACGAAGTGCACCAAGGCGGAACACCGCTACCGCGAGCACCCGAACGGATGCTTTCGGCGACGGGGTTCTCCTACAGTCACTTGGTCGGGGCTATGGGGTGAGGCTGTCTATTAAGTTTACCCGGCGAGTATCCGCGTACGCTACGTGATTGCGACAGACTTTTGATCACATCAAAATTCCGTGGCAACCAATCAAGTGAGACTAAAGTGCTATGTTTATAGCATTCATTCAGTTATCACATAACTTTTGTGAATTCCAATTGTTGTATCACATTCCGGATAAACAGAAAATGTTAAACTTTCCGATTGAACATTCGAACACCCAAGTTTTCCCGAAACAGCTCAACACATGAAATAAGTCTAACAACATTCAGTTCGTGCCTCAGTACCAACGGTCCAGCCGTAGAAGGGTCAAGCCAACGCCTCACATGTGGCATGCCGTACTGCCCCAAACCCTAAGGTTCAAATGGCAGTTCAAGACGGTCACATAATCGAGTTAAGGTTTGTTGTCTTCTAGAGGGTCCATCGCGTTACTTGCACTACTTAGAACGTCGTTAAACTACGGAAAAATCCAACAATTGGAAATTTCCCGGCAGGGGAAAAAGTGGGTATTTATATCCGGTCGAACTTTTTAACATATTCAAAAAATACCCAGAAAAACACACTGACAAAATTAGACAATCGATCGATACACCGAGTCCCCAATACAACCCAGAAAATTCAACTCTTGAAAAATTATTAAAAATTTCCAGGAAAACCAGCACTGCAAACTAGGAATTACTGTGCAAAATTTATTGCAAGAGGAGACAAAAGGGCCGCGGAACCGCCGTATTAGCATGCTAATGCCGCGGTTCCGTCGCGCTTTAATGGATTCAGGGGCCCCGTTTTATACAGTAATTCTTAGAATCTTCTACTGAGTTTTCTGCATATTTTTAATCTGGAAAAAACCATGTTTTTCAAAAATGTCCAGAAAGCAAAATGCGATTGGGGTTTCAGTTCAATCGGACTTCTAATTCCGTCTACGCATCGCCTAAGGCTCTAGCTAGGCTCTGATACCACTGTAGGGTTCCTAGGCACACTAATGAAGTCTCACAAGTGATCAAACATGCCCAATTGAAATTTTACATGTGCCGAGAAAACCTAATACGGATCGTTAACTAGATATATAGGCTATGCGATGCAAGTAAAAGAGTTTATCTAAAAGGAAAGGGGCTACAACCTTTGTAGATCCGGTCCACCACATCCTAAGCTCCGCGATGATGTCCCTCCACTGTCCAAATCGGATTCCGGACTCTAGCATCGGCTTCATCGAGGAAATGGGCGGGCTTGGTCGTCGGCTTCGATGCCGAAGATGATCTACGTCGAGGCATCACTAGATCAAGCTCTCACTTCACCAAGTCATAAAACTTGTGAAGAAAACACCCTATACTACTTGGCAAGAGGTAGAGGATGAAGAAATAGGAAGTGGGTTTACTTTAGAATTGGATTTCTCACTCTTATTCTCAAGTTGCCATTGATGGTGGCATAGTTTTCTTCTTGTTCAAGATGAAGAAGAAGATGAAGATGAATATGATAAGTTAATAAAAATAGAAAAGAAATATAATACTTATCATATACTAACCCTTGGTTAAGTGTAGAGAATGAACTAGGGTTAGTATAAATGGTTAGGGTTAAGCATGAGACAAGAATGGTGACTTAGTCAATGCTTCATGAAGCTTCAACTAAAAACAAACATAGCCACCATTCATTTATCTTTATCATTTTCTTTTGCCAAAATAAACAAAAAAAATAAATAAATGAATAAGTAAATAAAATGAAACCCTAACCATTCATATAACCATGGTCAATTCTTTACACAAACCCAAGCATGCATGTATCATCAAACATGATACAATCTTGTGCACAAAAAATATATCACATATACAATATGCACATCAAGTGAGAAAATCCAATTTAAGTGAACCTATACTAGTTAATGCAAAGTAATATATCAAATATATAATTATGCATTAAATCATTAAATCAACACTTGATTTAACGATCCGGTCATATCGCATATAACCGACTAATATCAATAGTAACAACTTATCGAATCAGCACTTGATCCGATAACCCGGCTATATCGCATATAACCGATCAATGTTACAAATCGCGAGAATCAAATACAGTATCATATACTGGTATTATTCTCGGTCCCGCACATATCTCATATGCGCTCCTATTTCGTTTCGCTTGAGCTAGGAAACCTCTGTGTAGGACTC
Source organism: Agapanthus africanus (assembly GCA_030015575.1). NCBI lineage: Eukaryota > Viridiplantae > Streptophyta > Magnoliopsida > Asparagales > Amaryllidaceae > Agapanthus > Agapanthus africanus. Next base: position 315,220,789 of record CM057350.1, on the reverse strand, counting down.
TAAAGACTCGTCAATACGCCGGCAGCAGATGATGATCATATCAAACACCCACAAGCCGCAAGCGGTCTGCTAAACGTAACGGCCACCCGGGTATTGAGCGATCAGAAGATCGACGAGCAAGCCCGCTCACACTCCTGTGAATCCAACCAGTAACACTTACCGTACAGTCCGATCTGTTCGTCTGATATGTCGCATATCTCGCCTAGGGGTGGTAAACGTCAGACCCCAGTAGCTCGATAAGTCATGCCGACGTGAAGTCCATGACATGTATGAAACTACTGATAACACTTACCAGTAGCTCACTGCAACCCTGGCCAGGGATTTCCTGTTATGGCCAGTCGAGCATAGCGCAACATCAACCCCAATACCGGGAGAGACGAATCCCCTCCTATCGCTCATTGCCTCCATGTGAATCGGGACTGTACCCAAAAACCACCTGTTTGCACGACTCAGTAGAGCCATGGTAGGGTGAAAATCAAAGCACAGTGGGAGACACACAAGACTCTATGACGATCTCGGGTCAACAGACTAAGCTGTACCAGTGTCACCAGAGAACTGCCATCTGACGTGAGGTATAATACCATCTGGGAGTTCTCGGCGAGTCCGTTCAGTGTACCCAGTCTCCACTGAGCACCCGCATACCATCTCCGATGTCAAACACCAATGGATATGGGATCATCCATCGCCCATCGCATGGGTCGAGAAGATATACGCTAGTCTACTCTGGAATATCGATGCCCCGTCTCGATATTCCCTCGACTAGGAACATTGAAGGATGTACTCATGGACTATCCAGGCCCACTAGTATGATCTGCATCACAGTCCTGGAAGTCGAGTACACATCCTAAGGGCTTTATCAACATGTAACAGAGAGACAGAAAGTATACACGTTAAGATAAAGAGCAACCAGATAGCGTACTATCATGTCGAGCAAGAAAGTCCTACCTATATATGTCCCAGCATCCACTACAATATACATCCAATGTACAGTAATGGCCTCTAGGGCATACATATAACTAACAAAAGGAAAAGCCGCTATTTAACTGCAACAAGTTAAATTATATAAATATCATGCGGTTTCTAATTTCTCCAATTCTAAATAACATCAAGTAAAGGTAAACATGTAGCTATAGCCAGATATATGTATAAACATAAAGGTATAGAAAAGTATAAGTATCTACCTATCAGTAATGATGTAATATACCCTCCAGGTATAAGGGAAGTATGTATGCAAGGTATACTTGTAGCTATGTCATTAAGTGTGTATGTATCTATCGCTAATGGTACAATACCCTATAGGTATACAGGTAATTAGCATGTAAGTATGTCAAGGCATATGTATAAGTATGTAGGTATACAGGTATGCTATATGTCATATGCAATAAGAAATATGAATCGATGTCACAATGTCCCTAACCAAAATATTTCATATCTATAAATGGGTCGTACGTGTCATGGCAATTATTGACGGTGTGTGTGGCATACAATCAGTGCTCGTGCAATATGAGCCGTCAATAATAGTGCAGTGTCCTAAGGATACTAGTCCAAGAACAACAATTAACTATGCAGTAGGGTGTATGCGCAATTCTAAATATGAAATAGAATATGTGACAACTCAAGTCATCTCTAGCCCATACGCATAACGCCATACGGGCGATTCCCCTGTAGATGTTAAATCTACTCACTAACGCTCCTGGCTAAGTGAAGCCTACCACCTGTTTTCCCTCTGTCACAGCGTCCGAAGTCCCCGCCTGCGAACCTGTAACATAAAACAATAAAACAGAAATATATTAGCAATAAACCCAACACACGTACAATCTACACGGACCAACACGACAACACATACGTACTCTAAAGTGTTCGTATTGTAGCTAACGTATATAGCGACACTACGAAACCAACTCAGAGCAACAGCAACACAGAACACGCACCGTATCGGATAACGTATCGCGTGAAACGAAACACAAGAAATACGCAAAGTGGTACCAGATTTTTCTGTAACAATAATATAAGTCTACGGTAGCGCCCCGGCCGTCTGTCCGAGGCCAAAATGCAGAAACGAAACTTTTTCAAACTAGAAACCGGCGCTATCGTATACTTTTTCCCGGATCGAACCATTAACCTACAACTAGCTATCTAGAGAGAGGGTTGGAAATGCTATACCGATCGATCCGTGTCCTTCGGTCTTTGGCCACCATCCCAAGCTCCTCGCGGCATCTACGATCTCCGGTCTCCTCGTCGGAAGGGCACCACATCGAGAAGTCCTTTTATAGGCTCCCGCCTCTGAACCGAGGCAACTCGGACACAAAGTTTGCTAGCCGACATGTCCAAGGTTGCTGTAGAATATACGTAGAACACTTTGCCTCAAGTGTTAATTGAAGTTGCCATTTGGAGTGAGAATGGAAATTGAGCTTGAAGAAATGAGCTTTGGATTTTTGTTGCAAATGAAAAATGAATCAAAAAAATCCACCAAAAATTGGGACAACCCAATATATGGCTCGGCCATAACTAGGAGAAGAGGGAGGTGAGTGCAAGCTCAAGTGAGAGGTGACCATAAGGAAAAGGCAACAAAAAACCACCCCAAAACATCTCATTCAATCCAATCTCAATAAAGCTAGTAATGATGAACAAAATAAAGCAAAGCAAATCAAGAAGGATCCAGAATTCTGCTGGAGAACCGGGAACCACAAAAAACACCCTCCTTTACAAATTGCAACTTTTGCAAATAAACACCTCACATCAATTTTCAGCCAAAGAACAATGAAATCAGCCATGAAAGGAATGAAGAAAAATGGTCGAAACGGAATGCAAACTGGCAACTTCAAAAACCATACAAATGCAATGAGACAAAATCTACACAGTGTAATACTACGATCCGGCTTAAACCAAAGCCCGCTAGTATTATCCGTCCGAACCATGACACGCGCACAAGTGCACGCGTATGTTCAAACCCTGCCATATACCCATATGGCCACTACAACGTTTCGCCCGAAACTTGAGAAACTGTCTTTGGGGGACTCTAAAGACTCGTCAATACTTTAGCTGTAGATTTAACTACTAGCACGTCAGAGGTACTAGCCGTACGTAACGGGCTACCAGGTATTGACCAAAAGGGAGGTCGATGAGCGAACTCATCCTGACACCCTACTGAGCCTGTCAGTGACAATATCCGTACAGTCCGGTCCGTTCGTCTATGAGCATCGCATGGCGGGCCTAGGGTGTTGGTAAAAGTCAGACCCCCAAAAGCGGTACAAGTCGTGTCAGAGTGTAGCCCAGAACAACCTGAGATACTACTGGAATACCTACCAGTAAATCTCATGCCTTGGCCAAGGACTTCGTGTAATGGCTCTCCTAGACACAGCACGACCTCACCCCCAATACCGGGAGAGACGAACCCGTGCCGATCCGCTCACTGCCTCCATGTGGCTCGGGACTGTACCCAACTAAAACCTGTTTGCACGACTCCTTTGAGCCGTGGTAGGGTAGTAATCAAAGCACAGTGGGAACTCAAACGAGACAAATGACGATCTCAGGTCGATGAACTAACCTGTACACATGTCACCAGGGAACTGCTATCTGACGTCAGATATAATACCAACTAGCATGTTCCCGGCGAGTCCTGTCCGGTGTACTCATAACTCAATGAGCACCTGTATATATCTTAGGTGAACCAACTGACACCAATGTCTTGTGAGACCGGCCACCGCCCCTCGTCGGGGTCTCGACTGTATACACTAGTCTACTCTGGAGTATCGATGCCCTGTCTCGAAAACTCCTACGACTAAGGACCTTTTAAGGATGTGCTTATAGACCCCAGCTCCCACGTATATGATCGTCATCACACTGCTGGCAGTCAAGCAAGAATACTAAGGTCTCTATCAATGTGTAATAGTGATCTGTAAGGTCACCTAAAGCTGTACATGATGATAAAGATAAATCAGATAGCATACTATCATCTTGAGTAAGACTGTCCTACCGGGATAGGTCCTCCCTCAATCATTGCAATCACGTGCCTGTGATCCAATAATTGACTCTGAGGGCACTATATCCAACAATCTCCCACTTACACTCAAGGCTAATTATTGCGATGTCGCATACTCACAGCCCGTGTGATACCGAACACCCAACTCCTCTACTAATCAGTCTCAAAAAATCCGTTTGCGAAACTATTGCGTTCGAGGAATAGCTTCAGTGAGTGGATCCGCCCTGATGTTTCTTTCTATGTCTCTCTTTATCTCAAGTTCGCGGAGAAAGCCATCTCCCGAAATGAGCAATACCTGTCTTAGAATATGTCTGGATATCTGATGGGACCTAGTTCATAAATGAACTCCAAATCCAAACTTCTTAGACTGTATCGTCAACTGAACTTAATCAGTATCTTGCACCATACCTCCCTCAGTATCCGCTTGGACCACCTGTCCAAAAAACCTGCCCCTCGTCAGAAGAAAAACTATAACTCTGACAGTCACTCTGTCATCCAGGTCACCTTGGAAGCCTGGAATGATAATTGTCTCCCGAAGGAGGCTGTTGTTATCATATCCCTAGAACATCCACTTATGTTCTAAAACTGCTTCCGAACATTTCTCCAGGATAGGATTAATATCAACTTATTGCATCTAGTGCTAAAAACAACGTCTGGTGTGGTACCTGACATCTCATGATTGACTTGTAAGTCGATGTACAACACCCCAGTACTTGTGGGGAGGCGGAAATTTTAAAAACGAACTTGTTTAAAGTATAAACATCGACTAACCGCTTGAATCGAAGCTAAACAATAACTAACAACAAACATAGAAGTTCTATACTACTATGTTTAGGGATTACACCTATCGAATCGTGTCCTTCGTCTTTGCGAACTCCACCTCCTCCTCGGCCCTCTCGAAGTAGTAGACGATCCACCCGAGAGCTTTACTCCAAGCTTAGCCTCTAAACTTGAGGCAAGTAAACTTCTTTAAGTGCTAATCAAAGAAGCTAGGTGAAATAGAGTGAGGGTTATGGTTTAATAAGTCTAACTAATCCTTGTACTCAACACATGAGAGGGGAGGATTAGGGTTTGAAGAGGGAGAGCTTGAGGAGAGAGAAGGTGAACATAATAATAAAGTGAGAATAATGAGTTATGATAATATGTATCAAGCATTTCTTTTTATCAAGAAAAGAAAATAAATCAATTTAACAACCATGCTTGATAATATCTAGTGATGATTCATCTCCATGAGTCATTAAGCATTTATGATGCATTAATGACATGGATGAATCATCCATATGACTCACTAATCACATTCATTGTATATGCCACCTAAACCCCCTTAGTCACCACCTTCTAGAAGCTTCTCGCGCAATTACGAGAACGCCCCTCCTTTCCGCAAAAATACGGAAAAACTTTAGACTGTATAAATCCAATAACCGGATACCAGTAACTGGCTTAAACCAAAGCCGACTGGTAAAAACTGTCCGAAAGTCGTACGTGCGTAAACACACGTATGCGTCCGAACCTTTGTCGTAAAACCATACGACCTCTATATCGTTTCGCCTGGAGTAGGGAAACTCTCTGTGTGGGACTCTAGAGACTCGACTACTACGCTGGCAGTGGGTTTAACCACAGACCGCAAGCGGCACTAGCTGTACGTAACGGTCCCCAGGTAGATGTCGATAAGAAGGACGATGAGGAAACCCATCCGAACTCCTACTGAGTCTGATGTGACAATCTCCGTACATTCCGGTCCGTTCGTCTAAGACTATCGCATATCGGGCCTAGGGGGGCGGCAAGCGTCAGTCCCCTAATAGCGGTATAAGTCGTGTCGGAGCGAGGCCCATTACACCCTGAGAAACTACTGGAACCTACCAGCAAATCTCGCTTGCCCTGGCCAGGGACTTTCCGTAATGGCTCTCTGACACAGCGCGATATCAACCCCCAATACCGGGAGAGACGAATCCTGTCTAACCGCCACTGCCTCCAAGTGCTCGGGACTGCACCCAACTGCTACCTGTTTGCACGACTCCTTTGAGCCGTGGTAGGGTAGCAATCTAAGAACAGTGGGACACACTCGAGGCGAAGTAGCAGTGTCAAGTCCGCGGACTATGCTGTACTCATGTCACCTGGGAACTGTTCACTGACGACTGGTATAAAACCAACCAACAGTTCCCCGTGAGTCCTGTCCGGTGTACCCGTAACCTAACGAGCACCTGCATACTATCTCCAGTACGACGTACTGACGGCTGTAGGACAGACCATCACCCCAACTTGGATGAGAAGCGTACACACTAGTCTACTCCGGAGTATCGATGCCCTGTCTCGATAATCCAACGACTAGGGACCTGAATAAGGATGTGCTTATAGACTGCCCAGCCCCCACTAGTGTGACTGCCATCACAACGCTGGTAGTCAAGCAAGATCCTAAGAGCTCTATCAATACGTATACTTACATATTAAAATAGAAAAACCAAGTAGCATACTACCATGTTTAGCAAGACTGTTATATACATGTGAATATCCCAAGCTTCCATTATGTAATATACAAACTAGTATGATACAATAATGGCCCCTAGGGCATATACAGTAACAATCTCCCACTTGCACTAGGGCCATGTACTGGCATATCGAAGACCGATGATCTCGAGTAGCCTCTCGAACTGAATCTGAGGTAGGGCCTTCGTGAATGGATCAGCAATGTTCTCTTCAGAAGCAACTCTCCGAACCTCGATCTCCCGACGATCAATGATCTCCTTGATCAGGTGATACCGCCTTAAGATGTGTCTGGACTTCTGATGGGACCTTGGTTCCTTTGCTAAAGCTATAGCTCCGTTGTTGTCGCAATACAGAGGTATTGGATCAACTATGGTAGGAACCACCTGAAGTTCTGTTAGGAACTTCTTCATCCGGACTGCTTCTTTTGCGGCATCGCAAGCAGCTATATACTCCGCTTCCATCGTCGAGTCAGCAACGGTGTCCTGCTTGGAGCTCTTCCAGCACACCGCCCCTCCATTGAGGGTAAAGACATAACCCGACATGGACTTGGAATCGTCCTTATCACTCTGGAAGCCGGAATCAGCAAAGGCTTCCAACCTGAGGTCTTTTCCGCCGTAAACCAAGAACATCTCCTTGGTCCTTCTCAGGTACTTGAGAATGTTCTTTACTGCTATCCAGTGCTTCTCCCCTGGGTCTGACTGATACCGGCTTACCACGCTCAGTGCGTAAGCTACATCTGGTCTGGTGCACAACATCGCATACATTATAGAGCCTACCGAAGAAGCGTAGGGTATAATAGACATGCGTTCCCTTTCCAAATCAGTCTTGGGAGACATCTCTTTGGAGAGGGTGATTCCGTGACAAGCCGGTAGATTACCGCGCTTAGAATCTTCCATACTGAATCTTTTTAGTACAGTGTCGATATACCTGGACTGCGAATGTCCCAACATCCTCTTGGATCTATCACGATAGATCCGGATCCCCAGAATGTAAGAGGCATCACCCAGGTCTTTCATGGAGAACCTGTGTGACAAGAATCCTTTGACAGATTGTAGCATAGGAATGTCATTTCCTATCAATAGAATGCCATCCACGTACAAGACGAGGAATACGACACTTCTGGCTACAACTTTACTATATATGCACGGTTCATCTGGATTTTTGATAAAGTCATATTCTTTGACTGTTTCATCAAAACAGATGTTCCAACTCCGCGATGCCTGCTTTAGTCCATAAATGGATTTATGCAGCTTGCATACTTTCCCGCTGCTCCCACTCTGATTGAAACCCTCTGGCTGATCCATATAGACGCACTCTTCTAAATTTCCATTCAGAAAAGCCGTCTTTACGTCCATCTGCCAGATTTCATAATCATGGAAGGCAGCAATAGCAAGAAGGACCCGAATGGATTTGAGCATAGCCACTGGAGAAAAAGTTTCGTCATAGTCCAAACCAGGTCTTTGACGAAAACCCTTTGCAACAAGTCTAGCCTTATAGGTTTCCACCTGTCCATCTACACCAATCTTTTTCTTGAAGATCCATTTGCATCCTATAGGTTTTACCCCATCTGGAGCAAAGTCCAAAGTCCATACTTTGTTGGTGTACATGGACTCCATTTCGGTCCGCATTGCATCTAGCCATCATACCGAGTCGCCGCTCTGGATGGACTGCTGGAAGTCAGTAGGTTCATCATTACCTATGATGCAATCCTCTCTATCCACATCTATGAGAAAACCGTAGTATCTCTCAGGCGGATGAGACGGCCTACTACTCCTGCGGAGGGGTGCGGGAATGTCCTGTTCTTCTTGAACTTCCGGTTCTACCAAACTTTCAGTAGCAGCTTGTGGTTCTGGAATTTCTTCCAGTTCTATTTCGCTCCCACTTATTTCCTTTTCTAAAAACTGATGTTCTAGAAAATGGGCATTACGAGAAACAAAAACCTTTTGTTCCTCTGCGTAATAGAAATAATATCCCTTGGAGTTCTTTGGATATCCCACAAACATACATTTTACTGATCGTGCCTCGAGCTTGTCCACATGCTGCTTTTTAACAAAAGCTGGACATCCCCAAATCTTCATATGCTGAAGATGGGGTTTCTTCCCAGTCCACATCTGATATGGAGTGGTAGGCACAGTCTTGGTAGGAGCCCTGTTCAGAAGATATGCTGCTGATTCTAGCGCATAACCCCAAAAAGATCGCGGTAACTCAGCATTACTCATCATGGATCGTACCATATCCAATAGGGTTCGATTCCGTCTCTCCGATACACCGTTATGCTGTGGAGTGTATGGAGGAGTAAGCTGAGAGAGAATTCCTTTCTCTTTTAGGTAACCTAGGAACTCGGCACTCAAGTATTCACCACCTCGATCAGATCTAAGTGTCTTGATACTTTTGCCGGTTTGGTTTTCTACTTCATTCTTATACTCTTGGAATTTCTCAAAAGCCTCGGATTTATGTTTCATCAGATAAATGAATCCGTATCTTGAGTAATCATCCGTGAAAGTAATGAAAAAGGAAAAACCACCTCTTGCATGTGTAGACAATGGACCACATACATCGCTGTGTATGAGTCCTAAGAGCTCGCACGCTCTTACTCCTTGTCCAGTAAATGGAGTCTTTGTCATCTTTCCTTTGAGACAAGATTGACAAGTGTCATAAGTTTGATATTCGAACGAGTCTAAATATCCTTCTCTATGCAACTTAGTCAACCTTCTCTCATTGATATGACCCAGTCTACAATGCCATAAGAAAGCTTTATTTAAATCTGGAGGCTTTCTTTTAAGTGTGTTCTGGACATTGAAAATTTGGAGTTGGTTTAAAACATATATACCGTTATTTAGTATACCGGACCCAATCAAACCATGATTAAGGTGGATGTTAACAACATCTCTTACAAACGTGAAATCATAACCTTTATTTGATAACAAGGAAACTGATATGATATTACACGTTAAGCTTGGTACAAAAAAACAGTTATGTAAAACCAAATTGTGTCCACTTGTCAATCCTAGGTGATAATCCCCGACGGACGCAGCTCCCACGCTAGCTCCGTTAGCAACCTTTAGGGTCATATCACCTTCCTTCAGCACTCTACGGTTTCTCAGTGCCTGCAATGAATTGCAAATATGAGATCCTGATCCGGTATCCAATACCCAGGAAGTAGAGTTGATCGACAGACAATTCTCAATTACAAACACACCTGAAGTCGAAGCCACAGCTTGCTTCGTTTCCTGGTTCTTGGCGTTCCACGCCTTGCAATCCTTTTTCCAGTGCCCTTTTCTGTGACAATGGAAGCACTCATCCTGGCCTACTACCGGTACCGCAAACTTTTTCTTTCCCTTCCCTCCCACCTTACTAACACCTCCTCTAGGTTTGGTGGCGGCCTTTTTCTTCCTTCCTTTGGCCCTAGCCTTGGACCCGGAAGAAGATGCACCGCTAACAAACATAGCGGGTGTTTCCCTTGTCTTCTGCACGGTGCCCTCTGCACTCCTTAACATGTTCAGGAGTTCCAGAAGTTCAACTTCTTTTCTTTGAATGTTGAAGTTCAGGATAAACTGGGCGTAGGTGTGAGGAAGGGACTGGAGAATAAGGTCTGTATAGAGCTCATTATCCAAAGTCGTCCCAAGATCTGCGAGCTCTTCAATATAGCCGATCATCTTTAGGACATGTTCTCCTACCGATGACCCGACAGCCAACCTCGCTCGAAACAAGTTCTTAGAGGTTTCGTATCTTGCTATACGAGATTGCTCTCCATAAAGTTCCTTTGTATGGAGAAATATGCCATCTAGGTCCATATCCTCGTGCCTCCTCTGATGTTCATTGTTCATCGAGGCAAGCACGATGCACTTGGCTTTCGCGCAATCTAAATCCCAGGTTTTGCGGATTTCCTTATCCGCATTACTGGATTTGGGACCAGGGACAGCAGGTGCCGTAGCGGTGAGGACGTACCCCAATTTGTCATAGGTCAAAGCCATTTTGACATTCCGCAGCCAATCTTTATAGTTTGGCCCTGTCAGTATATTTTTCTCTAAAAGTAACTTAAGTCCAGTCATTTTCAGGGTCGCTGCAAATAGGAGAGAGAGAAGAAAACTCTTTAGCATGATGCTCTTGCAAGTTTAGAGTGGTTTTTAGTTTATCTAAACTGGATGGCTCCCACTGTTTCTCGAATCCTTCCTCAAACCATAAAAGAAGTATTAGCCAGGACTATTCTCACCGTACAATACTTGCTTAACCGTTCAGCCAGGCTAGTGTCGATACTTCGAGGGAGGTTTTCCAACGCTTTCGTGAAGTTCCTTAATTAAATAACCTCTTTTCTCTGGGGGCGTAACCCCGCTGACACCTTTCTTGACACCTACTTGGTTTATAGCATTGATCGTTAAGTGACGAATCTCCTGATAAGTAGCATATACTCACAGTAGGATCGGGATCCAAATATTATCGTATGTTAATGTTGAAGGAATGCTACCAACATTCATCAAACTCCAAATGGTATGCATCACTTTGAAAATTTCAGTTTCTTTAGAAATTCCCGATATAAGTTTTTGCCCCATGCTCTTATGACCTTGGCTTTGGTCAAAATGTCATAAGTCACATGTCAAGTTCTACCCGTCATTATCTTGTCAATTTGAACCCATCCGTATATACCCCTGACTTTGGTCAAATGATAATACGACTGTCCCAAACTAACTCATCTATCTTATGCAACAAATGAAAACCCAGCAGCTACCAAACACTATGCCTTGACTTTGGCCAAAATGCATAGCTTGAATACTACTGAATACCCAAATGAAATGACGGAGGGCTACGAATGGTTTTGGCGAAACCGTGAACATAGTGAACTTGATATAACCGAAGGAACCTGATAGCTTTTAAAAGGAGTGGTTAAAGCTCCGCATTTAAAAATATCTGTTTTAAAATTAACCGAGTGGTTTCTTTTAAATTGTTCCAACGATTAACTTTTGGTTTATTTTCTTTGCATTATAAATAATGCGTCCCATCATTAACCTATCATTGCAGAAAACAACGAAAATACAACGTCCTCTTATGCCATCCGCATTCGCCACGGGGTCCCGTCATCACCCGTTAGGTTACTTAACTAACGGCAGAGCGGGGGCTGGGCTAGCGCGGGTGCAAAACATAAGTGACGTCTAAATAGCTATCATATATATAGATATTTTACATTCGTCGGACGCAATAATATTCATTCCAGATCACAGATGAACTTTATTGGATTTGCAAGCAATCCGTGTTTGTTTTGAGCCTGCAACAAAAGACGGATTACACAGTTGTGATGAATAGCCATTACCCCACCCAAGACCCCAACGGGTACGGCAAACTACCCACCCGGCAGTTTGTGCACCCCACCTTGGGTCTGTCCTAGGAGCAAAAACAGTAAAATGAAATAATACAACGGTAGCTACAACCGCAACCTAGATGTGCCCCGCAAAATAATATTACAACAAATTACATTTACATCAAATTAATTAAATAATAACCCATCACATAACCCCGGCTATACATCACAACAGTCCAACACAGTTCATATACACAAACAGATAAAATCCATTACAGAAATGTGCAACCCCCTGCCAACCGACATACTAGCAGTAAGGGGAGGTTTACGAACACATTATACAAACACAGATATAATCCAACAAGCAAATACTTAATAATTTCGATCGATTAAACACTTTTAATTTTGCTCCAATACTTCTCTGTAAATCTGAAACCTGAGCAAAAATTAAAAATTCCAGAAAATACCAAATATCCCAGAGAACCAACACAGAAAAATTGGGTTCCTGAATCGCCGACTCGGCGGCGGAATCTCGGCGGATCGGTGGGATCCGCCGCGGTTCCGCGGCGCTTTAGGCAATTCAGGGGCCCAATTTTCTTGGGTGTTCTTCTACTGTCTTTTCAAGCTTTCTGAACATCCCTGAAAAATTTTTGGACTTCATTTAAAAATCGACAGAAACTAATGATTTCGGGCTTTTCCGGTTTCGTTTTTTCCGTTCAAAATTCATACAAATTTGCAAGTAAGTTATTTATTGTTTAGCGAGGCTCTGATACCACTATAAGTCGATGTACAACACCCTAGTACTTGTGGGGAGGCGGAAATTTTAAAAACGAACTTGTTTAAAGTATAAACATCGACTAACCGCTTGAATCGAAGCTAAACGATAACTAACAACAAACATAGAAGTTCTATACTACTATGTTTAGGGATTATACCTATCGAATCGTGTCCTTCGTCTTTGCGAACTCCACCTCCTCCTCGGCCTTCTCGAAGTAGTAGACGATCCACCCGAGAGCTTTACTCCAAGCTTAGCCTCTAAACTTGAGGCAACTAAACTTCTTTAAGTGCTAATCAAAGAAGCTAGGTGAAATAGAGTGAGGGTTATGGTTTAATAAGTCTAACTAATCCTTGTACTCAACACATGAGAGGGGAGGATTAGGGTTTGAAGAGGGAGAGCTTGAGGAGAGAGAAGGTGAACATAATAATGAAGTGAGAATAATGAGTTATGATAATATATATCAAGCATTTCTTTTTATCAAGAAAAGAAAATAAATCAATTTAATAACCATGCTTGATAATACCTAGTGATGATTCATCTCCATGAGTCATTAAGCATTTATGATGCATTAATGACATGGATGAATCATCCATATGAGTCACTAATCACATTCATTGTATATGCCACCTAAACCCCCTTAATCACCACCTTCTAGAAGCTTCTCGCGCAATTACGAGAACGCCCCTCCTTTCCGCAAAAATACGAAAAAACTTTAGACTGTATAAATCCAATAACCGGATAACAGTAACTGGCATAAACCAAAGCCGACTGGTAAAAACTGTCCGGAAGTCGTACGTGCGTAAACACACGTATGCGTCCGAACCCTTGTCGTAAAACCATACGACCTCTATATCGTTTCGCCTGGAGTAGGAAAACTCTCTGTGTGGGACTCTAGAGACTCGACTACTACGCTGGCAGTGGGTTTAACCACAGACCGCAAGCGGCACTAGCTGTACGTAACGGTCCCCAGGTAGATGTCGATAAGAAGGCCGATGAGGAAACCCATCCGAACTCCTACTGAGTCTGATGTGACAATCTCCGTACAGTCCGGTCCGTTCGTCTAAGACTATCGCATATCGGGCCTAGGGGGCGGCAAGCGTCAGTCCCCTAATAGCGGTATAAGTCGTGTCGGAGCGAGGCCCATTACACCCTGAGAAACTACTGGAACCTACCAGCAAATCTCGCTTGCCCTGGCCAGGGACTTTGCGTAATGGCTCTCTGACACAGCGCGTTATCAACCCCCAATACCGGGAGAGACGAATCCTGTCTAACCGCCACTGCCTCCAAGTGCTCGGGACTGCACCCAACTGCTACCTGTTTACACGACTCCTTTGAGCCGTGGTAGGGTAGCAATCTAAGAACAGTGGGACACACTCGAGGCGAAGTAGCAGTGTCAAGTCTGCGGACTATGCTGTACTCATGTCACCTGGGAACTGTTCACTGACGACTGGTATAAAACCAACCAACAGTTCCCTGTGAGTCCTGTCCAGTGTACCCGTAACCTAACGAGCACCTGAATACTATCTCCAGTACGACGTACTGACGGCTGTGGGACAGACCATCTCCCCAACTGGGATGAGAAGCGTACACACTAGTCTACTCCGGAGTATCGATGCCCTGTCTCGATAATCCAACGACTAGGGACCTGAATAAGGATGTGCTTGTAGACTGCCCAGCCCCCACTAGTGTGACTGCCATCACAACGCTGGTAGTCAAGCAAGATCCTAAGAGCTCTATCAATACGTATACTCACATATTAAGATAGAAAAACCAAGTAGCATACTACCATGTTTAGCAAGACTGTTATATACATGTGAATATCCCAAGCTTCCATTAAGTAATATACAAACTAGTATGATACAATAATGGCCCCTAGGGCATATACACTAACATGACTCAATTGCCTAAGAAAGTGATCTGCCAATCATGCACATCCCTCTCCTCTTTAGTCTGTAAGACACCTTTAGAGATGGTGACTCCATCACCTGCAGGTACACTACCGTGCTAGGAGTCGTTCATTCTAAAAACACTTTAGAATGCTGTCTAAGTACCCAGATTGGGAAACTACCCAAATCTAGATATAAAACTAGAGATCTATTAACCAGAATATCTGATATAATATCCATATCCTATGTGGAGAAACCACTGTGTGAAAACCAAAGTATAACCGATCGTAGTATAGGAATTTCACTTCCTACTCTGTGTATGTCATCCAAATACCAGAACATCACACCCTACTACCTTCTTCACAGATCCATCTCCTATTCTGATGAAGTCAAACCTATGACTGTCACATCAGAAATAGATGATCTATCTCCGCTATATTTGCTTTAGTCTATAAATAGACATAAGCTACTTGTCCACTATGCTTCCGCTGCTCCCACTGACTACGACAACTCTCTAGCAGAGTCATATACACGTGCACTTCTAAAGCTAGTTTAGAATGACACTATACTCATCCTCCTGCCGGGTCTCACAGTCTGGAACAACAGCAATGGAAAGTCTGGGTAAACAAGAACCTCCATGTCACCGTCCTTGAGGCTACCGGAGTACCTCTCGGGTGCCTGAGGTTACCCACCATATCTGCTGAGTGGCCAATGGAATGTCAATCCAGATTGAACCTGTAGGTTCTTATCAAATTTTCAGTAATCATTTGCGGTTCTGGAATCACTTCCAGTTCTACCATACTCCAACTACTGTTTTCTGAAAAAATCCATTTTACTGAAACTGTGGCGAGTCAAGAACAACATCACTATTGATCTTCCAGATAGTAGAAAGTCAACCCTCGTCATAGCCTAGGTCAACCCACAAACAGCCATTACAGAAACCTGCCTTGAGTTATCCAGAGTCTGGTTTTAAGCATAAGCCGGACAACTCCCCGTACCTTAACATTGTTAAGGTATGAACTATTTTATATCCAATATTGAAATAGAGGCACTGATTTAATTAGAACCAGATTCAAATCATGCAGCCGTCTCCAGTGCATGTCAACCAAATGGAGAGAGGCCGATCAGCATTACTCAACTTAGGAATACATCCAGATATGAGTAACCTGAAAGAGGAGCAAGTTCTCATAATCATTACTATCAACTGAATACCATACACAAGTATCTACATCTTCGATCACCTTGAAGAATCCTGATACTTGCAATACATGGTTCTCTACTTTATTCATATACCTATAACTTCTCAAAACTTAGACCTTGAATTTCTACGAAACACATGTCTAAGAACTAGAGAAGTCACAAGTAAACAGAATATAGTACGAGTACCAACCCCTCTGTCCTAATAGACACTGGACAACATACAATACTCTGTATAAGTCCCTTGAGTCTAATAACTCGTTCCCTGTGTGTCGTAGGTTGAAAACTGTACTTATGGTTAAGAAGAATTACACCGCTGTTTAATACTCCTTACCTAACCATCCACTGATATAGGTAAATGTCATAGACGTAATTTCGAAAAGTTATATCTCATTTTATAAAAATAAACGTACAGATATATCAATTTGAAATTGGTGCATTACAATGGATATTCAAAACCAAATATTTGTCGTCCGGCAAACAACCCTGGTGATTTCCTCAAATATCACCAATTACAACGAATTCCGATATAATGAGGATGATCACCTAATTCCCAATAACTTACTCCCACTCATCATCTGTAAAATTATACAGATGTGAGAATCAAACCTGGTAAATACATACCCTGGAGCAAGGGCTAATTGGAAAATCAGTTTTCTTTTAACAATACACAGTGAAACTGAAACATGAAAATGTTTCGTAGGGGTATCCGGGTATTCCTAGTAATGCCTCTTCCATTATCAGATTTACAACTGTAACCGTATATTTCTTTGCCATCTCTCCAAATCCTTTTATATGTCTTTAGTCATTACCTTTTGTACACCCTCTTAGGCTAAATGGTTTTCTTCCTTCCCTACCGTTCGGCACCAGCCTATGGTTTGGAAGAAGACTATCCAATAAGCATAATGGGTGTACTCTCCTAATCCTAGGAGTACTCGTAACATGAGAGAAGGTGAAGATAAAAGACAACTGAATAAACCTTATTCCTATTTCTCCTGAACCAAAATCCATCCTCGAATTGGAACAAGTCCCTTCGAGTTCGTATATAACCATATGATGGATTATCCAAATAACTGTGGATCTTCATAGTGATACGGAGTGTCCTTGAGAAATACAAAGGTGAAGTAGGATTGGCGAAGAAATATTTGGTTTGGTCGTGAATAGAAGTCGCAATTTACTTTGCTCTCTTACTAATCCATGTATTTGTCTTAACTTATTACCATCTGTACACCATCGTTAGGCTAATTGGTTTTCTTCATTCCCTACCGTTCGGCACCAACCTATGGTTTGGAAGAAGACTATCCAATAAGCGTATAGGTGTACTGTCCTAATCTTAGGAGCACTCGCAACCTGAGAGAAGGTAAAAGGAAAAGACAATTGAATAGTCCTATTCATTTTCTCCAGAATCGGAAACTATCCTCGAATCTAGAACAAGTTCCTTCGAGTTCGTATATAACTATACGATGGTTTTATCCAATGGAAGTGAATATTCGTAGTAATACGGGGTGTGGAGAAAAGGGTAAAAGTAGGAGTGGCAATGAGGTATGCAACTCTGACAATCCAAAAGCCAGTGTTTTAAGAAAGTTCGGTTAACTTGGTCACTGAGTCATAGTCAAGGGTCGGGTCATGGTCGCTGCCAAAGAGAGAGAGAAAAGAAACACTTAGCGTGCACTCTAACCTAGATCAGAATGGTTATCACTTTATCTAATCAGGAAATCTCCTACTGTATCGTCAAATTCTCCTCCAAACCTGAAAGAAGAATTAGTCGGGATCACCCGAGGAGTAAACCAACTCATCAGTGGGAATTGGGATCCAACTATCATCGCATGATAACCTGATGGAATCCACTCACATTATCACACTCCAGAAGGTATGCGCATGCTTGGCAAGTTTCAGTTTCTTTAGAAACTCCCGAAGTATGTTTTTACCCCTGGGACCCAAGTGACCTTGACAATGCCAACATATCAAAGAGTCATAATCAAGTTCAACCCGTTATTATCTTGATTGCGTTAAACCCACCCGTACGAGTCCTTGACAATGCCAACATAACCGTACGACTGTCCTAACCAATCCACATATCCATGCGACAGAAAAGCATTACAGAGCTACCGAACACTACGCCTCGGCAATGCACGACATACGTAGCACGAATACTAAGCAATACTAATTTGAAATGACGGAGGGCTACGGCAGGTTTTTAGCGAAAAACCTTTAACGTAATGAACTTGATATCGTTGAAGGAACCGGATAGCTTTTTATAAAAATATAGTGACGAAAACCTTTGCTAAAGAGGTCACTCCCGGTGAAGGGATCTCGGCTCTTTCCCCGTAGAATGAGGTGCAGGATATTCCAACTGAATACCACGATGCAAAGCAAAAAGCAATCGGTTATAGTGAAGTTATTACCCTGACGCAAACTTCTGTCCAAGGGGTCACTCCCGGTGAAGGGATCTCGACCCTTACCTCGTCGACTAAGGTGCTGGATATTCATAACCGAATACCACTATGCAAAACAAAAGAAAACGTCCTTGCAATAACAGCTTTTTTGAAAAATGTTCCAACAACATCAAACAGGTTTGTTTAGCTTGCATTGATCCGAATCAACGCAGTCCCATGAATTGAACACACCAATAAAGAACGAAAATACGATGTACGTATATGCCATCCGCATTCGCCACTGGATCCCGTCATCACCCGTTAGGTTACTTAACTAACGACAGAGCGGGGACTGGACTAGCGCGGGTGTAAAACATATACAACATCTACTAGTATATATATCAGTATATAATATTCGCTCAAGGCGTGATAAAATGCAACATCACAGAAATGTAATAAGCATCACAGAACAATACAGATAATCTGGGATCCCCGGGTTTCATAGAACCGCTACTGAAACCCGACGTTCCCCTGGTCGTGTGGATAGCCTGTGCAATGAAATCCTAGACCCCTACGGGCGCGGCAAGTTACCCGCCAAAACCTGAAGCGAAGCAACCCCCTTTAACAACGTGAATGGACCACCCAGCACTTCACGGAATCCGGTAACTTGAGCACCCCTCCTTGGGTCAACCTGTACTCCCTACGAGTGCGGCGAATAGCCCGCCAATTCTAGAGTGAAGTCCCCTCCGTCTCAAAGCCATGAGATGCGGGCCCGTTGCCCTCTAGAACCCGGCTATCCGTGCACCCCACCGCGGGGTAATCCTAGCACAGAAAGTAAAAATATATACAATGGGTACATCGACCTCAGCCCGGTCGTGCCCCAAAAGAATAATATACAAACAGGCAGTGACGGCAGTCCACATGTCGGACGCTCACCCCGCAATATCAAATGTACAAATACAACCAAACTGTACTACCATTGCATCCAGGCTATCCACCACGACAAATCCGCAACATCACAGCACAACATACAATATCATAGTGAATATCACATTCGCAAATCCGTCTAAAAGAACTATAGCAATTAGACAGGATTTACCGATCAAATGACATTCACGGTCGCAGATATAATGTAAATACTGTGAACTAACATATTTAAAATATTTGATCGACAAAATTTCCCGAAGTGGGCCCCAAGTACAATTCCCAGTACACAAAATAACCTGGGCCCAAACAAAAAATACCAGAAACCCAAATTCCATGTTAGAGAGCACTGTAGAAAAAATGGTGCAGTGCAACTACAGTGCGGCGGCGGAACGGTGGCCAAAACGGAGTTACGGCCGCGGTTCCGCGGCGCTACAGTGCTGTCATGCCGCCAATTTTCTGCAGTGTTCTAAAAAAACCCTGTCTGTTTTTCTGCAGCACACTAAATAAATTTTTGACCACAGGAAAAATTCGACAGAAACTGTGACTTGGAAATGCGGTTTTTAGAAAATTCGTTCGATCGATGTATTAAATACGTTAGAGCAAGCTAGTAAAGGTTAATGGCGTGGCTCTGATACCATGTAAGTCTACGGTAGCGCCCCGGCCGTCTATCCAAGCCCAAAATGCGGAAACGAAACTTTTTCAAACTAGAAACCGGCGCTATCGTATACTTTTTCCCGGTTCGAACCATTAACCTACAACTTGCTATCTAGAAAGAGGGTTGGAAAGGCTATACCGATCGATCCGTGTCCTTCGGTCTTTGGCCACCATCCCAAGCTCCCCGCGGCATCTACGATCTCCGGTCTCCTCGTCGGAAGGGCACCACATCGAGAAGTATTTTTATGGGCTCCCGCCTCTGAACCGAGGCAACTCGGACACGAAGTTTGCTACCCGACGTGTCCAAGGTTGCTGTAGAATATACGTAGAACACTTTGCCTCAAAGGTTAATTGAAGTTGCCATTTGGAGTGAGAATAGAAATTGAGCTTGAAGAAATGAGCTTTGGATTTTTGTTGCAAATGAAAAATGAATCAAAAAATCCACCAAAAATTGGGACAGCCCAATATATGGCTCGACCATAACTAGGAGAAGAGGGAGGTGAGTGCAAGCTCAAGTGAGAGGTGACCATAAGGAAAAGGAAACAAAAAACCACCCCAAAACATCTCATTCAATCCAATCTCAATAAAGCAAGTAATTATGAACAAAATAAAGCAAAGCAAATCAAGAAGGCTCCGGAATTCTGCTGGAGAACCGGGCACCACAAAAAACACCCTCCTTTACAAATTGCAACTTTTGCAAATAAACCCCTCACATCAATTTTCAGCCAAAGAACAAAGGAATAAAGAAGAATGGCCGAAACGGAATGCAAACTGGCAACTTCAAAAAGCGATCCCGCAATAAATTACAGGATAACCCTGCGAGTGTATATACATACCCGCATTTGTATTCCGACCGAATACAAATGCAATGAGACAAAATCTACACAGTATAATACTAGGATCCGGCTTAAACCAAAGCCCGCTAGTATTATCCATCCGAACCATGACACGCGCACAAGTGCACGGGTATGTTCGAACCCTGCCATATACCCATACGGCCTCTACAACGTTTCACCCGAAACTTGAGAAACTGTCTAAGGGGACTCTAAAGAATCGTCAATACTTTGACTGTGGATTTAACCACTAGCACGTCAGAGGTATTAGCCGTACGTAACGGGCTACCAGGTATTGACCAAAAGGGAGGTCGATGAGCAAACTCATCCTGACACCCTACTGAGTCTGTCAGTGACAATATCCGTACAGTCCGGTTCGTTCGTCTATAAGCATCGCATGGCGGGCCTAGGGGTTTGGTAAAAGTCAGACCCCCAAAAGCGGTCCAAGTCGTGTCAGAGTGTAGCCCAGAACACCCTGAGATACTACTGGAATACCTACCAGTAATTCTCCTGCCTTGGCCAAGGACTTCGTGTAATGGCTCTCCTTGACACAGCGCGACCTCACCCCCAATACTGGAAGAGATGAACCCCTGCCGATCCGCTCACTGCCTCCATGTGGCTCGGAACTGTAAAACCTGTTTGCACGACTCCTTTGAGCCGTGGTAGGGTAGTAATCAAAGTACAGTGGGAACTCACATGAGATAAATGACGATCTCAGGTCAATGAACTAACCTGTACACATGTCACCAGGGAACTGCTATCTGACGTCAGATATAATACCAACTAGCATGTTCCCGGCGAGTCATGTCCAGTGTACTCATAACCCAATGAGCACCTGTATACATCTTAGGTGAACCAACTGACACCAATGGCTTGTGAGACCGGCCACCGCCCCTCGTCGGGGTCTTGACTATATACACTAGTCTACTCTGGAGTATCGATGCCATGTCTCAAAAACTCTTACGACTAGGGACCTTTTAAGGATGTGCTTATAGACCCTAGCTCCTACGTATATGATCACCATCACACTGCTGGCAGTCAAGCAAGAATCCTAAGGGCTCTATCAATGTGTAATAGTGATCTGTAAGGTCACCTAAAGCTGTACACGATGATAAAGATAAACCAGATAGCATACTATCATTTTGAGTAAGACTGTCCTACCGGTATAGGTCCTCCCTCAATCATTGCAATCATGTGCCTGTGATCCAATAATTGACTCTGAGGGCACTATATCCAACAAATAATTTGTATAAGTTGAAAGTACCATGAGACCACATACAACCCCAGAGACCCCTACAACAAAATCCAAACCCTAACTCCCTAGACTGGCCTCAATTTGCGGCCAGACGCAATAATTTTGCGGCCAGATCATGAAGGAATTGGTTCGTATTTTGAGGGTAGTTTCTAGGTCACTACAATAGGTCACTGTGATAGGAACTTTTGCAACAATTACCTGGTTTGATAGCAGATCACCCGAGACCCAAAATTACACTAAAAATACGATATTTACCCGAAACGATACGATTCGCGATAAAAACTGAAACTAACAAACTAAGCTACACCATAAACACTTAAAGAACAGAAATAGATCATTACCTAACCCAAAGAACTCAATGATCTAAGCTTTGCAAGCTCCAAGGCATCCAAGAGGAAAAGGATGATCAAAGATGTGATTTTTGTGAGATTTGTGATGTTTTTGTGATGGTTTTGTGATGGAGTAGAGAGTGTTCAGTTTGTAAAGGAGAGAGAAATGAGAGAATAAAAAAGATAGAGAAATAAGAGAGTGTGAGGTTAAAGAGAGAGGGAGGTGAGTCTAGGGTGAGAGGTGAGGTGAGTGTAACCATTAGCATTAACTCACCATTTAATGCTTTCATACCACTCATCATGCCACCTCCTTTCATCCAACAAATATCTTCTCACCCAAAAGAAAATATCAAAGAAATGGTTAAGGATAAGATTAAAGCAAAGGATTGGATTAAGGAAAAGATTAGATTAGGTTAAGTGTCATGGTCACTAACCTCGATTAGCACAAACAAACCCCCACATTAACGTGCACACGTGCGTGTATGCTCATAACAAATAATAATAAATTATTAATTACATGTTATAAAATGTGAGGAACCCGAATTGGTAAACTTTTTACAGTAAACCCGTACTAAAGTCTAAACTAACACTAACCGAAATCTAAGGCGTTACAATCTCCCCCCTTATAAAAATTTGTCCCCGAATTTAAATTCTCACTAAGCGTACCTTCAAAGAGAAGATTACAAAACTCTCATATCTCGCTCATAGCCTTCCAAGTGATCACCTCACCATACGGCTACGCCCAAGAAAACCCTTCACAGATGGCAAGACCCTTGACCGAATTTTCTCCACCTGCCGAGCCATCAACACAATTGGCTGCTGGTGAACGAAAGATCGCATCTCAAGCTAAATGGCCTAGTGCTGAATCATGTGAGAAAGGTCATGAAGGTAATTGCAAAGTATTGATACAAGGAATATGGGGTGAATACTCAATAATCTGGGCGGAAGTGCCAAATTAAAGGCAACGAAACTAACTCGCTTTAAGGATCTCAAAAGGACTTACAATTCTGGGATAAGCTTTCCAAAACTCAACACGTCATTCATCAGAATGTCCATAGGAATACATGATCTCCCACTGCGAACTCAAGTCTGCGACCACCATGGTCGGCATAAGACCTCGGTCTGCACTAGGCTGTTCTCATCCTGATCTAAAACAACCGGATCATCTCCGAAGTCTCTAGACTAGCTGGGGTCCAAAAATCCTACTTACGCAGAGTCGGAAAAACAGACTGGAGATCGACACGACCTAACAACTAAACTTAAAAGTTGCCAATTGGAGTGTCTCCTGATAACTGCTATCAAAGGAGAACCCTAACAATGGCAAGTGACGATCCCAACTGCCGACAAAAATTAGTACGTACGCACAAGCATATCCTCCAGAGTCTGTATTACCCGCTCTCACAAAACCATCATCCTGCGGATGGAAAGACGGAGCTAAAGCTCAACCAGTACCTAAGGCTTCCTGAAGCTCCTGCCTAAGACAGCAAGCGAACAGGGTGCCTTCATTGGATACGACCCATGAAGGAACTCCGTGCAACGCACAAACTTAACAAAGGACAACTGAGCAAACCGAGTAAAACCGGACAACAAGCACCCGAATGGAGTCACACCCTGACTAAACCTGGATAGACGCCACGACGAATATTCATGGAGATCTGCTCCCATCCCCACTCCGGAATGGTTAAAGGTTGCAACTCTTCAGCCGGTCTCAGATGCTCAACCTTAGCACACAACAAGACAGACACCTTGAAACGAAACTTGAAACTTCACTCTTCATCCCTGCCCACCCGAAACTATCTCGCAAGTCACGTCAAATGTTGGTGGAACTTGAATGAATACAGAAAGTTGACAGATGTGCCTGCTCTAGGATTTCGCGTCTCTACCCTAGTAATAGGTACACACAACGTGTCCCTAAACGTAGCATATCTAGTCACAAATCAAGGACTCTGATTCTTTACCCAGCCAAGTATGCTCCAGAATTTCTGACAACCGAGCATCGGTGGGCAGTGCCTCGCGAAAGCGATTAAGGAAAAGTGGATGGGCGTGGACATGAGCAAGCTGTCCCCTCAGTAGAGGCGAACTTAAGCTGTACTCAACGATCGCACAAGAACTGTAAATATGCAGAAAACTATCTCAACAATTAAAACCCGCTGCAGAAAGATGTACATTATGCACTGGTGGTCCGTGAAAATCTGAGACGACTCTCCGAACAAGTAGTGTTTCCAAATCTCCAACGCAAGACCACCGCAGCCTGTTCATATCATAATTTTGCATTATTATATTCCCCATTCTTATTCATTTTACAAATAAATAGGTGCTTTTGATCCATGTCTGCTACATAGTTGCAGGTTATAGGTTCTCGGAATAAAACAGTGAAAATGATGAAAAGACGATATAAAAGTGAGACTACGACCAACAAATAGAAGAATCTTGATCATGCCTACAGTTTGAGGGACAAATGAAGATCACTGAACAATTTCACAAAGTACAAAGGCAGCGCAAGATTCAAGACATCAACACGAAGCAAACGGTAAAAGTCCACAACATTCTGCACTGTGGAAATCTGGAAGAAACTAGAAGACAATCTGAGAAACCAAGTGAAGAAAGCAGAAGCCAAATGCAACAGGAAGCAGCCCAGAAAAATCCAGCCAAAGACCCCACCATATGGCCGCGGATCCGCGGCTAAACAGAGCATATGGCCGCGGATTCGCGGCCGTGCTAAGCATGTGTCGGTGCAAACTTTGACGGTGGCGGCGGTGCGTTGACTAGGCTTCTTAAGGTAATTTTGTAAATGCAGATAGGAATCAGATGTAACCCTATGGTTTCTATAATCTATAAATAGAAACCCTAAAGCTCTTTTTGGAGCATGCTTCTTCTTGTGCCTCATTTTAAATATCAAATTCAGAATTTTAATTCCTGTAATGTATGAAAAGTGCATCAAATAAAAAATAAAGTAAGTTTTCTTTTCTTGCCTTAGTTTAATTTTCCCTTCTGCCCTAATATAACTTTATTTATCTTCCCTACTTTAAATTTTATTTATCTACCGTAGATTAGATAATTAGGTTATTAAAACAATCATAACAAAATAAAATCTTTTAATTCCCTAATGAGTGAGTAATTCCTCACTTGTTAGGGCTAGGAATAGGAGAGGTTTGAGAGATAAAAATCTCTCACCCCTTTCTTGCCCATCGCATATTTTTTATAGGACCCTATGCATACATACAACACCGCTCACTACGAAACCCTATCCCATAAGGTAGCGGTGATACCATAATTAAAGAGCAGTTCTGTATGTTTTCCATGGAGGTTAGGGTAAGAGTTAAGAAAGGACGGATAAGGACCTAGAGGAAGAAACCTAGTTTCTTCCCGATGGTACTAATCCACTTTATTAATTATTACCATAACCTATAATAGATCTTAATTAGGGCATTGAAAGCGGTGAGAAATATTGATTTTCCAAACTTAACCTAAACCTAACCCTAGCAAGATTTTATCAAATTCAAACTCATTTCATTTTTTAGTGATAATAAATCCAACCCCAATTGGAATTAACTCGTTAGAACAAATAGAAAATACACAAAATCCCTATGGACCGACCCGTACTCACCGGCTAGCTACCAAGCGATGTCGTTCTTGATTGCGGTTAATATTCTTTGATTTATCTTTTAAAAGCGCACACACGCATAAAATTTCACACCAATAAGCACACAAAATCACATATCAATCAAATGGCGCCGTTGCCGGGATGGCGTAGTTATTTTCTTTTTATAATTTCGGGTTAATATAAAATCATAAAATTCATAAAAACTGAAAAAATAAAAAATATAAAAAATTTATCATCTTGTTATTTTTTGAAGGGTGTTTCGTTTGAATTGTGCAGGATCGACGAACGAATTCAGATCTGGAAAAATCCAGAGAGTAGAACAGAAAACAGCAGATCTGAACAACAGAGGAGTACCACAATAGAGCAACAGAAGAAGTTTGGAGGCCTGATCCTTCTTTTTGACCGCGGAACCGCCGCCAGAAGGTGTCTTTGACAGCGCTTCCGTCGCGGCTTGCTGACGTCAGCAAGCCAAAATCCCTCTGTGAGCTCTCTTTTCTTCTTCTGAACCCCTTGATCTCCTCTGAAAAATTTTCTTGCAGGTTCTTTGTGCAAAAACTTCTCCCCCTTCTCCAATAACTTGATCTTGTGCAGGATTCTTTGCACCGCAATAAAAAAAAAATTAGGCAAGTGTTTGATTGTGTTTACTGCTTTGCATTTTTAAAATTGACTTTAAGGCACTTTAACACCAATCCAGATTGGGTAGGGTTTTCATTACCCTTCCTAGGACCCTAAAAATCACAAAAAGCATTTTGCATTAACCATTAAGTTAATTAAAAAAAGATTAGACTCAGCCTTAAGGACTGTCGCGCTCAATAGGACAAAGGAATAGTTGTAGGCATCGATCGTTTATCTAAACCAGACTTTGTGGTGCCTAGGCTAGACAAGTGGGGAAAGGTAATTTTAAAAGGCTCGTCTCACGGTGATTCGTGAGCGGATCATTCCTTTCTTTGCTTGTGCTTACCTGGCCAGAATTGGTGGTGAAGAAGCAATTTGAGGACCTTACAACTTGCCCTTTGGAACAGTTAGGAGCAGTCCAGTTGACCTAGGAGACCCTAGATTTAGGCTTGATTGTGCATATTGTGATTGCTTGAACTTGTGTCTAAGCTTTTTATTAAAAATCTTTTTGCAAAAAGCTCCTTATATAAAAAAAACACAAAACAGAAAATTTTTACAAAGACTTGCCAATTTTTTCGCTAGAAATCCATTGCACCCCACTTGCACCCACATTCTTTTTCTTCTCCTTCTTACATCATGGGTACCCCACATCATAAAAATCTTGCCGAACTTTGGTGCCCTCATCCAAACATTGCTTCCTATGCGAATTGTTTTGGTCGAATTACAGACGACCCCTCCATGCCCAAAATTTCTTTGAAAGATCTAATAGAAGCGTCTAGGAGAAACAGTTCGACTCCGCAATCCACTTTGTATCAACCATTTCAACCTTCACCACCTTCTTACGTTGATACTACTTTTTCGAGTTCTGTTGTAACTCCGAAACCCATGTCTATTGCTGAACATATTGAACAATCTCGTAACCGATCTTTCATTCCTTTCAACACTTCCAGTTCTTGGGATCAACAAGTCCATTCACCTTTTTATCCAAATATTGATCCTACTCCTGCCCAACCATTCAATTCCTTCCAGTCCTACCCGACTTTCGCACCTTCCCTAGACATTGCTTCTACATAACCATTTGGGCGTTTCACGTATCCAAACAACTTTGAATATTTTACTGAAACCCCTTCACAACCCATGTCTAGTCTGGAACAGTTGTTGGAAGCTTATATTGTAGTGACAAACCAACAGATGAGGAATTTGGATGCGTCCATTGCCGCCCTTATGCAACCTAGTGACCCGGTAGCTAGTTTCCAACTAGCTCCAAATTTTCCAATATATGATGAGACGGTTGGACAGATTGAGAATTTGAGTGGAGAGAGTGAACTGTGCACCCTTCCAAATCAAACCTACCCATCCCCAATTGAATCCCACAACTACGGTTTTGAATGTCTATCAAGTGTCCCAAATGATTCACCAGTTGAAAATAAAACGTTTAATGAGTTGTGCGACTTTGTAGTGCTTGATTTGCCAGATTGTGAAGGGTCCCTTTCGAGTGAAACCATCACCAATCCTTTCGACCTCTACACCTCCAATCTAGAGCCTGAATTGATAAATATCCATGCTTTTGATGAGGTGTCTGAAAAAATTGATTTTCACTTGATTGAGGATATTGACGCAGGGAATAATTTAGATGATGAACCCGCAGATTTGACTGAATTTTTCTCTCCAATTCATCATCCCGAGTCATTAAATGTTTCTCCTGAACTTCATATGCGTCTTGATTTTGATGATAATTGCATGGATGAGATAACTTTTGAGGAGAATTATGAGGATAGTATTGAGGAGAGTATTAAAGATAGTATTGAGGATGAACCAGTTTTGTTTGATGGGTCGGATTTTCCAATTCATCCTCCTGAACCTTTAACTGTGACCCTTCCTAAATCACTCCCCTTCGTCCTTTCCATCATTTCGACCGCGCAAGAATCCGTCACGCTTCCATTTTCAATGTCTGGTTTACCAAGTTCAACGTACCCATGTTTTCTCGCGAATCTTGAGGGATTTGACCCCATTTCTCGATGGGTTGATAAATTAGCACAATCGCTTTTAACACATCGGTCATCATAATTTGTAATAATTTATTCACTCAATTTACACCCTCAAGTTTGTACTACACTTCTTTCTCTTTTCCGCCATTCTTCTCCTAATATACCGAGACCATATTCTACCTTTCTTCCCATACGGTCTCGTGTGTTTCTCATTTCTTTTCTCTACACTTCATTCTTTCACCAACCACACCATTATAACGATAAAATTTTTGAAACGTTGGTGCTAACCTTTGGCCTGTGTAAAGCCTTGTATAACTTGATACCGTGTTTTTCTCCTCCCTAACTTTGAACTTTAACGCCTAATCAGTGGAAACACTGTCTCACTTAAGTTTGGGGGTGACCTTTTTGTATATATATTTTGTTTTTATTTTAACAATAAATAAATAAATAAAATTAAACATGGGAGTGCCGACAATTCTGACCCTCTTGGTGTAGCCTGACAGTGAGGACACTGTCAAGTTTAAGTTTGGCGGTGTGCTCGGTAAGCTTTCATCCTTCGCATTCATATGTATAATTTTGCATTTGCATAATTATTTTAAAATCCATAAAAATCAAAAAATTATAAAAATTGAAAAATTCAATTTCGGCCATAATTGATTTGAGTTTAACAAGACGGTTAACTAGTTAGGAAAAACTAGATCCTAGACTTAGTAAATTAAAAACTCTCAAAATAACCTTAAAATTTAACGGTAGAAAATATGTTTTTTTAGTTTACTTAGAAATAGGAAAATTTTGAGTTCACTTCTTGGGATAAGTCAAAATAAAGGAAAAGTATTGAAATTTTTATTAAAGTGTAAGTCTGAAAAATAATCTCTAAGCTTATGTCTAAATTCTGAAAATATATACCCTACAATTTGCACAAACACGAACCTTGAAACTTGAAATAGTAGAAGAGACCTTGAAATGCTCTAGTCTAAAGTCCTTAGTATGAAGGAATATAAAATAAAAATACAAGTGTGAATAAAGAGATAAAAAAATGAACACTAGTTTTGTAATTACTTAAGGCTGCGTAAATAGAAAAATATTTAGCGAGGGTGCTTTATCACCTAGTGCCTTAGACCAACTGGTTTGGGAGTCACTGCTAAAACTTTAGGTATTACAAGACGAGGAATTACGCCTTAATGTGCAAACACATTTTGTAATCGGTCGTTAGTACCTCAAGAAATATTAACGGTCGCATGAAGAATGTGTGAGCGACTTCATCTAAAAATTCACCAACTAAAAGTACTTTGGATGATGGACAAGAGTATAAGAGCTTGAATTGAATTTCCAAGTGTAGGGGTGATTCATACACACACGTAGGGGTATATGATTGGGGTTTAGATGAGAGATAGAAATGAAAAAAGGACTTATATTTTTAGTAGAGATGATAAAAATTCCTAAGTTGAGATGGAACCTTAGAAGGAAAACTTAAAAGATGCTAAAAGCTAAGTAATTTTACAGAACATATACAATCTTAAGTTAAATGATAAGGAAGGGTGAAAAATACGGGTTGATAATTTCTGAGTTGAACATAATAGAATTTCTTGCTAGAAAACCTAATTGGAGAATAAAAGTCAATATGCCAAATTGATAAGATTTTGTGGGTAGTATCCGCTGAAAACCCTCAGGAGACAACACTCCTCCTACTAGGCACACCTAGAGGTTTAACGGCTTGTTGCATGAGCTCAGTGCAATCGCGTTTCTCTGCGAAAGTGAGGTTAGGTCTTTTTCGAGAATAAACTAGTTTTGCTCGAGGACGAGCGATGTAAGTCTACGGCAGCGCCCCGGCCGTCTTTCAGATGCCAAATGCGGAACAAAATTTTTTATAACTGGCGCTATCGCATACTATAACCCGGATCTGCCATTAACGCTAAACTGACATAATGTAAAGTGGGTAGAAATGTTATACCGAACGATTCAGGTCCTTCGGTCTTTAACCATCATCCCACGCTTTGTTGCGGCTGCTCCTATCTTGCTCGATCTCCGGTCTCGTCGTCCAGATGGCACCACGTCAACGGATCTTTAAACGGGCTCCCGCCTCTGACCCGAGGCAACTCGGTCATCAAGTTTGCTAAAAGTGATGACCAAGATTGATGTAGAGAATGAGTAGAACACTTTGTCTCATTTCATCCAAAACCATGGACGAACGGTTAAGAAAGTTGCCATTGAATGAAATCAAGTGAGCCTTTGAAATTTGCATGGAGGAAAAATAGAGTTAGCAAAGAATTTTGGGCTCGGCCAAATATATGTAAGCTCTCTGTGAATTCATCCATCTATTTTCAAGGTGGGGCCGGCCACAAAACTGAGTGAACTGGGAATTTTTGGTGGAACCAAAAATGAGTGTGTAATCAATTAATTCCCTTCATGAAAATCAATCAACAAAAAAAGCATGATGGCTGCTGGAGCACCCACCACTACATAAAAGACCCTCTCTCCTAAATATCTTTTTCCAAGCAAAAGGCATTAATTTGCAAATCACACCTCACTAAAAAAAATGGCCATGCCTCTTGAATGCAAACCAATACCACTATGGAGCCCATGGAATTTGGCAGCCCATTGATTTCGGCCAGACAGGAAAATGAAGAAAATCCGTATTAAACCGGATATTTAAGACGGGTGATAGAAAACTGGAAATTGGCAACTTCCAAAAGCGATCCCGAAACGAATTTCAGGATAACCCCGTAACAGTATAAATATACCCGCATTTGTATTACGACCAAATACAAATGCAACTGAGACAAAAATATTATATCTACAAAGTATAATAAATGGATCCGGCTTAAACCAAAGCCCACCAGCATTATCTGTCCGAAATATGACACGTGCGTAAACGCACATGCATTTTCCGAACCCTTCCATAAAACCGTACGGCCTCTACAACGTTTCGCCCGAACTTGGGAAACTATCTGTGGGGGACTCTAATGACTCGTCAGTACCCTGGCAGTGGGTTTAACCACAAGCCGTCAGCGGCACTAGCTGTGCGTAACGGCTACCCATGCACTGACCTTAAGGGAAGCCGATGAGCGAACTCATCCCGAAACCCTACTGAGCCTAACAGTGACAATGTATATACAGTCCGGTCCGTACGTCTATGAGTATCGCATATCCAGCCTAGGGAGCTAGTAACGTCAGACCCCCAATAGCGCTATAAGTCGTGCCGGAGATAAGCCCTGAACACCCTGAGAAACTACTGGAGTACCTACCAGTAATTCTCACCTGCCCTGGCCAAGGACTTGGTGTAATGGCTTTCTTAGACACACCACGATCTCACCCCCAATACCGGGAGAGACGAATCCCCTACCGATCCGCTCACTTGCCTCCAAGTGGCTCGGGACTGTACCTAAAAAATACCTATTTGCACTACTCCTTTGAGCCGTGGTAGGGTAGAAATCAAAGCACAGTGGGAACTCACACGAGACAAATGATGACCTCAGGTCGATGAACTAACCTGTACACATGTCACCAGGGAACTGCTATCTGACGATAGGTATAATACCAACTAGCAGGTTCCCGGCGAGTCCTGTCCGGTGTACTCATAACTCAATGAGCACCTGTATACATCTTAGGTGATCCAACTGACACCAGTGGCTTGTGAGACCGGCCACCGCCCCTCGTCGGGGTCTCGACTGTATACACTAGTCTACTCCGGAGTATCGATGCCCTATCTCGAAACTCCCACGACTAGGGACCAGAATTAAGGATATGCTTATAGAATACCCAACTCTCACGTATATGATCGCCCTCATCCTGTTGGTAGTCAAGCAAGATCCTAAGGGCTCTATCAACGTGTAATCGTGATCAGTCACCTGAACCTATACACGACTGATAAAGGCAAACCAGATAGCATACTATCATCTCGAGTAAGACTGTGCTACCGGTATAGGTCCTCCTCAATCATTGCAATCACGTACCTGCAATCCAATAATTGACTTTGAGGGAACTATATTCAACAATCTCCCACTTGCACTTAAGGCTAATTATTGCGATGTCGCATACTCACAGCCCGTGTGATACCGAACACCCAACTCCTCTACTAATCAGTTTCACAAAGCCCGTTTGTAAAACTATTGTGTTCGAGAAATAGCCTCAGTGAGTGGATCCGTCCTAATGTTTCTTTCTATAGCTCTCTTAATCTCAAGTTCGCGGAGAAAGCCATCTCCCGAATTGAGTAATACCTATCTTAGAATATGTCTGGATATCTGATGGGACCTAGTTCATAAATGAACTCCAAATCCAAACTTCTTAGACTGTATCGTTAACTGAACCTAATCAGTATCCTGCACCATGCCTCCCACAGTATCCTCTTGGACCACCTGTCCATAATACTGCCCCCTTCGTCAGAGGGAAAACTATAACTCTGACAATCACTTTGTCATCCATGTCACCTTTGAAGCCTGAAATGATAACCGTCTCTCGAAGGAGGCTACCGTCATCAAATCCGTAGAACATGCACTTATGTTCTAAAACTGCTTCCTTCTGTTTCTCCAGGATTGGATTAACACAAACTTATTGCATCTAGTGCAAAAACAACATCTGGTGTGGTACTTGACATCTCATGATTGACTTAATTGCCTAAGCAAGTCATCTGCCAATCATGCACATCCCTTTCCCCTTTAGTCTGTAAGACACCTTTAGAGAGAGTGACTTCATCACCTGCAGGTACACCACCATGCCAGGAGTCATCTATTCTAAAAACCATTAGAATATTATCAAAGTACCCATATTGGGAAACTACCCAAATCCAGATCTAAAGCCATAGATCTAGAAACCAGAATGTCAGATATTATATCCATATCCTTTCTGGAGAAACAACTGTGTGACGACCACAGTACAACCGATCGTAGTATAGGAATTTTACTTCCTACTCTGTGTATGTCATCCAAATACCAGGACATCACACCCTACTACCTTCTTAACAGATCCATCCCTATTCTGATGAAGTCAAACCCATGACTGTCACATCAAAATTAGATGATCAATTTCCGCTATAACTGCTCTAGTCTATAAATAGACATAAGCTGCTTGCCCACTATACTTCCGCTGCTCCCACTGACCACAACTACCCTCTGGCAGAATAATATACACGTGCACTTCTAAAGCTAGTTTAGAACGACGCTATACTTAACCTCCTGCCTGGTCTCATAGTCTGGAACAACAGTAGTGTCAAGTCTTGGTAAACAATAATCTCCCTATCACCGTCCTTGAGGCTACCGGAGTACCTCTTGGGTGTCTGAGGTTACCCACCATATCTGCCGAGTGGCTAATGGAATGTCAAACCTGATTGAATCTTTAGGTCCTATTAAATTTTCCGTAATCGTTTGCGGTTCTGGAATCACTTCCAGTTCTACCATACTGCCACTACTGTTTTCTGAAAAAATCCATTTTACTAAAACTGTGGCGAGTCAAGAACAATATCACTATTGATCTTCCAGATGGTAGAAAGTCAACCCTCGACATAGCCCAGGTCAACCCACAAACTGCCATTACAGAAATGTGCCCTGAGTTATCCAGAGTCTGGTTTTAAGCATAAGCCGGACAACTCCCCGTACCTTAACATCGTTAAGATATGAACCATTCTATATCCAATATAGAAACTTTGGCACTTATTTAATTGGAACCAGATTCTAATCATGCAACTGTCTCCAGTGCATATCAACTTAATGGAGAGAGGCTAATCAGCATTACTCAACTTAGGAATACATCCAATTATGAGTAACCTGAAAGAGAAACAAGTTTCTCAAAACCATTACTATCATCTGAATACCAATCACAAGTATCTACATCTTCGATCTCTTTGAAGAATCTCGATACCTGCGACATCTGGTTCTCTACTTTATTCTTATACCCACAACTTCTCAAAACTTAGACCTTGTATTTCTACGAAACACTTGTCTAAAAACTAGAAAAGTCATAAGTAAACAAAACATAGTACGAGGACCAACCCCTTTGTCCTGACGGATACTGGACAACATACAATACTCTGTATAAGTCCGCTGAGTTCAATAACTCAAAACCTGTGCATCGTAGGTTAAAAACTGTATTTATAGTTAAGAACTACTCCGTTGTTCAATGCTCCTTACCCAATCGCCAACTGATATAGGTAAATGTCATCGACATAATATCAAAAGGTTATATCTCACTTTATAAAAATAAATGTACAGATATATCATTTTGAAATTGGTGCACAACAACGGATACTCAAAAACCAAATACATGCCTGTCGGCAATAACCCAGGCGACTTCCTCAAATATCACCAATTACAACGAATTCCGATATAATGAGGATGATCATCTAATTCCCAATAACTTCCTCCCACTCATCACCTGTAAAACCATACAGATATGAGAATCATACCTGGTAAATACATACCCTGGAGTAAGTATCTAATCGGGAAAACAGTTTTCCTTTAACAATGCACTGAAACATGAAAATGTTTTGTAGGGGTATCCTGGTATTCCTAGTAATACCTCTTCCATAATCCAATTCATGACTATAACCGTATATTTCATTTGCCATCTCTCCAGATCCCTTTATTTATCTTTATTCATTTCCTTCTGTACACCATCGTTAGGCTAAATGGTTTTCTTCCTTCCCTACCGTTCGGCACCAGCCTATGGTTTGGAAGAAGACTATCCAGTAAGCATAATAGGCGACCCTCCTAAACCAAGGAGTACTCGTAACTTGAGAGAAGGTGATGATAAAAGACAACTGAATAATACCTTATTCTAGCAAAGGTGAAATAGGAGTGGCGATGAAGTACGCGGTTTGGTCGTGAATGATAACAGTCGCAATTTACTTTGCCCTCTTTCTAATCCTTTTATTTTGTCTTTAGTTATTACCTTCTGTACACCCTACTTAGGCTAATTGGTTTTCTTCATTCCCAACCTTTCGGCACCTGCCTATGGTTTGGAATAAGACTATCCAATAAGCGTAATAGGTGTACTCTCCTAAACCAAGGAGTACTCGTAACTTGAGAGAAGGTGATAATAAAAGACAACTGAATAAACCAATTCTATTTCTCCTGAACCTGGATCCATCCCCGAAGAAGTCCCTTCGAGTTCGTATATAACCATACGATGGATCTATCCAATGGAAGTGGATGTCCGTAGTAATACGGGTGTTCTGAGAAATGCAAAGGGTAAAAGAAGGAGTGACAATGACTTATGCAACTTAGACAATCCAAAAGCCAGTATTTTAAGAAGGTTCGGTCAACTTGGTCACTGAGTCATAGTCTATGGTCGGTCAATGGTCGCTGCCAAAGAGAGAGAGAAAAGAAACACTCTGCGTGCACTCTAACCTAGATTAGAATGTTTATCACTTTATCTAATCCTGAAACCTCCCACCGTACTGTCAAATTCTCCTCCAAACCTGAAAAAAGAATCAATCGGGATCACCCGAAGAGTAAACTAACTCATCAGTGGGAATCGAGATCCAACTCTCATCGCATGATAATGTGACGGAATCCACTCACGTTATCACACTACAGAAGGTATACGTATGCCTGGCAAGTTTCAGTTTCTTTAGAAACTCCCGATATGATTTTTACCCCATGTTCTTATGACCTTGACGAAAGCCAACAAATCATAAGTCACATGTCAAGTTCTACCCGTCATATTCTTGTCAATTTGAACCCACCCGTACATACCCTTGACGAAAGCCAACAAGGTAATACGACTGTCCCAAACCAACACATCTATCTATGCAACAAATGAATACCCCAGCAGCTACCAAACACTATGCCTTGACGAAAGCCAACAAACATAGCTTGAATACTACTGACCATCCATAAGACACGACGGAGGGCTACGGCTGGTTTTTGGCGAAAAACCTTTAACGTAATGAACTTGATCTCGTTGAAGGAACCTGATAGCTTTTTATAAAAATATAGTGGCGAAAACCTTTGCTAAAGAGGTCACTCCCGGTGAAGGGATCTTGGCTCTTTCCTCGTGGAATGAGGTGCAGGATATTCCAACTGAATACCGCGATGCAAAACAACATGTAATCGACTATAGTGAAGTTATTACCCTGACACAAACTTCTGCCCAAGGGGTCACTCCCGGTGAAGGGATCACAGCCCTTGCCTCGTCGAATGAGGTGCAGGATATTCCAACCGAATACCACTATGCAAAACAAAAGGAAATATCTTTGTAATAACACTTTTTAAAATTGTTCCAACAACATCCAAACAGGTTTGTTTTCCTTTGCATTGATCAAAATCAACGCAGTCCCATCAAATAATCACACCAGAAAAGAACGAAAATAAAATGTACGTATATGCCATCCGCATTCGTCTCTGGGTCCCGTCATCACCCGTTAGGTTACTTAACCAATGACAGAGCGGGGACTGAACTAACGCGGGTGCAAA
The DNA here is from genome assembly GCA_030015575.1 of Agapanthus africanus. NCBI lineage: Eukaryota > Viridiplantae > Streptophyta > Magnoliopsida > Asparagales > Amaryllidaceae > Agapanthus > Agapanthus africanus. The sequence goes on along the minus strand of CM057350.1, from coordinate 315,184,181 downwards.
ACATATACAACATCTACTATTATATATACCAATATACAATAATCGCTCCAGGCGTGATAATATGCAACATTACAGAAAAGTAATAAGCATCACAGAACAATACAGATAATCTGGGATCCTCGGGTTTCACAGAGCCGCTGCTGAAACCCGACGTTCCCCTGGTCGTGTGGATAGCCTGTGCAATGAAACCTAGACCCCTACGGGTGCGGCAAGTTACCTGCCAAAACCTGAAGTGAGGCAGCCCCCTACAGCATAGTGAATGGACCACCCAGCACTTCACGGAATCCGGTAATCTTAGGCACCCCTCCTTGGGTCAACCTGTACCCCCTACGAGTGCAGCGAATAGTCTGCCAATTCTAGAGTGAGGCCCTCTACCACTCAAAGCCATGAGATGCGGACCCGTTGCCCTCCAGAACCCGGCTATCCGTGCACTCCGTCGTGGGGTAAAATCTAGTATAGAAATGAAAAATATGTACAACGGGTACATCGACCTCAGCCCGGTCGTGCCCCAAAAGAATATTATACAAACAGGCAGTGACGGCGGTCCACATGTTGGACGCTCGTCCCGCAATATCAAATGTACAAATAAACTCAAACTGCACTACCATTGCACACTGCTATCCACCACGACAAATCCGCAACATCACAGCACAACACAGAATATCAACGCGAATGTCACGTTCGCAAACCCGTCTAAAAAAACTATAGAAATTAGACGCGGTTTACCGCTCGAATGACATTCACGGTCGGAGATATAATGTAAGTATTGTAAACTAACATGTTTAAATTTCGATCGAAAAAATTTCCCGAAGTGGGCCCCACATACATCTGCTGTACAGTAACAAAAACTAGGCCCAAAAGAACATTTCCAGAAACCACAATTTCCCAAGTAGAAGCCCCAGAAGAAAAATGGTCAAGTGATTGACTAAGACGGCCGCGGTTCCGCGGTCAAAACCATGCATTGACCGCGTTTCCGCGGTCGTACGGTCGATTCACTTTATCGTTTTTCTCCAGTGTTCTTTAAAAAGTCTGCTTAATTTTCTGGTATAATAAAAATGATTTTTAGACCAGATTTAAAATCAACAGAAACTTTAGACTTGAAAATTGCGATTTTCGAAAATCCGTTCGATCGATATTTTAAACGCGTTAGCACAAGTTAGTAAAGCTTAATGGCGAGGCTCGGATACCATGTAAGTCTACGGTAGCGCCCCGGCTGTCTTTCAGACGCCAAATGCGGAACAAAAACTTTTATAACTGGCGCTATCGCATACTATAACCCGGATTTGCCATTAAAGCTAAACTGACATAATGTAAAGTGGGTAGAAATGTTATACCGAACGATCTGGGTCCTTCGGTCTTTAACCATCATCCCACGCTTTGTTGCGGCTGCTCCGATCTCGCTCGATCTTCGGTCTCGTCGTCCAGATGGCACCACGTCAACGGATCTTTAAACGGGCTCCCGCCTCTGACCCGAGGCAACTCGGTCATCAAGTTTGCAAAAAGAGATGACCAAGATTGATGTAGAGAATGAGTAGGACATTTTGTCTCATTTCGTCCAAAGACATGGACGAACGGTTAAGAAAATTGCCATTGAATGAAATCAAGTGAGCCTTTGAAATTTGCATGGAGGAAAAATAGAGTTAGCAAAGAATTTTAGGCTCGGCCAAATATATGTAAGCTCTCTATGAATTCATGCATCTATTTTCAAGGTGGGGCCGGCCACAAAAATGAGTGAACTGGGAATTTTTGGTGGAACCAAAAATGAGTGTGTAATCAATTAATTCCCTTCATGAAAATCAATCAACAAAAAAAGCACGATGGCTGCTGGAGCACCCACCACCACATAAAAGACCCTCTCTCCTTAATATCTTTTTCCAAGCAAAAGGCATTAATTTGCAAATCACACGTCACTAAAAAAAATGGTCATGGCTCTTGAATGCAAACCAATACCGCTATGGAGCCCATGGAATTGGGCAGCCCATTGATTTCGGCCAGACAGGAAAAAGAAGAAAATCCGTATTAAACCGGATATTTACGACGGATGATAGAAAACTGGAAACTGACAACTTCCAAAAGAGATCCCGAAACGAATTTCAGGATAACCCCGTAACAGTATAAATATACCCGCATTTGTATTACGACCGAATACAAATGCAACTGAGACAAAAATATTATATCTACAAAGTATAATACATGGATCCGGCTTAAACAAAATCCCACCAGTATTATCTGCCCGAAATATGACACGTCCGTAAACGCACGTGCATTTTCCAAACCCTGCCATAAAACCATACGGCCTCTACAACGTTTCGCCCGAACTTGGGAAACTATCTATGGAGGAATCTAATGACTCGTCAGTACCCTGGCAGTGGGTTTAACACAAGCCGTCAGCGGCACTAGCTGTGCATAACGGCTGCCCATGCACTGACCTTAAGGGAAGCCGATGAGCGAACTCATCCCGAAACCCTACTGAGCCTAACAGTGATAATGTATATACAGTCCGGTCCGTTCGTCTATGAGTATTGCATATCCAGCCTAGGGGGCTAGTAACGTCAGACCCCCAATAGCGGTATAAGTCGTGTCGGAGACAAGCCCTAAACACCCTGAGAAACTACTGGAGTACCTACCAGTTATTCTCACCTGCCTTGGCCAAGGACTTGGTGTAATGGATTTCTTAGACATAGCACGATCTCACCCCTAATACCGGAAGAGACGAATCCCCTGCCGATCCGCTCACTTGCCTCTATGTAGTTCGGGACTGTACCCAAAAAATACCTGTTTGCACAACTCCTTTGAGCCGTGGTAGGGTAGAAATCAAAGCACAGTGGGAACTCACACGAGACAAATGACGACCTCAGGTCGATGAACTAACCTGTACACATGTCACTAGGGAACTGCTATCTGACGATAGGTATAATACCAACTAGCAGGTTCCCGGCGAGTCCTGTCCGGTGTACTCATAACCCAATGAGCACCTGTATACATCTTAGGTGATCCAACTGACACCAGTGGCTTGTGAGACCGACCACCGCCCCTCATCGGGGTCTCGACTATATACACTAGTCTACTCCGGAGTATCGATTCCCTGTCTCGAAACTCCCATGACTAGGGACCAGAATTAAGGATATGCTTATAGACTACCCAACTCTCACGTATATGATCGCCCTCATACTGTTGGTAGTCAAGCAAGATCCTAAGGGCTCTATCAACGTGTATTCGTGATCAGTCACCTAAAGCTATACACGACTGATAAAGGCAAACCAGATAGCATACTATCATCTCGAGTAAGACTGTGCGACCGGTATAGGTCCTCCTCAATCATTGCAATCACGTACCTGCGATCCAATAATTGACTTTGAGGGCACCATATCCAACAAGCGAAAGATAAGTTTGGGGGTATTTGTTCATATCATAATTTTGCATTATTATATTCCCCATTCTTATTCATTTTACAAATAAACAGGTGCTTTTGATCCATGTCTGCTACATAGTTGCAGGTTACAGGTTCTCGGAACAAAACAGTGAAAATAATGAAAAGACGATACAAAAGTGAGACTACGACCAACAAATAGAAGAATCTCGATCATGCCTACAGTTTGAGGGACAAATGAAGATCAATGAAAAATTTCACAAAGTACAAAGGCAGCGCAAGATTCAAGACTTCAACACGAAGCAAACGGTAAAAGTCCACAACATTCTGCACTGTGGAAATCTGAAAGAAACTAGAAGACAATTTGAGAAACCAAGTGAAGAAACCAGAAGCCAAATGCAACAGGAAGCAGCCCAGAAAAATCCAGCCAAAGACCCCACCATATGGCCGCGGATCCGCGGCCAAACAGGGCATATGGCCGCGGATCCACGGCCGTGCTAAGCACGTGTCGATGCAAACTTTGACGGTGGCGGCGGTGCGTTGACTAGGCCACTTATGGTAATTTTGTAAATGCAGATAAGGATCAGATGTAACCCTAGGGTTTCTATAATCTATAAATAGAAACCCTAAAGTTCTTTTTGGAGCATGCCTCTTCTTGTGCCTCATTTTAATTATCAAATTCAGAATTTCAATTCCTGTAATGTATGAAGAGTGCACCAAATAAAAAATAAAGTAAGTTTTCTTTTCTTGCCTTTGTTTAATTTTCCCTTCTGCCCTAGTATAACTTTATTTATCTGCCCTAGTTTAGATTTTATTTATCTTCCGTAGATTAGATAATTAGGTTATTAAAACAATCATAAAAAATGAAATCTTTTAATTCCATAATGAGTGAGTAGTTTCTCACTTGTTAGGGCTAGGAATAGGAAAGGTTTTAGAGATGAAAATCTCTCACCCCTTTCTTGCCCATCACATATTTTTTATAGGACTCTATGCATACATACACACACCGCTCACTACGGCACCCTCTTCCACGAGGTAGCGGTGATACCGTAGTTAAAGACCGGTTATGTATGTTTTCCATGGAGGTTTGGGTAAGAGTAAAAAAAGGATGGACAAGGACCTAGAGGAAGAAACCTAGTTTCTTCTCGATGGTACTAATCCACTTTATTAATTATTACCATAACACCTAAATAGATCTTAATTAGGGCATTGAAAGCGGTGAGAAATATTGATTTTCCAAACTTAACCTAAACCTAACCCTAGCAAGATTTTATCAAATTCAAACTCATTTCAGTTTTTAGTGATAATCAATCCAACCCCAATTGGAATTAACTCGTTAGAACAAATAGAAAATACACAAAATCCCTGTGGACCGACCCGTACTCACCGGGTAGCTACCAAGCGACGCTGTTCTTGATTGCAATTAATATTCATTGATTTATCTTTTAAAAGCGCACGCACGCATAAAATTTCACACCAATACGCATACAAAATCACATATCAATCACGGCCATCTCCAAATCATGTGTGGGATATCCTGCTAGTACTTCCTCCAAATGTAAGGAAGCAAAAGCGATAACTCTATAATGCCGCATCAACGCAAAATCGAGCCCCACTCGCGAAACATCACAGTTTAACAACAAGGTCGCCCGAACCAGAAAGCAAAGAAAGAACTGATGCAGTTGTTAACTGGGTCTTCAACTTCCGAAAACTCCGCGCGCATGCCTCAGTCCAAAGAAAAGGAACCTCCCTTCTTGTCAGTTCAGTCAACGGTGTAGCACTACACTAGCAATCCTGCACGAAACGGCGGTAAAAACCTGCTAAGCCCAAAAATTTGCGGAACTCCATCCTGCACACAACTCTGGGCCTAAGCTGTACGGCCTCGATCTTCCTCGGAACCATACGAAAACCGTCTCCCGTAACTACAAGACCTAGGAGTCAACACAAACAAGCCTGAAGGAACACTCCGAGAATCTAGCAAACCGCTGCGGCTCTCCCAATGTCTGCAAAACAAATCCTCAAGAGCTACTCCTGTCCCTCACGACACATTGAATAGACCAGAATTTCGTCAATAACAGAACAATAACAGGTCGAGGAACAACCTGAAGAAATCTGGTTCATCATATCTACGAATGCTACTAGGGCATTGGTGAGTCCAATGACACCACCAAAACACACAAAGCCCGTAGCATGCACAAAGCGGTCTTCGTAATGTCAAATAGACGAAGAAGGGGAAAAATTATCCGGTCGAACTTTTTAACATATTCTAAAATTATCCGGAAAGCCAAATAGACGAAGTTTGACAATCCGATCGAACATACGAAGTCCCAACACTACCCCAGAAAACTCAACTGTAGAGTAAATTCTAAAAATTTCCAGAAGACTCAGCACTACAAGACATGAATTACTGTGCACGCCACGTGGTGTAACTCAACACGGTGGCCGCGGAACCGCCGCGAATCCCATGGTGGGGCCGCGGTTCCGCGCCTCTGTAGTCGAGTTACCATCACGTGCTTCACAGTAACTCATGAAATTCCCTGCTGAATTTTTTAGCAATTTTTAATTCACAAAAATCCAGATATTTCAAAAATGTCCAGAGAGCATTCTCGGGTGTGGGTTTCGGGTTCGTTCGGGTTTCAAATTCCGTCTGAACTTCGCCTAAGGCTCTAGCTAGGCTCTGATACCACTGTAGGGTTCCTAGGCACCCTAGTGAGGTCTCACAAGGCATCGATCATGCCAAATTAAAAATTCTAACGGTGCCGAGAAACCCGACTACGGATCGTCGGCTAGAGGTCTAGGCGAAAAAGCTAACTAGTTAACACTTAACTATAAGAATCGGAAATACAACCTTTGTAGATCCGGTGCTCCACCTCTATAGCTCCGCAACGAAGTCCTCTCCGCTGTCCAAAAAGAATCCGGGCTCTAGCGTCGACTTCATCGGAGAATGGGCAAGCTAGGTCGTCGATGTCCATGCCGAAGATGATCTACGTCGAAGCATCACTAGATCGAGCTCCACCTTCACCAAGTCTTGAAAACTTGTGAAGGAAACACACTCTACTACTTGGCAAGAGGTAGAGGATGAAGAAATAGGAAGTGGGTAGACTTTAGTTTTGGATTTCTCACTCATTTCATCAAGTTGCCATTGATGGTCAAGCTTTTCTTTTCTTGAAGGAAGAAGAAGAAGAAGCTAAAATATATGATAAGATTAATTAAAAAGAAAAGAATAATCCAATCTTTATCATAACATGACCATGGTTATGTGTAGAGACTAAACCCAAGTTAAGTGAATGGTTAGGTTAGGAATGAAGACAAAAATGGTGACTAAGTCAAAGTATTCATGAAGCTTCATGAATTAACAAAAGAATGCCACCATTTTTCTTTTCTTTTCCTTAAATGAATAATGAATATAAATAAATGAATAAGTATATAAAACCCTAACCATTCATATAACCATGGTTTAATCTTTATAAAAGCACAAGTCAACATGTATCATCAAACATGATACAATAAAATGCACAAAAAGTATATCACATATACAACTTGTACATCCAAGTGAGAAAATCCATCTAAAGTGAACCGATACTAGTTAATGCAAAGTAATATATCAAATATATAATTATACATTAAATCATTAAATCAAACACTTGATTTAACGATCCGGTCATATCACATATAACCGACTAGTATCCAATGTATCGGTTTATCGAATCAATCCTTGATTCGATAACTAGGGTATATCGCATATAACCTAATCGATACATTCATCGCGAGAATGGAATACGGTATCACATACACGCATTATTCTCGGTCCCGCACATATCTCATATGCGCTCCTATTTCGTTTCGCTTGAGCCAGGAAACCTCTGTGTAGGACTCTAAAGACTCGTCAATACGCCGGCAGCAGGTGATGATCATATCAATCACCCACAAGCCGCAAGCGGTCTGCTAAACGTAACGGCCACCCGGGTATTGAGCGATCTGAAGATCGACGAGCAAGCCCGCTCACACTCCAGTGAATCCAACCAGTAACACTACCGTACAGTCCGGTCTGATCGTATGATATGTCGCATATCTTGCCTAGGGGTGGTATACGTCAGACCCCAATAGCTCGATAAGTCGTGTCGATATGAGGTCTATAACAATTCGAGAAACTACTGGTAACACTTACCAGTAAATCTCAGCAACCCTGGCCAGGGATTTCCTGTTATAGCCAATCGAACACAGCGCAACATCAACTCCCTATACCGGGAGAGACAAATCCCCTCCTATCGCTCATTGCCTCTATGTGACTCGGGACTGTACCCAAAAACCACCGTTTTGCACGCCCTCTTGGACGTGGTAAGAAGGAAATCAAAGCACAGTGGGAACCACACAAGACTCCATGACGATCTCGGGTCAACAGACTACTCTGTACCAGTGTCACCTGAGAACTGCCATCTGACGTGAGGTATAATACCATCTGGGAGTTCTCGGCGAGTCCGTCCAGTGTACCCAGTCTCTACTGAGCACCCGTATATCATCTCTGATGTCAAACACCGATGGATATGGGATCATCCATCGCCCATCTGTATGGGTCGAGAAGGTATACGCTAGTCTACTCTGGTATATCGATGCCCCGTCTCGATATACCCACGACTAGGGACTTTGAAGGATGTACTTATGGACTACCATGTCCCCACTAGTATGATCCGCATCATAGTCCAGGTATTCAAGTACAGATCCTAAGGGCTTTACCAACATGTAACAGAGAGACAATCAGCATACACGTTAAGGTAAAGGGTAACCAGATAGCGTACTATCATGTCGAGCAAGAAAGTCATCCCTATATATGTCCCAGCATCCACTACAATATACATCCTATGTACAGTAATGGCCTCTAGGGCATACATATAACTAACAATCTCCCACTTGCACTAGGGCCATTTGTAGCAGTGGTTGTAGTATCTCATACTCAACCATCCCATAAAAGTCTCTCTCTGGGAACAGGCCTTTGTGAGTGGATCCGCTGTGTTGTCCTCTGAGTCTTCTCTCCTAACCTCGATCTCCCTGGAGATCAACCATCTCCATGATCAAGTGATACTGCCATAGAATATGTCTGGATCACTGATGGGACCTGCGTTCCTTGGCATAAGCCACAACTCCATTGTCACACAATGGGAGGAACATAGTTCATCTCATGAACCAATATACACCCAAACAGCCTCTTTGGTAGCATCTTAAGTAGCGATGTATCGAGCCTTTATCGTCTAGTATGTCACGGTATCCAGCTTGGAACTCTTCCAACATACCGTCCCTTCACTGAGGGTAAAGACAATGCCTGTGACTGACATTCAGTCGTCTTTATCACCCTGGAACCTTTCCAGTGATTCTCCCCAGGATCGATTGATACCATCTCACAACAACTAGTGAGATTCCTAACATCCATTTAGATCTATCTCATAGATTCAAAATCCAGGATTTAGTAGGTATCACTTTGATCCTTATGTGGAGAATCCATGTGATAAACGGAGATTGATCGAGCGTAGCATAAGAAACTCCTTTCTTATCAAGAGTATGTCATCTACGTACTCTACGAGGATCACCACCATACTCCCTACTACCTTTTTGTTTATACAAGGTTCATCTACCATTTTGATGATGTCAAACTCTTTGACTAATCCATCAAAACAGACGTTCCAACTCCGCGATGCCTGCTTTATCCTATAAAGCATCTTGCACACGTTTCCGCTGCTCCCACTGTCTACGAGGCCCTCTGGCTGTGTACTTATAGACGCTCTCTTCCAAATCATCATTTAGAAAAGCAGTCAAGACACCCAACCACCAGAGATCGTAGTCATAGTATGTAGCCGTGGCAAGTAGGATCTGGATGGACTTAAGCATAGATCCTTAGAAAAAGGTTTCATTATGATCCATATCTGGTCAATTATGCAAACCTTTAACAAGTCTAGCTTTGAAAGTCTCAACTTTTCCATCTACACCAAGTAATCTTCTCAAGATATACTTGCTCCTGATGGGGATTTAACCCTTCAGATATAGCAACCAAAGTCCATACTTTGTTGGTGTATAAGGATTCCATCTCAGATCACTAAGCATCCAGCCATTCTTACAGAGTCTTACTCTTGATGGCCAGCTCGAAACTAGTTGGGTCATCATCTCATGATGTAATCCTCGCTCCCACTGTCATAGAGAAACCGAAGTATCTCTCAGGTGGGTGAGGAACCCTACTAGATCGGCGGAGAGGCTGAGGTTCGTTGGTATCTACTGAATCCTTTGGTTGTATCTGCTGTTGCTTGTATAGCTGGAACTATTCCAGTTCTACATAACAGACCTTGCCTCGAACTTGTCCGGATTATGGTTTTAGACATAGGCCGGACAACCCCAAATCTTAACCAACTTAAGATATGGGCTCTTCCCTTTCCATATCACATATGAAATGGTAGGCAACTGATTTGATTTGAACCTATTCAATTGGTATGCAGCTTCTCAAGCGCATAACTCCCAAAAAGGAAACGGGTAACTCAGTATTACTCATCATAGAGCACACCATATCAAATAGGGTGCGATTGCTCCGCCCCGATATACCATCGTGCTATGGTGCATACGGAGGAGTAATGCTGAGAGAATCTCATTCTTCTTTAGAATAGTCTAGGAATTCTGTGCACAAGTATTCTCCTCCTTGATCTCATCAAAGGACATAGTACTTATACCCGTATTTTGGTTCTCTACTTCTAACTTATATTCTGTAAATATCTCAAAAGGTTCGGACTTGTGTTTCAACAGGAACATAGGTCTGAAACTCGAAAGATCATCAGAGAACGTAATGAAGTATAAAGAACCATTCCTGGCATGTGTAGACAGGAGACCTTCATACATCAACATGTATCATCCCAAGAGTTCACTAACTCTTTCTCTGTTTCCAGTAAACGGAGCTGTGGTCATCTTATCTTTGTGACATGACTGGCGAGCTTCACAAGATGTAAATTCAAACTGATTTAAATATGCATCTAAATGCAACTCAGCCAGTCGGGTCGCATTGATATGACCTAGTCTACAATACCTCAAGAAGGATTCTTTCATTTCTGAACTCTTCCTCTTGTGTGTGTTCTGTATACTAAAGAACTGTAGTTTGATTTAGAACTTCAACGCTTTTAGATAACGTGCCTGAACCGATCAACTTTTGATATAGGAAATGTTCAAAACATTATCCAACAATACAAAATTTTATCATTTCTTTACTGATAAAGAGACTGATATGATTTTGTATATCAGGTTCGGTATCTAATAACATTCGTTCAGAATCAATGTATTGGTAATACAGGGTGACAGTGACCAACAGACTTGGCTGCAACTCTTGCCCCGTTTTCTGCCTCATGAAACTTATCACCCGTTCTCAGTTCTCTACCTATCTGTAGCCCTATGTAACAGATTACATATCTGGGATCCTGATCTGGTATCACATACCCAGGACGTAAAGGATACAGAGAAACAGTTCTTTGTAACGAACACACCCGAAGATGATGCATCAGCATGCACTCTCTTCGTTTGGGCGGCACGGGAATTCTGGTAATCCCCAATTTCCTGCTCTGTCTTATAACAATTATAAGTTGGAGCGGGACCAACGTTCCCCAGCTCAGTATAACAAGCGGGTTCGTTCAATATTCCGTATTATTATCTTGATTAAGGCGTGATATGGTCGCTACCTGGAGAGAGAGAGAGAAGAAAACACTCAGCGTGCGCTCTTGCAAGAATAGATTGGTTATTATTTTATCTAATCAGGATGGCTCCCACTGCTTTTTATCAAATCTTCCTTCAAACCCAAAAAGGAAAGACTAGCCGGGATTAATTACACACTACAAGTTCGCCAATCTTTCATCCAGGCCAGTGTCGGTACTTTGAGGGAGGTCCCCCGTGCTTTCGCACGAACCTAATTACTGTAAACCTCGTTTTCCCAGAGGCGTAACCCCGTTGACACCTTTCTAGACACCTACTTGATCGGCTAATTGTAATGTATAAAACTCTCCCAGGAGTAACTCTTACTCGCAGCGGGTATCGGGATCCAACTATCTCATAGAAGGTATGCAATCTCATTGCAAATTTCAACACTTGAAATTCCCGATAATTTTGCCCCTAGCGTCCTATGACCTTGACGGAGGCCAAACAACCCATAGTCCGCTAGTCAAGTTCAACCCGTCATTTCCTGATTGAATTAAACCCACCCGCACGACCCTTGACGGAGGCCAAACAACGCCGTACGAATACCCTAATCCAATCGCATCATATGCTAGCAGATAAGCACTAGTTAGCTACCGTACACTACGCCTTAACGGAGGCCAAACAACCGCAGCACGAATACTAACTAGTACGTATCTGAAATGACGGAGGGCTACGACAGGTTTTTCTGAAAACCTATTGCGTAATGAACTTGATATCGTTGTAGGATCGAATGAATTTTGAAATGGAGTGTTTTTTAGGCTTTTCTAGTTTTGCTAAAGGAGTCACTCCCGGTGAAGGGATCGTCGGTCCTTTCCTCGTCGAATGAGGTGCGGGATATATCACATATATCACTGTGCAAAGAAAAAACTCTTAAAAGCAATCAAAAGACAAACCGAGTGTGTAGCATCTGCCAGTTATTGCTAAAGGAGTCACTCCCGGTGAAGGGATCTCGGTCCTTTCCTTATCGAATAAGGTGCAGGATTTATCATATATACCGTTGTGCAAAGCCAGAACTGTAGCTACCCTTTTTATTTTGAAATTCGATTCTACAACATCTTAGGTTTCTTTTATTTTCATTAATCACATTAATGAAGTCCCATCAATTATGTACCTAAACATCACAGATAAATACGACGTACACTTATGCCATCCGCATTCGCCTCGATGTCCCCTCATGCACCGTTAGGTTAGGTAACTAACGGCAGAGCGGGGCAGGGCTAGCGCGGGTGTAAAACATAAGTAACGTCTATATAATATATCATATATACTATATAAAGTATCTATCACAGAACATCACATGATCACATCATAGATATCGCAGCAGAAGAAACATATGAAATATTGGATATACTAGGACGTCCGTGTTTTCAATACGAGCCAGTATAAAACACGGATTCCACGGTCGTGATGAATAGCCAAACCCACACCCCTAGACCCCTACGAGAGCGGCAAGCAACCCTACCAATTCTAGAGTTAGGAGACCCGGACTCGACTCCTCGAGTTGGTCTCCCACTGGACTCCAGAACCCGGTTACTTGTGCCCTCCTCCTTGGGTCTATCCTAGTGCGGAAAAGTAAATAATATACAAAAGGTGACATCTTCCGCAACCTGGAAGTGCCCCAATAAAAGAATATTACATACAAGTTTTTACATGAATGAAAATGAAAAACACTCATCTCACATAAAAAACCCCGGCTATTCAAACGCGACGATCCAATATAACATATCCAGCAACACACAACATCACATGTCATCAACGTAAGTAAACATGCGTATCCCAATTGTCGTTGACATATAGCAACGAAACCGGCGATACCACATATTACACTTACAGTCACAGAAAAGAAAGTGTAAAACTACAACAGTTGGAATCCGCAACCACCTCAGACATCGCATGCCTGACCAAATGAATTCCTTAGACATCACATGCCTAACAATTATAAACCCCGCATTTTAGTCTCATTATCGAAAACACTTTTCAATATCGAGTCGGGCAATTCAACAAGATTCCCGACATTCTGATCGAATACTCGTCGCAAACTTTAGTAGACGTCCGCACCCCCGATACCGTCGACGAAGTGCACCAAGGCGGAACACCGCTGCCGCGAGCACCCGAACGGATGCTTTCAGCGACGGGGTTCTCCTACAGTCACTTGGTCGGGGCTATGGAGTGAGGCTGTCTATTAAGTTTACCCGGCGAGTATCCGCGTACACTACGTGATTGCGACGGACTTTTGATCACATCAAAATTCCGTGGCAACCGATCAAGTGAGACTAAACTGCTATGTTTATAACATTCATTCAGTTATCTCATAATTTCTTGTGAATTCCAATTATTGTATCCCATTCCAGATAAATAGAAAATGTTAAACTTTTCGATCGAACAGTCAAACACCCAAGTTTTCCCGATACAGCTCAACACATGAAATAAGTCTAACAACATTCCGTTCGTGCCTCAGTACCAACGGTCCAGCCGTAGAAGGGTCAAGCCAACGCCTCACATGTGGCACGCCGTACTGCCCCAAACCCGAAGGTTCAAAGGGCAGTTCAAGACGGTCACATAATCGAGTTAAGGTTTGTTGTCTTCTAGAGGGTCCATCGAGTTACTTGCACTACTTAGAACGTCGTTAAACTTCGGAAAAATCCAATACTTGGAAATTTCCCGGCAGGGGAAAAATTGGGTATTTATATCCGGTCGAACTTTTTAACATATTCTAAAATTATCCGGAAAGCCAAATAGACGAATTTTGACAATCCGATCGAACATACGAAGTCCCAACACTACCCCAGAAAACTCAACTGTAGAGTAAATTCTAAAAATTTCCAGAAGACTCAGCACTACAAGACATGAATTACTGTGCACGCCACGTGGTGTAACTCAACACGGTGGCCGCGGAACCGCCGCGAATCCCATGGTGGGGCCGCGGTTCCGCGCCTCTGTAGTCGAGTTACCATCACGTGCTTCACAGTAACTCATGAAATTCCCTACTGAATTTTTTAGCAATTTTTAATTCACAAAAATCCAGATATTTCAAAAATGTCCAGAGAGCATTCTCGGGTGTGGGTTTCGGGTTCGTTCGGGTTTCAAATTCCGTCTGAACTTCGCCTAAAGCTCTAGCTAGGCTCTGATACCACTGTAGGGTTCCTAGGCACCCTAGTGAGGTCTCACAAGGCATCGATCATGCCAAATTAAAAATTCTAACGGTGCCGAGAAACCCGACTATGGATCGTCGGCTAGAGGTCTAGGCGAAAAAGCTAACTAGTTAACACTTAACTATAAGAATCGGAAATACAACCTTTGTAGATCCGGTGCTCCACCTCCATAGCTCCGCAACGAAGTCCTCTCCGCTGTCCAAAAAGAATCCGGGCTCTAGCGTCGACTTCATCGGAGAATGGGCAAGCTAGGTCGTCGATGTCCATGCCGAAGATGATCTACGTCGAAGCATCACTAGATCGAGCTCCACCTTCACCAAGTCTTGAAAACTTGTGAAGGAAACACACTCTACTACTTGGCAAGAGGTAGAGGATGAAGAAATAGGAAGTGGGTAGACTTTAGTTTTGGATTTCTCACTCATTTCATCAAGTTGCCATTGATGGTCAAGCTTTTCTTTTCTTGAAGAAAGAAGAAGAAGAAGCTAAAATATATGATAAGATTAATTAAAAAGAAAAGAATAATCCAATCTTTATCATAACATGACCATGGTTATGTGTAGAGACTAAACCCAAGTTAAGTGAATGGTTAGGTTAGGAATGAAGACAAAAATGCTGACTAAGTCAAAGTATTCATGAAGCTTCATGAATTAACAAAAGAATGCCACCATTTTTCTTTTCTTTTCCTTAAATGAATAATGAATATAAATAAATGAATAAGTATATAAAACCCTAACCATTCATATAACCATGGTTTAATCTTTACACAAGCACAAGTCAACATGTATCATCAAACATGATACAATAAAATGCACAAAAAGTATATCACATATACAACTTGTACATCCAAGTGAGAAAATCCATCTAAAGTGAACCGATACTAGTTAATGCAAAGTAATATATCAAATATATAATTATACATTAAATCATTAAATCAAACACTTGATTTAACGATCCGGTCATATCACATATAACCGACTAGTATCCAATGTATCGGTTTATCGAATCAATCCTTGATTCGATAACTAGGGTATATCGCATATAACCTAATCGATACATTCATCGCGAGAATGGAATACGGTATCACATACACGCATTATTCTCGGTCCCGCACATATCTCATATGCGCTTCTATTTCGTTTCGCTTGAGCCAGGAAACCTCTGTGTAGGACTCTAAAGACTCGTCAATACGCCGGCAGCAGGTGATGATCATATCAATCACCCACAAGCCGCAAGCGGTCTGCTAAACGTAACGGCCACCCGGGTATTAAGAGATCTGAAGATCGACGAGCAAGCCCGCTCACACTCCAGTGAATCCAACCAGTAACACTACCGTACAGTCCGGTCTGATCGTCTGATATGTCGCATATCTTGCCTAGGGGTGGTATACGTCAGACCCCAATAGCTCGATAAGTCGTGTCGATATGAGATCTATAACAATTCGAGAAACTACTGGTAATACTTACCAGTAAATCTCAGCAACCCTGGCCAGGGATTTCCTGTTATAGCCAATCGAACACAGCGCAACATCAACTCCCTATACCGGGAGAGACGAATCCCCTCCTATCGCTCATTGCCTCTATGTGACTCGGGACTGTACCCAAAAACCACCGTTTTGCACGCCCTCTTGGACGTGGTAAGATGGAAATCAAAGCACAGTGGGAACCACACAAGACTCCATGACGATCTCGGGTCAACAGACTACTCTGTACCAGTGTCACCAGAGAACTGCCATCTGACGTGAGGTATAATACCATCTGGGAGTTCTCGGCGAGTCCGTCCAGTGTACCCAGTCTCTACTGAGCACCCGTATATCATCTCTGATGTCAAACACCGATGGATATGGGATCATCCATCGCCCATCTGTATGGGTTGAGAAGGTATACGCTAGTCTACTCTGGTATATCGATGCCCCGTCTCGATATACCCACGACTAGGGACTTTGAAGGATGTACTTATGGACTACCATGTCCCTACTAGTATGATCTGCATCATAGTCCAGGTAGTCAAGTACAGATCCTAAGGGCTTTACCAACATGTAACAGAGAGACAATCAGCATACACGTTAAGGTAAAGGGTAACCAGATAGCATACTATCATGTCGAGCAAGAAAGTCATCCCTATATATGTCCCAGCATCCACTACAATATACATCTTATGTACAGTAATGGCCTCTAGGGCATACATATAACTAACACAAAGCTTGTATTTCGTATTCACTTAGTCGTAAACGTAGTTTACTAGCATATGAAACCCTAATTTTCTAGCAACGATCTTATTTAGGGTTATTCGGCATGGCTAAAATTTGAAACGGGCATGGTTGATGCATTGTAGAACCTTATTAGAGTGCCTAGTAACCCTACAGTGGTATCAGAGCCTAGCTAGAGCATTAGGCGATGTGTTAACGAAGTTATAACTCCGAACGAACCCGAATACGTCAAAATGAACCCCTCTCTGTACAATTTTTAAAATCTGTGATTTTTCTGAATTAAAAATGCTTAAAAAAATCAGTAGGTAAATTTAAACATTACAGTAGAAAACGAGCCCATGAACAGTAAAACCCACCAAGGAACCGCGGCCAAACCTCTCTTGGGCCGCGGATCCGTGGCCGTACTGTAGCAATGGGCTTTTGTTTTTCTACAGTAATGTCTATTTCTGTGAGTATATCTTTCTGGGTATTTTTTATTCTGACTCAAGTGTTGAGTATTCTGGGGTTTATTTTGCATTCGTAGATTCGATCGGAAAATTTAAATTCGTAATGTTTTCTGGATAATTTAGAAAGTATTAAAATGTTCGAACGGATATCATTAACTCAATTTTTCCCGGCACGAAAAACATTCAAGTGTTGAATTTTTCTCGAGTTTAAATCTTTCGGAAAAACGTGCATGTGACGCGATGGACCCTCTAGAAGACAACAAACCTTAACTCGATTATGTAACCATCTTGAATTGCCTTTTGAACCTTAGGGTTTGAGGCAGTACGGCGTGCCACATGTGAGGCGTTGGCTTGACCCTTCTACGGCTGGACCGTTGCTACTGCGACGTATTCTGGAATTTTTGAACTCCGCTCAAGTGTTGAGCTATTTAGGAAATTTTGGGTATTTGATCATTCGATCGGAAAGTTTAATACTGTCTATTTATCTGGAATGTGATACAATATGTGGAATTCATACAGTTAGGCATGAAATGCGAAATATATGATATTTCGGATTTACGATGTCTAAAGAGATTGTGGTTTCCAAATGATGTAGTTTTACACTTTCTTTTCTCTGACCGTAAGTGTAATATGTGATATCGCCGGTTTCGTTGCTATATATCAACGACAATTGGGATGCGCATATTTACTTACGTTGATGACATGTGATGTTATATGTTGCTGGATATGTTATATTGGATCGTCGCGTTTTGAATAGCCGGGGTTTTTATGTGAGATGAGAGTTTTTATTTTCATTCATGTAAAATTAAATGTATGTAATATTCTTGTATTGGGGCACTTCCGGGATGAGGATGATGTCACCATTTGTATATTATTTACTTTTCCGCACTAGGATAGACCCAAGGAGGAGAGCATAAGTAACCGGGTTCTGGAGTCCAGTGGGAGACCAACTCGAGGAGTCGAGTCCGGGTCTCCTAACTCTAGAATTGGTAGGGTTGCTTGCCACTCTCGTAGGGGTCTAGGGGTGTGGGTTTGGCTATTCATCACGACCGTGGAATCCGTGTTTTATAGAGGCTCAAAATAAAACACGGACGTCCTAGTATATCCAATGTTTCATATGTTTCTTCTGGTGCGATATCTGTGATGTGATCATGTGATGTGATGTGATAAATACTGTATATAGTATACATGATATATTATATAGACGTTACTTATGTTTTACACCCGCGCTAGCCCTGCCCCGCTCTGCCTTTAGTTACCTAACCTAACGGTGCACGAGAGGACATCGAGGCGAATGCGGATGGCATAAGTGTACGTCATATTTATCTGTGATATTTAAGTGACTTAAATGATGGGACTTCATTAATGTGATTAATGAAAGAAAAGAAACCTAAAAGATGTTGTAGAATCAAAACTTTATAAAAAGGGGTAGCTACAGTTTTGCTTTGCATAGCGATATATATGATATATCCCGCACCTTATTCGATAAGGAAAGAGCCGAGATCCCTTCACCGGGAGTGACCTCTTTAGCAAAACTGGCAGATGCTACAACACTCGATTTGACTTTTGATTGCTTTTGGAGTTTCGCTTTGCATAGTGATATATATGGTATATCCCGCACCTTATTCCATAAGGAAAGAGTCGAGATCCCTTCACCGGGAGTGACCTCTTTAGCAAAACTAATGAAAACCTCAAAATCACTCCATTTCAAAATTCACTAGATTCTACAACGATATCAAGTTCATTACGCAATAGGTTTTCAGAAAAACCTGCCATAGCCCTCCGTCATATCAGATAAATCCTACTTAGTATTCGTGCTCCGTTTGTTGGCCTGCGTCAAGGCGTAGTGTGCGGTAGCTAACTGGTATTTATCTGCTTATGCATATGATGCAGATTGGATTAGGGTAGTCGTGCGACTTTGTTGGCCTGCGTCAAGGGTCGTACGGGTGGGTTTAATTCAATCAAGAAATGACGGGTTGAACTTGACTAGCGCACTATGGTTTGTTGGCCTGCGTCAAGGTCATGGGACGCTAGGGGAAAAATATTATCGGGAATTTCAAGTGTTGAAATTTGCAATGAGATTGCATACCTTCTATGAGATAGTTGGATCCCGATACCCACTGCGAGTAATAGTTACTCCTGGGAGAGTTTTACATAGGACAATTAGCCGATCAAGTAGGTGTCTAGAAAGGTGTCAACGGGGTTGCGCCTCTGGGAAAATGAGCTTTACTTTAATTAGGTCCGTGCGAAAGCACGGGGAACCTCCCTCAAAGTACCGACACTGGCCTGGCTGAAAGATTGGCGAAGTTGTAGGGTGTAATTAATCCCGGCTAGTCTTTCCTTTTAAGGTTTGAAGGAAGATTTGATAAAAACAGTAGGAGCCATCCTGATTAGATAAGATAAATAACCAATCTGATCTTGCAAGAGCATACGCTAAAGTGTTTTCTTCTCTCTCTCTCCAAATAGCGACCATATCATGCCTTAATCAAGATAATAATATGGATGTATTGACCGAACCCGCATATTATACTGTGCTGGGGAACGTTGGTTCCGTTCTTTCTTATAAGAGTTATAAGACTGAACAGGATATAGAGGAATACCAGGATTCCCATGCCACCCGAATGAAGAAAGTATATGTTGATGCATTTTCTTTGGGTGTGTTCGATACAGAGAACTGTTTCTCCATTTCCTATACGTCCTGGGTATTAGATACCGGGTCAGGATCCCATATATGTAATCAATTACATGGGCTTAGGAAAGGTAGAGAACTTGGAGAAGGTGATAAAGACATAAGGGTTGGAAATGGTGTAATTGTTGCAGCTAAAACCGTCGGGGAATATCACCTTGTATTACCAACTGGTAATACATTGATTCTGAGCGAATGCTATTACATGCCGAACCTGATATGCAACATTATATCGGTTTCTTTGTTGAGTAAAGAGGGATATAATTTTGTATTACAGGATAATGTTATGAACATTTTTCTAAACCAAAAGTTGGTTGGATCAGGCATGATGTGCAATGGCATTTATGTTCTAAATCAATCAACAGTTCTGAGTATAACAAACACACACAAGAGGAAAAGTTCATAAATGAACGAATCCTTCTTGTGGCATTATAGACTTGGTCATATAAATGCGACACGACTAGCTAAGTTGCATAAGGATGGATATTTAAATCCGTTTGAATTTTCATCTTATGACACTTGCCAGTCATGTCTCAAAGGCAAGATGACCAAAACTCCGTTTACAGGACACGGAGAAAGAGTTACGGAACTCTTAGGACCGATACATAGTGATGTATGCGGCCCCATGTCTACACATGCCAGGAATGGTTCTTCGTATTTCATTACATTCACTGACGATCTCTCAAGGTTCGGATATGTGTTCCTGATGAAACACAAATCAGAAGCTTTTGAGAAATTTAGAGAATATAAACAAGAAGTCGAGAACCAAACCGGAAAAAGTATTAAAATCCTTCGATCTGATCGAGGAGGTGAATACTTAAGCAATGAATTCCTGGACTTCCTAAAAGAGAATGGGATTCTCTCTCAGCTGACTCCTCCATATACACCACAGCACAACGGTATATCGGAACGGAAGAACCGCACCCTATTAGATATGGTGCGCTCTATGATGAGCACAGCTGAGTTACCTATTTCCTTCTGGGGGTATGCACTGGAAACAGCTGCAGACCTATTGAATATGGTTCCCACCAAATCTGTGCCAACCACTCCATATGAGATATGGAAAGGAAAGAGACCATGTCTTAATTATGTTAAGATATGGGGTTGTCCGGCCTATGTAAAAAAACAAAATCCGGACAAACTCGCGGCAAGGTCCATTCTGTGTAAGTTTATTGGATATCCCAAACATTCGCGTGGGTATATCTTCTACCACACCGAGGAACAAAAGGTGTTTGTTTCTCGACATGCCACCTTTTTAGAAAAGGAATTTCTTGAAAAAGAGATTAGTGGCAAGGAGGTAGAACTGGAAGAGGTTCCAGCAATACAGACTACGACAGAAGATTTGATTGAACCGGAGGATTCAGTAGTTCCCAATGAACCTCAGCCTCTCCGCCGATCTAGTAGGGTTCCTCACCCACCTGAGAGATACTACGGTTTTCTCATGGATGGTGGGAGCGAGGATTGCATCATGGTTGATGATGACCCAACTAGCTTCGAGCAGGCCATCACGAGTGGGGACTCAGTGAAATGGCTGGATGCAATGCGGTCCGAGATGGAATCCATGTACACCAACAAAGTATGGACTTTGGAAGATGCTCCTGAAAGGGTAAAACCCATTGGGAGCAAGTGGATCTTCAAGAAAAAACTTGGTGTAGATAGGAAAGTGGAGACTTTCAAAGCTAGACTTGTTGCAAAGGGTTTTCGTCAAAAACCAGGTGTGGACTATGACGAAACCTTTTCTCAAGTGGCTATGCTTAAATCCATCCGGATCATGCTTGTCATTGCCGCATATCACGACTACGAAATCTGGCAAATGGATGTTAAGACCGCCTTTCTAAATGGTGATTTAGAAGAGTGCTTGTACATGACTCAGCCAGAGGGCTTCGTAGATAGTGGGAGCAGCGGGAAGGTGTGCAAGCTGCTTAAATCCATTTATGGATTAAAGCAAGCATCGCGGAGTTGGAACATCTGCTTTGACATCGTTATCAAAGAGTTTTATTTCGTCAAAAACGTAGATGAACCTTGTATTTACAAGAAGGTGGCAGAGAGTAAGGTTGTCGTCCTCGTATTGTACGTGGACGACATACTCTTGAAAGGAAATGACATTCCTATGCTGCAATCGGTCAAGCGCTTCTTATCACAAAGATTCTCAATGAAAGATCTTGGTGATGCCTAAGGTTGTCTTCCTCGTATTGTACGTGGACGACATACTCTTGATAGGAAATGACATTCCTATGCTGCAATCGGTCAAGCGCTTCTTATCGCAAAGATTCTCAATGAAAGATCTTGGTGATGCCTCCTGCATATTGGGAATTAGGATCTATAGAGATAGATCTAAAAGGATATTGGGATTGTCCCAATCCAGGTACATTGACACCATACTAAAGAGGTTTAGTATGGAAGAGTCCAAACGTGGGTTTTTACCCACGATCTCAGGGCTCACTCTCTCCAAAGAGATGTCTCCCAAGACTGATTTGGAGAGAACTCGCATGCAAGGGATACCCTATGCTTCGGCTGTAGGCTCTATCATGTACGCGATGCTATGTACCAGACCCGATGTAGCATACTCACTAAGTGTAGTGAGTAGGTATCAAGCTGATCCTGGAGAGAGTCACTGGACAGCTGTGAAGAGAATTCTCAAGTACTTGCGAAGGACTAAAGAGATGCTCTTGGTGTATGGTAACGGAGAACTCCAAGTGGAGTACTTTACCGATTCGAGCTTCCACAGTGATAAGGACGACTCTAAGTCGCAGTCGGGTTTTATCTTTACCCTTTACGGAGGGGCGGTTAGCTGGAAGAGTTCCAAGCAGGAAACCGTGGCAGACTCGACGATGGAGGCTGAATACATCGCTGCCAACGATGCTGCCAAAGAGGCTGTCTGGATCAAGAAGTTCATTACTGAACTTGGAGTGGTTCCATCCATTGAGCATCCAATACCTTTGTATTGCGATAACAATGGAGCGGTGGCTTTGGCCAAGGAACCCAGGTCCCATCAGCGATCCAGGCATATTCTGAGGCGGTATCACCTGATCCGGGAGATAGTTGATCGCCGGGAGATCGAGGTCAGGAGGGTTGACACGAAGAATAACACAGCGGATCCACTCACGAAGGCCATTCCCGAGATACAGTTTGAGAGACTCTTCGGGATGCTCGGTATGCGATACTACAGCAGCTGGCCCTAGTGCAAGTGGAAGATTGTTAGTTGTAGGTATGCCCTAGAGGCCAGTATTATACAAATGATGTATATTATATTGGATGCTTGGACATATATAGAGAGGACTTTCTTGCTCGATATGATAGTATGCTATCTGGTTCCTCTTTATCTTAACATGTATACGTATCTCTTTATACTGTCTTATAGTTATATGTTGGTAAAGCCCTTAGGATGTGTACTTGACTACCTCGACTATGATGCGGATCATACTAGTAGGGACATGGTAGTCCATAAGTACATCCTTCAAGGCCCCTAGTCGTGGGTGGATCGAGACGGGGCATCGATATACCAGAGTAGACTAGCGTATACGCTTCTCGACCCATGAGATAGGCGATGGATGATCCCATATCCATTGGTGTTTGACATCAGAGATGGTATACGGGTGCTCAGTGGTGACTGGGTATACTGGACGGACTCGCCGAGAACTCCCAGATGGTACTATACCTCACGTCAGATGGCAGTTCTCTGGTGACACTTGTGCAGGTTAGTCTGTAGACCCGAGATCGTCATAGAGTCTTGTGTGATTCCCACTGTGCTTTTATTTCCACCTTACCACGTCCATGAGAGCGTGTAAAACGGTGGTTTTTGGGTACAGTCCCGAGTCACATGGAGGCAATGAGTGATAGGAGTGGTTTCGTCTCTCCCAGTATTGGGGGTTGATGTTGCGCTGTGCTCGATTGGCCGTAACAGGGAAGTCCCTGGCCAGGGCTGATTTAGAGATTTACTGATAAGTGTTACCAGTAGTTTCTCGACCAGTTATGAGCCTCATATCGGCACGACTTATCGGTTATTGGGGTCTGACGTTTACCACCTCTAGACTTGATATGCGACATATCAGACGAGGAGACCGGACTGTACGGGATGTGTTACCGGCAGGCTTTTACAGGAGTTGGAGCGGGCTTGCTTGCTGATCTTCTGATCGCTTAATACCCGGGTAGCCGTTACGTCTAGCTAGTACCGCTGACGGCTTGTGGGTGCTTGATGTGATCATCACCTACTGCCGGCGTATTGACGAGTCTTTAGAGTCCTACATAGAGGTTTTACTGGCTCAGGCAAAACGAAATAGGAGCACGTATGTGATATGTGCGGGACCGAGAATAATGCGTGTATGTGATACCGTATTCTATTCTCACGACTTTTTGTATCAGTCGGTTATATATGATATAGCCGGGTTATCGAATCAAGTGTTGATTTGATAAGTCGATACATTGGATGTTAGTCGGTTATATGAGATATGACCGGATTATTAAGTCAAGTGTTTATTTAATAATTTATTGTATAATTGTATATTTGATATACTAGTTTACAGTAACTAACACTTGTTCACTTTAGGGTTTTTCTCACATGAGCATAATTTTAATGTATATATATGATATATATATTAAAATGTGTTTTCCTTTTTGTATCATGGTTGATGATACACATGACTTGGGTGTATGAGACTTACACCATGCTATCTTTTATGTTGGATTTTAATATTCAAAGTAATTACAAAATTAGTGGAGGATTAGCTAAATGCTTGAAGCTTGTGGAAGCTTGTAGAAGCATTTGACTAATTCCACTAAATTTGTTTTTACTATGGATATTTCTTAACCCAACCATAAAGATTAGCCTAGGGTTAAGTCTCTACAAGAGTTAGTATATGATACTCACTCACCATGGTTAGCCTTCTCACTTGATCATTATCCTCATCTCTTTCTTTTGTTCATCTTCTTCATTGTTCAAAAGAAAAGCTTGCTAGGGTTTGATCCAAAGTGAGAAATATTGTGAGAAATAAAATTCTAAAGAGAACCCACTTCCTATTTCTCCATCCTTTACTAGACTAGCACTTTAGTTTTGTGTGTTTGCTTCACTAATTCTCAAGTTAGTGAAGTAGAAGCTTGAGTTGGCATCCCCTCGACGTAGATCATCTTCGGCCTCGAAGACTTCAAGCAAGCACGCGTCTTTCGCCTTGTGAAGCCATGCAAGGGTCCGGGAGAACCACGATCGCAGCGAAGGGACTTCAACAAGGAGCTAAAGAAGTGAAGGACCGATCTACAAAGGTTGTATTTCGTATTCACTTAGTCGTAAACGTAGTTTACTAGCATATGAAACCCTAATTTTCTAGCAACGATCTTGTTTAGGGTTATTCGGCACGGCTAAAATTTGAAACGGGCATGGTTGATGCATTGTAGAACCTTATTAGAGTGCCTAGTAACCCTACAGTCAATGCGAGGTAAAGGGTACTTATCCGCACCGTAAGCCGGTTCAATTGACGATCCATCAATACACAACCTCAAACTGCCGTCCTTCTCCTTGACGAACAGAAATAGGAGCTTCCCAAAGTGAAACACTCAGACGCACTAGACCCCCCAACAAACAACTCTGCAGCTGCTCCTTAAGCTCCTTAAGCTTTGCCAGATCATCTGGAACAACGTCGGAAAACTCTCGCACGAAGGTACCCGGTCCAACAAACCCACTATGGCTCCGGTATCACGAATGAACGCCAAGAATCCTCGACATCCTCTCTTCAAAAGCCGACTAGTGAAAAAGGCTGAATTCAAGCTGTGAGAGGCGGCACCACTGTCCTCCTGCACAACAAGAACCGACTCACCTGGAAAACAAAACCTGACTGTTTCCCCACGGCAGTCCACAGACGCCTAGCACGTAGCTAACCAGTCCGTGCCCAAAAGAACGTCAAATCCAACATCTCTAGAAGGATCAAAACGACGGAAGAATCACTATCTCCTATCCGATTGGCACACGACTGAAACACGTGTCGCACAACAAAAGAATCGCTAACAGAAGTTATCACAACAAACGGTCGATCTACCTAACATGACTCTCATCCCAACTACGGCACAAAGTGTGTAAAACAAACAAGTACATCAAAAGAACATACGAATTAAGGATACCTGAAAACTCTGCATTGGACGCACGCGTGTCCCGATGAGTAGAAGCAAACTCTCATGTCTGCCCCCTACCCGCAGCTGGCTGAACTCCTCCTCTGCCAAACTGTCCCCTCTGAGTGAATCCTCTGCGACCACGACCTCTCTGCACAAAAGCCTGATGCGGTGCTAAGGAACAATGTCTGACGAAGTGTTGACGGCTCCCGCATCAAAAACATACATACGATGGCTGCTGACCCTCCTGGGGATGAGAGCTGAATGACTATCCTCGTCCTAAGCCTTTGCTACTCCCGCGACGGTCACCAAATCTGTCTCGACGACTCAGCCTCTTTCTCTGGGCTGGTACACCGGTACGAGTCCTCCACTGTTCCGGAACTCCCCAAGTCTCTGAAAGGCGTGCCTCGTTAACTGGGGTTGCATCCACTGGTGCTATGTAGGTGACGGAATGCTGTGTGCTGATTGCAAAGAACAACTAGGTAACAGGGGTGACAACCTCCCGTCGTTGCGCTCGAACGGCCTCGACCAATAAACTCATCGTCTGGCGCATGTCCCGCATCTCTGCCACAAGCCTAGCGATACTATCTGTCGAAGGTGGATTCGTCTGCTCCTGTGCAACGAGCGCGCCATCCCGGTCAGTCCTCGTCCCACCCGAGTCAATCCTGACCTCGGCCCTCACTTCATCACTCTGTGTAACACCTTAGAATGTGATTAGTGGCTAATTATACATTAATGTGTGGGTTTTAGTAAAAAGTTTACCAAAACGATTTTCAAATATTTTATCAAAATTAATGAATATTTTATTAGAATTTATTTAGGCTTGCACACACATGTGCATGTAAACTAGGGTTAAGTTTGGGGCTAAACCATGTTTAGAAAACCATGGTGGACTAACCCATTCTTATTAGTTAATTTGAGTTAATTGGTGTATTAGTTTTTTTTTTATTTGTGATTGCTTTGGGAGTTGACTTGGGTGGAAAGAGAGAGAGAGAGCATGATGGGGGAGCCATGCTTGCATTTAATGAGGTGAGAGAGAGGGGGGTTTGACTCTCTTATTCTCTCAGTTCTTTTTTTCAAAACACTCATTCCTCACATCTCTCTCCCTTTCACTTTGACACACACACACAACTACAACAACAACACAGCAGCAGCACAACCAAACAGCAGTAGCAGTAAGCAGCAGCAACACACAGCAGCAGCAGCACCAAGCAGCAGTAGCACATAGCAGCAGCAACACCAACAATAGCAACATCAACACCACAACAACAACAACAGCAGTAGCAAGAAAGCAACAGCAGCGGCTGAAGCAACAACAGCAACAGCAAGCAGTGGCAGCAGCATCATCATCAGCAACAGCAGCAACATTTGCAACAGCTCACCCCCTTCTCTTCTTCTCCTCCTCCTTCTTCCTGGATCTTAGGATCAAGTGGGGTATAATTTCTTAAACTCAACTCCTTTTGCTAAGCTTATATGTTATTTAGCTTCGGTTACTGGTTAATATGAATTTTTAGTGCTAGTTTGTAGTTTAAGTAGGGTTTAAGTTAAGTTAGGGTTATTATAGCTTAAGGAACCTAATCAAGTGTTAGTATTGCTGTTTAAACCTAGTAGCACCACTAGATTTAGCTAAATCACCTTAAAGTCGCAAACTTGAAGTTTTAAAATACGGTTTTGAAATAAGTTGTAGGATATATGAGATCTGCTGCATTTGTGATCATTTTCTAGCTTAGCAAACACATACGTATAGTGTGCAGGTTTTTTTGAGTAGTCTGTAGGATTCCGTGCCCGTGCCCCTCCCAAAAATCCAGCGACCATCCCCCCAATTCCGGCGTCGCCGGCCCCCTGATGTTTTGGGTGTTGGTGCTTTGTGTAGGGAGTGTCTGTGGGGATTTTTCTGTGTTTGGTATTGTTTAGTTTTTGTGGTTTAGCAGTTAGTGAAATCTGGGTGAGTTTGGGTTAGTTTTAGTGTTTTGGGGACTTTGACGATAATGTGATGGTTTAGTTGGAGAATAGGATGATTCAGGGTGGTTATGGTTAGATTAGCTCTAATATATGTTGTTGGTATCACTTAATTCAAGTAATTTCACCTAATTTCACTAGTGCACCCTACTGTTGCAAACTAAGTATTTTGAAACGTTTTTTAAACTAAACTTTATGATACATAGAATCTGTTGTATCTAGGGTGGTAATTTTGGTAAGCAAACATATACATTAGGCTATACTTTGTGTTAGGAAAATAGTGTAGAAATTTGGACCCTTTTCACCCTTTTTTGGCCGATATGACCCTTATGGTGGCTGGCCCTATTTTGTGGGTTTGTGTTGGAATTTTGCAAGTAGCTGTTTGTAGGTATTATCAGATGTTTGGTCTTGTTTGATTTTCTTGTTTTTGCTCCAGATTAAATTTGGGACCGTTTACCTATATTTAGCGTGGTGGGACTTGCGCGACACGTACGATACGAGTTGAGTTAGTGCGCTATGTGTCACAGCGTGTCGCGTTGGTTTTTTGGCGTATGCACACACGTCACGTATACACACGCGTTTAGTTCGCGACGTGAATTTCTCGTTTAGTTTTAATATCGCGTTTTTGCAGGATTTTAGCTTATGTGTATTCTTTGTGTAATTTATAGGTTCGCAGGCGGGTACGTCGGACACCGCAAGGAAAG
Source organism: Agapanthus africanus (assembly GCA_030015575.1). Taxonomy (NCBI): domain Eukaryota; kingdom Viridiplantae; phylum Streptophyta; class Magnoliopsida; order Asparagales; family Amaryllidaceae; genus Agapanthus; species Agapanthus africanus. The sequence continues at coordinate 315,155,849 of CM057350.1, read as the reverse complement.
GGAAGCAAGTAGTCGGCTACACTTAGCACGAGACCAAGTGAGTAGATTTAACATCTACGGGGAAATCGCCCGTATGGCGTCAAGCGTCAGGGCCTGATAGGATGCTATAGTCGCGTATATATTTATATGTATATTGCTTGTGCATATGTACTATTGTAGCGTACCCATCTTTTGTTGCATATAGAAATAGTAGTTATGTAACACCACACTGTCACTAACGGTTCAAGCTGCACGAGCACTATTTGTATGTTACACTCACACCGTTAGTGATTGCCATGACACTCGCACTATAGGATTGCTACGAACCATACGTCATTTTGATTATCGCATCGTTGATGATTAGACATGATATTTTCGCATATTGGCGCATATACATATTGTATATTCATATTGGTGCACACATACATTTATATATCCATACTTGCGCACATGCACACTGTATATTCATATTGTTGCACACATACATTGATATATCCATACTTGCGCACATGCACACTGTATATTCATATTGGTGCATACATACATTGATATATCCATACTTGTACACATGCACACTGTATATTCATATTGGTGCACATATACATTGATATATCCATACTTACGCACACGCACACTGTATATCCATATTGGTGCACACATACATTGATACATCCATACTTGCGCACATACACACTATATGTCCATATTGGTGCACGTATACATTGGTACACTCATACTTGCGTATATATCCACTTACACATCCTACCTATATACATACATATTTCACATACATGGATGATACTGGTTTTGATTTCTAGAAAATAGGGACCGCATGAGATATTTTCAAAACTGGATCCATTTAAAAGAGCGGTTTCCCTTTCTACTCTTAGTGGCATACGACACACTGCATGGATTTACGCATTTAGTTTTGGGATTTCATGTGATTTCTGGATTTTGAGAAACGTGGTATTATTTCAAGAAGGTGTGCTTTATTTTAAAAACCCGGTTTCTCTTGATATGATATTTTAGTGCGTCCACCATGAGTTTTCTCGGTTCATGAGAGCTTGTGTGAGTATACCCAATTCGAGAAGTGGTAGGCACCGTCTGCGGGTACATGGTGGACCCGGTATGGTATCCCGAGGCAAGAAAACTCGTATAGTTAGATGGTGAGCCCAGCGGAGGGACTACTACCTGCCGGTGACAGTTTGGAGACCCGACGGATATCCGGAGGATACCGTCTGGGGGTTATGACATGAGATACATGCTGAGGGCTGATCTGGTGTGCGGCGCCTGAGAGATGAGGGTTTTGCGTGTCGATACTGGACACGAGTATTTCATGATATTTGGGTGGCGATGTTGGGCACTCCTGTTCCATGAGATTTACAGGATATGAGGGCCGGATATAGTGACAGCTCCTGGGTTATCGGGATCTTGGGGTGTTTTTGGTAGACACAGGGGTTTTCCACGTTGATATTCCGTGTTGATGATGTTTTATCCCATGCTCAGCATTTCATTGTTATGCATCTCATCCTGTAGTCATAGCACCCAATAGAGTACTTTGGCATGATTATTGCATACCCTGCTCATCATATATAGATGTTATTAGATTTCACCTGTTATGCATGATTATTGCATACCCTGCTCATCATATATAGATGTTATTAGATTTCACTTCTTATGCATGATTATTGCATACGCAGCTCATCATTTAGGTGTTATCTGATTGCACTTGATTAAAGTATTGCAGTACGTGCATACTCGCGATTACCTTTATGTGTTATCTACTATTCACGAGTTGGCAACTCACATCCGTTGTGCCACAGTGTTTGCAGGTCGACCCTCAGAGTAGTTGCGGCAGGGCTACTTCCTTGTATCTTTTGCTACGGATACCACTGCAGTTGGTGTAGGGTTCCTAGGCACACACTAGAGGTCTCACAAGGCATCGAACATGCCAATTTCAAATTTTACGGTGCCGGGAAACCCTAAACTACGGATCGATGGCTAGAAATCTAGGCGAAAAGTAAACTAGTTAACAACTTAACTAAGAGAATACGGATATACAACCTTTGTAGATCCGGTGCTCCACCTCCATGGCTCCGCAACGAAGTCGTCTCCGCTGTCCAAAAGGAATCCGGGCTCTAGAGTCGGCTTCGTCGGAGAAAAAGCGAGCTAGGTCGTCGATGTCCATGCCGAAGATGATCTACGTCGAGGCATCGATAGATCAAGCTCCACCTTCACCTAGCTTTGAAAACTTGTGAAGGAAACACACTCTACTACTTAGCAAGAGGTAGAGGATGAAGAAATAGGAAGTGGGTAGACTTTAGAATTGGATTTCTCACTCTTTTCCAACAATCACCATTGATGGAGTGAAGGTTTCTTCACTTGAAGAAAGGAAGAAGTAGAAGAAGATATGATAAGTCTTGAATTAAAAATAGAAAATAAAACAATACTTATCATACTTTTAACTCTAGTTAAGTGTAGAGAATTAACTTAGGTTAGTTAAAATGGTTAGGGTTAAGTATAGGACAAGAATGAAGACTTAGTCAAAGTTTAAAGAAACTTCAACTAAATCCAAAATATGCCACCATTTATCTTTCTTTTTCCTTTTTCCAAAAAGAATAAATAAGAAAAATAAATGAATAAATAAAAATCAAAACCCTAACCCATTCATTACCATGGTTCATTCTTTACACTTAACCAAGTTTGGCATGCATCATCAAACATGATACAAGCAAGTGCACAAAATCATATCGCATATGCAATGCGCACACCCGAGTGAGAAAATCCATCTTAAGTGAACCGATACTAGTTAATGCAAAGTAATATATCAAATATACAATTATGCATTAAATCAACACTTGATTTAACGATCCGGTCATGTCGCACATAACCGACTGGTATCATCAGTAACAACTTATCGAATCAACACTTGATCCGATAACCCGGCTATATCGCATATAACCGATCAATGTCACATCGTGAGAATCGAATACAGTATCACATACCGTATTATTCTCGGTCCCGCACATATCTCATATGCGCTCCTATTTCGTTTCGCTTGAGCCAGGAAACCTCTGTGTAGGACTCTAAAGACTCGTCAATACGCCGGCAGCAGATGATAATCATATCAAACATCCACAAGCCGCAAGCGGTCTGCTAAACGTAACGGCCACCCAGGTATTGAGCGATCTGAAGATCGACGAGCAAGCCCGCTCACACTACAGTGAATCCAGCCAGTAACACTACCGTACAGTCCGGTCTGATCGTCTGATATGTCGCATATCCCGCCTAGGGGTGGTAAACGTCAGACCCCAATAGCTCGATAAGTCGTGTCGATATGAGGTCTATAACAATTCGAGAAACTACTGGTAACACTTACCAGTAAATCTCAGCAACCCTGGCCAGGGATTTCCTGTTATACCCAATCGAACACAGCGCAACATCAACTCCCTATACCGGGAGAGACGAATCCCCTCCTATCGCTCATTGCCTCCATGTGACTCGGGACTGTACCCAAAAACCACCGTTTTGCACGCCCTCTTGGACGTGGTAAGATGGAAATCAAAGCACAGTGGGAACCACACAAGACTCTATGACGATCTCGGGTCAACAGACTACTCTGTACCAGTGTCACCAGAGAACTGCCATCTGACGTGAGGTATAATACCATCTGGGAGTTCTCGGCGAGTCCGTCCAGTATACCCAGTCTCTACTGAGCACCCGTATATCATCTCTGATGTCAAACACCAATGGATATGGGATCATCCATCGTCCATCTGTATGGGTCGAGAAGGTATACGCTAGTCTACTCTGGTATATCGATGCCCCATCTCGATACACCCACGACTAGGGACTTTGAAGGATGTACTTATGGACTACCATGTCCCCACTAGTATGATCCGCATCATAGTCCAGGTAGTCAAGTATAGATCCTAAGGGCTTTACCAACATGTAACAGAGAGACAGTCAGTTTACACGTTAAGGTAAAGTGTAACCAGATAGCATACTATCATGTCGAGCAAGAAAGTCCTCCCTATATACATCCTAGCATCCACTACAATATACATCATATGTACAGTAATGGCCTCTAGGGCATACATATAACTAACAGTTGGCGTGTGAGCCCTTTGCTTATAGGTGGGTTTTGCAGTATCCGTTTATTTTCCCATTGTACACACTATTGTATCTAATACTCTCTATCTACTATTTCATGTATTGACTTAGAGACCAGTTGTGAGGACGGTGTATATTATTTTGTATTCTGGATGTCGAGCTCGTGTGAGCCGGCCTTATCAATGCAGTTTTATCTCTTATGCTGTTTTTCACTTATTTTGCTCATTCTTCGCTATGGCGTCGTATATTATTATTATGGTGGTTGTTTCCGCCGTTGGGCGTGATTACTCCCGTTTGGGGATGCTTTATTCTTATTGTATGTCATTTTACTTATATCATGTCTTGTACCCGATTTCGGGGCTAGTTTTACAAAGGAGGTGCTGCCGAATTTTTGAATAAAATAATTTAAACTTGAAGGATTTTTACTTGAGATTTCCAAATGTTTTCGTCAAATGTTTTCAACACTCACTACTTTTAATGGTTTTGATTTTTGGGTTTCGGCTTACTTAGTCGCGTTACGCCGTAGACGTTACGTGGTTGAGTGTCGGTCACGGGCCGAACTTTGGGTCGTGACACTCTGAGTCCCCATAGTCATCGACAGGAAAGGTTATAAATGGAAATAAGATTCGATAAGAACACGGAAATCGAATCATAAGGATATAAATCATCAAGGAAGGAATTTCAAGCAATTTGTACTTAGGTCACTTTAGGCGGAGTACCGCATCATGAGTATGCCGCGGACATACACACACTATGTTACTCTGCTTAAGCTACCTACTCCATCATACCAAGGTCATCCTACACTCCAAAAGGTAAAACCTAGCGCTCTGATACCAACTTTGTCATGACCTGAAATTGGCACGTGACGGCCCTTAAACTATGCAACGTCTACATGCATAACGCAATTTAAGTAAGCCGAAAACCAAGCAATTTAAACTATCAAAAGTAGTAAGAATTAAGAACAATTTTTAAAAGCCTTTGAAATCTCAACCCAAATTCTTTAAAAGTCCAACTTTATTTCCTTTAAAATTTTGGCAGCACCTCCTTTGTAAAAACTATCCCCAAAATGGGTACAACAAAGTTAAAAGTAAGGCATCCCCAAACGGGAGAAAAAACACGCCCAAACACGGAAAACAACCACCACAACAGATATACGATGCCGTAGCGATGAAATAAAAAACGATATAAATAAAACTGCATAAAAGAACACCAAGTCACAAAATAATATACAATATCGTCCTCACATCAAGTCTCTAAGTCAACATGAAAGTAGTAGATGGAGAGTACAAGGATACAACGAATATACAATACAACAACAAATAACCACAAAACCCACCGAAAGCAAAACTGCACACTGTGAGCCGATGCGGTATCCACAGCAAAAGAGAATATGATAGATGAATAGCCTGCCTCGACTACTCTGGGGAACTATCTGCAAAACAAACTATGGCACAACGGGGGTGAGTTGCCAACTCGTGAATAGTAAATAACATATGCAGATAATCGCAAGTATGCACGTACAGCGCGAATCTAACATATGCAATTAATAGCAATAAAAGGTCATATGAATGCAATAATCATGAAAGGTATACTAACGGTTACTACAAATATATGAAGCAATAATATGACAATCGGTATGCAATAAAAATGCAATAATGATATGAATGTGTATATATACATCAGTCATGAAAAGTACGCTAGCAGGTACAACTAACACTTAAAGTAATGCATATAAATAAACGTATGTAAATGCAACAGTCATGAAAGGTACTCTATCAGGTACAACTAATATATGAAGCAGTGCATAAACAATAAATGTGGAGTATGGAATGAAACATGTCATTTCCACGGAATCCTGATATCGTGGTAGGACCACGGTCTATCAAGACAATCCAAATCCCAATTCCTCAAATCAGCCCCCAAATTGGCTCTCATATCATATAAGTCTCACAAATCCTGAATGTATAACAATAAGTAATTACCATATATCCTGAATGTACAAAATCAAGTGAATCTCATATATCCTTTATGTACAATATCAAGTAATCTCAAATGTCCTAAATCCAATATCAAGTGAATCTCTTATATCCTAGGTATATTTGCATGAATAAATATGATGAAGTATATGAATTTATATGTATACATATATATTAGCGTCCCATTCCACTAATATATATATATATATATATATATATATATATATATATATATATATATATATATATATATAACAGCGTCCCATTACACTGTTATATATACTTAGGAGTAAAATATCATGAAAACAATGTGTCAAGTATCGACACAGAAATGCTGATCTATCAGGTGCTGTCACCACGACTGGCACCCTGATAAGTACGTATCATACGCTATACCGAAAGCTCGAGTGCCTAGCTCTGACCCTCGCCTCTCGACGTATCCATACGTACATGACTCCCGTCGGTATACCCACGATAACCGCCGAGTCATAGGTACTGCCACCGGAAGGTATGGTTCCCCCACTAACTCATCTCCTCACTGAGATTCTTGCCCCGGGGTACCTCCGGCACCCACCATGTACCCACACACGGACCCCTCCTTTCCTCGCGTGGGGTATATATTTCAGAACCGATAAAACTCATGGTGGGTGATGAAATATCATATCAAGGGAAACCGGGTTTTTCAAATAATGCATAATTTTATGAAACTACCACGGTCCCCAAATCCAGAAAACATCATAAAAAAATCCATATCTCAATGCGAAAATCCATGAATATAATATATGCAACAGAAAACTGTAATGTGAGCATATAAATGAAAAGCCGCTATTTAACTGCAACAAGTTAAATTATATAAATATCATTTGGTTTCTAATTCCTCCAATTCTAAATAACTTCAAGTAAAGGTAAACATGTAGCTATAGCCAGATATATGTATAAAAATAAAGGTATAGCAAAGTATGAGTATCTACCTATCAGTAATGATGTAATATACCCTACAGGTATAAGGGAAGTATGTATGCAAGGTATACATATAGCTATGTCATTAAGCGTGTATGTACTTATCGCTAATGGTGCAATACCCTATAGGTATACAGGTAACTAGCATGTAAGTATGTCAAGGCATATGTGTAAGCATGTAGGTATACAGGTATGCTATATGTCATATGCAATAAGAAATATGAATCAATGTCACAATGTCCCTACCAAACTATATCATATCTATAAGTGGGTTGTGCGTGTCAAGCCAATTATTGACGGTGTGTGTGGCATACAATCAGTGCTCGTGCAACATGAGCCGTCAATAATAGTACAGTGTCCTAAGGATACTAGTCCAAGCACAACAATTAACTAAGCAGAAGGGTGTATGCGCAATTCTAAATATGAAATAGAATATGCGACAAGTCAAGTCATCTCTAGCCCAGACGCATAATGCCATGCAGGCGATTCCTCTGTAGATCTTAAATCTACTCACCAACGCTCCTGGTTAAGTGAAGCCTACCACCTGTTTTCCCTTTGTCGCAGCGTCCGAAGTCCCCGCCTGTGAACCTGTAACATAAAACAATATAACATAAATATATTAGCAATAGACCCAAAACACGTACAATCTACACGGACCAACACGACAACACATACGTACTCTAAAGTGTTCATATTGTAGATAACGTGTATAGCGACACTACGAAACCAACTCAGAGCAACAGCAATACAGAATACGCACCGTACCGGATAACATATCACGTGAAACGAAACACAAGAAATACGCAAAGTGGTCCCAGATTTTTCTGTACCAATAATTTGTAAAACTTGCAAGTACCATGAGACCACATACAACCCCAGAGACCCCTACACCAAAATCCATACCCTAACTCCCTAGTCTGGCCGCAATTTGCGGCCAGAAGCAATAATTTTGCGGCCAAATCATGAAGGAACTGGTTCGTATTTTGGGGGTAGGTTCTACGTCACCACACTAGGTCACTGTGATGGGAAATTTTTCAACAATTACCTGGTTTGATAGCAGATCACCCGAGACCCAAAATTACACTAAAAATACGATATTTACCCGAAACGATACGATACACGAAAAAACTGAAACTAACAAGCTAAGCTACACCATAAACACTTAAAGAACAGAAAGAGATCATTACCTAACCCAAAGAACTTAAAGATCCAAGCTTTGCAAGCTCCAAGGCATCCAAGAGGAAAAAGGTGATCAAAGATGTGATTTTTGTGAGATTTGTGAAGTTTTTGTGATGGTTTTGTGATGGAGTGGAGAGTGTTCAGTTTGTAAAGGAGAGAGAAATGAGAGAATAAAAAATAGAGAAATAAGATAGTGAGGTTAAAGAGAGAGGGAGGTGAGTGTAGGGTGAGAAGTGAGGTGAGTGTAACCATTACCAATAACTCACCATTTAATGCTTTCGTACCACTCATCATGCCACCTCCTCTCATCTAACAAATATCTGTTGGATATAGTGCCCTCAGAGTCAATTACTGGATCACAGGCACGTGATTGCAATGATTGAGGGAGGACCTATGCCGGTAGGACAGTCTTACTCAAGATGATAGTATGCTATCTGGTTTATCTTTATCATCGTGTACTGCTTTAAGTGACCTTACAGGTCACTATTGCGCGTTGATAGAGCCCTTAGGATTCTTTCTTGACGTCCAGTAGTATGATGGCGATCATATACGTGGGAGCTGGGGTCTATAAGCACATCCTTAAAAGGTCCCTAGTCGAGGGAGTTTCGAGACAGGGCATCAATACTCCAGAGTAGACTAGTGTATACAGTCGAGACCCCGACGAGGGGCTGTGGCCAGTCTCACAAGCCACTGGGGTCAGTTGGTTCACCTAAAATGTATGGAGGTGCTCGTTGGGTTATGAGTGTTAGTTATATGTATGCCCTAGAGGCCATTACTGTACATAGGATGTATATTGTAGTGGATGCAAGGACATATATAGGGAGGACTTTCTTGCTCGACATGATAGTATGCTATCTGGTTGCTCTTTACCTTAACGTGTATACTGATTGTCTCTCTGTTACATGTTGGTAAAGCCCTTAGGATGTGTACTTGACTACCTGGACTGTGATGCGGATCATACTAGTGGGGACATGGTAGTCTATAAGTACATCCTTCAAAGTCCCTAGTCGTGGGTGTATTGAGACGGGGCATCGATATACCAGAGTAGACTAGCGTATGCCTTCTCGAACCATACAGATGGGCGATGGATGATCCCATATCCATTGGTGTTTGACATCAGAGATGATATACGGGTGCTCAGTAGAGACTGGGTACACTGGACGGACTCGCCGAGAACTCCCAGATGGTATTATACCTCACGTCAGATGGCAGTTCTCTGGTGACACTGGTACAGAGTAGTCTGTTGACCCGAGATCGTCATAGAGTCTTGTGTGGTTCCCACTGTGCTTTGATTTCCATCTTACCACGTCCAAGAGGGCGTGCAAAACGGTGGTTTTTGGGTACAGTCCCGAGTCACATGGAGGCAATGAGCGATAGGAGGGGATTCGTCTCTCCCGGTATAGGGAGTTGATGTTGCGCTGTGTTCGATTGGCTATAACAGGAAATCCCTGGCCAGGGTTGCTGAGATTTACTGGTAAGTGTTACCAGTAGTTTCTCGAATTGTTATAGACCTCATATCGACATGACTTATCGAGCTATTGGGGTCTGACGTTTACCACCCCTAGGCGAGATATGCGACAGATCAGACGGACAGACCGGACTGTACGGTAAGTGTTACTGGTCGGATTCACAGGAGTGTGAGCGGGCTTGCTCGTCGATCTTCTGATCGCTCAATACCCGGGTGGCCGTTACGTTTAGCAAACCGCTTGCGGCTTGTGGGTGTTTGATATGATCATCACCTGCTGCCGGCGTATTGACGAGTCTTTAGAGTCCTACACAGAGGTTTCCTGGCTCAAGCGAAACGAAATAGGAGCGCATAAGAGATATGTGCGGGACCGAGAATAATGCTTGTATGTGATACCGTATTCTATTCTCGCGATGGATGTATCGATTGGTTATATGCGATATAACCTAGTTATCGAATTAAGGATTGATTCGATAAGCCGATACATAGGATACTAGCCGGTTATATGCGATATGACCGGATCGTTAAATCAAATGTTGATTTAATGATTTAATGCATAATTATATATTTGATATATTACTTTGCATTAACTAGTATTGGTTCATTTAAAATGGATTTTCTCACTCGGGTGTGCGCATTGCATATGCGATATGATTTTGTGCACTTGCTTGTATCATGTTTGATGATACATGCCTTATTTGTTAAGTGTATAGAATTAAACCTTGGTTAATGGAATGGTTAGGGTTTACTATTTGATTATTCATTTTTATTCATTTGTTTATTCTTTTTGGAAAAGAAAAAGAGCATGATAAAATGGTGGCATTTTTGTTTTGTTCATGAAGTTTCTTGAACACTTTGACTTTGTAACCCTTTTGTCTCATGCTTAAACCTAACCACTTCATTTAACCCTACTTAGTTCTCTACACTTAACCATGGTCATGTTATGATAAGAATTGATTTCTTTTCCTTTTTGATAATAACTTATCATAACTTTCTTCTTCTTCTTCATATCTATCATGAAGAAAGCTTAGGTCATCAATGGTGATTGATGATAAAGAGTGAGAAATCCAATTCTAAATTGAACCCACTTCCTATTTCTTCATCCTCTACCTCTTGCCAAGTAGTAGAGTGTGTTTCCTTCACAAGTTTTCATGACTTGGTGATGTTGGAGCTTGATCTAGCGATGCCTCGATGAGATCATCTTCGGCATGGACATCGACGACCAAGCTTGCCCATTCTCCGACGAAGCCGACGCTAGAGCCCGGGAACTCATTTGGACAGTGAGGGGACTTCGTTGCGGAGCTATGGAGGTGGAGCACCGGATCTACAAAGGTTGTATTTCCATAATCTTTATAGTTAAGTTGTTAACTAGTTTCTAGTTTCGCCTAAACTTTAGCCAACGATCCGTATTAGGGTTTCTCGGCACCTAAATTTTTTGAAATTGGCATGGTTGATGCCTTGTGAGACGTCTTGAGAGTGCCTAGGAACCCTACAGTGGTATCAGAGCCTAGCTAGAGCCTTAGGCGAAGTCTAGAAGGAATTTGAAACCCGAACGAACCCGAAACCCAACTCAAAAAATGCTCTTTGTCCTTTTTCTAAAATCTGGGATTTTTCAACATTAAAAATATGCAGAAAATTCAGCAGGGAAATCTAAGAATTACGGCGCAAAAAGTTTCTCATGAACAGTCAAAACGGCGGCGGAACCGCGGCAGAAGCCTAGCTTCTGTGGCGGTTCCGCGGCCCATTGATGACGTCAGCTTCCCTTGTTTGCACAGTAATTCCCATTTTCTGAAGTTGGATTTTCTGGGAATTTTTAATATTTATTCAAGAGTTGAATTTTCTGGGGTTGTTTTGGGGATTCGGTGTTTCGATCGGAGTATCAAATTTTGTCTGTGTGGCTTTCCGGATAATTTTTAGAATATGTTAAAAAGTTCGACCGGATATAAATACCTAATTTTTCCCCTGTCGGGAAATTTTCAAGTGTTGGATTTTTCCGTAGTTTAACGACGTTCTAAGTAGTGCAAGTAACATGATGGTCCCTCTAGAAGACAACAAACCTTAACTCGATTATGTGACCGTCTTGAACTGCCCTTTGAACCTTCGGGTTTGGGGCAGTACGGCGTGCCACATGTGAGGCGTTGGCTTGACCCTTCTACGGCTGGACCGTTGGTACTGAGGCACGAACATAATGTTGTTAGACTTATATTTCATGTGTTGATCTGTATCGGGAAAACTTGGGTATTCGATTGTTTGATCGGAAAGTTTGACATTTTCTATTTATCCGGAATGGGATACAATAATTGGAATTCACAAGAAGTTATGAGATAACTGAATGAATGTTATAAACATAGCAGTTTAGTCTCACTTGATCGGTTTCCACGGAATTTTGATGTGATCAAAAGTCCGTCGCAATCACGTAGCGTACGCGGATACTCGCCGGGTAAACTTAATAGACAGCCTCACGCCATAGCCCCGACCAAGTGACTGTAGGAGAACCCCGTCGCCGAAAGTATCCGTCCGGGTGCTCGCGGTAGCGGTGTTCCGCCTTGGTGCACTTCGTCGACGGTATCGGGGGTGCAGCCGTCTACTAAAGTTTGCGACGAGCATTCGATCAGGATGTCGGGAATCTTGTTGAATTACCCGACTTGATATTGAAAAGTGTTTTCGATAATGAGACTAAAATGCGGGGTTTATAATTGTTAGGCATGGGATGTCTAAGGAAATCATTTGATTAGGCATGCGATGTCTATGAAGGTTGCGGATTCCAACTGTTGTAGTTTTACACTTTCTTTTCTGTGACCGTAAGTGTAATATGTGCTATCGCCGGTTTCGTTGCTATATGTCAACGACAATTGGGATGCGCATATTTACTTACGTTGATGACATGTGATGTTATGTGTTGCTGGATATGTTATATTGGATCGTCGTGTTTGAATAGCCGGGGGTTTTTATGTGAGATGAGTGTTTTTCATTTTCATTCATGTAAAAACTTGTATGTAATATTCTTTTATTGGGGCACTTCCAGGTTGCGGTAGTTGTCACCTTTTGTATATTATTTACTTTTCCGCACTAGGATAGACCCAAGGTGGGGAGCACAAGTAACCGGGTTCTGGAGTCCAGTGGGAGACCAACTCGAGGAGTCGAGGCCGGGTCTCCTAACTCTTGAATTGGTAGGGTTGCTTGCCGCTGTCGTAGGTGTCTAGGGGTGTGGGTTTGGCTATTCATCGCGACCGTGGAATCCGTGTTTTATACTGGCTCGTATTGAAAACACGGACGTCCTGGTATATCCAATATTTCATATGTTTCTTCTGCTGCGATATCTGTGATGTGATCATGTGATGTTCTCTGATAGATACTGTATATACTATATATGATATATTATATAGACGTTACTTATGTTTTACACCCACGCTAGCCCTGCCCTGCTCTGCCGTTAGTTACCTAACCTAACGGTGCACGAGGGGACATCGAGGCGAATGCGGATGGCATAAGTGTACGTCGTATTTATCTGTGATGTTTAGGTACTTAAATTATGGGACTTCATTAATGAGATTAATGAAATAAAAGAAACCTAAGATGTTGTAGAATCGAATTTCAAAATAAAACAGGTAGCTACAGTTCTTGCTTTGCACAGCGGTATATATGATATATCCTGCACCTTATTCGATGAGGAAAGGACCGAGATCCCTTCACCGGGAGTGACTCCTTTAGCAATAACTGGCAGATGCTACACACTCGGTTTGTCTTTTGATTGCTTTTAAGAGTTTTTGCTTTGCACAGTGATATATATGATATATCCCGTACCTCATTCGACGAAGAAAGGACCGACGATCCCTTCACCGGGAGTGACTCCTTTAGCAAAACTAGAAAAGCCTCAAAAGCACTCCATTTTAAAATCATTTGATTCTACAACGATATCAAGTTCATTACGCAATAGGTTTTCAAAAAAACCTGTCGTAGCCCTCCGTCATTTCAGATAAGTAGTAGTTAGTATTCGTGCTGCGTTTGTTGGCCTTTGTCAAGGCGCAGTGTGCGGTAGCTAACTGGTGCTTATCTGCTTATGCATATGATGCAGATTGAGTTAGGGTAGTCGTGCGACCTTGTTGGCCTTTGTCAAGGGCCGTGCGGGTGGGTTTAATTCAATCAGGAAATGACGGGTTGAACTTGACTAGCATCCTATGGTTTGTTGGCCTTTGTCAAGGTCATAGGAGGTTAGGGGCAAAATATTATCGGGAATTTCAAGTGTTGAAATTTGCAATGAGATTGCATACCTTCTATGAGATAGTTGGATCCCGATACCCGCTGCGAGTAAGAGTTACTCCTGGGAGAGTTTTACACATTACAATTAGCCGATCAAGTAGGTGTCTAGAAAGGTGTCAACGGGGTTACGCCTCTGGGAAAACGAGGTTTACATTAATTAGGTTCGTGCGAAAGCACGGGGCACCTCCCTCAAAGTACCGACACTGGCCTGGCTGAAAGATTAGCGAACTTGTAGTGTGTAATTAATCCTGGCTAGTCTTTCCTTTTAGGGTTTGAAGGAAGATTTGATAAAAAGCAGTGGGAGCCATCCTGATTAGATAAAATAATAATCAATCTATTCTTGCAAGAGCACACGCTGAGTGTTTTCTTCTCTCTCTCTCCTGGTAGCGACCATATCACGCCTTAATCAAGATAATAATACGGATTATTGACCGAACCCGCTTGTTATACTGAGCTGGGGAACGTTGGTCCCGCTCCAACTTATAAATGTTATAAGACAGAGCAGGAAATTGGGGATTACCAGAATTCCCGTGCCGCCCAAATGAAGAGAGTGCATGCTGATGCATCATCTTCGGGTGTGTTCATTACAAGAACTGTTTCTCAGTATTCTTTACGTCCTGGGTATGTGATACCAGATCAGGATCCCAGATATGTAATCTGTTACATAGGGCTACAGAAAGGTAGAAAACTGAGAACGGGTGATAAGTTTCATGAGGCAGAAAACGGGGCAAGTGTTGCAGCCAAGTCTGTTGGTCACTGTCACCATGTATTACAAATACATTGATTCTGAACGAATGTTATTAGATACCGAACCTGATATACAAAATCATATCAGTCTCTTTATAAGTAAAGAAATGATAAAATTTTGTATTGTTGGATTATGTTTTGAACATTTCCTATATCAAAAGTTGATCGGTTCAGGCACGTTATCTAAAAGCATTGATGTTCTAAATCAAACTACAGTTCTTAGTATACGGAACACATACAAGAGGAAGAGTTCAAAAATGAACGAATTTTTCTTGAGGCATTGTAGACTAGGTCATATCAATGCGACCTGACTAGCTGAAGTTACATTTAGATGCATATTTAAATCTGTTTGAATTTACATCTTGTGAAACTTGCCAGTCATGTCACAGAGATAAGATGACCATAGCTCCGTTTACTGGAAATAGAGAAAGAGTTAATAAACTCTTGGGATGATACATGATGATGTGTGTAGGTCCCCTGTCTACACTTGCCAAGACCGGTTCTTTATACTTCATTACATTCTCTGATAATCTCTTTAGATTCAGACATATGTTCCTGTTGAAACACAAGTCCGAACCTTTTGAGATATTCACAGAATATAAGTTAGAAGTAGAGAACCAAAACGGGTAATAGTATTATGTCCTTTGATGTGATCAAGGAGGAGAATACTTGAGCACGGAATTCCTGGACCATTCTAAAGGAGAATGAGATTCTCTCTCAGCATTACTCCTCCGTATACACCATGGCACGATAGTATATCGGGGCGGAGCAATCACACCCTATGTGATAAGGTGTGCTCTATGATGAGTAATACTGAGTTACCTATTTCCTTTTTGGGAGTTATGCACTTGAGAAGATGCATACCTATTGAATAGGATTCAAATCAAATCAGTTGCCTACCACTTCATATGTGATATGGAATGGGAAGAGCCCATGTCTTAAGCTAGTTAAGATTTAGGGTTGTCCGGCCTATGTCTAAAAGCAAAATCCGGACAAGCTCGAGGCAAGGTTAGTTATGTAGAACTGGAAAGGTTCCAGCTATACAAAACTGCAGCAGATGATTTGATAAAACCAAAGGATTCAATAGTTACCAACGAACCTCAGCCTCTCCGCCGATCTAGTAGGGTTCCTCACCCACCTGAGAGATACTTCGGTTACTCTATGACAGTGGGAGCGAGGACTGCATCATGAGATGATGACCCAACTAGTTTCGAGCAGGCCATCGACAGTAGGGACTCTGTAAGAATGGCTGGATGCTTAGTGATCTGAGATGGAATCCTTATACACCAATAAAGTATGGACTTTGGTTGCTATATCTGAAGGGTTAAATCCCCATCAGGAGCAAGTATATCTTTAAAAGATTACTTGGTGTACTTGGAAAGGTTGAGACTTTCAAAGATAGACATGTTAAAGGTTTTCATCATCGACCAGGCGTGGATAATGATGAATCCTTTTTCAGTAGCTATGCTTAAGTCCATCCAGATCCTACTTGCCACGGCTACATACCATGACTACGATATCTGGTGGTTGGGTGTCATGACTACTTTTCTAAAATGATGTTTTAGAAGAGTGCGTCTGTAAGTACACAGCCAGAGGGCCACATAGACAGTGGGAGCAGCGGAAACGTGTGCAAGATACTTTATAGGATAAAGCAGGCATCGCGGAGTTGGAACATCTGTTTTGATGAATTAGTCAAAGAAGTTGACATCATCAAAATGGTAGATGAACCTTGTATAAACAAAAAGGTAGTAGGGAGTATGGTGACGATCCTCGTAGAGTACGTGGACGACATGCTCTTGATAGGGAAGGAGTTTCCTAAGCTACGCTCGGTCAATCTCCGCTTATCATAAGGATTCCCCATATAGGATCAAAGTGATACCTCCTAAATCCTGGGTTTTGGATCTATGAGATAGATCTAATTGGATGTTAGGATTCTCACTAGTTGTAGTGAGATGGTATCAACCAATCCTGGGGAAAATCACTGGAAAGGTTCCAGGGTGATAAAGACGACTGAATGTCAGTCGCAGGCATTGTCTTTACCCTCAGTAAAGGGACGGTATGTTGGAAGAGTTCCAAGCTAGATACCGTGACATACTAGATGATAAAGGCAGGATACATCGCTGCTAAAGATGCTACCAAAGAGGCTGTTTGGGTGTATATTAGTTCATAAGATGAACTTTGTTCCTCCCATTGTGTGACAATGGAGTTGTGGCTTATGCCAAGGAACGCCGGTCCCATCAGTGATCCAGACATATTCTAAGGCAGTGTCACCTGATCATGGAGATGGATGATCTCCAGGGTGATCGAGGTTTGGAGAGTAGATTCAGAGGACAACATAGCGGATCCACTCACAAAGGCCTGTTCCCAGAGAGAGATTTTTATAGGATGGTTGAGTATGAGATACTACAACCACTGCTATCAGATGGCCCTAGTGCAAGTGGGAGATTGTTAGTTATATGTATGCCCTAGAGGCCATTACTGTACATAGGATGTATATTGTAGTGGATGCTGGGACATATATAGGGAGGACTTTCTTGCTCGACATGATAGTATGCTATCTGATTGCTCTTTACCTTAACGTGTATACTGATTGTCTCTCTGTTACATGTTGGTAAAGCCCTTAGGATGTGTACTTGACTACCTGGACTGTGATGCGGATCATACTAGTGGGGACATGGTAGTCTATAAGTACATCCTTCAAAGTCCCTAGTCGTGGGTGTATTGAGACGGGGCATCGATATACCAGAGTAGACTAGCGTATGCCTTCTCGACCCATACAGATGGGCGATGGATGATCCCATATCCATTGGTGTTTGACATCAGAGATGATATACGGGTGCTCAGTAGAGACTGGGTACACTGGACGGACTCGCCGAGAACTCCCAGATCGTATTATACCTTACGTCAGATGGCAGTTCTCTGGTGACACTGGTACAGAGTAGTCTGTTGACCCGAGATCGTCATAAAGTCTTGTGTGGTTCCCACTGTGCATTGATTTCCATCTTACCACGTCCAAGAGGGCGTGCAAAACGGTGGTTTTTGGGTACAGTCCCGAGTCACATGGAGGCAATGAGCGATAGGAGGGGATTCGTCTCTCCCGGTATAGGGAGTTGATGTTGCGCTGTGTTCGATTGGCTATAATAGGAAATCCCTGGCCAGGGTTGCTGAGATTTACTGGTAAGTGTTACCAGTAGTTTCTCGAATTGTTATAGACCTCATATCGACACGACTTATCGAGCTATTGGGGTCTGACGTTTACCACCCCTAGGCGAGATATGCGACAGATCAGACGGACAGACCGGACTGTACGGTAAGTGTTACTGGTCGGATTCACAGGAGTGTGAGCAGGCTTGCTCGTCGATCTTCTGATCGCTCAATACCCGGGTGGCCGTTACGTTTAGCAGACCGCTTGCGGCTTGTGGGTGTTTGATATGATCATCACCTGCTGCCGGCGTATTGACGAGTCTTTAGAGTCCTACACAGAGGTTTCCTGGCTCAAGCGAAACGAAATAGGAGCGCATAAGAGATATGTGCGGGACCGAGAATAATGCGTGTATGTGATACCGTATTCTATTCTCGCGATGGATGTATCGATTGGTTATATGCGATATAACCTAGTTATCGAATCAAGGATTGATTCGATAAGCCGATACATAGGATACTAGCCGGTTATATGCGATATGACCGGATCGTTAAATCAAGTGTTGATTTAATGATTTAATGCATAATTATATATTTGATATATTACTTTGCATTAACTAGTATTGGTTCATTTAAAATGGATTTTCTCACTCGGGTGTGCGCATTGCATATGCGATATGATTTTGTGCACTTGCTTGTATCATGTTTGATGATACATGCCTTATTTGTTAAGTATATAGAATTAAACCTTGGTTAATGGAATGGTTAGGGTTTACTATTTGATTATTCATTTTTATTCATTTGTTTATTCTTTTTGGAAAAGAAAAAGAGCATGATAAAATGGTGGCATTTTTGTTTTGTTCATGAAGTTTCTTGAACACTTTGACTTTGTAACCATTTTGTCTCATGCTTAAACCTAACCACTTCATTTAACCCTAATTAGTTCTCTACACTTAACCATGGTCATGTTATGATAAGAATTGATTTCTTTTCCTTTTTGATAATAACTTATCATAACTTTCTTCTTCTTCTTCTTCATATCTATCATGAAGAAAGCTTAGGTCATCAATGGTGATTGATGATAAAGAGTGAGAAATCCAATTCTAAATTGAACCCACTTCCTATTTCTTCATCCTCTACCTCTTGCCAAGTAGTAGAGTGTGTTTCCTTCACAAGTTTTCATGACTTGGTGAAGTTGGAGCTTGATCTAGCGATGCCTCGACGTAGATCATCTTCGGCATGGACAACGACGACCTAGCTTGCCCATTCTCCGACGAAGCCGACGCTAGAGCCCGGGAACTCATTTGGACAGCGAGGGGACTTCGTTGCGGAGCTATGGAGGTGGAGCACCGGATCTACAAAGGTTGTATTTCCGTATTCTTTATAGTTAAGTTGTTAACTAGTTTCTAGTTTCGCCTAAACTTTAGCCAACGATCCGTATTAGGGTTTCTCGGCACCTAGATTTTTTGAAATTGGCATGGTTGATGCCTTGTGAGACCTCTTGAGAGTGCCTAGGAACCCTACAATGAGTACACCGGACAGGACTCGCCGGGAACATGCTAGTTGGTCTTATACCTGACGTCAGATAGCAGTTCCCTGGTGACATGTGTACATGTTAGTTCATCGACCTGGGATTGTCATTTGTCTCGTGTGAGTTCCCAATGTACTTTGATTACTACCCTACCACGGCTCAAAGGAGTCGTGCAAACAGGTTTTAGTTGGTTACAGTCCCGAGCCACATGGAGGCAGTGAGCGGATCTGTAGGGGTTCGTCTCTCCCGGTATTGGGGGTGAGGTCGCGCTGTGTCTAGGAGAGCCATTACACAAAGCCCTCGGCCGAGGCAGGAGATTTTCTGGTAGGTATTCCAGTAGTATCTCAGGGTGTTCTGGGCTACACTCCGACACGACTTGTACCGCTTTTAGGGGTCTGACTTTTACCAACTCTCTAGGCCCGCCATGCGATGCTCATAGACGAACGGACCGGACTGTACAGATATTATCACTGACAGGCTCAGTAGGGTGTCAGGATGAGTTCGCTCATCGACGTCCTTTTTAGTCAATACCTGGTAGCCCGTTACGTATGGCTAATACCTCTGACGTGCTAGTGGTTAAATCCACAGCCAAAGTATTGACGAGTCTTTAGAGTCCCCTACAGACAGTTTCTCAAGTTTCGGGCGAAACGCTGTAGAGGCCGTATGGAGATATGGCAAGGTTCGATCTTATACGTGCGGTATTGCACGGATCAAGATCGGACGGATAATACTAGCGGGCTTTGGTTTAAGCCGGATCCTAGTATTGTACAGTGTAGATTTTGTCTCATTGCATTTGTATTCAGTCGGAATACAAATGCGTGTATATATATACAGTCGCGGGGTTTTCCTGTAATTTATTACGGGATCAGTTTTCTGAAGTTGCCCATTTGTATTCCGTTTCGGCCAATTTTCCTTTGTTCCTTCATGGCCGGATTTTTCTGGTGGAGGGGCTAATTTGCATATTTGCAAATTAGCATTATGGAAGGGGTTTCTTGTAAATGGAGAGATTATGATAGCATCTTTGCTTTTTCTTTCATCATGGCTAGCATTAATGAGATGAGGATTGATGGGATTTGGATGTGAAAGAGGGTGACATCTTTTTCTTGTTATCACACATTTATGTATGTAAGTCCATGCTACCTCTCCCGGTACTTTCGGGCATGCGGAATTTGGTGAAAAACAATTTTCTAGAGGTGGTAACATGGACTCAAAACCGGATCTTTGTTAAACATCTAACTAACAACCTAACTAGGAGTTGTTAACTACTCGGTTAAGAGGGGTTATACCTTTCTTTCTTGAACTCCTTCGTCTTCAAGCCTCGATGGTTGTCCGGATCGGCTTCACCCCGTCGTCTCCTTGCACCGAAGATCGATCCATCTGAAAGCTTCTACCTTTGGCTTCTTCTTCGGTCTTTGAAGAAAACTAGTTCACTTAGTTTGCTAAACCTTATGAACTAGAGTGAGTAGAGAAGAGTGTGTTGGGATTTTCTCTATGGTTCTTGGTTCTCAACACATGAGACAAGTGAACCATAGACTAAGGAGAGGGAGAGCAAGAGGAAGAAGATGAGAGCTCAAGAACAAGAGAGAGAATGAAAATGATAGAATGAGAAAGACTTTTCTCCCTTGGCTCTCATAATCCAAAACCATCATCACAAAAATAGTAATCAAGTATTGTGTAAAATGGTTCAAGTCAAAATGGCTAAATCATTTCATGCACTCATATTGCACAAGAGAACAAGCAAGTGAAAAGTCTTTGCCATGAAATGATAGCCATTGTCATCATGATGGTCAACTAGTCCAACCTAGTCAACCGGTCAACAAAGTCAACAAGTCAACCCCTAAACAACCATGTCACCACAATACTTAATTAATATTATTGTTAATCATATATCATATTCTCATTAGGGTTGAGCAAAAAGTCAATAGTCAACAGTCAACGGTCAACAACCCTAATAAGAATCCTCTGCCTCTGTCTCTCCGCCAACTGTGCATACACACCCGCATCCGCGTTCCGAGGAACACGAATACAAACTGGATAAAACCAATCCCAATACGTACACTAGGATCTGGCTTAAACCAAAGCCCGCTAGTGTAAACTGTCCGGAAACTAAACGTGCACAAGTGCACGGATGTGACTGAACCCTGTCGCAAAACCATGCGACCTGTCGCAAAACCATGCGACCTCTACTCTTTTGCCTAAAAGCGAATAGCTTTCTGTGTGGGACTCTAAAGACTCGACACTACGCTGGCAGTGGGTTTAACCACAGACCGCAAGCGGCACTAGCTGTGCGTAACGGTCCCCAGGTAGATGCCGACAAGAAGACTGACGAGGTGAAACCCATCTGAACTCCTACTGAGCCTGAATGTGACAATCTCCGTACAGTCCGGTCTGTTCGTATGATACATCGCATGGCGGGCCTAGGGGGGTGGTAAACGTCATTCCCCTAATAGCGGTACAAGTCGTGTCGGAGTGAAGCCCAATACACCCTGAGATAACACGGGAAGCCTACCAGTATATCTCGCTTGCCCTGGCCAGGGACTACTCGTGTAATGGCTCTCCTAGACACAGCGCGATGTCAACCCCCAATACCGGGAAAGACGAATCATGTCTAACCGTCACTGCCTCCAAGTGCTTCGGGACTGCACCCAACTACTACCTGTTTGCACGACTCCTTTGAGCCGTGGTAGGGTAGTAATCAAAGTACAGTGGGAACACACTCGAGGCGAAGTGATGGTGTCAAGTCAGCGGACTAAGCTGTACTCATGTCACCTGGGAACTGATAACTGACGATAGGTATAATACCAACCGGTCAATTCCCGACGAGTCCTGTCCAGTGTACTCGTAACCCAACGAGCATCCGCATACTATCTCCGGTACGACGTACTGATGGCTGTGGGACAGACCATCTCCCACTCTGGGATGAGAAGCGCATGCGCTAGTCTACTCCGGAGTATCGACGCCCTGTCTCGATAGTCCTGCGACTAGGGACCTGCATAAGGATGTGCTTATAGATTTCCCAGCCCCCACTAGTGTGACTGCCATCACAACGCTGGTAATCAAGCAAAAGATCCTAAGGGCTCCACTAATGTGTATAGGCGATATACTAAAATAAACACATGTACACATTGAAGTAGAAACAAACCAAGTAGCATACTACTATTTTGAGCAAGATTGTATATACAAGGTGAATATCCCAAGCTTCCATTAAGTAATATACAAACTAGTATGATACAGTAATGGCCTCTAGGGCATATACACTAACAATCTCCCACTTGCACT
The DNA here is from genome assembly GCA_030015575.1 of Agapanthus africanus. NCBI lineage: Eukaryota > Viridiplantae > Streptophyta > Magnoliopsida > Asparagales > Amaryllidaceae > Agapanthus > Agapanthus africanus. Next base: position 315,133,219 of record CM057350.1, on the reverse strand, counting down.
AAGGCCATGTGCTGGCGTATCGAAGACCTATCATCTCGATCAGCCGCTCGAACTGAGTCTGGGGCAAGGCCTTGGTGAATGGATCTGCTGTGTTATCTTCTGAAGCAACCCTCCGAACCTCGATCTCCTGGCGATCCACGATCTCCCTGATCAGGTGATACCGCCTCAAGATGTGTCTGGATCTCTGATGGGACCTGGGTTCCTTCGCTAAAGCTATAGCCCCGTTGTTGTCGCAATACAGAAGTATTGGATCAACAATGGACGGAACCACCTGAAGTTCTTTCAAGAACTTCCTCATCCAGACAGCTTCTTTTGCGGCATCAGTTGCAGCGATGTATTCCGCTTCCATCGTCGAGACTGCAACGGTTTCCTGTTTGGAACTCTTCCAACACACCGCCCCTCCATTGAGGGTAAAGACAAAACCCGACATGGACTTGGAATCATCCTTGTCACTCTGGAAGCTGGAGTCAGCAAAGGCCTCGATCTGGAGGTCTTTTCCGCCATACACCAAGAACATCTCCTTAGTCCTTCTCAGGTACTTGAGAATGTTCTTTACCGCTATCCAGTATTTCTCCCCAGGGTTTGACTGATACCGGCTTACCACACTCAGTGCATAAGCTACATCCGGTCTGGTACACAACATCGCATACATTATAGAGCCTACCGCAGAAGCGTAGGGTATAATAGACATGCGATCCCTCTCCAAATCAGTCTTGGGAGACATCTCTTTAGAGAGGGTGATCCCGTGACAAGCCGGTAGGTTACCGCGCTTGGAATCTTCCATACTGAATCTTTTCAGTATGGTGTCGATGTACCTGGACTGTGAAAGTCCTAATATCCTCTTGGATCTATCACGATGGATCCGGATCCTCAGGATGTATGAGGCATCACCCAGGTCTTTCATGGAGAACCTGTGTGACAAGAACCCCTTGACAGATTGTAGCATAGGAATGTCATTTCCTATTAAGAGAATGTCATCCACGTATAAAACGAGGAATACTACAGTTCTCGCTACAAATCTACTATAGATGCATGGTTCATCTGGATTTTTGATAAAGCCAAATTCCTTGACCGTCTCATCAAAACAGATGTTCCAACTCCGCGATGCCTGCTTTAGTCCATAGATGGACTTAAGCAACTAGCACACCTTTCCGCTGCTCCCACTCTGAATGAAACCCTCTGGTTGGTCCATATAGACACACTCCTCTAAATTTCCATTTAGAAAAGCGGTCTTTACGTCCATTTGCCAGATCTCATAATCGTGGAAGGCAGCAATGGCAAGAAGGATCCGAATGGATTTATGCATAGCCACTGGAGAAAAGGTTTCGTCATAGTCCAAGCCAGGTCTTTGACGGAAACCCTTTGCAACAAGTCTAGCTTTATAGGTCTCAACCAGTCCATCTACACCAATCTTCCTTTTGAAGATCCACTTGCATCCTACGGGTTTTACCCCGTCTGGAGCAATGTCCAACGTCCATACTTTGTTGGTGTACATGGACTCCATTTCGGTCCGCATTGCATCCAGCCATTTTACCGAGTCAACGCTATGAACGGCCTGCTGGAAGCTAGTAGGCTCATCATAATCTATGATGCAATCCTCTGTATCCCCTTCTATGAGAAAACCGTAGTATCTCTCGGGCGGATGAGACTGCCTGCTACTCCTGCGGAGTGGCGTAGGAATGTCCTGTTCTTTTGAACCCTCTGGTTCCACTAAGCTTTCAGTAATAGCTCGTGGTTCTGGAATTTCTTCCAGTTCTACTGCGCTCCCACTAATTTCCTTTTCTAAGGTGTTCTAGAAAATGGGCATGACGAGAAACAAAAACCTTTTGTTCCTCTTCGCAATAGAAGAAATATCCCTTGGAGTTCTTTGGATATCCCACGAACTTGCACTGTACTGAGCGTGCCTCGAGCTTGTCCGCATGCTGCTTTTTGACAAAAGCTGGACTTCCCCATGTCTTAATGTGATTAAGATAGGGTCTCTTCCCACACCACATCTCATATGGTGTAGTAGGCACAGTCTTAGTGGGAACTCGGTTCAAAAGGTATGCAGCTGATTCTAGCGCATACCCCCAGAATGATCGCGGTAACTCAGCGTTACTCATCATGGACCGTACCATATCCAATAGGGTTCGGTTCCGTCTCTCCGATACACCGTTATGTTGCGGAGTGTATGGAGGAGTAAGCTGAGAGAGAATTCCGTTCAGTCCAGGAACTCGGCACTTAAGTATTCTCCACCTCGATCCGATCTTAGAATCTTGATACTTTTGCCGGTTTGTTTTTCTACTTCATTCTTATATTCCTGGAATTTTCCAAAGGCTTCGGACTTATGTTTCATTAAAAAGACATAACCGTACCTTGAAAAGTCATCCGTAAAAGTAATGAAGTAAGAATAACCGCTTCGCGCATGTGTAGACATTGGACCACACACGTCGCTGTGTACAAGTCCCAAGAGCTCGCTCGCTCTTACTCCGTGTCCAGTGAACGGAGTCTTTGTCATCTTTCCTTTGAGACAGGATTGATAAGTGGCATACGATTGATATTCGAACGGATTCAAATATCCTTCTGTATGTAACTTCGTCAACCTTCTCTCATTGATGTGACCCAGTCAACAATGCCATAAGAAAGTCTGATTGATTTCCGGAGACTTTCTTTTGTGTGTATTCTGGACATTGAAAATCTGCGGATGGTTTAATACGTATATACCATTGCTTAAAGTACTTGACCCAATCAGAACTTGATTAAGGTGAATGTTTACAACATTACTTACAAACGCAAATTCATAACCTTCTTTAGAAGTCAAAGATACAGAAATGATATTACAAGTTGCGTTGGGTACAAAATAGCAATTACGCAAAACCAAAACGTGTCCATCTGACAACCCCAGGTGATAGTCCCCCACGGCCTTAGCATCCATGCTAGCTCCGTTTGCAACTTTGAGGGTCAAGTCACCTGCCTTCAAAACCCTACGATTTCTCAACGCCTGCAAAGAATTACAGATATGAGATCCTGATCCGGTATCCAATACCCAGGAAGTAGAGTTTATTGAAAGACAGTTTTCAATAACATACACACCTGAAGCTGAAGCCGCAACCTGCTTCAGATCTTGTGTTCTGGCCTTCCAAGCCCTGCAATCATTTTTCCAGTGTCCCTTCTTATGACAATAGAAGCATTCTTCCTTATCCACAAGCTTTCCCACTTTCTTTGTTGCTTTTGCCTTTCCCTTCGTATCCACTTTACTAACACCGCCCCTTGGTTTGGCGGGGCTTTCTTCTTCTTTCCCTTGGCTTTCGCCTTGGACCTAGAAGAGGAAGATCCTCCTACAAACAAAGTGGATGTTTCCCTACCTTTCTGTAGGGTGCCCTCTGCGCTCCTCAGCATGTTGAGGAGTTCTGAAAGTTCAACTTCCTTTTCTTGTAAGTTGAAGTTCAGGATAAACTGGGCGTAAGTGGAAGGAAGGGACTGGAGAATCAAGTCCGTATAGAGCTCATTCTCCAACGTGGTCCCAAGGTCCGTGAGCTCTTCTATGTAGCCAATCATCTTAAGCACGTGTTCCGCTACCGATGATCCGACGGCCAACCTTGCCGAAAATAACTTCTTCGACACTTCGTATCTTGCGATACGAGACTGCTCTCCATACAGTTCTTTTGTATGGAGAAATATGGATTCGAGGTCCATATTCTCGTGCCTCCTCTGATGTTCGTTGTCCATAGAGGCAAGCACGAGGCACTTGGCCTTCGCGCAATCTAGTTCCCATGTCTTACGGATTTCCTTATCCGCGACGCTGGTTTTGGGACCTGGGACAGGGGGAGCTTTGGTGGTAAGAAGATACGCCAGCTTGTCGTAAGTGATTGCCATCTTGACATTCCTGAGCCAATCTTTGTAGTTTGGCCCTGTCAGTATGTTTTTATCTAGAAGTAACTTAAGTCCAGTCATGTCGATTGGTCGCTGCAATTAGGAGAGAGAAGAAACACTCAGCATGATGCTCTTGCAAGTTTAGAATGGTTTTTAGTTTGTCTAAACAGGATGGCTCCCACTGTTTCTCGAATCCCTCCTCAAACCAAAAAGGAAGAATTAGTCAGGATCAATCTCACCGTACAATACTTGCTTAACCGTTCAGCCAGGCCAGTGTCGGTACTTCGAGGGAGGTTTTCCAACGCTTTCGCGAAGTTCCTTAATTAAATAACCTCTTTTCCCTGGGGGCGTAGCCCCGCTAACACCTTTCTAGACACCTACTTGGTTTATAGCATTGATCGTTAAGTGAGAAATTTCCCGAGGAGTAGCATATACTCACAGTAGGATCGGGATCCAAATATCATCGCGTGATGAAACTGAAGGAATCCTACCAGAATCATCACACTCCAAATGGTATGCAACACTAGCAAGTTTCAGTTCTTTTGAAACTCCCGATGTGGATTTTTGCCCCATGCTCTTATGACCTTGACTTTGGCCAAAATATCATAAGTCACATGTCAAGTTCTACCCGTCATTCTCCAGGTTAATTTGGATCCATCCGTACCTACCCTTGACTTTGGCCAAAATGGCGGTACGACTGTCCCAAACCAACGCATCTATCTATGCTACACATGAATACCCAATAGCTACCAATCACTATATCTTGACTTTGGCCAACATACACAGCTTGAATACTATTGACTATTCATGTGAAATGACGGAGGGCTACGAATGGTTTTGGCAAAACCGTGAACGTAGTGAACTTGATATAATCGATGGAACGAGATAGCTTTTAAAAGGAGTGGCTCAAGCTCCGCATTTAAAAGTTAGTTTTGAAAAGAACCGAGTGGTTTTCCGAAAGTGTTCCAACGATTTTAACTTGGTATATTTTCTTGCATTAGTTCTTTTAATGCGTGATATTCTTGCATTAGTTCTTTTAATGCGTCCTATCATTTAATCCTACCATTGCAGAAAACAACCAAAATATGACGTACGCTTATGCCATTCGCATTCGCCACGGGGCACCGTCATTACCCATTAGGTTACTTAACTAACGACAGAGCGGGGGCTGGGCTAGCGCGGCTATAAAACATAAGCAACGCCTAAATAATATCATATATAGATATATTGCAATGATAGCCATTTCAGATCACAGATGAACACATTGGATATACTAGGAATCCGCAATTCGTACGAGCCTGTAACGAAAAGCAGATTACACGGTCACGGTGAATAGCCAATACCCCACCCAAGACCCCTACGGGTGCGGCAAACTACCCGCCAAGTACCCGAAGCGAAGCAACCTCCCTCAACTCCGTGAGTAGGCCACTCGGCATTTCGGCATACCCGGTAGTTTGTGCACCCCCTCTATGGGTCTATCCTAGGAGCAAAAACCGTAAAAAGAAATTATACAATGACGGCTACAACCCCGACCCGGTTGTGCGGCCATACAAATAATTATTACATCAATTTACAAATTTACATGAATTGAAAGAAAAGAAAACTCTCGTCTCACAACCCCCGGCTATTCACCCAAGACAATCCAATGAATTCATATACACATTCCAATAACATTACAGATCACAGATTTGTATAACCCCCACTAATCGACATATAGCGATTAGCAGACGTTCACTACAAATATCACATCACAGATAAAAACCCGTCAGCTTAAGTCTTTAGAAGTTCGATCAAAAATACGGATTTTCAGGCCCCAAACACAAAATTTTCGTTCTGGAAAATCTGGGCAGAAAATACATATTTCAAAAATCCCAAAATACCCCCATCGAACAAACTGCAGTGAAGACGATCCAGAGAGGAGCTTAATCGGCCGCGGAACCGCAGCAATAGCAAGCTATTGCCGCGTTTCCGCGGTGGTTTGGTGAGATCTCTGGACCGTTTTTCTACAGTAGACTATAAAAACCCTGAGTCGATTTTTAAAGCATGATTTATTACTTTTACAGTACTTTGAAAATCGACAGCAAGTTTGATTTTCGGTGTATTTCGTGACTTTTTTCTTTGATCGATCTTCTAGTTACTTTGCTAACATGTTAGATAGAGTTTAACTAGGCTCTGATACCACTGTAAGTCCATGCTACCTCTCCCGGTACTTTCGGGCATGCGGAATTTGGTGAAAAACAATTTTCTAGAGGTGGTAACATGGACTCAAAACCGGATCTTTGTTAAACATCTAACTAACAACCTAATTAGGAGTTGTTAACTACTCGGTTAAGGGGGGTTATACCTTTCTTTCTTGAACTCCTTCGTCTTCAAGCCTCGATGGTTGTCCGGATCGGCTTCACCCCGTCGTCTCCTTGCGCCGAAGATCGATCCACCTGAAAGCTTCTACCTTTGGCTTCTTCTTCGGTCTTTGAAGAAAACTAGTTCACTTGGTTTGCTAAACCTTATGAACTAGAGTGAGTAGAGAAGAGTGTGTTGGGATTTTCTCTATGGTTCTTGGTTCTCAACACATGAGACAAGTGAACCATAGACTAAGGAGAGGGAGAGCAAGAGGAAGAAGATGAGAGCTCAAGAACAAGAGAGAGAATGAAAATGATAGAATGAGAAAGACTTTTCTCCCTTGGCTCTCATAATCCAAAACCATCATCACAAAAATAGTAATCAAGTATTGTGTAAAATGGTTCAAGTCAAAATGGCTAAATCATTTCATGCACTCATATTGCACAAGAGAACAAGAAAGTGAAAAGTCTTTGCCATGAAATGATAGCCATTGTCATCATGATGGTCAACTAGTCCAACCTAGTCAACCGGTCAACAAAATCAACAAGTCAACAAAGTCAACCCCTCAACAACCATGTCACCACAATACTTAATTAATATTATTGTTAATCATATATCATATTCTCATTAGGGTTGAGCAAAAAGTCAATAGTCAACAGTCAACGGTCAATAACCCTAATGAGAATCCTCTGCTTCTGTCTCTCCGCCAACTGTGCATACACACCCGCATCCGCGTTCCGAGGAACATGAATACAAACTGGATAAAACTAATCCCAATACTTACACTAGGATCTGGCTTAAACCAAAGCCCGCTAGTGTAAACTGTCCGGACACTAAATGTGCACAAGTGCACGGATGTGACTGAACCCTGTCACAAAACCATGCGACCTCTACTCTTTTGCCTAAAGGCGAATAGCTTTCTGTGTGGGACTCTAAAGACTCGACACTACGCTGGCAGTGGGTTTAACCATAGACCGCAAGCGGCACTACCTGTGCGTAACGGTCCCCAGGTAGATGCCGACAAGAAGACTGACGAGGTGAAACCCATCTGAACTCCTACTGAGCCTGAATGTGACAATCTCCATACAGTCCGGTCTGTTCGTCTGATACATCGCATGGCGGGCCTAGGGGGCGGTAAACGTCAGTCCCCTAATAGCGGTACAAGTCGTGTCGGAGTGAAGCCCAATACACCCTGAGATAACACTGGAAGCCTACCAGTATATCTCGCTTGCCCTGGCCAGGGACTACTCGTGTAATGGCTCTCCTAGACACAGCGCGATGTCAACCCCCAATACCGGGAAAGACGAATCCTGTCTAACCGTCACTGCCTCCAAGTGCTTCGGGACTGCACCCAACTACTACCTGTTTGCACGACTCCTTTGAGCCGTGGTAGGGTAGTAATCAAAGTACAGTGGGAACACACTCGAGGCGAAGTGATGGTGTCAAGTCAACGGACTAAGCTGTACTCATGTCACCTGGGAACTGATAACTGACGATAGGTATAATACCAACCGGTCAATTCCCGACGAGTCCTGTCCAGTGTACTCGTAACCCAACGAGCATCCGCATACTATCTCCGGTACGACGTACTGATGGCTGTGGGACAGACCATCTCCCACTCTGGGTTGAGAAGCGCATGCGCTAGTCTACTCCGGAGTATCGATGCCCTGTCTCGATAGTCCTGCGACTAGGGACCTGCATAAGGATGTGCTTATAGATTACCCAGCCCCCACTAGTGTGACTGCCATCACAACGCTGGTAATCAAGCAAAAGATCCTAAGGGCTCCACTAATGTGTATAGGCGATATACTAAAATAAACACATGTACACATTGAAGTAGAAACAAACCAAGTAGCATACTACTATTTTGAGCAAGATTGTATATACAAGTTGAATATCCCAAGCTTCCATTAAGTAATATACAAACTAGTATGATACAGTAATGGCCTCTAGGGCATATACACTAACAATGTATACCATTTTCTCCTCTTGCATTATGGGATTGATTTTTCCTCCACCATGAGCAAGGGGCCGGCCACATTTTTGAGGGGAGGGTGTAGGAAATTTCTACATCTCATTCTATGCTTGTATCAAAAATTTAAAAGCTCATTTCCTCTTGCTCAAAGTTCATTCTCCTCCACATCCATACAAGGCAACTTCATACCCGCTTGAGACAAACATTACTACACTTAGCCTACAGCATCCTTGGGCACATCGACTCGCCAACTTCGTGCTCGAGTTGCCTCGGTCTAGAGGTGGGATCCCGTAAAAGAACCCGGCGATGTGGTGCCCTTTCCGACGAGGAGGTGAAGACCGGAGATTCCGCGAGGAGATCGGGACGGAGGCCGAAGACCGAAGGACATGGATCACCCGGTATAGCATTCTATCCCGTCTTTTGTTAGCTAGCATTAGGTTAATGGTTACGATCCCGGTTTTAAGCATACGATAGCGCCGGTTTTCTAGTTGTGAAAAATTTTCGTTTCCGCATTTTGGCCTCGGAAAGACGGCCGGGCGCTACCGTAGTCTTACATGGTATCAGAGTCACGCCATTAACCTAGTATAGCTTGCTCTAACATGTTTACAAGTTCGATCGATCGGATTTTCCAAAAACCGCGTTTTCATGCATCAGTTTTCTATCGAATTTTTCCAGTGCTCTAAAAATTATTTGGTACATTGTAAAAATACGAGCAGGGTTTTTTAAGCATTCTGTGAAAATTTGGTCTCATGAAGTTACTGTTACACCGCGAAACCGCAGCCAAATCCATGGTTTGGCCGCGGTTCCGCCGCCACTTTACCTCTTCTGTGCACCAAATTTTTCCAGTGGGCTTCTGACTTGGAAATAGGGGTTTTGGTATATACTGTTTGGGCCCAGATTTTCTTTGAGTGCTACAGTTGTGCTTGGGGCCCACTTTGGTAAATTTAGTCGATCGAAAATTTTAAACATGTTAATTCACAGTATTTACATTATATCTGCGACCGTGAATGTCATTTGATCGGTAAATCCTATCTAACTGCTATAGCCTTTTAGACGGATTTGCGAACGTGACATTCACGTTGATGTTCTGTGTTGTGCTGTGATGTTGCGGATTGTCGTGGTTGATAGCCTGGATGCAATGGTAGTACAGTTTCGTTTTATATATACATTTGATATTGTGGGGCGAGCGTCCGACATGTGGACTGCCGTCACTGCCTGTTTGTATATTATTCTTTTGGGGCACGACCGGGCTGAGGTCGATATACCCGTTGTATGTATATTTTTATTTTCTGTACTAGGATTGCCCCGCGGAGGGGTGCACGGATAGCCGGGTTCTAGAAGGCAACGAGCCCGCATCTCATGGCGTTGAGACGGAGGGGGCTTCACTCTAGAATTGGCGGGCTATTCGCCTTATTCGTAGGGGGTACAAGTTGACCTAAGGAGGAGTGCACAAGTTACCGGATTCCGTGATGTACTGGGTGGTCCATTCACGTTGTTGAAAGGGGCTGCCTCGCTTCAGGTTTTGGCGGGTAACTTGCCGCGCCCGTAGGGGTCTAGGATTTCATTGCACAGGCTATCCACACGACCAGCGAAACGTCGGGTTTCAGTAGCGGCTCTATGAAACCTGGGGATCCCAGATATCTGTATTGTTCTGTGATGCTGATTACATTTCTGTGATGTTACATTTTATCACGCCTTGAGCGAATATATATATTGATATATATACTAGTAGATGTTGTATATGTTTTGCATCGGCGCTAGTCCAGTCCCCGCTCTGTCGTTAGTTAAGTAACCTAACGGGTGATGACGGGACCCAGTGGCGAATGCCGATGGCATATACGTACATCATTATTTTCGTTCTTTATTGGTGTGATCAATTGATGGGACTGCATTGATTCGGATCAATGCAAGCAAAACAAACCTATTCTGATGTTGTTGGAACATTTTTCAAAAAGCTGTTATTGCAAGGACGTTCTCTTTTGTTTTGCACAGTGGTATTCGGTTATGAATATCCAGCACCTCGGTCGACGAGGTAAGGGCCGAGATCCCTTCACCGGGAGTGACCCCTTGGACAGAAGTTTGCGTCAGGGTAATAACTTCACTATAGCCGATTACCTTTTGCTTTGCATCGTGGTATTCAGTTGGAATATTCTGCACCTCATTCTACGGGGAAAGAGCCGAGATCCCTTCACCGGGAGTGACCTCTTTAGCGAAGGTTTTCGCCACTATATTTTTCTAAAAAGCTATCTGGTTCCTTCAACGATATCAAGTTCATTACGGTAAAAGGTTTTGCGCCAAAAACCATTCGTAGCCCTCCGTCATTTCAGATTGGTATTGCTTAGTATTCGTGCTACGTATGTCGTGCTCAGCCGAGGCTTAGTGTGCCGTAGCTCTGTAATGCTTTTCTGTCTCATGGATATATGATTGGTTAGGACAGTCGTACAGTCATTTTGGCTCAGTCAAGGACTCGTGCGGGTGGGTCTAATGCAATCAAGATAATAACGGGTTGAATTTGACTAGGATCCTTTGATATGTTGGCTCAGTCAAGGTCACTTGGGTCCTAGGGGTAAAAATCACATCGGGAGTTTCTAAAGAAACTGAAACTTGCCAAACATGCACATACCTTCTGGAGTGTGGCGACGTGAGTGGATTCCGTCACGTTATCATGCGATGATAGTTGGATCCCGATTCCCACTGATGAGTTAGTTTACTCCTCGGGTGATCCCGACTAATTCTTCTTTCAGGTTTGGAGGAGAGTTTGACATTACAGTGGGAGGTTTCCTGATTAGATAAAGTGATAACCATTCTGATCTAGGTTTGAGTGCACGCTAAGTGTTTCTTTTCTCTCTCTCTTTGGCAGCGACCATGGCCCTACCCTTGACTATGACTATGTGACCAGATTCGTCAAACCTTCTTAAACACTGGCTTTTGGATTGTCAGAGTTGCATACCTCATTGCCACTCCTACTTTTACCCTTTTCTCCAGGACACCTCGTATTACTACGAACATCCACTTCCATTGGATAAAACCATCGTATGGTTATATACGAACTCGAAGGAACTTGTTCCAGATTCGAGGATGGTTTCCGGTTCTGGAGAAAACGAATAGGACTGTTCAGTTGTCTTTTCCTTTTACCTTCTCTCAGGTTGCGAGTGCTCCTTGGATTAGGACGGTACACCTATTATGCTAATTGGATAGTCTTCTTCCAAACCATAGTCTGGTGCCGAAAGGTAGGGAAGGAAGAAAACCATTTAGCCTAACGATGGTGTACAGAAGGTAATAAGTTAAGACAAATAAAGGGATTAGTAAGAGGGCAAAGTAAATTGCGACTGCTATTCACGAGCAAACCAAGTATTTGATTACCACTCCCATTTCACCTTTGTATTTCTCCAGAACACTCCGTATCACTATGAAGATCCACAGTTATTTGTATACTCCATCGTATGGTTATATACGAACTCGAAAGGAACTTGTTCCAGTTTGGGGATGGATTCTGGTTCAGGAGAAATAGGAATAAGGTTTATTCGGTTGTCTTTTATCTTCACCTTCTCTCGCATTGCGAGTGCTCCTAGGATTAGGACAGTACACCCATTATGCTTATTGGATAGTCTTCTTCCAAACCCTAGGCTGGTGCCGAACAGTAGGGAAGGAAGAAAACCATTTGGCCTAAAGGGGTGTACAGAAGGTAATGACTAAAGACATATGAAGGGATTTGGAGAGATGGCAAAGAAACATACGGTTACAGTTGTGAATCTGGATAATGGAAGAGGCATTACTAGGAATACCCGGATACCCCTTCGAAACATTTCAATGTTTCAGTTTCACTGTGTATTGTTAAAAGAAAACTGATTTCCCAATTAGACACTTGCTCCAGGGTATGTATTTACCAGATATGATTCTCACATCTGTATGGTTTTTATAGATGATGAGTGGGAGTAAGTTATTGGGAATTAGGTGATCATCCTCATTATATCAGAATTCGTTGTAATTGGTGATATTTGAGGAAATCACCTCGGTAGTTTGCCGGACGGCCAATATTTGGTTTTGAATATCCGTTGTTATGCACCAATTTCAAATTGATATATCTGTACGTCTATTTTTATAGAGTGAGATTTACCTTTTTGAAATTATGTCCATGACATTTACCTATATCAGTCGATGGTTAGGTAAGGAGTATTAAACAGCGGTGTAATTCTTCTTAACCATAAGTACAGTTTTCAACCTACGACACACAGGGAATGAGTCATTAGACTCAAGGAACTTATACAGAGTATTGTATGTTGTCCAGTGTCCATTAGGACAGAGGGGTTGGTACTTGTACTAGATTCTGTTTACTTGTGACTTCTCTGGGTCTTAGACATGTGTTTCGTAGAAACACAAGGTCTAAGTTTTGAGAAGTTATAGGTATAAGAATAGAGTAGAGAACCAGGTGTTGCAAGTATCGGGATTCTTCAAGGTGATCGAAGATGTAGATACTTGTGTATGGTGTTCAGTTGATAGTAATGATTGAGAGAACTGCTTCTCTTTCAGGTTACTCATAATTAGAAGCACTCCTAAGTTGAGTAATACTGATCGGCCTCTTTCCATTTAGTTGACATGCACTGGAGACAGCTGCATGATTTGAATATGGTTCAATTAAATCAGTGCCTCTGTTTCTGTATTGGATATAGAACAGTTCATATCTTGACATTGTTAAGGTACGGGAAGTTGTCCAGCTTATGCTTAAAACCAGACACTGGACAACTCAAGGCACGTTTCTGTAATGGTTGTTTGTGGGTTGACCCAGGTTATGACGAGGGTTGACTTTCTACCATCTGGAAGATCAATAGTGATATTGTTCTTGACTCGCCACGGTTTTAATAAAAATGGAAAAAAAATTTCAGAAAACAGTAATGGGAGTATGGTAGAACTGGAAGTGATTCCAGAACCACAAACGATTACTGAAAATTTGATAAGAACCTAAACATTCAATCTGGTTTGACATTCCATTGGCCGCTCCGCAGATATGGTGGGTAACCTTAGGCACTCGAGAGGTACTTCGGTATGCTCAAAGACGGTGACAGGGAGGTTCTTGTTTACCCAGACTTGCCATTGCTGTTGTTCCAGACTATGGGACCCGGCAGGAGGATGAATATAGCGTCATTCTGAACTAGTTTTAGAAGTGTACGTCTATATGACTCCGCCAGAGGGTTGTCATGGTCAGTGGGAGCAGCGGAAGCATAGTGAACAAGTGGCTTATGTCTATTTATAGACTAAAGCAGATATAGCGGAGATAGATCATCTATTTCTGATGTGACAGTCGTAGGTTTGACTTCATCAGAATAGGGGATGGATCTGTTAAGAAGGTAGTAGGGTGTGATGTCCTGGTATTAGGATGACATACACAGAGTAAGAAGTGAAATTCCTATACTACGATCGGTTATACTTTAGTTGTCACACAGTGGTTTCTCCACATAGGATATAGATGTTGTTTTTGCACTAGATGCAATAAGGTGATATTGATCCAATCCTGGAGAAACGTTCGGAAGCAGTTTTAGAACATAAGTTGATGTTCTATGGATATGATGACGGCATCCTCCTTCGGGAGACAGTTATCATTCCAGGCTTCTAAGGTGACCTAGATGACAGAGCGACTGTCAGAGTTATAGTTTTCCCTCTGACGAGGGACAGTAGTTTGGACAGGTGGTCCAAGCGGATACTGAGGGAGGCATGGCGCAGGATACTGATTATTTTCAGTTGACGATACAGTCTAAGAAATTTGGATTTGGAGTTCATTTATGAACTAGGTCCCATCAGATATCCAGACATATTCTAAGACAGGTATTGCTCATTTCGGGAGATGGTTTTCTCCGCGAACTTGAGATAAAGAGAGTCATAGAAAGAAACATCAAAGCGGATCCACTCACTGAGGATATTCCTTGGACGCATTAGTTTCGCAAACGGGTTTTGTGAAACTGATTAGTAGAGGAGTTGGGTGTTCGGTATCACACGGGCTGTGAGTATGCGACATCACAATAATTAGCCTTGAGTGCAAGTGGGAGATTGTTGGATATAGTACCCTCAGAGTCAATTATTGGATCACAGGCACGTGATTGCAATGATTGAGGGAGGACCTATGCCGGAAGGACAGTCTTACTCAAGATGATAATATGATATCTGATTTATCTTTATCATCGTGTACTGCTTTAGGTGACCTTACAGGTCACTATTGCGCGTTGATAGAGCCCTTAGGATTCTTGCTTGACGTCCAGCAGTATGATGGCGATCATATACGTGGGAGCTGGGGTCTATAAGCACATCCTTAAAAGGTCCCTGGTCGAGGGAGTTTCGAGACAGGGCATCGATACTCATGAGTAGACTAGTGTATACAGTCGAGACCCCGACGAGGGGCGGTGGCCGGTCTCACAAGCCACTAGTGTCAGTTGGTTCACCTAAGATGTATACATGTGCTCATTGGGTTATGAGTACACCGGACAGGACTCGCCGAGAACATGCTAGTTGGTCTTATACCTGACGTCAGATAGCAGTTTCCTGGTGACATGTGTACAGGTTAGTTCATCGACCTGGGATCGTCATTTGTCTCGTGTAAGTTCCCACTGTACTTTGATTACTACCCTACCACGGCTCAAAGGAGTCATGCAAACAGGTTTTAGTTGGGTACAATCCCGAGCCACATGGAGGCAGTGAGCGGATCTGCAGGGGTTCGTCTCTCCCGGTATTGGGGGTGAGGTCGCGTTGTGTCTAGGTGAGCCATTACACAAAGCCCTCGGCCGAGGCAGGAGATTTACTAGTAGGTATTCCAGTAGTATCTCAGGGTGTTCTGGGCTACACTCCGACACGACTTGTACCACTTTTGGGGGTCTGACTTTTACCAACCCCCGAGGCCCGCCATGCGATGCTCATAGACGAACGGACCGGACTGTACGGATATTGTCACTGACAGGCTCAGTAGGGTGTCAGGATGAGTTCGCTCATCGACATCCCTTTTAGTCAATACCTGATAGCCCGTTACGTATGGCTAATACCTCTGACGTGCTAGTGGTTAAATCCACAGCCAAAGTATTGACGAGTCTTTAGAGTCCCCCACAGACAGTTTCTCAAGTTTCGGGCGAAACGCTGTAGTGGCCGTATGGAGATATGGCAGGGTTCGATCTTATACGTGCGGTATTGTACGGATCATGATCGGACGGATAATACTAGCGGTCTTTGGTTTAAGCCGGATCCTAGTATTGTACAGTGTAGATTTTATCTCATTTCATTTGTATTCGGTCGGAATACAAATGCGGGTATGTATATACAGTCGCGGGGTTTTCCTGTAATTTATTATGGGATCAGTTTTCTGAAGTTTCCAGTTTGTATTCCGTTTCGGCCAGTTTTCCTTTGTTCCTTCATGGCCGGATTTTTCTGGTGGAGGGGCTAATTTGCATATTTGCAAATTAGCATTGTGGAAGGGGTTTCTTGTAAATGGAGAGATTATGATAACATCTTTGTTTTTTCTTTCATCATGGCTAGCATTAATGAGATGAGGATTGATGGGATTTGGATATGAAAGAGGGTGACATCTTTTTCCTGTTATCACACATTTATATATACCATTTTCTCCTCTTGCATTATGGGATTGATTTTTCCTCCACCATGAGCAAGGGACCGGCCACATTTTTGAGGGGAGGGTGTGGGAAATTTCTACATCTCATTCTATGCTTGTATCAAAAATTAAAAAGCTCATTTCCTCTTTCTCAAAGTTCATTCTCCTCCACATCCATACAAGGCAACTTCATACCCGCTTGAGACAAACATTACTACACTTAGCCTACAGCATCCTTGGGCACGTCGACTCGCCAACTTTGTGCTCGAGTTGCCTCGGTCCAGAGGTAGGAGCCCGTAAAAGAACCCGGCGATGTGGTGCCCTTTCCGACGAGGAGGTGAAGACAGGAGATTCCGCGGGGAGATCAGGACGGAGGCCGAAGACCGAAGGACACGGATCACTCGGTATAGTATTCTATCCCGTCTCTTGTTAGCTAGCATTAGGTTAATGGTTACGATCCGGGTTTTAAGAATACTATAGCGCCGGTTTTCTAATTGTGAAAACTTTTCATTTCCGCATTTTGGCCTCGGAAAGACGGCCGGAGCGCTACCGTAGTCTTACAATATCTTCTCACCCAAAAGAAAATATCAAGGAAATAGTTAAGGATAAGATTAAAGCAAAGGATTGGATCAAGGAAAATATTAGATTAGGTTAAGTGTCATGGTCACTAACATAGATTAGCACAAACAAACCCCCACATTAACGTGCACACGTGCGTGCATGCTCATAACAAATAATAATAAATTACTAATTAAATGTTATAAAATTTGAGGAACCCGAATTGGTAAACTTTTTACAATAAACCAGCATTAAAGTCTAAACTAATACTAACCGAAATCTAAGGCGTTACAATGATAATGTGATACCCCAGGTATTATCCGGTATACCCATTTATACCAGATAAACATGGGGACCCACTGTTAAAAATGGGGAATCTTCGGAATACATTTCGAAAGAGGACAGATCTGTACTATAAATGGAATGATACCACTCTTCAACACAGAGGCGCCTTTTAAGTGAACTGGCACTACAGGAGTTTGAGAACTCTGTAGTTAAGCGTGCTCGGGCCAGGGAAGTCCTGAGATGGGTGACCTCCTAGGAAGTGGCCCCTGGTCGGGTCCAGTTCGCTCCAAAGGACAAAATTGTGCGGCTTCGGCCAGAGCAGACAATACTCTCTGTATTGGGGGTGGGGCGTGACAGAATGGTATCAAAGCTGGTTCCTCAATAGTAAGTCTGCGGTTCGAGGACGACCATTGTTCTAAGTGGGGGAGAATGTGATACCCCAGGTATTATCTGGTATACCCATTTATACCAAATAAACATGGGGACCCACTGTAAAACAATAAGGAATCTTCGGAATACATTCCGAAAGAGGACAGATCTGTACTATAAATGGAATGATACCACTCTTCAATACAGAGGCGCCTTTTAAGTGAACTGGCACTACAGGAGTTTGAGAACTCCGTAGTTAAGCATGCTCGGGCCAGGGAAGTCCTGGGATGGCTGACCTCCTGGGAAGTGTCCCTTGGTCGGGTCCGGTTCGCTCCAAAGGACAAAACCGTGCGGCTTCGGCCAGAGCGGACAATACTCTCTGTATTGGTGGTGGGGCGTGACATGATGTGAGCATAGAAAGCATATCATGCAACATAGCATAATGATATGAGCATAGCAATATATCATAGCATGATGTAGAAACTCTACTGTGTAAGTAACATAACAATTATCAATGAAGAAAGTGTGTGAGCCGGCAAATCTGTGTAAGTGTAAAATACGCATCATCGATAATGGTGTAGGTGTACTAGCACAGATGTGTGTGTGTGTGTGTGTATAATGAAATGAGAATATCATGAACGTAGCAGCAAATCAATCGTAAGCACAGTTCTAATAGGTACGTGTATCTAATCCAACATCTACGTAAAGACTAAACTAAGCGGTGTAGATAGGGATTAAATATCTATAGCCTATCCGAGTCGGTGAATCTGTCAATCAGCATCCAGCCTCACAACATCACGTACGGTACAATCCATCGTACGACATCCTCTAATCAAGGGTATGGATCAATCATCAGGTAAAACTCATCACGTACGGTAATCCATCGTACGGCGGCATTAAACAATTAGGGATTCTATCAACCTATACAATAATGAGGGTACGGATCTAAGTCTCGTACGGCATATCACTCATCAATATCATAATTATATATAAATATCTCGTTTTACCGATCTTATAACACATCCATCTCAATCTTATGATATTCATTGATCTCGTGTCATATCCTTATACATCTCATTTCATATCTCATCGTATACTCTTTTCATCACATTAATATCTCACGTCAAGTTATCTTACATATGCAACTATCTTTTAGATCTTATGTTGTATTTATCGATCTCACTTCACGCTACTAAAATTCTCATACTTAGTCTCTTGCAACTACATATCAATATGTCGTGATTCACATTCGCTTTTCATATCTTTATATATCAGTTCGAGACATCATTTCTATCATATCATATCAAAGAGTCATATCCCTATAGCTTTCATCTTATATCTCGATATATATATTCAATCATTCATATCATCTCCAACTATCTTTTTTAACCATATCTATAGTTTTTTTATATAGGTTTCTCCGACTGTATTCAATATATCGGTTTCCATTCATAATTTGTGGGGGTGCTATACGCCATCCACCCGACTTCCCCCGTAGATGTAAATCTACTCACCTATGGAACTCCTCGTTCGGCCGTAGTCGATGTGCTTCGCCGTCTCGGAATCCATGTGAGGGTACCTACAAATCAACACATATCGCAATGTTATGAAACCAAGTCCGAAAACCGATACGGCACACGGTGCGCTCATAAGTTAGAACCTATAACCTATGCATGCAAAAACAACCAAACAACCCTCGTCGTTGATGTACAAACATCCAACGCCTAAATACAATATCAAATCTCAAAACCAAGAATCCCAATACCGGAACACATAGCTAAAACCATAACTAGGGTCGCTATTCTTGGAAACCACCAAGCCTAAAACCCCAATTGTACCAATCGCACATTCAAAACATAATATATATCGTAGAAGATAATATATATATCATCACCACGTCAATTAAAACCAACGTCTAATTATACCGAAAACCTAGTAAGCAACCCAAAAGAGTTTCGGTGCAAAGCCTCATGGATTAGCGATCTAGTGGCTATCATGTTCATCTAATATCATAATTAGGCTTCATAACTCTTAACTAGATTTTAAGCTCACTTATTTTCATCAATTCTAAATCCTAGTTTGCACAATTATACCATTTAGACAATACCAAAGCAACAATTTGCAAACTAACAACTAGCTTGGATTTTTCATGTCTAAACATGTTAAACTATACACATAACAATATCCAATTAATCAAAACCCTAACTTGATTTCAAAACCCTCTCTTGAATTTCTAAACTTGCAATATAGCACCATATAAATACCTAATTAATTTTGATTTAAGATTTTAACCAACAATTAAGCTTTAGGGTTAGGATTTATACCTCACAAACTTGATATCAAACTTGCAATTTTCAGCACCAAAATAGCCTCCAAAATGCTAACTTGCTCCTTGATCCAAGCTAGATTAGGCTAATGAATAATGGGTAGGGATTTAATTTAGAGTTTGTGGGATTTTTCTTTGATTTTTGATGGATTTTTTGAAGAGTTTTGAAGTGGAATGAAGTGGGGAAAAACTTAGGGCTGTTGAGGGGGAGGGCTCGGCCAAGTGAAGGGGAGGGGGTTTAGTGCAAGTGTGTGGAAAAATCTTGATTAAGACAACCATTAAAGCTTAATTAATGCACCTCACATCAATCCACCTCTAAATCATTTTCTTTTCTAATTTTCTTTTAACCCTAGAAAAACCTAGAACCCATAAGATATTTTGAGAAGAAGAAAACAAAGTATAAACTTGTAATTAAGTTGGCATGGTTCACACTTGTATAATTAACCCATTCCAATTTGTAATTACCACTTATTAAGTGTATAAATAAAAGCTTATAATAATATTTTAATTAAGGAAAAATATTTAAGTGAACTAATAATTATAAGCGACTAAATAATTACCGCATACCAGCAATTTCTTAGTTAAACTAGGTGTATTTAAGTCTATATTGAAAAATGATTATATCCCGGTTTTTATGGAAAACACAAATTATTTACCGATTAACGGAAAAATCCGCCTAAACGATTTCTGAAACGTTACAATCTTCCCCCCTTAAAGAAATTCGGTCCCCGAATTTAAATTTAAATCCCCAAATATTTAAACATTTCAATAATCAGCTCAAAACAACGGGGCTCCGCAATCACGGAAGATACAGAAATACCACAGCGCATCGTCTGTGCCTGAAAACGAGTATGAGACTCAAAATCGAACTTCGCCAAGCGTAACGCAATCACTGGAGTTATAATGGAGATACAAATCTCGAAATCTACTATTGAAATCCAATATACACTAGTCAGATACTATAATACGTATATAGTACGCATCCTTGGAAAAATCTCAAAAAACGGAATAAAACACATGCAAAATCTTTCCTGAGTCGTTGTGTGATGCGTAACTCACGGCACAAGTGACGGGCGCTCAATTGTAAAATAGTAAATATACTTATATATGTTTTGCTCAAATATACGTTCCGTCGTTTTTTTTTTTGAAATATCCCAAAAAGGTTTTCCTTTATAAACGTTCGTGTAACTCGCGGACAAGTAAGAAATAGCGAGACTATAACTCCTTTTTGAAAACCTCTTGTTAAACTTTGAATGCATGCAAAATACTCAGGTACTATCCTCAGATCAGTCCTGCTCGGCTACTACATAATATAGTGCCCATCATGAAAACAAAGTGCTCAAGAGCAAAATCTGCCTCAAAAGGCATATCCAACAATCACGTGCGTCTGGTGCGCACAGAAATCAAAGCCAAATACAAGTTCTATGAGTGTGCACAAAACCAAACTAAGTGCAACAGGTGTGCACGATAACATCTGTCCAGTGCAACCGATGTGCATGACAATAATATCAAGTGCATCTATAGTGCATAGAAATCTCAACCCAGTGCAACTAACATGCACGAATGAAAATTCCAATCGAGTGCACCCGGTGTGCACAAAATCACATCTCATATCATGCGCCCAACATGCGCAAAAATCCAAATCAAGTGCATCCGTCACACACAAACGAAATCTAAATCAAGTGCATCCAACATGCACGAATAAAAATCTAAATCAAGTGCATACAATGCGCACAAAATCCAATACCAAGCGCCTAACATGCGCAAAAATCCAACCCAAGCGCGTCAAGTCCGTAATAGGCATCCAGTGCAGTAGCATGCACGAAAATGAACATCAAGTGCAAGGTGCACAAAAACATAAATCTGGTGAACAAATGCTCAAATACATAAATCGGTGCAACCAATGTACGGAGTATAGATCTAGTGCAACCAATGCACGAAATACCCATCCGGTGCAACAAATGCATGAAAATGCAAATCTAGTGCTACAAGTGCACGAAACACGAATCTGGTGCAACAAATACACAAAACACAAATCCGATGCATCCAGTGCACGAAATATAATTCCGGTGCATCCAGTGCACGAAATACAAATCCGGTGCAACAAATGCACGGCGTAAAAATCAAGTGCAACAAATGCACAAAATACAAATCGGGTGCAACAAGTGCACGGAAACGCATCAATAACTCAAATGCGTAAAAAAACAACACCGAATGTACCAAGGTATATAAAATCAAAAACGTGTGCAACTATGTGCACAAATCCGTATCAATGCACTGCAAGCACATGTGAGCTATATCGAGTGCAAAAAAATCAATCGAGTGCGTACTACATGCACAAAATCAAATCAACCGTATGAAATCCACGAAATCATAAACGTGTGCAGCCAAGGCACAAAATCAACATCAAGTGCAAAAGATATGCACAAATCGCAACCCAACACAACAGTGTATAAAACGTATATCAAGTGCAATAACTATGCACAAAATGTAAATACCCAGTAGATGCAGCCATAGTGCATGAAAACAATATCATGAAACTCAATCATCAAAACTCAAATCCAAGCGATATAAACGTAATACTTGGATCACAAACACAAATCGCAACAAATGGCATTGATGTATACCTCCTACAATGTCGAAAAATGTTGGTGCGCCCAAAACTGGAAGAGCAAGAACATCCGCTTGCCTCTTGCTCACTTTCTGGCGTCCTCTGTCTCTGGGTCCTCATTTTCTCTGTGGATTACCAATCTCGCAATCCATCGTCTCATCGGCCCGGTCAGGTGTGCTAACGGAAACGATTCCGCTTTGGCACTCCTCTGGTCATCTCTCAGCCAATTAGCATGACCACTCGTAAAGCAGCATGTCACTGGCGTCGGCCCCTGACCCTTTGAATACACGTGACACAACTGATCCTCGGTGCAAATCTTATTGCAGAAGTGTCCTGGAAGGCACCTGCTCAAGGTCTTTTCCGATCTCGCCTATGCCGAACTATACGGAGGCTGGTACTCATGCATAATCTTTTCTTGCTTTCTGTACATCTGCGTTCTCAGCACAGCATATCCTTAGGAACTGTCAGTATTTCAACGCCTCTGTATACATATCTGATCTCTAATCTCAACGGGGAGTAACAAAAACTCGTTAACATCTCGCACGAACATCTTGTTCCACTCATTTTTATTTTCATCCACCTCGACGTCGCATCTTGCTATCTGCGTACTGCAATTGTTCTCAGCTACATTTAATCTGGAGTCTCTCATACAGACTCGAAATTACGAACTCGGTATCGTCATCACTCTGTAGAAGATATCTAGCTGAACACGTTCTCTATATCTCGCCCCAATCATCGAAGGAACACTCTATATTTGTCCGTTCTCGATCAACTCACAACGCATCTAAGTGGGGTCCTCTATCCGTAACTGGTCAACTTACTGATCTCCTATCGGATCATCCAACGAACAACGTCATCTCTGGATCGATCTACTCTAGATCTGAGTAAGATTTTCCACACTGGAAATCTTCAACTCAACGGGGCCTGCGTCAGCGCATCAAATCTGACGAATAACCTTCGTCTCTCAACTCAAAATAGTCTAGCTAGCATCTGTCGCATCTCTGCCTGAAAGCTCCAGCGATCTCAGCTCATAAAGTCTGGAGGCGACATCCCATCAATCTCAGCAACAGCTGGGTCATCCGTCTGCACGGTAGACGACATCATAAACTCTGAGGTAGGCTCTACATCAACAGTCCTCACACAACAGGCAACCTCTAACAATAGACAAATCATCCGGTGCAAAACCGAACACTCGTCTCAACGAGAGGTCACAACACAAATACTAAATCGATACGTTCCCATGTCACCAGAAAGCACGATGGTCAGTCCTCGTCCATAACGAGCTTGCCCTAACTGCATAACTAGCAGCAGCTCAATCTGCGCTCAAACCATGGTGACAGGAACCTCAAGCAAGTATCGACGAAAATAGATCAAAGGGATGAAAAGAATCAATAGATCCCAAAATGGATACATGATCATAAGGAGGAATGGAATCAGTGAGAGTATGATCATGGAAATGAATAGAATCAAGGATCTCAAATGGATGTATCATCAAGGGAACGAAGAGAATCACAGATCTCAAAATATGTACATCCTAAGGTTTCTTAAGTGGAGTATCGTATCGTAAATATGCCGCGGAACATACGTACGGTACGCCACTCTACTCAAGCTACCTACTCCATCAATCAGGGTCAGCCTATGCAACGAAAGTTCGGGTTTAATACCCCCATGTTCAAGTCTAAGTTCCGTAAGGTCAAGCCTAGGTTCCGAAATAAATTACGCCCCAGACACCACATAGTCAAACCTAAACTCGAACCAAGGTTAAACCTAGCACTCTGATACCAACTTTGTCACGACCCGAAAATATTAGCTCATGACCGGCACTTAAATCACGCAACGTCTACAGCCGTAACGTAACTTAAGTAAGCCGAAGCCCAGAAATCTAAACCTTTCAAAAGAAGTAAGTAATGTAAACATTGATAAAACATTTGGAAACCTTAAGTAAAAATCCTTAAACTTAATTTTATTTTCTTAAGAATTTCAGCAGCACCTCCTTTGTAAAAACTATCCCCGAAACGGGTAGAAACATAGAATATAAATAAAGTATCCCCAAACGGGAGCAAATCACGCCCAACGGCGGAAACAACCACCACAAGCATATATATGTATACGACGCCCAACGGCGAAGATCAACACAAAGGAAAATAAAAAGCAAGACATCAAACCCACCAAGCGAACATATAACCCATCGCTCTAAGTATCGCAACTACAAGTCTTGCTAAGTCTTACTACATATACAAATACTAGTTTTCTGATTGATGGAGTTGACTAGATACAATAGGAATAATAATACAAGAGTGGCACGAGCCATTGTGTACCACCTACCAAATGCAAATCAACTGAAAGCAAGCTGTGTGCAAGTGGTGCCGCTACTTATCAATGCGGTCTGCAGGGTTCCCTAGGACGGCAGCAAGGTTTCGGAAGGCATCGTCCATGCCAAATTCAAAAATTTGCTGTTCTAGCTAACCCTAACCCTAGAATTGTATACTAGAAATCGGACAGAATGAAATGCAAACACTTCGCAAGTAAAGTGAGCAAGGAATACAATCTTTGTAGACCGGTCCTTCACATCAATATATCCGTGTAGTAGTCCCTTCGCTGCGATCATGAACTCCGGACCCTAGAGAGGCTCCACAAGATGTATGGATCAAGCTTGCTAGAAGACTTCGAGGCCGCAGAAGATCTACGTCGAGGAGACACTAAACCAAGCTATCTCTTCACTAATTGTGGAATTAGTGGAGCAAACACCCTATACTAAATGGCAAGTAGTAGAGGATGATGAAGTGGGAAGTGGGATCACTTTAGAATTGATTTTCTCATATGTTTTCACTCATCTCCATTGAAGCTAGAAAGCTTTAGAGGAAGAAGAAGAAGAAAACTCTCACGGAATTAACCAAGTGAACAATAATCAAGTGAGGTTAGAAATGCAACCATGGTGAGTGTATGGCATACACTAACCCTTGTAGAGACTAAACTATAGCTAAGGGTTAAAGATTAGGTTAACAAATATCATTAAGTAAAACAAAAGAGGTGGAGGAAGTCAATGGTTCTACAAGTTTCTACAAATCCTAACCTTGACTAATTCCACCAATTTTGAATTTACTTAATAATAAATAAAACCTTAACCTAATCCTAGCATGGTGTAAGTCTCACACAAGTATGTTGCATGTGTAACCTAGCATGACAAATATATGTACACAAATATATATATATATATATATATCACATATATACAATGTGCACATCAAGTGAAAAAGAAATCTTAAGTGAGCTAATACTAGTTAATGTAAATTAATATATCAAATATATAATTATACATTAGATTATCAAATCAACTCTTGATTTAATAATCCGGTTATATCAATATATAACCGACTAATATCATGTATAACAACTTATCGAATCAACACTTTATCCGATAACCCGGCTATATCGCATATAACCGACCAATGTCACAAATCGCGAGAATAGAATACAGTATCTCATATAGTATCAATTTTGGTCCCGCACATATCACATATGCGCTCCTACTCCGTTTCGCTTGAGCCAGGAAACCTCTGTGTAGGACTCTAAAGACTCATCAATACGCCGGCAGTAGGTGATGATCATATCAAACACCCACAAGCCGCAAGCGGTCTGCTAAACGTAACGGCCACCCGGGTATTGAGCGATCAGAAGATCAACAAGCAAGCCTGCTCGTACTCCTGCGAATCCAATCAGTAACACTGCCGTACAGTCCGGTCTCTTCGTCTGATATGTCGCATATCTCGTCTAGGGATGGTAAACGTCAGACCCCAGTAACTCGATAAGTCATGCCGATATGAGGCTCATAACGGGTCGAGAAACTACTGATAATACTTACCAGTATATCTCTGAAGCAGCCCTGGCCAGGGACTTCCTGTTATAGCCAATAGAGCACAGCGCAACATCAACCCCCAATACCGGGAGAGACGAAACCCCTCCTATCGCTCATTGCCTCCATGTAATTCAGGACTGTACCTAAAAGCCACCATTTTGCACGTTCTCTTGAATGTGGTAAGGTGGAAATCAAAGCACAGTAGGAATCACACAAGACTCTATGACGATCTCGGGTCTACAGACTAACATGTACCAATGTCACCAGAGAACTGCCATCTGAGGTGAGGTATAATACCATCTGGGAGTTCTCGGCGAGTCCGTCCAGTGTACCCAGTCTCCACTGAGCACTCGTATACTCTCTCTGATGTCAAACACCAATGGATATGGGATCATCCATCGCCCATCTATATGGGTCGATAAGCTATACGCTAGTCTACTCTGGTATATCGATGCCCTGTCTCGATACACCCACGACTAGGAACATTTGAAGGATTTACTTAGCAACTACATTGTCCCCACTAGTATGATCTGCATCATAATCCCGGTAGTCGAGTACTCATCCTAAGGGCTTTATCAACATGTATCATAGAGATAATCAGTGTACATGTTAAGATAAAGAGCAACCAGATAGCATATTATCATGTCGAGCAAGAAATTCCTCCCTATATATGTCCAAGCATCTACTACAATATACATCGTATGTACAGTAATGGCCTCTAGGGCATACATATAACTAACAATCTCCCACTTGCACTAGGGCCATCTGTTGTAGTATCCCATACCCAACAAGCACCAGTGGTTGAAGTATCCCATACTCAACCATCCCATAAAAGTCTCTACTGGGAAAAAGCCTTTGTGAGTGGATCCGCCGTGTTAACCTCTAAGTCTACTCTCCTATCCTCGATCTTCCTGGAGATCATCCATCTCCATGATCAGGTGATACTGCCTAAGAATATGTCTGGATCACTGACAGGACGGGGGTTCCTAGGCCTAAACCACAACTCCATTGTCACCCAATGGTAGGAACAATGTTCATCTCATGAACTTATATACATCCAGAATGCCTCTTTGGTAGCATCCTTGGTAGCAATGTATCCAGCTTTTATCGTCTAGTTTGCCTCGGTATCAAGCTTAGAACTCTTCCAACATACCTTCCCTCTACTGAGGGTAAAAATAATGCCTGTGACTGACATTCAATCGACCTTACCACCCTGGAAGCTATCCAGTGATTCTCCCCAGGATCTATTGATACCATCTCACTACTCCTAGTGAGAATCCTAACATCCATTTAGATCTATCTCATAGATCCAAAACCCAGGATTTAAGAGATATTACCTTGATCCTATAAGGAGAATCCTTATGATAACAGGAGATTGACCGAGTGTAGCATTGGAAACTCCTTTCCTATCAAGAGTATGTCATCCACGTACAATACGAGGATCACCTATGGGAATCATCTCCAAAACCTAATCAAAACCCATGGCTCCCTTCACAAAAATTGATCCCCACCTCACCCTCATCAGATCGGACCAAGAAAAGCGGGATTTTGACAACATTGAAGAGATAGAGTTTTGCTTGGCTACACCCTTGAGGTCTAAATTCTTCCATTTAGTTTAGTTTGAGATTTATTGTATTCTAGATTAGTTTAGAATGTGTTTGGTTATGGTATGTGGTGTTTAGAAAATTCAAGAGAAAGGGTTTGAGGATTTTGGGGAATTAGTGATGTGTGGTGGCTGTACAAGACCCTAAGGATCAAATTCTAGACCTGGAACTGAGTTTAGAAAAGAGAATACAAACTTTAGAATTAACCATGTCGGTTTTGTGAAGATTGGTATGACTACAGGGAATCTGGAGCAACCCGGGGAATTTTTGAGAAAACCAAACAATACCAGGGACCAAATTAGGGTACTAGGAGACCACCCCGACCATACGAACCCAAACGGAGGCCATGGGACTGAGGAGGCCGGATTTTTAGGCCAAGTGGCCGGCCACATTGGAGGGGTTTGGGTCTAGGTTGGTCCGGTAGCACATATACACTATATACAGCACCCTAGACTTGTTTGTGAAACTCCTTTTGGCCTGAGTCAAAATCTGGGAGCACATTAGTGTGAATTTTGGATATGTTTTCCGTATTTTGAATGATGAGTTTTGATATTTGGATTTGTATTCGGTTGTTGAATGGTTGTACATCAACGACTATAGGTAATTTGTTGGTTTTGCATACGTGGGCTAGAGGTTCTAACCTATAGGCGATCCGTGTGCCGTTTTGGTTTCTGGACTTGATTTTAATAGCGATTGCGATTGTTTATTATTAAAGGTACCCTCGCATGGATTTCGAGGCGATGGAGCGTGGCGTCATCGACTTCGGCAATCGAGAATCAAGGTGAGTAGATCTATATCTATGGGGAAGTCGGGTGGATGGCGTATAGCACCCCCGCACACTTTGATGGAAACCGATTTATATATAGATTATGGTTAATGAAACCTTTAATAGAAAACTATAGATAGAGTAAAAAGGTAATTAGAAAACCATATTAGAAACTAAGGATAGTTAGAAGTGATATGATACGACTAGTATGTGATGACGGGATTTGAGGATGATATTTGATGATATTGCCGTTTAGGGTACTACAGGACTAGAGAGTCGACGTAGATATGTCATTCGAACCATACCTATTTCCAAACTGAAGAATCGTATGCATCTTTTAAACAGATACCTTAAGGGACGTTATAGATTTTCAAATGATATCTTTTCTTTAAAAACACCATAGCCCCTACTTTCAAAACTACGATTCGCATCTTTCAAAAACTGTTTATATGGTTCGGGTGTGTATGTTAGATTAAATACGTATGCTTATAGTAAAGGTAGAATGTATTTGTAAAATTGACTTGATGTGGGATATAAATGCGATGAAAAGAACATATGACGTGATATGATGATTTGATGATATGTTGGTATATGGATGCGAGTCGATTGAGATGATTTATACCCTTCCGGTCCCCTGATATGAGATTGTTGCGGATGTGACCTGGGACATAAGTATATAGAGATATTTATATATGTTGTGAATCGTGAGTGATAGCCGTACGAGACGTTAGGTCTGTACCCTCCTCGTTTTATAGGTTGATAGGATCCCTGATAGCTTAATGCCGCCGTACGATGATTTTCCGTACCTGATGAGTTTGACTTGATGTTTGATCCATACCCTTAACTAGATGATACCATACGATGGATTATACCGTACGTGATGTTGTGAGGCTGGATGCCGACTGCTAGATTCACCGACTCGGTCATGTTAGATACGTATACCCGTCAGCATTTGCATATGATTTACCTTATGTTGCATTCATGTTATTCGCATTGCATTACTTATACCTGTACTAGTACACCTGCACCATTATCGATGATGCGTATGTTACACTTACACAGATTTGCCGGCTCACACACTTCATCATCGATAATTGCCATGTCACTACACAGTAAGATTGCTGCATCATGATATGACTCCTTGCATGCCATACTTGCGTACATACATATTGTACAGCATACTTGCATAGATACATATTGTACACCTTACTTGTGTACATACATATTGTACACCATACTTGCGTACATACATCTTGTACACCATACTTGCGTACATACATATTGTATACCATACTTGCGGACATACACATTTGTACGTCCATACTTGCGTATATACACATATGCACCTTTATACGGTACTGCTTTCGATTTTGGAGATTTGGAAACCACATGATATATTTTAAAACTGGATTCATTTAAAAGAGAGGTTTTCCCTCGATATGTGCATATTACTGTTCCATGTTGCATGATATACGGTTATGCTTAAATTTTTGTTATATGTCGCATACATCATGCTTTACGCTTTTACGCATTGAGATATGTTGTTTTCATGAGATTTCTGGATTTGAGAACCGTGGCGATTTCAAAAGAAAGCATGTACTGTTTAAAAACCCGGTTTCTCTTGATATGATATTTCAGTGTGTCCTTTTCTCGGTTCTGAGAGTCGCATGTGAAACCCGATTCGAGAAGCGATAGGCACCATCTCCGGGTACATGGTGGACCCGGTGGATACCCCAGGGCGAGAAGACTCGTATTGTTAGACGGTGAGCCTGGCAGGGGAGCACTACCTACCGGTGATAGTATTTGGGCTCGGAGGATATCCAGAGGATACCGACCGGAGTCGAGAGATGAGATGGGCCGATCCAAATTGACGGAGCCCGAGGGTCGATCCAGACTGACAGAGCCCGAGTGTCATGCCCCACCCCCAATACAGAGAGTATTGTCCGCTCTGGCCGAAGCCGCACGGTTTTGTCCTTCGGAGCGAACCGGACCCGACCAGGGGCCACTTCCCAGGAGGTCACCCATCCCAGGACTTCCCTGGCCCGAGCACGTTTAACTACGGAGTTCTCAAACTCCTGTAGTGTCAGTTCACTTAAAAGGCGTCTCTGTATTGAAGAGTGGTATCATTCCATTTGTAGTACAGATCTGCCATCTTTCGGAATGTATTCCGAAGATTCCCCATTGTTCTACAGTGGGTCCCACGGACTCAAGAGGTGGCCCCCACGGATTCAAGAGGTGGCCCCCGCCCACTTAACATGACACTTTGGCGTGGCATTTTGTTCCGTGTGGCACTTTGCTCTGTGAGCAAGAACCGGGTCCCGACATTCTCCCCACCTTTGAACAATAGTTCATCCTCGAACCACAGACCTACTATTGAGGGATCTTCCCTGATACCATTCTGTCATGCCCCACCCTAATACAGAGAGTATTGTCCGCTCTGGCCAAAACCGTACGGTTTTGCCCTTCGGCGCGAACCGGACCCCACCAGGGGCCACTTCCCAGGAGGTCACCCATCCCAGAACTTCCCTGGACCGAGCACGTTTAACTACGGAGTTCTCAAGCTCCTGTAGTTCCGGTTCACTTAAAAGGCGCCTCTGTATTGAAGAGTGGTATCATTCCATTTATAGTACAAATCTGCCCTCTTTCGAAATGTATTCCGAAGATTCCCCATTGTTCTACAGTGGGTCCCACGGACTCAAGAGGTGGCCCCCACGGATTCAAGAGGTGGCCCCCGCCCACTTAACATGACACTTTGGCGTGGCACTTTGTTCCGTATGGCACTTTGCTCTGTGAGCAAGAACCGGGTCCCGACACCAAGGGTCGATCCGGACTGACGGAGCCCGAGATATGAGGATTTACGTGTCGATACTGGACACGGGTTTCATGATGTTTTCGAGTGTCGATGCTGGACACTCAGGTTCCATGATTTTGATGTGTCGCGAGGGACACACGTCGATTTATATCCTCATACCTTCATGCATATGCTTTTATGATATTTACATGCATGATGTTGTGTCATTGGTTG
This sequence comes from Agapanthus africanus, assembly GCA_030015575.1. NCBI lineage: Eukaryota > Viridiplantae > Streptophyta > Magnoliopsida > Asparagales > Amaryllidaceae > Agapanthus > Agapanthus africanus. The sequence continues at coordinate 315,102,067 of CM057350.1, read as the reverse complement.
ACACGTCGATTTATATCCTCATACCTTCATGCATACATACATTGATTATATGGGTGGACGAGATCCACATGCATACATACATTGATTATATGGGTAGACGAGATCCACATGCATACATACACTGATTATATTGTTGGATGACATCCACATACAGATAAACCTTGAGTATGTTATTGGCACATATGTAGATACGGTCACCCTAGATATCATAGTATTACCTTTATGATATAGTTGACCTAGAAGTCGTTGTTTATTCGATTTTTAATTGTTGATGTTTTTCTACTCACGAGTTGGCAACTCACCCATGTTGTGCCACAGTTCTTGCAGGTTGACTGCATGGATCCGTAGCGGCATCGCTGGCACATAGCTACATTTGGGTGATTTGCTTAGTAGGTGGGACATTTGTATCGTACCCACTATTGCATTTATATTTCATATTGTATCTAGTCAACTCCATCAATCAAACTAGAAATTGTATAAGTAATGAGACTTAGTGAGATTGTGGTTGCGAGACTTAGAGCGTAGGGTATTCCGCTACTTGTGGTTTTGATGTCTTGCTTATTTCTTTATCTTTTTGTGGTGAACTTCGCCGTTGGGCGTCGTATACTTACATATACTGTCTTGCGTAGTTGTGATCCGCCTTTTGGCAAAGAGCTAGCTCCCGCTTGGGGATGCCTTTATCATTATTATGTATTTGTGGTTTTGGATCAAAATATACAAAGGGGGAGCTGCTCAAATTTTTAAAAGACGAAACATGTTTTCAAACTAGTAAATTTCACTTGAATTTTCATGTTCATTTTCTACGCATTAAGAAAACTTTGATTTCATCATACCTTATTTTCAAAACTTCACCTCTTTTATTTTCTTTAAAAGGTTTAGTCTTCTGGGTTCGGCTTACTTGAATTACGTTACACCTTTAGACGTGGCGTGATTTAAGTGCCGGTCACGAGCTAATATTTTGGGTCGTGACAGTTCTTCACAGCTGTCCAGTGATTCTCTCATGGGTTGGATTGATACCTGCTTACTACACTGTCACGACCCAAAGGTACGGAACGTGACCGGCATTTAAATTACGAAGAGTCTAGAGGCGCAACATAATATAAGTAAGCCGAAGCCCAGAAATTTAAACCATTTAAAAGAAGAAGTAAAGGAAAACGTGTAGAAAAACAAGTTTAAAAGCAACATCCAATTTTCTCAAAAATTTCGGCAGAGTCTCCTTTGTAAAAATTGGCCCCAAACGGGTACAAACAAGAATAATATATATACAGCAATAAAAAGGCATCCCCAAGCGGGAGCTAGCTCTATGCCAACAGGCGGAAACAACCACACCAAGTACAATAATATACAACGCCAAAGGGCGAGGCTCAAAACTCAAAAAAAAAAAAAAAAATCCACCAGATACCATAATAATACAAGCGTGACTCTAAGGTCGAATAAATAACTGGTCCTTTAAACTTATCAAGTAATACAAGTTTGGTTGATGGAGCTTACTAGGTACCAATGAAATAAATAAAGTACAACGGCGGTCCTGATACAAATGAACCAACCTACCGTGCAAATCACCCTGAATGAAAAGATGTGCCAGCAAGCTGCCAAGGAAACCTGTACATCGAACCTGTAATAAAATTTGGCACAACGGGGGTGAGTTGCCAACTCGTGAGTAGAAGACATCTGCGAAAAGAAATCGAATGCACGACGCTGTCCTAGGTCATAATAATATACTAATATATCACTAGTCATCTAGTAGTGCAGGGTAATAAACTACGCGTAAGTGCAAATGCTCCGTGCTCGTGTCAGTGCCTCAAATAGTAATATGTCGTGTGAATGAGTATGCATGCACCATGAATGTAAAACAATCAACCCTGAAATCTGGATATATCTGTATAAAAATTCTTTAACTTTCACCGTAGTAAAATTTGTATAGAAGCCTGAAACATCATCGATGAAATCCATGGAAATCCGTGTCAAGCATCGACACAAAACATGTAAATCTCAAGTCTCAATACCTCATAGTCTCAATATCTCGGGCTCCGTCAGTCTGGATCGGCCCATATCATCAAATCTCACGACAACGGTCGGTATCCTCTGGATATCCGCCGCGCCAGACATCACCGGTAGGTAGTCTTCTCCTGCCAGGCTCATCGTCTACAACTCGATCTTCTTGCCCCGGGGTACCATACCGGACCCACCATGTACCCGAGACGGTTCATCCACTCCTCGAATCGGATCTCGAAATCCAACAGAAAACATGAAATCTCATGGTGGACGACGCATACATCACGAGAAAACCGCAACTTATATTTTAAAAAGAGAGGGAGAAAGAGAGAGAAGTTTTTATATATATATTCTTGCGGTTTTCTCCAAAATTCAGAAATCTCATAGAAATCCAAAATCCCAAAATCATGAGTAAGTAAATGGTAAGTGTCGGCATAAGCCCCATAATACTGCATGATAACATGAAAATGTGAATGCATGAAATGTCTAAGTAATAAATGCAATGTCTAAACTAACACCTGAGAGTAATCACAATACTATATTGATCTAGCCTTTAGCCGATTCTATCATAAAAGATAATATGTTCTAAAGTGTACGTGACATGGCAATTACCGATAATGTGTGTGTGAGCCGGCAAATAAGTGTACGTGGGACATGCGCATCATCGGTAATGGTGCTGGTGTCCTAACAGGCAGAGTTTCATGCTGACTAAAGAAACATATGTATGAACATGCAACTTGATGACTTCAATCTGAATGTAAAGGTAAAATGTGTACTAAACACTCATTTGGAATATACATATCTAACTACAACTATATGACTCGAGCCTCAACTAGTATCTGTAAGTGCACGGCGGCGCCCCGGCCGTCAAACCGACGCCGGAATGCGGAAGCGGTGAATAACTTAAATTTTGCGGACTTAGCAAACCGGCACCACCGCGCACTAAACACCCGGATCGTTACCATTAACAAGTCTAAGCTAACTAGAAGATGGGAAAGAGATATACCGACGATCCAAGTCCTCTGGTCTTCATCTCCACTCCGATCTCCTCGCGGGATCTCCGTCCGTCTCCTCCTCGTCGCCGGAAGTGCACCACGTTGCCTACATCGTTTACGGGCTCCCACCTCAATGCCGAGGAAACTCGGGCACGAAGCCGGCTACTCGACGTGCCCAAGGTTCGTTGTAGAATATGTAGTGAGCAAGTCTCATTTTTGGGGGTTTGTGGAATTGCCATTGGTGAAGGAAAAAAGAGCTTGGAGAGAGGTGAAGGGAAAAAACTAGCATCCAAAAGAAATGAGAGTATCATATATTTTCTCCACACTACAAATGAAGCATTTTCCTTATCCCACCAATAGTGGCCGGCCCCCCTTTGTTCATGTGTGATTGGAGAGAGAAAAAGCAAGGGGGGGAAGGAACCATCATACAAGGGAGAGGTCAAGTCATGATGTGTAGAAATGATGACTAGAAAAACCAACACACCAAAAACCATCCATCAAACATGATGACTCAAAAAGTCATGCCATCATGAAGATACAAGTCAAGCAAGGTCAAAGGATGGCACCCATCATGAAAACCATCATGATACAAATATACAAAGACCCCCTTCCACAATAGCTTATTTGCAACAATGCAAATAAACCCTCCTCCACCAAACTTCGGCCAATGAACGGAACAATGGAAATTGGCCGAAACGGAAAGCAAACTGGCAACTCCAGAAAACTGGTCCCGTAATAAATTACGGGAAAACCCCGATACTGTGCATACACACCCGCATCTGTATTTCGACCGAAATACAAATGCAATGAGACAAAATCTCCACTGTACTATACTAGAATCCGGCTTATACCAAAGCCGGCTAGTAATATCTGTTCGATCCTGATCCGTGCAATACCGCACGTATCTGATCGAACCCTGCCATATAACCATACGGCCTATAGTACAGACTGTCCGATCCTGATCCGTGCAATACCGCACGTATCTGATCGGACCTTGCCATATCTCCATACGGCCTCTACAACCTTTCGCCCGAAAGCTGAGTAACTGAAAGTATGGTGGACTCTAAAGACTCGTCAATACTATGGCTGTGGATTTAACCACTAGCACGTCAGAGGTATAAGCCAATACGTGACGGGCCACCAGCTATTGACCAAAAGGGACGTCGATGAGGAAGCTCACCCCGACACCCAACTGAGCCTGTCAGTGACAATATCCGTGCAGTCCGGTCCGTTCGTCTATGAGTATCGCATGGCGGGCCTAGGGGGTTGGTAAAAGTCAGACCCCCAAAAGCGGTACAAGTCGTGTCGGAGTGTAGCCCAGAACACCCTGAGATACTACTGGAATACCTACCAGTAAATCTCCTTGCCTCGGCCGAGGGCTTCGTGTAATGGCTCTCCTAGACACAGCACGACCTCACCCCCAATACCGGGAGAGACGAACCCCTGAAGATACGCTCACTGCCTCCATGTGGCTCGGGACTGTACCCAACTAAAACCTGTTTGCACGACTCCTTTGAGCCGTGGTAGGGTAGTAATCAAAGTACAGTGGGAACTCACACGAGACAAATGACGATCTCCAGGTCGATGAACTAACCTGCACACATGTCACCAGGGAACTGCCATCTGACGTCTGGTATATGACCAACTAGCATGTTCCCGGCGAGTCCTGTCCGGTGTACTCATAACCCAATGAGCACCTGTATACATCTTAGGTGATCCAACTGACACCAGTGGCTTGTGAGACCGGCCACCGCCCCTCGTCGGGGTCTCGACTGTATACACTAGTCTACTAATGGAGTATCGATGCCCGATCTCGAAACTCCCACGACTAGGGACCTTTTAAGGATATGCTTGTAGACCCCCAGCTCCCACTTATATGATCGCCCTCATACTGCTGGTGGTCAAGCAAGAATCCTAGGGGCTCTATCAACGTGTAATAGCGACGTGTCATGTCACCTGAAGCAGTACACGATGATAAAGGTAAAACCAGATAGCATACTATCATCTCGAGTAAGACTGTCCTACCGGGATAGGTCCTCCCTCAATCATTACAATCACGTACCTGTGACCTAATAATTGACTCTGAGGGCACTATCTCCAACAATCTCCCACTTGCACTCAAGGCTAATTATTGCGATGTCGCATACTCACAGCCCGTGTGATACCGAACACCCAACTCCTCTACTAGTCAGTCTCACAAAGCTCGTTTGCGGAACTATTGCGTTCGAGGAATAGCCTCAGTGAGTGGATCCGCTTAGCTGTTTCTTTCTATGTCTCTCTATATCTCAAGTTCGCGGAGAAAACCATCTCCCGAAAAGAGCAATACCTGTCTCAGAATATGTCTGGATGTCTGATGGGACATAGCTCATAAATGAACTCCAAATCCAAACTTCTTAGACTGTATCGTCAACTGAACTTAATCAGTACCCTGCGCCATGCCTCCCTCAGTATTGCCTTAGACCACCTGTCCAAAATACTGCCCCTCGTCAGAAGGAAAAACTATAACTCTGACAACTTCCTTGTCGTCCATGTCACCTTGGAAGCCTGGAATGATAACTGTCTCCTGAATGAGGCTGTCGTTATCATATCCCTAGAACATCCACTTATGTTCTAAAACTGCTTCCGACTGTTTCTCCAGGATTGGATTAATGTCAACTTATTGCATCTAGTGCAAGAACAACATCTGGTGTGGTACTTGACATCTCACGATTGACTCAATTGCCTGAGCAAGTGATCTGCCAATCATGCACGTCCCTCTCCCCTTTAGTCTGTAAGACACCTTTGGAGAGGGTGACTCCATTACCTGCAGGTACACTACCGTGCCAGGAGTCGTCCATCCTAAATACTCTTAGAATGCTGTTAAGTACCCTGATTGGGAAACCACCCAAATCTAGATCTAAAACCATAGATCTAGTAACCAGTATGTCTGATATAAAATCCATTTCCTTTGTGGAGAAACCACTGTGTGACAACCAAAGTATAACCGATTGTAGTGTAGGAGTTTCTTTTCCTACTCTGTGTATATCATCCAAATACCAGGATATCACACCCTACTACCTTCTCAACAGATCCATCCCCTATTCTGATGAAGTCAAACCCATGACTGTCACATCAGAAATAGATGATCTATCTCCGCTATATCTGCTTTAGTCTATAAATAGACATAAGCTACCTGTCCACCAATGCTTCCGCTGCTCCCACTGACTACGACAACCCTCTGGCAGAGTCATATACACGTGCACTTCTAAAACTAGTTTAGAACGACGCTATACTCATCCTCCCGCCGGGTCTCGCAGCCTGGAACAACAGCAATGGTAATTGTGGGTAAACAAGAACTTCCCTGTCACCGTCCTTGAGGCTACCGGAGCACCTCTCGGGTGCCTGAAATTACCCACCTTATCTGCGGAGTGGCCAATGGAATGTCAATCCAGATTGAATCTTTAGGTTCCTTATCAAATCTTCAGTAATCGTTTGTGGTTCTGGAATCATTTCCAGTTCTACCATACTCCCACTACTATTTTGAAAAAATCCATTTTTAATTTAAAACCGTGGCGAGTCTAGAACAATATTGCTATTGTTCATCCAGATGGTAGAAAATCAACCCTCGTCATAGCCTGGGTCAACCCACAAACAGCCATTACAGAAACGTGCCTTGAGTTGTCCAGTGTCTGGTTTTAATCATAAACCGGACAACTCCCCGTACCTTAACACCGTTAAGATATGAACTGTTCTATATCCCTTATAGAAACAGAGGCACTGATTTAATTGAACCAGATTCAAATCATGCAGCTGTCCCCAGTGCATGTCAACTAAATGGAAGGAGGCCAATCAGCGTTACTCAACTTAGGAATGCTTCCAATTATGAATAACCTGAAAGAGAAGCAAGTTCTCTTTATCATCACTATCAACTGAATACCATACACAAGTATCTACATCTTCGATCTCTTTGAAGAATCCCGATACTTGCTATACCTGGTTCTCTACTCTATTCAAATACCAATAACTTCTCCAAATTCGGACCCTGTGTTTCCATGAAACACCTGTCTAAAAACTAGAGAAGTCATAAGTAAACTGAATGTAGTACGAGGACCAACCCCTCTGTCCTGATGGACCCTGGACAACATACAATACTCTGTATAAGTCCCTTGAGTCTGATAACTCATTCACTGTGTGTCGTAGGTTGAAAACTGTACTTATGGTCAAGAAGAATTACACCGCTGTTTAATGCTCCTTACCTAACCATCCACTGATATAGGTAAATGTCGTAGACATAATTTCAGAAAGGTATATCTCACTCTATGAAAATAGACGTACAGATATATCAATTTGAAATTGGTGCATAACAGCGGATATTCAAAACCAAATATTTGCCGACCGGCAAACAGCCCAGGTGATTTCCTCAAATATCACCGATTACAACGAATCCCGATATAATGAGGATAATCACCCAATTCCCAATAACTTACTCCCACTCATCATCTGTAAAACCATACAGATGTGAGAATCGTACCTGGTAAATACATACCCTGGAGTAAGTATCTAATCGGGAAATCAGTTTTCCTTTAACATTACACAGTGAAACTGAAACATTGAAATGTCTCGATGGGGTATCCCGGTATTCCTAGTAATGCCCTTTCCATTATCCAGATTCACAACTGTAACCGTATAATTCTTTGCCACCTCTCCAAATCCCTTCATATGTATTTAGTCTTTACCTTCTGCACACCCCTTTAGGCCAAATGGTTTTCTTCCTTCCCTACCGTTCGGCACCAGCCTATGGTTTGGAAGAAGACTATCCAATAAGCATAATGGGTGTACTGTCCCAATCCTAGGAACACTCGCAATGCGAGAGAAGGTGAAGATAAAAGACACCTGAATGTACTTTGTTCCTATTTCTCCTGAACCAGAATCCATCCCCGAACTGGAACAAGTTCCATTCGAGTTCGTATATAACCATACGATGGAGTATCCAAATAAACTGTGGATCTTCGTAGTGATACGGAGTGTCCTGGAGAAATACAAAGGTGATGTGGGAGTGGTAACGAAATATTTGGTTTGGTCGTGAATATCTGTTGCAATTTACTTTGCCCTCTTACTAATCCCTTGCTTTGTCTGAACTTAATACCTTCTGCACACCATCGTTATGCTAATTGGTTTTCTTCATTCCCTACCGGTCGGCACCAGCCTAAGGTTTGGAAGAAGACAATCCAATTTGCGTAATAGGTGTACTACCCCTAAACCAAGGAGTACTCGTAACCTGAGAGAGGGTAAAAAGAAAAAGACAACTGAATAATCCTATCCGTTTTCTCCAGAACCGGAAACCATCCTCGAATAAATTCTTTCGAGTTCGTATCTAACCATATGATGGTTTTGTCCAATGGAAGTGAACGTTCGTAGTAAAACGGGGTGTCCTGGAGAAAAGGGTAAAAGTAGGAGTGGCAATGAGGTTTGCAACTCTGACAATCCAAAAGCCAGTGTTTAAGAAGGTTCGGTCAACTTGGTCACTGAGTCATTGTCTTAGGGTCAGGTCAATGGTCGCAGCCAAAGAGAGAGAGAGAAAAGAAACACTCAGCGTGCACTCTAATCTAGATCAGAATGGTTACCAATTTATCTAATCTGGAATCCTCCCACTGTACCTCAAATTCTCCTCCAAACCTGAAAGAAGAATTAGTCGGTGTCACCCGAGGAGTAAACTAACTCATCAGTGGGAATCGGGATCCAACTCTCATCGCATGACAATGTGACGGAATCCGCTCACGGTGTCACACTCCAGAAGGTATGCGCATATCTGGCAAGTTTCAGTACTTTTGAAACTCCCGATGTGATTTCTGCCCCATGCTCTTATGACCTTGACGAAGGTCAACAAATCATAAGTCACATGTCAAGTTCTACCCGTCATTCTCCAGGTTAATTTGAATCCACCCGTACAAGCCCTTGACGAAGGTCAACAAGGCTATACGACTGTCCCAAACCAACGCATCTATCTATGCAGCAGAAAGGTAACAAGCAGCTACCATACACTATGCCTTGACGAAGGTCAACAAACATAGCATGAATACTACGTGCTACCCGTCTGAAACGACGGAGGGCTACGAATGGTTTCTGGCGAAAACCTTTAACGTAAAGAACTTGATATCGTCGAAGGAACGAATAGCTTTTTAGAAATATAGTGACGAAAACCGTTGCTAAAGAGGTCACTCCCGGTGAAGGGATCTCGGCTCTTTCCCCGTAGAATGGGGTGCAGGATATTCCAAATGAATACCGCGATGCAAAGCAAAAGTGATCGGCTATAGTGAAGTTAATGCCCTAACGCAAACTTCTGTCCAAGGGGTCACTCCCGGTGAAGGGATCTCGGCCCTTGCCTCGTCGACTGAGGAGCAGGATATTCCAACTGAATATCACGATGCAAAACAAAAGTGAACGTCCTTGCAATAACAGCTTTTTGAAAAAGTGTTCCAACAACATCAGATTAGGTTTGTTTTTAACTTGCATTGATCCGAATCAATGCAGTCCCATCAATTGATCACACCAAAAAGAACGAAAATATACTGATGTACGTATATGCCATCCGCATTCGCCACTGGGTCCCGTCATTACCCGTTAGGTTAGCTAACTAACGACAGAGCGGGGACTGGACTAGCGCGGATGTAAAACATATACAACATCTACTAATATATATACCAATATATTATATTTCGCTCAAGGCGTGAAAGAAATGCAACATCACAGAGAATGAACAGCATCACAGAAACAATACAGATATCTGGGATCCCCGGGTTTCACAGAGCCACTACTGAAACCCGACGTTCCCCTGGTCGTGTGGATAGCCTGTGCAATGAAATCCTAGACCCCTACGGGTGCGGCAAGTTACCCGCCAAAACCTGAAGCGAGGCAGCCCCCTTCAGCGCCGTGAATGGACCACCCAGCACTTCACGGAATCCGGTAACTTGGGCACCCCTCCTGGGTCAACCTGTACCCCCTACGAGTGCGGCGAATAGCCCGCCAATCCTAGAGTGAAGCCCCCTCCGTCTCAATGCCATGAGATGCCGGCTTGTTGCCCTCCAGAACCCGGCTATCCGTGCACCCCTCCGCGGGGTAATCCTAGTACAGAAAGTAAAATATACATACACCGGGTACATCGACCGCAACCTGGCCGTGCCCCAAAATAATAATACAAACAGGCAGTGACGGCAGTCCACATGTCGGACGCTCGCCCCGCAATATCAAATGTACATAATACCACAAAAACTGTACTAGCATTGCATCCAGGCTATCCCCCACGACCTATCCGCAACATCACAGCAAATACATAGAACATCAACGTGAAAGTCACGTTCGCAAATCCGTCTAACCGGGCTATAGCAGTTAGACCGGATTTACCGATCGAGTGACATTCACGGTCGCAGACATAATGTAAATACTGTGAAAAATGTGTTTAAAATTTTCCGATTGATCAAACAATTAACAAGTGGGCCCCAAACCAATACTGCAGCACTCACAGAAATAATTGGCCCAATTTTAATATTCCAAAACCCATACTTTAAGCCCAGAAAACTACTGAAGAAATTTGATGCAGGGATCAGAACAGTAAGCGGCGGAAGGGCGGCGCTTAAGGAAGGTCAGGCCGCGCTTCCGCGCTTGTACTGTTGACTGACACTCTCGAATTTTCTCAGTAGCCTTGAAATCTCCAGTACATTAATATTTTACAACCTGAAAAAATTTTCAAGACCAAAAATTTTCAACAGAAAACTGATGCGACAAAATACGGGTTTTTGGACTTTTTGATCGATCGGAAATGCAAACACATTACACAAAGCTAGACTAAGTTAATGGCGAGGCTCTGATACCACTGTAAGTGCACGGCGGCGCCCCGGCCGTCAAACCGACGCCGGAATGCGGAAGCGGTGAATAACTTAAATTTTGCGGACTTAGCAAACCGGCACCACCGCGCACTAAACACCCGGATCGTTACCATTAACAAGTCTAAGCTAACTAGAAGATGGGAAAGAGATATACCGACGATCCAAGTCCTCCGGTCTTCATCTCCACTCCGATCTCCTCGCGGGATCTCCGTCCGTCTCCTCCTCGTCGCCGGAAGTGCACCACGTTGCCTACATCGTTTACGGGCTCCCACCTCAATGCCGAGGCAACTCGGGCACGAAGCCGGCTACTCGACGTGCCCAAGGTTCGTTGTAGAATATGTAGTGAGCAAGTCTCATTTTTGGGGGTTTGTGGAATTGCCATTGGTGAAGGAAAAAAGAGCTTGGAGAGAGGTGAAGGGAAAAAACTAGCATCCAAAAGAAATGAGAGTATCATATATTTTCTCCACACTACAAATGAAGCATTTTCCTTATCCCACCAATAGTGGCCGGCCCCCCTTTGTTCATGTGTGATTGGAGAGAGAAAAAGCAAAGGGGGGAAGGAACCATCATACAAGGGAGAGGTCAAGTCATGATGTGTAGAAATGATGACTAGAAAAACCAACACACCAAAAACCATCCATCAAACATGATGACTCAAAAAGTCATGCCATCATGAAGATACAAGTCAAGCAAGGTCAAAGGATGGCACCCATCATGAAAACCATCATGATACAAATATACAAAGACCCCCTTCCACAATAGCTTATTTGCAACAATGCAAATAAACCCTCCTCCACCAAACTTCGGCCAATGAACGGAACAATGGAAATTGGCCGAAACGGAAAGCAAACTGGCAACTCCAGAAAACTGGTCCCGTAATAAATTACGGGAAAACCCCGATACTGTGCATACACACCCGCATCTGTATTTCGACCGAAATACAAATGCAATGAGACAAAATCTCCACTGTACTATACTAGAATCCGGCTTATACCAAAGCCGGCTAGTAATATCTGTTCGATCCTGATCCGTGCAATACCGCACGTATCTGATCGAACCCTGCCATATAACCATACGGCCTATAGTACAGACTGTCCGATCCTGATCCGTGCAATACCGCACGTATCTGATCGGACCTTGCCATATCTCCATACGGCCTCTACAACCTTTCGCCCGAAAGCTGAGTAACTGAAAGTGTGGTGGACTCTAAAGACTCGTCAATACTATGGCTGTGGATTTAACCACTAGCACGTCAGAGGTATAAGCCAATACGTGACGGGCCACCAGCTATTGACCAAAAGGGACGTCGATGAGGAAGCTCACCCCGACACCCAACTGAGCCTGTCAGTGACAATATCCGTGCAGTCCGGTCCGTTCGTCTATGAGTATCGCATGGCGGGCCTAGGGGGTTGGTAAAAGTCAGACCCCCAAAAGCGGTACAAGTCGTGTCGGAGTGTAGCCCAGAACACCCTGAGATACTACTGGAATACCTACCAGTAAATCTCCTTGCCTCGGCCGAGGGCTTCGTGTAATGGCTCTCCTAGACACAGCACGACCTCACCCCCAATACCGGGAGAGACGAACCCCTGAAGATACGCTCACTGCCTCCATGTGGCTCGGGACTGTACCCAACTAAAACCTGTTTGCACGACTCCTTTGAGCCGTGGTAGGGTAGTAATCAAAGTACAGTGGGAACTCACACGAGACAAATGACGATCTCCAGGTCGATGAACTAACCTGCACACATGTCACCAGGGAACTGCCATCTGACGTCTGGTATATGACCAACTAGCATGTTCCCGGCGAGTCCTGTCCGGTGTACTCATAACCCAATGAGCACCTGTATACATCTTAGGTGATCCAACTGACACCAGTGGCTTGTGAGACCGGCCACCGCCCCTCGTCGGGGTCTCGACTGTATACACTAGTCTACTAATGGAGTATCGATGCCCGGTCTCGAAACTCCCACGACTAGGGACCTTTTAAGGATATGCTTGTAGACCCCCAGCTCCCACTTATATGATCGCCCTCATACTGCTGGTGGTCAAGCAAGAATCCTAGGGGCTCTATCAACGTGTAATAGCGACGTGTCATGTCACCTGAAGCAGTACACGATGATAAAGGTAAAACCAGATAGCATACTATCATCTCGAGTAAGACTGTCCTACCGGGATAGGTCCTCCCTCAATCATTACAATCACGTACCTATGACCTAATAATTGACTCTGAGGGCACTATCTCCAACAGTATCTATCTAACCCCCTAAGGAACTAAACTAAAGGAACTAGTCGATAGGAAAATAAAAATCCACCTAAGGTCTGAGTCCATATCTGTAATAGTCGGCGATCCAGCCTCAATAGCGTCACGTACGTAGTACGGCTTCCTCGAATCAAGAGCGCGGATCAATCATCACATCTATGCCTCGTACAGTAAAATCCATCGTACGGCATCCTAATATCGGGGTACGGGTCAAGTATCACCTACGTACATCATCATTCGTATAATATCATCATCAAATAATGTCATGATCAAAGGTACTATACTGTAATCGCATACATCCCAATATCATCAATCATATATCATAGTCTGCGAACATATACGTCGTCAATTGTTCCTCAGAAATATCATGTCATATATATCATATCGTAATCAGGTCACACATATATTATATCGTAATCAAGTCACGCATATATCATATCATAACCAAGTCACACATATATCATATCGTAATCGAGTCACAGGTTACGGTCCGGGTTCTATTCTAGAGTCTCGTATATCTCAATGTCATCATCACCTATTATCGTTTATGTATACATATCCATTCTCTCATTTTCCAACGATCCGCTAAGATCGTAAAATGACTGTATAGCCAAGAGATCACGGCATCAAGCCCAGTTATATCGTCTCATCCCCATGTATCATATAACATCCTTATATCATATATACATGTTGTGTATATATACACGTACACACATTCCTACTTATATATACACATACACATATACACCAAGCCAAGTTTCTGTGTGTGCGTGTGTGTGTCTACCTGAAACTTACGAATTTCCTCCAAGACATTCCTCCTCTGGTAAAGTCTATCTAAATCGGTCTAGTCCAACTTAAGGTCTTTAATAGGGTCCTACTCGCCAAGAATCTAAGGTCACGTCCGACTTCCTAATGACAATAAGCAATATCCCTATTCTACGTTTGCGGGGGTGCTAAACGCCATCCACCCGACTTCCTCCGTAGATATACATCTACTCACCTGGTCCTTGTCTGCCGAAGACGATGTCGCCCTCCTCTTCTTCCTCGTCCGAAGTCTACGAGAGGGGTACCTATACGCAAACATATATAATATCGTAAACTGAATCACGGACAAAACCAAAACGACGCACGAAACGCGCATAGGTTAAAACCTATGACCCGCTCATGCAAAAGAACCAATTATCGCTCGATATCGGCGTACAAACGCCGATTGATCGAGATAAAACACCAACAAACAACTCGTAGTTTTAAACTCGTTACTTATAATATAAAACACGATTTAATTCATCGAAACCCTAAAATCGATCAAATCGTCCAAATCCGCAAAACCTTGAAAATGTCAATTTACCGTTTTACTTCAAAACTTGATGTTTAAAAGAAACTAATGGTCATAATATTCATTAAATAACATAACTAGATTATAGAAACCATTACCATATTTTTCTCACACCATTTTGTGTTAATTTAAAATTTCTAGTTTGCAAATTAGCCAAAATTAACACTTGTTCAGCAAAAATTCACAATTCCACTACTAAACTTGATTTTGCATATATTAAAGTGTTAAACCACTCCATGAAACCTTAAGAATGAGTTAAAGCCCTAATTAGATTTTTAATACTACATTTTAAATTAATTTCTAAAACCTATTTTACCGAAATAGCATATTTATCACATTATATTAACTAACAATTTGAAACTAATAATTAGATTAGGTCTTTCATTCATTTAACATGTTAATATTCTCATTAAAACCATAATATAATGATAAAAACCATAATTAGAATTTTAACACACCAATATATATAATTTATAAAAATCTAATTAGCAAAATTGCTTAATTTAAACAATTTTGAATGCACAAATTATAATACATCAACCATGCTAGATTTTTCCCTTCTGAAAATGTTAAGCTGCTTATTATTACCCCACTTAATTAATAAAAACCCTAACTTGATTTTATAAACCCTATCTTGAATTTTAAACTTGCAAATAGAATTAATTAAGAAAATCTAAATATGCTAAATAAAAGCATTTAACAACAATTAATCATAAGAATAAAAATTATACCTTCAATGCATGAGATCCAAACATGAAAATATGCTTCCAAAATAATGGTTTCCAACTCCAAATTCCATGCTAAATAGGTCAAAGGAAAATGGTAGAGGTTGAATGTTGATTTTTGAGGTTTATTTTTGGAATTTTTGATGAATTTTGATGGTTTTTAATGCAAAAATGATGGGGGGGAAATTTTGGGGCTGCCCATGGAGGTGAGGCCGGCCATGAGGTAAGGAAAAGAGAGGAAGAAGGAATGAAGAATAGTGTAGAATATTCTCCAAAGAAATACACCTTTATGTCTTTTCATAATTTCTTTATTTTATTAATTTTCTTAATTCAATTCATCATAGAAAACTCTAGAATTTTAAAGACAATTCAAGAAGAGATTAGCATGCTAAAAACCTAATTCTAATATGGCATGGTTCACTTTTGAAAAATAGACCCATTGCAAATTGTAATTTACACTAATTTAATGTATATTTAAAAGCTTATGTTAATATTTAAAATAATTAATTTAGGAAAAATATTTCATTAAACTAAAAATTTATAAGTGACTAAATAAATACCATTTACTAGTAATTACTTGATTAAAATAAGTCTTTTTAAATTTATAATGAAAAATAATTATGGTTAAATTTTACGAAAAATACGTTTTATTTTACCGAAAATCAGAAAATTCACTTAAAGAGTTTTATTTATCTAATTTTTTTAATTATTTTTAAAACGTTACAATCTTCCCCCCTTTAAAAAATTCGGTCCACGAATTTAAATTAAAACTCCCCCTAATTACTAAAACATTCAGCCAAAACACTCAAATCGTCGGGGCTCCAAAATCATCAATACATAACAAAATCAACTCCGTCAAGCATAACGCAATCATCAGAGTTATGGTGAAAATAGAATATCCAAGACCAATACGAAAACCAACATAATATACATCAAATCTATAACTTATATATAGTGCACATCGTAGTAAAATCGTCTAAACATCTTAATAAAGCATGCAAAAACCTCTTTTTAAAATCGTCGTGCGATGCACGTGTCACGGCATAAGTAGCGGACGTTTATTTTAAAACTATAGCTATACATATATATATCTTTTAATTAACCTACACGTCCCGTCTGGTTACTAAACCAAATAGTAATCATTATAAAAACATACTGTTCAAAATGAAATCAATCCCAATCACAGTATAAAAATATCATGCGCGTCCGGTGCGCACGAAAACCGAAACCAAATACAGATGCCTCGAATACGCACAGAACAAAACTGAGTGCAACAGGTGTGCACCAAAAACATCTGTCAAGTGCAACGGGCATGCACGACAATAATATCAGGTGCATCTAATCTGCACAAAACTCCGATTTAGTGCATCTGGTGTGCACAAAATCGCATCAAGTGTGCGCAAGAATCTCAATCAAGTGCACATGGTGTACAAAAAACATACACTGAATATAAAAATCGAAATCACGGTACGAAAAAAAGGCATGAAAACTATGTCGAAGCATACGTCAAAATCATGTGCAACCCATATGCACGAAATGAAATCAATATCTCAAAAGGTATAAAACCAAATCGAGTGCACAGAGTATGTACAAAACAACATCAATACAACTGACATATGAAACACGAATAGAGTGTAATGAATGTACACATAAGAAATACCAATCGTAGAACAAAATCCTCAAAATACCAAAATCCAAACAACGGAAATATGAAATTTAAATCACCAAATCACAATCGTAAACAATATCGTCAATGTGCGCCTTTCTAATGTCAACTGATTCGGACTCGTCTCCTCATCGTGGTGCTGACTGCGCTACAAACGGATATGCTCATATCGAGAGCCTCCCGCGTAATCTATCCCTTCACCTGATATCCGGACTACGTTAAACTTTTCGATCGATTCATCAAAATCCCATAATTCCCCGAGAGCTCAACACTCAAGTACAGTTTAAAAATATCCAGTACATGCCCCAGCATCTGCGGACCAGCCGTAGAAGGGCAAACCCAAGCCTCACTAATGGCACCACGGAACTGCCGTAAACCCTAAGGTTCAAAGGCATTCTCGTGATCATTATGTCGAGTTAGGGTTAGATTCTTCTAGAGGGTCCATAGAAATATCTGCATGTTCTTCCGAATACATTAAACATGGGAAAATGGGTCTCTGACAATCGTTCGAACCCTTTAACTTCGTCTGGACGGCATGTGATTACCCTTCTTCCGCATGCTCAACGATGCTTCAATCCTCAAGAATAAACGATACCCTAATGGTTATCGCATTCGAGCCGCAGCTCCCTCTGCCCGTGCGACCGTGGTAACAGAAACATCATCCGATATCGACGAAGATAGATCAAAGGAATGGATGAAATACGGTGCAAAGAAATGTAAATCCTAAGGCTTCTTAAGCAGAGTAGCGTATCGTAAGTATGCCGCGGATCATACCCACGGTACGTCACTCTACCTAAGTCACCTACTCCATCAACCAAGGGTCACCCTAGACTTATACAAAGGTTAAACCTAGCGCTCTGATACCAACTTTGTCACGACCCGAAGGTACGGAACGTGACCGGCACTTAAATTACGAAGAGTTTAAAGGCGCAACGTAATCTAAGTAAACCGAATCCTAGAAATCTAAACCATATAAAAGAAGAAGTAAAGGAAAGCATGTAGAAAAACAAGTTTAAAAGAAACATCCAATTTTCTCAAAAATTTCGGCAGAGTCTCCTTTGTAAAAACTGGCCCCAAACGGGTACAAACAAGAATAATATATATACAGCAATAAAAAGGCATCCTCAAGCGGGAGCTAGCTCTACGCCAACAGGCGGAAACAACCACACCAAGCACAATAATATACAACGCCAAAGGGCGAGGCTCAAAACTCAAAAAAAAACAAATCCACCAGATACCATAATAATACAAGCGTGACTCTAAGGTCGAATAAATAACCGGTCCTTTAAACTTATCAAGTAATACAAGTTTGGTTGATGGAGCTTACTAGGTACCAATGAAATAAATAAAGTACAACGGCGGTCCTGATACAAATGAACCAACCTACCGTGCAAATCATCCTGAATGAAAAGATGTGCTAGCAAGCTGCCAAGGAAACCTGTACATCGAACCTGTAATAAAATTTAGCACAACGGGGTTGAGTTGCCAACTCGTGAGTAAAAGACATCTGCGAAAAGAAATCGAATGCACGACGCTGTCCGAGGTCATAATAATATACTAATATATCACTAGTCATCTAGTAGTGCAGGGTAATAAACTACGCGTAAGTGCAAATGCTCCGTGCTCGTGTCAGTGCCTCAAATAGTAATATGTCGTGTGAATGAGTATGCATGCACCATGAATGTAAAACAATCAACCCTGAAATCTGGATATATCTGTATAAAAAGTCTTTAACTTTCACCATAGTAAAATTTGTATAGAAATCTGAAACATCATCGATGAAATCCATAGAAATCCATGTCAAGCATCGACACAAAACATGTAAATCTCAAGTCTCAGTACCTCATAGTCTCGATATCTCGGGCTCCGTCAGTCTGGATCGGTCCATATCATCAAATCTCACGACAACGGTCGGTATCCTCCGGATATCCGCCGCGCCAGACATCACCGGTAGGTAGTATTTCCCTGCCAGGCTCATCGTCTACAACTCGATCTTCTTGCCCCGGGGTACCATACCGGGCCCACCATGTATCCGAGACGGTTCATCCACTCCTCGAATCGGGTCTCGAAATCCAACAAAAAACATGAAATCTCATGGTGGACGATACATACATCACGAGAAAACCGCAACTTATATTTTAAAAAGAGAGGGAGAAAGAGAGAGAAGTTTTTATATATATATTCTTGCGGTTTTCCCCAAAATCCAGAAATCTCATAGAAATCCAAAATCCCAAAATCATGAGTAAGTAAATGGTAAGTGTCGGCATAAGCCCTATAATACTGCATAATAACATGAAAATGTGAATGCATGAAATGTCTAAGTAATAAATGCAATGTCTAGACTAACACCTGAGAGTAATCACAATACTATATTGATCTAGCCTTTAGCCGATTCTATCATAAAAGATAATATGTTCTAAAGTGTACGTGACATGGCAATTACCGATAATGTATGTGTGAACCGGCAAATAAGTGTACGTGGGACATGCGCATCATCGGTAATGGTGCTGTTGTCCTAACAGGAAGAGTTTCATACTGACTAAAGAAACATATGTATGAACATGCAACTTGATGACTTCAATCTGAATGTAAAGGTAAAATGTGTACTAAACACTCATTTGGAATATACATATCTAACTACAACTATATGACTCGAGCCTCAACTAGTATCTATCTAACCCCCTAAGGAACTAAACTAAAGGATCTAGTCGATAGAAAAATAAGAATCCACCTAAGGTCTGAGTCCATATCTGTAATAGTCGGCGATCCAGCCTCAATAGCGTCACGTACGTAGTACGGCTTCCTCGAATCAAGAGCGCGGATCAATCATCGCATCTATGCCTTGTTAGTGTATATGCCCTAGAGGCCATTACTGTATCATACTAGTTTGTATATTACTTGATGGAAGCTTGGGATATTCACCTTGTATAAACAATCTTGCTCAATATAGTAGTATGCTACTTGGTTTGTTTTCTACTTCAATGTGTACTTGTGTTTATTTCAGTATATCACTTATACGCATTAGTGGAGCCCTTAGGATCTTTGCTTGATTACCAGCGTTGTGATGGCAGTCACACTAGTGGGGGCTGGGTAATCTATAGGCACATCCTTATACAGGTCCCTAGTCGTAGGACTATCGAGACAGGGCATCGATACTCCGGAGTAGACTAGCGTATGCGCTTCTCATCCCAGTGTGGGAGATGGTCTGTCCCACAGCCATCAGTACGTCGTACTGGAGATAGTATACGGGTGCTCGTTGGGTTACGAGTACACTGGACAGGACTCGTCGGGAACTGACAGGTTGGTATTATACCTATCGTCAGTTATCAGTTCCCAGGTGACATGAGTACAGCTTAGTCCGCTGACTTGACACTGACACTTCGCCTCGAGTGTGTTCCCACTGCACTTTGATCACTACCCTACCACGGCTCAAAGGAGTCGTGCAAACAGGTGGTGGTTGGGTGCAGTCCCGAAGCACTTGGAGGCAGTGACGGTTAGACAGGATTCGTCTCTCCCGGTATTGGGGGTTGACATCGCGCTGTGTCTAGGAGAGCCATTACACGAGTAGTCCCTGGCCAGGGCAAGCGAGATATACTGGTAGGTTTCCAGTGTTATCTCAGGGTGTTTTGGGCTTCACTCCGACACGACTTGTACCGCTATTGGGGGACTGACGTTTTACCGCCCCCTAGGCCCGCCATGCGATGTATCAGACGAACAGACCGGACTGTACGGAGAATGTCACATTCAGACTCAGTAGGAGTTCAGATGGGGTTTCACCTCGTCAGCCTTCTTGTCGGCATCTACCTGGGGACCGTTACACACAGCTAGTGCCGCTTGCGGTCTGTGGTTAAACCCACTGCCAGCGTAGTGTCGAGTCTTTAGAGTCCCACACAGAGGGTATTCGCCTCTGGGCAAAACAGAGTAGAGGTCGTATGGTTTTGCGACAGGGTTCGTTCTCATCCGCGCACTTGTGCACGTTTGGAGTCCGGACAGATTTTACCAGCGGGCTCTGGTTTGAGCCGGATACTGGTATAGTATTTGGGGTTGCTTTTATCTCTCAGTATTCATGTTCCTCGGAACAAGAATGCAGGTGTGTATGCACAGTTCTTTTTGAGGAGGAGGAAGATGATTTTTCATTAGGGTTTCGGAACGGGTGCGTATGCACAGTTGACAGTTGTATTTTTCCAAACCCTAATGGATTTGTATTATATCATTTAATAATATATAATAAAATGAAATTGTGTCATGGTTAGTTTTTGTTGACTTGTTGACCATGGTTGACTTGTTGACCATGGTTGAACATTTGACCATTATCATTACAAGAGAAAGATGCTCTTGATTCTTGCATTTTCATTTAATGCTTGTAATGATATTAGTCATTCTAAAACTTTCCATCAACCTTTTCATTTTGATTATTATTATTTTGATAATTCATTTTCTTTTTGCATTATGGTTGCAAGAAAGGAAATGATAGCTCATTCTATCATAACCTCTCTCTCTCCTCACTTCATCTTCTTCTTCCTCTAGAAAAGAGAAACCTTCTCATGTGTTGAGAATCATTCTCTTTAGAAAGAAAAGCAAACCCTAATCACTCTCTACTCATTCTAGGATGAAGGTTTAGCAAGCCGGAAACCCTAGTTCACTCAAAGATCGAGGAAGAGCCCAAAGGTCGAGCCTTCGAGGTGGATCCATCTTCGACGGGAGAAGGCGACGAAAAGAGAACCATCAACCTCTACAAGGTTTGAAGAAGAAGGAGTTCAAGTTTAGGTATAACCATCTTCCATAGTAGCTAACTCTCTTTAGCTTGTATACTAGTTTTAGTTTAGACAACGATCCCGACCTTGTTTAGTCCATGTTGCCTCTTGCGATAAAAATTCGTTTTTTATACCGTTTCCGCCTCCCCGTAAGCACCGGGGGTCGCAATATGGACTTACAGTGGTATCAGAGCCTAACTAAACTTAAACTAGCTTGGTAGTGAAGTGTAACGAAGTTCGGAACCGGAAAAATCCAAAAACCAAACTTTACAAAAACCTGAGTTTCTGTTGAAATTTTTTCTGGTCAAAATGAAAAACTTTATACTTGTAAATTCGGCTCAGGGTTTTGTGTGAACACCCAAGAAAAACGATACAGTGATTCGTCTAAACTGCCGCCCTTCCGCCGCGTGAGCCTTCTTATCCGCCGCGGAACCGCCGCGAGTTGTTGTCTTCTCTGCATCGTTTTTCGTGCAGTGTGTTTGTGTGTTGGTTTTGGGATTTTTAAAATATATTATATGTGCCCAGATTTTCCAGAAAAGAAATTTCCTTTTGGGGTCCTATAATTCCGTATTTTTTCCGAACTTCACTGCACTTTGACTATGATGGTTATATCTGTGATGCTTGCATGTATTGAACGTCGGCTAATCGCTATAAGTCGATTAGTCGGGGTTATACATGATCTGTAATGTGCTGGAATGTGTATATGAATGTGTTGGACTGTCGCGGGTGAATAGCCGGGGTGGATGTGAGATGAGCTTTTGTTTTTCTTTCATTCATTGTAAATGTAAATTGATGTAATTATATTATTTGTTTGGCCGCACAACCGGGTCGGGGTTGTAGCCGTCATTGTATAATTCTTTTTACTGTTTTTGCTCCTAGGATAGACCCATGGTGGGGTGCACAAACTACCGGGAACATGGAGGGTAGTTTGCCGCACCCGTAGGGGTCTTGGGTGGGGTATTTGCTATTCACCGCGACCGTGTTATCCGCTTTTCGTTTCAGGCTCGAAAGGAATGCGGATTGCTAGTATATCCAATGTATTCATCTGTGATCTGTAATGTCTATCATTGCTTTCTATTTAGGCGTTGCTTATGTTTTACAGCCGCGCTAGCCCAGCCCCCGCTCTGTCGTTAGTTAAGTAACCTAACGAGTGATGACGGGACCCCGTGGCGAATGCGAATGGCATAAGCGTACGTCATATTTTGGTTGTTTTCTGCAATGGTAGGAACTAAATGATGGGACGCATTAAAAGAACTAATGCAAGAATATCACGCATTAAAAGAACTAATGCAAGATAATAAACCAAGTTTAAGTCGATGGAACACTTTCGAAAAACCACTCGGTTCTTTTCAAAACTAACTTTTAAATGCGGAGCTTGAGCCACTCCTTCTAAAAGCTATCTCGTTCCGTCGATTATATCAAGTTCACTACGTTCACGGTTTTACCAAAACCATTCGTAGCCCTCCGTCATTTCACATAAATAGTCAATAGTATTCAAGCTGTGTTTGTTGGCCAAAGTCAAGGCATAGTGATTGGTAGCTATTGGATATTCATGTGCAGCATAGATAGTTGCGTTGATTTGGAACAGTCGTACTGCCTTGTTGGCCAAAGTCAAGGGTATGTACGGGTGGATTCAAATTAACCTGGAGAACGACGGGAAGAACTTGACATGTGACTTATGATTTGTTGGCCAAAGTCAAGGTCATAAGAGCATGGGGCAAAAATCCACATCGGGAGTTTCATAAGTACTGAAACTTGCTAGATTTGCATACCATTTGGAGTGTGATGATTATGGTAGGATTCCTTCATTTTCGTCACGCGATGATATTTGGATCCCGATCCTACTGTGAGTATATGCTACTCCTCGGGAAAATTCTCACTAAACGATCAATGCTATAAACCTAGTAGGTGCCTAGAAAGGTGTTAGCGGGGCTACGCCCCCAGGGAAAAGAGGTTCTTAAATTAAGGAACTTCGCGAAAGCGTTGGAAAACCTCCCTCGAAGTACCGACACTGGCCTGGCTGAACGGTTAAGCAAGTATTGTACGGTGGGATTGATCCCGGCTAATTCTTCCTTTGTGGTTTGAGGAGGGATTCGAGAGACAGTGGGAGCCATCCTGTTTAGACAAATTAAAAACCATTCTAAACTTGCAAGAGCATCGTGCTAAGTGTTTTCTTCTCTCCCCCTGCAGCGACCAAATCGAAATGACTGGACTTAAGTTACTTCTAGATAAAAACATACTGACAGGGCCAAACTACAAAGATTGGCTCAGGAATGTCAAAACGGCAATCACTTACGACAAGCTGGGGTATCTTCTTACCACCAAAGCTCCCCCCGTCCCAGGTCCCACCTCCAGCGTCGCGGATAAGGAAATCCGTAAGACTTGGGAGATAGACAGCGCGAAGGCCAGATGCCTCGTACTTGCCTCGATGGACAACGACCATCAGAGGAGGCACGAGAATATGGATTTGGAATCCATATTTCTTCATACAAAAGAACTGTATGGAGAGCAGTCTCGTATCGCAAGATACGAAGTGTCGAAGAAGTTATTTTCGACTAAGTTGGCCGTCGGATCATCGGTAGCGGACCACGTGCTTAAGATGATTGGCTACACTGAGGAGCTCGCGGAACTTGGGACCACGTTGGATAGTGAACTCTACACGGATATAATTCTCCAGTCCCTTCCATCCACTTACGCCTAGTTCATACTGAATTTCAACTTGCAAGAAAAGGAAGTTGAACTTTCAGAACTCCTCAACCTGCTGAGGAGCGCAGAGGGCACCCTACAGAAGGGTAGGGATACATCCACTTTGTTTGTAGGAGGATCTTCTTCTTCTAGGTCCAAGGCGAAAGCCAAGGGAAAGAAGAGGAAAGCCCCCGCCAAACCAAGGGGCGGTGTTAGTAAAGTGGGTGCGAAGGGAAAGGAAAAGGCAACAAAGATAGCGGGGAAGCTTGTTGGTAAAGAGGAATGCTTCTATTGTCACAAGAGTGGACACTGGAAGAAAGATTGCAGGGCTTGGAAAGCCAGGACACAGGAACTGAAGCAGGTTGCGGCTTCAGCTTCAGGTGTGTATGTTATTGAAAACTGTCTTTCTATAAACTCTACTTCCTGGGTATTGGATACCGGATCAGGATCTCATATCTGTAATTCTTTGCAGGCGTTGAGAAACCGTAGGTTTTTGAAGGAAGGTGACATGACCCTCAGAGTTGCGAACGGAGCTAGCATGGATGCTAAAGCCGTGGGGGACTATCACCTAGGAATGTCAGATGGACATGTTTTGGTTTTGCGTAATTGTTTTTTTGTACCCAACGCAACTTGTAATATCATTTCTGTATCTTTGGTTTCTAAAGAAGGTTATGAATTTGCGTTTGTAAGTAATGTTGTTAACATTCACCTTAATCAAGTTCTGATTGGGTCAGGTACATTGAGCAATGGTATATACGTATTAAACCAACCACAGATTTTCAATGTCCAGAATACACACAAAAGAAAGTCACCAGATATTAATCAGACTTTCTTATGGCATTGTAGACTGGGTCACATCAATGAGAGAAGGTTGACTAAGTTACATACAGAAGGATATTTGGATCCGTTCGAATATCAATCATATGCCACTTGTCAATCCTGTCTCAAAGGAAAGATGACAAAGACTCCGTTCACTGGACACGGAGTAAGAGCGAGCGAGCTCTTGGGACTCGTACACAGCGACGTGTGCGGTCCAATGTCTACACATGCGCGAAGCGGTTATTCTTACTTTATTACTTTTACGGATGATTTTTCAAGATACGGTTATGTCTTCTTAATGAAACATAAGTCCGAAGCTTTTGAAAAATTCCAGGAATTTAAGAATGAAGTAGAAAAACAGACCGGCAAAAGTATCAAGATTCTAAGATCGGATCGAGGTGGAGAATACTTAAGTACCGAGTTCCTGAATTATTTAAAAGAGAATGGGATTCTCTCTCAGCTTACTCCTCCATACACCCCGCAACATAACGGTGTATCGGAGAGACGGAACCGGACCCTATTGGATATGGTTCGGTCCATGATGAGTAACGCTGAGTTACCGCGATCATTCTGGGGGTATGCACTAGAATCAGCTGCGTACCTTTTGAACCGAGTTCCTACTAAGACTGTGCCTACTACACCATATGAGATGTGGTGTGGGAAGAGACCCCATCTCAGTCACATCAAGACTTGGGGATGTCCAGCTTTTGTTAAAAAGCAGCATGCGGACAAGCTCGAGGCGCGTTCAGTACAGTGTAAGTTCGTGGGATATCCAAAGAACTCCAAGGGATATTTCTTCTACTGTGAAGAGGAACAAAAAGTCCTTGTTTCTCGTCATGCCTATTTCTTGGAAACTGAGTTTTTGGAAAACCAGATAAGTGGGAGCACAGTAGAACTGGAAGAAATTCCAGAACCACGGACTATTACTGAAAGCTTAGTGGAACCAGAAGGTTCAAATGAACAGGACATTCCTATGCCGCTCCGCAGAAGTAGTAGGCAGTCTCATCCGCCCGAGAGATACTACGGTTTTCTCATAGACGGGGATAGAGAGGATTGCATCATAGACTATGATGAGCCTACTAGCTTCCAGCAGGCCGTTCAGAGCATTGACTCGGTGAAATGGCTGGATGCAATGCGGACCGAAATGGAGTCCATGTACACCAACAAGGTATGGACGTTGGACATTGCTCCAGACGGGGTAAAACCCGTAGGATGCAAGTGGATCTTCAAAAGGAAGATTGGTGTAGATGGACAGGTTGAGACCTATAAAGCTAGGCTGGTAGCAAAGGGTTTTCGTCAAAGACCTGGCTTGGACTACGACGAAACCTTTTCTCCAGTAGCCATGCTGAAATCCATTCGGATCCTTCTTGCCATTGCTGCCTTCCACGATTATGAGATTTGGCAGATGGACGTAAAAACCGCTTTTCTAAATGGAAATTTAGAGGAGTGTGTCTATATGGATCAGCCAGAGGGTTTCATTCAGAGTGGGAGCAGCGGAAAGGTGTGCAAGTTGCTTAAGTCCATCTATGGACTAAAGCAGGCATCGCGGAGTTAGAACATCTGTTTTGATGAGACGGTCAAGGAATTTGGCTTTATCAAAAATCCAGATGAACCATGCATCTATAGTAGATTTGTAGCGAGAACTGTAGTATTCCTCGTTTTATACGTGGATGACATTCTCTTAATAGGAAATGATATTCCTATGCTACAATCTGTCAAGGGGTTCTTGTCACAAAGGTTCTCCATGAAAGAGCTGGGTGATGCCTCATACATCCTGGGGATCCGGATCCATCGTGATAGATCCAAGAGGATATTAGGACTTTCACAGTCCAGGTACATCGACACCGTACTGAAAAGATTCAGTATGGAAGATTCCAAGCGCGGTAACTTACCGGCTTGTCACGGGATCACCCTCTCTAAAGAGATGTCTCCCAAGACTGATTTGGAGAGGGATCGCATGTCTATTATACCCTACGCTTCTGCGGTAGGCTCTATAATGTATGCGATGTTGTGTACCAGACCGGATGTAGCTTATGCACTGAGTGTAGTAAGCCGGTATCAGTCAAACCCTGGGGAGAAACATTGGATAGCGGTAAAGAACATTCTCAAGTACCTGAGGAGGACTAAGGAGATGTTCTTGGTGTATGGCGGAAAAGACCTCCAGATTGAGGCCTTTGCTGACTCCAGCTTCCAGAGTGACAAGGATGATTCCAAGTCCATGTCGGGTTTTGTCTTTACCCTCAATGGAGGGGCGGTGTGTTGGAAGAGTTCCAAACAGGAAACCGTTGCAGACTCGACTATGGAAGCGGAATACATCGCTGCATCTGATGCCGCAAAAGAAGCTGTCTGGATAAGGAAGTTCTTAAAAAGAACTTCAGGTGGTTCCATCCATTGTTGACCCAGTACCTCTGTATTGCGACAACAACGGGGCTATAGCTTTAGCAAAGGAACCCAGGTCCCATCAGAGATCCAGGCACATCTTGAGGCGGTATCACCTGATCAGGGAGATCGTGGATCGCAAGGAGATCGAGGTTCGGAGGGTTGCTTCAGAAGAGAACACTGCAGATCCATTCACCAAGGCCCTACCCCAGACTCAGTTCGAGCGGCTGATCGAGATGATAGGTCTTCGATACGCCAGTACATGGCCTTAGTGCAAGTGGGAGATTGTTAGTGTATATGCCCTAGAGGCCATTACTGTATCATACTAGTTTGTATATTACTTGATGGAAGCTTGGGATATTCACCTTGTATAAACAATCTTGCTCAATATAGTAGTATGCTACTTGGTTTGTTTTCTACTTCAATGTGTACTTGTGTTTATTTCAGTATATCACTTATACGCATTTGTGGAGCCCTTAGGATCTTTGCTTGATTACCAGCGTTGTGATGGCAGTCACACTAGTGGGGGCTGGGTAATCTATAGGCACATCCTTATACAGGTCCCTAGTCGTAGGACTATCGAGACAGGGCATCGATACTCCGGAGTAGACTAGCGTATGCGCTTCTCATCCCAGTGTGGGAGATGGTCTGTCCCACAGCCATCAGTACGTCGTACTGGAGATAGTATACGGGTGCTCGTTGGGTTACGAGTACACTGGACAGGACTCGTCGGGAACTGACAGGTTGGTATTATACCTATCGTCAGTTATCAGTTCCCAGGTGACATGAGTACAGCTTAGTCCGCTGACTTGACACTGACACTTCGCCTCGAGTGTGTTCCCACTGCACTTTGATCACTACCCTACCACGGCTCAAAGGAGTCGTGCAAACAGGTGGTGGTTGGGTGCAGTCCCGAAGCACTTGGAGGCAGTGACGGTTAGACAGGATTCGTCTCTCCCGGTATTGGGGGTTGACATCGCGCTGTGTCTAGGAGAGCCATTACACGAGTAGTCCCTGGCCAGGGCAAGCGAGATATACTGGTAGGTTTCCAGTGTTATCTCAGGGTGTTTTGGGCTTCACTCCGACACGACTTGTACCGCTATTGGGGGACTGACGTTTTACCGCCCCCTAGGCCCGCCATGCGATGTATCAGACGAACAGACCGGACTGTACGGAGAATGTCACATTCAGACTCAGTAGGAGTTCAGATGGGGTTTCACCTCGTCAGCCTTCTTGTCGGCATCTACCTGGGGACCGTTACGCACAGCTAGTGCCGCTTGCGGTCTGTGGTTAAACCCACTGCCAGCGTAGTGTCGAGTCTTTAGAGTCCCACACAGAGGGTATTCGCCTCTGGGCAAAACAGAGTAGAGGTCGCATGGTTTTGCGACAGGGTTCGTTCTCATCCGCGCACTTGTGCACGTTTGGAGTCCGGACAGATTTTACCAGCGGGCTCTGGTTTGAGCCGGATACTGGTATAGTATTTGGGGTTGCTTTTATCTCTCAGTATTCATGTTCCTCGGAACAAGAATGCAGGTGTGTATGCACAGTTCTTTTTGAGGAGGAGGAAGATGATTTTTCATTAGGGTTTCGGAACGGGTGCGTATGCACAGTTGACAGTTGTATTTTTCCAAACCCTAATGGATTTGTATTATATCATTTAATAATATATAATAAAATGAAATTGTGTCATGGTTAGTTTTTGTTGACTTGTTGACCATGGTTGACTTGTTGACCATGGTTGAACATTTGACCATTATCATTACAAGAGAAAGATGCTCTTGATTCTTGCATTTTCATTTAATGCTTGTAATGATATTAGTCATTCTAAAACTTTCCATCAACCTTTTCATTTTGATTATTATTATTTTGATAATTCATTTTCTTTTTGCATTATGGTTGCAAGAAAGGAAATGATAGCTCATTCTATCATAACCTCTCTCTCTCCTCACTTCATCTTCTTCTTCCTCTAGAAAAGAGAAACCTTCTCATGTGTTGAGAATCATTCTCTTTAGAAAGAAAAGCAAACCCTAATCACTCTCTACTCATTCTAGGATGAAGGTTTAGCAAGCCGGAAACCCTAGTTCACTCAAAGATCGAGGAAGAGCCCAAAGGTCGAGCCTTCGAGGTGGATCCATCTTCGACGGGAGAAGGCGACGAAAAGAGAACCATCAACCTCTACAAGGTTTGAAGAAGAAGGAGTTCAAGTTTAGGTATAACCATCTTCCATAGTAGCTAACTCTTTTTAGCTTGTATACTAGTTTTAGTTTAGACAACGATCCCGACCTTGTTTAGTCCATGTTGCCTCTTGCGATAAAAATTCGTTTTTTATACCGTTTCCGCCTCCCCGTAAGCACCGGGGGTCGCAATATGGACTTACATGCCTCGTACAGTAAAATCCATCGTACGGCATCCCTATATTAGGGTACGGGTCAAGTATCACCTACGTACATCATCATCATTCGTATAATATCATCATCAAATAATGTCATGATCAAAGGTACTATACTGTAATCGCATACATCCCAATATCATCAATCATATATCATTGTCTGTGAACATATACGTCGTCAATTGTTCCTCGAAAATAAGATGCCCTATATATCATATCGTAATCAGGTCACACATATATCATATCGTAATCAAGTCATGCATATATCATATCATAACCAAGTCACACATATATCATATCGTAATCGAGTCACAGGTTACGGTCCGAGTTCTATTCTAGAGTCTCGTATATCTCAATGTCATCATCACCTATTATCGTTTATGTATACATATGCATTCTCTCATTTTCCAACGATCCGCTAAAATCATAATATGACTGTATAGCCAAGAGATCACGGCATCAAGCCCAGTTATATCGTCTCATCCCCATGTATCATATAACATACTTATATCACATATACATGTTGTGTATATATACACCTACACACATTCCTACTTATATATACACATACACATATACACCAAGCCAAGTTTCTATGTGTGCGTGTGTGTGTCTACCTGAAACCTACGAATTTCCTCCAAGACATTCCTCCTCTGGTAAAGTCTATCTAAATCGGTCTAGTCCAACCTAAGGTCTTTAATAGGGTCCTACTCGCCAAGAATCTAAGGTCACGTCCGACTTCCTAATGACAATAAGCAATATCCCTATTCTACGTTTGCGGGGGTGCTAAACGCCATCCACCCGACTTCCCCCGTAGATATACATCTACTCACCTGGTCCTTGTCTGCCGAAGACGATGTCACCCTCCTCTTCTTCCTCGTCCGAAGTCCACGCGAGGGGTACCTATACGCAAACATATATAATATCGTAAACTGAATCACGGACAAAACCAAAACGACGCACGAAACGCGCATAGGTTAAAACCTATGACCCGCTCATGCAAAAGAACCAATTATCGCTCGATATCGGCGTACAAATGCCAATTGATCGAGATAATACACCAGCAAACAACTCGTAGTTTTAAACTCCTTACTTATAATATAAAACACGATTTAATTCATCGAAACCCTAAAATCGATCAAATCGTCCAATTCCGCAAAACCTTGAAAATGTCAATTTACCGTTTTACTTCAAAACTTGATGTTTAAAAGAAACTAATGGTCATAATATTCATTAAATAACATAACTAGATTATAGAAACCATTACCATATTTTTCTCACACCATTTTGTGTTAATTTAAAATTTCTAGTTTGCAAATTAGCCAAAATTAACACTTGTTCAGCAAAAATTCACAATTCCACTACTAAACTTGATTTTGCATATATTAAAGTGTTAAACCACTCCATGAAACCTTAAGAATGAGCTAAAGCCCTAATTAGATTTTTAATACTACATTTTAAATTAATTTCTAAAACCTAGTTTACCGAAATAGCATATTTATCACATTATATTAACTAACAATTTGAAACTAATAATTAGATTAGGTCTTTCATTTATTTAACATGTTAATATTCTCATTAAAATCACAATATAATGATAAAAACCTTAATTAGAATTTTAACACACCAATATATATAATTTATAAAAATCTAGTTAGCAAAATTGCTTAATTTAAACAATTTTGAATGCACAAATTATAATATATCAACCATGCTAGATTTTTCCCTTCTAAAAATGTTAAGCTGCTTATTATAACCCCACTTAATTAATAAAAACCCTAACTTGATTTTAGAAACCCTATCTTGAATTTTAAACTTGCAAATAGAATTAATTAAGAAAATCTAAATATGCTAAATAAAAGTATTTAACAACAATTAATCATAAGAATAAAAATTATACCTTCAAGCATGAGATCCAAACATGAAAATATGCTTCCAAAATAATGGTTTCCAACTCCAAATTCCATGCTAAATAGGTCAAAGGAAAATGGTAGAGGTTGAATGTTGATTTTTGAGGTTTATTTTTGGAATTTTTGATGAATTTTAATGATTTTTAATGCAAAAATGATGGGGGGGAAATTTTGGGGCTGCCCATGGAAGTGAGGCCGGCCATGATGTGAGGAAAAGAGAGGAAGAAGGAATGAAGAATAGTGTAGAACATTCTCCAAAGAAATACACCTTTTATGTCTTTTCATAATTTCTTTATTTTATTAATTTTCTTAATTCAATTCATCATAGAAAACTCTAGAATTTTAAAGACAATTCAAGAAGAGATTAGCATGCTAAAAACCTAATTCTAATATGTCATGGTTCACTTTTGAAAAATAAACCCATTGCAAATTGTAATTTACACTAATTTAATATATATTTAAAAGCTTATGTTAATATTTAAAATAATTAATTTAGAAAAAATATTTCATTAAACTAAAAATTTATGAGTGACTAAATAAACACCATTTACTAGTAATTACATGATTAAAATAAGTCTTTTTAAATTTATAATGAAAAATAATTATGGTTAAATTTTACGAAAAATACGTTTTATTTTACCGAAAATCAGAAAATTCACTTAAAGGGTTTTATTTATCTAATTTTTTTTAATTATTTTTAAAACGTTACATACACCTAGTGCATAAGCTACATCAGGGCGTGTACACAACATCGCATACATTATAGATCCTACGGCTGAAGCGTAGGGAATAATGCTCATGCGAGCTCTCTCTTCATCAGTCTTTGGGCAAAAGTCCTTAGAAAGAGTGACTCCCTGGCAAACGGGTAAGGCACCCCGCTTGGAATCTTCTATACTAAACCTCTATAGGATGGTGTTGATGTACCTGGTTTGGGACAATCCCAATAACCTTTTGGATCTATTCCTATAGATCCGAATGCTCAATATGTACGTGGCATCACCCAGGTCCTTTATGGAGAACCTTTGTGATAAGAATGATTTGACCGACTGTAGTATAGGAACATTATTTCCTATCAGAAGTATGTCATCCACATACAATACGAGGAATATGACAGTACTCCCTACAATCTTCTTATAAACACAAGGTTCATCTGGATTTTTGATGAAATCAAACTCTTTGATAACATTATCAAAACAGATGTTCCAACTCCGTGATTCCTGCTTTAATTCATAAATGGATTTAAGAAACCTACATGCTTTCGCGCTGCTCCCACTGTCAACGAAGCCCTCTGGCTGATCCATATAAATGCATTCTTCTAAATCACCATTTAGAAATGCAGCTTTAACGTTCATCTTCCAGATTTCATAGTCATGGTGAGCAGCAATAGCAAGTAGGATCCAGATGGATTTAAGCATGGCTACGGGAGAAAAAGTTTCGTCATAGTCCAGACCTGGTCTTTGACGAAATCCTTTCGCCACAAGTCTTGCATTATAGGTCTCCACCTGCCCATCTACACCAATCTTTCTTTTAAAGATCCATTTGCACCCTACGGGTTTTACCCCAGAGGGCACAACATCCAAAGTCCATACTTTGTTGGTATACATAGACTCCATTTTGGATCTCATGGCATCCAGACACTTCATAGAGTCACTACTCATAATAGCTTGCTGAAAACTAGTAGGATCATCATCATCCATGATCCAATCTTCTCTATCACCATCAGTGAGGAAACCGTAGTACCTCTCCGGTGGGTGAGAAGTCCTACTAGATCTACGGAGTAGCTGAAGTTCATTAGTTTCTGTTGCAATATCAGGCTCAACCAAGTCGTCATTTGTAACTTGTGTCTCTAGAACCTCTTCTAGATCTACCACATTGTCATCAGTATTTGTAAAAAGTTCATTTTCTAAAAATGTGGCATGTAGAAACAAACACCTTTTGTTCCTCCTTGTGGTAGAAAAGATATCCATACGAATTCTTTGGATATCCCACAAACTTACACATGAATGACCGTGTCTCGAGTTTGTCCGGATTCTGCTTTTTGACATAAGCTGGACAACCCCAAATCTTAACTCGTTTAAGAGACGGTCTCTTCCCATACTATATCTCATATGGTGTGGTAGACACGGTTTTGTTGGATATATGTATGCATTAGAGGCCATTATGTGATAGTGTATGTACTGATATGTATATATATGTATTCAGAGGACAGTCTTGCTCGACATGATAGTATGCTATCTGGTTTCTCTTTATCATATGTTCACTTGATCATGTTTTTACTCATTTGGTACATGTTGATAAAGCCCTAAGAATATTGGCTTGACTACTGGGATTATGAGGTGGATCATACTAGTGGGACACCTGTAGTTTATAAGCATATCCTTGAAATGTTCCTAGTCGTAGGTATATCGAGACAGGGCATCGATATTCCAGTGTAGACTAGCGTATACTGTTCTTGTTCCATATGATGGGCGATGGATGATCCTATATCCGTCTGGTGTGTTGACACCAAAGATTGTATACGGGTGCTCAGTGAGACTGGGTACACTGAACGGACTCGCCGACTCCTATGTGGTATTATATCATACATCGGATAGCAGTTCTCAGGTGACACTAGTACATGTTAGTCTGTAGACCCAAGATTGCCAAAGAGTCTTGTGTGTCCTCCTACTGTACTTTTATCTCCACCCTACTACGGCTCTAAGGAGTCGTACAAACAGGTGGATTTTGGGTACAGTCCCGAGGCATATGGAGGCAATAAGCGATAGGAGGGGTTTCGTCTCTCCCGGTATTGGGGTTTGATGCTGTGCTGTGCACGATTGGCTATAACAGGAAGTCCCTGGCCAGGGCTGCTGAGATATTACTAATAAGTGTTATCAGTAGTTTCTCGATCTGTTATAGACCATATACAGGCATGACTTATTGAGTTATTGGGGTCGACGATTCCATCCCTAGACTCAATATGCAGCATATCTGACGAAGAGACCGGACTGTATGGTAAGTGTTGCCAGTTGGATTGACGGGAGTTTTGACAGGTTCGCTTGTTCTTCTTCTGATCGCTCAATACCCGGGTGGCCGTTATGTTTAGCTGACCGCTTGCGGCTTGTAGGTGTTTTGATATGATCATCACCTACTGCTGACGTATTGACGAGTCTTAGAGTCCCACACAGAAGTTTCCTGGCTCAGGTGAAACGATGTGGTGCGCATATGAGATATGTGCGGGAGCTCGATTAAATACGAGTATATGATACCGTATTTTAATCGGGCGTTTTATATTAGTCGGGTCGTATGAGATATGACCGGTTTATTAAATCAAGTGTTGATTTAATATTGACTTTTATCTCATTTATTTAAACCCTTTTCTTATGATGGATGCATGCATGTATATGTACATGTTGATGTGCATACACACATACATACATGCATTTGTATCGTGGTTGATGATACAACAAAGATGGCAATGCAAGACTCACATGGTTCATATTTATATATATGGATATTTTTGTTTTAAGTTAAAGATAAAGGAAATTAACTTAATGACTCATTTCTTCACAAATGACTCATTGTTTCTACACACTTCCTTGGTTGACCTTTGACTTAACCTTGGTTAATTTCCTTTGCTCTTTAACTCATCACAAAATATCTAGATATTATTATTAACCATGGTTTGTGTTATGATATTTATCTCTCTCTCTCTCATTATTATTATGATATCTTTTTCATCCAAAAGAAAAGAATTTCCATCTTCATCTTCCTCTCTCTAGCTCTCTCTTGAGTTCTAAAATTGAGTGAAGGTTAAAAGAAAGAAAGGGTTTTAAGTGAGAACATAAACCACTTCATCATCCTACACATCTCTAGCTATTTTGTGTAGGGTGTTTGGTTCAAGGATTTCATAGATCAAGTGAAGCAACAAGTTTTGAGCAAAGGACTTCGGGTGGATCGTCGTGGACTTGGAAGCATTCAAGCGAGCCGTTCCAAACCTTAGATGATCCAAGGAGTTGCCCTAGGAGGTCTACAAAGGTTGTAGTCTCTCCACTTAGTGATAGATAATCTTTTATATGTGATACTATTAATTGTTACTCAATAATTCTAGTTCGATTCCTAGTTAAGTTTGCTTAGCACCTCTTAAAATTTAAATTGTGGCATGTGTGATACTTCCAAACCCTATATGAGGTGACAAGGAAACCCTACAGGTTTTGGTTGGAGCCCTGTTCAACAGAAACGCTGCAGTCTCCAATGCATGCCCCCAAAATGAGACAGGTAACTCAGCATCACTTATCATGGAATGTACCATATCTAATAGGGTCCGATTCCGTCGTTCTGACACACCGTTGTGCTGTGGTGTGTAAGGAGGAGTGAGCTGAGAGAGAATCCCAGTCTCTTTTAGAAAGTTTGAAAACTCTGTACTAAGATACACTCCACCTCGATCTGATCAAAATATCTTGATGCTCAATCCGGTTTGTTTTTCTACTTCAAGTTTGTACTCAGTGAATTTTTTAAAAAATTTTAGACTTATGCTTTATTAAAAACACATGACCGAATCTTGAGAAATCATCAGTAAAAGTTATGAAGTAAGAAAAACCGCCTCTAGCCTATGTAGACATTAGTCCGCATACATCACTATGTATGAGGCCTAAGAGCTCAGTAGCTCTTTCTCCGTGTCCTGTAAACGGAGTTTTGGTCATTTTACCCTTGATACAAAACTGACAAGTCGCGATAAATACAAATTTTTCCGGGCTAATTTTAATCTCTAAAATTATGATAATTATAATCTAGTGATAACATGAATTTTTAGTAATTTATTTTGATTTTTAACAAATTTTTATGATTTGAAACGAATTTATTGAATTTTGGGCTAAAACTTGCAATTTTTGAGTTGTAGGGGGCCTTTTTGCATAAAATTTCTTTTGTAAAACCCCTCTCTCTTTTTCCTCAGCCCTAGGACAGCCCCACCTTGTGTGAGACCAGAAATTTCTGGCCTCTCTCTTCTTGGTTTCTTTCTTGAGTTAATTTGATAGTTTATGGTATTATTTTAATTAAAATGGATAATGTATGATACATTGACTTTTGTGGACTTGACCATGACTTTCCCCACTTGCCCACACCCTCCCCCATACCTCATTCTGGCCGAAATTCCTGCACACCCTCTTCTTCCTCTCTTTTCTTTTCATTTTTCTTCAATTTCTTCAAGAAATACATCAAAATCCATGATTTAATTCAAAAATCCAAACAAAAATCCTTATGCTATCATTATCCTTAGCCATTCTTGCTTGGACCTTGGTGTTGAGGCCATCAATTGGAGCAAATTTTCTTGCTTGATCCATAGATCAAGAGGTATAATTCTCATCAAGTTGCTTTCTTTTGCTAAAAATTCCTTTAATTGTATGGTTAGTATTAAAAGTTAGCTAATTTCTAATCTAGTTTAAAAAGAGTAGTTTGTTTAAATTAGGGTTTTGAAGCCATGATAATTAATTAAGTTGTTTTGTAGTTAATCTAGTTGTTAATTAACTAATTTATATGGTTAACTTGTTTATGTAGTCTTCAATTTTGCTAATTTGGTTAAATTTAGAAGTGTGAAATTGCTTTTTTAGGATTTTCAAGAAAAGGTTTTTGTATGGAAATGGTATTTGAAACATGATTAGTGAGTTGATTAAGTTTTAGAAACCATTATTTAGTTGATTAAACCTAATTTGTTATCTAGTATTTTGCTAACCTAAATCTAAGAGGTGAACTTGCTAATTGGGGTTGAAATTAGTGTTAATTAAGTTTTTCAAGTATGGTTTTTGATTTGCAATTGCTATTTATAAAAATCAAGAAAGGGTTTGGTTGTGGAATATAGGTTTTGGAGCATGGTTAATGTGTTGTAATTAGTGTGTGTGGATTGCTTGTAGTGTGCTTGGGTGAGTATGCTAGATTGTAGTCGTTTTTTCGCAAATCGGCGACGTTGCACCGATTTTTTGGTATGTATATGCTTACTAGATTTTTATATAAATTATGTGATGGACTATTTTTGATATCTTGATGATTGTAATGGCTTGTCCTATGACTTTTAGGATGCGTGAGTGCGGTTCTTTGGGTAGTCGGGTTTTAGTTTTGCCGGGCGACCCAAATCGGCGTTTTTCGGCAGTTTTTGCGATTTTCGCGTGTGTCCGCGCACTTTGTGCACGTTGTACCTAGCTAGCGAACCTTAGTAGTTTCGTTGGGGTTTTGCGTCGTTCTTGATATGTAACCTTATATTTGGTATTGATGTAAATTCCAGGTTCGGTCGCGGAAACGTCAGACGCGGCGCGAAAGGGAAAGGCGGTGATTGGACACAGCTAGCCAGGGATTCCGGTGAGTAGATTTAACATCTACGGGGGACGATCGTTTGGATGGCGCAAGTCGCCCGATAGATTTAGTAAACTGAAAATAAAATAGTAAACTGGATAACCACTTGTGACATTAGAATAATAATACTGGCATGATAATTGCTGCAATTAGATCAATATGTTATACCCATATACGCAAACTTAATTGTAGGACACATGCACCATTACCAGGTTTTTATATGCAGCACGAGCACTATTCATGTTTACACACACACCCTGGTAATTGCCATGCCACCACACTAGATAACATTTAAATTTAAACCTTTTACTAATTGATACTTAAACTGGTGCTATTGCCTTTAATTCCTTAAAATGAAACCGTAGAATTGCTATTCATGTGCATGTACTTCATCATATTAATTGTTCATGCTTAATCCATTAATCACACATCGCAACTTGATTATTGATATCATATGCATTCATTATCACTGATATATGCACTTATGAGGATTTCTTGAGATTTTATGATATTGCTGGATTTCGGGGGAAAGCCGCAAAATTTCCAAACTTATGATATTTTTAAAACATATAAATTGCGGTTTTCTAGTGATGTAAGTGTCGTCCACCATGAGTTTGCTGTGGCTTTGGAAATCCGTGTCGAGGAGTGGAGGAACCGGCACGGGTACATGGTGGGCCCGGTAAGGTACCCCGGGGCAAGAGGAATGTGGTGATGACGTTGAGCCTGGCAGGGGACGGATTACCTACCGGTGACTGTTTGGGACGGCGGATATCCAGAGGATACCGACCGTGGCCGCTAGATGATGAGATATTGATATTTGAGATGGGTCAGCCGGACGGCTGAGGCCAGCGATACATTTATGAGATTTGAGACAACTTTTGGGGTGTCGTTGCTGGACACCGGTTTTCGTCGATTCATTGACATTTGCTGGCATTCTAAAAGAGTTTCAAAAACAACATCTGATAAAATATTTTTATATATAAACCTAT
The DNA here is from genome assembly GCA_030015575.1 of Agapanthus africanus. Lineage (NCBI taxonomy): Eukaryota > Viridiplantae > Streptophyta > Magnoliopsida > Asparagales > Amaryllidaceae > Agapanthus > Agapanthus africanus. The sequence goes on along the minus strand of CM057350.1, from coordinate 315,062,980 downwards.
TGAGACCTCAGATATTCATGTTGCATACATATTCGTACACTGATGTTGTATACGCACCTGCTAGTATATCCATATTGCATACATACTCGCCATTATGTCCTGCCTTACCTGTATATAGATGCTAGGATGCTTGTGTGCATGCATTCGATAGCCTGTGTAAATGTTATTTATTACTCACGAGTTGGCAACTCACTCCCGTTGTGCCATAGCCTGTTGCAGGTCCGCTCCGTCAGTTCAGTAGCGGCGGGTGCGCTTGCTTCTTTTGCCTCTTTTGCCTGGACTCGAGATTTGCTCATAGGTGGGTTATGTTAATATTTTTGTACCACCTTGTATATTCTTTGCATCTAGTGTACTCCATCTACTGTTTCTACCAGATTATTGTATATTGACCTAGAGATGAGACTGTGAGGTTTGTGGATTTTATGCTGTATTTTGGGGGTCGAGCTCACTTGAGCCGACATGCTACTTTTTCATGCTTCCTTATGCTTTATTATGATTATTATGCTTGCTGTCATTTACATTGCGTGGGATTTGTGACCGCCTTATTGCGAAGAGCTAGCTCCCGCTTGGGGATGCCCTATTTTGTTGGATTCATGTATATATTTTGTTGTACCCATTTTGGGGGCCAGTATTTACAAAGGAGACTCTGCCGAAATTTTCGGAAAAATTAGTATTGTTTTTAAAAAGGGTTTTACATGACTTATTTGATAAACTTGCTTTCAAATGTTTGGGTTTTCTTCACTCTTTTGCTTAATTGGTTTTGTTTTCTGGGCTTTGGCTTACTTATTTTACGGACGCCTTTAGACGTTTCGTAAACTTAAGTGCCAGTCACGTTCCGTACCCTGCGGGTCGTGACATGAATAATCCTATTCTATTTCTCCTGAACCAGAATCCATCCTCGAAAAAGTTCCTTCGAGTTCGTATGTAACTATACGATGGATTTATCCAATGGAAGTGGATATCCATAGTGATACGGAGTGTTCTAGAGAAAAGCAAAATGGATGTAGGAGTGGCAGGGGTATACACTGTCTTTGTCGTGAATGATGGTGATCGCAATTTCCTTTGCCATTATTCTAATCCCTTTATTTGTCTTTACTTATTACCTTCTGTACACCACAGTTAAGCTTGTTGGTTTTCTTCCTTCCCTACCGTTCGGCACCTGCCTATGGTCTGGAGGAAGACTATCCAATAAGCTCAATAGGTGTACCCTCTCCTAATCCTAGGAGCCCTCACAACCTGAGAGAAGGTAAAGAGAAAAGACAACCGAATAATCCTATTCAATCTCTCCAGAACCAGAATCCATCCTCGAATCAGATCCTTCGAGTTCGTATATAACCATACGATAGATTTATCTAATGGAAGTGGACGTTCGTAGTGATACGGGGTGTTCTGGAGAAATGCAAAGATGATATAGAAGTGGCAATGATGTATGCGACACCGTGACATTCCAAAAGTCAAAGTGTTTTAAGAAGGTTCGGTTAACTTGGTTTCATGAGTTTTAGTCAAAGGTCGGGTCATAGTCGCAGCCAGAGAGAGAGAAAAGAAACACTCAGCGTGCACTCTAACCTAGATCAGAATGGTTAATCATTTTATCTAATCTGGATGGCTTCTACTGTTTCCTCGAATTCTCCTCCAAACCCAAAAGGAGAATTAGTCGGAATTACCCGAGAAGTAATCCTACTCATCAGTGGGAATCGGGATCCAACTATCATCGCACGATAACTTGATGGAAGCCACCCAAGTCACCACACTCCAGAAGATATGCGCAAGCCTGGCAAGTTTCCTGTATGTTTGAAACTCCCGATATGATTTTTACCCCAAGCGGTTTATGACCTTGACTTTGGCCAACAAATCATAACCCGCAAGTCAAGTTCTACCCGTCATTGTCCTGATTGATTTAGACCCACCCGCACACACCCTTGACTTTGGCCAACAAAGTGGTACGACTGTCCTAAACCAATGCATATCCATGCAACGGATAAGCAATATACAGCTACCGCACACACGATGCCTTGACTTTAGCCAACAAACACCGCACGAATACTATGCACTATTTATCCGAAATGACGGAGGGCTACGGCTGGTTTTTGGCGAAAAATCTTTAACGTAATGAACTTGATATCGTTGAAGGAATCCAAGTGGTTTTATAAATATATAGTGGCGAAAACTTTTGCTAAAGAGGTCACTCCCGGTGAAGGGATCTCGGCTCTTTCCCCGTCGAATAGGGTGCAGGATATCCCAAACTGAATACCACGATGCAAAGCAAAAGAATCGACTATAGTGAAGTTATTACGTTGACGCAAACTTTTACTCAAGGGGTCACTCCCGATGAAGGGATCTCGGCCCTTGCCTCGTCGAATGAGGTGCAGGATATTCCAAAATGAATATCACGATGCAAAGCAAAAGTGTACGTCTGTAATGTCAGTTTTTAAAAACTTGGTTCCAACAACATCATATATAGGTTTGTTTTATCTTTGCATTGATAAGAATCTATGCAGTCCCATCAATTAATCATACCAGAAAAGAACGAAAATAAAATGTACGTATATGCCATCCGCATTCGCCACTGGGTCCCGTCATCACCTATTAGGTTACTTAACTAACGACAGAGCGGGGAATGGGCTAGCGCGGGTGCAAAACATATACAACATCTACTAGTATATATAAATATATATATAACATTCGTCCCAGGCATGATATAAAGCAACATCACAGAAACATCATAGAAGCAACACAGAATGGTGGATAATCTGGAGCCCCGAGTTTCACTTGAGCTGCAAGTGAGACCCGACGTTCCCTGTCGTGTGGATAGCATATGCAATGAAACCTAGACCCCTACGAGCGCGGCAAGTTACCCGCCAAAACCAGAAGTGAGGCAACCCCCTTCAACAACGTGAATGGGCCACCCGGCACTTCTCGGAATCCGGTAACTTGAGCGCCCCTCCATGGGTCATATCTATACCCCCTACGAGTGCGGCGAATAGCCCGCCAATTCTAAAGTAAGGTCCCCTCCGTCTCAATGCCATGTGATGCGGACCAGTTGCCCTCTAGAATACGGCTATCCGTGCACTCCACCTCGGGGTAATCCTAGTACAGAAAATAAAATAATATACAAGGGTGAAATCGACCTCATCCCGGTCGTGCCCCAAAAGAATAATATACAAACTAGCAGTGACGGCAGTCCATATGTCGGACGTTCGCCCCACAATATCAAATGTACAAATGAAATAAAACGGTACTATCATTGCACCATTGCTATCCATCACGACGATCCAACCAACATCACAGCACAACACAGAACATCAACGTGAATGTCACGTTCGCAAACCCGTCTAAAAGACATATGGCAATTAGACAAGTTTACCGATCAAATGACATTCACGGTCGCAGATAGAAATGTATGTACTGTTAAACGCACACTTAAAATATCGATCGACTAAGTTCCAAATTGGCCCCAATAGCAAAACAACACTTCACTGAAACCTGGGCCAAAACAGAATATCACAAAAATCACAATTTCAAGTCAGAGGGTTACAGAGAAAATTTGAAGGCCCGTCGCCAATAAATGGCCGCAGAACCGCCGCTAATAGGGGGTAAGTGCGGCGGATCCACGGCAAGTTAGAGGCATCACGAGCCCAAAATTTTTGTGTAGCCTTAAATTTGCCTGCACGGATTTTTAAGATGCCTGAAATAATTTTTTGACCACTTTTGAAAATCGACAGCAGACCCAAATATGAAATCGTGATTTTGGTAAATTCCATTGTCGGTCTTTTAAGCACGTTTAAAGCTAGTAAGGGGTTTAAGGGTGGCTCTGATACCATGAAGGGTTCCGGCAGCGCCCCGGCCATCAAAACGCGGCCAAAATGCGGAACAAAAATTTTCTAAACTGGCGCTACCGCTACCCGATTTACAGATCGACCTTAAACCCTAAATTAGCATGCTAACTAAGAGTTAGAATCCTTATACCGAGTTGATCCGTGTCCTTCGGTCTTCATTCCAAGCTCCTAGCGGCTCCTTGATGTGGTTTGGTCACCGGTCTTCCTCCATCTCCGATGATCCACCCGAGCGAAACGGCGCAAGCTCCAACCTCGACGAACGAGGTAACCGACGCTCCAAAGTCGCTAGCTATGGAGAGTCGAGGTGTAGTAGTGTGTCACAATGTTTTTCTCTCTACCCTTGAGCTCAATAAGAAGCTCAAGAAGAAGATGAAGGAGGTGAAAGCTTTTGGCATGAACAAGGAAAAATGGCTATGTTTCTTTTGTTGAAGCATGAGAGAGTGAGAGAGTGGGCTAGCATTATGTGTAATGTTACCAAATCAAAATGAAACCCCACCCCATCAAGAAGTGGCCGGCCCCCCTCCCCTCTCTCTCATCAAAAAAAATATCATTTCCAATTAAACAAATGCACACCTTACTTTGACCCATGCCACAAGCCATGCTTTGACTCACCTTTTCCACCTCATTTCTTAATTGAATTTCTAAAAGAAAATCAATAAAGAGGTGGCATCTTCTAGAAGCTATTCCGTATAAAATACGGAATACTTTCCGGTACATGTATCGAAATACATATACGCGTATTCGTAAAAAAATACGAATAGCCAAGAGAGAAAATAAATAACGAACAATAATACTAGAATACGTATATACAAATATATATGTAAATTATTAAATCAAAACCTGATTTAATAAACTGGCTTAATCCTAACCCGCTAGTATTCTCAACCGTCCGATTAAAGTCTGCGCAGCATGTGCACATATTTAATCGGACACCTGTATGTATCAACATACCTCATGTACACCATATCGCCTGAACCGTGAAAACCCTCTGTGTGGGACTCTAAAAACTCGTCAATATGCTGGCAGTGGGTTTAACCACAAGCACGTCAGCGGTACTAACTGTACGTAACGGCTACCCAGGTATTGAGCGAAAGGGAGGCCGACGAACAAACTCATCCTGAACCCCTACTGAGCCTGTCAGTGACAATATCCGTACAGTCCGGTCAGTTCGTCTAAGAGTATCGCATATCGAGTCTAGGAGGGTGGATAAAGCCAGACCCCTAACAACGCGATATTTAGTATCGGCATGTAACCTATCACCTCCTGAGAAACTATCGATCCTGGATCGGTAATCCTCGTCTACCATGGCCATGGATTTGTGGTGATGGCCACCCGTACACAATGCGACATCAACCCCCAATACCGGGAGAGACAAATCCCCGACGATCCGATCACTGCCTCCATGTGGCTCGGGACTGTACCCAACTAAAACCTGTTTGCACGACTCCTTTGAGCCGTGGTAGGGTAGTAATCAAAGCACAGTGGGAACTCACACGAGACAAATGACGATCTCATGTCGACAGACTAACCTGCACACATGTCACCTGGGAACTGCTATCTGACAATAGGTATAATACCAACTAGCAGGTTCCCGGCGAGTCCGTCCAGTATACTCATAACCCAATGAGCACATGTATACTATCTTAGGTGAACAAACTAACACTAATAGCTTGTGAGACCTGGCCACCACCCCTTGGTAGGGTCTCGATCAGTATACACTAGTCTACACTGGAGTATCGATGCCCGGTCTCGATACTCCCACGACTAGGGACATTTAAGGATGTGCTTATAGACCCCAGCTCCCACATATATGATCGCCATCATAATGCTGGCAGTCAAGCAAGAATCCTATGGGCTCTATCAACACGTACATGATAATAAAGACAAACCAGATAGCATACTATCATCTTGAGTAAGACTGTTTTATCAGTATAGGTCATCACTCAATCATCATAATCATAAGTCCGCGACTATGATAATTGCCTTGAGGGCACTATAGCCAACATTTGTTGCACCAGATTCGTATTTCGTGCATTTGTTGCACCGGATTTATACTTTGTATCTTGGTTGCACCCGATTTATGTCTTGAGCATTTGTGTTACCAGATTTATGTTTTTGTGCGCGTTTGCACTTGACGTTCGTTTTCATGCAATTTACCGCACTGGACATTTTACGGACTTGACGCGCTTGGGTTGGATTTTTGCGCATATTAGGCGCTTGATATTGGACTTTGTGCGCATCGGATGCACTTGAGTGAGATTTTACTCGTGCATGTTGGATGCCCTTAATTTAGATTTTATTCGTGCACGATAGATGCACTTGATTTGGATTTTCACGCATGTTAGGCGCATGATATGAGATATGATTTTGTGCACACTGGATGCACTCGATTGGGACTTTCATTGTGCAGGTTAGTTGCACTGGGTTGAGACTTTCGTGCACTCTAGATGCACTAGATATTGTTGTCATGCACACTCGTTGCACTGGACAGATAATTTCGTACACACCCGTTGCACTTAGTTTTGCTTTTGTGCATATTGTGGCACTTGTATTTGGATTTTATTTCCGTGCGCACCAGACGCACGCGATTGTTGGATACGCTTTTTGAGGCTGATTTTGCTCTTGAGCACCTTGTTTTCATGATGGGCACTATATTATTTAGTAACTGAACAGGACTGATCTGAGGATAGTACCAGAGTTCTTTGCATGCATTAAAAGTTTGACAAGAGGTTTTCAAAAGGAGCTATAGTCTCGCTATTTCCTATGTGTCCGTGAGCGACGCGAACGCTAAAAAGGAAAACCTTTTGGGATATTTTAAAAGGGCGGGACGTATATTTTAGCAAAACCTATATGAACGTATTTTTATTGCTTTACAAATGAGCGTCCGTCACTTGTGCCGTGAGTTACGCATCACACGGCGATTCAGAAAAGATTTTGTTTGTATTTTATTCAGATTTTGGAGATTTTTCAAGGATGCGTACTATATATGTATCATAGTATTTGACTAGTGCATATTGGATTTCAGTAGTGGATTTCCAGATCTGTATCTCCATTGTAACTCCGATGATATGCATGAAAATCCGATGATTTGCGTGACGCTTGACGAAGTTTGATTATGAGTTTTATCCTCGTTTTCATACGCATTTGATGCGCTGTAGTATTTTTATATCTTCCGTGATTTCGGAGCCCCGTTGATTTGAGCTGATTATTGAAATGTTTTAGAATTTGGGGGTTTAAATTTAAATTCAGGGACCGAATTTATTTAAGGGGGAAGATTGTAACATTCCAGAAAATATAAAATATTATTTTTGGAATTTAATATTAAAATAATATATTTCCCGGAAACTGTCCGATTTGCAAAATTGGGGTTTTCGAAAAAGGGTATAAATATATACCAATATTTATGAAATAAATGGAGATTAAAATGATTTATTCATTTAAAAAGATATTTATTGGATTTGGTATTTTTAAAATTTATTATATGCGATTTGGATAAAAATCGATTAGTGCACTGCTAATTGCGATTAAGACAAATCCGTGTTTCAACAGTTTTCCATGGCTAGTGCACCATGTCATGTTGCATTTTGATTACATGTTGTTTATTGTGTTGTTTTGGGATATTATGTGCTTTGGTTTTAAAAAGAAAAGAAAAGAGAAAAGGGGTTAAAGTTTAGAATGATTGGAGAGAGAGAGAGAGAGTGAGAATAAGTGTGAGAGAGAGGGGCTGCCTCATTTCATTTCCCCCATTTGTTTTGCTTCATCTCCTTCTTCTTCCTCACTTCCCTCCATCATCTACCCTCATGACCCATCTCAAAATACTCCTCAAAACCCTATACCCCTTTCACAAAAAATGATCAACTCCTCACCCTCATCATATTGGACCAAGAAAAGTTAGATTTTGAAGACTTTGAAAAGCTAGGGTTTTTCTTGAGTTGCCTAAATGAGGTATAAATTCTTCCATTTAGTTTAATTTTTAGTTCTTTATATTCTAGTTTAGCTTAGAAGTTGTTTTAGTGTGGAATTGTGATGTTAGAAAATTTAAGAAAAGGGTTTGAGTGTTTGTGTAGATTGGGTGATACCTAGTGGCTGTGTACAAGACCCTAATATGGATCCCTTACCCAAAAATAGAGAATACGAACTTTAGAATTACCGATATCGGGTTTTTGTGGATTTAGTGATGGTATTTAGAGATCTGGGATGACCCGAGACCATTGTAAATAAAGTTCCCTTGACAGTGAGACGTGAAGGCAACCTGAAACAACACCTGAAACCCTAGCCCCTTTGGATCTTTTCCGGCTGCAGATTTATTCATTGTGGCCGCAAATTGCAGCCACATTTTGGTGGAATTCGATGATTTTTGGTCTGGGGCATTGTTATCCTATATCTAGAGCAACTCCATATGCAAAATTGGCAAATTTTGCCTGATGGAAAATCTGGGAGCACATTGGTGTGATTTTGGTTATGTTTTCCGTATTTTGAATGCTTGGTTTTGGAAATTGGTATTGTATTTGGTTGTGGGGCGTTTGTACGTCAACAACAAGGGTTTTTTGATTGTTTTGCATGCGTAAGCTATAGGTTCTAACCTATGAACGCACCGTGTGCCGTAGTGGTTTTCCGAACTCGATTTTAATGCTGTTGCGATATGTGTGGATATTGTAGGTACTTTCGCGTAGATTCCGAGGCGACGAAGCATGGCGTCATCGACGTCGGCAAGCAAGGAGCAAGGTGAGTAGATTTATATCTATGGGGGAAGTCGGGTGGATGGCGTATAGCACCCCCGCAAACTTTGATGGAAACCGATATATATATAAGTATGGTTAAGGTAATCGTGTTAGAAACTTATGAATAAGGTTAAAGAATTATAGGAAATAATAAATACTATGACTTAAAGTTATAGCTTATGGATTAGGTGACATGGTATGATAGGAAAGATATCCCGAATTGATGTTTAAGGATGCAAATTATTAGATATAGATAAGTAGTTGTAAAGAGAATTCAATAGGATATTATAGTGATGTGATATGATTAATACGTGATAACGAGATTTGAGGATGATGTTTGATGATATTGCCGTATTGGATACTATAAGACTAGATAGCCAATGTAAATGTGTCATCCGAACCATACCTATTTCCAAACTGAAGAATCGTATGCATCTCTTAAATAAATACCTTGAGGGACGTTACGGAATTTCAAATGATGTCTTTTTCTTAAAAACACCGTAGCCCCTACTTTCAAAACTACGATTCGCATCTTTTAAAAACTGACCGTATGGTTCGTATGTAGATGTTAGATTAGATACATATGCTTATAGCAAAGGTAGAATGTATATATAAGATGACTTAGTGTGATGAAAAGAATATACGAGATGATATGATGGCTTGATGATATGTCGGTATACGGATGTGAGTCGATTGAGATGATTGATACCTTTGCCGGTCCCCTGATATAAGATTGTTATGGATGCGACCTGGGATAGGTATATAGATATATATAGAATGTTGTGAATCATGAGTGATATGACGTACGAGACGTTAGGTCCGTACCCTCATTGTCATATAGGTTGATAGGATCCCTGATGATTTAATGCCGCCATACGATGATTTACCATACGTGATGAGTTTATTGATGATTGATCCATACCCTTGACTAGAGGATGTCGTACGATAGATTATACCGTACGTGATGTTGTGAGGCTAGATGCCGACTGATAGATTCACCGACTCGGTCATATTATAGATACGTATACCTGGTAGCTTTTCGTGTACGATGTACGTTATATTACGTTTTGATATTCGCATCATATATACCCATGCTAGTACACCTACACCATTGTCGATGATATGTATGTTACACTTACACAGATTTGCCGGCTCACATACTTCATCATCGATAATTGCCATGTCACTACACAGTAGGACTGCTGCATCATGATATGACTCCTTGCGTAATTTACTTGCTATAGTTACATATGCACCTTTATACGATGTTGCATTTGACTTTGGATAAATTGGGAACCGCATGATATATTTTAAAACTGGATTCATTTAAAAGAGCGGTTTTCCCTTGATATGTGCATATTACTATTCCATCCTGCATGATATACGGATATGCTTACATTCTGTTATATGTCGCATACATCATGCTTTACGATTATACGCACTGAGATATGTTGTTTTCATGAGATTTCTGGATTTGAGAACCGTGGTTATTTCAAAAGAAAGTATGTATTGTTTTAAAAACCCGGTTTCTCTTGATATGATATTTCAGTGCGTCCACCATGCGTTTTCTCTGTTCTGAGACGTGTGATATGTGAAACCCGATTCGAGAAGTTGGATGATCCGTTTGCGGGTTCATGGTGAACCCGGTACGGTACCCTGGGGCGAGAAGATCATGGGGATGACGATGAGCCTGGCAGAGGGACTACTACCTACCAGTGATTAGTTGGACCTGACGGTTATCTGGAGGATACCGACCGGAGTCGAGAGATAGATATGGGCTGATCCGTTCTGCCGGAGCCCGCGGGCCGATCCCGCAGACGGAGCTCGAGGGCCAATCCGGACTGACGGAGCCCGAGATATGAGGATTTACGTGTCAATGCTGGACACGGGTTTCATGATGTTTCGAGTGTCGATGTTGGACACTCAGGTTCCATGATTTTGATGTGTCGCGAGGAACACACGTTGATTTATATCCTCATATTTTCATGCATATGCTTTTATGATATTTTACATGCATGATGTTGTTGTGTCATTAGGTGACACGTGGACGAGATCCACATACATACGGATAGTGATTATTTGGTTGGATGATATCCACATACTGATAGGCATTTATTTATGTTGTTGGCATATATGCAGATACGGTCACCCTACATATCATAATATTACCTTTATGATACAGCTGACCTAAGAGTCGTTGTTTATTCGATTTCTACCTGTTGATATTTTTCTACTCACGAGTTGGCACTCACCCCCGTTGTGCCACAGTTCTTGCAGGTTGACCGCATGGATCAGTAGTGGTATCGCTGGCACCCAGTTGCATTCGGATGATTGCTTTGGTAGGTGGTACATGTTGGATCGTACCCCTCTTGTATTTATTATTCGCATTGTATCTGGTCAACTCCATCAATCAAACTGGTATTTGTATAAGAAATGAGACTTAGTAAGACTTGTGGTTGCGAGACTTAGAGCGGGTGGTATTCCGCTACTTGTGGTTTTAATGTCTTCCTTATTTCTTTTCATTGGTGGTGATCTTCGCCGTTCGGCCTCGTATACATATATTCTGTCTTGCGTGGTTGTGATCTGCCGATTGGTGAAGAGCTAGCTCCCGCTTGGGGATGCCTTTTATATCATCTCATGTATTTGTGGTTTTGGATCAAAATATACAAAGGAGGTGCTGCCCAAATTTTCAAAAGGCGAAACATGTTTTCAACTAGTAAAATTTACTTGCATTTTCATATTCCATTACTTATGCATTTAAGAAAACTTATGATTTTCACTATACCTTTATCTCAAAACTTCACCTCTTTATTTTCTTTAAAAGGTTTAGATTTCTGGGTTTCGGCTTACTTGATCTACGTTACGCCTTTAGACGTGGCATGATTCAGGTGCCAGTCATGAGCTAATATTTTCGGGTCGTGACAGTTTGACTATTTGACTTAGATATTTTGTGAGATATTTTGTGGCACTACATATTTTGGGTGAGATATTTTTCTTGCCATGCTTGTAGTCATATCAAGGGAGCCATCTCAATTATCATAATGAAAAACATTTTCTCTTTCCTCAAGTTCACTCTCTTCTTCTTCCTCTCAACTCTTATTGTCTCATGTGTTGGGAATCATAGAGTTAGTGAGACTTAGCTACCCAAAATCACTCTCTACTCACTCTAGGCTACTTAGTTTAGCACACCAAGTGACCTAGTTACCTCATCTTGGAGGTGAAATCTTAAGGTTGTAACTTTCGGGTGGATCTTCTTCGACTTCGAGAAGTCGACGAGGAGGCGCGATCCATTTTCACTCTAAGGAGATTACGAAGATGAAGAGGATAGCAAGAAGACAAGAAGGACACGATACTACGAGGTATAACATTCATCTGAGTAGTTAAACCTCAAGTAGTATGCTAGCTAGGGTTTATGTTCGATCCTTGGTTCTAGTCGGTGTTGCAAAGCGCGTAAAAATCATTTTTTTCCATTACCGCCTCCCCGCGAACACGTGGGGTGCGCGACATCGACTTACAATCACAACGCTGGTAATCAAGCAAAGATCCTAAGGGCTCTACCAATATGTATAAGCGATATGCTAAAAGAAACACATACACATATTGAGGTAGAATCAAACCAGGTAACAGACTACCATTTTGGGCAAAACTATTATTATAACTGTGAATATCCCAAGCATTCAATTTGTAATATACAATCCAGTATGATACAATAATGGCCTCTAGGGCATATATCACTAACTGTTAATTATATGTATGCCCTAGAGGCCATTACTGTACATTGGATGTATATTGTAGTGGATGCTGGGACATATATAAATAGGACTTTCTTGCTCGACATGATAGTACGCTATCTGGTTGCTCTTTATCTTAACATGTATACTCTCTGTCTCTCTGATTACATGTTGATAAAGCCCTTAGGATGTGTGCTCGACTTCCAGGACTATGATGTAGATCATACTAATGGGGCCTGGATAGTCCATGAGTACATCCTTCAATGTTCCTAGTCGTGGGAATATCGAGACGGGGCATCGATATTCCAGAGTAGACTAGCGTATATCTTCTCGACCCATGTGATGGGCGATGGATGATCCCATATCCATTGGTGTTTGACATCAGAGATGGTATGCGGGTGCTCAGTGGAGACTGGGTACACTGAACGGACTCGTCGAGAACTCCCAGATGGTATTATACCTCACGTCAGATGGCAGTTCTCTGGTGACACTGGTACAGCTTAGTCTGTTGACCCGAGATCGTCATAGAGTCTTGTGTGTCTCCCACTGTACTTTGATTTCCACCCTACCACGGCTCTACTGAGTCGTGCAAACAGGTGGTTTTTGGGTACAGTCCCGATTCACATGGAGGCAATGAGCGATAGGAGGGGATTCGTCTCTCCCGGTATTGGGGGTTGATGTTGCGCTATGCACGACTGTCCATAACAGGAAATCCCTGGCCAGGGTTGCAGTGATCTACTGGTATGTGTTATCAGTAGTTTCACACATGTTATGGACCTCACGTTGGCATGACTTATCGAGCTACTGGGGTCTGACGTTTACCACCCCTAGACGAGATATGCGACATATCAGACGAACAGACTGGACTGTACGGTAAGTGTTACTGGTTGGATTCACAGGAGTGTGAGCGAGCTTGCTCGTCGATCTTCTGATCGCTCAATACCCGGGTGGCCATTACGTTTAGCAGACCGCTTGCGGCTTGTGGGTGTTTGATATGATCATCATCTGCTGTCGGCGTATTGACGAGTCTTTAGAGTCCTACACAGAGATTTCTTGGCTCAAGCGAAACGAAATAGGAGCGCATATGAGATATGTGCGGGACCGAGAATAATGCGTGTATGTGATACCGTATTCTATTCTCGCGATGAATGTATCGATTGGTTGTATGCGATATAACCTAGTTATCGAATCAAGAATTGATTTGATAAGCCGATACATTGAATATTAGTCGGTCATATGCCATATGACCGGATCGTTAAATCAAGTGTTGATTTAATGATTTAATGCATAATTATATATTTGATATATTACTTTGCATTAACTAGTATTGGTTCACTTAAATTGGATTTTCTCACTTGAAGTACACAAGTTGTATATGTGATATACTTTTATGCACTTTTTTGTATCATGTTTGATGATACATGCTAACTTGAGTTTGTGTGTATGATTAAACCATGGTTATATGAATGGTTAGGGTTTTGTTTACTTATCTATTTATTTATTTATTTATTCATTTTTGCAAAATAAGTCATGGTGGCTTTCTTTGTTTGCTTGTTGAAGCTTCATGAAGCTTTGAACAAGTCCACCATTTTTGTCTCATGCTTAACCCTAACCATTCAACCTAACCATAGTTTATTCTCTACACCTAACCATGGTTGGTATATGATAAGTATTCATTTTATTTTCTATTTTGAATAATACTTATCATATTCCTTCTTCTTCTTCTTCTTCAACAAAGAAGAAAACCTTGCTTCCATTAATGGCAACTTGAGAAAAAGAGTGAGAAATCCAATTCTAAAGTGAACCCACTTCCTATTTCTTCATCCTCTACCACTTGCCAAGTAGTATAGGGTGTTTTCTTCACAAGTTTCATGACTTGGTGAAGTTGGAGTTTGATCTTGAGTTGCCTCGATGTAGATCATCTTCGGCATCGAAGTCGACGACCTAGCCCGATCAATTCTTCGATGAAACCACCGCGAGAGTCCGGGATCCGAAGTGTACAGCGGAGGGTCGTCAACACGGAGCTAGAGAGGTGGAGGACCGGATCTACAAAGGTTGTAATCACTTTCCTCTTAGTTAAAGTAGTTAACTCGCATTGCATCGCCTATACATCTAGTTAACGATCCGTATTAGGGTTTGAAGGCACATGGAAAATTTTGAATTAGCCATGTTTGATCACTTGTGAGACCTCATTAGTGTGCCTAGGAACCCTACAGTGGTATCAGAGCCTAGCTAGAGCCTTAGGCGATGCGTAGACGGAGTTAGAAGTCCGATCGAACCGAAACCCTAATTCAAAGTTGCTCTCTGTACATTTTTTGAAATCGGGGATTTTTTAGAATTAAAAATATGCAAAAAACTAAGCAGGAATTTCTAAGAATTACTGTGAAGCCCGAGCACCTGAATCGATAAAAGCGCGGCGGAACCGCGGCATTAGCAGGCCTAATCCGGCGGTTCCGCGGCCACTTAGTCTCTTCAGACAATTATTTCTGCACAGTAATTCTTATATTTTGTTGCTGTATTTTCTGGGAATTTTTAAATCTGACTCAAGAGTTGAGTTTTCTGGGTTGTATTGGGGACTCGGTGTTTCGATCGGATTGTCTAATTTTGTCTGTGTGCTTTTCCGGATAATTTTAGAATATGTTAAAAAGTTCGACCAGATATAAATACCCATTTTTTCCCCTGTCGGGAAATTTCCAATTGTTGGATTTTTCCATAGTTTAATGACGTTCCAAGTAGTGCAAGTAACGCGATAGTCCCTCTAGAAGACAACAAACCTTAACTCGATTATGTGACCGTCTTGAACTGCCCTTTGAACCTTCGGGTTTGGGGCAGTACGGCGTGCCACATGTGAGGCGTTGGCTTGACCCTTCTACGGCTGGACCGTTGGTACTGAGGCACAAAGTGAATGTTTTTGAACTTATTTCATGTGTTGAGCTGTTTCGGGAAAACTTGGGTGTTCGATTGTTTGATCTGAAAGTTTAACATTTTCTATTTATCCGGAATGTGATACAATAATTGGAATTCACAAATAGTTATGAGATAACTAAATGAATGTTATAAATCAAGCACTTTAGTCTCACTTGATCGGTTGCCACGGAATTTTGATGTGATCAGAAGTCCGTCGCAATCACGTAGCATACGCGGATACTCGCCGGGTAAACTTAATAGACAGCTTCACTCCATAACCCCGACCAAGTGACTGTAGGAGAACCCCGTCACCGAAAGCATCCGTTCGGATGCTCGCGGTAGCGGTGTTCCGCCTTAGTGCACTTCGTCGACGGTATCGGGGGTGCGGCCGCCTACTAAAGTTTGCGACGAGCATTCGATCAAAATGTCGGGAATCTTGTTAAATTGCCCGACTTGATATTGAAAAGAGTTTTCGATAATGAGACTAAAATGTGGGGTTTATAATTGTTAGGCATGCGATGTCTAAGTATTTCATTTGATTAGGCATGTGATGTCTAAAGAGGTTGCGGATTCCAACTGTTGTAGTTTTACACTCTCCTTTCTGTGACCGTAAGTGTAATATGTGATATCGCCGGTTTCGTTGCCATATGTCAACGACAATTGGGATGCGCATATTTACTTACGTTGATGACATGTGATGTTATGTGTTGCTGGATATGTTATATTGGATCGTCGTGTTTGAATAGCCGGGGGGTTTTATGTGAGATGAGTGTTTTTCATTTTCATTCATGTAAAAACTTGTATGTAATATTCTTTTATTTGGGCACTTCCAGGTTGCGGATGATGTCACCATTTGTATATTATTTACTTTTCTGCACTAGGATAGACCCAAGGAGGAGGGCACAAGTAACCGGGTTCTAGGGTCCAGTGGGAGACCAACTCGAGGAGTCGAGTCCGGGGCTCCTAACCCTAGAATTGGTAGGGTTGCTTGCCGCTCTCTTAGGGGTCTAGGGGTGTGGGATTGGCTATTCATCACGACCGTGGAATTCGTGTTTTATACTTGGTCGTATTGAAAACACGGACGTCCTAGTATATCCAATATTTCATATGATATTTTCTGCTGCGTTATCTGTGATGTGATCATGTGATTTGTTCAGATAGATATAGTATATAGTATATATGATATATTATATAGATGTTGCTTATGTTTTACACCCGCGCTAGCCCTGCCTCGCTCTGGCGTTAGTTACCTAACCTAACGGTGCAGACGGGACATCGAGGCGAATGCGAATGGCATAAGCGTACGTTATATTTATCTGTGATGTTTAGGTGGACTTAAATGATGGGATATTCATTAATGAGATTAATGAAAGAAAATAAACCTAATTGATATTGTGGAATCGAATTTCAAAATAAAAACAGGTAGCTACAGTTCTTTTTTTGCATCGCGGTGTTCCTTGTAGAACATCCTGCACCTTATTCGATGAGGAAAGGACCGAGATCCCTTCATCGGGAGTGACTCCTTTAGCAATAACTGGCAGATGCTACAACCCTCGGTTTGTCTTTTGAATGCTTCTATAGTTTCTGCTTTGTACAGCGGTATATATGATATATCCTGCACCTTATTCGATAAGGAAAGGGCCGACGATCCCTTCACCGGGAGTGACCCCTTTAGCAAAACTAGAAAAGCCTCAAAAACATTCCATTTAAAAACCGTTTGATTCCGCAACGAGATCAAGTTCAAAGCGTTAAAGGTTTTATTAAAAACCATTCGCAACCCTCCGTCATTTTAGAAAGTAGAGTACTTAGTATTCGTGCTATGTTTGTTGACCTTAGTTAAGGCACAGTGTACGGTAGCTAAGTGATGTCTTCCTACGCTGCATATGATGCGATTAGTTAGGACAATCGCGTGACTTTGTTGACCTTAGTTAAGGGTCATGTGGGTGGGTCTAATTAATCATGAAATGACGGGTAGAACTTGACTAGTACTTATGATTTGTTGACCATAGTTAAGGTCATAAGTGCTAGGGGTAAAAACCTTTATCGGGAGTTTCAAGTGTTAAAACTTGCAATGAGATTGCATACCTTCTATATGATAGTTGGATCCCGATACCCAATGCGAGTAATTGTTACTCCTGGGAGAGTTTTGCACTTTGCAATTAGCCGATCAAGTAAGCGTCTAGAAAGGTGTCAACGGGGTTACGCCTCTGGGAAAACGAGGTTTACTGTAATTAGGCCCGTGCGAAAGCACGGGGAACCTCCCTCAAAGTACCGACACTGGCCTGGCTGAAAGATTGGCGAACTTGTAGAGTGTAATTAATCCCGGCTAGTCTTTCCTTTTAGGGTTTGAAGGAAGATTTGATAAAAACAGTGGGAGCCATCCTGATTAGATAAAATAAATAACCAGTCTAATCTTGCAAGAGCGCACGCAGAGTGTTTTCTTCTCTCTCTCTCCAAGTAGCGATCATATCACGCCTTAATCAAGATAATAATATGGATGTATTGACCGAACCCGCTTGTTATACTGAGCTGGGGAACGTTGGTCCCGCTCCAACTTATAATTGTTATAAGACAGAGCAGGAAATAGGGAAATACCAGAATTCCTATGCCGCCCAAACGAAGAAAGTGCATATGATGCATCTCCTTCGGGTGTGTTCATTACAAAGAACTGTTTCTCAGTATCCTCTGCATCCTGGGTATTTGATACCGGATCAAGATCCCAGATATGTAATCTGTTACATAGGGTTACAAAAAGGTAGAAAACTGAGAGCGGGTGATAAGTTTCATGAGACAGAAAACGGGGCAAGTGTTGCAGCCAAGTCTGTTGGTCACTGTCACTCTGTATTACCAATACATTGATTCTGAATAAATGCTATTAGATACCGAACCTGATATACAAAATCATATCAGTCTCTTTATTAGTAAAGAAATGATAAAATTTTGTGTTGATGGATAATGTTTTGAACATTTCCTATATCAAAAGTTGATCGGTTCAGGCACGTTATCTAAAAGCATTAACGTTCTAAATCAAACTACAGTTCCTGGTATACAGAACACACACAAGAGGAAGAGTTCAGAAATGAACGAATCCTTCTTGAGGCATTGTAGACTAGGTCATATCAATGCGACTCGACTGGCTGAAGTTACATTTTAGATGCATATTTAAATCAGTTTGAATTTACATCTTGTGAAACTTGCCAGTCATGTCACAAAGATTAGATGACCATATCTCTGTTTATTGGAAACAGAGAAAGAGTTAATGAACTCTTGGGACTGATACATGATGATGTATGTAAGGTCTCCTGTCTACATGTGCCAGGGCCAGTTCTTTGTACTTCATTACGTTCTCTGATGATCTCTCAAGATTCAGACATATGTTCCTGTTGAAACATAGGCCCGAAGCTTTTGAGATAATCACAGAATATAAGTTAGAAGTAGAGAACCAAAAACCGGATATAAGTATTATATCCTATGATGAGATCAGGGAGGAGAATACTTGTGCATGGAATTCCTGGACTATTCTAAAGGAGAATGAGATTCTCTCTCAGCATTACTCCTCCGTATACACCATAGCACGATGGTATATCGGGGCGGAGCAATCACACCCTATATGATATGGTGCGCTCTATGATGAGTACTACTGAGTTTCCTATTTCCTTTTAGGGAGTTATGCACTTATGAAGTTGCATACCTATTGAATAGGGTTCGATTCAAATCAGTGCCTACCACTCCATATAAGATATGGTATGGGAAGAGCCTATCTCTTAAGTAAGTTAAGATTTGGGATTGTCTGGCCTGTGTCAAAAGCAAAATCCGGACAAGATCGAGGCAAGGTCAGTTCTGTAGAACTGGAAAGGTTCCAACTATACAAAACTGCAGCTGATGATTTGACTGGACCAAAGGATTCTATAGTCCCCGACGAACCTTAGCCTCTCCGACGATCTGGTAGGGTTCCTCACCTACCTGAGAGATACTTTGGTTTCTCGATGACAGTGGGAGCGAAGAATGCATCATGAGATGATGACCCAACTAGATTCGAGCAGGTCATCAAGAGTAGGGACTCTGTAAGAATGGCTGGATGCTTAGCGATCTGAGATGGAATCCATGTACACCAGCAAAGTATGGACTTTAGCTACTATATCTGAAGGGTTAAATCCCCATCAAGAGCAAGTATATCTTGAGAAAATTACTTGGTGTAGATGGAAAAGTTGAGACTTTCAAAGCTAGACTTGTTAAAGGTTTTAGTCATCAACCAGGTGTGGATAATGATGAAACCTTTTCTAGGGACTATGCTCAAGTCCTTCCAGATCCTACTTGCCATTGCTACATACCATGACTATGATATCTGGTGGTTGGGTGCCATGACTACTTTTCTAAATAGTGATTTAGAAGAGAACGTCTATAAGAACACAGCCAGAGGGCTTCGTAAACAGTGGGAGCAGCGGAAACGTGTGCAAGTTGCTTTACAGAATAAAGCAGGCATCGCGGAGTTGGAACGTCTGTTTTGATGTGATAGTCAAAGTGTTTGACTTCATCAAAATGGTAGACGAACCTTGTATATACAAAAAGGTAGTAGAGAGTAAGGTAGTCATCCTCGTATTGTACGTGGACAACATACTCTTGATAGGAAAAGAGTTTCCTATACTACGATCGGTCGATCTCCTCTTGTCATAAGGATTCTCCAAATAGGATCAAAGTGATACCTCCTAAACCCTGAGCTTTCATCTATGAGATAGATGTAATTGGATGCTAGGATTCTCACTAGATGTAGTGAGATGGTATCAATTGATCCTGGGGAGAATCACTGGAAGGGTTCCAGGGTGATAAAGACGACTGAATGTCAGTCACAGGCATTGTCTTTACCCTCGGTAAAGGGACGGTATGTTGGAAGAGTTCCAAACTAGATACCGTGGCAAACTAGACGATAAAGGCTGGTAACATCGCTATTAAAGATACTACCAAAGAGGCAGTTTAGGTGTATATTGGTTCATAAGATGAACTAGGTTCCTACCATTGTATGACAATGGAAGTGTGGCTTTGGCCAAGGAACCCCGATCCCATCAGTGACCCAGACATATTCTGAGGCAGTATCACCTGATCATGGAGATAGTTGATCTCCAGGGTGATCGAGGTTAGGAGAGTAGACTCAGAGGACAACACGGTGGATCCACTCACGAAGGCCTTTTCCCAAAGAGAGACTTTTAGGGGATGGCTGAGTATTAGATACTACAACTACTGCTACAGATGGCCCTAGCGCAAGTGGGAGATTGTTAGTTATATGTATGCCCTAGAGGCCATTACTGTACATTTGATGTATATTGTAGTGGATGCTGGGACATATATAGGTAGGACTTTCTTGCTCGACATGATAGTACGCTATCTGGTTGCTCTTTATCTTAACATGTATACTCTCTGTCTCTCTGATTACATGTTGATAAAGCCCTTAGGATGTGTGCTCGACTTCCAGGACTATGATGTAGATCATACTAGTAGGGCATGGATAGTCCATGAGTACATCCTTCAATGTTCCTAGTCGTGGGAATATCGAGACGGGGCATCGATATTCCAGAGTAGACTAGCGTATATCTTCTCGACCCATATAATGGGCGATGGATGATCCCATATCCATTGGTGTTTGACATCAGAGATGGTATGCGGGTGCTCAGTGGAGACTGGGTACACTGAACGGACTCGCCGAGAACTCCCAGATGGTATTATACCTCACGTCAGATGGCAGTTCTCTGGTGACACTGGTACAGCTTAGTCTGTTGACCCGAGATCGTCATAGAGTCTTGTGTGTCTCCCACTGTGCTTTGATTTCCACCCTACCACGGCTCTACTGAGTCATGCAAACAGGTGGTTTTTGGGTACAGTCCTGATTCACATGGAGGCAATGAGCGATAGGAGGGGATTCGTCTCTCCCGGTATTTGGGGTTGATGTTGCGCTATGTACGACTGGCCATAACAGGAAATCCCTGGCCAGGGTTGCAGTGATCTACTGGTATGTGTTATCAGTAGTTTCACACATGTTATGGACCTCACGTTGGCATGACTTATCGAGCTACTGGGGTCTGACGTTTACCACCCCTAGGCGAGATATGCGACATATCAGACGAACAGACCGGACTGTACGGTAAGTGTTACTGGTTGGATTCACAGGAGTGTGAGCGGGCTTGCTCGTCGATCTTCTGATCGCTCAATACCCGGGTGGCCGTTACGTTTAGCAGACCGTTTGCGGCTTGTGGGTGTTTGATATGATCATCATCTGCTATCGGCGTATTGACGAGTCTTTAGAGTCCTACACAGAGATTTCTTGGCTCAAGCGAAACGAAATAGGAGCGCATATGAGATATGTGCGGGACCGAGAATAATGCGTGTATGTGATACCGTATTCTATTCTCGCGATGAATGTATCGATTGGTTGTATGCGATATAACCTAGTTATCGAATCAAGGATTGATTTGATAAGCCGATACATTGAATATTAGTCGGTCATATGCGATATGACCGGATCGTTAAATCAAGTGTTGATTTAATGATTTAATGCATAATTATATATTTGATATATTACTTTGCATTAACTATTATTGGTTCACTTAAATTGGATTTTCTCATTTGAAGTACACAAGTTGTATATGTGATATACTTTTGTGCACTTGTTTGTATCATGTTTGATGATACATGCTAACTTGAGTTTGTGTGTATGATTAAACCATGGTTATATGAATGGTTAGGGTTTTTTTTACTTATCTATTTATTTATTTATTTATTCATTTTTGCAAAATAAGTCATGGTGGCTTTCTTTGTTTGCTTGTTGAAGCTTCATGAAGCTTTGAACAAGTCCACCATTTTTGTCTCATGCTTAACCCTAACCATTCAACCTAACCATAGTTTATTCTCTACACCTAACTATGGTTGGTATATGATAAGTATTCATTTTATTTTCTATTTTGAATAATACTTATCATATTCCTTCTTCTTCTTCTTCTTCAACAAAGAAGAAAACCTTGCTTCCATTAATGGCAACTTGAGAAAAAGAGTGAGAAATCCAATTCTAAAGTGAACCCACTTCCTATTTCTTCATCCTCTACCACTTTCCAAGTAGTATAGGGTGTTTTCTTCACAAGTTTCATGACTTGGTAAAGTTGGAGTTTGATCTTGAGTTGCCTCGACGTAGATCATCTTCGGCATCGAAGTCGACGACCTAGCCCGATCAATTCTTCGATGAAACCACCGCGAGAGTCCGGGATCCGAAGTGTACAGCGGAGGGTCGTCAACACGGAGCTAGAGAGGTGGAGGACCGGATCTACAAAGGTTGTAATCACTTTCCTCTTAGTTAAAGTAGTTAACTCGCATTGCATCGCCTATACATCTAGTTAACGATCCGTATTAGGGTTTGTAGGCACATGGAAAATTTTGAATTAGCCATGTTTGATCACTTGTGAGACCTCATTAGTGTGCCTATGAACCCTACACTAACACCAAGAAAAGATTGTTACATACAAATTATTACATGAATGAAAATAGAAAAACCCCATCCCATGCAAAAAAAACCCGGCCATTCAATCACGACGATCCAATATCACATATCACAACAATACATAACATCGCATGTCATCAACATAAGTAAATATGCGTATCCCGAATTCCGTTGACATATAGCAACGAGATCGGGGATATCCCACATATTACACTTACGGTCGCAGAAAAGAAATAAAAAATTACAATATTTAGAATCCGCAAATACCTTAGACATCATAAACCCGGAATATCTCATATTCCGAATTTCATGCATAACCCTATAAACCTTGCATTTTAGTCTCAAATTGAAAACCCTTTTCAATAAGCAGTCGGATAAGTCAACAAGATTCCCGACTAGGTGTTCGCGTACTATACGCGATTGCGATAGAGTTTTGATCCGAATCGAAACTCCGTGGCAATCGATCAACCGAGACTAAAACGCTAGATTTAAAACACTAACTAGTTTTCTCAAAACTAATTGTTGTGGATTCCAAATATTGTATCATATACCATCATAATCTTGACAACGTTAAACATTTCGATCGATTTATCAAACACCCAGAAATCACAGAGAGCTCAACAACTTGAGCATCACTAAAAACACCCAGAAAGTGCCAAAAATAATAATGGAGCAGCATAAGAAATACAAGCCATCAATTCACCAAACATGCGGCGGAACCGCGGCCAAACCATGGGTTTGGCGGCGGTTCCGCGACGGTTTGGTTGAATCATGGCCTCATACTTCTTGGGGCTCCATAGAAAAGCCTGCATGACTTTCTGGATATTTTTAATATGAAAATTTTCAACTTTTGAAAATCTGGACAGAAACTTGTCTAAATGTGGGTTTCAAAAACCGATCGAACACTTTAACGTCGTAAAGACTTCCCCTAATGTTCTAGCTTGGCTCTGATACCATGAAAGTGTATCCTTGCACCACCATAAGGTTTTAACCGGCATCAAGCATGCAATTTTAAAAAATTCAGGGTGCTAAGCTACATTAACCTAGAATCTAACTAGAGTATTAGGATTTAACATGATATAAAACAAGATCTATGCTAACAGAAAGAGACTGCAACCTTTGTATACCAAGTCCTTCTCTTTTATAGCTCCGGGTAGTAGTCCCTACGACTCCTCTAGGCTCCACTTGAAGAAGGATCGAGCTTCCTACGTGACCTTCGTGTCGAAGATGATCCACCTTGAAACTTCTCTAATTCAAGCTACCTCTTCACTAATATTTCTTTAGTGAAGGAAACACCCTAATCTTTATGGCTAATATAGAGTAGGATGGCGAAGTAGGGGTTTTGTTTGCTCGCTTAGGATCTCAAGCTCTAGGGTTCACAACACATGTGATGGTTAGAGGTTGAAGCAAGAAGTAGAGGAAGATAATGGGAGAGAGAGCTAGATAATGAGCTAGTATTCAAAAAAAATGAGCAAGTCAAGAGAATGACTCACCCCTCATATCACTTACTGAAGCATGGAATTAAAAACCAATAATAAATTCAACCATGCTTCAATAGTGAATGCAAATGAATAAAAAAATGAATAAGCCATGCTTTACACCATTCCTCATAAGTCTTCCCATTTCCCACCTCATTTCTATTTTCTCAAAATAGAAATTCCAACCATACTTCATAATATATATATATATTAAGAAAATAATTAGTGAGCTATAATATTAGTTAATATATAATTATATCAAATATAAATATATATATATCAAATTATTAAATCAACACTTGATTTAATAATCCGGTTATATCATATATAACCGATTAATATCATTTATCTATATATCACATTAACAAATCAACACTTGATTTAATAATCCGGTTATATTATATATAACCTAACCGAGATCAAATATCGCCAGATTAGAATACGGTATCATATACTCGTATTTACTCAGGCTCCCGCACATATCAACATATATGCCCTTCTTCATTTTGCTTGAACTATGTGTGGGACTCTAAAGACTCGTCAATACGCCAGTAGTAGGTAATGATCATATCAGTTACCCATAAGCCATCAGCGGTACTAATTGGACGTAACGGCTGCCCAGGTATTGAGCGAATAAGAAGATCAATAAGCAAGCTTGTCCAAACTGTAAGTGCACGGCGGCGTCCCGGCCGTCAATCCGACGCCGGAAACGCGGAAACGAAAAACTTTGCGAAACTTGCAAACCGGCACCACCGCGCACTTTTAACCCGGATCGGGCCATTAACCTAACTCTGGCAAACTAGAAAAGAAGTAGAGAAGCTATACCAAGCGATCCGTGTCCTTCGGTCTTCGCCTCCACTCCGATCTCCTCGCGGAATCTCCGGTCGTCGCCTCCCCGTCGAAACGGGCACCACATCGCCGGGTTCTTTTACGGGCTCCCACATCTGGATCGAGGCAACTCGGGCACGAAGTTGGCGAGCCGACGTGCCTAAGGAATGCTGTAGGCAAGTGTAGTATGCTTTGTCTCTTGCGGGTTATAGAAGTTGCCATGATGGAGGAATGAGAGAAGAACTTTGGAGAAATAATTGTGCTCTCATTTTTAGCAAGCAATGAGATGAGGAAAATGCCACACATCCAAAATGAACCTCTCCCTCTCTCAAATTTTGGCCGGCCCCCTCATTTCTCAAAATGGTGGAGGGAATAATCAAACACAAGAAGGGAGGTGAGTGTAGTAAAAGCCAAGGGGTGACCACAACCAAATATGATGATAACAATATCAAATCAATTTCTAATCCTTTCTAATCTCATTTAATGCAAGTGAGGGGATGGAAAAAGAATCTCATCATGAAGCCACAAATGCAAATAACACCCTCCACAAAGATAATTTGCACAACTGCAAATAACCCCCTCCATCGGAAAAGTCCAGCCGGGAAGGAACAAAGGAAAACTGGCCGGAACGGAATGCAAACGGGCAACTTCAAAAAACTGATCCCGTAATAAATTACAGGAAAACCCCGCGACTATATATACATACCCGCATTTGTATTTCCACTGAATACAAATGCAAAGAGACAAAATCTACACTGTCTAATACTAGGATCCGGCTTAAACCAAAGCCCGCTAGTATTATCCGTCCGATCATGATCCGTGCAATACCGCACGTATCTGATCGAACCCTGCCATATCTCCATACGGCCTCTACAGTGTTTTTCCCGAAACTTGAGAAACTGGTCTGTGGGGGACTCTAAAGACTCGTCAATACTTTGGCTGTGGATTAACCACTAGCATGTCAGATGTATTAGCCAATACGTGACGGGCTACCAGGTATTGACCAAAAGGGACGTCGATGAGCGAACTCATCCTGACACCCTACTGAGCCTGTCAGTGACAATATTCGTACAGTCCGGTCCGTTCGTCTATAAGCATCGCATGGCGGGCCTAGGGGGTTGGTAAAAGTCAGACCCCCAAAAGCGATACAAGTCGTGTCGGAGAAAATCCAGAACACCCTGAGATACTACTGGAATACCTACCAGCAAATCTCCTGCCTTGGCCAAGGACTTTTCATGTACTGGCTCTCCTAGACACAGCGCGATCTCACCCCCAATACCGGGAGAGACGAACCCCTGCAGATCCGCTCACTGCCTCCATGTGGCTCGGGACTGTACCCAACTAAAACATGTTTGCACGTCTCCTTTGAGCGTGGTAGGGTAGTAATCAAAGCACAGTGGGAACTCACACGAGACAAATGACGATCTCAGGTCGATGAACTAACCTGTACACATGTCACCAGGGAACTGCTATCTGACATCAGGTATAATACCAACTAGCATGTTCCCGGCGAGTCATGTCCGGTGTACTCATAACCCAATGAGCACCTGTATACATCTTAGGTGAACCAACTGACACCAGTGGCTTGTGAGACCGGTCACCGCCCCTCGTCGGGGTCTCGACTGTATACACTAGTCAACTCTGGAGAATCGATGCCCTGTCTCGAAACTCCCACGACTAGGGACCTTTTAAGGATGTGCTTATAGACCCCAGCTCCCACGTATATGATCGCCCTCATACTGCTGGTAGTCAAGCAAGAATCCTAAGGGCTCTATCAACGTGCAATAGCGACTCGTAAGGTCACCTAAAGAAGTACACGATGATAAAGATAAACCAGATAGCATACTATCATCTTGAGTAAGACTGTCTTACCGGGATAAGTCCTCCCTCAATCATTGCAATCACGTGCCTGTGATCCAATAATTGATTCTGAGGGCACCATTGTTAGTGTATATGCCCTAGAGGCCATTACTGTATCATTCTAGTATGTATATTACTTGATGGAAGCTTGGGATATTCACAGTTGTATAGACAATCTTGCTCGAAATAGTAGTATGCTACTTGGTTTGTCTCTGCTTTAATGTGTACATGTGTTTCTTTATTATATCACCTATACGCATTAGTAGAGCCCTTAGGATCTTTACTTGATTACCGGCGTTGTGATGGCGATCACACTCGTGGGGGTTAGGTAATCCACAAGCACATCCTTATTCACGTCTCTAGTCGTAGGATTATCGAGACAGGGCATCGATACTCCGGAGTAGACTAGCGTATGCGCTTCTCATCCCAGCACGGGAGACGGTCTGTCCCACAGCCGTCAGTACGTCGTACTTGAGATAGTATACAGGTGCTCGTTAGGTTACGAGTACACTGGACAGGACTCGTCGGGAACTGATGGTTGGTATTATACCTATCGTCAGTTATCAGTTCCCAGGTGACATGAGTACAGCTTAGTCCGCTGACTTGACACTGGCACTTCGCCTCGAGTGTGTTCCCACTGCACTTTGATCACTACCCTACCACGGCTCAAAGGAGTCGTGAAAATAGGTGGTGGTTGGGTGCAGTCCCGAAGCACTTGGAGGCAGTGACGGTTAGACAGGATTCGTCTCCCTCGGTATTGGGGGTTGACATCGCGCTGTGTCTAGGAGAGCCATTACACGAGTAGTCCCTGGCCAGGGCAAGCGAGATATACTGGTAGATTTCCAGTGTTATCTCAGGGTGTTCTGGGCATCACTCCGACACGACTTGTACCGCTATTAGGGGACTGACGTTTACCGCCCCCCTAGGCCCGCCATGCGATGTATCAGACGAACAGACCGGACTGTACGGAGATTGTCACATACAGGCTCAGTAGGAGTTCGGATGGGTTTACCTCATCGGCCTTCTTATCGACATCTACCTGGGGACCGTTACGTACAGCTAGTGCCGCTTACGGTCTGTGGTTAAACCCACTACCAGCGTAGTTTCGAGTCTTTAGAGTCCCACACAGAGAGTTTCCCTGCACTGAGCAAAACGTGTAGAGGCCGTATGGTTTTACGGCAGGGCTACGATCACTTACGTGCACTTGTATGCGTATGCTGTTCGGGCAGGCAATACTAGTGGGCTTTGGTTTAAGCCAGATCCTAATATTGCACAGATGGATTTGTTTTGTCTTCTGTGCATTCGCATTCTACGGAATACGGATGCGGGTGTGTATGCACAGTTTTGAGGAGCGATGAAGGAGGAGGTGCCCCATTGGAGTTTTGGCAGTTGGTTCGGCCAAAACCGTAATGTGGCAGGCTCATTAGGGTTTTGACAATTCGTTTGGTCAAAACCATTATGAGCCGGAGACATTGTTTACTAATCCTTTTAGTGATAGTTTAGTGATGGCTAATTGCATTGACCATTTGACCACCTTGACCTCTCTTGACTTTGTTGACCCGTTGACCGTGTTGACCCTTGACCTTCAAGAGAGGTCTACACTCTTCTTTGATTTTCTTTTTAATTTTTGATTATGATAATGGTCAATTCAATGTAGCATCAACTTTATCATGATAGGATTAGTAATGATGGTTTTGGTGTATTATTGCAACCATGGTTCATTTTCTTGAGTTAATCTTTTCATAATTCTTTTCTCATTCTCTCTCTTGCTCTTTCTCATGAGAAGAAAAGAAATGCTCCATGGTTGCTAGCTCCTCCTTCTTCCTCCTCTTGATTCATTCTTTTGATCTCATGTGTTGAGAGAAAAAGAATCCACATAGACAAACACCTCCATCTTTCTCTTCTACACAACCTAGGGTATCAAGACTAGCAATCTTGTTGCCCTAGTTACCTCGGCTCGAGGTGGAGCTCGGTGTACATCTCTCGGGTGGATCGTCTTCCACTCAAGAAGGCCGCGGAGGTGACCAAAGTCCGGATCAACCCTCGGAGCATGGATGGACAAACGGCGCAACGGAGTGAAGACCCGAAGGACCGGTATCGTGAGGTATAACTTCTATGGCATAGTAGTTAGCACCTTTTTTAGTTTGCTAGTTTCTAGTTTAGCAAAGATCCGGCTTTTACGGTCCATGTTACCAAGTCTAGAAAAAATTTTGTTTTACCGTTTCCGCAACCCCGAAAGTACCGGGAGAGGTAACGTGGACCTAACAGTGGTATCAGAGCCTAGCTAAACATAAACTAGCAAGTTAGCAAAGTATCTAGAATTTCGACCGGACGAAAAACCGCAAAACACCCCGGAAAATTCAAGTTTCTGCCGATTTTTAAATCTGTTCAAAAATTAATAAATCATGCACTAAAAATCGGCTCAGGCTTTTTATAGAACACTGGAGAAATTCGATCCCCTAACTCGGTTAAAGCGCCGCAGAACCGCGGCATAAGCTTGCTTATGCCGCGGAACCGCGGCCGAGTTAACTCGGTTGGGGGTCCGGTTTCCTGCAGTGTTCTTATATGGGTATTTTGGGATTTTTAGAATGATTTTTCTGCCCAGATTTTCCAGAAAGCAAAATTTGTTTTTGGGGCTTAAAAATCCGTATTTTTGGTCGATTTTCTGTAGACTTTGGCTAATGGGTTGTATCTGTGATGTGATATATGTATTGAACGTCTACTAATCGCTATATGTCGATTAGTGGGGGTTATACATATCTGTGATCTGTAGTGCTGATGGTTTGTGTATATGAACTCGTTGGATTGTCACGGATGAATAGCCGGGGTGGATGTGAGATGAGAGTTTCTTTTTCTTTCATTCATGTAAAAAATTTGTAAATTGATGTAATATTATTTGTATGGCCGCACAACCGGGTCGGGGTTGTAGCCATCATTGTATAATTCTTTTTACTGTTTTTGCTCCTAGGATAGACCCAAGGTAGGGTGCACAAACTACCGGGTATCTCGAAGTGCCGAGTGGCCTACTCACGGGTTGAGGGAGGTTGCTTCGCTTCGGGTACTTGGCGGGTAGTTTGCCGCACCCGTAGGGGTCTAAGGTGGGGTATTGGCTATTCATCGTGACCGTGTAATCCGGTTTTCGTTGCAGGCTCAAACGAATCGTGGGTTCCTAGTATATCCAAAGTGTTCATCTGTAATCTGGATTGGCTATCATTGCTATATATCTATATATGATAACTATTTAGGCGTTGCTTATGTTTTTCAGCCGCGCTAGCCTAGCCCCCGCTCTGTCGTTAGTTAAGTAACCTAACGGGTGATGACGGGGCCCCGTGGCGAATGCGAATGGCATAAGCGTACGTCATATTTTGGTTGTTTTCTGCAATGGTAAGATTAAATGATGGGACGCATTAAAAGAACTAATGCAAGAAAATAAACCTAAAAGACGTTGTTGGAACAATTTTTCAAAAAAAGCTGTTATTGCAAGGACGTTCATTTTTGTTTTGCATCGAGATATTCAGTTATGAATGCTCAGCACCTCATTCGACGAGGCAAGGGCCGAGATCCCCTCATCGGGAGTGACCCCTTGGACAAAAGTTTGCGTCAGGGTAATAACTTCACTATAGTTGATTATTCTTGCTTTGCATCGAGGTATTCATCTTATGAATGCCCAGCACCTCACTCGACGAGGAAAGAGCCGAGATCCCTTCACAGGGAGTGACCTCTTTAGCAAAAGTTTTCGTCACTATGTTTTCAAAAAGTCTATCATGTTCCTTCAACTACATCAAGTTCATTACGTTAACGGGTTTTTCGCCAAAAACCCAGTCGTAGCCCTCCGTCGTTTCAGATAATTAATACTTAGTATTCGTGCTGCGTTTGTTGATTATTCGTCAAGACACAGTGAACGGTAGCTGAGTAATAATTCTCTGTTGCACTGATAGATGTGATTGGTTAGGACGGTCGCATGATTTTGTTGATTATTCGTCAAGGATCATGCGGGCGGGTCTAATGCAATCCTGGATAACGATGGGTTGAACTTGACTAGGACCTTTTGATTTGTTGATTATTCGTCAAGGTCACTTGGGTCCTAGAGGCAAAAACCACATCGGGAGTTTCTAAAGAAACTGAAACTTGCAGATTTAGCATACCTTCTGGAGTGTGGTGACTAGAGTGGATTCCATCTAAGTCATCACACAATGATAGTTGGATCCCGATCCCACTGATGAGTTGGATTACTCTTGGGAAATTATTTCACTTAATGATCAATGCTATAAAGCTATTAGGTGTCTAGAAAGGTGTTAGCGGGGCTACGCCCCCAGGGAAAAGAGGTTCTTAAATTAAGGAACTTCGCGAAAGCGTTGGAAAACCTCCCTCGAAGTACCGACACTAGCCTGGCTGAAAGGTTAAGCAAGTATTGTGACGTGAATTAAATCCCGACTAGTTCTTCTTTTAAAAGGTTTTACGAAGAATTTGAGGAAACAGTGGGAGACATCCTGGTTAGATAAACTAATAAACCAATCTAATCTTGCAAGAGCGCACGCTGAGTGTTTCTTTTCTCTCTCTCCAGGTAGCAAGATTTTCACGCCCTAATCAAGATAATAAAATGTATCGCTTGACCGATCCGAATTCTTATTCGGGGCTGGGGAACGATGGTTCGGCTCTAACTTGTGACAACAGTCATAAGTATGAGCAAAGGAAAGGGGATTGTATGGATTCCCTGGATACCCAGTTGAAGAAGAAGCATGGTTTTGCATCTACTTCAGGTGTTCTTGTAATTGAGAACTGTTTTACGGTCAGCCCTACCTCCTGGGTACTGGATACCGGATCAGGATCTCATATCTGTAATTTATTGCAGGGACTGAGAAAAAGTAGGAAAGTTGCACCGGGTGATATGTCGCTCAGAGTAGCGAACGGAGCACAAGTTAATGCGGCAGCCGTCGGTGAATATCACCTAGTATTGCCAAATGGCAAGACTATGATTTTGAACGATTGCTACTATGTACCTTCCATGGTTTGCAACATCATATCAGTTTCTTTACTCGATAAAGATGGATATAACTTTTTTTTGATAGAAATATCATGAACATTTACCTTCATAAGGTACTGGTTGCAGAGGGTACACTGTGTAATGGTATCTACGTTCTAAATCAGAATACAGTTCTCAATGTACAAAACACACGCAAGAGGAAGAATTCAGATACGAATGAATCCTACTTGTGGCATTGTAGACTTGGTCATATCGGAGAGAAAAGACTAAGTAAGTTGCATAAAGATGGACTCTTGAATGCGTTCGAGTTTTCATCTTATGAAACTTGTCAGTCTTGTCTCAAAGGGAAGATGATCAAATCTCCGTTCACCGGACATGGAGAAAGAGCAACAGAGCTCTTGGGACTCATACACAGTGATGTATATGGTCCGATGTCTACACATGCAAGGGGTGGGTTCTCCTACTTCATCACATTCACTGACGATCTCTCTAGATTCGGATATGTGTATCTTATGAAACACAAATCTGAAGCTTTTGAGAAATTCAAGGAATTCAGAAAGGAAGTGGAAAACCAGACTGGCAAAAGTATCAAGATCCTCCGGCCTGATAGAGGAGGGGAGTACTTAAGCACGGAATTCCTAGATTACTTAAAAGAGAATGGTATTCTCTCTCAGCTTACTCCTCCTTATACACCACAGCACGACGGTGTTTCGGAGCGGAGGAATCGTACCCTATTGGATATGGTTCGCTCCATGATGAGTGGTGCTGAGTTACCTCTTTCATTCTGGGGACATGCGCTTCAGACAGCGGCATACCTTTTGAATCAAGTTCCGTCCAAATCTGTGCCTGTAACTCCATATGAAATATGGAGCAGTAAGAAACCATGTCTTAAATTTATTAAGATATGGGGTTGTCCGGCCTATGTGAAAACACAGAAACCGGGCAAGCTAGAGGCACGGTCAGTTCTGTGTAAATTTATGGGATATCCTAAAGACTCACTAGGATATCTGTTCTACCACACTGAGGAACAGAAGGTGTTTGTATCTCGCCATGCTACCTTTTTAGAAAGGGAGTTTCTTGCAAAAGAAACTGGTGGGAGTTCGGTAGAACTGGAAGAAATTCAGCGACCACAATGTTAGTTGTATGTATGCCCTAGAGGCCAGTATTGTACAGATGATGTATATTATATTGGATGCTTGGACATATATAGAGATGACTTTCTTGCTCGATATGATAGTATGCTATCTGGTTACTCTTTATCTTAACATGTATACTTGTCTCTTTAAACTGTCTTATAGTTACATGTTGGTAAAGCCCTTAGGATGTGTACTTGACTACCTGGACTATGATGCAGATCATACTAGTGGGGACATGGTAGTCCATAAGTACATCCTTCAAGGTCCCTAGTCGTAGGTGTATCGAGACAGGGCATCGATATACCAGTGTAGACTAGCGTATACGCTTCTCGACCCATGAGATGGGCGATGGATGATCCCATATCCATTGGTGTTTGACATCAGAGATGGTATACGGGTGCTCAGTGGAGACTGGGTACACTGGACGGACTCGCCGAGAACTCCCAGATGGTATTATACCTCACGTCAGATGGCAGTTCTCAGGTGACACTTGTACAGGTTAGTCTGTAGACCCGAGATCGTCATGGAGTCTTGTGTGATTCCCACTATGCTTTGATCTCCACCTTACCACGTCCATGAGGGCGTGCAAAACGGTGGTCTTTGGGTACAGTCCCGAGTCACATGGAGGCAATGAGCGATAGGAGGGGTTTCGTCTCTCCCGGTATTGGGGGTTGATGTTGCGCTGTGCTCGATTGGCCGTAACAGGGAAGTCCCTGGCCAGGGCTGATCAGAGATTTGCTGGTAAGTGTTACCAGTAGTTTCTCGACCCGTTATGAGCCTCACATCGGCACGACTTATCGGTTATTGGGGTCTGACGTATACCACCCCTAGACTTGATATGCGACATATCAGACGAACAGACCGGACTGTACGGTAAGTGTTACTGGTTGGATTCACAGGAGTGTGAGCGGGCTAGCTTGTCGATCTTCTGATCGCTCAATACCCGGATGGCCGTTACGTTTAGCAGACCGCTTGCGGCTTGTGGGTGCTTGATATGATCATCATCTGCTACCGGCGTATTGACGAGTCTTTAGAGTCCTACATAGAGGTTTCCTGGCTCAAGCGAAACGAAATAGGAGTGCATATGAGATATGTGCAGGACCGAGAATGATGCGTGTATGTGATACCGTATTCCATTCTCGCGATGGTTGTATCGATTGGTTATATTCGATATAACCTAGATATCGAATCAAGGATTGATTCGATAAGCCGATACATAGGATACTGGTCGGTTATATGCGATATGACCGGATCGTTAAATCAAGTGTTGATTTAATGATTTAATGTATAATTATATATTTGATATATTACTTTGCATTAACTAGTATTGGTTCACTTTAAATGGATTTTCTCACTTGATGTGCTAGAAGTATATGTGATATACTTTTGTGCACATATTTGTATCATGTTTGATGATGCTTGATCATGTGGTTAAGTGTAAAGGATTAAACCATGGTTAAGGGATAATTAGGGTTTTGCTTTTTCATTTATTTATTTGTTTATTTATATGGAAATGATTTAGATAAGAATGGTGGCTTTATTTGTTTTTAGTTGAAACTTCATGAAGCTTTGACTTCTTAACCATTCTTGTCTTCATGCTTAACCCTAACCCATCCAAGTAACCATGGTCTATTCTCTACACTCTACCCTAGTTAGTTTATGATAAGTATTCATTTTATTATTCATTTAACCCAACACTTATCATAATTCTAGCTTCATCTTCTTCTTCTTCTTCAAGATAGAAAGCTTGATGCCATCAATGGCAACTTGAGATCTAAAGTGAGAAATCCAATTCTAAAGTGAACCCACCTCCTATTTCTTCACCCTCTACCTCTTGCCAAGTTGTTTTGGGTGTTTTCTTCACAAGTTTCACAAATTTGTGAAGTCGGAGCTTGAACTTGCGATGCCTCGACGTAGATCATCTTCGGCACGAAGTCGACGACCTAGTCCGCCCATTTCTCCGATGAAGCCGACGATTGAGTTCGGGATTCGAGATGGACAGCGAGAGGACGCCTACGTGGAGCTAAGAAAGTGGATATCCGGATCTACAAAGGTTGTAGCTTCTTATCTCTAGTTAAGATGTTAACTAGTTTACTGTTTCGCCTAAATTTCTAGTCGACGATCCGTATTAGGGTTTCTCGGCACCCGTAAAATTTGAAATTGGCATGGTTGATGCCTTGTGAGACCTCTATAGTATGCCTAGGAACCCTACAGTGGTATCAGAGCCTAGCTAGAGCCTTAGGCGAAGTCCAGACGGAGTTTGAAGTCCGATCGAACCGAAACCCTAAATCAAAGATGCTCTCTGTACATTTTTAAAAAACTGGGTTTTTTCCATATTAAAAATATGCAGAAAATTCAGCAGGACTTTCTAAGAATTACTGTGAAACACGATCACCCAATTCCTCCATAGTGCGGCGGAACCGCGGCAGAAGCCTGGCTTCTGCGGCGGTTCCGCGGCCGTTTGATGACGTCACCCACTATATTTTGCACAGTAACTTCTTTTATTCAGTGCTGAGTTCTCTGGTAATTTTTAATATTTATTAAAGAGTTGAGTATTCTGGGTTGTATTGGGGACTCGGTATTTCGATCGGATTATCGAACTTTGTCTTAGTGCTTTCCGGATAATTCTTTCAATATGCTAAAAAGTTCGACCGGATATAAATACCCAACTTTTCCCCTGCCGAAAAATTTCCAAGTGTTGGATTTTTGTGTGGTTTAAGGACGTTCTGAGTAGTGCAAGTAACGCGATGGTCCCTCTAGAAGACAACAAACCTTAACTCGATTATGTGACCGTCTTGAACTGCCCTTTGAACCTTCGGGTTTGGGGCAGTACGGCGTGCCACATGTGAGGCGTTGGCTTGACCCTTCTACGGCTGGACCGTTGGTACTGAGGCATCAAGTGAATGTCTTTGAACCTATTTCATGTGTTGGACGGTTTCGGGAAAACTTGGGAGTTCGAATGTTCGATCGGAAAGTTTAATATTTTCTATTTATCCGGAATGGGATACAATAATTGGAATTCACAAACAGTTATGAGATAACTAAATAAATGTTATAAATCTAGCGGTTTAGTTTCATTTGATATTGAAAAGAGTTTTCGATAATGAGACTAAAATGCGGGGTTTATAACTGTTAGGCATGTGATGTCTAAGTATTTCATTTGATTAGGCATGTGATGTCTAAAGAGGTTGCGGATTCCAATTGTTGTAGTTTTACACTTTCTTTTCTGTGACCGTAAGTGTAATATGTGATATCGCCGGTTTCGTTGCTATATGTCAACGACAATTGGGATGCGCATATTTACTTACGTTGATGACATGTGATGTTATGTGTTGCTGGATATGTTATATTGGATTGTCGTGTTTGAATAGCCGGGGGTTTTTATGTGAGATGAGTGCTTTTCATTTTCATTCATGTAAAAACTTGTATGTAATATTCTTTTATTTGGGGCACTTCCAGGTAGCGGATGTTAGTTATATGTATGCCCTAGAGGCCATTACTATACATAGGATGTATAATGTAGTGGATGCTTGGACATATATAGGGAGGACTTTCTTGCTCGACATGATAGTATGCTATCTGGTTGCTCTTTACCTTAACGTGTACACTGATTGTCTCTCTGTTACATGTTGGTAAAGCCCTTAGGATGTGTACTTGACTACCTGGACTATGATGCGGATCATACTAGTGGGGACAGGTAGTCCATAAGTACATCCTTCAAAGTCCCTAGTCGTGGGTGTATCGAGACGGGGCATCGATATACCAGAGTAGACTAGCGTATACCTTCTCGACCCATACAGATGGGCAATGGATGATCCCATATCCATTGGTGTTTGACATCAGAGATGATATACGGGTGCTCAGTAGAGACTGGGTACACTGGACGGACTCGCCGAGAACTCCCAGATGGTATTATACCTTACGTCAGATGGCAGTTCTCTGGTGACACTGGTACAGAGTAGTCTGTTGACCCAAGATCCTCATAGAGTCTTGTGTGGTTCCCACTGTGCTTTGATTTCCATCTTACCACGTCCAAGAGGGCATGCAAAACGGTGGTTTTTGGGTACAGTCCCGAGTCACATGGAGGCAATGAGCGATAGGAGGGGATTCGTCTCTCCCGGTATAGGGAGTTGATGTTGCGCTGTGTTCGATTGGCTATAACAGGAAATCCCTGGCCAGGGTTGCTGAGATTTACTGGTAAGTGTTACCAGTAGTTTCTCGAATTGTTATAGACCTCATATCGACACGACTTATCGAGCTATTGGGGTCTGACGTTTACCACCCCTAAGCGAGATATGCGACATATCAGACGAACAGACCGGACTGTACGGTAAGTGTTACTGGTTGGATTCACAGGAGTGTGAGCGGGCTTGCTCGTCGATCTTCTGATCGCTCAATACCCGGGTGGCCGTTACGTTTAGCAGACCGCTTGCGGCTTGTGGATGTTTGATATGATCATCATCTGCTGCCGGCGTATTGACGAGTCTTTAGAGTCGTACACAGAGGTTTCCTGGCTCATGCGAAACGAAATAGGAGCGCATATGAGATATGTGCGGGACCGAGAATAATACCAGTATGTGATACTGTATTCGATTCTCGCGATGTGACATTGATCGGTTATATGCGATATAGCCGGGTTATCGGATCAAGTGTTGATTCGATAAGTTGTTACTATTGATACCAGTCGGTTATGTGCGATATGACCGGATCGTTAAATCAAGTGTTGATTTAATGATTTAATGTATAATTATATATTTGATATATTTCTTTGCATTAACTAGTATCGGTTCACTTTGAATGGATTTTCTCACTCGGATGTGCGCATTGTATATGCGATATGATTTTGTGCACATGTTTGTATCATGTTTGATGATGCATGCTATATTGGTTAAGTGTAAAGATTAAACCATGGTTGTGAATGGTTAGGGTTTTGTTTTCTTTTTCATTTATTTATTTATTATTTAGTTATTCATTTGGAAAAAGAAAAAGGGTGAGAAAAATGGTGGCATTCTTTTAATCTTTCATGAAGCTTCATGAACACTTTGACTATGTCACCATTTTGTCTCATGCTTAACCCTAACCACTCCACTAACCCTTGTTCACTCTCTACACTTTACCATGGTTACCTTTATGATAAGAATGATTATTCTTTTCTTTTCTAATTAATCTTATCATAATATTCTTCTTCTTCTTCCATTCTTCAAGTGAAGAAAGCTATGCTCCATCAATGGTGATTGATGAAAATGAGTGAGAAATCCAATTCTAAAGTGAACCCACTTCCTATTTCTTCATCCTCTACCTCTTACCAAGTAGTAGAGTGTGTTTCCTTCACAAGTTTCTAGACTTGGTGAAGGTGGAGCTTGATCTAGCGATGCCTCGACGTAGATCATCTTCGGCACGAAGCCGACGACCTTGCCCGCTCTTTCTCCGATGAAGCCGACGCTAGAGCCCGGGATTGTATGAGGACAGCGAGGAGACTTCATTGCGGAGCTATGGAGGTGGAGAACCGGATCTACAAAGGTTGTATTTCCGTATTCTTTATAGTTAAGTTGTTAACTAGTTTCTAGTTTCGCCTAATCTTTAGCCAACGATCCGTATTAGGGTTTCTCGGCACCTAGATTTTTGAAAATTGGCATGGTTGATGCCTTGTGAGACCTCTTGAGAGTGCCTAGGAACCTTACAGTGGTATCAAAGCCTAGCTAGAGCCATAGGCGAAGTCTAGACGGAATTTGAAACCCGAACGAACCGAAACCCTAACACAAACCATGCTCTCTGGACTTTTTCTAAAAACAGGGATTTTTGTAAATTAAAAATTGCCAAAAAATTCAGCAGGGAATCCTATGAGTTACTGTGAAGCACGTGGCTCTAAATCGACCAAAGAGCCGCGGAACCGCGGCCCCACCCTTGGTTTAGCGGCGGTTCCGCGGCCATGTTGGTGATTTAGACCACGTGTCTTGCACAGTAATTCTTGTATCAAAGTGCTGAGTCTTCTGGAAATTTTTTATATTTTATTCAAGAGTTGAATATTCTGGGTTGTTTTGGGGATTCGTTGTTTCGATCGGAGTATCAGATTTTGTCTTTGTGGCTTTTCGGATAAATTTTAGAATATGTTAAAAAGTTCGACCGGATATAAATACCCAATTTTTCCCCTGTCGGGAAATTTCCAAGTGTTGGATTTTTCCGTAGTTTAACGACGTTCTAAGTAGTGCAAGTAACGCGATGGTCCCTCTAGAAGACAACAAACCTTAACTCGATTATGTGACCGTCTTGAACTGCCCTTTGAACCTTCGGGTTTGGGGCAGTACGGCGTGCCACATGTGAGGCGTTGGCTTGACCCTTCTACGGCTGGACCGTTGGTACTGAGGCACGAACTGAATGTTTTTAGATTTATTTCATGTGTTGATCTGTATCGGGAAAACTTGGGTGTTTGAATGTTCGATCGAAAAGTTTAACATTTTCTATTTATCTGGAATGGGATACAATAATTGGAATTCACAAAAGTTATGAGATAACTGAATGAATGTTATAAACATAGCACTTTAGTCTCACTTGATCGGTTGCCACGGAATTTTGATGTGATCAAAAGTCTGTCGCAATCACGTAGCGTACGCGGATACTCGCCGGGTAAACTTAATAGACAGCCTCGCCCCATATCCCCGACCAAGTGACTGTAGGAGAACCCCGTCGCCGAAAGCATCCGTTCGGGTGCTCGCGGTGGCGGTGTTCCGCCTTGGTGCACTTCGTCGACGGCGTCGGGGGTGCGGCCGCCTACTGAAGTTTGCGACGAGCATGCGATCAGGTTGTCGTGAATCTTGTTGAATTGCCCGACTTGATATTGAAAAGTGTTTTCGATTTTGAGACTAAAATGCGGGGTTTATAATTATTAGGCATGCGATGTCTAAGTAATTCATTTGGTCAGGCATGCGATGTCTGAGGAGGTTGCGGATTCCAACTGTTGTAGTTTTACACTTTCTTTTCTGTGACCGTAAGTGTAATATGTGATGTCGCCGGTTTCGTTGCTATATGTCAACGACAATTGGGATACGCATATTTACTTACGTTGATGACATGTGATGTTATATGTTGCTGGATATGTTATATTGGATCGTCGTATTTGAATAGCCGGGGGTTTTTATGTGAGATGAGTGTTTTTCATTTTCATTCATGTAAAAACTTGTATGTAATATTCTTTTATTGGGGCACTTCCAGGTTGCGGAAGATGTCACCGTTTGTATATTATTTACTTTTCCGCACTAGGATAGACCCAAGGAGGGGAGCACAAGTAACCGGGTTCTGGGGTCCAGTGGGAGACCATCTCGAGGAGTCGAGTCCGGGTCTCCTAACCCTAGAATTGGTAGGGTTGCTTGCCGCTCTCGTAGGGGTCTAGGGGTGTGGGTTTGGCTATTCATCGCGACCGTGGAATCCGTGTTTTATACTGGCTCGTATTGAAAACACGGACGTCCTAGTATATCCAATATTTCATATGTTTCTTCTGCTGCGATATCTGTGATGTGATCATGTGATATGTTCTGTGATAGATACTGTATATAGTATATATGATATATTATATAGGCGTTACTTATGTTTTACACCCGCGCTAGCCCTGCCCCGCTCTGCCGTTAGTTACCTAACCTAACGGTGCACGAGGGGACATCGAGGCGAATGCGGATGGCATAAGTGTACGTCGTATTTATCTGTAATGTTTAGGTAACTTAAATGATGGGACTTCATTAATGTGATTAATGAAATAAAAGAAACCTAAGATGTTGTAGAATCGAATTTCAAAATCAAACAGGTAGCTACAGTTCTTGCTTTGCACAGAGGTATATGTGATATATCCTGCACCTTATTCGATGAGGAAAGGACCGAGATCCCTTCACCGGGAGTGACTCCTTTAGCAATAACTGGCAGATGCTACACACTCGGTTTGTCTTTTGATTGCTTTTAAGAGTTTTTGCTTTGCACAGAGATATATATGATATATCCCGCACCTCATTCGACGAGGAAAGGACCGACGATCCCTTCACCGGGAGTGACTCCTTTAGCAAAACTAGAAAAGCCTCAAAAACACTCCATTTTAAAATCATTTGATTCTACAACGATATCAAGTTCATTACACAATAGGTTTTCAGAAAAACCTGTCGTAGCCCTCCGTCATTTCAGATAAATCCTGTTTAGTATTCGTGCTGCGTTTGTTGACCTTGTCAAGGCGCAGTGTGCGGTAGCTAAACAGTATTTATCTGCTTATGCATATGATGCAGATTGGGTTAGGGTAGTCGTGCGGCCTTGTTAACCTTGTCAAGGGTCGTGCGGGTGGGTTTGATTCAATCAAGAAATGACGGGTTGAACTTGACTTGCGGTCTATGGTTTGTTGACCTTGTCAAGGTCATAGATCGTTCGGGGCAAAATATTATCGGGAATTTCAAGTGTTGAAATTTGCAATGAGATT
Source organism: Agapanthus africanus (assembly GCA_030015575.1). NCBI lineage: Eukaryota > Viridiplantae > Streptophyta > Magnoliopsida > Asparagales > Amaryllidaceae > Agapanthus > Agapanthus africanus. Next base: position 315,021,570 of record CM057350.1, on the reverse strand, counting down.
GCATACCTTCTATGAGATAGTTGGATCCCGATACCCGCTGCGAGTAAGTGTTACTCCTGGGAGAGTTTTATACATTACAATTAGCCGATCAAGTAGGTGTCTAGAAAGGTGTCAACGGGGTTACGCCTCTGGGAAAACGAGGTTTACATTAATTAGGTTCGTGCGAAAGCACGGGGGACCTCCCTCAAAGTACCGACACTGGCCTGGCTGAAAGATTGGCGAACTTGTAGTGTGTAATTAATCCCGGCTAGTCTTTCCTTTTAGGGTTTGAAGGAAGATTTGATAAAAAGCAGTGGGAGCCATCCTGATTAGATAAAATAATAACCAATCTATTCTTGCAAGAGCGCACGCTGAGTGTTTTCTTCTCTCTCTCTCTCCAGGTAGCGACCATATCACGCCTTAATCAAGATAATAATACGGAATATTGACCGAACCCGCTTGTTATACTGAGCTGGGAAACGTTGGTCCCGCTCCAACTTATAATTGTTATAAGACCGAGCAGGAAATAGGGGATTACCAGAATTCCCGTGCCGCCCAAACGAAGAGAGTGCATGCTGATGCATCATCTTCGGGTGTGTTCATTACAGAGAACTGTTTCTCAGTATCCTTTACGTCCTGGGTATGTGATACCAGATCAGGATCCCAGATATGTAATTTGTTACATAGGGCTACAGAAAGGTAGAGAACTGAGAACGGGTGATAAGTTTCATGAGGCAGAAAACGGGGCAAGAGTTGCATCCAGGTCTGTTGGTCACTGTCACCCTGTATTACCAATACATTGATTCTGAACGAATGTTATTAGATACCGAACCTGATATACAAAATCATATCTGTCTCTTTATTAGTAAAGAAACGATAAAATTTTGTATTGTTGGATAATGTTTTGAACATTTCCTATATCAAAAGTTGATCGGTTCAGGCACGTTATCTAAAAGCATTAATGTTCTAAATCAAACTACAGTTCTTTGTATACGGAACATACAGAAGAGGAAGAGTTCAGAAATGAACGAATCCTTCTTGAGGCATTGTAGACTAGGTCAGATCAATGTGACCCGACTAGCTAGAGTTACATATAGATGCATATTTAAATCAGTTTGAATTTACATCTTGTGAAACTCGCCAGTCAAGTCACAAAGATAAGATGACCATAGCTCCGTTTACTGGAAACAGAGAAAGAGTTAGTGAACTCTTGGGATTGATACATGTTGATGTATGTAAGGTCCCCTGTCTACACATGCCAGGACCGGTTCTTTATACTTCATTACGTTCTCTGATAATCTCTCAAGATTCAGACATATGTTCCTGTTGAAACACAAGTCTGAACCTTTTGAGATATTCACAGAATATAAGTTAGAAGTAGAGAACCAATAAGGATATAAGTATTATGTCCTTTGATGTGATCGAGGAGGAGAATACTTGAGCACGGAATTCCTGGATTATTCTAAAGGAGAATGAGATTCTCTCTCAGGATTACTCCTCCGGATACACCATAGCACGATGGTATAACGGGGCGGAGCAATCACACCCTATATGATAAGGTGTGCTCTATGATGAGTACTACTGAGTTACCTATTTCCTTTTGGGGGGTTATGCACTTATGAAGTTTCATACCTATTGAATAGGGTTCGAATCAAATTAGTTGCCTACCACTTCATATGTGATATGGAAAGGGAAGAGCCCATATCTTAAGTTAGTTAAGATTTGGGGTTGTCCGGCCTATGTCTAAAAGCAAAATCCGGACAATCTCGAGGCAAGGTTAGTTATGTAGAACTGGAAAGGTTCCAGCTATGCAAACTACAGCAGATAATTTGATAGAGCCAAAGGATTCAGTAGATTCCAATGAACCTCAGCCTCTCCGCCGATCTAGTAGGGTTCCACATCCACCTGAGAGATACTTCGGTTTCTCTATGACAGTGGAAGCGAGAACTGCATCATGAGATGATGACCCAACTAGCTTCGATCTGGCTATCAGGAGTAAGACTATGTAAGAATGGCTGGATGCTTATCGATCTGAGATGGAATCCTTATACACCAACAAAGTATGGACTTTAGTTGCTATATCTGAAGGGTTAAATCCCCATCAAGAGCAAGTATATCTTGAGAAGATTACTTGGTGTACATGGAAAAGTTGAAACTTTCAAAGCTAGACTTGTTAAAAGTTTGCATCATTGACCAGGTGTGGATAATGATGAAACCTTTTCAAGTAGCTATGCTTAAGTCCATCCAGATCCTACTTGTCACGGCTACATACCATGACTACGATATCTGATGGTTGGGTGTCATGACTGCTTTTCTAAATGATGTTTTAGAAGAGTGCGTCTATAAGTACACAGCCAGAGGGCTTCGTAGACAGTGGGAGCAGCAGAAACGTGTACAAGATGCTTTATAGGATAAAGCAGGTATCGCGGAGTTGGAACATCTGTTTTGATGTGTTAGTCAAAGAGTTTGACATCATCAAAATGGTAGATGAACCTTGTATAAACAAAAAGGTAGTAGGGAGTATGGTGACGATCCTCGTAGAGTACGTGGATGACATACTCTTGATAGGGAAGGAGTTTTCTATGCTACGCTCGATCAATCTCCGTTTATCACAAAGATTCTCCGTGTAGGATCAAAATGATACCTACTAAATCCTGGATTTTGGATCTATGAGATAGATCTAAATGGATGTTAGGCTACTCACTAGTTGTAGTGAGATGGCATCAGTTGATCCTGGGGAGAATCACTGGAAGGGTTCCAGGGTGATAAAGACGACTGAATGTCAGTCACAGGCATTGTCTTTTCCCTCAGTAAAGGGACGGTATGTTGGGAGAGTTCCAAGCTTGATACCGTGGCATACTAGACGATAAAGGCAGGATACATCGCTACTTAAGATGCTACCAAAGAGACAGTCTGGGTGTATATTAGTTTATAAGATGAACCTTGTTCCTCCCATTGTGTGACAATGGAGTTGTGGCTTATGCCAAGGAACGCCGGTCCCATCAGTGATCCAGACATATTCTAAGGCAGTGTAACCTGATCATGGAGATGGATGATCTCCAAGGAGATCGAGGTTTGGAGAGTAGACTCAGAGGACAACACAGCGGATCCACTCACAAAGGCCTGTTCCCAGAGAGAGATTTTTATGGGATGGTTGAGTATGAGATACTACAACCACTGCTATCAGATGGCCCTAGTGCAAGTGGGAGATTGTTAGTTATATGTATGCCCTAGAGGCCATTACTATACATAGGATGTATAATGTAGTGGATGCTTGGACATATATAGGGAGGACTTTCTTGCTCGACATGATAGTATGCTATCTGGTTGCTCTTTACCTTAACGTGTACACTGATTGTCTCTCTGTTACATGTTGGTAAAGCCCTTAGGATGTGTACTTGACTACCTGGACTATGATGCGGATCATACTAGTGGGGACAGGTAGTCCATAAGTACATCCTTCAAAGTCCCTAGTCGTGGGTGTATCGAGACGGGGCATTGATATACCAGAGTAGACTAGCGTATACCTTCTCGACCCATACAGATGGGCGATGGATGTGTTGGAGATAGTGCCCTCAGAGTCAATTATTGGATCACAGGCACGTGATTGCAATGATTGAGGGAGGACCTATCCCGGGACGACAGTCTTACTCGAGATGATAGTATGCTATCTGGTTTACCTTTACCATCGTGTACTGCTTTAGGTGACCTGACAGGTCGCTATTACACGTTGATAGAGCCCCTAGGATTCTTGCTTGACGACCAGCAGTATGAGGGCGATCATATACGTGAGAGCTGGGGTCTACAAGCATATCCTTAAAAGGTCCCTAGTCGTGGGAGTTTCGAGACAGGGCATCGATTCTCCAGAGTAGACTAGTGTATACAGTCGAGACCCCGACGAGGGGCGGTGGCCGGTCTCACAAGCCACTGGTGTCAGTTGGTTCACCTAAGATGTATACAGGTGCTCATTGGGTTATGAGTACACCGGACAGGACTCGCCGGGAACATGCTAGTTGGTCTTATACCTGACGTCAGATAGCAGTTCCCTGGTGACATGTGTACAGGTTAGTTCATCGACCTGAGATCGTCATTTGTCTCGTGTGAGTTCCCACTGTGCTTTGATTACTACCCTACCACGGCTCAAAGGAGTCGTGCAAACAGGTTTTAGTTGGGTACAGTCCCGAGCCACATGGAGGCAGTGAGCGGATCTTCAGGGGTTCGTCTCTCCCGGTATTGGGGGTGAGGTCGCGCTGTGTCTAGGAGAGCCATTACACGAAGTCCTTGGCCAAGGCAGGAGATTTACTGGTAGGTATTCCAGTAGTATCTTAGGGTGTTCTGGGCTACACTCCGACACGACTTGTACCGCTTTTGGGGGTCTGACTTTTACCAACCCCCTAGGCCCGCCATGCGATGCTCGTAGACGAACGGACCGGACTGTACGGATATTGTCACTGACAGGCTCAGTAGGGTGTCAGGATGAGTTCGCTCATCGACGTCCCTTCTGGTCAATAGCTGGTGGCCCGTTACGTATTGGCTTATACCTCTGACGTGCTAGTGGTTAAATCCACAGCCATTGTATTGACGAGTCTTTAGAGTCCACCACACTTTCAGTTACTCAAGCTTTCGGGCGAAACGCTGTAGAGGCCGTATGGAGATATGGCAGGGTTCGATCAGATACGTGCGGTATTGCACGGATCAGGATCGGACGGATATTACTAGCCGGCTTTGTTTTAAGCCGGATCCTAGTATAGTACAGTGTAGATTTTGTCTCATTGCATTTGTATCCGGTCGGAATACAGATGCGGGTGTGTATGCACAGTATCGGGGTTTTCCTGTAATTTATTACGGGACCAGTTTTCTGGAGTTGCCAGTTTGCATTCCGTTCCGGCCGGTTTTCCTTTGTTCTTTCCCGGCCAGACTTTTCCGATGGAGGGGGTTATTTGCAATTGTGCAAATAACATTTGTGGAGGGGGTTTCTTGCAAATGTATTCATTATGATAGGATAAGCTTCCTTGCTTTTTCATGATGGTTTTTGCATTAATGAGATTTGATGTGAATAGAACTGATAAGCATGGTTGATGTTTCTTTGCTTTATGTTGTGGTCACCTTTTCTTTTCTCCTACACTCACCTCCCTTCATGAGTTTTGGTTTATCCCTCCACCATTCTCAATTGAAAGGGCCGGCCACAACTTTGAGGAGAGAAGAAAAATGAGAGAGAGGTTCATTTCATTTGGTGTGGGAAATTAATCATCCATCTCATTTTTCCATTGCTACCAAAAATCCCCAAGTTCATATCTTGTTGATTCCTCCATCAAGGCAACTACAAACCCCATTGAGACAAAGCGCATTCTACACCACATTCTATAGCAAATCTTGGGCACGTCGACTTGCCAGCTTCGTGCCCGAGTTGCCTCGGTATTGATGTGGGAGCCCGTAAAAGATGCAAACGATGTGGTGCCCTTCCGGCAAGGAGGCGACGACCGGAGTTTCCGCGAGAGATCGGGATGACGACGAGAAGACCGGAGGACTCGGATCACTCAGTATATCTCTAACCCGTCTTGTAGTTAGCTAGATCTAGTTTAATGGCCCGATCCGGGGTTTAGTGCGCGGTGGTGCCGGTTTGCAAAGTTCGCAAAATTAAAGTTTATCACCGCTTCCGCATTTGGCCGTCGGATTGACGTCCGGGGCGCCGCCGTGCACTTACAGTGGTATCAGAGCCTCGCCATTAACTTCGTCTAGCTTTGTTTGATGTGTTTGCATTTCCGATCGACCAAAATTCCAAAAACTCGCGTTTTTCCTCACATCAGTTTTATGTCGAAATTTTTTGAACTCCAAAAATTTTTCAGGTTGTAAAAAACTAATGTACTGGAAATTCTAAGACTACTGGAAAAATTCGACACAGTGAGTCGACCACTGAAGCGCGGAACCGCGGCCAAACCCCCCTTGGGCCGCGGTTCCGCCGCATATTGGTGTCGTCACTGCATCATTTTTTTTCCAGTGGTTTTCTAGGCTATTTTTAGGGGTTTTGGAATATTAATATTGGGCCCAGATTTTCTGTGAGTGCTACAGTATTGCTTTGGGGCCCACTTGTTGATTCTTGATCGATCGGATATTCTAAACACATTATTTTACAGTATTTACATTATATCTGCGACCGTGAATGTCACTCGATCGGTAAATCCGGTCTAACTGCTATAGCCCGGTTAGACGGATTTGCGAATGTGATTTTCACGTTGATGTTCTGTGTTTTTGCTGTGATGTTGCGGATCGGTCGTGGGGGATAGCCTGGATGCAATGCTAGTACAGTGTTGTTGTATTATTTACATTTGATATTGCGGGGCGAGCGTCCGACATGTGGACTGCCGTCACTGCCTGTTTGTATTATTATTTTGGGGCACGACCAGGTTGCGGTCGATGTACCCGGTGTATGTATATTTTACTTTCTGTACTAGAACTGCCCCGCGGAGGGGTGCACGGATAGCCGGGTTCTAGAGGGCAACAAGCCCGCATCTCATGGCATTGAGACGGAGGGGGCTTCACTCTAGGATTGGCAGGCTATTCGCCGCACTCGTAGGGGGTACAGGTTGATCCAGGAGAGGTGCCCAAGTTGCCGGATTCCGTGAAGTGCTGGGTGGTCCATTCACGATGCTGAAGGGGGCTGCCTCGCTTCAGTTTTTGGCGGGTAACTTGCCGCGCCCGTAGGGGTCTAGGATTTCATTGCACAGGCTATCCACACGACCAGGGGAACGTCGGGTTTCAGTAGTGGCTCTGTGAAACCCGGGGATCCCAGATATCTGTATTGTTCTGTGATGCTGTACATTTCTGTGATGTTGCATTTTATCACGCCTTGAGCGAAATACTATATATTGGTATATATATTAGTAGATGTTGTATATGTTTTTCATCCGCGCTAGACCAGTCCCCGCTCTGCCGTTAGTTAGCTAACCTAACGGGTGATGACGGGACCCAGTGGCGAATGCGGATGGCATATACGTACGTCAGTATATTTTCGTTCTTTGTGGTGTGATCAATTGATGGGACTGCGTTGATTCGGATCAATGCAAGTTAAAACAAACATATTCTGATGTTGTTGGAACACTTTTCAAAAAGCTGTTATTGCAAGGACGTTCACTTTTGTTTTGCATCGTGGTATTCATTTGGAATATCCTGCTCCTCAGTCGACGAGGCAAGGGCCGAGATCCCTTCACCGGGAGTGACCCCTTGGACAGAACTTTGCGTCAGGGCACTAACTTCACTATAGCCGATTACTTTTGCTTTGCATCGCGGTATTCATTTGGAATATCCTGCACCCCATTCTACGGGGAAAGAGCCGAGATCCCTTCACCGGGAGTGACCTCTTTAGTAAAGGTTTTCGTCACTATATTTTCTATAAAGCTATACGTTCCTTCAACGATATCAAGTTCATTACGTTAAAGGTTTTCGCCAGAAACCATTCGTAGCCCTCCATCATTTCAGTTAAATATTCGGTAGTATTCAAGCTATGTATTTTGACCTCACGCCAAGGCATAGTGTTTGGTAGTTGCCGGGTATTTATCTGTTGCATAGATAGATGCGTTGGTTTGGGACAGTCGTACTACTATTTTGGCCTACGTCAAGGGTATGTACGGGTGGGTTCAAATTAACCTGGACAATGATGGGTAGAACTTGACATGTGACTTATGATATTTTGACCTCACGCCAAGGTCATAAGAGCATGGGGTAGAAATCCACATCGGGAGTTTCAAAAGAACTGAAACTTGCCAGATATGCGCATACCTTCTGGAGTGTGATAGCGAGAGCGGATTCCGTCACGTTATCATGCGATGATAGTTGGATCCCGATTCCCACTGATGAGTTGGTTTACTCCTCGGGTGACCCCGACTAATTCTTCTTTCAGGTTTGGAGGAGAATTTGAGGTACAGTGGGAGGTTTCCTGATTAGATAAATTGGTAACCATTCTGATCTAGGTTAGAGTGCACGCTGAGTGTTTCTTTTCTCTCTCTCTTTGGCAGCGACCATTGACCCGACCCTAGACTATGACTCAGTGACCAAGTTGACCGAACCTTCTTAACACTGGCTTTTGGATTGTCAGAGTTGCAGACCTCATTGCCACTCCTACTTTTACCCTTTTCTCCAGGACACCCCGTATTACTACGAACGTCCACTTCCATTGGACAAAACCATCGTATGGTTAGATACGAACTCGAAGGAATTCGAGGATGGTTTCCGGTTTTGGAGAAAACGGATAGGATTATTCAGTTGTCTTTTCCTTTTTACCTTCTCTCAGGTTGCGAGTACTCCTTGGTTTAGGAGATAGTACACCATTACGCAAATTGGATAGTCTTCTTCCAAACCTTAGGCTGGTGCCGACCGGTAAGGAATGAAGAAAACCAATTAGCATAACGATGGTGTGCAGACGGTATTAAGTTCAGACAAAGCAAGGGATTAGTAAGAGGGCAAAGTAAAATGCGACTACTATTCACAACCAAACCAAGTATTTCTTCGCCAATCCTAAATCACCTTTGTATTTCTCCAGGACACTCCGTATCACTACGAAGATCCACAGTTTATTGGATACTCCATCGTATGGTTATATACGAACTCGAAAGGAACTTGTTCCAGTTCGGGGATGGATTCTGGTCCAGGAGAAATAGGAATAAGGTTTATTCGGTTGTCTTTTATCCTCACCTTCTCTCGCATTGCGAGTGCTCCTAGGACTAGGACAGTACACCCATTATGCTTATTGGATAGTCTTCTTCCAAACCATAGGCTGGTGCCGAACGGTGTGGAAGGAAGAAAACCAATTGGCCTAAAGGGGTGTGCAGAAGGTAATGACTAAAGACATATAAAGGGATTTGGAGAGGTGGCAAAGAATTATACGGTTATAGTTGTGAATCTGGATAATGGTAGAGGCATTACTAGGAATACCAGGATACCCCATCGAAACATTTCAATGCTTCAGTTCACTGTGTAATGTTGAAAGAAAACTGATTTCCCGATTAGATACTTACTCCAGGGTATGTATTTACCAGGTATAATTCTCACATCTGTATGGTTTTACAGATGATGAGTGGGAGTAAGTTATTGGGAATTGGGTGATCATCCTCATTATATCGGGATTCGTTGTAATCGGTGATATTTGAGGAGATCACCTGGGCTGTTTGCCGGTCGGCAAATATTTGGTTTTGAATATCCGCTTTTATGCACCAATTTCAAATTGATATATCTGTACGTCTATTTTCATAGAGTGAGATATACCTTTCTGAAATTATGTCTACGACATTTACCTATATCAGTGGATGGTTAGGTAAGGAGCATTAAACAGCGGTGTAATTCTTCTTAACCATAAATACAGTTTTCAACCTACGACACACAGTGAAAGAGTTGTTAGACTCGGCGGACTTATACAGAGTATTGTATGTTGTCCAGTGTCCATTAGGACAGAGGGGTTGGTCTTCATACTATATTCTGTTTACTTTTAACTTCTCTAGTTCTTAGACGTGTGTTTCGTAGAAACACAGGGTCTAAGTTTTGAGGAGTTATAGGTATTTGAATAGAGTAGAGAACCAGGTGTAGCAAGTATCGGGATTTTTCAAGGTGATCGAAGATGTAGATACTTGTGTATGGTATTCAGTTGATAGTAATGATAAAGAGAAATTGCTTCTCTTTCAGGTTACTCATAATTGGAAGCATTCCTAAGTTGAGTAATGCTGATCGGCCTCTCTCCATTTAGTTGACATGCACTGGAGATAGCTGCATGATTTGAATCTGGTTCAATTAAATCAGTGCCTCTGGTTCTATATTGGATATAGAACAGTTCATATCTTAACGATGTTAAGGTACGGGGAGTTGTCCGGCTTATGATTAAAACCAGACACTGGACAACTCAAGGCACGTTTCTGTAATGGCTGTTTGTGGGTTGACCCAGGCTATGACGAGGGTTGACTTTCTACCATCTGGCAGATCAATAGAAATATTGTTCTAGACTCGCCACAGTTTTATTAAAAATGGTTTTTTTTTCAAAAACAGTAGTGGGAGTATGGTAGAACTGGAAGTGATTCCAGAACCGCAAACGATTACTGAAGATTTGATAAGGAACCTAAAGATTCAATCAGATTTGACATTCCATTGGCCACTCAGCAGATAAGGTGGGTAACTTCAGGCACCCGAGAGGTACTCCGGTAGCCTCAAGGACGGTGACAGGGAAGTTCTTGTTTACCCACACTTGCCATTGTTGTTGTTCCAGGCTGCGAGACCCGGCAGGAGGATGAGTATAGCGTCGTTCTAAACTAGCTTTAGAAGTGCACATCTATATGACTCTGCCAGAGGGTTGTCGTAGTCAGTGGGAGCAGCGGAAGCATTGGTGGACATCAGGCTTATGTCTATTTATAGACCAAAGCAGAAATAGCGGAGATAGATCATCTATTTCTGATGTGACAGTCATAGGTTTGACGTCATCAGAATAGGGGATGGATCTGTTGAGAAGGTAGTAGGGTGTGATATCCGGGTTATGGATGACATACACAAAGTAGGAAGTGATATTCCTATACTACGATCGGTTATAGTTTGGTCGTCACACGGTGGTTTCTCCACATGGGACTTGGACATTATATCAGACATACTGGTTACTAGATCTATGGTTTTAGATCTAGATTTGGGTGGTTTCCCAATCAGGGTACTTCGACAACATTCTAAGAGTATTTAGAATGGACGACTCCTGGCACGGTAGTGTACCTGCAAGTGATGGAGTCACCCTCTCTAAAGGTGTCTTATAGACTAAAGTAGAGAGGGATGTGCATGATTGGCAGATCACTTGCTTAGGCAATTGAGTCAATCATGAGATGTCAAGTAACACACCAGATGTTGTTCTTGCACTAGATGCAATAAGTTGACATTGATCCAATCCTGGAGAAACAGTCGGAAGCAGTTTTAGAACATAAGTGGATGTTCTAGGGATATGATAACGACAGCCTCATTTGGGAGACAGTTATCATTCCAGGCTTCCAAGGTGACATGGAAGACAAGGAGGTTGTCAGAGTTATAGTTTTCCTTCTGACGAGGGGCAGTATTCTGGACAGGTGATCCAGGCAGATACTGAGGGAGGCATGGCGCAGGATACTGATTAAGTTCAGTTGACTATACAGTCTAAGAAGTTTGGATTTGGAGTTCATTTATGATCTAAGTCCCATCAGACATCCAGACATTCTAAGACAGGTATTGCTCATTTCGGGAGATGGCATTCTCCGCGAACTTGAGATTTAGAGAGACATAGAAAGAAACATCAGAGCGGATCCACTCGCTGAGGCTATTCCTCGAACGCAATAGTCTCGCAAACGAGCTTTGTGAGACTGACTAGTAGAGGAGTTGGGTGTTCGGTATCACACGGGCTGTGAGTATGCGACATCGCAATAATTAGCCCTGAGTGCAAGTGGGAGATTGTTGGAGATAGTGCCCTCAGAGTCAATTATTGGATCACAGGCACGTGATTGCAATGATTGAGGGAGGACCTATCCCGGGACGACAGTCTTACTCGAGATGATAGTATGCTATCTGGTTTACCTTTACCATCGTGTACTGCTTTAGGTGACCTGACAGGTCGCTATTACACGTTGATAGAGCCCCTAGGATTCTTGCTTGACGACCAGCAGTATGAGGGCGATCATATACGTGAGAGCTGGGGTCTACAAGCATATCCTTAAAAGGTCCCTAGTCGTGGGAGTTTCGAGACAGGGCATCGATTCTCCAGAGTAGACTAGTGTATACAGTCGAAACCCCGACGAGGGGCGGTGGCCGGTCTCACAAGCCACTGGTGTCAGTTGGTTCACCTAAGATGTATACAGGTGCTCATTGGGTTATGAGTACACCGGACAGGACTCGCCGGGAACATGCTAGTTGGTCTTATACCTGACGTCAGATAGCAGTTCCCTGGTGACATGTGTACAGGTTAGTTCATCGACCTGAGATCGTCATTTGTCTCGTGTGAGTTCCCACTGTGCTTTGATTACTACCCTACCACGGCTCAAAGGAGTCGTGCAAACAGGTTTTAGTTGGGTACAGTCCCGAGCCACATGGAGGCAGTGAGCGGATCTTCAGGGGTTCGTCTCTCCCGGTATTGGGGGTGAGGTCGCGCTGTGTCTAGGAGAGCCATTACACGAAGTCCTTAGCCAAGGCAGGAGATTTACTGGTAGGTATTCCAGTAGTATCTCAGGGTGTTCTGGGCTACACTCCGACACGACTTGTACCGCTTTTGGGGGTCTGACTTTTACCAACCCCCTAGGCCCGCCATGCGATGCTCGTAGACGAACGGACCGGACTGTACGGATATTGTCACTGACAGGCTCAGTAGGGTGTCAGGATGAGTTCGCTCATCGACGTCCCTTTTGGTCAATAGCTGGTGGCCCGTTACGTATTGGCTTATACCTCTGACGTGCTAGTGGTTAAATCCACAGCCATTATATTGACGAGTCTTTAGAGTCCACCACACTTTCAGTTACTCAAGCTTTCGGGCGAAACGCTGTAGAGGCCGTATGGAGATATGGCAGGGTTCGATCAGATACGTGCGGTATTGCACGGATCAGGATCGGACGGATATTACTAGCCGGCTTTGTTTTAAGCCGGATCCTAGTATAGTACAGTGTAGATTTTGTCTCATTGCATTTGTATCCGGTCGGAATACAGATGCGGGTGTGTATGCACAGTATCGGGGTTTTCCTGTAATTTATTACGGGACCAGTTTTCTGGAGTTGCCAGTTTGCATTCCGTTCCGGCCGGTTTTCCTTTGTTCTTTCCCGGCCGGACTTTTCCGATGGAGGGGGTTATTTGCAATTGTGCAAATAACATTTGTGGAGGGGGTTTCTTGCAAATGTATTCATTATGATAGGATAAGCTTCCTTGCTTTTTCATGATGGTTTTTGCATTAATGAGATTTGATGTGAATAGAAGTGATAAGCATGGTTGATGTTTCTTTGCTTTATGTTGTGGTCACCTTTTCTTTTCTCCTACACTCACCTCCCTTCATGAGTTTTGGTTTATCCCTCCACCATTCTCAATTGAAAGGGCCGGCCACAACTTTGAGGAGAGAAGAAAAATGAGAGAGAGGTTCATTTCATTTGGTGTGGGAAATTAATCATCCATCTCATTTTTCCATTGCTACCAAAAATCCCCAAGTTCATATCTTGTTGATTCCTCCATCAAGGCAACTACAAACCCCATTGAGACAAAGCGCATTCTACACCACATTCTATAGCAAATCTTGGGCACGTCGACTTGCCAGCTTCGTGCCCGAGTTGCCTCGGTATTGAGGTGGGAGCCTGTAAAAGATGCAGACGATGTGGTGCCCTTCCGGCAAGGAGGCGACGACCGGAGTTTCCGCGAGAGATCGGGATGACGACGAGAAGACCGGAGGACTCGGATCACTCGGTATATCTCTAACCCGTCTTGTAGTTAGCTAGATCTAGTTTAATGGCCCGATCCGGGGTTTAGTGCGCGATGGTGCCGGTTTGCAAAGTTCGCAAAATTAAAGTTTATCACCGCTTCCGCATTTGGCCGTCGGATTGACGTCCGGGGCGCCGCCGTGCACTTACAGGATGATCCCATATCCATTGGTGTTTGACATCAGAGATGATATACGGGTGCTCAGTAGAGAATGGGTACACTGGACGGACTCGCCGAGAACTCCCAGATGATATTATACCTTACGTCAGATGGCAGTTCTCTGGTGACACTGGTACAAAGTAGTCTGTTGACCCAAGATCGTCATAGAGTGTTGTGTGGTTCCCACTGTGCTTTGATTTCCATCTTACCACGTCCAAGAAGGCGTGCAAAACGGTGGTTTTTGGGTACAGTCCCGAGTCACATGGAGGCAATGAGCGATAGGAGGGGATTCGTCTCTCCCGGTATAGGGAGTTGATATTGCGCTGTGTTCGATTGGTTATAACAGGAAATCCCTGGCCAGGGTTGCTGAGATTTACTGGTAAGTGTTATCAGTAGTTTCTCGAATTGTTATAGACCTCATATCGACACGACTTATCGAGCTATTGGGGTCTGACGTTTACCACCCCTAGGCGAGATATGCGACATATCAGACGAACAGACCGGACTGTACGGTAAGTGTTACTGGTTGGATTCACAGGAGTGTGAGCGGGCTTGCTCGTCGATCTTCTGATCGCTCAATACCCGGATGGCCGTTACGTTTAGCAGACCGCTTACGGCTTGTGGATGTTTGATATGATCATCATCTGCTGCCGGCGTATTGACGAGTCTTTAGAGTCCTACACAGAGGTTTCCTGGCTCAAGCGAAACGAAATAGGAGCGCATATGAGATATGTGCGGGACCGAGAATAATACCAGTATGTGATACTGTATTCGATTCTCGCGATGTGACATTGATCGGTTATATGCGATATAGCCGGGTTATCGGATCAAGTGTTGATTCGATAAGTTGTTACTATTGATACCAGTCGGTTATGTGCGATATGACCGGATCGTTAAATCAAGTGTTGATTTAATGATTTAATGTATAATTATATATTTGATATATTACTTTGCATTAACTAGTATCGGTTCACTTTGAATGGATTTTCTCACTCGGATGTGCGCATTGTATATGCGATATGATTTTGTGCACATGTTTGTATCATGTTTGATGATGCATGCTATATTGGTTAAGTGTAAAGATTAAACCATGGTTGTGAATGGTTAGGGTTTTGTTTTCTTTTTCATTTATTTATTTATTATTTAGTTATTCATTTGGAAAAAGAAAAAGGGTGAGAAAAATGGTGGCATTCTTTTAATCTTTCATGAAGCTTCATGAACACTTTGACTATGTCACCATTTTGTCTCATGCTTAACCCTAACCACTCCACTAACCCTTGTTCACTCTCTACACTTTACCATGGTTACCTTTATGATAAGAATGATTATTCTTTTCTTTTCTAATTAATCTTATCATAATATTCTTCTTCTTCTTCCATTCTTCAAGTGAAGAAAGCTATGCTCCATCAATGGTGATTGATGAAAATGAGTGAGAAATCCAATTCTAAAGTGAACCCACTTCCTATTTCTTCATCCTCTACCTCTTGCCAAGTAGTAGAGTGTGTTTCCTTCACAAGTTTCTAGACTTGGTGAAGGTGGAGCTTGATCTAGCGATGCCTCGACGTAGATCATCTTCGGCACGAAGCCGACGACCTTGCCCGCTCTTTCTCCGATGAAGCCGACGCTAGAGCCCGGGATTGTATGAGGACAGCGAGGAGACTTCATTGCGGAGCTATGGAGGTGGAGAACCGGATCTACAAAGGTTGTATTTCCGTATTCTTTATAGTTAAGTTGTTAACTACTTTCTAGTTTCGCCTAATCTTTAGCCAACGATCCGTATTAGGGTTTCTCGGCACATAGATTTTTGAAAATTGGCATGGTTGATGCCTTGTGAGACCTCTTGAGAGTGCCTAGGAACCCTACAGCGGAAGCTGTCACCCTTTGTATATTATTTACTTTTCCGCATTAGGATAGACCCAAGGAGGGGAGCACAAGTAACCGGGTTCTGGGGTCCAGTGGGAGACCAACTCGAGGAGTCGAGTCCGGGTCTCCTAACCTTAGAATTGGTAGGGTTGCTTGCCGCTCTCGTAGGGGTCTAGGGGTGTGGGATTGGCTATTCATCACGACTGTGGAATCCGTGTTTTATACTGGCTCGTATTGAAAACACGGACGTCCTAGTATATCCAATATTTCATATGTTTCTTCTGCTGCGATATTTGTGATGTGATCATGTGATGTTCTTTGATAGATACAGTATACAGTATATTTGATATATTATATAGACGTTACTTATGTTTTGCATCCGCACTAGCCCTGCCCTGCTCTGTCGTTAGTTACCTAACCTAACGGTGCATGAGGGGACATCGAGACGAATGCGGATGGCATAAGTGTACGTCATATCTATCTGTGATGTTTAGGTACTTAAATGATGGGACTTCATTAATGTGATTAATGAAAGTAAAAGAAACCTAAGATGTTGTAGAATCAGATTTTAAACAAAACAGGTAGCTACAGTTCTTGCTTTGCATAGCGGTATATATGATATACCCTGCACCTTATTCGATGAGGAAAGGACCGAGATCCCTTCACCGGGAGTGACTCCTTTAGCGATAACTGGCAGATGCTACACACTAGGTCTGCTTTTGATTGCTTCTATAGTTTCTGCTTTGCACAGTGATATATATGATATATCCCGCACCTCATTCAACGAGGAAAGGGCCGACGATCCCTTCACCAGGAGTGACCCCTTTAGCAAAACTAGAAAAGCCTCAAAATCACTCCATTTTAAAACTTCATTTGATTCTACAACGATATCAAGTTCATTACGCAATAGGTTTTCAGAAAAATCTGTCGTAGCCCTCCGTCATTTCAGATAAGAACTGTTTAGTATTCGTGCTGCGTTTGTTGGCCTTTGTCAAGGCGTAGTGTGCGGTAGCTGAATAGTGATTATCTGCTTATGCATATGATGCAGATTATTTCAGGGTAGTCGTACGACCTTGTTGGCCTTTGTCAAGGGCCGTGCGGGTGGGTTTGATTCAATCAAGAAATGACGGGTTGAACTTGACTAGCATGCTATGATTTGTTGGCCTTTGTCAAGGTCATAGGACGCTAGGGGCAAAATATTATCGGGAATTTCAAGTGTTGAAATTTGCAATGAGATTGCATACCTTCTATGAGATAGTTAGATCCCGATACCCACTGGGAGTAAGAGTTACTCCTGGGAGAGTTTTACACATTGCAATTAGCTGATCAAGTAGGTGTCTAGAAAGGTGTCAACGGGGTTACGCCTCTGGAAAAACGAGGTTTACATTAATTAGGTTCGTGCGAAAGCACGGGGGACCTCCCTCAAAGTACCGACACTGGCCTGGCTGAAAGATTGGCGAACTTGTAGTGTGTAATTAATCCCGGCTAGTCTTTCCTTTTAGGGTTTGAAGGAAGATTTGATAAAAACCAGTGGGAGCCATCCTGATTAGATAAGATAATAACCAATCTGATCTTGCACGAGCTTACGCTAAAGTGTTTTCTTCTCTCTCTCTCCAGGTAGCGACCATTTCATGCCTTAATCAAGATAATAATATGGATGTATTGACCGAACCCGCATGTTATACTGTGTTGGGGAACGTTGGTTCCGTTCTTTCTTATAAGAGTTATAGGACTGAACAGGATATAGGGGAATACCAGGATTCCCATGCCACCCGATTGAAGAAAGTACATGTTGATGCATTTTCTTCGGGTGTGTTTGTTACAGAGAACTGTTTCTCCATTTGCCCTACGTCCTGGGTATTAGATACCGGATCAGGATCCCATATATGTAATCAGTTACATGGGCTTAGAAAAGGTAGAGAACTTGGAGAAGGTGATAAAGACATTAGAGTTGGAAATGGTGCAATTGTTGCAGCTAAGACTGTCGGGGAATATCACCTTGTGTTACCAACTGGTAATACATTGGTTCTGAACGAATGCTATTACATGCCGAACCTGATATGCAACATTATATCGGTTTCTTTATTGAGTAAAGAGGGATATAATTTTGTATTACAGGACAATGTTATGAACATTTTCCGTAACCAAAAGTTGGTTGGATCAGGCATGTTGTGCAATGGCATTTATGTTCTAAATCAATCAACAGTTCTGAGCATAACTAACACACACAAGAGGAAGAGTTCTGAACTGAACGAATCCTTCTTGTGGCATTGTAGACTGGATATTTAAATCCGTTTGAATTTTCATCGTATGACACTTGCCAGTCATGTCTCAAAGGCAAGATGACCAAAACTCCGTTTACGGGACACGGAGAAAGAGTTACTGAACTCTTAGGACTGATACATAGTGATGTATGTGGTCCTGTGTCTACACATGCCAGGGATGGTTCTTCATACTTCATTACATTCACTGACGATCTCTCTAGGTTCGGGTATGTGTTCCTGATCAAACACAAATCAGAAGCTTTTGAGAAATTTAGAGAATATAAGCAAGAAGTTGAGAACCAAACCGGAAAAAGTATTAAAATCCTACAATCTGATCGAGGAGGTGAATACTTAAGCAATGAATTCCTGGACTTCCTAAAAGAGAATGGGATTCTCTCTCAGCTGACTCCTCCATATACACCACAGCACAACGGTGTATCAGAACGGAGGAACCGCACCCTATTAGATATGGTGCGCTCTATGATGAGCACAGCTGAGTTACCTATTTCCTTCTGGGGATATGCGCTGGAAACAGCAGCATACCTATTGAATCAAGTTCCAACTAAATCTGTACCTACCACACCATATGAGATATGGAGTGGGAAGAGACCATGTCTTAAACGAGTTAAGATATGGGGTTGCCCGGCCTATGTCAAAAGGCAAAATCCGGACAAACTCGAGGCACGGTCAGTTCTATGCAAGTTTGTGGGATATCCCAAACATTCACATGGATATCTTTTCTACCATGCAGAGGAACAAAAAGTGTTTGTTTCTCGACATGCCACCATTTTAGAAAAGGAATTCCTTGAAAAAGAAATTAGTGGCAAAGTGGTAGAGCTGGAAGAGGTTCCAGATACTCAAACCGTAACTGAAGATTTAGTGGAGCCAGAAGATTCAGTAGCTCCCAATGAACCCCAGCCTCTCCGCCAATCTAGTAGGGTTCCTCGCCAACCTGAGAGATACTACGGTTTTCTCATGGATGGTGGGAGCGAGGATTGCATCATAGAGGATGATGACCCAACTAGCTTCGAGCAGGCCATCACGAGTAGGGACTCAGTGAAATGGCTGGATGCTATGCGGTCCGAGATGGAATCCATGTACACCAACAAAGTATGGAGTTTGGATGTTGCTCCTGAAGGGGTAAAACCCATCGGGAGCAAGTGGATCTTCAAGAAGAAACTTGGTGTAGATGGGAAAGTGGAGACTTTCAAAGCTAGACTTGTTGCAAAGGGTTTTCGTCAAAGACCAGGTGTGGACTATGATGAAACCTTTTCTCCAGTGGCTATGCTTAAATCTATCCGGATCATGCTTGCCATCGCTGCATATCATGATTACGAAATCTGGCAAATGGATGTTAAGACCGCCTTTCCAAATGGTGATTTAGAAGAGTGCGTGTACATGACTCAGCCAGAGGGCTTCGTAGACAGTGGGAGCAGCGGGAAGGTGTGCAAGCTGCTTAAATCCATTTATGGATTAAAGCAAGTATCGCGGAGTTGGAACATCTGCTTTGACGTCGTTATCAAAGAGTTTGATTTCGTCAAAAACCCAGATGAACCTTGTATTTACAAGAAGGTGGCAGAGAGTAAGGTTGTCTTCCTCGTATTGTACGTGGACGACATACTCTTGATAGGAAATGATATTCCTATGCTGCAATCGGTCAAGCTCTTCTTATCACAAAGATTCTCAATGAAAGATCTTGGTGATGCCTCCTGCATATTGGGAATTAGGATCTATAGAGATAGATCCAAACGGATTTTGGGATTGTCCCAATCCAGGTACATTGACACCATACTAAAGAGGTTTAGTATGGAAGAATCCAAGCGTGGGAACTTGCCCACGATCTCTGGAGTCACTCTCTCCAAAGAGATGTCTCCCAAGACTGATTTTGAGAGAGCTCGCATGCAAGGGATACCCTTTGCTTCGGCTGTAGGCTCTATCATGTATGCGATGCTATGTACCAGACCCGATGTAGCATACTCACTAAGTGTAGTGAGCAGGTATCAAGCTGATCCTGGAGATAGTCACTGGACAGCTGTGAAGAGCATTCTCAAGTACTTACGAAGGACTAAAGAGATGCTCTTGGTGTATGGTAACGGAGAACTCCAAGTGGAGTCCTTTACCGATTCGAGCTTCCAGAGTGATAAGGACGACTCTAAGTCACAATCGGGATTTGTCTTTACCCTTTACGGAGGGGCGGTTAGCTGGAAGAGTTCCAAGCAGGAAACCGTGGCAGACTCGACGATGGAGGCTGAATACACCGCTGCCAACGATGCTGCTAAAGAGGCTGTCTGGATCAAGAAGTTCATTACTGAACTTGGAGTGGTTCCATCCATTGAGCATCCAATACCTTTGTATTGCGATAACAATGGAGCGGTGGCTTTGGCCAAGGAACCCAGGTCCCATCAGCGATCCAGGCATATTCTGAGGCGGTATCACCTGATCCGGGAGATAGTTGATCGCCGGGAGATCGAGGTCAGGAGGGTTGACACGAAGAACAACACGGCGGATCCACTCACGAAGGCCATTCCCCAGATACAGTTTGAGAGACTCTTCGGGATGCTCGGTATGCGATACTACAGCAGCTGGCCCTAGTGCAAGTGGGAGATTGTTAGTTGTATGTATGCCCTAGAGGCCAGTATTGTACAGATGATGTATATTATATTGGATGCTTGGACATATATAGAGATGACTTTCTTGCTCGATATGATAGTATGCTATCTGGTTACTCTTTATCTTAACATGTATACTTGTCTCTTTAAACTGTCTTATAGTTACATGTTGGTAAAGCCCTTAGGATGTGTACTTGACTACCTGGACTATGATGCAGATCATACTAGTGGGGACATGGTAGTCCATAAGTACATCCTTCAAGGTCCCTAGTCGTAGGTGTATCGAGACAGGGCATCGATATACCAGTGTAGACTAGCGTATACGCTTCTCGACCCATGAGATGGGCGATGGATGATCTCATATCCATTGGTGTTTGACATCAGAGATGGTATACGGGTGCTCAGTGGAGACTGGGTACACTGGACGGACTCGCCGAGAACTCCCAGATGGTATTATACCTCACGTCAGATGACAGTTCTCAGGTGACACTTGTACAGGTTAGTCTGTAGACCCGAGATCGTCATGGAGTCTTGTGTGATTCCCACTGTGCTTTGATCTCCACCTTACCACGTCCATGAGGGCGTGCAAAACGGTGGTCTTTGGGTACAGTCCCGAGTCACATGGAGGCAATGAGCGATAGGAGGGGTTTCGTCTCTCCCGGTATTGGGGGTTGATGTTGCGCTGTGCTCGATTGGCCGTAACAGGGAAGTCCCTGGCCAGGGCTGATCAGAGATTTGCTGGTAAGTGTTACCAGTAGTTTCTCGACCCGTTATGAGCCTCACATCGGCACGACTTATCGGTTATTGGGGTCTGACGTATACCACCCCTAGACTTGATATGCGACATATCAGACGAACAGACCGGACTGTACGGTAAGTGTTACTGGTTGGATTCACAGGAGTGTGAGCGGGCTAGCTTGTCGATCTTCTGATCGCTCAATACCCGGATGGCCGTTACGTTTAGCAGACCGCTTGCGGCTTGTGGGTGCTTGATATGATCATCATCTGCGACGAGTCTTTAGAGTCCTACACAGAGGTTTCCTGGCTCAAGCGAAACGAAATAGGAGTGCATATGAGATATGTGCAGGACCGAGAATGATGCGTGTATGTGATACCGTATTCCATTCTCGCGATGGTTGTATCGATTGGTTATATTCGATATAACCTAGATATCGAATCAAGGATTGATTCGATAAGCCGATACATAGGATATTAGTCGGTTATATGCGATATGACCGGATCGTTAAATCAAGTGTTGATTTAATGATTTAATGTATAATTATATATTTGATATATTACTTTGCATTAACTAGTATTGGTTCACTTTAAATGGATTTTCTCACTTGATGTGCTAGAAGTATATGTGATATACTTTTGTGCACATATTTGTATCATGTTTGATGATGCTTGATCATGTGGTTAAGTGTAAAGGATTAAACCATGGTTAAGGGATAATTAGGGTTTTGCTTTTTCATTTATTTATTTGTTTATTTATATGGAAATGATTTAGATAAGAATGGTGGCTTTATTTGTTTTTAGTTGAAGCTTCATGAAGCTTTGACTTCTTAACCATTCTTGTCTTCATGCTTAACCCTAACCCATCCAAGTAACCATGGTCTATTCTCTACACTCTACCCTAGTTAGTTTATGATAAGTATTCATTTTATTATTCATTTAACCCAACACTTATCATAATTCTAGCTTCATCTTCTTCTTCTTCTTCAAGATAGAAAGCTTGATGCCATCAATGGCAACTTGAGATCTAAAGTGAGAAATCCAATTCTAAAGTGAACCCACCTCCTATTTCTTCACCCTCTACCTCTTGCCAAGTTGCTTTGGGTGTTTTCTTCACAAGTTTCACAAATTTGTGAAGTCAGAGCTTGAACTTGCGATGCCTCGACGTAGATCATCTTCGGCACGAAGCCGACGACCTAGTCCGCCCATTTCTCCGATGAAGCCGACGATTGAGTTCGGGATTCGAGATGGACAGCGAGAGAACGCCTACGTGGAGCTAAGGAAGTGGATATCCGGATCTACAAAGGTTGTAGCTTCTTATCTCTAGTTAAGATGTTAACTAGTTTACTGTTTCGCCTAAATTTCTAGTCGACGATCCGTATTAGGGTTTCTCGGCACCCGTAAAATTTGAAATTGGCATGGTTGATGCCTTGTGAGACCTCTATAGTGTGCCTAGGAACCCTACACACAAAATATAACTGAAAATTTGGAGGAACCACTAGATTCAATAACCCCAGACGAACCTCAGCCACTCCGCAGATCTGGTAGGATTTCTCATCCGCCCGAGAGATACTACGGTTTTCTCATA
Source organism: Agapanthus africanus (assembly GCA_030015575.1). Taxonomy (NCBI): domain Eukaryota; kingdom Viridiplantae; phylum Streptophyta; class Magnoliopsida; order Asparagales; family Amaryllidaceae; genus Agapanthus; species Agapanthus africanus. Next base: position 314,998,939 of record CM057350.1, on the reverse strand, counting down.
GACGGGGATCGAGAGGATTGCATCTTGGAAGAAGATGACCCTACCAGTTTCAGGCAGGCCATTATCAGTAGGGACTCTGATAAGTGGCAGGAAGCAATGCAATCCGAAATGGAGTCCATGTACGCCAATAAAGTGTTGGACCTTGGATATTGCTCCACCTGGGGTAAAACCCGTTGGATGCAAATGGATCTACAAAAGGAAACTTGGTGTAGATGGGCAAGTGGAAACCTATAAGGCTAAACTCGTTGCAAAAGGTTTTCGTCAAAGACCTGGTTTGGACTATGACGAAACTTTTTCTCCGGTGGCTATGCTCAAATCCATTCGGATCCTACTTGCCATTGCTGCCTTCCATGACTATGAAATCTGGCAGATGGATGTTAAAACGGCTTTCCTAAACGGTTGTTTGGAAGAGTACGTTTACATGGATCAACCAGAAGGTTTCGTAGACAGTGGGAGCAGCGGGAAGGTGTGCAAGTTGCTTAAATCCATTTATGGATTAAAGCAGGCATCGCGGAGCTGGAACATCTGTTTTGATGAGGCAATCAAGGAATTTGATTTCATCAAGAACGAAGATGAACCTTGTGTCTATAAGAAAATTGTAGGACGAACTATCGTATTCCTAGTCTTGTACGTGGACGACATTCTTTTGATAGGAAATGACATTCCTATGCTACAATCGGTCAAGCTATTTTTGTCACAACGGTTCTCCATGAAGGACCTGGGTGATGCCTCGTACATTCTGGGGATCAAGATCTATAGAGATAGATCCAAGAGACTACTGGGACTTTCGCAGTCCAGGTACATAGAGACCGTACTAAAGAGATTTAGTATGGAGGATTCCAAGCGCGGTAACATACCCGCATTGCACGGAATTACCCTCTCCAAGAAGATGTCTCCTAAGACTGACGAGGAGAGGGTTCGCATGAGCACTATACCCTACGCTTCGGCGGTAGGATCTATAATGTATGCGATGCTATGTACAAGACCAAATGTAGCTTACGCGCTGAGCGTGGTAAGCCGGTATCAGTCAGACCCAGGTGAGGACTACTGGACAGCAGTGAAGAACATTCTCAAGTACCTGAGAAGGACTAAGGAGATGTTCGTGGTTTACGGTAATGGAGACCTCGGGGTCGAGTCCTTTACCGATTCTAGCTTCCAGAGTGACAAAGATGACAGCAAGTCTGTCTCGGATTTTGTGTTCACCCTCAATGGAGGGGCGGTATGTTGGAGGAGTTCCAAACAGGATACCGTCGCAGACATTAGTGAACTTCAGGTGGTTCCATCCATTGTTGACCCAATACCTTTGTATTGCGATAACAATGGAGCTATAGCTTTAGCGAAGGAACCAAGGTCCCATCAGAAATCCAGGCACATCTTAAGGCAGTATCACCTGATCAGGGAGATCATTGATCGCCAGGAGATCGAGGTGCGGAGAGTGGACACAAAGGACAACACGGAGGACCCATTCACGAAGGCCTTGCCCCAGACTCAGTTCGAGTGGCTGATCGAGATGATAGGTCTTCGATACGCCAGCACATGGCCTTAGTGCAAGTGGGAGATTGTTAGTGTATATGCCCTAGAGGCCATTACTGTATCATACTAGTATGTATATTACTTGATGGAAGCTTGGGATATTCACAGTTGTATAGACAATCTTGCTCGAAATAGTAGTATGCTACTTGGTTTGTCTCTGCTTTAATGTGTACATGTGTTTCTTTATTATATCACCTATACGCATTAGTAGAGCCCTTAGGATCTTTGCTTGATTACCGGCGTTATGATGGCGATCACACTCGTAGGGGCTGGGTAATCCACAAGCACATCCTTATTCACGTCCCTAGTCGTGGGATTATCGAAACAGGGCATCGATACTCCGGAGTAGACTAGCGTATGCGCTTCTCATCCCAGCACGGGAGACGGTCTGTCCCACAGCCGTCAGTACGTCGTACTTGAGATAGTATGCGGGTGCTCGTTAGGTTACGAGTACACTGGACAGGACTCGTCGGGAACTGATGGTTGGTATTATACCTATCGTCAGTTATCAGTTCCCAGGTGACGTAAGTACAGCTTAGTCCGCTGACTTGACACTGTCACTTCGCCTCGAGTGTGTTCCCACTGTTCTTTGATTACTACCCTACCACGGCTCTACTGAGGCGTGCAAACAGATAGTAGTTGGGTGCAGTCCCGAAGCACTTGGAGGCAGTGACGGTTAGACAGGATTCGTCTCTCCCGGTATTGGGGGTTGACATCGCGCTGTGTCTAGGAGAGCCATTACACGAGTAGTCCCTGGCCAGGGCAAGCGAGATATACTGGTAGGTTTCCAGTATTATCTCAGGGTGTTCTGGACTTCACTCTGACACGACTTGTACCGCTATTAGGGGACTGACGTTTACCGCCCCCTAGGCCCGCCATGCGATGTATCAGCCGAACAGACCGGACTGTACGGAGATTGTCACATACAGGCTCAGTAGGAGTTCGGATGGGTTTACCTCATCGGCCTTCTTATCGACATCTACCTGGGGACCGTTACGTACAGCTAGTGCCGCTTGCAGTCTGTGGTTAAACCCGCTGCCAGCGTAGTGTCGAGTCTTTAGAGTCCCATACAGAGAGTTTCCCTGCACTGAGCGAAACGTGTAGAGGTCGTATGGTTTTACGGCAGGGCTACGATCACTTATGTGCACTTGTGTGCGTATGCTGTTCGGGCAGGCAATACTAGTGGGCTTTGGTTTAAGCCAGATCCTAGTATTGTACAGATGGATTTGTTTTGTCTTCTGTGCATTCGGATTCTACGGAATACGGATGCGGGTGTGTATGCACAGTTTTGAAGAGCGATGAAGGAGGAGGTGCCCCATTGGGGTTTTGGCAGTTGGTTCGGCCAAAACCGTAATGTAGCAGGCTCATTAGGGTTTTGACAATTCGTTTGGTCAAAACCATTATGAGCCGGAGACATTGTTTACTAATCCTTTTAGTGATAGTTTAGTGATGGCTAATTACATTGACCATTTGACCACCTTGACCTCTCTTGACTTTGTTGACCCGTTGACCGTGTTGACCCTTGACCTTCAAGAGAGGTCTACACTCTTCTTTGATTTTCTTTTCAATTTTTGATTATGATAATGGTCAATTCAATGTAGCATCAACTTTATCATGATAGGATTAGTAATGATGGTTTTGGTGTATTATTGCAACCATGGTTCATTTTCTTGAGTTAATCTTTTCATAATTCTTTTCTCATTCTCTCTCTTGCTCTTTCTCATGAGAAGAAAAGAAATGCTCCATGGTTGCTAGCTCCTCCTTCTTCCTCCTCTTGATTCATTCTTTTGATCTCATGTGTTGAGAGAAAAAGAATCCACATAGACAAACACCTCCATCTTTCTCTTCTACATAACCTTGGGTACCAAGACTAGCAATCTTGTTGCCCTAGTTACCTCGGCTTGAGGTGGAGCTCGGTGTACATCTCTCGGGTGGATCGTCTTCGACTCAAGAAGGCCGCGGAGGTGACCAAAGTCCGGATCAACCCTCGGAGCATGGATGGACAAACGGCGCAACGAAGTGAAGACCCGAAGGACCGGTATTGTGAGGTATAACTTCTATGGCATAGTAGTTAGCACATTCTTTAGTTTGCTAGTTTCTAGTTTAGCAAAGATCCGGCTTTTACGGTCCATGTTACCAAGTCTAGAAAAAAATTTGTTTTACCGTTTCCGCAACCCCGAAAGTACCGGGAGAGGTAACGTGGACCTAACAACCATCTCCAACAATCTCCCACTTGCACTCAAGGCTAATTATTGCGATGTCGCATACTCACGGCCCGTGTGATACCGAACACCCAACTCCTCTACTAGTCAGTCTCACAAAGCTCGTTTGCGAAACTATTGCGTTCGAGGAATAGCCTCAGTGAGTGGATCCGGTCTGATATTTCTTTTTATGTCTCTCTATATCTCAAGTTCACGGAGAAAGCCATCTCCCGAAATGAGCAATACCTGTCTTAGAATTTGTCTGGATGTCTGATGGGACCTAGTTCATAAATGAACTCCAAATCCAAACTTCTTAGACTGTATCGTCAACTGAACTTAATCAGTATCCTGCGCCATCCTTCCCTCGGTATCCTCCTGGACCACCTGTCCGATATACTGCGTCTCGTCAGAGGGAAAACTATAACTCTGACAGTCACTCTTTCATCCAGGTCACCTTGGAAGCCTGGAATGATAACCGTCTCCCGAACGAGGCTGTCGTTATCATATCCCTAGAACATCAACTTATGTTCTAAAACTGCTTCCGAACGTTTCTCCAGGATTGGATCAATATCAACTTATTGCATCTACTGCAAGAACAACATCTGGTGTGGTACTTGACATCTCATGATTGACTCATTTGCCTAAGCAAGTGATCTGCCAATCATGCACATCCCTCTCTTCTTTAGTCTATAAGACACCTTTAGAGAGGGTGACTCCGTTACCTGCACGTACACTACCGTGTCAGGAGTCGTCCATTCTAAAATACTTTTAGAATGCTGTCTAAGTACCCTGATTAGGAAACCACCCAAATCTAGATCTAAAACCATAGATCTAGTAACCAGAATGTCTGATATAATATCCAAGTCCTATGTGGAGAAACCACTGTGTGACAACCAAAGAATAACCGATCGTAGTATAGGAATTTCACTTCGTACTCTGTGTATGTCATCCAAATACCAGGACATCACACCCTACTACCTTCTTAACAGATCCATCCCCTATTCTGATGAAGTCAAACCTATGACTGTCACATCCGAAATAGATGATCTATCTCCGCTATATCTGCTTTAGTCTATAAATAGACATAAGCCACCTGTCCACCAATGCTTCCGCTGCTCCCACTGACTACGACAACCCTCTGGCAGAGTCATATAAACGTACACTTCTAAAGCTAGTTCAGAACGACGCTATACTCATCCTCCTGCCGGATCTCACAGTCTGGAACAACAGCAATGGCAAGTCTGGGTAAACAAGAACCTCCCTGTCACCGTCCTTGAGGCTACCGGAGTACCTCTCGGGTGCCTGAGGTTACCCACCATATCTGCGGAGTGGCCAATGGAATGTCAAACCAGATTGAATATTTAGGTTCTTATCAAATTTTCCGTAATCGTTTGCGGTTCTGGAATCACTTCCAGTTCTACCATACTCTCACTACTGTTTTCTGAAAAAAATCCATTTTTATTAAAACTGTGGCGAGTCAAGAACAATATCACTATTGATCTTCCAGATGGTAGAAAGTCAACCCTCGTCATAGCCCGAGTCAACCCACAAACAGCCATTACAGAAACGTGCCTTGAGTTATCCAGAGTCTGGTTTTAAGCATAAGCCGGACAACTCCCCGTATCTTAACAATGTCAAAATATGAACCATTCTATATCCAATACAGAAACAGAGGCACTGATTTAATTGAACCAGATTCAAATCATGCAGCTGTCTCCAGTGCATGTCAACTAAATGGAGAGAGGCCGATCAGCGTTACTCAACTTAGAAGTGCTTCCAATTATAAGTAACCTGAAAGAGAAGCCAGTTCTCTTAATCATTACTATCAACTGAATACCATGCATAAGTATCTACATCTTCGATCTCCTCGAAGAATCCTGATACTTGCAACACCTGGTTCTCTACTTTATTCATATACCTATAACTTCTCAAAACTTGGACCTTGTGTTTCTACGAAACACACGTCTAAGACCCAGAGAAGGCACAAGTAAACAGAATCTAGTACGAGTACCAACCCCTCTGTCCTAATGGACACTGGACAACATACAATACTCTGTATAAGTCCTATGAGTCTAATGACGCATTCCCTGTGTGTCGTAGTTTGAAAACTATACTATGGTTATGAAGAATTACACCGCTGTTTAATGCTCCTTACCTAACCATCCACTGATATAAGTAAATGTCATAGACATAATTTCAAAAAGGTATATCTCACTCTATAAAAATAGACGTACAGATATATCAATTTGAAAATGGTGCATAACAACGGATAATCAAAACCAAACATTTGCCGTCCGGCAAACAGCCCAGGCGATTTCCTCAAATATCACCAATTACAACGAATTCCGATATAATGAGGATAATCACCTAATTCCCAACAACTTACTCCCACTCATCATCTGTAAAACCATACAGATGTGAGAATCATACCTGGTAAATACATACCATGGAGCAAGTGTCTAATTGGGAAATCAGTTTTCTTTTAACAGTACATAGTGAAACTGAAACATTAAAATGTTTCGATGGGGTATCCTGGTATTCCTAGTAATGCCTCTTCCATTATCCAGATTCACAACTGTAACCGTATAATTCTTTTCCATCTTTCCAAATCCCTTTATATGTCTTTAGTCATTACCTTCTGTACACCCCTTTAGGCCAAATGGTTTTCTTCCTTCCCTACCGTTCGACACCAGCCTATGGTTTGGAAGAAAACTATCCAATAAGCATAATGGGTATACTGTCCTAATCCTAGGAGCACTCGCAATGCGAGAGAAGGTAAAGATAAAAGACAACCGAATAAACCTTATTCCTATTTCTCCTGAACCAGAATCCATCCCCGAACTTGAACAAGTTCCTTCGAGTTCGTATATAACCATACGATGGAGTATCCAATAAACTGTGGATCTTCGTAGTGATACGGAGTGTCCTGGAGAAATATAAAGGTGAAGTGGGAGTGGTAATGAAATACTTGGTTTGGTCGTGAATATCAGTCGCAATTTACTTTGCCCTCCTTCTAATCCCTTTATTTGTCTTAAATTAATACCTTCTGTACACCGTTTAGGCTAATTGGTTTTCTTCATTCCCTACAGGTCAGCTCCTGCCTATGGTTTGGAAGAAGACTATCCAATTTGCGTAATAGGTGTACTATCTCCTAAACAAAGGAGTACTCGCAACCTGAGAGAAGGTAAAAGGAAAAGACAACTGAATAGTCCTATTCGTTTTCTCCAGAACCAGAAACCATCCTCGAATAAATTCCTTCGAGTTCGTATATAACCATACGATGGTTTTGTCCAATGGAAGTGGACGTTCGTAGTAATACGGGGTGTCCTGGAGAAAAGGGTAAAAGTAGGAGTGGCAATGAGGTATGCAACTCTGACAATCCAAAAGCCAGTGTTTAAGAAGGTTCGGTTAATTTTGGTCACTGAGTCATAGTCTAGGGTCGGGTCATGGTCGCTGCCAAAGAGAGAGAGAAAAGAAACACTCAGCATGCACTCTAGCCTAGATCAGAATGGTTATCACTTTATCTAATCTGGAAACCTCCCACTGTACCGTCAAATTCTTCCCCAAACCTGAAAGAAGAATTAGTCGGGATCACCCGAGGAGTAAACCAACTCATCAGTGGGAATCGGGATCCAACTATCATTCCATGATAACGTGACGAAATCCGCTCACGTTATCACACTCCAGAAGGTATGCGCATATCTGGCAAGTTTCAGTTTCTTTAGAAACTCCCGATGTGATTTTTGCCACATGCTCTTATGACCTTGACTTTGGCCAACATATCATAAGTCACATGTCAAGTTCTACCCGTCATTCTCCAGGTTAATTTGAACCCACCCGTACATACCCTTGACTTTGGCCAAAATAGTAGTACGACTGTCCCAAACCAACGCATCTATCTATGCAGCATATGAATACCCAATAGCTACCAATCACTGTGCCTTGACTTTGGCCAACATACACAGCTTGAATACTTATTGAATATTCATATGAAACGACGGAGGGCTACGAATGGTTTCTGGCGAAAACCTTTAACGTATTGAACTTGATATCGTTGAAGGAACTGGATAGCTTTATAAAAATATAGTGACGAAAACCTTTGCTAAAGAGGTCACTCCCGGTGAAGGGATCTTGGCTCTTTCCCCGTAGAATGAGGTGCAGGATATTCCAACTGAATACCACGATGCAAAGCAAAAGTAATCGGCTATGGTGAAGTTATTGCCCTGACGCAAACTTCTGTCCAAGGGGTCACTCCCGGTGAAGGGATCTCGGCCCTTGCCTCGTCGACTGAGGAGCAGGATATTCCAACTGAATACCACTGTGCAAAACAAAAGAGAAAGTCCTTGCAATAACAGCTTTTTGAAAAAAGTTCCAACATCAAAATAGGTTTGTATAGCTTGCATTGATCCGAATCAACGCAGTCCCATCAATTGATCACACCACAAAAGAACGAAAATAATGATGTACGTATATGCCACCCGCATTCGCCACTGGGTCCCGTCATCACCCGTTAGGTTACTTAACTAACGACAGAGCGGGGACTGGACTAGCGCGGATGCAAAACATATACAACATCTATTAGTATATATATCAATATATAATATTTCGCTCAAGGCGTGATAAAATGCAACATCACAGAAATGTAATCAGCATCACAGAACAATACAGATATCTGGGATCCCCGGGTTTCATAGAGCCGCTACTAAAACCCGACGTTCCCCTGGTCGTGTGGATAGCCTGTGCAATGAAATCCTAGACCCCTACGGGCGCGGCAAGTTACCCGCCAAAACCTGAAGCGAGGCAGCCCCCTTCAACAACGTGAATGGACCACCCAGCACTTCACGGAATCTGGTAACTTGGGCACCCCTCCTGGGTCAACCTGTACCCCGTACGAGTGCGGCGAATAGCCCGCCAATTCTAGAGTGAAGCCCCCTCCGTCTCAATGCCATGAGATGCGGGCTCGTTGCCCTCTAGAACCCGGCTACCCATGCACCCCTCCGCGGGGTAATCCTAGTACAGAAAGTAAAATATACATACAATGGGTACATAGACCTCGACCCGGTCGTGCCCCAAAAGAATAATACAAACAGACAGTGACGGCAGTCCACATGTCGGACGCTCGCCCCGCAATATCAAATGTACATATAAAATACCAAAACTGTACTAACATTGCATCCAGGCTATCTCCCACGACCAATCCGCAACATCACAACACAACACAGAACATCAATGTGAATGTCACGTTCGCAAATCCGTCTAAAAGGGCTATAGCAGTTAGACAGGATTTACCGATCAAATGACATTCACGGTCGCAAATATAATGTAAATACTGTGAACTAACATATTTAAAATTTTCGATCGACTGAATTTTCCGAAGTGGGCCCCAAGCACAACTGTAGCACTCAAAAACATCTGGGCCCAAAAAGAATATACCAGAAACCCTATTTCCATGTCAGTAAACCACTGTAGAAATTTGGTACGGTTTGGCAACAAAAAAGCGGCTGTTACACGGCCAAAACGTGGTTTCGGCCGCTAAACCGCCGCGCTACAGTAACATCAGCGTACCAAATTTTCACAGAATTCATAAAAAACCCTGCACGTAATTTTCCAATGTACCAAATAATTTTTAGAGCAAGGAAAAATTCGACAGAAAGTGCGACATGGAAATGTGGTTTTTGGAAAATCCGATCGATCGAACTTGTAAACACGTTAGAGCAAGCTAGACTAGGTTAATGGCGTGGCTCTGATACCAGTGTAAGTGCACGGCAGCGCCCCGGCCGTCAATCCGACGCCGGAAACACGGAAACGAAAAACTTTGCGAATCTTGCAAACCGGCACCACCGCGCACTTTTAACCCGGATCGGACCATTAACCTAACTCTAGCAAACTAGAAAAGAAGTAGAGAAGCTATACCAAGCGATCCGTGTCCTTCGGTCTTCGCCTCCACTCCGATCTCATCGCGGAATCTCCGGTCGTCGCCTCCTCGTCAAAACGGGCACCACATCGCCGGGTTCTTTTACAGGCTCCCACCTCTGGACCGAGGCAACTCGGGCACGAAGTTGGCGAGCCGACGTGCCCAAGGAATGCTGTAGGCAAGTGTAGTATGTTTTGTCTCTTGCGGATTATAGAAGTTGCCATGATGGAGGAATGAGAGAAGAACTTTGGAGAAATAATGGTGCTCTCATTTTTAGCAAGCAATGAGATGAGGAAAATGCCACACATCCAAAATGAACCTCTCCCTCTCTCAAATTTTGGCCGGCCCCCTCATTTCTCAAAATGGTGGAAGGAATAATCAAACACAAGAAGGGAGGTGAGTGTAGTAAAAGCCAAGGGGTGACCACAACCAAATATGATGATAACAATATCAAATCAATTTCTAATCCTTTCTAATCTCATTTAATGCAAGTGAGGGGATGGAAAAAGAATCTCATCATGAAGCCACAAATGCAATAACACCCTCCACAAAGATAATTTGCACAACTGCAAATAACCCCCTCCATCAGAAAAGTCCGGCCGGGAAGGAACAAAGGAAAACTGGCCGGAACGGAATGCAAACTGGCAACTTCAGAAAACTGATCCCGTAATAAATTACAGGAAAACCCCGCGACTGTATATACATACCCGCATTTGTATTCCCACTGAATACAAATGCAAAGAGACAAAATCTACACTGTCTAATACTAGGATCCGGCTTAAACCAAAGCCCGCTAGTATTATCCGTCCGATCATGATCCGTGCAATACCGCACGTATCTGATCGAACCCTGCCATATCTCCATACGGCCTCTACAGCGTTTCGCCCGAAACTTGAGAAACTGGTCTATGGGGGACTCTAAAGACTCGTCAATACTTTGGCTGTGGATTTAACCACTAGCACGTCAGAGGTATTAGCCAATACGTGACGGGCTACCAGGTATTGACCAAAAGGGACGTCGATGAGCGAACTCATCCTGACACCCTACTGAGCATGTCAGTGATAATATCCGTACAGTCCGGTCCGTTCGTCTATGAGCATCGCATGGCGGGCCTAGGGGGTTGGTAAAAGTCAGACCCCCAAAAGCGGTACAAGTCGTGTCGGAGAGTAATACAGAACACCCTGAGATACTATTGGAATACCTACCAGCAAATCTCCTGCCTTGGCCAAGGACTTTTCATGTACTGGCTCTCCTAGACACAGCGCGACCTCACCCCCAATACCGGGAGAGACGAACCCCTGCAGATCCGCTCACTGCCTCCGTGTGGCTCGGGACTGTACCCAACTAAAACATGTTTGCACGTCTCCTTTGAGCGTGGTAGGGTAGTAATCAAAGCACAGTGGGAACTCACACGAGACAAATGACGATCTCAGGTCGATGAACTAACCTGTACACATGTCACCAGGGAACTGCTATCTGACATCAGGTATAATACCAACTAGCATGTTCCCGGCGAGTCCTGTCTGGTGTACTCATAACCCAATGAGCACCTGTATACATCTTAGGTGAACCAACTGACACCAGTGGCTTGTGAGACCGGCCACCGCCCCTCGTCGGGGTCTCGACTGTATACACTAGTCTACTCTGGAGAATCGATGCCCTGTCTCGAAACTCCCACGACTAGGGACCTTTTAAGGATGTGCTTATAGACCCCAGCTCTCACGTATATGATCGCCCTCATACTGCTGGTAGTCAAGCAAGAATCCTAGGGGCTCTATCAACGTGCAATAGCGACTAGTAAGGTCACCTAAACCAGTACACGATGATAAAGATAAACCAGATAGCATACTATCATCTTGAGTAAGACTGTCCTACCGGGATAGGTCCTCCCTCAATCATTGCAATCACGTGCCTGTGATCCAATAATTGACTCTGAGGGCACCATCTCCAACACAAACTCTCATGAAGCCTATAAGTAACACTTACCGTACAGTCCGGTCTCTTCATCTGATATGTCGCATATCGAGTCTATGGGTGGAATCGTCAGACCCCAGTAACTTGATAAGTCATGTCGATTTGTGGCTCATAACGGTTCGAGAAACTACTGATAACACTTACCAGTAAATCTCATCAGCCCTGACCAGGGACTTACTGTTATAGCCAATCGAGCATAGCGCGACATCAACTCCCTATACCGGAAGAGACGAAACCCCTTCTATTGATCACTGCCTCTATGTGACTCGAGACTGTACCCAAAATCTACCTGTTTGCATGACTCCTTAGAGCCGTGGTAGGGAAGAAATCAAAGCACAGTGGGAACCATACAAGACACTATGACGATCTCGGGTCTACAGACTAACCTGTCACGCCCTGCTTCCCAGTGTACGAGTAAGGAGACGCGACGAGGCCCGCGATGTATTTACTCAGAAGTAAACACGTTAAGCGTAAATAAGCGATATAATAAATGTACATAAGAAATGACAAGAGGTATAAATAAACAGCAACTTTTTATTGATTAAACATTCTTTATAATACACTGGAAAGCAATGCCTAAACAATGGCATGAACTGAAGGTAAATGTATATACAAGTGAACTATAGCTCTGGGTCCTCAATGAACTGCTCCAAATCTTCCTGGCTGGGCTCGATCTCCAGAGAGTCGGGTCCTCCTGACAACATTCCAAAGAAAGAAGGGAAAAGGAATGTCGTCAGCGAACAATCGCTCGGTAAGTCCTAAAAGATAAAGAAGAATAGATAGAGAATAGTACAGATAAAGTATATATGGTTATGTTTGTTATGTTAACGTAGTTGTTTGTAGTTTGGTACAGAATGTGCCAGTGTATACGAGAGGAGTCCAACTTGCTCCGTGGACTAAGGTATATGGAGTACAAGTCCCCGTCAAAACCCACGGGACAACGGCAATGGATGTTCAGGTTAGGTGTATTATAGTGACCATCATCGTGCCATTTTTAACGCATTCCGTACCAGTCTACCCCTTAAAAACCCCGTAATGCATATTGTATTGATTGTATTGATTTGTTGTATGAGACTTGCCAAAACCATGGTATAGATTGTTCATGTAAATGGATAAGTATATAAACGGATAGTCATGCAGTCAAGTCTATATATATCCATGGTTCGGTCCAGTCGAGTCATGTTGATATTTGATAGTATTCTGGTATTCATGTTCAGGTTCCAGTATATATGGATTCATGATGTACTGGAGTTATATTTGAATTGGATGTAGGTTGGAATTGTGTTCAGATTAGACTGAGACTCTGTCTGATTCAGACACTTAAAAAGAATTGGATTCCTGAATTTGGTTTTGGAGTTATCGGTAACTGCTGCACATGGACGGCAGGATTTGTGACTTTTTTCAAGCCAATTACCGTTGATAACCATGTTTTAGTTTTCTACCTTAAATAGGCAAGCACCTACTTTCTCCGGCTCCCTGAGGCTCAAGAGAATTGGTCCCGCTTAAACCTATATTCATTAGGGTCCTTAATGTAAATTAATATAACTTGAGGGGGTTTTATGAAAAATAGTTATAGTATAATTTCAAAATAATCCTTAAGTATTTATTTATCGTATTTAGGATTTTCATGGATGTAATTTTTATATGATGAGGTATTTTCGTGAATATAAACCTAAATTGAATAGTACATGGTATTTTAGCGTAAATTGACTTGTATGGATTGTTAATGGTATTTTCATGAAACTTATGATTCTTGTGTTTAGAAAACATGGAATTTATATAAATATAAAATAGATGTTTTGATAATATTTATATATAAATAGTTATTAAAAATAGAATTTATTTATTAAATAGAAAATCACGTTTTCTTAAGAATTGTATTAAAAATTCCATCGAGATCGTATGCTCCATGAGGAGGTCTGCATCTCGCCCTACTAGTTTCGAGAATGTGCGATAACCCGCACCATCCAAATCGGATTCCCCAAAATGGGTTGTAGAGGCTTAATTGTAAGGAATTTAATTAAAACAATTTAAAGAATACGATTTTTAATAGTTTATAGTATTTAAATGTAAATTCGTATTTTCCCAAAATATTGTTTTCAAGCAATCGTGCTATGTCAAGATGTGTGTTATGAGAGGTAGGTCATTACCTCGTGAGATTTTTCTAAAGCTAATACAAGCAAATATGATAAAAGATGCCAAATATAAAGTTTGTGGTATTTAAACGTAAAAGTGAAATAAAAGTTGTATAGCAAGATATTTTAAGATAAAACTTGTTCTCAATATTTGTTTTATGATTACTAAATAAGATATAACAATATGGATGATTGTTTATTAAGAAAATTTGTGTTTTACAACAAGTTTAGAATCGGACGTCGGAATAACTCCACTTCCGACGAGTTTTGAAAAGAGAAGTTTTTAAGTTAGAAAGAGAGAAGAAAAGAGGGAACTTACGAGTTTAGGGTAGAGAGGAGAGGTATAGGAAGGTTTTAAGAGCTTCGTGGAGTCGTGGGATTGCCGGAATCTTCCCGAATCGTCGCCGGAATTTGACCTTGGCTAACTCCACATGTACAACTTATTTGACTTGAAAAAATTTGAGAGTTTTGACAATGTATTTTAGAATAGAGAGGGCTAGGTATGGGGTGGTATTTATAGAATAGAATTAGGGTTTAGGGAATTAAAAAATGAGAATTAAAATGCATGAAAACATTAATGGTGATTTTAATCCTCTGTTAATTTGCAAGAAATTCAAACAGAAGAGGAGTAGTGGGGGGAGGCCAAGGGTGTTAGGGTAAAATTTTTGGAGCATTACCGACTGTTCCAACCGGCGGCGCCGGCCCAGAGGAGATCTTTGCCGGTCGTTTGGTGAGGGTTGGGGTCTGGATTCTTGCCACGTGTTGGTGTCTGTTCATATAATAATTTCCACATGTTTGATTTCTAAGACTTTTCATTTTTACATGTATTGCACGTGTAAACCTTTGGGCTTCCAAAAAGTTTAAAAGAAAAATCATTAAAAATAATATGCGGCTGATGGGATTCGAACACAGGGGCTATAGTACAGCAGTGCAAAGCTTTACCAATAAGCTATAAGTGCTTTCTTGTTGATTTTCAAACAAAATAATACTTAAAGTATACTCAGGCTTGCAAATACTCCATTCAGTACATTAACTTTAAAAAAAATTATACATTAAAACAGAGTCGTTACATTAAGTATTATTTTGTTTGCACGACTCCTTTGAGCCGTGGTAGGGAGGAAATCAAAGCACAGTGGGAACCACACAAGACACTATGACGATCTCTGGTTTACAGACTAACCTATACCAGTGTCACCAGAGAACTGCTATCTGACGATAGGTATGGTAATATCTAGGAGTTCTCGGCGAGTCATATTCGGTGTACCCATTCTCTAATGAGCACCTGTATACAATCTTTGATGTCAAACACCAATATTTATGGGATCAACCATCGCCCCATACAGGGTCAAGAAACGTACACACTAGTCTACTCTGGAATATCGATACCCTATCTCGATATCCCCTCGACTAGGAACAATTAAAGGATGTGCCTGTGGACTATCCAGGTCCCAGTAGTATGATCCGCATCATAGTCCTGGTAGTCAAGCAAACATCCTAAAGGCTTTATCAACATGTATCAGAGAGACAGTATAATAATACAAGTGTACATGTTAAGATAAAGAGCAACCAGATAGCATACTATCATATCGAGCAAGAAAGTCATCTATATATATGTCCAAGCATCCACTATATCATACAATAATGGCATCTAGGGCATACATATTCCTAACAGACTGCACAGAAAGAGCTTATAGATGATTTCCAGAGATTCGAGTTGGACATCGTATTACCGCATTCTTTGGGACAGTTGATGCAGCTGCAAGTATAGTCGTCATTGATCGATAATATTAAAGCGGCGCGGTCGCACGATCCAAGGTTGCGGAAGTTTCGAGAACAGGTAGAAACGGGACTACGAACGGACTTGTTGATTCATGACGATAGTTCGTTACGATATGGGAGCCGTTTATGTGTGCCGAAAGGTGATATCCGTGAAGAGGTTATGAAGGAGGCGCATAGTTCTGCATATTCTGTACATCCGGGAGGCACGTAGATGTACCGAGATCTACGACAGCATTTCTGGTGGGAAGGCATGAAAAGAGAGATTGCTCGCTACGTATCTAAGTGCTTGGTGTGTTAGCAAGTCAAGGCTGAATATCAAAGGGTAGCTGGTTTGTTACAACCACTTCCGATTCCTCAATAGAAGTGGGAATATATAACCATAGATTTTGTGACAGCATTACCATGGAGTACAAAGGGCAATAACACAGTTTGGGTGATTGTCGATCGATTGACCAAGGCAGCTCATTTTATACCATTTTGAGTTGGTCAGTCGATGGAGGATTTGGCAGAGCGGTACATGCAGGGGATTTTGAGATTGCATGGAGTACCTATGAGTATCATTTCCGATCTTGATACCCGATTCTTATCGCACTTTTGGAAGAGTTTGCAGGAAAGTTTGGGGACTCGATTGAAATTTAGCACCGCTTATCATCCGCAGGCAGATAGCCAGTCTGAAAGAACGATCTAAACTCTTGATGATATGTTGAGAGCTTGCATGTTGGACTTCAAAGGTTTATGGGAGGATCATCTGCACTTGGTAGATTTTTTTATAATAACAGCTTTCAGGCGACTATTCAGATAGCTCCATTCGAATTATTGTATGGTCATAAGTGTCGCTCGCCTGTCTGTTGGGACAATATTGGAAAAAGAAGATTATTAGGACCGGATCTTATTGTGTAAACCGTGGAGAAAGTTAATACAATCCGAAATCATATGAAGGCAGTGCAAGATCGGCAGAAAAGCTGGGCCGATACAGTGTTAGTGTATATGCCCTAGAGGCCATTATTGTATCATACTAGTTTGTATATTACTTAATGGAAGCTTGGGATATTCACCATTGTATTGACAATCTTGCTCAAAATAGTAGTATGCTACTTGGTTTGTCTCTACTTCAATGTGTGTACATGTGTTTCTTTTAACATATCGCCTATACACATTAGTTGAGCCCTTAGGATCTTTGCTTGATTACCAGCGTTGTGATGGCAGTCACACTCGTGGGGGCTGGGTAATCCATAAGCACATCCTTATACAGGTCCCTAGTCATAGGACTATCGAGACAGGACATCGATACTCCAGAGTAGACTGGCGTATGCGCTTCTCATCCCAGCAGGGGAGACGGTCTGTCCCACAGCCGTCGGTACGTCGTACTTGAGATAGTATGCGGGTGCTCGTTAGGTTACAGGTACACTGGACAGGACTCGTCGGGAACTGATTGGTTGGTACTATACCTATCGTCAGTTATCAGTTCCCAGGTGACATGAGTACAGCTTAGTCCGCAGACTTGACACTGTCACTTCGCCTCGAGTGTGTTCCCACTGTACTTTGATTACTACCCTACCACGGCTCAAGGGAGTCGTGCAAACAGGTAGTAGTTGGATGCAGTCCCGAAGCACTTGAAGGCAGTGACGGTTAGATAGGATTCGTCTCTCCCGGTATTGGGAGTTGATATCGCGCTGTGTCAAGAAGAGCCATTACACACAGTCGTCCCTGGCCAGGGCAAGCGAGATACACTGGTAGGTTTTCAGTGTTATCTCAGGGTGTTCTGGGCTACACTCCGACACGACTTGTACCGCTATTAGGGGACTGACGTTCACCGCCCCCCTAGGCCCGCCATGCGATATTCTCAGACGAACAGACCGGACTGTATGGAGACTGTCACATTCAGGCTCAGTAGGAGTTCGGATGAGTTCACCTCGTCAGTCTTCTTATCGGCATCTATCTGGGGGCCGTTACGCACAGCTAGTGCCGCTTGCGGTCTGTGGTTAAACCCACTGCCAGCGTAGTGTCGAGTCTTTAGAGTCCCACACAGAGAGCTATTCGCCTTTAGGCAAAAGAGTAGAGGTCGCATGGTTTTGCGACAGGGTTCGGTCACATCCGCGCACTTGTGCACGTTTGGTGTCTGGGCAGTTATTACTAGCGGGCTTTGGTTTAAGCCAGATCCTAGTATACGTTTTGGGTTGGTTTTATCTCGTTTGTATTCGTGTTCCTCGGAACGCGGATGCGGGTGTGTATGCATGGTTGACAGAGACAGAGGCAGAGGATTCTCATTAGGGTTGTTGACTGTTGACTTTTGCTAAACCCTAATGAGAATAAGAAATATGATTAATAATAATATTAATTAAGTATTATTGTGCCATGATTAGGTTGAAAGGTTGACTTTGTTGACTTTGTTGACCGGTTGACTAGGTTGGACTTGTTGACCATCATCATGACAATGGCTATCATTTCATGGCTATGACTTTTGCTTGCTTGTTTGTTCACAAAATGCATTAAATGCATGAAATGATAATGCCATTGACATGAACCATCCCAATATGCTTAATTATTGTTATTATTATGATTATTTGGTGTTATGAGAGCATGGAGGTAAAAAGTCTTCTTCATTCTATCATTCTCATTCTCTCTCATACTCAAAGCTCTCCTCTTCCTCTTGCTCTCTCTCTCTAGCTCATGGTTCTATTGTCTCATGAGTTGAGAAACAAGAACCATAGAGATAAAACCCAAAACACTTCTCTACTCATCCTAGTGTACAAGGTCTAGCAAGCCAAGTATTCTAGTTTCCTCTAGATTAAGGTTGGAGCCAAAGGTAGAAGCTTTCGGGTGGATCCATCTTCAGCACAAGGAGACGACGAGGTGAGGCCGATCCGACTACCACAAGGAGTTGAAGAGAAGGAGTTCAAGTTTAGGTATAACCCCTAACCTAGTAGCTAAACTCTTAGTTAGGTTGTTAGATAGTTTGTTTAACAAAGATCCGTTTCTAGAGTCCATGTTACCCCCACCGTAAAAATCGTTTTTCACCATTTCCGCAACCCCAAAGAACCGGGGATGGGTAACGTGGACTTACAGTGGTATCAGAGCCAGGTTAAACACTATCTAACATGTTAGCAAAGTAACTAGAAGTTCGATCGGAGAAAAAATCACAAAACATGCCCGAACTTTAAACTTTCTGTCGATTTTTATTCTGCTCTAAAAGTAATTTAACACATCTGAAAAATCGTCTCAGGGTTTTTAGTGAACACAGCAGAAAAACGATCCACTGAGCCGACCAACTCACCGTGGAAACGCGGCAAAAAGAGCTTCTTGCCGCGGATCCGCGGCCGAGTTAACTCGGCCGTGGATCGGTTTTGCTGCAGTGTGTTTCCTGGGGTGTTTTGGGATTTTTGGAATATGATTTTTCTGCCCAGATTTTCCAGAAAGCAAAATTTGTTTTTGGGGTGGTTAAAAATCCGTATTTTGATCGAACTTCTAAAGACTTTAGCTAACGTTTTTATATCTGTGATGTGATATATGTATTGAACGCCTGCTAATCGCTATACGTCGATTAGTGGGGGTTATACATATCTGTGATCTGTAATGTTGATGGTATGTGTATATGAATTCATTGGATTGTCGTGGATGAATAGCCGGGGAGTTGTGAGATGAGAGTTTTCTTTATCTTTCAATTCATGTAATTTGTAATTGATGTAATATTATTTGTATGGCCGCACATCCGGGATGAGGTTGTAGCCGCCATTGTATAATTTCTTTTACTGTTTTTGCTCCTAGGATAGACCCAAGGAGGAGTGCACAAACTACCGGGTACCTCGAAGTGCCGAGTGGCCTACTCACGTTGTTGAGGGGGGTTGCTTCACTTCGGATATTTGGCGGGTAGTTTGCCGCACCCGTAGGGGTCTAGGGTGAGGTATTGGCTATTCACCGCGACCGTGTAATCTGCTTTTCGTTACAGGCTCGTACGATTCCTAGTATATCCAATGTATTCATCTGTGATCTGGAATAGCTATCATTGCATCTGACGAATGTATATATCTATATATGATACCTATTTAGGCGTTGCTTATGTTTTGCATCCGCGCTAGTCCAGCCCCCGCTCTGTCGTTAGTTAAGTAAGCTAACGGGTAATGACGGGGCCCCGTGGCGAATGCGGATGGCATAAGCGTACGTCATATTTTCGTTGTTTTCTGCAATGGTAGGATTAAATGATGGGACGCATTAAAATTAATGCAAGAAAATAAACCAAAGTAAAGTCGTTGGAACACTTTCAAAACCACTCGGTTCTTTTCAAAAACCAACTTTTAAACGCGGAGCTTGAACCACTCCCTTTAGAAGCTATCTCGTTCCATCGAATATATCAAGTTCACTACGTTCACGGTTTCGCCAAAACCATTCGTAGCCCTCCGTCATTTCATATGGATAGTCAATAGTATTCAAGCTGGGTTTGTTGGCCAAAGTCAAGGCACAGTGTTTGGTAGCTATTGGATATTCATATGCAGCATAGATAGATGCGTTGGTTTGGGACAGTCATACTGCCTTGTTGGCCAAAGTCAAGAGTAGGTACGGATGGGTTCAAATTAACCTGAAGAATGATGGGTAGAACTTGACATGTGACTTATGATTTGTTGGCCAAAATCAAGGTCATAAGAGCATGGGGCAAAAATCCACATCGGGAGTTTCTAAAGAACCAGAAACTTGCTAGCGCTGCATACCATTTGGAGTGTGATGATTCTGGTAGGATTCCTTCAGTTTTGTCACGCGATGATATTTGGATCCCGATCCTACTGTGAGTATATGCTACTCCTCGGGAAATTTCTCACTTAACGATCAATGCTATAAACCAAGTAGGTGTCTAGAAAGGTGTTAGCGGGGCTACGCCCTCAGGGAAAAGTGGTTCTTAAATTAAGGAACTTCACGAAAGCGTTGGAAAACCTCCCTCGAAATACCGACACTGGCCTGGCTGAACGGTTAAGCAAGTATTGTACGGTGAGATTGATCCCGACTAATTCCTCCTTTTTGGTTTGAGGAGGGATTCGAGAAACAGTGGGAGCCATCCTGTTTAGACAAACTAAAAACCACTCTAAACTTGCAAGAGTATCATGCTGAGTGTTTCTTCTCTCTCTCCTAATTGCAGCGACCAATCGTCATGACCGGACTTAAGTTACTTCTAGATAAAAATATACTGACAGAGCCAAACTACAAAGATTGGCTCAGGAATATCAAAATGGCAATCACTTACGACAAGTTGGGATATCTCCTTACTACCAAAGCTCCCCCTGTCCCAGGTCTCACCTCCAGCGTCACGGATAAAGAAATTCGTAAGACCTGGGAGATCGATTGCGTGAAGGCCAAGTGCCTCGTGCTTGCTTCTATGGACAATGAACATCAGAGGAGGCACGAGAATATGGACCTAGAATCCATATTTCTCCATACTAAGGAACTATATGGAGAGCAATCCCGTATCGCCAGATACGAAGTCTCGAAAAAGTTGTTTTCGACGAGATTGGTCGTCGGATCATCGGTAGCAGAACACGTACTTAAGATGATTAGCTTCATTGAAGAGCTCGCGGACCTTGGGACCACGTTAGAGAACGAGCTCTATACGGACTTGATTCTCCAGTCCCTTCCTTCCATTTACGCCCAGTTTATCCTGAACTTCAACTTGCAAGGAAAAGAAGTTGAACTTCCGGAGCTCCTCAACATGTTGAGGAGTGCAGAGGGCACCCTACAGAAAAGTAGGGAAACATCCACTTTGTTTGTAGGAGGATCTTCCTCTTCTAAGTCCAAGGCGAAAGCCAAAGGAAAGAAGAAGAAAGCCCCCGCTAAACCAAGGGGTGGTGTTAGTAAAGTGGAAACGAAGGGAAAAGCAAAGGCAACAAAGATAGCGGGGCAGCTTGTGGGAAAGGAAGAGTGCTTCTATTGTCATAAGAAAGGACACTGGAAAAAGGATTGCAGGGCTTGGAAGGCCAAGAACCAGGACCCGAAGCAAGTTGCGGCTTCGGCTTCAGGTGTGTATATTATTGAAAACTGTCTATCAATAAACTCTACTTCCTGGGTATTGGATACCGGATCAGGATCTCATATCTGTAATTCCATGCAGGCACTAAGAAAGCGTAGGGTTTTGAAGGCAGGTGATATGACCCTCAGAGTGGCAAACGGAGCTGGTATGGATGCTGAGTCCGTGGGGGACTATCACTTGGGAATGTCAAATGGACATGTTTTGATTTTGCGTGATTGTTATTTTGTACCCAATGCAACTTGTAATATCATATCTGTATGTTTATTATCTAAAGAAGGTTATGAATTTGCATTTGTAAGCAATGTTGTAAATATTCACCTTAATCAAGTTTTGATTGGGTCAGGTACATTAAGCAACGGTATATACGTATTAAACCAACCGCAGATTTTCAATGTCCAGAATACACACAAAAGAAAGTCTCCGGAAACAAATCAGGCTTTCTTATGGCATTGTAGACTGGGTCACATCAATGAGAGAAGGTTGACAAAGTTACATACAGAAGGATATTTAGATCCGTTCGAATATCAATCATATGCAACTTATCAATCCCGTCTCAAAAGAAAGATGACAAAGACTCCGTTCACTGGACACGGAGTAAGAGCGAGCGAGCTCTTGGGACTCGTACACAGCGACGTGTGCGGTCCAATGTCTACGCATGCGCGAAGCGGTTATTCTTACTTCATTACTTTTACGGATGACTTTTCAAGGTACGGATATGTTTTCTTAATGAAACATAAATCCGAAGCCTTTGGAAAATTCCAGGAATATAAGAATGAAGTAGAAAAACAAACCGGCAAAAGTATCAAGACACTGAGATCTGATCGAGGTGGTGAATACTTGAGTGCCGAGTTCCTGGATTACCTAAAAGAGAATGGAATTCTCTCTCAGCTTACTCCTCCATACACTCCGCAACATAACGGTGTATCGGAGAGACGGAACCGGACCCTATTGGATATGGTACGTTCTATGATGAGTAACGCTGAGTTACCGCAATCATTCTGAGGATATGCACTAGAATCGGCTGCATATCTTTTGAACAGAGTTCCAACTAAGACTGTGTCTACCACACCATATTAGATGTGGTGTGGGAAGAAACCCTATCTTAAGCACATTAAGACATGGGGATGTCCAGCTTTTGTCAAAAAGCAGCATGCGGACAAACTCGAGGCACGCTCAGTACAGTGCAAGTTTGTGGGATATCTAAAGAACACCAAGGGATATTTCTTCTATTGCGAAGAGGAACAAAAGGTTTTTGTTTCTCGTCATGCCTGCTTCTTGGAAACTGAGTTTTTGGAAAATCAGATAAGTGGGAGCGCAATAGAACTGGAAGAAATTCCAGAACCACGAGCTATTACTGAAATCTTAGAAGAACCAGAGGGTTCGAAAGAACATGACATTCCTACGCCGCTCCGCAGGAGTAGTAGGCAGTCTCATCCGCCCGAGAGATGCTACGGTTTTCTCATAGACGGGGATAGAGAGGATTGCATCATTGATAGTGATGAGCCTACTAGCTTCCAGCAGGCCATTCAGAGCGTTGACTCAGCAAAATGGCTGGATGCAATACGGACCGAAATGGAGTCCATGTACACCAACAAAGTATGGACTTTGGACATTGCTCCAGATGGGGTAAAACCCGTAGGATGCGAGTGGATCTTCAAGAAGAAGATTGGTGTAGATGGACAGGTTGGGACCTACTCTAAACTTGTTGCAAAGGGTTTTCGTCAAAGACCTGGTTTGGACTATGACGAAACCTTTTCTCCAGTGGCTATACTGAAATCCATTCAGATCCTTCTTGCCATTGCTGCCTTCCACGATTATGAGATTTGGCAGATGGACGTAAAGACCGCTTTTCTAAATGGAAATTTAGAGGAGTGTGTCTATATGGACCAGCCAGAGGGTTTCATTCAGAGTGGGAGCAGCGGAAAGGTGTGCAAGTTGCTTAAGTCCATCTATGGACTAAAGCAGGCATCGCGGAGTTGGAACATCTGTTTTGATGAGACAGTCAAAGATTTTGGCTTTATCAAAAATCCAGATGAACCATGCATCTATAGTAGATTTATAGCAAGAACTGTCGTATTCCTCGTTTTATACGTGGATGACAATCTTTTGATAGGAAATGACATTCCTATGCTACAATCTGTCAAAGGGTTCTTGTCACACAGGTTCTCCATGAAAGACCTGGGTGATGCTACTTACATTCTGAGGATCCGGATCCATCGTGATAGATCCAAGAGGATATTAGGACTCTCGCAGTCCAGGTACATCGACACCATACTGAAAAGATTCAGTATGGAAGATTCCAAGCGCGTTAATCTACCGGCTTGTCACGGGATCACCTCTCCAAAAAGATGTCTCCCAAGACTAATTTGGAAAGGGATCGCATGTCTATTATACCCTACGCTTCTGTGGTAGGCTCTATAATGTATGCGATGTTGTGTACCAGACCGGATGTAGCTTATGCACTGAGTGTGATAAGCCGGTATCAGTCAAACCCTGGGGAGAAGCACTGGATAGCGGTAAAGAACATTCTCAAGTACCTGAGAAGGACTAAGGAGATGTTCTTGGTGTATGGCGGAAAAGACCTCTAGATCGAGGCTTTTGCTGACTCCAGCTTCCAGAGTGACAAGGATGATTCCAAGTCCATGTCGGGTTTTGTCTTTACCCTCAATGGAGGGGCGGTGTGTTGGAAGAGTTCCAAACAGGAAACCATTGCTGACTCGACGATGGAAGCGGAATATATCGCTGCTGCTGATGCCGCAAAAGAAGCCGTCTGGATAAGGAAGTTCTTGACAGAACTTCAGGTGGTTCCGTCCATTGTTGATCCAATACCTCTGTATTGCGACAACAACGGGGCTATAGCTTTAGCGAAGGAACCCCAGGTCCCATCAGAAGTCCAGACACATCTTGAGGCGGTATCACCTGATCAGGGAGATCGTGGATCGCCAGGAGATCGAGGTTCGGAGGTTTGCTATGGAAGATATTACTGCTGATCCATTCACGAAGGCCATACCCCAGACTCAGTTCGAGCGGCTGATCGAGATGATAGGTCTTCGATACGCCAGTACATGGCCTTAGTGCAAGTGGGAGATTGTTAGTGTATATGCCCTAGAGGCCATTACTGTATCATACTAGTTTGTATATTACTTAATGGAAGCTTGGGATATTCACCATTGTATAGACAATCTTGCTCAAAATAGTAGTATGCTACTTGATTTGTCTCTACTTCAATGTGTGTACATGTGTTTCTTTTAACATATCGCCTATACACATTAGTGGAGCCCTTAGGATCTTTGCTTGATACCAGCGTTGTGATAGCAGTCACACTCGTGGGGGCTGGGTAATCCACAAGCACATCCTTATATAGGTCCCTAGTCGTAGGACTATCGAGACAGGGCATCGATACTCCGGAGTAGACTAGCGTATGCACTTCTCATCCCAGCAGGGGAGACGGTCTGTCCCACAGCCGTCAGTACGTCGAACTTGAGATAGTTTGCGGGTGCTCATTAGGTTATGAGTATACTGGACAGGACTCGTTGGGAACTGATTGGTTGGTACTATACCTATCGTCAGTTATCAGTTCCCAGATGACATGAGTACAGCTTAGTCCGCTGACTTGACACTGTCACTTCGCTTCGAGTGTGTTCCCACTGTACTTTGATTACTACCCTACAACGGCTCAAAGGAGTCATGCAAATAGGTAGTAGTTGGGTACAGTCCCGAAGCACTTGGAGGCAGTGACGGTTAGATAGGAGTCGTCTCTCCCGGTATTGGGAGTTGATATCGCGCTGTGTCAAGGAGAGCCATTACACACAGTCGTCCCTGGCCAGGGCAAGCGAGATACACTGGTAGGTTTTCAGTGTTATCTCAGGGTGTTCTGGGCTACACTCCGACACGACTTGTACCGCTATTAGGGGACTGACGTTCACCGCCCCCTAGGCCCGCCATGAGATATTCTCAGACGAACAGACCGGACTGTACGGAGACTGTCACATTCAGGCTCAGTAGAAGTTCGGATGAGTTCACCTCGTCAGTCTTCTTATCGGCATCTACCTAGGGGCCGTTACGCACAGCTAGTGCCGCTTGCGGTCTGTGGTTAAACCCACTGCCAGCGTAGTGTCGAGTCTTTAGAGTCCCACACAGAGAGCTATTCACCTTTAGGCAAAAGAGTAGAGGTCGCATGGTTTTGAGACAGGGTTCTGTCACATCCGCGCACTTGTGCACGTTTGGTGTCTGGGCAGTTATTACTAGCGGGCTTTGGTTTAAGCCAGATCCTAGTATACGTTTTGGGATTGGTTTTATCTCGTTTGTATTCGTGTTCCTCAGAACGCGGATGCGGGTGTGTATGCACGGTTGACAGAGACAGAGGCAGAGGATTCTCATTAGGCTTATTGACTGTTGACTTTTGCTAAACCCTAATGAGAATAAGAAATATGATTAATAATGATATTAATTAAGTATTATTGTGCCATGATTGGGTTGAAAGGTTGACTTTGTTGACTTGTTGACTTCGTTGACCGGTTGACTAGGTTGGACTTGTTGACCATCATCATGACAATGGCTATCATTTCATGGCTATGACTTTTGCTTGCTTGTTTATTCACAAAATGCATTAAATGCATGAAATGATAATGCCATTGACATGAACCATCACAAGATGCTTAATTATTGTTATTATTATGATTATTTGGTGTTATGAGAGCATGGAGGTAAAAAGTCTTCTTCATTCTATCATTCTCATTTTCTCTCATCCTCAAAGCTCTCCTCTTCCTCTAGCTCTCTCTCTCTAGCTCATGGTTCTATTGTCTCATGAGTTGAGAAACAAGAACCATAGAGATAAAATCCAAAACACTTCTCTACTCATCCTAGTAAACAAGGTCTAGCAAGCCAAGTATTCTAGTTTCCTCTAGATTGAGGTTGGAGCCAAAGGTAGAAGCTTTCAGGTGGATCCATCTTCGGCACAAGGAGACGACGAGGTGAGGCCGATCCAACCAGCACAAGGAGTTGAAGAGAAGGAGTGTAACGTCTTGAAAATCGTTTTGGTGAAATTTCGGAAAATCGGTAAAATAAGGGAGTTTTCTGTAAAAAGTCAAAATACAAATATCTTTATTTTAAATTAAATATACATATTCTAGCTATGTAATTGCTAGTATTTGGTGTTTATTGAGGCACTGGTGAAATTTCAAAATTTCTGAAAAATTTTCCGAAATTAATTATTTTAATATTATTTTAAGCCGTCAATAATACATTTAATTAGGGAAAATTACAAACTGGAATGAGTTGAAACAAATTTTGTGCATCATAACACATTAAGCAAAATTTTAACATGTGGTTTTTGAATTGAAATGGGGTTGTTAACCGGTGTTAGAAAATATCGAAGAAAAATGCTTTTTTCGGTGAAATTAGTGCAAATGGAGTGGGGTACAACTTTTATCTTTTCCCAAACAAAACCCACACTCTCTTTTACTCCCTCACACTATTTTGGCCGGCCTTGGTAGCCCCCCATCAATTGGCCATCTCATTTACACTTCTAGAATGTGGTTAATCAAAAAAATGAAAAGAAAATGAAGAAAAACATGAAAAGACATGAAGAAGGAATTAAAGGGGGGAAACTTCTACACTTCCCCACACACCTCACCCCCTCACTTTCCTCCTCAAATTTCTGGCCGAGCTCAGTTCTCCCCCCCTCTACACATTTTCCATTCAATTTTCTTCAATTAACCCTCCAAAATATGCAAAAATCAACTCATATTAGCACAAATTCTTCACTACACCCTATCCAATTTCCTTTGCTCCTATTTAACTTGGATTTTGATGGCAAGAGATCCAACTTGGAGATTATGAAGCAAGGGTGATCTCAAATTTTTATGGTATAATTCTAAACCCATGTTAATTTGTTGTTAATTATTGCAACCCAATCAAATTAAAATGTTTAATTATGGTTTTGTTTCAAGATTTAAATTTCTAGAATATGGTTATTAAATTATTATTAGGGTTTTGATTCTTAGGTTTTGATCTAAAATTTTAGTTTAACATACTAGGAAATGTTTAACCTAATTTAGTAGCAAAAATTTCTAGTTATTGCATTTAAATTGTTTAATTAGGTTATTTTTGTAAACTAGATTTTTTGCAAAACATGTAAATAAGTTAGATAAAATTAGAATTAGGGTTTTATTATTAGTTTGTGGAATTAGTGTGTAGATTAACATGTTAAATGAGCGTGAAAACTAAACTAGTTGCAATTTCTAGCTTCCACCTTAAAAATTATCACAATATTGCTATGTTATTAAACTAGGTTTTGAAAATTCATTTAAAATGTAGGATTAAAAATAAAGTTAGGGTTTTAGAACATCCTTACGGTTTCAAGGAGTGGTTTAACGATTTAAGTAATGCAAAATCAAGTTTGGAAGTGAAATTGTGAAGTTTTGCTTAAAAATACCGAAATCGGACAAGTTTACAAACTAGAATTTCAATTTAATACAAATTAGGATGTTAAAAATATAGTAATGGTTTATATAATCTAGTTATGCTATTTAATGAGTATTATGACCATTAATTTCATTTAAACGTCAAGTTTTGAAGTAAAACGGTGAATTGACATTTTCAAGGTTTTTCGGAATTGGATGATTTGATCGATTTTAGGGTTCCGATGATTTAAACCAAGTTTTATATTATAAGTAATGAGTTTTAAAGCTACGAGTTGTTTTTTGGTGTTTTATCTCGATCAATCGGCGTTTGTACGCCGATATCGAGCGATATTGGTTCTTTTGCAAGAGCGGGTCATAGGTTTTAACCTATGCGCGTTTCGTGCGTCGTTTTGGTTTTGTCCGTGATTCAGTTTACGATATTATATATGTTTGCATATAGGTACTCCTCATGTGGACTGCGGACGATGAAGAAGAGGATGGCGACACCGTCTTGGGCAGACAAGGACCAGGTGAGTAGATGTATATCTACGGGGGAAATCGGGTGGATCGCGTTTAGCACCCCCGCAAACGTAGAATAGGAATAGTACTTATTGTCATTAGGAAGCCAGACGTGACCTTAGATTCTTGGTGAGTAGGACCCGAGTAATGACCTTAGGTTGGACTAGACTGATTTAGAAAGACCTTACCAGAGGATGAATATCTTGGAGAAGATTCGTAGGTTTCAGGTAGATACACACACACGTACACACAGAAACTCGACGTGGCGTATACGTGTATGTGTATATATATATATAGGACTAGGTGTAGGTGTGTGTGTGTGTGTGTGTATATATATATATATATATACACACACACAACACGTATATGTGATACAAGGATGTGATATGATACACGGGGATGAAACAATATAACTGGGCTTGATGCCGTGATTCTTGGCTATACGGTCGTGTTATGATGTTAGCGGATCATTAGAAAATGAGATAATGAATAGGTATACATAAATAATAATGGATGGTGATGATATTGAGGTACATGAGACTCTAAAATAGAACCCGAACCGTAACCTGTGCCTGATTACGATATGATATATGTGTGACTTGATTACGATATCATATAGGTGTGACTTGATTACGATATGATATAAGTATAACTTAATCACAATATGATACATGTGACATGATATTTCTGAGGATAAATTAACGATGTATATTTATGCTGGCAATGACATATGATTGGTGTATGCAATTACAGTACAGTACCTTGATCATGACATGATTTGATGATGATATTATACGAATGATGAGACACGTAGGCGATACTTGACCCGTACCCCGATATTGGGATGTCGTACGATGGATTTTACCGTACGAGGCATAGATGTGATGATTGATCCGCACTCTTGATTTGAGGAAGCCGTACTACGTACGTTACGTTTTTTAGGCTGGATCGCCGACTATTAGAGATATGGACTCAGACCTTAGGTGGACACTTATTTCTTATCGACTAGTTTCTTAGGTTTAGCTCCTTAAGAGGTTAGATGGACACTAGTTTAGGCTCGAGTCGTATAGTTGTAGTTATACTTGTATATTAAATGAGTGGTTAATACACATCTGTCTTTACATTCAGACCGTAATCATCATGGTGCTTGTTCATACATATGTTTCTATAATCAGTATAAAACTCTTCCTGTTAGGACACCAGCACCATTACCGATGATTCGTATATTCCACGCACACTTATTTGCCGGCTCACACACATCATCATCGGTAATTGCTGTGTCACGTACAGTTTAGACAATATTATCTTTTATTGATAGAATCAGCTAATAGCTAGATTGATATAATATTGTGGTTACTCTCTAGTGTTAGTCTAGACATGACATTTATTATTTAGACATTTCATGCATTCACATTTTCATGTTATCATGCAGTATTATGGGGCATATGCCGACACTTATCATATACTTACTCATGATTTTGGGATTTTGGATTTCTATGAGATTTCTGGATTTTGGGGAAGACCGCAAGAATATATAAAAACTTCTCTCTCTCTCCTCCTCTTTTTTTAAAATATAAGTTGCGGTTTTCTCGTGATGTATGTGTCGTCCACCATGAGATTTCATGTTTTCTGTTGGATTTCGAGACCCGATTCGAGGAGTGGATGAACCGTCTCGGGTATATGGTAGGCCCGGTATGGTACCCCGGGGCAAGAAGATCGAGTTGTAGACGATGAGCCTGGCAGGGGAGGACTACCTACCGGTGATGTTTGGCGCGGCGGATATCCAGAGAATACCGACCGTTGTCGTGAGATTTGATGTATAGGCCGATCCGGACTGACGAAGCCTGAGATATTGAGACTATGAGACATTGAGATTATGAGGTATTGAGACTTGAGATTTACATGTTTTGTGTCGATACTTGACACGGATTTCCATGGATTTCATCGTTGATATTTCAGATTTCTATACACATTTTACCATGATAAAAGCTAAAGATTTCTTATACAGATATATCTAGATTTCAGGATTGGTTATTTTACATTCATGGTGCATGCATACTATATGAGGCACTGCCACGAGCACGGAGCATTTGCACTTACACGTAGCTTATTATCCCATCCTTACTTGATGACTAGTAGTATATTAGTATATTATTATGACCTAGAACAGCGTCGTGCATTCGATTTCTTTTCGCAGATATCTTCTACTCACGAGTTGGCAACTCACCCCGTTGTGCCAAATTTTATTACAGGTTTGATGTACAAGGTTCCTTGACAGTTTGCTGGCACATCATTTCATTCCGGGTGATTTGCACGGTAGGTTGGTTCATTTATATCTGGACCGCCGTTGTATTTTTTTTATTATTCCATTTGTATCTAGTAAGCTCCACCAACCAATCTTGTATTACTTGATAAGTTGTATGGATCAGTTGTTTATTTCGACCTTAGAGTCGCGCATGTTTTATTGTGGTTTGGTGGATTTGTTTTCTCTTGAGCTTTGAGCCTCGCCCTTTGGCGTTGTATACTATTGTGCATTGGTGTGGTTGTTTCCGCCTTTTGGCGTAGAGCTGGCTCGCGTTTGGGGATTTTTTTTTTATTGTTTGTATATATTATACTTGTTTGTACCCGTTTGGGGCCAGTTTTTATAAAGGAGACTCTGCTGAAATTTTTAAGAAAATTGGATGATGCTTTTAAACTTTTTTCTACATGTTTTCCTTTACTTCTTCTTCTTTTATGGTTTAGATTTCTGGGCTTCGGCTTACTTAGGTTACGTTGCGCTTCTAGACGCTTCGTAATCTAAGTGCCAGTCACGTTCCGTACTTTCGAGTCGTGACAAAGTTGGTATCAGAGCGCTAGATTTAACCTTTGTATATGTCTAGGGTGACCCTTGGTTGATGGAGTAGGCGACTTAGGTAGAGTGACGTACCGTGGGTATGATCCGCGGCATACTTACGATACGCTACTCTTCTTGAGTAGCCTTAGGATGTACATTTCTTTGCACCGCATTTCATTTGTTCCTTTGATCTATCTTCGTCAATATCGGATGGTGGTTTCTGTTACCACGGGCGCACTGGCAGAGGGAGCTGCGGCTCGAATGCGATAACCATTAGGGTATCGTTCATTCTTGAGGATTGAAGCATTGTTTAGCGTGTGGACGAAGGGTGTTCACATGCCGTCCATACGAAGTTAAAGTATTCGAACGATTGTCAGAAACCCATTTTCCCAAGTTTAAGGTATTCGGAAGAACATGCAGGTATTTCTATGGACTCTCTAGAAGAATGAAACCCTAACTCGACATAATGACCACGAGAATGCCCTTGAACCTTAGGGTTTACGGCAGTTCTGCGGTGCCATTAGTGAGGCTTGGGTTTGCCCTTCTACGGCTGGTCCGCAGATACTGGGTATGTACTGGATATTTTTAAACTGTACTTGAGTGTTGAGCTCTCGGGGAATTATGGGATTTTGATGAATCGATCGAAAAGTTTAATGTAGTCCGGATATCAGGTGACGGGATAGATTACGTGGGAGACTCTAGATACGAGTATTGCCGTTGGTAGCGCAGTCAGCACAGCTACGAAGAGATGAGTTCGAAGCAGTCAACACCAGAGGAAAGGGGGAAAGAGGCGCACATTGACGATAGTGTTTACGATTTTGATTTGGTGACTTGAATTTCATATTTTCGTTGATTGGATTTTGGTATTTTGAGGACTTTGTTCTACGATTGGTATTTCTTATGTATACCTTCATTACATTCTATTTGTGTTTCATATATCAGTTGTATTGATGTTGTTTAGTACACACCCAGTGCATTTGATTTGGTTTTAATACATTTTGAGATTTTGATGTGATTTCGTGCATATGGTTACACATGATTTTGACATATGCTTCGACCTAGTTTTCATATACTTTCGTACTGTGATTTCGATTTTGATATTCGGTGTATGTTTTCATGCATCATGTGTACCTGATTGAGATTCTTGCGCACACTTGGCGCACTTGATGCGATTTTGTGCACACTAGATGCACTAAATCGGGGTTTTGTGCAGATTAGATGCACCTGATATTGTGTCGTGCACGCCCGTTGCACTTGACAGATGTTTTTGGTGCACACCTGTTGTACTTCGTTTTGTTTTGTATGTATTCATGGTATCTGTATTTGGTTTCGATTTTAGTGCGCACCGGACGCACGTAATATTTTTATGATGTGATTAGGATTGATTTTAGTTTGAGCAGTATGTTTTTATATTCATTACTATTGATTTGATAACCAGGCGGGACGTGTATGTTAAATAAAAGATATATATATATATAGCTATTTTTTTTAAAAAATAAACGTCCGCTACTTATGCCGTGACACGTGCATCGCACGGCGATTTTCAAGAAGGGTTTTTGCATGCTTCTTATTTAAGATATTTAGACGATTTTACTACGATGCGCACTATATATATAAGTTATAGATTTGATGTATATTATGTTGGTTTTTCATATTGGGCTTGGATATTTTATTTTCACCATAACTCCGATGATTGTGTTATGTTTGACGGAGTTTTGATTTTGAGTTATGTACTTGTTTTTCATACGCTTGTATCGTGCTAAAAACGTGTTTTATGTATTGATGATTTCGGAGCCCCGACGATTTGAGTGTTTTGCTAAATATTTTAGTAATTTGAGGGGGAGTTTTAATTTAAATTCGGGGGCCGAATTTCTTTAAGGGGGGAAGTTTGTAACGTCTTGAAAATCGTTTTGGTGAAATTTCGGAAAATCGGTAAAATAAGGGGGTTTTCTGTAAAAAGTCAAAATACAAATATCTTTATTTTAAAATTAAATATACATATTCTAGCTATATAATTGCTAGTATTTGGTGTTTATTGAGCCACTGGTGAAATTTTAAAATTTCTGAAAAATTTTCCGAAATTAGTTATTTTAATATTATTTTAAACCGTCAATAATACATTTAATTAGGGAAAATTACAAACTGGAATGAGTTGAAACAAATTTTGTGCATCATAACACATTAAGCAAAATTTTAACATGTGGTTTTTGAATTGAAATGGGGTTGTTAACCGGTGTTAGAAAATATCGAAGAAAAAGGCTTTTTTCGGTGAAATTAGTGCAAATGGAGTGGGGTACAACTTTTATCTTTTCCCAAACAAAACCCACACTCTCTTTTACTCCCTCACACTATTTTGGCCACCCTTGGCAGACCCCCATCAATTGGCCATCTCATTTACACTTCTAGAATGTGGTTAATCGAAAAAATGAAAAGAAAATGAAGAAAAACATGAAAAGACATGAAGAAGGAATTAAAGGGGGGAAACTTCTACACTTCTCCACACACCTCACCCCCTCACTTTCCTCCTCAAATTTCTGGCCGAGCTTAGTTCTCCCCCCCCCCCCCCTACACATTTTCCATTCAATTTTCTTCAATTAACCCTCCAAAATATGCAAAAATCAACTCATATTAGCACAAATTCTTCACTATACCCTATCCAATTTCCTTTGCTCCTATTTAATTTTGGATTTTGATGGCAAGAGATCCAACTTGGAGATTATGAAGCAAGGGTGATCTCAAATTTTTATGGTATAATTCTAAACCCATGGTAATTTGTTGTTAATTATTGCAACCCAATCAAATTAAAATGTTTAATTATGGTTTTGTTTCAAGATTTAAATTTCTAGAATATGGTTATTAAATTATTATTAGGGTTTTGATTCTTAGGTTTTGATCTAAAATTTTAGTTTAACATACTAGGAAATGTTTAACCTAATTTAGTAGCAAAAATTGCTAGTTATTGCATTTAAATTGTTTAATTAGATTATTTTTGTAAACTAGATTTTTTGCAAAACATGTAAATAAGTTAGATAAAATTAGAATTAGGGTTTAATTATTAGTTTGTGGAATTAGTGTGTAGATTAACATGTTAAATGAGCGTGAAACCTAAACTAGTTGCAATTTCTAGCTTCTACCTTAAAAATTGTATCAATATTGCTATGTTATTAAACTAGGTTTTGAAAATTCATTTAAAATGTGGGATTAAAAATAAAGTTAGGATTTTAGAACATCCTTACGGTTTCAAGGAGTGGTTTAACTATTTAAGTAATGCAAAATCAAGTTTGGAAGTGAAATTGTGAATTTTTGCTTTAAAATACCGAAATCGGGCAAGTTTACAAACTAGAATTTCAATTTAATACAAATTAGGGTGTTAAAAATATAGTAATGGTTTATATAATCTAGTTATGCTATTTAATGAGTATTATGACCATTAATTTCATTTAAACGTCAAGTTTTGAAGTAAAACGGTGAATTGACATTTTCAAGGTTTTTCGGAATTGGATGATTTGATCGATTTTAGGGTTCCGATGATTTAAACCAAGTTTTATATTATAAATAATGAGTTTTAAAGCTACGAGTTGTTTGTTGGTGTTTTATCTCGATCAATCGGCGTTTGTACGCCGATATCGAGCGATATTGGTTCTTTTGCATGAGCGGGTCATACGTTTTAACCTATGCGCGTTTCGTGCATCGTTTTGGTTTTGTCCGTAATTCAGTTTACGATATTATATGTGTTTGCATATAGGTACCCCTCACGTGGACTGCGGACGATGAAGAAGAGGATGGCGACACCGTCTTGGGTAGACAAGGACCAGGTGAGTAGATGTATATCTACGGGGGAAATCGGGTGGATGGCGTTTAGCACCCCCGCAAACGTAGAATAGGAATAGTACTTATTGTCATTAGGAAGTCAGACGTGACCTTAGATTCTTGGTGAGTAGGGCCCTAGTAATGACCTTAGGTTGGACTAGACTGATTTAGAAAGACCTTACCAGAGGATGAATATCTTGGAGAAGATTCGTAGGTTTCAGGTAGATACACACACACACAAAAACTCGACGTGGTGTATACGTGTATGTGTATGTATGTATATATATATATAGGACTAGGTGTAGGTATATATATATATATATACACACACATACAACACGTATATGTGATACAAGGATGTGATATGATACACGAGGATGAAACAATATAACTGGGCTTGATGCCGTGATTCTTGGCTATACGGTCGTGTTATGATGTTAGCGGATCATTAGAAAATGAGATAATGAATAGGTATACATAAATAATAATGGATGGTGATGATATTGAGGTACATGGGACTCTAAAATAGAACCCGGACCGTAACCTGTGCCTGATTACGATATGATATATGTGTGACTTGATTACGATATCATATAGGTGTGACTTGATTACGATATGATATAAGTATGACTTAATCACAATATGATACATGTGACATGATATTTCTGAGGATAAATTAACAATGTATATTTATACTGGCAATGACATATGATTGATGTATACAATTACAGTACAGTACCTTGATCATGACATGATTTGATGATGATATTATACGAATGATGAGACACGTAGGCAATACTTGACCCGTACCTCGATATTGGGATGTCGTACGATGGATTTTACCGTACGAGGCATAGATGTGATGATTGATCCGCACTCTTGATTTGAGGAAGCCGTACTACGTACGTGACGTTATTAAGGCTGGATCGCCGACTATTAGAGATATGGACTCAGACCTTAGGTGAACACTTATTTCTTATCGACTAGTTTCTTAGGTTTAGCTCTTTAGGAGGTTAGATGGACACTAGTTTAGGCTCGAGTCATATAGTTGTAGTTATACTTGTATATCAAATGAGTGGTTAATACACATCCGTCTTTACATTCAGACCGTAATCATCATGGTGCATGTTCATACATATGTTTCTATAATCAGTATAAAACTCTTCCTGTTAGGACACCAGCACCATTACCGGTGATGCGCATATTCCACGCATACTTATTTGCCGGCTCACACACATCATCATCGGTAATTGCTATGTCACGTACAGTTTAGACAATATTATCTTTTATTGATAGAATCAGCTAATAGCTAGATTGATATAATATTGTGGTTACTCTCTGGTGTTAGTCTAGACATGACATTTATTATTTAGACATTTCATGCATTCACATTTTCATGTTATCATGCAGTATTATGGGGCATATGCCGACACTTATCATATACTTACTCATGATTTTGGGATTTTGGATTTCTATGAGATTTCTGGATTTTGGGGAAAACCGCAAGAATATATAAAAACTTCTCTCTCTCCCCTCCTCTCTTTGTAAAATATAAGTTGCGTTTTCTCGTGATGTATGTGTCGTCCACCATGAGATTTCATGTTTTCTGTTGGATTTCGAGACCCGATTCGAGGAGTGGATGAGTCGTCTCGGGTACATGGTGGGCCCGGTATGGTACCCCGGGACAAGAAGATCGAGTTGTAGACGATGAGCCTGGCAGGGGAGGACTACCTACCGGTGATGTTTGGCGCGGCGGATATCCGGAGGATACCAACCGTTGTCGTGAGATTTGATGATATGGGCCGATCCGGACTGACGGAGCCTGAGATATTGAGACTATGAGACATTGAGATTATGAGGTATTGAGACTTGAGATTTACATGTTTTGTGTCGATGCTTGACACGGATTTCCATGGATTTCATCGTTGATATTTCAGATTTCTATACACATTTTACCATGATAAAAGCTAAAGATTTCTTATACAGATATATATAGATTTCAGGATTGATTATTTTACATTCACGGCGCATGCATACTCATTCACATGACATAGTATTATATGAGGCACTGCCACGAGAACGGAGCATTTGCACTCACACGTAGCTTATTATCCTGTCCTTACTTGATGACTAGTAGTATATTAGTATATTATTATGACCTAGGACAGCGTCGTGCATTCGATTTCTTTTCGCAGATATCTTCTACTCAAGAGTTGGCAACTCACCCCGTTGTGCCAAATTTTATTACAGGTTTGATGTACAAGGTTCCTTGGCAGTTTGCTGGCACATCATTTCATTCCGGGTGATTTGCACGGTAGGTTGGTTCATTTGTATCTGGACCGCCGTTGTATTTTTTTTATTATTCCATTTGTATCTAGTAAGCTCCATCTACCAAACTTGTATTACTTGATAAGTTGTATGGATCAGTTGTTTATTTCGACCTTAGAGTCGCGCATGTTTTATTGTGGTTTGGTGGATTTGTTTTCTTTTGAGCTTTGAGCCTTGCCTTTTGGCGTTGTATACTATTGTGCATTGGTGTGGTTGTTTCCGCCTTTTGGCGTAGAGCTAGCTCCTATTTGGGGATGTTTTTTTTTATTGTTTATATATATTATACTTGTTTGTACCCGTTTGGGGCCAGTTTTTACAAAGGAGACTGCCGAAATTTTTGAAAAAATTGGATGATGCTTTTATACTTGTTTTCTTCATATTTTCCTTTACTTCTTCTTCTTTTATGGTTTAGATTTTTTGGCTTCGGTTTACTTAGGTTACGTTGCGTCTCTAGACGCTTCGTAATCTAAATGCCGGTCACGTTCCGTACTTTCGGGTCGTGACAAGGAGTTCAAGTTTAGGTATAACCCCTAACCTAGTAGCTAAACTCTTAGTTAGTTTGTTAGATAGTTTGTTTAACAAAGATCCGTTTCTAGAGTCCATGTTACCCCCACCGTAAAAATCGTTTTTCACCATTTCCGCAACCCCAAAGAACCAGGGATGGGTAACGTGGACTTACATACAGGACGAAGACTTCTAGAGTTCGCAATTGGTGATCTTGTATTCTTGAAGATATCACCGACCAGAGGAGTGATTCGATTTAGGAGTCGGGGTAAGCTTAGTCCTCGATTCGTGGGGCCTTTCAGTATTATCGAGCGTGTGGGAGAAGTAGCTTATCGATTGGCTCTACCACCATCCTTGGCGAGTGTTCATGACGTGTTTCATGTATCTCAACTCCGCAAGTATGTTCGAGATGAGACGCACGTCCTAGATCACTCGGAGCCGACAGTAAAGGATGGCTTGACATACGAAGAACGACTGATGGCGATTGTTGATCGAAGAGAAAAGGTCCTCAAGAGCAAGGTTATCTCTCTAGCACTTGTTTCATGAGGGAATCGTTCGCACGGAGAATCAACTTGGGAACGAGAAGACGAGATTCGACAGAAGTTTCCACATCTCTTTTCTTAGATTCATGTTTTCTTATCTTTTCTTGTTCCGGAAATTTGAGGACGAAATTTTTTTTGTAGTTGGGTATAATGTAACACCCTAGTTCATTTATACCATATTTTATTTGAGTATTTTCTAATCTTGTATCAATTTCTTGATTTTTATTGTTTTGTGTTCAGATAGTGTTTTGGTATCTGTGTTTAGTATATGACTCGACCCGCCTGCTGAAACCAAAGGGATATTAAATGAATGGAATTGGGAAGACATTAGGTTTATAAATTCCAATTTTGAACATAAAAAAATTTCGATCTAGTCAAGTAAAATCAACCCGTCTTGGTTCTTGATTACGACTTATCCTTACTAGTACGAAAGATCGGTGCACACATATGTTCTGTATACATGTATCTTATATCTAGTATTGCATATATTTTCAAATGCTACAAATTATAGTCAAATAATATATTGTAAGTATCTAGCATGGCCTGCATCATACCCTGCACCCTATGGTTGCATCCGTATATCGTGTTCTCGTCCCGTTTAGTGAAACGAACTCATTTGGATCGCGACGTGCATATTACGTGTATCCGTTCTTGGGGGTATGCATTTTCTTTAACCGGAGACCGCATTATGGTTTTGGTTGATACGTATATTATTTGTATTTTAAAACTAGATTTTTAGATACAATACGGGTATTTTTCGGAGTAATTTTGTATTAGCTATAAAATCCTAGTTTATATATTATAAAATATTTTAAAACCTAATCTAAACCTAACAGTGTGTGTGTGTGTCTCTCTCTCTCTCTATATATATATATATCTATATATATATATAGAGAGAGAGAGAGAGAGAACAATGGAGGAAAGATGTCATATGAGGGAATTTCCTCCTGGGCGTATAAAAATACCCTCTCCCTCATTTTTTTCGACGATCGGCACCTACCATCTTTATCGTTATCATTTAAGATGTGGGTACACCAAATTTCATGTGATTCTATAACTTTTTCACCGTTGATTTAGTGGGTTCAAAATTAACGGTTTACCGACAATAGAACTTTTTACATTGCTAAATCAACGGTGAAAAAGTTGTAGAATCACATAAAATTTGGTGTACCCACATCTTAGATGATAACGATGAATATAGTGGGTGCCGATCGTCAAAAAAAAATGAGGGAGGGGGTATTTTTTCGACGCCATAGGAGGAAATTCCCTCC
Organism: Agapanthus africanus; assembly: GCA_030015575.1. Taxonomy (NCBI): domain Eukaryota; kingdom Viridiplantae; phylum Streptophyta; class Magnoliopsida; order Asparagales; family Amaryllidaceae; genus Agapanthus; species Agapanthus africanus. The sequence continues at coordinate 314,959,182 of CM057350.1, read as the reverse complement.
TATGGCATCTTTCCTCCATTATTCTCATATATATATATATATATATATATATATATATATATATTCTTTTAACTAAATATTTTTCCTATAATCCTCAATCTCTCTTTCTCTCTCTCATCCTATCTTTCTCTATCTCCCTTGCCTCTCTCTCTCTCTTCCCTATATATATTTTAATTAAACCTAATAAAAATTTTACACAACTCTCTCTCTCTCTTCCTCACCTCTCCCGTTCCCCACCTTCGCAAGAACCCTAACCCACGCACCTCACCTCGCCATCGCCGTCACTACCTTCTCCCTCGTCTCCACGCCCTTGTCTTCATCACCTCCACCTCCTCCACTCTTCTTCACTTCCCTTTATCACCCGCCGACGCCTGCAACCCCGAGCACCAAGACCCACAACTGCAGAAAACCCCACATCACGTTACCCTTGCTGGAGACCCGCCGACCTCCTCAACCTCCTCGCCTTCATCCCCTCACCATCCCCTCACCCTCATCTCCTTCATCACCTCTCTCTTCTCCCCCAACGACGCCCGCAACCTCACCGCAGCAAACCTATGCCAAGCCCTAACCCACGCCTGCGCCTCACCTTGCCGTCGCCGTAGACCTCACCCCAGCCTTGTCACCTTCTTCATCTCTTCTCCCGACTTCTTGACACTGCCACCACCATCATCAACTCATAACCCCCGACAGCCGACACTAAACTCCTGCAGAAACCGCAGCCCACACCCATCGCCGGTACCCCTCATCGCCGGAGACCTCGTTGTCACCCCATCGCCTCCTCATCTTTGACCGCAGAGCCAACACCAGAGAACCCTAGACTTCTTCTCCTTTCTTCATCTTCTTCTTTTCTTCTCTTTTGCTTTCTTGGTTTCTTTTTCCGGTGATCGCCGGAGTCGCGCACGTCGCCAACGATCCGGGGCGACCAAGTCGTCGTTCTTATCCAGCGTGGTCACGTTCTTGTGTAGCCTGGTTCAGTTCTGTATGCACGTGATTCGCATCACGATGTTTACCCGACGTCGGACGCGGTGTACATATCCTGTCGTGAGATCCGATCAGGCAAGTTTATCTGTTATTTGCAAGGACGTTCACTTTTGTTTTGCACAGTGGTATTCAGTTGGAATATCCTGCTCCTCAGTCTACGAGGCAAGGGCCGAGATCCCTTCACCGGGAGTGACCCCTTGGACAAAAGTTTGCGTCAGGGCAATAACTTCACTATAGCCGATTACTTTTGCTTTGCATCGTGGTATTCAATTGGAATATCCTGCACCTCATTCTACGGGGCAAGAGCCGAGATCCCTTCACCGGGAGTGACCTCTTTAACAAAGGTTTTCGTCATTATATTTTTATAAAGCTATCCGGTTCCTTCAACGATATCAAGTTCATTACGTTAAAGGTTTTCGCCAGAAACCATTCGTAGCCCTCCGTCGTTTCATATGGGTGGTCAATAGTATTCAAGCTATGTTTGTTGGCCAAAGTCAAGGCATAGTGATTGGTAGCTATTGGGTATTCATATGCAGCATAGATAGATGCGTTGGTTTGGGGCAGTCATATAGCCTTGTTGGCCAAAGTCAAGGGCTTGTGCGGGTGGGCTCAAATTAACCTGGAGAATGACGGGTAGAACTTGACATGTGACTTATGATTTGTTGGCCAAAGTCAAGGTCATAAGAGCATGGGGAAAAAATCACATCGGGAGTTTCTAAAGAAACTGAAACTTGCCAGATATGCACATACCTTCTGGAGTGTGATAACGTGAGCGGATTCCGTCACGCTATCGTGCGATGATAGTTGGATCCCGATTCCCACTGATGAGTTGGTTTACTCCTCGGGTGATCCCGACTAATTCTTCTTTCAGGTTTGGAGGAGAATTTGACGGTACAGTGGGAGGTTTCCAGATTAGATAAATTGGTAACCATTCTGATCTAGGTTAGAGTGCACGCTGAGTGTTTCTTTTCTCTCTCTCTTTGGCAGCGACTATTGACCCGACCCTAAGACTATGACTCAGTGACCAAAATTAACCGAACCTTCTTTAACACTGGCTTTTGGATTGTCAGAGTTGCAAACCTCATTGCCACTCCTACTTTTACCCTTTTCTCCAGGATACCCCGTATTACTACGAACGTCCACTTCCATTGGACAAAACCATCGTATGGTTATATACAAACTCGAAGGAATTTATTCGAGGATGGTTTCCGGTTCTGGAGAAAACGGATAGGATTATTCAGTTGCCTTTTCCTTTTACCTTCTCTCAAGTTGTGAGTTCTCCTTGGTTTAGGAGATAGTACACCTATTACGCAAATTGGATAGTCTTCTTCCAAACCATAGGCAGGTGCCGACCGGTAGGGAATGAAGAAAACCAATTAGCCTAACGATGGTGTACAGAAGGTATTAAGTAAAGACATATCAAGGGATTAGTAAGAGGGCAAAGTAAATTGCGACAGATATTCACGACCAAACCAGGTATTTCATTACCACTCCCACTTCACCTTTGTATTTCTCCAGAACACTCCGTATCACTACAAAGATCCACAGTTTATTGGATATTCCATCGTATGGTTATATACGAACTCGAAAGGAACTTGTTCCAGTTCGGGGATGGATTCTGGTTCAGGAGAAATAGGAATAAGGTTTATTCGGTTGTCTTTTATCTTTACCTTCTCTCGCATTGCGAGTGCTCCTAGGATTAGGACAGTACACCCATTATGCTTATTAGATAGTCTTCTTCCAAACCATAGGCAGGTGCCGACCGATAGGGAATGAAGAAAACCAATTAGCCTAACGATGGTGTACAGAAAGTATTAAGTAAAGACATATCAAGGGATTAGTAAGAGGGCAAAGTAAATTGCGACTGATATTCACGACCAAACCAGGTATTTCATTACCACTCCCACTTCACCTTTGTATTTCTCCAGAACACTCCGTATCACTACGAAGATCCACAGTTTATTGGATATTCCATCGTATGGTTATATACGAACTTGAAAGGAACTTGTTCCAGTTCGGGGATGGATTCTGGTTCAGGAGAAATAGGAATAAGGTTTATTCGGTTGTCTTTTATCTTCACCTTCTCTCGCATTGCGAGTGCTCCTAGGATTAGGACAGTACACCCATTATGCTTATTGGATAGTCTTCTTCCAAATCATAGGCTGGTGCCGAACGGTAGGGAAGGAAGAAAACCATTTGGCCTAAAGGGTTGTGCAGAAGGTAATGACTAAAGACATATGAAGGGATGTGGAGAGATGGCAAAGAAATATACGGTTACAGTTGTGAATCTGATAATGGAAGAGGCATTACTAGGAATACCAGGATACCCCATCAAAACATTTCAATATTTCAGTTTCACTGTGTACTGTTAAAAGAAAACTGATTTCCCGATTAGATACTTACTCCAGGGTATGTATTTACCAGGTATGATTCTCACATATGTATGGTTTTACAGATGATGAGTGGAAGTAAGTTATTGGGAATTGGGTGATCATCTTCATTATATCGGGATTCGTTGTAATCGGTGATATTTGAGGAATTCACCTGGGTTGTTTGCCGGACGGCAAATATTTAGTTTTGAATATCCGTTGTTATGCACCCATTTCAAATTGATATATCTGTACGTCTATTTTCATAGAGTGAGATATACCTTTTTGAAATTATGTCTATTACATTTACCTATATCAGTGGATGGTTAGGTAAGGAGGATTAAACAGCGGTGTAATTCTTCTTAACCATAAGTACAATTTTCAACCTACGACACAAAGGGAATGAGTTATTAGACTCAAAGGATTTATACAGAGTATTGTATGTTGTCCAGCTTCCATAAGGACAGAGGGGTTGGTTCTCGTACTATATTCGGTTTACTTATGACTTCTCTAGTTTTTAGACAGGTGCTTCGCGGAAGCACATGGTCCGAATTTTGAGAAGTTATAGGTATATGAATAAAGTAGAGAACCAGGTGTTGCAAGTATCGGGATTCTTTAAGGTGATCGAAAATGTAGATACTTGTGTATGGTATTCAGATAATAGTAATGATTAAGAGAAATTACTTCTCTTTCAGGTTACTCATAAATGGAAGCATTCCTAAGTTGAGTAACGCTGATCGGCCTCCTTCCATTTAGTTGACATGCACTGGAGACAGCTGCATGATTTGAATCTGGTTCAATTAAATCAGTGCCGCTGGTCCTATATTGGATATAAAACAGTTCGTATCTTAACGATGTTAAGGTACGGGGAGTTGTCCGGCTTATGCTTAAAACCAGACTCTGGATAACTCAAGGCACGTTTCTGTAATGGCTGTTTGTGGGTTGACCCAGGCTATGACGAGGGTTGACTTTCTACCATCTGGAAGATCAATAGTGATATTGTTCTAGACTCGCCAAAGTTTTAATAAAAATGGATTTTTTTCAGAAAACAGTAGTGGGAGTATGGTAGAACTGGAAGTGATTCCAGAACCACAAATGATTACTGAAGATTTGATAGGAACCTATAGATTTAATCTGGTTTGACATTCCATTGGTCACTCTGCAGATACGGTGGGTAACCTCAGGCACCCGAGAGGTACTCCGGTAGCCTCAAGGACGGAGACAGGGAGGTTCTTGTTTACCCAGACTTGCCATTGCTGTTGTTCCAGACTGTGAGACCCGGCAGGAGGATGGGTATAGCGTCGTTCTGAACTAGCTTTAGAAGTGTACGTGTATATGACTCTGCCAGAGGGTTGTCGTGGTCAGTGGGAGCAGCGGAAGCATGGTGGACAAGTGGCTTATGTCTATTTATAGACTAAAGCAGATATAGCGGAGATAGATCATCAATTTCGGATGTGACAGTCATAGGTTTGACTTCATCAGAATAGGGGATGGATCTGTTGAGAAGGTAGTTGGGTGTGATGTCATGGTATTTGGATGACATACACAAAGTGGGAAGTGATATTCCTATACTACGATCGGTTATACTTTGGTCGTCACACAGTGGTTTCTCCACATGGGACTTGGACATTATATCAGACATACTGGTTACTAGATCTATGGTTTTAGATCTAGATTTGGGTGGTTTCCCAATTAAGGGTACTTAGACAGCATTCTAAGAGTATTTAGAATGAACGACTCCTGGCACGGTAGTGTATGTAGGCTTCCTAGGCACACTCAAGAGGTCTCACAAGGCATCAACCATGCCAATTTCAAATTTTTCTTGTGCCTACAAACCCTAATACGGATCGTTAACTAGAATTTAGGCGAAAACTATAAATAGTTAACATCTTAACTTAGAGTTGAACGGAAATACAACCTTTGTAGATCCGGTCCTCCACCTCCATAGCTCCGTGATGAAGTCCCCTCGCTGCGATCATCGGATCTCGGGCTCTCGCAGTGGTTTCATCGAAGAAATGATCGGGCTAGGTCGTCGACTTCGATGCCGAAGATGATCTACGTCGAAGCAACACAAGATCAAGCTCCAACTTCACCAAGCCATGAAACTTGTAAAGAAAACACCCTATACTACTTGGCAAGTGGTAGAGGATGAAGAAATAGGAAGTGGGTTCACTTTAGAATTGGATTTCTCACTCTTTTTATCAAGTTGCCATTGATGGAGGCAAGCTTTCTTCCTTTTTGAAGATGAAGAAGAAGAAGATAAGGATTATGATAAGAATAATGAGAAAATAGAAAATAGATCATTCTTATCATAATTTCAACCATGGTTAGATGTAGAGAATAAACTAAGGTTAAAGTGAATGGTTAGGGTTAAGGAAAGAAACAAAATGGTCAACCATTTCAAAGCTTCATGAAGCTTCAAAGATAATCCAAAGTTAGCCACCATTTTATTTCTTTCTAAAAAGAATAAATGAATAAATAAATAAGCAAATAAATCAAATGAAACCCTAACCATTAACTAACCATGGTTTAATACAAACATACACCCAAGTTTGCATGTATCATCAAACATGATACAAACTAGTGCACAAAAATATATCGCATATACTAATTGTGCACATCAAGTGAGAAAATCCATTTAAAGTGAACAAATATTAGTTAATGCAAAGTAATATATCAAATATATAATTATACATTAGATCATTAAATCAACACTTGATTTAACGATCCGGTCATATCGCATATGACCGACTAATATCCAATGTATCGGCTTATCGAATCAAAGAGATTAGGCGAAACAAAGCATGTTAAACACTTTAACATCTAAGAGTTTGGGATTACAACCTTTATAGTCCGGTCATTCACTTCATAAGCTCCGTGTTGTGGTCCCTTCGCTGCGATCATCAAGTTCCGGACTCTCGAAAGGCTCCACCAAGAGAAAGATGCAAACTTGCTTCCGATTTTCGATAACAAAGATGATCTACCTTGAAGTTTCATTAACACAAGCTCTCGCTCACTAAATGAAGTGAACACCCTAACCTAAATGGCTAGGATAGATTAGGATGATGAAGAAGGATTTTAGCTCTCATTTATTATCTTTAACTCACTCATTTTCATCACTATAGAAAAGGCTAGTAAGCTTTGCAAGAAGGAAGAAGAAGATGAACAATGAATAATCCTTTTGTGATGAATAATGAAATGTTGTGATAATTACTTATGCAACCATGGTTAAAGATGATAGGCTAACCAATGTAAAGACTTAATTAGGGTTAAAGGGTGTGGGTTGGGTTTGGAAATATCTTGCAAAATATCTTTGCAAAAACAAAAAGAAAGCTTCTAGAAGCTTCTAGAAAAGTTTAACCCAAATCAAACCCTAACCTCGTTTACATACAGTCTGGTCCGTTCGTCTATGAGTATCGCATATCGGGCCTAGGGGACTGGTAACGTCAGACCCCGAATGTTCATGAGGTTTCGCCCGACCATCTAGTTGCGGGTATGGGGAACAGGAACGGTCGCGGCGGGCGTGCACGCAGCACGCGCATTGAATGTGGGGGGAGGCGAAGTGCTAGGGTCGCGTCGTTTCGATTCCGCCAGAGAAGGCTTGATGACCGCCACGTGGCAGCGACTTTTTGGGTGAAAGCGGGCGACTGTTGAGCTCCGTTGGGGCGCAGTGGGCTATATAAGGCTGAAGGAGCACTGGTCCTTCCTTCATAAACAGATCGTCGAAAATGCAGGACTTCCCCTTTACCATCCTCGAGATCATCCATTTCGAAGACGTATACCTCTATCATCAGAACTGCACCGAGGACACGGTGCAGTTGGTATATGGGAGCATCGAAGACCACTTCGGCCGGTTGCTCCCCGACGTTCCTCCTTGCTGCAGCTGCTGATGTACTCCATCTGAAGGGTATCATCGGGGCTTTACAACCCCTGTCCGAGCAGCTCTATGACGAGGCCGTGGGCAAGCTGCGGTCCCTGAGGCGCTTCGGCCTGATCTTCGCGAACCGACTGGCTCGCTCGGAGGCGCTCGTCCGCGAGTGCTACGAGTTGAGGCTCGGGGTCAACGCGCGCGGGGGGAACCGAGAGGAGAGGTTGGATCTCGCAAGGCATCGGCTGGTGGAGTTCTTTACCGAGTATCATGAGCAGTGCTCTCTGCACCCTCTTCCCCCGCTGTTGTAATTTTTCTTTTTCTTTTTGTATGTACGGCTAAGGAGCCCATAATACCTTTTTACGAATAAATGAGATCTTTCCTATTTTTCCGCAATGTTCCGTTGATCTTTATTAAATTAACAATAGACCCTAGGGAGAGTTTACATTGCCCCAAAAGAAAAGTACATGCTAGTAGATGACCCTATCAGCGTGGCCCGAGATTCCCGGAGGCTTGCGGGTCTTCGTGCTCGGCACCGGGTACGGGGCTTCTCGAGCGCCGGACTGGTCATCTGTTGAGGCAAGCATGATCTGGCCGATGGTCGGCTCGGCGGGAGGAGGATGCTGCTCTTGTTCGCGGTCGGCCTGTCGTTTGTCCCTTAAGTAGGCGGCGAGGTGCCCCAATAGGATGAGCTCCTCGACGTAGTCCCGGAGTTGCTTACAATCCTCTGTGGCGTGGCCCAGCGTCCGGTGGAAGACGCAGTAAGGGCCCCGGGTTCGCTTCAAGGCCTGACGCGGGATTGGGGGGAACTTGAAGAACCCCTCGCCTTAGGCCTCCTCCAGTAACACTGCAAGGGAGACATTGAGCAGGGTGTACTCCTGGAACTACGGGTGATAGGGCTGCTGACGCTCCGGCCTCTCTTCCCGAGCCCTCTTCTTCAGGTCGGGCCGTTTGCTCGGGGGAGGTTCACGTTCATTCCGGACTCCAGCTGAACCTCGCGCTCGATCCACGCCTTGACTTCGGCCATGGTCCTAAGCTGTGCCAACGCAAAGGAGCGCAACCACTTCTTGTGCCTAAGGCCAGATCTGAGCGCCGTGATGACGGTCTCGTCCCGGTGCTCGGGGACCTCGAGGAGGGCGTTGTAGAAGCGGGTGATGTAAGCCTTGAACGTCACCTTATCTCCGCTCTTTATTGTGAAGAGATAGTCGACCGTGTGCTTCTGCCGACAGTTCCCAACGAAGTGGCCGAGGAACTGAGTAGCCAGCTCGTCGAAGGTCGAGAATGAGCGAGGCTCGAGCCCTCGGAACCAGTCTCAACCTGCGCGGATGAGGGTGGCTGGGAAGGCCCTGCACTGGGCGGCGTCAGAATGGTCCTGGAAGCTCATCCCCGCGGTGAAGGCATCCAAATGGTCTTTAGGGTCAGTCTTCCCGTCAAACAGAGAGACCTTTGGGGGTTTGTTGCGTGAGGAGACGTGGACAGCGAGCAGTCACTCGGTAAACGGTTTGGTGAGTGAGTCGGCGGCGTACTCAGCCCCGTCGGCCGAAAGGTGACCTTTCCGGCGCATGCCCTCGATCTTCTTTTCGAGGGCGTCGAGTCGGCCGTGGTACCCCGAGGACTCGGCGCCCTGCAATCCCTGGCCTCTGCTGTGGAAGACCTGCGTCTGGACACGGCCTCGGTTCCTCGCGATGAGGTTCCTCAGATCCCCGGGCGAGGTGGCCCTCGAGCCGTCGTGGCGAGCCCCTTCTGTGCGACCCCGTCGAGGGAGGGGGCGTCGATCATGCCTGTGGGCAGACGAGGTGACCGACATCTCCTCAAGGGGTACGGGTCGTGAGGAGGCTTGAGGCGAGGCGCTCCGGCGGCGGACCTTGGTGTGGAGCCGTAGGGCGCCCAACGGACCTCAAGGAGTATCGACCGTGAGATCCGTGGTCTGGAGTCGTAGCCTGCCGGTGGTCAGCCGTGCCGACGGGGGCGGAGCCTTCTGGAGGCGGAGGAGCGGCAATCTGGGGCCCAGGCCCGGCCGTTTGGACACGGATGAGCGCCTCTACAAGAGACTGCAGCCGATCTATTCGACTGGCGAGGGCGTTGATCATAGTCGCCGGAGGGGATTCATCTGCGCCTACGGTGAGGGGGAGGCGGCGGCTGGTACCCAGATCTTCAGGATGGTTGCTTGCCATGTGGACGGAGATCGGAAGACCAACTTTTTTTTTGTGGAGTTTGCGTTCTCACAGACGGCGCCAGCTGATGGAGGTCCTTTTCGGGTCTCCTTCAGATGTCTTCTGTTGATCTCCCGGTGGATTCTGGAGGTGATCTCCTATTGCGTGCGGATCTCAATGGGTTTTGAGGAGATAGGTGATTTAAAAGAGTTCGGCGCCGAATACCTGCAAAGAAATCCCGAGATGATTTGGTACCACCGAGGACCCTCCGACGATCAAGTTAATACTAGATCCGAACAGCATAACGGCTAAGTGGCGTAAAAAATGAATTACTTGACCCCTCTGTGATGGGGGGTTATATAGCGGTGGTGGCACGCAGCAGCAGGCGCGAGAATCTCGCCGACAGTTATGCTCCCGACGTCACGCCCGTGCGGAGAGCAGATTGCCTATTAATGGGGATCGTGATGGCGTGGAACGTGGGATATGGCTGGCGGAGAATCTGCGCATGGCGAGATTTGCGGAGCGGCGGTTACGCCCGTGAGCGGTGGAGTTGGTCGAAGGAATGAGGAAGACGTCCTCGGCTGGGGTGCTCGGGGGCGAGCGAGAAGGCCGAGGAGTCTTGATCTTGTGGCAGCTCGGGACGAGCTGAGGGGCCGAGGAGGCCCACTTGCAGGAGACCCCGAGGAGGGCCAGCTCGCGCGTGTAGATCGAGTACAGGGGTGGCCTGGTCGGTCCCCGTAGGTCCTTTTTTCTGAGTTCTGGAACACGTCATCTGCCACGTGTCCTGATCTTGGGGATCGCCAATATTGAGCATCATCAAATAGGTTCGTGGCTAGATCTCATATCAGATGCAACAGCAATAATTGATTCAACAAGAACGTGATCAGGTTATTTCACCTTGAAGTTACTCTTCTGAACAACATAAGGCCGGAAGCGAAACAGTAACCTGGCCTGTCACATGTAAATAGGAAAAAAAGGAGTAAATAAGTAACTGTTTGTTGCTTCATAACTTGAAGATAAAAGGGGGGGAAAGGATGATATGGTACACCTAAGTTTCATTTACCCACACAATATTAACATTATACAAGTTGATAGTCATCAAGAGGTACCTAGTCATCCAAATAATAAGCTTAGTCTAAAACCATGACTCAGGGGATTAGTTCTTGTTGAATCCCTCGTGCATGATTTACTACTTGATAGAAATTTCTACAACAAAAACCTCTCAAGTCACTAGTGTTGGCTTTTACAAAAGATTGTGTGATAATATAAATGATAAATTTCACTGAAATACCATGAATTTTCAGCTTTAACTACCATGAACCTAGTAATTTTTAAACAAATACCATGAGCATTTAACATTTTCTCAATTTATGGAAAATAGTGAATACCACAACACATTTACGCACCTCTTCTTTATTTCATAGGAACGGAAGGTGTGCAATAAAAATACATATGGTGAAAGTTCATAGTATTGTTTTATTTAGTTGGCAAGCTAGGATCTGAGTACTCATCTTCAATATATAGTATATGGTATTAATCACTGAAACACTAAACAGTCATGGTTTTAGCAAAACTTGGCCTAAGCAACCAAACATTGAGGTCAACAAGATGGCATTCAGGGAGACTAATACGCATTATATTAATCAGTGATGAGATTACCAAATACATTTTTGTATCCAAATTCTATTAATCGGTAATTGATTTTTTTCAGGTGCATCCCAACACCTATGCCCTGGTGGTGAGCACAGAAAACACGACCCTCAACCCCTACTTCGGCAACAATCGGTCGATGCTTGTGACCAACAGCCTCTTCCGGATGGGCGGCACCGCCATCCTCCTCTCCAACCGCCGCTCCGACCGTCACCGTTCCAAGTACCAACTCATCTACATAGTCCGGACCCACACCGGCGCCAGCGACCGCTGCTTCTCCTGCATCAACCAAGAAGAGGACAACGAAGGGAGGGTTGGTGTCTACCTCTCCAAAAACCTCATGGCCGTTGCAGGAGATACCCTAAAATCCAACATCACAACCCTGGGCCCCTTGGTCCTCCCAGTTACCGAACAACTCAAATTCATAATCTCGGTAATCAAGAAGAAAGTGTTAAAGATTAAGACAAAGCCTTATATTCCGAACATCAAGCTAGCATTCGAACACTTTTGCATCCATGCAGGAGGACGAGCCGTGCTCGATGAGCTTGAACGGAACCTTGGGTTAAGTGAATGGCACATGGAGCCATCAAGGATGACTTTATATAGGTTTGGAAATACTTCGAGCAGCTCATTGTGGTACGAGCTCGCATATTGTGAAGCCAAGGAGAGGATTAAAAAGGGTGATCGAGTGTGGCAGATTGCATTTGGGTCCGGGTTCAAGTGCAATAGTGCGGTGTGGCGAGCTTTAAGGTCGGTTGCTAATGATAAGGGTAATCCTTGGGCGGATGAGATCCATGAGTTTCCAGTTCATGTACCGAAAGTGGTGTCAATTGGGCTATGAACAAGTGATTGATTAGTCATTTTGTTGTGCTTGTGATGGCTTTATATATATAATATCTTCTTCCTTGAAGTTTGTAAGCATGTTTGATGTGACTTAAGCATCAATTTATAGGTGAAGTATAAACTTAGTTGGTTATCTACTATTATAAGTAAACTCCTAGAAATCTTGACTTTGATTCTTAAAAAGAACAAAAAAAATTAGTATATAGCCCAATCCCCAATATATATTTCCTCAATTTTCTCTCATCCAAAGGAAAATAATTCAAGATAAGGTTACTGAGATACTAGAATCTGAGAGAGAAGGCATATTCTTGACTCCCTATTCTAGCTCTCATAGACCCAAAAAAACCAGAAGTAAAAGTAAAAACTTTTCAATTTTACTGAAGTTTGTAGGGAGAGCAGATATTAGCAAAATAAAAATTAAATTCAATTAACAGTCACAATTCTAGCTCTCATAGACCCAAAAAGGCCAGAAGTAAAAGCAAAAACTTTTCAATTTTACTCAAGTTTGTAGGAAGAGCAGATATTAGCAAAATAAAAATTCAATTCAATTAACAGTCACAATTTCCACTCAGTTTTACAGAAGCAGTTCCATTCTCGTGTTGTTTTCTAAACTTTCTAAAGTTCTTCCGTAGACATGATGATTGTATTGTTTTGCCACTGGCTAGAAAGGGCTTGGAGTTATGAGTTATCCCTTTGATTGCAGACTCATTCAAATTTTCTTTCCTTCTCCTAATTTCAACCATATCCAGTGAATTCTTATTCCAACAATCCAGATCAACTGACATCAAATCCTATAATGAATATAAACTAAAAGTTTACACCTTAGTGTCTGTTAAAAAGAACTGTTGGCCATTGATTTGAACATCTTATCAATGTGGAGTTGAGTGCCCGAGAACTTTCCTCCATGAATTAAAACCTGATTAAGTATTATTGTATCCCACTTGAAATAATGTCAGTGGTATGAAACGTTTCGTAGATCATCAGGAAATGGTGTTTAGTGTGTATGAAACAAGATATAGTGCTTGGTACTGCCATGTTTTTCTCCTCTAAAATGAGGGTGTACGTTGGAAATCCTGCTCATCCCGGTTTAAGGAGTATATTCTCTTATTTGCTTAATTAAACTTTTAGACTATATCCTGGACCTCGCCCTATTTGCTACCATTAAACTCATCTTGGCTGCGGTGGTTATGTCTAATATAGATATCCACTTGTTATAGTAAACACTTATATATTTGAAACTAACTACCGTTTCTTTGCTAAACAAAAGAAAAACATAGCAAATCAATAGTAATTTCTTATCTAATAAATATAGCTAAAATGCACCTTATTTAGTACACATTCAAATATACACTCAATAAGTTTGCTAGAAAAGAGTGCATCAATTACTTTGATGTGTGTGTGTGTGTGTGTGTAAAGACAGCATCATTTCCTTAAGCTTTCCATTCCAATTACGTTTTCCAAATTCGGGGGCTAAAGAGCTTCATAAAACGTTCTTGGTGCAAAAAAAAACGTGAGTGAAAGATCCCATAGAATTGAATTTGGTACTATAATTTCTCTATCCTTTTTAATAAATATTATATGAGGAGTTGGAAGTTGGAAATCATACTTCCTTTTCAAAGTTTGGAAGACAGCTAGAAAAGTGTTCAGCTCTGGGTTTTGGTAAGATAATTGCAAGTGGCTATTATGGATTTGCATTTCTATCGCAGTGTAAATAATTGCAAGTGGCTATTGTGGATTTGAATTTCTATTGTAGTGTAGGAATAAACATCAATATTGCTCGTGCAATGTTAACAAAAAAGAATTGCTAACAATTGATGTCTCCTATTACAAAGATTTGAACGTCCCTTCTATACTAGAGATCCAAGAAACGCAATCATTTCATCGCATTGAAAGAGTCAGCAACTCTAATATCTTGATCTATCAACAAATTCTAAATGCTGTTATCTGCTCCCAATCTTCCAAAGGCATAACATGGATGGATATAATCCTTTGCATTACAAAGATTAATCGGTAAACTTTTTCTGAATTGTTTCAACACCCATTAGACGATGAGAACAAACATCTTGTCGTAAAAGTATCAAAGCTCATACTCAGCAACATTACATCACTGATATACACATAACTTGCTTTCGTTCTCTATCTCTAAAAGTACTTCCTTAATTCTTTCACTTCAGCTCCTTGCTCCGTAATTTCTGTTAAATGTTAGTAATATCTCCAATTCTCCATTCATTATGCAGTAGATAGTGGACATGCATTCAGAATGTGATGCAATTTGCATCTGATATAAATAACTCAATGGCCCTTGTGTGCATCCTTTCACAATCTCAACATGTTATTGTGCATCCTACAAGATTTAACTTTCTGATTCAACATCTCACTGCCTTGAAAGGGATATTCTCAAATAACTGTTGACTAACAAGGAATCTAACCTTGTAATAAACATCATAACTTATCCTGCAACTAAAAATTGTGTGCTCAGGGCTGAGCATATTTGTGTTCATGTATCTTTGTACCATCTTCCCCTCTGCACCAACGCTTCCTAGATTTTGAGATATGTAAATTGGTCTAATGAATGAATAACTCAAGCGGACAGATAAATATCTGTAGGAATGTATTAACTGTTGATATGGTCGAGAAATATATTGTAGATGATATTTCAAATATATATATATATATATATATATATATATATATATATTGTAGAAGCATGCATGCATTCATATAAATATGCTTATATGCATATCTAGTAGAAAATCTACATTTGTGCATGTGTATGTCTCTATGCATGTAAGCATACAAATGCAGCATGCAAGCACTGTTTGAAGTTGAGGTATTGTTCGAAGGTGTGGGACCAATGGTTAAAATTGGTATTGATCCTTATATGACTTTTCTAGGTTGTGCATTGCACAAAAGAATCCATATATTTGATGGAAGAATCATCGAACCAAGTTGCCCAACTCTTGTAAAGAATCTTTCCATTTTTACTATTGTCGTATTTTCAATAGTCGTCTATTCTTTCCATTGACAGTTGACATACCAAATAGACCTCTCCAGTCTCCACTAGCCATCCTTTATGCAAAAATACATGGTACTTCCGTACTTGATGATGGAGGCAGGCCTGAGTTGGGTGCATGCACTAATTGAAGACTTGCCAATGTTTAGAGCCTATGAAAAATCAGCGTAGATACTGATCATTTTGTGATCCTTGTATGACTTTTCTAGATTGTGCATTGCACAAAAGAATCCATATATGTGATGGGACAAATCATCGAACCAAGTTGCCCAACCCAAATCTTTCTATTTTTACTATTGTCATATATTCTATAGTCGTCCATTCTTTCTGCTGACAGTTGACATACCAAATAGACCTCTTCAGTCTCCATTAGCCATCCTCTATGCAAAAATACATGGCACTTGATGGAGGCATGCATGAGTTGGGTGCATACACTCATTGAAGGCTTGCCAATGTTTAGAGCCTATGAAAAATCAGCATTGATATTGATCATTTTATGATTCATCATTTTAAATTCGACATATTTGTTGTGATGGTCCTTGAATCTAGATGTCAAAATCTTATAAATTTTGGTGCTTATGTTTTTCTCATTATTTTTTACTCCATCCGCTTATTCTATTTCCTTTCTTATATCCAGCACAATACATTTTTTGTCAAGTTAACCAAGGAGACAACCCTTAAAAAAGCAATATGGATAAACAGATTCGTATAGACAACCCCAAAATTCAGGATGAAAGCTTGTTGTTGTTATATCCAACACACCTTGTTCCTAGGCATCTTTTTATTATATAATTATTAATAACTTGTGGAAACATATCTTGTTCTGCTCTTGGTACTCTCTGGGCCACATAACTGATGCATAGCATGTTCTCCCTCCTTATAGACGTATTCCTCGGTTTATAAGACTAAGGATGAGTATGAGAGGATGGCAATTGGTTCTACAATTATGGAAACTGTTGGTCTTGCCCATATTTTTCTTAGGCAAGAATTTGGCACTAGTTAATAGATGCTTGATACCAACTACCAAGTCAACAATCGGTCATAAAACTGTATCAAACCTATCCATGAGTTCTGCTTCATAACTAACCCCACTATGATGGTGAAAATGGATTAAATGATGAAGATAATGATGTTGGTATGGAAACATTGAAAGAATGCTTCATATTTAAATTATATTATATTTTTTACACTTGTTTCTTAAAAATGCTTGTTTGTTGGACTCCATAACGTGCACTTAGTTTCATTATTATTCATTATTTAAAAGATTTAAAGGCCTGGTTCTTCAATTTATTTACCATGAAATTTTGTGTATCAATTGCAAATGAGACATAGAGCATGTATGTATAGAGAATGGCCTTGTATCTTGGCGACTCTAACCAAATATATAGTATGCAGTCTTATCTCAAAAATATATAGCATGCAGTCTGTGTGTAGACATTTCAATGAATTCTAGTAATCTGCAAGAGCATTCATAGCCATGGTAATAAGGCACACAGCTTAATGACTTTGCCTGATTACAATATCTATTATTCTGAATTAGATATATGTGACTGCAACTCTGTAAGGCAATGGCTTATCGACTTCAATTCACTTAACATCAAACTTTTTTACCAATCTTGATGGATTATATTTATATACATTTACAATTGTTTCATCCAAAAACTACTATTGCCAAGACATTACCTTTTATCTATGTACCAACTCTACCTCTATCTATCCCCTAATGCTCTATTGTATACGTTCCTATTTGTTGTCACCCATTGTTGCTTGTCTTGCGTGCTTGTGAAACTTAGGTCCTATATTAGATATGAATTTACGATGTGCTTCAAGTTAAACTTCCATTTTTAATTCATAATTAATTGATGCATTTCTGATGCATAATATAATTTAAATACTGCACATTCTCATCACAATGTGGAAATTACCATCAAACGTCCGTTGTCTAAACATTAATACAAACTCTACTTCCGAAATGTTTGTTCCATTACGATCTTCTACATGAAACATGGTCCTTTTATTGAGGAAAAACAAAACATTTCAGGTTGTGTTATGACCAATATATAGGAGGTTATTCCCCCTAAAAGAGGAGAAGATTGGATTCTCTTCACACATTGTGAGACTCTCTCTCCTCTCTCTCATATAAATATTATTTTTCATTCTATATCTTAAATAACCTTTGAAGCCCCAAACTTCAAAGAAAAACTAGCAACCATGATACAATTGTGGCAAAATTGGCAAGAATCCGACAGTTTCCAAAACCCTAGACAGTTGATAGATGCAAACATTCAGCCAAAACTCTAAGCATAATCAAAAACTTGAAGCAAATTGAAAACAAAATTTGTTGTTGCTAATTTCTAAGGAAACGCAATCGGTACAAGAAAATTAAACAGAACAAAATTTGTGATAAGAGAGAAAGAGAGTGAGATAGAACCTGCTGAATCGATCGGAGTGGAGACTGAATTTGAAGAAATTCAGCTTCTAGGGTTTCGTCGAGCAAGGATTCGTAAGTTGTAGAGCGCAAAAGAGGAAAGGGGTGTGGAATTTTTAAAATACCCAAAGTTCGACATAGACAAATTTTTTGGAATATTTAGCAAAATGTTGTTTTTCATAAAATATTAAGCAGAATGATGTTTGGCAAGAGATTAGCCCGGTTTAGGTTTTGTTAACTAAAGCCGCACTTTCAAGGTAATATTTGTTGGTTGGAGGGGATATTTGTTGGTTGTGGAGGGGGACTTAAAGCCGCAGTTTTAAAGCGCGATTCTTAACTTACAAGAATTTTTGTGAAGATTTTAGCTTAAAGTCAGATTTTAGTTAATAACAACTAAACCGGGCTCATTATCAACCAAACGCCATTCTTCTAAATATTTTTGGAAATTTTTTGAAAAAATTGTTAATTCTCAAAATTTGTCTGATTCTTAGCCTGAGACATAAATACCCAAGGTTGTTTTTTGACACTCTGGTGGAGCCTTTAAAATATCCTGATCAACATGGTCAACTGGCTCAGAAGGGCAAAAACGTATTTACCCTTAGCTGTGTTGGTCATCAAAATGTCACAATGAATTTTAGATATATATATGTGTTTAATTTTAAACTTTGGGAGTTGATATATCTTTGGGTCTTTTAATGTCAACTGGCTAGGTTTTTAAAAAAGGTTTCGATTGTAAGAAGATTTTTACAAATTTATACATGTTTTTTGAAGGTGCCAATTGGGTGTAGAAAGCAGTGTTACCTAAATTTTAGACAAATAGGATTTATGGGCGGGCATTTGTAAATTTTGAAGAAAAATACTTAACCTACCCATTTTAAATTTCTACCAAAAGATATCCAAGAGACAAACTGTTAGGAATATGTATGTCCTAAAGACCATTATTGTATATTATAGTGGATGCTTGGACATATATAGGGGACTTTTTTGCTCGACATAATAGTATACTATCTGGTTACTCTTTATCTTAACATGTAAACTTGTTTTAATTTACCGTCTCTTTGATACATGTTGATAAAGCCCTTAAGATATTGGCTTGACTACCAGAACTATGATGTAGATCATACTAGTGGGGCTTGTGTAGTCTATAAACACATCCTTTAACAATTCCTAGTCGAGAGAGTATCGAGACAGGGCATCGATATTCCAGAGTAGATTGGTGTGTATGTTTCTTGACCCTGTATGGGACGATGGTTGATCCCATAATCATTGGTGTTTGACATCAAAGATTGTATATGTCACGCGCCGCTTCCCAGAGTGCGCTAACTACGGCACGTGACAGAGCCAACCATGTTACCTGTGGCTAAGAAATATCCCTCCACAATCACATTACGGCTGTCTATACGATATCAAGAACAATAAAAATATAAAATATATCTAGTACATGCCCATTTTCCAAAATAAAGAGTCAAGAAAATGTACAAGCGGAAACGATAAATCCAATAAATAACAATATTTGGAAGTACGTCCCAATATGGGCTCACATCAAGAAATAAAAGCCGCGGAAAATTGTAAGTTATTGGAGATAGTGCCCTCATAGTCAATTATTGGATCGCAGGTACGTGATTGCAATGATTGCGGAGGACCTATCCCGGTAGGACAGTCTTACTCGAGATGATAGTATGCTATCTGGTTTGCCTTTATCAGTCGTGTACATGTTCAGGTGACTGATTGCATGTTACACTTTGATAGAGCCCTTAGGATCTTGCTTTACTACCAACAGTATGATGGCGATCATATACGTGAGAGTTGGGTAGTTTATATGCATATCCTTAATTGTGGTCCCTAGTCGTGGGAGTTTCGAGACAAGGCATCGATACTCCGGAGTAGGCTAGTGTTTACAGTCGAGACCCCGACGAGGGGCGGTGGCCGGTCTCACAAGCCGCTGGTGTCAGTTGGATCACCTAAGATGTATACAGGTGCTCATTGGGTTATGAGTACACCGGACAGGACTCGCCGGGAATCTGCTAGTTAGTACTATACCTATCGTCAGATAGCAGTTCCCTGGTGACATGTGTACAGGTTAGTTCATCGACCTGAGGTCGTCATTTGTCTCGTGTGAGTTCCCACTGTGCTTTGATTTCTACCCTACCACGGCTCAAAGGAGTCGTGCAAACGGGTAGCTTTTGGGTACAGTCCCGAGCCATATGGAGGCACGTGAGCGGATCGGCAGGGGATTCGTCTCTCCCGGTATTGGGGGCGAGGTCGTGCTGTGTCTAGAAGAGCCATTACACAAAGTCCATGGCCATGGCAGGAGATTTACTGGTAGGTACTCCAGTAGTATCTCAGGGTGTTTTTGGGCTACACTCCTACACGAATTATACTGCTTCTGGGGTCTGACGTTACTAGCCCCCTAGGCGGATATGCGATACTCATTGACGAACGGACCGGACTGTATATACATTGTCGCTGTTAGGCTCAGTAGGGTTTCTGGATGAGTTCGCTCATCGGCCTCCCTTGAGTTCGCTCATCAGCCTCCCTTGAGGTCAGTCCATGGGCAGCCGTTACGCATAGCTAGTGCCGCTGACGGTTTGTGGTTAAACCCACTGCCAGGGTACTGACGAGTCATTAGAGTCCCCCACAGACAGTTTCCCAAGTTCGGGCGAAACGTTGTAGAGGCCGTATGGTTTTATGGCAGGGTTCGGAAAATGCACGTGCGTTTACGCACGTGTTATTTTTCGGGCAGATGATACTGGTCGGCTTTGGTTTAAGCCGGATCCGAGTATTATATTGAGTAGGTATAATATCTTTGTCTCAGTTGCATTTGTATTCGGTCGTAATACAAATGCGGGTATATTTATACAGTTACGGGGTTATCCTGAAAGTCGTTTCAGGATCACTTTTGGAAGTTGCCAGTTTCCAGTTTTCTATCAGCCGTCTTTTAACATTCGGTTAATGACAGATTTATCTTTTCTTCAGATAAGAGTGAGTCATCATTCTAGAAGGTTCTAGAAGTGATGAAGTGGCTTATGAGTCATCTTGACATTAATGGTTGCATTAATGACTTGATGAGGTGTTTTTGTGAGTCATTGTTTTCATTAAAGAGTTTTGTTAAGCTTAAGATATTTTGTGAGAAGCTTCATGTCTTATGGTCACCACCTTTGCTCCTACACTCACCCTCCTCATTCTATATATATGGCCGGCCCCTTCCCCCTCCTCTATTGATTGATCTCACTTGAGGTTTCACTTGAAAAAGATATGATAGCATTTGGGGTGTATGGAATTTCACAGCTCATTTCATTCCAACACCCGATTCCCACGGCAACTTCATTAACCGTCCGTCCATAGCTTTGGACGGAACGAGACAAAGTCATCTACTCATTCTCTACATCAATCTTGGTCGTCTCTTCTAGCAAACTTGACGACCGAGTTGCCTCGAGTCAGAGGCGGGAGCCCGTTTAAAGAATCAGTGATGTGGTGCCACCTGGACGAGCAGATCGGAGATCGACGAGATCGGAGCAGCCGCAACGGAGCGTGGGATGATGGTTAAAGAACGAAGGACTCGGATCGTTCGGTATAACCTTTCTACACTCTTTACAGTTTGTTAGTTTAGCAATAATGGCAGATCCGGGTTAAAGTATACGACAGCGCCAGTTTAAAAGTTTTTATTCCGCATTTGGCGTCTGTAGACGGCCGGGGCGCTAGCGTAGACCAGTAGTGGTATCAGAGCCTAACCATTTTGCTATACTAACTTGTGTTAACGCATTTAAAACTTCGATCGAACCGAAAATCAAAAATCACATTTTTCTTGCTTGACAGTTTCTGTTGATTTTAAACGGTCTCCTAAAATTTTTCTACACATCTCAGAAAATTGTGCAGGCTTTTCTAAGAACCACGACAAAATTTGGGGACATGAATCCACCAAACCGCCGCGGAAACGCGGCCAAACCCATGGTTTGGCCGCGCATCCGCGGCCACGTGGTGAGCTCATGCTCCCAAATTCGTACAGTGAGTTCTCTGTTGGATTTTGTGGTTTTTGGTAAATATCGTTTTGGCCCAGATTTTGTTACTGGTCACCAGTAAGTCGTGGGGCCCTCTTTTTGATATTTGGTCGATCGAAATTTAAACACGATAGTTTACAGTGCTTACATTATATCTCCGACCGGGAATGTCATTTGATCGGTAAACCGCGTCTGATTGCTATAGTTCTTTTAGACGGGTTTGCGAACGTGACATTCGCGTTGATGTTCTGTGTTGTGCTGTGATGTTGCGGATTTGTCGTGGTGGATAGCAGTGTGCAATGGTAGTACAGTTTGAGTTTATTTGTACATTTGTTATTGCGGGGCGAACGTCCAACTTGTGGACTGCCGTCACTGCCTGTTGTATAATATTCTTTTGGGGCACGACCAGGTTGCGGTCGATGTACCTGTTGTACTATTTTTCATTACTGTACTAGGTTTTGCCCCGCGACGGAGTGCACGGATAGCCGGGTTCTGGAGGGCAACGGGTCCGCATCTCATGGCTTTGAGAGGCAGAGGGGTCCCACTCTAGAATTGGCAGACTATTCGCCGCGCTCGTAGGGGGTACAGGTTGACCCATGGAGGGGCGCTCAATTTACCGGATTCCGTGAAGTGCCGGGTGTTCCATTCACTATGCTGTGGAGGACTACCTCGCTTCAGGTTTTGGCGGGTAACTTGCCGCACCCGTAGGGGTCTAGGTTTCATTGCACAGGCTATCCACACGACAGGGGAACGTCGGGTTTCAGCAGCGGCTCTGTGAAACCCGGGGATCCCAGATTATCTGTATTGTTCTGTGATGCTTATTACTTTTCTGTAATGTTGCATTTTATCACGCCTGGAGCGATTATTGTATATTGGCTTATATACTATTAGATGTTGTATATGTTTTACACCCGCGCTAGTCCAGTCCCCGCTCTGTCGTTAGTTAAGTAACCTAACGGGTGATGACGGGACCCAGTGACGAATGCGGATGGCATATACGTACATTTTATTTTCGTTCTTTTCTGGTGTGATTGATTGATGGGACTGCGTTGATTCTGATCAATGCAAAAAGTTAAACAAACCTGTTTGCAGTTGTTGGAACAAATTTAAAAAGTGTTATTGCAAAGACGTTTCCTTTTGTTTTGCATAGCGGTATTCAGTGGAATATCCTGCACCTCATTCGACGGGGCAAGGGCCGATATCCCTTCACCGGGACTGACCCCTTGGGCAGAAGTTTGCGTCAGGGTAATAACTTCACTATAGTCGATTACATATTGCTTTGCATAGCGGTATTCAGTGGAATATCCTGCACCTCATTCCACGAGGAAAGAGCCGAGATCCCTTTACCGGGAGTGACCTCTTTAGCAAAAGGTTTTCGCCACTATATTTTAAAAAGCTATCAGGTTCCTTCAGCGATATCAAGTTCACTACGCTAAAGGTTTTTCGCCAAAAACCAGCCGTAGCCCTCCGTCGTTTCTTATGGATGGTCAATAGTATTCAAGCTATGTTTGTTGGCATACGTCAAGGCATAGTGTTTGGTAGCTGCTGGGTATTCATTTGTTGCATAGATAGATGAGTTGGTTTGGGACAGTCGTATTACCTTGTTGGCATATGTCAAGGGTATGTACGGGTGGGTTCAAATTAACAAGATAATGACGGGCAGAACTTGACATGTGACTTATGATTTGTTGACATACGCCAAGGTCATAAGAGCATGGGGCAAAAATCATATCGGGAGTTTCTAAAGAAACTGAAACTTGCCAAGTATACGCATACCTTCTGGAGTATGAGTAACGTGGATGCATTCCATCACCTTATCATGCGATGAGAGTTGGATCCCGATTCCCACTGATGAGTTGGTTTACTCTTCGGGTGATCCCGATTGATTCTTCTTTTAGGTTTGGAGGAGAATTTGACAGGACAGTGGGAGGTTTCCGGATTAGATAAAGTTATAACCATTCTGATCTAGGTTAGAGTGCACGCAGAGTGTTTCTTTTCTCTCTCTCTTTGGCAGCGACCTTTGACCGACCCTAGACTATGACTCAGTGACCAAGTTGACCGAACCTTCTTAAAATACTGGCTTTTGGATTGTCTATGTTGCATAAGTCATTGCCACTCCTTCTTTTACCCTTTGAATTTCTCAGAACACCCGTATTACTACGGATATCCACTTCCATTGGATAGATCCATCGTATGGTTATATACGAACTCGAAGGGACTTCTTCGAGGATGGATCCAGGTTCAGGAGAAATAGAATTGGTTTATTCAGTTGTCTTTTATTATCACCTTCTCTCAGGTTGCGAGAGCTCCTTGGTTTAGGAGAGTACACCTATTACGCTTATTGGATAGTCTTATTCCAAACCATAGGCAGGTGCCGAAAGGTAGGGAATGAAGAAAACCAATTAGCCTAAGTAGGGTGTGCAGAAGGCAATAACTAAAGACAAAATAAAGGGATTAGAAAGAGGGCAAAGTAAATTGCGACTGTTATCATTCACGACCAAAACCGCGTACTTCATCGCCACTCTCATTTTACCTTTAAAGGAATAAGGTATTATTCAGTTGTCTTTTATCATCACCTTCTCTCAAGATACGAGTACTCCTTGGTTTAGGAGGGTACACCTATTATGCTTACTGGATAGTCTTCTTCCAAACCATAGGCTGGTGCCGAACGGTAGGGAAGGAAGAAAACCATTTAGCCTAACGATGGTGTACAGAAGGTAACGACTAAAGACAAATAAAGGGATTTGGAGAGATGGCAATAAAATATACGGTTGAAGTCATGAATTGGATTATGGAAGAGGCATTGCTATGAATACCAGGATACCCCTACGAAACATTTTCATGTTTCAGTGCATTATTAAAGAAAAACTGTTTTCCCGATTAGACACTTACTCCAAGGGTATGTATTTACCAGGTTTCATTTTCATATCTGTATAGTTTTACAGATGATGAGTGGGAGTAAGTTATTGGGAATTAGGTTATCATCCTCATTATATCGGAATTCGTTGTAATTGGTGATATTTGAAGAAATCGCCAGGGTACAGTTTTCAACCTACGACGCACAGGTTTTGAGTTATTCAACTCAGCGGACTTATACAGAGTATTGTATGTTGTCCAAGTGTCCATGAGGACAAAGGGGTAGGTCCTCGTACTATGTTCTGATTACTTATAACTTCTCTAGTATTTAGACAAGTGTTTCGTAGAAATACAAGGTCTAAGTTTTGAGAAGTTGTGGGTATAAGAATAAAGTAGAGAACCAGGTATCACAAGTATCGGGATTCTTCAAAGAGATCGAAGATGTAGATTCTTGTGATTGGTATTCAAATGATAGTGATGGTTTTTGAGAAACGTGTTTCTCTTTCAGGTTACTCATAATTGGATGGATTCCTAAGTTGAGTAATGCTGATTAGCCTCTTTCCATTAAGTTGATATGCACTGGAGACAGCTGCATGATTTGAATATGGTTCCAATTAAATAAGTGCCAAAGTTTCTATATTGGATATAGAATGGATCGTACCTTAAAAGATATTAAGGTATGGGGAGTTGTCCAGCTTATGCTTAAAACCAGACTCTGGATAACTCAGGGCACGTTTCTGTAATGGCTGTTTGTGGGTTGACCCTAGCTATGATGAGGGTTGATATTCTACCATTTGGAAGATCAATAGTGATATTGTTCTTGACTCGCCACAGTTTTAGTAAAATGGATCTTTTTTCAGAAAACAGTAGTGGGAGTATGGTAGAACTGGAAGTGATTTCAGAACCGCGAACGATTACGGAAAATTTAATAGGACCTATATATTCAATCGGGTTTGACATTCCATTAGCCACTCCGCAGATATGGTGGGTAACCTCAGACACTCGAGAGGTACTTCGGTATCCTCAAGGACGGTGACAGGGAGGTTCCTATCTACCCAGACTTGACATTACTGTTGTTCCAGACTATGAGACCAGGCAGGAGGATAAGTATAGCGTCGTTCTAAACTAGCTTTAGAAGTGTACGTGTATATTATTCTGCCAGAGGGTTGTCGTAGTCAGTGGGAGCAGCGGAAGCATAGTGGGCAAGATGCTTATATCTATTTATAGACTTGAGCAGTTATAGCGGAGATAGATCATCCAATTTTGATGTGACAGTCATGGGTTTGACTTCAATCAGAATAGGGGATGGATCTGTTAAGAAGGTAGTAGGGTGTGATGTCATAGTATCTGGATGACATACACACAGTAGGAAGTAAAATTCCTATACTACGATCGGTTGTACTGTGGTCGTCACACAGTTGTTTCTCCAGACAGGATATGGATATAATATTTGACATTCTGGTTTCTGGATCTATGGTTTTAGATTTAGATTTGGGTAGTTTCCCAATGTGGGTACTTTGACAGATATTCTAATGGTTTTTAGAATAGTTGACTCCTAGCATGGTGATGTACCTGCAGGTGATGGAGTCACCCTCTCTAAAGGTGTCATATAGACTAAAGGGGAGAGGGAGTGCATGATTGGCAGATCACTTGCTTAGGCAATTGAGTCAAATCATGAGATGTCAAGTACCACACCAGATGTTGTTTTTGCACTAGATGCAATAAGTTTGTATTAATCCAATCGTGGAGAAACATAAGGAAGCGGTTTTAGAACATAAGTACATGTTCTACGGATTTGATGACGACAGCCTCTTTCGGGAGACGGTTATCATTCCAGGCTTCAAAGGTGACATGGATGACAGAGTGATTGTCAGAGTTATAGTTTTCCCTCTGACCAAGAGGGACAGTATTATGGACAGGTGGTTCAAGAGGATACTGTGGGTGGCATGGTGCCGGATACTGATTAGGTTCAGTGATCGATACAGTCTTAGAGGTTTGGATTTGGAGTTCATTTATGAACTAGGTCCCATCAGATATCCAGACATATTCTAAGACGGGTATTACTCGATTCGAGAGATGGCTTTCTCCGCGAACTTGAGACAAAGAGAGATAAAGAAAGATACTTCTAGGCGGATCCACTCACTGAGGCTATTTCTCGAACACAATAGTTTTACAAACGGGCTTTGTGAAACTGATTAGTAGAGGAGTTGGATGTTCGGTTTCACACGGGCTGTGAGTAGTCGACATCGCAATAATTAGCCTTGAGTGCAAGTGGGAGATTGTTGGAGATAGTGCCCTCATAGTCAATTATTGGATCGCAGGTACGTGATTGCAATGATTGCGGAGGACCTATCCCGGTAGGACAGTCTTACTCGAGATGATAGTATGCTATCTGGTTTGCCTTTATCAGTCGTGTACATGTTCAGGTGACTGATTGCATGTTACACTTTGATAGAGCCCTTAGGATCTTGCTTTACTACCAACAGTATGATGGCGATCATATACGTGAGAGTTGGGTAGTTTATATGCATATCCTTAATTGTGGTCCCTAGTCGTGGGAGTTTCGAGACAAGGCATCGATACTCCGGAGTAGGCTAGTGTTTACAGTCGAGACCCCGACGAGGGGCGGTGGCCGGTCTCACAAGCCACTGGTGTCAGTTGGATCACCTAAGATGTATACAGGTGCTCATTGGGTTATGAGTACACCGGACAGGACTCGCCGGGAATCTGCTAGTTAGTACTATACCTATCGTCAGATAGCAGTTCCCTGGTGACATGTGTACAGGTTAGTTCATCGACCTGAGGTCGTCATTTGTCTCGTGTGAGTTCCCACTGTGCTTTGATTTCTACCCTACCACGGCTCAAAGGAGTCGTGCAAACGGGTAGCTTTTGGGTACAGTCCCGAGCCATATGGAGGCACGTGAGCGGATCGGCAGGGGATTCGTCTCTCCCGGTATTGGGGGCGAGGTCGTGCTGTGTCTAGGAGAGCCATTACACAAAGTCCATGGCCATGGCAGGAGATTTACTGGTAGGTACTCCAGTAGTATCTCAGGGTGTTTTTGGGCTACACTCCGACACGACTTATACTGCTTCTGGGGTCTGACGTTACTAGCCCCCTAGGCGGATATGCGATACTCATTGACGAACGGACCGGACTGCATATACATTGTCACTGTTAGGCTCAGTAGGGTTTCTGGATGAGTTCGCTCATCGGCCTCCCTTGAGTTCGCTCATCAGCCTCCCTTGAGGTCAGTCCATGGGCAGCCGTTACGCATAGCTAGTACCGCTGACGGTTTGTGGTTAAACCCACTGCCAGGGTACTGACGAGTCATTAGAGTCCCCCACAGACAGTTTCCCAAGTTCGGGCGAAACGTTGTAGAGGCCGTATGGTTTTATGGCAGGGTTCGGAAAATGCACGTGCGTTTACGCACGTGTTATTTTTCGGGCAGATGATACTGGTCGGCTTTGGTTTAAGCCGGATCCGAGTATTATATTGAGTAGGTATAATATCTTTATCTCAGTTGCATTTGTATTCGGTCGTAATACAAATGCGGGTATATTTATACAGTTACGGGGTTATCCTGAAAGTCGTTTCAGGATCACTTTTGGAAGTTGCCAGTTTCCAGTTTTCTATCAGCCGTCTTTTAACATTCGGTTAATGACGGATTTATCTTTTCTTCAGATAAGAGTGAGTCATCATTCTAGAAGGTTCTAGAAGTGATGAAGTGGCTTATGAGTCATCTTGACATTAATGGTTGCATTAATGACTTGATGAGGTGTTTTTGTGAGTCATTGTTTTCATTAAAGAGTTTTGTTAAGCTTAAGATATTTTGTGAGAAGCTTCATGTCTTATGGTCACCACCTTTGCTCCTACACTCACCCTCCTCATTCTATATATATGGCCGGCCCCTTCCCCCTCCTCTATTGATTGATCTCACTTGAGGTTTCACTTGAAAAAGATATGATAGCATTTGGGGTGTATGGAATTTCATAGCTCATTTCATTCCAACACCCGATTCCCACGGAAACTTCATTAACCGTCCGTCCATAGCTTTAGACGGAACGAGACAAAGTCATCTACTCATTCTCTACATCAATCTTGGTCGTCTCTTCTAGCAAACTTGACGACCGAGTTGCCTCGAGTCAGAGGCGGGAGCCCGTTTAAAGAATCAGTGATGTGGTGCCACCTGGACGAGCAGATCGGAGATCGACGAGACCGGAGCAGCCGCAACGGAACATGGGATGATGGTTAAAGAACGAAGGACTCGGATCGTTCGGTATAACCTTTCTACACTCTTTACAGTTTGTTAGTTTAGCAATAATGGCATATCCGGGTTAAAGTATACGATAGCGCCAGTTTAAAAGTTTTTATTCCGCATTTGGCGTCTGTAGACGGCCGGGGCGCTAGCGTAGACCAGTATAAGTGTACGGCGGCGCCCTGGCCGTCAATCCGACGCTGGAATGCGGAAGCGGTGATTTACTTTAACTTTTTGAACCGGCACCACCGCGCATTATAAACCCTCATGCCATTAAACTAGTCCTAACTATCTAGAGATGGGGTTGAGAGATATACCGAGTGATCCGAATCCTCCGGTCTTCTCGTCGTCGTCCCGATCTCCCGCGGAATCTCCGGTCTCCATCATGTCACCGGAAGGGCACCACATCGCCGGCTTCTTTTACGGGCTCCCGCCTCTGGTCCGAAGCAACTCGGGCACGAAGTTAGCGAGTCGACGTGCCCAAGCTTTGCTGTAGAATAGTGTAGTGAGCTATGTGTCTCATGGGGTATTGGGGAAGTTGCCATATAAGTGGAGGAATGATATATGGAATTTTTGTGGTGAACTAGAGAGTATTTTGAAACAAAATGAGAGCTCAAAATCACCCCAAAAAAATTTCAGCCCCCCCTTTTCTTTTTGGCCGGCCATGCAAAGAAGAATGGGAGTGAGTGGAAAAGCCAAAGGGGAGAGGGGCTATACTAGCATGAATAAAGAGTGATGATTAAAAACAATATGATCACATGCAAAACCAACACTCCAAACCCATCATCATCACACACAAAAGTCAAGTCATGATGAAGTCAAGAAAGTCAAGGTCATGGTGCAACCATCATGACACTACAATGTGCAAAGATAACCTTCCAAAATTCTTATTTGCACAAATGCAAATAAGCCCTCCTCCACCAATCTTCGGCCAATGAAAGATACAAAGAAATATGGCCGAAACGGAAAGCAAACTGGCAACTCCAAAAACTGATCCCGTAATAAATTACAGGAAAACCCCGCTACTGTATATACATACCCGCATTTGTATTCCGACCGAAATACAAATGCAAAGAGACAAAATCTACACTGTACTATACTAGGATCCGGCTTAAACCAAAGCCCGCTAGTATTAACTGTCCGATCCTGATCCGTGCAATACCGCACGTATCTGATCGAACCCTGCCATATCTCCATACGGCCTCTACAGCGTTTCGCCCAAAAACTTGAGCAACTGTCTGTGGGGGACTCTAAAGACTCGTCAATACTATGGCTGTGGATTTAACCACTAGCACGTCAGAGGTATTAGCCATACGGGCCACCAGCTATTGACCGAAAGGGACGTCGATGAGCGAACTCATCCTGACACCCTACTGAGCCTGTCAGTGACAATATCTGTACAGTCCGGTCCGTTCGTCTATGAGCATCGCATGGCGGGCCTAGGGGGTTGGTAAAAGTCAGACCCCCAAAAGCGGTACAAGTCGTGTCAGAGATCAGCTCAAACACCCTGAGATACTACTGGAATACCTACCAGTAAATCTCCTGCCTTGGCCAAGGACTTTTCATGTTCTGGCTCTCCTAGACACAGCGCAACCTCACCCCCAATACCGGGAGAGACGAACCCCCGAAGATCCGCTCACTGCCTCCATGTGGCTCGGGACTGTACCCAACTAAAACCTGTTTGCACGTCTCCTTTGAGCGTGGTAGGGTAGTAATCAAAGTACAGTGGGAACTCACACGAGACAAATGACGATCCTCAGGTCGATGAACTAACATGTACATATGTCACCAAAGAACTGCTATCTGAGGTCAGGTATAAGACCAACTAGCATGTTCCCGGCGAGTCCTGTCCGGTGTACTCATAACCCAATGAGCACCTGTATACATTTTAGGTGAACCAACTGACACCAGTGGCTTGTGAGACCGGCCACCGCCCCTCGTCGGGGTCTCGACTGTATACACTAGTCTACTCTGGAGTATCGATGCCCTATCTCGAAACTCCCACGACTGGGGACCTTTTAAGGATGTGCTTATAGACCACCAGCTCTCACGTATATGATCGCCCTCATACTGCTGGCAGTCAAGCAAGAATCCTAGGGGCTCTATCAACGTGTAATGGCGACCTATCAGGTCACCTAAAGCAGTACACGATGATAAAGATAAACCAGATAGCATACTATCATCTTGAGTAAGACTGTCCTACCGGGATAGGTCATCCCTCAATCATTGCAATCACGTGCCTGTGATCCAATAATTGACTCTGAGGGAACTATCTCCAACAATCTTCCACTTGCACTCAAGGCTAATTATTGTGATGTCGCATACTCACAGCCCGTGTGATACCGAACACCCAACTCCTCTACTAGTCAGTCTCACAAATCCCGTTTGCGAAACTATTGCGTTCGAGGAATAGCCTCAGTGAGTGGATCCTCTTTGATGTTTCTTTCTATGTCTCTCTATATCTCAAGTTCGCGGAGAATGCCATCTCCCGAAATGAGCAATACCTGTCTTAGAATGTGTCTGGATGTCTGGTGGGACCTAGCTCATAAATGAACTCCAAATCCAAACTTCTTAGACTGTATCGTCAACTGAACTTAATCAGTATCCTGCGCCATGCCTCCCTCAGTATTTCCTTGGACCACCTGTCCAACATACTGCCCCTCGTCGGAAGGAAAACTATAACTCTGACAACCTCCCTGTCGTCCAAGTCACCTTGGAAGCCTGGAATGATAACTGTCTTCCGAATGAGGCTGTCGTTATCATATCCCTAGAACATCCACTTATGTTCTAAAACTGCTTCCGACTATTTCTCCAGGATTGGATCAATGTCAACTTATTGCATCTACTGTAAAAACAACATCTGGTTTGGTACTTGATATCTCATGATTGACTCAATTGCCTAAGCAAGTGATCTGCCAATCATGCACATCCCTCTCCCCTTTAGTCTGTAAGACACCTTTAGAGAGGGTGACCATCACCTGCAGGTACACTGTTAGTTATATGTATGCCCTAGAGGCCATTACTGTACATAGGATGTATATTGTAGTGGATGCTGGGACATATATAAGGAGGACTTTCTTGCTCGACATGATAGTATGCTATCTGGTTGCTCTTTACCTTAACGTGTACACTGATTGTCTCTCTGTTACATGTTGGTAAAGCCCTTAGGATGTGTACTTGACTACCTGGACTATGATGCGGATCATACTAGTGGGGACATGGTAGTCCATAAGTACATCCTTCAAGGTCCCTAGTCGTGGGTGTATCAAGATAGGGCATCGATATACCAGTGTAGACTAGCGTATACCTTCTCGACCCATACAGATGGGCGATGGATGATCCCATATCCATTGGTGTTTGACATCAGAGATGATATACGGGTGCTCAGTGGAGACTGGGTACACTGGACGGACTCGCCGAGAACTCCCAGATGGTATTATACCTTACGTCAGATGGCAGTTCTCTGGTGACACTGGTACAGAGTAGTCTGTTGACCCGAGATCGTCATAGAGTCTTGTGTGATTCACACTGTACTTTGATTTCCACCTTACCACGTCCAAGAGGGCGTGCAAAACGGTGGTTTTTGGGTACAGTCCCGAATCACATGGAGGCAATGAGCGATAGGAGGGGATTCGTCTCTCCCGGTATAGGGAGTTGATGTTGCGCTGTGTTCAATTGGCTATAACCGGAAATCCCTGGCGAGGGTTGCTGAGATTTACTGGTAAGTGTTACCAGTAGTTTCTCGAACTGTTATAGACCTCATATCGACACGACTTATCGAGCTATTGGGGTCTGACGTTTACCACCCCTAGGCAAGATATGCGACATATCAGACGAACATACCGGACTGTACGGTAAGTGTTACTGGTTGGATTCACAGGAGTGTGAGCGGGCTTGCTCGTCGATCTTCTGATCGTTCAATACCCGGGTGGACGTTACGTTTAGCAGACCGCTTGCGGCTTGTGGGTGTTTGATATGATCATCACCTGCTGCCGGCGTATTGACGAGTCTTTAGAGTCCTACACAGAGGTTTCCTGGCTCAAGCGAAACGAAATAGGAGCGCATATGAGATATCTACGGGACCGAGAATAATGCGTGTATGTGATACCGTATTCTATTCTCGCGAAGAATGTATCGATTGGTTGTATGCGATATAACCTAGTTATCGAATCAAGGATTGATTCGATAAGCCGATACATTGGATATTAGTCGGTCATATGCGATATGACCGGATCGTTAAATCAAGTGTTGATTTAATGATCTAATGTATAATTATATATTTGATATATTACTTTGCATTAACTAATATTTGTTCACTTTAAATGGATTTTCTCACTTGATGTGCACAATTAGTATATGTGATATATTTTTGTGCACTAGTTTGTATCATGTTTGATGATATATGCAAACTTGGGTGTATGTTTGTATTAAACCATGGTTAGTTAATGGTTAGGGTTTCATTTGATTTATTTGCTTATTTATTTATTCATTTATTCTTTTTAGAAAGAAATAAAATGGTGGCTAACTTTGGATTATCTTTGAAGCTTCATGAAGCTTTGAAATGGTTGACCATTTTGTTTCTTTTCTTAACCCTAACCTTTCACTTTAACCTTAGTTTATTCTCTACATCTAACCATGGTTGAAATTATGATAAGAATGATCTATTTTCTATTTTCTCATTATTCTTATCATAATCCTTTTCTTCTTTTTCTTCATCTTCAAAAAGGAAGAAAGCTTGCCTCCATCAATGGCAACTTGAGAAAAAGAGTGAGAAATCCAATTCTAAAGTGAACCCACTTCCTATTTCTTCATCCTCTACCACTTACCAAGTAGTATAGGGTGTTTTCTTCACAAGTTTCATGGCTTGGTGAAGTTGGAGCTTGATCTTGTGTTGCCTCGACGTAGATCATCTTCGGCATCGAAGTCGACGACCTAGTCCGATCATTTCTTCGATGAAACCACCGCGAGAGCCTGAGATCCGATGATCACAGTGAGGGGACTTCATCACGGAGCTATGGAGGTGGAGGACCGGATCTACAAAGGTTGTATTTCCGTTCAACTCTAAGTTAAGATGTTAACTAGTTATAGTTTTCGCCTAAATTCTAGTTAACGATCCGTATTAGGGTTTGTAGGCACAAGAAAAATTTGAAATTGGCATGGTTGATGCCTTGTGAGACCTCTTGAGTGTGCCTAGGAACCCTACAGTGGTATCAGAGCTACTAGGCATTGGATATCGACCTATGGGGGGTTCTCATTGTGTGACAGTATGGCGAAGCATAGGCTCTTACCCCCAGGGTGTCCCGAGACCGGAAGGTGTTCCGGCGGGTTGTAGTCCTCGCGAGGGGGCATGCGTAAAAAGTAGCGGCTGAGGGACCCGTTGGTGCCACGGCGACCCCATTGGATGGGATGGCTGCTTGACCTACAGTGGTATCAGAGCCTAGCTAGAGCCTTAGGCGATGCGTAGACGGAGTTAGAAGTCTGATCGACCCGAAACCCTAACTAAAAATGGCTCTCTGGACATTTTCTGGAATTTAGGAATTTTGTGAATTAAAAATATTCAGAAAAACAAGCAGGGTTTTACAAGAATTACTGTACAAAACGGGACACATAATTCGTCTAAAGCGTCGCGGAACCGCGGCCCCAACCTGGCTTGGGCGGCGGTTCCGCGGCCAAATTGACGAATCTATCCACATGGCTTGCACAGTAATTTTTATATTTAAGTGCTGTATTTTCTGGGAATTTTTAATTTACACTCCACTGTTGAGTTTTCTGGGGTTGTTTTGGGGATTCGATTATTTGATCGGATTGTCTAATTTTGTCTATGTGTTTTCCGGATAATTTTTGAATATGTTAAAAATTTCGACCGGATATAAATACCCATTTTTTCCCCTGTCGGGAAATTTCCAAGTGTTGGATCTTTCCGTGGTTTAATAACGTTCTAAGTAGTGCAAGTAACGCGATGGTCCCTCTAGAAGACAACAAACCTTAACTCGATTATGTGACCGTCTTGAACTGCCTTTTGAACCTTCGGGTTTGGGGCAGTACGGCGTGCCACATGTGAGGCATTGGCTTGACCCTTCTACGGCTGAACCGTTGGTACTGAGGCATGAAGTGAATGTTTTTAAACTTGTTTCATGTGTTGAGCTGTTTCGGGAAAACTTGGGTGTTCGATTGTTCGATCGGAAAGTTTAACATTTTCTGTTTATCTGGAATGTGATACAATAATTGGAATTCACAAGTAGTTATGTGATAACCGAATGAATGTTATAAATCTAGCGGTTTAGTCTCACTTGATCGGTTGCCAAGGAATTTTGATGCGATCAAAAGTCCGTCACAATCACGTAGCGTACGCGGATACTCGCCGGGTAAACTTAATAGACAGCCTCACCCCATAGCCCCGACCAAGTGACTGTAGGAGAACCCCGTCGCCGAAAGCATCCGTTCGGGTGCTCGCGGCAGCGGTGTTCCGCCTTGGTGCACTTCGTCGACGGTATGGGGGGTGCGGCCGCCTACTAAAGTTTGCGACGAGCATTCGATCAGGATGTCGGGAATCTTGTTGAATTGCCCGACTTGATATTGAAAAGAGTTTTCGATAATGAGACTAAAATGCGGGGTTTATAATTGTTAGGCATGCGATGTCTAAGGAATTCATTTGATAAGGCATGCGATGTCTAAAGAGGATGCGGATTCCAACTGTTGTAGTTTTACACTTTCTTTTCTGTGACCGTAAGTGTAATATGTGATATCGCCGGTTTCGTTGCTATATGTCAACGACAATTGGGATACGCATGTTTACTTACGTTGATGACATGTGATGTTATGTGTTGC
This sequence comes from Agapanthus africanus, assembly GCA_030015575.1. Taxonomy (NCBI): domain Eukaryota; kingdom Viridiplantae; phylum Streptophyta; class Magnoliopsida; order Asparagales; family Amaryllidaceae; genus Agapanthus; species Agapanthus africanus. Next base: position 314,923,939 of record CM057350.1, on the reverse strand, counting down.
TGGATATGTTATATTGGATCGTCGTGTTTGAATAGCCGGGGGGGTTTATGTGAGAAGAGTGTTTTTCATTTTCATTCATGTAAAAACTTGTATGTAATATTCTTTTATTTGGGCACTTCCAGGTTGCGGAAGATTTCACCTTTTGTATATTATTTTCTTTTCCACACTAGGATAGACCCAAGGAGGAGGGCATAGGTAACCGGGTTCTGGAGTCTAGTGGGAGACCAACTCGAGGAGTCGAGTCCGGGTCTCCTAACTCTAGAATTGGTAGGGTTGCTTGCCGCTCTCGTAGGGGTCTAGGGGTGTGGGTTTGGCTATTCATCGCGACCGTGGAATCCGTGTTTTATACTGGCTCGTATTAAAAACACGGACGTCCTAGTATATCCAATGTTTCATATGATTCTTCTGCTGCGATATCTGTGATGTGATCATGTGATGTTCTGTGATAGATACTGTATATAGTATATATGATATATTATATAGACGTTACTTATGTTTTACACCCGCGCTAGCCCTGCCCCGCTCTGCCATTAGTTACCTAACCTAACGGTGCACGAGGGGATATCGAGGCGAATGCGGATGGCATAAGTGTACGTCGTATTTATCTATGATGTTTAGGTACTTAAATGATGGGACTTCATTAATGAGATTAATGAAATAAAAGAAACCTAAAGATGTTGTAGAATCGAATTTCAAAAATAAAAAGGTAGCTACAGTTCTTGCTTTGCACAGCGGTATATGTGATATATCCTGCACCTTATTCGATAAGGAAAGGACCGAGATCTCTTCACCGGGAGTGACTCCTTTAGCAATAACTGGCAGATGCTACAACACTCGGTTTGTTTTTGATTGCTTCTACAAGTTTCTGCTTTGCACAGTGATATATATGATATATCCCGCACCTCATTCGACGAGGAAATGACCGACGATCCCTTCACCGGGAGTGACTCCTTTAGCAAAACTAGAAAAGCCTCAAAAGCACTCCATTTTAAAATCATTTGATTCTACAACGATATCAAGTTCATTACGCAATAGGTTTTCAGAAAAACCTGTCGTAGCCCTCCGTCATTTCAGATAAGTCCTACTTAGTATTCGTGCTACGTTTGTTGACCTCCGTCAAGGCGTAGTGTGCGGTAGCTAACTAGTATTTATCTGCTTATGCATATGATGCAGATTGGATTAGGGTAGTCGTGCGGCCTTGTTGACCTCCGTCAAGGGTCGTGCGGGTGGGTTTAATTCGATCAAGAAATGATGGGTTGAACTTGACTAGTATCCTATGGTTTGTTGACCTCCGTCAAGGTCATAGGACGCTAGGGGCAAAATATTATCGGGAATTTCAAGTGTTGAAATTTGCAATGAGATTGCATACCTTCTATGAGATAGTTGGATCCTGATACCCACTGCGAGTAAGAGTTACTCCTGGGAGAGTTTTATACATTACAATTAGCCGATCAAGTAGGTGTCTAGAAAGGTGTTAACGAGGTTACGCCTCTGAGAAAACGAGGTTTAACATTAATTAGGTTCGTGCGAAAGCACGGGGGACCTCCCTCAAAGTACCGACACTGGCCTAGCTGAAAGTTTGGCGAACTTGTAGTGTGTAATTAATCCCGGCTAGTCTTTCCTTTTAGGGTTTGAAGGAAGATTTGATAAAAACAGTGGGAGCCATCCTGATTAGATAAAACAATAACCAATCTATTCTTGCAAGAGCGCACGCTGAGTGTTTTCTTCTCTCTCTCTCTAGGTAGCGACCGTATCACGCCTTAATCAAGATAATAATACGGATTATTGACCGAACCCGCTTGTTATACTGAGCTGGGGAACGTTGGTCCCGCTCCAACTTATAATTGTTATAAGACAGAGCAGGAAATTGGGGATTACCAGAATTCCCGTGCCGCCCAAACGAAGAGAGTGCATGCTGATGCATCATCTTCGGGTGTGTTCATTACAAAGAAATGTTTCTTAGTATCCTCCGCATCCTGGGTATATGATACCGGATCAGGATCCCAAATATGTAATCTGTTACATAGGGCTGCAAAAAGGTAGAAAAACTGAGAACGGGTGATAAGTTTCATGAGACAGAAAACATGGCAAGTGTTGCAGCCAAGTCTGTTGGTCACTGTCACCCTGTATTACCAATACATTGATTCTGAACAAATGCTATTAGATACCGAACCTGATATACAAATGTAATTCCACGTTGCCCACCCCGGTACTTTCGGGGAGGCGGAAAACGGAATAAAAATCGAATTTTTATGAGCTTAGGCAACATGGACTAGCCTTTAAAGGATCTTTGCTAAACAAAAACTTGCTAAAGCTAACTAGAAACTAGCTAAGTGCTAGAAAGGTTATACCTTTGGTCTTTATGTCCTTCTCTCCTTGCTCCTTAGAGTAGTGGAAGGAGGTCACCTTGTCGTCTTCTCCCGTCAAAGAAAGATCCACCCGAAAGCCTCAACCTTTGGCTTCAACTCCAAGCTAGAAGTAACTAGGGTTCAAGAAGTGCTAGTCCTTCAACCCTAGATGAGAGTAGAGATGATCAAGAGAGGGTTTTTCTCAAGCTCAAGTGTTTCTCAACACATGAGAGGGAGAGAGCTTGAGGGAGAGGAAGAACAAGAGAGAGAAATGAAAATGATAGAATGAGAAAAAATGTGAACCATTCTCACTAATATGTGTATATTATTTTAATTGAATAATTAGCTAGATAATTGTCATGGCTAATCATGACATGACCATTATCATTTCAATTTGCAAGGATCAAAAAGCATCTTTCAAAAGAAATGATGATGGTCAAAGTGTCAACCTAGGTCAACAAGTCAAGGAGGTCAAATGGTCAACAATCATAACCATGCACAATTATTAAACTAATTATCAATTAACTATAATACACACATAAGCAATAGGGTTAATAAAATGACAATAGTCATTAACCCTAAACAAGGTCCTCTCCCTCTGTCTCAAACAACTGTGCATACACACCCGCATTCGTGATCCGAGGAACACGAATACGATGAGAAAAACCAATCCCAAATTATATACTAGGATCCGGCTTAAACCAAAGCCCGCTAGTATAAACTGTCCGGACAGCAAACGTGCACAAGTGCGCGGATGCGAACGAACCCTGTCGCAAAACCATGCGACCTCTACTCATTTTGCCTAAAGGCGAATAGCTCTCTGTGTGGGACTCTAAAGATTCGACACTACGCTGGCAGTGGGTTTAACCACAGACCGCAAGCGGCACTAGCTGTACGTAACGGTCCCCAGGTAGATGTCGATAAGAAGACTGACGAGGTGAACCCCATCTGAACTCCTACTGAGCCTGTATGTGACAATCTCCGTACAGTCCGGTCTGTTCGTCTGATACATCGCATGGCGGGCCTAGGGGGCGGTGAACGTCAGTCCCCTAATAGCGGTACAAGTCGTGTCGGAGTGTAGCCCAGAACACCCTGAGATAACACTGGAAACCTACCAGTATATCTCGCTTGCCCTGGCCAGGGACTACTCGTGTAATGGCTCTCCTGGACACAGCGCGATGTCAACCCCCAATACCGGGAGAGACGAGTCCTGTCTAACCGTCACTGCCTCCAAGTGCTTCGGGACTGCACCCAAAAACTACCTGTTTGCACGACTCCTTTGAGCCGTGGTAGGGTAGTAATCAAAGTGCAGTGGGAACACACTCGAGGCGAAGTGACAGTGTCAAGTCAACGGACTAAGCTGTACTCATGTCACCTGGGAACTGATAACTGACGATAGGCATAATACCAACCAACAGTTCTCGACGAGTCCTGTCCAGTGTACTCGTAACCCAACGAGCACCCGCATACTATCTCAAGTACGACGTACTGACGGCTGTGGGACAGACCGTCTCCCACGCTGGGATGAGAAGCGCATACGCTAGTCTACTCCGGAGTATCGATGCCCTGTCTCGATAGTCCAACGACTAGGGACCTGTATAAGGATGTGCTTATAGATCACCCAGCTCCCACGAGTGTGAGCGCCATCACAACGCTGGTAATCAAGCAAAGATCCTAAGGGCTCTACTAATATGTATATCAGCGATATGCTAAAAGAAACACATGCACATATTAAAGCAGAGACAAACCAAGCAGCATACTACCATTTCAAGCAAGATTGTATATACAACTGTGAATATCCCAAGCTTCCATCAAGTAATATACAAACTAGTATGATACAGTAATGGCCTCTAGGGCATATACACTAACAATCTCCCACTTGCACTAAGGCCATGTACTGGCGTATCGAAGACCTATCATCTCGATCAGCCGCTCGAACTGAGTCTGGGGCAAGGCCTTGGTGAATGGATCTGCAGTGTTATCCTCTGATGCAACTCTCCGGACCTCGATCTCTTGGCGATCCACGATCTCCCTGATCAGGTGATACCGCCTTAAGATGTGTCTGGATTTCTGATGGGACCTGGGTTCCTTCGCTAAAGCTATAGCCCCATTGTTGTCGCAATACAGAGGTATTGGGTCAACAATGGACGGAACCGCCTGAAGTTCTCTCAAGAACTTCCTCATCCAGACAGCTTCTTTTGCGGCATCTGATGCAGCGATGTATTCCGCTTCCATAGTCGAGTCAGCAACGGTTTTCCTGTTTGGAGCTCTTCCAACACACCGCCCCTCCATTGAGGGTAAAGACAAAACCCGACATGGACTTGGAATCATCCTTGTCACTCTGGAAGCTGGAGTCAGCAAAGGCCTCAATCTGCAGGTCTTTTCCGCCATACACCAAGAACATCTCCTTAGTCCTTCTCAGGTACTTGAGAATGTTCTTTACTGCTATCCAATGTTTCTCCCCAGGGTTTGACTGATACCTGCTTACCACACTCAGTGCATAAGCCACATCCGGTCTGGTACACAACATCGCATACATTATAGAGCTTACCGCAGAAGCGTAGGGTATAATAGACATGCGATCCCTCTCCAAATCAGTCTTGGGAGACATCTTTTTGGAGAGGGTGATCCCGTGACAAGCCGGTAGATTACCGCGCTTAGAATCTTCCATACTGAATCTCTTCAGTATAGTGTCGATGTACCTGGACTGCGAAAGTCCTAATATCCTCTTGGATCTGTCACGGTAGATCCGGATACCCAGAATGTATGAGGCATCACCCAGGTCTTTCATGGAGAACCTGTGTGACAAGAACCCCTTGACAGATTGTAGCATAGGAATGTCATTTCCTATTAAGAGAATGTCATCCACGTATAAAACGAGGAATACTACAGTTCTCGCTACAAATCTACAATAGATGCATGGTTCATCTGGATTTTTGATAAAGCCAAATTCCTTGACCGTCTCATCAAAACAGATGTTCCAACTCCGCGATGCCTGCTTTAGTCCATAAATGGACTTGAGCAACTTGCACACCTTTCCGCTGCTCCCACTCTGAATGAAACCCTCTGGCTGATCCATATAGACACACTCTTCTAAATGTCCATTTAGAAAAGCTGTCTTTACGTCCATCTGCCAAATCTCATAATCGTGGAAGGCAGCAATGGCAAGAAGGATCCGAATGGATTTCAGCATAGCTACTGGAGAAAAGGTTTCGTCATAGTCCAAACCAAGTCGCTGACGAAAACCCTTTGGTACCAGTCTAGCTTTATAGGTCTCAATCTGTCCATCTACACCAATCTTCCTTTTGAAGATCCACTTGCATCCTACGGGTTTTACCCCATCTGGAGCAATGTCCAACGTCCATACTTTGTTGGCGTACATGGACTCCATTTCGGTCCGCATTGCATCCAGCCATTTTACCGAGTCGACGCTCTGAATAGCTTGCTGGAAGCTAGTAGGCTCATCAAAGTCTATGATGCAATCCTCTCTATCCCCGTCAATGAGAAAACCGTAGTATCTCTCGGGCGGATGAGACTGCCTACTACTCCTGCGGAGTGGCGTGGGAATGTCCTGATCTTTCGAACCCTCTGGTTCTAGTAAGCTTTCAGTAATAGCTCGTGGTTCTGGAATTTCTTCCTGTTCTATTGCACTCCCACTTAATTCTTTTTCTATGAACTGGTGTTCTAGAAAGTGGGCATGGCGAGAAACAAGGACTTTTTGTTCCTCTTCGCAATAGAAGTAATATCCCTTGGAGCTCTTTGGATATCCCACAAACTTGCACTGTACTGAGCGTGCCTCGAGCTTGTCCGCATGCTGCTTTTTTTACAAAAGCTGGACATCCCCATGTCTTAATGTGATTAAGATAGGGTCTCTTCCCACACCACATCTGATATGGTGTAGTAGGCACAGTCTTAGTTGGAACTCGGTTCAAAAGGTATGCCGCTGATTCTAGCGCATATCCCCAGAACGATCGCGGCAACTCAGCGTTACTCATCATGGACCGTACCATATTCTATAGGGTTCGGTTCCGTCTCTCCGATACACCGTTATGTTGCGGAGTGTATGGAGGAGTAAGCTGAGAGAGAATTCCATTCTCTTTTAAGTAACCCAGGAACTCGGCACTCAAGTATTCACCACCTCGATCAAATCTCAGTGTCTTTATACTTTTGCCTGTTTGTTTTTCTACTTCATTCTTATATTCCTGGAATTTTTCAAAAGTCTCGGATTTATGTTTCATTAAGAAGACATAACCATACCTTGAAAAGTCATCCGTAAAAGTAATGAAGTAAGAATAACCGCTTCGTGCATGTGTAGACATTGGACCGCACACGTCGCTGTGTATGAGTCCCAAGAGCTCGCTCGCTCTTTCTCCGTGTCCAGTAAACGGAGTCTTTGTCATCTTTTCTTTGAGACAGGATTGACAAGTTGCATACGATTGATATTCGAACGGATCCAAATATCCTTCTGCATGTAACTTAGTCAACCTTCTCTCATTGATGTGACCCAGTCTACAATGCCATAAGAAAGTTTTATCGATTTCTGGAGACTTTCTTTTGTGTGCATTCTGGACATTGAAAATCTGTGGCTGGTTTAATACGTATATACCGTTGTTCAATGTACTTGACCCAATCAAAACTTGATTAAGGTGAATGTTCACTACATTACTTACAAATGCAAATTCATAACCTTCTTTAGATAATAAAGATACAGAAATGATATTACAGGTTGCATTTGGTACATAATAACAACTACGCAAAACCAAAAAATGTCCATCCGACAATCCCAGGTGATAGTCCCCCACGGCCTCAGCATCCATGCTAGCACCGTTTGCAACTCTGAGGGTCATGTCACCTGCCTTCAAAACTCTACGCTTTCTCAACGCCTGCAAAGAATTACAGATATGAGATCTTGATCCGGTATCCAATACCCAGGACGTAGAGTTTATTGATAGACAGTTTTCAATAACATACACACCTGAAGCTGAAGCTGCAACTCGCTTCAAATCCTGTGTTCTGGCCTTCCAAGCCTTGCAATCCTGTTTCCAGTGACCACTTTTGTGACAATAGAAGCATTCTTCCTTCCCCACCAGCTTTCCCGCTACCTTTGTTGCTTTTCCTTTTCCCTTCGTATCCACTTTACTGACACCGCCTCTTGGTTTGGCGGGGGCTTTCTTCTTCTTGCCCTTGGCTTTCGCCCTGGACCTTTAGAAGAGGAAGATCCTCCTACAAACAAAGTGGATGTCTCCCTACCCTTCTGTAGGGTGCCCTCAGCAGTCCTCAACATGTTCAGAAGTTCGGAAAGTTCAACCTCCTTTCCTTGCATGTTGAAGTTAAGAATGAACTGGGCGTAAGTGGAAGGAAGGGACTGGAGAATCAAATCAGTATAGAGTTCATTCTCCAACGTGGTCCCAAGGTCCGCGAGCTCCTCAATGTAGCCAATCATCTTAAGCACGTGTTCCGCTACCGATGATCCGACGGCCAACCTTGCCGAAAAAAGCTTCTTCGACACTTCGTATCTTGCGATACGAGACTGCTCTCCATACAGTTCTTTTGTATGGAGAAATATGGACTCTAGGTCCATATTCTCGTGCCTCCTCTGATGTTCGTTGTCCATCGAGGCTAGTATGAGGCATCTGGCCCTCGCACAATCTATCTCCCATGTCTTACGGATTTCTACATCCGCGACGCTGGAGGTGGGACCTAGGACAGGGGGAGCTTTGGTGGTAAGGATATACCCCAACTTGTCGTAAGTGATTGCCATCTTGACATTCCTGAGCCAATCTTTGTAGTTTGGCCCTGTCAATATGTTTTTATCTAGTAATAACTTAAATCCGGTCATGTTGAATGGTCGCTGCAATTAGGAGAGAGAAAAGAAACACTTTAGCATGATACTCTTGCAAGTTTAGAGTGGTTTTTAGTTTGTCTAAACTGGATGGCTCCCACTGTCTCTCGAATCCCTTCTCAAACCGTAAAGAAAGGATTAGTCAGGATCAATCTCACCGTACAATACTTGCTTAACTGTTCAGCCAGGCCAGTGTCGGTACTTCGAGGGAGGTTTTCCAACGCTTTCGCGAAGTTCCTTAATTAAGTAACCTCTTTTCCCTGTGGGCGTAGCCCCGCTAACACCTTTCTAGACACCTACTAAGTTTATAGCATTGATCGTTAAGTGAGAGTTTTCCCGAGGAGTAGCATATACTCACAGTAGGATCGGGATCCAAATATCATCGTGTGATAAAACCGAAGGAATCCTACCAGAATCAACACACTCCAAATGGTATGCAACGCTTGCAAGTTTCAGTACTTATGAAACTCCCGATGTGGATTTTTGCCCCATGCTCTTATGACCTTGACTTTGGCCAAAATATCATAAGTCACATGTCAAGTTCCACCCGTCATTCTCCTGGTTAATTTGGACCCACCCGTACCTACCCTTGACTTTGGCCAAAATGGCAGCACGACTGTCCCAAACCAACGCATCTATCTATGCTGCACATGAATACCCAGTACCTACCAATCACTAGCCTTGACTTTGGCCAAAATACATAGCTTGAATACTTTTTGACCATTCATGTGGAATGACGGAGGGCTACGAATGGTTTTGGCAAAACCGTGAACGTAGTGAACTTGATCTAATCGATGGAACGAGATAGCTTTTAAAAGGAGTGGTTCAAGCTCCGCGTTTAAAAGTTTAGTTTTGAAAAGAACCGAGTGGTTTTCAAAGTGTTCCAATCGACTTTTACTTGGTTTATTTTCTTGCATTAGTTCTTTTAATGCGTTCCATCATTTAATCCTACCATTGCAGAAAACAACTAAAATATGACGTACGCTTATGCCATTCGCATTCGCCACGGGGCCCCGTCATCACCCGTTAGGTTACTTAACTAACGACAGAGCGGGGGCTGGGCTAGCGCGGCTGTAAAACATAAGCAACGCCTAAATAGTTATCATATATAAATATATAGCAATGATAGACATTACAGATCACAGATGAATACATTGGATATACTAGGAATCCGCAATCCGTTCGAGCCTGCAACGAAAAGCGGATTACACGGTCGCGGTGAATAGCCAAAACCCCACCCAAGACCCTTACGGGTGCGGCAAACTACCCGCCAAGTACCCGAAGCGAAGCAACCTCCCTCACCACCGTGAGTAGGCCACTCGGCACTTCGAGATACCCGGTAGTTTGTGCACCCCCTCCATGGGTCTATCCTAGGAGCAAAAACAGTAAAAAAGAATTATACAATGACGGCTACAACCCCGACCCGGTTGTGCGGCCAAACAAATAATAATAATAATATTACATCAATTTACATGTTACAATGAATGAAAGAAAAGGCAACACTCATCTCACATCCACCCCGGCTATTCACCCGCGACAATCCAACCCATTCATATACACATACCAATATCAAACACAGATCACAGATATGTATAACCCCGACTAATCGACATATAGCGATTAGCCGACGTTCAGTATATACAAACATCACAGATATAACCGTCATAGTCAAAGTGTAGTGAAGTTCGGAAAAAAATACGGATTTATAGGCCCCCAAAAATAAATTTCTATTCTGGAAAATCTGGGCACATATAAACCATCTTAAAAATCCTAAAACCAAGCCGTAAGAAAACTGCACCAAACTCGACTCAGTGAAGAGTCCAAACGGCAGCGGTTCCGCGGCAATAGCTTGCTATTGCCGCGGAAACGCGGCGGTTTAGACGAATCACTGGACCGGGTTTGGTGGTTTTCTTTAAAAACCCTGAGACGATTTTTAGTGTATAACAAATTTTGTTTTGACCCGGAAATTTTTTAACAGAAACTAGGGTTTTTGAAAACACGGTTTTTGGATTTTTCGGTTTCGAACTTCGTTACACTTCACTACCTAGCTAGTTTATGTTTAGTTAGGCTCTGATACCACTGTAAGTCCACGTTGCCCACCCCGGTACTTTCGGGGAGGCGGAAAACGGAATAAAAATCGAATTTTTATGAGCTTAGGCAACATGGACTAGCCTTTAAAGGATCTTTGCTAAACAAAAACTTGCTAAAGCTAACTAGAAACTAGCTAAGTGCTAGAAAGGTTATACCTTTGGTCTTTATGTCCTTCTCTCCTTGCTCCTTGGAGTAGTGGAAGGAGGTCACCCTGTCGTCTTCTCCCATCAAAGAAAGATCCACCCGAAAGCCTCAACCTTTGGCTTCAACTCCAAGCTAGAAGTAACTAGGGTTCAAGAAGTGCTAGTCCTTCAACCCTAGATGAGAGTAGAGATGATCAAGAGAGGGTTTTTCTCAAGCTTAAGTGTTTCTCAACACATGAAAGGGAGAGAGCTTGAGGGAGAGGAAGAACAAGAGAGAGAAATGAAAATGATAGAATGAGAAAAAATGTGAACCATTCTCACTAATATGTGTATATTATTTTAATTGAATAATTAGCTAGATAATTGTCATGGCTAATCATGACATGACCATTATCATTTCAATTTGCAAGGATCAAAAAGCATCTTCCAAAAGAAATGATGATGGTCAAAGTGTCAACCTAGGTCAACAAGTCAAGGAGGTCAAATGGTCAACAACCATAACCATGCACAATTATTAAACTAATTATCAATTAACTATAATACACACATAAGCAATAGGGTTAATAAAATGACAATAGTCATTAACCCTAAACAAGGTCCTCTCCCTCTGTCTCAAACAACTGTGCATACACACCCGCATTCGTGATCCGAGGAACACGAATACAATGAGAAAAACCAATCCCAAATCATATACTAGGATCTGGCTTAAACCAAAGCCCGCTAGTATAAACTGTCCGGAAAGCAAACGTGCACAAGTGCACGGATGCGAACGAACCCTGTCGCAAAACCATGCGACCTCTACTCATTTTGCCTAAAGGCGAATAGCTCTCTGTGTGGGACTCTAAAGACTCGACACTACGCTGGCAGTGGGTTTAACCACAGACCGCAAGCGGCACTAGCTGTACGTAACGGTCCCCAGGTAGATGTCGATAAGAAGACTGACGAGGTGAACCCTATCTGAACTCCTACTGAGCCTGTATGTGACAATCTCCGTACAGTCCGGTCTGTTCGTCTGATACATCGCATGGCGGGCCTAGGGGGCGGTGAACGTCAGTCCCCTAATAGCGGTACAAGTCGTGTCGGAGTGTAGCCCAGAACACCCTGAGATAACACTGGAAACCTACCAGTATATCTCGCTTGCCCTGGCCAGGGACTACTCGTGTAATGGCTCTCCTGGACACAGCGCGATGTCAACCCCCAATACCGGGAGAGACGAGTCCTGTCTAACCGTCACTGCCTCCAAGTGCTTCGGGACTGCACCCAAAAACTACCTGTTTGCACGACTCCTTTGAGCCGTGGTAGGGTAGTAATCAAAGTGCAGTGGGAACACACTCGAGGCAAAGTGACAGTGTCAAGTCAACGGACTAAGCTGTACTCATGTCACCTGGGAACTGATAACTGACGATAGGTATAATACCAACTAACAGTTCCTGACGAGTCCTGTCCAGTGTACTCGTAACCCAACGAGCACCCGCATACTATCTCAAGTACGACGTACTGACGGCTGTGGGACAGACCGTCTCCCACGCTGGGATGAGAAGCGCATACGCTAGTCTACTCCGGAGTATCGATGCCCTGTCTCGATAGTCCAACGACTAGAGACCTGTATAAGGATGTGCTTATAGATCACCCAGCTCCCACGAGTGTGAGCGCCATCACAACGCTGGTAATCAAGCAAAGATCCTAAGGGCTCTACTAATATGTATATCAGCGATATGCTAAAAGAAACACATGCACATATTAAAGCAGAGACAAACCAAGCAGCATACTACCATTTCGAGCAAGATTGTATATACAACTGTGAATATCCCAAGCTTCCATCAAGTAATATACAAATTAGTATGATACAGTAATGGCCTCTAGGGCATATACACTAACAACAAAATCATATCAGTCTCTTTATTAGTAAAGAAATGATAAAATTTTGTATTGTTAAATAATATTTTGAACATTTCCTATATCAAAAGTTGATCGGTTCAGGCACGTTATCTAAAAGCATTGACGTTCTAAATCAAACTACAGTTCTTAGTATACGGAACACACAAAAGAGGAAGAGTTCAGAAATGAATGGATCCTTCTTGAGGTATTGTAGATTAGGTCATATCAATGCGACCCGACTAGCTAAGTTGCACAAAGATGCATATTTAAATCTGTTTGAATTTACATTTTGTGAAAACTTGCCGGTCATGTCACAAAGATATAATGACCACAGCTCTGTTTATTTGAATCAGAGAAAGAGTTAATGAACTCTTGGGATGATACATGTTGATGTATGAAGGTCCCCTGTCTACACATGCCAAGACCGGTTCTTTATACTTCATTAAATTCTCTGATGATCTTTCGAGATTCAGACCTATGTTCTTGTTGAAACACAAGTCCGAACCTTTTGAGATATTCACAGAATATAAGTTAGAAGTAGAGAACCAAAATATAGGTATAAGTATTATGTCCTTTGATGTGATCAGGGAGGAGAATACTTGAGCATGGAAATCCTGGACTATTCTAAAGGAGAATGAGATTCTCTCTCAGCATTACTCCTCCGTATACACCATAGCACGATGGTATATCGGGGCGGAGCAATTGCACCCTATTCGATATGGTGCGCTCTATGATGAGTAATACTGAGTTACCTGTTTTCTTTTGAGAATTATGCGCTTGAGAAGCTGCATACCTATTGAATAGAGTTCGAATCAGATCACAGCCTACTACTCCGTATGAGATATGGTATGGGAAGAGCCCATGTCTTAAGCTAGTTAAGATTTGGGGTTGTCCGGCCTATGTCTAAAAGCAAAATCCGGACAAGCTCGAGGCAACCTCAGTTATATAGAACTGGAAAGGTTCCAGCTATGCAAACTACAGCAGATGATTTGGTACAACCAAAGGATTCAATAGATTCCAACGAACCTCAGCCTCTCCGCCGATCTAGTAGGGTTCCTTACCCACCTGAGAGATACTTCGGTTTCTCTATGACAGTGGGAGCGAGGATTGCATCATGAGATGATGACCCAACTATTTTCGAGCAGGCCATCGAGAGTAGGGACTCTGTAAGAATGGCTGGATGCTTAGCGATCTGAGATGGAATCCATGTACACCAACAAAGTATGGACTTTGGTTGCTATATCTGAAGGGTTAAATCCCCATCAGGAGCAAGTATATCTTGAGAAGATTACTTGGTGTAAATGGAAAAGTTGAGATTTTCAAAGCTAGACATGTTAAAGGTTTTCATCATCGACCAGGCGTGGATAATGATGAAACCTTTTTCAGTGGCTATGCTTAAGTCCATCCAGATCCTACTTGCCACGGCTACATACCATGACTACGATATCTGGCGGTTGGGTGTCATGACTGCTTTTCTAAAATGATGTTTTAGAAGAGAGCGTCTGTAAGTACACAGCCAGAGGGCTTCGTAGACAGTGGGAGCAGCGGAAACGTGTACAAGATGCTTTATAAGATTAAAGCAGGCATCGCGGAGTTGGAACATCTGTTTTGATGAGATAGTCAAAGAGTTTGACATCATCAAAATGGTAGATGAACCTTGTATATACAAAAAGGTAGTAGGGAGTATGGTGGTGATCCTCGTAGAGTACGTGGATGACATACTCTTGATAAGAAAGGAGTTTCCTATGCTACGCTCGGTCAATCTCCGCTTATCACAAGGATTCTCCATATATGATCAAAGTGATACCTACTAAATCCTAAGCTTTGGATCTATGAGATAGATCTAATTGGATGTTAGGATACTCACTAGTTGTAGTGAGATGGTATCAATCGATCCTGGGGAGAATCACTGGAAAGGTTCTAGGGTGATAAAGACGACTGAATGCCAGTCACAGGTATTGTCTTTACCCTCAGTAAAGGGACGGTATGTTGGAAGAGTTCCAAGCTAGATACCGTGGCATACTAGACGATTAAGGCTGGATACATCGCTACTTAAGATGCTACCAAAGAGGCTGTCTGGGTGTATATTAGTTCATGCGATGAACTCAGTTCCTCCCATTGTGTGACAATGGGGTTGTGGCTTAAGCCAAGGAACGTCCGTCCCATCAGTGATCCAGACTTATTCTAAGGCAGTATCGCCTGATCATGGAGATGATTGATCTCCAGGGTGATCGAGGTCAGGAGAGCAGACTCAGAGGATAACACGGCGGATCCACTCACAAAGGCCTTTTCCCAGAGAGAGACTTTTATGGGATGGTTGAGTATGAGATACTGCAACCACTGCTACAGATGGCCCTAGTGCAAGTGGGAGATTGTTAGTTATATGTATGCCCTAGAGGCCATTACTGTACATAGAATGTATATTGTAGTGGATGCTGGGACATATATAGGGAGGACTTTCTTGCTCGACATGATAGTATGCTATCTGGTTGCTCTTTACCTTAACGTGTACACTGATTGTCTCTCTGCTACATGTTGGTAAAGCCCTTAGGATGTGTACTTGACTACCTGGACTATGATGCGGATCATACTAGTGGGGACATGGTAGTCCATAAGTACATCCTTCAAGGTCCCTAGTCGTGGGTGTATCGAGACGGGGCATCGATATACCAGTGTAGACTAGCATATTCCTTCTCGACCCATACAGATGGGCGATGGATGATCCAATATCCATTGGTGTTTGACATCAGAGATGATATACGGGTGCTCAGTGGAGACTGGGTACACTGGACGGACTCGCCGAGAACTCCCAGATGGTATTATACCTTACGTCAGATGGCACTTCTCTGGTGACACTGGTACAAAGTAGTCTGTTGACCCGAGATCGTCATAGAGTCTTGTTTGATTCCCACTGTGCTTTGATTTTCACCTTACCACGTCCAAGAGGGCGTGCAAAACGGTGGTTTTTGGGTACAGTCCCGAATCACATGGAGGCAATGAGCGATAGGAGGGGATTCGTCTCTCCCGGTATAGGGAGTTGATGTTGCGCTGTGTTCGATTGGCTATAACCGGAAATCTCTGGCCAGGGTTGCTGAGATTTACTGGTAAGTGTTACCAGTAGTTTCTCGAACTGTTATAGACCTCATATCGATATGACTTATCGAGCTATTGGGGTCTGACGTTTACCACCCCTAGGCAAGATATGCGACATATCAGACGAACAGACCGGACTGTACGGTAAGTGTTACTGGTTGGATTCACAGGAGTGTGAGCGGGCTTGCTCGTCGATCTTCTGATCGCTCAATACCTGGGTGGCCGTTACGTTTAGCAGACCGCTTGCGGCTTGTGGGTGTTTGATATGATCATCACCTGCTGCCGGCGTATTGACGAGTCTTTAGAGTCCTACACAGAGGTTTCCTGGCTCAAGCGAAAAGAAATAGGAGCGCATATGAGATATGTGCGGGACCTAGAATAATGCGTGTATGTGATACCGTATTCTATTCTCGTGAAGAATGTATCGATTGGTTGTATGCGATATAACCTAGTTATCGAATCAAGGATTGATTCGATAAGCCGATACATTGGATATTAGTCGGTCATATGCGATATGACCGGATCGTTAAATCAAGTGTTGATTTAATGATCTAATGTATAATTATATATTTGATATATTTCTTTGCATTAACTAATATTTGTTCACTTTAAATGGATTTTCTCACTTGATGTGCACAATTAGTATATGCGATATATTTTTGTGCACTAGTTTGTATCATGTTTGATGCTACATGCAAACTTGGGTGTATGTTTGTATTAAACCATGGTTAGTTAATGGTTAGGGTTTCATTTGATTTATTTGCTTATTTATTTATTCCTTTATTCTTTTTAGAAAGAAATAAAATGGTGGCTAACTTTGGATTATCTTTGAAGCTTCATGAAGCTTTGAAATGGTTGACCATTTTGTTTCTTTCCTTAACCCTAACCATTCACTTTAACCTTAGTTTATTCTCTACATCTAACCATGGTTGAAATTATGATAAGAATGATCTATTTTCTATTTTCTCATTATTCTTGTCATAATCCTTTTCTTCTTCTTCTTCATCTTCAAAAAGGAAGAAAGCTTGCCTCCATCAATGGCAACTTGAGAAAAAGAGTGAGAAATCCAATTCTAAAGTGAACCCACTTCCTATTTCTTCATCCTCTACCACTTGCCAAGTAGTATAGGGTGTTTTCTTTACAAGTTTTATGGCTTGGTGAAGTTGGAGCTTGATCTTGTGTTGCCTCCACGTAGATCATCTTCGGCATCGAAGTCGACGACCTAGCCCGATCATTTCTTCGATGAAACCACTGCGAGAGCCCGAGATCCAATGATCGCAGCGAGGGGACTTCATCACGGAGCTATGGAGGTGGAGGACCGGATCTACAAAGGTTGTATTTTCGTTCAACTCTAAGTTAAGATGTTAACTATTTATAGTTTTCGCCTAAATTCTAGTTAACGATCCGTATTAGGGTTTGTAGGCACAAGAAAAATTTGAAATTGGCATGGTTGATGCCTTGTGAGACCTCTTGAGTATGCCTAGAAAGCCTACATACACTACCGTGCCAGGAGTCGTCCATTCTAAATACTCTTAGAATGCTGTCTAAGTACCCTTAATTAGGAAACCACCCAAATCTAGATCTAAAACCATAGATCTAGTAACCAGTATGTCTGATATAATGTCCAAGTCCCATGTGGAGAAACCACTGTGTGACGACCAAAGTATAACCGATCGTAGTATAGGAATATCACTTCCTACTCTGTGTATGTCATCCAAATACCATGACATCACACCCAACTACCTTCTCAACAGATCCATCCCCTATTCTGATGAAGTCAAACCTATGACTGTCACATCCGAAATTGATGATCTATCTCCGCTATATCTGCTTTAGTCTATAAATAGACATAAGCCACTTGTCCACCATGCTTCCGCTGCTCCCACTGACCACGACAACCCTCTGGCAGAGTCATATACACGTACACTTCTAAAACTAGTTCAGAACGATGCTATACCCATCCTCCTGCCGGGTCTCACAGTCTGGAACAACAGCAATGGCAAGTCTGGATAAACAAGAACCTCCCTGTCACCGTCCTTGAGGCTACCGGAGTACCTCTCGGATGCCTGAGGTTACCCACCGTATCTGCAGAGTGGCCAATGGAATGTCAAACCAGATTAAATCTATAGGTTCCTATCAAATCTTCAGTAATCATTTGTGGTTCTGGAATCACTTCCAGTTCTACCATACTCCCACTACTGTTTTCTGAAAAAAATCCATTTTTATTAAAACTGTGGCGAGTCTAGAACAATATCACTATTGATCTTCCAGATGGTAGAAAGTCAACCCTCGTCATAGCTTGGGTCAACCCACAAACAGCCATTACAGAAACGTGCCTTGAGTTATCCAGAGTCTGGTTTTAAGCATAAGCCGGACAACTCCCCGTACCTTAACATCGTTAAGATACGAACTGTTCTATATCCAATATAGGACCAGAGGCACGATTTAATTGAACCAGATTCAAATCATGCAGCTGTCTCCAGTGCATGTCAACTAAATGGAAGGAGGCCGATCAGCGTTACTCAACTTAGGAATGCTTCCATTTATGAGTAACCTGAAAGAGAAGCAATTTCTCTTAATCATTACTATTATCTGAATACCATACACAAGTATCTACATCTTCGATCACCTTGAAGAATCCCGATACTTGCAACACCCGGTTCTCTACTTTATTCATATACCTATAACTTCTCAAAATTCGGACCCTGTGCTTCCGCGAAACACCTGTCTAAAAACTAGAGAAGTCATAAGTAAACCGAATATAGTACGAGAACCAACCCCTCTGTCCTCATGGACGCTGGACAACATACAATACTCTGTATAAATCCTTTGAGTCTAATAACTCATTCCCTGTGTGTCGTAGGTTGAAAACTGTACTTATGGTTAAGAAGAATTACACCGCTGTTTAATGCTCCTTACCTAACCATCCACTGATATAGGTAAATGTCATAGACATAATTTCAAAAAGGTATATCTCACTCTATGAAAATAGACGTACAGATATATCAATTTGAAATTGGTGCATAACAACGGATATTCAAATCTAAATATTTGCCGTCCGGCAAACAACCCAGGTGAATTCCTCAAATATCACCGATTACAATGAATCCCGATATAATGAAGATGATCACCCAATTCCCAATAACTTACTTCCACTCATCATCTGTAAAACCATACATATGCGAGAATCATACCTGGTAAATACATACCGTGGAGTAAGTATCTAATCGGGAAATCAGTTTTCTTTTAACAGTACACAGTGAAACTGAAACATTGAAATGTTTCGATGGGGTATCCTGGTATTCCTAGTAATGCCTCTTCCATTATCAGATTCACAACTGTAACCGTATATTTCTTTGCCATCTCTCCACATCCCTTCATATGTCTTTAGTCATTACCTTCTGCACACCCCTTTAGGCCAAATGGTTTTCTTCCTTCCCTACCGTTCGGCACCAGCCTATGGTTTGGAAGAAGACTATCCAATAAGCATAATGGGTGTACTGTCCTAATTCTAGGAGCACTCGCAATGCGAGAGAAGGTGAAGATAAAAGACGACCGAATAAACCTTATTCCTATTTCTCCTGAACCAGAATCCATCCCCGAACTGGAACAAGTTCCTTTCGAGTTCGTATATAACCATACGATGGAATATCCAATAAACTGTGGATCTTCGTAGTGATAAGGAGTGTTATGGAGAAATACAAAGGTGAAGTGGGAGTGGTAATGAAATACCTGGTTTGGTCGTGAATATCAGTCGCAATTTACTTTGCCCTCTTACTAATCCCTTGATATGTCTTTACTTAATACCTTCTGTACACCATCGTTAGGCTAATTGGTTTTCTTCATTCCCTACTGGTCGGCACCTGCCAATGGTTTGGAAGAAGACTATCCAATAAGCATAATGGGTGTACTGTCCTAATCCTAGGAGCACTCGCAATGCGAGAGAAGGTGAAGATAAAAGACAACCGAATAAACCTTATTCCTATTTCTCCTGAACCAGAATCCATCCCCGAACTGGAACAAGTTCCTTTCGAGTTCGTATATAACCATATGATGGAATATCCAATAAACTGTAGATCTTTGTAGTGATACGGAGTGTTCTGGAGAAATACAAAGGTGAAGTGGGAGTGGTAATGAAATACCTGGTTTGGTCGTGAATATCTGTCGCAATTTACTTTGCCCTCTTACTAATCCCTTGATATGTCTTTACTTAATACCTTCTGTACACCATCGTTAGGCTAATTGATTTTCTTCATTCCCTACCGGTCGGCACCTGCCTATGGTTTGGAAGAAGACTATCCAATTTGCGTAATAGGTGTACTATCTCCTAAACCAAGGAGAACTCACAACTTGAGAGAAGGTAAAAGGAAAAGGCAACTGAATAATCCTATCCATTTTCTCCAGAACCGGAAACCATTCTCGAATAAATTCCTTCGAGTTTGTATATAACCATACGATGGTTTTGTCCAATGGAAGTGGACGTTCGTAGTAATACGGGGTGTCCTGGAGAAAAGGGTAAAAGTAGGAGTGGCAATGAGGTTTGCAACTCTGACAATCCAAAAGCCAGTGTTAAAGAAGGTTCGGTTAATTTTGGTCACTGAGTCATAGTCTTAGGGTCGGGTCAATGGTCGCTGCCAAAAAGAGAGAGAAAAAAAACACTCAGCATGCACTCTAACCTAGATCAGAATGGTTACCAATTTATCTAATCTGGAAACCTCCCACTGTACCGTCAAATTCTCCTCCAAACCTGAAAGAAGAATTAGTCGGGATCACCCGAGGAGTAAACCAACTCATCAGTGGGAATCGGGATCCAACTATCATCGCATGATAGCGTGACAGAATCCGCTCACGTTATCACACTCCAGAAGGTATGTGCATATCTGGCAAGTTTCAGTTTCTTTAGAAACTCCCGATGTGATTTTTTCCCCATGCTCTTATGACCTTGACTTTGGCCAACAAATCATAAGTCACATGTCAAGTTCTACCCGTCATTCTCCAGGTTAATTTGAGCCCACCCGCACAAGTCCTTGACTTTGGCCAACAAGGCTATATGACTGCCCCAAACCAACGCATCTATCTATGCTGCATATGAATACTCAATAGCTACCAATCACTATGCCTTGATTTTGGCCAACAAACATAGCTTGAATACTATTGACCACCCATATGAAACGACGGAGGGCTACGAATGGTTTCTGGCGAAAACCTTTAACGTAATGAACTTGATATCGTTGAAGGAACCGGATAGCTTTATAAAAATATAATGACGAAAACCTTTGCTAAAGAGGTCACTCCCGGTGAAGGGATCTCGGCTCTTTCCCCGTAGAATGAGGTGCAGGATATTCCAATTGAATACCACGATGCAAAGCAAAAGTAATCGGCTATAGTGAAGTTATTGCCCTGACGCAAATTTTTGTCCAAGGGGTCACTCCCGGTGAAGGGATCTCGGCCCTTGCCTCGTCGACTGAGGAGCAGGATATTCCAACTGAATACCACTGTGCAAAACAAAAGTGAACATCCTTGCAAATAACAGCTTTTTGAAAAAGTGTTCCAACAACATCAGAATAGGTGTTCTGGGCTACACTCTGACACGACTTATATCGCTATTGGGGGTCTGACGTTACCAGTCCCCTAGGCCCGATATGGGATACTCATAGACGAACGGACCAGACTGTATGTAAACGAGGTTAGGGTTTGATTTGGGTTAAACTTTTCTAGAAGGTTCTAGAAGCTTTGTTTTTGTTTTTGCAAAGATATTTTGCAAGATATTTCCAAACCCAACCCACACCCTTTAACCCTAATTAAGTCTCTACATTGGTTAGCCTATCATCTTTAACCATGGTTGCATAAGTAATTATCACAACATTTCATTATTCATCACAAAAGGATTATTCATTGTTCATCTTCTTCTTCCTTCTTGCAAAGCTTACTAGCCTTTTCTATAGTGATGAAAATGAGTGAGTTAAAGATAATAAATGAGAGCTAAAATCCTTCTTCATCATCCTAATCTATCCTAGCCATTTAGATTAGGGTGTTCACTTCATTTAGTGAGCGAGAGCTTGTGTTAATGAAACTTCAAGGTAGATCATCTTTGTTATCGAAGATCGGAAGCAAGTTTGCATCTTTCTCTTGGTGGAGCCTTTCGAGAGTCCGGAACTTGATGATCGCAGCGAAGGGACCACAACATGGAGCTTATGAAGTGAATGACCGGACTATAAAGGTTGTAATCCCAAACTCTTAGATGTTAAAGTGTTTAACATGCTTTGTTTCGCCTAATCTCTAGTCTAAGATCTTGGTTTAGGGTTGTTCGGCACGGCTAAATTTTAAATCGGGCATGGTTGATGCCTTATAGACCCTTGTGCGTGTGCCTAGTAACCCTACATGAGGGAGGACCTATACCGGTAGAATAGTCTTACTCGACATGATAGTATGCTATCTGGTTTGCCTTTATTATCGTGTACAGGTTTAGGTGACTGTTCACTAATACACGTTGATAGAGCCCTTAGGATCCTGCTTGACTACCAACAGTATGATGGCGATCATATACGTGAGAGTTGGGTGGTCTATAAGCACATCTTTAAAAGTGGTCCCTAGTCGTGGGAGTTTCGAGACAGGACATCGATACAACGGAGTAGACTAGTGTATACAGTCGAGACCCCGACGAGGGGCGGTGGCCGGTCTCACAAGCCACTGGTGTCAGTTGGATCACCTAAGATGTATACAAGTGCTCATTGGGTTATGAGTACACCGGATAGGACTCGCCGGAAACCTGCTAGTTGGTATTATACCTAGCGTCAGATAGCAGTTCCCTGGTGACATGTTTACATGTTAGTTCATCGACCTGAGATCGTCATTTGTCTCGTGTGAGTTCCCACCGTGCTTTGATTTCTACCTTACCATGGCTCAAAAGAGTCATGCAAACAGGTTTTTTTTGGGTACAGTCCCGAGCCACATGGAGGCAAGTGAGCGGATAGGCAGGAGATTCGTCTCTCCCGGTATTGGGGGTGAGATCGCATTGTGTCTAGGAGAGCCATTACATATAGCCCTCGGCTGAGGCAGGAGATTTACTGGTAGGTACTCCAGTAGTATCTCAAGGTGTTCTGGGCTACACTCTGACACGACTTATACCGCTATTGGGGTCTGACGTTACCAGCCCCTAGGCCCGATATGCAATACTCATAGACGAACGGATCAGACTGTATGTATATTGTCACTGATAAGCTCAGTAGGGTTCCAGGATGTGTTCGCTCATCGGCTTCCCTTGAGGTTAGTGCATGGGCAGCCGTTACACACAGCTAGTGCCGCTGACGTGCTTGTGGTTAAACCCACTGCCAGGGTACTGACGAGTCTTTAGAGTCCTCCACAGATAGTTTCCCAAATTCGGGCGAAACGTTGTAGAGGCCGTATGGTTTTATGGCAGGGTTCGAAAATGCACGTGCACTTGTGTACGTGTCATATTTCGGACAGATAATACTGGTTGGCTTTGGTTTAAGCCGGATCCATGTATTATATTGAGTCGGAATATTTTAGTCTCTCGTATTCGTATTCGGTCGGAATACGGATACATGTATGTATATACAGGTGAGAGGTATTCTCGTAATCCGTTACGATAATATTTTAGAAGATGCATTTTTTTTTATTAATCATTTTGGTTTAAATGATTAAATTGGTTTTGGAAAGGGTGACTCATTCTTGGTGAGTCATTACTTTTAGAATGATTACTAATGACTTATGTAATGAGTCATCTAGTGAGTCATTAAGTATTAATGAGTTTTGTTTTGTGGATAGATATTTGAGGAGATATTTGTATTAGATATTTTCTTTTGAAATATAACCTCATATATATTTATTCACAAGAGAAGAAACATAACACAAGTTTATGGGCTTGTTTTTCTTTTGCTCTCTTGATTTTCTTGAGTTCACCATTTCCAATCCTTAGCATCTTCTTCAACCTCCACCCTAACCCTCTCATGCGATGAGAACCCTAGGGTGTTTGAGACAAAGTATTCTACTCGTTCTCTACTTCATCTTGCTTATCTCTTTTAGCAGACTTGATGACCGAGTTGCCTCGGTATAGAGGCGGGAGCCCGTTTAAAGATCCGTTGACGTGGTGCCACCTCAATGAGGAGACGAGAGATCGGAGTTGTTGCGAGGAGCGTGGGATGATGGCTAAAGACCGAAGGACTCGGATCGATCGGTATAGCCTTTCTACCTCTTTACAGTTTGTTAGTTTAGCGTTAATGGAAAGATCCGGGTTATAGTATGCGATAGCGCCAGTTATAAAAGTTTTTGTTCCGCGTTTGGCGTCAGAATGACGGTCGGGGCGCTACCGTAGACTTACATGGTATCAGAGCCATGCCATTAATCTTTACTAACTTGTTCTAACGCGTTTAAAATATCGATCGAACGAAATTTCCAAAACCGCATTTTTCAGGCTAAAGTTTCTGTCGATTTTTAAAACTGGTCTAAAAATCATTTTGAGTATCTCAGAAAATCGAGCAGGCTTTTTTGAGAATACTGTATAAATTTGGTCAACTGTTACCTCTAGAGCGCCGCGGAACCGCCGCACAAGCCATGTATTGGCCGCGGTTCCGCCGCCGTTTTGGAGCAACAGTGCACCATTTTTCTACAGCAGTGTCTTTCATGGGAATTATGGTTTCTGGAATATTTTGTTTGGGCCCAGATTTTGTTTGAGTACTGCAGTTGTACGTGGGGCCCACTTCGGGAAGTTTTGTCGATCGAAATTTTAAATTTGTTAGTTTACAGTACTTACATTATATCTCCGACCGTGAATGTCATTCGAGCGGTAAATTGCGTTTAATTGCTATAGTCCTTTTAGACGGGTTTGCGAACGTGACATTCGCGTTGATGTTCTATGTTGTGCTGTGATGTTGCGGATTTGTCGTGGTGGATAGCAGTGTGCAATGGTAGTGCAGTTTGGATTTATTTGTATATTTGATATTGCGGGACGAGCGTCCAACATGTGAACTGCCGTCACTGCCTGTTTGCATAATATTCTTTTGGGGCACGACCGGGCTGAGGTCGATGTACCCGTTGTACATATTTTTCATTTCTGTACTAGGTTTACCCCGCGACGGAGTGCACGGATAGCCGGATTCTGGAGGGCAACGGGTCTGCATTTCATGGCTTTGAGTGGCAGAGGGCCTTACTCTAGAATTGGCAGACTATTCGCCGCACTCATAGGGGGTACAGATTGACCCAAGGAGGGGTGCTCAAGTTACCGGATTCCGTGAAGTGCAGGGTGGTCCATTCACTATGTTGTAGGGGGCTGCCTCGCTTCAGGTTTTGGCGGGTAACTTGCCGCACCCGTAGGGGTATAGGTTTCATTGCACAGGTTATCCATACGACTAGGGGAACGTCGGGTTTCAGCAGCGGCTCTGTGAAACCCGGGGATCCCAGATTATCTGTATTGTTCTGTGATGCTTATTACTTTTCTGTAATGTTGCATATTATCATGCCTGGAGCGATTATTGTATATTGGTATATATACTAGTAGATGTTGTATATGTTTTGCACCTGCGCTAGTCCAGTCCCCGCTCTATCATTAGTTAAGTAACCTAACGGGTAATGACGGGACCCAGTGGCGAATGCGGATGGCATATACATACATTTTATTTTCGTTCTATTCTGGTGTGATTAATTGATGGGATCGCGTTGATTCTGATCAATGCAAAGGAAAACAAACCTGTTTGGACGTTGTTGGAACAGTTTTAAAAAGTGTTATTACAAAGATGTTTTCTTTTGTTTTGCACAGTGGTATTCAGTTGGAATTGTAGGGTTCCTAGGCACTCAAGTGAGGTCTCCCAAGCCATCTACCATGGCAATTTCAAAAATTATGGTGCCTACAAACCCTAAACTACGGATCGATTGCTAGAAGTCTAGGCGAACAAGAACTAGTTAACACTTGACTAATGAGAAAACGGAAATACAACCTTTGTAGATCCGGTCCTCCACCTCCACGGCTCCGCAACGAGGTCGTCTCCGCTGTCCAAATCAAATCCGGGCTCTAGAGTCGGCTTCGTCGGAGAATGGGCAAGCTAGGTCGTCGATGTCCATGCCGAAGATGATCTACGTCGAGGCATCGCTAGATCAAGCTCACAACTTCACCAAGTCATGAAACTTGTGAAGTAAACACACTCTACTACTTAGCAAGAGGTAGAGGATGAAGAAATAGGAAGTGGGTTAACTTTAGAATTGGATTTCTCACTCAAAAACATCAATCACCATTGATGAGGTAAGCTTTTCTTCACTTGAAGCAAGGAAGAAGAAGAAGAAAATGTTATGATAAGTTATTTAGAAAAAGAAAAGAATAAGAATACTTATCATATTAGAACCATGGTCAAGTGTAGAGAATTAACTAAGGTTAGTTTAATGGTTAGGGTTTAAGATGAAGACAAGAATGGTTACAAAGTCAAAGCTTCATGAAGTTTCAACTAAACTCCAAAATTAGCAACCATTCTTTTCTTATCTAATCAAAATAAATAAATAAATAAATAAGTAATAAAAAGAAAACCCTAATCATTAGATTAACCATGCCTTAATTCATTACACTTAACTATAGTTAAACATGTATCATCAAACATGATACAATCAAGTGTGCAAAAGTATATCACATATACAATGCGCACATCCGAGTGAGAAAATCCATCTTAAGTTAACCGATACTAGTTAACGCAAAGTAATATATCAAATATATAATTATGCATTAAATCATTAAATCAACTCTTGATTTAACGATCCGGTTATGTCGCACACAACCGACTAGTATTCAATATATCGGCTTATCGAATCAACGCTTGAATCGATAACTAGGGTATATCGCATATAACCTAATCGATACATTCATCGCGAGAATGGAATACGGTATCACATACACGCATTATTCTCGGTCCCGCACATATCTCATATGCGCTCCTATTTCGTTTCGCTTGAGCCAGGAAACCTCTGTGTAGGACTCTAAAGACTCGTCAATACGCCGGCAGCAGATGATGATCATATCAAGCATCTACAAGCCGCAAGCGGTCTGCTAAACGTAACGGCAACCCGGGTATTGAGCGATCTGAAGATCGACGAGCAAGCCCGCTCACACTCCAGTGAATCCGACCAGTAACACTACCGTACAGTCCGGTCTGATCGTCTGATATGTCGCATATCTCGCCTAGGGGTGGTAAACGTCAGACCCCAATAGCTCAATAAGTCGTGTCGATATGAGGTCTATAACCATTCGAGAAACTACTGGTAACACTTACCAGTAAATCTCAGCAACCCTGGCCAGGGATTTCCTGTTATAGCCAATCGAACACAGCGCAACATCAACCCCCTATACCGGGAGAGACGAATCCCCTCCTATCGCTCATTGCCTCCATGTGATTCGGGACTGTACCCAAAAACCACCGTTTTGCACGCCCTCTTGGACGTGGTAAGATGGAAATCAAAGCACAGTGGGAACCACACAAGACTCTATGACGATCTCGGGTCAACAGACTACTCTGTACCAGTGTCACCAGAGAACTGCCATCTGATGTGAGGTATAATACCATCTGGGAGTTCTCGGCGAGTCCGTCCAGTGTACCCAGTCTCTACTGAGCACCCGTATATCATTTCTGATGTCAAACACCGATGGATATGGGATCATCCATCGCCCATCTGTATGGGTCGAGAAGGTACACGCTAGTCTACTCTGGTATATCGATGCCCCGTCTCGATACACCCACGACTAGGGACTTTGAAGGATGTACTTATGGACTACCATGTCCCCACTAGTATGATCCGCATCATAGTCCAGGTAGTCAAGTACAGATCCTAAGGGCTTTACCAACATGTAACAGAGAGACAATCAGTATACACGTTAAGGTAAAGTTCAACCAGATAGCATACTATCATGTCGAGCAAGAAAGTCCTCCCTATATATGTCCCAGCATCCACTACAATATACATCCCATGTACAGTAATGGCCTCTAGGGCATACATATAACTAACAATCTCCCACTTGCACTAGGGCCATCTGTAGCAGTGGTTGCAGTATCTCATACTCAACCATCCCATAAAAGTCTCTCTCTGGGAACAGGCCTTTGTGAGTGGATCCGCTGTGTTGTCCTCTGAATCTACTCTCCTAACCTCGATCTCCCTGGAGATCAACCATCTCCATGATCAAGTGATACTGCCTTAGAATATGTCTGGATCACTGATGGGACGGACGTTCCTTGGCATAAGCCACAACTCCATTGTCTCACAATGGTTGGAACATAGTTCATCTCATGAACCTATATACACCCAAACAGCTTCTTTGGTAGCATCTTAAGTAGCGATGTATCCAGCCTTTATCGTCTAGTATGCCACGGTATCTAGCTTGGAACTCTTCCAACGTACCGTCCCTTTACTGAGGGTAAAGACAATGCCTGCGACTGACATTCAGTCGTCCTTATCACCCTGGAACTCTTCCAGTGATTCTCCCCAGGATCGATTGATACCATCTCATTACAACTAGTGAGAATCTTAACTTCCATTTAGATCTATCTCATAGATCCAAAATCCAGGAGTTAGTAGGTATCATTATGATCCTATATGGAGAATCCTAGTGATAAGCGGAGATAGATCGAGCGTAGCATAGGAAACTTCTTCCCTATCAAGAGTATGTCATCCACGTACTCTACGAGGATCACCACCATACTCCCTACTACCTTTTTGTTTATACAAGGTTCATCTACCATTTTGATGATGTCAAACTCTTTGATTAATACATCAAAACAGACGTTCCAACTCCGCGATGCCTGCTTTAATTCTATAAAGCATCTTGCACACGTTTCCGCTGCTCCCACTGTCTACGAAGCCCTCTGGCTGTGTACTTATAGACGCACTCTTCTAAAACATCATTTAGAAAAGCAGTCATGACACCCAACCACCAGATATCGTAGTCATGGTATGTAGCCGTGACAAGTAGGATCTGGATGGACTTAAGCATAGATCCCTGGAAAAAGTTTCATCATGATCCACACCTGGTCAATGATGCAAACCTTTAACTAGTCTAGCTTTGAAAGTCTCAACTTTTCCATGCACACCAAGTAATCTTCTCAAGATATACTTGCTCCTGATGGGGATTTAACCCTTCAGATATAGCAACCAAAGTCCATACTTTGTTGGTGTACATGGATTCCATCTCAGATCGCTAAGCATCCAGCCATTCTTACAGAGTCTTACTCCTGATGGCCAGCTCGAAACTAGTTGGGTCATCATCTCATGATGCAATCCTCGCTCCCACTGTCATAGAGAAACCAAAGTAACTCTCAGGTGGGTGAGGAACCCTACTAGATCGGCGGAGAGGCAGAGGTTCGTTGGTAACTATCGAATCCTTTGGTTCTATCAAATCATCTGCTGTAGTTCTTATAGCTGGAACATTTCCAGTTCTACATAACTGACATTGCCTCGAGCTTGTCCGGATTTTGCTTTCAGACATAGGCCGGACAACCCCAAATCTTAACTAACTTAAGATATGGGCTCTTCCCTTTCCATATCATATATAAAGTGGTAGGCAACTGATTTGATTCGAACCCTATTCAATAGGTATGCAACTTCACAAGTGCATAATTCCCTAAAGGAAATAGGTAACTCAGTAGTACTCATCATAGAGCACACCTTATCATATAGGGTGTATCTGCTCCTCCCCGATAGACCATCGTGCTATGGTGTATACGGAGGAGTAATGCTGAGAGAGAATCTCATTCTCCTTTAAAATAGTCCAAGATTTCCGTGCTCAAGTATTCTCCTCCTTGATCTCATCATAGGACATAATACTTATACCCGTATTTTGGTTCTCTACTTCTAACTTATATTCTGTGAATATCTCAAAAGGTTCGGACTTGTGTTTCAACAGGAACATATGTCTGAATCTTGAGAGATTATCAGAGAATATAATGAAGTATAAAGAACCGGTCTTGGCATGTGTAGACAGGGGACCTACATACATCAACATGTATCATCCCAAGAGTTCATTAACTCTTTCTCTGTTTCCAATAAACAGAGCTATGGTCATCTTATCTTTGTGACATGACTGGCAAGTTTCACAAGATGTAGATTCAAACTGATTTAAATATGCATCTACATGTAACTTCAGCTAGTCGGGTCACATTTATCTGACCTAGTCTACAATACCTTAAGAAGGATCCGTCCATTTCTGAACTCTTCCTCTTATGTGTGTTCTGTATACGAAGAACTGTAGTTTGATTTAGAACATTAATGCTTTTAGATAACGTGCCTGAACCGATCAACTTTTGATATAGGAAATGTTCAAAACATTATCCAACAATACAAAATTATATCCTTTCTTTACTAATAAAGAGACAGATATGATTTTGTATATCAGGTTCGGTATCTAATATCATTCGTTCAGAATCAATGTATTGGTAATACAGGGTGACAGTGACCGACAGACTTGGCTGCAACACTTGCCCCGTTTTCTGCCTCATGAAACTTATCACCCGTTCTCAGTTCTCTACCTTTCTGTAGCCCTATGTAACAGATTACATATCTGGGATCCTGATGTGGTATCATATACCCAGGACGTAAAGGATACTGAGAAACAGTTCTGTATAATGAACAAACCCGAAGATGATGCATCAGCATGCACTCTCTTCGTTTGGGCGGCACGGGAATTCTGGTAATCCCCAATTTCCTACTCTGTCTTATAACAATTATAAGTTGGAGCGGGACCAACGTTCCCCAGCTCAGTATAACAAGCGGGTTCGGTCAATAATCCGTATTATTATCTTGATTAAGGCGTGATATGGTCGCTACCTGGAGAGAGAGAGAAGAAAACACTCAGCGTGCGCTCTGTCAAGAATAGATTGGTTTTTAATTTATCTAATCAGGATGGCTCCCACTGCTTTTTATCAAATCTTCCTTCAAACCCTAAAAGGAAAGACTAGCCGGGATTAATTACACACTACAAGTTCGCCAATCTTTCAGCCAGGCCAGTGTCGGTACTTTGAGGGAGGTCCCCCGTGCTTTCGCACGAACCTAATTAATGTAAACCTCGTTTTCCCAGAGGCGTAACCTCGTTAACACCTTTCTAGACACCTACTTGATCGGCTAATTGTAATGTATAAAACTCTCCCAGGAGTAACTCTTACTCGCAGCGGGTATCGGGATCCAACTATCTCATAGAAGGTATGCAATCTCATTGCAAATTTCAACACTTGAAATTCCCGATAATGTTTTGCCCCTAGCAGCTTATGACCTTGGCTAAGGTCAACAAATCATAAGTGCTAGCCAAGTTCAACCCGTCATTTCCCGATTGAATTAAACCCACCCGCACGACCCTTGGCTAAGGTCAACAAAGTCGCACGACTACCCTAACTCAATCGCATCATATGCTTATACAGATAAACACTAATCAGCTACCGCACACTACGCCTTGGCTTAGGTCAACAAACGTAGCATGAATACTAACCAGTACTTATCTGAAATGACGGAGGGCTACGACAGGTTTTTCTGAAAACCTATTGCGTAATGAACTTGATATCGTTGTAGGATCGAATGAATTTTGAAATGGAGTGTTTTTGATGCTTTTCTAGTTTTGCTAAGGAGTCACTCCCGGTGAAGGGATCGTCGGTCATTTCCTCGTCGAATGAGGTGCGGGATATATCATATATATCACTGTGCAAAGCAAAAACTCTTAAAAGCAATCAAAAGACAAACCGAATGTGTAGCATCTGCCAGTTATTGCTAAAGGAGCCACTCCCGGTGAAGGGATCTCGGTCCTTTCCTCATCGAATAAGGTGCAGGATATATCACATATACCGCTATGCAAAGCAAGAACTGTAGCTACCTGTTTTAATTTTGAAATTCGATTCTACAACATCTTAGGTTTCTTTTATTTCATTAATCACATTAATGAAGTCCCATCATTTAAATACCTAAACATCACAGATAAATACGACGTACACTTATGCCATCCGCATTCGCCTCGATGTCCCCTCGTGCACCGTTAGGTTAGGTAACTAACGGCAGAGCAGGGCAGGGCTAGCACGGGTGTAAAACATAAGTAACGTCTATATAATATATCATATATACTATATACTGTATCTATCACAGAACATCACATGATCTCATCACAGATATCGCAGCAGAAGAAACATATGAAATATTGGATATACTAGGGCGTCCGTGTTTTCAATACGAGCCAGTATAAAACACGGATTCCACGGTCGTGATGAATAGCCAAACCCACACCCCTAGACCCCTACGAGAGCGGCAAGCAACCCTGCCAATTCTAGAGTTAGGAGACCCGGACTCGACTCCTCGAGTTGGTCTCCCACTGGACTCCAGAACCCGGTTACTTGTGCTCCCCTCCTTGGGTCTATCCTAGTGCGGAAAAGTAAATAATATACAAGAGGTGACAACTTCCGCAACCTGGAAGCGCCCCAATAAAAGAATATTACATACAAGTTTTTACATGAATGAAAATGAAAAACACTCATCTCACATAAAAAACCCCGGCTATTCAAACACGACGATCCAATATAACATATCCAGCAACACATAACATCACATGTCATCAACGTAAGTAAATATGTCCATCCCAATTGTCGTTGGCATATAGCAACGAAACCGGCGATATCACATATTACACTTACGGTCACAGAAAAGAAAGTGTAAAACTACAACAGTTGGAATCAGCAATCTCTTCAGACAACGCATGCCTGACCAAATGAATTCTTTAGACATCGCATGCCTAACAATTATAAACCCCGCATTTTAGTCTCAAAATCGAAAACTCTTTTCAATATCAAGTCGGGCAATTCAACAAGATTCCCGACATCCTGATCGAATGCTCGTCGCAAACTTCAGTAGACGGCCGCACCCCTGATACCGTCGACGAAGTGCACCAAGGCGGAACACCGCTACCGCGAGCACCCGGACGGATGCTTTCGGCGACGGGGTTCTCCTACAGTCACTTGGTCGGGGCTATGGAGTGAAGCTGTCTATTAAGTTTACCCGGCGAGTATCCGCGTACGCTACGTGATTGCGACGGACTTTTGATCACATCAAAATTCCATGGCAACCGATCAAGTGAGACTAAACTGCTACGTTTATAACATTCATTTAGTTATCTCATAACTACTTGTGAATTCCAATTATTGTATCCCATTCCAGATAAAATAGAAAATGTTAAACTTTCCGATCGAACATTCTAACACCCAACTTTTCCCGATACAGATCAACACATGAAATAAGTCTAACAACATTCCGTTCGTACCTCAGTACCAACGATCCAGCCGTAGAAGGGTCAAGCCAACGCCTCACATGTGGCACGCCGTACTGCCCCAAACCCGAAGGTTCAAAGGGCAGTTCAAGACGGTCACATAATCGAGTTAAGGTTTGTGTCTTCTAGAGGGACCATCGCGTTACTTGCACTACTTAGAACGTCGTTAAACTACGGAAAAATCCAACACTTGGAAATTTCCCGACAGGGGAAAAATTGGGTATTTATATCCGGTCGAACTTTTTAACATATTCTAAAATTTATCCGGAAAGCCACACAGACAAAATTTGATACCCCGATCGAAACACCGAATTCCCATAACAACTGCAGAAAAATCAACTCTTGAAAAAATATCAAAAATACCCAGGAAAACCAACACAGCACAATATGAATTACTGTAGAAATTTGGATGCGAAAAACGACAAATTGGCCGCGCTTCCGCCGCACGAGCCATGCTCGTGCCGCGGAAACGCGGCGCACTGTTGTGATTAGGCAACCGAATTTTACAGTTTCTCATAGAATTGCCTGCTGATTTTTCTGAATATTTTTAATGTTGAAAAATCCCAGATTTTAAAAATTGGACAGAGAGCATGTTTGTTTTGGACTTTCGGGTTCGATCGGACTTCAAATTCCGTCCAGACTTCGCCTAAGGCTCTAGCTAGGCTCTGATACCACTGTAGGGTTCCTAGGCACTCAAGTGAGGTCTCCCAAGCAATCTACCATGGCAATTTCAAAAATTATGGTGCCTACAAACCCTAAACTACGGATCGATTGATAGAAGTCTAGGCGAACAAGAACTAGTTAACACTTGACTAATGAGAAAACGGAAATACAACCTTTGTAGATCCGGTCCTCCACCTCCACGGCTCCGCAACGAGGTCGTCTCCGCTGTCCAAATCAAATCCGGGCTCTAGAGTCGGCTTCGTCGGAGAATGGGCAAGCTAGGTCGTCGATGTCCATGCCGAAGATGATCTACGTCGAGGCATCGCTAGATCAAGCTCACAACTTCACCAAGTCATGAAACTTGTGAAGTAAACACACTCTACTACTTAGCAAGAGGTAGAGGATGAAGAAATAGGAAGTGGGTTAACTTTAGAATTGGATTTCTCACTCAAAAACATCAATCACCATTGATGAGGTAAGCTTTTCTTCACTTGAAGCAAGGAAGAAGAAGAAGAAAATGTTATGATAAGTTATTTAGAAAAAGAAAAGAATATGAATACTTATCATATTAGAACCATGGTCAAGTGTAGAGAATTAACTAAGGTTAGTTTAATGGTTAGGGTTTAAGATGAAGACAAGAATGGTTACAAAGTCAAAGCTTCATGAAGTTTCAACTAAACTCCAAAATTAGCAACCATTCTTTTCTTATCTAATCAAAATAAATAAATAAATAAATAAGTAATAAAAAGAAAACCCTAATCATTAGATTAACCATGCCTTAATTCATTACACTTAACTATAGTTAAACATGTATCATCAAACATGATACAATCAAGTGTACAAAAGTATATCACATATACAATGCGCACATCCGAGTGAGAAAATCCATCTTAAGTTAACCGATACTAGTTAACGCAAAGTAATATATCAAATATATAATTATGCATTAAATCATTAAATCAACTCTTGATTTAACGATCCGGTTATGTCGCACACAACCGACTAGTATTCAATATATCGGCTTATCGAATCAACGCTTGAATCGATAACTAGGGTATATCGCATATAACCTAATCGATACATTCATCGCGAGAATGGAATACGGTATCACATACACGCATTATTCTCGGTCCCGCACATATCTCATATGCGCTCCTATTTCGTTTCGCTTGAGCCAGGAAACCTCTGTATAGGACTCTAAAGACTCGTCAATACGCCGGCAGCAGATGATGATCATATCAAGCATCCACAAGCCGCAAGCGGTCTGCTAAACGTAACGGCCACCCGGGTATTGAGCGATCTGAAGATCGACGAGCAAGCCAGCTCACACTCCAGTGAATCCGACCAGTAACACTACCGTACAGTCCGGTCTGATCGTCTGATATGTCGCATATCTCGCCTAGGGGTGGTAAACGTCAGACCCCAATAGCTCAATAAGTCGTGTCGATATGAGGTCTATAACCATTCGAGAAACTACTGGTAACACTTACCAGTAAATCTCAGCAACCCTGGCCAGGGATTTCCTGTTATAGCCAATCGAACACAGCGCAACATCAACCCCCTATACCGGGAGAGACGAATCCCCTCCTATCGCTCATTGCCTCCATGTGATTCAGGACTGTACCCAAAAACCACCGTTTTGCACGCCCTCTTGGACGTGGTAAGATGGAAATCAAAGCACAGTGGGAACCACACAAGACTCTATGACGATCTCGGGTCAACAGACTACTCTGTACCAGTGTCACCAGAGAACTGCCATCTGACGTGAGGTATAATACCATCTGGGAGTTCTCGGCGAGTCCGTCCAGTGTACCCAGTCTCTACTGAGCACCCGTATATCATCTCTGATGTCAAACACCGATGGATATGGGATCATCCATCGCCCATCTGTATGGGTCGAGAAGGTACACGCTAGTCTACTCTGGTATATCGATGCCCCGTCTCGATACACCCACGACTAGGGACTTTGAAGGATGTACTTATGGACTACCATGTCCCCACTAGTATGATCCGCATCATAGTCCAGGTAGTCAAGTACAGATCCTAAGGGCTTTACCAACATGTAACAGAGAGACAATCAGTATACACGTTAAGGTAAAGTTCAACCAGATAGCATACTATCATGTCGAGCAAGAAAGTCCTCCCTATATATGTCCCAGCATCCACTACAATATACATCCCATGTACAGTAATGGCCTCTAGGGCATACATATAACTAACAATCTCCCACTTGCACTAGGGCCATCTGTAGCAGTGGTTGCAGTATCTCATACTCAACCATCCCATAAAAGTCTCTCTCTGGGAACAGGCCTTTGTGAGTGGATCCGCTGTGTTGTCCTCTGAATCTACTCTCCTAACCTCGATCTCCCTGGAGATCAACCATCTCCATGATCAAGTGATACTGCCTTAGAATATGTCTGGATCACTGATGGGACGGACGTTCCTTGGCATAAGCCACAACTCCATTGTCTCACAATGGTTGGAACATAGTTCATCTCATGAACCTATATACACCCAAACAGCTTCTTTGGTAGCATCTTAAGTAGCGATGTATCCAGCCTTTATCGTCTAGTATGCCACGGTATCTAGCTTGGAACTCTTCCAACGTACCGTCCCTTTACTGAGGGTAAAGACAATGCCTGCGACTGACATTCAGTCGTCCTTATCACCCTGGAACTCTTCCAGTGATTCTCCCCAGGATCGATTGATACCATCTCATTACAACTAGTGAGAATCTTAACTTCCATTTAGATCTATCTCATAGATCCAAAATCCAGGAGTTAGTAGGTATCATTATGATCCTATATGGAGAATCCTAGTGATAAGCGGAGATAGATCGAGCGTAGCATAGGAAACTTCTTCCCTATCAAGAGTATGTCATCCACGTACTCTACGAGGATCACCACCATACTCCCTACTACCTTTTTGTTTATACAAGGTTCATCTACCATTTTGATGATGTCAAACTCTTTGATTAATACATCAAAACAGACGTTCCAACTCCGCGATGCCTGCTTTAATTCTATAAAGCATCTTGCACACGTTTCCGCTGCTCCCACTGTCTACGAAGCCCTCTGGCTGTGTACTTATAGACGCACTCTTCTAAAACATCATTTAGAAAAGCAGTCATGACACCCAACCACCAGATATCGTAGTCATGGTATGTAGCCGTGACAAGTAGGATCTGGATGGACTTAAGCATAAATCCCTGGAAAAAGTTTCATCATGATCTACACCTGGTCAATGATGCAAACCTTTAACAAGTCTAGCTTTGAAAGTCTCAACTTTTCCATGCACACCAAGTAATCTTCTCAAGATATACTTGCTCCTGATGGGGATTTAACCCTTCAGATATAGCAACCAAAGTCCATACTTTGTTGGTGTACATGGATTCCATCTCAGATCGCTAAGCATCCAGCCATTCTTACAGAGTCTTACTCCTGATGGCCAGCTCGAAACTAGTTGGGTCATCATCTCATGATGCAATCCTCGCTCCCACTGTCATAGAGAAACCAAAGTAACTCTCAGGTTGGTGAGGAACCCTACTAGATCGGCGGAGAGGCAGAGGTTCGTTGGTAACTATCGAATCCTTTGGTTCTATCAAATCATCTGCTGTAGTTCTTATAGCTGGAACATTTCCAGTTCTACATAACTGACATTGCCTCGAGCTTGTCCGGATTTTGCTTTCAGACATAGGCCGGACAACCCCAAATCTTAACTAACTTAAGATATGGGCTCTTCCCTTTCCATATCATATATGAAGTGGTAGGCAACTGATTTGATTCGAACCCTATTCAATAGGTATGCAACATCACAAGTGCATAATTCCCTAAAGGAAATAGGTAACTCAGTAGTACTCATCATAGAGCACACCTTATCATATAGGGTGTATCTGCTCCTCCCCGATAGACCATCGTGCTATGGTGTATACGGAGGAGTAATGCTGAGAGAGAATCTCATTCTCCTTTAAAATAGTCCAAGATTTCCGTGCTCAAGTATTCTCCTCCTTGATCTCATCATAGGACATAATACTTATACCCGTATTTTGGTTCTCTACTTCTAACTTATATTCTGTGAATATCTCAAAAGGTTCGGACTTGTGTTTCAACAGGAACATATGTCTGAATCTTGAGAGATTATCAGAGAATATAATGAAGTATAAAGAACCGGTCTTGGCATGTGTAGACAGGGGACCTACATACATCAACATGTATCATCCCAAGAGTTCATTAACTCTTTCTCTGTTTCCAATAAACAGAGCTATGGTCATCTTATCTTTGTGACATGACTGGCAAGTTTCACAAGATGTAGATTCAAACTGATTTAAATATGCATCTACATGTAACTTCAGCTAGTCGGGTCACATTTATCTGACCTAGTCTACAATACCTTAAGAAGGATCCGTCCATTTCTGAACTCTTCCTCTTATGTGTGTTCTGTATACGAAGAACTGTAGTTTGATTTAGAACATTAATGCTTTTAGATAACGTGCCTGAACCGATCAACTTTTGATATAGGAAATGTTCAAAACATTATCCAACAATACAAAATTATATCCTTTCTTTACTAATAAAGAGACAGATATGATTTTGTATATCAGGTTCGGTATCTAATATCATTCGTTCAGAATCAATGTATTGGTAATACAGGGTGACAGTGACCGACAGACTTGGCTGCAACACTTGCCCCGTTTTCTGCCTCATGAAACTTATCACCCGTTCTCAGTTCTCTACCTTTCTGTAGCCCTATGTAACAGATTACATATCTGGGATCCTGATGTGGTATCATATACCCAGGACGTAAAGGATACTGAGAAACAGTTCTGTATAATGAACAAACCCGAAGATGATGCATCAGCATGCACTCTCTTCGTTTGGGCGGCACGGGAATTCTGGTAATCCCCAATTTCCTACTCTGTCTTATAACAATTATAAGTTGGAGCGGGACCAACGTTCCCCAGCTCAGTATAACAAGCGGGTTCGGTCAATAATCCGTATTATTATCTTGATTAAGGCGTGATATGGTCGCTACCTGGAGAAAGAGAGAAGAAAACACTCAGCGTGCGCTCTGTCAAGAATAGATTGGTTTTTAATTTATCTAATCAGGATGGCTCCCACTGCTTTTTATCAAATCTTCCTTCAAACCCTAAAAGGAAAGACTAGCCGGGATTAATTACACACTACAAGTTCGCCAATCTTTCAGCCAGGCCAGTGTCGGTACTTTGAGGGAGGTCCCCCGTGCTTTCGTACGAACCTAATTAATGTAAACCTCGTTTTCCCAGAGGCGTAACCTCGTTAACACCTTTCTAGACACCTACTTGATCGGCTAATTGTAATGTATAAAACTCTCCCAGGAGTAACTCTTACTCGCAGCGGGTATCGGGATCCAACTATCTCATAGAAGGTATGCAATCTCATTGCAAATTTCAACACTTGAAATTCCCGATAATGTTTTGCCCCTAGCAGCTTATGACCTTGGCTAAGGTCAACAAATCATAAGTGCTAGCCAAGTTCAACCCGTCATTTCCCGATTGAATTAAACCCACCCGCACGACCCTTGGCTAAGGTCAACAAAGTCGCACGACTACCCTAACTCAATCGCATCATATGCTTATACAGATAAACACTAATCAGCTACCGCACACTACGCCTTGGCTTAGGTCAACAAACGTAGCACGAATACTAACCAGTACTTATCTGAAATGACGGAGGGCTACGACAGGTTTTTCTGAAAACCTATTGCGTAATGAACTTGATATCGTTGTAGGATCGAATGAATTTTGAAATGGAGTGTTTTTGATGCTTTTCTAGTTTTGCTAAAGGAGTCACTCCCGGTGAAGGGATCGTCGGTCCTTTCCTCGTCAAATGAGGTGCGGGATATATCATATATATCACTGTGCAAAGCAAAAACTCTTAAAAGCAATCAAAAGACAAACCGAATGTGTAGCATCTGCCAGTTATTGCTAAAGGAGTCACTCCCGGTGAAGGGATCTCGGTCCTTTCCTCATCGAATAAGGTGCAGGATATATCACATATACCGCTATGCAAAGCAAGAACTGTAGCTACCTGTTTTAATTTTGAAATTCGATTCTACAACATCTTAGGTTTCTTTTATTTCATTAATCACATTAATGAAGTCCCATCATTTAAATACCTAAACATCACAGATAAATACGACGTACACTTATGCCATCCGCATTCGCCTCGATGTCCCCTCGTGCACCGTTAGGTTAGGTAACTAACGGCAGAGCAGGGCAGGGCTAGCACGGGTGTAAAACATAAGTAACGTCTATATAATATATCATATATACTATATACTGTATCTATCACAGAACATCACATGATCTCATCACAGATATCGCAGCAGAAGAAACATATGAAATATTGGATATACTAGGACGTCCGTGTTTTCAATACGAGCCAGTATAAAACACGGATTCCACGGTCGTGATGAATAGCCAAACCCACACCCCTAGACCCCTACGAGAGCGGCAAGCAACCCTGCCAATTCTAGAGTTAGGAGACCCGGACTCGACTCCTCGAGTTGGTCTCCCACTGGACTCCAGAACCCGGTTACTTGTGCTCCCCTCCTTGGGTCTATCCTAGTGCGGAAAAGTAAATAATATACAAGAGGTGACAACTTCCGCAACCTGGAAGCGCCCCAATAAAAGAATATTACATACAAGTTTTTACATGAATGAAAATGAAAAACACTCATCTCACATAAAAACCCCCGGCTATTCAAACACGACGATCCAATATAACATATCCAGCAACACATAACATCACATGTCATCAACGTAAGTAAATATGTCCATCCCAATTGTCGTTGGCATATAGCAACGAAACCGGCGATATCACATATTACACTTACGGTCACAGAAAAGAAAGTGTAAAACTACAACAGTTGGAATCAGCAATCTCTTCAGACAACGCATGCCTGACCAAATGAATTCTTTAGACATCGCATGCCTAACAATTATAAACCCCGCATTTTAGTCTCAAAATCGAAAACTCTTTTCAATATCAAGTCGGGCAATTCAACAAGATTCCCGACATCCTGATCGAATGCTCGTCGCAAACTTCAGTAGACGGCCGCACCCCTGATACCGTCGACGAAGTGCACCAAGGCGGAACACCGCTACCGCGAGCACCCGGACGGATGC
Source organism: Agapanthus africanus (assembly GCA_030015575.1). NCBI lineage: Eukaryota > Viridiplantae > Streptophyta > Magnoliopsida > Asparagales > Amaryllidaceae > Agapanthus > Agapanthus africanus. The sequence continues at coordinate 314,883,435 of CM057350.1, read as the reverse complement.
TTTCGGCGACGGGGTTCTCCTACAGTCACTTGGTCGGGGCTATGGAGTGAAGCTGTCTATTAAGTTTACCCGGCGAGTATCCGCGTACGCTACGTGATTGCGACGGACTTTTGATCACATCAAAATTCCATGGCAACCGATCAAGTGAGACTAAACTGCTACGTTTATAACATTCATTTAGTTATCTCATAACTACTTGTGAATTCCAATTATTGTATCCCATTCCAGATAAAATAGAAAATGTTAAACTTTCCGATCGAACATTCTAACACCCAACTTTTCCCGATACAGATCAACACATGAAATAAGTCTAACAACATTCCGTTCGTACCTCAGTACCAACGATCCAGCCGTAGAAGGGTCAAGCCAACGCCTCACATGTGGCACGCCGTACTGCCCCAAACCCGAAGGTTCAAAGGGCAGTTCAAGACGGTCACATAATCGAGTTAAGGTTTGTGTCTTCTAGAGGGACCATCGCGTTACTTGCACTACTTAGAACGTCGTTAAACTACGGAAAAATCCAACACTTGGAAATTTCCCGACAGGGGAAAAATTGGGTATTTATATCCGGTCGAACTTTTTAACATATTCTAAAATTTATCCGGAAAGCCACACAGACAAAATTTGATACCCCGATCGAAACACCGAATTCCCATAACAACTGCAGAAAAATCAACTCTTGAAAAAATATCAAAAATACCCAGGAAAACCAACACAGCACAATATGAATTACTGTAGAAATTTGGATGCGAAAAACGACAAATTGGCCGCGCTTCCGCCGCACGAGCCATGCTCGTGCCGCGGAAACGCGGCGCACTGTTGTGATTAGGCAACCGAATTTTACAGTTTCTCATAGAATTGCCTGCTGATTTTTCTGAATATTTTTAATGTTGAAAAATCCCAGATTTTAAAAATTGGACAGAGAGCATGTTTGTTTTGGACTTTCGGGTTCGATCGGACTTCAAATTCCGTCCAGACTTCGCCTAAGGCTCTAGCTAGGCTCTGATACCACTGTAGGGTTCCTAGGCACTCAAGTGAGGTCTCCCAAGCAATCTACCATGGCAATTTCAAAAATTATGGTGCCTACAAACCCTAAACTACGGATCGATTGATAGAAGTCTAGGCGAACAAGAACTAGTTAACACTTGACTAATGAGAAAACGGAAATACAACCTTTGTAGATCCGGTCCTCCACCTCCACGGCTCCGCAACGAGGTCGTCTCCGCTGTCCAAATCAAATCCGGGCTCTAGAGTCGGCTTCGTCGGAGAATGGGCAAGCTAGGTCGTCGATGTCCATGCCGAAGATGATCTACGTCGAGGCATCGCTAGATCAAGCTCACAACTTCACCAAGTCATGAAACTTGTGAAGTAAACACACTCTACTACTTAGCAAGAGGTAGAGGATGAAGAAATAGGAAGTGGGTTAACTTTAGAATTGGATTTCTCACTCAAAAACATCAATCACCATTGATGAGGTAAGCTTTTCTTCACTTGAAGCAAGGAAGAAGAAGAAGAAAATGTTATGATAAGTTATTTAGAAAAAGAAAAGAATATGAATACTTATCATATTAGAACCATGGTCAAGTGTAGAGAATTAACTAAGGTTAGTTTAATGGTTAGGGTTTAAGATGAAGACAAGAATGGTTACAAAGTCAAAGCTTCATGAAGTTTCAACTAAACTCCAAAATTAGCAACCATTCTTTTCTTATCTAATCAAAATAAATAAATAAATAAATAAGTAATAAAAAGAAAACCCTAATCATTAGATTAACCATGCCTTAATTCATTACACTTAACTATAGTTAAACATGTATCATCAAACATGATACAATCAAGTGTACAAAAGTATATCACATATACAATGCGCACATCCGAGTGAGAAAATCCATCTTAAGTTAACCGATACTAGTTAACGCAAAGTAATATATCAAATATATAATTATGCATTAAATCATTAAATCAACTCTTGATTTAACGATCCGGTTATGTCGCACACAACCGACTAGTATTCAATATATCGGCTTATCGAATCAACGCTTGAATCGATAACTAGGGTATATCGCATATAACCTAATCGATACATTCATCGCGAGAATGGAATACGGTATCACATACACGCATTATTCTCGGTCCCACACATATCTCATATGCGCTCCTATTTCGTTTCGCTTGAGCCAGGAAACCTCTGTGTAGGACTCTAAAGACTCGTCAATACGCCGGCAGCAGATGATGATCATATCAAGCATCCACAAGCCGCAAGCGGTCTGCTAAACGTAACGGCCATCCGGGTATTGAGCGATCTGAAGATCGACGAGCAAGCCCGCTCACACTCCAGTGAATCCGACCAGTAACACTACCGTACAGTCCGGTCTGATCGTCTGATATGTCGCATATCTCGCCTAGGGGTGGTAAACGTCAGACCCCAATAGCTCAATAAGTCGTGTCGATATGAGGTCTATAACCATTCGAGAAACTACTGGTAACACTTACCAGTAAATCTCAGCAACCCTGGCCAGGGATTTCCTGTTATAGCCAATCGAACACAGCGCAACATCAACCCCCTATACCGGGAGAGACGAATCCCCTCCTATCGCTCATTGCCTCCATGTGATTCGGGACTGTACCCAAAAACCACCGTTTTGCACGCCCTCTTGGACGTGGTAAGATGGAAATCAAAGCACAATAGGAACCACACAAGACTCTATGACGATCTCGGGTCAACAGACTACTCTGTACCAGTGTCACCAGAGAACTGCCATCTGACGTGAGGTATAATACCATCTGGGAGTTCTCGGCGAGTCCGTCCAGTGTACCCAGTCTCTACTGAGCACCCGTATATCATCTCTGATGTCAAACACCGATGGATATGGGATCATCCATCGCCCATCTGTATGGGTCGAGAAGGTACACGCTAGTCTACTCTGGTATATCGATGCCCCGTCTCGATACACCCACGACTAGGGACTTTGAAGGATGTACTTATGGACTACCATGTCCCCACTAGTATGATCCGCATCATAGTCCAGGTAGTCAAGTACAGATCCTAAGGGCTTTACCAACATGTAACAGAGAGACAATCAGTATACACGTTAAGGTAAAATTCAACCAGATAGCATACTATCATGTCGAGCAAGAAAGTCCTCCCTATATATGTCCCAGCATCCACTACAATATACATCCCATGTACAGTAATGGTCTCTAGGGCATACATATAACTAACAGGAATATCCTGCACCTCATTCGACGAGGCAAGGGCCGAGATCCCTTCACCGGGAGTGACTCCTTGGGCAGAAGTTTGCATCAGGATAATAACTTCACTATAGTCGATTACATGTTGCTTTGCATCGCGGTATTCAGTTGGAATATCCTGCACCTCATTCCACGAGGAAAGAGCCGAGATCCCTTCACCGGGAGTGACCTCTTTAGCAAAGGTTTTCGCCACTATATTTTTATAAAAAGCTATCAGGTTCCTTCAGCGAGATCAAGTTCATTACGTTAAAGGTTTTTCGCCAAAAACCAGCCGTAGCCCTCCGTCATTTCATATGAATGGTCAGTAGTATTCAAGCTATGTTGATTTGGCCCTTAGTCAAGACATAGTGATTGGTAGCTGCTGGGGTGTTCACATGTTGCATAGATGAAAGGTTTACCTAGCACCTCATGAAGGGTTTGGAAGCATCACATGTACCAAAGGTGGAGTCTTTAGGGTGCTAAGTTAACAAATATCGGATCGTTCCTAGAAAATTAGGGTTTCTAAAATTTTCACATCAACATATGAAAGAATAGATGGGGTTTAGAGAGTACAACTTTTGTAGCTCCCTACGCTAAACTCCTCGGCTACTTGGGGTTTGAAAAAACTCCGCTTGAACTCCTCGAGGTCACCGATGATCCACCCGGAGTCCACTTTGTCCAAGCTTGCAACTTTACCCGATCAAGTGAACCAAATGAAGCTAACACTCCAAACAAGTGGGCTAGACTTGTGTAGAATGGTGTTGTGGTTCTCTTTCTCACTTTAAAATCCTAACTTGATGAGTATATTGCTCACTACAAAAATCTAGAGAGCAAATGATCAAGGTTGATGAAGATGTTGGATTTTTAGAAGAAGAGAAGAAAAACTATCTTTAGAAAAATGAAAAATATAAGTATATATATTTTCCATCTCTCATTTCAAACCATGGTTAATTATATAGATATTATTGTAATGGAGTTAAAAGCACAAAAGGAAAATAAACCAAGGGTTAAAAGGTAGGTGAGCATGGTAAGGTAAAGAAGAGTGTAGAAACATTCTATCATTTAACCCTTTTTCTTTTCCTTTTTGTTTTAATTCAAAAGCAATAAAAATCCATATAATAATCATGGTGTGATTCTTATATTGCCACCATTCTCAATGTATAAGCAACCATGATGTATGTATGTATGTATGTATGTATGTATGTGTATATGTACATCCATATGTGCATGAATCAAAAAGAAGGCATACATGCATGCATACATCCATCAAACTCAAGAAAGGATTTCAAGTGAGAAACTAATGGTTAATTAATAAATCAACACTTGATTTATCAATCCGGTCATATCACATATGACCCCACCAAAAGCAAGCCGCCCGATCAATATACGGTATCCTATACGCGCATTTTAATCGGGTCCATGCGAATATCACATACGCGCACCACAACGTTTCGCCTGGACTCGGAAACTCCAATGTGGGATTCTAAGACTCGTCAATACGCCGGCAGTGGGTGTTGATCATATCAAGCACCCCCAAGCCGCAAGCGGTCAGCTAAACGTAACGGCCACCCGGGTATTGAGCGATCAGAAGAGAACAAGCGAACCTGCTACAACTCCCGTCGAGCCATCTGGCAACACTTCCCGTACAGTCCGGTCTCCTCGTCTGATATGTCGCATATCAAGTCTAGGGGTGGTAAACATCAGACCCCAATAACCGATAAGTCGTGCCGATGTGAGGCTCATAACGGGTCGAGAAACTACTGGTAACACTTACCAGCAAATCTCTGAATCAGCCCTGGCCAGGGACTTCCCTGTTACGGCCAATCGAGCACAGCGCAACATCAACCCCCAATACCGGGAGAGACGAAACCCCTCCTATCGCTCATTGCCTCCATGTGACTCGGGACTGTACCCAAAAACCACCGTTTTGCACGCCCTCATGGATGTGGTAAGGTGGAAATCAAAGCACAGTGGGAATCACACAAGACTCTATGACGATCTCGGGTCTACAGACTAACCTGCACAAGTGTCACCTGAGAACTGCCATCTGACGTGAGGTATAATACCATCTGGGAGTTCTCGGCGAGTCTGTCCAGTGTACCCAGTCTCCACTGAGCACCCGTATACCATCTCTGATGTCAAACACTAATGGATATGGGATCATCCATCGCCCATCTCATGGGTCGAGAAGCGTATACGCTAGTCTACACTGGTATATCGATGCCCCGTCTCGATACACCTACGACTAGGGACCTTGAAGGATGTACTTATGGACTACCATCTCCCTACTAGTATGATCTGCATCATAGTCCAGGTAGTCAAGTACACATCCTAAGGACTTTACCAACATGTAACTATAAGACAGTTTAAAGAGACTAGTATACATGTTAAGATAAAGAGCAACCAGATAGCATACTATCATATCGAGCAAGAAAGTCATCTCTATATATGTCCAAGCATCCAATATAATATACATCATCTGTACAATACTGGCCTCTAGGGCATACATACAACTAACAATCTCCCACTTGCACTAGGGCCAGCTACTGTAGTATCGCATACCGAGCATCCCGAAGAGTCTCTCAAACTGTATCTGGGGAATGTCCTTCGTGAGTGGATCCGCTGTGTTATTCTTCATGTCAACCCTCCTGACCTCGATCTCCCGGCGATCAACTATCTCCCGGATCAGGTGATACCGCCTCAGAATATGTCTAGATCGCTGATGGGACCTGGGTTCCTTGGCCAAAGCCACCGCTCCATTGTTATCGCAATACAAAGGTATTGGATACTCAATGGATGGAACCACTCCAAGTTCAGTAATGAACTTCTTGATCCAGACAGCCTCTTTGGCAGCATCGTTGGCAGCGATGTATTCAGCCTCCATCGTCGAGTCTGCCACGGTTTCCTGCTTGGAACTCTTCCAGCTAACCGCCCCTCCGTAAAGGGTAAAGACAAATCCCGACCGCGACTTAGAGTCGTCCTTATCACTCTGGAAGCTCGAATCGGTAAAGGACTCCACTTGGAGTTCTCCATTATCATACACCAAGAGCATCTCTTTAGTCCTTCATAAGTACTTGAGAATGCTCTTCACAGCTGTCCAGTGTCTCTCTCCAGGATCAGCTTGATACCTGCTCACTACACTTAGTGAGTATGCTACATCGGGTCTGGTACATAGCATCGCGTACATGATAGAGCCTACAGCTGAAGCATAGGATATCCCTTGCATGCGAGCTCTCTCCAAATCAGTCTTGGGAGACATCTCTTTGGAGAGAGTGACTCCAGAGATCGTGGGTAAGTTCCCACGCTTGGATTCTTCCATACTAAACCTCTTTAGTATGGTGTCAATATACCTGGATTGGGACAATCCCAATATCCGTTTGGATCTATCTCTATAGATCCTAATTCCCAATATGCAGGAGGCATCACCAAGATCTTTCATTGAGAATCTTTGTGATAAGAAGAGCTTGACCGATTGCAGCATAGGAATGCCATTTCCTATCAAGAGTATGTCGTCCACGTATAATACGAGGAAGACAACCTTACTCTCTGCCACCTTCTTGTAGATACAAGATTCATCTACATTTTTGACGAAATCAAACTCTTTGATAACGACGTCAAAGCAGATGTTCCAACTCCGCGATGTTTGCTTTAATCCATAAATGGATTTAAGCAGCTTGCACACCTTCCCGCTGCTCCCACTATCTACGAAGCCCTCTGGCCGAGTCATGTACACGCACTCTTCTAAATCACCGTTTAGAAAGGCGGTCTTAACATCCATTTGCCAGATTTCGTAGTCATGATATGCAGCGATGACAAGCATGATCCAGATGGATTTAAGCATAGCCACTGGAGAAAATGTCTCGTCATAGTCCACATCTGGTCTTTGACGAAAACCCTTTACAACAAGTCTAGCTTTGAAAGTCTCCACTTTCCTATCTACACCAAGTTTTTTCTTGAAGATCCACTTGCTCCCAATGGGTTCTACCCCTTCAGGAGCATCTTCCAAAGTCCATACTTTGTTGGTGTACATGGATTCCATCTTGGACCGCATTGCATCCAGCCATTTCACTGAGTCTCTACTCATGATGGCCTGTTCGAAACTAGTTGGGTCATCATCCTCCATGATGCAATCCTCGCTTCCACCGTCAATGAGAAAACCGTAGTATCTCTCAGGTGGACGAGAAATCCTACTAGATCGGCGGAGAGGTTGGGGTTCGTCGGGTACTACTGAATTCTCTGGTTCTACCAAGTCTTCTGTTATAGTCTGTGTCGCTGGAACCTCTTCTTGTAGCCCTTGTTGTACCAGTAGAATTTTGTCAGTTTTCAAATTAGAAATTTAGAACATTAATTGGTTTTTGTTGCACATGTCCAAACCATCTCGAAAGGTTCTTACCTATGTTATCCTCTACTGGAGCTACCATCAATCTTTTAAGAATATACTCATTTTTTATCCTAACCACTAGATTGTTGCCACATGCCCATCCCAACTTTCTTATTTTAGCTACACCGGTATATGAGGCATGTTTCTAAGTTGTCAAAATTTTAATTGTCTAAAAGCATTATGGAGGGAGGGAGGTCATGTACTAGCATATTATATATTATCGAGGTTTGAACCCAAACTTTGTGAAAATGGCATACCAAAGAGAATTCAAATGCTTAAGCTTATGGATTATGGATCAACGCTGTATACAAGCAACTGTGACACTTAAGAACATCTATACATTTGGCAATCAGAGTCCCATGGTGATTGTATTTGTGTAGCAAGGAGTGTGCAAAGTTTTGCAGGCCTTCTCTGACGATGAACATGTTTAAAGCTTGATATAATCTATTTAGTATATGGTCTAGAGGTGAGGAGTTGATTTACACTCTTCTGAATCAAACTTGTCCAAGCGGAAATGGAAGATAGAGGGAACCAGACTGCTCCAGATTTAACTTGCCGAAGCACCTCATAAGTATCAACTAAGTGTCTATATCAATTATTAATCTCACATCAGTCCCTTATGAGCTGGTGCTTAATTCATGTATAAGACACACAATAGTAACATCCAAGGGAGGACGACTATGTTGATCAGTTGGTTAAATTCAAGAATCGTTAAGAATACTTAACAACGTTACTTGATTCGATTAGAGTATTTATAAGCAAAGAACCAAAATAGATTGACGTGTGTTAAGTTTGTTCTGATTTCTAGTTGTGCACTGAAGACTAATACTTAATTATTTTTAAATTAAACTTATTCTCTCAGAAATTATTGAATTACATAATGTACTGTTTCCTCGATATGCTCCAATGAAATTTGGCTGGATTATTTGTACCTTTAGAATTTGTCACCGGTTTCCTTAGGGGCTGTTTGGTTGCAGGATTATGGAATTTGGATTCCAAAATAGTACAGTTGCAATTTCTGGATTTGGTAATTTGTTGTTTGGTTGGTTTTGAATTCCCAGTATTGGATTTGTAGATCCTTATAATATTTGTTTGGTTGGTGATAAAAAAGTAGGATTTGGATTTGAGGATTTTAGAGAGAGATAGAGAGAGGGAGGATTGTTAAATAAATAAAGTGCATGGGCCCCATCTAAAAGTACAATGAATAGTGCTAAATCCTTGAAATCCTTGAAAATTTTTAGGATTCCATAATCCTTGTTTTGTGGTGGGCCCCCCATAAAAAACAAAGGAATCCTAGAAATCCTAATCTTGCAACCAAACACAAAATTATGGAATCCTAGGATTCTACAATCCAAAATCCAAATCCAAACTCATAATCCTGCAACCAAACAGCCCCTTACATGCTCTATATTATTTCATTTTTTGCTTACAATATTTCTAAACTTGCAATCATCTCAATATCTTACTGAAATGATAGAGGGCTGAGGTTGACGCTGCATCCCATCCATATTTTCAAAGAAAACATGCATGGTGCTCCTGAGACTGGTGCCCAACACATGCTAACAGATCGGTAAAATTTTCGCCCTCCTTTTAACCTTATATTTCTTATCGAATTTATCGTGATGCATAGTTTGTAGAAAACTACACTTATATTTGTTTTGCTTTGTTCATAATAAAATTTCCTTAATATTCAGGATGTAGCAGTTGACATGCCTACCAAAGATATCATTAGGTTAATAATTGCGACAATAGTTTATTGTGATGTGTCTGTAATAAAAATATATTATTGCCTAATAAATGAAAGGACAAGAAAGCCACACTTCATAATTAAGCTTCAATAACGAAGTCTATGATGAAGAATAAATTTGGCTAATTGCCTTAATTAGAAAATAAGCTTGTGAAGTATTCTTTTCCATATTAAGAATGTTAAACAGTGTCACCCTTAATATCTGCAGCAAAAAGATGATGCACATAATTAGTAGGCTTAATTCCCAAAAACTACAAAAAAACTTAAGGGTGGGGTAAGTAACTACCATTGTTTTTTGAAAATTACATAAAACTAGCAAAGTTAAGTTTACGGATATCCTTAAACTTTCTTAAACTAGTTTTTAATTTTCAAAAATTACCAAAAACTTAGGGGTGTGGCAACTATCATTTTTTTTGAAAATTACATAAAACTACCTGTTGAAAATAAAAAACCAAATGATGAGAGTTTAAAAATAGTCCTACATTGGAAACAACAAAAGAAACACATTGGTATAAAATATAAAATGGGTCACACATCAAGGCTTGAGTTTTATTGTTGGAACCCACTTATCATTGAAAGCCCATGTGTAAAAATCCATTACTCCTCCAGTTTTTTTCTAATTTTAAAATCTAATTTAAAAATAACTTTAACGCAGTATCAGAGCAAAACGATCAAATAGATCATCGTCATTAATCGAGAGGAGCGGGGACGACTGTTGCCATGAGGCTGTTGGTGAGGGCTAGGACTAAGGTTTGAGAGGGCGGTTATTGGTATGGAGGAGAGGCAGAAAATACTGCAGCGAAATACTATAGCAAAGTTACTAAAGCACGGCGGAAAAATCATTGTAGCAGAGACGAAAAATATTGTAGCAGCGGCAAAAATACCGCAGCGAAGATGAAACTGTAGCGCGTATTGGAAAAGTTACTGTAGCAAGTATCGAACTTTACTGCAGGAGTACCAGGAGCACTGTAACGTTTCTGAAATCGTTATATGAATTATTCTGTTTTAGGGTAAAATAGTCGGTATTTTCCGTTTTAACCCAATTGTGATCAAACCTCTGTACAGACTTGACTGAACCTAGTTTAACTATAACAGTGCTAGTGCGCGGGCTTTGGGGGTCAATTGGAAGTTTTTGTTCACATAGAAATTTTCCCTAATTAAAATATTATTTTAATGTGTTATTTATGCACTTAATTAAAGGTTATAGTTTGTGCAATTCATTTTTGGCCAAATTTCCTTCAATTCTTGTCTTGGTCGAAATTGTTGTTGGTGGACTTATCTTGGGTGAGTCATTGATTGCAATTAATGAGCATGGTTTGATTTGTGAGTCATCCTTTTCATTAATTGCTTTTGTAAAGCTTAAGGACATTTTCTTGTTGATCTTTTGTGTGATATTTTTGATATGGTCATCTTTTTCCTTACCTTGTGATCACCCCTTCCACCTCATTGGTCGAGAGCACACTTCACCCCCAAAATTGGCCGAGCCTATTTTGATGAGGAAATTGATTCATTTGCAATTTTCTCAAGCTCATTTCATCACTCTTTTTGGCAACTTCAATTTACCTTTACCCAATGGCTTGGGTTCCTTGAGACAAAGTGTTCTACACTCTCTCTACTTCAATCTTGGACATGTCGACTAGCAAACTTCATGTCCGAGTTGCTTCAGTTTGAAGTGGGAGCCCGTATAAACATTCGTTGACGTGGTGCCACTTCGACGAGGAGACCGGAGATCGAGATGCCACGATGAGTGTGGAATGATAACTAAAGATCGAAGGACACGGATCGATCGGTATAATTTCTTAAACCACTTTACAGTTTACTAGTTAGGGTTTGATGTGTTAAATGGTTAATCATGAAGTGTAAACTTGGAAAACTTAATCAATTTGTGAGAACGATATTTGTTAAATTCCTATTTGTCTAATTGAGATAATTAGCAAACTAGGTTTTACTAAAACATGTTTTGGATGAGATTGAATGGTAGTAATGGTTTGGATGACTTAATTAAGCCGCTTTGTGATGATTGTGATCACTAGATTATTTAAAACATCTAGCTTTGTGTTAAAATGAGTTAAAATGATATAAACCGCTTACTAGGTTTTTGGTAAAAATTAGACGTGGGTTTTAATGGACGCGGTGATGATGTATATATTATTATCTACGATAATTATATGTGTTGTGAATAAGTATTGGTGCGATTGGATTTTTGGCGTGGCAGTTTTCATGTCTAGTGACCCTAGTGAGGGTTTTGGCTATATTTTCCGGTATTTAGATTTCTTGGTTTTGCGACTGGATATTGTATTTGGGCGTTGGACGTTTTTACGTCAACGACGAGGGTTGTTTGGTTGTTTTGCATGCGTAGACTATAGGTTCTAATCTATGAGCGCACCGCGTGCCGTATTTGGATTTCGGAATTTGATGTTAATAGCTTTGCGATTTCATATTGATTGTAGGTACCTTCGCGTGGATTTCGAGATGATGAAACGTATCGACTACGGCTAAGCGAAGAGTTTAGCAGGTGAGTAGATTTATATTTACGGGGGAAGTCGGGTGGATGGCGTATAGCACCCCCGCAAACATTGATATGGAATATCGTTTTATTATTTTATCCTGATAAATGATATGCGACGGACATGATTGTAGGATATGCAAACGATAATATGATAGAAGTTGATGCTACTGAACATATTGACATATGAGTTTATGAAATGATAAGTGAATCATGATAGGTATGAATTGAAAGAGATCATGTGTGACGTTTATAAAATGAGATGCGAGATATTAATGTGATGAACGAGTATACGATGTGATATGATGACTTAGTGTGATATGTCGTTATATGAATTCGAGAAGATATGAGATTTGTTGATACCTTTGTAGGTCCCCTGATACGAGTTTGATATGGATGTGACCTGAGCGATAGGTATATTTATATGGATAATGTTTTGCATAGTGAGTGATATGCCGTACGAGACTTAGATCCGTACCCCCGAAGTTGTATAGGTTGATAAAATCCCTTTTTGGTTAATACCGCCGTACGTTATATTATCGTACGCGATGAGTTTTACTTGTTGATTTATCCATACCCTTGGTTAGAGGATGTCGTATGATAGATTGTACCGTACGTGATGTTGTGAGGCTGGATGCCGATAGATCGATTCACCGACTCGGATACATATTGTAGACACGTATATCTTATAGTATTTAGTTGACGATGTACTTTATGCTACGTTCATATTATTCTCATTGCATTACATATATCTGTGCTAGTACACCTACACCATTATCGATGATGCGTAGTTGCACATACACAGATTGCCGGCTCGCACATTTCATCATCGATAATTGCTAGTCACTACACAGTAGAATTACTACATCATGCTATGATATACTTGCTATGTTCATATCACTGTTCCACGTTGCATGAGATGTACGGACATGCTTGCATCCTGTTATATGTTGCATACATACTGACATGTACACCCACATACTTGGTTACAGCTACATGTACTTCATGCATACATACTGACATGTATACCCACATATCTTGCTATGGGTGCATATACCCCTAAGTGGTACTGTATTGACATGTGATATTGAGACATTGGTTATTGTGCTATTACGCTTATGGGATGCATCATACATACCTGCTTACATATAGATACATTTATCTTTCTATAGTTACATGTACACCTCATATGATACTGCACTTGATTTCGGAGGATTTGGGAACCACATGATATATTTTAAAACTGGGTTAATTTAAAAGAGCGGATTTCCCTTAGTATACTCATATTACTGTTTTATGTTGCATATATCAGTTTCTCATGGATTTTCGCATTGAGATATGGATTTCATGTGATTTATGGATTTAAGAACCGTATGGGTATTTCAAGAAAACTATGTATTGTTTGAAAACCCGGTTTCTCTTGATATGATATTTCAGTGCGTCCACCATGAGATTTCTCGGTTCTGAGATTTGTGATATATACTCGATGCGAGGAGTGAGTGGGCCGTGCGCGGGTACATGGTGGATCCCGGTACGGTTCCCCTCGGCAAGATGATCGCAGATGATAGGCGATGAGCCTGGAAGGCGGGCAAGTACCTACCGGTTATAGTATTTGGACTCGGCGGTTATCGTGAGGATACCGACCGGAGTGATGTACGACATGTCATCAGGGCCAGTCGTGGGGACGGCGCCTGAGATATAAGGATTTACATGTCGATGTTAGACACGGGTTTCATGATATTTCGAGTGTCGGTGTTATACAATCAGGTTTCCATGATTTTGTTGTGTCGCGAGGGACACACGTTGTTTTATATCCTCATATTTACCTGCATATACTTTTATGATATTTACATGCAGGAGTTGTTGTGTCAGTGTTTGACACGTGGACGAGATTCACCTGCATACATGCATTGATTTTATAGCTGGACAAGATCTACATGCATACATGCATTGATTATATTGTTCGATGATTATCCACTTGCTGTTAGGCATTTACCATGTGTTGGCACATATGCAGATATGGTCACCCTAGATATCATAGTATTACCTTTATGATATAGTTGACTTAGGAATCGTTGTTTATTTCGATTTCTATCTGGTGATGTTTTTCTATTCACGAGTTTGCAACTTACCCCCGTTGTGCCACAGTTCTTGCAGGTTGACCGCATGGATCAGTTGCGGCATCGCTGGCACAGCTGTTTTCGGGTGACTTGCTTGTGGTAGGTGGTACATGTTGGATCGTGCCTCTCTTATATTCATTATTCTTTTTGTATCTAGTCACTCCATCAATTCAGAAACTAGTAATTGTATATGTTGCAGACTTAGAAGACTTGTAGTTGCGAGATTTGAGCGATAGATTTTATGTTCGCTTTTAGGGTTGATGTCTCGCTTTACTTTATTTTCTTATGTGGATCTTCGCCGTTGGGCGTCGTATACTTGTTTTTATACTTGTTGTGGTTGTTTCTGCCGTTGGGCGTGATTTGCTCCCGTTTGGGGATGCTTTATTATATTCTGTGTTGTACCCGTTTTCGGGGTTAGTTTTTAAAAGGGAGGTGCTGCCCAAATTTTCAAAAGACAAAACATGATTTACTATACCGTTATTTCAAAGCTTCATCTCTTTATTTCTTAAAAAGGTTTAGATTTCTGGGTTTCAGCTTACTTGAATTACGTTACGCCTGTAGACGTCGCGTGATTTAAGTGCTGGTCACGAGCTAATATTTTGGATCGTGACAAAGTTGGTATCAGAGCGCTAGGTTTAAGCTTGGTTCGAGTCTAGATTTGACTATGTGGGGTCTAGGGCGTTTATATTTTGGAACCTAGGCTTGACTTTACGGAACTTAGACTTGAACAAGGGGTGTTAGACTCGAACTTTCGTTTCATAGGCTGACCCTGATTGATGGAGTAGGTAGCTTGGGTAGAGTGACGTACCGTACGTATATTCCGCGGCATATTTACGACACGATACTCCACTCAAGTGACCTTAGGATGTACATATCTTGAGACTGGTGATTCTCTTCGTTCCCTTAATTATACATCCATTTGAGATATTTGATTTTATTCGCTCCCATGATCATACTCTCAGTGATTTGACTCCTCCTTATGATCATGTATCCATTTTGGGATCTGTTGACTCTTTTCAGCCCTTTGATCTTTTCGTTGATACTTGTTTGAGGTTCCTGTCACCATGGTTTGAGCGCAGTTTGAGCTGCTGCTGGTGATGCGGTCAGGGCGAGCTCGTCGTGAACGAGGACTGACCATCGTGTTTTCTGGTGACATGGGAACGTATCGATGATGTGTTGTGTTGTGACCTCTCGTTTGAGACGAGTGTGCGGTTTTGTAGCGGATGATCGGGCCATTGTTAGAGGCTGCCTGTTGTGAAAGGACTGTTGATGTACAGGATACCTCAGAGATTTTGATGTCATCGACCATGCAGACAGATGACCCAGCTGTTGCTGAGATTGATATGATGTCGCTTCCAGAGCTTACGAGCTGTAACGTTTTAGAAATCGTTATGCGAATTTTTCCATTTTAGGGTTAAATTGTCGGTATTTTCCGTTTTGACCCGACTGTGTTCAAACGACCATATGGACTTGCCAGCATCTAGTTTAGCTAAAATAAAGCTAGTGCGCAAGCTTTGGGGGTATATGCGACGTTTTTGTTTAATTAGAATTTTTCCCAATTTTAATATTATTTTAATGCGGTATTCACATTTTGGAAAATTTCTGTAAAGCGATCTTCTCATCAATTAAGTTTGAGATAATCCAAAACCTTCTCACATATCTAGATATTTGTTGTGCAATTGGAGTTAAGCTTAAAGAAAAAGAAAAGAAAAGATTTTAGATGCATGCATGTGTGCATATGTGTGTATGAATGCATTTAATGTTGGTAATTGCTAGGAAATCCCTCACAAAACCCTCCCCTTCCTCTCTTGGCCGAGCTCCATCCTTCCTCTTCTGATCTTGAGCAACTCTTTCTCCTTTTTCATCAATCCAAACTCAAAAATCTCCAAAATTTCCAAATAAATCCCAAAATATGCACCAAGTCCTTGTTCTTGCTTCTTGGATCACTTGGAGCTAGGAAAGCTTGGAGCTTGTGAGCAAAGTTGTTAGGTATAGTCCCTACACTGATAATTACGAGTTTTTATGTTATTTAGCTCGTTGGTTGTAGCGTAGAACCCTTTGTATATCGATTAGTGCAATATCGGGTTTTTAGTGTCTTTTTAGAGCTTTTATATCTGCTGTGACCTGGAAAATTTAGTGAGTGACCAAACAAATTTATAGTGATGTACTAGTGATCCTGGAGCACCACCTGAGATACGAGGACCACCCCACCGGCCGGGGCCGGCGACCTCTTCGATGAATTCCGGCGACGCCGGCGATGTATGGACATGCTGGGGTTTGGGTTCTGTGGGTAGTTGTCTACTGTTGGCTAGGTGTGTTTGGTACTGTTTACTTTTTTAGTAATTTCAGTATGCAAAATCTGGAATCGTTTACCTATAATCTAGTGTTTTGAGTCCGCGTGTTACGCGTTGCGACACGATTCGTGATCTTGTGCAGCTGCTGTACTCAGTTTGGTTTTGTGGTATCGTTACGCACGTTAGCCACTAGACGTACACTCGCGAGTTAGTTTAGTGTTGGTGCGTTATTTAATACGTAGTTTTACGTTATATTGGTCGTTTTTTGAGATGTTTGCACTATTTCTTGTGTTTGTGGAAATATAGCGTCGCAAGCGGGGACTTCGGACGCTGCGAACAAGGGAAAGCAGGTGGTCGGATTTTCATAGCTGGAGACCATTGGTGAGTAGATTTAACATCTACGGGGAAATCGCCCGTATGGCGTTATGCGTCGGGGCTAATATGATAGGATAGTTGCATGTTATTGCACATTGGTTAATTTCATATGAATGTCATTGCATAGTAGTATCTGTTGTAGCTTTAGATATAACACATTACTGACGGTTCATGTTGCAAAAGCACTAAATTGTATGCTACACCCACATCGTCAGTAATTGCCATGACACGCACAAACCACCTACATACGTGATACGGTAGTGGATAGGGATAGTTGTGGTAGTAGCCTTTATCCCATTGTGCATATGAGGTATTGTTGACACTTACATACGTGACATTGCATTGGGCATGAATAGTTGAGGTAGTGACCCTTATTCCATTTCACGTATACCTTACTATAGGTACTTGTACATCTTGCATACATATTGACATGTACACCCACATAGTCTGTTACAGCTACATGTATATTATGCACGCATATTGACATGTACACCCACATATCTTCGCTATAGTTGTATGTACCCCAAGTGGTATTGTTTTGATATGTGATATTGAGTTGTTGATCATTGCGCTTATGAAATGTATCATACATACTTGCTTACATGTAGATACTTAAACCTTGCTACACTTACATGTACACTTCATATGATGCTGCATTTGTTTTCGTAGGATTTTGGGAACCGCAAGATATATTTTAAAGGTTGGATTCATTTAAAAGAGCGGTTTTCCCTTTATATGCTCATATTGATATTTTAATGTTGCATATATCAGTTTTATATGGATTTTACGCATTGAGATATGGATTTCATATGATTTATGGATTTAAGAACCGCGGGGGTATTTTCAAGAAACTATGTATTGTTTGAAAACCCGGTTTCTCTTGATATGATATTTGATGCGTCCACCATGAGATTTCTCGGTTCTGAGATTTGTGATATATACCCAATATGAGGAGTGAGTGGGCCGTGTGCGGGTACATGGTGGGGCCCGGTATGGTTTCCCTCGGCAAGATGTTTGTGGTAGACGATGAGCCTGGAAGGTGGGCAAGTACCTACCGGTGATAGTATTTGGACTCGGCGGTTATCGTGGGGATACCGACCGGAGTGATGTACGACATATCGTCAGGGCCAGTCGTGGTGACATCGCCTGAGTTATGAGAATTTACTTATCGATGCTAGACACGGGTTTCATGATGTTTCGAATGTCGGTGTTAGACACTCAGGTTTTCATGACTTTTACGTATCGTCGGTGGACATACGGGGTTGATATCCTCATACCTACATACATATATATATATATACACACAGGAATACGTTTTCATGATGTTTCGGGTGTCGATGTTTGACACTCGGGTTCCATGAGACTTACAGGATGTGAGGGCCGATCTATGGATGTGGTGCCTAAGGATTTGGGATTTGATGTGTCAGTGAGGGACACTGGTGTTTTTCCATGCTGATGATTTTGCATGAGATTTTATTGTACCATCCCACACACTCAGGATTATTGTTGTTATGCATTGTTTCATGTAGTTGTAGCACCCTGATGATGTACCTTTACATGATTGTTGCATATTCACTTATGATACTTATGCTATCTGGTTACATGTGATAGATAGATCACTGTTCGTGCATACCTGCGATTACAGTATGATGTTATTTACTATTCACGAGTTGGAAACTCACCCCCGTTGTACCACAGTGTTTTGCAGGACTTACCCTCAGAGTAGTCGCGGCAGGGCGTCTTATTATCTCTACTTTTGCGGATACCGCTACGTTAGGCAGTGAGGCCTTTGCTTTTAGGTGGGTTTGCGGTTATCTGCTTGTACATTGTATATCTTTGTGTTGGATCTAGTATTCTCCATCTACCACTGTTTGTATATGACTTAGAGACGACTTGTGAGGATTCGGTGTGTATTATTTTGGTGACTTTGGGTGCCGTGCTCGTGGGAGCCGGTTATGTTGGAAAGTTTACTTCTTATTGCAGTCTTTCCTTTGTTATTTCTTCGCTTCGGCATCGTATACTTGTTGTGGTGATTGTCTCCGCCGTTGGGCGTGATTTTGCTCCCATTTGGGATGCTTTATATATTATCTGTGTTGTACCCGTTTTCGGGGCTAGTTTTTACAAAGGAGGTGCTGCCGAAATTTTCAAGAAGGATAACTAGAGTTAGAGATTTTACTTATGATTTTCCTAATGATAAAACTATGTTTTTCTCCGTTGATCCAGATTTGGGTGGTTTAGATTTCTAGGTTTTGGCTTACTTGAGTTGCGTACGCCCGTAGACGTTACGTAGTTTCAGTGCCGGTTACGGGCCAAATATCGGGTCGTGACACGAGCTAAGATCGCTGGAGCTTCCAGGCAGAGATGCGACAGGTGATAGCTATTCTATCTTGAGTTGAGAGACGGAGGTGATTCGTCAGATTTGATGCGTCGACGCAGGCCCTGTTGAGTTGAAGATTTCTAGTATGGAGAGTCTTACTCAGATCTAGAGTAGATCGATCCAGAGATGACGTTATTCGTCGGATGTTCCGATGTGAGATCGGTAAACTGACCAGTTTTAGATGGAAGGACCTCACCCAGATGTGTTGTGAGTTGATCGAGAAACGGATGAGTTTTGAGTATTCCTCCGATGGTTGGGATGAGTTCCCGAGGACGCATTCGGCTGGATATCTTCTACAGAGTGATGAATATATCGGGTTCGTGATTCGAGTCTGTTAGTGTATATGCCCTAGAGGCCATTACTGTATCATACTAGTATGTATATTACTTGATGGAAGCTTGGGATATCCACAGTTGTATAGACAATCTTGCTCGAAATAGTAGTATGCTACTTGGTTTGTCTCTGTTTTAATGTGTACATGTGTTTCTTTATTATATCACCTATACGCATTAGTAGAGCCCTTAGGATGTTTGCTTGATTACCAGCGTTGTGATGGCGATCACACTCGTGGGGGCTGGGTAATCCACAAGCACATCCTTATACACGTCCCTAGTCGTGGGATTATCGAGATAGGGCATCGATACTCCGGAGTAGACTAGCGTATGCGCTTCTCATCCCAGCACGGGAGACGG
The DNA here is from genome assembly GCA_030015575.1 of Agapanthus africanus. Classification (NCBI taxonomy): domain Eukaryota; kingdom Viridiplantae; phylum Streptophyta; class Magnoliopsida; order Asparagales; family Amaryllidaceae; genus Agapanthus; species Agapanthus africanus. The sequence continues at coordinate 314,863,715 of CM057350.1, read as the reverse complement.
TTTATCCCACAGCCGTCAGTACGTCATACTTGAGATAGTATGTGGGTGCTCGTTAGGTTACGAGTACACTGGACATGACTCGTCGGGAACTGATGGTTGGTACTATACCTATCGTCAGTTATCAGTTCCCAGGTGACATGAGTACAGCTTAGTCCGCTGACTTGACACTGTCACTTCGCCTTGAGTGTGTTCCCACTGTTCTTTGATTACTACCCTACCACGGCTCTATTGAGTCGTGCAAACAGGTAGTAGTTGGGTGCAGTCCCGAAGCACTTGGAGGCAGTGACGGTTAGACAGGATTCGTCTCTCCCGGTATTGGGGGTTGACATCGCGCTGTGTCTAGGAGAGCCATTACACGAGTAGTCCCTGGCCAGGGCAAGCGAGATATACTGGTAGGTTTCCAGTGTTATCTCAGGGTGTTCTGGGCTTCACTCCGACACGACTTGTACCGCTATTAGGGGACTGACGTTTACCGCCCCCTAGGCCCGCCATGCGATGTATCAGCCGAACAGACCGGACTGTACGGAGATTGTCACATACAGGCTCAGTAGGAGTTCGGATGGGTTTACCTCATCGGCCTTCTTATCGACATCTACCTGGGGACCGTTACGTACAGCTAGTGCCGCTTGCGGTCTGTGGTTAAACCCACTGCCAGCGTAGTGTCGAGTCTTTAGAGTCCCACACAGAGAGTTTCCCTCCACCGAGCGAAACGTGTAGAGGCCGTATGGTTTTACGGCAGGGCTGCGATCACTTACGTACACTTGTGTGCGTGTGGTGTTCGGGCAGGCAATACTAGTGGGCTTTGGTTTAAGCCGGATCCTAGTATTGCACGGATGGATTTGTTTTGTCTTCTGCGCATCCGCATTCTACGGAATGTGGATGCAGGTGTGTATGCACAGTTTTCCGGAGCGATGAAGGAGGAGGTGCTTCATTAGGGTTTTGGCAATTCGTTTGGTCGAAACCATTATGAGCCGCGGACATCATTTACTAATCCTTTTAGTGATAATTTTATGATGGCTAATTGCATTGACCATTTGACCACCATGACCTCTCTTGACTTTGTTGACCGGTTGACCGTGTTGACCATTGACCTTCAAGAGAGGTCTACACTCTTCTTTTCATTTTCATTTTCTTTTTGATTATGATAATGGTCATTTCAATTTAGCCATCAACTTTATCTTGATAGGATTGGTAATGATGGTTTAGTGCATTATTGAACCATGGTTCATTTTCTTGAGCTCATAATTCTTTTCTCATTCTCTCTCTTGCTCTTTCTCATGAGAAGAAAAGAAATGCTCCATGGTTGCTAGCTCCTCCTTCTTCCTTCTTTTGATTCATCTTTTGATCTCATGTGTTGAGAGATAAAGATCCCCAAAAGACAAACACCTCCATCTTTCTCTTCTACACAACCTAGGGTACCAAGACTAGCAATCTTGTTACCCTAGTTACCTCGGCTCGAGGTGGAGCTCGGTGTACATCTCTCGGGTGGATCGTCTTCGACTCAAGGAGGCCGCGGAGGTGACCAAAGTCCGGATCAACCCTCGGAGCAAGCAAGGAGAAGAACAACAAGAAGAGAAGGAGTTCAAGTTGAGGTATAACCCCTAACCGAGTAGATAAATCTCTAGTTAGGATGCTAGTGTGTTGTTTAGCAAAGATCCGGCTTTTACGGTCCATGTTACCAAGTCTAGAATTTTTTTTGTTTTACCGTTTCCGCAACCCCGAAAGTACCGGGAGAGGTAACGTGGACCTAACAGTGGTATCAGAGACTAACTAAACACACCCTAGCATGTTAGCAAAGTATTTAGAATATCGACCGAACCGAAAAACCGCAAAACACCCCGGAAACCCTAAGTTTCTGCCGATTTTTTTCTGTTCAAAAATTAATAAATCATGCACTAAAAATCGGCTCAGGCTTTTTAGAGAACACTGGAGAAAAACGATCCCCTATCTCGGTTAAAGAGCCGCGGAACCGCGGCATAAGCTTGCTTATGCCACAGAACCGCGGCCGATTTAACTCGGTTGGGGTTCTGGTTTCCTGCAGTGTTCTTATTTGGGTATTTTGGGATTTTTGGAATATGATTTTTCTGCCCAGATTTTCCAGAAAGCAAAATTTGTTTTTGGGGCTTAAAAATCCGTATTTTTTGGTCGATGTTCTGTAGACTTTGGCTAATGGTTATATCTGTAATGTTATATGTGTATTGAACGTCTACTAATCGCTATACGTCGATTAGTGGGGGTTATACATATCTGTGATTGGTGTTGTTGATGGTATGTGTATATGAACTCGTTGGATTGTCGCGGATAAATAGCCGGGGTGGATGTGAGATGAGAGTTTCTTTTTCTTTCATTCATGTAATAAATTTGTAAATTGATGTAATATTATTTGTATGTCCACACAACCGGGTCGGGGTTGTAGCCGTCATTGTATAATTCTTTTTACTGTTTTTGCTCCTAGGATAGACCCATGGAGGGGGTGCACAAACTACCGGGTATCTCGAAGTGCCGAGTGGCCTACTCATGATGTTGAGGGAGGTTGCTTCGCTTCGGGTACTTGGCGGGTAGTTTGCCGCACCCGTAGGGGTCTTGGGTGGGGTATTGGCTATTCATCGCGACCGTGTAATCCGCTTTTCGTTGCAGACTCGAACGAATCGCGGGTTCCTAGTATATCCAAAGTGTTCATCTGTGATCTGGATTGGCTATCATTGCTATATATATCTATATATGATAACTATTTAGGCGTTGCTTATGTTTTTCAGCCGCGCTAGCCCAGCCCCCGCTCTGTCGTTAGTTAAGTAACCTAACGGGTGATGACGGGGCCCCGTGGCGAATGCGAATGGCATAAGCGTACGTCATATTTTGGTTGTTTTCTGCAATGGTAGGATTTAAATGATGGGACGCATTAAAAGAATTAATGCAAGTAAAGAAACCTAAAAGACGTTGTTGGAACAATTTTTTTCAAAAAGCTGTTATTGCAAGGACGTTCATTTTTGTTTTGCATCGAGGTATTCGGTTATGAATGCCCAGCACCTCATTCGACGAGGCAAGGGCCGAGATCCCCTCATCAGGAGTGACCCTTTGGGCAAAAGTTTGCGTCAGGGTAATAACTTCACTATAGTCGATTATTCTTGCTTTGTATCGAGGTATTCATCTTATGAATGCCCAGCACCTCACTCGACGAGGAAAGAGCCGAGATCCCTTCACAGGGAGTGACCTCTTTAGCAAAAGTTTTCATCACTATATTTTCAAAAAGATGTATCACGTTCCTTCAACGATATCAAGTTCATTACGTTAACGGGTTTTTCGCCAAAAACCCAGCCGTAGCCCTCCGTCGTTTCTTATAAGTTATACTTAGTATTCGCCAAAATCTACACTGTATAATACTAGGATCCGGCTTAAACCAAAGCCCGCTAGTAAAAACCGTCCGATCACGACCCGTGCAATACCGCACGTATCTGATCGAACCCTGCAATATCTCCATACGGCTTCTACAGCGTTTCGCCCGAAACTTGAGAAAACGGTCTGTGGGGGACTCTAAAAACTCGTCAATACTTTGGTTGTGGATATAACCACTAGCACGTCAGAGGTATTAGCCTATACGTAACGGGCTACCAGGTTTTGACCAAAAGGGACATCTGTGAGCGAACTCATGCTGACACCCTACTAAGCCTGTCAGTGACAATATCCGTACAGTCCGGTCCGTTCGTCTATGAGCATCGCATGGTGGGCCTAGGGGGTTGGTAAAAGTCAGACCCCCAAAAGCGGTACAAGTCGTGTCGGAGTGTAGCCCAGAACACCCTGAGATACTACTGGAATACCTACCAGTAAATCTCCTGCCTTGGCCAACGACTTCGTGTAATGGCTCTCCTAGACACAGCGCGACCTCACCCCCAATACCGGGAGAGACGAACCCCTGAAGATCCGCTCACGGCCTCCATGTGGCTCGGGACTGTACCCAACTAAAACCTGTTTGCACGTCTTCTTTGAGCGTGGTAGGGTAGTAATCAAAGCACAGTGGGAACTCACACGAGACAAATGACGATCTCAGGTCAATGAACTAACCTGTACACATGTCACCAGGGAACTGCTATTTGACATCTGGTATAAGACCAACTAGCATGTTCCCGGCGAGTCCTGTCCGGTGTACTCATAAACCAATGAGCACCTGTATACATCTTAGGTGAAACAACTGACACCAGTGGCTTGTGAGACCGGCCACCGCCCCTCGTTGGGGTCTCGACTGTATACACTAGTCTACTCTGGAGAATCGATGTCCTGTCTCGAAACTCCCACGACTAGGGACCTTTTAAGGATTTGCTTATAGACCCCAGCTCCCACGTATATGATCACCCTCATACTGCTGGCAGTCAAGCAAGAATCCTAGGGGCTTTATCAACGCGCAATAGTGACCTGTAAGGTCACCTAAAGCAGTACCCGATGATAAAGATAAACCAGATAGCATACTATCATCCTGACTAAGACTGGCCTACCGGTGTAGGTCCTCCCTCAATCATTGCAATCTCGTGCCTGTGATCCAATAATTGACTCTGAGGGCACTATCTCCAACAATCTCCCACTTGCACTCAAGGCAAATTATTGCGATGTCGTATACTCACAGCCCGTGTGATACCGAACACCCAACTCCTCTACTAATCAGTCTCACAAAGCTCGTTTGCGAAACTATTGCATTCGAGGAATAGCCTTAGTAAGTGGATCCGCTCAAATGTTTCCTTCTATGTCTCTCTTTATCTCAAGTTCGCGGAGAAAACCATCTCCCGAAATGAGCAATACCTGTTGATTAGTCGAAAATACTGCATTTTTAACACGGTAATTTCCCTATCATTTGCACTCATCTAGAAGTGTTCGGTATTCATATTGCACATATTAGCAAAACATCTCTAAAATACCAGTTTGCATGTGTTAGACTTTAAAACCGGCACTTTCTAGGGAAATTGACTGTATTTCATAGCATCGCATCATTCTTGCATATCGCAACTTGTGTTTCGAAGTCTGTGCAGGAAATTCCAGAAGAATGGTCAAATTTACATAACAGTGCTGCTAAAGAATACGCCAACTCAAGGATATGGAATCTGGCAATCAGAGATTCAACATATCAGAAAGTACACTTGAAGTCATAAGAAGTCAACAGAAGAAGGTCCAAGCCCTAAGGCCACCACTTGGCCGCGGAACCGCGGCCGGAGCCGCCTTGCGCCGCGGTTCCGTGGCGTCCCTGCCATGTCAGCACTCCTTCTCTGCACCAGTACTCTTCCCTCAGTTCCTACAGCTCTTCAAGCCACTGCAAATTCCAGAAAGATCCTGAACATTCTGCCAGATCAGCAAGTTCCTTGTTCTAAACTAAACACTCCAAGCTTCCACAACAAGCTTCACCCTAACTCCATTAAGAGCCTAGAACCTTCTCCCTAACCTCCTAGCTTAAGGTAGAAGCTAAGCTCCTAACTAACTACTTCTAGAAGCCTCTCCCTATAACAAACTTTTGGAGGGAAATTCAAATTCAAAATCCTAGACCTAGGGTTTTGGAAACCTATAAAAAGGACCCAAGGCTCACTTGATGAGGTTGTTGAAAGCTAATCAATCTTTAGTTCTTCATCTTCCCACAAGTTTAGTGACAAAACTTGCCACCTCCAAACTCTAACCCTAATCCAATCAAGAAACTCCAAATTCAAGATCCTTTGAGTTCTAGCAAAGCGAGCCTTCAACCATCCTTTAGAAGCGAAGCCGGACTTCATCGGAGCATGAGATCCAAGCCGATCCACGACTCAAGGAGCTGATGCAACGCTAGATTCGACAATTTTGTTCCTTCTCAAATTCTTGTAGCCTTGAGCAATGTGTAACAATTTGTGGAATAAATAAAGGTGAAGATTCTTTAAACTTGCTTATATTTCAATTCGAGCATTATGATTCAACTTCAATTCTTGAATGTATTCTTCATGATGATGCTTGAATAAAACTCCGCTCGTGGAGGAATCGAGATGATTGTAGAATGATGATGTTGATGAATCTTTAAACGTTTTCTTAAGTCCTATAACGATTGTAAATTCTTGAAAATTGAATGATCGATGATCTAGATCGATGCGGAATGCGTTCTTGATTCTTTTCGCACGATCTAGAGATCAACGATCAATCATTCGATTTCCTAGAAGCTATCTTGTGAATGCGATTCATCGAAAGGACAAAGGATAGGATGAAGAAACCCTAATTCTTCGCAAGATCCTTAATCCTCGATCAATCGACATCGATTTAGCATCAATTCGTTAATGGATAAGAAACGGTAATTGTTAGTCTTCTTCACATCTACAATCTAATCGATTCCTACGAGCTTTACTTCAAATCTTGAAACTTAAATCGATTGGAATTATATCAATTCTTGATTCTTGATGTTAAACGCTTTCTTGATTCTTGATTAGATTTAGTTGATTCTTGAAATTCATCGATATAAATCTTGAATTGTTTGCTTTTCTTTTCTATTAAATTTTCAATTCAAGCAAAACAAAATACGAACGAATCGTACAATCCCTGTGGACGATCCATACTTACTAACGCGCTACATTTCGACACCGTTATTGATTGCGGTCAAATATTTTTGGTTGTGATTTTTCTATTCAAATTTTCTAAACCGACACAACAAGAATAAAGATCAATCAAATGGCGTCGTTGCCGGGGATCGTGCGCTAATTCATTCTTTATTGAAAGATTTATTCCATTATAATTTTGTGATCAAAATTGGTGCAAAATCTATACGTGTGTTGTGATTTGATTGCGAGGAATTCTGGAAGCTGTGGAGAAAGTGAAATTTTTTTCAGACATTTCCAGAGAGCTCAAGGAGTTAACAGCAGCTTTCTGTGGAAATTTTGTACAGTGAACATTACCTACGGTCGCGCACCCGCGTTCTAAGCCCCCTATTGCGGCGGTTCCGCTCCTCTGTGAAGTTCTCTCTGTACAAAATTTTCTCTGTGAGCCTCTAACTTTCTTATCTTCTTCTCTGTCTGCTCCAAATAACAAATTTCTGCAGGCTTCTTTGCAAAAATCGCAGCGCCGCAAAAAGCAAAATAAAATTGTGCGTGTTTTTGATTTTTGTGGTTGTTTGCATATTAATACGGACATTAAGGGGCAAAGACCAAATCCAGATTAGGTGGGGAGTTCATTACCCTTCCTAAGCCCCAAAAATCACAAACTTGCATCCGCATTTACCCTCATTAACTAAAAAATATCTAGAGATGACTCTAAGGACCGCCGCGCTCACTTAGGACAAGAGAAGGCCGTGGGTAATTCATTGCTTATCCGCGTTTCTTTTGTGGTGTCTAAGGCAAGTGTGTCTAAGGCTAATGGTTATTAATTAGGCCCATTACTTATGTAGTGGAGTACCTTCCCACTTACCTGGCACTTACCTGGCCACAGGGGGACAAAGAGGCAGTGGAGGATTGATCATGCGACTTGTCTTTTGGCAGTTAGGAGCGGTCTAGAGCCTGACCTAGGTGACCAATAGAATTAGGGTTTTGCTTGTTGCATTTGTTGCGATCGCATTATTTTTTCAAAAATCCGTATATTTTTCAAAACAAATACCGCATTCATCATTTCCCCTAATTATAAGTCACGCTGCCACTTGTACTAACCCTTTTTAGTGCAAGATAGGCTGGACACGGGATTCTAGTGCCCGTTTAGTCCGCGTCCCCCCGATCGACTCCGAAGTCGGTATTTCTACATTTACCTCTTTTTTACCCACCACCACACCCACACCGATGGATCCGACTCCATCAAATTTCTTTACCACTACTCTGTCGCCGTCCGTTGGTGCGCAGAATCCACCCCGCATCTCTCTCCAAGAGAGGTGCTATCCTATTCGAGATCCTCTTTCGACCTGCTTATCCACACCACCAGCCAACGGGGATAATTTTGAGATTAAACCCCAGTACATCAATCTTCTACCCAAATTCCACGGTCTCGAGTCTGAGGACGCATACGTGTTTATCACGAAATTTGAAAATGTATGCGCAATGATGGGTACGTCACAACTTTCAGTGGATGCTATGCGTCTACGTCTTCTTCCATTTACCTTATGCGATATAGCTGAGAATTGGCTATATAACACTACCGCACATTCCATTACGAATTGGGAAGAATTCGTTGCGGCATTCCTTAAGAAATTCTACCCTATGCAAAAGACAGCTCGAATCCGTAGCGAACTAAATCAATTCACCCAGCTTCCGAATGAACCATTCTCGAAATGCTTTGAACGTTTCAAGGATCTTTCGGTTCAATGCCCACATCACGGCATCTCGAGATGGGATCTTTGCCGAATCATATATGAGGGCATTAACGCTACCACTAAACAAAACCTTGAAAACATGTGTCAAGGCACCTTTATGACCAAGGATGATGGGGAAGCTTGGAAATTTTTAGAAGTGTTCGCTGAAAAATCATTACAGTGGGAGAGTGGAACCCAATTATTGAATAGGGGTGGCGTACACCAAATTGATGTGTCCATAGGTGTTCGAGCTGAGATGGCAGCAATGGAAGCTCGAGGCTATGGAACACAAATTTTTAGCAGCCTCCCTAAACCCAATGTCGCTCCCCAAAACTGTATGTGGGTGCTGTTCTGATCCGTCTCACTTAACGGAAGAATGTCCATTAAACTCTCCGTTTCAAGGTCACGAACATACCAATGCCGCATTTCAAAGACCTAGAAACGATCCATATTCTTCCATATATAATCAGGGGTGGAGGAATCACCCGAATTTTGCTTGGAACCAATCCCACTCTCAAAACACGGTTCCAAACACGAATCAATTCCAAAGGGCTCTTCCTCCACAACAGCAACCACTTCAACTCACTCAGCACCCCTACCAGTCACAAAATTTCCAAAACCAGGTCAACACACCTGCACCATCTAATCCTATGACCTGTTCTGACGAGTTCTCTCAATTCACTCAAACCATGAAATCACTCTTGTCAAATTTTATAGAGGTTTCGGCTGAGGTTAGATCTTCCGTCATTGAGATAAAGAAAAACTCAGCGTCACAAGCTGAGAGTATCAGAACGATGGAAGCAGAAATTGCACGACTTAAAGCCGAAATGAGTGCGAGAGAAAAAGGGAAACTTCCGTCTCAACCCCTACCGAATCCTGGGCATTACAATGTAAATGCCGTCACAACGTTGAGATCAGGAAGAGTGCTGAATAACCATGTTGGGGAAGAAGTTGATAATATTGAAAATCTTATCAACACCCCGGCTGAGACCTTTCCTCACACACACACTTCTCCTTCTGATCCTTGTTCTTCTACCCCACCGCCTTCTCACGAGCCTATTCTCCATTTCCCTCTAGGCTCGACACCTCAGCAACCCTCTTCTAGTTCTCCACAGACGATCCCCACACCTCTTTTGGGATCACGTCTACCCCCTCTTCCTTCTCCTATGATGGACCCGGCGCTCATTGCTAAAGCTCCTTACCCGAATCGGTTAAGGGCTAATAAATCGAGTCCACATATGGAGAAAATTTTAGAAATGTTCAAACAGGTTGACATCAACATCCCTCTCCTAGATGCGATTTAACAAGTCCCCGCTTATGCGAAAATTCTTAAAGACTTGTGCACTAGGAAGATGAAGACTCAAGTGCCGAAGAAGGTCTTCATGTCTAATAATATTAGCACTGCTTTTATCCCACAGCTACCAAAGAAACGTAAGGACCCAGGATGTCCTACGATATCGATTTCTATTGGGGGTAAAAACATAAATCGTGCTCTTTTAGACCTTGGCGCAAGTGTTAACCTACTTCCATATTCTGTTTATGAGCAGCTAGGGATTGGAGAGTTGAAACCAGCTCACTGCACTCTCCAAATGGCAGACCGTTCAATCACCAAACCTAGAGGTGAACTAGAGGATGTGTTGATAAAGGTCGGAGAATTTGTATTCCCCGTGGACTTTATTGTACTTGATACACAACCTGTAGCGAACCTCCGGAGCCAAATTTCGGTGATTTTGGGTCGACCATTCCTTGCCACTTCCAATGCTGTAATTAACTGTAGAAACGGTTCAATGAACTTATCCTTTGGAAATATGACCATTGAACTGAACATCTACAAAGTTGGAAGTCGGCCATTAGAACCCTCTGCTCATATTCTAGATGTGTGCTCTGTCCACGAGATCGCTCCCGAAAGTTGCGGAGTTGATGAACTTTGCTTTATAGATCTCGATGACACTACCACATCACTATTTGATCTTGCACATGATCTTAGCGAGGACACCTTTCCCACACTTGTGTCCGACACTCCTGACCTATCACCACCCGAGTCTGTATCTTTCACAGGCTATGAGCTTCTTAGTAACTCCGAAATCACTCGATGATCCCACCTTCTATTATTTCTCCGCCCGCATTAGATCTCAAAATTTTACCTTCTCACCTTAAATATGCATATTGAGGTGAGAATGAGTCCTTACCGGTTATCATATCCGCTTCTCTAGCATCAGAGCAAGAGAATGCACTTTTATCGGTATTGAGATCTAATAGGGAGGCGTTTGGTTGGACCATGGCGGACATAAAAGGGATTAGTCCCTTGATTGTAGAACATCATATACATGTGATGGATGATGCCAGACCAACCCGAGAACCACAAAGACGGTTGAACCTCGTCATGAAGGAAGCGGTGATGAAAGAGATCGTCAAATGCTTAGATAATGGTATTATATACCCAATCTCCGATAGCCAATGGGTGAGTCCAATACATGTCGTCCCTAAGAAATCTGGCATCACTGTTATTACCAATGAGGCAAATGAGTTGATTCAGACACGCGCCCAAACTGGGTGGCGTGTATGTATTGATTACAGAAAACTCAATGCCACCACGAGGAAAGACCATTTTCCTCTACCTTCCATTGATCAGATGCTGGAACGCTTAGCTGGACGTGAGTATTATTGCTTTATGGACGGATACTCTGGCTACAATCAGGTCCCCATTGCCAAAAAGGATCAAGATAAAACCACTTTTACTTGTCCTTTTGGCACATTTGCTTATAGACGCATGCCCTTTGGGTTATGCAATGCTCCCGCTACCTTTCAGCGGTATATGATGGGGATATTCTCTGATATGTTAGAGAATTTTCTGGAGATCTTTATGGACGATTTCTCGATTTTTGGAGACTCTTTTTCTGACTGCCTATCGAATCTTGACGCGGTTCTTACTCGTTGCAAAGAGAAGAACTTAACCTTGAATTGGGAAAAATGCCATTTCATGGTCCAAGAGGGAATTGTGCTTGGACATGTTATTTCACAAAAAGGCATTGAGGTTGACAGAGCTAAGATAGATGTCATTCAAAACCTTCCTCATCCCAAAAGCGTCAAGGATATCCGATCATTTCTTGGCCATGCGGGCTTTTATAGGAGATTCATTAAGGATTTTAGCAAAATTGCTAGAGCTTTAACTCTTCTCTTGGCCAAGGATACGACCTTCCATTTTGACTCGGATTGTGAGGCAGCATTCGACTCACTCAAACACTCCCTCACTACAGCCCCTGTTCTATCGTCTCTAAATTGGGACTACCCATTTGAGCTTATGTGTGATGCATCAGATTTTGCAGTAGGTGCAGTCTTAGGACAGCACATTGAAAAGATGCCACACGTGATCTATTATGCGAGTAAGACCCTGAATGATGCTCAAATTAACTATACAACTACCGAAAAAGAACTTTTGGAAGTTGTATTTGCATTAGAAAAATTCAGGCCTTACTTGATTGGCTCATCAATAGTTATGTACACTGACCACTCCGCCTTGAAACATCTTCTGGCGAAGAAAGATGCAAAAGGTAGGCTAATACGTTGGATCCTTCTATTACAAGAATTTGATCTTGTTATCAAAGATAAGAAAGGATGTGAAAACGTTGTAGCCGACCATCTTTCACGCATCTCTTCTTCCCCTGTGACCCTGCCGATCAATGACTCGTTCCCAGAAGAACAACTCTTGAGCGTATCCGATGAACCTTGGTTCAGAGATATTGTGAACTATCTTGTCACGGGACTGATACCCAGCGAGTGGTCAAAACAGGACAAATACCGTTTTCTATCCCAAGTAAAACACTTTTACTGGGATGATCCATATCTGTTTAAGTATTGTCCTGATCAGATCATTCGCCGGTGTGTCCCGAATGAAGAGTTCAAGAGTGTTCTATCTTTTAGTCATGATCAGGCCTGTGGGGGTCACTTCGGTCCTAAAAAGACGGCAAAGAAGGTTTTGCAATGCGGATTTTATTGGCCGACCTTGTTCAAGGACGCATTTGAGTATTGCAAAACCTGTACACAGTGTCAACACATGGGTAGAATTTCCCGGAGAAATGAGATGCCTCAGCAACCTATCTTAGTGGTTGAAATTTTCGATGTTTGGGGAATTGACTTTATGGGTCCCTTTCCCAACTCCTTTGGGAATTTGTACATACGGCTGGCGGTTGATTACGTCTCAAAGTGGGTTGAAGCCATTCCATGTCGCACTAATGACAAGAAGGTTGTCATTAAGTTCTTAAAAGAAAATATCTTTTCGCGATTTGGACACCCACGCGCTATCATTAGCAATAATGGGACACATTTCTGCAATAGACCTTTCGAGACTCTGATGCAGAAATACGCAATCAACCACAGACTTTCTACACCCTATCATCCCCAAACGAGCGGGCAGGCTGAGATTTCCAATAGACAGATCAAACAAATCCTGGAGAAGACTGTTGCTAAGAATAGAAAAGATTGGTCGACCAAACCGACGGATGTTCTTTGGGCATTCCGAACTGCATTTAAAACTGACCTAGGGATGTCTCCATATAGGTTAGTGTTTGGGAAGGCATGTCACTTACCTGTCGAGATTGAGCATAAATCATTGTGGGCTATTAAGGAAATCAACTTTGACCTAAACCAAGCCTGCAACTTTCGGAAGCTGCAATTAAATGAGCTAAGCGAACTCCGCGATGAAGCTTATGATAACGCTGTAATTATAAAGAATAGGACTAAGGTTTTTCACGATAAAAACATTTTGAGGAAAACATTTTCACCTGGTCAACATGTCCTTCTTTATGATTCACGACTACACCTTCACGCGGGTAAGCTTCGATCTCGGTGGAAGGGTCCTTTTGTTGTGCGGTCTGTATACCCGCAAGGGGCAGTAGAGGTAGAAAATGTTAAAAACAGCATATTTTTCAAAGTGAATGGACATAGACTAAAGCCGTATTTTTCCACTGACCCCACGGAGGAGCTCCCGTTCTTACAGGAGCCATTTTATTTGGATTAAAATTCCTCCGTCTCACCTCCATGTCCTGTATATTACTGCATCATCTTTTTGAATGGAGATGAGTGAAAAGAATAAGTTTGGGGGAGGGAACTTCACTTATATATTTTGCCCCCACTAATAAATTCCTCCCAGGCTTACAGGTTTTGTAGGTATAGCGGTGGGCAACAATGAGGACACTGTTGAAAACAAGTTTGGGGGAGGTTTGTGCTTATTTTTGCATCATTTGCATATCATTTGCATAAGCACAAAACATTTCTTTAAAAATCTATAAAAATGTAAAAATTTTCAAAACCCATAAAAATTTAAAAATTTTCAAAATATAAAAATATTTTAATATTTAACATTTTTTGTATATAAATAAGATAATAAAAGATTAGATAGTGAAAAATTACATCCATGAGATTAGAAAATTTAAGAAAACTAAGAAAATTAGAAGTTTTCTTATACGAACTAGTAATAAGTAGTTATGAGCCGTTGTCCCAAGGGTTAGTAAGATGAAAGAAGTCACTAATCTGAGGATAAAAATAAGTCTGAAAAATAGTTTCTATTCTGGAAGCCAAACATTTTGAACATTGATACCCTGCTATTCGCACTTACACACGTCTTGAAACTCGGGATAGTAGAGGATACCTTGAAATGCTCTTGTCTTAAAGCCGGTGTATGAAGGAAATAAAAAAATGAATAAAATATAAAGTGGTGAGAAAAATGGACACTGGTTTTGTTATCACCAAGGGCAATAAAAAATATATAGCCAGGGTGCCTCTTCACCTAGTGCCCTAAGGCCAATTGGTCTAGGAGTCACTGCTATGCCTTAGGTGGTGCAAGACGAGGAAAATACACCAAATAAGCAATCACATGAGTAATCGGTCGGTTAGTACCTCAAGAAGTATTAACGGTCGCATGAAAGTGTGTGAGCAAATTCATCTAAATATTCATTAATTAAAAAGTACTGAGGCTGATGGGCAAGAGTATGATAGCTTGAATTGAATTCTCCGGGTGTAGGGATGTCCTTTACACATACGTAGGGTTATATGATCGATGTTTGGAAGAAAGATAGGAATGAAGAATAAGACGATGTTTTATTGAGGGAAGACGTGATTTCTGACATCTTTTCATGACTATTAAGATAGGGCTCATGACAACCGAAAAGCTAGCTTAGTTGGAAACCCTAATTTTCAAGGCTTTTCTTTTACAATTCTTTTCTTTAAAATTTAATATTCATGATCTTCCTTTTATTATTGGATTTTGTGGGTGCAATCCACTGAAAACCCTCAGGAGACAACACTCCTCCTACTAGGGACACCTAGAGCTTTAAAGGCTTGTTGCACGAGCTCAGTGCAATTGTGTTGCCTACGAAAGTGTGCTAGTTAGTTTTTCTCTTTCATTATTTTCTCTTTATCTTTTTAATAAAACAACTCGCTCGAGACGATCGAAAATAAGTTTAGGGGAATTTGATCAGTCGAAAATACTGTATTTTTAACACGGCAATTTCCCTATCATTTGCACTCATCTAGAAGTGTTCGGTATTCATATTGCACATATTAGCAAAACATCTCTAAAACAGCAGTTTGCATGTGTTAGACTTTAAAATCGGCACTTTCTATGGAAATTGACTGTATTTCATAGCATCGCATCATTCTTGCATATCACAACTTGTGTTTCGAAGTCTGTGCAGGAAATTCCAGAAGAATGGTTAAATTTACATAACAGTGCTGCTAAAGAATACGCCAACTCAAGGATATAGAATCTGGCAATCAGAGATTCAACATATCAGAAAGTACACTTGAAGTCATAAGAAGTCAACAGAAGAAGTTCCAAGCCCTAAGGCCACCACTTGGCCGCGGAACCGCGGCCGGAGCCGCCTTGCGCCGCGGTTCCGCGGCGTCCCTGCCATGTCAGCACTCCTTCTCTGCACCAGTACTCTTCCCTCTGTTCCTACAGCTCTTCAAGCCACTGCAAATTCCAGAAAGATCCTGAACATTCTGCCAGATCAGCAAGTTCCTTGTTCTAAACTAAACACTCCAAGCTTCCACAACAAGCTTCACCCTAACTCCATTAAGAGCCTAGAACCTTCTCCCTAACCTCCTAGCTTAAGGTAGAAGCTAAGCTCCTAACTAACTACTTCTAGAAGCCTCTCCCTATAAAAAACTTTTGGAGGGAAATTCAAATTCAAAATCCTAGACCTAGGGTTTTGGAAACCTATAAAAAGGACCCAAGGCTCACTTGATGAGGTTGTTGAAAGCTAATCAATCTTTAGTTCTTCATCTTCCCACAAATTTAGTGACAAAACTTGCCACCTCCAAACTCTAACCCTAATCCAATCAAGAAACTCCAAATTCAAGATCCTTTGAGTTCTAGCAAAGCGAGCCTTCAACCATCCTTTAGAAGCGAAGCCGGACTTCATCGGAGCACGAGATCCAAGCCGATCCACGACTCAAGGAGCCGATGCAACGCTAGATTCGACAATTTTGTTCCTTCTCAAATTCTTGTAGCCTTGAGCAATGTATAACAATTTGTGGAATAAATAAAGGTGAAGATTCTTTAAACTTGCTTATATTTCAATTCGAGCATTATGATTCAACTTCAATTCTTGAATGTATTCTTCGTGATGATGCTTGAATAAAACTCCGCTCGTGGAGGAATCAAGATGATTGTAGAATGATGATGTTGATGAATCTTTAAACGTTTTCTTAAGTCCTATAACGATTGTAAATTCTTGAAAATTGAATGATCGATGATCTAGATCGATGCGGAATGCGTTCTTGATTCTTTTCGCACGATCTAGAGATCAACGATCAATCATTCGATTTCCTAGAAGCTATCTTGTGAATGCGATTCATCGAAAGGACAAAGGATAGGATGAAGAAACCCTAATTCCTCGCAAGATCCTTAATCCTCGATCAATCGACATCGATTTAGCATCAATTCGTTAATGGATAAGAAACGGTAATTGTTAGTCTTCTTCACATCTACAATCTAATCGATTCCTACGAGCTTTACTTCAAATCTTGAAGCTTAAATCGATTGGAATTATATCAATTCTTGATTCTTGATGTTTAACGCTTTCTTGATTCTTGATTAGATTTAGTTGATTCTTGAAATTCATCGATATAAATCTTGAATTGTTTGCTTTTCTTTTCTATTAAATTTTTAATTCAAACAAAACAAAATACGAACGAATCGCACAATCCCTGTGGACGATCCACACTTACTAACGCGCTACATTTCGACACAGTTATTGATTGCGGTCAAATATTTTTGGTTGTGATTTCTCTATTCAAATTTTCTAAACCGACACAACAAGAATAAAGATCAATCACCTGTCTTAGGGTATGTCTGGATATCTGATGGGACCTAGTTCATAAATTAACTCCAAATCCAAACATCTCAGACTGTACCGTCAGCTGAACTTAATCAGTATCCTGCGCCATGCCTCCCTCAGTATTCGCTTGGACCACCTGTTCAAAATACTGCCCCTCGTCAGAGGAAAAACTATAACTCTGACAGTCACTCTGTCATGCAGGTCACCTTGGAAGCCTGGAATGGTAACCGTCTCCCGAATGAGCCTGTCGTTATCATATCCCTAGAACATCCACTTATGTTCTAAAACTGCTTCTGATCGTTTCTCCAGGATTGGATTAATATCAACTTACTGCATCTCGTGCAAAAACAACATCTGGTGTGGTACTTGACATCTCAAGATTGACTCAATTGCTTAAGCAAGTGATCTGCCAATCATGCACATCCCTCTCCCCTTTAGTCTGTAAGACACCTTAGAGAGGGTGACTCCATTACCTGCAGGTATACTACAGTGCCAGGAGTCGTCCATTTTAAATACTTTTAGAATGCTGTCTAAGTACCCAGATTGGAAAACCACCAAAATCTAGATCTAAAACCATAGATCTACTGACCAGAATGTCTTGATATCATATCCAAGTCCCATGTGGAGAAACCACTGTGTGACAACCAAAGCATAACCGATCGTAGTATAGGAATATCACTTCCTACTCTGTGTATGTCATCCAAATACCAGGACATCACACCCTACTACCTTCTTAACAGATCCATCCCCTACTTTGATGAAGTCAAACCTATGACTGTCACATCAGAAATAGATGATCTATCTCCGCTGTATCTGCTTTAGTCTATAAATAGACATAAGCCACTTGTCCACTATGCTTCCGTTGCTCCCACTGACTACGACAACCCTCTGGCAGAGTCATATAGACATACACTTCTAAAGCTAGTTCAGAACGACGCTATACTCATCCTCCTGCCGGGTCTCACAGCCTGGAGCAACAGCAATGGCAAGTCTGGGTAAACAAGAACCTCCCTGCCACCGTCCTTGAGGCTACCGGAGTACCTCTCGGGTGCCTGAGGTTACCCACCTTATCTGCGGAGTAGCTAATGGAATGTCAAACCAGATTGAATCTTTAGGTTCTAATCAAATTTTCAGTAATCGTTTGCGGTTCTGGAATCACTTCCAGTTCTACCATACTCCCACTGCTGTTTTCTGAAAAAATCCATTTTTATTAAAACTGTGGCGAGTCTAGAACAATATCACTATTGATCTTCCAGATGGTAGAAAGTCAACCCTCGTCATAGCCTGGGTCAACCCGCAAACAGCCATTATAGAAACGTGCCTTGAGTTATCCAGAGTCTGGTTTTAAGCATAAGCTGGACAACTCCCCGTACCTTAACATCGTTAAGATATGAATTGTCCTATATCCAATATAGAACCAGAGACACTGATTTAATTGAACCAGATTCAAATCATGCAGCTGTCTCCAGTGCATGTCAAGTAAATGAAGAGAGGCCGATCAGCATTACTCAACTTAGGAGTGCTTCCAATTATGAGCAACCTGAAAGAGAAGCAAGTTCTCTTAATCATTACTATCAACTGAATACCATGCACAAGTATCTACATCTTCGATCACTTTGAAGAATCCTGATACTTGCAACGCCTGGTTCTCTACTTTATTCATATATCTGTAACTTCTCAAAACTCAGAACCTGCATTTCTACGAAACACATGTCTAAGAACTAGACAAGTCACACGTAAACAGAATATAGTACGAGTACCAACCCCTCTGTCCTAATGGACACTGGACAATATACAATACTCTGTATAAGTCCCCTGAGTCTAATAACTCATTCCCTGTGTGCCGTAGATTGAAAACTGTACTTATGGTTATGAAGAATTACACTGCTGTTTAATGCTCCTTACCTAACCGTCCACTGACATAGGTAAATGTCATAGACATAATTTCAATAAGGTATATCTCACTCTATAAAAATAGACGTACAGATATATCAATTTGAAATTGGTGCACAACGACGGATATTCAAAACCAAATATTTGCCGTCCGGCAAACAGCCCAGGCGATTTCCTCAAATATCACCAATTACAACGAATTCTGATATAATGAGGATGATCACCTAATTCCCAATAACTTAATCCCACTCATCATCTGTAAAACCATACAGATGTGAGAATCAAACCTGGTAAATACATACCCTGGAGCAAGTGTCTAATTGGGAAATCAGTTTTCTTTTAACATTACATTGTGAAATTGAAACATTGAAATGTTTCGTAGGGGTATCCTGGTATTCCTAGTAATGCCTCTTCCATTATCCAGATTCACAACTGTGACCGTATATTTCTTTGCCACCTCTCCAAATCCCTTTATATGTCTTTTAGTCATTACCTTCTGCACACCCCTTTAGGCCAAATGGTTTTCTTCCTTCCCTACCTTTCAGCACCAGCCTATGGTTTGGAAGAAGACTATCCAATAAGCATAATGGGTGTACTGTTCTAATCCTAGGAGCACTCGCAATGCAAGAGAAGGTGAAAATAAAAGACAACCGAATAAACCTTATTCCTATTTCTCCTGAACCAGAATCCATCCCCGAACTGGAACAAGTTCCTTTCGAGTTCGTATATTACCATACGATGGAGTATCCAAATAACTGTGGATCTTCGTAGTGATACGGAGTGTCCTGGAGAAATACAAAGGTGATTTAGGATTGGTGAAGAAATACTTGGTTTGGTCGTGAATAGCAGTCGCAATTTACTTTGCCCTCTTATTAATCCCTTGATATGTCTTTACTTAATACCTTCTGTACACCATCGTTAGGCTAATTGGTTTTCGTCATTCCCTACCGGTCGGCACCTGCCTATGGTTTGGAAGAAGACTACCCAATTTGCGTAATAGGTGTACTATCTCCTAAACCAAGGAGTACTCGCAACCTGAGAGACGGTAAAAGGAAAAGACAACTGAATAGTCCTATTCGTTTTCTCCAGAACCGGAAACCATCCTCGAATAAATTCCTTCGAGTTCGTATATAACCATACTATGGTTTTATCCAATGGAAGTGGACGTTCGTAGTAATACGGGGTGTCCTGGAGAAAAGGGTAAAAGTAGGAGTGGCAATGAGGTTTGCAACTCTAACAATCCAAAAGCCAGTGTTTAAGAGGGTTCGGTTAATTTTTGTCACTGAGTCATAGTCAAAGGTCGGGTCATGGTCGCTGCCAAAGAGAGAGAGAAAAGAAACACTCAGCGTGCACTCTAACCTAGATCAGAATGGTTATCACTTTATCTAATCAGGAAACCTCCCACTGTAACGTCAAATTCTTCCCCAAACCTGAAAGAAGAATTAGTCGGGATCACCCGAGGAGTAAACCAACTCATCAGTGGGAATCGGGATCCAACTATCATCGCATGATAACGTGACGGAATCCGTTCACGTTATCACACTCCAGAAGGTATGCGCATATCTGGCAAGTTTCAGTTTCTTTAGAAACTCCCGATGTGATTTTTGCCCCATGCTCTTATGACCTTGGCGTGAGGTCAAAATGTCATAAGTCACATGTCAAGTTCTACCCATCATTATCCAGGTTAATTTGAACCCACCCGTACATACCCTTGACGAAGGCCAAAATAGTAGTACGACTGTCCCAAACCAACGCATCTATCTATGCAATAGATAAATATCCGGCAGCTACCAATCACTATGCCTTGGCGTGAGGTCAAAATATATAGCTTGAATACTACCGAATATTTAACTGAAATGATGGAGGGTTACGAATGGTTTCTGGCGAAAACTTTTAACGTAATGAACTTGATATCGTTGAAGGAACCGGATAGCTTTATAAAAATATAGTGGCGAAAACCTTTGCTAAAGAGGTCACTCCCGGTGAAGGGATCTCGGCTCTTTCCCCATAGAATGAGGTGCAGGATATTCCAACTGAATACCACGATGCAAAGCAAAAGTAATCGACTATAGTGAAGTTATTGCCCTGACGCAAACTTCTGTCCAAGGGGTCACTCCCGGTGAAGGGATCTCGGCCCTTGCCTCGTCGACTGAGGTGCTGGATATTCATAACCAAATACCACTGTGCAAAACAAAAGAGAACGCCCTTGCAATAACAGATTTTTGAAAAATGTTCCAACAACATCAGAATAGGTTTGTTTAGCTTGCATTGATCCGAATCAATGCAGTCACATCAATTGATCACACCACAAAAGAACGAAAATAATGATGTACGTATATGCCATCCGCATTCGCCACTGGGTCCCGTCATCACCCGTTAGGTTACTTAACTAACGACGGAGTGGGGACTGGACTAGCGCGGATGCAAAACATATACAACATCTACTAGTATATATATATCAATATATAATATTCGCGCAAGGCGTGATAAAATGCAACAACACAGAATGTAACCAGCATCACAGAACAATACAAATATCCGGGATCCCCGGGTTTCATAGAGCCGCTACTGAAACCCGACGTTCCCCTGGTCGTGTGGATAGCCTGTTGATCAGTCGAAAATACTGCATTTTTAACACGGCAATTTCCCTAACATTTGCACTCATATAGAAGTGTTCGGTATTCATATTGCACATATTACCAAATCATCTCTGAAATACCAGATTGCATGTGTTAGACTTTTAAACCAGCACTTTTAGGGAAATTGACTGTGTTTCATGGCATCGCATCATCCTTGTATTGCGCAACTCTTGTCTTGGGGTCTAATGCAGGAAATTCCAGAAGCAAAGCCAAAAATTGGGGAAAGGCTGATAAAAGATACGCCAACTCAAAGATGTATGATCTGGTAGTGATACAGAAGGCCAAACAAAATTCATCATATTGTATAAAGTGTAAGTGCACGGCGGCGCCCCGGCCGTCAATCCGAGGCCGGAATGCGGAAGCGATGATTTACTTTATACTTTATAACCGGCACCACCGTGCACTATAAACCCGGATCGGGCCATTAAACTAGTCCTAGCTAACAAGAGAAGGGGGTAGAGAGATATACCGAGTGATCCGAGTCCTCCGGTCTCCTCGCCGTCGTCCCGATCTCCCGCGGAATCTCCGGTCTTCATCTCCTCGCCGGAAGGGCACCACATCGCCGGCTTCTTTTACGGGCTCCCGCCTCTGGTCTGAGGCAACTCGGGCACGAAGTTGGCGACTCGACGTGCCCAAGATTTGCTGTAGAATAAGTGTAGTGACTCTATATGTCTCTAGGAGTTGAAGTTGCCATGTATTGGTAGAGGTAATGAAGTGATAGAACTTTTGGATGAACTTGGGGATTTTTCCAAGCATAAAGAGATGAAAAACCCCCACTCCAAATTAGGATAGCCCCCTCCCTCTATCATGGCCGGCCAAAAAATGGTGATGGGAGAGAGAGAAATGAGGGAGAGTGTGTATCAAAAGAATGAGAGTCTCTCATAATACAAGAGAAAGAAAAAAGGTGATGATGTAAAAAAATGATCACAAGCCAAACCCAACACTCCATCAATCATCATCACACCCAAAGGTCAAGCCATCATGAGGTCAAGAAATCAAATGGTGGAGCAACCATCATGAAGCAATAATATGCAAAGACAACCCTCCAAAATGCTTATTTGCATAATTGCAAATAAGCCCTCCTCCACCAATCTTCAGCCAATGAAAGATACAAAGAAAATTGGCTGAAACGGAAAGCAAACTGGCAACTCTAAAAACTGATCCCGTAATAAATTTCAGGAAAACCCCGCTACTGTATATACATACCCGCATTTGTATTCCGACCGAATACAAATGCAATAAGACAAAATCTACACTGTACTATACTAGGATCCGGTTTCAACCAAAGCCCGCTAGTATTAACCGTCCGATCATGATCCGTGCAATACCGCACGCATCTGATCGAACCCTGCCATATCTCCATACGGCCTCTACAGCGTTTCGCCCGAAACTTGAGAAAACGGTCTATGGGGGACTCTAAAGACTCGTCAATACTTTGGTTGTGGATTTAACCACTAGCACGTCAGAGGTATTAGCCTATACGTAACGGGCTACCAGGTATTGACAAAAAGGGACGTTGATGAGCGAACTCATCCTGACACCCTACTGAGCCTGTCAGTGACAATATCCGTACAGTCCGGTCCATTCGTCTATGAGCATCGCATGGCGGGCCTAGGAGGTTGGTAAAAGTCAGACCCCCAAAAGCGGTACAAGTCGTGTCGGAGTGTAGCCCAGAACACCCTGAGATACTACTGGAGTACCTACCAGTAAATCTTCTGTCTTGGCCAAGGACTTTCATGTACTGGCTCTCCTAGACACAGCGCGACCTCACCCCCAATACCGGGTGAGACGAACCCCTGAAGATCCGCTCACTGCCTCCATGTGGCTCGGGACTGTACCTAACTAAAACCTGTTTGCACGTCTCCTTTGAGCGTGGTAGGGTAGTAATCAAAGTACAGTGGGAGCACACACGAGACAAATGACGATCCTCAGGTCGATGAATTAACCTGTACACATGTCACCAGGGAACTGCTATCTGACGTCAGGTATAAGACCAACTAGCATGTTCCCGGCGAGTCCTGTCCGGTGTACTCATAACCCAATGAGCACCTGTATACATCTTAGGTGAACCAACTGACACCAGTGGCTTGTGAGACCGTCCACCGCCCCTCGTCGGGGTCTCGACTGTATACACTAGTCTACTCTGGAGTATCGATGCCCTGTCTCGAAACTCCCACGACTACGGACCTTTTAAGGATGTGCTTATAGACTACCATCTCTCACGTATATGATCGCCCTCATACTGCTGGCAGTCAAGCAAGAATCCTAGGGGCTCTATCAACGTACAATAGCGACCTGTCAGGTCACCTAAAGCAGTACACGATGATAAAGATAAACCAGATAGCATACTATCATCTTGAGTAAGACTGTCCTACTGGGACATGTCCTCCCTCAATCATTGCAATCACGTGCCTGTGATCCAATAATTGACTCTGAGGGCACTATCTCCAACATAAAGGCCCATATGGAAGCTCAAGAATTACCATGTAAAAAGGAAGAATCAAGGCTCTTAATGGACCCCGGATCCGCGGCCCAAACCCCCTTGGCGCCGCGGATCCGCGGCCTTATTAAAAGATCATTGGCTCAAATTTTGTACACGTGTCTCCCCTAACGACAAAAGCTTCCAGAAGACCCCAGAAGCTCCACGTGGCGCATCTAGAAGGCTCGGCTTAACAAACTATTTCTAGAAGGCTCTCTTAACAAATTTTTGGAGGGAAATTCTAATCTTGTGCTAACTAACTTGTGGAGGGAAAAATCAAATTTCAATCCTAGATCTAGAATTTTGAGGTCTATATAAGAGAGCCTAGATCTAGGGTGAAGGTTGTTCAAGAATCACCATCATCTTCTACCCACAAGTTGAGTGACACAACTTGTGCCTCAAATTCCAATTCAAAAATCAAGATCAAGATCCCGAGAGCAATTCAAGCAAGAAAGCCTTCAACCTTTAGAAGCGGTGCCGGATTTCAACGGAGCAAGAGATCCACGCCGATCCGCGACTCAAGGAGCCGAGCGAAGCCTAAATCGACAATCTAGTTCCTTCCTTTTGTAAATTAAAGAGAGTTGTAACGAAATTTGTCGATAAATAAAGGTGAATTTTCTATATTCTTGCTTATCTTTTAATTCAATCGTAATGATTAGATCTCAATTTGTGATTGTGTTTGTGATCATGATGTTTGAGTAATCTCCACTCGTGTAGGAGTTGTGACGATCTTTAAATGATGATGATTTAGATATTTTTACAATTCTTAAATCCTATAATGTTTGGAAATTCTAGTGAATCAAATGATTAATGACCTAGTTTCGAGATGATGCTTTCTTGATTGTGTTCACTCAAAACTAGGGAACAACTATTGACATTTGATTAACTAGAAGCTAGAATTTGAATGCAATCCATCGAAAGGACAAAGGATGAGTTGCGAAATCCCTAATTTCCTCGCAAGATCCTTAAACCTCGATGAATTTGCATCGATCTAGTATCAATTCGTTAAAGGATAAGAATGAGTAATCATTAGATCTCATCACATCTATAGATCCGATCTACTCCTACGAGCCATACTTCTAATCTTGATTGTTGGTTGGAAATTATCACACATCTCAATTCTTGTTTTTAATGTTTCTTTTAGATCTAGCTTTTTCTTATTCTTGATCTTCAATTACAAATCATGAATTGTTTTCTTTTCTTTTCCTTAAATTTTCAACTCATCTAATTCGGAAATTGAACGGATCTCACTTTCCCTGTGGACGATCCGCACTTACTAACACGCTACATCCAACACCGTTATTGATTGCGGTCAAATATTTTTGGTTGTGATTTCTAAATTCTATTTTCTAAAAACCAACACACAATCCGAAATCGTATTCAATCATATGGCGCCGTTGCCGGGGATCATGTGCTATTTGTTCATTTTTTAAAATTTGAGTTGAAAAGTTTATTCCATCAATATTTTTTAGATCAAAACTCGCGCAAAACACTAAACGAGTTGTCGTAGTTAATTGCAAGGAGATCTGGAGCTTGCTGTGAAATTGGAAAATTATTTGGAGAATTCCAGAGAGCTCAGGAGTTGAACAGGAAAAATACCAAATTTTTCAGTGCAGAGAGGAGCTTAAGGCGCGGCGGAACCGCGGCATTAGGAGCTAATTGCGGCGGAATCGCGGCAGTTCAAGGAGATCTCTATACTATTTTTGGCAGGTAACCTCTATCTTTCTTATCTCCTTCCTAAATCTGCTCCAATTAACAATTTGTTGCAGGCTTCTTTGCAAAAAATCGCAGCGCCGCAAAAAGCAAAATAAATTGTGCCTGTTTTTGGTTTTGTGGTTGTTTGCATAATTAATACGGAGATTAAGGGGCACGGCCAAATCCAGATTAGGTGGGGAGTTCATTACCCTTCCTAAGCCCCAAAAATCACAAACTTGCATCCGCATTACCCTCATTAACTAAAAAATATCTAGAGATGACTCTAAGGACCGTCGCGCTCACTTAGGACAGAAGAAGGCCGTGGGTAATTCATTGCTTATCCGCGTTTCTTTTTGTGTTGTCTAAGGCAAGTGTGTCGAAGGCTAGTGGTTACTTAATTAGGCCCACTACTTACGTAATGGAGAACCTCCCACTTACCTGGCACTTACCTGGCTACAGGAGAAACAAAGAGGCAGTGGAGGATTTTATCCTGCGACTTGTCTTTTGGAAGTTAGGAGCGGTCTAGAGCTTTGACCTAGGTGACCATAGATTTTAGGGTTGCTTGTTGCATTTGTTGTGATCGCATCATATTTTCAAAATCCGTATCATTTTTCAAAACAAACACCGCATTCATTCATTCATTCCCCTAATTATAAATCGCGCTGCCACTTGTACTAACCCTTTTTAGTGCAAGATAGGCTGGACACAGGATTCTAGTGCCCGACTTGTCCGCGTCCCCTCGATCGACTCCGAAGTCGGTATTTCTCCATTTACCTTTCTTTTACCCACCACCACACCCACACCGATGGATCCGTCTCCATCGAACCTCTTTACCGCTGCTCTGCCGCCGTCCGTTGGTGCGCAGAATCCTCCCCGCATCTCTCTCCAAGAGAGGTGCTATCCTTTGCGAGGTCCTCTCTCGACCTGCTTATCCATTCCACCAGCCAACGGGGATAACTTTGAGATTAAGCCCCAGTACATCAACCTTCTACCCAAATTCCACGGTCTCGAGACTGAAGACGCGTACGTTTTTATCACCAAATTTGAAAACGTATGCGTAATGATGGGTACATCACAACTTTTTGTGGATGCCATGCGTCTACGACTTCTTCCATTTACCTTGTGCGATATAGCCGAGAAGTGGCTGTATAACACCACCGCACATTCCATCATGAATTGGGAAGAATTCGTTGCGGCATTCCTTAAGAAATTCTACCCTATGCAAAAGACAGCTCGAATTCGTAGCGAATTATATCAATTCTCCCAGCTTCCGGCTGAACCATTTTCAAAATGCTTTGAATGATTCAAGGATCTTTTGGTTCAATGCCCACATCATGGCATCCCGAGATGGGATCTTTGCCGAATCATATATGAGGGCAGTAACCCTACCACTAAACAAAACCTTGAAAACATGTGTCAAGGCACCTTTATGACCAAGGATGATGGGGAAGCATGAAAATTTTTAGAAGAGTTCGCTGAAAAGTCCTTACAGTGGGAGACTGGAACCCAGCCATCGAGTAGGGGTGGCGTACACCAAATAGACGTGTCCATAGGTTTTCGAGCTGAGATGGCAGCAATGCAAAAGAAGCACGACACTATGGAACACAAATTCTTAGCAGCCTCCCTAAACCCAATGCCGCTCCCTAAAACTGTTTGTGGGTGCTGTTCTGATCCGTCTCACTTAACGGAAGAATGTCCATTAAACTCTCCGTTTCAAGGTCACGAGCATAACAATGCCGCATTTCAAAGACCTAGAAACGATCCATATTCTTCCACGTACAATCAGGATTGGAGGAATCACCCGAATTTTTCCTGGAACCAATCTCAAAACACGGTTCCAAACCCAAATCAATTCCAAAGGGTCCTTCCTCCACAACAGCAACCACTTCATCTTACCCAGCACCCCCACCAGTCACAAAATTTCCAAAACCTGGTCAACCCTCCTGCATCGTCAAATCCTATGCAGTCGACCTGTTCTGACGAGTTCTCTCAATTCGCTCAAACCATGAAATCACTCGTGTCAAATTTCATGGAAGTGTCGGCCGAGGTTAAGTCTTCCGTTGGTGAGATAAAGAAAAACTCAGCATCCCAAGCTGAGAGTATCAGAACGATGGAAGCTGAGATTGCACGACTTAAGGCCGAAATGAGTGCGAGAGAAAAAGGGAAACTTCCGTCTCAACCCCTACCGAATCCTGGGCATTACAATGTAAATACCGTCACAACGTTGAGATCAGGAAGAGTGCTGGATAACCATGTTGGGGAAGAAGTTGATGATATTGGAAATCCTATCAACACCCCGGCTGAGACCCTTCCTCACACACACACTTCTAATTCTGACCCCAGTTCTTCTACCCCACCACCTTCTCACGAGCCTATTCTCCGTTTTCCCAAAGGCTCGCCACCTCATCCCACCTCTTCTACTCCTCCACAGACGATTACCACTTCTATTCTGGGATCGGTTCCACACACACTTCCTTCTCCTATGATGGACCCAGCGCTTATTGCTAAAGCACCTTATCCTAATCGGTTAAGGGCTAACACATCAAGTCCACATATGGAGAAGATTATGGACATTTTTAAGCAAGTTAACATCAACATCCCTCTCCTAGATGCTATCCAACAAGTTCCGTCCTATACGAAAACTCTTAAGAACTTGTGCACTAGGAAGAGGAAGACTCAAGTGCCCAAGAAGATATTCATGGCAAAAACAGTAGACACAGCCTTTCCCCAGCAATTACCGAGAAAACGTAAGGATCCTGGATATTCTACTATTTCCATTTCTATTGGGGAAAAACACATTAACCGTGCTCTACTAGACCTTGGCGCAAGTGTTAACCTGCTTCCTTTATTAGTCTATGAGCAGTTAGGTATCGGAGAGTTGAAGCCAACCCATTGCACTCTCCAGATGGCTGACCGATCAATCACCAAACCTAGGGGTGAACTGGAGGATGTGTTAATAAAAATCGGGGAATTTATATTCCCTGTGGATTTTATTGTAATTGATACACAGCCTGTAGCGAACCCACGGAATCAAATTCCGGTGATTTTAGGTCGCCCCTTTTTGGCCACTTCCAACGCTATCATCAACTGTAGTAATGGTTCTATGACCCTATCCTTCGGGAATAGGTCAATTGAGCTGAAAATTTACAAGTTGGGAAGTGTACCCTCCGAACCTACTGCCCAGGTCTGTTCTGTCGACTTAATGGATGTCGACAACAGCGAATTTGATGATCCTCATGATACTGATCTTGACTCTTTTCATACGATGTTGTTTGACCCTACTATGTATCATACACATACGGACTTGTTCATATCAGATTTTTGCATTTTTATACCGCTCAATTTTTATCACATTGCTTATCGGTAGGTACTCTTGAGCCGTGTTTGCTAGTCAATTGCAGGATACATGTTCTCGGCTCTAAACAGTGAAATCTTGAAAAAGCACGACAAAATCCGGATTACTGACTACCACAGATAAAACACGGGTCTGTGCTCTCTATCCGTATGTTGCCGCACACCAGTTTAAGAGACAAAATGGCAAATCAGTGTCATTTTCATGCACAAAGCTCAATGGCAACACAAGATCCAACATATCTACGCGGAGCTCGAGAAAATCATGGTAAAAGATCCACATCAAATCACCTTTTGACCTGCTGCAAATCTGGAAGAAATGTGGAGAGATTCTGAGGAAAAAAGTGTACCAAACTGATC
Organism: Agapanthus africanus; assembly: GCA_030015575.1. Taxonomy (NCBI): domain Eukaryota; kingdom Viridiplantae; phylum Streptophyta; class Magnoliopsida; order Asparagales; family Amaryllidaceae; genus Agapanthus; species Agapanthus africanus. The sequence goes on along the minus strand of CM057350.1, from coordinate 314,834,699 downwards.
CAAACATCAACACTAAGAAGCACAAAAATTACGAGGAGCCAACTCCTCTAAACGGCCGCGTTTCCGCGGCATAAGCAGGCTTAGGCCGCGGAACCGCGGCCGTATGGCCTCCTCAGTTGACTATTTTCCTGGGGTAGTTTGGTCTTTTCATGAAGGGTCAGAATGTTGCCCTAGGTTTCCAGCTCCCTGCCTATAAATAGTCCAGAACTTACCAAAGCCAAGGGTGCTTATTCTTGTATTTAGATTTTAGGTTTTATGTTGTTCTTCTTCTTCCTCCTCTCATCTCTTCTCCATTAAAAAACTTGTAGTGAGCTTTTGTGAGTGAAGAATGAATAAAGGAGTTCTTGATCTTACCATGCTTATCTTGTTGTAATTGTTAATTATATTTGCTTGTATTTTTCTTTTGCTAATCTAGTTGTTGTTATTTGTTGTTTGTTTCTTTCTTGTTCTCTTTTCCTTTATCCTTAAACAACCATGATGCTTACGCTCGATCCTTGCCGAGGTGAGGCCGCAAATAGCCAGTTGTAATCTTCTAACCTCTTTCTTTCTATCTTCCTCCTTTGTTTTATTTTCTTTTCCTTATAATGGGTGAGTAGTTTTCATACTTATTAGGGTAGGATAAGAAAAGTTTGAGAGAAGGAAACCTCTCTCACTCTTTCCTTGCCCAACATCTTAAATCGGACTCCCGTTAATTGAACCACAATCCGCTCCCTACGGCACCCTATCCTACATGATAGCGGTGATTCCGTAGTGAGACCGGTTGTGGTTGAATTAACCGGAGGTTAAAGCTATGAGCCAAGAACGGACGGACAAGCACCAAAAGGAAGAACTTATGCGTTGGAAAGCCTAGCTTATACTCGCAAGTTCCTTCCTAGTCGTGCTAATCCCCGTTGTTGCCGATTACCGTAACACCGATATTAAGAGTGGCAATGAAAGAAGTGAGCGACTCCTAACTCAAACTAACCTAATCCTAACCCTAACAAGCTCTCTTTACATATCATTTTAGCACATAGTTAATCACATACAAATCTGGACATTTGGACTTAACTCGTTAAAACATAGAAAAAGATTCCCGTCTCCCTGCGGACGACCCGTACTCAACCGGCTAGCTATAAGCGAAACCATCTTGATTGTGGTAATTAACTAAACTTGAACATGCAAAAACTCTAACAATTAAATGGCGCCATTGCCGGGGAGACGGTAGTTTATTTCTTTGTGTAATTTCGGGTTAATTTGTGAATATAAACATAACCGAAAAACAAAACAAAAAATGTATACATTGTAAAAAAATCATCTTGTTATTTTTGATTAGTTTTTATGCAAGTATGCAGGATAAAACGAAGTTCAAGTTCAGTGCCAAAGACGTGGGAAGTTAGACCCATATCTTTGCGGCTACACCGCGGGTGAACAAGACGGAAAAGACGGTCTATTGAAAAATTCTGGAGCATATACAGTGAGCAAATCAAGATTCAGGAGCTCCAGACAAGAAGAGGACATCCAAGGCAGCAAACCCAAGAAATCCAGAAGACCAATTCTTCCTTCTTGCCGCGGAACCGCGGCCTGAGCACGTGTCTGGCCACGGAACCGCGGCCATTTGTTGGCTTCAGGGTTTCAGTTTTTTTGTGAGTATTTCTTCCTCCTTCCCCACTCCTCTGAACTCCAATGAACTGTGTTTCCTGCAGCATACTTTGCACAAACTCTCTTCCCCCTTCCAATAAATTGTTTTTGTGCAGGATTCTTTGCGCCGCGCTAAAAAATAAAAATTGATTGCAGTTGATTTGTTACTGCTTTGCATTTATTAATACGGACTTTAAGGGGCTTGAAACCAATTCAGATTGGGTGGGGATTTCATCACCCTTCCCAGGACCCCAGAAATCACAAAAAGCATATGCATTGACCATTGTTAATTAAAAAATACTAGACTCAGCCCTAAGGACTTCGCGCTCAATAGGACAGAGGACTAGTTACAGGCATCGGCCGTTTATCCTATCCTGACTTTGCGGTGTCTAGGCAAGTGTGTCCAAGGCAAGTGGTTACTTAATTAGGACTACTACTTACGTAGTGGGGAGCCTCCCACTTACCTGGCACTTACCTGGCCGCAATTGGCGGAGAAGAGGCGGTTTGAGGTCCTATTTCTAGTCCTTTGGAACAGTTAGGAGCTGTCTAGCTGACCTAGGTGACCCTAGATCTAGGTGTGATTGTGCATATCTTGTTTGTGATTGCTTAAAGCCATAAGTCCGTACATATTTCTGTAAAGCTCTTTCTAAAAAAAAATGGAAAAAAATCAAAAAACTTTTTATAAAAACTTGCCCTTTGTCACTAAAATCCCATTTTTCACCCACCACCCATCGTATTTCTCCATTGACGTTTTCTTACCCTCACCTTCTCCGCTTTGACTATAGTAAACTCGTTTAGTGTATGTCCGCTTGGACTCGGGACACTAGCGCCCGCCTAGTCCGCGTTACGTTAGTCGCTACCGACTACGCGATCGACTCAGACGTCGAAACTCCGTCCACGCCTCTTTCACCCTTACCTTTGCCGGCCAACTCCGACGTTGACCGGAATTCTGTTCATACATCCTCACCCTCTCCTTCACCTTCACCAACCTCTTCTTCCGCGATGTCAGGATTTAATCCAAACATCCCTTTGACTCCCCCGGGATTGATTCCGCCACCTATGGATGCGAATAACCCACCACCACTGCCTGTTGTAGCGCCGCAGCGAATCGCTCTCCAGGATCGTTTCTATCCCACCCATTCTGCACTTCCCACCTGTCTTTCCCTTCCACCGGCCAATGGGGATAATTTTGAAATTAAGCCCCACTTCATTAACATGCTTCAAAAATTTCATGGGCTTGAATCTGAAGATGCCTATATCTTCATCAACAAATTTCAAAACGTTTGTGCCATGATGAAAACCACCCAGCTGTCGGACGATGCTATACGGCTACGGGTCATTCCGTTCACTTTGTGCGATCTTGCTGAAAAATGGCTGTATAGCACCTCTTCCCACTCCATAACCAGTTGGGACGAGTTTGTTAAAGCGTTTCTCAAGAAATTCTATCCGAGTCATAAAACCGTGAGGATCCGTAATGAAATCAACCAATTCTCCCAGCTTCCTACCGAACCCTTCTGGAAGTGCTTTGACCGGTATAAAGACCTTCTTGTTCAGTGCCCTCACCATGGTATTGAGAAATGGCAACTTTGCCAAACCTTATACGAGGGCCTGAACCCAGCAACCAAGCAGTTATTGGAAACCATTTGTCAGGGCCACTTCCTATCGAAATCTGACGAGGAAGCGTGGCAATTCTTCGACGACCTTGCAGAACAAACACTACAATAGGAGAGCACCAGACCGACTTCTTCTTCTTCTACCTCCACTTCTACTGGTCAGTCTAGGGTAGGAATTCACCAACTCGATGTCTCTATTGCGATGAAAGCTGAAATGACTGCAATAACGAGAAAACTTGAAGCGATAGAGAGCAAATTTTCATCTCCTGCTATTGCCCTTGTTCTTCCCCTTCGTACCATTTGTGCTTGTTGTTCCGATCCTTCTCACTTGACCGAAGAGTGTCCTTACAATCCACCATCTCAAGGACAGGATCAGGTTAATGCTGCATTTCAGCAAAGACCGAGAAATGATCCATACTCTTCCACCTACAATCCCGGTTGGAGGAACCATCCCAATTTCGCCTGGAATCAGAATCAGCATCAATTCCAAGGCAACAATTTCCAAAGGCGCCCTCCGCCGCAACAACAAGCGCAACAAAAAACTCAACATCAGTTTAAGCAGCCCTTCCAACCCTAACCTTTTCAAAATCAGACGAACAACTTTGCACCCAACAATTCTTTTCCCCAAAACAACTTTGTTCCGTCAAACAACGATAAGGTTTCCTCGCTAGAACGAAGTCTGGAGGCGTTCGTTAAATAATCGACACAATCCACCGCCAACATCCAGTCTTCTATTCAGTCCTTGGTGCAACACACTGCCGCTCACGGGCAAAGCATCAAAGCCATCGAAGCCCAGATAGCACAACTGAATGCAGCCTTAAGCGAGCGAGAGAAGGGGAAGCTTCCGTCCCAACCACTCCCAAATCCCGGTCACCCACATAATGTACATGTTTCTCTTGAACAACAGAACCATAATGTGAGTGCCGTGACTACATTGAGATCGGGAAGGATGCTGCAAAACAACATTGGCACACGGATCGACGATGACACCCCGGCCGCTTCTTCTTCTTCTCCTTCCTCATCTTCTGAGCCTATTCTTCATTCTTCAAAAGGCTCTCCTTCTTCTTCTTCTGCTCTAAACGGACCCACTTCTCACTCCACGAAAACACCAGTTCTGGGATCCGTTCCAGCTCCACAATCTCCTCCACAAGCATTGGACTCAACTAATTTTAAAAACGTTCCATTTCCAAACCGGTTGAGGTCCAATAAACAAAATCCACAAATGGAGAAGATTCTTGAGTTATTTAAGCAGGTTAACATAAACATTCCCCTTTTAGATGCTGTCCAACAAGTCCCGTCCTACGCGAAAATCTTAAAGGACTTGTGCACGAAAAAGAGGAAGTCTCAGGTACCCAAGAAAGTTTTCTTGGTTAGTGCTGTGAGTGATGCTCTTACCCAATCTTTACCTCAAAAACGGAAGGACCCTGGCTGTCCTACGATTTCTATTACCATTGGGGATAAGAACATCAACCGCGCACTATTAGATCTTGGTGCCAGTGTTAACCTGCTTCCGTACTCAGTATATGAGCAACTAGGTGTAGGAGAGCTGAAACCCATATACTGCACTCTCCAAATAGCCGACCGATCGATCACCCATCCTATGGGTGAGCTAGAGGATGTGTTAATCAAGGTTGGGGACTTCATATTCCCTGTTGACTTCATTGTATTAGACACACAGCCTGTAGCTAACCTCCGGAATCAAATTCCGGTGATACTCGGTCGCCCATTCCTTGCAACCTCAAATACTGTGATCAATTGTCGAAATGGTTCGATGAACCTGTCTTTTGGAAACATGACAATTGAACTCAACATTTTTATGTTGGGGAATCAGCCCTCCGAATCTAATGCTCATATATTAGACGTTTGCTCAATCCAGGAGATCACCCCAGAAGAGTGTGAATTCGAGGAGTTTCTGTTTGATCACGATAACCTTAACGCCACTAGTGCGTTCCTCTTCGAACCTGCTGCTGGTTCTGCGCTCGACAATGGCTACGAGTGTTTCACTTTCTCGAACGATCTTAGCCACTCACCACCCGAGTTTGAATCCTTCGAATTTCCGGATGAGTTACCTGAACCATCCAACTCGGTCGCTTACACTCGTTTTGAACCTTTGCTGGAATCTTTTGAGTTCGAGACCTTTTCACCAATCTTGCCTTCAATCGTTTCACCTCCAACGCTCGAACTCAAGCCTTTGCCGTCTCACCTTAAGTACGCTTACTTGGGTGAGAACGAGACCCTCCCTGTTATCATCTCGGCTTCGCTAGCTCCCGAGCAAGAGAGAGCCCTTTGTTGGAGATAGTGCCCTCAGAGTCAATTATTGGATCGCAGGTACGTGATTGCAATGATTGCGGAGGACCTATACCGGTAGGACAGTCTTACTCAAGATGATAGTATGCTATCTGGTTTGCCTTTATCAGTCGTATACATGTTCAGGTGACTGATTACATGTTACACTTTGATAGAGCCCTTAGGATCTTGCTTTACTACCAACAGTATGATGGCGATCATATACGTGAGAGTTGGGTAGTTTATATGCATATCCTTAATTGTGGTCCCTAGTCGTGGGAGTTTCGAGACAGGGCATCGATACTCCGGAGTAGACTAGTGTATACAGTCGAGACCCCGACGAGGGGCGGTGGCCGGTCTCACAAGCCCCTGGTGTCAGTTGGATCACCTAAGATGTATACAGGTGCTCATTGGGTTATGAGTACACCAGACAGGACTCGCTGGGAATCTGCTAGTTAGTACTATACCTATCGTCAGATAGCAGTTCCCTGGTGACATGTGTACAGGTTAGTTCATCGACCTGAGGTTGTCATTTGTCTCGTGTGAGTTCCCACTGTGCTTTGATTTCTACCCTACCACGACTCAAAGGAGTCGTGCAAACAGATAGTTTTTGGGTACAGTCCCGAGCCACATGGAGGCACGTGAGCGGATCGACAGGGGATTCGTCTCTCCCGGTATTGGGGGCGAGATCGTGCTGTGTCTAGGAGAGCCATTACTCATAGCCCACGGCCGTGGCAGGAGATTTACTGGTTGGTACTCCAGTAGTATTTCAGGGTGTTATTGGGCTACACTCCGACACGACTTATACTGCTATTGGGGGTCTGACGTTACTAGCCCCCTAGGCAGATATGCGATACTCATTGACGAACGGACCGGACTGTATATACATTGTCACTGTTAGGCTCAGTAGGGTTTCCGGGTGAGTTCGCTCATCGGCCTCCCTTGAGGTCAGTCCATGGGCAGCCGTTATGCATAGCTAGTGCCGCTGACGGTTTGTGGTTAAACCCACTGCCAGGATACTGACGAGTCATTAGAGTCCCCCACAGACAGTTTCCCAAGTTCGGGCGAAACGTTGTAGAGGCCGTATGGTTTTATGGCAGGGTTCGGAAAATGCACGTGCGTTTACGCACATGTCAGATTTCGGGCAGATAATACTGGTGGGCTTTGATTTAAGCCGGATCCGAGTATTATATTGAGTAGATATAATATCTTTGTCTCAGTTGCATTTGTATTCAGTCGTAATACAAATGCGGGTATATTTATACAGTTACGGGGTTATCCTGAAATTCGTTTCGGGATCACTTTTGGAAGTTGCCAGTTTTCTATCAGCCGTCTTTTAACATTCAGTTAAAGACGGATTTATCTTTTCTTTGGAAGAGTGTGGGTTTTTCTAGAAGGTTCTAGAAGCGGTGAGGTGTTTTGTGACTCATGGTGCATTTATTGTGTTCACACTAGATATTTATTTGTGTTCACACTAGATATTTATCCTTATGGTTACCTCCCCTCTCCTACACTCACCCCCCACCTCTATATATATGGCCGGCCCCTTCGCCCCCTCTCTCTCTCTCACTTGATGGTTGTAAAAGATTATGATAGATTTTAGGGTGTATGGAAATTTCATTGCTCATTTCATTCCATCACCCGAATGAATTGGCAACTTCATTAACCGTTCGTCCATAGCTTTGGACGTAACGAGACAAAGTCTTCTACTCATTCTCTACATCAATCTTGGTCGTCTCTTTTAGTAAACTTGACGACCGAGTTGCCTCGAGTCAGAGGCGGGAGCCCGTTTAAAGAATCGTTGACGTGGTGCCACCTGGACGAGCAGATCGGAGATCGACGAGATCGGAGCAGCCGCAACGGAGTGTGGGATGATGGTTAAAGAACGAAGGACTCAGATCGTTCGGTATAACCTTTCTACACTCTTTACAGTTTGTTAGTTTAGCAATAATGGCAGATTCGGGTTAAAGTATACGATAGCGCCAGTCAAAAAGTTTTTTTTGTTCCGCATTTGGCGTCTGTAGACGGCCGGGGCGCTACCGTAGACTTACAGTGGTATCAGAGCCTCACCATTTTGCTTTACTAACTTGTGCTAACGTGTTTAAAACATCGATCGAACCGGATATCGAAAACCATAATTTTTCTAATTCACAGTTTCTGTCGATTTTAAATCAAGTCAAAAAATTATTTTACATATCACAAAAAGCTGTGCAGGGTGTTTTAAGCAAGTGGTAAAAATTTGAGCATGTGACTCAACAAAACGGCCGTGGAATCGCGGTCAAACCCAGGGTTTGACCGCGCATCCGCGGCCATTATGTGAGTTCATGAGCCTAAATTTTCACAGTAGCTTTATCTTTGGAAATTGGGGTTTTTGGTATATATCTTTTGGGCCCAGATTTTGTTACTGTTCAACAGATGATCGTGGGGCCCACTTCGTGATATTTAGTCGATCGAAATTTAAACATGTTAGTTTACTGTACTTACATTATATCTCCGACCGGGAATGTCATTTGATCGGTAAACCGCGTCTGATTGCTATAGTTCTTTTAGACGGGTTTGCGAACGTGACATTCGCGATGATGTTCTGTGTTGTGCTGTGATGTTGCGGATTTATCGTGGTGGATAGCAGTGTGCAATGGTAGTGCAGTTTGGATTTATTTGTACATTTGATATTGCGGGGCGAGCGTCCAACTTGTGGACTGCCGTCACTGCCTGTTGTATAATATTCTTTTGGGGCACGACCAGGTTGCGGTCGATGTACCTGTTGTACTATTTTTCATTACTGTACTAGGTTTTGCCCCGCGACGGAGTGCACGGATATCCGGGTTCTGAGGGGCAACAGGTCCGCATCTCATGGCTTTGAGAGGCAGAGGGGCCTCACTCTAGAATTGGCAGACTATTCGCCGCACTCGTAGGGGGTACATGTTGACCCAAGGAGGGGTGCCCAAGATTACCGGATTCCGTGAAGTGCTGGGTGGTCCATTCATTTTGCTGTAGGGGGCTGTCTCGCTTCAGATTTTGGCGGGTAACTTGCCGCACCTATAGGGGTCTAGGTTTCATTGCACAGGCTATCCACACGACAGGGGAACGTCGGGTTTCAGCAGCGGCTCTGTGAAACTCGGGGATCCCAGATTATCTGTATTGTTCTGTGATACTTATTACTTTTCTGTAATGTTGCATATTATCAAGCCTGGAGCGATTATTGTATATTGGTTTATATACTATTAGATATTGTATATGTTTTACACCTACGCTAGTCCAGTCCCTGCTCTGTCGTTAGTTAAGTAACCTAACGGGTGATGACGGGACCCGGTGACGAATGCGGATGGTATATACGTACATTTTATTTTCGTTCTTTTCTGGTGTGATTATTGATGGGACTGCGTTGATTCTGATCAATGCAAAGTAAAGCAAACCTATTTACAGTTGTTGGAACAAATTTAAAAAGTGTTATTGTAAAGACGTTTCCTTTTGTTTTGCATAGCGGTATTCAGTGGAATATCCTGCACCTCATTCGACGGGGCAAGGGCCGATATCCCTTCACCGGGACTGACCCCTTGGGCAGAATTTTGCGTCAGGGTAATAACTTCACTATAGTCGATGTAGCGCCTTGAAAAGTCGTTTTGGTGTTTTTCCGAAAATCGGTGAAAATTCGGTATTTTTCCGTAAACCGTCTTTTTTGTTATTCTGCAGTTTAGGACTAATTATACCTAATTTGAATAGGTAATTGCTAGTTTTTAGTAGCTAACGAGTTACTTATTAATTTGTGGTAATTTAAAAAATTTTCCCTATTTTTCAATTTTTTTAATATTATTTTAAGCCGGTAAGAAAATACATTAAATTAGCGATAAATACAAATTTCTTTGGGCTAATTTTAATCTTTAAAATCATGTTAATTAAAATCTAGTTGTAATATAAATTTTTAGTATTTTATTTTAAGTTTTAACTAATTTTTATTATGGAAAACGAAATTTATTGAATTTAAGCTAAAACTTGCAATTTTGGACTTGTAGGGGGTCTTTTTGCATAGAATTTTTTTTGTAAAACCCCTCTCACTCTTCCCTCACCCCTAGGCCGGCCCACCTTCAGCAGCATAAGGAAATTTCCTTGCCTCCTTTTACTTTTAATTAGGTGTTGAAATGAGGTGTTTTGAAAAGGGTTTTGATTTTTTAATGTGGGTATGGGTCTTTAGTTGATTGGTATGGGTTGACCATGACTTTTCCATCATCACCCACACCAATCTCCCTCCCTCATCTGGCCGAATGCAGCAGCCCTCCCTCTTCATTTTTTTCTTTTCATTTCCTTCAAAATTCCATCATATTGCTCCAAAAATTCCAATTTAAACCTCACAAATTAACCCCCATCCTACATCCCATTCTCCTTAGCCTTTCTTGCTTGGGTCATGGTGCTATGAAGCCATCTTTGGAGACATCTTGTTCTTGCTAGATCTCTAGTGTGAGGTATAATTTCTAATCTAAGGTTAATTTGTAGTTAAAGTGTGCTAATTAGAACTTGCAAGTTGTGTTAGTATTAAAATTATAGCTAAATTCTAATCTAGTTTTTTCTAGTTCATGGTTTGAAATTAAACTAGGGTTTTAGAAATCTTTAGTAGGTTAATTAAATCTATTTTGTTATCTAGTTGTTTTGCTAACCTAATCTAAGAGGTTAACTTGCTAATTGGGCTATAAACTAGTGTTAATTTAGGGTTTTTCATGTATAGTTTGGATTAAGATTGCTAGTTATGAAATTCTAGAAAGGGTTTGTTTATGGAAAATGTGTTTTGAAGCATGGTAAATGGGTTAAATTGAGTGTTGTGGCTAGCTAGTTGTGTGGATTATAGGATTGTGCGATGATGTGAGCACTTTATCGCAAATACGCGATGTTTGCACGAATTTGGAATTTTTAGTGCTTACTAGGTTTTTATAAAAATATTGTGATGAATTATTTGCGATATCTTGATGATATTTTTTGGCATATCCTATGACATTTAGGATGTGTGAGTGCGGTTTTTTTGAGTGAGCGGGTTTTAGCTTTGCCGGGCGACCGAATTGACGATTTTAGTTAGTTTTTGCGATTTTCGCGTGTGTTCCGCGCACCTTGTGCACGTTGTACCTAGCTTGTGAACGTTAGTATTTTCATTTGGGATTTGCGTCGTTCTTGATATGTAACCCTATGTTTGGTATTGATGTAAATTCCAGGTTCGGTCGCGGAGACGTCAGACGCGGCACGAAAGGGGAAAGCGGTGATTGGACGTGGCTAGCTAGGGATTCCGGTGAGTAAATTTAACATCCACGGGGGACTATCGTTGGATGGCGCAGGTCGCCCGATAGTTTAAGTAGTTAAAGATTTCTAGTAGTATTAGTAATTTCATCCATGCTTTATTTGACATACATATGCAATGCTATAGGACACCTGTACCATTGCCAGGGTTTTTATATGCAGCACGAGCACTATTCATGCTTACACACACGTCCTGGTAATTGCCATGCCACACACTAGATAACCTACAATTTGAAACCTTTTACTATAATTGATGCTTAAACCTGTGCTATTGCCTTTAATTCCTTAAAATGAAATCGTAGGATTGCTATTCATGTGCATTTACCTCATCATATTATTTGTTCATGCCTAGTCTAGTAATCATACATCGCAACTTGATAATTGACACCATATGCATTCATTATCATTGAAATATGCACTTATGAGGATTTCTTGAGATTTTATGATATTTCTGGATTTCGGGGGAAAGCCGCAAAAATTCCTAAACTTATTACATTTTTAAAATATGTAAATTGCGGTTTTCTAGTGATGTAAGTGTCGTCCACCATGAGTTTGCTGTGGTTTTCGAGACCCGTTTCGAGGAGTTGGATGAACCGTCTCGGGTACATGGTGGGCCCGGTAAGGTACCCCGGGGCAAGAAGCTCGTGTTGCTGACGATGAGCCTGGCAGGGGACGGATTACCTACCGGTGACTGTTTGGCACGGCGGATATCCAGAGAATACCGACCGTGGCCGCGAGATGATGAGATATTGATATTGAGATGGGTCAGCCGGATGGCTGAGGCCAGAGATATTATGACATGGATATATGAGATTTGTGATAGTTTTGAGGTGTCGTTGCTGGACACAGGTTCTTGTTGATTCTATCGGTATTGTGCTAGTATTTCAAAAGAGATTCCTAAGAGAAAAACATGATTTCTTATACTTACACATTCAGATCACGAGTTGATTCACATTGCATTCATACTTGCTAGTATATTCATATTGCATACATACCTGCTATTATGTCCTGCCATACCTGTATTATAGATGCTAGGATGCTTGTGTGCATACTTGCGATAGTCTCTATAGATGTTATTTATTACTCACGAGTTGGCAACTCACCCCCGTTGTGCCACAGTCTTTTGCAGGTCCACTCCGTCAGCACAGTAGCGGCGGGCGCACCGCTTCTTTTGCCTCTCTTGCCAGGACTCGAGGTTTTTGCTCGTAGGTGGGTTGTATTATTATTTTTGTACCATCTTGTATATTCTTTGTTTCTAGAGTACTCCATCTACTGTATCTACCAGTATTGTTGTATATTGACCTAGAGATGAGACTGTGAGATTTGTGGACTTTTTATACTGTATTTTGGGGTCGAGCTCACTTGAGTTGACATGCGGTTTTTCTTATGTTTCTTTATGTTTATTTTGCATGTTGTTGTTTTATATTGCGTGGGATTTGTGACCGCCTTGTGGCGAAGAGCTAGCTCCCACTTGGGGATGCCTTATTTGTTGTATTGATATATATTCTTGTTGTACCCATTTTGGGGGCCAGTATTTACAAAGGAGACTCTGCCGAAATTTTCGGAGAAATTGATATTGTTTTTAAAAAGGGGTTGATATGACTTATTTGATAAACTCTCTTTCAATTGATTGGTTTTCCTTCACTCTTTTGCTTATTTGGTTTTGGTTTCTGGGCTTTGGCTTACTTATTTTACGGACGACTTGAGACGTTTCGTAAACTTAAGTGTCAGTCACGTTCCGTACCCTGCGGGTCGTGACAAAGTTGGTATCAGAGCGATAGGTTTTACCTTTTTGAGTGTAGGATGACCCTTGGTAGATGGAGTAAGTGACTTAAGTAGGGTAACGCAGCGTGTGTATGTCCGCGGCATACTTGCGATACGGTACTCCGCCTAAGTGACTTTAGGATATACTTGCTTGAAATTCCTTCTTCAATTCCGTGTATCCTATGATTCTATTGCACTGTTCTTATTATCCTTTTTCCTGTACCAGCCACTATGCCGCCGAAGGCTACGAGAGCACAGAGGGCTGCCGCCCGAGACGAGATTCGAGCTGGTTCGTCCGAGACTTGGACTGAGCAGGGTGGTATGCCTACGCCGCAGGGACAGACCGATCTACCTTCCCCAGGCTGTATGGATAGGCTTGAGACTGGTATGGAGGAGTTGCGACAGATGATGGGGAGCATGCAGGAGCTACGTCAGATGGTAGGATCCCTAGTTGCAGCCAGTCGTACACCGAGGCCGGATGACGCACCTACTACATCCCAGACTACTATGATACCTGCTCCTACTACTACCGCCGTGACCATCCCGATTTCACTACAGGATTTCATGAGGCTGAGACCTCCAATATTCACCGGCACCGAGGCAGCGGAGGACCCACAGACGTTCCTTGACAGTTTAGCCAGGATCTGCCGTTCGCTGAGATGTTCGGATGATCGATGGGTGGAGCTTGCGAGTTTCCGTCTAGAGGGTCTCGCGCAGATATGGTGGGAGTCAGTCTTGAGAGGTCGAGCTGCAGGTCTACCGCCTATGAGTTGGGCCGAGTTTACTGTTAGTGTATATGCCCTAGAGGCCATTACTGTATCATACTAGTTTGTATATTACTTAATGGAAGCTTGGGATATTCACTTTGTATATACAATCTTGCTCAAAATAGTAGTATGCTACTTGGTTTGTTTCTACTTCAATGTGTACATGTGTTTATTTTTGTATATCGCCTATACACATTAGTGGAGCCCTTAGGATCTTTGCTTGATTACCAGCGATGTGATGGCCGTCACACTAGTGGGGCTGGGTAATCTATAAGCACATCCTTATGCAGGTCCCTGGTCGCAGGACTATCGAGACAGGGCATCGATACTCCGGAGTAGACCAGCGCATGCGCTTCTCATCCCAGTGTGGGAGACGGTCTGTCCCACAGCCGTCAGTACGTCGTACTTGAGATAGTATGCGGGTGCTCGTTAGGTTACGGGTACACTGGACAGGACTCGTCGGGAACTGACTAGTTGGTATTATGCCTATCGTCAGTTATCAGTTCCCAGGTGACATGAGTACAGCTTAGTCCGCTGACTTGACACTGTCATTTCGCCTCGAGTGTGTTCCCACTGTACTTTGATCACTACCCTACCACGGCTCAAAGGAGTCGTGCAAACAGGTAGTGGTTGGGTGCAGTCCCGAAGCACTTGGAGGCAGTGACGGTTAGACAGGATTCGTCTCTCCCGGTATTGGGGGTTGACATCGCGCTGTGTCTAGGAGAGCCATTACACGAGTAGTCCCTGGCCAGGGCAATCGAGATATACTGGTAGGCTTCCAGTGTTATCTCAGGGTGTTTTGGGCTTCGCTCCGGCACGACTTGTACCGCTATTGGGGGACTGACGTTTACCGCCCCCTAGGCCCGCCATGCGATGTATCAGACGAACAGACCGGACTGTACGGAGAATGTCACACTCAGGCTCAGTAGGAGTTCAGATGGGTTTCGCCTCGTCGGTCTTCTTGTCGGCACTACCTGGGGACCGTTACGCACAGCTAGTGCTGCTTGCGGTCTGTGGTTAAACCCACTGCCAGCGTAGTGTCGAGTCTTTAGAGTCCCACACAGAAAGCTTTTCGCCTTTAGGCAAAAGAGTAGAGGTCGCATGGTTTTGCGACAGGGTTCGGTCACATCCGTGCACTTGTGCACGTACAGTGTCCGGACAGTTTACACCAGCGGGCTTTGGTTTAAGCCAGATCCTAGTGTACCTTTTGGGATTGGATTTATCCAGTGTGCATTCGTGTTCCTCGGAACGCGGATGCGGGTGCGTATACACAGTTGACAGGGAGACAGAGGCAGCGGATTCTCATTAGGGTTGTTGACAGTTGACCGTTGACTATTTGACTTTTTGTTCAACCCTAATGAGAATATGATATGTGATAAACTATTATATTAATTAAGTATTATGGTGACATGGTTGTTGACTTGTTGACTTTTGTTGACTTGTTGACTTTGTTGACCGGTTGACTAGGCTTGACTAGTTGACCATCATGATAACCATAGCCATCATTTCATGGCAAAGACTTTTGTTTGCTTGCTCATTTGTGTAAAATGAGTGCATGAAATGATATGGTTATGGTTGCTTCAACCATCACATAAGACTTTTTTAGTATGATGAGTTATCATGACTTTGGATTATGAGAGGGTGAGAGACAAAAGAGTTGCTCATTCTTTCTTGCTCATTCTCTCTCTTGTTCTTGAGCTCTCCTTTTGCTCTCACCCTCTTGCTCTTTTTCCCTCTCTTTAATCTATGGTTCACTTGTCTCATGAGTTGAGAATCAAGAACCATAGATAAAATCCCACACAAACTATTCTCTACTCATTCTAGTTCACTAGGTTTAGCAAACCGAGTGAACTAGTTTCTTCAAAGAACGAAGAAGGAGCCAAAGGTTGGAGCTTTCAGGTGGATCTATCTTCGGCGTACGGAGACGACGGGAAGAAGCCAATCCGGACCACCATCGGGGTTTGAAGACGAAGGAGTTCAAGACAAGCAAGGTATAACCCCCTAACCGAGTAGCTAGAAACTCGTAGTTAGGTTGCTAGATAGATGTTTAACCAAGATCCGGGTTTTAGGTCCATGTTACCACCTCCGTAAAAATCGTTTTTTACCAAATTCCGCATTCCCGAAAGTACCGGGAGAGGTAGCATGGACTTACATTTACAGCAATCTTTCTAGCTCGTTTCCTCCCAGAGAGCGTTCGTGACGCCAGAGCTCGTAGCTTCGAGGCCTTGGTCAAGACACCTGGGATGACGGTGTCTGAGTATGACGTTCAGTTTACACAGTTGTCCCGATATGCCCCGTACCTGGTAGATACCGAAGCGAAGAGGGTGAAGAGGTTCATACAGGGACTTGATGCCCAGTTATATCTTGCCATTGGCACCCAGCACTACGACACTTATTCAGCTGCTATGGATACGGCATTACGGATGGAGGCACGCATATCACAGACTTCGGCCGTTTCTGGGCCGAAGAGGATTCGCACCGAGGTACCGTCTCAGAGGCAGCGTGCCAGATTCTTTCCGAGGGATGGGCCCGGCAGAGGATTTGGACGGGGTCAGTTATATGGTTCATATCTCCAGGGACAGCAGCCGTCGCCAGGGTGTTTTGGGTGCGGGAGTCCGCACCATCTTGTCAGAGACTGTCCGGCGAGACGACAGGGAGCGCGACAGTTCCGCATATGACCCTACCACCATCAACACCCCCTCCCCAGAGAGCCCTACTTCCTACCACAGGCGATGCTCCACGCCAGTTAGGTGCACCCAGAGGCCGTGGATGCGGCGGTCCTATTCAGAGAGGACGAGGAGGCAGAGGCCAAGGTCGAGGTCAGCCCGCTATCGGTGGAGGACAGACCCGAGTATTTGCTTTGACACCGTAGGATGCGCAGGCATCCAACGCCGTTGTGACAGGTACCTTGCCAGTTTGTTCTTTCGACGCACGAGTATTGTTCGACCCAGGTTCCACACATTCGTACGTCTCTGCACACTTTGCACCGATGTTGGGCCGTGAGTCGTCGTCGTTAGATCAGCCGCTTGTTGTTATTACCCCGGTAGGCGAGTCGTTTGTCGCTCGTTTTGTGTTTCGATTGTGTTCCGTTCGTATCGGGGAGAGGGATTCATCGGTTGATTTGATTCTCCTCGATATGTTGGACTTTGATGTGCTTCTGGGCATGGATTGGCTAGCCACTTGTTATGCTTCGGTGGACTGCCGTGAGAAGGCAGTCAGATTTAGCTTTCCGGGAGAGCCAGTCTTTGTTATTCAGGGAGACCGCAGCGTCACCCTTCCCAGCTTGATTTCGTCTCTTCGTGCTGGTCAGCTCTTGCGGAAGGGATGTCAGGGATTCTTAGCGTATATTTGTGATACTCGAGCTACAGAGGTTCCGTTGGACCGGGTTCCGGATGTTTGTGAGTTCCCTGATGTTTTCCCTGACGAGCTGCCTGGGCTACCGCCTGAGCGCGACGTTGAGTTCTGCATCGATTTGATTCCCGGCTCGGGGCCTATTTCTATACCGCCTTATCGGATGGCCCCGGCAGAGCTTCGAGAGCTGAAGGATCAGTTGCAGGATTTGTTAGATAAGGGGCTTATTCGACCTAGTGTTTCTCCGTGGGGTACTCCGGTCCTGTTTGTCAAGAAGAAGGATGGAAGTTTGCGCTTATGTATCGACTACCGCCAGCTGAACAAGGTTACCGTGCGGAACAGATATCCGTTGCCACGCATTGATGATTTGTTCGACCAGCTTCAGGGTGCGGGGTATTTTTCGAGGATCAACTTGCGATCAGGATACCATCAGCTGCGAGTTCGACAGGAGGATATACCGAGGATAGCTTTCCGCACGCGCTACGGCCACTATGAGTTTTTGGTGATGTCGTTCGGACTCACCAACGCCCCAGTAGCATTCATGGATTTGATGAACCGTACATTCAGGCCGTATCTTGACTTGTTCATCATCGTGTTTATCGACGATATCTTGGTGTACTCCCGGAGCAGAGAGGAGCACGAGCAGCACTTGCAGAATACGTTACAGACTCTGAGGGAGCACCAGCTGTTCGCAAAGTTCTCCAAGTGTGCATTCTGGCTGGATAGCGTCGGATTCTTGGGTCACGTGATTATGAGAGACGGCATATGTGTGGACCCGAAGAAGATTGAGGCTGTTCAGCAGTGGCCCCGACCTACATCGGTTACTGAGATCCGTAGTTTTCTAGGCCTGACGGGCTACTACAGGCGTTTTGTTCAGGACTTCTCCCGTATAGCTGCACCTTTGACCGGTTTGACCCGGAAGGGAGTTCCTTTCGTTTGGACAGAGGAGTGCGAGCGCAGTTTTCAGCAGCTACGGACTTGTTTGACTACGGCGCCGGTATTATCTTTGCCTTCGGGATCAGACGGATTTGTGGTCTACTGTGATGCTTTGCGAGTAGGGTTAGGATGCGTATTGATGCAGCATGGCCGGGTGATCGCATATGCTTCTCGGCAGTTGAAGAAGCATGAACAGAACTATCCCACTCACGATTTGGAGATGGCTGCAGTGGTCTTTGCACTGAAGATTTGGCGACATTACCTATATGGCGAGTCGTGCCAAATATTCACAGACCACAAGAGCTTAAAATACATATTTCAGCAGCGAGACCTGAACCTCAGACAGCGTCGTTGGATGGAGTTGGTGAAAGACTATGACTGCGAGATCTTATATCACCCAGGCAAGGCGAATGTAGTGGCAGATGCTTTGAGCAGGAGGCCCGGGGGTAGTCTATCCTATTTGCACGTAGTGCAGAGGCAGTCGTTAGCAGATTGGCAGATTTTATGCGACAGCCGAGTTGAGTTCGAGTTCACTCAGACAGGGGGACAGCTCGCACATGTTCATGCACGCCCACAGTTGTTTGACCGTATATATGAGGCACGGCGTAGAGACGACCGTTGCTCAGAGATCATGGCACAGATGGGACAGGGCAGATTTTCCGAGTTCGTGATTGATGATCAGAGGATTTTACGATATGGATCTAGACTGTGCGTACCAGATGCTGATGGATTGCGGCGCGACATTCTTGAGGAGGCACACCGATCAGTGTATAGTGTCCACCCCGGTTCCACCAAGATGTACCATGATATGAGAGAGACCTACTGGTGGGACGGGATGAAGAGGGACATTGCGGAGTTTGTATCGAGATGCTTGACTTGTCAGCAAGTCAAGGCCGAGCACCAGAGGCCCGCAGGAGAGCTACAGCCGTTACCCATTCCGGAGTGGAAATGGGAGCAGATTTCGATGGATTTCGTTGTGGGTCTACCCAGGACCAGTCGAGGGTACGACTCCATCTGGGTGATCGTAGATCGATTGACGAAAGCGGCTCACTTCCTGCCAGTGAAGACCACTTTCAGCTTCACTCAGTATGCCCAGCTTTACATCGACAAGATCGTGCGGTTGGATGGAGTACCGACTTGTATCGTGTCAGATCGAGGCACCCAGTTCACCAGCCGACTTTGGCAGAGACTTCAGGAGGCTTTGGGCACTCGTTTGAGCTTCAGCACAGCGTTTCATCCACAGACCGACGGACAGTCAGAGCGGACCATTCAAACTCTCGAGGACATGGTCAGAGCGTGCGTTTTAGACTTCGGCGGTAGATGGGATCGTCATTTACCGTTAGTGGAGTTCTCCTACAACAACAGCTTCCAGGATACTATTCAGATGGCACCTTTCGAGGCATTGTATGGGAGGAGATGCAGATCGCCCGTTTGTTGGACAGAGCTCAGCGAGAGCAGTATATTGGGGCCGCAGCTTGTTGAGGAGACGACAGTGAAGATACAGTTGATTCGAGACCGGATGAGAGCAGCTCAGAGCAGACAGAAATCGTATGCAGACAGGCACCGTCGCAGGCTAGAGTTCGCAGTTGGCGATTATGTTTTTCTGAGGGTCTCTCCGATGAAAGGCATGATGCGATTTGGGCGAAAAGGAAAGCTTAGTCCCAGATTTGTGGGTCCTTTCGATATTCTCGAGCGTGTCGGCGCAGTTGCATATCGTTTGGCTCTTCCACCCAGCTTTCCCGATGTTCACCCCGTCTTCCATGTTTCGATGCTCCGCAAGTACCTTCACAACCCTTCGCATGCGATTCAGCACCCGACAGTCCAGCTAGAGCGTGACCTTTCTTTTGCAGAGCAGCCGGTGGCCATCCAGGATCGGCAGGTGAAGAAGTTGAGATCGAAAGTTATACCGACCGTCAAGGTCCTTTGGCGTGGCCCGAGCAGCGAGGAGATCACCTGGGAGACCGAGGGCGAGATGAGGAAGAAATATCCCAATCTCTTTGAAGGTACGCGTAGCTATATTTTTAAATTCGGGGACCGAATTTCTTTAAGGGGGGAAGATTGTAGCGCCTTGAAAAGTCGTTTTGGTGTTTTCCCGAAAATCGGTGAAAATTCGGTATTTTTCCGTAAACCGTCTTTTTTGTTATTCTGCAGTTTAGGACTAATCATACCTAATTTGAATAGGTAATTGCTAGTTTTTAGTAGCTAATGAGTTACTTATTAATTTGTGGTCATTTAAAATTTTTTACCTATTTTTCAATTTTTTTATATTATTTTAAGCCGGTAAGAAAATACATTAAATTAGCGATAAATACAAATTTCTTTGGGCTAATTTTAATCTTTAAAATCATGTTAATTAAAATCTAGTTGTAATATAAATTTTTAGTATTTTATTTTAAGTTTAAATGAATTTTTATTATGGAAAACGAAATTTATTGAATTTAAGCTAAAACTTGCAATTTTGGACTTGTAGGGGGTCTTTTTGCATAGAATTTTTTTTGTAAAACCCCTCTCACTCTTCCCTAACCCCTAGGCCGGCCCACCTTCAGTAGCACAAGGAAATTTCCTTGCCTCCTTTGACTTTTAATTAGGTGTTGAAATGAGGTGTTTTGAAAAGGGTTTTGATTTTTTAATGTGGGTATGGGTCTTTAGTTGATTGGTATGGGTTAACCATTACTTTTCCATCATCACCCACACCAATCTCCCTCCCTCCTCTGGCCGAATGCAGCAGCCCACCCTCTTCAGTTTTTTTCTTTTCATTTCCTTCAAAATTCCATCATATTGCTCAAAATATTCCAATTTAAACCTCACAAATTAACCCCCATCCTACATCCCTTTCTCCTTAGCCTTTCTTGCTTGGGTCATGGTTCTATGAAGCCATCTTTGGAGGCATCTTGTTCTTGCTAGATCTCTAGTGTGAGGTATAATTTCTAATCTAAGGTTAATTTATAGTTAAAGTGTGCTAATTAGAACTTGCATGTTGTGTTAGTGTTAAAATTATAGCTAAATTCTAATCTAATTTTTTTCTAGTTCATGGTTTGAAATTAAACTAGGGTTTTAGAAATCTTTAGTAGGTTAATTAAATCTATTTTGTTATCTAGTTAACCTAATCTAAGAGGTTAACTTGCTAATTGGGCTATAAACTAGTGTTAATTTAGGGTTTTTCATGTATAGTTTGGATTAAGATTGCTAGTTATGAAATTCTAGAAAGGGTTTGTTTATGGAAAATGTGTTTTGAAGCATGGTAAATGGGTTAAATTGAGTGTTGTGGCTAGCTAGTTGTGTGGATTATAGGATTGTGTGATGATGTGAGCACTTTATCGCAAATACGCGATGTTTGCACGAATTTGGAATTTTTAGTGCTTACTAGGTTTTTATAAAAATATTGTGATGAATTATTTGCGATATCTTGATGATATTTTTTGGCATATCCTATGACATTTAGGATGTGTGAGTGCGGTTTTTTTGAGTGAGCGGGTTTTAGCTTTGCCGGGCGACCAAATCGACGATTTTAGTTAGTTTTTGCGATTTTCGCGTGTGTTCCGCGCACCTTGTGCACGTTGTACCTAGCTTGTGAACGTTAGTATTTTCGTTTGGGATTTGCGTCATTCTTGATATGTAACCCTATGTTTGGTATTGATGTAAATTCCAGGTTCGGTCGCGGAAACGTCAGACGCGGCACGAAAGGGGAAAGCGGTGATTGGACGTGGCTAGCTAGGGATTCCGGTGAGTAGATTTAACATCTACGGGGGACTATCGTTGGATGGCGCAGGTCAACCGATAGTTTAAGTAGTTAAAGATTTCTAGTAGTATTAGTAATTTCATCCATGCATTATTTGACATACATATGCATACCCATTCTATAGGACACCTGCACCATTGCCAGGGTTTTTATATGCAGCACGAGCACTATTCATGCTTACACACACGCCCTGGTAATTGCCATGCCACCACACTAAATAACCTACAATTTGAAACCTTTTACTATAATTGATGCTTAAACCTGTGCTATTGCCTTTAATTCCTTAAAATGAAATCGTAGGATTGCTATTCATGTGCATGTACCTCATCATATTATTTGTTCATGCCTAGTCTAGTAATCATACATCGCAACTTGATTATTGACACCATATGCATTCATTATCATTGACATATGCACTTATGAGGATTTCTTGAGATTTTATGATATTTCTGGATTTCGGGGGAAAGCCGCAAAAATTCCTAAACTTATTACTTTTTTAAAATATGTAAATTGCGGTTTTCTAGTGATGTAAGTGTCGTCCACCATGAGTTTGCTGTGGTTTTCGAGACCCGTTTCGAGAAGTTGGATGAACCGTCTCGGGTACATGGTGGGCCCGGTAAGGTACCCCGGGATAAGAAGCTCGTGTTGCTGACGATGGGCTTGGCAAGGGGCGGATTACCTACCGGTGACTGTTTGGCACGGCGGATATCCAGAGGATACCGACCGTGGCCGCGAGATGATGAGATATTGATATTGAGATGGGTCAGCTGGATGGCTGAGGCCAGAGATATTATGACATGGATATATGAGATTTGTGATAGTTTTGAGATGTCGTTGCTGGACACAGGTTCTTGTTGATTCTATCGGTATTGTGCTGGTATTTCAAAAGAGATTCCTAAGGGAAAAACATGATTTCTTATACTTACACATTCAGATCACGAGTTGATTCACATTGCATTCATACCTGCTAGTATATTCATATTGCATACATACCTGCTATTATGTCCTGCCATACCTGTATTATAGATGCTAGGATGCTTGTGTGCATACTTGCGATAGCCTCTATAGATGTTATTTATTATTCACGAGTTGGCAACTCACCCCCGTTGTGCCACAGTCTTTTGCAGGTCCGCTCCGTCAGCACAGTAGCGGCGGGCGCACCGTTTCTTTTGCCTCTCTTGCCAGGACTCGAGGTTTTTGCTCGTAGGTGGGTTGTATTATTATTTTTGTACCATCTTGTATATTCTTTGTTTCTAGAGTACTCCATCTACTGTATCTACCAGTATTGTTGTATATTGACCTAGAGATGAGACTGTGAGATTTGTGGACTTTTTATGCTGTATTTTGGGGTCGAGCTCACTTGAGTCGACATGCGGTTTTTCTTATGCTTCTTTATGTTTGTTTTGCATGTTGTTGTTTTATATTGCGTGGGATTTGTGACCGCCTTGTGGCGAAGAGCTAGCTCCCGCTTGGGGATGCCTTATTTGTTGTATTGATATATATTCTTGTTGTACCCATTTTGGGGGCCAGTATTTACAAAGGAGACTCCGCCGAAATTTTCGAAAAAATTGATATTGTTTTTAAAAAGGGGTTGATATGACTTATTTGATAAACTCGCTTTCAATTGATTGGTTTTCCTTCACTCTTTTGCTTATTTGGTTTTGGTTTCTGGGCTTTGGCTTACTTATTTTACGGACGTCTTAAGACGTTTCGTAAACTTAAGTGCTAGTCACGTTCCGTACCCTGCGGGTCATGACAGTCGATTACATGTTGCTTTGCATAGCGGTATTCAGTGGAATATCCTACACCTCATTCGACGAGGAAAGAGCCGAGATCCTTTCACCGGGAGTGACCTCTTTAGCAAAAGGTTTTCGCTAAAAAGCTATCAGGTTCCTTCAGCGATATCAAGTTCGTTACGTTAAAGGTTTTTCGCCAAAAACCAGTCGTAGCCCTCCGTCACTTCTTTTGGGTATTCAGTAGTATTCAAGCTATGTATTTTGACTTAATGCCAAGGCATAGTGTTTGGTAGCTGCTGGGTATTCATTTGTTGCATATATAGATGAGTTGGTTTGGGACAGCTGTTCTGCCATTTTGACCTAACGCCAAGGGCATGTGCGGGTGGGTTCAAATTAACAAGATAGTGACGGGTAGAACTTGGCATGTGACTTATGACATTTTGACCTAACGCCAAGGTTATAAGAGCATGGGGCAAAAATAATATCGGGAGTTTCTAAAGAAACTGAAACTTGCCAAGTATGCGCATACCTTCTTGTAACATTTCAAAAAAATAAAATATTATTTTTGGGAATTTTCAGAATTTAATATTAATTTTTAGTAAATATTTTAATAGTCGGTATAATTAAATACCGATAAATGGTGAAAATTCCGGAGAAAATTTTGGAAATTCTAAAATAGGGTATTTTGTGGAAATATGCCATTTTACAGTTATTGTGATGAATTATATGCGACTTTGGTGTCAACCGCGATTAAAAATCGCTAATTGGATTTTTGGCCTTTTATGCAAAGAATGTGCACATAACATTTCCTACACTTGTCCTACCTGTCTCATGTTTTGGACTCATGATGGCCTAGGGTTGGACCATGCTTAGGTGACCATGGTGGCTTAAACCTTTTAATTAGGTTAATTGGGTTAATTAGGGTTTTGGTGTTGATTAAGGATGATTAGGGTAGGTTGACATTTGGTAGGAGAGAGAGGGGGGATTGGATGGTTGTCATGCAACATTCATGAGAGAGAGAGTGGTGGCTAGGAAGTGTCACACTCCATTTCTTTTCTCAACTTTTAAATACCTATTACATCTCTCCCTCTCACTCAAACACCACACCACCATCAATCCTACACCTTACACACAACACCCCAACACATCAGCCACCATCAGCATATTTCAGCCCAACCCCATCCTGAACATCAACCCCAATATCATAGCATCAGCACCCACATCAACTTCTTAGCCACCCAATTGACATCAGCCCCTAAATTTCTGCAACACCAGCTGCAACCCCATCATAACAACACATACCAGCCTTTAACACAATAGCTTAACACCACAAACCAATACCCCAACCTGAAACAACAACAGCAGTAGCTGCTGCACACAGCCACAAGAAAAAGAGAGAGAGGGTTGCAAGCAACAACAACACTCATTCAAGTGAAAACCAGCAGCAGTTGATGTATCATATCAGCCCCCAATTGATCAATATCAGCCCCTTTTATCAACACATCAGCCCTCTTTATCATCAACATCAGCTTCATAACCAACCACACCACCATACACCACAACCTCAGCCTAAAACAAAACACAACAGCCCCAGCAGTAGCAGCTGCTGCACCCACACACAAAAAGGAAGACAAAAGAGAAAAACATTAGCAGCTACATTAACTACAGCCATTGATACACCAACATCAGCCCAATTTCAATCAGCATCAACACACTTTCAGCCACCAGGACAGCAGCTACATCAACACAACTTCAGCCACAATATTAAGCAATAGCCCAACACTTCTGCTGCTGCAATACACACAGAAACACACAGGCAAAAGGAAATTGCAGCAGCAGCAGCAGCTGCAGAATCAGCCAGCAACACCATAAACCCCTGCAGCAACATACAACACCACCACAACCTTTCCCACAACATCAACAACAACTTAAACAGCAGCTGATGTAAAAGTTCAGCCACCATCAGTACATCATCAGCCCAATTTTCATCATTTCAGCCACAAATCAGCCCAACACTTTCAGCACACATTCACATCAGCATCATACACACACAACATCAGCTCATTTTCAGCCCAAAGAGCCATTTCAGCACTACATCAGCCCCAATTCAATCAACATGAGCAGCCACATCAGCCCCCATATCAACCCATCAGCACACTTCAGCCCTCCTCCATCAACACCTTTCAGCCACCTGACATACATCAGCTGCAACAGCAGCAAGAACAGCCCCAATACCACAACATCAGCCCAATTTTTATCACTTCAGCTGCAACACCATCAACCCATATCAACACTTCAGCCACTCCTACTTATGCTGCTGCTCAAACATCAGCAACAAAAGCACCAGCTCAACACATTTCAGCCCCCCTGCATCAGCAGTAGCTGAACCTGCAGCAGCTACATCATCATTCAGGCAACCCCATTCAAACCACACCATACCCCCATCATATTTCAACTCCATCCCACACAAAACCTAACCCCAACACTTCTGCTGTTGCACTCAACCACAACCACCACAACAACAGAAAAACAAAAGAAAGAAAAGATTGCAAGCAGCAGCAACAGCCTGAGCAGCTTCAGCAACAGCTGCAACAGCAACTACAGGAGCTCTAGAAGCAGCTCAGCAGCAGCAGCAGACCCTTCTCCTCCTTCTCCTTCTTCCATTCTCCTTCATCTAAGATTCCTTGAGGTATAATCCCACAACCCAACTCCTATTTTGCCAAGTTCTGATTATATAGCTGAAATTTAGTGTTTATATGGTGATTAGTGCTAGTTTAGGCAAATTTGAGTGAGACTTGACCAAGTGTTGGTTTTGATGGTTGGTATAGCCTTACTAGGTGTTGTTAAGACCGGTTTAACCAAGATTTGTCCCAGATTTCACCCATAAACCAGAAGTGTTCGACTTGGCATATTTTAACGATTTTGCCGATCTTGTGGCCTTTATGGAGTCTGCTACAACCCGAGACCTCCTAAAATAATATTGACTTGGCAGTGTGCTGTGCAGGCAGATAGGAACCAACACTCAAAGACCTAGCCCCCAACTCCCATTTCTAGCCGCAGTTTTATTCCCCCTGACGGCAATTTGCGGCCAGAGCAGGGAAACCCCCCCCGTTTTGCGTGCACAGCCCTATTTCATGTAAACTTGACCTCCTGTATGTCTAGTTTTGACTGCTTCCAGCTAGGGTAAAATCTGGGTTGATTTTCATGAGTTGGCGTATGATTTACGACCTGTTTTCCGTATGGATTTTTGGTATTCGATGTTCGTTCTGTCGGGTGGCGTTTGGACGTCAACGACAGTGGATATTGGCTGTGTTTGCACGCACGACTACAGGTTTTTACCTATGGGCATAGCGTGCACTATTTTGGTTTCCGACATGATTTTTATGAGTTTTAGCGTGTGATATCCTTGTAGGTACCCCACGTGGCGTCGAGGCGTTGGAGATGCAAATGGTGATATCGGCACTGGCACACATAATCAAGGTGAGTAGATTTATATCTACGGGGAGAAGTCGGGTGGATGGCGTATAGCACCCCCGCAGTCCGTGGTGATGTATACGGATGCGTATACACACCAACAATCTATTATTTGTTTTTTGGGATTAATTATCGATGTTTAAATGGATATTGGTATATTGGATTGGTGTAAGGTTACGAAACCTTAGGGTAGTGGGTGCACTACACATATATTCACACATTTACATGCTTGCATACATCCTTATTTCATATGTGGTTATGGGATTCTATATAGATATGTGTTCACACGGGTTTGGGATTATGTGTTCATATACGGATTTGAGGATGATATATGGGATTGATATGAGTCGATGAGTTGATCTGAGATTATGATATCGGTGATATGATAAAATTCATGATTGAGATACGTCTTGTTGCTTCAGAGGATTTTAGGAAATGATGCCATAGGAATGGTGACATAGATAATGATCGACATGTGATTATGATACACGATAGGATATGATATGATATGATATGACAGGATACTTATGATAGGCTGCCTTGGGCGATGTATACTCTTGGTTATGATATATGATGATAATATTGATCTATACTAGACTGTCGATCAGTAGTCAGGTCTTCATTATAGTGATAATGTTAGCATTGTACTTGACATAGGTCAGTACCCAGATTATGATAATTGATAAAGAGAATACCTGATGAGTAATATAATGATTGTGATATTGACCCGTATCCAGACTTGGGGATGCCGTACGACGGATTTACGTATGAGCTATATTTTGATGTTTGATCCGCCTACTTGACTTGGGAATAATCAATTATAGAGATATGGTATCGGATGTGATATGATCGAGGCGGGATCACCGACTATATATGTATATATTTATATGTATCGACTCAGAGATTAGACGGTTTCCCTTACCTACTGTTGTCTTTAACTCAGCCTTAGTGGTGTAGCTATAGGACTCTTATGACATTAGATGCAGTTTAGCTATCTTTGTGTTTAGCATTCAGCTCCCGTATATTATTATAGTTGCTCTGCATCGCATACTGTTATGATTCATATTCTATTATTGATATCCTGCTGCTAGGACACCAGCACCATTACCGATGATGCGTATGTACCACGTACACTTATTTGCTGTCGCATACACATCTTCATCGGTAATTGCCATGTCACGTACACTTAGAGAATATTATTGCCTGATTTAGCTTGTTAGCTAGTAGTGACATGATATTAGTGCATTGCCTTATATGCCAGCTTGACATTGTAGCTATTGCTC
Organism: Agapanthus africanus; assembly: GCA_030015575.1. Taxonomy (NCBI): domain Eukaryota; kingdom Viridiplantae; phylum Streptophyta; class Magnoliopsida; order Asparagales; family Amaryllidaceae; genus Agapanthus; species Agapanthus africanus. Next base: position 314,806,853 of record CM057350.1, on the reverse strand, counting down.
GTCACATCATGCATACTGTTGTTCATTATATGCCGCATTCATGGATTCTCATGCTTATATTCATGGTTTACATACTATTGATGATTTGGATTTCCATGATGTTTTCTGGATTTAGAGGAAAACCGCAAAACATATATATACTGCTTTCTCTCTTTTTTAATAAATGCGGTTTTTCCATGATGTTTGAGTCGTCCACCATGAGTTTTGCTGATGGATTTCGAGACCCGATTCGAGGAGGCAGATGAACCGTTTCGGGTACATGGTGGGCCTGGTGCGGTAACCCGGGGCAAGAAGATCGCAGGAGATGGCGTTGAGCCTGGCAGGGGAGCACTACCGACCGGTGATATTACCCGACACGTCGGATATCCGGAGGATACCGTCGTAGTCATGAGATGGATGGTAGGGGCCGATCTGGACTGACGGCGCCCTGGATATTATGATTGAGACATTGAGATTTGAGATATTGAGGTACAGAGATTGTGATACAGAGATATCGAGATATTGAGATTTATGTTTTGTGCCGATGCTAGGCACTGTTTTATGCTGATTTCATTATGATACCTCATTTAAAATACAGAAATCTCACAAAGTTATGAAAGCAGTTTTCTTCTGTACATGCATTCTGTTTCATGCATTCATACATCATTCGTACGATATATTGCCACCTGATGCACTGACACAGGCACATGGGTTTACACTTGGGTTAGATATTTACCCTAGACATGGTTAGAGATTGCTGATTATATATCTGAGGATTATATATATTATGATCGTATGACTTAGGATTGCGTCATACATGCGATTTTCTGTTCGTAGATCTTTTTCTACTCACGAGTTGGCAACTCACCCCCGTTGTGCCCCGGTTTCTTGCAGGTTTGTCGTACATGTTCCATTACGGCTTTGCGGGCACGGTTTCTTTTCGGGTGACTTGCTAGTAGGTGGGTTTATTGTATCTTACCCATCATTATACCTTGTATATTATATTTCAGTTGTATCTAGAATTTCCATCAACCAAACATGTATTTATTTTTGAGATAGAGACCAGTAATGTTATTCTTTCGACCTTAGAGTCGCGTGTTATATTTCCATGGGTTCTTGCTGGTTGAGTTTCATTTCTATTGTGATCCTCGCCTTTAGGCGTTGTATATTATGTTGCATACAGGTTGTTTTGATATGGTTCTTCCTACTCTCTACTCCTTTCCTTGGTTTGGATTTCTGGGTTTGGCTTACTTAGGGTACGTATGCCTCGAGACGTTCGTAGTCTAAGTGCAGGTCATATTCCGTACTTTTGGGATGTGACAAAGTTGGTATCAGAGCATTAGGTTTTACCTTCGGAGTATAGGATGACCCTTGGTTGATGGAATAGGTGACTAAAGTGGTGTGACGTACCATGGTATGTCCGCGGCATATTTACGATACGCCACTCCACTTAAGGAGCCTTAGGATGTACATTTCTTTGTTCAGTATCATATTCGTTCCTGATCTAGCCTCATCGGTACTAGTTATGGTTTTGCTCCCATGATTACGGGCAGAGAGAGCTATGGCTAGAGTTGCAGTCAGCATGAGCTCGTTACGAACGAGGACTGACCAGGGCGTAATTCCGGCGACACACGATTGCGGAGATGTGTCTTCTTATGATGTTTTCACGCCACGAGCGTTGGATGGATCGCTGTACGAGGTTACTCGGACATGCAGATCAGCACCAGAGGATTGAGCCACTGACAGAGGCCGGCCAGATATTGATGATCGTTGATGTATTGCTCATTCATGATGATTGAGGCACTGTTCAGCGTGCAGACGAGTGAGCCAGTTGTTGCTGTGAACGACGAGCTATTACCCCAGATGTTGGAGCTATTGCAGTACGAGATTGTACTAAGAGATTATGGAAGGTCGCTAGTCACCAAGGATGAATGACTAGGACATGTGGATCGTTCGCTACCCCGATGCGAGGTCATCAGATAGATTGATTCCAGCTGAGGCGACTTCACGCGGAGACGTTGAGAGTCGACACAGACGATTGAATGTCAGAAACCTATTATTCCAAGTTTAAAGTATTCGGAAAGACATGCAGGCAATTCTATGGTCCCTCTAGAAGAATGAAACCCTAACTCGACGTAATGACCGTGTGAAAGCCTTTGAACCTTAGGGTTTGCGACAGTTCTGCGGCGCCATTAGTGAGGCTTGGGTTTGCCCTTCTACGGCTGGACCACCGATGCTGTGGTATGTACTCGATACTATTATACTGTACCCAAGATATTGAGCTCTTGGGGGATTATGAGGTTTGACAAATCGATCAGATGGCTCGACTTAATTCGGATACTAGATGGTGAGATACATTTCTTGGGAGACTCCAGATACGAGGATAGCCATTGGAGCTCAGTACATGCAGCCGCGACGAGACGAGTACAAAGCAGTCGACATTAAAGGAAAGTGGAGTAAGAGGTTCGTACAAGATCTGGGTGAGATGACGTTCCACTCCGCCGACATCAGAGATGCGATGCGCATGCCTAGGCATAGTACTGGATATACCTTCCAGAAGGAGTCGCGAGGAGTATGCAGCTGTTCCGGAACAAGAAACAGATATAGCCAAGGGCGATGACTCCGGACAGTTGGCAGAGATGAGACTTGGGAGAGACTTTGAGCAGGATTCCTTCCAGGATGCTGCTGCAATGATAATTGCACCATGATCAGATGAGTCACGTGCACTCAGAGAGCCAGAGGCCAACACCAGTGACATGCTGCTTTACGAGTGGTCGTGATGATTGACCGAGAGATGGCCAGAGAAGTACCAAAACGGAATCGTCCCCATTAGCACGTCTGACAGGGCCGATGAGCCGGTGGATCGTAAGATTGGTAATCCACAGAGAAGACTTGGACCCAGGAGTGGTCATGTTACGCACACCAGCAGGCCAGAGTTCAGGATCGTCGACGAGATATGCTATGAGTAATCACGACAGTTGGCCAGAGATTCGTGGAGGATGCACTTGAGCGGAACTATTCCGCCATAATTGATTTCGATGTTTTGGGTGATTTATTCATATGATTTGATTTTGATGATTGAGGATTTACGATTTTTGCACAGTTGTTGCACTTGATATCGTTTTCGTGCCTTGGTTTCACATGTTTGTGATTTTATGGGGTTTCATACGGTTGAGTTGATTTTGTGCGAACGCACGCACACGATTTGGATTTTGCACTCGGTATAGATCACATATGCTTGCAGTGCAGTGACATGTATTTTGTGCACTTGGATGCACTGGACTTCGATTTTGAGGGTGATGCTCGATATTTGTTTTGTGCATTTTATGCACCTGATTGGACTTTGTGCGTGGTTGGCGCTTGATATTGGATTTCATGATTTCGTGCATAATGGATGCACCGGAATTGGACATTTAGCGCATGTTGGGCGCAGGTTAGGAGATGTGATTTGGTGCACACCAGATGCACTAAATCGGGATTTTCGTGATGCGCCTGATTTGCGGTCAGGCACATATGTTGCCTATGACCGATGTTGTGTGCACAACCGTTGCACCTTGATGACGTTTTTGTGCACCTGCTTGGCACATGTATGGATTTTGATTTCCGTGCGTACCGGACGCACAGGGTTTTCATATGCACTTTTGGATTGATTCTATGGAGCGGTACGTTTTATGATATTGCGATTTGTTTTCATACTGAGCAGGACTAGTCAGAGGACAGTGCCTGGATATATTTTGCATAGTTCCGATTTATAGCATATCAGTTTTGCTTGGGATTTGGCATTCGTGTTTTCACTTGGACTCCGATGATTGCGGGATGCTTGACGGAGTATTGATTTCGAGTTATCTGCTCGTTACGCATGCGCATGTATTGCGCTACGATGCGTTCTATGTATTGATGATTTCGGAGCCCCGACGATTTGGACATTTTATTGAAATGTTTTAGAATTTGGGGGTTTAAATTTAAATTCGGGGACCGAATTTCTTTAAGGGGGAAAGACTGTAACATTTCAAAAAAATAAAATATTATTTTTGGGAATTTTCAGAATTTAATATTAATTTTTAGTGAATATTTTAATAGTCGGTATAATTAAATACCGATAAATGGTGAAAATTCCGGAGAAAATTTTGGAAATTCTAAAATAGGGTATTTTGTGGAAATATGCCATTTTACAGTTTTTGTGATGAATTATATGCGACTTTGGTGTCAACCGCGATTAAAAATCGCTAATTGGATTTTTGGCCTTTTGTGCAAAGAATGTGCACATAACATTTCCTACACTTGTCCTACTTGTCTCATGTTTTGGACTCATGATGGCCTAGGGTTGGACCATGCTTAGGTGACCATGGTGGCTTAAACCTTTTGATTAGGTTAATTGGGTTAATTAGGGTTTTGGTGTTGATTAAGGATGATTAGGGTAGGTTGACATTTGGTAGGAGAGAGAGAGGGGATTGGATGGTTGTCATGCAACATTCATGAGAGAGAGAGTGGTGGCTAGGAAGTGTCACACTCCATTTCTTTTCTCAAGTTTTAAATACCTATTACATCTCTCCCTCTCACTCAAACACCACACCGCCATCAATCCTACACCTTACACACAACACCCCAACACATCAGCCACCATCAGCATATTTCAGCCCAACCCCATCCTGAACATCAACCCCAATATCATAGCATCAGCACCCACATCAACTTCTCAGCCACCCAATTGACATCAGCCCCCAAATTTCTGCAACACCAGCTGCAACCCCATCATAACAACACATACCAGCCTTTAACACAATAGCTTAACACCACAAACCAATACCCCAACCTGAAACAACAACAGCAGTAGCTGCTGCACACAGCCATAAGAAAAAGAGAGAGAGGGTTGCAAGCAACAACAACACTCATTCAAGTGAAAACCAGCAGCAGCTGATGTATCATATCAGCCCCCAATTGATCAATATCAGCCCCTTTTATCAACACATCAGCCCCCTTTATCATCAACATCAGCTTCATAACCAACCACACCACCATACACCACAACCTCAGCCCAAAACAAAACACAACAGCCCCAGCAGTAGCAGCTGCTGCATCCACACACAAAAAGAAGGACAAAAGAGAAAAACATCAGCAGCAACATTAACTACAGCCATTGATACGCCAACATCAGCCCAATTTCAATCAGCATCAACACACTTTCAGCCACCAGGACAGCAGCTACATCAACACAACTTCAGCCACAATATTAAGCAATAGCCCAACACTTCTGCTGCTGCAATACACACAGAAACACACAGGCAAAAGGAAATTGCAGCAGCAGCAGCAGCTGCAGAATCAGCCAGCAACACCATAAACCCCTGCAGCAACATACAACACCACCACAACCTTTCCCACAACATCAACAACAACTTAAACAGCAGCTGATGTAAAAGTTCAGCCACCATCAGTACATCATCAGCCCAATTTTCATCATTTCAGCCACAAATCAGCCCAACACTTTCAGCACACATTCACATCAGCATCATACACACACAACATCAGCTCATTTTCAGCCCAAACAGCCATTTCAGCACTACATCAGCCCCAATTCAATCAACATGAGCAGCCACATCAGCCCCCTTATCAACCCATCAGCACACTTCAGCCCCCCTCCATCAACACCTTTCAGCCACCTGACATACATCAGCTGCAACAGCAGCAAGAACATCCCCAATACCACAACATCAGCCCAATTTTTATCACTTCAGCTGCAACACCATCAACCCATATCAACACTTCAGCCACTCCTACTTGTGCTGCTGCTCAAACATCAGCAACAAAAGCACCAGCTCAACACATTTCAGCCCCCCCTGCATCAGCAGTAGCTAAACCTGCAGCAGCTACATCATCATTCAGGCAACCCCATTCAAACCACACCATACCCCCATCATATTTCAACTCCATCCCACACAAAACCTAACCCCAACACTTCTTCTGCTGCACTCAGCCACAACCACCACAACAACAGAAAAACAAAAGAAAGAAAAGATTGCAAGCAGCAGCAACAGCCTGAGCAGCTTCAGCAACAGCTGCAACAGCAACTACAGGAGCTCTAGAAGCAGCTCAGCAGCAGCAGCAGACCCTTCTCCTCCTTCTCCTTCTTCCCTTCTCCTTCATCTAAGATTCCTTGAGGTATAATCCCACAACCCAACTCCTATTTTGCCAAGTTCTGGTTATATAGCTGAAATTTAGTGTTTATATGGTAATTAGTGCTAGTTTAGGCAAATTTGAGTGAGACTTGACCAAGTGTTGGTTTTGATGGTTGGTATAGCCTTACTAGGTGTTGTTAAGACCGTTTAACCAAGATTTGTCCCAGATTTCACCCATACACCAGAAGTGTTCGACTTGGCATATTTTAACGATTTTGCCGATCTTGTGGCCTTTATGGAGTCTGCTACAACCCGAGACCTCCTAAAATAATATTGACTTGGCAGTGTGCTGTGCAGGCAGATAGGAACTAACACTCAAAGACCTAGCCCCCAACTCCCATTTCTGGCCGCAGTTTTATTTCCCCTGGCCGCAATTTGCGGCCAGAGCAGGGGAAACCCCCCTCATTTTGCGTGCACAGCCCTATTTCATGTAAACTTGACCCCCTGTATGTCTTGTTTTGACTGCTTCCAGCTAGGGTAAAATCTGGGTTTATTTTCATGTGTTGGCGTATGATTTACGACCTGTTTTCCGTATGGATTTTTGGTATTCGATGTTCGTTCTGTCGGGTGGCGTTTGGACGTTAACGACAGTGGATATTGGCTGTGTTTGCACGCACGACTACGGGTTTTTACCTATGGGCATAGCGTGCACTATTTTGGTTTCCGACATGATTTTTATGAGTTTTAGCGTGTGATATTCTTGTAGGTACCCCACGTGGCGTCGAGGCGTTGGAGATGCAAATGGCTATATCGGCACCGGCACACATAATCAAGGTGAGTAGATTTATATCTACGGGGAGAAGTCGGGTGGATGGCGTATAGCACCCCCGCAGTCCGTGGTGATGTATACGGATGCGTATACACACCAACAATCTATTATTTGTTTTTGGGATTAATTATCGATGTTTAAATGGATATTGGTATATTGGATTGGTGTAAGGTTACGAAACCTTAGGGTAGTGGGTGCACTACACATACATTCACACATTTACATGCTTGCATACATCCTTATTTCATATGTGGTTATGGGATTCAATATAGATATGTGTTCATACGGGTTTGGGATTATGTGTTCACATACGGATTTGAGGATGATATATGGGATTGATATGAGTCGATGAGTTGATCTGAGATTATGATATCGGTGATATGATAAAATTCATGATTGAGATACGTCTTGTTTCTTTAGAGGATTTTGGGAAATGATGCCATAGGAATGGTGACATAGATAATGATCGACATGTGATTATGATACACGATAGGATATGATATGATATGATATGACAGGATACTTATGATAGGCTGCCTTGGGCGATGTATACTCTTGGTGATGATATATGATGATAATATTGATCTATACTAGACTGTTGATCAGTAGTCAGGTCTTCATTATAGTGATAATGTTAGCATTGTACTTGACATAGGTCAGTACCCAGATTATGATAATTGATAAAGAGAATACCTGATGAGTAATATAATGATTGTGATATTGACCCGTACCCAGACTTGGGGATGCCGTACGACGGATTTACGTACGAGCTATATTTTGATGTTTGATCCGCCTACTTGACTTGGGAATAATCAATTATAGAGATATGGTATCGGATGTGATATGATCGAGGCGGGATCACCGACTATATATGTATATATTTATATGTATCGACTCAGAGATTAGGCGGTTTCCCTTACCTACTGTTGGCTTTAGCTCAGCCTTAGTGGTGTCGCTATAGGACTCTTATGACATTAGATGCAGTTTAGCTATCTTTGTGTTTAGCATTCAGCTCCCGTATATTATTATAGTTGCTCTGCATCGCATACTGTTATGATTCATATTCTATTATTGATATCCTGCTGCTAGGACACCAGCACCATTACCGATGATGCGTATGTACCACGTACACTTATTTGCTGTCGCACACACATCTTCATCGGTAATTGCCATGTCACGTACACTTAGAGAATATTATTGCCTGATTTAGCTTGTTAGCTAGTAGTGACATGATATTAGTGCATTGCCTTATATGCCAGCTTGACATTGTAGCTATTGCTCGTCACATCGTGCATACTGTTGTTCATTATATGCCGCATTCATGGATTCTCATGCTTATATTCATGGTTTACATACTATTGATGATTCGGATTTCCATGATGTTTTCTGGATTTGGAGGAAAACTATATATACTGCTTTCTCTCTTTTTAAATAAATGCGGTTTTTCCATGATGTTTGAGTCGTCCACCATGAGTTTTGCTGATGGATTTCGAGATCCGATTCGAGGAGGCGGATGAACCGTTTCGGGTACATGGTGGTCCCGGTGCGGTAACCCGGGGCGAGAAGATCGCAGGAGATGGCGTTGAGCCTGGCAGGGGAGCACTACCGACCGGTGATATTACCCGACACGTCGGATATCCGGAGGATATCGTCGTAGTCATGAGATGGATGGTAGGGGCCGATCTGGATTGACGGCGCCCTGGATATTATGATTGAGACATTGAGATTTGAGATATTGAGGTACAGAGATTGTGATACAGAGATATCGAGATATTGAGATTTATGTTTTGTGCCGATGCTAGGCACTGTTTTATGCTGATTTCATTATGATACCTCATTTAAAATATAGAAATCTTACAAAGTTATGAAAGCAGTTTTCTTCTGTACATGCATTCTGTTTCATGCATTCATACATCATTCATACGATATATTGCCACCTGATGCACTGACACAGGCACATGGGTTTACACTTGGGTTAGATATTTACCCTAGACATGGTTAGAGATTGCTGATTATATATCTGAGGATTATATATATTATGATCGTATGACCTAGGATTGCGTCATACATGCGATTTTCTGTTCGTAGATTTTTTTCTACTCACGAGTTGGCAACTCACCCCCGTTGTGCCCCGGTTTCTTGCAGGTTTGTTGTACAGGTTCCATTACGGCTTTGCGGGCACGGTTTCTTTTCGGGTGACTTGCTAGTAGGTGGGTTTATTGTATCTTACCCATCATTATACCTTGTATATTATATTTCAGTTGTATCTAGAATTTCCATCAACCAAACATGTATTTATTTTTGAGATAGAGACCAGTAATGTTATTCTTTCGACCTTAGAGTCGCGTGTTATATTTCTATGGGTTCTTGCTGGTTGAGTTTCATTTCTATTGTGATCCTCGCCTTTAGGCGTTGTATATTATGTTGCATACATGTTGTTTTGATATGGTTCTTCCTACTCTCTACTCCTTTCCTTGGTTTGGATTTCTGGGTTCGGCTTACTTAGGGTACGTACGCCTCGAGACGTTCGTAGTCTAAGTGTCGGTCATATTCCGTACTTTCGGGACGTGACACTTCTGGAGTATGAGTAACGTGGATGCATTCCATCACGTTATCATGCGATGAGAGTTGGATCCCGATTCCCACTGATGAGTTGGTTTACTCTTCGGGTGATCCCGATTGATTCTTCTTTTAGGTTTGGAGGAGAATTTGACCGGACAGTGGGAGGTTTCCGGATTAGATAAAGTGATAACCATTCTGATCTAGGTTAGAGTGCACGCAGAGTGTTTCTTTTCTCTCTCTCTTTGGCAGCGACCTTTGACCGACCCTAGACTATGACTCAGTGACCAAGTTGACCGAACCTTCTTAAAATACTGGCTTTTGGATTGTCCGAGTTGCATAAGTCATTGCCACTCCTTCTTCTACCCTTTGCATTTCTCAGAACACCCGTATTACTACGGACATCCACTTCCATTGTATAGATCCATCATATGGTTATATACGAACTCGAAGGGACTTCTTCGAGGATGGATCCAGGTTCAGGAGAAATAGAATTGGTTTATTCAGTTGTCTTTTATTATCACCTTCTCTCAGGTTGCGAGGGCTCCTTGGTTTAGGAGAGTACACCTATTATGCTTATTGGATAGTCTTATTCCAAACCATAGGCAGGTGCCGAAAGGTAGGGAATGAAGAAAACCAATTAGCCTAAGTAGGGTGTGCAGAAGGCAATAACTAAAGACAAAATAAAGGGATTAAAAAGAGGGCAAAGTAAATTGCGACTGTTATCATTCACGACCAAAACCGCGTACTTCATCGCCACTCCTATTTCACCTTTAAAGGAATAAGGTATTATTCAGTTGTCTTTTATCATCACCTTCTCTCAAGATACGAGTACTCCTTAGTTTAGGAGGGTACACCTATTATGCTTACTGGATAGTCTTCTTCCAAACCATAGGCTGGTGCCGAACGGTAGGGAAGGAAGAAAACCATTTAGCCTAACGATGGTGTACAGAAGGTAACGACTAAATACAAATAAAGGGATTTGGAGAGATGGCAATAAAATATACGGTTGAAGACATGAATTGGATTATGGAGAGGCATTGCTATGAATACCAGGATACCCCTACGAAACATTTTCATGTTTCAGTGCATTGTTAAAGGAAAACTGTTTTCCCGATTAGATACTTACTCCAAGGGTATGTATTTACTAGGTTTCATTCTCATATCTGTATGGTTTTACAGATGATGAGCGGGAGTAAGTTATTGGGAATTAGGTAATTATCCTCATTATATCGGAATTCATTGTAATTGGTGATATTTGAGGAAATCGCCAGGGTACAGTTTTCAACCTACGACGCACAGGTTTTGAGTTGTTCAACTCAGCGGACTTATACAGAGTATTGTATGTTGTCCAAGTGTCCATCAGGACAAAGGGGTAGGTCCTCGTGCTATGTTCAATTTACTTATAACTTCTCTAGTTTTTAGACAAGTGTTTCCTAGAAATACAAGGTCTAAGTTCTGAGAAGTTGTAGGTATATGAATAAAGTAGAGAACCAGGTATCACAAGTATCGGGATTCTTCAAAGAGATCGAAGATGTAGATTCTTGTGATTGGTATTCAGATCATAGTGATGGTTTTGAGAAACGTGTTTCTCTTTCGGGTTACTCATAATTGGATGGATTCCTAAGTTGAGTAATGCTGATTAGCCTCTTTTCATTAAGTTTATATGCACTGGAGACAGCTGCATGATTTGAATCTGGTTCCAATTAAATAAGTGCCAAAGTTTCTATATTGGATATAGAATAGTTCGTACCTTAAAAGATGTTAAGGTACGGGGAGTTGTCTAGCTTATGCTTAAAACCAGACTCTGGATAACTCAGGACACGTTTCTTTAATGGCTGTTTGTGGGTTGACCCTGGCTATGACGAGGGTTGATATTCTACCATTTGGAAGATCAATAGTGATATTGTTCTTGACTCGCCACAGTTTTAGTAAAATGGATCTTTTTCAGAAAACTGTAGTGGGAGTATGGTAGAACTGGAAGTGATTCCAGAACCGCAAACGATTACGGAAAATTTAATAGGACCCATATATTCAATCAGGTTTGACATTCCAATAGCCACTCCGCAGATATGGTGGGTAACCTCAGACACCCGAGAGGTACTCCGGTAGCCTCAAGGACGGTGACAGGGAGGTTCTTATCTACCCAGACTTGACACTACTGTTGTTCCAGGCTATGAGACCCGGTAGGAGGGGTGTCATAGTCTGTGGGAGCAGCAGAAGCATAGTGGGCAAGTAGCTTATGTCTATTTATTGACTTGAGCAGTTATAGCGGAGATAGATCATCTAATTTTGATGTGACAGTCATAGGTTTGACTTCATCAGAATAGGGGATGGAACTGTTAAGAAGGTAGTAGGGTATGATGTCATGGTATCTGGATGACATACACAGAGTAGGAAGTGAAATTCCTATACTACGATCGGTTGTACTGTGGTCGTCACACAGTTGTTTCTCCAGACAGGATATGGATATAATATTTGACATTCTGGTTTCTAGATCTATGGTTTTAGATCTGGATTTGGGTAGTATTCCAATGTGAGTACTTTGACAGTATTCTCATGGTTTTTAGAATAGATGACTCCTGGCATGGTGGTGTACCTGCAGGTGATGGAGTCACCCTCTCTAAAGGTGTCTTACAGACTAAAGGGGAGAGGGATGTGCATGATTGGCAGATCACTTGCTTAGGCAATTGAGTCAATCATGAGATGTCAAGTACCACACCAAATATTGTTTTTGCACTAGATGCAATAAGTTTGTATTAATCCAATCCTGGAGAAACATAAGGAAGCAGTTTTAGAACATAAGTGCATGTTCTACGGATTTGATGACGGCAGCCTCCTTCGGGAGACGATTATCATTCCAGGCTTCAAAGGTGACATGGATGACAGAGTGATTGTCAGAGTTATAGTTTTTCCTCTGACGAGGGACGGTATTATGGACAGGTAGTCCAAGATGATACTGTGGGTGGCATGGTCCCGGATACTGATTAGGTTCAGTGATCGATACAGTCTAAGAAGTTTGGATTTGGAGTTCATTTATGAACCAGGTCCCATCAGATATCCAGACATATTCTAAGACAGGTATTACTCGATTCGGGAGATGGCTTTCTCCGCGAATTTGAGATTAAGAGAGATATAGAAAGAAACATCTAGGTGGATCCACTCACTGAGGCTATTTCTGAAAGGTTAGCCTAGCACCTTATGAAGGGTTTGGAAGCATCACATGAACCAAAGGTGGAGTCTTTAGGGTGCTAAGTTAACAAGCATCGGATCGTTCCTAGAAAAATTAGGGTTTCTAAAATTATCACATCACCATATGAAAGAAAGGCTAGGGTTTTGAGAGTACAACCTTTGTAGCTCCCTACGCTAGACTCCTCGGCTACTTGGGGTTTGAAAAAGCTCCGCTTGAACTCCTCGAGGTCACCGATGATCCATCCGGAGTCCGTTTTGTCCAAGCTTGCAACTTTATCCGATCAAGTGAACGAAATGAAGCTAACACTCTAAACAAGTTGGCTAAACTTGTGTAGAATGATGTTGTGGTTCTTATTCTCACTTCAAAATCCAATCTTGATGAGTATATTGCTCACTACAAAAAACTAGAGAGCAAAATGAAAGAGGAAGAAGAAGATGATGGCAATTTTAGAAGAAGATAAGAATGACTCATGAAAGAAAATAGAAAATATATCAATATATATTTTCCTCTTCTCATATCAAACCATGGTTAGGATATTATTGAACTTGAGTTAAAAACATAAAAGGAAAAGTAATCCATGGTCAAGTGGTGGGTGAGAATGGTTAAGTCAAGAAGGATGTAGAAACTAGTCATGAATCATCTTTTCCTTTATCCATTTTGTTTTAACCAAAAATCAAATAATAATCCAAATAAAAACCCATGGTGTGAGTCTTATATTGCCACCATTTCCTTGTATAATCAACCATGATAGAATGATGTATGTATGCATGTGTGCATGCACATCCATATGTGCATGAAACAATTAGGAATGCATACATGCATCCATACATCCATAGAAAACAAGAAAGGATTTCTAGTGAGAATCTAATGGTTAAATGATAAATCAACACTTGATTTATCAATCCGGCCATATCACATACGACCCTAAACAAAAGAAAGACGCCCGATCAATATACGGTATCCTATACGCTTATTTTAATCGGGTCCATGCGCATATCGCATACGCGCACCACAACGTTTCGCCTGGACTAGGAAACTCCATTGTGGGACTCTAAGACTCGTCAATACGCCGGCAGTGGGTGATGATCATATCAAGCACCCCCAAGCCGCAAGCGGTCAGCTAAACGTAACGGCCACCCGGGTATTAAGCGATTAGAAGAGAACAAGCGAACCTGCTACAACTCCCGTCGAGCCAACCGGCAACACTTCCCGTACAGTCCGGTCTCCTCGTCTGATATGTCGCATATCAAGTCTAGGGGTGGTAAACGTCAGACCCCAATAACCGATAAGTCGTGCCGATGTGAGGCTCATAACGGGTCGAGAAACTACTGGTAACACTTACCAGCAAATCTCTGAATCAGCCCTGGCCAGGGACTTCCCTGTTACGGCCAATCGAGCACAGCGCAACATCAACCCCCAATACCGGGAGAGACGAAACCCCTCCTATTGCTCATTGCCTCCATGTGACTCGGAACTGTACCCAAAAACCACCGTTTTGCATGCCCTCATGGACGTGGTAAGGTGGAGATCAAAGCACAGTGGGAATCGCACAAGACTCTATGACGATCTCGGGTCTACAGACTAACCTGCACAAGTGTCACCTGAGAACTGCCATCTGACGTGAGGTATAATACCATCTGGGAGTTCTCGGCGAGTCCGTCCAGTGTACCCAGTCTCCACTGAGCACCCATATACCATCTCTGATGTCAAATACCAATGGATATGGGATCATCCATCGCCCATCTCATGGGTTGAGAAGCGTATACGCTAGTCTACACTGGTATATCGATGCCCCGTCTCGATACACCTACGACTAGAGACCTCGAAGGATGTACTTATGGACTACCATGTCTCCACTAGTATGATCTGCATCATAGTCCAGGTAGTCAAGTACACATCCTAAGGGCTTTACCAACATGTAACTATAAGACAGTTTAAAGAGACTAGTATACATGTTAAGATAAAGAGAAACCAGATAGCATACTATTATATCGAGCAAGAAAGTCATCTCTATATATGTCCAAGCATCCAATATAATATATATCATCTGTACAATACTGGCCTCTAGGGCATACATACAACTAACAATCTCCCACTTGCACTAGGGCCAGCTGCTGTAGTATCGCATACCGAGCATCCCGAAGAGTCTCTCAAACTGTATCTGGGGAATGGCCTTCGTGAGTGGATCCGCTGTGTTGTTCTTCGTGTCAACCCTCCTGACCTCGATCTCCCGGCGATCAACTATCTCCCGGATCTGGTTTTACCGCCTTAGAATATGCCTGGATCGCTGATGGGACCTAGGTTCCTTGGCCAAAGCCACCGCTCCATTGTTTTCGCAATACAAAGGTATTGGATGCTCAATGGATGGAACCACTCCAAGTTCAGTAATGAACTTCTTGATCCAGACAGCCTCTTTGGCAGCATCGTTGGCAGCGATGTATTCAGCCTCCATCGTCGAGTCTGCCACGGTTTCTTGCTTGGAACTCTTCCAGCTAACCGCCCTTCCGTAAAGGGTAAAGACAAATCCTGACTGCGACTTAGAGTCTTCCTTATCACTCTGGAAGCTCGAATCGGTAAAGGACTCCACTTGGAGTTCTCCGTTACCATACACCAAGAGCATCTCTTTAGTCCTTCGTAAGTACTTGAGAATGCTCTTCACAGCTGTCCAGTGACTCTCTCCAGGATCAGCTTGATACCTGCTCACTACACTTAGTGAATATGCTGCATCGGGTCTGGTACACAGCATCGCGTACATGATAGAGCCTACAGCCGAAGCATAGGGTATCCCTTGCATGCGAGCTCTCTCCAAATCAGTCTTGGGAGACATCTCTTTGGAGACAGTGACTCCAGAGATCGTGGGTAAGTTCCCACGCTTGGATTCTTCCATACTAAACCTCTTTAGTATGGTGTCAATGTACCTGGATTGGGACAATCCCAATATCCGTTTGGATCTATCTCTATAGATCCTAATTCCCAATATGCATGAGGCATCACCAAGATCTTTCATTGAGAATCTTTGTGATAAGAAGAGCTTAACCGATTGCAGCATAGGAATATCATTTCCTATCAAGAGTATGTCGTCCACGTACAATACGAGGAAGACAACCTTACTCTCTGCCACCTTCTTGTAGATACAAGGTTCATCTGGGTTTTTGACGAAATCAAACTCTTTGATAACGACGTCAAAGCAGACGTTCTAACTCCGCGATGCTTGCTTTAATCCATAAATGGATTTAAGCAGCTTTCACACCTTCCCGCTGCTCCCACTGTCTACGAAGCCTTCTGGCTGAGTCATGTACACGCACTCTTCTAAATCACCGTTTAGAAAGGCGGTCTTAACATCCATTTGCCAGATTTCATAGTCATGATATGCAGCGATGGCAAGCATGATCCGGATGGATTTAAGCATAGCCACTGGAGAAAAGGTTTCGTCATAGTCCACACCTGGTCTTTGACGAAAACCTTTTGCAACAAGTCTAGCTTTGAAAGTCTCCACTTTCCTATCTACACCAAGTTTTTTCTTGAAGATCCACTTGCTCCCAATGGGTTTTACCCCTTCAGGAGCAACTTCCAAAGTCCATACTTTGTTGGTGTACATGGATTCCATCTCGGACCGCATAGCATCCAGCCATTTCACTGAGTCTCTACTAGTGATGGCCTGCTCGAAGCTAGTTGGGTCATCATCCTCCATGATGCAATCCTCGCTGCCACCATCCATGAGAAAACCGTAGTATCTCTCAGGTTGGCGAGGAACCCTACTAGATCGGCGGAGAGGCTGAGGTTTATTGGGAACTACTAAATCCTCTGGTTCAACCAAATCTTCTGTCGTAGTCTGTATTGCTGGAACCTCTTCCAGTTCTACCTCCTTTCCACTAATCTCTTTTTCAAGAAATTCCTTTTCTAAAAAGGTGGCATGTCGAGAAACAAACACCTTTTGTTCCTCGGTATGGTAGAAGATATATCCGCGTGAATGTTTGGGATATCCAATAAACATACACAGAATGGACCTTGCCATGAGTTTGTCCGGATTTTGCGTTTTTACATATGCCGGACAACCCCATATCTTAACATAATTAAGACATGGTCTCTTTCCTTTCCATATCTCATATGGAGTGGTTGGCACGGATTTGGTGGGAACCATATTCAATAGGTCTGCAGCTGTTTCCAGTGCATATCCCCAGAAGGAATTAGGTAACTCAGTTGTGCTCATCATAGAGCGCACCATATCTAATAGGGTGCGGTTCCTCCGTTCTGATACACCGTTGTGCTGTGGTGTATATGGAGGAGTCAGCTGAGAGAGAATCCCATTCTCTTTTAGGAAGTCCAGGAATTCATTGCTCAAGTATTCACCTCCTCGATCAGATCGAAGGACTTTAATACTTTTTCCGGTTTGGTTCTCGACTTCTTGTTTAAATTCTCTAAATTTCTCAAAAGCTTCTGATTTGTGTTTCATCAGGAACACATATCCGAATCTAGAGAGATCGTCAGTGAATGTAATGAAGTACGAAGAACCATCCCTGGCATGTGTAGACATTGGACCACATACATCACTATGCAGTAGTCCCAAGAGTTCCGTAACTCTTTCTCCGTGTCCCGTAAACGGAGTTTTGGTCATCTTTCCTTTGAGACATGACTGGCAAGTGTCATAAGATGAAAATTCAAACGGATTTAAATATCCATCCTTATGCAACTTAGCTAGTCGTGTCGCATTGATGTGACCCAGTCTACAATGCCACAAGAAGGATTCATTCAGTTCAGAACTCTTCCTCTTGTGTGTGTTTGTTATACTTAGAACTGTTGATTGATTTAGAACATAAATGCCATTGCACAACGTGCCTGATCCAACCAACTTTTGGTTACGGAAAATATTCATAACATTATCCTGTAATACAAAATTATATCCCTCTTTACTCAACAAAGAAACCGATATAATGTTGCATATCAGGTTCGGCATGTAATAGCATTCGTTCAGAACCAATGTATTGCCAGTTGGTAATGCAAGGTGATATTCCCCAACAGTCTTAGCTGCAACAATTGCACCATTTCCAACTCTTATGTCTTTATCACCTTCTCCAAGTTCTCTACCTTTCCTAAGCCCATGTAACTGATTACATATATGGGATCCTGACCCGGTATCTAATACCCAGGACGTAGGGCAAATGGAGAAACAGTTTTCTGTAACGAACACACTCGAAGAAAATGCATCATCATGTACTTTCTTCATTCGCGTGGCATGGGAATCCTGGTATTCCCCTATGTCCTGTTCAGTCCTATAACTCTTATAAGAAAGAACGGAACCAACGTTCCCCAGCACAGTATAACATGCGGGTTCGGTCAATACATCCATATTATTATCTTGATTAGGGCATGACATGGTCGCTACCTGGAGAGAGAGAGAAGAAAACAGTTTAGCGTATGCTCTTGCAAGATCAGATTGGTTATTATCTTATCTAATCAGGATGGCTCCCACTGGTTTTTATCAAATCTTCCTTCAAACCCTAAAAGGAAAGACTAGCCGGGATTAATTACACCCTACAACTTCGCCAATCTTTCAGCCAGGCCAGTGTCGGTACTTTGAGGGAGGTTCCCTGTGCTTTCGCACGGACCTAATTAAAGTAAACCTCGTTTTCCCAGAGGCGTAACCCCGTTGACACCTTTCTAGACACCTACTTGATCGGCTAATTGTAATGTGTAAAACTCTCCCAGGAGTAACTCTTACTCGCAGTGGGTATCGGGATCCAACTATCTCATAGAAGGTATGCAATCTCATTGCAAATTTCAACACTTGAAATTCCCGATAATATTTTGCCCCTAGCGTCCTATGACCTTGACGCAGGCCAACAAACCATAGTGCGCTAGTCAAGTTCAACCCGTTATTTCTTGATTGAATTAAACCCACCCGTATGACCCTTGACGCAGGCCAACAAAGTCGCACGACTACCCTAATCCAATCCGCATCACATGCATTAACAGATAAATACTAGTTAGCTACCGCACACTACGCCTTGACGCAGGCCAACAAACGTAGCACGAATACTAAGTAGGATTTATCTGAAATGACGGAGGGCTACGACAGGTTTTTCTGAAAACCTATTGCGTAATGAACTTGATATCATTGTAGAATCAAGTGAAGTTTTGAAATGGAGTGATTTTGAGGCTTTTCTAGTTTTGCTAAAGGGGTCACTCCCGGTGAAGGGATCGTCGGCCCTTTCTTCGTCGAATGAGGTGCGGGATATATCATATATATCACTGTGCAAAGCAGAAACTATAGAAGCAATCAAAAACAAACTGAGTGTGTAGCATCTGCCAGTTATTGCTAAAGGGGTCACTCCCGGTGAAGGGATTTCGGCCCTTTTCTCATCGAATAAGGTGCAGGGTATATCATATATACCGCTATGCATAAGCAAAACTGTAGCTACCCTTTTTATTTAAAAATTTGATTCTACAACATCTATTAGGTTTCTTTTCTTTCATTAATCACATTAATGAAGTCCCATCATTTAAGTCACCTAAACATCACAGATAAATACGACGTACACTTATGCCATCCGCATTCGCCTCGATGTCCCCTCGTGCACCGTTAGGTTAGGTAACTAACGACAGAGCAGGGCAGGGCTAGTGCGGGTGTAAAACATAAGTAACGCCTATATAATATATCATATATATACTATATACTGTATCCATCAGAACATATCAAATGATCACATCACAGATATCGCAGCAGAAACATAGATATAATGTGGGATATACTAAGACGTCCGTATTTAGTATTTAGCCAAAATAGAAAATACGGATTCCACAGTCGTGATGAATAGCCAAGCCCACACCCTGGACCCTTACGAGAGCGGCAAGCGACCCTACCAATTCTGGAGTTTAGGAGACCCGGTCTCGACTCCTCGAGATGGCCTCCCACTGAACCCCAGAACCCGGTCACCCGTGCTCCTCTCCTTGGGTCCATCCTAATGCGGAAAAGTAAATAATATACAACACAGGTGGCATCGACCTCAACCCGGAAGTGCCCCAAATAAAAGAATATTACATTACATTTGAATTTACATGAATGAAAATATAAAACTCTCATCTCACATAAAACCCCCCGGCTATTCAATTGCGACAATCCTGCACATCATATCTCAGCAACACATAATATCTCATATCATCAACGTAAGTAAGTATGCATACACCGATTTTCGTCGATGTATAGCGACGACAATCGGTAAATACATACTACACTTACGGTCATAGAAAAGAAAGTGTAAAACTGCAATATCTGGAATCCACATTCTCTTTAGACATCGTAAATGCGAAGCATCATATACCTCGTATTTCATGTCTTATAATATGAATTCCACACATTGCATCACATTCCAGATAATAAGAGAGTATTAAAGTTTTCGAACGAACGATCAAATACCCAAGATTCACTAAAGCTCAACACTTGAGCGGAGTTCAAAACCCGGAGTGTGACACAGTGGTAGCGGTCCAGCCGTAGAAGGGTCAAGCCAACGCCTCACATGTGGCACGCCGTACTGCCCCAAACCCTAAGGTTCACAAGGCAGTTCAAGACGGTCACATAATCGAGTTAAGCTTTGTTGTCTTCTAGAGGGTCCACCACAAACAAACTTGCACGTATTTCCGAAAGATTTTAAACCCCGTGAAAAGTGAGCAAATGATACTCATTCAAATACTTCAATACATTCTAATTTATCCGGAAAAGAAACGAAATGAAAATTCCGATCGAATCGTCGAGTCCAAAACCATCTCCAGAATTTTCAACAATATATTCAGATTAAACATACTCAAAACAATGTACAAGCAGTTTAAGGAGTTACTGTGCAAAAACGAAGCCATGAAGCCACTATATGGCCGCGGAGCCGCGGCCTAATCCAAGATTTGCCGCGGTTCCGCGACGGTTTGTTCAGATCATGGGTTCGTATTTCACAGTATTTCTTATATTTTCCTGCTGTATTTTTTATGTATTTTTAATTCTGAAAATAACCAGATTTTAAAAAATGTCCAGAGAGCATTCTAAAAGGCCGTATTTCGGTTCGATCGGAGTTTTTACTTCGTAAAATAGTCGCCTAATGTTCTAGGTTGGCTCTGATACCAATGAAAGGTTAGGCAGCCACCCCATCCAATGGGGTCACCGTGGCACCAACGGGTCCCTCAGCAGCTACTTTTTACGCATGCCCCCTCGCGAGGACTACAACCCGCCGAAACACCTTCCGGTCTCGGGACACCCTGGGGGTAAGAGCCTATGCTTCGCCACACTGTCACACAGTGAGAACCCCCCATAGGTCGACATCCAATGCCTAGTAGCTCTGATACCTCTGTAGGTCAGGCAGCCACCCCATCCAATGGGGTCACCGTGGCACCAACGGGTCCCTCAGCAGCTACTTTTTACGCATGCCCCCTCGCGAGGACTACAACCCGCCGGAACACCTTCCGGTCTCGGGACACCCTGCGGGTAAGAGCCTATGCTTCGCCACACTGTCACATAGTGAGAACCCCCCATAGGTCGACATCCAATGCCTAGTAGCTCTGATACCAATGAAAGGTTAGCCTAGCACCTCATGAAGGGTTTGGAAGCATCACATGAACCAAAGGTGGAGTCTTTAGGGTGCTAAGTTAACAAGCATCGGATCTTTCCTAGAAAAATTAGGGTTTCTAAAATTATCACATCACCATATGAAAGAAAGGCTAGGGTTTTGAGAGTACAACCTTTGTAGCTCCCTACGCTAGACTCCTCGGCTACTTGGGGTTTGAAAAAGCTCCGCTTGAACTCCTCGAGGTCACCGATGATCCACCCGGAGTTCGCTTTGTCCAAGCTTGCAACTTTATCCGACCAAGTGAACGAAATGAAACTAACACTCTAAACAAGTTGGCTAAACTTGTGTAGAATGATGTTGTGGTTCTTATTCTCACTTCAAAATCCAATCTTGATGAGTATATTGCTCACTACAAAAAACTAGAGAGCAAAATGAGAGAGGAAGAAGAAGATGATGGCAATTTTAGAAGAAGATAAGAATGACTCATGAAAGAAAATAGAAAATATATCAATATATATTTTCCTCTTCTCATATCAAACCATGGTTAGGATATTATTGAACTTGAGTTAAAAACACAAAAGGAAAAGTAATCCATGGTCAAGTGGTGGGTGAGAATGGTTAATTCAAGAAGGATGTAGAAACTAGTCATGAATTATCTTTTCCTTTATCCATTTTGTTTTAACCAAAAATCAAATAATAATCCAAATAAAAACCCATGGTGTGAGTCTTATATTGCCACCATTTCCTTGTATAATCAACCATGATAGAATGATGTATGTATGCATGTGTGCATGCACATCCATATGTGCATGAAACAATAAGGAATGCATACATGCATCCATACATCCATAGAAAACAAGAAAGGATTTCTAGTGAGAATCTAATGGTTAAATGATAAATCAACACTTGATTTATCAATCCGGCCATATCACATACGACCCTAACCAAAAGTAAGAAGCCCGATCAATATACGGTATCCTATACGCTTATTTTAATCGGGTCCATGCGCATATCGCATACGCGCACCACAACGTTTCGCCTGGACTAGGAAACTCCATTGTGGGACTCTGAAACTCGTCAATACGCCGGCAGTGGGTGATGATCATATCAAGCACCCCCAAGTCGCAAGCGGTCAGCTAAACGTAACGGCCACTCGGGTATTGAGCGATCAGAAGAGAACAAGCGAACCTGCTACAACTCCCGTCGAGCCAACCGGCAACACTTCCCGTACAGTCCGGTCTCCTCGTCTGATATGTCGCATATCAAGTCTAGGGGTAGTAAATGTCAGACCCTAATAACCGATAAGTCGTGCCGATGTGAGGCTCATAACGGGTCGAGAAACTACTGGTAACACTTACCAGCAAATCTCTGAATCAGCCCTGGCCAGGGACTTCCCTGTTATGGCCAATCGAGCACAGCGCAACATCAACCCCCAATACCGGGAGAGACGAAACCCCTCCTATCGCTCATTGCCTCCATGTGACTCGGGACTGTACCCAAAAACCACCGTTTTGCACGCCCTCATGGACGTGGTAAGGTGGAGATCAAAGCACAGCGGGAATCACACAAGACTCTATGACGATCTCGGGTCTACAGACTAACCTGCACAAGTGTCACCTGAGAACTGCCATCTTACGTGAGGTATAATACCATCTGGGAGTTCTCGGCGAGTCCGTCCAGTGTACCCAGTCTCCACTGAGCACCCGTATACCATCTCTGATGTCAAACACCAATGGATATGGGATCATCCATCGCCCATCTCATGGGTCGAGAAGCGTATACGCTAGTCTACACTGGTGTATCGATGCCCCGTCTCGATACACCTACGACTAGGGACCTCGAAGGATGTACTTATGGACTACCATGTCCCCACTAGTATGATCTGCATCATAGTCCAGGTAGTCAAGTACACATCCTAAGGGCTTTACCAACATGTAACTATAAGACAGTTTAAAGAGACTAGTATACATGTTAAGATAAAGAGCAACCAGCTAGCATACTATCATATCGAGCAAGAAAGTCATCTCTATATATGTCCAAGCATCCAATATAATATACATCATCTGTACAATACTGGCCTCTAGGGCATACATACAACTAACAATTTCTCGAACACAATAGTTTTACAAACGGGCTTTGTGAAACTGATTAGTAGAGGAGTTGGATATTCGGTTTCACACGGGCTGTGAGTTGTCGACATCGCAATAATTAGCTTTGAGTGCAAGTGGGAGATTGTTGGAGATAGTGCCCTTAGAGTCAATTATTGGATCACAGGTACGTGATTGCAATGATTGCGGAGGACCTATATCGGTAGGACAGTCTTACTCAAGATGATAGTATGCTATCTGGTTTGCCTTTATCAGTCGTGTACATGTTCAGATGACTGATTACATGTTACACTTTGATAGAGCCCTTAGGATCTTGCTTTACTACCAACAGTATGATGGCGATCATATACGTAAGAGTTGGGTAGTTTATATGCATATCCTTAATTGTGGTCCCTAGTCGTGGGAGTTTCGAGACAGGGCATCGATACTCCGGAGTAGACTAGTGTATACAGTCGAGACCCCGACGAGGGGCGGTGGCCGGTCTCACAAGCCACTGGTGTCAGTTGGATCACCTAAGATGTATACAGGTGCTCATTGGGTTATGAGTACACCGGACAGGACTCGCCGGGAATCTGCTAGTTAGTACTATACCTATCGTCAGATAGCAGTTCCCTGGTGACATGTGTACAGGTTAGTTCATCGACCTAAGGTCGTCATTTGTCTCATGTGAGTTCCCACTGTGCTTTGATTTCTACCCTACCACAGCTCAAAGGAGTCGTGCAAACAGGTAGTTTTTGGGTACAGTCCCGAGCCACATGGAGGTACATGAGCGGATCGGCAGGGGATTCGTCTCTCCCGGTATTGGGGGCGAGATCGTGCTGTGTCTAGGAGAGCCATTACACATAGCCCACGGCCGTGGCAGGAGATTTACTGGTAGGTACTCCAGTAGTATCTCAGGGTGTTATTGGGCTATACTCCGACACGACTTATACTGCTATTGGGGGTCTGACGTTACTAGCCCTCTAGGCAGATATGCGATACTCATTGATGACCGGACCGGACTGTATATACATTGTCACTGTTAGGCTCAGTAGGGTTTGCGGGTGAGTTCGCTCATCGGCCTCCCTTGAGGTCAGTCCATGGGCAGCCGTTATGTATAGCTAGTGCCGCTGACGGTTTGTGGTTAAACCCACTGCCAGGGTACTGACGAGTTATTAGAGTCCCCCACAGACAGTTTCCCAAGTTCGGACGAAACGTTGTAGAGGCCGTATGGTTTTATGGCAGGGTTCGGAAAATGCACGTGCGTTTACGCACGTGTCAGATTTCGGGCAGATAATACTGGTGGGCTTTGGTTTAAGCCGGATCCGAGTATTATATTGAGTAGATATAATATCTTTGTCTCAGTTGCATTTATATTCGGTCGTAATACAAATGCGGGTATATTTATACAGTTATGGGGTTTATCCTGAAATTCGTTTCGGGATCACTTTTGGAAGTTGCCAGTTTTCTATCAGCCGTCTTTTAACATTCGGTTAAAGACGGATTTATCTTTTCTTTGGAAGAGTGTGGGTGCTTCTAGAAGGTTCTAGAAGCGGTGAGG
This sequence comes from Agapanthus africanus, assembly GCA_030015575.1. Classification (NCBI taxonomy): domain Eukaryota; kingdom Viridiplantae; phylum Streptophyta; class Magnoliopsida; order Asparagales; family Amaryllidaceae; genus Agapanthus; species Agapanthus africanus. Next base: position 314,781,983 of record CM057350.1, on the reverse strand, counting down.
TGTTTTGTGACTCATGGTGCATTTATTGTGTTCACACTAGATATTTATTTGTGTTCACACTAGATATTTATCCTTATGGTTACCTCCCCTCTCCTACACTCACCCCCCCACCTCTATATATATGGCCGGCCCCTTCCCCCCTCTCTCTCACTTGATGGTTGTAAAAGATTATGATAGATTTTGGGGTGTATGGAAATTTCATTGCTCATTTCATTCCATCACCCGAATGAATTGGCAACTTCATTAACCGTTAGTCCATAGCTTTGGACGTAACTAAACAAAGTCTTCTACTCATTCTCTACATCAATCTTGGTCGTCTCTTTTAGCAAACTTGACGACCGAGTTGCCTCAAGTCAGAGGCGGGAGCCCGTTTAAAGAATCATTGACGTGGTGCCACCTGGACGAGCAGATCGGAGATCGACGAGATCGGAGCAGGCGCAACGGAGCGTTGGATGATGGTTAAAGAACGAAGGACTCGGATCATTCGGTATAACCTTTCTACACTCTTTACAGTTTTTTAGTTTAGCAATAATGGAAGATCCGGGTTAAAGTATACGATAGCGCCAGTCAAAAAGTTTTTTTGTTCCGCATTTGGCGTCTGTAGACGGCCGGGGCGCTATCGTAGACTTACACCCTTCTCGCGGTCTTGCACAGCAATAGGCAAGCTTTTGGCTGGTCAATGGCGGACATCAAGGGGATTAGTCCCCTGATCGTTGAACATCACATTCATTTGATGGATGATGCCAAACCGGCCAGGGATCCACAAAGACGTCTCAATCCAATCATGAAGGAGGCTGTAAAGAAGGAGATCGTAAAATGTCTGGATAGTGGTATCATTTACCCTATCTCTGATAGCCAGTGGGTTAGCCTCATTCACGTTGTCCCCAAGAAATCAGGCATAACGGTCATCACTAACGAGGCGAACGAGTTAATCCCTACTCGCACCCAAACTGGATGGCGAGTATGCATCGATTACAGAAAACTCAACGCCGCAACGCGGAAGGACCACTTTCCGCTACCTTTCATTGACCAAATGCTTGAACGATTGGCCAGACACGAGTACTACTACTTTCTTGATGGCTACTCCGGCTATAATCAAATTCCCATCGCCGAAAAAGACCAGGACAAGACCACATTCACTTGTCCTTTCGGCACGTTTGCATATCGTCGCATGCCCTTTGGGTTATGCAATGCGCCCGCTACCTTCCAGCGGTGTATGATGGGAATCTTCTCAGACATGGTGGAAAAATTCCTGGAGATCTTCATGGACGATTTCTCCATCTTCGGCGATTCCTTCAACGAGTGTTTGCTACATCTCGACGCTGTCCTTACCCGATGTAAGGACAAGAACCTCACTTTGAATTGGGAGAAGTGCCACTTCATGGTGCGTGAAGGTATTGTATTAGGACATATCATTTCGCAAAATGGCATAGAGGTTGACAAAGCGAAGATTGAGGTCATTTCCAATCTCCCTCCTCCCAGATGCGTCCGAGACATCCGAGCCTTCCTTGGCCATGCCGGTTTCTATAGACGGTTCATCAAGGACTTTAGCAAGATTGCTAGGCCCTTGACTCTTTTGCTGGCCAAGGACATGCCATTCGACTTCAACTCGAGCTGTGTGACTGCGTTCGAGTCACTAAAAATCTCACTCACTTCTGCTCCCGTTCTTTCTTCACCTGACTGGACGCACCCATTTGAGATTATGTGCGATGCATTCGACTTTGCCATTGGTGCTGTCCTTGGACAACACATCAACAAGATGCCGCACGTAATCTATTATGCTAGCTGAACCCTGAACGACGCCCAACTGAATTATACAACAACCGAGAAGGAATTCTTGGCTGTTGTATTTGCTTTAGAAAAGTTCAGGCCCTACCTCATCGGCTCTCTAGTCATTGTCTACACAGACCATTCTGCTCTGCGCCATCTTTTTCCGAAGAAAGATGCAAAATCTTGGCTGATACGTTGGATCCTCTTGCTTCAAGAGTTTGACCTTGTCATCAAGGACAAAAGAGGATGTGAAAACGTAGTCGCCGACCATCTCTCACGACTTCCTTCTTCGCCGTCGCTTCACATTCCGATCAACGACGTTTTCCTGGATGAACAGCTCTTGACAGTATCTTGCGAACCCTGGTTCGTAGATATTGTGAACTATTTGACCACAGGGTTACTACCGACTGAATGGTCAAGTCAGGACAGACTTCGATTCTTATCCCAAGTAAAACACTTTTACTGGGATGGACCCTATCTGTTCAAGTATTGTCCCGACCAGATTATTCGTCGGTGTGTCCCTGACGATGAATTCAAGAGTGTGCTGTCATTTTGCCACGACCAAGCATGTGGCGGGCATTTTGGCCCCAGAAAGACAGCTGAGAAGATCTTGCAATGTGGTTTCTACTGGCCACAACTCTTTAAAGATGCTCATGACTATTGCAAGACTTGCTCCCGGTGCCAACACTTGGGCCGGATATCCCGGAGGAACGAGATGCCGCTCCAACCAATCTTGGTTGTGGAGATTTTCGACGTTTGGGGGATAGATTTCATGGGGCCGTTTCCCAGCTCTTTCGGGAACTTGTACATCATTCTCGCTGTTGATTACGTCTCTAAGTGGGTCGAGGCTGTGCCCAGCCGGACTAACGACAACAAGGTTGTCGTTAGGTTTCTTAAAGAAAATATTTTCTCCCGTTTTGGGCACCCCCGAGCGATCATTAGCGACAATGGAACTCATTTCTGCAATAAGACTTTCGAGGCCTTGATGCGGAAATATTCCATTAATCATAAGCTATCTACACCCTACCACCCCCAAACCTGTGGGCAAGCCGAAGTTTTAAATCGGCAAATCAAGCAGATACTGGAGAAGACGGTTTCCAAGAACCGTAAGGATTGGTCGTTGAAACTCACTGATGCCCTTTGGGCATTTCGAACCGCTTATAAGACCGATCTTGGCATATCTCCCTATCGGCTTGTGTACGGAAAAGCTTGCCACCTCCCTGTCGAAATAGAGCATCGCGCATTTTGGGCGATAAAAGAACTGAATCTGTCTCTCGAAGATGCGGGCAGCCATCGGAAGCTGCAGTTGAACGAACTGAGCGAGCTTAGGGATGAGGCATACGATAACGCGGTTGTCATTAAAAACCGAACGAAGGTGTTTCACGATAAACACCTTTTGCGCAAGACATTCGTACCTGGTCAACAGGTACTGCTTTACGACACCCGACTACACTTCCATCCAGGAAAGCTCAGATCTCGCTGGAAAGGGCCGTATTTTGTGCGGAATGTGTATCCGCATGGCACTGTGGATTTTGAGAATCCAAAGGACGGTTCATTTTTTAAAGTGAACGGACACCGACTAAAACCGTACCTTAGCGCCGAACCAACAGAGGAGCTCCTGGTCTTACAGGAGCCGTTTTACCCTGCATAATCTTCCTCTGCCTACCACCAAACTTCGGTTATCCAGCCAAGAACAGTGGATACTGTTCCAAATAAGTTTGGGGGTATGTATATACCATCTTGTTTATATTTGTGGATATTCTTTTCCATTTTTGTTTTTTTTTCTTTTCTTTAACAAACAAAAACAAAAAAAAATTGTGTATATCTAACCGACAATTTTGACCCTTCAATGATCTCTTCATGCAATGACAGTGAGGACACTGTCCAGTTTAAGTTTGGGGGCACGCTCGGTACGCATTTCTAACCTTCGCATTCTTATGTATATTTTTCATCTGCATACTAAAATCCATAAAAATCAGAAAATTTTCTAAAAACATAAAAACTTTTCGTCAAGTTAGCTAGTGGGAGAACTCTGATTCAACATTTCGACGGTTTTGTTTGATAAGATAAGAATAACTAAATCTTATTTTTAGATTTTGAAAACCTGAAAGATAACTCTCCTTTGAAGTTAACTATAGCTGATATATGTCTTTACATCACACTACATGTGTCGTGAGTTTTTGGAAATTAGATGACAAGTCTTTTATGTCTAAAAACTTTCAAATGGATAAATGATTTTTTGAGGATCAAATAGGTTTGTTCTGAAATAAGTAATATCAAGAATAGTTTATGAAGTGAAGTGAATATGAAGGAATGTTATCGATGTCTTAATTGGAACTAAGTCTGAAAAATAACTAATCTGGAACTTGATTGGAATGATTACACACCGAACCCACTAAACACGTCTTTTATCCAAAAAATAATTGAACTGCCGCTTATATATCCGTTCGTATTGAATCATCATGATTTTCACGCTAAATTGTCTTTTGTTTTTGGGCCTAGGTAACTTGAGTAATTAAGTCCGCTGGGGTGTCTCTACACCTAATACCCTAAAGCCAACTGGTTTGGGAGCATTGGCCCAAAGCTCGTAAAGAAGCCTAGAAAGTCCAGATTAAAACAAAGTCAAGCAAGTGTTATCTCCGAGTTAAAATTCCTAACGGTTCTTTGTGTGAGAATAATCTTGATAGAAGACAGGCTTTAAAAAAAAAAATTTAGCGGAGATATGAAGGTTTTATTCTATGATAAAGACTATTGCACGTTCACAGAGGTGTGTATGAAATGAAAACAAGAAAATGGTGGAGTGAAAAATAAGACCTAGTTTCCTGTTAAGGAAAATAGAAATTCTGAAGTTGAAACCTTACTGGAAAACGAAACTTGAAAAATGCTTAACTCTTTATAAAACTTATATGACCCTTTTAAAATTTTTATCTGGGCTTTATTGTGTGACATGATGACTTTATTCGATCCTTCTGGAACTTAACGACACTATTTGCACTGCACGTAAAGACATAAAATCTTTAGTTAAATCAGAAGCGAGATGTGAAAAATAAAGGTTCGATAGTCTAGACTTAGGATAATAGAATTGTTATTTTCTGAAACAAAACTTTAGGGTTTGAATCATAGTTATTTTGCAAAACTAGCTTGACCGGATTTTGTGGGTAGTATCCGCTGGAAACCCTCAGGAGACAACACTCCTCCTACTAGGGACACCTAGTGGTTTAACAGCTTGTTGCACATGCTCAGTGCAATCGCGTTCCCTGCGAAAGTGAGGTTAGAAAACTTTTTGTGAATAAATTGGTTTTGCTCGGGACGAGTAAATGATAAGTTTGGGGGTATTTGTTCATATCAGATTTTTGCATTTTTATACCGCCCAATTTTTATCACATTGCTTATCGGTAGGTACTCTTGAGCCGTGTTTGCTAGTCAATTGCAGGATACATGTTCTCGGCTCTAAACGGTGAAATTCATGAAAAAGCACGACAAAATCCGGATTACTGCCAACCACAGATAAAACACGGGTCTCCGCTCTCTATCCGTATGTTGCCGCATACCAGTTTAAGAGACAAAATGGCAAATCAATGTCATTTTCATGCACAAAGCTTAATGGCAACACAAGATCCAACATATCTACGCGGAGCTTGAGAAAATCATGGCAAAAGATCCACATCAAATCACCTTTTGACCTGCTGCAAATCTGGAAGAAATGTGGAGAGATTCTGAGGAAAAAAGTGTACCAAACTGATCCAAACATCAACAGTAAGAAGCACAAAAATTACGAGGAGCCAACTCCTATAAACGGCCGCGTTTCTGCGGCATAAGCAGGCTTAGGCCGCGGAACCGCGGCCGTACGGCCTCCTCAGTTGACTGTTTTCCTGGGGTAGTTTGGTCTTTTCATGAAGGGTCAGAATGTTGCCCTAGGTTTCCAGCTCCCTGCCTATAAATACTCCAGAACTTGCTAAAGCCAAGGGTACTTATTCTTGTATTTAGATTTTAGGTTTTATGTTGTTGTTCTTCTTCCTCCTCTCATCTCTTCTCCATTAAAAAACTTGTAGTGAGCTTTTGTGAGTGAAGAATGAATAAAGAGTTCTTGTTCTTACCATGCTTATCTTGTTGTAATTGTTAATTATATTTTCTTGTATTTTTCTTTTGCTAATCTAGTTGTTGTTATTTGTTGTTTGTTTCTTTCTTGTTCTCTTTTCCTTTATCCTTAAACAACCATGATGCTTACGCTCGATCCTTGCCGAGGTGAGGTCGCAAATAGCCAGTTGTAATCTTCTAACCTCTTTCTTTCTATTTTCCACCTTTGTTTTATTTTCTTTTCCTTATAATGGGTGAGTAGTTTTCATACTTGTTAGGGTAGGATAAGGAAAGTTTGAGAGAAGGAAATCTCTCTCACTCTTTCCTTGCCCAACATCTTAAATCGGACTCCCGTTAATTGAACCACAATCCGCTCCCTACGGCACCCTATCCTACATGATAGCGGTGATTCCGTAGTGAGACCTGATTGATAGAGATTTTCCGTTGTGTTTGTAGAAAATTGTAAAGAAATCACAACCAAAAATTATTTTGACCGCAATCAAACTACGGTGTCAATTGTAGTTTATGAATGAGTGCGGATCGTCCACAAGGATTGCACGATTCGTTTGTATTATGATATGCTTGAATTGAAAAGTTAAGCTAAGATAAACGAAAACATGATTCAAGAATTTTGATTTTCAAGTGTCACTATTCTATTCAAGAATCAAGAAAATGTTAAACAATCAAGAATCGGTGTATCGATGATATTTTCAATCAACAGTCAAGAATCTAAAAGAGGCTCGTAGGAATCGATAGGATCGACAGACGTGATGTAATCTAAAGATAACGTGTTCTTGTCCTTCGAAGGATTGATACTAGATCGATGATGATCGACGAGAGTTAGGGCTTTCTTGATGAAACTAGGGTTTCATCTTTTAACCCTTGTTCTTTCGTCGATATCATTCACACTCTAGCCTCTAGCAATTTTCAAGAAACGATCGTAACTTCCCACTTTCGAGCGATATCAATCAAGAAAGCATCGCAACAAAATGGGTCGTCGATTCTTGAACTTGCTAGGGTTTACAAAACTCATAGGAATCAAGAATCGTTTTCAGATATATTACAACATCATTCTATTGATCGTCTCGACTCCTCAACGAGCGGAGTATTACTCAAACATCACAACAAGAATTGTAACTAGAATTTTAGATTGATTCATGATGCAAGAATTTAAAGAAAACAAGATAAAAAAATATCACCTTTTATTTATATCAACACTTTGATTACAATCGCTCAAGAACTACAAGAGGAAGAATCTAAGTTGTTGAATTGGCGTCGCTCGGCTCCGTGAGTCGCGGATCGGCGTTGACCACTTGCTCCGTTGAAGATCGGCTCGGCTCATAAAAGGTTGCAAGGCTTCTTGCTTGATGGGTACTCGGGATCTTGGCTTTTTGATTGGAATTTAGGGTTTCACACAAGCCCTCTCACTAGACTTGTGGAGGAAGGAGATGAAGAAGGAGATTGGCTAAAAAATGAACTAAAAATGAATCACACCCTCTCTTGGATGTATGATATATGATGATCTAAGATTCTCTTTATTCCTTGAGTCTAGGGTCTTATTTATAGAACTCCCAAACCCTAGGTTTAGGTTTGAAATGGTAGTTCCCTCCAAAAGTTTGTTGAGTCTTCTAGAAGGTAGTTTGTTAGGAGCTAGCTTAGGGTTTAAGCAAGGTTTAATTAGGCTTGGAAACCCTTGTTTGCTGATCTGGCAGAAACCCCTGGAGTCTTCTGGAAGTTGATATGTCTTTTTGAAGTCTGGACCCAGAGATAGGAGTTGTGCACCAAAAATGAGTTGCTGATGTGGCAAGACGGCCGCGGAACCGCGGCCTAAGCCGGCTCTAGCCGCGGTTCCGCGGCTAAGTTGGAGCCTTGGGCTGAGTGGCTTCTGTTGTGGTCTTGTACTGGTGTTTGTAGCTTTCTTTGATATGTTGATTTGTGATTGCTCCTTTGGTTTGATACCGGATTTGAAGTTAGTGAGTTGGCGTAATATTTGAGCGGTGTAAATTTGAGCAAGCTTCTGATTTCCTGCACAGACTCCAAAACAAGGTTTGCGATATATAGAAATATTGCGATGCCGTGCAATGCAGTCAATTTCCCTAGAAATGCCGGTTTTAAGGTCTAATACATGTAATCTGATAATCTGTGATAGATTTGCTAATATGTGAAATACGGATACCGAACACTTCTATATGAATGCAAATGATGAGGAAATTGCCGGCTAAAATATGCAATATTTTCGACTAATCAAGACCGGTTGTGGTTGAATTAACCAGAGGTTAAGGCTAAGAGCCAAGAATGGACGGACAAGCACCAAAAGGAAGAACTTATGCGTTGGAAATCCTAGCTTATACTCGCAAGTTCCTTCCTAGTCGTGTTAATCCCCGTTGTTGCCGATTACCGTAACACCGATATTAAGAGTGGCAACGAAAGAAGTGAGCGACTCCTAACTCAAACTAACCTAATCCTAACCCTAACAAGCTCTCTTTACATATCATTTTAGCACATAGTTAATCACATACAAATCTGGACATTTGGACTTAACTCGTTAAAACACATAAGAAAAGATTCCCATCTCCCTGCGGACGACCCGTACTCAACCGGCTAGCTATAAGCGAAACCGTCTTGATTGCGGTAATTAACTAAACTTGAACACGCAAAAACTCTAACAATCAGGACTCTTCCACCGAGATGTCCGGGTCAACAACTAACACCGATTATGAACTGCTTTTAGAGTCTGAAGATCACCCCGCACTTTGTGATGACATTATTCTTCGGGGTATTGACGGAACTATTGAGGAGATCTTCGCTGATGAACTCGCATTTTTGAATGACACGGGTGTTGAGATGAATCATCTCTCAATCAATGAAATTGAACCTCCACCCCTTCTTCTGAACTGTAAAAAGAATGCGAGCAATCCATCACATTCACTGCATCGTCTCTCCAAAATGAGACGCACACACATTCTATTCCACCACTTACCCTTTCCCCACTTCTTCTTCCACCAACCCGAGCACTGCATTGATAAAATATTTGAATGGTTGGTGTTAACGTTCGGTCTTTGCAAAGCTTGGCATCGACCACTGATTTTTGACCCCCTCATGTGATTTTCAAAAGATTAACATTGCATAACTCAAGTTTTGGGGGGGGGCAATTTTTCTGGCTCTTGAAAAGAAAATTTTTACAAAAATTTCGAGCCAAAAATAAGTTTGGGGGAGGTTCTTCACTTATATATTTTGCCCCCACTAATAAATTCCTCCCAGGCTTACAGGTTTTGTAGATATAGCGGTTGGCAACAGTGAGAACACTGTTGAAAACAAGTTTGGGGGAGGTTTGTGCTTAGTTTTGCATCATTTGCATATCATTTGCATAAGCACAAAACATTTCTTTAAAAAAAAAACCCTATAAAAATTTTGTGTAAAAATTTTTTGTAAATAATTTTTCAAAACCCATAAAAACCTATAAAAATTTAAAAAAATTTCAAAATCCATAAAAATTCAAAAATTTTCAAAACTCATAAAATTTTTTAAAAAATTTCAAAATTTCAAAATATTTAATATTTATGATAATAAAAGATTAGATAGTGAAAAATTACATTCATGAGATTAGAAAAATTTAAGAAAACTAAGAAAATTAGAAGTTTCCTTATACGAATTAGTAATAAGTAGTTATGAGCCGTTGTCCCAAGGGTTAGTAAGATGGAGGAAGTCACTAATCTGAGGATAAAAATAAGTCTGAAAAATAGTTTCTATTCTGGAAAGCCAAACATTTTGAACGTTGATACCCTGCTATTCGCACTTACACACGTCTTAAAACCCGGGATAGTAGAGGATACCTTGAAATGCTCTTGTCTTAAAGCCAAAAGTATGAAAGAAATAAAAAGAAAAAAAAATGAATAAAAAATTTGGTACACGTGTCTCCCCTAACGGCAAAAGCTTCCAGACCATCCTAGAAGCTCCACGTGGCGCATCTAGAAGGCTTGGCTTAACAAACTATTTCTAGAAGGCTCTCTTAACAAACTTTTGGAGGGAAATTCAAATCTTGTGCTAACTAACTTGTGGAGGGAAAATTCAAATTTCAATCTTAGATCTAGAATTTTTTGGTCTATATAAGAGAGCCTAGATCTAGGGTGAAGGTTGTTCAAGAATCACCATTATCTTCTACCCACAAGTTGAGTGACACAACTTGTGCCTCAAATTCCAATTCAAAAATCAAGATCAAGATCCCAAGAGCAATTCAAGCAAGAAAGCCTTCAACCTTTAGAAGCGACGCTGGATTTCAATGGAGCAAGAGATCCACGCCGATCCGCGACTCAAGGAGCCGAGCGAAGCCTAAATCGACGATCTAGTTCCTTCCTTTTGTAAATTCAAGAGAGTTGTAACGAAATTTGTCGATAAATAAAGGTGAATTTTCTATATTCTTGCTTATTTTTTAATTCAAGCATAATGATTAGATCTCAATTTGTGATTGTGTTTGTGATCATGATGTTTGAGTAATCTCTGCTCGTGTAGGAGTTGTGACGATCTTTAGATGATGATGATTTAGATATTTTTACAATTCTTAAATCTTATAATGTTTGGAAATTCTAGTGAATCAAATGATTAATGACCTAGTTTCGAGGTGATGCTTTCTTGATCGTGTTCACTCGAAACTAGGGAACAACTATTGACATTTGATTAACTAGAAGCTAGAATTTGAATGCGATCCATCGAAAAGACAAAGGATGAGTTGCGAAATCCCTAATTTCCTCGCAAGATCCTTAAACCTCGATGAATTTGCATCGATCTAGTATCAATTCGTTAAAGGATACGAATGAGTAATCATTAGATCTCATCACATCTATAGATCCGATCTACTCCTACGAATCATACTTCTAATCTTGATTGTTGGTTAGAAATTATCACACATCTCAATTCTTGTTTTTAATGTTTCTTTTAAATCTAGCTTTTTCTTATTCTTGATCTTCAATTACAAATCATGAATTATTTTCTTTTCTTTTCCTTCATTTTTTAACTCATCTAATTCGGAAATTGAACGGATCTCACTTTCCCTGTGGACGATCCGCACTTACTAACGCGCTACATCCGACACCGTTATTGATTGCGGTCAAATATTTTTGGTTGTGATTTCTAAATTCTATTTTCTAAAAACCAACACACAATCCGAAATCGTATTCAATCACCTGTGCAATGAAAATCCTAGACCCCTACGGGCGTGGCAAGTCACCCGCCAAAACCTGAAGCGAGGCAGCCCCCTTCAGCAACGTGAATGGACCACCCAGCACTTCACGGAATCCGTTAACTTGGGCACCCCTCCTTGGGTCAACCTATACCCCATACGAGTGCGGCGAATAGCCCGCCAATTCTAGAGTAAAGCCCCCTCCATCTCAACGCCATGAGATGCGGGCCCGTTGCCCTCTAGAACCCGGCTATCCGTGCACCCCACCACTGGGTAATCCTAGTACAGAAAGTAAAATATACAACGGGTACATCGACCTCATCCCGGTCGTGCCCCAAGAGAATAATAAAAACAGGCAGTAACGGCAGTCCACATGTCGGACGCTCGCCCTGCAATATCAAATGTACATATAAAACGAAACTGTACTAACATTGCATCCAGGCTATCCCCACGACAAATCCGCAACATCACAGCACAACACAGATCATCAACGTGAATGTCACGTTCGCAAATCCGTCTAAAAGGGCTATAGCAGTTAGACAGGATTTACCGATCAAATGACATTCACGGTCGCAGATATAATGTAAATACTGTGAACTAACATGTTTAAAATTTTCGATCGATCAAATTTACCAAAGTGGGCCCCAAGCACTACTGTAGCACTCAAAGAAAATCTGGGCCCAAAAAGAATATTCCAAAACCCCCATTTCTAAGTCATAAAACCACTGTAGCAATTTGGTGCAGAGAGGGGTCAAAGAGGCGGCGGAACCGGGGCCAATATAGTGGTTAGGCCGCGGTTCCGCGGTAGTAATGTGACGTCATGCGACCAAATTTCTACAGCTGTCTTAGAATTTCCTGCACAATTTTCTGCAATGTACCAAATATTTTTTTGAGCCAAAACAACATCGACAGAAAACTGTGCTTTTGAAATAGGGTTTTCGGAAAATCGGTTCGATCGAACTTGTAAACACGTTAGAGCAAGCTAGACGAGGTTAATGGCGTAGCTCTGATACCAGTGTAAGTGCACGGCGGCGCCCCGGCCGTCAATCCGACGCCGGAATGCGGAAGCGAAACTTTTCTAAAAACTAGAAACCGGCACCACCGCGCACTAAAATCCGGATCAGGCCATTAACCTACTCTTAGCTAACTAGAGAATGGGGTAGAGAGATATACCGAGCGATCCGTGTCCTTCGGTCTTCTCGTCGTCGTCCCGATCTCCCTGCGGAATCTCCGGTCTTCATTTCCTCGTCGGAAGGGCACCACATCGCCGAGTTCTTTTACGGGCTCCCACCTCTGGACCGAGGCAACTCGGGCACGAAGTTGGCGAGCCGACATGCCCAAGAATACTGTAGATGAGTGTAGAATCGCTTTTTCTCAATGGGGTGATTGAAGTTTCCATAATATGATGTGGAGGTGAAAAGGAAATTTGGAAGAAAATGGTGCTATCATTTTTCTAGCAAAGGAAATGATATGAGATCAAAAATTCCCCTTCACAAAATGAACCTCTCCTTCTCCCTCAAGTGGCCGGCCCCTTCTCATCATGGTGGAGGGAAAAATTATAAGGAGTAAAGCAAGAGAAGAAATGGTATGATAATGAGAAGAAAATGTCACACCAAGGTCTAATCCAATCCTTTCACAAACCATCACATTTAATGCTAACCATGATCACAAAAGGAAAATCAAAGATGCTAGATTAATCATAATCCCTCATTTACAAGAAACCCCTTCCACATATCAAATTTGCATACTTGCAAATAACCCCCTCCATCGGAAAAATCCGGCCGTGAAGGAACAAAGGAAAACTGGCCGAAACGGAATACAAACTGGCAACTTCAGAAAACTGATCCCGTAATAAATTACAGGAAAACCCCGCGACTGTATATACATACCCGCATTTGTATTCCGACCGAATACAAATGCAACGAGACAAAATCTACACTGTACTATACTAGGATCCGGCTTCAACCAAAGCCCGCTAGTAATAACCGTCCGATCACGATCCGTGCAATACCGCACGTATCTGATCGAACCCTGCCATATCTCCATACGGCCTCTACAGCGTTTCGCCCGAAACTTGAGAAAACGGTCTGTAGGGGACTCTAAAGACTCGTCAATACTTTGGTTGTGGATTTAACCACTAGCACGTCAGAGATATTAGCCTATACGTAACGGGCTACCAGGTATTGACCAAAAGGGACGTCTGTGAGCGAACTCATGCTGACACCCTACTGAGCCTGTCAGTGACAATATCCATACAGTCCGGTCCGTTCGTCTATGAGCATCGCATGGCGGGCCTAGGGGGTTGGTAAAAGTCAGACCCCCAAAAGCGGTACAAGTCATGTCAGAGTGTAGCCCAGAACACCCTGAGATACTACTGGAATACCTACCAGTAAATCTCCTGCCTTGGCGAAGGACTTCGTGTAATGGCTCTCCTAGACACAGCACGACCTCACCCCCAATACCGGGAGAGACGAACCCCTGAAGATCCGCTCACTGCCTCCATGTGGCTCGGGACTGTACCCAACTAAAACCTGTTTGCACGTCTCCTTTGAGCGTGGTAGGGTAGTAATCAAAGCACAGTGGGAACTCACATGAGACAAATGACGATCTCAGGTCGATGAACTAACCTGTACACATGTCACCAGGGAACTGCTATCTGACATCTGGTATAAGACCAACTAGCATGTTCCCGGCGAGTCCTGTCCGGTGTACTCATAACCCAATGAGCACCTGTATATATCTTAGGTGAACCAACTGACACCAGTGGCTTGTGAGACCGGCCACCGCCCCTCGTCGGGGTCTCGACTGTATACACTAGTCTACTCTGGAGAATCGATGCCCTGTCTCGAAACTCCCACGACTAGGGACCTTTTAAGGATTTGCTTATAGACCCCAGCTCCCACGTATATGATCTCCCTCATACTGCTGGCAGTCAAGAAAGAATCCTAGGGGCTTTATCAACGCGCAATAGTGACCTGTAAGGTCACCTAAAGCAGTACACGATGATAAAGATAAACCAGATAGCATACTATCATCTTGAGTAAGACTGCCCTACCGGTATAGGTCTTCCCTCAATCATTGGAATCACGTGCCTGTGATCCAATAATTGACTCTGAGGGCACTATCTCCAACATATTATAATGGATGCTTAGATATATATAGAGAGGACTTCCTTGCTCGTCATGATAGTATGCTATTTGGTTTCTCTTTATCTTAACATGTTGACTTATATTAGTTTACTGTCTTACTCTCACATGTTGATAAAGCCCTTAGGATATGTACTCGACTACTGGGATTATGATGAGATCATACTAGTGGGGCCACGGTAGTCGACGAGTACATCGTATAACTGTTCCTAGTCGAGGGTGTGTCGAGATAGGGCATCGATACACCAGAGTAGACTAGCGTATACGCATCTTGACCTATATGATGGGCGATGGATGATCCCATATCCATCGGTGTTTGACATCAAGGATGGTGTACGGGTGCTCAGTGGAGACTGGGTACACTGGACGGACTCGCCGAGAACTCCCAGATGGTATTATATCTCACGTCAGATGGCAGTTCTCTGGTGACACTGGTACAGGTTAGTCTGTAGACCCGAGATCTTCATAGAGTCTTGTGTGATTCCCACCGTGCTTTGATTTCCACCTTACCACGTCCAAGAGAGCGTGAAAAACGGTGGCTTTTGGGTACAGTCCCGAATCACATGGAGGCAATGAGCGATAGGAGGGGTTTCGTCTCTCCCGGTATAGGGAGTTGATGTTGTGCTGTGTTCGATTGGCTATAACTGGAAATCCCTGGCCAGGGTTGTTAAGATTTACTGGTAAGTGTTATCAGTAGTTTCTCGAACTGTTATAGACCTCATATCGATACGACTTATCAAGCTACTGGGGTCTGATGTTTACCACCCCTAGGCGAGATATGCGACATATCAGACGACGAGACCGGACTGTACGGGAGTGTTACTGATTGGATTCGCAGGAGAATGTACAGGCTTGCTTGTTGATCTTCTGAGCGCTCAATACCTGGGTGGCTGTTACGTTTAGCTGACCGCTTGCAGCTTGTGGGTGTTTGATATGATCATCACCTACTGCCGGCGTATTGACGATTCTTTAGAGTCCTACACAGAGGTTTCTTGGTTCAGGAAAAACGGAGTAGGAGCACATATGTGATATGTGCGGGACCGAGAATAATGTGATATGAGATACCGTATTATATTCTCGCGATATTTGATATCAGCCGGGTCATCGGATCAAGTGTTGATTCGATGTATCGGTACATGATATATTAGTCGGTTATATACGATATAGCCGGATTGTCGGATCAAGTGTTGATTCGATAATTTAATGTATAATTATATATGTGATATATTACATTACATTATCTAATATTGGCTCGCTTTATTGATTCATTTTCTCACCGGATAATACATTGATATATATGCGATATATGTTAATTGTATTATTTTCTTTTGTTACAAATATATATTATATATGTGATATATAATATTGTAACATGATATGATTACTAATGCAACATGTTTAGTGGAGATTAAACAAGGTTAGGGTTTGATTTGGGTTAGTTCTTTCTTGATGCTTCTAGAAGGTTTTACTTTGTTTCTAGTAAAGATATTATGTTTGATATTTTTGCTAGATATTTCTAACCCAACCCAAACCCTTCACCCTAGGTTAAGTCTCTACAATGGTTAGCCTCTTCATATTCAACCATGGTTGCATTATTAATCATTATGATAATTTTCATTATTCATCACAAAAGGATTCTATTCTTCTTCTTCTTGCTTGAGCTTTGAAAAAGCTTTCTAGGTTTTTCTTTAGTGATGATTTAGTGTGAGAATATGATAATAAAAGAGAGTATAAATCCTACTTCATCTTCCTCATCTAATCTAGCCAATTAGATTAGGGTGTTCACCTCTTTAGTGAGTGAGAGCTTGAGTTAAAGAAACTTCAAGGTAGATCATCGGAGAAAAGGAAGACTACAAGCTAGCATGGATCGTTCGGGTTGTGGAGCTTCTCTTGAGTCTGGGAGATTATAGATCGCGGCGAAGGGACGACTACTCGGAGCTTATGAAGCGAAGGAGCGGACTACAAAGGTTGTAATCCCTCACTCTTAGTTGTAAAGATATTTACTTGCATGTTAAACCCTAATTATCTAGCAAAGATCCCGGCTTTGGGTTGTTCGGCACGTCTAAATTTTAAATCGGGCATGGTTGATGCCTTATAGACCCTTGTAAGAGTGCCTAGGAACCTTACAAAACTCATATTCAAAAATGAAAATGAAAATGTTATATATGAGACACTCTCACATATAACCATGGTTGACTAAATATCTAGATATTATTTCGACGGGTTAAAGAACAAAAGGAAATTAAACCATGGTTAAAGTCAATGGTCAAATAAGAAGTGTGTAGAAAATGAGTCATTATTTTAATTTCCTTTTTCCTTTAATCCATTAACAAAAATCTAAATATTTATCTACCTTGTGAGTCTTATATTGCCATCTCCTTTGTATCATCAACCATGACACATATGTATGTGTGTATGTGTGCATGCACATCATCATGTGTATGTGTGAACATACATGCATACATCCAAAAGAAAAAAAGGTTAATTAAAAGTGAGCTAAAATAATATTAAATCAACACTTGATTTAATAAATCGGTTACATCAAATGCGACCCGACCAATATCGAACGTCTGATTAAAATACGGT
Source organism: Agapanthus africanus (assembly GCA_030015575.1). NCBI lineage: Eukaryota > Viridiplantae > Streptophyta > Magnoliopsida > Asparagales > Amaryllidaceae > Agapanthus > Agapanthus africanus. The sequence continues at coordinate 314,765,228 of CM057350.1, read as the reverse complement.
ATCACATATCTGTATTTAATCGAGCTCCTGCGCATATCTCATATGCACACCACAACATTTCGCCTGAACTAGAAAAATCCTGTGTGGGACTCTAAGACTCGTCAATACGTCGGCAGTAGGTGATGATCATATCAAAACACCTACAAGCCGCAAGCGGTCAGCTAAACGTAACGGCCACCCGGGTATTGAGCGATCAGAAGAAAAACAAGCGAACCCGTCAAAACTCCCGTCGAGCCATTGACAACACTTACCGTACAGTCCGGTCTCTTCGTCTGAGATGCTGCATATCAAGTCTAAGGATGGAATCGTCGAGCCCTAATAACTCAATAAGTCATGTCGATTTGGTTTATGACCGGTCGAGAAACTACTGATAACACTTATCAGCAAATCTCATCAGCCCTGACCAGGGACTTTAAGTCAGAGCCAATCGCACATAGCACAACATCAACTCCCAATACCGGGAGAGACGAAACCCCTCCTATCGCTCACTGTCTCCATGTGTCTCGAGACTATACCCAAAAGCCACCTGTTTGCACGACTCAGTAGAGCCGTGGTAGGGTGGAAATCAAAGTACAGTTGGAGAACACACAAGACTCTATGACGATCTCGGGTCTACAGACTAACCTGTACCAGTGTCACCAGAGAACTGCTATCCGACGATAAATATAATACCATATAGGAATTCTCTGTGAGTCCGTTCACTGTACCCAGTCTCCACTGAGCACCCGTATACAATCTTCGATGTCACAACACCGATGGATATGAGATCATCCATCGCCTATCATATGGGTCAAGAAACGTATACGCTAGTCTACTCTGGAATATCGATGCCCTATCTCGATATACCTACGACTAGGAACATTTGAGGATATGCTTATAGACTATACATGCCCCACTAGTATGATCTCCATCATAGCCATGGAAGTTAAGCATATATCCTCAGGGCTTTATCAACATGTATTAAATGAACAGTATCAAGCAAACATGTCAGATAAAGTAAAACCAGATATCATACTATCATGTCGAGCAAGAAAGTCATATATCAAAATATACATATATATATGTCCAAGCATCCACTATACATATAATGTCCTCTAGGGCATACATACATCCGACAATCTCCCACTTGCACTAAGGCCAATTATTGACGTATCTCATACCCAACATCTCAAAAAGTCGCTCATGTTGCGGCTGTGGAAGTGCCTTTGTGAGTGGATCCGCGGTGTTATCCTTTGTGTCTACTCTCCGAATCTCGATCTCTTGGTGATCAACTATCTCCCGGATCAAATGATATCGCCTGAGGATGTGTTTGGACTTTTGATGGGATCTGGGTTCTTTGGCCAACGCCATAGCTCCATTATTATCACAATACAATGGTATTGGATCAATAATGGTTGGAACTACTCCTAGCTCCGCAACGAACTTCCTCTTCCAGACGGCTTCCTTGGCAGCATCATTTGCAGCAATATACTCAGCTTCCATCGTGGAGTCTGCAACGGTATCCTGTTTGGAACTCTTCCAACATACCGCCCCTCCATTGAGGGTAAATATAAACCCTGAGATAGATTTACTGTCATCCTTATCACTTTGGAAGCTAGAATCGGTAAAGGCCTCCATTTGGAGATCCCTATTACCAGACACCAAGAACAATTCTTTAGTCCTTCGCAAGTACTTAAGAATGTTCTTCACGGCTATCCAGTGTTGCTCCCCTGGGTTGGATTGATTCCTGCTTACCACAACTAGCGCATAAGCTACATCAGGGCGAGTACATTACATTGCATACATTATAGATCCTACGGTTGAAGCGTAGGGTATAATGCTCATGCGAGCTCTTTCTTCATCAGTCTTCGGACAGAAGTCCTTAGAGAGAGTGATTCCATAACAAGCGGGCAAGGCACCTCGCTTGGAATCTTCCATACTAAACCTTTTTAGGATGGTATCAATGTACTTTGATTGGGACAATCCCAATAATCTCTTAGATCTATCTCTATAGATCCTTATGCCCAAAATGTACGAGGTATCACCCAGGTCCTTCATGGAGAACCTTTGTGATAAGAATAATTTGACTGATTGTTGCATAGGAATATCATTTCCTATCAAGAGAATGTCATCTACGTACAATACGAGGAATGTGAAAGTACTCCCTACAATCTTCTTATAAATGCATGGTTCATCTATATTTTTGATAAAATCAAACTCTTTGATTGTATCATCAAAACAGATGTTCCAGCTCCGTGAGGCCTGCTTTAATCCATAAATGGATTTAAGCAATTTACATGCTTTCCCGCTGCTCCCACTGTCAATGAAGCCCTCTGGCTGATCTATATAAACGCATTCCTCTAAATCACCATTTAGAAATGCAATTTTAACGTCCATCTGCCAGATTTCATAGTCGTAGTGAGCAGAAATAGCAAGTAGGATGCGAATGGATTTAAGCATTGCTACTGGAGAGAAAGTTTCATCATAGTCCAGTCCTGGTCTTTGACGAAAACCTTTCGCTACAAGCCTTGCTTTATAGGTCTCTACCTGTCCATCTACACCAATCTTTCTCTTAAAGATCCATTTGCACCCAATGGGTTTTATCCCAGGAGGTGCAACGTCCAAAGTCCATACTTTGTTGGTATACATGGACTCCATTTCGGATCTCATGGCATCCGGCCACTTCACCGAGTCACTACTCGTGATAGCTTGCTGAAAACTAGTAGGGTCATCATCATCCATGATGCAATCTTCTCTATCACCATCAATGAGAAAACCATTGTATCTCTCCGGTGGGCGAGAAGTTCTACAAGATCTCCGGAGCGGCTGAGGTTCTTGAAGTTCTACTGCAACATCAGTTTCAACCAATTCGTCCTGAGTAATTTGTGTCTCTAGAACCTCTTCTAGTTCTACCACTTGCCATCAGTACTGTCTGTAAAGATTTCATTTTCCAAAAATGTGGTATGTTGAGAAACAAACACCTTTTGTTCCTCCTTGTGGTAGAAAAGATATCCATATGAATGTTTTGGATATCCCACAAATGTACACATGACCGACCGTGTCTCGAGTTTATCCGGATTCTGCTTTTTGACATAAGCCGGACAACCCCAAATCCTAACTCTTTTAAGAGATGGTCTTCTTCCACACCACATCTCATATGGAGTGGTAGACACGGTCTTTGATGGAACCCTGTTCAATAGATAAATTGCTGTCTCTAATGCATGTCCCCAAAAGGAAAGTGGTAACTCAGCATCACTCATCATGGACCGTACCATATCCAATAGGGTACGTGTAACATTTCAATAAAAATTAAAATATTATTTTTGGGAATTTTTATAATTTAATATTAATTTTTAATGAATATTTTAATATTTCGGTATAATTAAATACCGATAAATGGGGAAAATTTTGGAAAAATTATGGAAAATTCTAAAATAGGGTATTTTATGGAATTATTCCATTTTTAAGCTTTTATGGTTAGTTATATGCTAACTTAGTGCTAATCGCGATTAAAAATCGCTAATCAGGTTTTTAGCATTTTTGGTGCAAAACATGCACATATCATTTTTCCACACTTGTCACATTTTCATACATGTTGTGGGTAGATGGTTGCCTAGGGTTACCATTGTGTGAGATTAAATAAAGGAAAAAAGAAAAGAAAAGAAAAAGGTAAAGTATGATGAAGAGAGAGAAAGAGTGGGTCAACTCTTTTGTCCTGAGCCATCCCTCCTCATTCCCCAACTCCTTTTCTCTCTCCCTCTCCCTGAGTGAGCTGCTGCTGCCCCTCTCCCTCTTCTTCTTCCATCTTCAAAGCCCCAAAACACCATGGATCCAACCCCAAAACCCTATTTCCACTTCACGAAAATTGTTCCCAAGCTCACTAGCTACACATTCGACCTAGAAAGAGATGGTTTTGAGGACATTGAGCAACTCAAGAAAATTCTTGAGTTGCCAAAAGAGGTAATTTCTGCTCCCTTAGAGTTGTATTTTTATTTCTTGTGCATCTATACTTGTTTCATGTCAATATTGTGTCGTTTTGAGGACTTTGGAAAAATTCAAGTTAGGGTTAGGAGTTGAATTGAGTTGTAAAGTGAAACTGAAGCTTGTAGTGACCTTAAAATCCTGTTAGTGATGTTACAATGGACCAGACCTGAGAGTGAAACCTATAATACGGATTTATAGAAACGGTATCGGGAAAAACTGTAAATCTGGAAGTGTTTTTCGAGATCTGCTATCACCCGAGACACCTGAAAATAAAATTGATTTGATAGAGAGATGTGCAGGCACCTAGGAACCACCACCCAAATCCCTAGCCCCCACCTCCATTTTCAGGCCGCAAATAAACTCCTTCTGGTTGCAATTTGCGGCCAGAGCAGGGGGTTTGGTCTCGTTTTTGCTCCATAGCCCTATCTCTAGTAAACTTGACCCCTGGCATGTGCAATTTTGTCTGATTCCATTTAGGGTAAAATCTGGGTTAGTTTTCTTGAGTTGGCGCATGGTTTACGACTTGTTTTAGCATGGATTTTGGTATTTGGTGATTCGTTTACGTCGGGTGGCGTTTGAACGTCAACGGCAAAGGGTTATTAGTCGTGTTTGCATGCGAGACTATAGGTTTTTACCTATGGGCATAGCGTATAACGTTTTGGTTTTCCGATATGATTTTCATGTGCTTTAGCGTTTGTGATATACTTGTAGGTATCCTACGTGATGTTGGGGCGATGAAGATGAAGATGGCGACATCGGCATCGGCACACAAGAAGCAAGGTGAGTAGATTTATATCTACGGGGAGAAGTCGGGTGGATGGCGTATAGCACCCCCGCAGTTCGTGGTGATGTATACGAATACGTATACACAGATATATTGATTATATATTGTTTGAGATTATTGATGATAAAGATAGATTTTAGGTGTGATTGGATTGGTTTAGTGTTGCGAAACCCTAGAGTAGCGGTTGCACCACACATACACACACCCGTACTTGCATACATTCTTCTTTCATATGTGCTTATATGGGAATATATATTTATGTGTTCACATGGGTATGGGACTATGTGTTCACATACTGGATTTGAGGATAGTATTTGGGATTTGAGGTGAGTCGATGAGATTTGATTTGAGACCATGAGATCGGTGATATGGCAGGATTAGTATTTGAGATACGTCATGATGTTATAGCGGATCTTTGGAAGACGATACCATGTGAATGGTGATATACATAGAATAGTTGACTTGTGATCGAGACATGAGATAACATATGTTAAGATAGCTATAATGGGTCGCATTGGGCAATGTATATTTCCTTATGATGATATGTGCTGATGATATCGGTTTGTACGAGACTGTAGATTGGTAGTCAGATCATGATTATATTGATGATATTAGTATTGTACTAAACATAGATCAGTACCCGGATTATGATCTTTGATAAAGAGGATACCAGATGAAGAATATGATGAATGTGATATTGACCCGTACCCAGAATTTGGGGATGCCGTACGACGGATTTACGTACGAGCTATATATTGATGTTTGATCCGCACTCTTGACTTGGGAATATCTGATTATAGATATGGTATCGGATGTGATATTATTGAGGCGGGATCACCGACTAATATATATATGTGTGTGTGTGTGTGTGTGTGTGTGTGTATGTATGTATCGACTCAGATGTTAGGCGGTTTCCTCACCTTCATTTAGCTTGATAGCTCAGCCCTATAGTTTAGTGTAGTTGTTAGACCATATTAGTTATCGTTGTGTCTAGTATTTCAGCTCCCGCACATTATTGTTGTTTGCTCCGCATCGCATACTTATATTGTGATTTCATATTCCATTGTCAATATCATGCTGTTAGGACACCAACACCATTACCGATGATGCGTATGTACCACGTACACTTACTTGCCGGCTCACACACATCTTCATCGGTAATTGCCATGTCACGAACACTTTAGAAAATACTATTTCATTGACATAGTTTGTTAGCTAATAGTTTAGACATGATATTAGTGTACTTGTCTTATATGCTAGTTTAGACATTGTAGTTATTACTTGCTACTTCATGCATGTTATTATTCACTGTTATGCCGCATTCATGGATTTTATACCTATATTCACTGTTTACATGCTATTGATGATTTGGATTCGGATTTTCATAAGATTTTTTGGGGGAAAACCGCAAAAACATTTATAAACTTCTTTTCTCTCTCTTTTTAAATAAAAAGTGTGGTTTTCCCATGATGTATGAGTCGTCCACCATGAGTTTGCTGATGGATTTCGAACCCGATTCGAGGAGTTGGATGAACCATTTCGGGTACATGGTGGGCCCGGTGCGGTATCCCGGGACGAGAAGGTCGCAGATGATGGCGTTGAGCCTGGTAAGGGAGCACTACCGACCGGTGATTTTACCCGACACGTCGGATATCCGGAGGATATTGTCATGGTCTTGAGATTGATGGCAGGGGCCGGTCTGGACTGACGGCGCCCTAGATAGTGAGATCGAGACATTGAGATTTTGAGATATTGAGGTACAAAGATTGCGACACTGAGATATCGAGATATTTGGATACTTGTTTTGTGTCGATGCTAGACACTGTTTATGCTGATTTCATTTATGATACCTCGTTTTAAAAAAGATACAGAAATCTCACTGAGTTATGAAAGCAGTTTCTTCATTTACCTGCATTCTGTTTTCATGCATTCATACCTCATCCATATGATATATATTGCTATCTGAGGCACTGACACGAGCGCTTGGTATTACAGTTATTTGGAGGTATACCCTAGCCATTGTTATTAGGCTGCTGGTTATATATTTGAGGATATATTATGATCATATAATCTAGGATTGCTTTGTTCATGTGGTTTCTGTTCGTAGATGTTTTTCTACTCATGAGTTGGCAACTCACCCCCGTTGTGCCACAGTTTCTTGCAGTTTTGCCGTACAGGTTTCATTACGGTTTTGCTGGCACTATTTCTATTCCGGGCGATTTGCTAGTAGGTGGGTTCACTTGTATCGTGACCATCATTATATCTTGTATATTATTATTCAGTTGTATCTAGAAGTTCCATCAACCAAACATGTATTTATTTGAGATAGAGACCAGTGATGTTTATTCTTTCGACCTTAGAGTCGTGCGTTGTATTTCTATGGATTTCATGCTGTTTGAGTTTCCTTTTCTGTTGTGATCCTCGCCTTTCGGCGTTGTATATTATATTGCTTGCATGGTTGTGACCTTCGATTGACGAAGAGCTAGCTCCCCCTTGGGGATGCATTTTTCATTATATATGCTTTATCAGGTTTTGTACCTGTTTGGGGTCAGTTTTTACAAAGGAAACTCTGCCGAAATTTTTAGAAAAGACTTGTGATTTTAAAAATGCATATTTCGGCGTATGTTGCAAACTATTTGATTTAAAATGGTTTTTCCTTCACTCTCCTACTTTTCTTGGTTTGGATTTCTGGATTTTCGGCTTACTTGGATTACGTACGCCTCGAGACGTTTCGTAGTTTAAGTGCCGGTCATGTTCCGTACTTTCGGGTCGTGACAAAGTTGGTATCAGAGCGTTAAGTTTTACCTTCGGAGCATCGGATGACCCTTGGTTGATGGAGTAGATGACTAAAGTAGAGTGACGTACCGTGGGTATATTCCGCGGCATACTTACGATACGCTACTCCACTTAAGAAGCCTTAGGATGTACATTTCTTTGTTCAGTATTATATTCATTCATGATCTAGCCTCATCGGTACCAGTTATGGTTTTGCTGCCACGATTACGGGCAGGGAGAGCTACGGCTAGAGTTACGGTCAGCACGAGCTCGTCACGAACGAGGATGACCAGGGCATAATTCCGGCGACACACGATTGCAGAGATGTGTCTTTTTATTGTGTTTTTGTGCCAAGAGCGTTGGATGGGTCGCTGTATTAGATTACTTGGACGTGCGGATTAGCACCAGAGGATTGGGCCACTGACAGAGGCTAGCTAGATTTTGATGACCGATGACGTATTGCTCATTCGTGATGATTGAGGCACTGTTCACCATGCAGACGAGTGAGCCAGTTGTTGCTGCGAACGACGAGATATCGCCCCAGGTGTTGGAGCTATTGCAGTACGAGTTGTACTAATAGATGATAGAAGGTCGCTAGTCACCAAGGATGAATGACTAGGACATGTGGATCGTTCGCCTACCCCGATGCGAGGTCATCAGATAGATTGATTCCAGCTAGAGACGACTTCATGCGGAGACGTTGAGAGTCGATAGAGACGATCGAATGCCAGAAACCTATTATTCTAAGTTTAAAGTATTCGGAAAGACATGCAGGCAATTCTATGGACCCTCTAGAAGAATGAAACCCTAACTCGACATAATGACCGTGTGAAAGCCTTTGAACCTTAGGGTTTGCGGCAGTTCCGCGGCGCCATTAGTGAGGCTTGGGTTTGCCCTTCTACGGCTGGACCATCAATGCTGTGGTATGTACTCGATACTATTAAACTGTACCCAAGATGTTGAGCTCTTGGGGGATTATGAGGTTTTGACGGATCGATCGAATGGTTCGACTTCCTTTGGATGCTATGTGGTGAGATGCACTTCTTGGGAGACTCCGGATACGAGGATAGCCGTTGGAGCTCAGACCATGCAGCCATGACGAGACGAGTCCGAAGCAGTCGACATTAGAGAAAGCGGAGTAAGAGGTTCGTACAAGATCTGGATAAGATGACGTTCCACTCCGCCGACATCAGAGATGCGATACGCATGCCGAGGCATTGTACTTGGATATACCTTCCAGAAGGAGTCACGATGAGTATGCAGCCGTTCCGGAACAAGAAACAGATATAGTAAAGGACGATGACTTCTGGACAGTTCGGCAGAGACGAGATTTGGGAGAGACCTCGACAGGACCTTTCTGGAATAAATTACGAGAAGACTTGGACCCAGGAGTGGTCATGTTACGCACACCAGCAGGCCAGAGTTCAGGATCGTCGACGAGACACGCTATGAGTGACCACGACAGTTGGACAGAGATTCTTGGAGGATGTGCTTGAGCGGGACTATTCCGCCATATTTGATTTCGGTATTTTGGGCGGTCTATTCGCATGACTGATTTTGATGATTGAGTTTCATGATATTTTTTTTCATGCACTATAGTTGCACCTACTAAGTATTTACGATTTTTGCACAGTTGTTGCACTTGTTATCGTTTTCATACCTTGGTTTCACATGCTTATGACTTTTTGGGTTTCATACAGTTGAGTTGATTTTGTGCATATGTACGCACATGATTTGGTTTTTGCACTCGATATAGTTCATATATGCTTGCAGTGCAGTGATACGCATTTTGTGCACTACAGTTGCACTGGACTTCGATTTCGATGGTGATGCTCGATATTTGTTTTGTGCACCTTGTGCACCTGATTGGATTTTGCGCATGTTCGGCGCTTGATATTGGATTTCATGATTTCATGTATGATGGATGCACCTGATTTGGGTTTTTGCGCATGTTGGACGCATGTTATGAGATGCGATTTTGGTGCACACCAGATGTACTAAATCGAGATTCTTTGTGCATGACAGATACACCTGTTTTTGCTGTCAGGCACACTTGTTGCCCTTGACAGATATTTCGTGCACACCCGATGCACTTAGATATTGTTTCTGTGCGCATGTATGGTACATTCATGGATTTTGATTTCCGTGCGCACCAGACGCACGTAGTATTCATATGCACATTTTGGGATTGATTTCTTATGGAGCAGTACGTTTTTATGATGATTGCTATGAGTTTTCGTACTGAGCAGGACGAGTCAGATGACAGTACCTGAGTATATTTTGCATGCATTGATAGTTATCGAAGGGATTTCCGAAAGCGAGCTATAGTCTCAGTATTTACCTACGTGTCTGATATGACACGAAACGTTTAAAACAAGGAAACCCTTCTAAATTGTTTCCAAAACGGCGGAACGAACACGTTAAACAAAAGATATATACGTATATGGCTATTTTCTTATGATAGACGTCCGCCACTGTGCAGTGTTATGCGCATTGCACAGCGACTTTAAAAGAGTTGGCATGCATTTCCTCCAGATATTTACATGTATAGATTTGATATTTACATACATAGTTCTGATTTATATCATATTGGTTTTGCTTTGGATTTGGCATTCGTGTCTTTACCTTGACTCCGATGATTGCGGGACGCTTGACGGAGTTTCGATTTTGAGTTATCTGCTCATTACTCATGCGCATGCATTGCGCTATGATGCGTTTTATGTATTGATGATTTCGGAGCCCCGACGACTTGGACATTTTATTGAAATGTTTTAGAATTTGGGGGTTTAAATTTAAATTCGGGGACCAAATTTCTTTAAGGGGGGAAGATTGTAACATTTCAAAAAAAATTAAAATATTATTTTTGGGAATTTTTATATTTTAATATTAATTTTTAATGAATATTTTAATATTTCGGTATAATTAAATACCGATAAATGGGGAAAATTTTGGAAAAATTTTGGAAAATTATAAAATAGGGTACTTTATTGGATTATGCCATTTTTAAGTTTTTATGGTTAGTTATATGCTAATTTAGTGCTAATCGCGATTAAAAATCGCTAATCGGGTTTTTAGCATTTTTGGTACAAAACATGCACATATCATTTTTCCACACTTGTCACATTTTCTTAAATGTTGTGGGTAGATGGTTGCCTAGGGTTACCATTGTGTGAGATTAAATAAAGGAAAAAAGAAAAGAAAAGAAAAAGGTAAAGTATGATGAAGAGAGAGAAAGAGTGGATCAACTCTTTTGTCTTGAGCAATCCCTCCTCATTCCCTAACTCCTTTTCTCTCTCCCTCTCCCTTGAGTGAGCTGCTGTTGCCCCTCTCCGTCTTCTTCCTCCATCTTCAAAGCCCCAAAACACCATGGATCTAACCCCAAAACCCCATTTCCACTTCACAAAAATTGTTCCCAAGCTCACTAGCTACACACTGGACCTAGAAAGAGATGGTTTTGAGGACTTTGAGCAACTCAAGAAAATTCTTGAGTTGCCAAAGGAGGTAATTTCTGCACCCTTAGAGTAGTATTTTGATTTCTTGTGCATTTATACTTGTTTCATGTCGATATTGTGTCGGTTTGAGGACATTGGAAAAATTCAAGTTAGGGTTAGGAGTTGAATTGAGTTGTAAAGTGAAATTGAGGTTTGTAGTGACCTTAAAATCCAGTTAGTGATGTTACATTGGACCAGACCTGAGATTGAAACCCAGAATACGGATTTATAGAAACGATATCGGGAAAAACTGTAAATCTGGGAGTGTTTTTCGAGATCTGCTATCACCCGAGACACCTGAAAATAAAATTGATTTGACAGAGAGATGTGCAGGCACCTAGGAACCACTACCCAAATCCCTAGCTCCCACCTCCATTTTCAGGCCGCAAATAAATTCCTTTTGGACGCAATTTGCGGCCAGAGCAGGGGGGTTTGGTCTCGTTTTTGCTCCACAGCCCTATCTCCAGTAAACTTGACCCCCGACATGTGCAATTTTGTCTGATTCCATTTAGGGTAAAATCTGGGTTAGTTTTCTTGAGTTGGCGCATGGTTTACGACTTGTTTTAGCATGGATTTTGGTATTTGGTGATTCGTTTACGTCGGGTGGCGTTTGAACGTCAACGGCAAAGGGTTATTAGTCGTGTTTGCATGCGAGACTATAGGTTTTTACCTATGGGCATAGCGTACGCTGTTTTGGTTTTCCGATATGATTTTCATGTGCTTTAGCATTTGTGATATACTTGTAGGTACCCTACGTGATGTTGAGGCGATGAAGATGAAGATGGCGACATCGGTATCGGCACACAAGAAGCATGGTGAGTAGATTTATATCTACGGGGAGAAGTCGGGTGGATGGCGTATGCACCCCCGCAGTTCGTGGTGATGTATACGAATACGTATACATACATATATTGATTATATATTGTTTGAGATTATTGATGATAAAGATATATCTAGGTGTGATTGGATTGGTTTAGTGTTGCGAAACCCTAGAGTAGCGGTTGCACCACACATACACACACACCCGTACTTGCATACATTCTTCTTTCATATGTGCTTATATGGGAATATATATTTATGTGTTCACATGGGTATGGGACTATGTGTTCACATACTGGATTTGAGGATAGTATTTAGGATTTGAGGTGAGTCGATGAGATTTGATTTGAGACCATGAGATCGGTGATATGGCAGGATTCGTATTTGAGATACGTCATGATGTTATAGCGGATCTTTGGAAGACGATACCATGTGAATGGTGATATACATAGAATAGTTGACTTGTGATCGAGACATGAGATAACATATGTTAAGATAGCTATAATGGGTCGCATTGGGCGATGTATATTTCTTTATGATGATATGTGCTGATGATATCGGTTTGTACGAGACTGTCGATCGGTAGTCAGATCATGATTATATTGATGATATTAGTATTGTACTAGACATAGATCAGTACCCGGATTATGATCTTTGATAAAGAGGATACCAGATGAATAATATGATGAATGTGATATTGACCCGTACCCAGAATTTGGGGATGCCGTACGACGGATTTACGTACGAGCTATATATTGATGTTTGATCCGCACTCTTGGGAATATCTGATTATAGATATGGTATCGGATGTGATATTATTCAGGCGGGATCACCGACTAATATATATATATATATATATATATATATATATATATATATATCGACTCAGATGTTAGGCGGTTTCCTCACCTTCATTTAGCTTGATAGCTCAGCCCTATAGTTTAATGTTGTTGTTAGACCATATTAGTTATCGTTGTGTCTAGTATTTCAGCTCCCGCATATTATTGTTGTTCGCTCCGCATCGCATACTTATATTGTGATTTCATATTCCATTGTCAATATCATGCTGTTAGGACACCAGCACCATTACCGATGATGCGTACGTACCACGTACACTTACTTGCCGGCTAACACACATCTTCATCGGTAATTTCCATGTCACGAACACTTTAGAAAATACTATTTCATTGACATAGTTTGTTAGCTAATAGTTTAGACATGATATTAGTGTACTTGTCTTATATGCTAGTTTAGACATTATGGTTATTACTTGCTACTTCATGCATGTTATTATTCACTGTTATGCCGCATTCATGGATTTTATGCCTATATTCACTGTTTACATACCATTGATGATTTGGATTCGGATTTTCATGATATTTCCTGGATTTGGGGGAAAACCGCAAAAACATTTATAAACTTCTTTTCTCTCTCTTTTTAAATAAAAAGTGCGGTTTTCCCATGATGTATGAGTCGTCCACCATGAGTTTACTGATAGATTTCGAGACCCGATTCAAGGAGTTGGATGAACCGTTTCGGGTACATGGTGGGCCCGGTGCGGTACCCCGGGACGAGAAGGTCGCAGATGATGGCGTTGAGCCTGGCAGGGGAGCACTACAGACCGGTGATTTTACCCGACGCGTCGGATATCCGGAGGATACCGTCGTGGTCTTAAGATTGATGGCAGGGGCCGGTCTGGACTGACGGCGTCCTAGATAGTGAGATTGAGACATTGAGATTTTGAGATATTGAGGTACAGAGATTGCGACACTGAGATATCGAGATATTTAGATACTTGTTTTGTGTCGATGCTAGACACTGTTTATGATTCATTTATGATACCTCGTTTCAAAAAAGATACAGAAATCTCACTGAGTTATGAAAGCAGTTTCTTCATTTACCTGCATTCTGTTTTCATGCATTCATACCTCATCCATATGATATATATACTGGTTTCTGAGGCACTGACACGAGCACTTGGTATTACAGTTGTTTGGAGGTATACCCTAGCCATTGTTATTAGGCTGCTGGTTATATATTTGAGGATATATTATGATCATATGACCTAGGATTGCGTTGTTCATGCGGTTTCTGTTCGTAGATCTTTTTCTACTCACAAGTTGGCAACTCACCCCCGTTGTGCCACAGTTTCTTGCAGGTTTGTCGTACAGGTTTCATTACGGCTTTGCTGGCACTATTTCCATTCCGGGTGATTTGCTAGTAGGTGGGTTCACTTGTATCGTGACCATCATTATATCTTGTATATTATTATTCAGTTGTATCTAGAAGTTCCATCAACCAAATATGTATTTATTTGAGATGGAGACCGGTGATGTTTATTCTTTCGACCTTAGAGTCGCGCGTTGTATTTCTATAGATTTCATGCTGTTTGAGTTTCCTTTTCTGTTGTGATCCTCACCTTTCGGCGTTGTATATTATATTGCTTGCGTGGTTGTGACCGTTGATTGACGAAGAGCTAGCTCCCGCTTGGGGATGCATTTTTCATTATATATGCTTTATCAGGTTTTGTACCCGTTTGGGGTCAGTTTTTACAAAGGAAACTCTGCCGAAATTTTTAGAAAAGACTTGTGATTTTAAGAATGCATATTTCGGCTTATGTTGCAAACTATTTAATTTAAAATGGTTTTTCCTTAACTCTACTACTTTTCTTGGTTTGGATTTCTGGGTTTTCGGCTTACTTGGATTACGTACGCCTCGAGACATTTCGTAGTTTAAGTGCCGGTCATGTTCCGTACTTTCGGGTCGTGACTGTACGATTCCTTCGTTCTGACACACCGTTGTGCTGTGGTGTGTATGGAAGAGTGAGCTGAGAGAGAATCCCATTCTCTTTTAAGAAGTCTGAAAACTCAGTGCTTAAATACTCTCCATCTCGATCTGATCGAAGTTTCTTAATACTCGAGCCAGTTTGGTTTTCTACTTCAAGTTTGTACTCCTTGAATTTCTCGAAAGTTTCGGATTTATGCTTCAATAAAAACACGTGTCAAAACTTGAGAAATCATCAGTAAAAGTGATGAAGTATGAAAAACCGCCTCTAGCATGTGTAGACATTGGTCCGCATACATCACTATGTATGAGGCTTAAGAGTTCAGTAGCTCTTTCTCTGTATCCTGTAAACGGGGTTTTGGTCATTTTACCTTTGATACAAGACTGATAAGTCGCATACGATTTATATTCAGAAGGTTTTAAATATCCATCTTTATGTAGCTTATTTAGTCTTGTTTCATTAATATGACCAAGTCTACAATGCCAAAGAAAAGTTTCATTTATATCTGAAATCTTTCTTTTATTTGTATGTTGCATATTAAAAACAGTGTGTTGGTTTAGGACGTAAATTCCATTACTTAGTGTACCATACCCAATCATCTGTTGATTCAAGTTAATGTTCATAACATTATTTTGCAACACAAAATGATATCCTTCATTGTCCAACAAAAATACGGATATTATATTACATAGCATACCAGGTACAAAATAACAAGGGTTCAAAACCAAAATACATCCTAAAAGCAACCCCAGATGATACTCTCCTACGGATACAGCATGTACATTGGAACCATTTCCAACCCGTAGAGTGTGGTCCCCATTCTTCAAAACTCTACTGTTTCTCAATCCCTACATACAATTACAGATGTGAGAACCAGAACCGGTATCTAATACCTAAGATGTAGAGTTTAATGAAAAACAGTTTTCAGTTACAAACACACCTGAAGCGGAAGCATCATCATGCTTCTTCTTCTTGAGATCTGCAAGGTACAAAGTACAATTGCGTTTCCAGTGTCCCGACTTTTGGCAGTAAAAACATTCTCCTTTTCCACTTCCTGCGGTCCCAGATTTGTCTTTCCCCTTCACCTTTTGAACTCCTCCTCTCGGCTTGGTGGGATTCTTCTTCTTCTTTCCCTTGGCCTTGGCTTTCGGGACTGAAGAGGAAGATGGCCCATAAAGCAGAGCGGGAGTTTTCGCTGTCTTAAGCGTGCTCTCTGCATTTCTCAACATATTGAGAAGTTCAGGCAATGATTTCTCCAAATCGTTCATATTGAAATTCACTATGAACGGAGCAAAGGCGGGGGAGAGAGACTGTAGAACAATATCTATATATTGCTCATTATCCATAGTCCATCCCAGTTCCTCAAGTTCTTCTATAAGACCAATCATCTTCAGAACATGGTCTCCTACTGATGCACCGGGGGCCAACCGCATCTGAAACAGGTTTCGAGATGCGTCGTAGCGTAAAGTACGAGATTGCTCTTCATACAACTCCTTTGTATGAAGAATGATGGATTGTATATCCATCTTCTCGTGCTGTTTCTGATGGATATTGTCCATAGAAGCAAGCGCGAGGCACGTGGCCGTGTTGCAATCAATATCCCATGTTTTTCGGATCTCCTTATCTGAAACAGATGATTCAGGTCCTGGGACGGGTGGGGTTTTGGTAGTGAGGACATATGATACTTTATCATATGTGAGTGCAATGTTCAAGTTCCTCAACCATTCTTTATAATTTGGTCCAGTCAGTTTGTTTTTCTCTAAAAGAAGCTTAAGTCCCGTCATCGGTATCTGCCATTAGGAGAGAGAAAAGAATACACTCAGCGAAATGCTCTTGCAAAGATCAGATTGGTTATTATCTTATCTAATCGATATCTCCCACTGCTTTTATCAAATTTTCTTTCAAATCTTAAAAGAAAACTAGCCAGGATTAATTGCATTCTACAGTTTCGCTAATCGGTCAGCCAGGCCAGTGTCGGTACTTTGAGGGAGGTTCCCCGCGCTTGCGCACGGACCTAATTAAAATAAACCTCGTTTTTCCCAGAGGTCAAACCCCGTTAACACCTTTCTAGACACCTACTGGATTAGCTAATTGTAAAGTGCAAAATTCTCCCGGGAGTAACTTTTACTCATAGTGGGATCGGGATCCAAATATCATATAGATGGTATGCAATCTGATTGCAAATTTCAACTCTTGAAACTCCCGATATGGTTTTTACCCCTAGATGCTTATGACCTTGGCTATGGTCAACATATCATAAGCACTAGTCAAGTTCTACCCGTCATTTCGAGATTAACTAGACCCATCCATATGACCCTTGACTATGATCAACATAATCACATGAATGTCCTAACTGATCGCATCATATGTTTTGTAGGAAGACATCACTTAGCTACCGTACACTACGCCTTGACTATAATCAATATACGTAGCATGAATACTATGTACTCTTCTTCCTAAAATGACGGAGGGTTGCGGATGGTTTTTATGAAAACCTTTAACGCTTTGAACTTGATTTTGTTGTAGAATCTAAATTTTTTTTAGAAAACGAGTGGCTAAAGCTCCGCATCTTTTGAAACTTGCTTTTTTATAAAAAAGCCGAGTGGGTTTCAAATCCGATTCTACAACATCTTTAGGTTTCTTTTCTTTTACATTAATCTCATTAATGTATTCCCATCATTTAATTTCCCAAGCCATTACAGAAAGAAACGAAAAGCAGTATTACATATCACATATATAACAATATCACATTCGTTTCAGATATTGAGCAATCACATCACAGAATAATTAGCAGCAGAAACACATATATGAAAATATAGGATATACTAGGAACTCCATATTTTCTATTTAGCCTACGATAGAAAATACGGATTCCACAGTCGTGATGAATAGCATAGTCCATACCCTTAGACCCCTACGAGAGCGGCAAGTGACCCTTCCAATTCTGGAGTTTAGGAGACCCGGTCTCGACTCCTCGAGATGGCCTCCCACTGAACTCCAGAACCCGGTCACTCGTGCTCCCCTCCTTGGGTCTATCCTAATGCGCAAAAGTAAAATATACATCAGTGGAGATATCATCCTCAACCCGGACGTGCCCCAATAAAAGAATAATATATACAATGAATTTTACATGAATGAAAAACAAACTCTCGTCTCACATAAAACCTTCGGCCATTCAATCACGACGATCCTATACATCACATCACATCAACAATTGAAAAGCATAGACGATGTTAAAATATATCAATCAACACATCAACATACCTACTGTTGTAACAGATCTCAACAATTGAACCTGCATAAAAAAAATTCCCAGAGAGCATATAAAGTACCTACGGAACCGCCGCAAATACACCTATTTGGCCGCGGTTCCGCGGTCGTTATGTCGAGTTAGGCGCTCGTTTTTCTTGGGGATCCATAGAAAACCCTGCTCTATTTTCTGCATATTTTTAATTACAAAAATTCTAACTTTTGAAAAAATTTCCAGTGAGCATGTAAAAATCGCATTTTTTTAATGTTCGATTGAGTTTTTAAACGTCGTCCGGTTTATATAAAGCTCTAGCTAGGCTCTGATACCATGTTGGTGTGTAGTAGTGCCTCTAGTTGGGTTACAACATCATAAAGTAGTGAACTTTCATTTTAAAGAGAACTATTACAAACGAACTACGAATCGTAACTGGAGATTAGGGTAATAACATCATTATGTGAAGTCTAAACTAAAGGAAAAGGAAATACAACCTTTGTAGCCAACTCCTTCGGTCTTTAGGACTCCTACGGCTTTGCACAAGGTTTGGAACGATTCCGCTCGAGATCCTTCGTCGTATACGATGATCCACCCAGAGATTCCTAGAACAAGCTCTTAGCTTCACAAAATGAAGCAAGCACTCTACACTAAAGGGATAGGGTAGTGTAGAATGGTTGTGTGGTTTGTAAACTCACTTAAAAACCCTTTCTTTTTAATTTCCTCACTCAAAACAAAACTCAAGAGAGCTTGGAAATGGAGGAAGGTGAAGATGGCAAAAGCTTTTGTGTGAATAATGAAAAACATATATTCAAAAATGAAAATGAAAATGAAAATGTTATATATGAGACACTCTCACATATAACCATGGTTAACTAAATATATAGATATTATTTGGATGGGTTAAAGAACAAAAGAAAATTAAACCATGGTTAAAGTCAATGGTCAAATAAGAAGTGTGTAGAAAATGAGTCATTATTTTAATTTCCTTTTTCCTTTAACCCATTAACAAAAATCTAGATATTTATCTACCTTGTGAGTCTTATATTGCCATCTCCTTTGTATCATCAACCATGACACATATGTATGTGTGTATGTGTGCATGCACATCATCATGTGTATGTGTGAACATACATGCATACATCCAAAAGAAAAAAGGTTAATTAAAAGTGAGCTAAAATAATATTAAATCAACACTTGATTTAATAAATTGGTTACATCAAATGCGACCCGACCAATATCGAACTTCCGATTAAAATACGATATCACATATCCGTATTTAATCGAGCTCCTGCGCATATCTCATATGCACACCACAACATTTCGCCTGAACTAGAAAAATCCTGTGTGGGACTCTAAGACTCGTCAATACGTCGGCAGTAGGTGATGATCATATCAAAACACCTACAAGCCGCAAGCGATCATCTAAACGTAACGGCCACCCGGGCATTGAGCGATCAGAAGAAAAACAAGCGAACCCGTCAAAACTCCCGTCGAGCCATTGGCAACACTTACCGTACAGTCCGGTCTCTTCGTCTGATATGCTGCATATCAAGTCTAGGGATGGAATCGTCGAGCCCTAATAACTCAATAAGTCATGTCGATTTGGTTTATGACCGGTCGAGAAACTACTGATAACACTTATCAGCAAATCTCATCAGCCCTGGCCAGGGACTTTAAGTCAGAGCCAATCGCACATAGCACAACATCAACTCCCAATATCGGGAGAGACGAAACCCCTTCTATCGCTCACTGTCTCCGTGTGTCTCGAGACTATACCCAAAAGCCACCTGTTTGCATGACTCAGTAGAGCCGTGGTAGGGTAGAAATCAAAGTACAGTTGGAGAACACACAAGACTCTATGACGATCTCGGGTCTACAGACTAACATGTACTAGTGTCACCAGAGAACTGCTATCCGACGATAGATATAATACCATATAGGAATTCTCTGTGAGTCCGTTCAGTATACTCAGTCTCCACTGAGCACCCGTATACAATCTTCGATATCACAACACCAATGGATATGGGATCATCCATCGCCCATCATATGGGTTAATAAACGTATACGCTAGTCTACTCTGGAATATCGATGCCCTATCTCGATATACCTACGATTAGGAACATTTGAGGATATGCTTATAGGCTATACATGCCCCACTAGTATGATCTCCATCATAGCCATGGAAGTTAAGCATATATCCTCAGGGCTTTATCAACATGTATTAAATGAACAGTATCAAGCAAACATGTCAGATAAAGTAAAACCAGATAACATACTATCATGTTGAGCAAGAAAGTCATATACCAAAATATATATATATATATATATATATATATATGTCCAAGCATCCACTATACATATAATGGCCTCTAGGGCATATATATATCCAACATACATCTCATGCAAAATTAGCAAAAACAAACGACACCTGAAACACCAAAACCCAGTCTCTGGAATACCCTGCAAATTTCAAGCAAAACCAAGTCTTCATGGCCGGCCACATTACCCATGATCTCGGCCAAAAACCGAGCTTACCCCTTTAAATTTGCATGGTGTTCATGTTGCATCCTATACAACACTCTGCACTTGTTTTAAAATTTTTTTGACACCTTTAAAAATCGACAGAACCTAGTATTCGGTGTTTCAAGTTTCGGAGTAGTTTCGGTTTCGTAATCTAATAAACATCGTCTAATACTCTAGTCCGGCTATGATACCACTGTCGGGATTCCTTATCACCCTATTGGGTTTTCACAGCAACTACCATGCCAAATTTTAAGATTCTAAGGTGCTAATCAATCCTAAGTTAGGATCAAGCTAGAGTAATTAGACAATATAACATGTAATCTACCATTACACTAAGTGAACGAGAAATACAACCTTTGTAGACCGGTCCTTCACTTCTAAAGCTACGTGTAGTAGTCCCTTCGCTGCGAGTATCGATCTCCCGAACTCTAGTATGGGTTCTCCCGGAGAAATGAACAAGCTTGCTCGAAGTCTTCGAGGCCGAAGATGATCTACGTCGAGGAGACTCAAGCTCATGCTATCTCTTCACTAATTGTGAAATTAGTGAAGCAAACACCCTAAACTAAATGGAAAGTAGTAGAGGATGATGAAGTAGGAAGTGGGCTCTCTTTAGATTTATTTTCCTCACAATATTTTCTCACCTTGAGAAAAGCTAGTATGGGTGAGTTAGTGTCATACACTAACTCAAGTGAAGAGAGATGAGAGAATGAACTAATAAGGTGAGAATAGCAACCATGGGTGAGTTAGTGTCATACACTAACCCATGTAGAGAATAAACCATGGCTAGTTAATAATGGTTAGGTTAATAAATATCTACAAGTAAAACAAACGTAGCGGACTTGGTCAATGGTTCCACAAGCTTCTACAAGCTTCAACTATGTGACTTAATCCTACTAATTTTGATTAACTTAGATAAATATAAACCCATCACATTATTAAGCATGGTGCAAGTCTCATACACCCATGTCACATGTGGCATCTAGCATGACACAAAAGTTGTACATTAATATATATCACATATACACTAATGCACACAAGTGAGAAAAGAAATCATAAGTGAACTAATATTAGTTAATGTAATCTAGTATATCAAATATACAATTATACATTAAATTATTAAATCAACACTTGATTTAATAATCCGGCTATATCACATATAACCTACTAATATCAAATGCAACAACTTATCGAATCAACACTTGATCTGATAACCCGGCTATATCACATATAACCGACCGATGTCACAAATCGCGAGAATAGAACGCGGTATCACATACGCGCATTAATCTCGGTCCCACACATATCACATATGTGCTCTTACTCCGTTTTGCATGAACCAGGTAACCTCTGTGTAGGACTCTAAAGACTCGTCAATACGCCGGCAGTAGGTGATGATCATATCAAACACCTACAAGCCACAAGCGGTCTGTTAAACGTAACGACCACCTGGTTATTGAGCGAACAGAAGATCAACAAGCAAGCCTGCTTACACTCCTGCGAATCCAATCGGTAACACTACCGTACAGTCCGGTCTCTTCATCTGATATGTCGCATATCTCTTCTAGGGGTGGTAAACGTTAGACCCCAGTAACTCGATAAGTCATGCCGATATGAGGCTCATAACGGGTCGAGAACCTACTGGTAACACTTACCAGTAAATCTCTGAAACAGCCCTGGTCAGGGACTTCCTGTTATAGCCAATCGAGCACAGCACAATATCAACCCCCAATACCGGGAGAGACGAATCCCCTCCTATCGCTCATTGCCTCCATGTGACTCGGGACTGTACCCAAAAACCACCGTTTTGCATGTTCTCTTGAAAGTGGTAAGGTGGACATCAAATCACGGTGGGAATCACACAAGACTCTATGACGATCTCGGGTTAACAGACTAATCTGTACCAGTGTCACTGGAAGTCCCTGGCCATGGCTGATGAGATTTACTGATAAGTGTTATCAGTAGTTTCTCGACCTGTTATACGCCACACATCGGCATAACTTATTGAGTTATTAGGGCTTGACGATTCCATCCCCTGACTCAATATGCAGCATATCATACGAAGAGACCGGACTGTACGGTAAGTGTTGCTGGTTGGCTATACGGGAGTTTGAACAAGTTCGCTTGTTTTTCTGTTCGCTCAATACCTGGGTAGCTGTTACATGCAGCTAGCACCGCTGACGGTTTGTGGGTATCTGATATGATCACTGCCTACTGCTAGCGTATTGTCGAGTCTTAGAGTCCTATATTGGGGTTTCCGAGCTCAGGCGAAACGAAGCGGGGCACATATGGGGATATGTGTGGGAGCTTAATTAAATACGAGTATATGATACCGTATTTTAATCTAGTGTTTTTATTAGTCGGGTTATATGTGATATGACCGGGTTATTAAATCAAGTGTTGATTTAATACAAAGACTAATTACTCATTTATAATTCCTTTATTTATGCATGTGTGTGTGTGTATTTATATTTGTATTTATATATATGTGGGTGTGTCATGGTGGATGATACATAGGACATGGCTATACTAGACTCACATGGGAATATATTAGATATTTGTTTTTGTAAAAATGGAAAGTAGAATAATGAGTCATGGTTTCTACACTCTTCTTGAAATATCTAACCATGGTTGATTATTTTATTCCTCCACTCACTTACAAATATCTAAGATATTTTCTTTACTTCATTAATTATGATTGTGATTACTCTCATTATCTCAACCTGATAGAGCTCAGGATCTCCTTTAAATGTTGTCTTCCGTTGATCTGCTGCGAGTGTTGATATGTGGCTGAGACTGGATTTAAGGCTTGCCTCTTGATGCGTGTGGATCTCAATGGCTTGATTTGGAATGAAGCCGAGCTACCTGCAAGGAAGTCCCAGGGTGGTTGTACCACCGTGGACCGTCCGATGATCAAGTTAGTCGAGGTATTTGGGCAAAGTAGTGGCCTAGTGGGTAAAATTGCTTTACCTGAGTCGTCTGAGAGGGGGTATATATAGTAGCAGCCATGGGCTAGCGGGTGTGAGATTTACGCCGGCCGTTACGCCCTCGGAGCCACGCCTGCGCGAATGGCGGGATCTCCCATTAAAGGCGAGATACGCCCGTTTATGGGGGAACGTGATGGAGTGGGACGCGGGATCGTGGGGCGACGGATATCTCGCGTATGGCGAGATTCACGGGGCCATGTCCGGGACGCTTATGGTATGCGCTCTGGGTCGGTCGATGAGACTGAGGAAGCTAAGCTCGGCAGGAGGCTCGGAGGCAAGCGGGAGGCCGAGCAAGCTTAATTCTGTGATAGCTCAGAGGCGAGCTAGGAGGGCTGAGGGAGCTCAGCGTGCAGGAGGGCTCGGAGGCGAGCCAATAGTTGTTTGTAAGGCGGGCATAGGAGTGGTCTGGGAGGCCACTGTAGGTCAGGAACATCCTCGGGACGAAGGCCCGGGGTACGCCTTCGATGTACCGTTCTTACTCTTTTCCCGTAAGCCTTGAGACACGTCATCTGCCACATGTCATGATCTGGGGAGTGTTATGTACCGAGCATCATCATTAGCCCCCCATTCTCATCCCGGCCTATTTATGGGCCGGGTCGAGAGTGGTCTGATCGGTCACCCGGGCTAAGTTCTTATTTGAAGATATCGTCAGCGCGGATTCCCGGGCAGTTATTCGTATATTTTTTTATGACGTCGGCGGATCAAAGAAGAGACCGTGCATTAAAGGGAAGCGCCGATTCGATCGTACGTTCGCAGAGGCGCCAGGCCACACGTCCGGCGCTGGTTGGGTGACGTGACGGGCCGCCGGTTTTCTTCGCGCTCAATAGGACACGCCCAATACGTGTGCGACACGTGGAATGTTGATGACCGTTTGAATGCGAAGTGTGGTTTTGGCGGGAGATGATCGGTGCCGTAGGTTGTGTTCGCCGACTGCTATAAATAGAGGTGGGATCCCCCCAGGGTCTACACTTCGCTATAATTTCCTCATCCCTTCGTGTGTTTGCTCGATGCTCTTCTCTCTAGGTCGGATTTCTTGCGTTCTTTCCTCGGAGGACTCCTTCCTTCGCTCAGGTTAGATGTCTTCCTCTTGGGGAGTCCGTAGAAATAGTTCGGGTAGAGTCTACGGAGTTTTCTGTAGCTTCCTCTTCTGCTTCTTCCTCTTCTTCATCGGAGTCGGAATCTTCCCGGGAGGTTAGGGTTTGTCATGCTCCCCGGGGTCGTGCGACGGGGACGGTCCCCAAAGCGCGTGTCTGCGACGCTCCTTCCCTCCTGAAGCATGTGGACGAGCTCACCACAATCCAGGCACGCTTCCACATTCCCCCCGGCTACTCGCTTCGCTTGGCCGAGGAGGGAGAGAGGGTAGACCAGGTACGGGGCAAGGAGATTGCCTTGTACTTGGAAGCCTATTGGGACGGAATGCGTCTGCTTTTCTCCCCCGAGGTGAGTGTGGCATTGCATTGCTTCCAATTAGCCCTGGGCCAGCTAGTGCCGAACTCGTGGAGGATTCTCCTCGGGTTCCTGGTCCTGTTGAGACTGCAGGAGATCCCTTTCAGCCTGAACCTTCTCCTTTCCTCTCTCTGCTACAAAAATCACCCCGGCACTCGTAAGGACGAGCCTAGCTGGGTATACGGTTCTTTTAGAAAACACAGAGGAGGGGCGGCCGAGTCGTGGGTCGTAGCAGTACCTTTTTCCATTCATGAATGGAAGGAGAAGTTCTTGTTTGTCGGGCCACCCGAGGGCGAGGATTGGCCTGCGCCTGTCCAGTGGCACAGGGCCAACTGCCCACGGGTGAGGCGGTCGTCCGATCCCGATGCGATGGCAATGTCGGCATGGGAGCCCCTCCATCGGGCCGATGTGTTGCTGTCCGAGCAGGCCCTCAGTTAGGCCGGGCTCAGCCCTGCTCAGTTTGCGGGTAAGTTAGGAGCTTAGGCGACTTGTTTAGATTTGTGTATTCTTCTATTCTTTTTGGCATTGCTAACCCCCTCTTTGAATTTTCGCTTTTTTGCAGAGCCGATGGACCGATTCAAATTCCGGGCTGCCATGGCCGAGAGGAAAGGGAGGAAGGCCGGAGGCGCCGGCCCGTCACGCCCCGCTGCGAGCCCGGCTCCATCGGCGGCCGCTCCGACCAGGCGCTCCAGCATGCCCCGGGCCTCGGAGGCCGTCCACGCGCAGAGCCGCAAACACGCTCGGGAGTAGAAACCCCAGGTTTTGGAGGTGGGAGACGAGGTAGGCCCTCCCGCGCCCCAGCTCAAAAGGCACCATAGGATGGTGCCCCGTTCCCTGTCTTCCCCGATCTTCGTCGACGAAGGCGATCTTCGCTTCGAGGTGCCCTCGGGGCTTTCTGTCGCTGATAGCCTGCTCTCGGAGATGGAAAGGTCGGCTGGGTGCAAAATCCCCCGGGGACCCTCAAGGCCCAAATGGCGGCCATAGCCCAGGAGGCCGTGCAGGTCAGTGTCCGCCTCCTGCTCGGGATTTTATTAAGTACTTTTTGTTCGCAGGATCAGGTGCCTTTTTAACCCCTCATTTTGTTTTCCTCAGGTCCTCCAGCACTGCGCCCTCGTTGTCAACATGGCGCACGAGGAAATTGCCCCGGCGATGCGGATCGCTGGCGAGTCTTCCTCGCGGGAGGAGAGCTTGAGCCGGGAGCTGCGTGAGGCGAAGGAGAGGATCGTCGACCTCGAAGACCGGGTGGCAGCCGAGAACCGGGTGAACGCCAACTGCCGGGAGACCATCCAGGCTTTGTTGGAGTCCAACAAGATCGTTGAGGTCAAGTTGGAAGATGCCAGGGTGCTCGCCGCCAGGCTGAAGAAGACGCGGGACACCCTCAAGAGGGAAAACGAGGTGATGAAGGAAGCGATGGGGCGCGCCGACCTCCGGGCTACGAAGACGGTGGAGAGCTACAAGACGTCGGATCAATTCTATGCCGACCTCGCGGAAGCCTCAGCCATCATCTGGTATGATGCCCTCAACGCCGTCTAGGCGCTGATGCCGGAGTTTCCAGACGGTAAGCTCCGGCTCGAGTACCCCCTCGAGGGTAAGGTGCAAGAAGATGCCGCCGGAAGGGTCGCCGGTGAGAAGGCCCCTGGTGGGGCCGTTGGGGAGAAGTCGGTCACCCCGGCTCCCAGTGCCGAAGCTCCTGCGCTGGGCGCCGACCCTCAAGCTGCCACCCCGGCTCTCGAGGTGGCCGCGGAGAACGTCGGGGTCCTTCCCGGCCCTGAAGCCGGAGTCTCCCTGCCTTTTTTTTTTGGAAATTTGTAAGCCTTTAGACAATTTTGTAAGGCTGAGGAGCCCACAATACCTTTGTAAAGACTCCCGAGTTGTGAATAAATTCCTTTTGCAGAAATTTGTGTCGCAATGTTTTCATTTCATGGTAATGTCTTCATTTTGCTTGCCTGATGAACGCTAGGTCGGCGGCAGGTCCTTTAGTTAGCGATCGCGCGTCGAGTTAAATCTAATTATTTCAAGTGTATAAAGGCCGGTGTATGATCGGCGTCCTTGTGGCCCCGAAGTCGAGGTGGCAATCGCTCGTTGAAGATACATCGAGTTGGACCGGCGACCACCGCTCTTAAGATTGGCCGGCGTCGCCGAGGCTGAGAACTTCTGACCCTTAGCAAAGATGGGTAGGGAGTTACCCACCAAGGATAGACCGAGCAGGGAAGCTGCTCGGTTGCCTCTTGACGAGGGCTTCGATCCTTGGCATCGGTGGGTAGTGAACTACAAGCCATGGATGGACCGAGCATGGTAGATACTCGGTTGCCTCTTGGCGAGGGCTTTGATCCTTAGCGTAGATGGGTAAGAAGTTACCCGCTAAGGATAGACCGAGCAGGGAAGCTGCTCGGTTGCCTCTTGATGAGGGCTTCGATCCTTGGCGTCGGTGGGTAGTGAACTACCAGCCATGGATGGACCGAGCATGGTAGATGCTCGGTTGCCTCTTGGCAAGGGTTTTGATCCTTAGCGTAGATGGGTAAGAAGTTACCCGCTAAGGATAGACCGAGCAGGGAAGCTTCTCGGTTGCCTCTTGATGAGGGCTTCGATCCTTGGCATCGGTGGGTAGTGAACTACCAGCCATGGATGGACCGAGCATGGTAGATGCTCGGTTGCCTCTTGGCGAGGGCTTTGATCCTTAGCGTAGATGGGTAAGAAGTTACCCGCTAAGGATAGACCGAGCATGAAAGCTGCTCGGTTGCCTCTTGACGAGGGCTTCAATCCTTGGCGTCGGTGGGTAGTGAACTACCAGCCATGGATGGACCAAGCATGGTAGATGCTCGGTTGCCTCTTGGCGAGGGCTTTGATCCTTAGCGTAGATGGGTAAGAAATTACCCGCTAAGGATAGACCGAGCAGGGAAGCTGCTCGGTTGCCTCTTGTCGAGGGCTTCGATCCTTGGCGTCCGTGGGTTGTGAACTACCAGCCATGGATGGACCAAGCAGGGAAGCTGCTCTCGGCTTCAAATGCAGAAGCTCCTGACTCGAGGAAAGGTTCATCATCCGATTCGAAGCGAAAAAACTCCTCTTCTGGTTGCGGGAAGCGTACCGTCTTGAACTCGCTCCCCGCTCAAGAGTGAATGTTGGAAACTCGTCGGTTTTGCGCGGCTCTGCCCTGTTAGTTATATATATGCCTTAGAGGCCATTATTGTACATGTGATGTATATTGTAGTGGATGCTTGGACATATATAGGGAGGACTTTAGTAACAACCTAGTTCATTTATACAAATTCCAGTTCTCGTATTTCCTTAATTGTGGTATTTTCCTGATTTATCGTGTTTTGGGTGCGAATAGTATTTTACATTTTACATTGCATTCGACCCGACCCGCTTGCTTGAACTTATTTGATTCATACTTATGAATTATCCTGACTTGTTACGTAGACTGGTGCATTTTCAAGTTTAGTGCATACTGGCATTTTATCTGGCATTTGCATTTTTACAATATTACATTTTAAGTCACATAAAATATTTTAAAAATACATTGCATGGCCTGCATGATAACCCTAACCACGTGGTAGCATCCGCCCATCTTGTTCTCATCCCGTGCAGTGAAACGGACGTGTTTGGATGGCTACGCGCATGTACGTGCATCCGTTCTTGGGGGTATGCATTTTCGTTATCTGAGCATTCATTTTGAATTTTAAAAGTCGCATATATTTTTCGTATTTTAAATCTGAATTTTTAGACCCGACCCGGGCGCGTTTTGAAATATTTTTGTATCCCGCCAAAATACAATTTATTTAATTTTAAAATTTAGTTTAAATATTTTCATACGATTACTTTAACAAACTGAAAGCTCTTATCTAAAATTTTAAATCTAAAAATCTTTTAAAATTTTAAATCTAATTTCCTAACAAACTAACAACCCCTTTCTTTCTCTCTCTCCTCTGCATTTATATATTTATATATATTTTATTTATTTAAATTTTTCTTTCCTTATTTAATTCACAGCCTCTTCTTCTTACTTCTTCTTCTTTTTTTCTTTCTTTTTCTTGATCTTGTTTTTTGATTCCGGTGATCACCACCGGAGCCGTGCTCGTCGCTGACGATCCGAGTGATCCAGTGAACGTACTTGACTTGCATGATCACCCTCGTGCGTTGTTTGGAACCGTTCCGTGTACCGTGTGCGCGTCGCGACATTTCGCCGATGAAGAACGTTCCGTACACATCCGTTCTCGTTCCGTCTAGGCAAGTTAATCTCGCTACATGCTATATAATTCATTTTATACCTATTTAAATAAATACCATACCTATTGTTTAAATCTAATACTCCGTGTTTAATTTTATAACGTTTCGATGTTCCGTTTGCATCCGTTTATATCATTTTAAATCTAGATCATGAAAACTTATCTTGTGACATACTAGATTACATTATACTGCATCCATATCATTTAAAATATATATCGTCATAATATTTCTTATTATTTTCTTTAATTAGTTTATAATCTGCATTTTATAATGTTATACATTTGAAAAATATTATAGTTTACACATGAAACGTCGTTGAAAAGCGGATACGACAAATCTGAAATTTACTGTACACCTTACCTTATAAAATTCATTATAAATCATAGAAAAATCATTAGTATACATTCTTTAGTTTGTTACGAAACTAACTTAGAATACTATAACTCTATGAAATATTTACTTGCAAAATAAATTTTTTAAATATCGTAAAATGCAAATGAAAATGTCTCTAAACTGCTGTCCAGGGAAATTCCAGCAGCAAACTTTCAAATTCGAATGTTCATAGCTTTTTGTAGGGACAAGATGAGATGCTTATATTTATAAAAATGAAAACCTTATTGAATTATCTTTGTTTTGGTATAAGACACGTCCCTTTTGGAGAACGTTTTTTATTTTTAAGCTATTTTACAAATCAGGGTGACGCTGAATTTCTGAATGGAATTTTCTTGTGCATGGTTAATCAATACCACTTTTATAGTTATTAATCGCTTTGAATATACTATCCATATTAATATTATTTTATCAATATTTATATCACATATTGCTTAGTTGTACATCCCACATTACCATTTTATAGTTTTATAACTTTTCGGATACCCATTTGCATCCATCGCATTTAAGATACATATAATTGCATCCATAGATCACATTACTACATAATACTATGATATTAACACTCCATGTTTAATAAATTGCATTCTAATTAATATTGGAACTATAAATGTAACCCTAATCGATAACCGTGCATCCATATCCTTGAAACTATATCTATTTGCATACCATATCGCAGTATTCCATTTTATTGTTATATTAGTACCCCATACTTATTTTGTATACCCATACTTATTATTGTTTGATTATGAGCACCCACGTGATACTTGTGCACCCCTGACTTGACATGACTTGATACACTATTACTTGACACGACTTGATACACTACTACTTGACACGACTTGATACTTGTGCACTCCTTGACATGATTGATACTTGTTCACTCCCTGACATGACCTGATGTACCATAGCTTGACCTGTTACCTGATCTTGTGACTAATGTCAACCAACCTGACCTGTTGTCCTTACGGACATTTCCTGCTGTCTATCCAGACAAACCTGTACCTGCCTAATCCTGTGTTGGCATTAGCTCCAGATTATTTATTACCTGACTTGAGCATATATAACTTGGGGGTATGGGGAAATCAATGATGAAACCTGACTTGTAACTCGACAGTTCTATACCTTTTCTGATCAGTCTTACGGGTTAGGCCAGCCCCGGGGTGATGCTGCTGACATCACTCGTCATTACCTACCACCCTTTACTGCCTTGCGGCACGTCTCGGATTTAGTCCGAGAGTCATAGACCGTGATCCCGGGCACGCACGGGATACTATTGAGTTACATCGATGATTCATCAAATTGATTTCAAAGACTTGAGAATAGTTAACCCAATAGACCAGTTTAGATTACTCGCTACACGTTATCCCACTGTCCTTACTTATATCACTGTTATGCATGTTTTATCGTTTATACTTATACCTGCATGTATTGCTACCCCTGTTTATAGTATTGCTTGATATTGTGATGCACTGGCGTCTGGGTTTTGCATGGCCCAGATTCTCTACCTTTGTTGCAGACTGATCAGGAGTACTGCCGCTGTTAGACCGAGCGGTGAGGATCCTGTTGGTATCCAGTTTTACTTTCCAGGTGTTTTATTTATTAGATCTTTTGCTTCCGCATATTATATTACTTCTTGACTCATTTATTCTGGCTCATGGACATGTACTAGATAGTTTAGTTTATTTTCCTGTTCTTGATATCTCTACAGCCGTAATGTGACTGTGGAGGGATTTTTTTTATTCACAGGTAGCATGGTTGGCTATATCACGTGCCTATCTTAGCGTACTCTGGGAAGCAGGGCGTGACATGGTTCTTTTGGTATCAGAGACATAGGATATAGGTCAATCGAGTTTGATTCTTTTGTAGTTGGGTATTGGACCCAATACACGAATTAGAATACTCGTGATTAGGAACATGTCCTGCCACATTGCTATCATGATTCTTGAATCATATCTTTCTTTTATCCTTCGCCTTGACGATATGCAAACCACTTTGCATCTCGACTTGAAACCTTTTTGGTTCTCGATTGTTTCTCCCTGTTTCTTGATTCTGATACTAGGATTTGGGCGACTTGAGTGGAGTTATGTAATTGTACCCATGAACTGCAGCATGGTTACAATGCGGTACTCTATTTAAGTAACTTGGAGTCCTGGTCTTGATTCACTTCCTTGTTCCATGGTCGTTGTATTGCCTTGTTTCTCTTGCTTTCCAGTTCACGTTTTATCGCGGGCTTGAATTCGGTTACTGTGCTTATCTTCTTCAGTGTTTGGCTTCTGGTAAAAGCGTTTCAGGTATCCTACTTGTTCATGTCTTTCCCGCATTAGAATTATTCAATTCTGGTGCATCTCTTGGTTTGTTGTTGTCTTGGGATTGGATTTTCTCGGCAATGTCCACACTCACATTGATTGTAGGACAAAGGAAGTGATTTTCCAGATTCCCGGACATCCAGAGTTTATCTTTACTGGAGGAAGCAGTTCTGTCGGGCCAGTCGAGTTTAGGGCTAGGCCGACAAATAATGTTCTTTCGTCGATGGAAGTTGATAAGGAAGAAGCGCCGGCTATATTTCGAGAGTTCATGGACGTGTTCGAGGACATCTTGGGTTTACCGCAAAACGAGATGTGGAGTTCGTGATTGATCTTGTTCCTGGTGCAGCGCCAATCTCAAAGGCATATTATCCAATGCCACCAGTGGAGTTGGAAGAAGTTAAGAAGCAGGTTACTGAATTACTTGAGGAGGGTTGGATTCAAAGCTGTAACTCGCCTTGGAGAGCTCCAGTTCTTCTAGTAAAAAAGAGGATGTCACAAGGAGGATGTGCATCGATTATCGAGAATTAAACTGGGTGACTATTAAGAACAAGTACCCGATCCCTGCATTGGCAAATTATTTGAGCAGCTTATTGGCGCGAGGGTATTCTCGAAACTGGATTTGCGATCCGGATATCATCAGGTCCGAGTTAAAACAGAAGATATTTGCAAGACGGCGTTCCGAACTCGGTATGGACATTACGAGTACTTAGTGATGCCCTTCGGAGTAACAAATGCACCGGCGATATTTATGGACTTGATGAACCGAATCTTTTCACCATTCTTGGACCAGTTTATAGTGGTGTTCATTGATGATATTCTGGTCTACTCGAAAAGTATTGAAGAGCATGCAGAACATTTGAAGATCGCACTGCAGACGTTGAGACAAGAAAAATTATATGCAAAGATGAGTAAGCGCGAGTTTTGGCTGGAAGAAGAAAAGTTTTTGGGGCATGTCGTGTCTGGCGATGGAATCGCTGTTGATCCCGAAAAGATTGCAGCAGTTCGAGATTGGCCGATTCCGAAGAATGTTGCGGAGATAAGAAGCTTTCTTGGACTTGCAGGGTATTACAGGAGGTTCGTGGAGAACTTTGCTCGTCTGGCAGAGCCTTTGACCAAGCTTACGTGCAAAGAAGTACCATTTGTGTGGACGGATAAGTGTGCGTCAGCTTTTGAGGCGTTGAAGCAGAGATTGATAACCGCTCCTATTCTGACCGTACCAGACAGTTCCGGAGGATTGGTGATTCACAGCGACGCATCTGGGAAAGGATTGGGATGTGTTCTGATGCAGTATGGGAAGGTCATAGCTTACGCATCGAGACAGTTGAAGATCCATAAGAAGAATTACCCAACTCATGACTTAGAGCTAGCAGCTGTGATTTTTGCTTTGAAGATTTGGAGACACTACTTATTGGGCAAAAGGGTCGAGGTATTCACTGATCACAAAAGCTTGAAGTATGTGTTCACGCAGAAGGAGCTTAATATGCGGCAGCGTAGATGGTTGGAGCTGATGGCTGACTACGATCTTGATCTTAAGTACCATCCGGGGAAAGTTAATGTTGTGCCGGATGCGCTTGGTCGGTTGCCAGCAATTCACATGTTGACTGCACAGAAGAACTTATTGAAGACTTTCGAAGATTCGATTTGGAGGTTGTGCTACCGCATTCTTCGGGAAAGTTGATGCAGCTGCAAGTACAGTCGTCATTGACCGAGAATATTAAAGCAGCGCAGTCGAAGGACCCATGATTGCAAAAGTTTTGAAAACAGGTTGGAGCTGGATTTCGAACGGACTTGTTAATTCATGAAGATGGTTCGTTGCGATATAGTAGTTTTTTGTGTGTGCCAAAAGGATATATTCGCGAAGATGTTTTGAAAGAGGCGCACAGTTCTGCATATTCCGTACATCCAGGAGGCACGAAGGTGTACTGAGATCTACGACAGCAATTCTGGAGGGAAGGCACGAAACGGGAAATTGGCCGCTTCGTAGAGAAGTGCTTGGTGTGTCAGCAAGTTAAGGCTGAACATCAAAGGGTTGCTGGTTTATTGCAACCACTTCCGATTCCTCAATGGAAGTGGGAACATATAACCATGGATTACGTGACGGCTTTACCGTGGAGTCCAAAGGATAACAGTGCAGTTTGGGTGACTGTTGATAGATTGACCGAGGCAGCTCATTTCATACCTTTTTGAGTTGGTCAATCAACAGAAACTTTGGCAGAACGGTACATGCAGGAGATTGTAAGATTGCATGGAGTACCGGTGAGCATCGTGTCCGACCGTGACACTCGGTTCTTATCACACTTTTGGAGGAGCTTACAGGAAGGTTTGGGGACTCAATTGAAGTTTAGCACAGCTTATCATCCTCAAACAGATGGCCAGTCGGAGAGAACGATCCAAACTCTTGAAGATATGTTGAGAGCTTGCATGTTGGACTTCAAGGGTTCATGGGAGGATCGTCTACATTTGGTGGAGTTTTCTTACAATAACAGTTTCCAGGCGACTATTCAGATGGCTCCATTCGAAGCTTTATATGGTCGCAAGTGCCGTTCACCTGTTTGCTGGGACAATGTTGGTGAACGAAGATTGTTGGGACCAGATTGGGTCGTGCAGACAGTTGAGAAGGTTAACACTATCCGGAATCATAGAAAGCAGCACAAGTCCGACAAAAGAGTTGGGCAGATACATCAAGAAGACATCTAGAATTCGCCGTTGGTGATTTGGTATTCTTGAAGATATCACCCACTAGAGGGGTGATTCGTTTCGGAAGTCAAGGAAAGCTTAGTCCTCGATTCGTTGGACCTTTTGAGATTTTGGAGCATGTTGGAGAAGTGGCGTATCGATTGGCGTTACCGCAATCCTTGGCGAATGTTCATGACATGTTTCACGCATCTCAACTCCGTAAGTATGTTTGAGATGAAACACATGTGTCGGATCATTCGGAACCGACTGTACGTGAAGATTTGACTTTTGAGGAATGACCGATGTCGATTGTGGATCGAAAGGAAAAGGTTCTCAAGAACAAGGTTATCTCTCTTGTACTTGTTTCTTTGGGAAATCGCTCGCATGGAGAATCAACTTGGAAATGAGAAGATGAAATCCGACAGAAGTTTCCACATCTATTCTTGTAGTGTATTGATTGTTTATCCTTTCTTGTTCTTCGAATTTCGAGGACGAAATTCTTTTTGTAGTTGGGTATAATGTAACAACCTAGTTCATTTATACCAATTCCAGTTCTCGTATTTCCTTAATTGTGGTATTTTCCTGATTTATCGTGTTTTGGGTGCGAATAGTATTTTATATTTTACATTGCATTCGACCCGACCCGCTTGCTTGAACTTATTTGATTCATACTTATGAATTATCCTGACTTGTTACGTAGACTGGTGCATTTTCATGTTTAGTGCATACTGGCATTTTATCTAGCATTTGCATTTTTACAATATAACATTTTAAGTCACATAAAATATTTTAAAAATACATTGCATGGCCTGCATGATAACCCTAACCCCGTGGTAGCATCTGCCCATCTTGTTCTCGTCCCGTGCAATGAAACGGACGTGTTTGGATGGCTACGCGCACGTACATGCATCCGTTCTTGGGGGTATGCATTTTCGTTACCTGAGCATTCATTTTGAATTTTGAAAGTCGCATATATTTTTCGTATTTTAAATCTGAATTTTTAAAACCGACCCGGGCGCGTTTTGAAATATTTTTGTATCCCGCCAGAATTCAATTTATTTAATTTTAAAATTTAGTTTAAATATTTTCATACGATTTCTTTAACAAACTGAAACCTCTTATCTAAAATTTTAAATCTAAAAATCTTTTAAAATTTTAAATCTAATTTCCTAACAAACTAACAACCCCTTTCTCTCTCTCTCTTCTATGCATATTTATATTTATATATATTTTATTTATTTAAATTTTTCTTTCCTTATTTAATTCACAGCCTCTTCTTCTTACTTCTTCTTCTTTTTTTTTTTCTTTCTTTTTCTTGATCTTGTTTTTTTTATTCCGGTGATCACCGCCGGAGCCGTGCTCGTCGCTGATAATCCGAGTGATCCAGTGAATGTACCTGACTTGCATGATCACCCTCGTGCGTTGTTTGGAACCGTTCCGTGTACCGTGCGCGTGTCGCGACATTTCGCCGATGAAGAACGTTCCGTACACATCCGTTCTTGTTCCGTCTAGACAAGTTAATCTTGCTACATGCTATATAATTCATTTTATACCTATTTAAATAAATACCATACCTATAGTTTAAATCTAGTACCCCATGTTTAATTTTATAACGTTTCGATGTTCCGTTTGCATCCGTTTATATCATTTTAAATCTAGATCATGAAAACTTATCTTGTGACATACTAGATTACATTATACTGCATCCATATCATTTAAAATATATATCGTCATAATATTTCTTATTATTATCTTTAATTAGTTTATAATCTGCATTTTATAATGTTATACATTTGAAAAATATTATTAGTTTACACATGAAACGTCGTTGAAAAGCGGATACGATAAATCTGAAATTTACTGTAAACCTTACCTTATAAAATTCATTATAAATCATAGAAAAATCATTAGTATACGTTCTTTAGTTCGTTACGAAGCTAACTCAGAATACTATAACTCTATGAAATATTTACTTGCAAAATAAATGGTCTAAATAATGTAAAATGCAAATGCAAATGTCTCTAAACTGCTGTCCAGGGAAATTCCAGCAGCAAACTTTCAAATTCGAATGTTCATAGCTTTTTGTAGGAACAACCTGAGATACTTATACTTATAAAAATGAAAACCTTATTGAATTATCTTTGTTTTGGTATAAGACACGTCCCTTTTAGAGAACGTTTGTTATTTTTAAGCTATTTTACAAATCAGGGTGACGCTGAATTTCTGAACGGAGCTTTCTTGTGCATGGTTAATCAATACCACTTTTATAGTTATTAATCGCTTTGAATATGATATCCATATTAATATTATTATATTAATATTTATACCACATATTGCTTAGTTGTACATCCCACATTACCATTTTATAGTTTTATAACTTTTCGGATACCCGTTTGCATCCATCGCATTTAAGATACATATAATTGCATCCATAGATCACATTACTACATAATACTGTGATATTAACACTCCATGTTTAATAAATTGCATCCTAATTAATATTGGAACTATAAATGTAACCCTAATCGATAACCGTGCATCCATATCCTTAAAACTATATCTATTTGCATACCATATCACATTATTCCATTTTATTGTTATATTAGTACCCCATACTTGTTTTGTGTTCCCATACTTATTAGAGTTTGATTATGAGCACCCACGTGATACTTGTGCACCCCTGACATAACTTGATACACTACTACTTGACACGACTTGATACCTGTGCACTCCTTGACATGATTGATACTTGTTCACTACCTGACATGACCTGGTGTACCATAGCTTGACCTGTTACCTGATCTTGTGACTAATACCAACCAACATGACCTGTTGTCCTTACGGACATTTCCTGCTGTCTATCCAGACAAACCTGTACCTGCCTAATCCTGTGTTGGCATTAGCTCCAGATTATTTACTACCTGACTTGAGCACATATAACTTGGGGGTATGGGGAAATCAATGATGAAACCTGACTTGTAACTCAACAGTTCTATACCTTTTCTGATCAGTCTTACGGGCTAGGCCAGCCCCAGGGTGATGCTGCTGACATCACTCGTCATTACCTACCACCCTTTACTGCCTTGCGGCACGTCTCAGATTCAGCCCGAGAGTCATAGACCGTGATACCGGGCACGCACGGGATATTATTGAGTTACATCGATGATTCATCAAATTGATTTCAAAGACTTGAGTGCAGTTAACCCAATAGACCAGTTTAGATTACTCACTACATGTTACCCCACTGTCCTTACTTATATCACTGTTATGCCTGTTTTATCATTTATACTTATACCTGCATGTATTGCTACCCCTGTTTATAGTATTGCTTGATATTGTGACGCACTGACGTCTGGGTTTTGCATGGCCCAGATTCTCTACCTTTGTTGCAGACTGATCAGGAGTACTGCCGCTGTTAGACCGAGCGGTGAGGATCCTTTTGGTATCCAGTTTTACTTTGCAGGTGTTTTATTTATTGGATCTTTTGCTTCCGCATATTATATTACTTCTTAACTCATTTATTCTGGCTCCTGGACATGTACTAGATAGTTTAGTTTACTTTCCTGTTCTTGATATCTCTACAGCCGTAATGTGACTGTGGAGGGATTTTTCTTATCCACAGGTAGCATGGTTGGCTTTGTCACGTGCCTATCTTAGCGTACTCTGGGAAGCGGGGCGTGACAACTTTCTTGCTCGACATGATAGTATGCTATCTGGTTGCATTTTTGTAGGATTGCTTGGCACGACAACAAGGTTTCAGGAGGCATCATCCATGCCATTTTCAAAAGTTTGCCATGCTAAACTATCCTAACCCTAGAATCTTAACTAGAGATTTAGATAACACAACATATCAACTACTTTACATCTAAGTGATTATAGAATACAACCTTTGTAGACCGGTCCTTCACTTCAATAGCTCCGAGATGTAGGCCCTTCGCTCCAAGTAGTGATCTTGCGGACTCTAGAACGACTCCACAAGATGAAAGGAACAAGCTTGCACGATGTCTTCGAGGCCGAAGATAATCTACGTCGAGGAGACACTAACCCAAGCTATCTCTTCACTAATTAGGGATTAGTGAAGCTAACACCCTAAACTAAATTGCTAATCTAGTAAAGGATGATGAAGTTGGATTTTTGCTCACTTTAGAATTAATTTTCTCACTCTTTTTCTTCTTCTCTCAAAAACCTAGAGAGCTCTCTCTTGAGCTTGAAGAAGATGAAGCAAATAATAGACGAGAGAGTGAATGTCAACCATGGGTGAGAAATATCTCATATAACTCATGTAGAGACTTAACTATGAGTTTAGATAATGCTTGGGTTAATAAATATCTAGTGTAAGACAAAACTAGTGGACTAACTCAATGGGTCTCCAAGCTTCTACAAGCTTCATGCCATGCGACCAATTTCCAACTAATATTTGATTTACTCTAAATAAATAAACCCTACATTATCATTAGCATGGTATAAGTCTCATACACCCATGTAGTGTGTATCATCAAGCATGACACATAATAGAAAACACAAATAATATATATATCACATATATATATTGAGTGTGCACATGTGAGAAAAAGAAAAGCTTAAGTGAGCTAATATTAGTTAATGTAAATTAATATACCAAATATATAATTATACATTAAATCATTAAATCAACACTTGATTTAATAATCCGGTTATATCTCATATGTGTAACGTTTCATAAATCGTTTTGCGAATTTTTCCGTTTTAGGGCAAAATAGTCTGTATTTTCCGTTTTAACCCGATTTCGATCAAACGTCCGTAGAAACTTGCCGGCACCTAGTTTTGCTAAAATAAAACTAGTGCACGAACTTTGGGGGTATATGGGAGGTTTTGGTTCAGATAGAATTTTTCCCTATTTAAATTATTATTTTAATGCTTTATTTGGGCACTTTATTTGTGGTAATTATTTTTTTATGCGGGTAAATTACTACAAAAGGGTTTTTATGCTAAACTAATCATTAGAAATATGTTTAGAACCTTCTCTCCAAATATCTTGATTTTTGGTGGAATTAATGGATTTTTTAAAAAGAAAATGGTGAATAATGCTATTTTTGTTTTATTATGCAAATTATTGTATTTTTTCCTTCTAGAAAATTCCACACAACTCCACACAAAACCTAGCTTCCTCCTTGGCCGGCCACAATCTTTCCATTGCTGCCCTTCATCATTTTTGCTTCATTTCTTCTCATTTTGCTTCAAATAAATCATGAAAAATCCAAATTAATTCATAGAAATTCAAATAAAATCCAAAACCTTCATTCTTCTTCACAAAAGTTGCTTGGATCTTCATTCTAGTAAGGATTTTGGAGGCTAAAGTTTGGTTTTATTCTTGATTCAAGTGGTGTTCTTGAAGGTATAAAACCTTAACTCTAATCTCTTTTTGTTGCTTAATACTTTATGCTAGCTTAATTAGATGTTAATTTAAGCTTTAATTTCATGTTTCAAAATTCTAG
Organism: Agapanthus africanus; assembly: GCA_030015575.1. Taxonomy (NCBI): domain Eukaryota; kingdom Viridiplantae; phylum Streptophyta; class Magnoliopsida; order Asparagales; family Amaryllidaceae; genus Agapanthus; species Agapanthus africanus. The sequence continues at coordinate 314,725,338 of CM057350.1, read as the reverse complement.
AAATGGTTTTAGAAATTCAAGTTAAGGTTAAAGCTTGATTTAAGTGTTTAATGTTTTATTTAAATGTTAATTTGTGATTAGGAAAAGCTTAAGCTAGTAGAAAATGTTAATTATTGTTAATGAATACTTTGTTTAATTATGTTATATTGCTTACTAGGTTTTTGCTAAAACTTATTTTGCAAGTGTTAAAAATATAGAATTGGTTTTGATAGCTTAGTTAAGCTATTTTAAGCTGTTTGTAATCGCTAAAAATGTGTTAGCTTGATTCTACTGCGAAATATTACGATAAGTTATTTTCTAGGTTTCGGGGTTTTTCCGACGTGGGTTCGATTAGTCGTTTCGAGGTTATATCTATTATATTCCTCGTATTTATTGTGTTGTGTTACGCAATCGGGACGATCGGAGTCTAAGCATGGTGTTTCGTAGTTTAGCGACCCTAGTTAGTGTTTTTGGCCGATGTTGTGCGCGATAGATGCGCTAAGTGCGCAGTACATTTTTTCAGGGCGTTATCCTTGCGTTTCGTTGTCTTTTCGTCGTTTCAAGATATTTAGCTTATGTGATATGTTTGTGAAATTTTAGGTTCGTAGGCGGTGACTTCGGACGCTGCGACGAAGGGAAAACAGCTGGTAGGCTTCACTTAGCCAGGAGTGTTGGTGAGTAGATTTAACATCTACAGGGGAATCGTTCGCATGGCGTTATGCGTCTGGGCTAGAGATGACTTAACTTGTCGCACATTCTATTTCATATTTAGAATTGCGCATACACCTTATTGCTTAGTTAATTGTTGTGCTTAGACTAGTACCCTTAGGACACTGTACGTATTATTGACGGCTCTTGTTGCACGAGCACTGATTGTATGCCACACACACCGTCAATAATTGCCATGTCACGCACAACACCCGTATAGATATAATATTGTTTGGATAGGGACATTGAGACATTGATTCATATTTCTTTATGCATATGACATGTAGCATGCCTGTATACCTACATGCTTACACATATGCCTTGACATGCTTACATGCTAGTTACCTGTATACCTATAGAGTATTGTACCATTAGAGATAGGTACATACACACTTCATGACATAGCTACAGGTATACCTTGCACACATACTTCACTTATACCCAGGGGGTATATTACATCATTACTTGTAGGTAGATACATATACCTTGCTATACCTTTATGTTTACATATATATCTGGTTATAGCTACATGTTTACCTTTACTTGATGTTATTTAGAATTGGAGAAAATAGGAACCGCATGTTATTTTATATTAATTTGTTGCAGTTAATTAGCGGCTTTCCCTTTATATGCTTTCATTACAGTTTTATGTTGCATATATTATATTCATGGATTTTCGCATTGAGATATGGATTTTTCATGATGTTTTCTGGAGTTGGGGACCGTGGGAGTTCATGAGATTATGCATTATTTGAAAAACCCGGTTTCCCTTGATATGATATTTCAGCAGCCACCATGAGATTTATCGATTCGGATATATATATATACCCCACATGAGGAACGGAGGGGTCCGTGTGCGGGTACATGGTGGGTCCCGGAGGTACCCGGGGAAAGAATCTCAGTGAGGAGATGAGTTAGTGGGGGAACCATACTTTCCGGTGACATTACCAATGACTCAGCGGTTATCATGGGGATACCGACGGGAGTCATGTGCGTATAGATGCGTCGAGAGGCGAGGGTCAGAGCTAGGCACTCGAGCTTTCGGGATAGCGTATGATAGGTACCTATCAGGGGGCCAGTCTTGGTGACAACACCTGATAGTTCAGCATTTCTGTGTCGATGCTTGACACATTGGTTTCATGATATTTCTTTTTACTCCTAAGTATATATAACAGTGGAATGGGACACTGTTATATATGCCTTTACACCAATATTAGTGGAATGGGACGCTAATATATGTGTATTGATTTCAATTTATATACATCATCATATTTATTCATGCAAATATACCTAGGATATAAGAGATTCACTTGATATTGGATTTAGGACATTTGAGATTTACTTGGTACTGGATACAGGATATATATGAGATTTGCTGATTTTGTACATTCAGGATATATAAGATTTATTCGATATTGTACATTAAGGATTTGTGAGACTTATATGATATGAGAGCCAATTTGGGGGCTGATTTGAGGAATTAGGATTTGGATTGTCTTGATGGACTTTGATCCTACCACGATGTCAGGATTCCGTGGAAATGACATATTTCATTCTATACTCCACATTTATTGTTTATGCACTGTTTCATGTATTAGTAGTACCTGATAGAGTACCTTCTATGACTGTTGCATTTATATACTTTTACTTTATATGCATTGCTTCATGTATTAGTAGTACCTGATAGAGTGTCTTTCATGACTGTTGCATATATACATTGTCATATCATCGCTTCATGTATTAGTTGTACCTGATAGAGTACCTTACATGATTGTTGCATACAGATTGTCATATTATTGCTTCATGTATTAGTGATACCTGCTAGTGTACCTTTCATGACTATTGCACACATATGACTTTTGTTGCTATTAGTTGCTTATGTTAGATTCGCGCTGTACGTGCATACTTACGATTACCTGCATATGTTATTTACTATTCACGAGTTGGCAACTCACCCCCGTTTTGCCACAGTGTTTGCAGGTTGTTCCCCAGAGTAGTCGAGGCAGGCTATTCATCTATTTTATCATCTTTTGCTGCGGATACCGCATCAGCTCACAGTGTGCAGTTTGCTTAGGTGGGTTTTGTAGTTATTCGTTGTTGTATTGTATATTCGTTGTATCCTTGTACTCTCCATCTACTATTTTCATGTTGACTTAGAGACATGGTGAGGACGATATTTTATATTATTTTGTGACTGGGTTGTCTTTTATACACTTTCCATTTTATCGTCTTTTATTTCTTCGCTACGGCGTCGTATATCTGTTGTGGTGGTTGTTTTCTGCCGTTGGGCATGGATTTGCTCCCGTTGGGGATGCTTTACTTTATATTTATATTGTACCCATTTTTGGGGTTGGTTTTTACAAAGGAGGTGTTGCCGAAATTTTCAAGAAAGTAAATTGGACTTAAAGAATTTATACTTGAGATTTTCAAAAGTTTAAACAATATTTCTTATCTTTTCTTGTTTTTTAATGGTTTAGATTTCTGGGTTTTGGTTTTCTTTTACTGTGTTATGCCTGTAGGCGTTGCGTAGTATTAGAGCCGTCACGTGCCAATTTCGAGTCGTGACAATATGATCGATTAATATTATTTGTATCAACTTATCGAATCAATACTTGATTCGATAACCCGGCTATATCTCATATAATCGAACGATACGGTATCGACTTATCGAATCAATATTTGATTCGATAACCCGGCTATATCTCATATAACCGACCGATAACATAAATCACAAGAATAGAATACGGTATCACATACTCGTATTAATCTCGATCCCGCACATATCACATATGTGCTCCTACTTCATTTTGCCTGAGCCAGTGAAACCTCTATGTGGGACTCTAAAGAATCGTCAATACGCCGGCAGTAGGTGATGATCGTATAAAGCATCCACAAACTGTCAGTGGTACCAGCTGGACGTAACGGCTACCCGAGTATTGAGTGATCAGAAGATCAACAAGCAAGCCTGCTCCTACTCCTGAAAAGCCTGCCAGTAACGCTACCGTACAGTCCGGTCTTTTCGTCTGATATGTTGCATATCTAGTCTAGGGGTGGTAATCGTCAGACCCCAGTAACCGATAAGTCATGCCGATGTGAGGCTCATAACGGGTCGAGAAATTACTGATAACACTTATTAGTAAATCTCCGTATCAGCCCTGGCCAGGGACTTCCTGTTATGGCCAATCGAGCACAGCGCAACATCAACCTCCAATACCGAGAGAGACGAATCCCCTCCTATCGCTCATTACCTCCATGTGATTCGGGACTGTACCTAAAAGCCACCATTTTGCACGTTCTCTTAAACGTGGGAAGGTGGAAATCAAAGCACAGTGGGAATCACACAAGACTCTATGACGATCTCGGGTCTACAGACTAACCTGTACCAGTGTCACCAGAGAACTGCTATCTGACGATAGGTATAATACCAGCTAGGAGTTCTCGGCGAGTCCGTTCAGTGTACCCAGTCTCCACCGAGCACCCGTATACCATCTTTGATGTCAAACACCAATGGATGTGGGATCATCCATCGCCCATCATATGGGTCAATATACGTATACGCTAGTTTACTCTGGAATATCGATGCTCTGTCTCGATACACCCTCGACTAGGAACAATTATAGGGTGTACTTATGGACTACCCTTAGCCCCACTAGTATGATCTCCATCATAGTTTTGATAGTCATGTACACATCCTAAGGTCTTTATTAACATGTGTGAGCAAGACAACATCACTTATACAAGTCAACATGTTAAGACAAAGAGCAACCGGATAGCATACTATCATGTCGAGCAAGAAAGTCCTCTCTATATATATCCAAGCATCCACTATAATATACATCACATGTACAATAATGGCCTCTAGGGCATAAATATAACCAACAACTTTATTTTAACATGTACACTTATTGTCTCTCTATTACATGTTGATAAAGCCCTTAGGATGAGTACTTGACTACCAAGATTATGACACGGATCATACTAGTGGGGCAAAGGTAGTCGGCAAGTACATCCTTCAATTGTTCCTAGTCGTAGGAGTATCGAGACAGGGCATCGATACTCCAGAGTAGACTAGCGTATGCGCTTCTTAACCCATATGATGGGCGATGGATGATCCCATATCCATTGGTGTTTGACATCAGAGAAGGTATACGGGTGCTCAGTGGAGACTGGGTACACTGAATGGACTCCCGAGAACTCTTAGATGGTATTATACCTATCGTCAGATAGCAGTTCTCTGGTGACACTGGTACAGGTTAGTCTGTTGACCCGAGATCGTCATAGAGTCTTATGTGATTCCCACTGTGCTTTGATTTCCACCATACCACGTTCAAGAGATCGTGTAAAAAGGTGGTTTTTGGGTACAGTCCCGAGTTATATGGAGGCAATGAGCGATAGGAGGGGATTCGTCTCTCCCGGTATTGGGAGTTGATGCTACGCTATGCTTTATTGGTCATAACAGGAAATCCCTGGTCAGGGTTGCTGAGATCTACTGGTAAGTGTTATCAGTTCTTTCTCGAACTGTTATGGACCTTTCATCGGCATGACTTATCAGGCTATTGGGGTCTGACGTTATACCACCCCCAGGATACGATATGCGACATATTTGACGAAGAGACCGGACTGTACGGTAGTGTTACTGATTGGATTTGCAGGAGTATGAGTAGGCTTTCTTGTTGATCTTCTGATCGCTCAATACCCGGGTAGCCATTACGTTTAGCAGACCGCTTGCGGCTTGTGGGTGCTTGATATGATCATCACCTACTGCCGGCGTATTGACGAGTATTTAGAGTCCTACACAGAGGTTTCCTGGTTCTTACGAAACGAAGTAGGAGCATATATGTGATATGTGTGGGACCGAGATTAATGCGCGTATGTGATACCGCATTCTATTCTCGCGATATGTGATATCAGACGGTTATATGAGATATAGCTGGGTTATCGGATCAAGTGTTGATTCGATAAGTTGATTCATATAACATTAGTCGGTTGTATGTGATATAGCCGGATTATTAAATTAAGTGTTGATTTGATAATTTAATGTATAATTATATATATTTGATATATTAACTTACATTAACTAATATTTGCTCACTAAATATTCTTTTTTCTCACTTGTGTGCATATAGTATATATGTGATATATATTAATGTACATTTTAATTTGTGACATGCTTGATACCACATGCTTCATGGGTGTATGAGACTTACACCATGCTTGATATAATGAGGGGTTTTTATTTATCAAAGTAAATCAAAATTGGTTGGAAATTTGTCATGCCTACATGCTTGTAGAAGTTTATGGAACCATTGACCAAGTCCACTAATTTTGTTTCACATGTAGATATTTATTAACCTAACCATTATACTAGCCATAGTTAAGTCTCTACATGAGTTAGTGTATGACACTAACTCACCCATGGTTACAATTCTCACCTCATGAGCTTCATTTCTCATTCTCACTTCATCTTCTTCTTCCTCATGAAAAAAGCTCACTAACTTTTAAAATGGTGAAGAAATATTGTGAGAAAAATAAATCTAAATTGAGCCCATTTCCTACTTCATCACTCTCTACTATATTAGCCATTTAGTTTAGGGTGTTTGCTTCACTAATCTACCATTAGTGAAGATGTAGCATGAGCTTGAGTCTCCTCGACGTACATCATCTTCGGCCTCGAAGACTTCGAGCAAGCTTGTTCATTTCTTCATGTGAATCCTTACTAGAGTTCGGGTGTTCACTACTTGGAGCGAAGGGATTACTACACGGAGCTTTAGAAGTGAAGGACCGGTGTACAAAGGTTGTATTCCTCATTCACTTAGATGTAAAGTTGTTTACATTGCTAGTTCGTTTAAATCTCTAGTTAAGATTCTAGGGTTAGGGTTCATTAGTTCGGCAAAAATTTGAAAATGACATGGACGATGCCTCCCGAAACCTTGCAGCCGCGCTACGGAACCCAACATGCCCGACCTTCCTAGATGTGCGAATATCGAGAAGGGTGACTACCGCGGGCGGCACGTAGCAGAAATGAATAGGTAAAGCGAGGCGTTCTAAGATCCGAGACGTTCCGATTTCGATTCGCCGAAAAATACGAGATACCCGCCACGTGGCAGTACAGTATTGGAAAAATCGAGCGAATCTTAGGATTCGCGCCCATGCGCGCGCAAATTTGGGCTCTTGGGGATTCTGTGGAGGCTATAAACAGAGAAGGAGATGCCAACTTTTCAGCATTGCTCTTTCGAGATGGCCGGGTGCATCTATTCGATCGAAGAGATCATCATTCCCGATGACATCTATATATACGACCAGTCCATTTCCGAAGAGAGGTACCGGGGCGTGGTTCAGCGCCTCGAGGATCACATCGACCATCTTCTTCCTCGGCGATCGCCCCTCCTCCAATTGCTGATGTACGCAATTTGGAGGAGGTCCCCGGGATTGTACAACCCCCTTGCCGAGGAACTGCTGGACGAGGTGCTCAACAAGGTGCATACGATCTTCTTGCTCGGTCTCATTTGAAGACCAGGCATGACTGATCCTTGGCCCTCATTTTGGAGTGCTTCCAAAAGAGACAGATCGTGAGCCAGGGCTCAGCAGGTGGAGTGCTAGGCACCTCCGTGGCGTCCCGAGTTCGCGTGCAGCATCAGTGGGAGCGGGCTGTAGAGGCCAGGGCTTGGCTGGCGGAGATCTTCTCGGAGTATCACCAGGAGTACTTCTTCGACCCCGCTCCCCCTGTTGTAATTTTTCTTTTTATATAAGGCCGAGGAGCCCATAATACTTTTTGATGAATAAATAAAGCTCTCCTTTTTGTGACGTTTTATGGTTTTCCTCTTTGTCTTCTGGGTGCATTTGAATAATTCCGTGGAGAGAAATCCGCGAACTTTGAACCGAGGAAGGGGAAAACACATTGGGGAGTTTCTTCTTATTATTAAAAAAGAACTTAGAAAAATTTACATTACTTTTGTGAAAGAAGAAACATATATTCATAGATGTTCCTTTCAAAGGTACAATTTGAGCTTCTCGGCGTTATAAAGCCGCGGAAATTTGCGACCCGTTGCATCTTGTAAGCGATTAGCCCCGCCGGGCAGGACCTCGGAGACGAGGAATGGGCCGTCCCATTTCGGAGAAAACTTATGCAGCTTGCCCTGATCGACGAACTCGTTCCGCCTTAGGACCAAGTCCCCGGGCTTAAAGGCGCGATGCTTGACTCGTGCGATGTAGTAGAGGGAAGTTTGCCGTGGGTAAGCAGCAGCTTTGATCTGTGCCCGGTCCCGCTTTTCCAATAGGACGTCTAAATTAGTCCGGAGTGCCGAGGTGTTGTTTTCGTCATCGAAATGCTCGACCCTGTAACTGGGCAGCCCGATCTCTGCTGGGACCATCGCCTCGGTACCGTAGTAGAGACTAAACGGGGTCTTTCCGGTGGGGGTCTTCTTTGGTGTGCGCAAGGCCCATAAGACCTGGGGTAGTTCGTCGACCCAACTGCCTTGTCGTCCTTCCAGGCGAGCTTGAAGATCTCGAATGATGTCCCGGTTGGCGACCTCGGCCTGCCCGTTGCATTGGGGGTGCACGAACGCGGCGAACTTCATCGGTATATGGTATTCGCTGCAGAATGCTTTAACTCTCTCATTTTCGAAATTCATCCCGTGGTCGGTGATGATACACCTCGGGATTCCAAACCGGAGTATTATGTTATTCTACAGGAACTTGATGGTCGTGGTGGCGTCCGGTTTTCTGATAGGGACGGCCTCGATCCACTTTGTAAAGTAGTCCACCACGACGAGAATGTATTTGTACCCACTCGTACCAAAAGGGAATTGGCCTATCATGTCCATTCCCCACTGGGCAAATGGCCAGAGGGAGGTTAGGGCTGTTAGCTCGGTAGCCGGAAGGTGGGGTATGCTGCTATGGAGTTGCAGCTCTTGCACCTTCTGACGAGCTTCTGAGCGTCCTGATGAATGGTCGGCTAATAGTACCCATGGAGCAGCACCTTTTGGATTAAGGTGTGGGCCCCTTAGTGCGCACTGCCGACCCCTTCATGAATCTCACGGAGGACGTAGTCAGCTTCGTGGGGTTCGACGCACCGAAGCAGGGGTTGAGTGAAGGATTTCTTGTAGAGGTTCCCATTGCTCCAGATGAAATGGCGGGATTTGGCTCGGAGGCGGCGAGCCTCCCCACGATTTCCGGGGAGCGTACCCTCCTTCAGGAATTCTACGATGGGCTTTCTCCAATCTTGGTCATATTCCTGGGCCGTGTAAACTTGAAGCGATGCCGCTCTGTCTTCCACGCTGGGCCGTGGTAAGACCTCGAAGAGAATATTTCTTTTGTTGTTGGCCATGTAGGAGGAAGCTAGCTTGCTCAGGGTGTCGGCCTGGGCGTTGAGGTGCCTGGGGATCTTCTCCACTTGGACTTCGTCGAAGTCCTTTCATAGTCTTCTTACCTCGGCTAAATACTTCACCATCAGAGGCTCCCGTGCCTCGAAACGGCTGTTCACTTGGCCAACGACCAGAGCGGAGTCACTGCTGATCCTTATCGTCTTCAACCCCACACCGGAGGCGATTTGAAGTCCAGCGAGCAGAGCCTCATACTCTGCGGCATTGTTTGAGGCTTTGAACCCGAGCTTCAAAGAATACTCCATCTCTACCTCGTTCAGGCCTCGAATGATGAGGCCGGCACCACAGCCATCTTCGGTTGAGAACCCATCGACGTAAAAGACCCAGTCGGGAATGGAGTCAGACCCCCCTTTTGATCGAAGATCGAGATCTGGGGACCGGCACAGACACCGCCTCTTTGTTGGGGATAGTGCATTCGACGATAAAATCGGCCAAGACCTGTGCCTTGATAGCCTACCTCGGGCGGTATTTGATGTCGAACTGGGACAACTCCCACCTCCACTTCTCCAAACGACCAGAAGACTCGGGGGAGGCGAGAATAGCCCCTAAAGGGCATTCGGTGAGAACGAGGATGGTGTGTGCTTGGAAGTAGTGCCGTAGTTTCCTTGAGGCTACTATAAGGCACATGACAATCTTCTCTATGGTCGGGTACCTGGTTTCGACGTCCTTGAAGACGTGACTTACATAGTAGACCGGCTTCTGGACTCCCTCGACTTCTCGGACGAGCACCGAACCTGCAGATTGATCGGACACCGCCAGATACAACGATAGCTCATCTCCTTCAACTGGCCGGGTGAGTAGTGGGGGAGTCGCCAGGTGCACTTTTAATTGTTCGAAAGCGATCTGACACTCCTCCGACGATTCGAACCTTGGGATCTTCCTTAGAGCTTTGAAGAACGGGAGGCACTTTTCCCCGGATCTTGACATGAAATGACTCAGAGCGGCTACCCGCCCTGTGAGCCGCATGATTTTGACGTTAGTCTTAGGCGTGGCCATGTTAAAGATGGCACGATGGCGCTGATTTTCTCCGGGTTAGCCTCGATTCCGCGGTGAGTGACCATGAATCCGAGGAACTTTCCACTGGTGACCCCGAATGCGCACTTGGTGGGGTTCAGTTTCATTTTGTATTTGCGAAGGACGTCGAAGGCCTCCTCCAGATCTTTGGCATGCCGATCCGACAAGGTCAATTTGACGAGCATGTCGTCGACGTAAACCTCCATATTCCTGCCGATCTGAGGCTTAAACATCATGTTGGCCAAGCGTTGGTACGTAGCCCCAGCGTTTTTGAGGCCGAAGGGCATCACTTTATAGCAGTATACCCCCCGGTCCGTTGTGAATGCGGTGAGCACTTCGTCTGTCGGATTCATACGGATCTGGTTGTAGCCAGAGAAGGCGTCCATAAAACTGAGTAGCTCGTGGCCTGCCGAACTGTCGACGAGCTGATCTACCCGAAAGAGGGGATAGTTGTCTTTTGGGCAGGCCTTGTTGAGGTCAGTGAAGTAGACACACATGCGCCACTTCCCGCTTGCCTTTTTACCATGAACACATTCGCCAACCACTCCGAGTAAGCCATGTTCCGAATGAAGTTGGCTGCGAGCAGCCTGTCAACCTCGTCCTTGATCGCTCTTTGCTTGATCGGGGCAAAGCTTCGTTTCTTCTGCCCGACTGGTCGGACCACCGGGTCGACCCCGAATTTATGTGATATTATTTTGGGGTCGATCCTGGGTATGTCGGCGGGCGCCCAGGCGAACACGTCTGAGTTTCTTCTGAGGAAGTGGACCAGGTCGTCGCACCGATCTCCCATTAAGAGTGACCCGATTTGGACGGTTCGTTCATTGTCCCCTTCGACGAGGGGGACCTCTGTTAGTGGCTCCACCGGGGCTCCTCGGATCTCTTTATGCTCGTCCCGAGTATCCAAAGATCCCCTGAAATCATCCGTGCTCTCAAGATCATCATTTCTCTCCTCGGGCATAGATGTCGCCGTGAAGCAAATCTTCGCGGTTTGCTGGTTCCCGTAAGCCTGACCTATCCTGCCTTGGTCGAGGGGAATCTTGATTGCTAGGTGGTAGGTTGATATCTGGGCCCAGAAGGAATTCAGTGTTGGGCGTCCCAGGAGGATATTGTAGGCCGATGGAATTCTGGCGACGACGAACTCCACAGGCATGGTACGCGCGCGGCCCGCCTCCCCGATGTTAAGCAGGAGGGTGACCACTCCTTCCGCCGGGATGGAGGGGTTGGTGAACCCCGACAGGATGTGGGCGGTCGGCCTCAGGTCCGACGGGGTAAGCCCCATACGCAGGAAGACGTAGATGAGGATGTCTGTCGAGCTTCCTGAGTCGACCAATATCCTTTGCACTTCGTAACGGTGGACCCGTGTTGTAATCACCAGGGGGTCGTTGTGAGGTAGGGATATCCCGTGGAGGTCCTCGTCGGTAAAGATGATGGGTTCAGCTACTTTGACCCTCTTATTGGGTTGGCTGTTAGTCCCTTCGACCGGCAAGGGGCGCCGTGTCTCGTCGGCCCCAGGCGCACCCTCCGCTGATACGACCATGATTTGGCCGATCGTCAAGTCGCCGGGAGGGGGATGGTGCTCTTGCTCTCGGTCGGCTTGTCGCTTGTCCCGCAAGTATCTTGCCAGGTGCCCTGAGCGGATTAACTCCTCGATATAGTCTCGGAGCTGTTTGCAGTTCTCGGTAGGGTATCCCTGTGTCACGATCCAAAATGGCACATGACTGGCCCTTGAATCTTATGAAGTCTATAGGACCCTATCTAATTCAAGTAAGCCAAAATCCCATAAATCTAAACCATTTTAAAGAAGTGTTTTGTTAAAATAAGCCAAAGTATGTATTTTTAAAATATCAAGTATTTTCTGAAAATTCCGGCAGAGTTTCCTTTGTAAAAACTGGCCCCAAACGGGTGCAACCTGATAGAAGCATATATAATGAAATAAGCCATCCCCAAGCGGGAGCTAGCTCTTCGTCAATCGACGGTCACAACCACGCAAGCAATATAATATACAACGCCAAAGGGCGAGGATCAAAACTCAAAAGGAAACTCAAATCAACATGAAAACCCATAATAATACAACGCTCGACTCTAAGGTCGAAATAATAATACAACTGGTCTCTAGTCTGAATAAATATACAAATTTTGTTGATGGAGTTTCTAGATACAACTGAAATATAAATAAGTACAATGGTGGTCACGATGCGAGTGAACCCACCTACCAAAACAATCACCCGGAAAGAAGCAGTGTGCCAGAAAAACAGCAAAGGAAACCTGTACGGCAAAACCTGCAAGAAACTGTGGCACAACGGAGGTGAGTTGCCAACTCGTGAGTAGAAAACATCACCGAGCAGAAATCATATGTATGACTCAATCCCAGGTTGATACGATCAATATATATAAATCCTCAATGATAAAGTCTGAAGCATGAAAAGGTGGCAAGGGTAAACAGCTATATATAAGTGTAATCACATGTGCTCGTGTCAGTGCCTCAGGTAGCAATATATCATATGTATGAGGTATGATGGTAATAATATGAAAGCAGAAAGCAGAATGCATCATGTATGAGAAAACTGTTTTCATAAAAATAGTGAGATATCTGTATATAAATCGAAATGTCATCAATGAAATCATCATAAATCAGTGTCTAGCATCGACACAAAATATAACCCAATATATCAATATCTCAGGCTCTGGCTATCCGGACTGGCCTGTATCATCAAATCTCAAATACCTCAAGTATCAATATCTGGGGCTCCGGCTATCCGGACTGTCCCCTGGGCTCCGGCTATCCGGACTGGCCCGACTCCGATCAGTATCCTCCGGATATCCGTCGAGTCACAAAACAATCACCGGTCAGCAATGCTCCCCTGTCACAGGCTCAACGCCGATCAACTGCGATCTTCTTGCCCCGGGGTACCGCACCGGGTCCACCATGCACCCACAGACGGTTCATCTCCTCCTCGAATCGGGTGTATGATATCGCTCACGAGCCGAGAAAACTCATGGTGGACATATCTCAAATCATATCATGAGAAAACCGCAACTATCATTTTAAAATGATAATCAGTTTATAAAATTCTTGCGGTTTCTCCAAATCCAGAAATCTCATGAAAATCCGAAATCCTAATCCTAAGTATAAATAAACAATGAATTCTAACATATTGGGCTCCGGAAATCTGGACTGGCCCTGATAATAATGCATGAAAATGAACGTATAAATATGCATGAGAATCACAGTAATAAATGCAATATCTAAGGTATCATCTAACAAGTGATATCAATGAATTAATATTCTCTACAGTGTACATATTATGGCAATTACCGATGATGATGTGTGTGAGCCGGTAAGAAGGTGTACGTGGAATATACGCATCATCGGTAATGGTGCTGGTGTCCTGACAGCATGGTTTCATAATAATAACGAAAGCACAAGTATAAGCATGCAAATGCGATATGAATAATATGAATGTGCGATGATAACCACAAGAATATGCAGGAATAAATAGCAACGCAACAATAAGGAATAAACATTTGTATATAATCGAGTCATACAGTTTGGCATTTGAAATCACACGAATCGTGGTTTTTAGAAAATAGGACCTGTCTTTAAAACACTCACGATTCGTCATTTTTTGAAAATACGTATGACTCGAGTCTAGTCTAACATCTACTAAGTAAACTACAGTACTAAACTAACAGGCTAAACGAAAGGGGTGAGGAAAACCACCTAAATCTGAGTCGATATATATATATATAATAATAGTCGGTGATCCCGCCTCAACAGTATCGCATACGATACAATATCTATAATATGACATCCTCAAGTCAAGAGTGCGGATCTATCATCAATATATATCTCTTACGGTAAATTCGTCGTACAGCATCCCAAATCTGGGTACGGGTCAATATCACATTTATCACACTATTCATCTGGTATCCTTTTTATCATATATCATGATCTAGGGGTACTGATCTACGTCTAGTACAATACTGACACCATCTACAATATATATATATATATATATATATATATATATGCATGTATATGAAAGCACAACGCTTAAAGACCAGCTATAATATCTTGTCGTATCTCAAATACGAACCATGTCACATCACTGATCTCATGGCCTCAAGCCCAATCTCTTCGACTCATCTCCAAGTATCATATGCTATCCTCATAATTCATGTATACGTATACGTATATGTATATGTATTTATGTATATATATATATATATACATAGTCCCATACCTATGTGTGTGTATGTATACATATCCCCATATACGCACAAGTATATAAATGTATGCAGGTGTGTGTGCGCGTGTATGTTGTAACAACTACTCTAGGGTTCGCGACTAACACTAAACTAAGTTACTTCTAACTACACTAATCTAACCCATGAACATATAAACCTATCTTGATAATCATCCACATATCATCAATACTCAAGTTCAATATATATATATATATATAGCATATACAACGCTACGAACTGCGGGGGTGCTATATGCCATCCACCCGACTTCCCCCATAGATATATATCTACTTACACTGATCTTCGCTTGCCCATTCCGATGTCGCCACATTCATCCTTATTGCTACAAGTCTACATGGGGGTACTTACATATCACACGTAGTATCGTAAACAGAAATCACGCACGAAAACCAAAATGGGACACGAATTGTACATAGGTCAAAACCTATGGTCTACTCACACAAAAGAGCCCCAAAACACCCGATATCGACGTACAAACGTCAAGTGACCGATACAAAACACAAATACCAAACTTGAATTCAGAAACATTAAGGAATACAAAGCAGCAACCCAATAAAGTGGTCCCAGATTTTGTTTCAGGTGAAAACAAGGTGCACAAACAATACTGGGGTGATGTATAGGGTGTATGTGAGCTACAGAAGCAACCTGGTCACCTAACTACCCAACTTGGCCAGCCACTTCCCCAAGAATTCTGGCCTCCTCGGTTTTACAGGCTAGGATGGGGTTCGTTTTCACAGGGTGGTCTCGTAGGGGTCCATTTAGGTCAATGGTAATGTTTGGTTTTCCAGTAAAGTCCCAGGTTACTCCAGATTCCCTGCACCCACTTACTTAATCACAAACCGACATTCGATATAAAACTTGTAATTGGGTTTAGTCTCTGGTTTTGGTCCAGGGTTTTTACACTATGGGGGTTTCAAGTCACTAATCACACTCAAGTTCACCATCACAACTCAAGAAAAACCCCTAACCCTCATCTAGAATTTTTACAGTTCACAAAACTACACTAAATCACATCTTAACTAATATAGGTGCCAAAGAAAATGAAATACTACACTGAATGTGAAAGAATTACCTCATTTGGCACTCATGAATCCCCTAGAGCATCAAAATCCAGTTTTTCTTGGTTCCCCATGCTTGTTGTGAGCTTGTGCACATTTTTTTGTGAAGAGGGTGCATGGTTTTGATGTGGATTTTGTGTTGATGTGAGGGGGGTTGAGGAGAGGGCTGCCATGGTGAATGAGAAGAGAAGAAGAATGATGAAGATGATGGAGGCAACACCAATGAGCCAAAGTCAAGAGACCTCTCACCCTTTTTCTCTTCTCTTTCTTGCCCATACTTCATTTTTTTAATCTTTTACCTTTCCTTTTTCTTTTCTTTTCTTTTTCCCTTTTGTTTTCATTTAACCCAAAACACAATATAAGAGAAGAAAACAAGAATATCATGGTTCATGCAAATGGAAAAATGTGTTTTGAAACATGTCATGTGCATAAACACGCTTAATGCAAAATTAGTGATATTTAATCGCGATTAGCATTAAAATAGTGTAAAATTAATTATAAAAATTGTAATTTGCATAAATCACATAAAACGCCCTTATTTCAGTAATTCCCATAATTTTCCAAATATTTTCCACTTTATCGGTATTTAATTATATCGTATTATTAAAATATTCATGATATTTATTATTTAATTATAAAAATTACCAAAAATAATATTTATTTTTCTGAAATGTTACACCCTACGACCTGTGTAAAGCGCAATAGGGCCTCGTTTCCGTTTGACCGCCTTATGGTTGACTGGGGGAGTTTGAAGTATCTCTCGCCCTTTGCCTCCTCCAACAGCTCTGTCTGGGAGATGTTGAGCGGGGTATACTTCTGGAATTTTGGGGAGTAGGGCTTTGGCCGCGCAATCTTCTTTTTATCCTCTTCTTTTGATCGGTCTGGTCTGGCCAAGGTAGGTTCGCGTTTACCTCGGACTCGAGCTGGATCTCTCGCTCAGTCCAGGCTTTTACCTCGGCCATGGTCTTAAGTTGCGCTAATGAAAAGGAGTGGAGCCACTCCTTGTGCCTAAGACCCGACCTAAGGGCGGTGATGACCGTCTTGTCCCGGTGCTTTGGGACCTCAAGGAGGGCGTTGTAGAAGCGGGTGATGTATGCTTTGAAGGATTCCTTGTCCCCACTCTTTATAGTGAAAAGATGATCGACGGTCCGCTTCTGCCGTCTGTTCCCGACCAAATGGCCGAGGAACTGGGTAGCCAGCTCATCGAAGATAGAGATTGAGCGTGGCGTGAGTCTTCGGAACCAGTCTCGTTCAGAGCGGATGAAAGTGGCGGGGAAAGCACAGTATTGCGCGGCGTCGAAATTGTCCTGGAAACTCATCTCTGCTGTGAACGCGTCCAAATGGTCTATCGGGTCGGACTTCCCGTCGAAGAGGGAGGCCTTTGGTGGCTTGTTCCTGGAGAAGACATGGACAGCGAGCAGCTCTTCAGTGAAGGGCCTCGTAAACGAGTCGGCGGCATATCTAGCCCCGTCGCCTGAGGGACGACTCTCCCGATGTATACCCTCGATCTTCTTTGCAAGGGCATCGAGTCGGTCGTGGTATCCCGAGGATTCGGCATACTCGGATTTATGGCCCCTGCTCCTGGCGGCCTGCACCTGGCCGCGGTTCCGGTTCCGTTCTATGAAGTTCCTCAGGTCTCCTGGCGAGGTCGTCCTCGAGCTACCGTGGTGAGTCCTATCCGCCCACCCCATCGAGGGAGAGGGCGCCGACCATGCCTAGGAGCAGGCGAGCTGACCGACACCTTCTCGGGAGGAATAGGAGCATGATGGGGCTCAGGGCGGGGTGCTCTTTCATAAGACCTCGGCATCAAGCTGTGAGGTGCCCACCAGGTCATCGAATTGGTCAGCACGGAGGATCTGTAGCCGCCGGAGATAGTGAGGTGGTGCTCGGATGTGCCGGCGTGGGCAGTGTCTTCTCTCCCTATGTGTCTCTCCCGAGGTGGGGGAACGGATACTTAGGGCACTTGTACTGCCATTTGGACACGGACAAGCGCATCCATGATGAACACGGGCCAATTTATTCGCGCGGATAATGCGTGAATGGCGTTCGGGGGAGGAGGGGATCCATCTGTGCCTCCGTTGTGGGGAAGACGTCGACTAGTGCTTGGATCGTTGCGATGATCGCTCACCATGAGTTCGAGATCGGAAGATCAACTTTCGTTGAGTGGAATTATTGCTTCCTACAGACGGTGCCAACTGATGGAGCTCAGGATCTCCTTCAGATGTTGTCTTCTGTTGATCTGTTGCGAGTGTTGATGAGTGGCTGGGATTGGATTTGAGGGTTGCCTCTTGATGCGTGTGGATCTCAATGGGCTTGATTTGGAATGAAGCCGAGCTACCTGCAAGGAAGTCCCGGGGTGGTTGTACCACCGTGGACCCTCCGACGATCAAGTTAGTCGAGGTATTTGGGCAGAGTAGCGGCCTACTGGGTAAAATTGCCTTACCCGAGTTGTCTGAGATGGGGTATATATAGTGGCGGCCTGGGCTGGCGGGTGCGAGATTTACGCCAGCAGTTACGCCCTCGAAGCCACGCTTGCGTGAATGGCGGGATCCCCCATTAATGGCGAGATACGCCCGTTAATGGACGAACGTAATGGCATGGGACGCGGGATCGTGGGGCGGCGGATATCTCGCGTATGGCGAGATTCGCGGGGCCATGTCCGGGACGCTTATGGTATGCGCTCTGGGTCGGTCGATGAGACCGAGGAAGCTAAGCTCGACGGGAGGCTCGAAGGCGAGCGGGAGGCCGAGCAAGCTTGGTTCTGTGATAGGTCGGAGGCGAGCTAGGAGGGCTGATGGAGCTCAGCATGCAGGAGGGCTTGGAGGCGAGCCAATGGTTGTTTGTAAGGCCGGCATAGGAGTGGTCTGGGAAGCTACTGAAGGTCAGGAACATCCTCAGGACGAAAGCCCGGGGTACGCCTTTGATGTACCGTTCTTACTCTTTTCCCGTAAGCCTTGGGACACGTCATCTGCCACGTGTCATGATCTGGGGAGTGCTTTGTACCGAGCATCATCACAACCTAAACCATTGTTAGATATGTATACCCTAGAGGCCTGTATTGTATAGGATGCTAGGCATGTATATGAACAGAAACAATCTTTGCTCGAAATGATAGTATGCTATCGGGTTTATCTTCATCTTAACATGTGATGTGTTGTATTTCATATCTTTATATACATGTTGATGAAGCCCTAGGGATTATGCTTGACTACTGGGATTATGATGTAGATCATACTAGTAGGGCCTGGGCAGTCTATAAGCATATCCTTTAATTGTTCCTAGTCGAGAGTATATCGAGACAGAGTATCGATATTACCAGAGTAGACTAGTACGTACGTTTCTTGACCCTGGGGGCGATGGTTGATCCCACAACCATTGGTGATTGACATCAAAGATTGTACACAGGTGCTCATTGGAGAATGGGTACACCGAACAGGACTCGCTGAGAACTCCGAGATGGTATATATACCTATTGTCAGATAGCAGTTCTCTGGTGACACTTGTACAGGTTAGTCTGTAGACCCGGGATCGTCATAGTGTCTTGTGTGATTCCCACTGTACTTTGATTTTCTCCCTACCACGGCTCTACCGAGTCGTGCAAACAGGTGGATTTTGGGTACAGTCCTGAATTGCATGGAGGCAGTGAGCGATAGGAGGGGTTTCGTCTCTCCCGGTATAGGGAGTTGATGTCGCGCTATGCTTGATCGGCCATACCAGGGTTCTCAAGATTTACTGATAAGTGTTATCAGTAGTTTCTCGAACCGTTATGGGCCGTAAATTAGCATGACTTATAAAGTTACTGGGGTCTGACATTTACCACCCTTAGATTTCATATGCGACGTATCAGACGAAGAGACCGGACTGTACGGTAAGTGTTGCTTACAGGCTCGTTAGGGTTGTGATGAGTTCGCTCGTCGGCCACCTTTTCGTCATGTACCTGGGTAACCGTTATGCACAGCTAGTGCCGCTGACGTGCTTGTGGTTAAACCCACTGCCAGTGTACTGACGATTCTTTAGAGTCCCATACAGAGAGTTCACTGGTTCAGGCAAAAGATGTAGAGACCGTAAGTTGTTACGGCAGGGTTTCGATCATGTTCGTGTAAGTGTTACACGAATAATGATCGGAAGGATAATACTGGTAGGCTTTGGTTTAAGCCGAACACCAGTATTATATTATTGGATTATTTGTATTCGTATTTTTCGGAATGCGGATACGGATATACTTATACGGTATACGGTGAGGGGTATTGTTGTAATTGTACAAGAATATATTCTAGAAGGAGACACCTCATAAATGGATTTTCATTTTGAGAAAATGGAAATGATGAGATGGAATTTGGAGAAAGTCTTAGCATGGTTGAAGGCATGGCTCAAATCATTTAATATTCATTTGGGTTTACTATTGAGGCATGGTGCATTATTTTTGTGAAAAAATAATGCATGCTTCAATTATTGTTTTGAGCTATATCTTTTGTTATGCTTCATTTTTCATTCATTCATCACATACACATTCTCTCTCCTAATTCTCTCCTTCCTCTACCTCTTGATCTAAACCTTCACATAAGTTGTGAATCATAGGTCAAGGGACAAATATAATCCATTACATGATCTCTACATAATCTAAGTGATCACTTCTAGCAATCTTGATTTCTTAGTTAAACTCTTGTGAAGAGTTTCTAGCTTGTTCGATAGCTCTCGGGTGGATCGTCTTGGATCTAGAAATGGCCGGAGATCGAGGTCTTTGCAACCATCAAGGAGCCTAGGAGTCACATTCAAGTGAAGACCTGAAGGACCGGTTCCATTAGGTATAAATACTATCATAGTAGATTAGATCTTTTGATGGTTTTTTCTTGTTAGGGTTTAAGCACTAATCTTGGGTTATATGGGTGGTGCATGCAAGGTATTATAATGTTTACCACTTCTTCCTCCTCACAAGTGTTGTGAGGGTGTGCAACATCCACTAACATGGTATCAGAGCCTATCTTTAACCTTAAATAGCTTGTAGTAACGTTAGAACTCTGCCGTTTTTTCTCGTGCAAAAACTGCTGAAAAACAGTTTTGAAAATCGAAGTTTTGAGTTGTTTGCACACCCCGCAGGCTCACGGTTTGAACCGAGAAGCCGCGGGGTAGAGCGCGCGCACCCCGGGGGGACCAGAGGCCGGACCCACACCCCAAGACCACCTTAAGGTAGCCTTGGGGGTAGGTGACCCAAGAGCACCCCAACAAGGTGCTCTCGGTCTGCACACCCTTTGGGGCCACCTCGAGGTGGCCCCCAGAGGTGGGTACCCCCCGAGGCCCCCCATTTGAACGTTAATTTGTTTTTCTTCACCTCCGCGAAGTTCGGGCGGGTTTCGAGTTCGTTTTGACTCCCGGATTGGCTCAAAAGATCGGTTTTTAAAAGGTTGCCCATTGGATTTTTTCAAGAGTTGGAAAATAGTTTAGTTTGCTAATCTCGTGCGGAATTCTAATGTTGCGGTTACTTTACAAGCTTAGTGATGTGTATGTGTGTTATGGAAACGTCGACTAATTGCTATATGTCGATTAGTCGGGGTTGCACACATCGGTATTAGTATAATGCGATGGTATTTGTATTTGTATATATTGGATCGTCGTGATGAATGGCCGGGGATGTGAGAAGAGCGTTTTTCTTTCATTCATGTAATTTGTAAAAAGCAGTGTAATATTATTTTGCGGGGCACATCCGGGTTGAGATTGTAGCCACCGTTGTATATTTTCTTTTTACTGTTTTTGCTCCTAGGATAGACCCTAGGTGGGGTGCACAAACTACCGGGTTCTCGAAGTGCTGAGTGGCCTACTCACTTTGTTGAGGGAGGTTGCTTCACTTCGGGAATTTGGCGAGTAGTTTGCCGCACCCGTAGGGGTCTAGGGTAGGGTTTTGGCTATTCATCACGACCGTGGAACCCGTCTTTCATTAAGGGCTTGAATGAAATACGGAATTCCTAGTATATCCAATGTATTCATCTATGATCTGAAATGGTTATATTTATATATGAGATATATAATAAACGTTGCTTATGTTTTGCACCCGCGCTAGTCCATCCCCCGCTCTGCCGTTAGTTAAGTAACCTAACGGTGCATGACGGGGCCCAGTGGCGAATGCGGATGGCAGAAGCGTACGTTCTTTTTTCGTTTCTTTTCTGTGATGTTTAGGAAACGTAAATGATGGGACAACATTAATGTGATTAATGTTAAGTAAAAGAAACCTAAAGATGTTGTAGAATCAAACTTTTTAAAATGGGTAACTCTAGTTTTTGCTTTGCATAGTGGTATTCCTTGATGAATATCCAGCACCTCATTCGATGAGGAAAGGCCTGAGATCCCTTCACCGGGAGCGACCCCCCTTTAGCGAAACTAGCAAATGTTACAAAGCACTCAATTGTTTTTATAGTTGATCTAACTTTTGCTTTGCATAGTGGTATTCCTTGATGAATATCCAGCACCTCATTTGATGAGGAAAGGGCCGAGATCCTTTCACTGGGAGTGACCCCTTTAGCGAAACTAGCAAATGTTACAAAGCATTCGATTGTTTTTATAGTTGATCTTATTTTTGCTTTGCATCGTGGTATTAATAAATATCCAGCACCTTATTCGATAAGGAAAGAGCCGAGATCCCTTCACCGGAAGTGACCTCTTTAGCAAAATTAGAAAGATACTACAAAACCGTTCGACTTTTAAAACTGGAACTTAAACCACTCCTTTCACTAGATTCTACAACGATATCAAGTTCAAAACGTTAAGGGTTTTCATAAAAACCATCCGTTGCGCTCCGCCATTTTAGGAAGCAGAGTACTTAGTATTCGTGCCACGTTTGTTAACTATAGTTAAGGCGTGGTCTACGGTAGATAAGTGATGTCTTCCTACAAAGCATTTGATACGATCAATTAGGACATTCGTATGACTTTGTTGACCATAATTAAGAGTCATGCGGGTGGGTCTAAATCAATCACGAAATGTCGGGTAGAACTTGACTAGTGCTTGTGATTTGTTGACCATAGTTAAGGTTATAAGACGCTAGGGGTAAAAACCATATCGGGAATTTCAAGAGTTGAAATTTGCAATGAGATTGCATACCTTTTATTTGATAGTTGGATCCCAATCCCACCGAGTAAAAGTTACCCCCGGGAGAGTTTTGCACTTTACAATTAGCTAATCCAGTAGGTATCTAGAAAGATGTCAACGGGGTTACACCTCTAGAAAAACGAGGTTTATTTTAATTAGGTCCGTGCGAAAGCACAGGGAACCTCCCTCGGAGTACCAACACTGGCCTGGCCGACCGGTTAGCGAACTTGTAGATTGCAATTAATCCTGGCTAATTTTCTTTTTAAGGTTTGAAGGAAAATTTGATAAAAAGAAGTGGGAGACATCGATTAGATAAAATTAATAACCAATCTAATCATGCAAGAGCAATCGCTGAGTGTCTTCTTTTCTCTCTCCTAATGGCAGATACCTATGATGGGACTTAAGCTTTTATTAGACAAGAATAAACTCACAGGACCGAATTACAAAGAATGGCCAAGGAACGTAAATATTGCTCTGACCTATGATAAGGGCGGATACGTCCTGACTACTCCAGCCCCTCCTAGCCCAGGCCCTGATTCTTCAGTTGCGGATAAAGAAATCCGCAAGACATGGGATATAGACTGCGCAACAGCCAAGTGCCTCGCGCTTGCTTTTATGAATAATGAATATCAGAAGCAGCACGAGAAGATGGATGTACAATCCATCTTTATTCATACAAAGGAGTTGTATGGAGAGAAATCTCGCACTCTCCGATACGAGGCATCTCAAAAGTTGTTTTAGATGCGTATGGCTGCTGGCACGTCTGTAGGTGACCATGTATTGAAGATGATTGGACTTATCGAAGAACTTGAGGACCTGGGTTGGACCATGGAGAACGAACAGTATATTGATATTGTTCTACAGTCCCTTCCCCCTGCCTTTGCTCAGTTCATTGTAAACTTCAACATGCACAACATGGAGAAGTCCTTACCTGAACTCCTCAATATGTTGAGGAGTGCAGAGAGCACGCTAAAGGTAGAGAAAACTCCCGTTCTAATTGCTGGGCCATCATCCTCCTCCGTCCCGAAAGCCAAGGCCAAGGGAAAGAGAAAGAAGAATACCATCAAGCCGAGAAGCGGAGTGAAAAAGGCACCGGGAAAGGACAAGATAGGGGCTGCTGCGACAGAACGAGGGAAATGCTTCCACTGCCACCATGCTGGGCACTGGAAAAGAAACTGCGTTGGATACCTGGCCGGCCTCAAGAAGAAGAAGCATGGTGATGCTTCCACTACAGGTGTGTTTGTAACAGAAAACTGTTTTTCAATTAACTCTGCTTCCTGGATATTAGATACCGGGTCAGGATCTCACATCTGCAATTGTGTGCAGGGGCTGAGAAATAGCAGGTTTTTGAAGAAAGGTGATCACACTCTCCGGGTTGGGAATGGTTCCTCAGTACATGCTACAGCAGTGGGAGAGTATCATCTTGGTTTACCGTTGGGTTGTATATTGGTTTTGAACCCATGTTATTTTGTACCTTCGATGTTATGTAATATTATATCTGTATCGTTGTTGGACAATAATGGATATAATTTTGTATTACAATCTAATGTTATGAACATTAACCTTAATCAAGAGTTGATTGGGTCTGGTACATTAAATAACGGGATATACGTCCTAAACCAGCATACAGTTTTCAATATACAACACACAAACAAAAGAAAGGTTTCAGACATAAATGAAGCTTTCATTTGGTATTGTAGACTTGGTCATATTAATGAAAAAAGACTAACCAAGCTACATAAAAATGGATATTTAAACTCTTTTGAATATAAATCTTATGCGACTTGCCAGTCTTTTATCAAAGGTAAGATGACCAAAACTCCGTTTAGCGGACACGGAGAGAGAGCTACTGAACTCTTAGGCCTCATACATAGTGATGTATGTGGACCAATGTCTACACATGCGAGAGGTGGTTTTTCCTACTTCATAACTTTTACTGATAATTTCTCGAGATTCAGACACGTATTCTTGTTGAAACATAAGTCTGAAGCCTTCTAAAATTTCAAGGAGTATAAATCTGAAGTAGAAGAACAAACAGGCTTGAGTATCAAGAAACTTCGATCAGATCGAGGAGGTGAATACCTAAGCTCAGAGTTTCTAAATTTCCTAAAAGAGAATGGGATTCTCTCTCTGCTCACTCCTCCGTACACACCACATCACAACGGTGTGTCAGAATGCAGAAATCGTACCCTATTAGATATGTACGATCTATGATGAGTGATGCTAAGTTACCAATATCATTCTTGGGGCACGCATTGGGGACTGCGATTTATCTACCGAATAGGGTTCCGACCAAAACCGTGTCTACCACTCCATATGAGATATGGTATGGGAAGAGGACATCTCTTAAAAGAGTTAGGATATGGGGTTGTCCGGTTGTTGTGAAAATGCAGAATCCGGACAAACTCGAGACACGATCGGTTTTATGTAAATTTGTTGGATATCCAAAACACTCGTATGGATATCTTTTCTACCACAAGGAAGAACAAAGGGTGTTTGTTTCTCAGTATACCACATTTTTAGAAAATGAATTTTTTACAAATGATACTGTTGGCAATGTGGTAAAACTGGAAGAAATTCCAGATACACAAACAATTACCGATGATTTGGTTGAAACTGAGGTTTCAGTAGAACCTGACGAACTCAGCCATTCCGTAGATCTAATAGGACTTCTCGCCCACCTGATAGATACTACGGTTTTCTAATTGAAGGTGGTAGAGAAGATTGCATCATGGATGATGATGATGATCCTACTAGTTTTCAGCAAGCCATCACGAGTGGTGACTCGGTGAAGTAGCTGGATGCCATGAGATTCGAAATGGAATTCATGCACACCCATAAAGTATGGACTTTGGAGGTTGCACCTTCTGGAGTGAAACCCATAAGGTGAAAATGGATCTTTAAGAGAAAGATCGGTGTGGATGGTCAGGTGGAGACCTATAAAGCTAGACTGGTAGCAAAAGGATTTCGTCAAAGACTAGGCTTGGACTATGATGAAACCTTTTCACCAGTCGCAATGCTCAAATCCATTCGAATCCTGCTTGCTATAGCTGCTCACTATGATTATGAGATCTGGCAGATGGATGTTAAAACGGCATTTCTAAATGGTGATTTAGAAGAATGCGTTTTTATGGATTAGCCAGAAGGCTTCATTGATAGTGGGAGCAGCGGAAAAGCATGCAGGTTGCTTAAATCCGTCTATGGATTAAAGCAGGCATCACGGAGTTGGAACATCTGCCTTGATTATCAATCAAAGAGTTTGGTTTTATCAAAAATATATATGAACCAAGTATTTATAAAAAGATTGTAGATAGTACTGTTACATTCTTCGTATTGTACATGGACGACATTCTCTTAATAGGAAATGATGATCCTATGCTATAATCGGTCAAATTATTCTTATCGCAGTGTTTGTATTTACCCTAGAAAGAGGGAAGGTATGTTGGAAGAGTTCCAAGCAAGATACCGTCGCAGACTCCACGATGGAAGCTTAGTATATTGCTGCTAATGATGCCGCAAAAGAGGCAGTCTGGATGAGAAAGTTCATTTCTGAACTTCAGGTGGTTCCATCTATTGTTAATCCAATACCTCTGTATTGTGATAACAATGGAGCCATGGCTTTGGCAAAGGAACCGAGGTCCCATCAGAAATCCATACATATCTTGAGGCGGTATCACGTCATGTTGGAGATAGTGGATCGCCAGGACATCGAGGTACGGAGAGTAGACACGAAAGACAACAAGGCAGATCCATTCACCAAGGCCATACCTCAAGTCCAGTTTGAGAGACTGTTCGAGATATTGGGCATGCGGTACACCGGCAACTGGTTCTAGTGTAGACAGAGGGTACTTATTGCACCAACTACAGGCCTTAGTACAAGTGGGAGATTGTTAGATATGTATGCCCTAGAGGCCTGTATTGTATAGGATGCTAGGCATGTATATATACAGAAACAATCTTTGCTCGAAATGATAGTATGCTATCTGGTTTATCTTCATCTTAACGTGTGATGTGTTGTATTTCATATCTTTATTTACATGTTGATGAAGCCCTAATGTCACGACCTGAAATAGCCCGTGACTGGCACTTGAATCATATGAAGTCTATAGGACCCTATCTAATCCAAGCCAAAAGCCCAGAAATCTAAAACCTTTTTAAGTAAAAAATAAGGAAAAACTAGTTTCAAGAAGTGAAGAAAACATGTTTTAAATACAAGGTTTTTAAATAAGTAAGCCGAATGTGCATTTTAAAAATGTATAGTCTTTTCTAAAAATTTCGGCAGAGTTTCTTTTGTAAAAACTGGCCCCGAACGGGGTACAACAAGAGTAATATATGTGCAATGATAAAAGGCATCCCCAAGCGGGAGCTAGCTCTTCGTCAATCGACGGTCACAACCACACAAGCAATATAATATACAACGCCGAAGAGCGAGAATCAAAACTCAAAATAAAACTCAAAACAGCATGAAAACCGATATACTACAAGGCGCGACTCTAAGGTCAAAATGATACATCACTAGTGTCTATGTCTGAAACAATATACAAGTTTTGGTTGATGGAATTTCTAGATACAATGAATAATACATCAACAAGAGTGGTCCTGATACAAAAGAACCCACCTACCCAAGCAAGTCACCTATATGGAAGCAGTGTGCCAGAAATGCCGCTACGGAACCTGTACGGCAAAAACCTGCAAGAACTGTGGCACAACGGGGGTGAGTTGCTAACTCGTGAATAGAAAATATCTACAAGCAGAAATCGAATGCATGACATAATCCTAGGTCAATACGTTCAGATATATAAACCTCAAAGAATAAGCCTGAAGCAGTATAAGGTGGCAATGTAATATCTAAACATGTAAGTAGTGCCAAATACTCATGCCAATGCCTCAGGTAATAACATGTCATAATATAAGGTATGTCCGCATGAAGTAAATATGATGAAGTATCAAATGGATATCAATACACATATATTAGCGTCCCATTCCACTAATATTGGTGTAAGGGTATATATAACAGCGCCCTCATACCCTGTTATATATACAAAAGAAGTATGATCAATGTGATCAAGGTCTGTATGTGATCAATGTCTGTATATATTTGGATCCCGTCCACCTGTCACCCAATGACAATAAGCATCAAGCATGTAGATATGAGGATATAATCAAAAGCATGGAAAACATCATGAAAACTGTGCCCAGCATCGGCACGTAAATCCTCATATATCGGGCATCCGTCAGTCCAGGTCAGCCCACGGGCTCCGTCTGCGGTATCGGCCCTCGGCCCCGGCAGTACGAGTCATCCCGCATCCATCTATCGACTCTGGTCAGTATCCTCCGGATAACCGCCAGGTCTAACCAATCACCGGTAGGTAGTAGACCCTCTGCCAGGCTCACCGTCTACTACACAGCGATCCGTTCTCGCCCCGGGGTACCATACCGGGCCCACCATGTACCCGCAATCGGCCTCATCCGCTTCTCGAATCGGGTTTCATATGTCACTCTAGCACCGAGAAAACACATGGTGGACGCACTGAAATATCATATCAAGGGTAATCGGGTTTTTAAATCAATTACATATTTTCTTTTGAAATATCCACGGTTCCCAAACCCAGAAATATCATGGAAACAACATATCTCAATGCGTATAATCAAAAGCATGATATATGCGACTTGTAAAAGAAATGCAAGCATATCTGTCTATCATGCAACCTGGAATAGTAATATGCACATATTGAGGGAAACCGCTCTTTTAAAATGAATCAGTTTTAAAGAGTATCTTGCGGTCCCCAAATCTAGAAATATCATCTATGTATGTGCAAACATGTATGTGTACCAGTATGAATATACAGTAAGTATGTGCACAAATATAAGTGTACAATGAGTATGTGTACAAGTATGCCATGCAAGGATCGTATCCTGAATGCAACAGTACTACAGTGTAGTGACATGGCAATTATCGATGATGAAGTGTGTGAGCCGGCAAGCAAGTGTACGTGGAACATACGCATCATCGATAATGGTGCTGGTGTCCTAACAGCATAATGGTATTATAGCAATAACCCATGAAATACAATGCGAATAGCACTGAAAATGCGGAATCGAATAAATCAACGCAACAGTGAAGTGTCTACCTTAATAGGTATATGTCTTGCAATTGTGCCATTTGAAATAAGACAATATGGGTTTTTAGTAAAATAAGGGCTACGGTGTTTTTAAGAAAGATACGTCCTTTGAAAATACCCGTAGAATCCCTTTACTTGTTTTTAAGATATTCCCGATTCGTCGGTTTTTGAAATAGGTATGACTCGGGTCTAGTCTAACACCTCCTATGCAAACTACAGATCTAAATATCAAGTCAATCGGGGGGGGTATGGAAACCACCTAAATCTGAGTCGATATATATATAAATATAAATATAATAGTCGGTGATCCCGCCTCAATAGTATCGCGTACGATACCGTATATCATATGACGTCCTCGAGTCATGAGTGCGGATCTATGATCAATATAAAGCTCGTACGGTAAATCGTCGTACGGCATCCCATGAGCTGGGTACGGGTCAATATCATATTCCTCTCATCACATATCAGGTATCATTATCACCATATCACCTAATCTGGGGTACTGATCTATGTCTAGTACAAATCGATACCATCTATATAACTGCGTGTGTAAACACACGTCCAAAGGCCCGCTAGAGATCACATGTCCTATCCCAAATACGAATCACATCACATCGCCGATATCACGGCACTATGCCCAATCTCATCGACTCATCTCCAATGTCCTCCAATATCCTCATCGACACCGTATAAACGTAGCAAATATGCATGTGTGTGCATGTGGGTGTAAACCTATTCTAGGGTCCGCGACTATGAACTACACTAGTTACTTCTAACCCTAATCTATGCATAGTACACCTAACACATCCTAGACAACCAAGTCACACATAAGCTATCATATATATAAGTATAGTATATATGGTATACTAGACATCGGACTGCGGGGGTGCTATACGCCATCCACCCGACTTCTCCCCGTAGATATAAATCTACTCACCTTGCTTTATGTGTGCCGATGCCGATATCGCCATTTGCATCTCCAACGCCTCGACGTCACGTGGGGTACCTACAAGGATATCACAAATGCTAAAACTCATGAAATCACATCAGAAACCAGAACGGTACACGCTACGCCCATAGGTAAAAACCTATAGTCTCGCATGGAAACACGACCAATATCCACTTGTCGTTGGCGTTCAAACGCCACCCGACAGAAACGAATCACCAAATACCAAAAATCCATGCTAAACAAGCCGTAAATCATGCGCCAACATAGGAAAACTACCCCAGATTTTACCCTAACTGGAATTAGACAAAATTGCACATACCCAGGGTCAAATCTACTGGAAATAGGGCTACAGAACAAGAACGAGACGGTTCCCTCCTGCTCTGGCCGCAAATTGCGGCCAAGGGGAATTTATCTGCGACCAGAAGAGGGTGGTTGGGGCTAAGGTTTTATGGGGTGGTTCCAGGGTACCTGCACAGCATACTGCCAAGTCAATTTTATTTTAGGGGTCCCGGGGTGAAAGCAGATTTCAGAAAGGCTACAAAGTCGACAAAAACGCTAAATTACGCCAAGTCAACCAAATCTGGTATATTTGTGAAATCTGGGACAAATCTTGGGTTAGTTGGTCTCAAACACACCTAATAAAGCTATACTAACAATCAAAACCATCACTCGGCCAAATCTCACTCAAATCACCCTAAAACTAGCACTAAATCGCAATATAAACACTCACTACACCATATAACACCTAAGTTAAACAAGCAAGGAAACAAGTTTAGGGATTATACCTCTAGAGATCCTAAGATGTAGGAGAAGAGAAGAAGAAGAAGAAGAAGGTCTTGTTGCTGCTACTGCTGAGCTGCTACTATAGCTGATGCTGTTGCTGTTTTTGCCCCTGTAGCAGCTGCTGCTGATGCTTGCAATACTGCTGCTGCTGTTGTTATTTTTTGTTGCTGTTGCTATTGCTTTGGTTGCTGCTGTTGTTGTAGCTGAGGTTGTAGTTATTGTAGGTGTGGTGTGGTGTTGGTTTGTGGATGTTGTGTGGGAGTGAGAGATGTGAGGGATGTGAGTGAGATGAGGGTGTGAAAGACAAGCAAAAGTGTTAAAATGAAGTGGATTGTGACATTACCTTAGAGCCACCTCTCTCTCTCTCTCAATAAATGCTTGCTTGCTCAAGCCATCAAAACCTCTCTCTCTCTCTCACCACAAGTCAACCCCAGCCCTAATTAACCCAATTATCTTAACCAAAAGGTTTAAACCATCATGGTTGCCTAAACATGGTTAACCCACCATGCTCATCTAACTTGGTAACCCTAGACTACAATGAATCCAAAACATGAAACAAGTGTGACAAGTGTGGAAAATGATATGTGCACATTTTTGCACAAAAACGCTAAAAATCCAATTAGCGATTTTTAATCGCGATTAACACTAAAATAGCATATAATTAACCATAAAATCTTAAAAATGACATAATTCCACAAAATACTCTATTTAGAATTTTCCATAATTTTTCCAGAATTTTCCCTATTTATCGGTATTTAATTATACCGAAATATTAAAATATTCATTAAAAATTAATATTAAATTATAAAATTTCCCAAAATAATATTTTATTTCTTTTGAAATGTTACAATCTTTCCCCCTTAAAGAAATTCGGTCCCCGAATTTAAATTTAAACCCCCAAATTCTAAAACATTTCAGTAAAAATCCAAATTATCGGGGCTCCGAAATCATCATATAAAACACATCATAGCGCAATGGATGCGCATTAGTAATGAGCAGATATCTTAAAATCGAAACTCCGTCAAGTATCCTGCATTCATCGGAGTCATGATAAAGACACAAATGTCAAATCAAAACAAAACCAGTATGATGTATATCAAAATTATACATGTATACGTGAAAGCTATATATGTAAATAACTAAAGTAAATGCACGCAAAAGTATGCGGGTACTGTCCTCTGACTAGTCCCGCTCAGTACGAAAACAATGATAAAACATCACAAAAACATACTACCCCATAAGAAATCAATCCCAAAACATGCATATGAATATTACGTGTGTCTGGTGCGCACGGAAATCAAAATCCAAATATGTGCCATACATGTGCACAAAACAACATCTAGGTGCTACTGGTGTGCACGAAACATCTGCCGAGGGCAACGGGCATGCCGGACAGCAAGATCAGGTGCACCTGACTTGCACAAGAATTTCGATTTAGTGCATCTGGTGTGCACCAAAATCGTATCTCAAAACATGCGCTCATCACGCGCGAAAATCCAAATCAAATGTACAGAGTGCAAGAAATCAACATCAATATCAGAATCAAAATCGACGGTATATAATACGACTCAATCCAAATTAGATATACCGCAGTGTATAAGCTCATAATCATATGCATCAGTGTGCACAAATCAAATCAAAACACTAAAAGTGCATGAAAACGATGCTGGAAGCGTAAATCAAATCACTGGCATAAAATAGGAATGAAATCAAAATCAATACCTCAAATGTAATAACTATGCACAACATATAAATACCCAGTGGGTGCAACCATGGTGCATAAAAACAAATATCATGAAACTTAGCCATCAAGACTAAATCATGCAAACAGAACGCCCAAAATACCGAAATCCAAAGTGACGGATACGTGATAATCGAATCACAAAATCATAAATCATAAATACCGTCGTCGGTAGTCCCTCCTTCAAAATCGAGAAGGTGTCGGTGCATCCCATGCTAGCAGTGCAAGATATCTACTTGCCTCTTACTCACGGTCTGGCGTCCTCTGTCTCTGGGTCCTTATCTGCTCTGTGGATTACCAATCTCACAATCAGTCGGCTCATCGGCCCTGTCAGGTGTGCTAACGGGGACGATTCCGTTTTGGCACTTCTCTGGTCATCTCTCGGTCAATCATCAAGACCACTCGTAAAGCAGCATGTCACTGGCGTCGGCCTATGGTCCTCTGAATTCACATCACACATCTGCTCCTGGTGCAAATATCATTACAGCAGTGTCCCAGAAGGGATCCTGCTCAAGGTCTCTTCCGATCTTGCCTATGTCGAACTGTACGGAGGCTGGTACTCTTACTTAACCCTTTCTCGTTTTCTGGACATCTGCGTGTTCCGCACACATTTCCTTGGACACTGGCCGTATCCCAATGCCTTTGTAAGCCTATAAGGTCTCTAGCCTCGACGGAAAGTAATGACAGCTCATCAGTGTCTCGCACGAACCTCTGGTTCCACTTGTCTTTATCGTTATCCACTATGACGTCACGCCGTGCTATCTACGCACTGCTACTGTTCTCGGCCACGGTCAATCCGAAGTCTCTCGCACGGACTCGAAATCGCGTACTCTGTAGCTTTATCATTCTGTAGAAGATGTCTGGCCGAACAGGTCCTCGGGAACGTGTCCCCAACCATCGGAGGAATACTCAATACTCGTGCGCCCTTGATCAACTCACAACGCATCTGGGTGAGGTCCTTTATCCGAACCTGGTCAACTATCTCGTCGACGATGCCGAACTCTGGCCTGCTGGGTGTATGCAATAGGACCATTCCTGGTTCCAGGTTTTCTCGTATCTCATTTTTGCCGAATTTCCCGGAAGCCATCGTCCTTTACTGAAGCTAATTCTTGTTCCGGAACGGCTGCATACTCCTCGCGACTCCTTCTGGAAGGTATATCCATATACCACGCCTCTGCATGCGTATCGCATCTTTGATGTCAGCGGAGTGGAACGTCACCTCATCGAATTCTCGTGCGAACTCTTCACTTCACTCGGCTCCAATGTCGACTGATTCGGACTTGTCTCATCGTGGTTGCATAGACTGCGCTCCAACGGCTATGCTCGTATCTGGACTCTCCCAAGCAATGTGTCCCATCACATGATATCCTAATGATGTTGACCCATCCGATCGACTCGTCAGAACCTCATAACCCCACAAGAGATCAACATCTTGGGTACAGTTTAATAGTATCGAGTACATACCACAGCATCGGTGGTCCAGCCGTAGAAGGGCAAACCCAAGCCTCACTAATGGCGCCGCGGAATTGCCGCAAACTCTAAGGTTTAAAGGCTTTCACACGGTCATTATGTCGAGTTAGGGTTTCATTCTTCTAGAGGGTCCATAGAATTGCCTGCGTGTCTTTCCGAATACTTTAAACTTGGAATAGTAGGTTTCTGACATTCGATCGTCTCTGTCGACTCTCAACGAATCTGCGTGAAGTCGTCTCTAGCTGGAATCAATCTATCTGATGACCTTGCATCGAGGTAAGCGAACGAACCACATGTCTTAGTCCTTCACCCTCGGGTGGCTAGAGACCTTCCATCATATCTCTAAGTATATACTTATGCTGCAGTAGCTCCAACATCCAGGCGATACCTCGTCATTTGCAGCGACAACTGGCTCATTCGTCTGTACGCTGAACAGTGCCTCAATTCTCCAGGAAAGGCGATACATTGGTGGTCATCTCTAAATCGGTCTGGTCTAGATCTGAGTAAGACTCTCCGCACTGGAAATCTTCAACTCAACTGGGCCTGCTTCGGCGCATAAATCGGACGAATCACCTTCGTCTCTCAAATCGAGTAGACTAGCTATCATCTGTCTCATACCTGCCTGGAAGCTCCGGCGATCTCAGCTCATAAGCTCCGGAAGCGACATCCAATCAATCTCAGCAACAGCTGGTTCATCTGTCTGCACGGTAGGCGACATCATAATCTCTGAGGTATGCTATACATCAACAGTCCTCTCTCAACTGGCAGCTCTAACAATGGCCCGATCATCCGGTGTAAAACCAAGCACTCACCTCCACAAGAGGTCACAATAATCAATACTAACTCGAGACGTTCCTATATCACCAGAAAACACAATGGTCGGCCCTCGTACCAGACGAGCTCGCCCTAACCATAACCCTAGCAGCAGCCCAAACTGCGCTCAAACAATGGTGACAGGAATCTCAATCGAGTATCGAAGAGAGCAGATCAATGGCAAGAAAGAAAACAACAGATCCAGAATAGATACATGATCATAAGAAGGAACAGCATCAATGGAAGTATGATCAGGGAACTAATAGAATCGAGGATCTCAAATGGATGTATAATCATGGATATGAAGAGAATCACTGATCTCGAAAATATGTACATCCTAAGGTTTCTTAAGCGGAGTGGCGTGTCGTAAGTATGCCGCGGAACATACACACGGTACGTCACTCTACTGAAGTCACCTACTCTATCAACCAAGGGTCATCCTACGCGACGAAAGTCCGGGTCTAATACCCCCTCGACTAAGTCTAAGTTCCGTAAGGTCAAGCCTAAGTTCCGTATGTATATAAACGCCCTAGGATCCACATAGTCAAACTTAGACTCGAACCAAGGTTAACCTAGCGCTCTAATAACAATTTTGTCACGACCCGAAATAGCCCGTGACGGGCACTTGAATCATATGAAGTCTATAAACCCCATCTAATCCAAGTAAGCCAAAAGCCCGGAAATCTAAAACCTTTTTAAGTAATAAATAAGGAAAAACTAGTTTCAAGAAGTGAAGAAAACATGTTTTAAATACAAGGTTTTTAAATAAGTAAGCCGAATGTGCATTTTAAAAATGTATAGTCTTTTCTAAAAATTTCGGCAAAGTTTCCTTTGTAAAAACTGGCCCCGAACGGGGTACAACAAGAGTAATATATGTGCAATGATAAAAGGCATCCCCAAGCGGGAGCTAGCTCTTCGTCAATCGACGGTCACAACCACACAAGCAATATAATATACAACGCCGAAGGGCGAGGATCAAAACTCAAAAGAAAACTCAAAACAGCATGAAAACCGATATACTACAAGGCGCGACTCTAAGGTCAAAATGATACATCACTAGTGTCTAAGTCTGAAACAATATACAAGTTTTGGTTGATGGAATTTCTAGATACAATGAATAATACATCAACAAGGGTGGTCCTGATATAAAAGAACCCACCTACCCAAGCAAGTCACCCATATGGAAGCAGTGTGCCAGAAATGCCGCTACGGAACCTGTACGGCAAAAACCTGCAAGAACTGTGGCACAACGGGGGTGAGTTGCCAACGCGTGAATAGAAAATATCTACAAGCAGAAATCGAATGCATGACATAATCCTAGATCAATACGATCAGATATATAAACCTCAAAGAATAAGCCTGAAGCAGTATAAGGTGGCAATGTAACATCTAAACATCTAAGTAGTGCCAAATACTCGTGCCAGTGCCTCAGGTATTAACATGTCATAAAATAAGGTATGTCCGCATGAAGTAAATATGATGAAGTATCAAATGGATATCAAAACACATATATTAGCGTCCCATTCCACTAATATTTGTTAGTTATATGTATGCCCTAGAGGCCATTACTGTACATTGGATGTATATTGTAGTGGATGCTGGGACATATATATGAAGGACTTTCTTGCTCGACATGATAGTACGCTATCTGGTTGCACTTTATCTTAACATGTATACTTTCTGTCTCTCTGATTACATGTTGATAAAGCCCTTAGGATGTGTACTCGACTTCCAGGACTATGATGTAGATCATACTAGTGGGGCCTGGGTAGTCAATGAGTACATCCTTCATTGTTCCTAGTCGTGGGAATATCGAGACGGGGCATCGATATTCCAGAGTAGACTAGCGTATATCTTCTCGACCCATGTGATGGGCGATGGATGATCCCATATCCATTGGTGTTTGACATCGAAGATGGTATGCGGGTGCTCAGTGGAGACTGGGTACACTGAACGGACTCGCCGAGAACTCCCAGATGGTATTATACCTCACGTCAGATGGCAGTTCTCTGGTGACACTGGTACAGCTTAGTCTGTTGACCCGAGATCGTCATAGAGTCTTGTGTGTCTCCCACTGTGCTTTGATTTCCACCTTACCACGGCTCTACTGAGTCGTGCAAACAGGTGGTTTTTGGGTACAGTCCCGATTCACATGGAGGCAATGAGCGATAGGAGGGGATTCGTCTCTCCCGGTATTGGGGGTTGATGTTGTGCTATGCTCGACTGGCCATAACAGGAAATCCCTGGCCAGGGTTGCAGTGACCTACTGGTAAGTGTTATCAGTAGTTTCACGAATGTTATGGACCTCACGTCGGCATGACTTATCAAGCTATTGGGGTTTGACGTTTACCACCCCTAGGCGAGATATGCGACATATCAGACGAACAGACCGGACTATACGGTAAGTGTTACTGGTTGGATTCACAGGAGTATGAGCGGGCTTGCTCGTCGATCTTCTGATCGCTCAATACCCGGGTGGCCGTTACGTTTAGCAGACCGCTTGCGGCTTGTGGGTGTTTGATATGATCATCATCCGCTGCCGGCGTATTGACGAGTCTTTAGAGTCCTACACAGAGGTTTCCTGGCTCAAGCGAAACGAAATAGGAGCGCATATGAGATATGTGCGGGACCGAGAATAATGCGTGTATATGATACCGTATTTCATTCTCGCGATGAATGTGTCGGATGGTTGTATGCGATATAACCTAGTTATCGAATCAAGGATTGATTCGATAAGCCGATACATTGGATACTAGCCGGTTATATGCGATATAACCGGATCATTGAATCAAGTGTTGATTTAATGATTTAATGTATAATTATATATTTGATATATTACTTTGCATTAACTAGTATTGGTTCACTTTAAATGGATTTACTCACTTGGTTTGTACACATTGTATATGTGATATACTTTTGTGCACAAGATTGTATCATATTTGATGATACTTGCTCTTTTGGGTTTGTGTAAAGATTAAACCATGTTTAGTGAATGGTTAGGGTTTCTTTTCTCTTCTTTATTTATCCATTTATTATTGTTTTGGAAAAGATAAAGAGAAAAAGAAATGGTGGCTTAGTTTGTCTTTTCTTTGAAGCTTCTTGAAGCTTTGGAAATGTCTACCATTCTTGTCTCTTCTTTAACCCTAACCACTCTTCTAAACCTTGGTTAAATCTCTACACTAAAGCATGGTTGAAGTTATGATAAGTATTCTTTTTATTTTCTCTTTTAATTAACTTATCATATCTTCTTCTTCTTCTTTATCTTCTTCAACATGAAGAAAGCTAGTGGCCATTAATGGCAACTAGTGAAATTGAGTGAGAAATCCAAATATAAAGTCTACCCACTTCCTATTTCTTCATCCTCTACCTCTTGCCAAGTTGTATAGGGTGTTTACTTCACAAGTTTTCAAAGCTTGGTGAAGTTGGAGCTTGTTCTTGTGATGCTTTGACGTAGATCATCTTCGGCATCGAACCGACGATCAAGCCCGCCCATTCTTCGATGATGCCAATGCTAGAGTCGTGAGTTCGATTTGGACAGCGGAGGGAGATCATTGTGGAGCTCACGAAGTGGTGGACCAGATCTACAAAGGTTGTAGCCCCTTCCCTATTTCTATATTTCCGTTTACTTGCTTGCTTTGCCTAAATATCTAGTTAACGATCCGTTCTAGGTTTTCTCGGCACCGTAATTTTTAGAAATTTGCATGTTTGATCACTTGTAAGACTCCATTAGTGTGCCTAGGAACCCTACAGTGGTATCAGAGCCTAGCTAGAGCCTTAGGCGAAGTCCTGACGGAGTTAGAAGTCCGATCGACCCAAAACCCCGACTTTGAATATGCTCTCTGTACATTTTTTAATTTCGAGGATTTTTCCACATTAAAAATATCCAGAAAAATCAGCAGGCTAATTTAAGAATTACTGTGAATTTCGATGGAGTAATTCCATCAAAGAGTCGCGGATCCGCAGCACGAGCATGGCTCGTGCGGCGGTTCCGCGGCCATTTTGTCGTTATGTGCATCCTATTTTGCACAGTAATTCTTAGTTGTCTGTGCTGATTTTCCTGGGGTTTTTTAATAATTTTTCCTAAAGTTGCATTTTCTGAGTTGTATTGGGGACTCGGTGTATTCGATCGGACTGTCTAATTTTTGTCGGTGTGCTTTTCCGGGTATTTTTAGAATATGTTAAAAAGTTCGACCGGATATAAATACCCACTTTTTCCCCTGCCGGGAAATTTCCAATTGTTGGATTTTTCCGTAGTTTAACGACGTTCTAAGTAGTGCAAGTAACGCGATGGACCCTCTAGAAGACAACAAACCTTAACTCGATTATGTGACCGTCTTGAACTGCCCTTTGAACCTTCGGGTTTGGGGCAGTACGGCGTGCCACATGTGAGGCGTTGGCTTGACCCTTCTACGGCTGGACCGTTGGTACTGAGGCACGAACTGAATGTTGTTAGACTTATTTCATGTGTTGAGCTGTATCGGGAAAACTTGGGTGTTCGATTGTTCGATCGAAAAGTTTAGCATTTTCTGTTTATCCGGAATGTGATACAATAATTGGAATTCACAAGTAGTTATGAGATAACGGAATGAATGTTATAAACATAGCAGTTTAGTCTCACTTGATCGGTTGCCACGGAATTTTGATGTGATCAAAAGTCCGTCGCAATCACGTAGCGTACGCGGATACTCGCCGGGTAAACTTAATAGACAGCCTCACTCCATAGCCCCGACCAAGTGACTGTAGGAGAACCCCGTCGCCGAAAGCATCCGTTCGGGTGCTCGCGGTAGCGGTGTTCCGTCTTGGTGCACTTTGTCGACGGCGTCGGGGGTGCGGCCGTCTACTGAAGTTTGCGACGAGCATTCGATCAGAATGTCGGGGATCCTGTTGAATTGCCCGACTTGATATTGAAAAGAGTTTTCGATAATGAGACTGAAATGCGGAGTTTATAATTGTTAGGCATGTGACGTCTAAGTAATTCATTTGGTCAGGCATGCGATGTCTGAGGAGGTTGCGGATTCCAACTGTTGTAGTTTTACATTTTCTTTTCTGTGACCGTAAGTGTAATATGTGATATCGCCGGTTTCGTTGCTATATGTCAACGACAATTGGGATGCGCATATTTACTTACGTTGATGACATGTGATGTTATGTGTTGCTGGATATGTTATATTGGATCGTCGTGTTTGAATAGCCGGGGGGTTTTTTATGTGAGATGAGTGTTTTTCATTTTCATTCATGTAAAAATTTGTATGTAATATTCTTTTATTGGGGCACTTCCAGGTTGCGGAAGTTGTCACCGTTGATGTATATTATTTACTTTTCTGCACTAGGATAGACCCAAGGAGGGGAGCACAAGTAACCGGGTTCTGGGGTCCAGTGGGAGACCAACTCGAGGAGTCGAGTCCGGGTCTCCTAACCCTAGAATTGGTAGAGTTGCTTGCCGCTCTCGTAGGGGTCTAGGGGTGTGGGATTGGCTATTCATCACGACCGTGGAATCCGTGTTTTATACTGGCTCGTATTGAAAACACGGACGTCCTAGTATATCCAATATTTCATATGTTTCTTCTGCTGTGATTTATCTGTGATCATGTGATGTTCTGTGACAGGTATTATATATAGTATATATGATATATTATATAGACGTTACTTATGTTTTACACCCGCGCTAGCCCTGCCCCGCTCTGCCGTTAGTTACCTAACCTAACGGTGCACGAGGGGACATTGAGGCGAATGCGGATGGCATAAGTGTACGTCATATTTATCTGTGATGATTAGGTAATTTAAATGATGGGATATTCATTAATGAGATTAATGAAAGAAAAATAAACCTAATTGATGTTGTGGAATCGAATTTCAAAATAAAACAGGTAGCTACAGTTCTTGCTTTGCATCGTGGTGTTCCTTGTAGAACATCCTGCACCTTATTCGATAAGGAAAGGACCGAGATCCCTTCACCGGGAGTGACTCCTTTAGCAATAACTGGCAGATGCTACAACCCTCGGTTTGTCTTTTGATCGCTTCTATAGTTTCTGCTTTGCACAGTGATATATATGATATATCCCGCACCTCATTCGACGAGGAAAGGGCCGACGATCCCTTCACCGGGA
This sequence comes from Agapanthus africanus, assembly GCA_030015575.1. Lineage (NCBI taxonomy): Eukaryota > Viridiplantae > Streptophyta > Magnoliopsida > Asparagales > Amaryllidaceae > Agapanthus > Agapanthus africanus. The sequence goes on along the minus strand of CM057350.1, from coordinate 314,684,864 downwards.
GTGACCCCTTTAGCAAAACTAGAAAAGCCTCAAAAACATTCCATTTAAAAACCATTTGATTCTGCAACGAGATCAAGTTCAAAGCGTTAAAGGTTTTCACAAAAACCAGCCGCAACCCTCCGTCATTTTAGGAAGTAGAGTACTTAGTATTCGTGCTGTGTTTGTTGACCATAGTCAAGGCACAGTGTACGGTAGCTAAGTGATGTCTTCCTACACCGCATATGATGCGATTAGTTAGGACAGTCGCGTGACTTTGTTGACCATAGTTAAGGGTCATGTGGGTGGGTCTAATTAATCACGAAATGACGGGTAGAACTTGACTAGTACTTATGATTTGTTGACCATAGTTAAGGTCATAGGTGCTAGGGGTAAAAACCTTTATCGGGAGTTTCAAGTGTTGAAATTTGCAATGAGATTGCATACCTTCTATATGATAGTTGAATCCCGATACCCACTGCGAGTAATTGTTACTCCTGGGAGAGTTTTGCACTTTGCAATTAGCCGATCAAGTAGGTGTCTAGAAAGGTGTCAACGGGGTTACGCCTCTGGGAAAACGAGGTTTACATTAATTAGGTTCGTGCGAAAGCACGGGGGACCTCCCTCAAAGTACCGACACTGGCCTGGCTGAAAGATTGGCAAACTTGTAGTGTGTAATTAATCCCGGCTAGTTTTTCCTTTTAGGGTTTGAAGGAAGATTTGATAAAAAGCAGTGGGAGCCATCCTGATTAGATAAAATAATAACCAATCTATTCTTGCAAGAGCGCACGCTGAGTGTTTTCTTCTCTCTCTCTCCAGGTAGCGACCATATCACGCCTTAATCAAGATAATAATACGGATTATGGACCGAACCCGCTTGTTATACTGAGCTGGGGAACGTTGGTCCCGCTCCAACTTATAATTGTTATAAGACAGAGCAGGAAATAAGGGGAATACCAGATTTCCCGTGCCGCCCAAACGAAAAGAGTGCATGCTGATGCATCATCTTCGGGTGTGTTCATTATACAGAACTGTTTCTCAGTATCCTCCGCATCCTGGGTATATGATACCGGATCAGGATCCCAGATATGTAATCTATTACATAGGGCTACAAAAGGGTAGAAAAACTGAGAACGGGTGATAAGTTTCATGAGACAGAAAACGGGGCAAGAGTTGCAGCCAAGTCTGTCGGTCACTGTCACCCTGTATTACCAATACATTGATTCTGAACGAATGTTATTAGATACCGAACCTGATATACCAAATCATATCACTCTCTTTGTTAGAAAAGAAAGGATATAATTTTGTATTGATGGATAATGTTTTGAACATTTCCTATATCAAAAGTTGATCGGTTCAGGCACGTTATCTAAAAGCGTTGATGTTATAAATCAAACTACAGTTCTAAGTATACAGAACACACACAATGTAAGTCCACGTTGCGACCCCCGGTTCTTACGGGGAGGCGGAAACGGTATAAAAATCAAATTTTGGCGCATGGGGCAACATGGACTAAACAAAGTCGGGATCTTTTCTAAACTAAACTAGCTAACATGCAAAGGAGAGTTAGGATAGATGGTTATACCTAAACTTGAACTCCTTCTTCTTCAAACTTTTGTAGAGGTTGATGGTTCTTTCCTCGTCGCCTTCTTCCGTCGAAGATGGATCCACCTGAGGGTTCAACCTTCGGGCTCTTCCTCGAACTTTGAGTGAACTAGGATCTCCGGCTTGCTAAACCTTGAACCCTAGAGAGAGTAGAGAGTATCTATGGAGTGCTTTCTTTTCAAGGTGATGGATTCTCAACACATGATAAGGAATCACCTTGAGCTTGAGGAAGAAGAAGATGAAATGAGGAGAGAGAGAGGTTATGAAAGAATGAGCTCTCTATTTTCTTTTTGCAACCATATCAAAAGAAAAAGAATTATCTAATTAGTAATAATAATTTAAATAAGAATAGTTGATGGTAGTTTTGGAATGACCACAATCATAGTTCATTAAATGAATGTAAGCATGAATCAAGGAGTATCTTTGCAAAGCATGATGGTGGTCAACATTCAACCATGGTCCACAAGTCAACCATGGTCAACAAGTCAACAAAATCAACCATAACATAATTTTCATTTAATTACTATTATTAATTGATAATCCATAAATCCATTAGGGTTTGGAAAATGATGACTGTCAACTGTGCATACGCACCCGTTCCGAAACCCTAATGAAATACCTCATCCTCCGCCTCAAGCAACTGTGCATACACACCTGCATTCTCGTTCCGAGGAACAAGAATACCGAGATATAAAAGCAACCCCAAAACATATACCAGTATCTGGCTCAAACCAGAGCCTGCCAGTATAATCCGTCCGGACTCCAAACGTGCAAAAGTGCGCGGATGAGAACGAACCCTGCCGCAAAACCATGCGACCTCTACTCTGTTTTGCCCAGAGGCGAATACCCTCTGTGTGGGACTCTAAAGAATCGACACTACGCTGGCAGTGGGTTTAACCACAGACCGCAAGCGGCACTAGCTGTGCGTAACGGTCCCCAGGTAGATGCCGACAAGAAGGCTGACGAGGTGAACCCCATCTGAACTCCTACTGAGTCTGAATGTGACATTCTCCGTACAGTCCGGTCTGTTCGTCTGATACATCGCATGTCGGGCCTAGGGGGCGGTAAAACGTCAGTCCCCCAATAGCGGTACAAGTCGTATCGGAGTGAAGCCTAAAACACCCTGAGATAACACTGGAAGCCTACCAGTATATCTCGCTTGCCCTGGCCAGGGACTACTCGTGTAATGGCTCTCCTAGATACAGCGCGATGTCAACCCCCAATACCGGGAGAGACGAATCCTGTCTAACCGTCACTGCCTCCAAGTGCTTCGGGACTGCACCCAACCACTAGCTGTTTGCACGACTCCTTTGAGCCGTGGTAGGGTAGTAGTCAAAGTACAGTGGGAACACACTCGAGGCGAAGTGTCAGTGTCAAGTCAGCGGACTAAGCTGTACTCATGTCACCTGGGAACTGATAACTGACGATAGGTATAATACCAACCTGTCAGTTCCCGACGAGTCCTGTCCAGTGTACTCGTAACCTAACGAGCACCCGTATACTATCTCCAGTACGACGTACTGATGGCTGTGGGACAGACCATCTCCCACACTGGGATGAGAAGCGCATACGCTAGTCTACTCCGGAGTATCGATGCCCTGTCTCGATATTCCTGCGACTAGGGACCTGTATAAGGATGTGCTTATAGATTACCCAGCCCCCACTAGTGTGACTGCCATCACAACGCTGGTAATCAAGCAAAGATCCTAAGGGCTCCACTAATGCGTATAGGTGATATCGCAAAATAAACACATGTACACATTGAAGTAGAAACAAACCAAGTAGCATACTACTATATTGAGCAAGATTGTTTATACAAGGTGAATATCCCAAGCTTCCATTAAGTAATATACAAACTAGTATGATACAGTAATGGCCTCTAGGGCATATACACTAACAATCTCCCACTTGCACTAAGGCCATGTACTGGCGTATCGAAGACCTATCATCTCGATCAGCCGCTCGAACTGAGTCTGGGGTAGGGCCTTGGTGAATGGATCTGCAGTGTTTTCTTCTGAAGCAACCCTCCGAACCTCGATCTCCTTGCGATCCACGATTTCCCTGATCAGGTGATACCGCCTCAAGATGTGCCTGGATCTCTGATGGGACCTGGGTTCCTTCGCTAAAGCTATAGCCCCGTTGTTGTCGCAATACAGAGGTATTGGGTCAACAATGGACGGAACCACCTGAAGTTCTTTCAAGAACTTACTTATCCAGACAGCTTCTTTTGCGGCATCAGATGCAGCGATGTATTCCGCTTCCATCGTCGAGTCTGCAACGGTTTCCTGTTTGGAACTCTTCCAACACACCGCCCCTCCATTGAGGGTAAAGACAAAACCCGACATGGACTTGGAATCATCCTTGTCACTCTGGAAGCTGGAGTCAGGAAAGGCCTCAATCTGGAGGTCTTTTCCGCCATACACCAAGAACATCTCCTTAGTCCTTCTCAGGTACTTGAGAATGTTCTTTACCGCTATCCAGTGTTTCTCCCCAGGGTTTGACTGATACCGGCTTACCACACTTAGTGCATAAGCTACATCCGGTCTGGTACACAACATCGCATACATTATAGAGCCTACCGCCGAAGCGTAGGGTATAATAGACATGCGATCCCTCTCCAAATCAGTCTTGGGAGACATCTCTTTAGAGAGGGTGATCCCGTGACAAGCCGGTAGGTTACCGCGCTTGGAATCTTCCATACTGAATCTTTTCAGTATAGTGTCGATGTACCTGGACTGTGAAAGTCCTAATATCCTCTTGGATCTATCACGATGGATCCGGATCCCCGGGATGTATGAGGCATCACCCAGGTCTTTCATGGAGAACCTGTGTGACAAGAACCCCTTGACAGATTGTAGCATAGGAATGTCATTTCCTATTAAGAGAATGTCATCCACGTATAAAACGAGGAATACTACAGTTCTCGCTACAAATCTACTATAGATGCATGGTTCATCTGGATTTTTGATAAAGTCAAATTCCTTGACCGTCTCATCAAAACAGATGTTCCAACTCCGCGATGCCTGCTTTAGTCCATAGATGGACTTAAGCAACTTGCACACCTTTCCGCTGCTCCCACTCTGAATGAAACCCTCTGGCTGATCCATATAGACACACTCCTCTAAATTTCCATTTAGAAAAGCGGTTTTTACGTCCATCTGCCAAATCTCATAATCGTGGAAGGCAGCAATGGCAAGAAGGATCCGAATGGATTTCAGCATAGCCACTGGAGAAAAGGTTTCGTCATAGTCCAAGCCAGTTCTTTGACGGAAACCCTTTGCTACAAGTCTAGCTTTATAGGTCTCAACCTGTCCATCTACACCAATCTTCCTTTTGAAGATCCACTTGCATCCTACGGGTTTTACCCCGTCTGGAGCAATGTCCAACGTCCATACTTTGTTGGTGTACATGGACTCCATTTCGGTCCGCATTGCATCCAGCTATTTTACCGAGTCAACGCTCTGAACGGCCTGTGGGAAGCTAGTAGGCTCATCATAATCTATGACGCAATCCTCTCTATCCCCGTCTATGAGAAAACCGTAGTATCTCTCGGGCGGATGAGACTGCCTACTACTTCTGCGGAGCGGCGTAGGAATGTCCTGTTCATTTGAACCCTCTGGTTCCACTAAGCTTTCAGTAATAGCCCGTGGTTCTGGAATTTCTTCCAGTTCTACTGTGCTCCCACTTATCTGGTTTTCCAAAAACTCAGTTTCCAAGAAGTAGGCATGACGAGAAACAAGAACTTTTTGTTCCTCTTCACAGTAGAAGAAATATCCCTTGGAGTTCTTTGGATATCCCACGAACTTACACTGTACTGAGCGTGCCTCGAGCTTGTCCGTATGCTGCTTTTTAACAAAAGCTGGACATCCCCAAGTCTTAATATGACTGAGATGGGGCCTCTTCCCACACCACATCTCATATGGTGTAGTAGGCACAGTTTTAGTAGGAACTCGGTTCAATAGGTACGTAGCTGATTCTAGTGCATACCCCCAGAATGATCGCGGTAACTCAGCGTTACTCATCATGGACCGTACCATATCCAATAGGGTTCGGTTCCGTCTCTCCGATACACCGTTGTGTTGCGGAGTGTATGGAGGAGTAAGCTGAGAGAGAATCCCGTTCTCTTTTAAATAATTCAGGAACTCGGCACTTAAGTATTCTCCACCTCGATCCGATCTTAGAATCTTGATACTTTTGCCGGTTTGTTTTTCCACTTCATTCTTAAATTCCTGGAATTTTTCAAAAGCTTCGGACTTATGTTTCATTAAGAAGACATAACCGTATCTTGAAAAATCATCCGTAAAAGTAATGAAGTAAGAATAACCGCTTCGCGCATGTGTAGACATTGGACCGCACACGTCGCTGTGTACGAGTCCCAAGAGCTCGCTTGCTCTTACTCCGTGTCCAGTGAACTGAGTCTTTGTCATCTTTCCTTTGAGACAGGATTGACAAGTGGCATATGATTGATATTCGAACGGATCCAAATATCCTTCTGTATGTAACTTAGTCAACCTTTTCTCATTGATGTGACCCAGTCTACAATGCCATAAGAAAGTCTGATTGATATCTGGAGACTTTCTTTTGTGTGTATTCTGGACATTGAAAATCTGTGGTTGGTTTAATATGTATATACCATTGCTCAGTGTACCTGACCCAATCAGAACTTGATTAAGGTGAATGTTTACAACATTACTTACAAACGCAAATTCATAACCTTCTTTAGAAACCAAAGATACAGAAATGATATTACAAGTTGCGTTGGGTACAAAAAAGCAATTACGCAAAACCAAAACATGCCCATCTGACATTCCCAGGTGATAGTCCCCCACGGCTTTAGCATCCATGCTAGCTCCGTTCGAAACTCTGAGGGTCATGTCACCTGCCTTCAAAACCCTACGGTTTCTCAACGCCTGCAAAGAATTACAGATATGAGATCCTGATCCGGTATCCAATACCCAGGAAGTAGAGTTTATAGAAAGACAGTTTTCAATAACATACATACCTGAAGCTGAAGCCGCAACCTGCTTCAGTTCCTGTGTCCTGGCTTTCCAAGCCCTGCAATCTTTCTTCCAGTGTCCACTCTTATGACAATAGAAGCACTCTTCCTTTCCAACAAGCTTCCCCGCAATCTTTGTTGCCTTTTCCTTTCCCTTCGTACCCACTTTACTAACACCGCTTCTTGGTTTGGCGGGGGCTTTCTTCCTCTTTCCCTTGGCTTTCGCCTTGGACCTAAAGGAAGAAGATCCTCCTACAAACAAAGCGGGTGTTTCCCTACCCTTCTGTAGGGTGCCCTCTGCGCTCCTCAGCAGGTTGAGGAGTTCTGAAAGTTCAACTTCCTTTTCTTGTAAGTTGAAGTTCAGTATAAACTGGGCGTAAGTGGATGGAAGGGACTGGAGAATTAAATCCGTATAGAGTTCACTGTCCAACGTGGTCCCAAGTTCCGCGAGCTCCTCAGTGTAGCCAATCATCTTAAGCACGTGGTCCGCTACCGATGATCCGACGGCCAACTTTGTCGAAAATAACTTCTTCGACACTTCGTATCTTGCGATACGAGACTGCTCTCTATACAGTTCTTTTGTATGGAGAAATATGGACTCGAGGTCCATATTCTCATGCCTCCTCTGATGTTCGTTGTCCATAGAGGCAAGCACGAGGCACCTGGCCTTCGCGCAATCAATCTCCCAAGTCTTACGGATTTCCTTATCCGCGACGCTGGAGGTGGGACCTGGGACGGGGGGAGCTTTGGTGGTAAGAAGATACCCCAGCTTGTCGTAAGTGATTGCCAATTTGACATTCCTGAGCCAATCTTTGTAGTTTGGCCCTGTCAGTATGTTTTTATCTAGAAGTAACTTAAGTCCAGTCATTTCGAATTTGGTCGCTGCAGGGGGGAGAGAAGAAACACTTTAGCACGATGCTCTTGCAAGTTTAGAATGGTTTTTAATTTGTCTAAACAGGATGGCTTCCACTGTCTCTCGAATCCCTCCTCAAACCATAAAGGAAGAATTAGCCGGGATCAAAACCACCGTACAATACTTGCTTAACCGTTCAGCCAGGCCAGTGTCGGTACTTCGAGGGAGGTTTTCCAACGCTTTCGCGAAGTTCCTTAATTTAAGAACCTCTTTTCCCTGGGGGCGTAGCCCCGCTAACACCTTTCTAGGCACCTACTAGGTTTATAGCATTGATCGTTTAGTAAGAAATTTCCCGAGGAGTAGCATATACTCACAGTAGGATCGGGATCCAAATATCATCGCGTGACGAAAATGAAGGAATCCTACCATAATCATCACACTCCAAATGGTATGCAAATCTAGCAAGTTTCAGTACTTATGAAACTCCCGATGTGGATTTTTGCCCCATGCTCTTATGATCTTGACTTTGGCCAACAAATCATAAGTCACATGTCAAGTTCTTCCCGTCGTTCTCCAGGTTAATTTGAATCCACCCGTACATACCCTTGACTTTGGCCAACAAGGCAGTACGACTGTTCCAAATCAACGCATCTATCTATGCTGCACATGAATATCCAATAGCTACCAATCACTATGCCTTGACTTTGGCCAACAAACACAGCTTGAATACTATTGACTATTTATGTGAAACGACGGAGGGCTACGAATGGTTTTGGTAAAACCGTGAACGTAGTGAACTTGATATAATCGATGGAACGAGATAGATTTTAGAAGGAGTGGCTCAAGCTCCGCATTTAAAAGTTAGTTTTGAAAAGAACCGAGTGGTTTTTCGAAAGTGTTCCAACGACTTTAACTAGGTTTATTATCTTGCATTAGTTCTTTTAATGCGTGATATTCTTGCATTAGTTCTTTTAATGCGTCCCATCATTTAATCCTACCATTGCAGAAAACAACCAAAATATGACGTACGCTTATGCCATTCGCATTCGCCACGGGGTCCCGTCATCACTCGTTAGGTTACTTAACTAACGACAGAGCGGGGGCTGGGCTAGCGCGGCTGTAAAACATAAGCAACGCCTAAATAGAAAGCAATGATAGACATTACAGATCACAGATGAATACATTGGATATACTAGCAATCCGCAATCCTTTCGAGCCTGCAACGAAAAGCGGATTACATGGTCGCGGTGAATAGCCAAATACCCCACCCAAGACCCCTACGGGTGTGGCAAACTACCTGCCAAGTACTTGGCAGTTTGTGCACCCCTCCATGGGTCTATCCTAGGAGCAAAAACAGTAAAAAGAATTATACAATGACGGCTACAACCCCGACCCGGTTGTGCGGCCATACAAATAATAATATTACATCAATTTACATTTACAAATGAATGGAAGAAAAACAAAAAGCTCATCTCACATCCACCCCGGCTATTCACCCGCGACAGTCCAACAGATTCATATACACAATCCAATATCAAACACAGATCATGTATAACCCCGACCAATCGACTTATAGCGATTAGCCGACGTTCAATACATGTAAACATCACAGATATAACCAACATAGTCAAAGTGCAGTGAAGTTCGGAAAAAAAATACGGAATTATAGGACCCCAAAAGTAAATTTCTGTTCTGGAAAATCTGGGCACATATAATATATCTTAAAAATCCCAAAACCAACACAGAGACACACTGCACGAAAAACGATGACGAGAGGACAACAAACGGCGGCGGTTCCGCGGCAAATACCTACCTCATGCCGCGGAACCGCGGCGGTTTGAATGAATCAGGGGATCGTTTTTCTTGGGTGTTCACACAAAACCCTGAGCCGAATTTAGGTGTATAACAAATCTTGTTTTGACCAGAAAAAATTTTAACAGAAACTTAGGGTTTTGGTTTTTCCGGTTTTGCGATTTTTCGTTTCCGAACTTCGTTACACTTCACTACCAAGCTAGTTTAAGTTTAGTTAGGCTCTGATACCACTGTAAGTCCACGTTGCGACCCCCGGTTCTTACGGGGAGGCGGAAACGGTATAAAAATCAAATTTTGGCGCATGGGGCAACATGGACTAAACAAAGTCGGGATCTTTTCTAAACTAAACTAGCTAACATGCAAAGGAGAGTTAGGATAGATGGTTATACCTAAACTTGAACTCCTTCTTCTTCAAACTTTTGTAGAGGTTGATGGTTCTTTCCTCGTCGCCTTCTTCCGTCGAAGATGGATCCACCTGAGGGTTCAACCTTCGGGCTCTTCCTCGAACTTTGAGTGAACTAGGATCTCCGGCTTGCTAAACCTTGAACCCTAGAGAGAGTAGAGAGTATCTATGGAGTGCTTTCTTTTCAAGGTGATGGATTCTCAACACATGAGAAGGAATCACCTTGAGCTTGAGGAAGAAGAAGATGAAATGAGGAGAGAGAGAGGTTATGAAAGAATGAGCTCTCTATTTTCTTTTTGCAACCATATCAAAAGAAAAAGAATTATCTAATTAGTAATAATAATTTAAATGAGAATAGTTGATGGTAGTTTTGGAATGACCACTATCATGCTTCATTAAATGAATGTAAGCATGAATCAAGGAGTATCTTTGCAAAGCATGATGGTGGTCAACATTCAATCATGGTCAACAAGTCAACCATGGTCAACAAGTCAACAAAATCAACCATAACATAATTTTCATTTAATTACTATTATTAATTGATAATCCATAAATCCATTAGGGTTTGGAAAATGATGACTGTCAACTGTGCATACGCACCCGTTCCGAAACCCTAATGAAATACCTCATCCTCCGCCTCAAGCAACTGTGCATACACACCTGCATTCTCGTTCCGAGGAACAAGAATACCGAGATATAAAAGCAACCCCAAAACATATACCAGTATCTGGCTCAAACCAGAGCCTGCCAGTATAATCCGTCCGGACTCCAAACGTGCAAAAGTGCGCGGATGAGAACGAACCCTGCCGCAAAACCATGCGACCTCTACTCTGTTTTGCCCAGAGGCGAATACCCTCTGTGTGGGACTCTAAAGACTCGACACTACGCTGGCAGTGGGTTTAACCACAGACCGCAAGCGGCACTAGCTGTGCGTAACGGTCCCCAGGTAGATGCCGACAAGAAGGCTGACGAGGTGAACCCCATCTGAACTCCTACTGAGTCTGAATGTGACATTCTCCGTACAGTTCGGTCTGTTCGTCTGATACATCGCATGTCGGGCCTAGGGGGCGGTAAAACGTCAGTCCCCCAATAGCGGTACAAGTCGTGTCGGAGTGAAGCCCAAAACACCCTGAGATAACACTGGAAGCCTACCAGTATATCTCGCTTGCCCTGGCCAGGGACTACTCGTGTAATGGCTCTCCTAGACACAGCGCGATGTCAACCCCTAATACCGGGAGAGACGAATCCTGTCTAACCGTCACTGCCTCCAAGTGCTTCGGGACTGCACCCAACCACTACCTGTTTGCACGACTCCTTTAAGCCGTGGTAGGGTAGTAGTCAAAGTACAGTGGGAACACACTCGAGGCGAAGTGTCAGTGTCAAGTCAGCGGACTAAGCTGTACTCATGTCACCTGGGAACTGATAACTGACGATAGGTATAATACCAACCTGTCAGTTCCCGACGAGTCCTGTCCAGTGTACTCATAACCTAACGAGCACCCGTATACTATCTCCAGTACGACGTACTGATGGCTGTGGGACAGACCATCTCCCACACTGGGATGAGAAGCGCATACGCTAGTCTACTCCGGAGTATCGATGCCCTGTCTCGATAGTCCTGCGACTAGGGACCTGTATAAGGATGTGCTTATAGATTACCCAGCCCCCACTAGTGTGACTGCCATCACAACGCTGGTAATCAAGCAAAGATCCTAAGGGCTCCACTAATGCGTATAGGTGATATCGCAAAATAAACACATGTACACATTGAAGTAGAAACAAACCAAGTAGCATACTACTATATTGAGCAAGATTGTTTATACAAGGTGAATATCCCAAGCTTCCATTAAGTAATATACAAACTAGTATGATACAGTAATGGCCTCTAGGGCATATACACTAACACACAAGAGGAATAGTTCAGAAATGAACGAATCCTTCTTGAGGCATTGTAGACTAGGTCAGATCAATGCGACCCGACTGGCTAGAGTTACATAAAGATGCATATTTAAATTAGTTTGAACTTACATCTTGTGAAACTCGCCAGTCATGTCACAAAGATAAGATGACCACAGCTCTGTTTATTGGAAACAGAGAAAGAGTTAGTGAACTCTTGGGATGATACATGTTGATGTATGTAAGGTCCCCTGTCTACACATGCCAGGACTGGTTCTTTATACTTCATTACGTTATCTGATGATCTCTTTCGAGTTTCAGACCTATGTTCCTGTTGAAACACAAGTCCGAACCTTTTGAGATATTCACAGAATATAAGTTAGAAGTAGAGAACCAAAATAAGGGTATAAGTATTATGTCATTTGATGTGATCAAGGAGGAGAATACTTGAGCACGGAATTCCTGGATTGTTCTAAAGGAGAATGAGATTCTCTCTCAGCATTACTCCTCCGGATACACCATTGAACGATGGTATATCGGGGCGGAGCAATCACACCCTATATGTTAAGGTGTGCTCTATGATGAGTACTACTGAGTTACCTATTTCCTTTAGGGAGTTATGCACTTATGAAGTTGCATACCTATTGAATAGGGTTCCAATCAAATCAGTTGCCTACCGCTTCATATGTGATATGGAAAGGGAAGAGCCCATATCTTAAGTCTCTTAAGATTTGGGGTTGTCCGGCCTAGGTTTAAAAGCAAGATCTGGATAAGCTCGAGGCAATGTCAGTTATGTAGAACTGGAAATGTTCCAGCTATACAAACTACAGCAGATGATTTGGTAGAACTAAAGGATTCGATAGTAACCAACGAACCTCAGCCTCTCCGCCGATCTAGTAGGGTTCCTCATCCGCCTGAGAGATACCTCAGTTTCTCGATGACAGTGGGAGCAAGGATTGCATCATGAGATGATGACCCAACTAGTTTCGAGCAGGCCATCGAGAGTAGGGACTCTGAAAGAATGGCTGGATGCTTAGCGATCTGAAATGGAATCCATGTACACCAGCAAAGTATGGACTTTAGCTGCTATATCTGAAGGGTTAAATCCCCATCAGGAGCAAGTATATCTTGAGAAGATTACTTGGTGTAGATGGAAAAGTTGAGACTTTCAAAGCTAGACTTGTTAAAGGTTTTCGTCATCGACCAGGCGTGGATAATGATGAAACCTTTTTCCAGTAGCTATGCTTAAGTCTATCCAGATCCTACTTACCACGGCTACATACCATGACTACGATATCTGGCGGTTGGGTGCCATGACTGTTTTTTTAAATACTGATTTAGAAGAGAACGTCTATAAGAACACAGCCAGAGGTCTTCGTAAAATAGTGGGAGCAGCGGAAACGTGTGCAAGTTGCTTTACATAATGAAGCAGGCATCGCGGAGTTGGAACGTCTGTTTTGATGTGATAGTCAAAGTGTTTGACTTCATCAAAATGGTAGACGAACCTTGTATATACAAAAGGGTAGTAGAGAGTAAGGTGGTCATCTTCGTATTGTACGTAGACAACATACTCTTGATAGGAAAAGAGTTTCCTATACTACGATCGATCAATCTCCTATTATCACAAGGATTCTCCAAATAGGATAAAGATGATACCTCCTAAATCCTGAGATTTGGACCTATGAGATAGATCTAAAGGGATATTAGGGTTCCCACTAGGTATAGTGAGATTGTATCAATCGATCCTGGGGAGAATCACTGGAAGTGTTCCAGGGTGATAAAGACGACTGAATGTCAGTCACAGGCACTGTCTTTACCCTCAGTAAAGGGACGGTATGTTGGAAGAGTTCCAAGCTAGATACCGTGGCAAACTAGACGATAAAGGCTGGTAACATCGCTATTGAAGATACTACCAAAGAGGAAGTTTGGGTGTATATTGGTTCATAAGATGAACTAGGTTCCTGCCATTGTATGACAATGGAAGTGTGGCTTTGGCCCTGGAACCCTGGTCCCATCAGTGACCCAGACAAATTCTGATGCAGCATCACCTGATCATGGAGATAGTTGATCTCCAGGGTGATCGAGGTTAAGAGAGAAGACTCAGAAGACAACATGGCGGATCCACTCACGAAGGCCTTTTTCCCAAAGAGAAACTTTTAGGGGATGGTTGAGTATGTGATACTGCAACCACTGCTACAGATGGCCCTAGTGCAAGTGGGAGATTGTTAGTTATATGTATGCCCTAGAGGCCATTACTGTACATTGGATGTATATTGTAGTGGATGCTGGGACATATATAGGAAGGACTTTCTTGCTCGACATGATAGTACGCTATCTGGTTGCACTTTATCTTAACATGTATACTTTCTGTCTCTCTGATTACATGTTGATAAAGCCCTTAGGATGTGTACTCGACTTCCAGGACTATTGTTGGAGATAGTGCCCTCAGAGTCAATTATTAGGTCACAGGTACGTGATTGCAATGATTGATGGAGGACCTATCCCGGTAGGACAGTCTTACTCGAGATGATAGTATACTATCTGGTTTACCTTTATCATCGTGTACTGTTTTAGGTGACCTGACAAGTTGCTATTACACGTTGATAGAGCCCCTAGGATTCTTGCTTGACCACCAGCAGTATGAGGGCAATCATATAAGTGGGAGCTGGGGTCTATAAGCATATCCTTAAATGGTCCCTAGTCGTGTGAGTTTCGAGACAGGGCATCGATACTCCAGAGTAGACTAGTGTATACAGTCGAGACCCCGACAAGGGGCGGTGGCCGGTCTCACAAGCCACTGGTGTCAGTTGGATCACCTAAGATGTATACAGGTGCTCATTGGGTTATGAGTACACCGGACAGGACTCGCCGGGAACATGCTAGTTGGTCATATACCAGACGTCAGATGACAGTTCCCTGGTGACATGTGTGCAGGTTAGTTCATCGACCTGGGGATCGTCATTTGTCTCGTGTGAGTTCCCACTGTACTTTGATTTCTACCCTACCACGGCTCAAATGAGTCGTGCAAACAGGTTTTAGTTGGGTACAGTCCCGAGCCACATGGAGGCAGTGAGCGTATCTTCAGGGGTTCGTCTCTCCCGGTATTGGGGGTGAGGTCGCGCTGTGTCTAGGAGAGCCATTACACGAAGTCCTTGGCCAAGGCAGGAGATTTACTGGTAGGTATTCCAGTAGTATCTCAGGGTGTTCTGGGCTACACTCCGACACGACTTGTACCGCTTTTGGGGGTCTGACTTTTACCAACCCCCTAGGCCCGCCATGCGATACTCATAGACGAACGGACCGGACTGTACGGATATTGTCACTGACAGGCTCAGTAGGGTTGTCAGGCTGAGTTCGCTCACAGACATCCCTTTTAGTCAGTACCTGGTAGCCCGTTACGTATTGGCTTATACCTCTGACGTGCTAGTGGTTAAATCCACAACCAAGGTGTTGATGAGTCTTTAGAGTCCCCTACATTCTGTTACTCAGCTTTCGGGCGAAAAGTTGTAGAGGCCGTATGGAGATATGGCAAGGTCCGATCAGATACGTGCGGTATTGCACGAATCAGGATTGGACAGTTTATACTATAGGCCGTATGGATATATGGCAGGGTTCGATCAGATACGTGCGGTATTGCACGGATCAGGATCGAACGGATAATACTAGCCGGCTTTGGTTTAAGCCGGATCCTAGTATAGTACAGTGTAGATTTTGTCTCATTGCATTTGTATTTCGGTCGGAATACAAATGCGAGTGTGTATGCACAGTATCGGGGTTTTCCTGTAATTTATTACGGGACCAGTTTTCTGGAGTTGCCAGTTTTGCTTTTCGTTTCGGCCGATTTCCTTTGTATCGTTCATTGGCCGAAGATTAGTGGAGGAGGGCTTATTTGCATTGTTGCAAATAGGCATTTGTGGAGGGTGTTCTTTGCATATATTTGTATCATGATGGTTTCATGATGGAGCCCATCCTTTGACTCTTTCTTTTCCATCATGGCTTGACTTTGTAAACAATCATGGTTGTTGATGATTGTTGGTTGAGTATTGGTTTTGGGAGTGATCATTGTTTCTCATCATCACTTGCTTTTCAACCACCTCTTTGTCTTGACTCTCTCTCTCTTGTATGAGATGAGAATGGCTCCCATTTTCTTTGAGACACTCCCACACTCTCATTCTCTCCACTCACCAAGTCATGGCCGGCCTTGCTCTTGATGGGGGCTGTCCAAAATTCTAGTGTAGGGATTTACACTGTTTTGGCTTGGCAAAAATCATATTAGCTCCTCCTCCAAAAGCTTGTATCAATTGCTCCACCATATGGCAATTCCTACGACCCCAAAATGAGACACAAGTCCTACACAATATTCTACAGCACATCTTGGGCACGTCGACTAGCCAGCTTCGTGCCCGAGTTGCCTCGACATTGAGGTGGGAGCCCGTAAAAGAAGTAGGCGATGTGGTGCACTTCCGGCGACGAGGTGGAGATAGGACATTCCGCGGGAGATCGGGACGACGACGAGAAGACCGGAGGACTTGGATCAGTCGGTATATCTCTCTTCCCTTTCTTATAGTTAGCTAGGACTAATTAATGGTTCGATCCGGGTATTAGTGCGCGGCGGTTTGCCAGTTCAAGAAAATTTAAAGTTTATCACCGCTTCCGCATTTGGCCGTCGGATTGACGGCCGGGACGCCGCCGTGCACTTACAGTGGTATCAGAGCCTCGCCATTAACTTAGTCTAGCTTTGTTTATTGTGTTTTGCATTTCCGATCGACCAAAATTCCAAAATCTACATTTTTGTTCACATCAGTTTTCTGTTGAAATTTTTTGGTGTCGAAAATTTTTTCAGGTTACAGAAAAGTGATGTACTGGAAAATCTAAGAGTTCTGTGAAAATTCGATGACGTAACTCCACTGTAGGAGCGCGGAACCGCGGCCAAACACCCTCTTGGGCCGCGGTTCTGCCGCACTACTTTGGGTTTGCTGCACCAATTTTTTACAGAGGCTTTCTGGGGTGAAAAGTGAGGTTTTGGAATATTAAAATTGGGCCCAGAATTTCTGTGAGTGCTACAGTATTGCTTGGGGGCCCACTTGTTAATTTTTGATCAATCGGATATTTTAAACACAGTATTTCACAGTATTTACATTATATCTGCGACCGTGAATGTCACTCGATCGGTAAATCTGGTCTAACTGCTATAGCCCGGTTAGACGGATTTGCGAACGTGACTTTCACGTTGATGTTCTGTTTTTGCTGTGATGTTGCGGATCGGTCGTGGGGGATAGCCTGGATACAATGCTAGTACAGTTGTGGTTGTATTATGTACATTTGATATTGCGGGGCGAGCGTCCGACATGTGGACTGCCGTCACTGCCTGATTGTATTATTATTTTGGGACACGGCCAGGTTGCGGTCGTTGTATCCGTTGTATGTATATTTTACTTTCTGTACTAGGATTGCCCCGCGGAGGGGTGCACGGATAGCCGAATTCTAGAGGGCAACAAGCCCGCATCTCATGGCATTGAGACGGAGGGGGCTTCACTCTAGGATTGACGGGATATTCGCCGCACTCGTAGGGGGTACAGGTTGACCCAGGAGGGGTGCCCGAGTTACCGGATTCCGTGAAGTGCTGGGTGGTCCATTCACGGTGCTGAAGGGGGCTGCCTCGCTTCAGGTTTTGGCGGGTAACTTGCCGTGCCCGTAGGGGTCTAGGATTACATTGCGCAGGCTATCCACACGACCAGGGGAACGTCGGGTTTCAGTAGTGGCTCTGTGAAACCCGGGGATCCCAGATATCTGTATTGTTTCTGTGATGCTGTTCATTCTCTGTGATGTTGCATTTTATCACGCCTTGAGCGAATAAAATATATTGGTATATATATTAGTAAATGTTGTATATGTTTTGCATCCGCGCTAGTCCAGTCCCCGCTCTGTCGTTAGTTAGCTAACCTAACGGGTAATGACGGGACCCAGTGGCGAATGCGGATGGCATATACGTACATCAGTATATTTTCGTTCTTTTTGGTGTGATCAATTGATGGGACTGCGTTGATTCGGATCAATGCAAGTTAAAACAAACCTAATCTGATGCTGTTGGAACACTTTTCAAAAAGCTGTTATTGCAAGGACGTTCACTTTTGTTTTGCATCGTGGTATTCAGTTGGAATATCCTGCTCCTCAGTCGACGAGGCAAGGGCCGAGATCCCTTCACCGGGAGTGACCCCTTGGACAAAAAGTTTGCGTCAGGGCATTAACTTCACTATAGCCGATTACTTTTGCTTTGCACCGTGGTATTCAGTTGGAATATCCTGCACCTCATTCTACGGGGAAAGAGCCGAGATCCCTTCACCGGGAGTGACCTCTTTAGCAAAGGTTTTCGTCACTATATTTTTAAAAGCTATCCGTTCCTTCAGCGATATCAAGTTCTTTACGTTAAAGGTTTTCGCCAGAAACCATTCGTAGCCCTCCGTCGTTTCATATGGGTAGTCAATAGTATTCAAGCTGTGTTTGTTGGCCAAAGTCAAGGCACAGTGTTTGGTAGCTGTTGGTTATTCATATGCAGCATAGATAGATGCGTTGGTTTGAAACAGTCGTATAGCCTTGTTGGCCAAAGTCAAGGGCTTGTGCGGGTGGATTCGAATCAACCTGGAGAATGACGGGTAGAACTTGACATGTGACTTATGATTTGTTGGCCAAAGTCAAGGTCATAAGAGCATGGGGCAGAAATCTCATCGGGAGTTTCAAAAGAACTGAAACTTGCCAGATATGCGCATACCTTCTGGAGTGTGATACCGTGAGCGGATTCCGTCACGTTGTCATGCGATGAGAGTTGGATCCCGATTCCTACTGATGAGTTAGTTTACTCCTCGGGTGACCCCGACTAATTCTTCTTTCAGGTTTGGAGGAGAGTTTGAGGTACAGTGGGAGGATTCCAGATTAGATAAATTGGTAACCATTCTGATCTAGGTTAGAGTGCACGCTGAGTGTTTCTTTTCTCTCTCTCTTCGGCAACGACCATTGACCCGACCCTAAGACTATGACTCAATGACTAAGTTAACCGAACCTTCTTAAACACTGGCTTTTGGATTGTCAGAGTTACAAACCTCATTGCCACTCCTACTTTTACCCTTTTCTCCAGGACACCCCGTATTATTACGAACGTCCACTTCCATTGGACAAAACCATCGTATGGTTAGATACGAACTCGAAAGAATTTATTCGAGGATGGTTTCCGGTTCTGGAGGAAACGGATAGGACTATTCAGTTGTCTTTTCCTTTTACTTTCTCTCAGGTTGCGAGTACTCCTTAGTTTAGGAGATAGTACACCTATTACGCAAATTGGATAGTCTTCTTCCAAACCTTAGGCTGGTGCCGAACGGTAGGGAATGAAGAAAACCAATTAGCATAATGATGGTGTGCAGAAGGTATTAAGTTAAGACAAAGCAAGGGATTAGTAAGAGGGCAAAGTAAATTACAACAGATATTCACGACCAAACCAAGTATTCCTTCGCCAATCCTAAATCACCTTTGTATTTCTCCAGAACACTCCGTATCACTACGAAGATCCACAGTTTATTGGATACTCCATCGTATGGTTATATACGAACTCGAAAGGAACTTGTTCCAGTTCGGGGATGGATTCTGGTTCAGGAGAAATAGGAATAAGGTTTATTCAAGTGTCTTTTATCTTCACCTTCTCTCGCATTGCGAGTGCTCCTAGGATTAGGACAGTACACCCATTATGCTTATTGGATAGTCTTCTTCCAAACCATAGGCGGGTGCCGAACGGTAGGGAAGGAAGAAAACCATTTGGCCTAAAGGGGTGTGCAGAAGGTAATGACTAAAGACATATGAAGGGATTTGGAGAGGTGGCAAAGAATTATACGGTTACAATCGTGAATCTGGAAGAAGCATTACTAGGAATACCAGGATACCCCATCGAAACATTTCAATGTTTCAGTTTCACTGTGTAATGTTAAAAGAAAACTGATTTCCCGATTAGACACTTGCTCCAGGGTATGTATTTACCAAGTATGGTTCTCACATCTGTATGGTTTTACAGATGATGAGTGGGAGTAAGTTATTGGGAATTGGATGATCATCCTCATTATATCGGGATTCGTTGTAATCGGTGATATTTGAGGAAATCACCTGGGCTGTTTGCCGGTCGGCAAATATTTGGTTTTGAATATCCGTTTTTATGCACCAATTTCAAATTGATATATCTGTACGTCTATTTTCATAGAGTGAGATATACCTTTCTGAAATTATGTCTACGACATTTACCTATATCAGTGGATGGTTAGGTAAGGAGCATTAAACAGCGGTGTAATTCTTCTTAACCATAAGTACAGTTTTCAACCTACGACACACAGTGAATGAGTTATCAGACTCAAGGGACTTATACAGAGTATTGTATGTTGTCCAGGGTCCATCAGGACAGAGGGGTAGGTCCTCGTACTATATTCGGTTTACTTATGACTTCTCTAGTTTTTAGACAGGTGTTTCGTGGAAACACAGGGTCCGAATTTTGAGAAGTTATAGGTATTTGAATAGAGTAGAGAACCAGGTATAGCAAGTATCGGGATTCTTCAAAGTGATCGAAGATGTAGATACTTGTGCATGGTATTCAGTCGAGAGTAATGATAAAGAGATTTTGCTTCTCTTTCAGGTTATTCATAATTGGAAGCGTTCCTAAGTTGAGTAACGCTGATCGGCCTCCTTCCATTTAGTTGACATGCACTGGAGACAGCTGCATGATTTGGATCTGGTTCAATTAAATCAGTGCCTCTGTTTCTATATTGGATATAGAACAGTTCATATCTTAACGATGTTAAGGTACGGGGAGTTGTCCGGTTTATGATTAAAACCAGACACTGGACAACTCAAGGCACGTTTCTGTAATGGCTGTTTGTGGGTTGACCCAGGCTATGACGAGGGTTGATTTTCTACCATCTGGATGAACAATAGCGATATTGTTCTAGACTCGCCACAGTTTTATTAAAAAATGGATTTTTTCAGAAAAACAGTAGTGGGAGTATGGTAGAACTGGAAGTGATTCCAGAACCACAAACGATTACTGAAGATTTGATAGGAACCTAAAAATTCAATCTGGCTTGACATTCCATTGGCCACTCCGCAGATAAGGTGGGTAACTTCAGGCACCCGAGAGGTACTACGGTAGCCTCAAGGACGGTGACAGGGAAGTTCTTGTTTACCCAGACTTACCATTGCTGTTATTCCAGACTGTGAGACCCGGCAGGAGGATGAGTATAGCGTCTTTCTAAACTAGTTTTAGAAATGTACATGTATATGACTCTGCCAGAGGGTTGTCATAGTCAGTGGGAGCAGCGGAAGCATTGGTGGATAGGTAGCTTATGTCTATTTATAGACTGAAGCACCAGTAGCAGAGATAGATCATCTATTTCTGACGTGACAGTCATAGGTTTGACTTCATCAGAATAGGGGATGGATCTGTTGAGAAGGTAGTAGGGTGTGATATCCTGGTATTTGGATGACATACACAGAATAGGAAAAGAAACTCCTATACTACGATCGGTTATACTTTGGTTGTCACACGGTGGTTTCTCCACACAGGACTTGGATATTATATCAAACATACTGGTTACTAGATCTATGGTTTTAGATCTAGGTTTGGGTGGTTTCCCAATCAGGGTACTTTGACAGCATTCTAAGGGTATTTAGAATGGACGACTCCTGGCACGGTAGTGTACCTGCAGGTAATGGAGTCACCCTCTCTAAAGGTGTCTTACAGACTAAAGGGGAGAGGGATGTGCATGATTGGTAGATCACTTGCTCAGGCAATTGAGTCAATCATGAGATGTCAAGTACCACACCAGACATTGTTCTTGCACTAGATGCAATAAGCTGACATTAATCCAATCCTGGAGAAACGGTCGGAAGCAGTTTTAGAACATAAGTGGATGTTCTAGGGATATGATAATGACAGCCTCATTCGGGAAACAGTTATCATTCCAGGCTTCCAAGGTGACATGGACGACAAGGAGGTTGTCAGAGCTATAGTTTTCCTTCTGATGAGGGGCAGTATTTTGGACAGGTGGTCCAAGGCAATACTGAGGGTGGCATGGCGCAGGATACTGATTAAGTTCAGTTGACGATACAGTCTAAGAAGTTTGGATTTGGAGTTCATTTATGAGCTATGTCCCATCAGACATCCAGACACATTCTAAGACAGGTATTGCTCATTTCGGGAGATGGGTTTTCTCCGCGAACTTGAGATATAGAGAGACATAGAAAGAAACAACAAAGCGGATCCACTCACTAAGGCTATTCCTCGAACGCAATAGTTTCGCAAACGAGCTTTGTGAGACTGACTAGTAGAGGAGTTGGGTGTTCGGTATCACACGGGCTGTGAGTATGCGACATCGCAATAATTAGCCTTGAGTGCAAGTGGGAGATTGTTGGAGATAGTGCCCTCAGAGTCAATTATTAGGTCACAGGTACGTGATTGCAATGATTGATGGAGGACCTATCCCGGTAGGACAGTCTTACTCGAGATGATAGTATGCTATCTGGTTTACCTTTATTATCGTGTACTGTTTTAGGTGACCTGACAAGTTGCTATTACACGTTGATAGAGCCCCTAGGATTCTTGCTTGACCACCAGCAGTATGAGGGCGATCATATAAGTGGGAGCTGGGGTCTATAAGCATATCCTTAAATGGTCCCTAGTCGTGTGAGTTTCGAGACAGGGCATCGATACTCCAGAGTAGACTAGTGTATATAGTCGAGACCCCGACAAGGGGCGGTGGCCGGTCTCACAAGCCACTGGTGTCAGTTGGATCACCTAAGATGTATACAGGTGCTCATTGGGTTATGAGTACACCGGACAGGACTCGCCGGGAACATGCTAGTTGGTTATATACCAGACGTCAGATGGCAGTTCCCTGGTGACATGTGTGCAGGTTAGTTCATCGACCTGGGGATCATCATTTGTCTCGTGTGAGTTTCCACTGTACTTTGATTACTACCCTACCACGGCTCAAAGGAGTCGTGCAAACAGGTTTTAGTTGGATACAGTCCCGAGCCACATGGAGGCAGTGAGCGTATCTTCAGGGGTTCGTCTCTCCCGGTATTGGGGGTGAGGTCGCGCTGTGTCTAGGAGAGCCATTACACGAAGTCCTTGGCCAAGGCAGGAGATTTACTGGTAGGTATTCCAGTAGTATCTCAGGGTGTTCTGGGCTACACTCCGACACGACTTGTACCGCTTTTGGGGGTCTGACTTTTACCAACCCCCTAGGCCCGCCATGCGATACTCATAGACGAACGGACCGGACTGTACGGATATTGTCACTGACAGGCTCAGTAGGGTTGTCAGGCTGAGTTCGCTCACAGACATCCCTTTTAGTCAGTACCTGGTAGCCCGTTACGTATTGGCTTATACCTCTGACGTGCTAGTGGTTAAATCCACAACCAAGGTGTTGATGAGTCTTTAGAGTCCCCCACATTCTGTTACTCAGCTTTCGGGCGAAAAGTTGTAGAGGCCGTATGGAGATATGGCAAGGTCCGATCAGATACGTGCGGTATTGCACGAATCAGGATTGGACAGTTTGTACTATAGGCCGTATGGATATATGGCAGGATTCGATCAGATACGTGCGGTATTGCACGGATCAGGATCGAACGGATAATACTAGCCGGCTTTGGTTTAAGCCGGATCCTAGTATAGTACAGTGTAGATTTTGTCTCATTGCATTTGTATTTCGGTCGGAATACAAATGCGGGTGTGATTGCACAGTATCGGGGTTTTCCTGTAATTTATTACGGGACCAGTTTTCTGGAGTTGCCAGTTTTGCTTTTCGTTTCGGCCGATTTCCTTTGTATCGTTCATTGGCCGAAGATTGGTGGAGGAGGGCTTATTTGCATTGTTGCAAATAGGCATTTGTGGAGGGTGTTCTTTGCATATATTTGTATCATGATGGTTTCATGATGGAGCCCATCCTTTGACTCTTTCTTTTCCATCATGGCTTGACTTTGTAAACAATCATGGTTGTTGATGATTGTTGGTTGAGTATTGGTTTTGGGAGTGATCATTGTTTCTCATCATCACTTGCTTTTCAACCACCTCTTTGTCTTGACTCTCTCTCTCTTGTATGAGATGAGAATGGCTCCCATTTTCTTTGAGACACTCCCACACTCTCATTCTCTCCACTCACCAAGTCATGGCCGGCCTTGCTCTTGATGGGGGCTGTCCAAACTTCTAGTGTAGGGATTTACACTGTTTTGGCTTGGCAAAAATCATATTAGCTCCTCCTCTAAAAGCTTGTATCAATTCCTCCACCATATGGCAATTCCTACGACCCCAAAATGAGACACAAGTCCTACACAATATTCTACAGCACATCTTGGGCACGTCGACTAGCCAGCTTCGTGCCCGAGTTGCCTCGGCATTGAGGTACGAGCCCGTAAAAGAAGTAGGCGATGTGGTGCACTTCCGGCGACGAGGTGGAGATAGGACATTCCGCGGGAGATCGGGACGACGACGAGAAGACCGGAGGACTTGGATCAGTCGGTATATCTCTCTTCACTTTCTTATAGTTAGCTAGGACTAATTAATGGTTCGATCCGGGTATTAGTGCGCGGCGGTTTGCCAGTTCAAGAAAATTTAAAGTTTATCACCGCTTCCGCATTTGGCCGTCGGATTGACGGCCGGGGCGCCGCCGTGCACTTACAACTATGATGTAGATCATACTAGTGGGGCCTGGGTAGTCAATGAGTACATCCTTCATTGTTCCTAGTCGTGGGAATATCGAGACGGGGCATCGATATTCCAGAGTAGACTAGCATATATCTTCTCGACCCATGTGATGGGCGATGGATGATCCCATATCCATTGGTGTTTGACATCGAAGATGGTATGCGGGTGCTCAGTGGAGACTGGGTACACTGAACGGACTCGCCGAGTACTCCCAGATGGTATTATGCCTTACGTCAGATGGCAGTTCTCTGGTGACACTGGTACAGCTTAGTCTGTTGACCCGAGATCGTCATAGAGTCTTGTGTGTCTCCCACTGTGCTTTGATTTCCACCCTACCATGGCTCTACTGAGTCGTGCAAACAGGTGGTTTTTGGGTACAGTCCCGATTCACATGGAGGCAATGAGCGATAGGAGGGGATTCGTCTCTCCCGGTATTGGGGGTTGATGTTATGCTATGCTCGACTGGCCATAACAGGAAATCCCTGGCCAGGGTTGCAGTGACCTACTGGTAAGTGTTATCAGTAGTTTCACGAATGTTATGGACCTCACGTCGGCATGACTTATCAAGCTACTGGGGTCTGACGTTTACCACCCCTAGGCGAGATATGCGACATATCAGACGAACAGACCGGACTATACGGTAAGTGTTACTGGTTGGATTCACAGGAGTATGAGCGGGCTTGCTCGTCGATCTTCTGATCGCTCAATACCCGGGTGGCCGTTACGTTTAGCAGACCGCTTGCGGCTTGTGGGTGTTTGATATGATCATCATCCGCTGCCGGCGTATTGACGAGTCTTTAGAGTCCTACACAGAGGTTTCCTGGCTCAAGCGAAATGAAATAGGAGCGCATATGAGATATGTGCGGGACCGAGAATAATGCGTGTATATGATACCGTATTTCATTCTCGCGATGAATGTGTCGGATGGTTGTATGCGATATAACCTAGTTATCGAATCAAGGATTGATTCGATAAGCCGATACATTGGATACTAGCCGGTTATATGCGATATAACCGGATCATTGAATCAAGTGTTGATTTAATGATTTAATGTATAATTATATATTTGATATATTACTTTGCATTAACTAGTATTGGTTCACTTTAAATGGATTTACTCACTTGGTTTGTTCACATTGTATATGTGATATACTTTTGTGCACAAGATTGTATCATATTTGATGATACTTGCTCTTTTGGGTTTGTGTAAAGATTAAACCATGTTTAGTGAATGGTTAGGGTTTCTTTTCTCTTCTTTATTTATCCATTTATTATTGTTTTGGAAAAGATAAAGAGAAAAAGAAATGATGGCTTAGTTTGTTTTTTCTTTGAAGCTTCTTGAAGCTTTGGAAAAGTCTACCATTCTTGTCTCTTCTTTAACCCTAACCACTCTTCTAAACCTTGGTTAAATCTCTACACTAAACCATGGTTGAAGTTATGATAAGTATTCTTTTTATTTTCTTTTTTAATTAACTTATCATATCTTCTTCTTCTTCTTCATCTTCTTCAACATGAAGAAAGCTAGTGGCCATTAATGGCAACTAGTGAAATTGAGTGAGAAATCCAAATATAAAGTCTACCCACTTCCTATTTCTTCATCCTCTACCTCTTACCAAGTTGTATAGGGTGTTTACTTCACAAGTTTTCAAAGCTTGGTGAAGTTGGAGCTTGTTCTTGTGATGCTTCGACGTAGATCATCTTCGGCATCGAACCGACGATCAAGCCCACCCATTCTTCGATGATGCCAATGCTAGAGTCGTGAGTTCAATTTGGACAGCGGAGGGAGATCATCGTGGAGCTCACGAAGTGGTGGACCGGATCTACAAAGGTTGTAGCCCCTTCCCTATTTCTATATTTCCGTTTACTTGCTTGCTTTGCCTAAATATCTAGTTAACGATCCGTTCTAGGTTTTCTCGGCACCGTAATTTTTAGAAATTTGCATGTTTGATCACTTGTAAGACTCCATTAGTGTGCCTAGGAACCCTACAGTATTGGTGTAAGGGTATATATAACAGCGCCCTCATACCCTATTATATACACAAAAGAAGTATGATCAATGTGATCAAGGTCTGTATGTGATCAATGTCTGTATATATGTGGATCCCGTCCACCTGTCACCCAATGACAATAAGCATCAAGCATGTAGATATGAGGATATAATCAAAAGCATGGAAAACATCATGAAAACTGTGCCCAGCATCGGCATGTAAATCCTCAAATATCGGGCATCCGTCAGCCCGGGTCAGCCCACGGGCTCCGTCTGCGGTATCGGCCCTCGACCCTCGGCAGTACGAGTCGTCCCGCATCCATCTATCAACTCTGGTCAGTATCCTCCGGATAACCGTCAGGTCCAACCAATCACCGGTAGGTAGTAGTCCTTCTGCCAGGCTCACCGTCTACTACACAGCGATCCGTTCTCGCCTCGGGGTACCATACCGGGCCCACCATGTACCCGCAATCGGCCTCATCTGCTCCTCGAATCGGGTTTCATATGTCAATCTAGCACCGAGAAAACACATGATGGACGCACTGAAATATCATATCAAGGATAACCAGGTTTTTAAAACAATTACATATTTTCTTTTGAAATATCCACGGTTCCCAAACCCAGAAATATCATGGAAACAACATATCTCAATGTGTATAATCAAAAGCATGATATATGCGACATGTAAAAGAAATGCAAGCACATCTTGTTAGTTGTATGTATGCCCTGGAGGCCAGTATTGTACAGATGATGTATATTATATTGGATGCTTGGACATATATAGAGAGGAGTTTCTTGCTCGATATGATAGTATGCTATCTGGTTGCTCTTTATCTTAACATGTATACTTGTCTCTTTATACTGTCTTATAGATACATGTTGATAAAGCCCTTAGGATGTGTACTTGACTACCTGGACTGTGATGCAGATCATACTAGTGGGGCCATGGTAGTCTATAAGTACATCCTTTAATGTTCCTAGTCGTGGGTATATCGAGACAAGGCATCGATATACCAGTGTAGACTAGCGTATACGCTTCTCGACCCATGAGATGGGCGATGGATATCCCATATCCATTGGTGTTTGACATCAGAGAAGGTATACGGGTGCTCAGTGGAGACTGGGTACACTGGACGGACTCGCCGAGAACTCCCAGATGGTATTATACCTCACGTCAGATGGCAGTTCTCTGGTGACACTTGTGCAGGTTAGTCTATAGATCCGAGATCGTCATAGAGTCTTGTGTGATTACCACTGTGCTTTGATTTCCACCTTACCACATCCATGAGGACATGCAAAACGGTGGTTTTTAGGTACAGTCCTGAGTCACATGAAGGCAATGAGCGATAGGAGGGGTTTCGTCTCTCTCGGTATTGGGGGTTGATGTTGCCCTGTGCTCGATTGGCCGTAACAGGGAAGTCCCTGGCCAGGGATTATTCAGAGATTTGCTGGTAAGTGTTACCAGTAGTTTCTCGACCAGTTGTAAGCCTCACATCGGCACAACTTATCGGTTATTGGGGTCTGACGTTTACCACCCCTAGACTTGATATGCGATATATCAGACGAGGAGACCGGACTGTACGGGAAGTGTTACCGGCAGGCTTTTATAGGAGTTGGAGCGGGCTTGTTTGCTGATCTTCTAATCGCTCAATACCTGGATAGCCGTTACGTCCAGCTAGTACCGCTGACGGCTTGTGGGTGCGTGATGTGATCATCACCTACTGCCGGCGTATTGACGAGTCTTTAGAGTCCTACACAGAGGTTTTACTGGCTCAGGCAAAACGAAATAGGAGCACGTATGTGATATGTGCGAGACTGAGAATAAATACGAGTATGTGTTACCGTATTCTATTCTCGCGGCTTTTTGTATCGGTCGGTTATATATGATATGACCGGGTTATCGAACCGAGTGTTGATTCGATAAGTCGATACGATGGATGTTAGCCGGTTATATGAGATATGACCGGATTATTTAGTCAAGTGTTGATTTAATAATTAAGTGTATAATTGTATATTAGATATACTAATTTACATTTGCTAACACTTGTTCACTTTAGGGTTTTTCTCACATGTACACTACTTTAACATGTATATGATATATGTTAAAATGTGTTATCATATTGTATCATGGTTGATGATGTAGGGTTCCTAGGCACACACTAGAGGTCTCACAAGGCATCAACCATGCCAATTTCAAAATTTAACGGTGCCGAGAAACCCTAATACGGATCGTTGGCTAGATGTTTAGGCGAAAAACAAACTAGTTAACACTTAACTACAAGAATACGGAAATACAACCTTTGTAGATCCGGTCCTCCACCTCCACGGCTCCGTGATGAAGTCCTCTCCGCTGTCCAAATCAAATCCCGTGCTCTAGCGTCGGCTTCATCGGAGGAAGAGCGGGCTAGGTCATTGACGACGTGCCGAAGATGATCTACGTCGAGGCATCGCTAGATCAAGCTCCAACTTCACCAAGTCTAGAAAACTTGTGAAGGAAACACACTCTACTACTTGGCAAGAGGTAGAGGATGAAGAAATAGGAAGTGGGTTCACTTTAGAATTGGATTTCTCACTCATTTTCATCAATCACCATTGATGAAGAAAGGTTTTCTTCAAGTGAAGAAGAAGAAGAAGATGAAGATAATCTTATGATAAGTATTATGAAAAGAATAATAAAATGATTCTTATCATAAAATTAACCATGGTAATGTGTAGAGAATAAACTAGAGTTAGTTGGAATGGTTAGGGTTAAGGATGAGATAAGAATGGTGGACTAGGTCAAAGCTTCATGAAGCTTCAACTAAACTACAAATAAAGCCACCATTCTTTTCTTATCATTTCCAAAATGAATAAATAGATAAATAAATGAATAAGAAAACAAAAGGAAAATCCTAACCATTTCACAACCATAGTTTAATCATTACACAAACCCTAGTGAGCATGTATCATCAAACATGATACAAACATGTGTACAAAAGTATATCACATATACAATGTGCACAATCCAAGTGAGAAAATCCATTTAAAAGTGAACCAATACTAGTTAATGCAAAGTAATATATCAAATATATAATTATGCATTAAATCATCAAATCAACATTTGATTTAACGATCCGGTCATATCGCATATGACCGACTAATATCGAATGTATCGTTTTATCGAATCAATACTTGATTCGATAACTAGGTTATATCGCATATAACCAATCGATACATTTATCGTGAGAATGAAATACGGTATCACATACACGCATGATTCTCGGTCCCGCACATATCTCATATGCGCTCCTATTTCGTTTCGCTTGAGCCAGGAAACCTCTGTGTAGGACTCTAAAGACTCGTCAATACGCCGGCAGCGGATGATGATCATATCAAACATCCACAAGCCGCAAGCGGTCTGCTAAACGTAACGGCCACCCGGGTATTGAGCGATCAGAAGATCGACGAGCAAGCCCGCTCACACTCCTGTGAATCCAACCAGTAACACTACCGTACAGTCCGGTCTGATCGTCTGATATGTCGCATATCTCGCCTAGGGGTGGTAAACGTCAGACCCCAATAGCTCGATAAGTCGTGTCGATATGAGGTCTATAACAATTCGAGAAACTACTGGTAACACTTACCAGTAAATCTCAGCAACCCTGGCCAGGGATTTCCTGTTATAGCCAATCGAACACAGCGCAACATCAACCCCTTATACCGGGAGAGACGAATCCCCTCCTATCGCTCATTGCCTCCATGTGACTCGGGACTGTACCCAAAAGCCACCGTTTTGCACGCCCTCTTGGACGTGGTAAGGTGGAAATCAAAGCACAGTGGGAACCACACAAGACTCTATGACGATCTCGGGTCAACAGACTACTCTGTACCAGTGTCACCAGAGAACTGCCATCTGACGTAAGGTATAATACCATCTGGGAGTTCTCGGCGAGTCCGTCCAGTGTACCCAGTCTCTACTGAGCACCCGTATATCATCTCTGATGTCAAACACCAATGGATATGGGATCATCCATCGCCCATCTGTATGGGTCGAGAAGGTATACGCTAGTCTACTCTGGTATATCGATGCCCCGTCTCGATACACCCACGACTAGGGACTTTGAAGGATGTACTTATGGACTACCATGTCCCCACTAGTATGATCCGCATCATAGTCCAAGTAGTCAAGTAAACATCCTAAGGGCTTTACCAACATGCAACAGGGAGACAATGAGTGTACACGTTAAGGTAAAGATCAACCAGATAGCATACTATCATGTCGATCAAGAAAGTCCTCCCTATATATGTCCCAGCATCCACTACAATATACATCCTATGTATAGTAATGGCCTCTAGGGCATACATATAACTAACAGATGATACACATGACTTGTGTGTATGAGACATACACCATCCTAATTGTTATGATTGGGTTTAATGTTTAAAAGTAATTACAAAATTAGTGGGAAATTGGAAAATGCATGAAGCTTGTGGAAGCTTGTGGATGCATTGACTAAAGTCCACTAGATTTGTTTGTACTTTGGACTTTAACCTAACCATCACACAATTAGCTATGGTTATGGCTCTACAAGAGTTAGTATATGATACTCACTCACCATGGTTAGCCTTCTCACTTGATTATTATCCTCTTCACTTTCTTTTGTTCATCATCTTCTTCATTGAACAAAAAGAAAAAGCAAGCTAGGGTTTGATCCAAAGTGAGAATCCTTGTGAGAAACAAAATTCTAAAGAGAACCCACTTCCTATTTCTCCATCCTCTACTAGACTAGCACTTTAGTTTAGAGTGTTTACTTCACTAATTCTCCAGTTAGTGAAGTAGGAGCTTGAGTCGGAATTCCCTCGACGTAGATCATTTTCGGCCTCGGAGACTTCAAGCAAGGTCGCATCCTTCGCGTCGTGAAGCCATGCAAGAGCTCGGGAGAACCTTGATCGCAGCGAAGGGACTTCAACAAGGAGCAAATGAAGTGGAGGACCGATCTACAAAGGTTGTATTTCGTATTCCCTTTAGAGTAAAGTTGTTTACTTGCTTTTAGATTCGCCTAAACTCTAGTACAAGATCTTGCTTAGGGTTTTTAGGCACATAAATTTTTTAAACGGACATGGTCGATGCCTTGTAGAGCCTTGTAGTGTGACTAGTAACCCTACAGTGGTATCAGAGCCTAGCTAGAGCATTAGGCAATGTGTTAACGAAGTTAAAACCCCGATCGAACCCGAAGACGTCAATTTAAACCCCTCTCTGTACATTTTTAAAAACTGGGTTTTTTCAGAATTAAAAATACCTAAAAAATTCAGCAGGTGAATATAAGAATTGTTGTGAAAAACGAGAACACAATACATCTAAACCGCCGCGGAACCGCGGCCGTACCGCGCTTGGGCCGCGGATCCGCGGCAGTACAGGGGATATTGGTACTCATTTTTGCACAGTAATTCCTAGTTCTGTTATTTGTATTTTATGGGTATTTTTATAATGACTCAAGGGTTGAGTATTCAGGGGTCTATTTTGTAATCGTCGATTCGATCGGAGCATTTAATTTTGTTTTGTTATTTCCGGATAATTTAGTAAGTATTAAAATGTTCGAACGGATATTATTAACTCAATTTTTTCCCGGCACGAAAAATATTCAAGTGTTGAATTTTTCTCGGTTTAAATCTTTCGGAAATACGTGCATGTGACGCGATGGACCCTCTAGAAGACAACAAAGCTTAACTCGATTATGTGACCGTCTTGAACTGCCCTTTGAACCTTAGGGTTTGGGGCAGTACGGCGTGCCACATGTGAGGCGTTGGCTTGACCCTTCTACGGCTGGACCGTTGCTACTGTGACGTATTCTGGAATTTTTGAACTCCGCTCAAGTGTTGAGCTATTATGGAAATCTTGGGTATTTGATTATTCGATCGGAAAGTTTAATACTGTGTATTTATCTGGAATGTGATACAATATGTGGAATTCATACAATTAGGCATGAAATGCGAAATATGTGATATTTCGGATTTACGATGTCTAAAGAGATTGTGGATTCCAAATGTTGTAGTTTTACACTTTCTTTTCTGCGACCGTAAGTGTAATATGTGATATCGCCGGTTTCGTTGCTATATGTCAACAACAATTGGGATGCGCATATTTACTTACGTTGATGACATGTGATGTTCTGTGTTGCTGGATATGTTATATTGGATCGTCGCGTTCAGAATAGCCGGGGTTTTTATGTGAGATGAGAGTTTTTATTTTCATTCATGTAAAATTATATGTATGTAATATTCTTTTATTAGGGCACTTTCGGGTTGAGGTTGATGTCACCTTTTGTATATTATTTACTTTTCCGCACTAGGATAGACCCAAGGAGGGGAGCACAAGTAACCGGGTTCTAGGGTCCAGTGGGAGACCAACTCGAGGAGTCGAGTCCGGGTCTCCTAACTCTAGAATTGGTAGGGTTGCTTGCCGCTCTCGTAGGGGTCTAGGGGTGTGGGTTTGGTTATTCATCGCGACCGTGGAATCCGTGTTTTATAAAGGCTCAAAATAAAACACGGACGTCCTAGTATATCCAATATTTGATATGTTTCTTCTGCTGCGATATCTGTGATGTGATCATGTGATGTGCTGTGATAGATACTATATATAGTATATATGATATATTATATAGACGTTACTTATGTTTTACACCCGCGCTAGCCCTGCCCTGCTCTGCCGTTAGTTACCTAACCTAACGGTGCACGAGGGGACATCGAGGTGAATGCGGATGGCATAAGTGTACGTCGTATTTATCTGTGATGTTTAGGTGACTTAAATGATAGGACTTCATTAATGTGATTAATGAAAGAAAAGAAACCTAAAAGATATTGTAGAATCATATTTTCAAATAAAAGGGTAGCTACAGTTTTGCTTTGCATAGCGGTATATATGATATACCCTGTACCTTATTCGATGGGGAAAGAGCCGAGATCCCTTCACCGGGAGTGACCTCTTTAGCAAAACTGGCAGATGCTACAACATTCGGTTTGACTTTTGACTGCTTTTAGAGTTTTGCTTTGCATAGTGATATATATGATATGTCCTGCACCTTATTCGATGAGGAAAGAACCGAGATCCCTTCACCGGGAGTGACCTCTTTAGCAAAACTAATGAAAGCCTCAAAATCACTCCATTTCAAAATTCACTCGATTCTACGACGATATCAAGTTCTTTACGCTCATGGTTTTATGAAAAACCTGCGTAGCCTTCCGTCAATTCAGATAAGTAATATTTAGTATTCGTGCTGCGGTAGTTTGGCATGCGTCAAGGCGTAGTGTACGGTAGCTGATTATTACTTATCTGTAGCATGAGATGCGATTGGATTAGGGTATTCGTACGGCGTTGTTTGGCATGCGTCAAGGGTCGTACGGGTGGGTTTAATTCAATCACGAATTGTACGGGTTGAACTTGACTAGCGGACTATGGGTTGTTTGGCATGCGTCAAGGTCATAGCACGCTAGGGGCAAAATATTATGGGGAATTTCAAGTGTTGAAATTTGCAATGAGATTGCATACCTTCTATGAGATAGTTGGATCCCGATACCCACTGCGAGTAATTGTTACTCCTGGGAGAGTTTTACACAGGACAATTAGCCGATCAAGTAGGTGTCTAGAAAGGTGTCAACGGGGTTACGCCTCTGGGAAAACGAGGTTTAGTTTAATTAGGTCCGTGCGAAAGCACGGGGAACCTCCCTCAAAGTACCGACACTGGCCTGGCTGAAAGATTGGCGAAGTTGTAGGGTCTAATTAATCCCGGCTAATCTTTCCTTTTAGGGTTTGAAGGAAGATTTGATAAAAACAGTGGGAGCCATCATGATTAGATAAAATAATAAACCAATCTGATCTTGCAAGAGCATACGCTAAAGTGTTTTCTTCTCTCTCTCTCTCCAGGTAGCGACCATTTCATGCCTTAATCAAGATAATAATATGGATGTATTGACTGAACCCGCATGTTATACTGTGCTGGGGAACGTTGGTTCCGTTCTTTCTTATAAGAGTTATAGGACTGAACAGGATATAGGGGAATATCAGGATTCCCATGCCACCCGTGTGAAGAAAGTACATGTTGATGCATTTTCTTCGGGTGTGTTCGTTACGGAGAACTGTTTCTCCATTTGCTCTACGTCATGGGTATTAGATACCGGGTCAGGATCCCATATATGTAATCAGTTACATGGACTTAGAGAAGGTAGAGAACTTGGAGAAGGTGATAAAGACATAAGGGTTGGAAATGGTGCAATTGTTGCAGCTAAAACCGTCGGGGTATATCACCTTGTATTGCCAACTGGTAATACATTGGTTCTGAACGAATGCTATTACATGCCGAACTTGATATGCAACATTATATCGGTTTCTTTACTAAGTAAAAAGGGATATAATTTTGTATTACAGGATAATGTTATGAACATTTTCCTTAACAAAAAGTTGGTTGGATCAGGCACATTGTGCAATGGCATTTATGTTCTAAATCAATCAACAGTTCTGAGCATAACAAACACACACAAGAGGAAGAGTTCAGAACTGAACGAATCCTTCTTGTGGTATTGTAGACTCGGTCATATAAATGCGACACAGCTAACTAAGTTGCATAAGGATGGATACTTGAAACCGTTCAAATTTTCATCTTATGACACTTGCCAGTCATGTCTCAAAGGCAAGATGACCAAAACTCCGTTTACGGGACACGGAGAAAGAGTTACCGAACTCTTAGGACTGATACATAGTGATGTATGCGGTCCCATGTCTACACATGCCAGGGATGGTTCTTCGTACTTCATTACATTCACTGATGATCTCTCTAGATTCGGATATGTGTTCCTGATAAAACACAAATCAGAAGCTTTTGAGAAATTTAGAGAATATAAACAAGAAGTCGAGAACCAAACCGGGAAAAGTATTAAAATCCTTCGATCTGATCGAGGAGGTGAATACTTGAGCAATGAATTCCTAGACTTCCTAAAAGAGAATGGGATTCTCTCTCAGCTAACTCCTCCATATACACCACAGCACAACGGTATATCGGAACGGAGGAACCGCACCCTATTAGATATGGTGCGCTCAATGATGAGTACAGCTGAGTTACCTATTTCCTTCTGGGGATATGCGCTTGAGACAGCCATAGACCTATTGAATAGAGTTCCTACCAAATCTATGCCTACCACTCCATATGAGATATGGAAAGGGAAGAGACCACATCTTAATTACATTAAGATATGGGGTTGTCCGGCCTATGTCAAAAGACAAAATCCGGACAAACTAGAGACAAGATCTGTCTTATGTAAGTTTATAGGATATCCCAAAAATTCACAAGGGTATATCTTCTACCACCCCGAGGAACAAAAGGTGTTTGTTTCTCGACATGCCACTTTCTTAGAAAAAGGTTTTCTTATGAAACAGATTAGTGGCATTGAGGTAGAACTGGAAGAGCTTCCAGCGACACAAACTATAACAGAAGACTTGGTAGAACCAGAGGATTCAGTAGTACCCGACGAACCCCAGCCTCTCCGCCGATCTGGTAGGGTTTCTCGTCCACCTGAGAGATACTACGGTTTTCTCATTGATGGTGGAAGCGAGGATTGCATCATGGTTGATGATGACCCAACTAGCTTCGAGCAGGCCATCACGAGTGGAGACTCAGTGAAATGGCTGGATGCAATGCGGTCCGAGATGGAATCCATGTACAACAACAAAGTATGGACTTTGGAAGATGCTCCTGAAGGGGTAAAACCCATTGGGAGCAAGTGGATCTTCAAGAAAAAACTTGGTGTAGATGGGAAAGTGGAGACTTTCAAAGCTAGACTTGTTGCAAAGGGTTTTCGTCAAAGACCAGGTGTGGACTATGACGAAACATTTTCTCCAGTGGCTATGCTTAAATCCATCCGGATCATGCTTGCCATCGCTGCATATCATGACTACGAAATCTAGCAAATGGATGTTAAGACCGCCTTTCTAAACGGAGATTTGGAAGAGTGCGTGTACATAACTCAGCTGGAGGGCTTCGTAGATAGTGGGAGGAGCGGGAAGGTGTGCAAGCTGCTTAAATCCATTTATGGATTAAAGCAAGCATCGCGGAGTTGGAACATCTGCTTTGACGTCGTTATCGAAGAGTTTGATTTCGTCAAAAACGTAGATGAACCTTGTATCTACAAGAAGGTAGCAGGGAGTAAGATTGTCTTCCTCGTATTGTACGTAGACGACATACTCCTGATAGGAAATGACATTCCTATGCTGCAATCGGTCAAGCTCTTCTTATCACAAAGATTCTCAATGAAAGATCTAAGTGATGCCTCCTGCATATTGGGAATTATGATCTATAGAGATAGATCTAAAAGGATATTGGGTGTTAGTTATATGTATGCCCTAGAGGCCATTACTGTACATTGGATGTATATTGTAGTGGATGCTAGGACGTATATAGGGAGGACTTTCTTGCTCGACATGATAGTATTCTATCTGGTTGATCTTTACCTTAACGTGTACACTGATTGTCTCCATGTTACATGTTGGTAAAGCCCTTAGGATGTGTACTTGACTACCTGGACTATGATGCGGATCATACTAGTGGGGACATGGTAGTCCATAAGTACATCCTTCAAAGTCCCTAGTCGTGGGTGTATCGAGACGGGGCATCGATATACCAGAGTAGACTAGCGTATACCTTCTCGACCCATACAGATGGGCGATGGATGATCCCATATCCATCGGTGTTTGACATCAGAGATGATATACGGGTGCTCAGTAGAGACTGGGTACACTGGACGGACTCGCCGAGAACTCCCAGATGGTATTATACCTCACGTCAGATGGCAGTTCTCTGGTGACACTGGTACAGAGTAGTCTGTTGACCCGAGATCGTCATAGAGTCTTGTGTGGTTCCCACTGTGCTTTGATTTCCATCTTACCACGTCCAAGAGGGCGTGCAAAACGGTGGTTTTTGGGTACAGTCCCGAGTCACATGGAGGCAATGAGCGATAGGAGGGGATTCGTCTCTCCCGGTATAGGGGGTTGATGTTGCGCTGTGTTCGATTGGCTATAACAGGAAATCCCTGGCCAGGGTTGCTGAGATTTACTGGTAAGTGTTACCAGTAGTTTCTCGAACATTTATAGACCTCATATCGACACGACTTATCAAGCTATTGGGGTCTGACGTTTACCACCCCTAGGCGAGATATGCGACAGATCAGACGGACAGACCGGACTGTACGGTAGTGTTACTGGTCGGATTCACTTGAGTGTGAGCGGGCTTGCTCGTCGATCTTCAGATCGCTCAATACCCGGGTGGCCGTTACGTTTAGCAGACCGCTTGCGGCTTGTGGGTGTTTGATATGATCATCATCTGCTGCCGGCGTATTGACGAGTCTTTAGAGTCCTACACAGAGGTTTCCTGGCTCAAGCGAAACGAAATAGGAGCGCATATGAGATATGTGCGGGACCGAGAATAATGCGTGCATGTGATACCGTATTCTATTCTCGCGATAAATATATCGAATGGTTGTATGCGATATAACCTAGTTATCGATTCAAGCGTTGATTCGATAAGCCGATATATTGTATACTAGTCGGTTGTGTGCGACATAACCGGGTCATTGAATCAAGTGTTGATTTAATGATTTAATGCATATTTATATATTTGATATATTACTTTGCATCAACTAGTATCGGTTTACTTAAGATGGATTTTCTCACTCGGATGGGCGCATTGTATATGCGATATACTTTTGTGCACTTGATTGTATCATGTTTGATGATACATGTCATGCTAGGGTTCAAGTGTAAAGATTAAACCTTGGTTAATGAAATGGTTAGGGTTTATTATTTATTATTCATTTATCTTATTTAATTATCCTTTTTATTTTTGATAAATGAATAAAAGAAAAGAGAAAAGAATGGTGGCTAATTTTGTTCTTTAGTTGAAGCTTCATGAAGCTTTGTTCAAGTCAACCATTCTTATCTCATCCTTAACCCTAACCATTCCCACTAACCATGATTCATTTTCTACACTTGACTCTAGTTAAAATTATGATAAGAATTCATTTTCTTTTCTTATTCTTTTAACTTATCATATAAGCTTCTTCTTCTTCTTCCTTGACTTCAAGAAGAAAAGCTTCACCTCCATCAATGGTGATTGATGTATATGAGTGAGAAATCCAATTCTAAAGTTAACCCACTTCCTATTTCTTCATCCTCTACCTCTTGCCAAGTAGTAGAGTGTGTTTACTTCACAAGTTTCTTGACTTGGTGAAGTCGGAGCTTGATTTAGCGATGCCTCGACGTAGATCATCTTCGGCATGGACATCGACGACCTAGCTTGCCCATTCTCCGACGAAGCCGATCCTAGAGCCCGGATTTGACTTGGACAGCGGAGAGGACTTCGTTGCGGAGCTATGGAGGTGGAGCACCGGATCTACAAAGGTTGTATTTCCGTTAAACTTTTAGTCAAGTGTTAACTAGTTCTATGTTCGCCTAGACATCTAGCAAACGATCCGTAGTTTAGGGTTTGTAGGCACCATAATTTTTGAAATTGCCATGGTTGATGGCTTGGGAGACCTCTTGGGAGTGCCTAGGAACCCTACAGTGGTATCAGAGCCTAGCTAGAGCCTTAGGCGAAGTCTAGACGGATTTTGAAGTCCGATCGAACCAAAACACGACCCCAAAATATGCTCTCTGGACGATTTCAGAAAACGTGGATTTTTTCATATTAAAAATATGTAGAAAAACCAGCAGAGAAATATAAGAATTTCGGCACAAAAAGTTTCTGATGAACAGTACATCTTTGCGCGGATCCGCGGCATAAGATTGGACTATGCGGCGGATGAGCGGCAATAATGTGACGTCATCATCTACTTTTTGTACAGTAATTCATTTTGTCTGATGCTGGATTTTCTGGGTATTTTTAAAATTAATTCCAGAGTTGTATTTTCTGGGATTATTTTGGGGATTCGGTGTTTCGATCGGAATATCAGATTTTGTCTATGTGGCTTTCCGGATAATTATTAGAA
Organism: Agapanthus africanus; assembly: GCA_030015575.1. Taxonomy (NCBI): domain Eukaryota; kingdom Viridiplantae; phylum Streptophyta; class Magnoliopsida; order Asparagales; family Amaryllidaceae; genus Agapanthus; species Agapanthus africanus. Next base: position 314,645,595 of record CM057350.1, on the reverse strand, counting down.
TATGTTAAAAAGTTCGACCGGATATAAATACCCAATTTTTCCCCTATCGGGAAATTTCCAAGTGTTGGATTTTTCCGTAGTTTAACGACGTTCTAAGTAGTGCAAGTAACGCGATGGTCCCTCTAGAAGACACAAACCTTAACTCGATTATGTGACCGTCTTGAACTGCCCTTTGAACCTTCGGGTTTGGGGCAGTACGGCGTGCCACATGTGAGGCGTTGGCTTGACCCTTCTACGGCTGGACCGTTGGTACTGAGGTACGAACGGAATGTTGTTAGACTTATTTCATGTGTTGATCTGTATCGGGAAAACTTGGGTGTTCGATTGTTCGATCGAAAAGTTTAACATTTTCTGTTTATCTGGAATGGGATACAATAATTGGAATTCACAATAGTTATGTGATAACTGAATGAATATTATAAACGTAGCAGTTTAGTCTCACTTGATCGGTTGCCACGGAATTTTGATGTGATCAAAAGTCCGTCGCAATCACGTAGCGTACGCGGATACTCGCCGGGTAAACTTAATAGACAGCCTCACTCCATAGCCCCGACCAAGTGACTGTAGGAGAACCCCGTCGCCGAAAGCATCCGTCCGGGTGCTCGCGGCAGCGGTGTTCCGCCTTGGTGCACTTCGTCGACGGTATTAGGGGTGCGGCCGTCTACTGAAGTTTGCGACGAGCATTCGATCAGGATGTCGGGAATCTTGTTGAATTGCCCGACTTGGTATTGAAAAGTGTTTTCGATAATGAGACTAAAATGCGGGGTTTATAATTGTTAGGCATGCGATGTCTAAGGAATTCATTTGGTCAGGCATGTGATGTCTGAGGTGGTTGCGGATTCCAACTGTTGTAGTTTTACACTTTCTTTTCTGTGACCGTAAGTGTAATATGTGATATCGCCGGTTTCGTTGCTATATGTCAACGACAATTGGGATGGACATATTTACTTATGTTGATGACATGTGATGTTATGTGTTGCTGGATATGTTATATTGGATCGTCGTGTTTGAATAGCCGGGGTTTTTTATGTGAGATGAGTGTTTTTCATTTTCATTCATGTAAAAACTTGTATGTAATTTTCTTTTATTTGGGGCACTTCCAGGTTGCGGAAGTTGTCACCCGTTGTATATTATTTACTTTTCCGCACTAGGATAGACCCAAGGAGGAGGGCACAAGTAAACGGGTTCTGGAGTCCAGTGGGAGACCAACTTGAGGAGTCGAGTCCGGGTCTCCTAACTCCAGAATTGGTAGGGTTGCTTGCCGCTCTCGTAGGGGTCTAGGGGTGTGGGTTTGGCTATTCATCACGACCGTGGAATCCGTGTTTTGTACTGGCTCGTATTGAAAACACGGACGTCCTAGTATATCCAATATTTCATATGATTCTTCTGCTGCGATATCTGTGATGTGATCATGTGATGTTCTTTGATAGATACAGTATATAGTATATATGATATATTATATAGGCGTTACTTATGTTTTACACCCGCGCTAGTCCTGCCCCGCTCTGCCGTTAGTTACCTAACCTAACGGTGCACGAGGGGACATCGAGGCGAATGCGGATGGCATAAGTGTACGTCGTATTTATCTGTGATGTTTAGGTAATTAAATGATGGGACTTCATTAATGTGATTAATGAAATAAATGAAACCTAAGATGTTGTAGAATCGAATTTCAAAATAAAATAGGTAGCTACAGTTCTTGCTTTGCACAGCGGTATATGTGATATATCCTGCACCTTATTCGATGAGGAAAGGACCGAGATCCCTTCACCGGGAGTGACTCCTTTAGCAATAACTGGCAGATGCTACACACTCGGTTTGTCTTTTGATTGCTTTTAAGTGTTTTTGCTTTGCACAGTGATATATATGATATATCCCGCACCTCATTCGACGAGGAAAGGACCGACGATCCCTTCACCGGGAGTGACTCCTTTAGCAAAACTAGAAAAGCCTCAAAAGCACTCCATTTTAAAATCATTTGATTCTGCAACGATATCAAGTTCATTACGCAATAGGTTTTCAGATAAACCTGTCGTAGCCCTCCGTCATTTCAGATATGTACTGGTTAGTATTCGTGCTGCGTTTGTTGACCTCTGTCAAGGCGTAGTGTGCGGTAGCTGATTAGTGCTTATCTGCATAAGCATATGATGTGATTGATTTAGGGTAGTCGTGCGACCTTGTTGACCTCTGTCAAGGGTCATGCGGGTGGGTTTACTTCAATCAGGAAATGACGGGTTGAACTTGACTAGCAGCCTATGGTTTGTTGACCTCTGTCAAGGTCATAGGACGCTAGGGGCAAAATATTATCGGGAATTTCAAGTGTTGAAATTTGCAATGAGATTGCATACCTTCTATGAGATAGTTGGATCCCGATACCCGCTGCGAGTAAGTGTTACTCCTGGGAGAGTTTTATACATTACAATTAGCCGATCAAGTAGGTGTCTAGAAAGGTGTTGTCACGCCCCGCTTCCCAAAATACGGAATACGAGGGGTAGACAAGGCCAGCCATGCTCCTACGGTCAAGGAAAATCCTGCCGTAGTCACACTTCGGCTTCTAGTTTCTCATGGTAAACAGTATATATTGCACAGGTAATGGGAAAATGCAGTAACTGAAAGGAACAATGTAAAGACTGACCTGAAGTGGAACAAATGAAAGTGACTCGGGAAGGCGAGTCAAGAAGTCTGTGAAGCACGTCTAGTTCTGATCCAGGCTAAATCTTCCCCTCACACTGAGCATGCATACTCAGGTCGTCAGAGCGACACAATAGCAATATAATGCATATAAACAAGTAACAGTTCTAACAGTGGTGAAGGATATGAATAACAGTAAATCAATAACAACATGAATATAAATGAGCAGAGATAAATGCAGCGGAGCAGTAAAACAGTATAACGATATGTCATGTATGTCAACACAGTATATAAGGAATGTAAACGACAGTAACCCTATCGGTCTCTAAGTCTCACTGCACAGGTCAATAAGCCTATCGTCAGTCCAAGTGTGAGAGTCAACCACTCGTGAGTGTCCTCCACCCAAGGGTAGAACCCAAGGGCAAGGGACCACGGGCCCAACATGTAACGAGTGTATCACGGTGATATAGCACATACCCTGTAAATCTCCATATAACTCCCTAAATATATAAGCCGGCATGGGACTCCCGAGATCCTGTTGAATTCACACTTGAACTACCCCACACCCCGTGGTCTACATCAAACGCTAACCATAACCCTAAATACTAATCGATCCGTGACAAGTCTGCGCGAGAACTGGAGGCAGGACCTCCATCAAGCACGTCCCGACTAATACCTAAGATAAATGGCAGTGTCGAATGCCTTATCTGTGACATCCGTGCAAGCGCTTCCATAAGTGTCCCATACCACTTATAGTCACACGTACACGCATCCCACAGACGTCGACAATGCAATAGAATAAAAGGGACACTGATTGTGCACAAGTACGTATCACTTTCACTTAATCACGAATACACGAACACTGACGTACTTGCCACAATCACCACTAAAATCTAACACTGGGTGAATGCACGATATCACTAGGTTATCACTACGATGATATAGGTATGATATGATGCATGAACAGTATAAGAAGCACCACTAAAGTATCATAAAAACAGCAGTCTATCACTTGCACGATTTATCATGAAACATATGTATATAATTTAGCGAAATGATAAACAGGTAGTATTTAATATGTTCAGCTATCTATCCTTAGAATTTGGTTTCGAGCCAAACGGGTTTCTGGATCATTAGTTATAACTGTTTCATTTTAAGCGCACGCGGCTGGAAATCCGGTTTCAGAATCAGGAATCCATTTCGCAACGCATTTTAACCCCTGTTGGGATCATAATTTAGCGAAGCTACAGTTGAATGATTTCTAGGGTTTTCAGTAAAGGTTTCAACGCAACAAACGGATCTTCAATCGCGTCTGTACGTTAGGAGTTATAGTCTGTTTAATATCAACATGTCAATTCTGATTCTGCTGGGACTGTTATGTGTCCCGATCTTCTAAATTACATATTAAATATCAAACGGTAACGAAACAGGATGAAATCAATCGTGTTGTCTAGCTAACAGATTTACCTACAATAAGCAATGGAGTTCCGCAACCTACAAGTTAAGGAAATCCTATGGTATCCAGTACGGAACAGCAAGCAATGATTGGAGTAGCTCTGGACTGCAGTCCAGAGTCGCACTCCAATCCGAATATCATCACAGTTTAATTACAGAAATGTCCGGGAACTAACATAGGGTTAAGGTTCGTCGTGTTGGCTTCGATTTGAGCCTTCGAACGCACCATTCTAACATGTATATGATTTATGGTGAATTTAACGGTTTTCAGGTGCAACGTAATTCCAGGTTTGCAATTAAACTTGGGGGTAGTCGTTTTAATCTTAAATGATCAAGTTATCCGACAAAATTCATACATAAAGTTCACAGCCCTACGGGCCAACCTACATCATCGAGTTCCGTCAAATTTGATAATGTTTTCCTAAGGGGACAAGCATCGAACAGTTGTGTTGCAACATTTTAACACAAGGTAAACATGGGATATATATAAAATGTTGATTTGTAACATATATAAAATAGCATGAAAGCAAGTTAAAACTTGCCTGGGAACGTCTTAACGATGCTCGGCAGTGATAACGGCACGGTGGTGACTAACAAGGCCACGACGAGGTTTGGCTAGGCTTGTGTCGTGGGGCTCGACTCGATGGAGCTTGGCTCGGAGGGGGAGACGGGGCAGCTTCGGACGACAGCAACGATCCCAATCGATGGCCGTAGTTGCAGAGAGATGTAGGATCAAGATACGAGAGAACAGAGAAATAAAGAGTGAGAGAGAGAGAGAGAGAGAGAAACAGAGAATGAGAGAGATTGAGAGAGAGAGGAGACTGGGAGAGAGGGAAATGAGAGAGAGAAGTCGAGAACAGAGATAGAGAGGGAAGTGAGAGGGAGAGCTCGAGAACAGAGAGAGGCAGAGAACAGAGGGAGTGGGAAAGAGAGAGAAAATGTTCAGTGAGAGAGAGAGAGAGTTAGAAAGAGAGAGAGTGAGAACGAGAGAGAGAGAGAGTTAACAGAGGGGAGAGGGTGAGAACGAGAGAGAGAGAGAGAGTTATCAGAGGGGAGAGGGTGAGAACGAGATGCTGGTGCGTGACGACGAGACGAGGAGCTCGCCGGCGTCGGGGCAGGGGCACCGAGCTCGAGCGAGCGGGTTGGGTGTGCAGGAGTCGTCGAGATCGTTGCAGGGGAGTTGGTCGAGATCTGGTGGTGTGGAGGAGAGAGCGAGGGAGGAGTGGTTGGTGGCGACGACGACGACGATGGTGATGAGCTGCGTCGAGGTGGACTTGGTGGTGGGGAGTTGGGTGCAGGGAAAACTATGGTGAGGCAGTGAGGGAATGAAGTGGTCTGGGTTGGTGAGAGGGAGTGAGAAAGAGGGTACAGGGTGTGCGCGACGTGGGTTAACGTCTCGCGACGGGGCGCAGGCGGAGGAGGTGGCGCGAGACGCGCGCACGCGGGCGGGATTTAAGGCAAGGAGCCGTTGGGATTTTGAAGGAGACGACACTGTAGCGAGTGGGTTTTGATCGCGGGCCGCAGGGTTTTTGGAAAAAAATATTTGGGAATGAATGGAGTGGGCCGGGCCGAGCAAAAAAAGATTTTAAAGGGAAAATTTTAAGGATACGGGCCAGGGAGAGTGGGCTGAAGTTGGACAAAATCAAATAAATATAAAGAGAGGAAAGGGGGCCGGGCTGAGGAGAAATCAAATGAAAAAAAGAGAATTAAAGAAGAAGAGGCCCGGGCTCGATAATGGGCTGTAGGAAAAAGAAAAGGAGATTACTTGGAAGGAAAATAGAAACAGGCCGGGCTGTTGGGTTTAAGATTAACAAAGGAAATGGAGTTTTATTACTTGGGGAAAAATGGGTTGGGTTTAATTTAAATAAAAGAGAAGAGCTGAGTGAAATAAAATATAACTTGGTTTAGAATTTGGGTTTATAAAGGAGGTTATAATAAATAAATAATTCCCTAAATAATACACATAGATTTAAAAATAAATGGAATTCTAAAGTAACAAAATACGGATTTGGTATAAAAAGGGCCGGGTGTTACATCATACTACCCTTACAAAAATTTCGTCCTCGAAATTTAAAAGAAACAACTAGCTACAAATAATAAACGAAGGATTATCATATCGAAAACTAATATGTGCTGATTTATTTAAAACGGATAGATAAAGTTTTGAAGGTACATACATATATATAACCATATACAAAAATAGGCTTACAAGGTATAATGCATGAAAACCATAAGGGCAAGTACAAATATACGAGAATATAGGGTACAATAACGAATAACAATCAAAGTTTGCTCGATAAAAGTCGAGACTCAAATATGTGCACTTCTATGTTTATAAAAAAAATAAGCAGAAAGTAATCGTAGGTTCAACTATTTATAATAGTAAACATAAGTACAACCCCTAAAATAAAGTAACGACAATAATGTAGTGAAAACTAGTCAGCAGGTTAAAACATTTCAGGAAAACGTATCGAAAAAATAGGTTTAAAATGATTTAGAAAACTGGTATAGTGAAATTAAAAGGCATAGACCAAAAGTATGCGCGGTGTAAGGTTGCGCTACTAAAGTGAGAATAATAATGCACTTAAAATTTATAAAACGGGGTAATCGATAACACGTACTTTTTGACGAATGCAAAATACTAAAACTACATTTTAAATTAATCGTGCCCCTAAATATAATTGGGGTAACAGGAAAAAGCACAAGTATGCCTAGGCCTAGGTAGGGTAGGGATTACAATGGGATGTGGCTGATACAAAAGGTCGAAGGTTGACGGCCTTAGGCTGAAGATCAAGGAATTTAGGATCGGGTCAACACAAAAGTAAAGGTAAGCCACAAGGCTACAAGGGAAAACAGTATAGGGAGAGCAACTTTCGGTACATCGTATGAATCAAGAATTTGAAGGGTTAGCTAACTCAAGGGTTTCACTATGAACTTCTCCTCCTGGAAGGATCTCGATCGAGGCACAGACGAAAGATGAATGGCGGCTCATTCCAAGGATCAGGGTGCGGTACTTTCGAATTGAAACGAGGGTGAAAAACTTTATAACAAGTAGGGGTGGACAGTCAGATATCTCAGCAGAAAGATAAATGGATAGGGGCAATAGCAAGTATTAAGCGAACCAATAATCACAAGGTTTACGAATCTAAAGGATTTACTTTATTCAAGAAGATTTGAAATAAGACATTCCAAAAACGAAAAGTGGCCATAAACTATACACATTTTATTTGGCCAGAAAGACAACCTCAAAAGAAATTCCGTCAGCTGCGGTGGTGAAGATTCAGCAGGTTGCGGTAGGCACGCGCACTCAGATAGGGGCGTCCATTTCCATAGCGTCTCGCAGGTACTTCTATTGGAAGTCCTTCCACCATGGGGTCTTGATCTTCTGGTCCTTCTTCCTCGGATAAAGCTTCTTCATCGAGATTCGGTTCTATGTGGTTCTCTTCTTCTGGATTTTCTTCCACGGGGTTTTCCTCCGCTGGATTCTCTTCTATCGGTTCTTCCTCGGGGTCTTCCTCTATAGGGTTCGCTTCAGGATTTCCTTCTTCTTCGTCAGAATCAGCTATCATGCCAAGCTCTGGGACGTCTGCTCCTTCGTCCTCGGAATCGTTGTTTCCAAAGTCGACCTGGGGACCGTTGATCTCATCGTCAGAACTCGTCATCGTGTGGTCTAAGGATACGCATGACTGTGTATCCTCGTCTAGCTGCGGCGCTGCTCCAGGATGGGCCATGCCTGAAAGAAAAGAGTCATGATTAGACAATGGAATATATCAAGGAAAACTCGGGGTACGCAATATAGGAAAAAAAAAATATGTGGTTGCAGGAACTGAAAGATTCGAATGAAAATGCTGTGATAATGAATAGAATTTGACATAAAGAAAGCATGAGAATGATACATATATATGATTCAAATTTCATTGCATTCAACTAAAAGTTCGAAGGATACAAGATTTCAAACAGAAAGAAATATTCATAAAGGATAACACATTATTACTACTGAAAGTAGATAACATGAAAATAATTCTTCGACTACTATAACATTGCATTCTCGTTGCGTGAGTTGAGTCCTGCGTTTGATCCGCCTTATCGTCGAAGTCCGAACTACGCGGCAATCCTCACTTGGCTGAAGTGGGGAGAGTGGACAAGTTTCTTCCTTGCAGTTCTTTCCTTTCTGGGCAACCGTTGATGATGTGTTTGCTGGATCCACAAATTAGACATTTTCCTTGGGCGCGGCGGCAATCTCTCTGAAGATGTCCTGGCCTCTTACAATATCCACAGCAAAGGTTCTTCTGATGCTTCTGTTGACGCTTCATCTTCTTCTCCTTCCTTCGTCCAATAGGGATCCCTTTATGATAGGAGACTCCCGCTGGTGCCTGATTCGCCTGTCTTCTCAATCCTTCAGCTAATAAGTCGTTTGTCCGCTCCTGAGCTTCCTTTAGTCCTTGCAGTACACTCAGGATCTCAACGGTCTGATTCTGGGGAGCGGATAAAGACGAAGAGTCGTTGGAAGACATGATCCTGAAATAACAATTTGAAGATGATATAAGTCACAAGCTAGTTGAATCAAAATATAATTTGAATAGAACAAGGATTCAAGAATATCAGAGATGATGAATGTCATTACAAGTGGGGAATCAACCGTATCACTTTAAGTCACTTGAATAGAGTACGGTAGTGCAATTGCCACCGCGTACCCTTGTCAAGTCACCCGAAACCATAGTGAATGGATAGTTGAACACACAATGTGAATATGGATCAAGAGTGACAAGTTTACAACCTAGACCGAGTGATGTCTCAGATTGCCAAACTATACACGAAAAACTGCAATCCCAAACGATGCAAAACCTGGCTCTGATACCAACTAAACCATGTCACGCCCCGCTTCCCAAAATACGGAATACGAGGGGTAGACAAGGCCAGCCATGCTCCTACGGTCAAGGAAAATCCTGCCGTAGTCACACTTCGGCTTCTAGTTTCTCATGGTAAACAGTATATATTGCACAGGTAATGGGAAAATGCAGTAACTGAAAGGAACAATGTAAAGACTGACCTGAAGTGGAACAAATGAAAGTGACTCGGGAAGGCGAGTCAAGAAGTCTGTGAAGCACGTCTAGTTCTGATCCAGGCTAAATCTTCCCCTCACACTGAGCATGCATACTCAGGTCGTCAGAGCGACACAATAGCAATATAATGCATATAAACAAGTAACAGTTCTAACAGTGGTGAAGGATATGAATAACAGTAAATCAATAACAACATGAATATAAATGAGCAGAGATAAATGCAGCGGAGCAGTAAAACAGTATAACGATATGTCATGTATGTCAACACAGTATATAAGGAATGTAAACGACAGTAACCCTATCGGTCTCTAAGTCTCACTGCACAGGTCAATAAGCCTATCGTCAGTCCAAGTGTGAGAGTCAACCACTCGTGAGTGTCCTCCACCCAAGGGTAGAACCCAAGGGCAAGGGACCACGGGCCCAACATGTAACGAGTGTATCACGGTGATATAGCACATACCCTGTAAATCTCCATATAACTCCCTAAATATATAAGCCGGCATGGGACTCCCGAGATCCTGTTGAATTCACACTTGAACTACCCCACACCCCGTGGTCTACATCAAACGCTAACCATAACCCTAAATACTAATCGATCCGTGACAAGTCTGCGCGAGAACTGGAGGCAGGACCTCCATCAAGCACGTCCCGACTAATACCTAAGATAAATGGCAGTGTCGAATGCCTTATCTGTGACATCCGTGCAAGCGCTTCCATAAGTGTCCCATACCACTTATAGTCACACGTACACGCATCCCACAGACGTCGACAATGCAATAGAATAAAAGGGACACTGATTGTGCACAAGTACGTATCACTTTCACTTAATCACGAATACACGAACACTGACGTACTTGCCACAATCACCACTAAAATCTAACACTGGGTGAATGCACGATGTCACTAGGTTATCACTACGATGATATAGGTATGATATGATGCATGAACAGTATAAGAAGCACCACTAAAGTATCATAAAAACAGCAGTCTATCACTTGCACGATTTATCATGAAACATATGTATATAATTTAGCGAAATGATAAACAGGTAGTATTTAATATGTTCAGCTATCTATCCTTAGAATTTGGTTTCGAGCCAAACGGGTTTCTGGATCATTAGTTATAACTGTTTCATTTTAAGCGCACGCGGCTGGAAATCCGGTTTCAGAATCAGGAATCCATTTCGCAACGCATTTTAACCCCTGTTGGGATCATAATTTAGCGAAGCTACAGTTGAATGATTTCTAGGGTTTTCAGTAAAGGTTTCAACGCAACAAACGGATCTTCAATCGCGTCTGTACGTTAGGAGTTATAGTCTGTTTAATATCAACATGTCAATTCTGATTCTGCTGGGACTGTTATGTGTCCCGATCTTCTAAATTACATATTAAATATCAAACGGTAACGAAACAGGATGAAATCAATCGTGTTGTCTAGCTAACAGATTTACCTACAATAAGCAATGGAGTTCCGCAACCTACAAGTTAAGGAAATCCTATGGTATCCAGTACGGAACAGCAAGCAATGATTGGAGTAGCTCTGGACTGCAGTCCAGAGTCGCACTCCAATCCGAATATCATCACAGTTTAATTACAGAAATGTCCGGGAACTAACATAGGGTTAAGGTTCGTCGTGTTGGCTTCGATTTGAGCCTTCGAACGCACCATTCTAACATGTATATGATTTATGGTGAATTTAACGGTTTTCAGGTGCAACGTAATTCCAGGTTTGCAATTAAACTTGGGGGTAGTCGTTTTAATCTTAAATGATCAAGTTATCCGACAAAATTCATACATAAAGTTCACAGCCCTACGGGCCAACCTACATCATCGAGTTCCGTCAAATTTGATAATGTTTTCCTAAGGGGACAAGCATCGAACAGTTGTGTTGCAACATTTTAACACAAGGTAAACATGGGATATATATAAAATGTTGATTTGTAACATATATAAAATAGCATGAAAGCAAGTTAAAACTTGCCTGGGAACGTCTTAACGATGCTCGGCAGTGATAACGGCACGGTGGTGACTAACAAGGCCACGACGAGGTTTGGCTAGGCTTGTGTCGTGGGGCTCGACTCGATGGAGCTTGGCTCGGAGGGGGAGACGGGGCAGCTTCGGACGACAGCAACGATCCCAATCGATGGCCGTAGTTGCAGAGAGATGTAGGATCAAGATACGAGAGAACAGAGAAATAAAGAGTGAGAGAGAGAGAGAGAGAGAGAAACAGAGAATGAGAGAGATTGAGAGAGAGAGGAGACTGGGAGAGAGGGAAATGAGAGAGAGAAGTCGAGAACAGAGATAGAGAGGGAAGTGAGAGGGAGAGCTCGAGAACAGAGAGAGGCAGAGAACAGAGGGAGTGGGAAAGAGAGAGAAAATGTTCAGTGAGAGAGAGAGAGAGTTAGAAAGAGAGAGAGTGAGAACGAGAGAGAGAGAGAGTTAACAGAGGGGAGAGGGTGAGAACGAGAGAGAGAGAGAGAGTTATCAGAGGGGAGAGGGTGAGAACGAGATGCTGGTGCGTGACGACGAGACGAGGAGCTCGCCGGCGTCGGGCAGGGGCACCGAGCTCGAGCGAGCGGGTTGGGTGTGCAGGAGTCGTCGAGATCGTTGCAGGGGAGTTGGTCGAGATCTGGTGGTGTGGAGGAGAGAGCGAGGGAGGAGTGGTTGGTGGCGACGACGACGACGATGGTGATGAGCTGCGTCGAGGTGGACTTGGTGGTGGGGAGTTGGGTGCAGGGAAAACTATGGTGAGGCAGTGAGGGAATGAAGTGGTCTGGGTTGGTGAGAGGGAGTGAGAAAGAGGGTACAGGGTGTGCGCGACGTGGGTTAACGTCTCGCGACGGGGCGCAGGCGGAGGAGGTGGCGCGAGACGCGCGCACGCGGGCGGGATTTAAGGCAAGGAGCCGTTGGGATTTTGAAGGAGACGACACTGTAGCGAGTGGGTTTTGATCGCGGGCCGCAGGGTTTTTGGAAAAAAATATTTGGGAATGAATGGAGTGGGCCGGGCCGAGCAAAAAAAGATTTTAAAGGGAAAATTTTAAGGATACGGGCCAGGGAGAGTGGGCTGAAGTTGGACAAAATCAAATAAATATAAAGAGAGGAAAGGGGGCCGGGCTGAGGAGAAATCAAATGAAAAAAAGAGAATTAAAGAAGAAGAGGCCCGGGCTCGATAATGGGCTGTAGGAAAAAGAAAAGGAGATTACTTGGAAGGAAAATAGAAACAGGCCGGGCTGTTGGGTTTAAGATTAACAAAGGAAATGGAGTTTTATTACTTGGGGAAAAATGGGTTGGGTTTAATTTAAATAAAAGAGAAGAGCTGAGTGAAATAAAATATAACTTGGTTTAGAATTTGGGTTTATAAAGGAGGTTATAATAAATAAATAATTCCCTAAATAATACACATAGATTTAAAAATAAATGGAATTCTAAAGTAACAAAATACGGATTTGGTATAAAAAGGGCCGGGTGTTACATCATACTACCCTTACAAAAATTTCGTCCTCGAAATTTAAAAGAAACAACTAGCTACAAATAATAAACGAAGGATTATCATATCGAAAACTAATATGTGCTGATTTATTTAAAACGGATAGATAAAGTTTTGAAGGTACATACATATATATAACCATATACAAAAATAGGCTTACAAGGTATAATGCATGAAAACCATAAGGGCAAGTACAAATATACGAGAATATAGGGTACAATAACGAATAACAATCAAAGTTTGCTCGATAAAAGTCGAGACTCAAATATGTGCACTTCTATGTTTATAAAAAAAATAAGCAGAAAGTAATCGTAGGTTCAACTATTTATAATAGTAAACATAAGTACAACCCCTAAAATAAAGTAACGACAATAATGTAGTGAAAACTAGTCAGCAGGTTAAAACATTTCAGGAAAACGTATCGAAAAAATAGGTTTAAAATGATTTAGAAAACTGGTATAGTGAAATTAAAAGGCATAGACCAAAAGTATGCGCGGTGTAAGGTTGCGCTACTAAAGTGAGAATAATAATGCACTTAAAATTTATAAAACGGGGTAATCGATAACACGTACTTTTTGACGAATGCAAAATACTAAAACTACATTTTAAATTAATCGTGCCCCTAAATATAATTGGGGTAACAGGAAAAAGCACAAGTATGCCTAGGCCTAGGTAGGGTAGGGATTACAATGGGATGTGGCTGATACAAAAGGTCGAAGGTTGACGGCCTTAGGCTGAAGATCAAGGAATTTAGGATCGGGTCAACACAAAAGTAAAGGTAAGCCACAAGGCTACAAGGGAAAACAGTATAGGGAGAGCAACTTTCGGTACATCGTATGAATCAAGAATTTGAAGGGTTAGCTAACTCAAGGGTTTCACTATGAACTTCTCCTCCTGGAAGGATCTCGATCGAGGCACAGACGAAAGATGAATGGCGGCTCATTCCAAGGATCAGGGTGCGGTACTTTCGAATTGAAACGAGGGTGAAAAACTTTATAACAAGTAGGGGTGGACAGTCAGATATCTCAGCAGAAAGATAAATGGATAGGGGCAATAGCAAGTATTAAGCGAACCAATAATCACAAGGTTTACGAATCTAAAGGATTTACTTTATTCAAGAAGATTTGAAATAAGACATTCCAAAAACGAAAAGTGGCCATAAACTATACACATTTTATTTGGCCAGAAAGACAACCTCAAAAGAAATTCCGTCAGCTGCGGTGGTGAAGATTCAGCAGGTTGCGGTAGGCACGCGCACTCAGATAGGGGCGTCCATTTCCATAGCGTCTCGCAGGTACTTCTATTGGAAGTCCTTCCACCATGGGGTCTTGATCTTCTGGTCCTTCTTCCTCGGATAAAGCTTCTTCATCGAGATTCGGTTCTATGTGGTTCTCTTCTTCTGGATTTTCTTCCACGGGGTTTTCCTCCGCTGGATTCTCTTCTATCGGTTCTTCCTCGGGGTCTTCCTCTATAGGGTTCGCTTCAGGATTTCCTTCTTCTTCGTCAGAATCAGCTATCATGCCAAGCTCTGGGACGTCTGCTCCTTCGTCCTCGGAATCGTTGTTTCCAAAGTCGACCTGGGGACCGTTGATCTCATCGTCAGAACTCGTCATCGTGTGGTCTAAGGATACGCATGACTGTGTATCCTCGTCTAGCTGCGGCGCTGCTCCAGGATGGGCCATGCCTGAAAGAAAAGAGTCATGATTAGACAATGGAATATATCAAGGAAAACTCGGGGTACGCAATATAGGAAAAAAAAAATATGTGGTTGCAGGAACTGAAAGATTCGAATGAAAATGCTGTGATAATGAATAGAATTTGACATAAAGAAAGCATGAGAATGATACATATATATGATTCAAATTTCATTGCATTCAACTAAAAGTTCGAAGGATACAAGATTTCAAACAGAAAGAAATATTCATAAAGGATAACACATTATTACTACTGAAAGTAGATAACATGAAAATAATTCTTCGACTACTATAACATTGCATTCTCGTTGCGTGAGTTGAGTCCTGCGTTTGATCCGCCTTATCGTCGAAGTCCGAACTACGCGGCAATCCTCACTTGGCTGAAGTGGGGAGAGTGGACAAGTTTCTTCCTTGCAGTTCTTTCCTTTCTGGGCAACCGTTGATGATGTGTTTGCTGGATCCACAAATTAGACATTTTCCTTGGGCGCGGCGGCAATCTCTCTGAAGATGTCCTGGCCTCTTACAATATCCACAGCAAAGGTTCTTCTGATGCTTCTGTTGACGCTTCATCTTCTTCTCCTTCCTTCGTCCAATAGGGATCCCTTTATGATAGGAGACTCCCGCTGGTGCCTGATTCGCCTGTCTTCTCAATCCTTCAGCTAATAAGTCGTTTGTCCGCTCCTGAGCTTCCTTTAGTCCTTGCAGTACACTCAGGATCTCAACGGTCTGATTCTGGGGAGCGGATAAAGACGAAGAGTCGTTGGAAGACATGATCCTGAAATAACAATTTGAAGATGATATAAGTCACAAGCTAGTTGAATCAAAATATAATTTGAATAGAACAAGGATTCAAGAATATCAGAGATGATGAATGTCATTACAAGTGGGGAATCAACCGTATCACTTTAAGTCACTTGAATAGAGTACGGTAGTGCAATTGCCACCGCGTACCCTTGTCAAGTCACCCGAAACCATAGTGAATGGATAGTTGAACACACAATGTGAATATGGATCAAGAGTGACAAGTTTACAACCTAGACCGAGTGATGTCTCAGATTGCCAAACTATACACGAAAAACTGCAATCCCAAACGATGCAAAACCTGGCTCTGATACCAACTAAACCATGTCACGCCCCGCTTCCCAAAATACGGAATACGAGGGGTAGACAAGGCCAGCCATGCTCCTACGGTCAAGGAAAATCCTGCCGTAGTCACACTTCGGCTTCTAGTTTCTCATGGTAAACAGTATATATTGCACAGGTAATGGGAAAATGCAGTAACTGAAAGGAACAATGTAAAGACTGACCTGAAGTGGAACAAATGAAAGTGACTCGGGAAGGCGAGTCAAGAAGTCTGTGAAGCACGTCTAGTTCTGATCCAGGCTAAATCTTCCCCTCACACTGAGCATGCATACTCAGGTCGTCAGAGCGACACAATAGCAATATAATGCATATAAACAAGTAACAGTTCTAACAGTGGTGAAGGATATGAATAACAGTAAATCAATAACAACATGAATATAAATGAGCAGAGATAAATGCAGCGGAGCAGTAAAACAGTATAACGATATGTCATGTATGTCAACACAGTATATAAGGAATGTAAACGACAGTAACCCTATCGGTCTCTAAGTCTCACTGCACAGGTCAATAAGCCTATCGTCAGTCCAAGTGTGAGAGTCAACCACTCGTGAGTGTCCTCCACCCAAGGGTAGAACCCAAGGGCAAGGGACCACGGGCCCAACATGTAACGAGTGTATCACGGTGATATAGCACATACCCTGTAAATCTCCATATAACTCCCTAAATATATAAGCCGGCATGGGACTCCCGAGATCCTGTTGAATTCACACTTGAACTACCCCACACCCCGTGGTCTACATCAAACGCTAACCATAACCCTAAATACTAATCGATCCGTGACAAGTCTGCGCGAGAACTGGAGGCAGGACCTCCATCAAGCACGTCCCGACTAATACCTAAGATAAATGGCAGTGTCGAATGCCTTATCTGTGACATCCGTGCAAGCGCTTCCATAAGTGTCCCATACCACTTATAGTCACACGTACACGCATCCCACAGACGTCGACAATGCAATAGAATAAAAGGGACACTGATTGTGCACAAGTACGTATCACTTTCACTTAATCACGAATACACGAACACTGACGTACTTGCCACAATCACCACTAAAATCTAACACTGGGTGAATGCACGATGTCACTAGGTTATCACTACGATGATATAGGTATGATATGATGCATGAACAGTATAAGAAGCACCACTAAAGTATCATAAAAACAGCAGTCTATCACTTGCACGATTTATCATGAAACATATGTATATAATTTAGCGAAATGATAAACAGGTAGTATTTAATATGTTCAGCTATCTATCCTTAGAATTTGGTTTCGAGCCAAACGGGTTTCTGGATCATTAGTTATAACTGTTTCATTTTAAGCGCACGCGGCTGGAAATCCGGTTTCAGAATCAGGAATCCATTTCGCAACGCATTTTAACCCCTGTTGGGATCATAATTTAGCGAAGCTACAGTTGAATGATTTCTAGGGTTTTCAGTAAAGGTTTCAACGCAACAAACGGATCTTCAATCGCGTCTGTACGTTAGGAGTTATAGTCTGTTTAATATCAACATGTCAATTCTGATTCTGCTGGGACTGTTATGTGTCCCGATCTTCTAAATTACATATTAAATATCAAACGGTAACGAAACAGGATGAAATCAATCGTGTTGTCTAGCTAACAGATTTACCTACAATAAGCAATGGAGTTCCGCAACCTACAAGTTAAGGAAATCCTATGGTATCCAGTACGGAACAGCAAGCAATGATTGGAGTAGCTCTGGACTGCAGTCCAGAGTCGCACTCCAATCCGAATATCATCACAGTTTAATTACAGAAATGTCCGGGAACTAACATAGGGTTAAGGTTCGTCGTGTTGGCTTCGATTTGAGCCTTCGAACGCACCATTCTAACATGTATATGATTTATGGTGAATTTAACGGTTTTCAGGTGCAACGTAATTCCAGGTTTGCAATTAAACTTGGGGGTAGTCGTTTTAATCTTAAATGATCAAGTTATCCGACAAAATTCATACATAAAGTTCACAGCCCTACGGGCCAACCTACATCATCGAGTTCCGTCAAATTTGATAATGTTTTCCTAAGGGGACAAGCATCGAACAGTTGTGTTGCAACATTTTAACACAAGGTAAACATGGGATATATATAAAATGTTGATTTGTAACATATATAAAATAGCATGAAAGCAAGTTAAAACTTGCCTGGGAACGTCTTAACGATGCTCGGCAGTGATAACGGCACGGTGGTGACTAACAAGGCCACGACGAGGTTTGGCTAGGCTTGTGTCGTGGGGCTCGACTCGATGGAGCTTGGCTCGGAGGGGGAGACGGGGCAGCTTCGGACGACAGCAACGATCCCAATCGATGGCCGTAGTTGCAGAGAGATGTAGGATCAAGATACGAGAGAACAGAGAAATAAAGAGTGAGAGAGAGAGAGAGAGAGAGAAACAGAGAATGAGAGAGATTGAGAGAGAGAGGAGACTGGGAGAGAGGGAAATGAGAGAGAGAAGTCGAGAACAGAGATAGAGAGGGAAGTGAGAGGGAGAGCTCGAGAACAGAGAGAGGCAGAGAACAGAGGGAGTGGGAAAGAGAGAGAAAATGTTCAGTGAGAGAGAGAGAGAGTTAGAAAGAGAGAGAGTGAGAACGAGAGAGAGAGAGAGTTAACAGAGGGGAGAGGGTGAGAACGAGAGAGAGAGAGAGAGTTATCAGAGGGGAGAGGGTGAGAACGAGATGCTGGTGCGTGACGACGAGACGAGGAGCTCGCCGGCGTCGGGGCAGGGGCACCGAGCTCGAGCGAGCGGGTTGGGTGTGCAGGAGTCGTCGAGATCGTTGCAGGGGAGTTGGTCGAGATCTGGTGGTGTGGAGGAGAGAGCGAGGGAGGAGTGGTTGGTGGCGACGACGACGACGATGGTGATGAGCTGCGTCGAGGTGGACTTGGTGGTGGGGAGTTGGGTGCAGGGAAAACTATGGTGAGGCAGTGAGGGAATGAAGTGGTCTGGGTTGGTGAGAGGGAGTGAGAAAGAGGGTACAGGGTGTGCGCGACGTGGGTTAACGTCTCGCGACGGGGCGCAGGCGGAGGAGGTGGCGCGAGACGCGCGCACGCGGGCGGGATTTAAGGCAAGGAGCCGTTGGGATTTTGAAGGAGACGACACTGTAGCGAGTGGGTTTTGATCGCGGGCCGCAGGGTTTTTGGAAAAAAATATTTGGGAATGAATGGAGTGGGCCGGGCCGAGCAAAAAAAGATTTTAAAGGGAAAATTTTAAGGATACGGGCCAGGGAGAGTGGGCTGAAGTTGGACAAAATCAAATAAATATAAAGAGAGGAAAGGGGGCCGGGCTGAGGAGAAATCAAATGAAAAAAAGAGAATTAAAGAAGAAGAGGCCCGGGCTCGATAATGGGCTGTAGGAAAAAGAAAAGGAGATTACTTGGAAGGAAAATAGAAACAGGCCGGGCTGTTGGGTTTAAGATTAACAAAGGAAATGGAGTTTTATTACTTGGGGAAAAATGGGTTGGGTTTAATTTAAATAAAAGAGAAGAGCTGAGTGAAATAAAATATAACTTGGTTTAGAATTTGGGTTTATAAAGGAGGTTATAATAAATAAATAATTCCCTAAATAATACACATAGATTTAAAAATAAATGGAATTCTAAAGTAACAAAATACGGATTTGGTATAAAAAGGGCCGGGTGTTACAGGTGTCAACGGGGTTACGCCTCTGGGAAAACGAGGTTTACATTAATTAGGTTCGTGCGAAAGCACGGGGGACCTCCCTCAAAGTACCGACACTGGCCTGGCTGAAAGATTGGCGAACTTGTAGTGTGTAATTAATCCCGGCTAGTCTTTCCTTTTAGGGTTTGAAGGAAGATTTGATAAAAAGCAGTGGGAGCCATCCTGATTAGATAAAATAATAACCAATCTATTCTTGAAAGAGCGCACGCTGAGTGTTTTCTTCTCTCTCTCTCCAGGTAGCGACCATATCACGCCTTAATCAAGATAATAATACGGATTATTGACCGAACCCGCTTGTTATACTGAGCTGGGGAACGTTGGTCCCGCTCCAACTTATAAATGTTATAAGACAGAGCAGGAAATTGGGGATTACCAGAATTCCCGTGCAGCCCAAACGAAGAGAGTGCATGCTGATGCATCATCTTCGGGTGTGTTCATTATAGAGAACTGTTTCTCAGTATCCTTTACGTCCTGGGTATGTGATACCAGATCAGGATCCCAGATATGTAATCTGTTACATAGGGCTACAGAAAGGTAGAGAACTGAGAACGGGTGATAAGTTTCATGAGGCAGAAAACGGGGCAAGAGTTGCAGCCAAGTCTGTTGGTCACTGTCACCCTGTATTACCAATACATTGATTCTGAACGAATGTTATTAGATACCGAACCTGATATACAAAATCATATCAGTCTCTTTATTAGTAAAGAAATGATAAAATTTTGTATTGTTGGATAATGTTTTGAACATTTCCTATATCAAAAGTTGATCGGTTCAGGCACGTTATCTAAAAGCGTTGATGTTCTAAATCAAACTACAGTTCTTTAATATACGGAACACACACAAGAGGAAGAGTTCAGAAATGAACGAATCCTTCTTGAGGTATTGTAGACTAGGTCATATCAATGCGACCCGACTAGCTGAAGTTACATAAAGATGCATATTTAAATGAGTTTGAATTTACATCTTGTGAAACTCGCCAGTCATGTCACAAAGATAAGATGACCACAGCTCCGTTTATTGGAAACAGAGAAAGAGTTAGTAAACTCTTGGGATGATACATGTTGATGTATGTAGGTCCCCTGTCTACACATACCAAGACTGGTTCTTTATACTTCATTACATTCTCTGATGATCTCTTTAGATTCAGACATATGTTCCTGTTGAAACACAAGTCCGAACCTTTTGAGATATTCACAGAATATAAGTTAGAAGTAGAGAACCAGAATACGGGTAAAAGTATTATGTCCTTTGATGAGATCAAGGAGGAGAATACTTGAGCACGGAAATCCTGGACTATTCTAAAGGAGAATGAGATTCTCTCTCAGCATTATTCCTCCGAATACACCATAGCATGATGGTATATCGGGGCGGAGCAATCACACCCTATATGATAAGGTGTGCTCTATGATGAGTACTACTGAGTTACCTTTTTCCTTAAGGGAGTTGTGCACTTAGGAAGCTGCATACCTATTGAATAGGGTTCCAATCAAATCAATTGCCTACCAGTTCATATGTGATATGGAAGGGGAAGAGCCCATATCTTAAGTTGGTTAAGATTTGGGGTTGTCCGGCCTATGTCTAAAAGCAAAATCTGGACAAGCTCGAGGCAAGGTCTGTTATGTAGAACTGGAAATGCTCCAGCTATACAAACTGCAGCAGATGATTTGATAGAACCAGAGGATTCAGTAGATTCCAACGAACCTCAGCCTCTCCGCCGATCTAGTAGGGTTCCTCACCCACCTGAGAGATACTTTGGTTTCTCTATGACAGTGGGAGCGAGGATTGCATCATGAGATGATGACCCAACTAGCTTCGAGCAGGCCATCAGGAGTAAGACTCTGTAAGAATGGCTGGATGCTTAGCGATCTGAGATGGAATCCTTATACACCAACAAAGTATGGACTTTGGTTGCAATATCTGAAGGGTTAAATCCCCATCAGGAGCAAGTATATCTTGAGAAGATTACTTGGTGTACATGGAAAAGTTGAGACTTTCAAAGCTAGAATTGTTAAAGGTTTTCGTCATCGACCAGGCGTGGATAATGGTGAAACCTTTTCCAGTAGCTATGCTTAAGTCCATCCAGATCCTACTTGCCACGGCTACATACCATGACTGCGATATCTGGTGGTTGGATGTCTTGACTGCTTTTCTAAATGATGATTTAGAAGAGAGCGTCTATAAGTACACAGCCAGAAGGCTTCGTAGACAGTGGGAGCAGCGGAAACGTGTGCAAGATGTTTTATATGATAAAGCAGGCATCACGGAGTTGGAACATCTGTTTTGATGAATTAGTCAAAGAGTTTGACATCATCAAAATGGTAGATGAACCTTGTATGAACAAAAAGGTAGTAGGGAGTATGGTGACGATCCTCGTAGAGTACGTGGATGACATACTCTTGATAGGGAAGGAGTTTCCTATGCTACGCTCGATCAATCTCTGCTTATCACAATGATTCTCCATATAGGATCAAAGTGATACCTCCTAAATCCTGGATTTTGGATCTATGAGATAGATTTAAATGGATGTTAGGAAACTCACTAGATGTAGTGAGGTGGTGTCAATCGATCCTGAGGAGAATCACTGGAAGGGTTCCAGGGTGATAAAGACGACTGAATGTCAGTCACAGGCATTGTCTTTACCCTCAGTGGAGGGACGGTATGTTGGAAGAGTTCCAAGCTAGATACCGTGGCAAACTAGACGATAAAGGCAGGATACATCGCTACTTAAGATGCTACCAAAGAGGCTGTTTGGGTGTATATTGGTTCATGAGATGAACTATGTTCCTCCCATTGTGTGACAATGGAGTTGTGGCTTATGCCAAGG
The DNA here is from genome assembly GCA_030015575.1 of Agapanthus africanus. Lineage (NCBI taxonomy): Eukaryota > Viridiplantae > Streptophyta > Magnoliopsida > Asparagales > Amaryllidaceae > Agapanthus > Agapanthus africanus. Next base: position 314,623,614 of record CM057350.1, on the reverse strand, counting down.
AACGCAGGTCCCATCAGTGATCCAGACATATTCTAAGGCAGTGTCACCTGATCATGGAGATGATTGATCTCCAGGGTGATCGAGGTTTGGAGAGTAGACTCAGAGGACAACACAGCGGATCCACTCACAAAGGCCTGTTCCCAGAGAGAGACTTTTATGGGATGGTTGAGTATGAGATACTACAACCACTGCTACAGATGGCCCTAGTGCAAGTGGGAGATTGTTAGTTATATGTATGCCCTAGAGGCCATTACTGTACTTTGGATGTATATTGTAGTGGATGCTAGGACGTATATAGGGAGGACTTTCTTGCTCGACATGATAGTATGCTATCTGGTTGATCTTTACCTTAACGTGTACACCGATTGTCTCCATGTTACATGTTGGTAAAGCCCTTAGGATGTGTACTTGACTACCTGGACTATGATGCGGATCATACTAGTGGGGACATGGTAGTCCATAAGTACATCCTTCAAAGTCCCTAGTCGTGGGTGTATCGAGACGGGGCATCGATATACCAGAGTAGACTAGCGTATACCTTCTCGACCCATACAGATGGGCGATGGATGATCCCATATCCATCGGTGTTTGACATCAGAGATGATATACGGGTGCTCAGTAGAGACTGGGTACACTGGACGGACTCGCCGAGAACTCCCAGATGGTATTATACCTCACGTCAGATGGCAGTTCTCTGGTGACACTGGTACAGAGTAGTCTGTTGACCCGAGATCGTCATAGAGTCTTGTGTGGTTCCCACTGTGCTTTGATTTCCATCTTACCACGTCCAAGAGGGCGTGCAAAACGGTGGTTTTTGGGTACAGTCCCGAGTCACATGGAGGCAATGAGCGATAGGAGGGGATTCGTCTCTCCCGGTATAGGGGGTTGATGTTGCGCTGTGTTCGATTGGCTATAACAGGAAATCCCTGGCCAGGGTTGCTGAGATTTACTGGTAAGTGTTACCAGTAGTTTCTCGAACATTTATAGACCTCATATCGACACGACTTATCAAGCTATTGGGGTCTGACGTTTACCACCCCTAGGCGAGATATGCGACAGATCAGACGGACAGACCGGACTGTACGGTAGTGTTACTGGTCGGATTCACTTGAGTGTGAGCGGGCTTGCTCGTCGATCTTCAGATCGCTCAATACCCGGGTGGCCGTTACGTTTAGCAGACCGCTTGCGGCTTGTGGGTGTTTGATATGATCATCATCTGCTGCCGGCGTATTGACGAGTCTTTAGAGTCCTACACAGAGGTTTCCTGGCTCAAGCGAAACGAAATAGGAGCGCATATGAGATATGTGCGGGACCGAGAATAATGCGTGCATGTGATACCGTATTCTATTCTCGCGATAAATATATCGAATGGTTGTATGCGATATAACCTAGTTATCGATTCAAGCGTTGATTCGATAAGCCGATATATTGTATACTAGTCGGTTGTGTGCGACATAACCGGGTCATTGAATCAAGTGTTGATTTAATGATTTAATGCATATTTATATATTTGATATATTACTTTGCATCAACTAGTATCGGTTTACTTAAGATGGATTTTCTCACTCGGATGGGCGCATTGTATATGCGATATACTTTTGTGCACTTGATTGTATCATGTTTGATGATACATGTCATGCTAGGGTTCAAGTGTAAAGATTAAACCTTGGTTAATGAAATGGTTAGGGTTTATTATTTATTATTCATTTATCTTATTTAATTATCCTTTTTATTTTTGATAAATGAATAAAAGAAAAGAGAAAAGAATGGTGGCTAATTTTGTTCTTTTGTTGAAGCTTCATGAAGCTTTGTTCAAGTCAACCATTCTTATCTCATCCTTAACCCTAACCATTCCCACTAACCATGATTCATTCTCTACACTTGACTCTAGTTAAAATTATGATAAGAATTCATTTTCTTTTCTTATTCTTTTAACTTATCATATAAGCTTCTTCTTCTTCTTCCTTGACTTCAAGAAGAAAAGCTTCACCTCCATCAATGGTGATTGATGTATATGAGTGAGAAATCCAATTCTAAAGTTAACCCACTTCCTATTTCTTCATCCTCTACCTCTTGCCAAGTAGTAGAGTGTGTTTACTTCACAAGTTTCTTGACTTGGTGAAGTCGGAGCTTGATTTAGCGATGCCTCGACGTAGATCATCTTCGGCATGGACATCGACGACCTAGCTTGCCCATTCTCCGACGAAGCCGATCCTAGAGCCCGGATTTGACTTGGACAGCGGAGAGGACTTCGTTGCGGAGCTATGGAGGTGGAGCACCGGATCTACAAAGGTTGTATTTCCGTTAAACTTTTAGTCAAGTGTTAACTAGTTCCATGTTCGCCTAGACATCTAGCAAACGATCTGTAGTTTAGGGTTTGTAGGCACCATAATTTTTGAAATTGCCATGGTTGATGGCTTGGGAGACCTCTTGGGAGTGCCTAGGAACCCTACATTGGGATTGTCCCAATCCAGGTACATTGACACCATACTAAAGAGGTTTAGTATGGAAGAGTCCAAACGTGGGTTTTTACCCACGATCTCAGGGCTCACTCTCTCCAAAGAGATGTCTCCCAAGACTGATTTAGAGAGAGCTCGCATGCAAGGGATACCCTATGCTTCGGCAGTAGGCTCTATCATGTATGCGATGCTATGTACCAGACCCGATATAGCATACTCACTAAGTGTAGTGAGTAGGTATCAAGCTGATCCTGGAGAGAGTCACTGGACAGCTGTGAAGAGCATTCTCAAGTACTTACGAAGGACTAAAGAGATGCTCTTGGTGTATGGTAACGGAGAACTCCAAGTTGAGTCCTTTACCGATTCGAGCTTCCAGAGTGATAAGGACGACTCTAAGTCGCAGTTGGTATTTGTCTTTACCCTTTACGGAGGGGCGGTTAGCTGGAAGAGTTCCAAGTAGGAAACCGTGGCAGACTCGACGATGGAGGCTGAATACATCGCTGCCAACGATGCTGCCAAAGAGGCTGTCTGGATCAAGAAGTTCATTACTGAACTTGGAGTGGTTCCATCCATTGAGCATCCAATACCTTTGTATTGTGATAACAATGGAGCGGTGGCTTTGGCCAAGGAACCCAGGTCCTATCAGCGATCCAGACATATTCTGAGGTGGTATCACCTGATCCGGGAGATAGCTGATCGCCGGGAGATCGAGGTAAGGAGGGTTGACACGAAGAACAACACAGCGGATCCACTCACGAAGGCCATTCCCCAGATACAGTTTGAGAGACACTTCGGGATGCTCGGTATGCGATGCTACAGCAGCTGGCCCTAGTGCAAGTGGGAGATTGTTAGTTGTATGTATGCCCTAGAGGCCAGTATTGTACAGATGATGTATATTATATTGGATGCTTGGATATATAGAGAGAGGAGTTTCTTGCTCGATATGATAGTATGCTATCTGGTTGCTCTTTATCTTAACATGTATACTTGTCTCTTTATAATGTCTTATAGATACATGTTGATAAAGCCCTTAGGATGTGTACTTGACTACCTGGACTGTGATGCAGATCATACTAGTGGGGCCATGGTAGTCCATAAGTACATCCTTTAATGTTCCTAGTCGTGGGTATATCGAGACAGGGCATCGATATACCAGTGTAGACTAGCGTATACTCTTCTCGACCCATGAGATGGGCGATGGATGATCCCATATCCATTGGTGTTTGACATCAGAGATGGTATACGGGTGCTCAGTGGAGACTGGGTACACTGGACAGACTCACCGAGAACTCCCAGATGGTATTATACCTCACGTCAGATGGCAGTTCTCTGGTGACACTTGTGCAGGTTAGTCTGTAGACCCGAGATCGTCATAGAGTCTTGTGTGATTCCCACCGTGCTTTGATTTCCACCATACCACGTCTATGAGGACGTGCAAAACGGTGGTTTTTGGGTACAGTCCCGAGTCACATGAAGGCAATGAGCGATAGGAGGGGTTTCATCTCTCCCGGTATTGGGGGTTGATGTTGCGCTGTGCTCGATTGGCCGTAACAAGGAAGTCCCTGACCAGGGCTGATTTAGAGATTTGCTGGTAAATGTTACCAGTATTTTCTCGACCCGTTATGAGCCTCACATCGGCATGACTTATCGGTTATTGGGGTCTGACGTTTACCACCCCTAGACTTGATATGCGACATATCAGACGAGGAGACCGGACTGAACGGGAAGTGTTACCGGCAGGCTTTTATAGGAGTTGGAGCGGGCTTGCTTGCTGATCTTCTAATCGCTCAATACCTGGATAGCCGTTATGTCCAGCTAGTACCGTTGACGGCTTGTGGGTGCGTGATGTGATCATCACCTACTGCCGGCGTATTGACGAGTCTTTAGAGTCCTACACAGAGGTTTTACTGGCTCAGGCAAAACGAAATAGGAGCACGTATGTGATATGTGCGAGACTGAGAATAAATGCGAGTATGTGTTACCGTATTCTATTCTCGCGACTTTTTGTATCGGTCGGTTATATATGATATGACCGGGTTATCGAACCGAGTGTTGATTCGATAAGTCGATACGATGGATGTTAGCCGGTTATATGAGATATGACCGGATTATTTAGTCAAGTGTTGATTTAATAATTAAGTATATAATTGTATATTAGATATACTAATTTACATTTGCTAACACTTGTTCACTTTAGGGTTTTTCTCACATGTACACTACTTTAACATGTATATGATATATGTTAAAATGTGTTATCATATTGTATCATGGTTGATGATACACATGACTTGTGTGTATGAGACATACACCATCCTAATTGTTATGATTGGGTTTAATGTTTAAAAGTAATTACAAAATTAGTGGGAAATTGGAAAATGCATGAAGCTTGTGGAAGCTTGTGGATGCATTGACTAAAGTCCACTAGATTTGTTTGTACTTTGGACTTTAACCTAACCATCACACAATTAGCTATGGTTATGGCTCTACAAGAGTTAGTATATGATACTCACTCACCATGGTTAGCCTTCTCACTTGATTATTATCCTCTTCACTTTCTTTTGTTCATCATCTTCTTCATTGAACAAAAAGAAAAAGCAAGCTAGGGTTTGATCCAAAGTGAGAATCCTTGTGAGAAACAAAATTCCAAAGAGAACCCACTTCCTATTTCTCCATCCTCTACTAGACTAGCACTTTAGTTTAGAGTGTTTACTTCACTAATTCTCCAGTTAGTGAAGTAGGAGCTTGAGTCGGAATTCCCTCGACGTAGATCATTTTCGGCCTCGGAGACTTCAAGCAAGGTCGCATCCTTCGCGTCGTGAAGCCATGCAAGAGCTCGGGAGAACCTTGATCGCAGCGAAGGGACTTCAACAAGGAGCAAATGAAGTGGAGGACCGATCTACAAAGATTGTATTTCGTATTCCCTTTAGAGTAAAGTTGTTTACTTGCTTTTAGATTCGCCTAAACTCTAGTACAAGATCTTGCTTAGGTTTTTTAGGCACATAAATTTTTTAAACGGACATGGTCGATACCTTGTAGAGCCTTGTTAGTGTGCCTAGTAACCCTACACATCTGTCTATCATGCAACCTGGAATAGTAATATGCATATATTGAGGGAAACCACTCTTTTAAAATGAATCAGTTTTAAAGAGTATCTTTCGGTCCCCAAATCTAGAAATATCATCATGTATGTGCAAACATGTATGTGTACCAGTATGAATATACAGTAAGTATGTGCACAATTATAAGTGTACAATGAGTATGTGTACAAGTATACAACGAGTATGTGTATAAGTATGCCATGCGAGGATCGTATCCTGAATGCAACAGTACTACAGTGTAGTGACATGGCAATTATCGATGATGAAGTGTGTGAGCCGGCAAGCAAGTGTACGTGGAACATACGTATCATCGAGAATGGTGCTGGTGTCCTAACAGCATAATGGTAATATAGCAATAACCCATGAAATGCAATGCGAATAGCACTGAAAATGCGGAATCGAATAAATCAACGCAACAGTGAAGTGTCTACATCAATAGGTATATGTCATGCAATTATGCCATTTGAAATAAGACAATCGGGGTTTTTAGTAAAATAAGAGCTACGGTGTTTTTAAGAAAGATATGTCATTTGAAAATACCCGTAGAATCCTTTTACTTGTTTTTAAGATATTCTCGATTCGTCAGTTTTTGAAATAGGTATGACTCGGGTCTAGTCTAACACCTCCTATGCAAACTATAGATCTAAATATCAAGTCAATCGGGGGGGTATGGAAGCCACCTAAATCTGAGTCGATATATATATAAATATAAATATAATAGTCGGTGATCCCGCCTCAATAGTATCGCGTACGATACCGTATATCATATGACATCCTCGAGTCATGAGTGCGGATCTATCATCAATATAAAGCTCGTACGGTAAATCGTTGTACGGCATCCAATGAGCTGGGTACGGGTCAATATCACATTCCTCTCATCACATATCAGGTATCATTATCACTATATCACCTAATCTGGGGTACTGATCTATGTCTAGTACAAATCGATACCATCTATATAACTGCGTGTGTAAACACACGTCCAAAGGCCCGCTAGAGATCACATGTCGTATCGCAAATACGAATCACATCACATCACCGATATCACGGCACTATGCCCTATCTCATCGAATCATCTCAAATGTCCTCCAATATCCTCATCGTCACCGTATAAACGTAGCAAATATGCACGTGTGTGCGTGTGGGTGTAAACCTATTCTAGGGTCCGCGACTAGGAACTACACTAGTTACTTCTAACCCTAATCTATTCATAGTACACCTAACACATCCTAGACAACCAAGTCACACATAAGCTATCATATATATAAGTATAGTATATATGGTATACTAGATATCGGACTGTGAGGGTGCTATACGCCATCCACCCGACTTCTCCCCGTAGATATAAATCTACCCACCTTGCTTTATGTGTGCCGATGCCGATGTCGCCATTTGCATCTCCAACGCCTCGACATCACGTGGGGTACCTACAAGAATATCACAAACGCTAAAACTCATGAAATCACATCGGAAACCAAAACGGTACACGCTGCGCCCATAGGTAAAAACCTATAGTCTCGCATGCAAACACGGCCAATATCCACTTGTCGTTGGCATTCAAACGCCACCCGACAGAAACGAATCACCAAATACCAAAAATCCATGCTAAACAAGTCGTAAATCATGCACCAACATAGGAAAACTACCCCAGATTTTACCCTAACTGGAATCAGACAAAATTGCACATACCCAGGGTCAAATCTACTGGAAATAGGGCTATAGAACAAGAACGAGACGGTTCCCTCCTGCTCTGGCGGCAAATTGCGGCCAGGGGGAATTTATCTGCGGCCAGAAGAGGGTGGTTGGGGCTAGGGTTTTATGGGATGGTTCCAGGGTGCCTGCACAGCATACTGCCAAGTCAATTTTATTTTAGGGGTCCCGGGGTGAAAGCAGATTTCAGAAAGGCTACAAAGTCGACAAAAACGCTAAATTACGCCAAGTCGAACAAATCTGGTATGTTGGTGAAATCTGGGACAAATCTTGGGTTAGCTGGTCTCAAACACACCTAATAAGGCTATACTAACAATCAAAACCATCACTCGGCCAAATCTCACTCAAATCACCCCAAAACTAGCACTAAATCGCAATATAAACACTCACTACACCATATAACACCTAAGTTAAACAAGCAAGGAAACAAGTTTAAGGATTATACCTCTAGAGATCCTAAGATGTAGGAGAAAAGAAGAAGAAGAAGGTCTTGTTGCTGCTGCTGCTGAGCTGCTGCTACAGCTGATGTTGTTGCTGTTTTTGCCCCTGTAGCAGCTGCTGCTGATGCTTGCAATACTGCTGCTGCTGTTGTTATTTTTTGTTGCTATTGCTGTTGCTTTGGTTGCTGCTGTTGTTGTAGCTGAGGTTGTAGTTGTTGTAGGTGTGGTGTGGTGTTGGTTTGTGGATGTTGTGTGGGAGTGAGAGATGTGAGGGATGTGAGTGAGATGAGGGTGTGAAAGACAAGAAAAAGTGTTGAAATGAAGTGGATTGTGACATTACCTTAGAGCCACCTCTCTCTCTCTCTCTCTCTCTCTCTCCCAATAAATGCTTGCTTGCTCAAGCCATCAAAACCTCTCTCTCTCACCACAAGTCAACCCCAACCCTAATTAACCCAATTATCTTAACCAAAAGGTTTAAACCATCATGGTTGCCTAAACATGGTTAACCCACCATGCACATCGAACTTGGTAACCCTAGACTACCATGAATCCAAAACATGAAACAAGTGTGACAAGTGTGGAAAATGATATGTGCACATTTTTGCACAAAAACGCTAAAAATCCAATTAGCGATTTTTAATCGCGATTAACACTAAAATAGCATATAATTAACCATAAAAGCTTAAAAATGACATAATTCCACAAAATACTCTATTTAGAATTTTCCATATTTTTTCCAGAATTTTCCCCATTTATCGGTATTTAATTATACCGAAATATTAAAATATTCATTAAAAATTAATATTAAATTATAAAAATTCCCAAAATAATATTTTACTTTTTTTGAAATGTTACACCTAAGGATTATGCTTGACTACCGGGATTATGATGTAGATCATACTAGTGGGGCCTGGGCAGTCTATAAGCATATCCTTTAATTGTTCCTAGTCGCGCGTATATCGAGACAGAGCATCGATATTACCAGAGTAGACAAGTGTGTACGTTTCTTGACCAAGGGGGCGATGGTTGATCTCACAACCATTGGTGTTTGATATCAAAGATTGTACACAGGTGCTCATTGGAGAATGGGTACACCGAACAGGACTCGCCGAGAACTCCTAGATGGTATATATACCTATTGTCAGATAGCAGTTCTCTGGTGACACTTGTACAGGTTAGTCTGTAGACCCGAGACCGTCATGGTGTCTTGTGTGATTCCTACTGTTGTTTGATTTCCTCCCTACCACGGCTCTACCGAGTCGTGCAAACAGGTGGATTTTGGGTACAGTCCTGAATCGCATGGAGGCAGTGAGCGATAGGAGGGGTTTCGTCTCTCCCGGTATAAGGAGTTGATGTCGCGCTGTGCTTGATCGGCCATAACAGCAAATTCCTAGCCAGGGTTCTCAAGATTTACTAATAAGTGTTATTAGTAGTTTCTCGAACCGCTATGGGCCGTAAATCAGCATGACTTATAAAGTTATTGGGGTCTGACATTTACCACCCCTAGACTTCATATACGACGTATCAGTCGAAAAGACCGGACTGTACGATAAGTGTTGCTTACAGGCTCGTTAGGGTTGTGATGAGTTTGCTCGTCGGCCACCTTTTCGTCATGTACCTGGGTAGCCGGTATACACAGCTAGTGCCGCTGACGTGCTTGTGGTTAAACCCACTGCCAGCGTACTGACGAGTCTTTAGAGTCCCACACAGAGAGTTCCCTGGTTAAGGCAAAAGATGTAGAGGCCGTAAGTTGTTACGGCAGAGTTTCAATCATGTTCGTGTAAGTGTTACAGGAATAATGATCGGAAAGATAATACTGGTAGGCTTTGGTTTAAGCCGGATACCGGTATTATATTATTGGATTATTTGTATTCGTATTTTTCGGAATACGAATACGGGTATACTTATACGGTATACGGTGAGGGGTATTCTTGTAATTGTACAAGAATACATTCTAGAAGGAGACGTGATAGAATACGATTTCCGGATGTGTAGTTGGAAAATTGTATAGAAATCACAACCAAAAATTATTTGACCGCAATCAATAACGGTGTCGAATGTAGTGCGTTAGTAAGTGCGGATCGTCCACAGGGAAAGTGTAATCATTCGTGTTTAGAATTAGATGAGTTGAAACTTTAAAGAAAAGAAAACAAACAATTCATGATTTGTAAAATTGAATTTCAAGAATTAGAAAATCTAGGTCTAAATCAAAAAAACAATAAAATCAAGAATTGATATGTGATGATTTCCAAACCAACAATCAAGATTCGAAGTGTGGCTCGTAGGAGTAGATCGGATCTATAGATGTGATGAGATCTAATGATTTTATATTCTTATCCATTAACGAATTGATACGAGATCGATGACGATTTATCGAGGTTAAGGATCTTGCGAAGAAGGTAGGGTTTCCTCATCTTATCCTTTGTCCTTTCGATGAATCTCATTCACAAACTAGCTTCAAGTAAATCAAATGATCGATCGTTGATATCTAGTTTCGAGCGAACACAATCAAGAAAGCATCGCATCGAAACTAGGTCATCGATCACTTGATTTACAAGAATTTACAAACGTTATAGGATTTAAGAATTGTAAAAGAATCTAAATCATCATCATTCTATCGGTCGTCTCGACTCCTTTACGAGCGGAGTTTACTCAAACATTATCACAAAGCAAATATTCAAGAATCTAGATTGAATCATAATGCTTGAATTCAAAAGATAAGCAAGATAAAAGAATTTTCACCTTTATTATTCAACAATTTGTTACACTTTGCTCAAAGACTATAAGAAATTGAGAAGGGAACGAGATCGTCGAATCTAGCGTCGCATCGTCTCCTTGAGTCGCGGATCGGCTTGGATCACTTGCTCGGATGAAGATCGGCTTCGTTCCAAAAGGATCTAGGCTTCTTGCTTTGATTGAACTCGGAATGCTTGATCTTGGATTGGAATTAGAATTAGGGTTTACAAGTTGTGTCACTCAACTTGTAAGTGGAAGATGAAGAGAGGAGAAGAAGAAGAACAACCATTAACCCTAGATCTAGGTTTCCTTTTATAAGCCTCATAACCTTAGATCTAGAATTCAAATTTCAAATTTCCCTCCAAAATGAACAACTTTCCCTCCAAAATGAACCACCTCATTTGAATTTTCCCTCCAAAATGAACCACCTCATTTGAATTTTCCCTCCAAAATGAGGTTGTTAGAAAGAATCTTCTAGAAGAAGTTTGTTGGAGGGAATATTCTAGAATGAGGTTGTTACAAGGAGGCTTCTAGAAGAAGGTTGTTATAAGGAGGCTTTTAGAAGAAGTTAGTTGGAGGGAGGCTTCTAGAACTAGGTTGTTAGGCCGAGCCTTCTAGATGAAACCACGTGGAGTTTCTGGAGAGTTCTAGAAGCTTTGCCGTTAGAAATAAGCACATGGGGAAAATCTGCTTCTCTGTTGACGTCATCATGCCGCGGATCCGCGGCGGGAAGCGCCCATTGGCCTTGAATAAATTTCTGGAATAGTTTTACACCTTATTGTTTACTGCCAGATCACCAGACTTAGACTTGGTGTAATTTTGATCAGCACTTTTGACAATTTGGCTCGGTTTCTGGAATTTCCTGCACAGACTTCGAAACAAGTGCTGCGCTACACAAGAATGATGCGATGCCATGATAAACAGTCAATTTCCCTTAAAATGCCGGTTTTAGAGTATAACACATGTAATCTTGTATTTTACAACCATTTTGCTAATATGTGCAATATGAATACCGAACACCTCTAGATGAGTGCAAATGATAGGGAAATTGACGTGTTAAAAATACATTATTTTCGACTGATCAAATTCCCCCAAACTTATTTTCGGTCGTCTCGAACGAACTGTTTTATTAAAAAGAGAAAGAGAAAATAAAGAAAGAGAAAAACTAACTAGCACACTTTCGTAGGCAACACGATTGCACTGAGCACGTGCAACAAGCCTTTAAACCTCTAGGTGTCCCTAGTAGGAGGAGTGTTGTCTCCTGAGGGTTTTCAGCGGATTGCACCCACAAAATCCAATAATAAAAGGAAGACCGTGAATATTACATTTAAAGAAAAGAATTGTAAAATAAAAACTTTGAAAATTAGAGTTTCCAACTAAGCTAGCTTTTCGGTTGTCATGAGCCCTATCTTAATAGTCATGAAAAAATGTTAGAAATCACGTAACCCCTCAATAAAACATCGTCTTATTCTTCATTCCTATCTTTCTTCCAAATATCGATCATATGACCCTACGTGTGTGTAATGTACATCCCTACACCCGGAGAATTCAATTCAAGCTATCATACTCTTGCTCATTAGCCTCAGTACTTTTTGATTAATGAATATTTAGATGAATTTGCTTACACACTTTCATGCGACCGTTAATACTTTTTGAGGTACTAACCGACCGATTACTCATGTGCTTGCTTATTTGGTGTTTTTCCTCGTCTTGCACCACCTAAGGCTTAGCAGTGACTCCCAGACCAGTTGGCCTTAGGGCACTAGGTGAAGAGGCACCCTCGCTATATTTTTTTATTGCTGCCTTGGCGATAACAAAACCAGTGTCCATTTTTCTCACCATTTTATATTTTCTTCATTTTTTTTATTTCCTTCATACATCGGCTTTTAGACAAGAGCATTTCAAGGTACCCTCTACTATCCCGAGCTTCAAGACGTGTGTAAGTGCGAATAGTAGGGTATCAACGTTCAAAATGTTTGGCTTCCAGAATAGAAACTATTTTTCAGACTTATTTTTATCCTCAGATTAGTGACTTCTTTCATCTTACTAACCCTTGGGACAACAGCTCATAACTACTTATTACTAGTTCGTATAAGAAAACTTCTAAATTTCTTAGTTTTCTTAAATTTTTCTAATCTCATGGATGTAATTTTTCACTATCTAATCTTTTATTATCTTATTTATGTACAAAAATATTTTTTATATTTTATATTTTTGAAGAATTTTTAAATTTTTATAGGTTTTCGAAAATGTTTTGTGCTTATGCAAAATGATATGCAAATGATGCGAAAATAAGCACAAACCTCCCCCAAACTTGTTTTCAACAGTGTCCTCACTGTTGTCATCTGCTAAATCTCGAAAAACCTGTAAGCTTGGGAGGAAATTTATTAATGGGGGCAAAATATTTAAGCGAAAATCCCCTCCCAAACTTATTTTTGGCTCACAATTTTCAGTAAAAAATTTTCTTTTCAGGAGCCAGATTATACCCCCCCAAACTTGAGTTAAAACATGTTAAGCTTTGAAAATCACAAGAGGGGGTCAAGAATCATTGTTCGATGCCAAGCTTTGCAAAGACCGAAGGTCAACACCAACCATTCGAAAATTTTATCAATGCAGTGCTCAGGTTGGTGGAAGAAGAAGTGGGGAAAGGGTAATTGGTGGAATAGAATGTGTGTGCGTCTCGTATTGGAGAGACGATGCAGTGAATGTGATGGATTAGTCGCATCCTTTTTACAGTCCAGAAGAAGGGGTGGAGGTTCAATTTCATTGATTGGGAGATGATTCATCTCAACACCCGTATCATTCAAAAATGCGAGTTCATCAGCAAAGATTTCCTCAAAAGTTCCATCAATACCCTGAAGAATAATGTCATCACAAAGTGCAGGGTGATCTTCAGACTCCAAAAATAGTTCATAATCAGTGTTAGTTGTTGAGCCGGACAACTCGGTGGAAGAGTTCGTATGTGTATGATACAGAGTTGGGTCAAACAACAACGTATGAAAAGAGTCTAGATCAGTATCATGAGGATCATCAAATTCGCTGCTGTCGATATCCATTAAGTCGACAGAACAGACTTGAGCAGTAGGTTCGGAGGATACACTTCCTAACTTGTAAATGTTCAGCTCTATTGACCTATTCCCGAAGGATAGGGTCATAGAGCCATTACGACAGTTGATAATTGCGTTGGAAGTGGCCAAAAAGAGGCGGCCTAAAATCACCGGAATCTGATTCCGTGGGTTCGCTACAGGCTGTGTATCAAGTACAATAAAGTCCACAGGGAATACGACTTCCCCGATTTTTATTAACACATCCTCCAGTTCTCCCCTAGGTTTGGTGATTGATCGGTCAGCCATCTGGAGAGTTATGCTTGAGGGCTTTAACACTCCGATACCTAGTTGCTCGTAAACCGAGTATGGAAGCAATTTAACACTAGCGCCAAGGTCTAGTAGAGCACGGTTGATGTATTTTTCCCCAATAGAAATAGAAATAGTAGGACAGCCAGGGTCCTTACATTTCCGTGGTACTTGTTGGGGGAAAGCCGTGTCTACAGTCTTTGCCATGAATATCTTCTTGGGCACTTGAGTCTTCCTCTTCCTAGTGCACAAATTCTTAAGAGTTTTCGCATAGGACGGAACTTGTTGGATAGCATCTAGGAGAGGGATGTTGATGTTAACTTGCTTAAACAAGTCCATAATCTTCTCCATATGTGGACTCGATTTGTTAGCCCTTAACCGATTAGGATAAGGTGCTTTAGCAATAAGCGCTGGGTTCATCATAGGAGAAGGAAGTGTGTTTGGAACCGATCCCAAAATAGAAGTGGGGATCGTCCGTGGAGAACTAGAAGAGCTGGGCTGAGGTGGCGAGCCTTATGAGAAACGAAGAATAGGCTCGCAAGAAGGTGGTGGGGTAGAAAAACTGGGATCAGAATTAGAAGTAGAAGTGGAAAGAAAAGTCTCAGCCGGGGTATCATTGATATATCTTTCAATGTCATCAATCTCTTCCCTAACATGATTGTCAAGCATTCTTCCAGATCTTAACGTGATTGCATTCACATGATGTGAATAGCTAGGATTGGGTAGAGGTTGAGCTGGAAGTTTCCCTTTCTCTCTTGCACTCATTTCGGCTTTTAATCTTGCAATTTATGCTTCCATCGATTTAATACTCTCGCTTTGAGATGCAGAGTTTTTCTCAATTTTATCGACAGAAGATTTCATTTCAGCCGAAACTTGCATGATATTTGTTAAGACCAAATTCATGTATTGTGCAAATGAAGAGGATTCATCAGTCCCGGTCAACTGTAAAGGACTAGACAGTGCAGGTGTGCTGACCGGATATTGGAAGTTTTGTGCTTGGAAGGGGTGCTGACTCAATTGTGGTGGTTGCTATTGTGGTAGAGAGACCCTTTGGAAATTGTGTTGGTTTGGAACCGTATTTTGATTTTGTGATTGGTTCCAAGCAAAATTTGGGTGATACCTCCAACCCTGATTATATGTGGAAGAAAATGGGTCATTTCTAGGTCTTTGTTGGTAAGCAGAATTGATATGCTCATGACCTTGAAACGGAGAATTTATTGGACATTCTTCCGTCAAATGAGAAGGATCAGAACAGCAGCCACATACAGTTTTGGAGAGTGATATTTGACTTAGGGCGGATAAAAATTTGTTTTCCATAGTCTCGAGTTTCTTTTGCATAGTAGAAATGTCAGCTCTAACTCCTATGGAAATATTATTTCCTTCCCGAGACGATTGACTCACACCCTCCCACTGTAAAGATTTTTCAGCGAAATCTTCTAGAAATTTCCAGGCTTCCCCATCATCTTTGGTCATAAAGTTGCCTTGACACATGAATTCAAGGATCTGTCTTGTGTTAGGATTAATGCCCTCATATATGATTCTGCACAGATCCCATCTAGGGATTCCGTGATGTGGACATTGGACTAACAGATCCTTGAAGTGTTCAAGACATTTTGAAAATGGTTCATTTGGAAGCTGGGTGAATCGATTTATTTCGCTACGGACTCGAGCTGTCTTATGATGTGGGTAGAATTTCTTAAGGAATGCCGCAACGAATTCTTCCCAATTCATAATGGAATGTGCGGTAATGTTATACAGCCATTTCTCGGCTATATGGCACAAAGTAAATGGAAGAAGACGTAAACGCATAGCATCCACAGAAAGCTATGAAGTACCCATCATAGCGCATACATTTTCAAATTTTGTAATAAAGACATATGCGTCTTCAGACTCGAGACCGTGATATTTTGGTAGAAGGTTGATGTATTGGGGTTTAATCTGAAAATTGTCCCCGTTGGCTGGTGGAATGGAAAGACAGGTCGACAGAGGACCTCGTGTAGGATAGCACCTCTCTTGGAGAGAGATGCGAGGTGGATTCTGCGCACCAACGGACGGCGGCAGAGTAGTGGTAAAGAAGTTCGATGGAGATGGATCCATCGATGTGGGTGTGGTGGTGGGTAAAGGAGAGGTAAATGTAGAAATACCAACTTCGGAGTCGATCGGGAGTACGCGGACTAAACGGGCACTAGAATCCCGTGTCCAGCCTATCTTGCACTAAAAAGGGTTAGTACAAGTGGCAGCGTGACTTATAATTAGGGGAAAGAATGAATGTGATTGGTGTTTGTTTTGAAAAGTATACGGATTTTTAAAAAAATGATGCGATCACAACAAATGCAACAAGCAACCCTAAAATCTAGTGGTTACCTAGGTCAAAACTCTAGACCGCTCCTAACTGCCAAAAGACAAGTCGCAGGATCAATCCTCCACTGCCTCTTTGTCTCTCCTGTGGCCAGGTAAGTGCCAGGTAAGTGGGAGGTTCTCCACTACGTAAGTAGTGGGACTAATTAAGTAACCACTAGCCTTCAACACACTTGCCTTAGACACCACAAAAGAAACGCGGATAAGCAATGAATTACCCACGGCCTTCTTCTGTCCTAAGTGAGCGCGACGGTCCTTAGAGTCATCTCTAGATCTTTTTTAGTTAATGAGGGTAATGCGGATGCAATTTTGTGATTTTTGGGGCTTAGGAAGGGTAATGAACTCCCCATCTAATCTGAATTTGGTCTTTGCCCCTTAATTTCCGTATTAATATGCAAACAACTAAGAAATCAAAAACACGCTTAATTTATTTTGATTTTTGCGGCGCTGCGATTTATTTGCAAAGAAACCTGCAGCAAATTGTCAATTGGAGCAGATGAGGAAGAAGATAAGAAAGTCAAGAGAGTCACCAAAAATTTTCGAACAGTGATTCTACTAAAGCACCGCGGTTCCGCCGCGGAAGTCGCCTAATGCCGTGGATCCTCCGCGTTATGAACTGTTCACTGCACAATATTTTCCACAGATGCTCCTGTTCACTTACACAGCTCTCTGGAATGCTCTGAAAAAAATTTCTCAAGCTCCACAGATTCCAGATTTCCTCGCAACAAATCACAACAACACGTTTAGGGTTTGTGCGAATTTAGATCTAAAAATATAGATGGAATAAACTTTTCAACTCAAATTTCAAAATAACGAACAATTAGCGCACTATCCCCGGCAATGGCGCCATTTGATTGAATACGATTTCCGGATGTGTAGTTGGAAAATTGTATAGAAATCACAACCAAAAATTATTTGACCGCAATCAATAACGGTGTCGAATGTAGCGCGTTAGTAAGTGCGGATCGTCCACAGGGAAAGGGTAATCATTCGTGTTTAGAATTAGATGAGTTGAAATTTTAAAGAAAAGAAAACAAACAATTCATGATTTGTAAAATTGAATTTCAAGAATTAGAAAATCTAGGTCTAAATCATGAAAACAATAAAATCAAGAATTGATATGTGATGATTTCCAAACCAACAATCAAGATTCGAAGTGTGGCTCGTAGGAGTAGATCGGATCTATAGATGTGATGAGATCTAATGATTTCATATTCTTATCCATTAACGAATTGATACTAGATCGATGACGATTTATCGAGGTTAAGGATCTTGCGAAGAAGGTAGGGTTTCCTCATCTTATCTTTTGTCCTTTCGATGAATCTCATTCACAAACTAGCTTCAAGTAAATCAAATGATCGATCGTTGATCTTTAGTTTCGAGCGAACACAATCAAGAAAGCATCGCATCGAAACTAGGTCATCGATCACTTGATTTACAAGAATTTACAAACGTTATAGGATTTAAGAATTGTAAAAGAATCTAAATCATCATCATTCTATCGGTCGTCTCGACTCCTTTACGAGCGGAGTTTACTCAAACATTATCACAAAGCAAATATTCAAGAATCTAGATTGAATCATAATGCTTGAATTCAAAAGATAAGCAAGATAAAAGAATTGTCACCTTTATTATTCAACAATTTGTTACACTTTGCTCAAAGACTACAAGAAATTGAGAAGGGAACGAGATCGTCGAATCTAGCGTCGCATCATCTCCTTGAGTCGCGGATCGGCTTGGATCACTTGCTCGGATGAAGATTGGCTTCGCTCCAAAAGGATCTAGGCTTCTTGCTTTGATTGAACTCGGAATGCTTGATCTTGGATTGGAATTGGAATTAGGGTTTACAAGTTGTGTCACTCAACTTGTAAGTGGAAGATGAAGAGAGGAGAAGAAGAAGAACAACCATTAACCCAAGATCTAGGTTTCCTTTTATAAGCCTCATAACCTTAGATCTAGAATTCAAATTTCAAATTTCCCTCCAAAATGAACAACTTTTCCCTCTAAAATGAACCACCTCATTTGAATTTTCCCTCCAAAATGAACCACTTCATTTGAATTTTCCCTCCAAAATGAGGTTGTTAGAAAGAATCTTCTAGAAGAAGTTTGTTGGAGGGAATATTCTAGAATGAGATTGTTATAAGGAGGCTTCTAGAAGAAGGTTGTTATAAGGAGACTTCTAGAAGAAGTTAGTTGGAGGGAGGCTTCTAGAACTAGGTTGTTAGGCCTAGCCTTCTAGATGAAGCCACGTGGAGTTTCTGGAGAGTTCTGGAAGTTTTTGTAAGTCCACGGTAGCGCCCCCGCCGTCTAACAGACGCCAAATGCGGAACAAAATTTTTTTAACGAAACTAGCGCTATCGTGTACCGTAACCCGGATCTGCCATTAAAGCTAAACTAACAAACTACAAAGGGGTAGAAACGTTATACCGAATGATCCGAGTCCTTCGGTCTTTAACCATCATCCCACGCTTTGTTGCGGCTGCTCCGATCTCCTCGATCTCCAATCTTGTCGTCTGGGTGGCACCACGTCGACAGATCTTTAAACGGGCTCCCGTCTCTGAACCGAGGCAACTCGATCGTCAAGTTTGCTAAAAGAGACGACCAAGATGAAGTAGAGAATGAGTAGAATACTTTGTCTCGTTACGTCCAGGGTCACGGACGAACGGTTATGGAAGTTGCCTTTTGGATCGGGTGAAATGAGAAAGAAGTTATCTATTTTTCGTGAACCCGAATCTATCATAATCTTTTTCTAGTGAACAATAACCATTATCTATGAGAGGGGGGAGGCCGGCTACTTATAGAGGGGAGGGGGTGAGTGTAGGGGCAAAGTGGGTGAGAATAAGCAAAATATCTAGTGTGAACACAAAGTATGAATGCATTAAAAGCAAACCAATCAAAATTAACTTAGTCACCATGTCATTAATTACACCATTAATGACCTAATGACTCACAAGCCTAGTCACCCTCTCTAGAACCTTCTAGAATACTGACTCACCTCATCAAGAAAAGATAAATCCGTCTTTAACCGAATGTTAAAAGACGGCTGATAGAAAACTGGAAACTGGCAACTTCCAAAAGTGATCCTGAAACGAATTTCAGGATAACCCCGTATCAGTATAAACATACCCGCATTTGTATTATGACCGAATACAAATGCAACTGAGATAAAGATATTATATCTACACAGTATAATACTGGGTTCCGGCTTAAACCAAAGCCTACCAGTATTATCTTCCCGAAAAACGACACGTGCGAAAACGCACGTACTTTTTCCGAACCTTGCCATAAACCTATACGGCCTCTACAACGTTTCGCCCGAACTTGGGAAAGTATCTGTGGGGGACTCTAATGACTCATCAACACACTGGCACTGGGTATAACCCCTAGCACGTCAGAGGTACAAGCTGCACGTAACGTTTTGCCTATATGTTGATTGGAAGGGAAGCTGACGAGCGAACTCATCTATAAACCCTACTGAGTCTGACAGTGACAATGTATATACAGTCCGGTCCATTCGTCTAAAGAGTATCGCATATCGAGTCTAGGGGGTGGATAAAGTCAGACCCCTAATAACGCGATAAATCGTGTCGGCATGAAGCCCATCACCACCTGAGAAACTACTGATCTCAATCAGTAATTCTCCACTACCTCAGCCGAGGGTTTCTAGTGATGGCCACCCGTGCACTGCGCGACATCAACCCCCAATACCGAGAGAGACGAATCCCCGACGATCCGCTCACTTGCCTCCAATGTGGCTCGGGACTGTACCCAACTAAAACCTGTTTGCACAACTCCTTTGAGCGTGGTAGGGTAGTAATCTAAGCACAATGGGAACTCACACGAGACAAATGACGATCTCAGGTCGATGAACTAACCTGTACACATATCACCAGGGAATTGCTATCTGACGATATGTATAATACCAACTAGCAGATTCCCGACGAGTCCTGTCCGGAGTACTCATAACTCAATGAGCACCTGTATACATCTTAGGTGAACCAACTGACACCAGTGGCTTGTGAGACCGGCCACCGCCCCTCGTCGGGGTCTCGACTGTATACACTAGTCTACTCTGGAGTATCGATGCCCGGTTTCGAAACTCCTACGACTAGGGACACTTTAAGGATGTGCTTATAGACCCCAGCTCCCACGTATATGATCACCATCATACTGCTGGCTGTCAAGCAGAATCCTATGGGCTCTATCATCATGCAATAGTGAACTAAAGCATGTATACGATGATAAAGACAAACCAGATAGCATACTATCATCTCGAGCAAGACTGTCATATCGGTATAGGTCCTGCCTCAATCATTGTAATCACGTACCTGCGATCCAATAATTGACTTTGAGGGCACTATTTCCAACAGTTTTGCCGTTAGAAATAAGCACATAGGGAAAATCTGCTTCTCTGCTGACGTCATCATGCCGCGGATCCGCGGCGGGAAGCGCCCATTGGCCTTGAATAAATTTCTGGAATAGTTTTACACCTTATTGTTTACTGCCAGTTCATCAGACTTAGACTTGGTGTAATTTTGATCAGCACTTTTGACAATTTGGCTCGGTTTCTGGAATTTCCTGCACAGACTTCGAAACAAGTGTTGCGCTACACAAGAATGATGCGATGCCATGATAAACAGTCAATTTCCCTAAAAATGCCGGTTTTAGAGTATAACACATGTAATCTTGTATTTTACAACCGTTTTGCTAATATGTGTAATATGAATACCGAACACCTCTAGATGAGTGCAAATGATAGGAAAATTGACGTGTTAAAAATACATTATTTTCGACTGATCAAGACGCCTCATAAATGGATTTTCATTTTGAGAAAATGGAAATGATGAGGTGGAATTTAGAGAAAGACTTAGCATTGTTGAAGGCATGGCTCAAATCATTTTATATTCATTTGGGTTTACTATTAAGGCATGGTGCATTATTTTTGTGAAAAAATAATGCATGCTTCAATTATTGTTTTAAGCCATATCTTTTGTTATGCTTCATTTTTCATTCATTCATCACATACACATTCTCTCTCCTAATTCTCTCCTTCCTCTACCTCTTGATCTAAACCTTCACATGAGTTGTGAATCATAGGTCAAGGGACAAATATAATCCATTACACGATCTCTACATAATCTAAGCGATCACTTCTAGCAATCTTGATTTTTTAGTTAAACTCTTATGAAGAGTTTGTAGCTTGTTTGATAGCTCTCGGGAGGATCGTCTTGGATCTAGAGGTGGCCGGAGATCGAGCTCTTTGCAACCATCAAGGAGCCTAGGAGTCACATTCAAGTGAAGACCCGAAGGACCGGTTCCATTAGGTATAAATACTATCATAGTAGATTAGATCTCTTGATGGTTTTTGCTAGTTAGGGTTTAAGCACTAATCTTGGGTTATGTGGGTGTTGCATGCAAGAAAAATTAATGTTTACCACTTCCGCCTCCCCACAAGTGTTGTGAGGGTGTGCAACATCCACTAACAGCCATTAGTTCATCTTCTTCCTCTTAAGCTCTCTATCCTTTTCTAGGTTAGAAAAAAAGAAAGAAAAATAAAGGTCTTTGAGTGAGAAAATCTCATTTCATCAATCTATATTAGCATAGCAAACTTGTATAGGTTGTTGGCATCACTTCATCTTAGTTTAGTGAAGCTAGAGCTTGAGTGTAAGGAACTCCGGGTGGATCATCGTGGACATCGAAGACTTCAAGCTGCATTGTTCCAAGCTTCGAGTGGAGCCAAGAGGAGCCCAAGGACTTCTACACGGAGCCATTGAAGAGAAGGAGTGGTCTATAAAGATTGTAGTTTTCTTTCTCTTTATGTTAGACACTCTTTGTATATGATACTTACCTTAATCTCTAGTTCGATTCGTGGTTTGTGTGCTTTAGCTCTCTAAAATTTTAAAATACACCTCATATAGTTGTTTAAACAGTTATAGAGGTGCTAAAACACACTTACAAGTCCCACATTAGAAACAACAAAAGAAACACATGGGTATAAAATATAAAATGGGTCACACCTTTACAAGGCTTGAGTCTTATTGTTGTGTAACACCTTAGAATGCGATTAGTGTTAATTAGGCGATAATGCGGATTTTTAGTAAAAAGTTTACCAAAGTAGTTTTCAAATATTTTATAAAAATTAATTAATATTTTATTAATATTTATTTTGGGCTTGCTCACACATGTGCATGTTAACTTAGGGTTAATTAGGGTTGACCGTGCTTAAGTAGCCATGGCATATTAACCCCATTCCATTAAGTGTTATGTAATTAGTTAATTATTTAGTTTTTAAATTAAAAGGGGTTTGAATTTTGGGGTTGACTTGAGAGAGAGAGAGAGAGGGTTGACAATGGCATGATGAGGAATGGGCAAGCATGCCTTGCATTAAATGAAGAGAAAGAAGGGCATGACTCTCTCTAATCTCATCCCCTCATTCCTTCATGCCTCACTCACACATACACCCTCATTCTCCTTACACTCTCTCATTCTCATTATTTTCTTCATCTCATTTTCTCCCTCACTCCCTCAACTGAAACCCTACCCAAAACCTTCACAAATCCTCACAAACCCAAACAAAATCTCCACTATAACTCACTAAAACCCTTCACTAATCCAAGTTTAGCCACTAAGATCACTTGGAGCATGGAAAGCCAGGGTTTTGAGCAAGTGTGGATAGGTAACGATCTCTCACTGTTAATTAGGTTCTTTTATTGTTGTGTAGCTTAGTAGTCGCTGTTTAGAACGATAAAAATGTAGTTTTGAGCAAATATCATATTATTAGTGTCGTTTTGGAGTACCTGTGATCGGCTGTGACTACGAGTGGTTACTAGAAAATCTAGCAATGTAGTAGTGTTATACTAGAGGCCTTGAGTGTTCACCTGAAGCACGAACCCCACCCGACTAAGGAAGACCAGCGAGAACAGGGTAAAATCCGGCGAGCTCGGTTTTTGGGGAGCCTGGGGTGTTGTGGTTTTTAGGGTAGTTGTCTGCAGTTGTTTTAGGGTGTTTGGTACTGCTAGATTTTTAAGTATTGACAGTATGAAAAATCTAGGATTAAATTACTAGTTTTTAGTGTTTCGACGACGCGTGTTACGATATCCGATGCGGTTTGTGTTGTTTGTGTCACGACCCGAAAGTACGGAACGTGACCAGCACTTAAATTACGAAGCGTCTAGAGGTGCAACACAATCTAAGTAAGCCGAAGCCCAGAAATCTAAACCATATAAAAGAAGAAGAAGTAAAGGAAAACATGAAGGAAACAAGTTTAAAAAGTATCATCCAATTTTCTCAAAAATTTCGGCAGAGTCTCCTTTATAAAAACTGGCCCCAAACGGGTACAACAAGTATAAATACACATAAACAATAAAAAGCATCCCCAAAGGGGATCTAGATCTACGCCAAAAGGCGGAAACAACCACACCAATGCACAATAGTATACAACGCCAAAGGGCGAGGCTAAAAACTTAAAAGAACACAAATCCACCAGATAACACAATAATACAATCGCGACTCTAAGGTCGAAATAAATAACTGGTCCAGTAACTATCAAGTAATACAAGTTTGGTTGATGGAGCTTTCTAGATAAAATGAAATAATAAAAGTACAATGGCGGTCCAGATACAAGTGAACCAACCTACCGTGCAAATCACCCTGAGTGAAAAGATGTGCCAGCAAGCTGCCAGGAAAACCTGTACATCGAACCTGTAATAAAATTTGGCACAACGGGGGTGAGTTGCCAACTCGTGAGTAGAAGATATCTGCGAAAAGAAATCGAATGCACAACGCTATCCAAGGTCATAATAATATACTAATATACTACTAGTCATCAAGTAAGACAGGATAATAAGCTACGTGTAAGTGCAAAAGCTCCGTGCTCGTGTCAGTGCCTCATATAGTACTATGTCATGTGAATGAGTATGCATGCACCATGAATGTAAAATAACCAATCCTGAAATCTAGATATATCTGTATAAGAAATCTTTAGCTTTTATCATGGTAAAATGTGTATAGAAATCTGAAATATCAACGATGAAATCCATGGAAATCCGTGTCAAGTATCGACACAAAACATGTAAATCTCAAGTCTCAATACCTCATAATCTCAATGTCTCATAGTCTCAATATCTCGGGCTCCGTCAGTCCGGATCGGCCCATATCATCAAATCTCACGACAACGGTCGGTATCCTCCGGATATCCACCGCGCCAGACATCACCGGTAAGTAGTCTTCCCCTGCCAGGCTCATTGTCTACAACTCGATCTTCTTGCCCCGGGGTACCATACCGGGCCCACCATATACCCGAGACGGTTCATCCACTCCTCGAATCGGGTCTCGAAATCCAACAGAAAACATGAAATCTCATGGTGGACGACACATACATCACGAGAAAAACCGCATATTATATTTTAAAAAGAGAGGAGGAGAGAGAGAAGTTTTTATATATTCTTGCGGTTTTCCCCAAAATCCAGAAATCTCATAGAAATCTAAAATCCCAAAATCATGAGTAAGTATATGATAAGTGTCGGCATATGCCCCATAATACTGCATGATAACATGAAAATGTGAATGCATGAAATGTCTAAGTAATAAATGCCATGTCTATACTAACACCAGAGAGTAATCACAATATTATATCGATCTAGCTGTTTGCTGATTCTATCAATAAAAGATAATATGATCTAAAGTGTACGTGACATAGCAATTACCGATGATGATGTGTGTGAGCCGGCAAATAAGTGTACGTGGAATATGCGCATCATCGGTAATAGTGCTGGTGTCCTAACAGGCAAAGTTTTATTCTGATTATAGAAACATATGAATGAACATGCACCATAATGATTACGGTATGAATATAAAGACGGATGTGTAATAACCACTCATCTGTGATATACAAGTATAACTACAACTATATGACTCGAGCCTAAAATAGTGTCCATCTAACCTCCTAGGGAACTAAACCTAAGAAACTAGTCAATAAGAAATAAGAGTCCACCTAAGGTCTGAATCCATATCTCTAATAGTCGGCGATCCAGCCTCAATAGCGTCACATACGTAGTACGGCTTCCTCGAATCAAGAGTGCGGATCAATCATCATATCTATGCCTCGTACGGTAAAATCCATCGTACGGCATCCCAATATCGGGGTACGGATCAAGTATCACCTACGTGTCTCATCATTCGTATAATATCATCATCAACACATGTCAAGATCAAGGTGTTGTACTGTAATCACATACATCAATCATATATCATTGTCAGCATAAATATACATCGTTAATTTATCCTCAGAAATATCATGTCATAAGTATCATATTGTGGTTATGTCATACTTACATCATATCGTGATCAAGTCACACCTATATGATATCGTAATCAAGTCACACATATATGATATCGAAATCAAGTCACACCTATATGATGTCGTAATCAAGTCACACCTATATGATATCATATCAAAATTTCCGGCATAGGTTACGGTCCAGATTCTATTTTAGAGTCCCATATACTTCAATATCATCACCACCCTTTATTATTGTTCAAGTATACAAATCCATTATCTCATTTTCTAATGATCCGCTAACATCATAACACGACTGTATAGCCAAGAATCATGGCATCGGCCCACTTATATTGTTTCATCCCCGTGTATCATATCACATATACGTATTGTGTGTGTATATATATACCTACACCTAGTCCTATATATATATATATATATATATATATATATATATATACATGCACGTATACAATACGTCGAGTCTCAGTGTGTGCGTGTGTGTGTATCTACCTGAAACCTACGAATCTCTTCCAAGGTATTCATCCTCTGGTATGGTCTTTCTAAATCAGTCTAGTTCAACCTAGGGTCATTACTAGGGTCCTACTCACCAAGAATCTAAGGTCACGTCTGGCTTCCTAATGACAATAAGTACTATCCCTATTCTACGTTTGCGGGGGTGCTAAACGCCATCCACCCGACTTCCCCCCGTAGATATACATCTACTCACGTGGTCCTTATCTGCCGAAAATGATGTCGCCATCCTCTTCTTCATCGCCCGCAGTCCACATGAGGGGTACCTATACGCAAACATATATATAGTATCGTAAACTGAATCATGAACAAAAGTCAAAACGACGCACGGAACGCGCATAGGTTAAAACCTATGTCCCGCTCATGCAAAAGAACCAAATATCGCTCGATATCGGCGTACAAACGCCGATTGATCGAGATAAGTATCAACAAACAACTCATAGTTTTAAAAATCATTACTTATAATATAAAACATGATTTAATTCATCGAAACCCTAAAAATCGATCAAATGGTCCGATTCCGTAAAACCCGAAAACACCAATTTACCGTTTTACTTCAAAACTTGTTGTTTAAAAGAAACTAATGGTCATAATATTCATTAATTAGCATAACTAGACTATATAAACCATCACTATATTTTTAACACCCTAATTTATATTAGTTTGAAAATTCTAGTTTGCAAACTTGCCCGATTTCGATACTTTTAAGGAAAATTTCACAATATCACAACTAAACATGATTTTATATGAATTAACTTATTAAACTACAATTTATAATGATAGTAATATAATGAAATCATAATTTAGATTTTAAACCTCATTTATTTAAGAATTTCCAAAATCTAGTTAGCAAAAATAGCATTTTTATTAGTATTTTTCAATTATCAATAGAAACCAGTAACCACTTTAAGTTTTTCATTCCACCAACAAGTTAATATTCTCATTAAAACCACAATCTAGTGTTACAAACAATAATTGGAATTTTATCTCACCAATATATACAATATATAGAAATCTAGTTTGCAAAATGGATTAATTTAAACAATTTTGGATAAACAATTTACAATATATCATCCATAGAAGATTTTCCACTTCTAAAAATGTTAAACTAGTTATTATAACCCTACTTAATTAATAAAAACCATAACTTAATTTTATAAACCCTAACTTGAATTTTAAAACTTGTAGATAGAAATTATTTCTTAAATCTAATTATGCTTAAATGAAACATCTAATAACAATAAATCAAAAGAAGAAGATTTATACCTCCACAACATGAAATCCAAACATGAAAATAAGCCCCCAATATGAATGCTTTCCATCTCCAAAATCCATGTAAAGATGAGCAAAGAATAGAGGGTAGGAATTTATTAGGATTTTGTGGATTTTTTATGAATTTTTGATGAATTTTGATGGTTTTTAATGCAAAAATGATGGGGGGGAAATTTTGGGGCTGCCCATGGAGGTGAGGCCGGCCATGAGGTGAGGAAAAGAGAGGAGAGTAAGAAAAGGTGAAGAAAAGTGTAGAAGATTTCACAAAAATATCACACAATGAAGTCTTTTCATGAATTTATTTAAAAATTCTTTATTTTCTTCACTCCATTTGACCTAGAATGGTCTAGAACCATTGTAAAATTTTGAAAATAAATTTTGCATGAAACAAACCTGATTATAAGATGCAATGGTTCATTTTTGCAAATTTAACCCATTCAAATTTATAATTTACACTAATTTAGTGTAAAAATAAAGCTTATGTTAATATTTAAAATAATTAATTTAAGAAAAATATTTAATTAAACTAAAAAATTTTAAGTGGCTAAATAAACACCATTTACTAGTAATAAAATAATTAAAATAGGTATTTTTAAATTTATAGTGAAAAATAATTACGGTTTAGTTTTATAAAAAGTACGTTTTACTTTACCGAAAATTATAAAATTCACTTAAACGGTTTTATTTATTTAATTAATTATTTAATTATTTTTAAAATGTTACAATCTTCCCACCTTTAAGAAATTCGGTCCCCGAATTTAAATTAAAACTCCCCCCAATTACTAAAACATTCTGCCAAAATACTCAAATCGTCGGGCTCCGAAATCATCAATACATAACTAAAATCAACTCCGTCAAGCATAACACAATCATCGGAGTTATGGCGAAAATAAAATACCAAAACCCAATACTAAAACCAACATAATATACATCAAAACTAAAACTTATATATTGTGCGCATCATAGTAAAATCGTCCAAACATCTGGATAAAGAAGCATGCAAGAACCCCTTTTGAAAATCGCTGTGTGATGCACGTGCCACGACATAAGTAGCGGACGTTTATTTTAAAAAAATAGCTATATATATATATATATATATCTTTTATTTAACATACACGTCCCGCCTGGTTACCAAATCAATAGTAATGATTATAAAAACATACTGATCAAATTGAAATCAATCCCAATCACATCATAAAAATATCATGTGCGTCCGGTGCGCACTGAAATCGAAACCAAATACAGATACCACGAATTCACACAAAAACAAAACTGAGTGCAACAGGTGTGCACCAAAAACATCTATCAAGTGCAACGGACGTGCACGACTCTAATATCAGGTGCGTCTAATCTGCACAAAACCACGATTTAGTGCATCTGGTGTGCACAAATCGTATCAGGTGCACCGAATGTGCACAAGAATCTCAATCAAGTGCACATGGTGCATGAAAACATGCACCGAATATCAAAATCAAAATCACAGTACGAAAATGCATGAAAACTATGTCAAAGCATATGTCAAAATCATATGTAACCCATATGCACGAAATCAAATCAAAATCTCAAAATGTATAAAACCAAATCGAGTGTACTGGGTATGTACAAAACAACATCAATACAACTGATATATGAAGCACGAATAGAATGTAATGAATGCACACATAAGAAATACCAATCGTAGAACAAAATGCTCAAAATACCAAGAAAAAAATCCAATCAACGGAAATATGAAATTCAAATCACCAAATCACAATCGTAAACACTATCGTCAATGTGCGCCTCTTTCCTCCTTTCCTCTGGTGTCGACTGCTTCGAACTTGTCTCTTCATAGGTGTGCTGACTGGGCTACCAACGGCAATACTCATATCTAAAGTCTCCCACGTAGTCGATCCCTTCATCTGATATCCGGACTATATTAAACTTTTCGATCGATCCATCAAAATCCCATAATTTTCCGAGAGCTCAACACTCAAGTACAGTTTTAAAATATCCGGTACATACCCCAGCATCGATGGTCCAGCCGTAGAAGGGCAAACCCAAGCCTCACTAATGGAACCGCGGAACTGCCGTAAACCCTAAGGTTCAAGGGCGTTCTCGTGGTCATTATGTCGAGTTAGGGTTTCATTCTTCTAGAGGGTCCATCGAAATACCTGCATGTTCTTCCGAATACTTTAAACTTGGGGAAATGGGTTTCTGACAATCGTTCGAATCCTTTAACTTCGTCTGGACAGCATGTGAATACCCTTCTCCCGCACGCTAAACAATGCTTCAATCCTCAAGAATAACCGATACCCTAATGGTTATCGCATTCGAGCCGCAGCTCCTTCTGCCCGTGCGCCCGTGGTAACAGAAACCACCCTCCGATATCGACGAAGATAGATCAAAGGAACGAATGAAACGCGGTGCAAACAAATGCACATCGTAAGGCTACTTAAGAAGAGTAGCGTATCGTAAGTATGTCGATGATCATACCCACGGTACGTCACTCAACCTAAGTCGCCTACTCCATCAACCAAGGGTCACCTAGACTTATACAAGGTTAAACCTAGCGCTCTGATACCAATTTTGTCACGACCCGAAAGTACGGAACGTGACCAGCACTTAGATTACGAAGCGTCTAGAGGCGCAACGCAATCTAAGTAAGCCGAAGCCCAGAAATCTAAACCATATAAAAGAAGAAGAAGTAAAGGAAAACATGAAGAAAACAAGTTTAAAAAGCATCATCCAATTTTCTCAAAAATTTCGGCAGAGTCTCCTTTGTAAAAACTGGCCCCAAACGGGTACAACAAGTATAAATACACATAAACAATAAAAAGCATTCCCAAACGGGATCTAGCCCTACGCCAAAAGGCGGAAACAACCACACCAATGCACAATAGTATACAACGCCAAAGGGCGAGGCTCAAAACTTAAAAGAACACAAATCCACCAGATAACACAATAATACAAGCGCGACTCTAAGGTCGAAATAAATAACTGGTCCAGTAACTATCAAGTAATACAAGTTTGGTTGATGGAGCTTTCTAGATACAAATGAAATAATAAAAGTACAATGGCGGTCCAGATACAAGTGAACTAACCTACCGTGCAAATCACCCTGAGTGAAAAGATGTGCCAGCAAGCTGCCAGGAAAACCTATACATCGAACCTGTAATAAAATTTGGCACAACGGGGGTGAGTTGCCAACTCATGAGTAGAAGATATCTGCGAAAAGAAATCGAATGCACGACGCTATCCTAGATCATAATAATATACTAATATACTACTAGTCATCAAGTAAGACAGGATAATAAGCTACGTGTAAGTGCAAAAGCTCCGTGCTCGTGTCAGTGCCTCATATAGTACTATGTCATGTGAATGAGTATGCATGCACGATAAATGTAAAATAACCAATCCTGAAATCTAGATATATCTGTATAAGAAATCTTTAGCTTTTATCATGGTAAAATGTGTATAGAAATCTGAAATATCAACGATGAAATCCATGGAAATCCGTGTCAAGTATCGACACAAAACATGTAAATCTCAAGTCTCAATACCTCATAATCTCAATGTCTCATAGTCTCAATATCTCGGGTTCCGACAGTCCGGATCGGCCCATATCATCAAATCTCACGACAACGGTCGGTATCCTCCGGATATCCGCTGCGCCAGACATCACCAGTAGGCAGTCTTCCCCTGCCAGGCTCATCGTCTACAACTCGATCTTCTTGCCCCCGGGTACCATACCGGGCCCACCATATACCCGAGAGGGTTCATCCACTCCTCGAATCGGGTCTCGAAATCCAACAGAAAACATGAAATCTCATGGTGGACGACACATACATCATGAAAAAAACCGCATATTATATTTTAAAAAGAGAGGAGGAGAGAGAGAAGTTTTTATATATTCTTGCGGTTTTCCCCAAAATCCAGAAATCTCATAGAAATCCAAAATCCCAAAATCATGAGTAAGTATATGATAAGTGTCGGCATATGCCCCATAATACTGCATGATAACATGAAAATGTGAATGCATGAAATGTCTAAGTAATAAATGACATATCTATACTAACACCGGAGAGTAATCACAATATTATATCGATCTAGCTGTTTGCTGATTCTATCAATAAAAGATAATATGATCTAAAGTGTACGTGACATAGCAATTACCGATGATGATGTGTGTGAGCCGGCAAATAAGTGTGCGTGGAATATGCGCATCATCGGTAATGGTGCTGGTGTCCTAATAGGCAAAGTTTTATTCTGATTATAGAAACATATGAATGAACATGCACCATAATGATTACGGTATGAATGTAAAGACGGATGTGTAATAACCACTCATCTATGATATACAAGTATAACTACAACTATATGACTCGAGCCTAAACTAGTGTCCATCTAACCTCCTAGGGAACTAAACCTAAGAAACTAGTCAATAAGAAATAAGAGTCCACCTAAGGTCTTAATCCATATCTCTAATAGTCGGCGATCCAGCCTCAATAGCGTCACATACGTAGTACGGCTTCCTCGAATCAAGAGTGCGGATCAATCATCATATCTATGCCTCGTACGGTAAAATCCATCGTACGGCATCCCAATATCGGGGTACGGGTCAAGTATCACCTACGTGTCTCATCATTCGTATAATATCATCATCAACACATGTCAAGATCAAGGTGTTGTACTGTAATCGCATACATCAATCATATATCATTGTCAGCATAAATATACATCGTTAATTTATCCTCAGAAATATCATGTCATAAGTATCATATTGTGATTATGTCATACTTACATCATATCTGTAGGGTTCCTAGGCACACTAATGAGTTCTCACAAGTCATCAATCATGCCAATTTCAAATTTTACGGGTGCCGAGAAACCCTAATACGGATCGTTGGCTAGATATATAGGCGAAAACAAGAACTAGTAAACTACTTTACTAAGAGTAAACGGAAATACAACCTTTGTAGATCCGGTTCTCCACCTTCATGGCTCCGCGATGATGTCTCCTTGCTGTACAAATCAGATCTTGGGCTCTAGCGTCGGCTTCATCGGAGAAAAAGCGGGCTAGGTCATCGACGACGATGCCGAAGATGATCTACGTCGAGGCATCGCTAGATCAAGCTCCAACTTCACCAATTCATGAAACTTGTGAAGAAAACACACTCTACTACTTGGCAAAAGGTAGAGGATGAAGAAATAGGAAGTGGGTTCACTTTAGAATTGGATTTCTCACTCATTTCATCAATTCACCATTGATGGTCAAGCTTTTTCTTCTTGTGAAGAAGAAGAAGAAGAAGATGAATAATATGATAAGTTCTTATGAAAAAGAATAATAAAATCATCCTTATCATAATATTAACCATGGTAATGTGTAGAGAGTTAATCATGGTAAAATGGAATGGTTAGGGTTAAGCATGAGACAAAATGGTCACTTGGTCAAAGTCTTCATGAAGCTTCATCAAGCTTCATGAATGAAAAGAAACCATTTTCTCTTTACATGCCTAAAAAGGAAATAACCTAAATAATTAGTTAAGATAATCAAAACCCTAACCATTTAAATAACCATGGTTTAATTCTTTACACAAAAACCCTAGCAAACATGTATCATCAAACATGATACAATCAAGTGCACAAAAATATATCACATATACAATGTGCACATCCGAGTGAGAAAATCCATTTAAAGTGAACCAATACTAGTTAATGCAAAGTAATATATCAAATATATAATTATGCATTAAATCATTAAATCAACTCTTGATTCAATGATCCGGTCATGTCGCACACAACCGACTAGTATACAATGTATCGATTTATTGAATCAATCCTTGATTCGATAACTAGGTTATATCGCATACAACCATTCGACACATTCATCGCGAGAATGAAATACGGTATCACATACACGCATTATTCTCGGTCCCGCACATATCTCATATGCGCTCCTATTTCATTTCGCTTGAGCCAGGAAACCTCTGTGTAGGACTCTAAAGACTCGTCAATACACCGGCAGCAGGTGATAATCATATCAAACACCCACAAGCCGCAAGCGGTCTGCTAAACGTAACGGCCACCCGGGTATTGAGCGATCAGAAGATCGACGAGCAAGCCCGCTCACACTCCTGTGAATCCAACCAGTAACACTCCTGTGAATCCAACCAGTAACACTTACCGTACAGTCCGGTCTGTTCGTCTGATATGTCGCATATCTCGCCTAGGGGTGGTAAACGTCAGACCCCAATAGCTCGATAAGTCGTGTCGATATGAGGTCTATAACAGTTCGAGAAACTACTGGTAACACTTACCAGTAAATCTCAGCAACCCTGGCTAGGGATTTCCGGTTATAGCCAATCGAACACAGCGCAACATCAACCCCCTATACCGGGAGAGACGAATCCCCTCCTATCGCTCATTGCCTCCATGTGACTCGGGACTGTACCCAAAAACCACCGTTTTGCACGCCCTCTTGGACGTGGTAAGATGGAAATCAAAGCACAGTGGGAACCACACAAGACTCTATGACGATCTCGGGTCAACAGACTACTCTGTACCAGTGTCACCAGAGAACTGCCATCTGACGTAAGGTATAATACCATCTGGGAGTTCTCGGCGAGTCCGTCCAGTGTACCCAGTCTCCACTGAGCACCCGTATATCATCTCTGATGTCAAACACCAATGGATATGGGATCATCCATCGCCCATCTGTATGGGTCGAGAAGGTATACGCTAGTCTACTCTGGTATATCGATGCCCCGTCTCGATATACCCACGACTAGGGACTTTGAAGGATGTACTTATAGACTATCTGTCCCCACTAGTATGATCTGCATCATAGTCCAGGTAGTCAAGTACACATCCTAAGGGCTTTACCAACATGTAACAGAGAGACAATCAGTATACACGTTAAGGTAAAGAGCAACCAGATAGCATACTATCATGTTGAGCAAGAAAGTCCTCCCTATATATGTCCCAGTATCCACTACAATGTACATCCTATGTACAGTAATGGCCTCTAGGGCATACATATAACTAACAATATCGTGATCAAGTCACACCTATATGATATCGTAATCAAGTCACACATATATGATATCGAAATCAAGTCACACCTATATGATGTCGTAATCAAGTCACACCTATATGATATCATATCAAAATTTCCGGCATAGGTTACGGTCCGGGTTCTATTTTAGAGTCCCATATACTTCAATATCATCACCACCCTTTATTATTGTTCAAGTATATGTAAGTCGATGTACAACACCCCACGACTTGCGGGGAGGCGGAATAATGAAAAACAATCTTGTTTAAAGCGTAAATATCGACTAACCGAGAATCTTTGCATAAACAATAACTAACAGTAAACATAGGAGTTAACAACTACTATGAAAAGTGATTATACCTAAAGATCCGAGTCCTTCGTCTTGTCGTTCTCCACGTCCTCTCCGGCCTTCTCTAAGTAATAGAAGATCCACCCGAGAGCTTTACTACAAGCTTCACCTCAAACTAGAGGTAACTAGGTTTCTTAAATCGCTAATCTAAGCAACCTAGGTGATATAGAGAATGGTTAAGGATTAAGTAGTCTAATCTAATCCTTGTACTCAACACATGAGAGGGGAGGATTAGGGTTTGAAGAGGGAGAGCTTGAGGAGAGAGAAAGTGAACAAAAGAATGAGATGAGATAATGAGCTATCATAATATATATCAAGCATAATATTTTATCCAACAAAAGAAAATGAAGGATGAATAATCATGCTTCATAAATATCTAATGGGTGATTCATCTCCATGAGTCATTAAGCATTTATGATGCATTAATGTCATGGATGAATCACTCATATGACTCACTAATCCCATTTAATGCATATGCTACCTTAACCCCCAAACCATCTTCTAGAAGCTTCTCGCGCAATTACGAGAACGCCCCTCCTATCCGTGAAAACACGGAAAAACTTTAGACTGTATAAATCCAATAACCGAATACTAGAAACTGGATTAAACCAAAGCCAATTAGTAAAAACTGTCCGGATGTCGTACGTGCGTAAACACACGTATGCGTCCGAACCCTTGTCGTAAAACCATACGACCTCTATATCGTTTCGCCTGGAGTAGGGAAACTCTCTGTGTGGGACTCTAGAGACTCGACTACTACGCTGGCAGTGGGTTTAACCACAGACCGCAAGCGGCACTAGCTGTACTTAACGGTCCCCAGGTAGATGTCGATAAGAAGGCCGATGAGGAAACCCATCCGAACTCCTACTGAGTCTGATGTGACAATCTCCGTACAATCCGGTCCGTTCGTCTAAGACTATCGCATATCGGGCCTAGGGGGCGGCAAGCGTCAGTCCCCTAATAGCAGTATAAGTCGTGTCAGAGCGAAGCCCGGTACACCCTGAGAAACTACTGGAACCTACCAGCAAATCTCGCTTGCCCTGGCCAGGGACTTTGCGTAATGGCTCTCTGACACAGCGCGATATCAACCCCCAATACCGGGAGAGACAAATCCTGTCTAACCGCCACTGCCTCCAAGTGCTCGGGACTGCACCCAACTGCTACCTATTTGCACGACTCCTTTGAGCCGTGGTAGGGTAGCAATCTAAGAACAGTGGGACACACTCGAGGCAAAGCAGCAGTGTCAAGTCTGCGGACTATGCTGTACTCATGTCACCTGGGAACTGTTCACTGATGACTGGTATAAGACCAACCAACAGTTCCCTGCGAGTCCTGTCCGGTGTACCCGTAACCCAACGAGCACCTGTATACTATCTCCAGTACGACGTACTGACGGCTGTGGGACAGAACATCTCCCCAACTGGGATGAGAAGCGTATACACTAGTCTACTCCGGAGTATCGATGCCATGTCTCGATAATCCTACGACTAGGGACCTGAATAAGGATGTGCTTGTAGACTACCCAGCCCCCACGAGTGTGACTGCCATCACAACGCTGGTAGTCAAGCAAGATCCTAAGAGCTCTATCAATACGCATACTCACATATTAAGATAGAAAAACCAAGTAGCATACTACCATGTTTAGCAAGACTGTTATATACATGTGAATATCCCAAGCTTCCATTAAGTAATATACAAACTAGTATGATACAATAATGGCCCCTAGGGCATATACACTAACAATCTCCCACTTGCACTAGGGCCATGTACTGGCATATCGAAGACCGATGATCTCGAGTAGCCTCTCGAACTGAATCTGAGGTAGGGCCTTCGTGAATGGATCAGCAATGTTCTCTTCAGAAGCAACTCTCCGAACCTCGATCTCCCGACGATCAATGATCTCCCTGATCAGGTGATACCGCCTCAAGATGTGTCTGGACTTCTGATGGGACCTTGGTTCCTTCGCTAAAGCTATAGCTCCGTTGTTGTCGCAATACAGAGGTATTGGATCAACTATGGTAGGAACCACCTGAAGTTCTGTTAGGAACTTCTTCATCCAGGCTGCTTCTTTTGCGGCATCGCAAGCAGCTATATACTCCGCTTCCATCGTCGAGTCAGCAACGGTGTCCTGCTTGGAGCTCTTCCAGCACACCGCCCTTCCATTGAGGGTGAAGACATAACCTGACATGGACTTGGAATCGTCCTTATCACTCTGGAAGCCGGAATCAGCATGGGCCTCCAACCTGAGGTCTTTTGCGCCGTAAACCAAGAACATCTCCTTAGTCCTCCTCAGGTACTTGAGAATGTTCTTTACTGCTATCCAGTGCTTCTCCCCTGGGTCTGAATGATACCGGCTTACCACGCTCAGTGCGTAAGCTACATCTGGTCTGGTGCACAATATCGCATACATTATAGAGCCTACCGCAGAAGCGTAGGGTATAATAGACATGTGTTCCCTTTCCAAATCAGTCTTGGGAGACATCTTTTTGGATAGGGTGATTCCATGACAAGCCGGTAGATTACCGCACTTGAAATCTTCCATACTGAATCTTTTCAGTACAGTGTCGACATGCCTGGACTGCGAAAGTCCCAACATCCTCTTAGATCTATCACGATAGATTCGGATCCCCAGAATGTAAGAGGTATCACCCAGGTCTTTCATGGAGAACCTGTGTGACAAGAATCCTTTGACAGATTGTAGTATAAGAATGTCATTTCCTATCAATAGAATGTCATCCACGTACAAGACGAGGAATACGACACTTCTGGCTACAACTTTACTATATATACATGGTTCATCTGGATTTTTGATAAAGTCATATTCTTTGACTATCTCATCAAAACAGATGTTCCAACTCCGCGATGCCTGCTTTAGTCCATAAATGGACTTAAGCAACTTGCATCCTTTCCCGCTGCTCCCACTCTGATTGAAACCCTCTGGCTGATCCATATAGACGCACTCTTCTAAATTACTATTCAGAAAAGCTGTCTTTACGTCCATCTGCCAGATTTCATAATCATGGAAGGCAGCAATAGCAAGAAGGACCCGAATGGATTTGAGCATAGCCACTGGAGAAAAAGTTTCGTCATAGTCCAAACCAGGTCTTTGACGAAAACCCTTTGCAACAAGTCTAGCCTTATAGGTTTCCACCTGTCCATCTACACCAATCTTTTTCTTGAAGATCCATTTGCATCCTATGGGTTTTACCCCATCTGGAGCAAAGTCCAAAGTCCATACTTTGTTGGTGTACATGGACTCCATTTCGGTCCGCGTTGCATCTAGCCATCGTACCGAGTCGCCGCTCTGGATGGCCTGCTGGAAGCCAGTAGGTTCATCATCATCTATAATGCAATCCTCTCTATCCCCATCTATGAGAAAACCGTAGTATCTCTCAGGCGGATGAGACGGCCTACTACTTCGGCGGAGGGGTGCTGGAATGTCTTGTTCTTCTTGAACTACTGGTTCTACCAAACTTTCAGTAGTAGTTTGTGGTTCTGGAATTTCTTCCAGTTCTATTTTGCTCCCACTTGTTTCCTTTTCTAAAAACTGATGTTCTGGAAAATGGGCATTACGAGAAACAAACACCTTCTGTTCCTCTGCGTAATAGAAATAATATCCCTTGGAGTTCTTTGGATATCCCACAAACAAACATTTCACTGATCGTGCCTCGAGCTTGTCCATATGCTGCTTTTTAACAAAAGCTGGACATCCCCATATTTTCAGATGCTGAAGATGGGGTTTCTTCCCACTCCACATCTGATATGGAGTGGTAGGCACAGTCTTGGTAGGAGCCATGTTCAGAAGATATGCAGCTGATTCTAGCGCATAACCCCAGAAAGATCGCGGTAACTCAGCATTACTCATCATGGATCGTACCATATCTAATAGGGTTCGATTCCGTCTCTCCGATACACCATTATGCTGTGGAGTGTATGGAGGAGTAAGCTGAGAGAGAATTCCTTTCTCTTTTAGGTAACCTAGGAACTCGGCACTTAAGTATTCACCACCTCGATCAGATCTTAGTGTCTTGATACTTTTGCCGGTTTGGTTTTCCACTTCATTCTTATACTCCTGGAATTTTTCAAAAGCCTCGGATTTATGTTTCATCAGATAAATGAATCCGTACCTTGAGTAATCATCCGTAAAAGTAATGAAATAGGAAAAACCACCTCTTGCATGTGTAGACATTGGACCACATACATCACTGTGTACGAGTCCTAAGAGCTCGCTCGCTCTTACTCCATGTCCAGTGAATGGAGTCTTTGTCATCTTTCCTTTGAGACATGATTCACAAGTGGCATAAGTTTGATATTCGAACGAGTCAAAATATCCTTCTCTATGTAACTTAGTTAACCTTGTTGATATGACCTAGTCTACAATACCATAAGAAAGCCTTATTTAAATCTGGAGACTTTCTTTTTAGTGTGTTCTGGACATTGAAAATCTGGATTTGGTTTAAGACATATATACCGTTTTCCAGTGTACCGGACCCAATCAAACTATGATTAAGGTGGATGTTAACAGCACCACTTCCAAACGTGAAATCATAACCTTTATTTGATAACAAGGAAACAGATATGATATTACACGTTAAGCTGGGTACACAAAAACAGTTATGTAAAACCAAAATGTGTCCACTCGTCAATCCCAGATGATAATCCCCTACGGACACAGCTCCCACGCTAGCTCCGTTAGCAACCATCAGGGTCATATCACCTTCCTTCAGCACTCTACGATTTCTCAGTGCCTGCAATGAATTGCAAATATGAGATCCTGATCCGGTATCCAATACCCAGGAAGTAGAGTTGATTGACAGACAATTCTCAATTACAAACACACCTGAAGTCGAAGCCACAGCTTGCTTCGGTTCCTGGTTCTTGGCGTTCCACGCCTTGCAATCCTTTTTCCAGTGCCCTTTCCTGTGACAATGGAAGCATTCAT
Organism: Agapanthus africanus; assembly: GCA_030015575.1. Taxonomy (NCBI): domain Eukaryota; kingdom Viridiplantae; phylum Streptophyta; class Magnoliopsida; order Asparagales; family Amaryllidaceae; genus Agapanthus; species Agapanthus africanus. Next base: position 314,584,053 of record CM057350.1, on the reverse strand, counting down.
CCTGGCCCACTATCGGTACCGCAAACTTTTTCTTTCCCTTCCCTCCCACCTTACTTACACCTCCTCTAGGTCTGGGGGCGGCCTTCTTTTTCCTTCCTTTGGCCCTAGCCTTGGACCCGGAAGAAGATGCACCGCTAACAAACATAGCGGGTGTTTTCCTTGCTTTCTGCAAGGTGCCCTCTGCACTCCTTAACATGTTCAGGAGTTCCGGAAGTTCAACTTCTTTTCTTTGAATGTTAAAGTTCAGGATAAACTGGGCGTAGGTGGAAGGAAGGGACTGGAGAATAAGGTCTGTACAGAGCTCATTATCCAAAGTCGTCCCAAGGTCTGCGAGCTCTTCTATATAGCCGATCATCTTTAGGACATGTTCTCCTACCGATGACCCGACAGCCAACCTCGCTCGAAACAAGTTCTTAGAGGTCTTGTATCTTGCTATATGAGATTGCTCTCCATAAAGTTCCTTTGTATGGAGAAATATGGCATCTAGTTCCATATCCTCGTGCCTCCTCTGATATTCATTGTTCATCGAGGCAAGCACGATGCACTTGGCTTTCGCGCAATCGAAATCCCAGGTTTTGCGGATTTCCTTATCCGCATTACTGGATTTGGGACCAGGGACAGCAGGTGCCGTAGCGGTGAGGACGTACCCCAATTTGTCATAGGTCAAAGCCATTTTGACATTCCGCAGCCAATCTTTATAGTTTGGCCCTGTCAGTATATTTTTCTCTAAAATTAACTTAAGTCCAGTCATTTTCAGGGTCGCTGCAATTAGGAGAGAGAGAAGAAAACTCTTTAGCATGATGCTCTTGTAAGTTTAGAGTGGTTTTTAGTTTATCTAAACTGGATGGCTCCCACTGTTTCTCAAATCCTTCCTCAAACCATAAAAGAAGAATTAGCCAGGACTATTCTCACCGTACAATACTTGCTTAACCGTTCAGCCAGGCTAGTGTCGATACTTCGAGGGAGGTTTTCCAACACTTTCGCGAAGTTCCTTAATTAAATAACCTCTTTTCTCTGGGGGCGTAACCCTGCTGACACCTTTCTTGACACCTACTTGGTTTATAGCATTGATCGTTAAGTGACGAATATTCTGATGAGTAGCATATACTCACAGTAGGATCGGGATCCAAATATCATTGTATGATAATGTTGAAGGAATCCTACCAACATTCATCAAACTCCAAATGGTATGCAACTCTTTGCAAATTTCAGTTTCTTTAGAAATTCCCGATATATATTTTTGCCCCATCCTCTTATGACCTTGGCTTTGGTCAAAATGTCATAAGTCACATGTCAAGTTCTACCCGTCATTATCTTGTCAATTTGAACCCATCCGTATTTACCCCTGACTTTGGTCAAATGATAATACGACTGTCCCAAACTAACTCATCTATCTATGCAACAAATGAATACCCAGCAGCTACCAAATACTATGCCTTGACTTTGGCCAAAATACATAGCTTGAATACTACTGAATACCCAAATGAAATGACGGAGGGCTATGAATGGTTTTGGCGAAACCGTGAACGTAGTGAACTTGATATGACCGAAGGAACCTGATAGCTTTTAAAAGGAGTGGTAAAAGCTCCGCATTTAAAAATATCTGTTTTTTTAAAAATTAACCGAGCGGTTTCTTTTAAATTGTTCCAACGATTAAACTTTTGGTTTATTTTCTTTGCATTATAAATAATGCGTCCCATCATTAACCTATCATTGCAGAAAACAACGAAAATACAACGTCCTCTTATACCATCCGCATTGGCCACTGGGTCCCGTCATCACCCGTTAGGTTACTTAACTAACGACAGAGCGGGGACTGGGCTAGCGCGGGTGTAAAACATAAGTGACGTCTAAATAGCTATCATATATAGATATTGTACATTCGTCAGACGCAATAATAGGCATTCCAGATCTCATATGAACTTTATTGGATTTGCAAGCAATCCGCGTTTGTATAGATCCTGCAACAAAAGACGGATTACACAGTTGTGATGAATAGCCATTACCCCACCCTAGACCCCTACGGGTATGGCAAACTACCCGCCAAATACCCGAAGTGAAGCGGTCTCCCTCAACAAAGTGAGTAGGCCACTAAACACTTCAAAGTACCCGGTAGTTTGTGCACCCCACCTTGGGTCTATCCTAGGAGCAAAAACAGTAAATTGAAATAATACAACGGTGGCTACAACCGCAACCTGGATGTGCCCCGCAAAATAATATTACAACATATTACAGTTACATCGAATGAATTAAAATAATAACCCATCACAAACCCCGGCTAATCATCACAACAGTCCAATACAGTTCACATCCACAAACAGTAAAAACCATTACAGAAATGTGCAACCCCCTGCCAACTGACATACTAGCAGTTAGGGGAGGTTTACGAACACATTATACAAACACAGATATAATCAAATTAGCAAACATCGTAAAATTTCGATCGAGCAAAACACTTTAGATTCTACTGCAAAACTTCTCTGTGCACCTGAGATCTTAGCAGAAAAAAATATCCAAAAATATCACTGTTAACACCAAAAAGGTTACTGAAGAAATTTGGGCCGACTCGGCCCTAACTCGGCCGTGGATCCGCGGCGAATCGCACGGATCCGCCGTGGTTCCGCGGCAAGTTAGCCGAGTTACGCGACCAAATTTTTGCAGTACCCATATTTCTTCCTTCTTGTTATTCTGTAGGTCCCTGAAAAATTTTTAGGGCCTGTTTAAAATTCGATAGAAAGTGTGTTAAACGATGATTTTTCCGGTTCTTTTTGCGTTCGAAATTCTTACGACTTTGCTAATGAGTTAATTATTGTTTAGCGAGGCTCTGATACCACTGTAAGTCGATGTACAACACCCCACGACTTGCGGGGAGGCGGAATAATGAAAAACAATCTTGTTTAAAGCGTAAACATCGACTAACAGAGAATCTTTGCATAAACAATAACTAACAACAAACATAGGAGCTAACAACTACTATGAAAAGTGATTATACCTAAAGATCCGTGTCCTTCGTCTTGTCGTTTTCCACGTCCTCTCCGGCCTTCTCTAAGTAGTAGAAGATCCACCCGAGAGCTTTACTACAAGCTTCACCTCAAACAAGAGGTAACTAGGTTTCTTAAATCGCTAATCTAAGCAACCTAGGTGATATAGAGAATGGTTAAGGATTAAGTAGTCTAATCTAATCCTTATACTCAACACATGAGAGGGGAGGATTAGGGTTTGAAGAGGGAGAGCTTGAGGAGAGAGAAAGTGAACAAAAGAATGAGATGAGATAATGAGCTATCATAATATATATCAAGCATAATATTTTATCCAACAAAAGAAAATGAAGGATGAATAATCATGCTTCATAAATATCTAATGGGTGATTCATCTCCATGAGTCATTAAGCATTTATGATGCATTAATGACATGGATGAATCACTTATATGACTCACTAATCCCATTTAATGCATATGCCACCTTAACCCCCAAGTCACCGTCTTCTAGAAGCTTCTCGCGCAATTACGAGAACGCCCCTCCTATCCGTGAAAACACGGAAAAACTTTAGACAGTATAAATCCAATAACCGGATACTAGAAACTGGCTTAAACCAAAGCCGACTAGTAAAAACTGTCCGGATGTCGTACGTGCGTAAACACACGTATGTGTCCGAACCCTTGTCGTAAATCCATACGACCTCTATATCGTTTCACCTGGAGTAGGGAAACTCTCTGTGTGGGACTCTAGAGACTCGACTACTACGCTGGCAGTGGGTTTAACCACAGACCGCAAGCGGCACTAGCTGTACGTAACGGTCCCCAGGTAGATGTCGATAAGAAGGCCGATGAGGAAACCCATCCGAACTCCTACTGAGTCTGATGTGACAATCTCCGTACAGTCCGGTCCGTTCGTCTAAGACTATCGCATATCGGGCCTAGGGGGCGGCAAGCGTCAGTCCCTTAATAGCGGTATAAGTCGTGTCAGAGCGAAACCCATTACACCCTGAGAAACTACTGGAACCTACTAGCAAATCTCGCTTGCCCTGGCCAGGGACTTTGCGTAATGGCTCTCTGACACAGCGCGATATCAACCCCCAATACCGGGAGAGACGAATCCTGTCTAACCGCCACTGCCTCCAAGTGCTCGGGACTGCACCCAACTGCTACCTGTTTGCACGACTCCTTTGAGCCATAGTAGGGTAGCAATCTAAGAACAGTGGGACACACTCGAGGCGAAGTAGCAGTGTCAAGTCTGCGGACTATACTGTACTCATGTCACCTGGGAACTGTTCACTGACGACTGGTATAATACCAACCAACAGTTCCCTACGAGTCCTGTCCGGTATACCCGTAACCCAATGAGCACCTGTATACTATCTTCAGTACGACGTACTGACGGCTGTGGGACAGACCATCTCCCCAACTGGGATGAGAAGCGTACACACTAGTCTACTCCGGAGGATCGATGCCCTGTCTCGATAATCCTACGACTAGGGACCTGAATAAGGATGAGCTTGTAGACTACCCAACCCCCACGAGTGTGACTGCCATCACAACGCTGGTAGTCAAGCAAGATCCTAAGAGCTCTATCAATACGCATCCTCACATATTAAGATAGAAAAACCAAGTAGCATACTACCATGTTTAGCAAGACTGTTATATACATGTGAATATCCCAAGCTTCCATTAAGTAATATACAAACTAGTATGATACAATAATGGCCCCTAGGGCATATACACTAACAGTATACAAATCCATTATCTCATTTTCTAATGATCCGCTAACATCATAACACGACTGTATAGCCAAGAATCACGGTATTAGCCCACTTATATTATTTCATCCCCGTGTATCATATCACATATACGTATTGTGTGTATATATATATATATATATCTACACCTAGTCCTATATATATATATATATACATACACGTATACAATACGTCGAGTCTCAGTGTGTGCGTGTGTGTGTATCTACCTGAAACCTACGAATCTCTTCCATGGTATTCATCCTCTGGTATGGTCTTTCTAAATCAGTCTAGTTCAACCTAGGGTCATTATTAGGGTCCTACTCACCAAGAATCTAAGGTCACGTCTGGCTTCCGAATGACAATAAGTACTATCCCTATTCTACGTTTGCGGGGGTGCTAAACGCCATCCACCCGACTTCCCCCCGTAGGTATACATCTACTCACCTGGTCCTTGTCTGCCGAAAATGATGTCGCCATCCTCTTCTTCATCACTCGCAGTCCACGTGAGGGGTACCTATACGCAAACATATATATAGTATCGTAAACTGAATCACGGACAAAAGTCAAAACGACGCACGGAACGCGCATAGGTTAAAACCTATGTCCCGCTCATGCAAAAGAACCAAATATCGCTCGATATCGGCGTACAAACGCCGATTGATCGAGATAAGTATAAACAAATAACTCATAGTTTTAAAACTCATTACTTATAATATAAATCATGATTTAATTCATCGAAACCCTAAAAATCGATCAAATGGTCCGATTCTGTAAAACCCGAAAACACCAATTTACCGTTTTACTTCAAAACTTGATGTTTAAAAGAAACTAATGGTCATAATATTCATTAATTAACATAACTAGACTATATAAACCATCACTATATTTTTAACACCCTAATTTATATTAGTTTGAAAATTCTAGTTTGCAAACTTGCCCGATTTCGATACATTTAAGGAAAATTTCACAATATCACAACTAAACATGATTTTACATGAATTAACTTATTAAACTACAATTTATAATGATAGTAATATAATGAAATCATAATTTATATTTTAAATCTCATTTATTTAAGAATTTCAAAAATCTAGTTAGCAAAAATAGCATTTTTATTAGTATTTTTCAATTATCAATAGAAACTAGTAACCACTTTAAGTTTTTTATTCCACCAACAAGTTAATATCCTCATTAAAACCACAATCTAGTGTTACAAATATTAATTGGAATTTTATCTCACCAATATATACAATATATAGAAATCTAGTTTGCAAAATGGATTAATTTAAACAATTTTGGATAAACAATTTACAATATATCATTCATATAAGATTTTCCACTTCTAAAAATGTTAAACTAGTTATTATAACCCTACTTAATTAATAAAAACCATAATAAACCCTAACTTGAATTTTAAAACTTGTAGATAGAAATTATTTATTAAATCTAATTATGCTTAAATGAAACATCTAATAACAATAAATCAAAAGAAGAAGATTTATATCTCCACAACATGAAATCCAAACATGAAAATAAGCCTCCAATATGAATGCTTTCCATCTCCAAAATCCATGTAAAGATGAGCAAAGAATAGAGGGTAGGAATTTATTAGGATTTTGTGGATTTTTTATGAATTTTGATGATTTTTAATGCAAAAATGATGGGGGGAAATTTTTGGGGCTGCCCATGGAGGTGAGGCCGGCCATGAGGTGAGGAAAAGAGAGGAGAGTGAGAAAAGTTGAAGAAAAGTGTACAATGTTTCACAAAAATATCACACAATTAAGTCTTTTCATGAATTTATTTAAAAATTCTTTATTTTCTTCACTCCATTTGACCTAGAATGGTCTAGAACCATTGTAAAATTTTAAAAATAAATTTTGTATGAAACACACTTGATTCTAAGATGCAATGGTTTATTTTTGCATATTTAACCCATTCAAATTTGTAATTTACACTAATTTAGTGTAAAAATAATGCTTATGTTAATATTTAAAATAATTAATTTAAGAAAAATATTTAATTAAACTAAAAATTTATAAGGGGCTAAATAAACACCATTTACTAGTAATAACATAATTAAAATAGGTATTTTTAAATTTATAGTGAAAAATAATTACGGTTTAGTTTTATAAAAATTACGTTTTACTTTACCGAAAATTATAAAATTCACTTAAATGGTTTTATTTATTTAATTAATTATTTAATTATTTTTAAAATGTTACAGTTTGTGTGCTTGCTGCACTCAGGGTTGTTTCAGATTGTCGCTACACTCGTTAGCCACTAAGCGAGCACTTGGGAAGTTGTTGGAGTCGGTGCATCGATTTAAACGTAGTTTGTACGTATTATTGGTCGATTTCTAAGTTGCACTTGCTATGTTTTGTGTGATATTAGGAGCGAGTGCGGGGACTTCGGACGCTACGAAGAAAGGGAAGCAAGTGGTCGGATTTACCTAGCTCGAGATCATCGGTGAGTAGATTTAACATCTACGGGGAAATCGCCCATATGGCGTTATGCGTCAGAGCTAGATATGATATTATAGCCGCATGTTTATATGTATATATGTTGATTGTGCATGAGTATCATTGCATACCATTACCTGTTGTGCCTTGACTTAGTACCTAATAGACACTGCACCATTACTGACGGTTCATGTTGCACGAGCACTAAATTATATGCTACACCCACACTGTCGGTAATTGTCATGACACTTACAACCTATACACATATGCGGTATTGAATTTTTATTGACATTGATTCTTGTTCTATTGCAGTTATGAAATGCGTCGTGCATACATAGCTACATGTACCCCCTTATATGATGCTGCATTTGATTTTGGAAGAATTGGGAACTGCATGATATATTTTAAAACTGGATTCATTTAAAAGAGCGGTTTTCCTTTGATATACTCATATTACTGTTTTATGTTGCATATATCATATTTCATGAATTTACGCATTGAGATACGGATTTCATATGATTTATGGATTTGAGAACCGTGATATTATTTCAAGAAATTATGCATTGTTTTGAAAACGCGGTTTCTCTTGATATGATATTTCAGTGCGTCCACAATGAGTTTTCTCGGTTCTGAAACTTGTGTTAGAAACCCAATTCGAGGAGCTAGATGATCCGTTTGCGGGTTCATGGTGGACCCGGTATGGTATCCCGAAGCAAGAAAGGGATGTTGTGCAGTAGACGATGAGCCTAGCAGAGGGACTACTGCCTACCGGTGATTGGTTGGATCTGACGGTTATCCGGAGGATACCGACTGGAGTCGTGAGATGGATATGGGCCGATCCGGACTGACGGAGCCCGATATATGTGGATTTGCGTGTCAATATTGGACACGGGTTTTCATGATGTTTTCGAGTGCCGATATTGGGCACGCAGATTCCATGAGATTTACAGGATATGAGGACCGATCAGGATGACGGCGTCTGAGGTATTGGGATTTGGGGTGTCGTTGATGGACACCGGATTTTTTCCACGATGATGATTCATTGATGATGATATATTTTATCTCATACTCACCATTCATTTGATATGCATTGCTTCATGTATTTGTAGTACCTGATAGAGTACCTTTCATGATTGTTGCATATCCATATTACCATATTTATGCTATCAGATTGCATGTGATAGATTATCGCTGTACGTGCATACCTGCGATTATCTGTATGATATTACTTACTATTCACGAGTTGGCAACTCATCCCCCGTTGTGCCATAGTGTTTTGCAGGTTTGACCCTCAGAGTAGTCGCGACGGGCTTCTTATTATCTCTACTTTTGCGGATACCGCTACGGTTGGCTTTGAGCCTTTTGCTATAGGTGGGTTCGCGGTTATCCGTTTATGTACATTGTATATCTCATTGTATCTAGTACTCTCCATCTACCATTTCCATGTATTGACTTAGAGACGAGTTGTGAGGACGATATTGTATATTTTTGTGATTTTGGGTGTCGTGCTTGTGTGAGCCGGTCTTTATTATGTTGCTTTATCTCTTTTTATGTTGTTTTCATTATATTGTCTATTTCTTCACTACGGCGTCGTATATTTATGCTTGTGGTGGTTGTTTTCGCCTTTAGGCGTGATTTGCTCCCGTTTGGGGATGCTTTATTTATATCATATGTTTGTACCCGTTTCGGGGCTAGTTTTTACAAAGGAGATGCTGCCGAAATTTTTTAAAAAATAAACTTGAGTTTAAAGATTTTTACTTGAGTTTTCCAAATGTTTTTAATAATATTTTTATCACTTACTACTTTTGATGGTTTGGATTTCTGGGTTTTCGTCTTACTTAAATTGCGTTACGCCTGTTGACGTCACGTGATTTATGTGCCGGTGACGTACCAAATTTTGGGCCGTGACATGTTGGAACCCACTTATCATTAAAAACCCATTACTCTTCCAACTCTTCTCTAAAGTTAAACTCTACTCTATTTTAAAAATAATTTTAACACTACCAAAGTTAAGTTTACATCTATTCTTAAATTTTCTTAAACTAGTTTGGTAATTTATTGATTATTTAGTAAACAAGTTTTTTAGTTTATTGAATATTTACTAAAGTAAACAAATTTGTAGTATATTGTTTATTAATTTTATAAGTTTCTGTATACTTGTTAATTTCCTGTAAGTGTAATTTAAAAAGAATTTGGTAGTTACTTGCCACAGCCCTGATAGTTTTTGGGTATTAAGCCTAACTATTATATATGCGCTCATATCTCATATTATAGAGGAGATTGTTTAGTCTATGTATACCTAACTAATTTACCCCATGATTTTGCATATTAATTATAAAAATCACCCACTCAAGTAGTGTGGTTATTGAGTAACAATTAACTCACTCCATAGAAGTAAAATAAACTAAAATAATGTTTCAAATTTTCTCAATTACAAATGCTGACCAGCTCATAGACAATAAGTTCTTAGCAATTATGAATGATAATGATGACGGCGATATGGATTAAAAGCGGTCCATATCAAAATTTTGTGTAATATTTTGTTTTTTCTTTCCTCTTGTTTAGAAAGGGAAATCTAGCAAGTAAATTACATTCTTCCATAATTTATGGGTCCAAGAGCATTGAATCAAATCGTGTCAACTATACATTGCATCACTATAACAATGTTGTTCTGTTTTGTCAGTATTTTGATGGCCATAACTTCCAGTTCAAGTGTCACTTTTTTGGGGTGGCCCTGGCTTTAATTTGGGCCATATCTCCTCCCTCCTTAATTTAATCTCAACATTTCTCTAGGCAAACATAGAATTTACAATTTCTGCTAGTTATCAGTTTCAAAGTGGAAATTTGGGCCATATCTCCTCCCTCCTTTCGAGTATCTGGAGAGGGAAAAAGAGTGGATGCTATTATCAAATAATAGCATGAGTTCTCTCTCCTCATCTTGACCACACATCATACATGTAAAGCACATACACCAATACCAAAGGCCTCCCCTGTTTCACACAAATCTCAGCCGTTAATCTCGATTTTAGATGAACCTGGACCGTTGAGGATAATAGCATGGGTGCTATTATCCACATAATAGCAGTCACTCTGAATCCCTGGAGAGGCCTCAAGTCCGTCTTCAAACAGTAGTGTTAGTAGTAGTGATAATGTTGATTAGCCAGTACAAAGTATGCAAATTTATACAAATTTCTCGCTTATTTTGGAAAATGTGAGTCAAGATCCAATTCATTCTTATAACAGAAGAATAGAGGAGCAGACTAATAGTTGTTCAACAATTAGTTTAGGATGCATGGAGGTATGCTATGTCCATTCTGCATTATTTGTATAATCCAGATTAGTTTCAAATTAATTGAATCATGTATTATTATTATTATTATTATTATTATTATTATTATTATTATTATTATTATTCGTTAGAGGAAAATTGGCATGGATTTTGAATGCCAACCATGCAAATTTTGAACTGTCATAAGAAATTTGAAACCGGCAAACAATAAAGCAGGAAAAGATAGTTTGAAACTATCTAAATTGGTGTTTGTATTTTGACTATTTTCCAACCCTGCAACACTAAAATTTGATTTTTTTCACACCCAAAACTCTAATCTCACCCAAATTCCAGCTTTTCCCTCATCCAGTTCACCCCAGCAGCTTAGCCCCTCTTCGAATTTTCCAAATCCGTAAACCTCTTCAAAATTTCCAAATCTTTAGTATCTTCTTCTTCTAGATACTGAAATGAGGGTACTTAAGTCACCTGATAGTTTTGGATGGAAAAAAGCTAATTTAAAAGATTGGCGGGTTTCATGCTTTGTGCAAAGAGTGAGGGGGTTTGCTTCATTTTTGCGTAAATTAAAGCATATAGTGCACTATCTTAAACATTTTAAATGCTTTTAAACTCCCTGAGATATGTCTGACTGTAAATTAGTTAATTGTGATGTCTATAAGTAGTTTATTTTATGTTCGGGTTTTCATGCGTCATTCATTTGGTTGTATGACAGAATATAACTCTTTCCTTTAAGTTTAGATTATGTATTACTATATTAGATAAAAGATAATTAGAGCACTACATCGGCTTAACTCAGTTGGTGTCGATTTCCTCTCCAATATGAGAGGTCGCAAGTTCAATCCGCAAGGGGCTTAACTCAGTAATGGGTGTAAATAGCTGAAGAGTGCACTTTTTCTCAGTGCAAATGGTTTGAATAAATCAAACAAGTGCAACTGGTATTATCTTATTCCTATCTGTTCTGCTAATGATCAATCAAATCCACTATGCATCATCTGAAGAAACAGAAACATGGGGAAGAAAACCATTCATCATCTGTCCATATGTTATGACCTCTCATTTATTCCTCACAAGTTACGAGTTGCTTTGCCAACCTTTGTTATAAATTCTGCATTACCTCACTATTACCAATGAATTATTGTATTTTTTTTTTCTATTGTCATTCTGCTCTTACACAACATGTAAAAGAGCATCAGTTATTGTTGCTGATAGAAGATCTTTATTTTCAGGGAAATTTGTTTCCATACCCAATTCTTAAAAAATGATTTATTTTTAAACGCACATATTATCAAACTTGTGAAAAAACCTAATCCTAAAAATATACTGAAGTTATAGGCCCAAAACAACTTAAACATATTTACATTAATTTTCTTGCTTAAAAATTACCAACTTTTAACCTTGAGAAAATGCTATGGTTTTGATAAAATTTATAGAAATATGTTGTGATTGTGGAAAATTGATAAGAAACAATTGATGCAATTTCTTAGTGAAATGTTCATCAATATATGTTATGGATTAGTAAATCATGCTTTTGTTAAGCAAAACATGCCATCATTTAGTTACTGGTGTAAATCTTCCCTGAGCGATGCTAATTTTGTCATTTTATCTCTCTTTTCAAGGCCTAACTCCATCCATCTCCAAATTTGCTTTTTCATAATGACGTTTCTTTTGACTTTTTTATTCTATATTTCTTTTTTTATATGGGTAGTTTTTTCCCCTTGATTTGATGTGTGAGTGGGTTTTGATTGTTTTTGTTATGAATATTGTTATGGAAATATATTTAATTATCAATTTGATTAGTTATTATATGTTTATTAAGAGAGATGATCTATAATTCTCTATATATCAAGTTGTATGGACTATTACTTTTCTCTTGAGCTAATAAATATTTTTCTCTTGATTTCTTCATGGTATCAAAGTTTTGAAGAAAATCAAGAAAAAAAGCTCCAACCATCGATAACCCAGATCTCACTCTTAGCACCTTCGGTCCTCTGTAGCCCTCGACAGCAAACACCCGTCTCCACCTTCGATCCCTCCACAACCCATCGACCCACCCACTGTTGGGATTCCATAGCACCCTACCGGGTTTTCACAGCAACTACCATGCCAAAATTAATTTTTTTAAGAGTGCTTATCAATCCTAAGATAGGATCAAGCTAGAGTAAATAGACAAAACCAAACATGTAATCAACCATTACACTAAGTGAATGAGAAATACAACCTTTGTAGACTGGTCCCTTCGCTGCGAGTGTCGATCTCCCGAACTCTAGTATGGTTTCCCTTGGAGAAATGAACAAGCTTGCTCGAAATCTTCGAGGCCGAAAATGATCTACGTCGAGGAGACTCAAACCCAAGCTACCTTTTCATTAGGTGATGAACTTTGTGAAGAGAACACCCTATACTATCCAAGCAAGTGTGTAGGATGATGAAGTAGGAAGTGGGCTCACTTTAGATTTTATTTTCTCACTCATTTTCACCATTTACCAAAAACCTAGAAAGCTTTTGGGTTGAGATGAAGAAGAAGAAGAAGGAACTCAAGAATAAATCAAGTGATGAATTATGCAAGCATGGATGAGTTAATATCATATATTAAACCATTGTAGAGACTAAACCATGGCTAAAATCATAATGGTTAGGTTTAAAATATCTTAGGTAAAACAAAATGAGTGGACATTGGTCAATGGTCTACAAGCTTCATGAAGCTTTCAAGCCATGACAAAATCCATGTCATTTTGATTTACTTAAAACAAATAAAACCCTTAATTATAATAAGCACGGTGTAAGTCATACACACACCCAAGTTTGCATGTATCATCAAGCATGACACAATCTTGTACACAAGTATATATCACATATATACTCAATATACAATCAAGTGAGAAAAGCAATCTTAAGTGAGCCAATACTAGTCAATGTAAATTAATATATCAAATATATAATTATACATTAGAATATTAAATCAAGACTTGATTTAACAATCCGGCTATATCATATATAACCGACTAATATCATGTGTATCAATTTATCGAATCAACACTTGATTCGATAACCCGGCTATATCGTATATAACCGACCGATGATACAAATCGCGAGAATAGAATACGGTATCACATACACGTATTAATCTCGGTCCCGCACATATCTCATATGTGCCCCTACTCCGTTTCGCCCGAGCCAAGAAACCTCTGTGTAGGACTCTAAAAACTCGTCAATACGCCGGCAGTAGGTGATGATCATATCAAACACCTACAAGCCGCAAGAGGCATACTAAACGTAACGGCCACCCGGGTATTGAGCGATCAGAAGATCAACAAGAAAGCCTGCTCATACTCCTGCGAATCCAATCAGTAACACTACCGCACAGTCCGGTCTGTTCGTCTGATATGTCGCATATCTCGCCTAGGGGTGGTAAACGTCAGACCCTAGTGGCTTGATAAGTCATGCCGATATAAAGTCTATAACGGGCGTGAAACTACTGATAACACTTACCAGTAAATCACATCTATCCTGGCCAGGGATTTCAGTTATGACCAATCGAGCATAGCACAACATCAACCCCTAATACCGGGAGAGACGAATCCCCTCCTATCGCTCATTGCCTCCATGTGACTCGGTACTGTACCCAAAAACCACCTGTTTGCACGACTCAGTAGAGCCGTGGTAGGGTGGAAATCAAAGCACAGTGGGAGACACACAAGACTCTATGACGATCTCGGGTCGACAGACTAACCTGTACTCGTGTCACCAGAGAACTGCTATCTGACGTGAGGTATAATATCATCTAGGAGTTCTCGGCGAGTCCGTTCAGTGTACCCATTCTCCAGTAAGCACCCATATACCATATCTGATGTCAAACACCAATGGATATGGGATCATCCATCGCATGGGTCGAGAAGATATACGCTAGTCTACTCTGGAATATCGATGCCTCGTCTCGATACTTCCACGACTAGGAATATTGAAGGATGAACTCATGGACTACCCTGGCCCCACTAGTATGATTTGCATCATAATCCTGGAAGTCAAGTACACATCCTAAGAGCTTTATCAACATGTAACAGAAAGACAGTAAGTGTACATGTTAAGATAAAGAGCAACCAGATAGCATACTATCATGTCAAGCAAGAAAGTCCTCCCTATATATGTCCAAGCATCCACTATAATATACATCTCATGTACAATAATGGCCTCTAGGGCATACATACAACTAACAATCTCTCACTTGTACTAAGGCCAGTTGTTGCAGTATAGCATACCTAACGTCCTTATAAAAGTCTCTTACAGGAATGGCCTCAGTGAGTGGATCCGCCGTGTTAACCTCTGAGTCTACTCTCCTAACCTCGATCTTTTGGAGATCAACCATCTCCTATGATCAGGTGATACTTCCTTAGAATATGTCTGGGTCACTGATGGGACCGGGGTTCCTAGGCCAAAGCCACACTTCCATTGTCACACAATGGTAGGAACCTAGTTCATCTCATGAACAAATATACACCCAAACCGCCTCTTTGGTAATATTTTTATAGCGATGTATTTAGCTTTTATCGTCTAGTTTGCCCCGGTATCTTGCTTGGAACTCTTCCAATATACTGTCCCTCCACTGAGGATAAAGACAATTCCTGTGACTGACTTTCAGTCAACCTTACCACCCTGGAAGCTATCCAGTGATTCTCCCCAGGATTGATTGATACTCTCTCACTACACCTAGTGAGAATCCTAACATCTACTTAAATCTATCTCACAGATCTAAAAACCAGGATTTAGGAGGTGTCACCTAGATCCTTTATAGAGAATCAATGTGATAAGAGGAGATTGACCGAGTGCAGCATAGGAAACACCTTTCCTATAAAGAGTATGGCATTTATGTACAATACGATGAAGACCACCTTACTCTCCACTACCTTTTTGTATATACAAGGTTCATCTACCGTTTTGATGAAGTCAAACGTTTTGACTACCACATCAAAACAGACGTTCCAACTTCGCGATGCCTGCTTTAAAGCAACTTGCACATGTTTCCGCTGCTCCCACTGTCTACGAAGACCTCTAGCTGTGTACTTATGGACGCTCTCTTCTAAATCAGTATTCAGAAAAGCAGTCACGACACCTAACCGCCAGATATCGTAGTCATGGTATGTAGCAATGGCAAGTAGGATCTGGATGGACTTAAGGATAGGTACCGGAGAAAAGATTTCATCAAAAACCACACCTGGTTATAGCGAGAACCTCTTACAACAAGTCTAGCTTTGAAAGTCCTATATTTTCTATCTACACCAAGTAATTTTCTCAAGATATACTTGCTTCTGATGGGGTTTTAACCCTTCAGATGTAGCAACCAAAGTCCATACTTTGTTGGTGTACATAGATTCCATCTCAGATCGCTTAGCATCTAGCCATTCTTACAGAGTCCATACTCTTGATGGCCTGCTCGAAACTAGTTGGGTCATCATCTTATGATGCAATCCTCGCTCCCACTGTCATCGAGAAACCGAAGTATCTCTCAGACGGATGAGGAACCCTACCAGATTGGCGGAGAGGCTGAGGTTCGTCGGGAACTATTGAATCCTCCGGTTCCACCAAAACATCAGCTGCAGTTTAAGATATTCCCTTGCGAATGCTTGGGATATCCAACAAACTTCCACAGAACTGACCTTGGCTCGAGCTTGTCGGGATTTTTCTTTTAGACATAGTCCGGACAACCCCAAATCTTAACTCGCTTAAGACATGGGCTCTTCCTATACCATATCATATATGGAGTGGTAGGAACTGATTTGATTGGAACCCAATTCAATAGGTATGCAGCTTCTCAAGTGCATAACTCCTAATAGGATACTCAGTAGTACTCATCATAGAGCGCACCATATCAAATAGGGTGCGATTGCTCCGCCCCGATACACCATTGTGTTGTGGTGTATATGGAGAAATAATGCTGAGAGAGAATCTCATTCCCCTTTTAGAACAGTCCAGGATCTCCATGCTCAAGTATTCTCCTTCCTGATCTCATCATAAGACATAATACTTATACCCATTTTGGTTCTCTACTTCGGATTTATATTCATTGAATTTCTCAAAAGCTTCAAGCTTGTGTTTCAACAGGAACACATGTCCGAATCCTGAGAGATCATCAGTGAATATAACGAAGTATAAAGAACCAGTCCTGGCATGTGTAGACAGAGGACCACATACATCATCATGTATCAGTCCCAAGAGTTCACTAACTCTTTCTCTGTTTTCAGTAAACGGAGCTATGGTCATTTTATCTTTGTGACATGACTGGCAAGTTTCACAAGATGCAAATTCAAACTGATTTAAATATGCATCTTTATGTAACTTAGCTAGTCGGGTCGCATTGATATGACCTAGTTTACAAAGTCTCAAGAAGGATTTATTCATTTCTGAACTCTTCTTCTTGTGTGTGTTCTTTACGTTAAGAACTGTGATTTGATTTAGAACTATATGCCATTAGATAACGTGCCTGATCCGATCAACTCTTGATATAGGAAATGTTTAAAATATCATCCAACAATACAAAATTATATCCTTCTTTATATGATAAAGAGACTGATATAATGTTGTATATCAGGTTCGGTATCTAATAACATTCGTTCAGAATCAATGTATTTGGTAATACAAGGTGATATCCGCCAACTGATTTGGCTGCAACAATTGCATCAATCTCTATACTTAGAGACATATCACCCTATTCCCAATTCTCTACCTATCTGTAGCCCATGTAACAGATTACATATATGGGATCCTGATCCAGTATCTAATACTCAGGACGTAGAGTATACTGAGAAACAATTCTCTGTAACGAATACACCCGAAGAAGATGCATCTACATGCACTTTCTTCATTTGGGCGGCATAGGAATCCTGGTATACCCCTATTTCCTGCTCGGTCTTATAACAATTATAAGGTAAAGCGGGACCAACGTTCCCCAGCTCAGTATAACAAGCGGGTTCGATCAATACATCCATATTATTATCTTGATTAAGGCGTGACATGGTCGCTACCTGGAGAGATAGAGAAGAAAACATTCTGTGTGCACTCTTGCGAGATTAGATTGGTTATATATTTTATCTAATCAGGATGGCTCTCACTGTTTTTATCAAATCTTTCTTCAAACCTTAAAAGGAAAGACTAGTCGGGATTAATTACACCCTACAAGTTCGCCAATCTTTCAGCCAGGCCAGTGCCAGTATTTTGAGGGAGGTTTCCTATGCTTTCGCACGGACCTAATAAAATAAACCTCGTTTTCCCAGGGGAGTAACCTCGCCGACACCTTTCTAGACACCTACTTAATCGGCTAATTATAAAGTGCAAAACTCTCCCAGGAGTAACATTTACTCGCAGTGGGTATCAGGATCCAACTATCTCATAGAAGGTATGCAATCTCATTGCAAATTTCAACACTTGAAACTCCTGATAATGGTTTTTACCCCTAGTGACTTATGACCTTAACTATGGTCAACAAATCATAAGCACTAGTCAAGTTCTACCAGTCATTTCGTGATTAATTAGACCCACCTGCATGACCCTTAACTATGGTCAACAAAGTCACATGACTGTCCTAACTAATCGCATCATATGTTGTGTAGCAAGATATCACTTAGCTATCGTACACTGTGCCTTAACTATGGTCAACAAACACAGCAAGAATACTAAGTACTTTACTTCCTAAAATGACGGGGGGTTGCAGATGGTTTTTAAGAAAACCTTTAATGCTTTGAACTTGATCTCGTTGCAGAATCAAATGATTTAAAATGGAGTGTTTTTTGAGGCTTTTGCTAGTTTCGCGAAAGAGGTCACTCCCGGTGAAGGGATCTCGGCTCTTTCCTCGTCGAATGAGGTGCGGGATATTCACAATATCTCTATGCAAAGCAAGAACTAGAAAAGCAATCAAAAGACAAAAACGAGGGTTGTAGCATCTGCTAGTTATTGCTAAAGAGGTCACTCCCGGTGAAGGGATCTCGGCTCTTTCCTCATCAAATAAGGTGCATGATATTTTACAAGGAATACCGCTATGCAAGCAACAACTAGAGCTACCTATTTTTGAAAATTCGATTCCACAACATCTTTAGGTTTATTTTCTTTCATTAATCTCATTAATGAAGTCCCATCATTTAAGGTGCCTAAGCATCACAGATAAATACAACGTACGCTTATGCCATCCGCATTCGCCTCAATGTCCCTTCATGCACCTTAGGTTAGGTAACTAACGGCAGAGCGGCGCAGGGCTAGCGCGGGTGTAAAACATAAGCAATGTCTATATAATATATCACATATACTATATACGTATCTATCTCATCATATAAAGTGATCACATCACAGAATATCGCAGCAGAAAACAACATATGAAATATTGGATATACTAGGATTCCGGGTTTTATATTAAGCCTGTATAAAACACGGATTCCACGGTCATGATGAATAGCCAAACCCACATCCCTAAAGCCCTACGAGAGCGGCAAGCAAACCTACCAATTCTAGAGTTAGGAGACCCGGTCTCGACTCCTCGAGATGGTCTCCCACTGGACCCTAGAACCCGGTTACTTGTGTTCTCCACCTTGGGTCTATCCTAATGCGGAAAAGTAAATAATATACATCAACGGTGACATCTTCCTCAACCCGGAAGTGCCTCAATAAAAGAATATTACATACAAGTTTTTACATGAATGAAAAAGAAAAACTCTCATCTCACATAAAAAACCCCGGCTATTCAAACACGACGATTCAATATAACATATCACAGCAACACATAACATCACATGTCATCAACGTAAGTAAATATGTTTATCCCAATTGTCGTTGACGTATAGCAACGAAACCGGCAATACACTTCATATTACACTTACGGTCGCAGAAAAGAAAGTGAAAACTACAACAATTGGAATCCGCAACCACCTTAGACATCATAAACCCGTAATATCTCATATTACGGATTTCATGCCTAACTATATGAATTCCTTAGACATCGCATGCCTAACAATTATAAACCCCACATTTTAGTCTCGATATTGAAAACACTTTCCAATAATAAGTCGGGCAATTCAACAAGATTCCCGATACCCTGATCGAATGCTCGTCGGAAACTTTAGTAGACGGCCACACCCCCTGATGCCGTCGACGAAGTGCACTTAGGCGGAACACCGCGGCCGCGAGCACCTTGACGGATGCTTTTGGCAACGGAGTTCTCCTACAGTCACTTGGTCGGGGCTATGGGGCGTGGCTATCTAGTAAGGTTACCCGGCGAGTATCCGCGTACGCTACGTGATTGCGACAGACTTTTGATCACATCAAAATCCCGTGGCAACCGATCAAATGAGGCTAAATTGCTAGATTTATAAAATTCAAATTTTGTTGATTCCAAGTATTGTATCCCATCACAAATTTCCGGAGGACGTTAAACTTTTCGATCGATTAATCAAAGTCCCACAATTCTCCGAGAGCTCCACACTTGAGCACATTTCAAAAATACCCAAAACATGCCACAACACCTATGGACCAACCGTAAAAGGGCAAACCCAAGGCCCATTAATGGCACCACGGAACTGCCCCAAACCCTAAGGTTCGAAAACATTTCCATGGTCATTATGTCGAGTTAGGGTTTCATTCTTTGTAACGTTTTGAAAATCGTTTCGGTGAAATTTCGAAAAAAAACGGTAAAATAAGGGGGTTTTCTGTAAAAAGTCAAAATGCAAATATTTTTATTATAAAATTAAATATACACATTCTAGCTATGTAATTGCTAGTATTTGGTGTTTATTGAGCCACTACTGAAATTTCAAATTTTCTGAAATTTTTTCCGAAATTAATTATTTTAATATTATTTTAAGCCGGTAAGAAAATACATTAAATTAGCGATAA
The DNA here is from genome assembly GCA_030015575.1 of Agapanthus africanus. NCBI lineage: Eukaryota > Viridiplantae > Streptophyta > Magnoliopsida > Asparagales > Amaryllidaceae > Agapanthus > Agapanthus africanus. The sequence goes on along the minus strand of CM057350.1, from coordinate 314,563,706 downwards.
ATATAAATTTAAATGGGCTAATTTTAATCTTTAAAATCATGTTAATTAAAATCTAGTTGTAATATAATTTTTTAGTATTTTATTTCAAGTTTTAATTGATTTATTTTATGGAAAACAAAAATATAGTTATTTTGAACTAAAACTTGCAAATATGGTATTGTGGGGGGTCTTTTTGAATAGAATTTTTTTGTAAAGTCTCTCACACTCACCCTCACTCCCCTTGGCCGGCCCCACACTATTGTAGTAGCCCAAGAATTTTATTTCCCTCTTTTTGACCTTAAATCATGTGAGAAATCCGCGTACGCTACGTAAAGTAGGTGGGGGTATTATGGTAATTGGGAGGGGCTTTGACTTGGATCTTTTGGCATCATCCCCTCACCTTTTTCCCCCTCTTCCTCTGCTGAAACCAGCAGCAGCAGCCCCCTTCCATTTCTTCTTCTCTTTTCTCTTCAAAATTCCATCAAAAAATCATCCAAAATGCTTCAAAAATTCCACAAAATCAAAATCTAATCCCTACCCATTTTTACTTGACCATTCTAGTATGGATCTTGGTGAAGGGAAGCATGTTTGGGAGGCTAGATTTGTGCTAGATTTCAAGATGATTGTGGGGGTAAATTCTTAACCTTATGTCTAATTGTTGTTTGAATACTTTAAATCTAGCATAATTAGTTAATAGTTTGGGATTAATTGAATGTTTTGAAAAATATAGTAAGGGTTTGTGATTTCAATTAGGGTTTTTATCATATCATTAGGGATGCAAGGTTTAGTTTAACATCTTAATGTATGTAAAACCTAGTTTGGTTGATTAAATTGCTCTTGTTATATGTAATTTGTCCAAATTGCTTAAATTGCAAACTAGGTTTTTGTAAACCTTGAATTTGATTAAGAGATAAATGTAATTAGGTTTTTCTTGACTTCATTAACATTGTTAAGTGTGGTTTAATGTCTTTAGTTCATGAAAATCCTAGCTAAATTGTTGTTTGTGTATTTTTGCTATAAAATTGTTAAAATTTGGGTATATTGTAAACTAGAATTTTGGGGCTAAAGAAATTTAATGAGATTAAAAAATGGAAATGGTTTTTATGACTTATTTAAGTTGTTTAATAAGTATTATGGCCATTAAATTTGTTCAAACGTCGAGTTTTGTACTAAAACGGGTAATTTGTGCTTGCTAGATTTTCGGAAAAATGGCTTTTAAAGTGAATTTTGGGTTTTTGTGAAAGCAACCATAGGTTTTGACCTATGTGGGTTTCGTGTGTCGTTTTGATCATGAGTCGGATTTTAATGCGATACGATGCGTTATGATATATAGGTACCCATATGGACTTCGAGACGACAAGCAAGCGCGTGGCGACGTCGGCACCGGCGAGCGAGGACCAGGTGAGTAGATTTATATCTACGGGGAGAAGTCGGGTGGATGGCGTATAGCACCCCCGAAGTTCGTGGTGATGTATACGAATACGTATACACACATATATATATTGATTATATTTTGTTTGAGTATATTGATGATAATATGGATATTTGGTGTTCTTGGATGATTTAGTGTCGCGAAACCCTAGAGTAGTGGTCACACCACACATGCACACAACCACCCATACTTGCATACTTTCTTCTTTCATTTGTGCTTATTCGGGAATATATAGTTATGTGTTCACATGGGTATGGGACTATGTGTTCACATACGGATTTGAGGATGATACTTGGGTTTGAGATGAGTCGATGAGATTTGTGTTGAGGTTGTGATATCGGTGATATGGCAGGATTCGTATTTGAGATACGTCCTGATGTTATAGCGGGTCTTTGAACGACGATACGGGTGAATAGTGCTATATATAAAATGGTCGACATGTGATCGTGATATGAGATATGATATGCTAGGATATTGATACTAGGCCGTATTGGGCGATGTATACCCCTTGATGATGATATGTGCTGATGATATCGGTTTGTACGAGACTGTCGATCAGTAGTCAGATCATGACTATATTGATGATATTAGTATTGTACTAGACATAGGTCAGTACCCTGGACTATGATCTTGGATAAAGAGGATACCAGATGAATAGTGTGATGAATATGATATTAACCCGTACCCAGATTTGGGGATGCCGTACGACGGATTTACGTACGAGCTATATTTTGATGATTGATCCGCACTCTTGACTTGGGATGTCTGATTTTAGATATGGTATCGGATATGATATTATTGAGGCGGGATCACCGACTAATATATATACAGGTATGTATATGTATCGACTCAGATGTTAGGCGGTTTCCTTACCTGTAGTCCAGCTTGTTAGCTTAGCCCTTTAGTTTAGTTTAGTTGTTACATTAGATTCGATTCTTACCTATTTCAAAAACTAACGAATCGTGGGTATTTTAAAAGACAGCCCAAGGGATCCTACGGATATTTCAAAAGACGTATCTTTTCATAAAAACACCGTAGCCCCTATTTTCAAAACCCCACGATTCGTGTTATTTCAAATGGCACCATTGTTTAATATTTAGCTCCCGCTCATTTTGGTTGCTCGCTCCGCATCGCATACTTACATTGTTATTTCATATTGCATTGTTGACATTATGCTGTTAGGACACCAGCACCATTACCGATGATGCGTATGTACCACGTACACTTACTTGCCGGCTCACACACATCTTCATCGGTAATTGCCATGTCACGTACACCTTAGAAAATATTATTGCTTAACTTAGCTTGATAGCTAGTAGTTTGACATAATATTAGTGTACTTACCTTATATGCCAGCTTAGATATTGTAGTTATTACTTGTCACTTCATGCATACTGTTATTCATTGTTATGCCGTATTCATGGATTCTTATGCCTATATTCATGGGTTTATATGCTATTGATGATTTGGATTCGGATTTCTATGAGATTTTCTGGATTTGGGGGAAAACCGCAAAACTTGTACAAGCTTCTTCCCTCTCTTTTAAATAAAAAGTGCGGTTTTCCCATGATGTATGAGTCGTCCACCATGAGTTTGCTGATGGATTTCGAGACCCGATTCGAGGAGTGGAGGAACCGTTTCGGATATATGGTGGGCTCGGTGCGGTACCCCGGGGCAAGAGGATCGTGTTGTTGACGTTGAGCCTTGCAGGGGAGCACTACCGACCGGTGATATTACCCGACGCGTCGGATATCCGGAGGATACCGTCGTAGTCTTGAGATGGATGGTAGGGGCCGGTCTGGACTGACGGCGCCCTAGATATTGTGATTGAGACATTGAGATTTCGAGATATTGAGGTACAGAGACTGTGATACAGAGATATCGAGATATTAGGATTATGTTTTGTGCTGATTCTAGGCACTGTTTTATGCTGATTTCATTATAATACCTCATTTTAAAAATACGAAGGAAATCTCACTAAATTATGAAAACAGTTTCTTCATTTACCTGTATTCTGTTTTCATGCATTCATACATCATTCATATGATATATTGCTACCTGAGGCACTGACACGGGCACATGAGATTACACTCGGGTTAGATATTTACCCTAGCCTTTGTTATAGGCTGCATGTTATATATATAATTGAGGATATATTATGATCATTGACCTAGGTTGCGTTATTTATGCGATTTCTTTCCGTAGATGTTTTTCTATTCATGAGTTGGCAACTCACCCCCGTTGTGCCCCAGTTTCTTGCAGGTTTTGCCGTACAGGTTTCATTACGGTTTTGCTGGCACTGCTTCCCATTTCCGGGTGACTTGCTAGTAGGTGGGTTTACTTGTATCGTACCCCCATTATATATCTTGTATATCATTATTCTGTTGTATCTAGAAGTTCCATCAACCAAACATTTATTTATTTCAGAGATAGAGACAAGTGATGTTTATTCTTTCGATCTTAGAGTCGCGCGTTATATTTCTGTGGATTTCTGGTGGTTTTGAGTTTCCTTTTGAGTTTTGATCCTCGCCCTTGGCGTTGTATATTATATTGCTTGTGTGGTTGTGACCGTCGATTGATGAAGAGCTAGCTCCCGCTTGGGGATGCCTTTTTGATTTCGTATACTATTCATGTTGTATCCCGTTTGGATGCCAGTTTTTACAAAGGAGACTCTGCCGAAATTTTCGGGAAATGTTTGATGTTTTTTTTTAAACCGCATAATTCGGCTTATGCTATTGAAACTACTTGTTTTAATTGGTTTTCCTTCACTCTACTACTTTTCTTGGTTTGGATTTCTGGGTTTTCGGCTTACTTAGATTACGTACGCCTCGAGACGTTCGTAGTTTAAGTGCCGGTCATATTCCGTACTTTCGGGACGTGACATTCTTCTAGAGGGTCCACAGAATTGCTTGCATGATTTTCCGAATACCCTAAACTTGGAAAAATGGGTTTTTGACATTCGATCGAACTTTTTAATTTCGCCTAGATAATATGTGAAAACCCAAAAGTCTATGTTAAATTACGAATACGAAACACTCCGAGTTGTCTATACAATAAGACTGCATCATATGCAATTATAGAAAAATCAAACAACACTTGAAACACCACAAAACAGAGATGGGAACATGACAAAAATTTGAACACAAAATTCCTTCTTTGGGCTGGCCACAACCTCTATCTGCTTGGCCAAAATCCAAGAAGATGGTCCCAAATTTCTGCCATGTTCTTATTTTCTCTCATATATCATTCTGCGCTTATTTTAAATTTTTTTTGAGGTCATTAAAAAAACGACAGAAACAAGTATTCGGTGTTTTATGTTTCGGAGCAGTTTCGGTTTCGTAATCTAACAAATATCGTCTAATACTCTAGCCCGGCTCTGATACCACTGTTGGGATTGCTTAGCACCTTACCGGGTTTTCACAGCAACTACCATGCCAAAATTAAATTTTTTAGGAGTGCTAATCAATCCTAAGCTAGGATCAAGCTAGAGTAAAAAGACAAAACCAAACATGTAATCAACCATTACATTAAGTGAATGAGGAATACAACCTTTGTAGACCGGTCCTTCACTTCTAAAGCTCCGTGTAGAAGTCCCTTCGCTGCGAGTGTCGATCTCCTGAACTCTAGTATGGTTTCCCTTGGAGAAATGAACAAGCTTGCTCGAAGTTTTCGAGGCCGAAGATGATCTACGTTAAGGAGACTCAAACCCAAGCTACCTCTTCACTAGGTGATGAACTTTGTGAAGAGAACACCCTATACTACCCAAGCAAGTGTGTAGGATTATGAAGTAGGAAGTGAGCTCACTTTAGATTTTATTTTCTCACTCTTTTTCACCATTTACCAAAACCCTAGAAAGCTTTTGGGTTGAGATGAAGAAGAAGAAGAAGGAACTCAAGAATAAATCAAGTGGTGAATTATGCAACCATGGCTGAGTTAATATCATATATTAAACCATTATAGAGACTAAACCATGGCTAAAATCATAATGGTTAGGTTTAAAATATCTTAGGTAAAACAAAATGAGTGGACTTTAGTCAATGGTCTACAAGCTTCATGAAGCTTTCAAGCCATGAAAAAATCCATGTCATTTTGATTTACTTAAAACAAATAAAACCATTAATTATAATAAGTATGGTGTAAGTCATACACACACCCAAGTTTGCATGTATCATCAAGCATGACACAATCTTGTACACAAGTATATATCACATATATACTCAATATACAATCAAGTGAGAAAAGCAATCTTAAGTGAGCCAATAATAGTCAATGTAAATTAATATATCAAATATATAATTATACATTAGATTATTAAATCAACACTTGATTTAACAATCCGGCTATATTATATATAACCGACTAATATCATGTGTATCAATTTATCGAATCAACACTTGATTCGATAATCCGGCTATATCGCATATAACCGACTGATGATACAAATCACGAGAATAGAATACGGTATCACATACACGTATTAATTTCAGTCCCGCACATATCTCATATGTGCTCCTACTCCGTTTCGCCTGAGCCAGGAAATCTCTGTGTAGGACTCTAAAGACTCGTCAATACGCCGGCAGTAGGCGATGATCATATCAAACACCCACAAGCCGCAAGAGGCGTGCTAAACGTAACGGCCACCTGGGTATTGAGCGATCAGAAGATTAACAAGCAAGCCTGCTCATACTCCTGCGAATCCAATTAGTAACACTACCGCACAGTCCAGTCTATTCGTCTGATATGTCGCATATCTCGCCTAGGGGTGGTAAACGTCAGATCCCAGTAGCTTGATAAGTCATGCCGATGTAAGGTCCATAACGGACGTGATACTACTGATAACACTTACCAGTAAATCATATCAACCCTGGCCAGGGATTTCAGTTATGACCAATCGAGCATAGCGCAACATCAACCCCCAATACTGGAAGAGACGAATCCTCTCCTATCGGTCATTGCCTCTATGTGACTCGGGACTGTACCCAAAAACCACCTGTTTGCACGACTCAGTAGAGTCGTGGTAGGGTGGAAATCAAAGCATTGTGGGAGACACACAAGACTCTATGACGATCTCGGGTCGACAGACTAACCTGTACTAGTGTCACCAGAGAACTGCTATCTGATGTGAGGTATAATACCATCTAGGAGTTCTCGGCGAGTCCGTTCAGTGTACCTAGTCTCCACTGAGCACCCGCATACCATCTCTGATGTCAAACACCAATGGATATGGGATCATCCATCACCAATCTCATGAGTCGAGAAGATATACGCTAGTCTACTCTGGAATATCGATGCCCCGTCTCGATACTCCCACAACTAGGAACATTGAAGGATGAACTCATGGACTACTTAGGCCCCACTAGTATGATCTGCATCATAATCCTGGAAGTCAAGTACACATCCTAAGGGCTTTATCAACATGCAACAGAGAGACAGTAAGTGTACATGTTAAGATAAAGAGCAACCAGATAGCATACTATCATGTCGAGCAAGAAAGTCCTCCCTATATATGTCCAAGCATCCACTATAATATACATCTCATGTACAATAATGGCTTCTAGGGCATACATACAACTAACACCCATCTCCACCTTCGATCCCCCATAACCCATCGACCCACCCATCAAACCGACCCCTCGATCCCTCCCCTCGACAACCCCTCCTCTACCGACAACATCTCCAGAAGCTTCGACTACCTCCTCGACAGCCCCTTGAGCCCCTTGCACCCCTCGCTCCATCCTCAGAAGCTTCTACTATCACCCAGCTTCGGCTACCTCTTCGACAGCCCCCTCAAGCCCCTTACAGCCCTTGCCTCCACCTCCAGAAGCTTCGACGCTCTTCCACAATCCCCTGCAGCCCTCGACAACATCTCCAGAGCCTTTGACGATCTCTTTCTTCTTATTGCCTTACACAAGGGCAAGCGTTTTTGTATTACTACACATCCAATTTCTAACTTTGTTTCCTATCATAGACTGACCTTATCTGCTCGTAAGTTTGTTTCTTCTTTATCTGCCATCACTTTTCTTTTCGCTGTTTAGGAAGCATTTCAATACCCAGATTGATATGCGGCTATATTAGAGGAGATTGCTACACTATGTTTTAATCAGATTTGAAAATTGGTACCTCCTTCCAATAAGAAGGTTGTTGGCTGTCGACGGGTCTTTACTGTCAAGCAAAATCCAGATGGGACAACTGATCGTCTCAAAGCTCGATTGGTGGCCAAAGGATTTACTCAGTAGTATGGTTTGGATTATATTGAGACTTTCTCGCTAGTTACAAAATTACAATCGGTTCGTGTTCTTATTGTTAGTGTTTATGCCCTAGAAGGCCATTACTGTATCATACTAGCTTGTATATTACTTAATGGAAGCTTGGGATATTCACATGTATATAACAGTCTTGCTAAACATGGTAGTATGCTACTTGGTTTTTCTATCTTAATATGTGAGTGTACGTATTGATAGAGCTCTTAGGATCTTGCTTGTCTACCAGCGTTGTGATGGCAGTCACACTAGTGGGGGCTGGGTAGTCTACAAGCACATCCTTATTCAGGTCCCTGGTCGTTGGATTATCGAGACAGAGCATCGATACTCCGGAGTAGACTGGTGTGTACGCTTCTCATCCCAGTTGGGGAGATGGCCTGTCCCACAGCCATCAGTACGTCGTACTGGAGATAGTATACAGGTGCTCGTTAGGTTACGGGTACACCGGACAGGACTCACAGGGAACTGTTGGTTGGTTTGATACCAGTCGTCAGTGAACAGTTCCCAGGTGACATGAGTACAGCGTAGTCCGCAGACTTGACACTGCTACTTCGCCTCGAGTGTGTCCCACTGTTCTTAGATTGCTACCCTACCACGGCTCAAAGGAGTCGTGCAAACAGGTAGCAGTTGGGTGCAGTCCCGAGCACTTGGAGGCAGTGGCGGTTAGAAAGGATTCGTCCCTCCCGGTATTGGGAGTAGATATCGTGCTGTGTCAGAGAGCCATTACGCAAAGTCCCTGGCCAGGGCAAGCGAGATTTACTGGTAGTTTCCAGTAGTTTCTCAGGGTGTAATGGGCTTCACTCCGACACGACTTATACCGCTATTAGGGGACTGACGCTTGCCGCCCCCCTAGGCCCGATATGCGATAGTCTTGGACGAACGGACCGGACTGTATGGAGATTGTCACATCAGACTCAGTAGGAGTTCGGATGGGTTTTCTCATCGGCCTTCTTATCGACAACTACCTGGGGACCGTTACGTACAGCTAGTGCCGCTTGCGGTCTGTGGTTAAACCCACTGCCAGCGTAGTAGTCGAGTCTCTAGAGTCCCACACAGAGAGTTTCCTACTCCAGGCGAAACGATATAGAGGTTGCATGGTTTTGCGACAAAGGGTTCGGACGCATACGTGCGTTTACGCACGTACGACTTTCGGACAGTTTTTACCAGTCGGCTTTGGTTTAAGCCAGTTACTGGTATCCGGTTATTGGATTTTTACAGTCTAAAGTTTTTCCGTATTTTTACGGATCGGAGGGGCGTTCTCGTAATTACTCGAGAAGCTTCTAGAAGATGTGACTAAGGAGGTTTCTTTTTGGATAAGAGAGTGAGTCATGGTGGTGATTCATTCACTTCATTAATGCACATTTATTGCTTAATGACTCATGCTAATGAATCATCACAAGATATTTTATGAAGCATGCTTATTCATTTCTTTTATTCATTTGTTGAAAATAAGAATGCTTCATAATATTATGATACACTCTCTCTCTTCTCTCATTATCTTATCTCATATTCTCTCTCCTCAAGCTCTCATCTTCAAGATACTAACCTTAATCCTCATGTGTTGAGAACAAAGGTTTAGTTAGACTTAAGCATCCATAACCTACACTCTACATCATCCTTTCATCTTTGATTAGCAATCAAAGTTGATTAGTTACCTCAAGTTAGAGGTTTAGCTTGGAGTTTCGCTCTCGGGTGGATCGTCTACTACCTAGAGAAGGTCGAGGAGAACAAAGGAGGACGTAAAGAAGAAGGACCGGTTTCATTAGGTATAATCCCTAATCACTTGTGAAAAGAAACTCATAGAATACGGTTATTTAGAGTTTAGCTTCGATTTAAGCGGTTAGTCGATGTTCGTTCCTTAAACTTGATCGTTTTTGTAAAATCCGCCTCCCCACAAGTACTGGGGTGTACTACATCGACTTACAGTGGTATCAGAGCCTCGCTAAACACTAAATAACTTGATTGCAAATTTGTACGAATTTCGAACGGAAAAACGAAGCCGAAAAACCCTAATTCTGTCATGTTTCTGTCGAATTTAAAACGATGTCAGAAAATTTTTCAGGTGAGTTCAGAGAGCTTATAATGACACCAGTAGACTACACAAGAAAAACAGTCAGCTGAATCGTTCAACTCGGCGCGGAACCGCGGCCTCATCCTACTGAGGCGCGGCGCTTCCGCGGCCGAGTCAACGAGTTAGCGGCCGATTTTTCTTGTGTTGTCTCTGTATAATATTTGGGGTTTTCTGGAATGTTTAATTATTGCTCAGGTTACTGTTTAACAGAGCAGATTTTGGAGCAATATTGAAGTTGTTTATTCGATCGAATTGTACAGTATTTGCGTATTGGATTATATCTGTGAATGGTTGATGTGTTCGTAAACCTCCCCCAACTGCTAGTATGTCGGTTGGCAGGGGGTTGCACATTTCTGAAATGGTTATATCTGTTTGTGCATATAAACTGTATTGGACTGTTGTGGTGTATAGCCGGGGTTTGCAATGGGTTATTGTTTAATTCATTTGTTGTAAATGTAATTTGTTGTAATATTATTTTTGCGGGGCACTTCCAGGTTGCGGTCGTAGCCACCGTTGTATTATTTCATTTTACTGTTTTTGCTCCTAGGACTGACCCAAGGTGGGGTACATAGACTGCCTGGTGGGAAGTTTGCCGTACCCGTAGGGGTCGAGGGTGGGGTAACGGCTATTCATCACAACTGTGTAATCTGTCTTTTCTTGCAGGCTCAAAAGAAATACAGATTGCTTGCATATCCAATATTGTTTATCTGTGTTCTGGAATGAATATCATTGCGTCAGACGAATGTAAAATATCTATATTTATTGTAGCTATTTAGACGTCACTTATGTTTTACACCCGCGCTAGCCCAGCCCCCGCTCTGTCGTTAGTTAAGTAACCTAACGGGTGATGACGGGACCCCGTGGCGAATGCGGATGGCATAAGAGGACGTTGTATTTTCGTTGTTTTCTGCAATGATAGGTTAATGATGGGACGCATTATCTGTAATGCAAAGAAAACAAACCAAAGTTTAAATCGTTGGAACAATTTAAAAGAAACCACTCGGTTATTTTTAAAACAGATATTTTTAAATGCGGAGACTTAACCACTCCTTTTAAAAAGCTATCAAGGTTCCTTCGATTATATCAAGTTCACTACGTTCACGGTTTCGCCAAAACCAGTCGTAGCCCTCCGTCATTTCTTATGGATAGTCAGTAGTATTCAAGCTATGTTTGTTGGCTTTCGTCAAGACATAGTGTTTGGTAGCTGCTGGGGTATTCATTTGTTACATAGATAGATGTGTTGGTTTGGGACAGTCGCATTACCTTGTTGGCTTTCGTCAAGGGTATATACGGGTGGGTTCAAATTAACAAGATAATGATGGGCAGAACTTGACATGTGACTTATGATTTGTTGGCTTTCGTCAAGGTCATAAGAGCATGGGGCAAAAACTTATATCGGGAATTTCTAAAGAAACTGAAATTTGCAAAGAGATGCATACCATTTGGAGTTTGATGAATGTTGGTAGGATTCCTTCAACATTATCATACGATGATATTTGGATCCCGATCCTACTGTGAGTATATGCTACTTATCAGGATATTCGTCACTTAACGATCAATGCTATAAACCTAGTAGGTGTCCAGAAAAGTGTCAGCGGGGTTACGCCCCCAGAGAAAAGAGGTTATTTAATTAAGGAACTTCGCGAAAGCGTTGGAAAACCTCCCTCGAAGTACCGACACCAGCCTGGCTGAACGGTTAAGCAAGTATTGTACGGTGAGAATAGTCCTGGCTAATTCTTTTTTTATGGTTTGAGGAAGGATTCGAGAAACAGTGGGAGCCATCCAGTTTAGATAAACTAAAAACCACTCTAAACTTGCAAGAGCATCATGCTAAAGTGTTTTCTTCTCTCTCTCCTAATTGCAGCGACCCTGAAAATGACTGGACTTAAGTTACTTTTAGAAAAGAATATACTGACGGGGCCAAACTATAAAGATTGGCTGCGGAATGTCAAAATGGCCTTGACCTATGACAAACTGGGGTACGTCCTCACCGCTACGGCACCTGCTGTCCTTGGTCCCAAATCCAGCAATGCGGATAAGGAAATCCGCAAAACCTGGGATTTAGATTGCGCGAGAGCCAAGTGCATCGTGCTTGCCTCTATGAACAACGAACATCAGAGGAGGCACGAGGATATGTCTCTAGATGGCATATTTCTCCATACAAAGGAACTTTATGGAGAGCAATCTCGTATTGCTAGATACGAGACCTCGAAGAAACTATTTCGAGCGAGGTTGGCTGTCGGGTCATCGGTAGGTGAACATGTCCTACAGATGATCGGCTATATTGAGGAGCTCGCAGACCTTGGGACGACTTTGGATAATGAGCTCTATACAGACCTTATTCTCCAGTCCCTTCCTCCCACCTACGCCCAGTTTATCCTCAACTTCAACCTTCAAGGAAAAGAAGTTGAACTTGCGGAACTCCTGAACATGTTAAGGAGTGCAGAGGGCACCTTACAGAAGGTAAGGGAAACACCCGCTATGTTTGTTGGCGGTTCATCTTCTTCAGGGTCCAAGGCTAGGGCCAAAGGAAGGAAGAAGAAGGCCGCACCCAAACCTAGAGGAGGTGTTAGTAAGGTGGGAAAGAAGGGAAAGAAAAAGCTTGCAGCACCGGTAGTTGGCCAGGATGAGTGCTTCCACTGTCACAGGAAAGGGCACTGGAAGAAGGATTGCAAGGCGTGGAACGCCAAGAACCAGGAACCGAAGCAAGCTGTGGCTTCGACTTCAGGTGTGTTTGTAATTGAGAATTGTCTGTCAATCAACTCTACTTCCTGGGTATTGGATACCGGATCAGGATCTCATATTTGCAATTCATTGCAGGCACTGAGAAACCGTAGGGTGCTGAAGGAAGGTGATATGATCCTCAGGGTTGCTAACGGAGCTAGCGTGGGAGCTGCGTCCGTCGGGGATTATCACCTAGGATTGACGAGTGGACATATTTTGGTTTTGCATAACTGTTATTTTGTACCAAGCTTAACGTGTAATATCATATCAGTTTCCTTGTTGTCAAATAAAGGTTATGATTTCACGTTTGTAAGAGATGTTGTTAACATCCACCTTAATCATGGCTTGATTGGGTCCGGTACTCTAAATAACGGCATATATGTTCTAAACCAACTCCAAATTTTCAATGTCCAGAACACACTAAAAAGAAAGTCTCCAGATTTAAATAAAGCTTTCTTATGGCATTGTAGACTGGGTCACATCAATGAGAGAAGATTGACTAAGTTGCATAGAGAAGGATATTTAGACACGTTCGAATATCAATCTTATGACACTTGTCAATCCTGTCTCAAAGGAAAGATGACAAAGACTCCGTTTACTGGACAAGGAGTAAGAGCGAGCGAGCTCTTAGGACTCATACACAGTGATGTATGTGGTCCAATGTCTACACATGAAAGAGGTGGTTATTCCTACTTCATTACTTTTACAGATGATTTCTCTAGGTATGGACATGTTTTCTTAATGAAGCATAAATCCGAGGCCTTTGAGAAATTCAAGGAATACAAGAGTGAAGTGGAAAACCAAACAGGCAAAAGTATTAAGACACTAAGATCTGATCGAGGTGGAGAATACTTAAGTGCCGAGTTCCTAGGTTACCTAAAAGAGAAAGGAATTCTCTCTCAGCTTACTCCTCCGTACACTCCACAGCATAACGGTGTATCGGAGAGACGGAATCGAACCCTATTGGATATGGTACGATCCATGATGAGTAATGCTGAGTTACCGCGATCTTTCTGGGGCTATGCGCTAGAATCGGCGGCATATCTTTTGAACAAAGTTCCAACCAAAACTGTGCCTACCACACCATATCAATTATGGAGTGGGAAGAAACCCTGTATTCAGTACCTGAAGACATGGGGATGTCCAGCTTTTGTTAAAAAGCAGCATGTGGACAAGCTCGAGGCACGCTCAGTAGAGTGTAAGTTTGTGGGATATCCAAAGAACTCTATGGGATATTATTTCTATTACGCAGAGGAACAAAAGGTTTTTGTTTCTCGTCATGCCCGCTTCTTAGAAACTGAATTTTTGGAAAATCAGAAGAGTGGGAGCGAAGTAGAACTGGAAGAAATTCCAGAACCACAAGCTGTTACTGAAAGTTTGGTAGAACCAGAGGTTCAAGAAGAACAGAACATTCCCGCACCCCTCCGCAGGAGTAGTAGGCCGTCTCATCCGCCTGAGAGATACTACGGTTTTCTCATAGATGGGGATAGAGAGGATTGCATCATAGATGATGATGAACCTACTGACTTCCAGCAGGCCATCCAGAGCGGCGACTCGGTACGATGGCTAGATGCAATGCGGACCGAGATGGAGTCCATGTACACCAACAAAGTATGGACTTTGGACTTTGCTCCAGATGGGGTAAAACCCATAGGATGCAAATGGATCTTCAAGAAAAAGATTGGTGTAGATGGACAGGTGGAAACCTATAAGGCTAGACTTGTTGCAAAGAGTTTTCGTCAAAGACCTGGTTTGGACTATGACGAAACTTTTTCTCCAGTGGCTATGCTCAAATCCATTCGGGTCCTTCTTGCTATTGCTGCCTTCCATGATTATGAAATCTGGCAGATGGACGTAAAGACGGCTTTTCTGAATGGAAATTTAGAAGAGAGCGTCTATATGGATCAGCCAGAGGGTTTCAATCAGAGTGGGAGCAGCGGGAAAGTATGCAAGCTGCTTAAGTCTATTTATGGACTAAAGCAGGCATCGCGGAGTTGGAACATCTGTTTTGATGAGACAGTCAAAGAATATGACTTTATCAAAAATCCAGATGAACCGTGCATATATAGTAAAGCTGTAGCCAGAAGTGTCGTATTCCTCGTCTTGTACGTGGATGACATTCTATTGATAGGAAATGACATTCCTATGCTACAATCTGTCAAAGGATTCTTGTCACACAGGTTCTCCATGAAAGACCTGGGTGATGCCTCGTACATTCTGGGGATCCGGATCTATCGTGATAGATCCAAGAGGATGTTGGGACTTTCACAGTCCAGGTATATCGACACTATACTGAAAAGATTCAGTATGGAAGATTCTAAGCGCGGTAATCTACCGGCTTGTCACGGAATCACCCTCTCCAAAGAGATGTCTCCCAAGACTGATTTGGAAAGGGAACGCATGTCTATTATACCCTACGCTTCTGCGGTAGGCTCTATAATGTATGCGATGTTGTGTACCAGACCAGATGTAGCTTACGCACTGAGCGTGGTAAGCCGGTATCAGTCAGACCCAGGGGAGAAACACTGGATAGCAGTAAAGAACATTCTCAAGTACCTGAGGAGGACTAAGGAGATGTTCTTGGTTTACGGCGCTAAAGACCTCAGGTTGGAGGCCTTTGCTGATTCCGGCTTCCAGAGTGATAAGGACGATTCCAAGTCCATGTCGGGTTATGTCTTTACCCTCAATGGAGGGGCGGTGTGCTGGAAGAGCTCCAAGCAGGACACCGTTGCTGACTCGACGATGGAAGCGGAGTATATTGCTGCTTGCGATGCCGCAAAAGAAGCAGTCTGGATGAAGAAGTTCCTAACAGAACTTCAGGTGGTTCCTACCATAGTTGATCCAATACCTCTGTATTGCGACAACAACGGAGCTATAGCTTTAGCGAAGGAACCAAGGTCCCATCAGAAGTCCAGACACATCTTGAGGCGGTATCACCTGATCAGGGAGATCATTGATCGTCAGGAGATCGAGGTTCGGAGAGTTGCTTCAGAAGAGAACATTGCTGATCCATTCACGAAGGCCCTTCCTCAGATTCAGTTCGAGAGGCTGCTCGAGATCATTGGTCTACGATATGCCAGTAGATGGCCCTAGTGCAAGTGGGAGATTGTTAGTGTTTATGCCCTAGAAGGCCATTACTGTATCATACTAGCTTGTATATTACTTAATGGAAGCTTGGGATATTCACATGTATATAACAGTCTTGCTAAACATGGTAGTATGCTACTTGGTTTTTCTATCTTAATATGTGAGTGTACGTATTGATAGAGCTCTTAGGATCTTGCTTGTCTACCAGCGTTGTGATGGCAGTCACACTAGTGGGGGCTGGGTAGTCTACAAGCACATCCTTATTCAGGTCCCTGGTCGTTGGATTATCGAGACAGAGCATCGATACTCCGGAGTAGACTGGTGTGTACGCTTCTCATCCCAGTTGGGGAGATGGCCTGTCCCACAGCCATCAGTACGTCGTACTGGAGATAGTATACAGGTGCTCGTTAGGTTACGGGTACACCGGACAGGACTCACAGGGAACTGTTGGTTGGTTTGATACCAGTCGTCAGTGAACAGTTCCCAGGTGACATGAGTACAGCGTAGTCCGCAGACTTGACACTGCTACTTCGCCTCGAGTGTGTCCCACTGTTCTTAGATTGCTACCCTACCACGGCTCAAAGGAGTCGTGCAAACAGGTAGCAGTTGGGTGCAGTCCCGAGCACTTGGAGGCAGTGGCGGTTAGAAAGGATTCGTCCCTCCCGGTATTGGGAGTAGATATCGTGCTGTGTCAGAGAGCCATTACGCAAAGTCCCTGGCCAGGGCAAGCGAGATTTACTGGTAGTTTCCAGTAGTTTCTCAGGGTGTAATGGGCTTCACTCCGACACGACTTATACCGCTATTAGGGGACTGACGCTTGCCGCCCCCCTAGGCCCGATATGCGATAGTCTTGGACGAACGGACCGGACTGTATGGAGATTGTCACATCAGACTCAGTAGGAGTTCGGATGGGTTTTCTCATCGGCCTTCTTATCGACAACTACCTGGGGACCGTTACGTACAGCTAGTGCCGCTTGCGGTCTGTGGTTAAACCCACTGCCAGCGTAGTAGTCGAGTCTCTAGAGTCCCACACAGAGAGTTTCCTACTCCAGGCGAAACGATATAGAGGTTGCATGGTTTTGCGACAAAGGGTTCGGACGCATACGTGCGTTTACGCACGTACGACTTTCGGACAGTTTTTACCAGTCGGCTTTGGTTTAAGCCAGTTACTGGTATCCGGTTATTGGATTTTTACAGTCTAAAGTTTTTCCGTATTTTTACGGATCGGAGGGGCGTTCTCGTAATTACTCGAGAAGCTTCTAGAAGATGTGACTAAGGAGGTTTCTTTTTGGATAAGAGAGTGAGTCATGGTGGTGATTCATTCACTTCATTAATGCACATTTATTGCTTAATGACTCATGCTAATGAATCATCACAAGATATTTTATGAAGCATGCTTATTCATTTCTTTTATTCATTTGTTGAAAATAAGAATGCTTCATAATATTATGATACACTCTCTCTCTTCTCTCATTATCTTATCTCATATTCTCTCTCCTCAAGCTCTCATCTTCAAGATACTAACCTTAATCCTCATGTGTTGAGAACAAAGGTTTAGTTAGACTTAAGCATCCATAACCTACACTCTACATCATCCTTTCATCTTTGATTAGCAATCAAAGTTGATTAGTTACCTCAAGTTAGAGGTTTAGCTTGGAGTTTCGCTCTCGGGTGGATCGTCTACTACCTAGAGAAGGTCGAGGAGAACAAAGGAGGACGTAAAGAAGAAGGACCGGTTTCATTAGGTATAATCCCTAATCACTTGTGAAAAGAAACTCATAGAATACGGTTATTTAGAGTTTAGCTTCGATTTAAGCGGTTAGTCGATGTTCGTTCCTTAAACTTGATCGTTTTTGTAAAATCCGCCTCCCCACAAGTACTGGGGTGTACTACATCGACTTACACTTATATCCTTGGCTGACCTCTTCATCAGCTTGATGTGAATAATACCTTTTTTAATGGCGATCTATCAGAGACCATTTATATGGAGCAGCCTCCTGGGTTTAAGCGACCGGAGGAGTCTATGATTTGTTTTCTATACAAATCATTATATGGACTAAAGCAGTCACAACATGTTTTGTTTGAAAAGTTTGGCATGATTTTACGACAGATTGGCTTCAAACGTAGTCGTGCCGATACGTCTCTTTTTACATATAATCGTCCTCAGGATAGGGTAATTATATTGGCGTATGTTGATGATATTATCATCAATGGAGATGATTCTGCTGGCATCTCCAAGGTGAAAGAACATTTAGCTTCACATTTTCATGCCAAGGACTTTGGGCCACTTAGACATTTTCTTGAAATTGAAGTATCAAGGAATTCTGGTAAATTGGAGCTCTCTCAGCGTAAGTATACACTTGATCTTCTATCTGAGACAAGGTTTCTGGGATGTAAACCAGTAAACACCTCTATGAATTCCTCAGTTAAGCTATCTCGATTAAGCCCTCTCTCGGATCCTCCATTACCTGACCCAGGACGATATCAACGTTTAGTTAGGAAGTTTACTTACCTCGCTGTCACTCTGCCGGATATTGCATTTTCCGTTAGCACAGTGAGTCAATATATGCAAAATCCTTTTGTTAGTATACGCTCGTGCTCGTGTTGCTAACTTGCGACCAATGCGGAATACAAAATGAATTTTTTTGAATCAAAAGCATGAATGCTACGACCTAGAATCGAATCTAAAAACTAAACTAGAAAACACACTAGAAGGAGTTTAATAACTCGGTTAGTAATTACAACCTTTGTAGTCATGTTTTTCGTCTTTTATGTAGTTGTCGGGAACAAGATTGGGAGTCGGTCATTATCGTCGAAGATGTTCCACCTGAAGGAACTCAAACCTAAGCTCTAGTTTCATACTAATAATCAAAGTGAAGCAACTAGTGATCAAAACTTGCTAAAAATTGATCACTAGGATGTAGTAGTGGCTAATCTCTAATTTTTCTCTCATTTCTTTTCTTCTTTCTCATCTAAGAAATTTTCAAGAGAAGAAGAAGAAGCACAAGGGTGATATGAAGAAATCAAGCATGGCTCAAATAAAACATTATTCTTCTCTTTTCTTTTTCTTTTTTTTTTATTTAATGTGATGAATGGGTTGCCTTGTGACTTACTATGGTAAGTCACAAGCCAATACCATTCTCACATGTTAAAGAAGAGATGAGAAGAGAAGATAGCCACCTCACATGTATACATACATATGTATATGTATATATATGAATCTTGTAACGTTTAGAAAATCGTTTCGGTGAAATTTCGAAAAAACGGTAAAATAAGGGGGTTTTCTGTAAAAAGTCAAAATGCAAATATCTTTATTATAAAATTAAATATACATATTCTAGCTATGTAATTGCTAGTATTTGGTGTTTATTGAGCCACTGGTGAAATTTCAAATTTTCTGAAAAAAATATTATTTTAATATTATTTTAAGCCGTCACTAATACATTTAATTAGGGAAAATTACAAATTGGAATGGGTTGAAACAAATTTTGTGCATCATAAAACATTAAATAAAATTTTATCATATGGTTTTTGAAATGAAATCGTTTGCCAAAACGGTTTAGAAAATATCGAAGAAAAAGGCTTAATTAGTGAAATTAGTGTAAATAGAAATTGGGGTATAATATTTATCATTTTCTTTCTTCACCCACACTCACCCATACCCTCTCACCCCCCTCCCTATGTGCAGGCCGAGCCTAGCTTCCCCATCCCCAAAATTTGTCCCCACTTCAAAGGCTAAAGAAAAGAAAATGAAAACAATAAAGAAATGAGAATGGGTTGACTTGTGATATGGGTCTTTGACTTAACCAATCACTTTCCCCACCTCACTCTCTCTCCTCCCCCTCCCTAATCTGGCCGAGCCTCCCTCTTGCAACAACCCCCATTTTTGCTTCTTCAATTCTTGTGCTAAAAACCTCACAAATTCATCAAAAAACCCACAAAAATCAAAATCTAATCCCTACCCATTTCTTATTGGCTATTCTAGTATGGATCTAGGGAACAATATTTCAATTTGGGAGGCTAAGTGTGCTTGTGGGATCTTCAAATTGTTTGGGTAAATTCTAACCATTTTACTTAATTTGTTGTTAATTGCTTGTGTTTAGCTTAATTAAGTGTTAATTAGGTTTTAAATGGGTTCAATTGCATGATTAAGGAATTCAAGTTAGGGTTTTGTTTTGGAATTGGGTTGTGATCAATTGTGCATGGTTATGTGATGTGCATTAGCATCTTAAGACTTGTTGAAAACTAATCTAGTTGCTAATTACAATTCGTTACTTGTAAAATGTCCAAATTAAGCTTTTTGTGCAAACTAGGGTTTTATGAAATACATTTATATGTGAGATTAAAAATATGGTTAGGGTTTTTATCACATTATTAACATTATAAGTTATAGTTTAATAGTTTAGATCATGCAAAACCAAGCTTAATTGTAAAATTATGAATTTTACTTTAAAAAGAGTTAAAATCGGTATTTTTGCAAACTAGGAATTTGAAATTTATACAGATTGATGAGTTTAATTTATGAAAGTGATTTATATGACCTAATTATGTTATTTAATGAGCATTTTGGCCATTTGAATCATTAAAATTGGTAGATTGGTTAGAACATCAAGTTTTTAACCGAAATGAGAATTTGTGCTAACTAGGTTTTTGGAAAACAAAACGATTGGTTTAATTTTATGGTTTTGAATAATTAAACCCTATTTCTTATGCAGTTAGTGAGTTTTGAAACCATGATTGGTATGTTTGGTGTTTTTCTCGATCAATCGGCGTTTGTACGCCGACGTCGAGGGTTTTTAGGTTGATTTGTGAAAGCAACCATAGGTTTTGACCTATGTGAGATTCGTGAGTCGTTTTGGTCATGAGTTGGATTCTAATGCGATACGGTGCGTTATGATATGTAGGTAACCCATGTGGAATTCGAAACGAAAAGCAAGCGCGTGGCGACGTCGGCACCGGCTAGCGAGGACCAGGTGAGTAGATTTATATCTACGGGGAGAAGTCGGGTAGATGGCGTATAGCACCCCCGCAGTCCGTGGTAGTGTATACGGATGCGTATACACACCAACAATTATTATATGTTATTTGGGATTAATAACGATGTTAGGATGGATATTGGTGTGTTGGATTACTTTAGTGTTACGAACCCTAGGGTAGTGTTGCACTACACATACACACATACATACTTGCATACATTCCTATTTATATGTGCTCATGGGATTCTTTATAGTTATGTGTTCACATGGGTATGGGACTATGTGTTCACATACGGATTTGAGAATGATACTTGGGATTGGGCTGAGTCGATGAGATTTGTTTTGTGGTTGTGATATCGGTGATATGGCAGGATTCGTACTTGAGGTACGTCCTGGTGTTATAGAGGATCTTAGGGCGGCGATACGGGTGAATAGTGTTATAAATAAAATGGTCGACATGTGATCGTGATATGAGGCATGATATGCTAGGATATTGATATTAGGCCGTATCGGGCGATGTATACCCCTTGATGATGATATGTGCTGACGATATCGGTTTGTACGAGATTGTCGATCAGTAGTCAGATCATGAGTATATTGAGGATATTAGTATTGTACTAGACATAGGTCAGTATCCTAGACTATGATCTTGGATAAAGAGGATACCAGAGGAATAGTGTGAGGAATATGATATTAACCCGTACCCAAATTTAGGGATGCCGTACGGCGGATTTACGTACGAGCTATATTTTGATGATTGATCCGCACTCTTGACTTGGGATATCTGATTATAGATATGGTATCGGATATAATATTATTGAGGCGGGATCACCGACTAATATATATACAGGTATGTATATGGATCGACTCAGATGTTAGGCGGTTTCCTTATCTGTAGTCCAGCTTGTTAGCTTATCCCTTTAGTTTAGTTTAGTTGTTAGATTAGATTCGATTCTTACCTATTTCAAAAACTAACGAATCGTGGGTATTTTAAAAGACAGCCCAAGGGATCCTACGGATATTTCAAAAGACGTATCTTTTCATAAAAACACCGTAGCCCCTATTTTCAAAACCCCATGATTCGTGTTATTTCAAAAGGCACCTTTTGTAAGATTTATATTAGATTAATGCAGATTAGTTACAGTTGCGTCTAGTATTCAGCTCCCGCTCATTATTGTGGTTCACTTCGCATCGCATGCTTATATTATGTTTCATACTCCATTATTGATATCATGCTGTTAGGACACCAGCACCATTACCGATGATGCGTATGTACCACGTACACTTACTTGCCGGCTTACACACATCTTCATCGGTAAGTGCCATGTCACGTACACCTTAGGAAATATTATTGCTTGACATAGCCTGTTAGCTAATAGTTTAGACATGATATTAGCGTACTTGCCTTATATGTTAGTTTAGACATTGTAGTTATTACCTGCTACTTCATGCATACTGTTATTCATTGTTATGCCGCATTCATGGATTCTCATGCATATATTTACTATTTTACGTGTTATTGAGGTTTTGGATTCGGATTTCCATGAGATTTTCTGGATTTGGAGGAAAACCGCAAAAAAATAAATAAACCTTTTCTTTCTTTTAAAATAAAAAGTGCGGTTTTCCCATGATGTATGAGTCGTCCACCATGAGTTTGCTGATGGATTTCGAGACCCGATTCGAGGAGTGGAGGAACCGTTTCGGGTACATGGTGGGCCCGGTGCGGTACCCCGGGGCAAGAGGATCGTGTTGTTGACGTTGAGCCTGGCAGGGGAGCACTACCGACCGGTGATATTACCCGACGCGTCGGATATCCGGAAGATACCGTCGTGGTCTTGAGATGGATGGTAGGGGCCGGTCTGGATTGACGGTGCCCTAGATATTGTGATTGAGATATTGAGATTTTGAGATATTGAGGTACAGAGATTGCGATACAGAGATATCGAGTTATTTGGACACTGGTTTTGTGTCGATGCTGGGCACTGTTTTATGCTGATTTCATTTATGGTACCTCACTTTTAAAATACAGAAATCTCACTGATTTATGAAAGCAGTTTTCGTCAGTACATGCATTCTGTTCCATGCATTCATACCTCATTCATATGATATATTGCTACCTGAGGCACTGACACGGGCACATGAGATCACACTCGGGTTAGATATTACCCTAGCCATTGTTAGGCTGCATGTTATATATATTTGAGGATATATTATGATCGTTGACCTAGGATTGCGTTGTTCATGCGGTTTCTGTTCGTAGATGTTTTTCTACTCACGAGTTGGCAACTCATCCCCGTTGTGCCACAGTTTCTTGCAGGTTTTGCCGTACAGGTTTCATTACGGCTTTGCTGGCACTGCTTCCCATTTCCGGGTGACTTGCTAGTAGGTGGGTTTACTTGTATCATACCCCCATTATATATCTTGTATATCATTATTCTGTTGTATCTAGAAGTTCCATCAACCAAACATGTATTTATTTGAGATAGAGACCAGTGATGTTTATTCTTTCGACCTTAGAGTCGCGCGTTGTATTTCTGTGGATTTCTTGCTGTTTTGAGTTTCCTTTTGAGTTTTGATCCTCGCCCTTGGCGTTGTATATTATATTGCTTGTGTGGTTGTGATCGTCGATTGACGAAGAGCTAGCTCCCGCTTGGGGATGCATTTTTATTGATTTCGTATACTATTCATGTTGTATCCCGTTTGGGGGCCATTATTTACAAAGGAGACTCTGCCGAAATTTTCAGGAAATTTTTGATGTTTTTAGAAACTCGCATAATTCGGCTTATGCTTTTAAAACTACTTATTTAAATTGGTTTTCCTTCACTCTACTACTTTTCTTGGTTTGCATTTCTGGGTTTTCGGCTTACTTGGATTACGTACGCCTCGAGACGTTTCGTAGTTTAAGTGCCGGTCATGTTCCGTACTTTCGGGACGTGACAAAGTTGGTATCAGAGCGTTAGGTTTTACCTTCGGAGCGTAGGATGACCCTTGGTTGATGGAATAGGTGACTAAAGTAGAGTGACGTACCGTAGGTATGTTCCGCGGCATATTTACGATATGCTACTCAACTTAAGAAGCCTTAGGATGTACATTTCTTTGCTCAGTATTATATTCATTCCGATCTAGCCTCATCAGTACCAGTTATGGTTTTGCTGCCACGATTACGGGCAGGGAGAGCTACGGCTAGAGTTGCGGTCAGCATGAGCTCGTCAAGAACGAGGACTGACCAGGGCATGATTCCGACGACACACGATTGCAGAGATGTGTCTTTTCATTGTGTCTCCGTGCCACGAGCGTTGGGTGGATTGCTGTATGAGATTACTCGGACGTGCCGATTTGCACTAGAGGATTGAGCCACTGATAGAGGCCAGCCAGATTTTGGTGACCATTGAAGTATTGCTTACTCCTGATGATTGAGGCACCGTTCAGCGTGCAGACGAGCGAGCCAGTTATTGCTGCGAACGACGAGATATTGCCCTAGATGCTGGAGTTAGTGCAGAATGAGTTGTACTAAAAGATGATAGAAGGTCGCTAGTCATCGAGGATGAATGACTAGGACATGTGGATCGTTCGCCTACCCCGATGCGAGGTCATCAGATAGATTGATTCCAGCTAGAGACGACTTCACGCGGAGACGTTGGGAGTCGACAGAGACGATCGAATGTCAGAAACCTATTATTCCAAGTTTAAAGTAGTCGGAAAGACATGCAGGCAATTCTATGGTCCCTCTAGAAGAATGAAACCCTAACTCGACTTAATGACCGTGTGAAAGCCTTTGAACCTTCGGGTTTGCGGCAGTTCTACGGCGCCATTAGTGAGGCTTGGGTTTGCCCTTCTACGGCTGGACCACCGATGCTGTGGTATGTACTCGATACTATTAAACTGTGCCTAAGATGTTGAGCTCTTGGGGGATTATGATGTTTTGATGACTCGATCGGATGGCTCGACTTAATTCGGATGCTAGGTGGTGAGATGCATTTCTTAGGAGACTCCCGATACGAGGATAGCCGTTGGAGCTCAGTCCATGCAGCCACGACGAGACGAGTCCGAAGCGGTCGACATTAGAGAAAGGTGAAGTAAGAGGTTCGTACCAGATCTAGATGAAACGACGTTCCACTCCGCCGACATCAGAGATGCGATACGTATGCCGAGGCATTGTACTTGGATATACCTTCCAGAAGGAGTCGCGTTGAGTATGCAGCCGTTCCAGAACGAGAACAGATCTAGTAAGGGACGATGACTTCCGGACAGTTCGGCAGAGACGAGATTTGGGAGAGATCTCGATAGGACCTTTCTGGAATAAATTATGAGAAGACTTGGACCCAGTAGTGGTCATGTTATGCACACCGGCAGGCCAGAGTTCAAGATCGTCGACGAGACATGCTATGAGTGACCACGGCAGTGGGCCAGAGATTCTTGGAGGATGTGCTTGAGCGGGACTATTCCACCATACTTGATTTGCGTATTTTGGGCGATTTATTCGCATGATTGATTTTGATGATTGAGTTTCATGATATTTGTCTTCATGGACAATGGTTGCACCTGCTGAGTATTTACGATTTTTGCACGGTTGTTGCACTTGATATCGTTTTCGTGCCTTGGTTCTCATGTTTGTGATTATATGGATTTCATACAGTTGAGTTGATTTGTGCGTATATACGCACACGATTTGGTTTTTGCACTCGGTATAGTTCATATATGCTTGCAGTGCAGTGTTACGTATGTTGTGCATTTAGATGCCCTGGACTTCGATTTCGATGGTGATGTTCGATATTTGTTTTGTGCACCTTGTGCACCTGATTGGATTTTGCTTAAATTCGGCACTTGATATTGGATTTCATGATTTCGGGCACGATGGATGCACCAGATTTGGATTTTCGCGCATGTTGGGCGCATGTTTTGAAGTGTGATTTTGGTGCACACCAGATGCACTAAATCGAGATTTTTCGTGCATGTCAGATGCACCTGATTTTACTGTCAGGCACACATGTTGCCTACGACAGATGCTTTGTGCACACTCGATGCACTTAGATCTTGTTTCTGTGCACTTATATGGCACGTATATGGATTTTGATTGTCGTGCGCACCAGACGCACGTAGTATTCATACGCGTATTTTGGGATTGATTTCTTATAGAACAGTACGTTTTTTTTATGATAATTGCGATGTGTTTTCGTACTAAGAAGGACTAGTCAGAGGACAGTACCTGAATGTATTTTGCATGCATTGATAGCTATTGAAGGGAATTCTAAAAAAAAAGCGAGCTATAGTCTCAGTCTTTACCTACGTGTCTGATATGACACGAAATGTTTAAAACAAGGAGACCCTTTTAAATTGTTTCCGGAACGGCGGAACGTACATATTAAACAAAGGATATATATATATATGTAGTTATTTTCTTACAATAGACGTCTGCCACTGTGCAGTGCTGCGAGCATCGTACAGCGATTTGAAAAGGGTTTGTCATGCATTGCTTCTAGATGCTTTAATGATGTATATCATATTAATTTTCGTTTTGGATCTTGACATTTGTGTCTTTACCATGACTCCGATGATTGCGGGATGCTTGACGGAGTTTTGATTTTGGAGTTATATGCTCATTTTTCAGGCGCATGCGCCGCGCTACGATTTGTATGATATATTTATGATTTCGGAGCCCCGATGACTTGATGGTTTTGCTTAGATGTTTTTGTATTTTGGGGGAGTTTGAATTTAAATTCGGAGACCGAATTTCTTTAAGGGGGGAAGATTGTAACGTTTTGAAAATCGTTTCGGTGAAATTTCGAAAAAACGGTAAAATAAGGGGGTTTTCTGTAAAAAGTCAAAATGAAAATATCTTTATTATAAAATTAAATATACATATTCTAGCTATGTAATTGCTAGTATTTGGTGTTTATTGAGCCACTGGTGAAATTTCAAATTTTCTGAAAAAATATTATTTTAATATTATTTTAAGCCGTCACTAATACATTTAATTAGGGAAAATTACAAATTGGAATGAGTTGAAATAAATTTTGTGCATCATAAAACATTAAATAAAATTTTATCATGTGGTTTTTGAAATGAAATCGTTTGCCAAAACGGTTTAGAAAATATCGAAGAAAAATGCTTAATTAGTGAAATTAGTGTAAATAGAAATTAGGGTATAATATTTATCATTTTCTTTCTTCACCCACACTCACCCACACCCTCTCACCCCCCTCCCTATGTGCTGGCCGAGCCTAGCTTCCCCATCCTCAAAATTTGTCCCCACTTCTAAGGCTAAAGAAAAGAAAATGAAAACAATAAAGAAATGAGAATGAGTTGACTTGTGATATGGGTCTTTGACTTAACCAATCACTTTCCCCATCTCACTCTCTCTCCTCCCCCTCCCTAATCTGGCCGAGCCTCCCTCTTGCAACAGCCCCCATTTTTGCTTCTTCAATTCTTGTGCTAAAAACCTCACAAATTCATCAAAAAACCCACAAAAATCAAAATCTAATCCCTACCCATTTCTTATTGGCTATTCTAGTATGGATCTAGGGAACAAGATTTCAATTTGGGAGGCTAAGTGTGCTTGTGGGATCTTCAAATTGTTTGGGTAAATTCTAACCATTTTACTTAATTTGTTGTTAATTGCTTGTGTTTAGCTTAATTAAGTGTTAATTGGGTTTTAAATGGGTTCAATTGCATGATTAAGGAATTCAAGTTAGGGTTTTGTTTTGGAATTGGGTTGTGATCAATTGTGCATGGTTATGTGATGTGCATTAGTATCTTAAGACTTGTTGAAAACTAATCTAGTTGCTAATTACAATTCGTTACTTGTAAAATGTCCAAATTAAGCTTTTTGTGCAAACTAGGGTTTTATGAAATACATTTATATGTGAGATTAAAAATATGGTTAGGGTTTTTATCACATTATTAACATTATAAGTTATAGTTTAATAGTTTAGATCATGCAAAACCAAGCTTAATTGTAAAATTGTGAATTTTACTTTAAAAAGAGTTAAAATCGGTATTTTTGCAAACTAGGAATTTGAAATTTATACAGATTGACGAGTTTAATTTATGAAAGTGATTTATATGACCTAATTATGTTATTTAATGAGCATTTTGGCCATTTGAATCATTAAAATTGGTAGATTGGTTAGAACATCAAGTTTTTAACCGAAATGAGAATTTGTGCTAACTAGGTTTTTGGAAAACAAAACGATTGGTTTAATTTTATGGTTTTGACGAATTAAACCCTATTTCTTATGCAGTTAGTGAGTTTTGAAACCATGATTGGTATGTTTGGTGTTTTTCTCGATCAATCGGCGTTTGTACGCCGACGTCGAGGGTTTTTGGATTGATTTGTGAAAGCAACCATAGGTTTTGACTTATGTGGGATTCGTGAGTCGTTTTGGTCATGAGTCGGATTCTAATGCGATACGGTGCGTTATGATATGTAGGTAACCCATGTGGACTTCGAGACGACAAGCAAGCGCGTGGCGACGTCGGCACCGGCTAGTGAGGACCAGGTGAGTATATTTATATCTACGGGGAGAAGTCGGGTGGATGGAGTATAGCACCCCCGCAGTCCGTGGTGGTGTATACGGATGCGTATACACACCAACAATTATTATATGTTATTTGGGATTAATAACGATGTTAGGATGGATATTGGTGTGTTGGATTACTTTAGTGTTGCGAACCCTAGGGTAGTGTTGCACTACACATACACACATACATACTTGCATACATTCCTATTTATATGTGCTCATGGGATTCTTTATAGTTATGTGTTCACATGGGTATGGGACTATGTGTTCACATACGGATTTGAGGATGATACTTGGGATTGGGCTGAGTCGATGAGATTTGTTTTTTGGTTGTGATATCGGTGATATGGCAGGATTCGTACTTGAGGTACGTCCTGGTGTTATAGCGGATCTTGGGGCGGCGATACGGGTGAATAGTGTTATAAATAAAATGGTCGACATGTGATCGTGATATGAGGCATGATATGCTAGGATATTGATATTAGGCCGTATCGGGCGATGTATACCCCTTGATGATGTTGGAGATAGTGCCCTCAGAGTCAATTATTGGATCACAGGCACGTGATTGCAATGATTGAGGGAGGACCTATCCCGGTACGACAGTCTTACTCGAGATGATAGTTTCTATCTGGTTTACCTTTATCATCGTGTACTGCTTTAGGTGACCTGACAGATCGCTATTGCATGTTGATAGAGCCCCTAGGATTCTTGCTTGACTGCCGGCAGTATGAGGGCGATCATATACGTGAGAGCTGGGGTCTACAAGCTTATCCTTAAAAGTCCCTAGTCGTGGGAGTTTCGAGACATGGCATCGATTCTCCAGAGTAGACTAGTGTATACAGTCGAGACCCCGACGAGGGGCGGTGGCCGGTCTCACAAGCCACTGGTGTCAGTTGGTTCACCTAAGATGTATACAGGTGCTCATTGGGTTATGAGTACACCGGACAGGACTCGCCGGGAACATGCTAGTTGGTCTTATACCTGACGTCAGATAGCAGTTCCCAGGTGACATGTGTACAGGTTAGTTCATCGACCTGGGGATCGTCATTTGTCTCGTGTGAGTTCCCACTGTGCTTTGATTACTACCCTACCACGGCTCAAATGAGTCGTGCAAACAGGTTTTAGTTGGGTACAGTCCCGAGCCACATGGAGGCAGTGAGCGGATCTTCGGGGGTTCGTCTCTCCCGGTATTGGGGGTGAGGTCGCGCTGTATCTAGGAGAGCCATTACACGAAGTCCTTGGCCAAGGCAGGAGATTTACTGGTAGGTATTCCAGTAGTATGTCAGGGTGTTCTGGGCTACACTCCGACACGACTTGTACCGCTTTTGGGGGTCTGACTTTTACCCACCCCCTAGGCCCGACATGCGATGCTCATAGACGAACGGACCGGACTGTACGGATATTGTCACTGACAGGCTCAGTAGGGTGTCAGGATGAGTTCGCTCATCAACGTCCCTTTTGGTCAATAGCTGGTGGCCCGTCACGTATTGGCTTATACCTCTGACGTGCTGGTGGTTAAATCCACAGCCATAGTATTGACGAGTCTTTAGAGTCCACCACACTTTCTGTTACTCAGGCTTTCGGGCGAAACGTTGTAGAGGCCGTATGGAGATATGGCAGGGTTCGATCAGATACGTGCGGTATTGCACGGATCGTGATCGGACGGTTTTTACTAGCCGGCTTTGGCTTAAGCCGGATCTTAGTATTTGATAGTGTAGTTTTGTCTCTTTGCATTTGTATCCGGAAGGAATACAGATGCGGGTGTGTATGCACAGTATCGGGGTTTTCCTGTAATTTATTACGGGACCAGTTTTCTAGAGTTGCCAGTTTGCATTCCGTTCCGGCCGGTTTTCCTTTGTTCTTTCCCGATTGGACTTTTCCGATGGAGGGGGTTATTTGCAATTGTGCAAATAACATTTGTGGAGGGGGTTTCTTGCCATTGTGTTGATTATGATATCTTTCATCCATGCTTTTGCATTAATGAGATTTGAAAGGATTTGATTTGGATATGGGTTTTGTTATCATGATGTTTGTTTGTGGTCACCCCTTGCTTTCTACTACACTCACTCTCCTTCATGGTTTAAGTATGGTTGATTTCATTTTTCCTCCACTATTCTCTTGATGAGGGGCCGGCCACATTTTGTGGAAGAGAGGGAGAGAGTTCATGTTGAGAAAAGATTGGTTCATATCATTTTCATGCTTGCAAAATTCTACACTTCATTCCAAAGTCCATTCATGATCCCTCCATCCTCCAAAGCAACATAACCCCAAAGAGACAAAGCACTACACATTCTACAGCACATCTTGGGCATGTCGACTTGCCGGCTTCATGCCCGAGTTGCCTCGGTATAGAGGTGGGAGCCCGTAAAAGAAACAGGCGATGTGGTGCCCTTTCCGGCGAGGAGGCGACGACCGGAGTTTCCGCGGGAGATCGGGACGATGACGAGAAGACCGGAGGACTCGGATCACTCGGTATATCTCTTCCTATCTTGTTAGTTAGCTAGAACTAGTTTAATGGCCCGATCCGGGGTTTAGTGCGCGGTGGTGCCGGTTTGCTAAGTACGCAAAATTAACAATTTTACAATTAACCTGGAGAATGACGGGCAGAACTTGACATGTGACTTATGATTTGTTGGCCAAAGTCAAGGTCATAAGAGTATGGGGTAAAAATCTCATCGGGAGTTTCAAAAGAACTGAAACTTGCCAGATATGCGCATACCTTCTGGAGTGTGATACCGTGAGCGGATTCCGTCACGTTATCATGCGATGATAGTTGGATCCCGATTCCCACTGATGAGTTGGTTTACTCCTCGGGTGACCCCGACTAATTCTTCTTTCAGGTTTGGAGGAGAATTTGAGGTACAGTGGGAGGTTTCCAGATTAGATAAATTGGTAACCATTCTGATCTAGGGTAGAGTGCACGCTGAGTGTTTCTTTTCTCTCTCTCTTTGGCAGCGACCATTGACCCGACCCTAAGACTATGACTCAGCGACCAAGTTGACCGAACCTTCTTAACACTGGCTTTTGGATTGTCAAAGTTGCAGACCTCTTTGCCACTCCTACTTTTACCCTTTTCTCCAGGACACCCCGTATTACTGCGAACGTCCACTTCCATTGGACAAAACCATCGTATGGTTAGATACGAACTCGAAGGAATTCGAGGATGGTTTCCGGTTCTGGAGAAAACGGATAGGATTATTCAGTTGTCTTTTCCTTTTTGCCTCCTCTCAAGTTATGAGTACTCCTTAGTTTAGGAGATAGTACACCTATTACGCAAATTGGATAGTCTTCTTCCAAACTTTAGGCTGGTGCCGAACAGTGGGGAATGAAGAAAACCAATTAGCATAACGATGGTGTGCAGAAGGTATTAAGATTAAGACAAAGCAAGGGATTAGTAAGAGGGCAAAGTAAATTGCGACTGATATTCACGACCAAACCAAGTATTTCTTCGCCAATCCTAAATCACCTTTGTATCTCTCCAGGACACTCCGTATCACTACGAAGATCCACAGTTTATTGGATACTCCATCGTATGGTTATATACGAACTCGAAAGGAACTTGTTCCAGTTCGGGGATGGATTCTGGTCCAGGAGAAATAGGAATAAGGTTTATTCAGTTGTCTTTTATCTTCACCTTCTCTCGCATTGCGAGTGCTCCTAGGATTAGGACAGTACACCCATTATGCTTATTGGATAGTCTTCTTCCAAGCCATAGGCTGGTGCCGAACGGCAGGGAAGGAAGAAAACCAATTGGCCTAAATTGGTATGCAGAAGGTAACGACTAAAGACAAATAAAGGGATTTGGTGAGGTGGCAAAGAATTATGCGGTTATAGTTGTGAATCTGGATAATGGTAGAGGTATTACTAGGAATACCAAGATACCCCATCGAAACATTTCAATGTTTCAGTTCAACTGTGTACTGTTAAAAGAAAACTGATTTCCCGATTAGATACTTACTCCAGGGTATGTATTTACCAGGTATGATTCTCACATCTGTATGGTTTTACAGATGATGAGTGGGAGTAAGTTATTGGGAATTGGGTGATCATCCTCATTATATCGGGATTCGTTGTAATCGGTGATATTTGAGGAGATCACCTGGGCTGTTTGCCGGTCGGCAAATATTTGGTTTTGAATATCCGCTGTTGTGCACCAATTTCAAATTGATATATCTGTACGTCTATTTGAATAGAGTGAGATATACCTTTTGATATTATGTCGATGACATTTACCTATATCAGTGGATGGTTAGGTAAGGAGCATTAAACAACGGTGTAATTCTTCTTAACCATAAGTACAGTTTTCAACCTACGACACACAGTGAATGAGTTGTTAGACTCAGCGGACTTATACAGAGTATTGTATGTTGTCCAGAGTCTATTAGGACAGAGGGGTTGGTCCTCATACTATATTCTGTTTACTTTTAACTTCTCTAGTTCTTAGACATGTGTTTCGTAGAAACACAGGGTCTAAGTTTTGAGGAGTTATAGGTATTTGAGTAGAGTAGAGAACCAGGTGTAGCAAGTATCGGGATTCTTCAAAGTGATCGAAGATGTAGATACTTGTGTATGGTATTCAATTGATAGTAATGATAAAGAGAAATTGCTTCTCTTTCAGGTTACTCATAATTGGAAGCATTCCTAAGTTGAGTAACGCTGATCGGCCTCTCTCCATTTAGTTGACATGCACTGGAGACAGCTGCATGATTTGAATCTGGTTAAATTAAATCAGTGCCTCTGGTTCTATATTGGATATAGAACAGTTCATATCTTAACGTTGTTAAGGTACGGGGAGTTGTCCGGCTTATGATTAAAACCAGACACTGGACAACTCAAGGCACGTTTCTGTAATGGCTGTTTGTGGGTTGACCCAGGCTATGACGAGGGTTGATTTTCTACCATCTGGGAGATCAATAGAAATATTGTTCTAGACTCGCCACAGTTTTATTAAAAATGGATTTTTTCAAAGACAGTAGTGGGAGTATGGTAGAACTGGAAGTGATTCCAGAACCGCAAACGATTACTGAAGATTTGATAAGGAACCTAAAGATTCAATCTGGTTTGACATTCCATTGGCCACTCCGCAGATAAGGTGGGTAACTTCAGGCACCCGAGAGGTACTCCGATAGCCTCAAGGACGGTGACAGGGAAGTTCTTGTTTACCCACACTTGCCATTGTTGTTGTTCCAGGCTGTGAGACCCGGCAGGAGGATGAGTATAGCGTCGTTCTAAACTAGCTTTAGAAGTGCACGTCTATATGACTCTGCCAGAGGGTTGTCGTAGTCAGTGGGAGCAGCGGAAGCATTGGTGGACATCAGGCTTATGTCTATTTGTAGACTAAAGCAGATATAGCGGAGATATTTCATCTATTTCTGATGTGACAGTCATAGGTTTGACGTCATCAGAATAGGGGATGGATCTGTTGAGAAGGTAGTAGGGTGTGATATCCGGGTTTTGGATGACATACACAAAGTAGGAAGTGATATTCCTATACTACGATCGGTTATACTTTGGTCGTCACACAGTGGTTTCTCCACGAAGGACTTGGACATTATATCAGACATACTGGTTACTAGATCTATGGTTTTAGATCTGGATTTGGGTGGTTTCCCAATCAGGGTGCTTTGACAGCATTCTAAGAGTATTTAGAATGGACGACTCCTGGCACGGTAATGTACCTGCAGGTAATGGAGTCACCCTCTCTAAAGGTGTCTTATAGACTAAAGTAGAGAGGGATGTGCATGATTGACAGATCACTTGCTTAGGCAGTTGGGTCAATCAGAAGATGTCAAGTACCACACCAGATGTTGTTCTTGCACTAGATGCAACAAGTTGACATTGATCCAATCCTGGAGAAACAGTCGGAAGCAGTTTTAGAACATAAGTGGATGTTCTAGGGATATGATAACGACTGCCTCCTTTACGAGACGGTTATCACTCCAGGCTTCCAAGGTGACATAGACGACAAGGAGGTTGTCAGAGTTATAGTTTTCCCTCTGACGAGGGGCAGTATTTTGGACAGGTGATCCAAGGCAATACTGAAGGAGGCATGGCGCAGGATACTGATTAAGTTCAGTTGAC
This sequence comes from Agapanthus africanus, assembly GCA_030015575.1. Classification (NCBI taxonomy): domain Eukaryota; kingdom Viridiplantae; phylum Streptophyta; class Magnoliopsida; order Asparagales; family Amaryllidaceae; genus Agapanthus; species Agapanthus africanus. Next base: position 314,529,576 of record CM057350.1, on the reverse strand, counting down.
GATACAGTCTAAGAAGTTTGGATTTGGAGTTCATTTATGAGCTCGGTCCCATCAGACATCCAGACACTCTAAGACAGGTATTGCTCATTTCGGGAGATGGTTTTCTCCGCGAACTTGAGATATAGAGAGACATAGAAAGAAACATCAGAGCGGATCCACTCGCTGAGGCTATTCCTCGAACGCAATAGTCTCGCAAACGAGCTTTGTGAGACTGACTAGTAGAGGAGTTGGGTGTTCGGTATCACACGGGCTGTGAGTATGCGACATCGCAATAATTAGCCTTGAGTGCAAGTAGGAGATTGTTGGAGATAGTGCCCTCAGAGTCAATTATTGGATCACAGGCACGTGATTGCAATGATTGAGGGAGGACCTATCCCGGTACGACAGTCTTACTCGAGATGATAGTTTGCTATCTGGTTTACCTTTATCATCGTGTACTGCTTTAGGTGACCTGACAGGTCGCTATTGCATGTTGATAGAGCCCCTAGGATTCTTGCTTGACTGCCGGCAGTATGAGGGCGATCATATACGTGAGAGCTGGGGTCTACAAGCATATCCTTAAAAGTCCCTAGTCGTGGGAGTTTCGAGACAGGGCATCGATTCTCCAGAGTAGACTAGTGTATACAGTCGAGACCCCGACGAGGGGCGGTGGCCGGTCTCACAAGCCACTGGTGTCAGTTGGTTCACCTAAGATGTATACAGGTGCTCATTGGGTTATGAGTACACCGGACAGGACTCGCCGGGAACATGCTAGTTGGTCTTATACCCGACGTCAGATAGCAGTTCCCAGGTGACATGTGTACATGTTAGTTCATCGACCTGAGGATCGTCATTTGTCTCGTGTGAGTTCCCACTGTGCTTTGATTACTACCCTACCACGGCTCAAAGGAGTCGTGCAAACAGGTTTTAGTTGGGTACAGTCCCGAGCCACATGGAGGCAGTGAACGGATCTTCGGGGGTTCGTCTCTCCCGGTATTGGGGGTGAGGTCGCGCTGTGTCTAGGAGAGCCATTACACGAAGTCCTTGGCCAAGGCAGGAGATTTACTGGTAGGTATTCCAGTAGTATCTCAGGGTGTTCTGGGCTACACTCCGACACGACTTGTACCGCTTTTGGGGGTCTGACTTTTACCCACCCCCTAGGCCCGACATGCGATGCTCATAGACGAACGGACCGGACTGTACGGATATTGTCACTGACAGGCTCAGTAGGGTGTCAGGATGAGTTCGCTCATCAACGTCCCTTTTGGTCAATAGCTGGTGGCCCGTCACGTATTGGCTTATACCTCTGACGTGCTGGTGGTTAAATCCACAGCCATAGTATTGACGAGTCTTTAGAGTCCACCACACTTTCTGTTACTCAGGCTTTCGGGCGAAACGTTGTAGAGGTCGTATGGAGATATGGCAGGGTTCGATCAGATACGTGCGGTATTGCACGGATCATGATCGGACGGTTTTTACTAGCCGGCTTTGGCTTAAGCCGGATCTTAGTATTTGATAGTGTAGTTTTGTCTCTTTGCATTTGTATCCGGACGGAATACAGATGCGGGTGTGTATGCACAGTATCGGGGTTTTCTTGTAATTTATTACGGGACCAGTTTTCTGGAGTTGCCAGTTTGCATTCCGTTCCGGCCGGTTTTCCTTTGTTCTTTCCCGGCCGGACTTTTCCGATGGAGGGGGTTATTTGCAATTGTGCAAATAACATTTGTGGAGGGGGTTTCTTGCCATTGTGTTGATTATGATATCTTTCATCCATGCTTTTGCATTAATGAGATTTGAAAGGATTTGATTTGGATATGGGTTTTGTTATCATGATGTTTGTTTGTGGTCACCCCTTGCTTTCTACTACACTCACTCTCCTTCATGGTTTAAGTATGGTTGATTTCATTTTTCCTCCACTATTCTCTTGATGAGGGGCCGGCAACATTTTGTGGAAGAGAGCGAGAGAGTTCATGTTGAGAAAAGATTGGTTCATATCATTTTCATGCTTGCAAAATTCTACACTTCATTCCAAAGTCCATTCATGATCCCTCCATCCTCCAAAGCAACATAACCCCAAAGAGACAAAGCACTACACATTCTACAGCACATCTTGGGCATGTCGACTTGCCGGCTTCTTGCCCGAGTTGCCTCGGTATAGAGGTGGGAGCTGCAGGGTTCCTAGGCACTCTAGTGAGGTCTCCCAAGCCATCAACCATGGCAATTTCAAAAATTATGGTGCCTACAAACCCTAAAGTACGGATCGTTTGCTAGATGTCTAGGCGAAAAGAACTAGTTAACAGTTAACTAATGAAAATACGGAAATACAACCTTTGTAGATCCGGTGCTCCACCTCCATAGCTCCGCAACGAGGTCGTCTCCGCTGTCCAAATCAAATCCGGGCTCTAGAGTCGGCTTCGTCGGAGAATGGGCAAGCTAGGTCGTCGATGTCCATGCCGAAGATGATCTACGTCGAGGCATCGATGAATCAAGCTCCACCTTCACCAAACCGTGAAAAGTTGTGAAGGAAACACACTCTACTACTTGGCAAGAGGTAGAGGATGAAGAAATAGGAAGTGGGTAGACTTTAGAATTGGATTTCTCACTCATATGCATCAATCACCATTGATGGACTTCAAGCTTCTTCACTTGAAGCATGAAGAAGAAGAAGAAAGATATTATGATAAGTTCAAAGAAAAATGAAAAGAAAAACAATTCTTATCATAATTCTAACTATAGTAAAGTGTAGAGAGTTAACCAAGGTTAGTTTGTATGGTTAGGGTTAAGAATGAGATAAGAATGGTGGACTTAGGTCAAAGCTTCATGAAGTTTCAACTAAACAACAAAAGAAGCCACCATTCTTTTCTCATTTTCTTTTCTCACTTTCTTTTATTCATTTATCAAAAAGAATAAATGAATAATTAAGAAAATAAAACCCTAAACATAAACACAACCATGGTTGAAACTTTACACTTAACCAAAGTGGTATGCATCATCAAACATGATACAATCAAGTGCACAAAAACATATCGCATATGCAATGCGCACGAACCGAGTGAGAAAATCCGTCTAAAGTGAACCGATACTAGTTAATGTAAAGTAATATATCAAATATATAATTATACATTAAATCATTAAATCAACACTTGATTCAATGATCCGGTCATGCGCACATAACCGACTGGTATCAAATATATCGGCTTATCGAATCAACGCTTGAATCGATAACTAGGTTATATCGCATACAACCATTCGATATATTTATCGCGAGAATAGAATACGGTATCACATACACGCATTATTCTCGGTCCCGCACATATCTCATATGCGCTCCTATTTCGTTTCGCTTGAGCCAGGAAACCTCTGTGTAGGACTCTAAAGACTCGTCAATACGCCGGCAGCGGATGATGATCATATCAAACATCCACAAGCCGCAAGCGGTCTGCTAAACGTAACGGCCACCCGGGTATTGAGCGATCTGAAGATCGACGAGCAAGCCCGCTCATACTCCAGTGAATTCGACCAGTAACACTACCGTACAGTCCGGTCTGATCGTCTGATATGTCGCATATCTCGCCTAGGGGTGGTAAACGTCAGACCCCAATAGCTCAATAAGTCGTGTCGATATGAGGTCTATAACTGTTCGAGAAACTACTGGTAACACTTACCAGTAAATCTCAGCAACCCTGGCCAGGGATTTCCTGTTATAGCCAATCGAACACAGCGCAACATCAACCCCCATATACCGGGAGAGACGAATCCCCTCCTATCGCTCATTGCCTCCATGTGACTCGGGACTGTACCCAAAAACCACCGTTTTGCAAGCCCTCTTGGACGTGGTAAGATGGAAATCAAAGCACAGTGGGAACCACACAAGACTCTATGATGATCTCGGGTCAACAGACTACTCTGTACCAGTGTCACCAGAGAACTGCCATCTGACGTGAGGTATAATACCATCTGGGAGTTCTCGGCGAGTCCGTCCAGTGTACCCAGTCTCTACTGAGCACCCGTATATCATCTCCGATGTCAAACACCAATGGATATGGGATCATCCATCGCCCATCTGTATGGGTCGAGAAGGTACACGCTAGTCTACTCTGGTATATCGATGCCCCGTCTCGATACACCCACGACTAGGGACTTTGAAGGATGTACTTATGGACTACCATGTCCCCACTAGTATGATCCGCATCATAGTCCAGGTAGTCAAGTACAGATCCTAAGGGCTTTACCAACATGTAACAGAGAGACAAGTAGCATACACGTTAAGGTAAAGAGTAACCAGATAGCATACTATCATGTCGAGCAAGAAAGTCCTCCCTATATATGTCCCAGCATCCACTACAATATACATCCTATGTACAGTAATGGCCTCTAGGGCATACATATAACTAACAATCTCCCACTTGCACTAGGGCCATCTGTAGCAGTGGTTGGAAGTATCTCATACTCAACCATCCCATAAAAGTCTCTCTCTGGGAACAGGCCTTTGTGAGTGGATCCGCTGTGTTGTCCTCTGAGTCTACTCTCCAAACCTCGATCACCCTGGAGATCAACCATCTCCATGATCAAGTGATACTGCCTTAGAATATGTCTGGATCACTGATGGGACGGGCGTTCCTTGGCATAAGCCACAACTCCATTGTCACACAATGGTAGGAACATAGTTCATCTCATGAACCAATATATACCCAAACAGCTTCTAGGGTAGCATCTTAAGTAGCGATGTATCCTGCCTTTATCGTCTAGTATGTCACGGTATCTAACTTGGAACTCTTCCAACATACCGTCCCTTTACTGAGGGTTAAGACAATGCCTGCGACTGACACTCAGTCGTCTTTATCACCCTGGAACACTTCCAGTGATTCTCCCCAGGATCGATTGATACCATCTCACTACAACTAGTGAGAATCCTAACATCCATTTAGATCTATCTCATAGATCCAAAATCCAGGATTTAGTAGGTATCACTTTGATCCTATGTGGAGAAACATTGTGATAAACGGAGATTGATCGAGCGTAGCATAGGAAACTACTTTCCTATCAAGAGTATGTCATCCACGTACTTTACGAGGATCGTCACCATACTCCCTACTACCTTTTTGTTTATACAAGGTTCATCTACCATTTTGATGATGTCAACTTCTTTGACCGCTTCATCAAAACAGATGTTCCGACTCCGCGATGCCTGCTTTATCCTATAAAGCATCTTGCACACGTTTCCGCTGCTCCCACTGTCTACGAAGCCCTCTGGCTGTGTACTTATAGACTCTCTCTTCTAAAACATTATTTAGAAAAGCAGTCATGGCACCCAACCGCCAGATATCGTAGTCATGGTATGAAGCCGTGGCAAGTAGGATCTGGATGGACTTAAGCTTAGATACTGGAAAAAGGTTTCATCATTATCCACGCCTGGTCTATGATGCAAACTTTTAACAAGTCTAGCTTTGAAAGTCTCAACTTTTCCATGTACACCAAGTAATCTTCTCAAGATATACTTGCTCCTGATGGGGATTTAACCCTTCAGATATAGCAACCAAAGTCCATACTTTGTTGGTGTGCATGGATTCCATCTCAGATCACTAAGCATCCAGCCATTCTTACAGAGTCTTACTCCTGATGGCCTGCTCGAAACTAGTTGGGTCATCATCTCATGATGTAATCCTCGCTCCCACTGTCATAGAGAAACCGAAGTATCTCTCAGGTGGGTGAGGAACCCTACTAGATCGGCGGAGAGGCTGAGGTTCGTTGGTATCTACTGAATCCCTTGGTTCTATCAAATCATCTGCTGTAGTTTGTACAGCTGGAGCCTTTCCAGTTGTACATAACAGACCTTGCCTCGAGCTTGTCCGGATTTTGCTTTTAGACATTGGCCGGACAACCCCAAATCTTAACTAACTTAAGACATGGGCTCTTCCCTTTCCATATCACATATGAAGTGGTAGGCAACTGATTTGATTCGAACCCTATTCAATAGGTATGCAACTTCATAAGTGCATAACTCCCAGAAGGAAAAAGGTAACTTAGTAGTACTCATCATAGAGCACACCATATCAAATAGGGTGTATCTGCTCCACCCCGATATACCATCGTGCTATGGTGTATACGGAGGAGTAATGCTGAGAGAGAATCTCATTCTCCTTTAGAATAGTCCAGTATTTCCGTGCTCGAGTATTCTCCTCCTTGATCTCATCATAGGACATAATACTTATACCCGTATTTTGGTTCTCTACTTCTAATTTATATTCCGTGAATATCTCAAAAGGTTCGGACTTTTGTTTCAACAGGAACATAGGTCTGAAACTCGAAAGATCATCAGAGAACGTAATGAAGTACAAAGAACCAGTCCTGGCATTTGTAGACAGGGGACCTAACATACATCAACATGTATCATCCCAAGAGTTTACTAACTCTTTCTCTGTTTCCAATAAACAGAGCTAGTGTCATTATATCTTTGTGACATGACTGGCGAGTTTCACAAGATGTAAATTCAAACTGATTTAAATATGCATCTATATGTAACTCTAGCCAGTCGGGTCGCATTGATCTGACCTAGTCTACAATACCTCAAGAAGGATTTGTTCATTTCTGAACTCTTCCTCTTGTGTGTGTTCCGTATACTAAGAACTGTAGTTTGATTTAGAACATTAATGCTTTTAGATAACGTGCCTGAACCGATCAACTTTTGATATAGGAAATGTTCAAAACATTATCCAACAATACAAAATTATATCATTTCTTTACTAATAAAGAGACTGATATGATTTTGTATATCAGGTTCGGTATCTAATAACATTCGTTCAGAATCAATGTATTTGTAATACAGGGTGACAGTGACCAACAGACTTGGCTGCAACTCTTGCCCCGTTTTCTGCCTCATGAAACTTATCACCCGTTCTCAGTTCTCTACCTTTCTGTAGCCCTATGTAACAGATTATATTTGGGATCCTGATCCGGTATCATATACCCAGGACGTAAAGGATACTGAGAAACAGTTCTGTATAATGAACACACCCGAAGATGATGCATCAGCATGCACTTTCTTCGTTTGGGCGGCACGGGAAATCTGGTATTCCCCAATTTCCTGCTCTGTCTTATAACATTTATAAGTTGGAGCGGGACCAACGTTCCCCAGCTCAGTATAACAAGCGGGTTCGGTCAATAATCCGTATTATTATCTTGATTAAGGCGTGATATGGTCGCTACCTGGAGAGAGAGAGAAGAAAACACTCAGCGTGCGCTCTATCAAGAATAGATTGGTTATTATTTTATCTAATCAGGATGGCTCCCACTGCTTTTTATCAAATCTTCCTTCAAACCCTAAAAGGAAAGACTAGCCGGGATTAATTACACACTACAAGTTCGCCAATCTTTCAGCCAGGCCAGTGTCGGTACTTTGAGGGAGGTCCCCCGTGCTTTCGCACGAACCTAATTAATGTAAACCTCGTTTTCCCAGAGGCGTAACCTCGTTAACACCTTTCTAGACACCTACTTGATCGGCTAATTGTAATGTATAAAACTCTCCCAGGAGTAACACTTACTCGCAGCGGGTATCGGGATCCAACTATCTCATAGAAGGTATGCAATCTCATTGCAAATTTCAACACTTGAAATTCCCGATAATATTTTGCCCCATGCGATCTATGACCTTGACTGAGTCAACAAACCATAGACCGCAAGTAAAGTTCAACCCGTCATTTATCGATTGAATTAAACCCACCCGCACGACCCTTGACTGAGTCAACAAGGCCGCACGACTACCCTAATCCAATCGCATCATATGCTTTGCAGATAAGCAATAATCAGCTACCGCACACTACGCCTTGACTGAGTCAACAAACGCAGCACGAATACTAACTAGTACCTATCTGAAATGACGGAGGGCTACGACAGGTTTTTAAGAAAACCTTTTGCGTAATGAACTTTATATCGTTGTAGAATCAAATAATTTTAAAAATGGAATGCTTTTGAGGCTTTTCTAGTTTTGCTAAAGGAGTCACTCCCGGTGAAGGGATCGTCGGTCCTTTCCTCGTCGAATGAGGTGCGGGATATATCACATATATCACTGTGCAAAGCAAAAACACTTAAAAGCAATCAAAATACAAACCGAGTGTGTAGCATCTGCCAGTTATTGCTAAAGGAGTCACTCCCGGTGAAGGGATCTCGGTCCTTTCCTCATCGAATAAGGTGCAGGATATATCTCATATACCGCTGTGCAAAGCAAGAACTGTAGCTACCTGTTTTATTTTGAAATTCGATTCTACAACATCTTTAGGTTTCTTTTTATTTCATTAATCACATTAATGAAGTCCCATCATTTAAGTACCTAAACATCACAGATAGATATGACGTACACTTATGCCATCCGCATTCGCCTCGATGTCCCCTCGTGCACCGTTAGGTTAGGTAACTAACGGCAGAGCAGGGCAGGGCTAGCGCGGGTGTAAAACATAAGTAACGTCTATATAATATATCATATATACTAAATACTATATCCATCACAGAAACATCACATGATCTCATCACAGATATCGTAGCAGAAGAATCATATGAAATATTGGATATACTAGGACGTCCGTGTTTTCAATACGAGCCAGTATAAAACACGGATTCCACGGTTGTGATGAATAGCCAAACCCACACCCCTAGACCCCTACGAGAGCGGCAAGCAACCTTGCCAATTCTAGAGTTAGGAGACCCGGACTCGACTCCTCGAGTTGGTCTCCCACTGGACTCCAGAACCCGATTACTTGTGCCCTCCTCCTTGGGTCTATCCTAGTGCAGAAAAGTAAATAATATACAAGAGGTGACAACTTCCGCAACCTGGAAGCGCCCCAATAAAAGAATATTACATACAAGTTTTTACATGAATGAAAATGAAAAACACTCATCTCACATAAAAACCCCCGGCTATTCAAACACGACGATCCAATATAACATATCCAGCAAAACATAACATCACATGTCATCAACGTAAGTAAATATGCGCATCCCAATTGTCGTTGACATATAGTAACGAAACCGGCGATATCACATATTACACTTACGGTCACAGAAAAGAAAGTGTAAAACTACAACAGTTGGAATCCGCAATCTTCATAGACATCGCATGCCTAATCAAATGAATACCTTAGACATCACATGCCTAACAATTATAAACCCCGCATTTTAGTCTCATTATCGAAAACACTTTTCAATATCAAGTCGGGCAATTCAACAAGATTCCCGACATCCTGATCGAATACTCGTCGCAAACTTTAGTAGGCGGCCGCACCCCCGACGCCGTCGACGAAGTGCACCAAGGCGGAACACCGCTGCCGCGAGCACCCGAACGGATGCTTTCGGCGACGGGGTTCTCCTACAGTCACTTGGTCGGGGCTATGGAGTGAGGCTGTCTATTAAGTTTACCCGGCGAGTATCCGCGTACGCTACGTGATTGCGACGGACTTTTGATCACATCAAAATTCCGTGGCAACCGATCAAGTGAGACTAAACTGCTATGTTTATAACATTCATTTAGTTATCACATAACTACTTGTGAATTCCAATTATTGTATCCCATTCCAGATAAATAGAAAATGTTAAACTTTTCGATCGAACATTCTAACACCCAAGTTTTCCCGATACAGATCAACACATGAAACTAGTCTAACAATATTCAGTTCGTACCTCAGTACCAACGGTCCAGCCGTAGAAGGGTCAAGCCAACGCCTCACATGTGGCACGCCGTACTGCCCCAAACCCGAAGGTTCAAAGGGCAGTTCAAGACGGTCACATAATCGAGTTAAGGTTTGTGTCTTCTAGAGGGACCATCGCGTTACTTGCACTACTTAGAACGTCGTTAAACTTATGGAAAATCCAACACTTGGAAATTTCCCGACAGGGGAAAAATTGGGTATTTATATCCGGTCGAACTTTTTAACATATTCTAAAATTTATCCGGAAAGCCACACAGACAAAATTTGATACCCCGATCGAAACACCGAATCCCCAAAACAACTGCAGATTTTTCAACTCTTGAAAAACAATTAAAAATTCCCAGGAAAACCAGTATAGCAAAAGAGGAATTACTGTACAAAATTAGTCACGCAAAACGACAAAACGGCCGCTCTTCCGCCGCACGAGCCATGCTCGTGCCGCGGAAGCGCGGCGCTTTGAAGAATTGAGTGCACGAATTTTACAGTATTTCTTAGAATTGCCTGCATGTTTTTCTGAATATTTTTAATATGGAAAAATGCACTGTTTTGAAAAATGTACAGAGAGCAAGATTGTTTTGGAGTTCCGGGTTCGTTCGGACTTCAATTTCCGTCTGGACTTCGCCTAAGGCTCTAGCTTGGCTCTGATACCACTGCAGGGTTCCTAGGCACTCTAGTGAGGTCTCCCAAGCCATCAACCATGGCAATTTCAAAAATTATGGTGCCTACAAACCCTAAAGTACGGATCGTTTGCTAGATGTCTAGGCGAAAAGAACTAGTTAACAGTTAACTAATGAAAATACGGAAATACAACCTTTGTAGATCCGGTGCTCCACCTCCATAGCTCCGCAACGAGGTCGTCTCCGCTGTCCAAATCAAATCCGGGCTCTAGAGTCGGCTTCGTCGGAGAATGGGCAAGCTAGGTCGTCGATGTCCATGCCGAAGATGATCTACGTCGAGGCATCGATGAATCAAGCTCCACCTTCACCAAACCGTGAAAAGTTGTGAAGGAAACACACTCTACTACTTGGCAAGAGGTAGAGGATGAAGAAATAGGAAGTGGGTAGACTTTAGAATTGGATTTCTCACTCATATGCATCAATCACCATTGATGGACTTCAAGCTTTTTCACTTGAAGCATGAAGAAGAAGAAGAAAGATATTATGATAAGTTCAAAGAAAAATGAAAAGAAAAACAATTCTTATCATAATTCTAACTATAGTAAAGTGTAGAGAGTTAACCAAGGTTAGTTTGTATGGTTAGGGTTAAGAATGAGATAAGAATGGTGGACTTAGGTCAAAGCTTCATGAAGTTTCAACTAAACAACAAAAGAAGCCACCATTCTTTTCTCATTTTCTTTTCTCACTTTCTTTTATTCATTTATCAAAAAGAATAAATGAATAATTAAGAAAATAAAACCCTAAACATAAACACAACCATGGTTGAAACTTTACACTTAACCAAAGTGGTATGCATCATCAAACATGATACAATCAAGTGCACAAAAACATATCGCATATGCAATGCGCACGAACCGAGTGAGAAAATCCGTCTAAAGTGAACCGATACTAGTTAATGTAAAGTAATATATCAAATATATAATTATACATTAAATCATTAAATCAACACTTGATTCAATGATCCGGTCATGCGCACATAACCGACTGGTATCAAATATATCGGCTTATCGAATCAACGCTTGAATCGATAACTAGGTTATATCGCATACAACCATTCGATATATTTATCGCGAGAATAGAATACGGTATCACATACACGCATTATTCTCGGTCCCGCACATATCTCATATGCGCTCCTATTTCGTTTCTCTTGAGCCAGGAAACCTCTGTGTAGGACTCTAAAGACTCGTCAATACGCCGGCAGCGGATGATGATCATATCAAACATCCACAAGCCGCAAGCGGTCTGCTAAACGTAACGGCCACCCGGGTATTGAGCGATCTGAAGATCGACGAGCAAGCCCGCTCATACTCCAGTGAATTCGACCAGTAACACTACCGTACAGTCCGGTCTGATCGTCTGATATGTCGCATATCTCGCCTAGGGGTGGTAAACGTCAGACCCCAATAGCTCAATAAGTCGTGTCGATATGAGGTCTATAACTGTTCGAGAAACTACTGGTAACACTTACCAGTAAATCTCAGCAACCCTGGCCAGGGATTTCCTGTTATAGCCAATCGAACACAGCGCAACATCAACCCCCATATACCGGGAGAGACGAATCCCCTCCTATCGCTCATTGCCTCCATGTGACTCGGGACTGTACCCAAAAACCACCGTTTTGCACGCCCTCTTGGACGTGGTAAGATGGAAATCAAAGCACAGTGGGAACCACACAAGACTCTATGATGATCTCGGGTCAACAGACTACTCTGTACCAGTGTCACCAGAGAACTGCCATCTGACGTGAGGTATAATACCATCTGGGAGTTCTCGGCGAGTCCGTCCAGTGTACCCAGTCTCTACTGAGCACCCGTATATCATCTCCGATGTCAAACACCAATGGATATGGGATCATCCATCGCCCATCTGTATGGGTCGAGAAGGTACACGCTAGTCTACTCTGGTATATCGATGCCCCGTCTCGATACACCCACGACTAGGGACTTTGAAGGATGTACTTATGGACTACCATGTCCCCACTAGTATGATCCGCATCATAGTCCAGGTAGTCAAGTACAGATCCTAAGGGCTTTACCAACATGTAACAGAGAGACAAGTAGCATACACGTTAAGGTAAAGAGTAACCAGATAGCATACTATCATGTCGAGCAAGAAAGTCCTCCCTATATATGTCCCAGCATCCACTACAATATACATCCTATGTACAGTAATGGCCTCTAGGGCATACATATAACTAACAGGAGCCCGTAAAAGAAACAGGCGATGTGGTGCCCTTCCGGCGAGGAGGCGACGACCGGAGTTTCCGCGGGAGATCGGGACGATGACGAGAAGACCGGAGGACTCGGATCACTCGGTATATCTCTTCCTATCTTGTTAGTTAGCTAGAACTAGTTTAATGGCCCGATCCGGGGTTTAGTGCGCGGTGGTGCCGATTTGCTAAGTACGCAAAATTAAAGTTTATCACCGTTTCCGCATTTGGCCGTCGGTTTGACGGCCGGGGCGCCGCCGTGCACTTACAGATGATGATATGTGCTGACGATGTCGGTTTGTACGAGATTGTCGATCAGTAGTCAGATCATGAGTATATTGAGGATATTAGTATTGTACTAGACATAGGTAAGTACCCTAGACTATGATCTTGGATAAAGAGGATACCAGAGGAATAGTGTGAGGAATATGATATTGACCCGTATCCAGATTTGGGGATGCCGTACGACGGATTTATGTACGAGCTATATTTTGATGATTGATCCGCACTCTTGACTTGGGATGTCTGATTATAGATATGGTATCAGATAGGATATTATTGAGGCGGGATCACCGACTAATATATATACAGGTATGTATATGGATCGACTCAGATGTTAGGCGGTTTCCTTACCTGTAGTCCAGCTTGTTAGCTTATCCCTTTAGTTTAGTTTAGTTGTTATATTAGATTCGATTCTTACCTATTTCAAAAACTAACGAATCGTGGGTATTTTAAAAGACAGCCCAAGGGATCCTACGGATATTTCAAAAGACGTATCTTTTCATAAAAACACCGTAGCCCCTATTTTCAAAACCCCATGATTCGTGTTATTTCAAAAGGCACCTTTTGTAGGACTTATATTAGATTAATGCAGATTAGTTACAGTTGCGTCTACTATTCAGCTCTCGCTCATTATTGTGGTTCGCTTCGCATTGCATGCTTATATTATGTTTCATACTCCATTATTGATATCATGCTGTTAGGACACCAGCACCATTACCGATGATGCGTATGTACCACGTACACTTACTTGCCGGCTCACACACATCTTCATCGGTAATTGCCATGTCACGTACACCTTAGGAAATATTATTGCTTGACATAGCCTGTTAGCTAATAGTTTAGACATGATATTAGCGTACTTGCCTTATATGTTAGTTTAGACATTGTAGTTATTAGCTGCTACTTCATGCATACTGTTATTCATTGTTATGCCGCATTCATGGATTCTCATGCATATATTCACTATTTTACGTGTTATTGAGGTTTTGGATTCGGATTTCCATGAGATTTTCTGGATTTGGAGGAAAACCGCAAAAACATAAATAAACCTTTTCTCTCTTTTAAAATAAAAAGTGCGGTTTTCCCATGATGTATGAGTCGTCCACCATGAGTTTGCTGATGGATTTCGAGACCCGATTCGAGGAGTGGAGGAACCGTTTTGGGTACATGGTGGGCCCGGTGTGGTATCCCGGGACAAGAGGATCGTGTTGTTGACGTTGAGCCTGGTAGGGGAGCACTACCGACCGGTGATATTACCCGACGCGTCGGATATCCGGAAGATACCGTCGTGGTCTTGAGATGGATGGTAGAGGCCGGTCTGGATTGACGGCGCCCTAGATATAGTGATTGAGATATTGAGATTTTGAGATATTGAGGTACAGAGATTGTGATACAGAGATATCGAGTTATTTGGACACTGGTTTTGTGTCGATGCTGGGCACTGTTTTATGCTGATTTCATTTATGGTACCTCACTTTTAAAATACAGAAATCTCACTGATTTATGAAAGCAGTTTTCGTCAGTACATGCATTCTGTTCCATGCATTCATACCTCATTCATATGATATATTTCTACCTGAGGCACTGACACGGGCACATGAGATCACACTCGGGTTAGATATTACCCTAGCCATTGTTAGGCTGCATGTTATATATATTTGAGGATATATTATAATCGTTGACCTAGGATTGCGTTGTTCATGCGGTTTCTGTTCGTAGATGTTTTTCTACTCACGAGTTGGCAACTCATCCCCGTTGTGCCACAGTTTCTTGCAGGTTTTGCCGTACAGGTTTCATTACGGCTTTGCTGGCACTGCTTCCCATTTCCGGGTGACTTGCTAGTAGGTGGGTTTACTTGTATCGTACCCCCATTATATATCTTGTATATCATTATTCTGTTGTATCTAGAAGTTCCATCAACCAAACATGTATTTATTTGAGATAGAGACCAGTGATATTTATTCTTTCGACTTTAGAGTCGCGCGTTGTATTCCTGTGGATTTCTTGCTGTTTTGAGTTTCCTTTTGAGCTTTGATCCTCGCCCTTGGCGTTGTATAGTATATTGCTTGTGTGGTTGTGACCGTCGATTGACGAAGAGCTAGCTCCCGCTTGGGGATGCATTTTTATTGATTTCGTATACTATTCATGTTGTATCCCGTTTGGGGGCCATTATTTACAAAGGAGACTCTGCCGAAATTTTCAGGAAATTTTTGATGTTTTTAGAAACCCGCATAATTCGGCTTATGCTATTGAAACTACTTGTTTTAATTGGTTTTCCTTCACTCTACTGCTTTTCTTGGTTTGCATTTCTGGGTTTTCGACTTACTTGGATTACGTACGCCTCGAGACGTTTCGTAGTTTAAGTGCCGGTCATGTTCCGTACTTTCGGGACGTGACAAATATATATACAAGTACACCGATACAAGTATATGCTACAAATATATACACCCGTATTCCTATAAAATACGAATACCCGTATTTGTATAGTACCCGTATTTATATCAAGACACAAATACACGTATTTTTACAAATACCTGTATTCGTATAAATACTGTATTCTGTCAAAATACGAATACCGAAAAGAGAGATACTAAAAAGAGATATATAATATAGCTCACATTTTATCCAAATGTGATTATCTGGCTATCTTTCAAACCGAATAGTATTAACAAAATGTCCGATTAAAAGTACGTGTACAAAATCACGAGTTTTAATCAAATCTAAGTACGTATCAAAATACGTACATTACATCGTTTCGCTTGAGCTGGAAAACCCTCTGTGTAGGACTCTAAAGACTCGACAATATGCTGACAGTGGGTTTAACCACAAGTATGTCAGCGGCACTAGCTTGTACGTAATGGCTACCCAGATATTGAATGAAAAGAAAGTCGACAAACAAACTCGTTTGTATCCCTACTGAGCCTGAAAATGACAGTCTCTGTACAGTCCGATCTGTTCGTCTAAGAGTATTGCATGTCGGGTCTAAGTGGTGGATAAAGTCAGACCACTGAGAACTCGATAAGTCGTGTCGGTGTGAAGCCCATCACCCATTGAGAAATTACTGATCCAAATTAGTAATTCTCGTCCATCTTGGCCAAGGATTTCTGGTGATGGCCACCCGTGCATTGCGCGGCATCAACCCTAATACCGGGAGAGATGAATCTCCGACGATCCACTCACTGCCTCCATGTGGCTAGGGACTGTATCCAACTAAAACCGTTTGCATGACTCAGTAGAGCCGTGGTAGGGTAGTAATCAAAGCACAATGGGAACTCACAAGAGACAAATGACGATCTCAGGTCGATAAACTAAGCTGTACTCATGTCACCAGAGAACTGCTACCTGAGAATAGGTATAATACTATCTAGCATGTCCCCGGGGAGTCCGTCCAGTGTAACTCATAACCCAGTGAGCACATGTATACAATCTTTGGTGACTTACTAACACCAATGGCTGTAAGACCGGCCATCGCCCCTTATCGGGGTCAAGAAAAGTATACACTAGTCTACTCTGGAGTATCGATGCCCAATCTCGATATTCTTACGATTAGGGACATTTAAGGATTTGCTTATAGATTATCCAGTTCTCATAAGTGATCACCACAATAATCCTGGTAGTCAAGCATGAATCTTATGGGCTCTATCAACATGTAATAGTGATCCGTAATACCACATACTATATGTACATGATGATAGAGATGAATCGGATAGCATAATATCATCTTGAGTAAGACTGTTATACCCGTACAAGTCCTCCCTCAATCATCATAATCGTCTGCCTGCGATTACAATAATTGCCTTAAGGGCACTGTAACCAACACCGTTGACCTCTCTTCTTAAGGCAATTGACCATTGTAAAGATCAGTGCTAGGGTCACAACGTTTGCGGACCCGGCGGAATAGCAAAATCAAAATTTTACAAACATAACATCCAATCCCAACATCAAGATAAAACATTTACTTATGTAATTGCATAACAAGAAAACCTAAAGAGCTAGTTAAGGGGGCAAAAACCTTTGTAGCATGTCCGATCGCTATCGGAAGACCCAAGCTAGACTTCATGAGCTCCAGAGAGTCTACTAGCCGACCGTCTCACTGTAAATGATCCGCGGTGAAGAGTGGCTACCCAAAACTCCATCTCCATTTTTAAGTGGAGAAACTCACACATTGAACTTGCTAGGTTAATGTGTGAGGTGATGTGGTTTGGAAAAACTCTCCTTTTGAATTCTACACTCATTTCTATCCTCCACCATTTTTGAAGAGAGGAGGAAGAAGATGAAGAAGAAAACATTTCTCTTTACAATATATAATAAATACATATTTATAAAGAGAAGAAAACATGTATCAAATACATTTCCATTTTACGTATCGTATACGCAATAATAATATATCAATATCACATACTAATATAATATACAGAGAGAGTGTGTAACCAATACACAATACTAGAAACCATATCAAAATACGTTTATTAAGTCAACATTTGATTTAATATTTCGGCTTTTAAACCGGCTAGTATTTTCCGGACATTCGATTAAATTATATATTTAATCGAACTCCCGTACGTATCCAATACGCATGCTATATCAACATTTTGCCCGTGCATTTTCGTTGCTGGACTCTAAAGACCTGTCAATACGCTGACAACAGATTTTATAGAATCATATCCAATTGATTCCGAAACACTTTCAGATTCAATCCCTTCACAGGTTAACCCACAAGCTCGTCAGTGGTACTAGCTGTACTTAACGGCTACCAATGTATGGGCAAAATAAAAGCAGGCCGACGAGCAAACTCATCCGTGAAAGTATGTCTTAGCACCTCTATAAGTTTTCTATGAACATCAAGTATGAAATTTTAAAATTTTAGAAGGCTAAGCATACTAAATAAGATCATACTAGAGATTAGGGTTTCAAAAACATAGCAAAACAAAATCTAAACTAAGTGAAGAGAGGTTACAACCTTTGTAGTCTAGTCCTTCACTTCAAAAACTTCAAGTAGAAGTCCCTAGAATTCTTCTTTGACTCCACTTGATGGATGGAACGAGCTTGCTCGAAATCTTCGTCGTCGAAGATGATCCACCTCAAAACTTCTCACACTCAAGCCCACACTTCACTTATCAAAATATTAGTAAAGCTAACAACCTAAACTAAATTGCTAGAGTAGTGTAGGTTGATGAAATAAGGATTTTGCTCACTAAAAATTCTTCTCTTATTTTTCTTCTTGCATGAATAGTGAAGCAAGTGAAGAAAAAAGGAAGAAGAAGATGGTTGTGTGAGAATGAGATGAACTTGGAATTGTGATCAAGATACATATGAATTCTACCATGCTTATCTCTTTAGAGTAAAACAAGAATGACTCACTTGAAGAAAAATGAGTCATTCTTTTTACAACTAAAAAGATAAATGATAAATCCAAGTGTTCTTATCCACATTTTCATGTAATTCTTATACATCCATCTTATGTGTATCATTTAACATGATACAAAAAGAATACATATTTATATCAAATATATAAATATATATAAAGAGAAGAAAATCTTAAGTGAGCATGATATTAGTTAATATATATATTTATATCATATATATATATATTATATTATTAAATCAGCACTTGATTCAATAATCCGGTTATATCATATATAACCCGACTAATATTAAAAATGCTAGATTAGAATACGGTATCATATACACGTATTCAATCAAGCTCCCGCATACATATCTCTATATATGCCCTACTTCGTTTCGCTTGAGCTAGGAAACCTCTATGTGGGACTCTAAAGGCTCGCCAATACGCTGGCAGTAAGTAATGATCATATCAAATACCCACAAGCCGTCAGCGGTACTAGCTGCACATAACGGCTACCCAGGTATTGAACGAATAGAAGATCAACAAGCAAACTTGTCCAAACTCCCGTAGAATCAATAAGCAACACTTACCGTACAGTCCGGTCTCTTCGTCTGATATATCGCATATCGAGTCTGGGGGGTGGAATCGTCAGACCCTAATAACTCGATAAGTTATGCCGATGTGTAGCCTATAACCTTTCGAGAAACTACTGATAACACTTATCAGTAAATCTCATCAGCTTTGGCCAGGAACTTGCTGTTATAGCCAATCAACCATAGCACAACATCAACTCCCAATACCGTGAGAGACGAAACCCCTCATATCGCTCACTGGCTCTATGTGACTCGGGACTGTACCCAAAAACCACCTGTTTGCACGACTTAAAAGAGCCGTGGTATGGTGGAAATCAAAGTACAGTGGGAACCATACAAGTCCCTATGACGATTTAGGGTCTATATACTAACCTGTACACGTGTCACCAGAGAACTGCTAACTGACGTTAGGTATGGTACCATATAGGAGTTCTCGGCGAGTCCTGTTCGGTGTACTCATTCTCCAATGAGTACTTGTGTACAATCTTTGATGTCAAACACCAATGGCCGCGGGATCAACCATCGCCCCATACAGGGTCAAGAAATGTACACA
Source organism: Agapanthus africanus (assembly GCA_030015575.1). Lineage (NCBI taxonomy): Eukaryota > Viridiplantae > Streptophyta > Magnoliopsida > Asparagales > Amaryllidaceae > Agapanthus > Agapanthus africanus. The sequence goes on along the minus strand of CM057350.1, from coordinate 314,510,235 downwards.
CTAGTCTACTCTGGAATATCGATGCTCTGTCTCAATACTCTCTCGACTAGGAACTGTTAAGGATGTGCTTGTGGACTACTCAAGCTCCACTAGTATGATCTACATCATAGTTCTGGTAGTCAAGCCAATATCCTAAGGGCTTTGTCACCATGTATCAAAAAAACAGTAAACTAAAACAAGTGCACATATTTAGATAAAGAGTAACCAGATAACACACTATCATGTTGAGTAAGAAAGTCCTCTCTCTATATATATGTCTAAGCATGCACTATAATATACAATAATGGCCTCTACGGCATACATATTCCCAACAATTCGGACCTTACAAAGCCTATAAGGATTGAATACCATACAGTCCGGTCTCTTCGTCAAAAAGTATCGCATACCGGGTTTGGGAGTGGAACTGTTAGACCCCAATAACCCAATAAGTCGTGCTGATATCGAACTCATAACCAACAGAGATACAACTGATAACACTTATTAGTTTATCTCACTTGTTGTGGCTACATATTTATGGTTATAGCTATGTCCTACACCGCGTGATATCGACTCCCTATACCGGGAGATACGAATCCACTCGACCGCTCACTGTCTCCATGTGCTTCAGGACTATACCCAACTAAAACCTGTTTGCACGACTCCTTTGAGCCGTGGTAGAGTAGTAATCAAAATATAGTGGGAACACACACAAGACACTGTGGCGATCTCAGGTCGAGAGACTATCCTGTACTATCGTCACCAGAGAACTGTTGCCTGACATTGGTATAAAACTATCTAGGAGTTCTCGTTGAGTCTGTCCAATGCAACTCATACTCTTATGAGCACCTGTATACAATCCTCAGTGTCAAACACCAATAGCTGTTGGATCAGCTATCGCCCTCCAACCGGGCCAGGAAACGTACATACTGGTCTAAACTGGGGTACTGATGCTCAGTATCGATGCTCGTACGACTAGGGACATTTAAGGGTGTGCTTATATAGTACCCCAGGTCCCACTAGTATGATCCCTATCATAAATCCTGGTAGTCAGGCAAAATCCTAAGGGCTCTATCTCATGTATTAGCGATACGTGATAACTAGTAAAAAGTATACACATGACAGATAAAAACAAACCAGATAGCACACTATCATCTCGAGTAAGATTGTTTTCCGTATAGATCCTTCAATTACAATAATTGCCTTGAAGGCATCTATATCCAACAATCTCCAACTTGCACTTAAGGCCAATTATTGCGGTGTCTCATACCCAACTTCTCTACTAACAGTTTTGTAAATCGTGTTTGAGAAATAGTCTCAGTGAGTGGATCTACCATAATGTTTCTAATTATATCTCTCTGTATCTCAACTTTACGGAGATCAACTATGTCTCGAAATGAGCGATACCAACTTTAGAATTTTGTTTGGACATATGATGGGATCATGTTCATAAATGAACGTATTTATCCAAACATCTTAGGATGTATCTTATACTGATTCACAATCAGCATCCAGCGCCCCGACTATCTCAGTATTCCACTTAGAACTCTTTCCAATATACCGCTCATCAGAAGAGAGTAAACATATAACTCGCGACAGACGCTGTCTTCTATGTGTAACACCTTAGGATGTGATTAGTGGCTAATTATACTCTAAAGTATGGTTTTTAATAAAAAGTTTACCAAAACGATTTTCAAATATTTTATCAAATTTACTGAATATTTTATTAGAAATCTACTAAGCTTGCACACACATGTGCATGTAAACTAGGGTTAAAATGGGGTTAGACCATGATTAGCAACCATGGTGGGTTAAACCATTTTCCTTAGATGTATTTGGATTTTAAATAAGTGTTTGGTTAATTGTTTTTTTTTTTGAAAAGGGAAATGATTTGAATTGTTGTGGTTGACTTGGAGGGAGAGAGAGAGAGAGAGAGAGAGAGAGAGAGAGAGAGAGAGGATGGGCATCATGGCATGAGCCCATGCTTGCATTAAATGAGAGAGAGAGAAGGGTTGACTCTTGTGCTCTCATTTCTTTTGCCACTCATTTCTCACAACTCTCTCACTCATACACACACACACACTCACAACAATAGCAGCAGCAGAAGAAGAAGACACAGCAGCAACAGCACCCAGTAGCAGCAGCAGAAGCAATAGCAGCAGCACCAGCTTCAGCAACAGCACCACCAGCAGCAGCAGCAGCAGCAGCAGCAGCTCCAGCAGCAGCATCACCTCATCCTCTTCTTCTTCCTCTTCTTCCTGCTCTTAAGACCAGTGAGTGAGGTATAAGATCCGAGCCTAACTTCCTAGCTTTCTTAACTTGTGTGTTATTAGCTTCGATTAGTATTAAAAGTGAGATTTAGTGCTAGAAATGGTGTTTTGTGTGAAGTTGTGGCCAAGTGGTGATTTTATTGGTTAGCCTAGCCTAATTAAGTGTTATTAGGGCCACATAAACTTAGCTTCAATCCAGATTTCACCAAAATACCCTAGATCTTCTTTTTGTGCAAAATGTAACGTTTTTAAGCAAAACTTGGCCTTTCTCTGATCTGCTATAGACCCGGTTACTCCAGAGAAAAATTGAGATAACTGGAGCATATTTGTTAGATGTTGATCACATACCCAGAGCACGAGCCCCATATTCCCAACCCAGGCCACCGTTTTATTCGTTCTGGCCGCAATTTGCGGCCAGATAGGGGACTCAGGGGTTAGGGTTTTGGCTAGGGTAGTCTGCTGCATATTATAGTGTTTTGGCATGTGTAACTTTTCCCTTTTGTGCTCGAGTCAAAATCTGGAAGCATATATCGTTTTTCCAATACGTTTTGTTTGCGCGACACGTGTGATACATGAGTGGGTTCTGTGTTCCAGTGTATCGCGACATGTCGGGATAGTTTTAGACGCGTATACACACGTTTTAGCGTATTGGACACACGCGCGTTTAGTTCGCGACGCGAGTTTCTCGTTTGATTTCGATATTGCGTTTTTGCGAGATATTTGCTTATGTGGATTCATTGTGTAAATTCTAGGTTCGCAGGTGGGTACGTCGGACGCCGCAAAGAAAGAGAAGCAGGTGGTTGGCTACGCTTAGCACACGACCGGGTGAGTAGATTTAACATCTACGGGGAAATCGCCCGTATGGCGTTAAGCGTCAGGGCGTAATAGGATGTTTAGTCGTAGATGTTTATAGATATTCATACCAGTGCACACATATATTGATATCTTCATACTTGCGCACATGCACATTGTATATTCATACCAGTGCACACATATATTGATATCTTCATACTTGCGCACATGCACACTGTATATTCATATCAGTGCACACATATATTGATATCTTCATACTTGCGCACATGCACACTGTATATTCATACCAGTGCACACATATATTGATATCTTCATACTTGCGCACATGCACGCTGTATATTCATACTAGTGCTACACTCATATTCGCGTATATATCCATTTGCACTTCCAAACCTACATACATACATATGTCACATACATGGATGATATTGATTTGATTTCATGAAAATAGGGATCGCATGAGATATTTTCAAAACTGGATTCTTTTAAAAGAGCGGTTTTCCCTTTTTACTTTTAGTGTCATACGACACATTGCATGGGTTTACGCATTGAGTTTGGATTTATGGGATTTCTGGATTTGAGAACCGTGGTATTATTTTAAGAAAATATGCACTGTTTTATAAACCCGGTTTCTCTTGATATGATATTTCAGTGCGTCCACCATGAGTTTTCTTGGTTCCAGAGAGCTTGTGTGAGTATACCCAATTCGAGGAGTGGTAGACACCGATTACGGGTACATGGTGGACCCGGTATGGTACCCCGGGACAAGAAGACTCGTATTGTTAGACGGTGAGCCTGGCGGAGGGACTACTACCTACCGGTGATTGGTTAGACCTGGCGGTTATCCGGAGGATACTGACCAGAGTTGAGAGATGGATATGGGATGACACGTATTGCCGGGGCCGAGGGCCGATTCCGCAGACGGAGCCCGTGGGCTGATCCGGACTGACGGAGCCCGATACATGAAGATTTGCGTGTCGATGCTGGACACGATCATTTTATGATATTTCGAGTGCCGATATTGGGCACTCACGATTCTATGAGATTTACAGGATTTGAGAGCCGATGAGGGTGACGACGCCTGAGTTTTACTGGGATTTAGGTGTATTGATGGACACCGATTATTTTTCCACGTTGACATTCCGTGTAGATGTTATTTATTCCCATGCTCAGCTTTCAGTGTTATACATCTTATCCTGTATCTATAGTACCTGATAGAGTACGCTTGCTATGCACGATTATTGCATACCCTGCTCATCCTATATAGATGTTATTAGATTGCACATGCTATGCACGATTATTGCATACCCTGCTCATCATATAGAGATGTTATTAGATCACACTTGTTGCATGATTATTGCTCATCTAGTTCATCATATAGATGTTATCTGTTGGCATAGGTTAGAGTATCGCAGCACGTGCATACTCGCGATTACCTTTATATGTTATCTATTATTCACGAGTTGGCAACTCACCCCCGTTGTGCCACAGTGTTTGCAGGTTGCCCCTCAGAGTAGTCGTGGCAGGCTGCTTTCTTGTATCTTTTGATACAGATACCACTGCAGTTGGCGCGTGAGCCCTTTTGCTGATAGGTGGGTTTTTGTGCGGTATCTGTTTATTTTTCCAGTTGTATACACCATTGTATCTAGTACTCTCCATCTACTACTTATGTATTGACTTAGAGACCAGTTGTGAGGACGATATATATTATTTTGTACTCTGGTGTCGAGCTTGTTGTGAGCCGACTTTATTTATGCAGTTTTATATTTCATGTTGTCTTCACTTATTTTTGCTCATTCTTCGCTACGGCGTCGTATATTATTACCGTGGTGATTGTTCCGCCGTTGGGCGTGATTGCTCCCGTTTGGGATGCTTTATTCTTATTGTACATCATTTTACTCATATATTGTTTTGTACCCGATTTCGGGGCTAGTTTTTACAATGGAAATGCTGCCAAAATTTTTAAGACAATAACTTGAAGTTTAAAGAATTTTACTAAATTACTTAAGGTTTTCTAAATGTTTTAACAAATGGCTCCTTTAAATGTTTTAACACTCATTCCTTTAATGGTTTTGATTTCTGGGTTTCGGCTTACTTAGTCGCATTATGCCTGTAGACGTTACGTGGTTAAGTGCTGGTCACGGGCCGAACTTTGGGTCGTGACACCATGTTCCCTGAAAAGCTGGAATCAGTAACCGCCTCTTGTAGGAGGCTGCCATTACCATACACTAAAATCATCATATGCTCTTCACTGCTACCCTATGTTTATCCAGGATTGGACTGATATCCTCATCCTATATGAAGAGACACCTGACAACTATAGTTTTACCGATTGTAACTTAGGAACATCAGTTCCTATCAGGACTACGTCATGCACATACCATATGAGAAATATGACAGTACTCCCTACTCCCTTCTTACATTTACCAGGTTCATCTTCCATTTTTGATGAAGTTAAACAATTTGACAATAACATCAAACAAATGATCCATCTCCGCTATGCATGCTTTAGTCTAAAATAAACTAAAGACTTGCACACCTTCCGCTGCTCCCACTGACTACGATAACCCTCTGGCAGAGTCATATACACATACACTTCTAAATCCCCATTTAGAAAAACGTAATAGTCATCCATCTGCTTGATATCATAGTCATGAAAAACAACAGTGACAAGTTATATCCGTATGGACTTCAGCACAGACACTGAAGTAAAAGTTTCATCACAATCCACACCGGGTATTTGATGAAAACCTTCTACTACAAATCTAGCCTTATTAGATTAATACCTTTTCATCTGCACTGATCTCGAAAGATCTACTTGCACCCCTTTAGGAGCACCCAACAAAGTCCATACTTTGTTGTAATGCATGGAGTCCAAATTGGATAACCTGACATCCAGCCATCAGTCGGAAGTCATAACTTCCCATGGCTTGCTGATAACTAGTAAGGTCGTCATCTCATGATGCAAGCCTCCTTGTCACTGTCAATGAGGAAACTGTAGTATCTCTCAGGTGGCTGAGATCACCTACTAAATCTGCGGAGTAGGCTAAGGTTTGTCAGGGTCAATTGAATTTTCAGGTTCTTAAATTTTCAGTAATCGTTTGTGGTTCTAGAATCACTTCCAGTTCTACCACTCCTACTAATTTCTTTTGCAAGAAATTCTTTTACTAAGAAGGTGGCGAGTCAAGAACAAAACAATTTTGATCTTGAAAATGGTAGAATATATCCCTTGCGAAAACTTGGGATAACCCATAAACATCTATTGCCAAAACGTGCCCCGAGTTTGTCCGGATTATATTTCTGAGCACAAACCAGATAAATCAACATCTTAACAACCTTAAGATGATAACCATTCTATATCACATATAGAATCAGTGGCACTTATTTAAGTTGAACCAATATCAATTGATATGCATATGTTCCAGTGCATTCTCTTAATTGAAAAAGGCGATTCAGCATTACTCATCATAGAGCGCACCTGTAGATAAGCAATCCGAGAGAATCACATTCTCAATTACATGACTATGGAATACCTAGCATAAGTATCCACATTTCCAAACACTTCAAAGAATCTTGATACTTCTAACGTTTGGTTCTTTACTTTATTCTTATATCCTATGAACTTCTTAGAATCTTTGGACTGTGCATTTCAACAAGAACGCGTGTCTAAAACTAGAGAACTCATTGGAAAATGGAACGAAATATGAGTACCAACCACTTGTCCGTGTGGATATCGGACAACATATATCACTATGTATAAGTTCTATGAGTTCACTAACTCATAATCTGTGTGATGTAATTTGAAAACTTTATTTTGGTTAAGAATATTTCCTCCGTTATCTATATGACCTTACTAAATCATCTAATTATAAATGTGTAAGTCGATGCCGCGCACTCCACAGGGTTTGTAGAGATGTGAAATTAATAAAAAATAATTTTATTGCAAGCAATATTGACTAAACTTCAAAGATCGGCCATAAGCCCTAACTAGCCAAACTAACAAAGGTTCTAATTTACAATGAAGTGATTTATACCTTTGTTTTCAAGTCCTTCGGGTCTTATTCTCTTCTTAAGCTCCTCATTTGTATGGATCGAGCTTGGTTATCGGCCTCCTCGTGTCAAGGAAGATCCACCTGAGAGTCTATGGTTCAAGTTCTAACCTCTAGAATGAGGTAACTAAAGTACCTAGTTTGCTAATCTAGGTTGCTTATGAGATGTAGAGAATGTTTATTGGATTAATTTGTCTCAATAACCCTAGATTTCTCAACTCATGAGATTGTTTAGGGTTTAAGGAAGAAGAAGAGAGCAAAAGAGGAAAGAGAGTGTCAAGTGAAGAATGAGTTGAAGAATGGCTAAGTGTTGATAACTATGAAGCATATCTTTTCAATAATAATAATAACAATAATACAACCATGCTTCAATAGTCATCCAAAGTGAATGAGTCATCCAAAGTAGCCATGCTTCAACCATGCTCTAATAACACCTCATTTCTCCACCTCATTATCTATTTGAATAAATGGATTAATCACAAATGAGGTTTCTTCTTCTAGAAGTACTCTTGTGAAAATACAAGAATACCCCTCACCGTATATACATACCCGTATTCGTACCACGAATACAGAGAGATGAAAATAATCCAATATTATAATAATAGAATGCGGTTTAATTCTAAGCCCGCTAGTATTATCCGTCTGATTAAAAATATGTGTAGCTAGTACACGTATATGATCGAAACCCTGCACGTAAAACCATACAGCCTCTACATCGTTTCTCCTGAACCAGGGAAACCCTCTGTATGGGACTCTAAAGACTCGACAGTACGCTGGTAGTGGGTTTAATCACAAGCACGTCAGTGGCACTAGCTGTACGTAACGGCTACCCAGGTACCTGTCGAAAAGAAGGCCGACGAGCAAACTCGTCCAAACTCTTACTGATCATGTCCGTAACAATCTCCTTACAGTCCGGTCTGTTCGTTTGAGAGTATCGCATACCGGGTCTAGGGGGTGGAAAACGTCAGATCCCTAATAACCTGATAAGTCATGCCGATGTGGCTGAAGGCCATCTGAGAATCTACTAATATAACTATCAGTAATTCTCAATCCGCCCTGGCCAGGGACTTATGGTGTTGGCCAACTGAACACACCGTGATATCAACTCTCTATACCGGGAGAGACGAATCCTCAACAATCGCTCACTGCCTCCAAGTGGCTCGGGACTGTTCCCAACTAAAACTTGTTTGCATGACTCAGTAGAGCCGTGGTAGGGTGATATTCAAAGCACAGTGGGAACTCACACGAGAAAAATGACGACCTCAGGTTGACAAACTATCTGTACTCATGTCATCAGAGAACTGCTATCTGATGATAGGTATAATACCATCTAGCCAGTTCTCGGTGAGTCCGTCCAGTATACTCACCCCCAGAGAGCACCTATATACAATCTTAGATGCATCACACCAATGGTTGCGGGACCAACGATCGCCCCTCGTCAGGGTCTAGAAATGTATATACTAGTCTACTCTGGAGTATTGATACCCAGTCTCGATATTCCAACGACTAGGGATATTTAAGGATGTGCTTATCGACTATTCAGCTCCCATAAGTATAATTGCCATCATAACGCTGGTAGTCAAGCAAGGATCTTAAGGGCTTTATCAACATTTATAAGCGATATGAGATAACAAGCAAAACATATCACATGTTAAGATAAAGGCAAACCAAATAGCTAACTATCATATTGAGCAAGATTGTCCTGTACATATATATCCCTAGCATCCTATATAATGAAGGCCTCTAGGGCATACATATCCATAATCTCCCACTTGCCATAAGGCCTGTTATTAGTGTATTGAGTACCCAACGTCTGCACTAGAGCCAGTTGCTGCTGTACCACATACCCAACATCTCGAACAGTCTCTCGAACTGGAGTTGAGGGATGACCTTGGTGAATGAATATGCCGTGTTGTCCTTTGTATCTACTCCCCACACCTCGATCTCCCGGCGATCCACGATCTCCCTGATCAGGTGATACTGCCTCAAGATATGTCTGGATTTCTGATGAGACCGTGGTTCCTTTGCCAAAACCATGGCTCCATTGTTATCGCAATACAAAGGTATTAGATCAGCAATGGATGGAATCTCCTGAAGTTTAGAAACGAACTTCCTCATCCAGGCTGCCTCTTTTGCGGCATATTTAGCAATGATGTACCCAGCCTCTATCGTTGAGTTTGCTACGGTGTCCTGTTTGGAGCTCTTCCAATAGACCCTCCCTCCGTTGAGGATAAACACATAACCAAAGACCGATTTATAGTCATCCTTGTCACGTTGGAAGCCAGAGTCGGTAAAAGCCTCGATCTGGAGGTCCCCATTACCGTACACCAAGAACATCTCCTTAGCCTTTCTCAGGTACTTAAAAATGTTCTTTAATGCAATCCAATGTTTCTTACCTGGGTTGGACTGATACCTGCTTACGACGCTGAGTACATAAGCTGTTAGTTATATGTATGCCCTAGAGGCTATTACTGTACATTCGATGTATATTGTAGTGGATGCTTGGACATATATAGGGAGGACTTTCTTTCTCGACATGATAGTATGCTATCTGGTTGCACTTTATCTTAACATGTACTCTGATTGTCTCTATGTTACATGTTGATAAAGCCCTTAGGATGAGTACTAGACTACCAGGACTATGATGCAGATCATACTGTTGGATATAGTGCCCTCAGAGTCAATTATTGGATCACAGGCACATGATTGCAATGATTGTGGGAGGACCTATACCGGTATGACAGTCTTACTCAAGATGATAGTATGCTATCTGGTTTATCTTTATCATCATGTACTGCTTTAGGTGACCTTAGAGGTCACTATTACACATTGATAGAGCCCTTAGGATTCTTGCTTGATGACCAGCAATATGATGGCGATCATATACGTGGGAGCTGGGGTCTATAAGAACATCCTTAAAAGGTCCCTAGTCGTGGGAGTTTCGAGACTGGGCATCGATACTCCATTAGTAGACTAGTGTATACAGTCAAGACCCTGACGAGGGGCGGTGGCCGGTCTCACAAGCCATTGGTGTCAGTTGGTTCACCTAAGATATATACAGGTGCTCATTGGGTTATGAGTACACCGGACAGGACTCGCCGGGAACATGCTAGTTGGTATTATACCTGACGTCAGATAGCAGTTCCCTGGTGACATGTGTACAGGTTAGTTCATCGACTTGAGATCGTCATTTGTCTCGTGTGAGTTCCTACTGTACTTTGATTACTACCCTACCACGGCTCAAAGGAGTCGTGCAAACAGGTTTTAGTTGGGTACAGTCCCGAGCCACATGGAGGAAGTGAGCAGATCTGCAGGGGTTCGTCTCTCCCGGTATTGGGGGTGAGATCGTGCTGTGTCTAGGAGAGCCATTACACAAAGCCCTCGGCCGAGGCAGGAGATTTACTGGTGGGTATTCCAGTAGTATCTCAGGGTGTTCTGGGCTACACTCCGACACGACTTGTACCGCTTTTGGGGGTCTGACTTTTACCAACCCCCTAGGCCCGCCATGCGATGCTCATAGACGAACGGACCGGACTGTACGGATATTGTCACTAACAGGCTCAGTAGGGTGTCAGGATGGGTTCGCTCATCGACGTCCCTTTTGGTCAATACCTGGTAGCCCGTTACGTACAGCTAGTACCACTGACGTGCTAGTGGTTAAATCCACAGCCAAAGTATTGACGAGTCTTTAGAGTCCCCCACAGACAGTTTCTCAAGTTTCGGGCGAAATGTTGTAGAGGCCATATGATATATGGCAGGGTTCGATCTTATACGTGCGGTATTGCATGGATCATGATCAGACGGATCATACTAATGGGCTTTGGTTTAAGCCGGATCCTAGTATTAGATTTGTTGGATTACTTTAGTCTCATCGTATTCGCATTCAGTCGGGATACGGATGCAGGTATGTATATACAGGTGAGGGGTATCCTTGTGATCCATCATGAGTTTACTTTAGATGTTGCCGGATCTTTTTGTTGTGGCAAACATTTGGATTAATGTTTTTTTAAAGAAATAGTGAGCTAGATTTTCATCACGCATTACATTAAATATGACATGGACATTTAGATGACTCATGGTCTCTTTTTTAGCAAATATGTCACATTAAGGAATTGTTTAATGTGTTGAAATGAGATGGAGAGAGAGGGGCTGCCATGGTTAATATTATTGGTCTTGTATTTTCATAATCTCACACTCTCACTCTCATTCCAACAAAAGAAAAGAAAAGAAAAAGAAAAGCTCTTGTTCTTCTTGTAAGGTTTACCTAGCACCCTATGAGAGGTTTGGAAGCATCACATGTCACAAAGATCAAATTTTTAGAGTGCTAAGTGAATACACAAAGAATCAATCCTAGAAAATTAGGGTTTCATAACTTTACAAGTAACAAAGACTAGGGTTTTGAGAGTACAACCTTTGTAGCTCCCTACGCTAGACTCCTTGGCCACTTGAGGGTTGGAAAAGGGTTTGCTTGAGGTCTTCTAATGTCCATGACGATCCACCCGAAGCTCCTTTGTCCAAGCTAACAACTTCACTTTATCAAGAGAAAGAAATGAAGCTAACACTCTAAACAAGTGGGCAAGACTTGTGTAGAATGGTGTTGTGGTTCTTTTTCTCACTTCAAAATCCTATCTTGTTGAGTATTTTGCTCACTTGAAAGATCTAGAGAGCAAAAGAGCAAGGTTGAAGAAGATGATGGCTTTTTAAGAAGAAGAGAAAAGATAATCTCATGAAAGAAAATTAGAAAATATATGTATATATATTTTCCTCTTCTCATCTCAAACCATGGTTAAATGATAAAGATATTATTTAATTTGAGTTAAAACATAAAAGGAAAGTTTAATCCATGGTTAAAAGTAGGTGAGCATGGTTAGGTCAAAAAAGAGTGTAGAAACAAACCATGAATTATCCTTTCCTTTTTCATTTTGTTTTAACACAAAATAGAAATAATTATCCATATAAATAACCAAGGTGTGAGTCTTATATTGCCACCATTTTCTATGTATAAACAACCATGATAGAATGATGTATGTATGCATGTGTGCATGCACATCCATATGTGCATGAACAAGAATGAATGCATACATGCATGCATACATCCAAAAAGAACAAGAAAGGATTTCTAGTGAGAAGCTAATGGTTAAATGATAAATCAACACTTGATTTATCAATCCGGCCATATCACATACGACCTAACCAAAAGCAAGCCGCCCGATTAATATACGGTATCTCATACGCGCATTTTAACCGGGTCCATGCGCATATCGCATACGCGCACCACAACATTTCGCCTGGACTAGGTAACTCCTTTGTGGGACTCTAAGACTCGTCAATACGCCGGCAGTGGGTGATGATCATATCAAACACCCCCAAGCCGCAAGCGGTCAGCTAAACGTAACGGCCATCCGGGTATTGAGCGATCAGAAGAAAACAAGCGAACCTGCTACAACTCCCGTCGAGCCAACCGGCAACACTACCGTACAGTCCGGTCTCTTCGTCAGATATGCTGCATATCGAGCCTAGGGATGGTCACGTCGACCCCAATAACTCAATAAGTCGTGCCGGTGAATGGTCTATAACAGATCGAGAAACTACTGATAACACTTATCAGTAAATCTCAGCAGCCATGGCTAGAGACTTACTGATATAACCAGTCGAGCACAACACAGCATCAACTCCCAATACCGGGAGAGACGAAACCCCTCCTATCGCTCATCGCCTTCGTGTGTCTCGGGACTGTACCCAACGGCCACCTGTTTGCACGACTCAGTAGAGCCGTGGTAGGGTGGTAATCAAAATATAGTGGGAGAGCACACAAGACTCTATGACGATCTCGGGTCTACAGACTAACCTGTACCAGTGTCACCTGAGAACTGCTATCCGACGATAGATTTAATTCCATATAGGAGTTCTCGGTGAGTCCGTCCAGTGTACCCAGTCACCACTGAGCACCCGTATATGATCTTGATGTCAAACATCGATGAATGTGGGAACATCCATCGCCCATCATATGGGTCTAGTATCATGTACGCTAGTCTACTCTGGTATATCGATGCCCCGTCTCGATACACCTACGACTAGGGACATTTCAGGATATGCTTATAAACTACAGATGTCCCACTCGTATGATCTCTATCATAATCACTGCAGTCAAGCCAATATCCTCAGGGCTTTATCAACATGTATGAATGAATAAAAGCATGATCAAATCAACATGTCAGATAAAGAAGAACCAGATAGCATACTATCATGTCGAGCAAGAATGTACACTGAATATATATATATATATATATATATATATATGTATAAATACATCCACTATCACATAATGGCCTCTAGGGCATACATATATCTAACAATCTCCCACTTGCACTAAGGCCAGTTTTTGGCGTATCTCATACCCAACATCTCAAAAAGTCGCTCATGCTGCGGCTGAAGGAGGGCCTTGGTAAGTGGATCCGCGGCGTTATTCTTTGTGTCTACTCTCTTAATCTCGATCTCGCGGCGATCTACAATCTCTCGGATCAAATGAAAGCGCCTCAGGATGTGTCTGGACCGCTGATGGGACCTAGGCTCCTTGGCTAACGCCATAGCCCCATTATTATCACAATACAATGGTATTGGATCAATAATGGTTGGAACTACTCCTAGCTCCGAGACGAACTTCTTCATCCAGACGGCTTCCTTGGCGGCATCATTCGCAGCAATGTACTCAGCTTCCATCGTAGAGTCTGCAACGGTATCCTATTTGGAACTCTTCCAACTTACCGCCCCTCCATTGAGGGTAAATACAAACCCAGAGATAGATTTGCTGTCATCCTTATCGCTCTGGAAGCTCGAATCAGTAAAGGCCTCCATTTGGAGATCTCCATTACCATACACCAAGAACAATTCTTTAGTCCTTCGCAAGTACTTAAGAATGTTCTTCACAGCTATCCAGTGATTCTCCCCTGGGTTGGATTGATACTTGCTTACAACACTAAGTGCATAAGCTACATCTGGGCGTGTACATAACATCGCATACATTATAGATCCTACTGCCGAAGCATAGGGTATAATGCTCATGCGAGCTCTCTCTTCATCGGTCTTTGGACAAGAATCCTTGGAGAGAGTGACTCCATGGCAAGCGGGTAAGGCACCCCGCTTGGAGTCTTCCATACTAAACCTTTTTAGGATGGTGTTGATGTACCTGGTTTGGGACAATCCCAATAACTTTTTGGATCTATCCCTATAGATCCTTATGCCCAGGATGTATGTGGCATCACCCAGGTCCTTCATGGAGAACCTTAGTGATAAGAAAGATTTGACCGACTGTAGCATAGGAATATCATTTCCTATCAGAAGAATGTCGTCCACGTACAATACGAGGAATGTGACAGCTCTCCCTACAGCCTTCTTATAAACACAAGGTTCATCTGGATTTTTGATGAAATCAAACTCTTTGATGACATCATCGAAACAGATGTTCCAACTCCGTGATGCCTGCTTTAACCCATATATGGATTTAAGCAATCTACATGCTTTCCCGCTGCTCCCACTGTCAATGAAGCCCTCTGGCTGATCCATATAAACACATTCTTCTAAATCTCCATTTAGAAATGCCGTTTTAACGCCCATCTGCCAGATTTCATAGTCATAGTGAGCAGCAATAGCAAGTAGGATCCGAATGGATTTAAGCATGGCTACGGGAGAAAAAGTCTCGTCATAGTCTAAACCTGGTCTTTGATGAAAACCCTTCGCCACAAGTCTTGCCTTGTAGGTCTCTACCTGCCCATCTACACCAATCTTTCTTTTAAAGATCCATTTGCATCCCATAGGTTTTACCCCAGGGGGTACAACGTTCAAAGTCCAAACTTTGTTGGTGTACATAGACTCCATTTCGGATCTCATGGCATCCATCCACTTCACAGAGTCACCATTCGTGATAGCTTGCTGAAAATTGGTAGGATCATCATCCTCCATGATGCAGTCTTCTCTGTCACCATAAATGAGGAAACCGTAGTACCTCTCTGGTGGGCGAGAAGTCCTACCAGACCTACGGAGTGGCCGAGGTTCCTCAGTTTCTATTGCAACAGCCGGTTCAACCAAGTCGTCATTTGTAGTTTGTGTCTCTAGAACCTCTTCTAGATCCACCACATTGCCATCATCTTTATCTGTGAAAAACTCTTTTTCCAAGAATATGGCATGCTGAGAAACAAACACCTTTTGTTCCTCCTTGTGGTAGAATAGATATCCATATGAGTTCTTTGGATATCCCACAAAGTTACACATGACTGACCGTGTCTCGAGTTTGTCTGGATTCTGCTTTTTAACATTGGCCGGGCAACCCCAAATCTTAATTCACTTAAGAGATGGTCTCTTCCCATGCCATATCTCATATGGCGTGGTAGACACGGTTTTGGTTGGAACCCTGTTCAAAAGAAACGCTGCAGTTTCCAGTGCATGCCCCCAAAATGAGACAGGTAACTCAACATCACTCATCATGGAACGGACCATATCTAATAGGGTCCTATTCCGTCGTTCAGACACACCGTTGTGCTGTGGTGTGTAAGGAGGAGTGAGTTGAAAGAGAATCCCATTCTCTTTTAGGAAGTTTGCAAATTCTGTAATGAGGTACTCCCCACCTCGATCTGATCAAAGCATCTTGATACTCAAGCCGGTTTGTTTTTCTACTTCTTGTTTATATTCAATGAATTTCTCGAAAGCTTCGGACTTGTGCTTTAATAAAAATACATGACCGAATCTTGAGAAATCGTCAGTGAAGGTAATGAAGTATGAAAAACCGCCTCTAGCCTGTATAGACATTGGCCCGCATACATCACATGTATGAGGCCTAGGAGCTCAGTAGCTCTTTCTCCGTGTCCGGTAAACGGAGTTTTGGTCATTTTACCCTTGATACAAGACTGGCAAGTCGCATAAGATTTATATTCAAAAGGGTTTAAATATCCATCTTTGTGTAACTTGTTTAGTCTTGTTTCGTTAGTATGACCAAGTCTACAGTGCTAAAGAAAAGCTTCATTTATTTCTGAAAGTTTTCTTTTCTTAGCGTGTTGTATACTTAAAACTGTGTGTTGATTAAGGACGTATATCCCGTTATTAAGTGTACCATATCCAACCAACATTTTATTTTTTAAGTCGATGTACAACACCCCACGACTTGCGGGGAGGCGGAAATATGAAAAACGATCTTGTTCTTTGCTTAAACATCGACTAACCGCATGAATCGAAGCTAAACGATAACTAACATCAAACATAGAAGTTCTAAACTACTATGTAAAGGGATTATACCTAAAGAGCCGTGTCCTTCGTCTTTACGAACTCCACCTCCTCCTCGGCCTTCTCCAAGTAGTAGACGATCCACCACGAGAGCTTAACTCCAAGCTTTGCCTCTAAACTTGAGGCAACTAGGTATCTTTATGTGCTAATCAAAGTACCTAGATGAAATAGAGTATGGTTATGGATTAAGTAGTTTAACTAATCCTTGTACTCAACACATGAGAGGGGAGGATTAGGGTTTGAAGAGGGAGAGCTTGAGGAGAGAGAAGATGAACATAATAATGAGAAGAGAAAATGAGTTATCATAATATATATCAAGCATTTTATTTTATCAAGAAAAGAAAAGAAAATGATTTACAACCATGCTTGATAAATATCTTGTGGTGATTCATCTCCATGAGTCATTAAGCAATTATGAAGCATTAATGACATGGATGAATCATCCATATGACTCACTAATCTCATTCAATGTATATGCCACCTAAACCTCCTTAGTCACCATCTTCTAGAAGCTTCTCGCGCAATTACGAGAACGCCCCTCCTTTCCGCAAAAATACGGAAAAACTTTAGACTGTATAAATCCAATAACCGGATACCAGTAACTGGCTTAAACCAAAGCCGACTGGTAAAAACTGTCCGAAAGTCGTACGTGCGTAAACACACGTATACGTCCGAACCCTTGTCGTAAAACCATACGACCTCCGTATCGTTTCGCCTGGAGTAGGGAAACTCTCTGTGTGGGACTCTAGAGACTCGACTACTACGCTGGCAGTGGGTTTAACCACAGACCGCAAGCGGCACTAGCTGTACGTAACGGTCCCCAGGCAGATGTCGATAAGAAGGCCGATGAGGAAACCCATCCGAACTCCTACTGAGTCTGATGTGACAATCTCCGTACAGTCCGGTCCGTTCGTCTAAGACTATCGCATATCGGGCCTAGGGAGGCGGCAAGCGTCAGTCCCCTAATAGCGGTATAAGTCGTGTCGGAGGGAAGCCCATTACACCCTGAGAAACTACTGGAACCTACCAGCAAATCTCGCTTGCCCTGGCCAGGGACTTTGCGTAATGGCTCTCTGACACAGCGCGATATCAACCTCCAATACCGGGAGAGACGAATCCTGTCTATCTGCCACTGCCTCCAAGTGCTCGGGACTACACCCAACTGCTACCTGTTTGCATGACTCCTTTGAGCCGTGGTAGGGTAGCAATCTAAGAACAGTGGGACACACTCGAGGCGAAGTAGCAGTGTCAAGTCTGCGGACTATGCTGTACTCATGTCACCTGGGAACTGTTCACTGACGACTGGTATAAAACCAACCAACAGTTCCCTGTGAGTCCTGTCCGGTGTACCCGTAACCTAACGAGCATCTGCATACTATCTCCAGTACGACGTACTGACGGCTGTGGGACAGACCATCTCCCCAACTGGGATGAGAAGCGTACACACTAGTCTACTCCGGAGCATCGATGCCCTGTCTCGATAATCCAACGACTAGGGACCTGAATAAGGATGTGCTTGTAGACTACCCAGCCCCCACTAGTGTGACTGCCATCACAACGCTGGTAGTCAAGCAATATCCTAAGAGCTCTATCAATACGTATACTCACATATTAAGATAGAAAAACCAAGTAGTATACTACCAAGTTTAGCAAGACTGTTATATACATGTGAATATCCCAAGCTTCCATTAAGTAATATACAAACTAGTATGATACAATAATGGCCCCTAGGGCATATACACTAACAATCTCCCACTTGCACTAGGGCCATGTACTGGCATATCGAAGACCGATGATCTCGAGTAGCCTCTCGAACTGAATCTGAGGTAGGGCCTTTGTGAATGGATCAGCAATGTTCTCTTCAGAAGCAACTCTCCGAACCTTGATCTCCTAACGATCAATGATCTCCCTGATCAGGTGATACCGCCTTAAGATGTGTCTGGACTTCTGATGGGACCTTGGTTCCTTTGCTAAAGCTATAGCTCCGTTGTTGTCGCAATACAGAGGTATTGGATCAACTATGGTAGGAACCACCTGAAGTTCTGTTAGGAACTTCTTCATCCAGACTGATTCTTTTGCGGCATCGCAAGCAGCTATATACTCCGCTTCCATCGTCGAGTCAGCAACGGTGTCCTGCTTGGAGCTCTTCCAGCACACCGCTCCTCCATTGAGGGTAAAGACATAACCCGACATGGACTTGGAATCGTCCTTATCACTCTGGAAGCCAGAATCAGCAAAGGCCTCCAACCTGAGGTCTTTTCCGCCGTAAACCAAGAACATCTCCTTAGTCCTTCTCAGGTACTTGAGAATGTTCTTTACTGCTATCCAGTGCTTCTCCCCTGGGTCTGACTGATACCGGCTTACCACGCTCAGTGCGTAAGCTACATCTGGTCTGGTGCACAACATCGCATACATTATAGTGCCTACCGCAGAAGCGTAGGGTATAATAGACATGCGTTCCCTTTCCAAATTAGTCTTGGGAGACATCTCTTTGGAGAGGGTGATTCCGTGACAAGCCGGTAGATTACCGCGCTTAGAATCTTCCATACTGAATCTTTTCAGTACAGTGTCGATATACCTGGACTGCGAAAGTCCCAACATCCTTTTGGATCTATCACGATAGATCCGGATCCCCAGAATGTAAGAGGCATCACCCAGGTCTTTCATGGAAAACCTGTGTGACAAGAATCCTTTGATTGATTGTAGCATAGGAATGTCATTTCCTATCAATAGAATGTCATCCACGTACAAGACGAGGAATACGACACTTCTGGCTACAACTTTACTATATATGCACGGTTCATCTGGATTTTTGATAAAGTCATATTCTTTGACTGTTTCATCAAAACAGATGTTCCAACTCCGCGATGCCTGCTTTAGTCCATAAATGGATTTAAGCAGCTTGCATACTTTCCCGCTGCTCCCACTCTGATTGAAACCTTTTGGCTGATCCATATAGACGCACTCTTCTAAATTTCCATTCAGAAAAGCCGTCTTTACGTCCATCTGCCAGATTTCATAATCATGGAAGGCAGCAATAGCAAGAAGGACACGAATGGATTTGAGCATAGCCACTGGAGAAAAAGTTTCGTCATAGTCCAAACCAGGTCTTTGACGAAAACCCTTTGCAACAAGTCTAGCCTTATAGGTTTCCACCTGTCCATCTACACCAATCTTTTTCTTGAAGATCCATTTGCATCCTATGGGTTTTACCCCATCTGGAGCAAAGTCCAAAGTCCATACTTTGTTGGTGTACATGGACTCCATTTCGGTCCGCATTGCATATAGCCATCGTACCGAGTCGCCGCTCTGGATGGCCTGCTGGAAGTCAGTAGGTTCATCATCATCTATGATGCAATCCTCTCTATCCCCATCTATGAGAAAACCGTAGTATCTCTCAGGCGGATGAGACGGCATACTACTCCTGCGGAGGGGTGCGGGAATGTCCTGTTCTTCTTGAACTACCGGTTCTACCAAACTTTCAGTATTAGTTTGTGGTTCTAGAATTTCTTCCAGTTCTATTTCGCTCCCACTTGATTCCTTTTCTAAAAACTGATGTTCTAGAAAATGGGCATTACGAGAAACAAATACCTTTTGTTCCTCTGCGTAATAGAATAGATATCCCCTGGAGTTCTTTGGATATCCCACAAACTTACACTTTACTGATCGTGCCTCGAGCTTGTCCACATGCTGCTTTTTAACAAAAGCTGGACATCCCCAAATCTTTATATACTGTAGATGGGGTTTCTTCCCGCTCCACATCTGATATGGAGTGGTAGGCACAGTCTTGGTAGGAACCATGTTCAAAAGATATGCTGCTGATTCTAGCGCATAACCCCAAAAAGATCGCGGTAACTCAGCATTACTCATCATGGATCGTACCATATCCAATAGGGTTCGATTCCGTCTTTCCGATACACCGTTGTGCTGTGGAGTGTATGGAGGAGTAAGCTGAGAGAGAATTCCTTTCTCTTTTAGGTAACCTAGGAACTCGGCACTCAAGTATTCACCACCTCGATCAGATCTAAGTGTCTTGATACTTTTGCCGGTTTGGTTTTCTACTTCATTCTTATACTCTTGGAATTTCACAAAAGCCTCGGATTTATGTTTCATCAGATAAATGAATCCGTATCTTGAGTAATCATCCGTGAAAGTAATGAAATAGGAAAAACCACCTCTTGCATGCGTAGACATTGGACCACATACATCACTGTGTATGAGTCCTAAGAGCTCGCTCGCTCTTACTCCTTGTCCAGTAAATGGAGTCTTTGTCATCTTTCCTTTGAGACAAGATTGACAAGTGTCATAAGTTTGATATTCGAATGAGTCCAAATATCCTTCTCTATGCAACTTAGTCAACCTTCTCTCATTGATACGACCCAGTCTACAATGCCATAAGAAAGCTTTATTTAAATCTGGAGACTTTCTTTTAAGTGTGTTCTGGACATTGAAAATTTGGAGTTGGTTTAAAACATATATACCGTTATTTAGTGTACCGGACCCAATCAAACCATGATTAAGGTGGATGTTAACAACATCTCTTACAAACGTGAAATCATAACCTTTATTTGATAACAAGGAAACTGATATGATATTACACGTTAAGCTTGGTAAAAAAAAACAGTTATGTAAAACCAAAATGTGTCCACTCGTCAATCCTAGGTGATAATCCCCGACGGACGCAGCTCCCACGCTAGCTCCGTTAGCAACCTTTAGGTTCATATCACCTTCCTTCAGCACTCTACGGTTTCTCAGTGCCTGCAATGAATTGCAAATATGAGATCCTGATCCGGTATCCAATACCCAGGAAGTAGAGTTGATCGACAGACAATTCTCAATTACAAACACACCTGAAGTCGAAGCCACAGCTTGCTTCGGTTCCTGGTTCTTGGCGTTCCACGCCTTGCAATCCTTCTTCCAGTGCCCTTTCCTGTGACAATGGAAGCACTCATCCTGGCCAACTACCGGTACCGCAAACTTTTTCTTTCCCTTCCCTCCCACCTTACTAACACCTCCTCTAGGTTTGGTGGCGGCCTTCTTCTTCCTTCCTTTGGCCCTTGCCTTGGACCCGGAAGAAGATGCACCGCCAACAAACATAGCGGGTGTTTCCCTTGTCTTCTGCAAGGTGCCCTCTGCACTCCTTAACATGTTCAGGAGTTCCGGAAGTTCAACTTCTTTTCTTTGAATGTTGAAGTTCAGGATAAACTGGGCGTAGGTGTGAGGAAGGGACTGGAGAATAAGGTCTGTATAGAGCTCATTATCCAAAGTCGTCCCAAGGTCTGCGAGCTCTTCAATATAGCCGATCATCTTTAGGACATGTTCTCCTACCGATGACCCGACAGCCAACCTCGCTCGAAACAAGTTCTTAGAGGTCTCGTATCTTGCTATACGAGATTGCTCTCCATAAAGTTCCTTTGTATGGAGAAATATGCCATCTAGGTCCATATCCTCGTGCCTCCTCTGATGTTCATTGTTCATCGAGGCAAGCACGATGCACTTGGCTTTCGCGCAATCTAAATCCCAAGTTTTGCGGATTTCCTTATTCGCATTGCTGGATTTGGGACCAGGGACAGCAGGTGCCGTAGCGGTGAGGACGTACCCCAATTTGTCATAGGTCAAAGCCATTTTGACATTCCGCAGCCAATCTTTATAGTTTGGCCCTGTCAGTATATTTTTCTCTAAAAGTAACTTAAGTCCAGTCATTTTCAGGGTCGCTGCAATTAGGAGAGAGAGAAGAAAACTCTTTAGCATGATGCTCTTGCAAGTTTAGAGTGGTTTTTAGTTTATCTAAACTGGATGGCTCCCACTGTTTCTCGAATCCTTCCTCAAACCATAAAAGAAGAATTAGCCAGGACTATTCTCACTGTACAATTCTTGCTTAACCGTTCAGCCAGGCTAGTGTCGATACTTCGAGGGAGGTTTTCCAACGCTTTCGCGAAGTTCCTTAATTAAATAACCTCTTTTCTCTGGGGGCGTAACCCCGCTGACACCTTTCTTGACACCTACTTGGTTTATAGCATTGATCATTTAAGTGACGAATCTCCTGATAAGTAGCATATACTCACAGTAGGATCGGGATCCAAATATCATTGTATGATAATGTTGAAGGAATCCTACCAACATTCATCAAACTCCAAATGGTATGCATCTCTTTGCAAATTTCAGTTTCTTTAGAAATTCTCGATATATATTTTTCTGCCCCATGCTCTTATGACCTTGGCGTTAGGTCAAAATGTCATAAGTCACATGTCAAGTTCTACCCATCATTATCTTGTCAATTTGAACCCATCCGTATATATCCTTGACGTTCGGCCAAAATGATAATACGACTGTCCCAAACTAACTCATCTATCTATGCAACAAATGAATACCCAGTAGCTACCAAACACTATGCCTTGGCGTTAGGTCAAAATACATAGCTTGAATACTACTGAATACCCAGATGAAATGACGGAGGGCTACGAATGGTTTTGGCGAAACCGTGAACGTAGTGAACTTGATATAACCGAAGGAACCTGATAGCTTTTAAAAGGAGTGGTAAAAGCTCCGCATTTAAAAATATCTGTTTTTTTAAAAAATTAACCGAGTGGTTTCTTTTAAATTGTTCCAACGATTAACTTTTGGTTTATTTTCTTTGCATTATAAATAATGCGTCCCATCATTAACCTATCATTGCAGAAAACAACGAAAATACAACGTCCTCTTATGCCATCCGCATTCGCCACGGGGTCCCGTCATCACCCGTTAGGTTACTTAACTAACGGCAGAGCGGGGGCTGGGCTAGCGCGGGTGTAAAACATAAGTGACGTCTAAATAGCTATCATATATATAGATATTTTACATTCGTCGGACACAATAATATTTATTCCAGATCACAGATGAACTTTATTGGATTTGCAAGCAATCCGTGTTTGTTTTGAGCCTGCAACAAAAGACGGATTACACAGTTGTGATGAATAGCCATTACCCCACCCAAGACCCCAATGGGTACGGCAAACTACCCGTCCGGCAGTTTGTGCACCCCACCTTGGGTCTGTCCTAGGAGCAAAAACAGTAAAATGAAATAATACAACGGTGGCTACAACCGCAACCTGGATGTGCCCCGCAAAATAATATTACAACAAATTACATTTATATCAAATGAATTAAATAATAACCCATCACATAACCCCGGCTATACATCACAACAGTCCAACACAGTTCATATACACAAACAGATAAAATCCATTACAGAAATGTGCAACCCCCTGCCAACCGACATACTAGCAGTTAGGGGATGTTTACGAACACATTATACAAACACAGATATAATCCAACAAGCAAATACCGTATAATTTCGATCGATTAAACACATTTAATTTTGCTCCAATACTTCTCTGTAAATCTGAAACCTGAGCAAAAATAAAAAATTCCAGAAAATACCAAATATCACAGAGAACTAACACAGGAAAATTGGGTTCATGAATCGGCAACTAGGCGGCGGAAGCGCGGCGGAGCGGTGGGATCCGCCGCGGTTCCGCGGCTCTTTAGCCGATTCATGGGCCCAATTTTCTTGGGTGTTCTACTACTGTCATTTAGAGCTTTTTGAACCTCCCTGAAAAATTTTTGGACTTCATTTAAAAATCGACAGAAACGCATGATATCGAGGTTTTCCGGTTTCGTTTTTTTTGTTCGAAATTCATACAGTTTTGCAAGTGAGTTATTTATTGTTTAGCGAGGCTCTGATACCACTGTAAGTCGATGTACAACACCCCACGACTTGCGGGGAGGCGGAAATATGAAAAACGATCTTGTTCTTTGCTTAAACATCGACTAACCGCATGAATCGAAGCTAAACGATAACTAACATCAAACATAGAAGTTCTAAACTACTATGTAAAGGGATTATACCTAAAGAATCGTGTCCTTCATCTTTACGAACTCCACCTCCTCCTCGTCCTTCTCTAAGTAGTAGACGATCCACCACGAGAGCTTAACTCCAAGCTTTGCCTCTAAACTTGAGGCAACTAGGTATCTTTAAGTGCTAATCAAAGTACCTAGATGAAATAGAGTATGGTTATGGATTAAGTAGTCTAACTAATCCTTGTACTCAACACATGAGAGGGGAGGATTAAGGTTTGAAGAGGGTGAGCTTGAGGAGAGAGAAGATGAACATAATAATGAGAAGAGAAAATGAGTTATCATAATATATATCAAGCATTTTATTTTATCAAGAAAAGAAAAGAAAATGATTTACAACCATGCTTGATAAATATCTTGTGGTGATTCATCTCCATGAGTCATTAAGCAATTATGAAGCATTAATGACATGGATGAATCATCCATATGACTCACTAATCTCATTCAATGTATATGCCACCTAAACCTCCTTAGTCACCATCTTCTAGAAGCTTCTCGCGCAGTTACGAGAACGCCCCTCCTTTCCGCAAAAATACGGAAAACTTTAGACTGTATAAATCCAATAACCGGATACCAGTAACTGGCTTAAACCAAAGCCGACTGGTAAAAACTGTCCGAAAGTCGTACGTGCGTAAACACACGTATGCGTCCGAACCCTTGTCGTAAAACCATACGACCTCTATATCGTTTCGCCTGGAGTAGGGAAACTCTCTGTGTGGGACTCTAGAGACTCGACTACTACGCTGGCAGTGGGTTTAACCACAGACCGCAAGCGGCACTAGCTGTACGTAACGGTCCCCAGGTAGATGTCGATAAGAAGGCCGATGAGGAAACCCATCCGAACTCCTACTGAGTCTGATGTGACAATCTCCGTACAGTCCGGTCCGTTCGTCTAAGACTATCGCATATCGGGCCTAGGGGGCCGCAAGCGTCAGTCCCCTAATAGCGGTATAAGTCGTGTCGGAGGGAAGCCCATTACACCATGAGAAACTACTGGAACCTACCAGCAAATCTCGCTTGCCCTGGCCAGGGACTTTGCGTAATGGCTCTCTGACACAGCGCGATATCAACCCCCAATACCGGGAGAGACGAATCCTGTCTAACCGCCACTGCCTCCAAGTGCTCGGGACTGCACCCAACTACTACCTGTTTGCACGACTCTTTTGAGCCGTGGTAGGGTAGCAATCTAAGAACAGTGGGACACACTCGAGGCGAAGTAGCAGTGTCAAGTCTGCGGACTATGCTTTACTCATGTCACCTGGGAACTGTTCACTGACGACTGGTATAAAACCAACCAACAGTTCCCTGTGAGTCCTGTCCGGTGTACCCGTAACCTAACGAGCACCTGCATACTATCTCCAGTACGACGTACTGACGGCTGTGGGACATACCATCTCTCCAACTGGGATGATAAGCGTACACACTAGTCTACTCCAGAGTATCGATGCCCTGTCTCGATAATCCAACGACTAGGGACCTGAATAAGGATGTGCTTGTAGACTATCCAGCCCCCACTAGTGTGACTGCCATCACAATGCTGGTAGTCAAGAAAGATCCTAAGAGCTCTATCAATACGTATACTCACATATTAAGATAGAAAAACCAAGTAGCATACTACCATGTTTAGCAAGACTGTTATATACATGTGAATATCCCAAGCTTCCATTAAGTAATATACAAACTAGTATGATACAATAATGGCCCCTAGGGCATATACACTAACAGATTTAAGTGAATGTTCATAACATTGTTTTGCAATACAAAATTATATTCTTCATTGTCTAACAAAGAAACATATATTATATTACATAGCATACTTGGTACAAAATAACATGGGTTCAAAACCAATATACACCCAGATGGCAACCCCAAGTGATACTCTCCCACTGCGACTGTATGTACATTGGAACCATTTCCAACGCGGAGAGTATGGTCACCTGTCTTCAAAACTTTGCTATTTCTCAGCCCCTGCATAGAATTGCAAATGTGAGAACCTGAACCGGTATCTAATACCCAGGAAGCAGAGTTTATTGAAAAACAGTTTTCTGTCACAAACACACCTGAAGCGGAAGCATCCCCATGCTTCTTCTTGAGGTTCAAGTACTCCGTACAGTTGCGCTTCCAATGTCCTGTCTTGTGGCAATGAAAACATTCACCTTTCCCCGAGTCTCCAGCTTTGGACTTTTCCTTTCCCTTCACCTTTTTAACTCCACCCTTAGGATTGGTGGGCTTCTTCTTTTTCTTTCCCTTGGCCTTAGCCTTTGGGCGAGAAGAGGAAGATTGTCCAATAGTCATAACGGGAGTTTTCACTGATTTCATAGTGCTCTCTGCACTCCTTAACATATTAAGGAGTTCAGGTAGCTCCTTCTCCATGCCGTGCATGTTGAAGTTAACTATGAACTGAGCAAAGGTGGAGGGGAGGGACTGCAGAATAATATCCGTATATTGTTCATTGTCCATTGTCCATCCTAGGTCCTCAAGCTCTTCTATAAGAGATATCATCTTCAGAACATGGTCTCCTACTGATGTGCCAGGGGCCATTCGCATCTGAAACAATTTCTTTGATGCTTCGTATTGTAATACGCGGGATTGCTCTCCATACAACTCCTTTGTATGGAGGAATATGTCATGAATGTCCATATTCTCGTGCTGCTTTTGATGCGTATTGTCCATCGATGCAAGCGCGAGGCATTTGGCCGTGGCACAGTCAGCGTCCCATGTCTTGCGGACTTCAATGTCCGCAACTGAGGATTTTGGACCTGGGGTGGGCGGGGCTGAAGCCGTGAGGACATACGATACTTTATCATAAGTCAAGGCTATTTTCAGATTCCTCAGCCAGTCTTTATAATTGGTCCCATTCAGTTTGTATTTATTTAGTAAAAGGTTGAGTCCAGTCATTGGTATCTGCCATTAAGAGAGAGAAAAGAATACACTCAGCGAAAGCTCTTGCATAGATCAGATAGGTTATTATCTTGTCTAATCGATGTCTTCCACTGCTTTAATCAAGTTTTTCTTTCAAACCTTAAAAAGAAAACTAGCTAGGATTAATTACAGTCTACAACTTCGCTAACCGTTCAGCCAGGCCAGTGTCGGTACTTGAGGGAGGTTCCCCGTGCTTTCGCACGGACCTAATTAAAGTAAACCTCATTTTCCCAGAGGCGTAGCCCCGTTAAACCTTTCTAGACACCTAATGAGTTAGCTAATTGTAAACTGCAAAACTCTCCTAGGAGCAACTATTGCCCACAGTGGAACCGGGATCCAACCATCATATGGAAGGTATGCAATCTCATTGCAAATCTCAACACTTGAAATTCCCGATGTGATTTTTACCCCTAATACCTATGACCTTGGCTATGGTCAACAAATCACAAGTACTAGTCAAGTTCAGCCCGTCATTTCTTGATTAATCAGACCCGTTTACATGACCCTTGGCTAAGGTCAACAAAATCATATACCCGTCCTAATTAATCTGTATCATATGCATTGTAGGAATACATCACTTAGCTACCGTACACTACGCCTTGGTTAAGGTCAACAAACGTAGCATGAATACTAAGTGCTCTATTTCCTAAAATGACGGAGGGTTGTGAATGATTTTTAAGAAAATCTTTAATGCTTTGAACTTGATATCGTCGTAGAATCAAATAATTTTCAAAAGGAGTGGCTTGTGCTCCGCAGTTTTGAAATATAGCTTTTTCATAAAGAGCCGAGTGGTTTTCAAATCTGATTCTACAACATCTTTTTAGGTTTATTTTCTTTACATTAATCATATTAATGTAATCCCATCATTTAAGTCCTTAAGCCAATCACAGAAAAAAAACGAAAATACAACATACGCTTATGCCATCCGCATTCGCCGCAATGTTCCGTTATGCACCGTTAGGTTACTTAACTAACGGCATACCGGGACGGGACTAGCGCGGGTGTAAAACATAAGCAACGTCTACTATATATCTCATATATAATATATCATTCGTCTCAGATATCACAGAACAGAGGCAGCAGAAACATATATATAATGTGGGATATATTAGGACGTCCGTATTTAGTATTTAGCCAACAATAGAAAATGCGGATTCCACAGTCGCGATGAATAGCCAAGCCCACACCCCTAGACCCCTACGAGAGCGGCAAGCGACCCTACCAATCCTGGAGTTTAGGAGACCCGGTCTCGACTCCTCGAGATGGCCTCCCACTGAACCCCAGAACCCGGTCACTTATGCTCCCCTCCTTGGGTCTATCCTAATGCGGAAAAGTAAATAATATACAACACTGGTGGCATCAACCTCAACCCGGAAGTGCCCTAAATAAAAGAATATTACATTACATTTGAATTTTACATGAATGAAAAATAAAACTCTCATCTCACATAAAACCCCCGGCTATTCGATCGCGACAATCCTGCACATCATATCTCAGCAACACATAATATCATATATCATCAACGTAAGTAAGTATGCGTACCCCGATTGTCGTTGATGTATAGCAACGAAAACGGCGATACCGAACATACTACACTTACGGTCACAGAAAAGAAAGTGTAAAACTACAATATTTGGAATCCACATTCTCTTTAGACATCATAAATGCGAAATATCACATACTTCATATTTCATGCCTAACTATATGAATTCCACATATTGTATCACATTCCAGATAAATAGACAGTATTAAAGTTTTTGAACGAATGACCAAATACCCAAAATTCCCTATAGCTCAACACTTGAGCGGAGTTCAAAAACCCGGAGTGTGACACAGTAGTAGCGGTCCAGCCGTAGAAGGGTCAAGCCAACGCCTCACATGTGGCACGCCGTACTGCCCCAAACCCTAAGGTTCAAGAGGCAGTTCAAGACGGTCATATAATCAAGTTAAGGTTTGTTGTCTTCTAGAGGGTCCACCACAGAACTTGCACGTATCTCCGAAAGATTTAAACCCCGTGAAAAGTGAGCAAACGACACTTGATCGAACAATTCAATACTTTCTAATTATCCGGAAAAACATGAAGTTAAAATTCCGATCGAATCAATGAACTCAAAACAATCTCCAGAACTAACAGTACTAAATTCAGATTAAAAATACTCCAAAAAATATACAAGCAGATAAAAAAGTTACTGTATAAAAAAGACACAATGATGCATCCGTACGGCCGCGGAACCGCGGCCCAAGCAGGCTCTTTCCGCAGTTCCGTGGTGGAATGTACTGTTCATGACATCGTTTTTTACAGTTGTTCTTATATTTACCTGCTGAATTTTTTTCATATTTTTAATTCTGAAAAATATCAGTTTTCAAAAAATGTCCAGAGAGTGTCCCGAAGATCTGTATTTCTGTTCGATCGGAGTTTTTACTTCGCTAAAGTGTCGCCTAATATTCTAGGTCGGCTCTGATACCAATGTAAGTTTTACCTAGCACCCTATGAGAGCTTTGGAAGCATCACATGTCACAAAGATCAAATTTTTAGAGTGCTAAGTGGACACACAAAGAATCAATCCTAGAAAATTAGGGTTTCATAACTTTACAAGTAACAAAGACTAGGGTTTTGAGAGTACAACCTTTGTAGCTCCCTACGCTAAACTCCTTGGCCACTTGAGGGTTGGAAAAGGGTTTGCTTGAGGTCTTCTAATGTCCACGACGATCCACCCGAAGCTCCTTTGTCCAAGCTAACAACTTCACTTTATCAAGAGAAAGAAATGAAGCTAACACTCTAAACAAGTGGGCAAGACTTGTGTAGAATGGTGTTGTGGTTCTTTTTCTCACTTCAAAATCCTATCTTGTTGAGTATTTTGCTCACTTGAAAGATCTAGAGAGCAAAAGAGCAAGGTTGAAGAAGATGATGGCTTTTTAAGAAGAAGAGAAAAGATAATCTCATGAAAGAAAAATAGAAAATATATGTATATATATTTTCCTCTTCTCATCTCAAACCATGGTTAAATGATAAAGATATTATTTAATTTGAGTTAAAACATAAAAGGAAAGTTTAACCATGGTTAAAAGTAGGTGAGCATGGTTAGGTCAAAGAAGAGTGTAGAAACATACCATGAATTATCCTTTCCTTTTTCATTTTGTTTTAACACAAAATAGAAATAATTATCCATATAAATAACCAAGGTGTGAGTCTTATATTGCCACCATTTTCTATGTATAAACAACCATGATAGAATGATGTATGTATGCATGTATGCATGCACATCCATATGTGCATGAACAAGAATGAATGCATGCATGCATGCATACATCCAAAAAGAACAAGAAAGGATTTCTAGTGAGAAGCTAATGGTTAAATGCTAAATCAACACTTAATTTATCAATCCGGCCATATTACATACGACCTAACCAAAAGCAAGCCGCCCGATTAATATACGGTATCTCATACGCGCATTTTAACCGGGTCCATACGCATATCACATACGCGCACCACAACATTTCGCCTGGACTAGGTAACTCCTTTGTGGGACTCTAAGACTCGTCAATACGCCGGCAGTGGGTGATGATCATATCAAACACCCCCAAGCCGCAAGCGGTCAGCTAAACGTAACGGCCACCCGGGTATTGAGCGATCAGAAGAAAACAAGCGAACCTGCTACAACTCCCGTCGAGCCAACCGGCAACACTACCGTACAGTCCGGTCTCTTCGTCAGATATGCTGCATATCGAGCCTAGGGATGGTCATGTCAACCCCAATAACTCAATAAGTCATGCCGGTGAATGGTCTATAACAGATCGAGAAACTACTGATAACACTTATCAGTAAATCTCAGCAGCCCTGGCTAGGGACTTATTGATATAACCAGTCGAGCACAACACAGCATCAACTCCCAATACCGGGAGAGACGAAACCCCTCCTATCGCTCATCGCCTTCGTGTGTCTCGGGACTGTACCCAACGGCCACCTGTTTGCACGACTCAGTAGAGCCGTGGTTGGGTGGTAATCAAAGTACAGTGGGAGAGCACACAAGACTCTATGACGATCTCGGGTCTACAGACTAACCTGTACCAGTGTCACCTGAGAACTGCTATCCGACGATAGATATAATTCCATATAGGAGTTCTCGGTGAGTCCGTCCAGTGTACCCAGTCACCACTGAGCACCCGTATATGATCTTGATGTCAAACATCGATGAATGTGGGAACATCCATCGCCCATCATATGGGTCTAGTATCATGTACGCTAGTCTACTCTGGTATATCGATGCCCCGTCTCGATACACCTACGACTAGGGACATTTCAGGATATGCTTATAAACTACAGATGTCCCACTAGTATGATCTCTATCATAATCACTGCAGTCAAGCCAATATCCTCAGGGCTTTATCAACATGTATGAATGAATAAAAGCATGATCAAAGCAACATGTCAGATAAAGAAGAACCAGATAGCATACTATCATGTCGAGTAAGAATATACACTGAATATATATATATATATATATATATATATATATATATGTATAAATACATCCACTATCACATAATGGCCTCTAGGGCATACATATATCCAACACTTCTTCTTCTTCCTCTAGCTTATTGCTTCTATCAATGGCAATACTTTAACTTCCATCCAAAGCCATGGATGCAAGAGACAAAGTGATCACAACATTCTCTACTTCAACCTTGGGCACGTCGGCTAGCACACTTCGTGCCCGAGTTGCTTCAGATGAAGCGGGAGCCCGTAAAAAGACTTCTCGATGTGGTGCCCTTTCCGACGAGGAGATGAAGACCAGAGTTGCCGCGGGGAGCTTGGGATGGTGGCCAAAGACCGAAGGACATGGATCGATCGGTATAGCATTCTATCCCATCTCTAGTTAGCTATCATTTGGTTAATGGTTACGATCCGGGTTTTAAGCATACGATAGCGGCGGTTTTCTAGTTGTGAAAAATTTTTGTTTCCGCATTTTGGCCTCGGAATGACGGCCGGGGCGCTACCGTATTCTTATATAGTATCAGAGCCACGCCATTAACCTAGTCTAGCTTGCTCTAATGTGTTTACAAGTTCGATCGAACGGATTTTCCAAAAAACCCATTTTCAAGTCCAGGTTTCTGTCGAATTTTTGCTGTGCTCAAAAAATTATTTGGTACATTGCAAAAATACATGCAGGGTTTTATAAGAATTCTGTGAAAATTTGGTCGGCTGAAGTTACTGTAGCGCGGCGGATCAGCCGCCAAAACCACGTTTTGGCCACGGCTCCGCCGCCGTATTGTGGCCAAACTGCACCAAATTTCTACAGTGGGTTTCTGACATGGAATTAGGGTTTCTGGTATATTCTTTTTGGGCCTAGATTTATTTTGAGTGCTACAGTAGTGCTTGGGGCCCACTTCGGGAAATTTAGTCGATCGAAAATCTTAAACATGTTAGTTCACAGTATTTACATTATATCTGCGACCATGAATGTCATTTGATCGGTAAATCCTGTCTAACTGCTATAGCCCTTTTAGACGGATTTGCGAACGTGACATTCACGTTGATGTTCTGTGTTGTGCTGTGATGTTGCGGATTTGTCGTGGTGGATAACCTGGATGCAATGTTAGTACAGTTTGGTTGTATATGTACATTTGATATTGCGGGGCGAGCGTCCAACATGTGGACTGCCGTTACTGCCTGTTTGTATATTATTCTTTTGGGGCACGACCGGGCTGAGGTCGATGTACCCGCTGTATATTTTACTTTCTGTACTAGGATTACCCCGCGGAGGGGTGCACGGACAGCCGGGTTCTAGAGGGAAACGAGCCCACATCTCATGGCGTTGAGACGGAGGGGGCTTTACTCTAGAATTGGCGGGCTATTCGCCGCACTCATAGGGGGTACAGGTTGACCCAAGGAGGGGTGCTCAAGTTACCGGATTCCGTGAAGTGCTGGGTGGTCCATTCACGTTGTTGAAGGGGGCTGCCTCACTTCAGGTTTTGGCGGGTAACTTGCCGTACCCGTAGGGGTCTAGGATTTCATTGCACAGGCTATCCACACGACCAGGGGAACGTCGGGTTTCAGTAGCGGCTCTATGAAACCCGGGGATCCCAGATATCTGTATTGTTCTGTGATGCTTATTACATTTCTGTGATGTTGCATTTTATCATGCCTTAAGTGAATATTATATATTGATATATATACTAGTAGATGTTGTATATGTTTTGCATCCGCGCTAGTCCAGTCCCCGCTCTGTCGTTAGTTAAGTAACCTAACGGGCGATGACGGGACCCAGTGGCGAATGCGGATGGCATATACATACATCGTATTTTCGTTCTTTTGTGGTGTGATCATTTGATGGGACTGCGTTGATTCGGATCAATGCAAGCCAAACAAACCTATTCTGATGTTTTTGGAACAATTTTTCAAAAAGCTGTTATTGCAAGGACGTTCTCTTTTGTTTTGCACAGTGGTATTCGGTTATGAATATCCAACACCTCAGTCGATGAGGCAAGGGCCGAGATCCCTTCACCGGGGGTGACCCCTTGGACAGAAGTTTGCGTCAGGGTAATAACTTCACTATAGCCGATTTCCTTTTGCTTTGCATCGTGGTATTCAGTTGGAATATCCTGCACCTCATTCTACGGGGAAAGAGCCGAGATCCCATCACCGGGAGTGACCTCTTTAGCAAAGGTTTTCGCCACTATATTTTTTATAAAAAGCTATCCGGTTCCTTCAACGATACCAAGTTCATTACGTTAAAGGTTTTTCGCCAAAAACCAATCGTAGCCCTCCGTCATTTCAGATTAGTATTGCTTAGTATTCGTGCTACGTATGTCGTGCTCAGCCGAGACGTAGTGTGCGGTAGCTCTGTAATGCTTTTCTGTCTTATGGATATGTGATTGGTTAGGACAGTCGTACGGTCATTTTGGCTCAGTCAAGGACTCATGCGGGTGGGTCTAATGCAATCAAGATAATGCCGGGTTGAACTTGGCTAGGATCCTTTAATATATTGGCGCAGTCAAGGTCACTTGGGTCCTAGGGGTAAAAACACACGTCGGGAGTTTCTAAATAAACTGAAACTTGCCAGGTATGCGCATACCTTTTGGAGTGTGATAACATGAGTGGATTCCGTCACGTTATCATGCGATGATAGTTGGATCCCGATTCCCACTGATGAGTTGGTTTACTCCTCGGGTGATCCCGACCAATTCTTCTTTAAGGTTTGGAGGAGAATTTGAGGTTACAGTGGGAGGTTTCCTGATTAGATAAATTGATAACCATTCTGATTTAGGTTAGAGTGCACGCTGAGTGTTTCTTTTCTCTCTCTTTGGTAGCGACCATGACCCGACCCTTGACTATGACTCAGTGACCAAGATTAACCGAACCTTCTTGAGACACTGGCTTTTGGATTGTCAGAGTTGCAAACCTCATTGCCACTCCTACTTTTACCCTTTTCTCCAGAACACCCCATATTACTATGAACGTCCACTTCCATTGGATAAAACCATCGTATGGTTATATACGAACTTGAAGGAATTTATTCGAGGATGGTTTCCGGTTCTGGAGAAAACGGATAGGACTATTCAGTTGTCTTTTCCTTTTACCTTCTCTCAGGTTGTGAGTGCTCCTTGGATTAGGGGATAGTACACCTGTTACGCTTATTGGATAGTCTTCTTCCAAACCATAGGCAGGTACCGAACGGTAGGGAATGAAGAAAACCAATTAGCCTAACGATGGTGTACAAAAGGTATTATGTAAAGACAAATAAAGGGATTAGTAAGAGGGCAAAGTAAACTGTGACTGCTATTCACGACCAAACCAAGTATTTCATTACCACTCCCACTTCACCTTTGTATTTCTCTAGAACACTCCGTATCACTACGAAGATCCACAGTTTTTAGGATACTCCATCGTATGGTATTATACGAACTCGAAAGAAACTTGTTCCAGTTCGGGGATGGATTCTGGTTCAGGAGAAATAGGAATAAGGTTTTATTCAGTTGTCTTTTATCTTTACCTTCTCCCGCATTGCGAGTGCTCCTAGGATTAGGACTGTACACCCATTATGCTTATTGGATAGTCTTCTTCCAAACCATAGGCTGGTGCCGAACGGTAGGGAAGGAAGAAAACCATTTGGCCTAAAGGGGTGTACAGAAGGTAATGGCTAAAGACATATAAAGGGATTTGGAGAGATGGCAAAGAAATATACGGTTACAGTTGTGAATCTGGATAATGGAAGAGGCATTACTAGGAATACCCGGATACCCCTATAAAACATTTCAATGTTTCAGTTTCACTGTGTATTGTTAATAGAAAACTGATTTTCCAATTAGCCCTTGCTCCAGGGTATGTATTTACCAGGTTTGATTCTCACATCTGTATGGTTTTACAGATGATGAGTGGGAGTAAGTTATTGGGAATTGGGTGATTATCCTCATTATATCGGGATTCGTTGTAATTGGTGATGTTTGAGAAAATCACCCGGGTTGTTTGCCGGACGGCAAATATTTGGTTTTGAATATCCGCTGCTATGCACCAATTTAAAATTGATATATCTGTACGTCTATTTTTATAGAGTGAGATATACCTTTTTGAAATTATGTCTATGACATTTACTTATATCAGTGGATGCATAGGTAAGGAGCATTAAAACAGCGGTATAATTCTTCTTAACCATAAGTACAGTTTTCAACCTACGACACACAGGGATTGAGTTATTAGAATCAGGGGACTTATACAGAGTATTGTATGTTATCCAGTGTCCATTAGGACAGAGGGGTTGGTACTCGTGCTGTAATCTGTTTACTTGTGACTTCTCTAGTTCTTAGACATGTGTTTCATAGAAATGCAAGGTCCAAGTTTTGAGAAGTTATAGGTATAAGAATAGAGTAGAGAACCAGGTATTGCAAGTATCAGGATTCTTCAAGGTGATCGAAGATGTGGATACTTGTGTATGGTATTCAGTTGATAGTAATGGTTTTGAGAAACTTGTTTCACTTTCAGGTTACTCATGTAAGTCCATGCTACCTCTCCCGGTACTTTCGGGAATGCGGAATTTGGTAAAAAACGATTTTTACGGAGGTGGTAACATGGACCTAAAACCCGGATCTTGGTTAAACATCTATCTAACAACCTAACTATGAGTTTCTAGCTACTCGGTTAGGGGGTTATACCTTGCTTATCTTGAACTCCTTCGTCTTCAAGCTCCGATGGTGGTCCGGATTGGCTTCTTCTCGTCGTCTCCGTACGCCGAAGATAGATCCACCTGAAAGCTCCAACCTTTGGCTCCTTCTTCGTTCTTTGAAGAAACTAGTTCACTCGGTTTGCTAAACCTTGTGAACTAGAATGAGTAGAGAATAGTTTGTATGGGATTTTATCTATGGTTCTGGATTCTCAACTCATGAGACAAGAGAACCATAGATTAAAGAGAGGGAAAAAGAGCAAGAGGGTGAGAGCAAAAGGAAAGCTCAAGAACAAGAGAGAGAATGAGCAAGAAAGAATGAGCAAGTCTTTTGTCTCTCACCCTCTCATAATCCAAAGTCATGATAACTCATCATACTAAAAAAGTCTTATGTGATGGTTGAAGCAACCATAACCATATCATTTCATGCACTCATTTTACACAAATGAGCAAGCAAACAAAAGTCTTTGCCATGAAATGATGGCTATGGTTATCATGATGGTCAACTAGTCAAGCCTAGTCAACCGGTCAACAAAGTCAACAAGTCAACAAAAGTCAACAAGTCAACAAAGTCAACAAGTCAACAACCATGTCACCATAATACTTAATTAATATAATAGTTAATCACATATCATATTCTCATTAGGGTTGAACAAAAAGTCAAATAGTCAACGGTCGACTGTCAACAACCCTAATGAGAATCCGCTGCCTCTGTCTCCCTGTCAACTGTGCATACGCACCCGCATCCGCGTTCGAGGAACACGAATGCACACTGGATAAATCCAATCCTAAAAGGTACACTAGGATCTGGCTTAAACCAAAGCCCGCTAGTGTAAACTGTCCGGACACTGTACGTGCACAAGTGCACGGATGTGACCGAACCCTGTCGCAAAACCATGCGACCTGTCGCAATACCATGCGACCTCTACTCTTTTGCCTAAAGGCGAAAGCTTTCTGTGTGGGACTCTAAAGACTCGACACTACGCTGGCAGTGGGTTTAACCACAGACCGCAAGCGGCACTAGCTGTGCGTAACGGTCCCCAGGTAGTGCCGACAAGAAGACCGACGAGGCGAAACCCATCTGAACTCCTACTGAGCCTGAGTGTGACATTCTCCGTACAGTCCGGTCTGTTCGTCTGATACATCGCATGGCGGGCCTAGGGGGTGGTAAACGTCAGTCCCCCAATAGCGGTACAATTCGTGCCGGAGCGAAGCCCAAAACACCCTGAGATAACACTGGAAACCTAGCAGTATATCTCGTTTGCCCTGGCCGGGGACTACTCGTGTAATGGCTCTCCTAGACACAGCGCGATGTCAACCCCCAATACCGGGAGAGACGAATCCTGTCTAACCGTCACTGCCTCCAAGTGCTTCGGGACTGCACCCAACCACCACCTGTTTGCACGACTCCTTTGAGCCGTGGTAGGGTAGTGATCAAAGTACAGTGGGAACACACTCGAGGCGAAGTGACAGTGTCAAGTCAGCGGACTAAGCTGTACTCATGTCACCTGGGAACTGATAACTGACGATAGGCATAATACCAACTAGTCAGTTCCCGACGAGTCCTGTCCAGTGTACCCGTAACCTAACGAGCACCCGCATACTATCTCAAGTACGACGTACTGACGGCTGTGGGACAGACCGTCTCCCATACTGGGATGAGAAGCGCATGCGCTGGTCTACTCCGGAGTATCGATGACCTATCTCGATAGTCCTGCGACCAGGGACCTGCATAAGGATGTGCTTATAGATTACCCAGCCCCACTAGTGTGACGGCCATCACATCGCTGGTAATCAAGCAAAGATCCTAAGGGCTCCACTAATGTGTATAGGCGATATACAAAAATAAACCCATGTACACATTGAAGTAGAAACAAACCAAGTAGCATACTACTATTTTGAGCAAGATTGTATATACAAGGTGAATATCCCAAGCTTCCATTAAGTAATATACAAACTAGTATGATACAGTAATGGCCTCTAGGGCATATACACTAACAATCTCCTACTTGCACTAAGGCCATGTACTGGCGTATCGAAGACCTATCATCTCGATCAGCCGCTCGAACTGAGTCTGGGGCAGGGCCTTGGTGAATGGATCTGCAGTGTTATCTTCTGAAGCGACTCTCCGAACCTCGATCTCCTGGCGATCTACGATCTCCCTGATCAGGTGATACCGCCTCAAGATGTGCCTGGATCTCTGATGGGACCTGGGGTCCTTCGCTAAAGCTATAGCCCCGTTGTTGTCGCAATACAGAGGTATTGGATCAACAATGGACGGAACCACCTGAAGTTCTTTCAAGAACTTCCTCATCCAGACAGCTTCTTTTGCGGTATCCGATGC
The DNA here is from genome assembly GCA_030015575.1 of Agapanthus africanus. Taxonomy (NCBI): domain Eukaryota; kingdom Viridiplantae; phylum Streptophyta; class Magnoliopsida; order Asparagales; family Amaryllidaceae; genus Agapanthus; species Agapanthus africanus. Next base: position 314,471,531 of record CM057350.1, on the reverse strand, counting down.
AGCGATGTATTCCGCTTCCATCGTCGAGTCTGCAACGGTTTCTTGTTTGGAACTCTTCCAACACACCGCCCCTCCATTGAGGGTAAAGACAAAACCCGACATGGACTTGGAATCATCCTTGTCACTCTGGAAGCTGGAGTCAGCAAAGGCCTCGATCTGGAGGTCTTTTCCGCCATACACCAAGAATATCTCCTTAGTCCTTCTCAGGTACTTGAGAATGTTCTTTACCGCTATCCAGTGTTTCTCCCCAAGGTTTGACTGATACCGGCTTACCACACTCAGTGCATAAGCTACATCCGGTCTGGTACACAACATCGCATACATTATAGAGCCTACCGCAGAAGCGTAGGGTATAATAGACATGCGATCCCTCTCCAAATCAGTCTTGGGAGACATCTCTTTAGAGAGGGTGATCCCGTGACAAGCCGGTAGGTTACCGCGCTTGGAATCTTCCATACTGAATCTTTTCAGTACGGTGTCGATGTACCTGGACTGAGAAAGTCTTAATATCCTCTTGGATCTATCACGATGGATCCGGATCCCCAGGATGTATGAGGCATCACCCAGGTCTTTCATGGAGAACCTGTGTGACAAGAACCCCTTGACAGATTGTAGCATAGGATTGTCATTTCCTATTAAGAGAATGTCATCCACGTATAAAACGAGGAATACTACAGTTCTCTCTACAAATCTACTATAGATACATGGTTCATCTGGATTTTTGATAAAGCCAAATTCTTTGACCGTCTCATCAAAGCAGATGTTCCAACTCCGCGATGCCTGCTTCAGTCCATAGATGGATTTAAGCAACTTGCACACCTTTCCGCTGCTCCCACTCTGAATGAAACCCTCTGGCTGGTCCATATAGACACACTCCTCCAAATTTCCATTTAGAAAAGCGGTCTTTACGTCCATTTGCCAGATCTCATAATCGTGGAAGGCAGCAATGGCAAGAAGGATCCGAATGGATTTCAGCATGGCTACTGGAGAAAAGGTTTCGTCATAGTCCAAGCCAGGTCTTTGACGAAAACCCTTTGCTACCAGCCTAGCTTTATAGGTCTCAACCTGTCCATCTACACCAATCTTCCTTTTGAAGATCCACTTGCATCCTACGGGTTTTACCCCGTCTGGAGCAATGTCCAACGTCCATACCTTGTTGGTGTACATGGACTCCATTTCGGTCCGCATTGCATCCAGCCATTTCACTGAGTCAACGCTCTGAACGGCCTGCTGGAAGCTAGTAGGCTCATCATAATCTATGATGCAATCCTCTCTATCCCCGTCTATGAGAAAACCGTAGTATCTCTCGGGCGGATGAGTCTGCCTACTACTCCTGCGGAGCGGCGTAGGAATGTCCTGTTCTTTCGAATCCTCTGGTTCCACTAAGCCTTCAGTAACAGTCTGTGGTTCTGGAACTTCTTCCAGTTCTACTGCGCTCCCACTAATTTCCTTTTCTAAGAACTGGTGTTCTAGAAAGTGGGCATTACGAGAAACAAGGACTTTTTGTTCCTCTGCGTAGTAGAAAAGATACCCCCTGGTGTTCTTTGGGTATCCCACAAACTTGCACAGTACTGAGCGTGCCTCGAGTTTGTCCGCATGCTGCTTTTTGACAAAAGCCGGACATCCCCAGATCTTCAGATATTGAAGATAGGGTTTCTTCCCACTCCATAACTCATACGGTGTGGTAGGCACAGTCTTAGTGGGAACTCGGTTCAGAAGGTATGCGGCTGATTCTAGCGCATATCCCCAGAATGATCGCGGTAACTCAGCGTTACTCATCATGGACCGCACCATATCCAATAGGGTGCGGTTCCGTCTCTCCGATACACCGTTATATTGCGGAGTGTATGGAGGAGTAAGCTGAGAGAGAATTCCGTTCTCTTTTAAATAGTCCAGGAACTCGGCACTTAAGTATTCTCCACCTCGATCCGATCTTAGAATCTTAATACTTTTGCCGGTCTGTTTTTCTACTTCATTCTTATACTCCTGGAATTTTCCAAAGGTTTCGGACTTATGTTTCATGAAGAAGACATGACCGTACCTTGAGAAGTCATCCGTAAAAGTAACGAAGTAAGAATAACCGCTTCGCGCATGTGTAGACATTGGACCGCACACGTCACTGTGTACGAGTCCTAAGAGCTCGCTCGCTCTTACTCCGTGTCCAGTGAACGGAGTCTTTGTCATCTTTCCTTTGAGACAGGATTGACAAGTGGCATACGATTGATATTCGAACGCATTGAAATACCCTTCAGTATGTAACTTCGTCAACCTTCTCTCATTGATGTGACCCAGTCTACAATGCCATAAGAAAGTCTGATTTATTTCTGGAGACTTTCTTTTGTGTGTATTCTGGACATTGAAAATCTGTGGTTGGTTCAATACGTATATACCATTACTCAATGTACCTGACCCAATCAAAACTTGATTAAGGTGAATGTTTACAACATTACTTACAAACACAAATTCATAACCTTCTTTAGAAACTAAAGATACAGAAATGATATTACAAGTTGCGTTGGGTATAAAAAAGCAATTACGCAAAACCAAAACATGTCCATCTGACATTCCCAGGTGATAGTCCCCCACGGCTTTAGCATCCATGCTAGCTCCGTTCGCAACTCTGAGGGTCATGTCACCTGCCTTCAAAAACCTACGGTTTCTCAACGCCTGCAAAGAATTACAGATATGAGATCCTGATCCGGTATCCAATACCCAGGAAGTGGAGTTTATTGAAAGACAGTTTTCAATAACTTACACACCTGAAGCTGAAGCTGCAACTTGCTTCAATTCCTGTGTTCTGGCCTTCCAGGCCCTGCAATCATTCTTCCAGTGTCCTTTCTTATGACAATAGAAGCATTCTTCCTTATCCACAAGCTTCCCCGCTTTCTTTGTTGCTTTAGCTTTTCCCTTCGTATCCATCTTACTAACACCGCCCCTTGGTTTGGCGGGGGCTTTCTTCTTCTTTCCCTTGGCTTTCGCCTTGGACCTAGAAGAAGATGATCCTCCTACAAACAAAGTGGATGTTTCCCTACCTTTCTGTAGGGTGCCCTCTGCGCTCCTCAGCATGTTGAGGAGCTCTGAAAGTTCAACCTCTTTTTCTTGTAAGTTGAAGTTCAGTATGAACTGGGCGTAAGTGGAAGGAAGGGACTGGAGAACTATCTCCGTATAGAGTTCACTCTCCAATGTGGTCCCTAAGTCTGCGAGCTCCTCAGTGCAGCTGATCATCTTTAGCACGTGCTCGGCTACTGATGATCCGACGGCCATCTTTGTCGAGAATAACTTTTTCAACGCTTCGTATCTTGTGATACGAGATTGCTCTCCATACAGTTCTTTTGTATGGAGAAATATGGATTCAAGGTCCATATTCTCGTGCCTCCTCTGATGTTCGTTGTCCATCGAGGCAAGTACGAGGCACTTGGCCTTCGCGCTATCAATCTCCCAAGTCTTGCGGATTTCCTTATCCGCGACGCTGGAAGTGGGACCAGGGACAGGGGGAGCTTTGGTGGTAAGAAGATACCCCAGCTTGTCGTAAGTGATTGCCATTTTGACATTCCTGAGCCAATCTTTGTAGTTTGGCCCTGTCAGTATGTTTTTATCTAGAAGTAACTTAAGTCCAGTCATGTCGATTGGTCGCTGCAATTAGGAGAGAGAAGAAGAAACACTCAGCATGATGCTCTTGCAAGTTTAGAGTGGTTTTTAGTTTGTCTAAACAGGATGGCTCCCACTGTTTCTCTAATCCCTCCTCAAACCATAAAGGAAGAATTAGTCGGGATCAATCCCACCGCACAATACTTGCTTAACCGTTCAGCCAGGCCGGTGTCGGTACTTCGAGGGAGGTTTTCCAACGCTTTCGCGAAGTTCCTTAATTAAAGAACCTCTTTTCCCTGCGGGCGTTGCCCTGCTAACACCTTTATAGGCACCTACTAGGTTTATAGCATTGATCGATTAGTGAGAAATTTCCCGAGGAGTAGCATATACTCACAGTAGGATCGGGATCCAAATATCATCGCGTGACAAAACTGAAGGAATCCTACCAGAATCATCACACTCCAAATGGTATGCAAATCTAGCAAGTTTCAGTACTTATGAAACTCCCGATGTGGATTTTTGCCCCATGCTCTTATGACCTTGGCGTGAGGTCAAAATGTCATAAGTCACATGTCAAGTTCGTCCCATCATTATCCAGGTTAATTTGAACCCACCCGTACATACCCTTGACGTAGGCCAAAATGGCAGTACGACTGTCTCAAACCAACGCATTCTATCTATGTAACAGATAAATATCCGGCAGCTACCAATCACTATGCCTTGGCATGCGGTCAAAATACATAGCTTGAATACTACCGAATATTTAACTGAAATGATGGAGGGCTACGGATGGTTTTGGCAAAACCGTGAACGTAGTGAACTTGATTTGGTCGATGGAACGAGATAGCTTTTAAAAGGAGTGGCTCAAGCTCCGCATTTAAAAGTTGGTTTTGAAAAGAACCGAGTGGTTTTTCGAAAGTGTTCCACCGACTTTAACTTGGTTTATTATCTTGCATTAGTTCTTTTAATGCGTGATATTCTTGCATTAGTTCTTTTAATGCGTCCCATCATTTAATCCTACCATTGCAGAAAACAACCAAAATATGACGTACGCTTATGCCATTCGCATTCGCCACGGGGCCCCGTCATTACCCGTTAGGTTACTTAACTAACGACAGAGCGGGGGCTGGGCTAGCGCGGCTGTAAAACATAAGCAACGCCTAAATAATATCATATATAGATATACTGCAATGATAAACATTTCAGATCACAGATGAATACATTGGATATACTAGGAATCTGTAATTCGCACGAGCCTGTAACGAAAAACAGATTACACGGTCGCGGTGAATAGCCAAATACCCCACCCAAGACCCCTACGGGTGCGGCAAACTACCCGCCAAGTACCCGAAGCGTAGTAACCTCCCTCATCTCCATGAGTAGGCCACTCGACACTTCGGCATACCCGGTAGTTTGTGCACCCCCTCCATGGGTCTATCCTAGGAGCAAAAACAGTAAAAAGAAATTATACAATGACGGCTACAACCCCGACCCGGTTGTGCGGCCATACAAATAATTATTACATCAATTTACAAATTTACATGAATTGAAAGAAAAGAAAACTCTCGTCTCACAACCCCCGGCTATTCACCCGCGCCAATCCAACATATTCATATCCACATTTCAGCAACATTACAGATCACAGATTTGTATAACCCCCACGAATCGACATATAGCGATTAGTAGATGTTCAATACAAATATCACATTACAGAAAACCCGTTAGCTTAAGTCTTTTAGAAGTTCGATCAAAAATACGGATTTTCGGGACCCCAAAATAAAATTTTCGTTCTGGAAAATCTGGGCAGAAAATATATATTCCAAAAATCCCAAAATACCCCTGCAAGTACACTGTAGCAAAGAAACACCAGAGAGGGGCCAAGGAGGCCGCGGAACAGCGGCAATAGCAAGCTATTGCCGCGTTTCCGCGGTCGTTTAGGGGGATCTCTTGGTGATTTTTCTACAGTAGCTTTTAAAAACCCTGAGCCGATTTTAGGTGTAAAAATAATCAACTTTTGAACAGTAAAAAAATCGACAGAAAGTTCGAATTTCGGGGTTCGTTTTCGGGACTTTTTCTTTGATCGATCTTCTAGTTACTTGCTAACATGTTAGATAGAGTTTAACTAGGCTCTGATACCACTGTAAGTCCATGCTACCTCTCCCGGTACTTTCGGGAATGCGGAATTTGGTAAAAAACGATTTTTACGGAGGTGGTAACATGGACCTAAAACCCGGATCTTGGTTAAACATCTATCTAACAACCTAACTATGAGTTTCTAGCTACTCGGTTAGGGGGTTATACCTTGCTTGTCTTGAACTCCTTCGTCTTCAAGCTCCGATGGTGGTCCGGATTGGCTTCTTCTCGTCGTCTCCGTACGCCGAAGATAGATCCACCTGAAAGCTCCAACCTTTGGCTCCTTCTTCGTTCTTTGAAGAAACTAGTTCACTCGGTTTGCTAAACCTTGTAAACTAGAATGAGTAGAGAATAGTTTGTGTGGGATTTTATCTATGGTTCTTGATTCTCAATTCATGAGACAAGAGAACCATAGATTAAAGAGAGGGAAAAAGAGCAAGAGGGTGAGAGCAAAAGGAGAGCTCAAGAACAAGAGAGAGAATGAGCAAGAAAGAATGAGCAAGTCTTTTGTCTCTCACCCTCTCATAATCCAAAGTCATGATAACTCATCATACTAAAAAAGTCTTATGTGATGGTTGAAGCAACCATAACCATATCATTTCATGCACTCATTTTACACAAATGAGCAAGCAAACAAAAGTCTTTGCCATGAAATGATGGCTATGGTTATCATGATGGTCAACTAGTCAAGCCTAGTCAACCGGTCAACAAAGTCAACAAGTCAACAAAAGTCAACAAGTCAACAAAGTCAACAAGTCAACAACCATGTTACCATAATACTTAATTAATATAATAGTTAATCACATATCATATTCTCATTAGGGTTGAACAAAAAGTCAAATAGTCAACGGTCAACTGTCAACAACCCTAATGAGAATCCGCTGCCTCTGTCTCCCTGTCAACTGTGCATACGCACCCGCATCCGCGTTCCGAGGAACACGAATGCACACTGGATAAATCCAATCCCAAAAGGTACACTAGGATCTGGCTTAAACCAAAGCCCGCTAGTGTAAACTGTCCGGACACTGTACGTGCACAAGTGCACGGATGTGACCGAACCCTGTCGCAAAACCATGCGACCTGTCGCAATACCATGCGACCTCTACTCTTTTGCCTAAAGGCGAAAAGCTTTCTGTGTGGGACTCTAAAGACTCGACACTACGCTGGCAGTGGGTTTAACCACAGACCGCAAGCGGCACTAGCTGTGCGTAACGGTCCCCAGGTAGTGCCGACAAGAAGACCGACGAGGCGAAACCCATCTGAACTCCTACTGAGCCTGAGTGTGACATTCTCCGTACAGTCCGGTCTGTTCGTCTGATACATCGCATGGCGGGCCTAGGGGGCGGTAAACGTCAGTCCCCCAATAGCGGTACAAGTCGTGCCGGAGCGAAGCCCAAAACACCCTGAGATAACACTGGAAACCTACCAGTATATCTCGTTTGCCCTGGCCAGGGACTACTCGTGTAATGGCTCTCCTAGACACAGCGCGATGTCAACCCCTAATACCGGGAGAGACGAATCCTGTCTAACCGTCACTGCCTCCAAGTGCTTCGGGACTGCACCCAACCACCACCTGTTTGCACGACTCTTTTGAGCCGTGGTAGGGTAGTGATCAAAGTACAGTGGGAACACACTCGAGGCGAAGTGACAGTGTCAAGTCAGCGGACTAAGCTGTACTCATGTCACCTGGGAACTGATAACTTGTAAGTGCACGGCGGCGCCCCGGCCGTCAATCCGACGCCGGAATGCGGAAGCGGTGAATAACTAAAATTTTGCGGACTTTGCAAACCGGCACCACCGCGCACTAAACTCCGGATCGAACCATTAACTAGTCTAGGCTATCTACAAGAATGGGAATAGAGATATACCGACGATCCAAGTCCTCCGGTCTTCTCGTCATGCTCCCGATCTCCTGCGGAAAAGTCCCGTCTCCTCCTCGTCGCCGGAAGTGCACCACATCGCCAACTTTGTTTACGGGCTCCCACCTCAATGCCGAGGCAACTCGGGCACGAAGCCGGCTACTCGACGTGCCCAAGAATCGCTGTAGAATGTGTAGTAGAAGAAGTCTCATTTTTGGGGTTGTGGAGTTGCCATTTGTGGAGGGATAGAACTTGGGGGTTTGTGGATTGAACTTGTGGGATTTTTGCAACATGAAATGAGCCAAAACCTCCCCACAAAAATTTGGGACAGCCCCTACTATGTTTGGCCGGCCATGAGAGGTGAGGAGAAGAGCATGGAGTGAGGGAGTGATATGATATATATACCAAAAGATCAAAAACCACAACCATAATCAAAAAGAGAAAGAAAGGAATGGTTATGATATCAAGCAATGATCACAAGCAAAACCAACACTCATCCAACCATCATCACCAAACTCATCATCAACAACCATGATGATCACTAAAAGTCAAGCAATCATGAAGCTAGAAGTCAAGGTCAATGAGAGGCTATCATGATAAAACAAAGATGCAAAGACCCCCTCCACAAATGCCTATTTGCAACAATACAAATAAGCCCTCCTCCACCAATCTTCGGCCAATGAACGGAACAATGGAAATTGGCCGAAACGGAAAGCAAACTGGCAACTCCAGAAAACTGGTCCCGTAATAAATTACAGGAAAACCCCGATACTGTGCATACACACCCGCATTTGTATTCCGACCGAAATACAAATGCAATGAGACAAAATCTCCACTGTACTATACTAGGATCCGGCTTATACCAAAACCGGCTAGTAATATCTGTTCGATCCTGATCCGTGCAATACCGCACGTATCTGATCGAACCCTGCCATATAACCATACGGCCTATAGTACAAACTGTCCGATCCTGATCCGTGCAATACCGCACGTATCTGATCGGACCTTGCCATATCTCCATACGGCCTCTACAACCTTTCGCCCGAAAGCTTGAGTAACTGAAAGTGTGGGGGACTCTAAAGACTCGTCAACACCTTGGTTGTGGATTTAACCACTAGCACGTCAGAGGTATAAGCCAATACGTAACGGGCTACCAGGTACTGACTAAAAGGGACGTCTGTGAGCGAACTCAGCCTGACACCCTACTGAGCCTGTCAGTGACAATATCCGTGCAGTCCGGTCCGTTCGTCTATGAGCATCGCATGGCGGGCCTAGGGGGTTGGTAAAAGTCAGACCCCCAAAAGCGGTACAAGTCGTGTCGGAGTGTAGCCCAGAACACCCTGAGATACTACTGGAATACCTACCAGTAAATCCCCTTGCCTTGGCCAAGGACTTTGTGTAATGGCTCTCCTAGACACAGCACGACCTCACCCCCAATACCGGGAGAGACGAACCCCTGAAGATACGCTCACTGCCTCCATGTGGCTCGGGACTGTACCCAACTAAAACCTGTTTGCACGACTCCTTTGAGCCGTGGTAGGGTAGTAATCAAAGTACAGTGGGAACTCACACGAGATAAATGACGATCCCCAGGTCGATGAACTAACCTGTACACATGTCACCAGGGAACTGCCATCTGACATCTGGTATATGACCAACTAGCATGTTCCCGGCGAGTCCTGTCCGGTGTACTCATAACCCAATGAGCACCTGTATACATCTTAGGTGATCCAACTGACACCAGTGGCTTGTGAGACCGGCCACCGCCCCTCGTCGGGGTCTCGACTGTATACACTAGTCTACTAATGGAGTATCGATGCCCAGTCTCGAAACTCCCACGACTAGGGACCTTTTAAGGATAAGCTTATAGACCCCCAGCTCCCACTTATATGATCGCCCTCATACTGCTGGTGGTCAAGCAAGAATCCTAGGGGCTCTATCAACGTGTAATAGCGACGTGTCAGGTCACCTCAAGCAGTACACGATGATAAAGGTAAACCAGATAGCATACTATCATCTCGAGTAAGACTGTCCTACCGGGATAGGTCCTCCCTCAATCATTACAATCACGTACCTGTGACCTAATAATTGACTCTGAGGGCACTATCTCCAACAATCTCCCACTTGCACTCAAGGCTAATTATTGCGATGTCGCATACTCACAGCCCGTGTGATACCGAACACCCAACTCCTCTACTAGTCAGTCTCACAAAGCTCGTTTGCGAAACTATTGCGTTCGAGGAACAGCCTCAGTGAGTGGATCCGCTTTGTTGTCTCTTTCCATGTCTCTCTATATCTCAAGTTCGCGGAGAAACCCATCTCCCGAAATGAGCAATACCTGTCTTAGAATGTGTCTGGATGTCTGATGGGACATAGCTCATAAATGAACTCCAAATCCAAACTTCTTAGACTGTATCGTCAACTGAACTTAATCAGTATCCTGCGCGCTATGCCTCCCTCAGTATTGCCTTGGACCACCTGTCCAAAATACTGCCCCTCATGAGAAGGAAAACTATAACTCTGACAACCTCCTTGTCGTCCATGTCACCTTGGAAGCCTGGAATGATAACTGTCTCCTGAATGAGGCTGTCGTTATCATCTCCCTAGAACATCCACTTATGTTCTAAAACTGCTTCCGACTGTTTCTCCAGGAATGGATTAATGTCAACTTATTGCATCTAGTGCAAGAACAACATCTGGTGCGGTACTTGACATCTCATGATTGACTCAATTGCCTAAGCAAGTGATCTGCCAATCATGCACGTCCCTCTCCCCTTTAGTCTGTAAGACACCTTTGGAGAGGGTGACTCCATTACCTGCAGGTACACTACCGTGCTAGGAGTCGTCCATCCTAAATACTCTTAGAATGCTGTCAAGTACCCTGATTGGGAAACCACCCAAATCTAGATCTAAAACCATAGATCTAGTAACCAGTATGTCTGATATAATACCCAATTCCTATGTGGAGAAACTACTGTGTGACGACCAAAGTATGACCGATCGTAGTGTAGGAGTTTCTTTTCCTACTCTGTGTATATCATCCAAATACCAGGATATCACACCCAACTACCTTCTCAACAGATCAATCCCCTATTCTGATGAAGTCAAACCCATGACTGTCACGTCAGAAATAGATGATCTTTCTCCGCTACATCTGCTCTAGTCTATAAATAGACATAAGCAACCTGTCCACCAATGCTTTCGCTGCTCCCACTGACTACGACAACCCTCTGGCAGAGTCATATACACGTACACTTCTAAAACTAGTTTTAGAACGACGCTATACTCATCCTCCCGCCGGGTCTCGTAACCTGGAACAACAGCAATGGCAATTGTGGGTAAACAAGAACTTACCTGTCACCGTCCTTGAGGCTACCGGAGTACCTCTCGGGTGCCTGAAGTTACCTACCTTATCTGCGGAGTGGCCAATGGAATGTCAATCCAGATTGAATCTTTAGGTTCCTTATCAAATCTTCAGTAATCGTTTGTGGTTCTGGAATCACTTCCAGTTCTACCATACTCCCACTACTGTTTTTCTGAAAAAATCCATTTTTAATTTAAAACTGTGGCGAGTCAAGAACAATATTGCTATTGATCTTCCAGATGGTAGAAAGTCAACCCGCGTCATAGCCTGGGTCAACCCACAAACAGCCATTACAGAAACGTGCCTTGAGTTGTCCAGTGTCTGGTTTTAATCATAAACCGGACAACTCCCCGTACCTTAACATCGTTAAGATATGAACTGTTCTATATCCAATATAGAAAACAGAGGCACTGATTTAATTGAACCAGATTCAAATCATGCAGCTGTCCCCAGCGCATGTCAACTAAATGGAAGGAGGCCGATCAGCGTTACTCAACTTAGGAATACTTCCAATTATGAGTAACCTGAAAGAGAAGCAAGATCTCTTTATCATTACTATCAACTGAATACCATTCACAAGTATCTACATCTTCGATCTCTTTGAAGAATCCCGATACTTGCTACACCTGGTTCTCTACTCTATTCAAATACCTATAACTTCTCAAAATTCGGACCCTGTGTTTCCACGAAACACTTGTCTAAAAACTAGAGAAGTCATAAGTAAACCGAATATAGTACGAGGACCAACCCCTCTGTCCTAATGGACCCTGGACAACATACAATACTTTGTATAAGTCCCTTGAGTCTGATAACTCATTCACTGTGTGTTGTAGGTTGAAATCTGTACTTATGGTTAAGAAGAATTACACCGCTGTTTAATGCTCCTTACCTAACCATCCACTGATATAGGTAAATGTCGTAGACATAATTTCAAAAAGGTATATCTCACTCTATGAAAATAGACGTACAGATATATCAATTTGAAATTGGTGCATAACATCGGATATTCAAAACCAAATATTTGCCGACCGGCAAACAGCCCAGGTGATTTCCTCAAATATCATCGATTACAACGAATCCCGATATAATGAGGATAATCACCCAATTCCCAATAACTTACTCCCACTCATCATCTGTAAAACCATACAGATGTGAGAATCGTACCTGGTAAATACATACCCTGGAGTAAGTATCTAATCGGGAAATCAGTTTTCCTTTAACATTACACAGTGAAACTGAAACATTGAAATGTTCCGATGGGGTATTCTGGTATTCCTAGTAATGCCTCTTCCAGATTCACGACTGTAACCGTATAGTTCTTTGCCACCTCTCCAAATCCCTTCATATGTCTTTAGTCTTTACCTTCTGTACACCCCTTTAGGCCAAATGGTTTTCTTCCTTCCCTACCGTTCGGCACCAGCCTATGGTTTGGAAGAAGACTATCCAATAAGCATAATGGGTGTACTGTCCCAATCCTAGGAACACTCGCAATGAGAGAGGGTGAAGATAAAAGACAACCGAATAAACCTTATTCCTATTTCTCCTGAACCAGAATCCATCCCCGAACTGGAACCAGTTCCATTCGAGTTCGTATATAACCATACGATGGAGTATCCAAATAAACTGTGGATCTTCGTAGTGATACGGAGTGTCCTGGAGAAATACAAAGGTGATGTGGGAGTGGTAACGAAATATTTGGTTTGGTCGTGAATATCTGTTGCAATTTACTTTGCCCTCTTACTAATCCCTTGCTTTGTCTGAACTTAATACCTTCTGTACACCATCGTTAGGCTAATTGGTTTTCTTCATTCCCTACCGGTCGGCACCAGCCTAAGGTTTGGAAGAAGACTATCCAATTTGCGTAATAGGTGTACTATCTCCTAAACCAAAGAGTACTCGCAACCTGAGAGAAGGTAAAAGGAGAAGACAACTGAATAATCCTATCCGTTTTCTCCAGAACCAGAAACCATCCTCGAATTCCTTCGAGTTCGTATCTAACCATACGATGGTTTTGTCCAATGGAAGTGGACGTTCGTAGTAATACGGGGTGTCCTGGAGAAAAAGGGTAAAAGTAGGAGTGGCAATGAGGTCTGCAACTCTGACAATCCAAAAGCCGGTGTTTAAGAAGGTTCGGTCAACTTGGTCACTGAGTCAAAGTCTTAGGGTCGGGTCAAATGGTCGCTGCCAAAGAGAGAGAGAAAAGAAACACTTAGCGTGCACTCTAACCTAGATCAGAATGGTCACCAATTTATCTAATCTGGAATCCTCCCACTGTACCTCAAATTCTCCTCCAAACCTGAAAGAAGAATTAGTCGGGGTCACCCGAGGAGTATACCAACTCATCAGTGGGAATCGGGATCCAACTCTCATCGCATGACAACGTGACGGAATCCGCTCACGCTACCACACTCCAGAAGGTATGCGCATATCTGGCAAGTTTCAGTTCTTTTGAAACTCCCGATGTGATTTCTGCCCCATGCTCTTATGACCTTGACTTTGGCCAACAAATCATAAGTCACATGTCAAGTTCCACCCGTCATTCTCCAGGTTGTTTTGAATCCACCCGTACATACCCTTGACTTTGGCCAACAAGGCAGTACGACTGTTCCAAACCAACGCATCTATCTATGCTGCATATGAATAACCAACAGCTACCAAACACTGTGCCTTGACTTTGGCCAACAAACACAGCTTGAATACTATTGACTACCCATATGAAACGACGGAGGGCTACGAATGGTTTCTGGCGAAAACCTTTAACGTAATGAACTTGATATCGTTGAAGGAACGGATAGCTTTTTTAAAAATATAGTGACGAAAACCATTGCTAAAGAGGTCACTCCCGGTGAAGGGATCTCGGCTCTTTCCCCGTAGAATGGGGTGCAGGATATTCCAAATGAATACCGCGATGCAAAGCAAAAGTAATCGGCTATAGTGAAGTTAATGCCCTGACGCAAACTTCTGTCCAAGGGGTCACTCCCGGTGAAGGGATCTCGGCCCTTGCCTCGTCGACTGAGGAGCAGGATATTCCAATGAATACCTCGATGCAAAACAAAAGTGAACGTCCTTGCAATAACAGCTTTTTGAAAAGTGTTCCAACAACATCAGATTAGGTTTGTTTTTAACTTTGCATTGATCCGAATCAATGCAGTCCCATCAATTGATCACACCACAAAGAACGAAAATATACTGATGTACGTATATGCCATCCGCATTCGCCACTGGGTCCCGTCATTACCCGTTAGGTTAGCTTACTAACGACAGAGCGGGGACTGGACTAGCGCGGATGCAAAACATATACAACATCTACTAATATATATACCAATATATTATATTTCGCTCAAGGCGTGAATAAAATGCAACATCACAGAAAATGAACAGCATCACAGAAACAATACAGATATCTGGGATCCCCGGGTTTCACAGAGCCGCTGAAACCCGACGTTCCCCTGGTCGTGTGGATAGCATGTGCAATGAAATCCTAGACCCCTACGGGCGCGGCAAGTCACCCGCCAAAACCTGAAGCGAGGCAGCCCCCTTCAGCGCCGTGAATGGACCACCCAGCACTTCACGGAATCCGGTAACTTGGGCACCCCTCCTGGGTCAACCTGTACCCCCTACGAGTGCGGCGAATAGCCCGCCAATCCTAGAGTGAAGCCCCCTCCGTCTCAATGCCATGAGATGCGGGCTTGTTGCCCTCCAGAACCCGGCTATCCGTGCACCCCTCCGCGGGGCAATCCTAGTACAGAAAGTAAAATATACATACACCGGGTACATCGACCGCAACCAGGTCGTGCCCCAAAATAATAATACAATCCGGCAGTGACGGCAGTCCACAAGTCGGACGCTCGCCCCGCAATATCAAATGTACATAATACAACAAAACTGTACTAGCATTGCATCCAGGCTATCCCCACGACCGATCCGCAACATCACAGCAAAAACAAAAACATCAACGTGAAAGTCACGTTCGCAAATCCGTCTAACCGGGCTATAGCAGTTAGACCGGATTTACCGATCGAGTGACATTCACGGTCGCAGATATAATGTAAATACTGTGAAAAATGTGTTTAAAATTTTCCGATTGACCAAAAATTAACAAGTGGGCCCCAAACCAATACTGTAGCACTCACAGAAATAATTGGCCCAATTTTAATATTCCAAAACCCCTAATACTAGCCCAGAAGCCCACTGGGAAATTTTGGCCCATTGATCTCTCTAAGTTGCGGCGGATCCGCGGCCCAATAGAAGGGTGAGGCCGCGGTTCCGCGCTCTGGAAGAGGGATCAGTGCGTCGAATTTTCCCAGAGTTCTTAGAACTTTCTGAACATCATTCTGAGACCACCTGAAAAATTTTTAGACACCAAAAATTTCCAACAGAAAACTGATGCTAACAAAATACGGGTTTTGGAACTTTTTGATCGATCGGAAAGGCAAACACATTACACAAAGCTAGACTAAGTTAATGGCGAGGCTCTGATACCACTGTAAGTGCACGGCGGCGCCCCGGCCGTCAATCCGACGCCGGAATGCGGAAGCGGTGAATAACTAAAATTTTGCGGACTTTGCAAACCGGCACCACCGCGCACTAAACTCCGGATCGAACCATTAACTAGTCTAGGCTATCTACAAGAATGGGAATAGAGATATACCGACGATCCAAGTCCTCCGGTCTTCTCGTCATGCTCCCGATCACCTGCGGAAAAGTCCCGTCTCCTCCTCGTCGCCGGAAGTGCACCACATCGCCAACTTTGTTTACGGGCTCCCACCTCAATGCCGAGGCAACTCGGGCACGAAGCCGGCTACTCGACGTGCCCAAGAATCGCTGTAGAATGTGTAGTAGAAGAAGTCTCATTTTTGGGGTTGTGGAGTTGCCATTTGTGGAGGGATAGAACTTGGGGGTTTGTGGATTGAACTTGTGGGATTTTTGCAACATGAAATGAGCCAAAACCTCCCCACAAAAATTTGGGACAGCCCCTACTATGTTTGGCCGGCCATGAGAGGTGAGGAGAAGAGCATGGAGTGAGGGAGTGATATGATATATATACCAAAAGATCAAAAACCACAACCATAATCAAAAAGAGAAAGAAAGGAATGGTTATGATATCAAGCAATGATCACAAGCAAAACCAACACTCATCCAACCATCATCACCAAACTCATCATCAACAACCATGATGATCACTAAAAGTCAAGCAATCATGAAGCTAGAAGTCAAGGTCAATGAGAGGCTATCATGATAAAACAAAGATGCAAAGACCCCCTCCACAAATGCCTATTTGCAACAATGCAAATAAGCCCTCCTCCACCAATCTTCGGCCAATGAACGGAACAATGGAAATTGGCCGAAACGGAAAGCAAACTGGCAACTCCAGAAAACTGGTCCCGTAATAAATTACAGGAAAACCCCGATACTGTGCATACACACCCGCATTTGTATTCCGACCGAAATACAAATGCAATGAGACAAAATCTCCACTGTACTATACTAGGATCCGGCTTATACCAAAACCGGCTAGTAATATCTGTTCGATCCTGATCCGTGCAATACCGTACGTATCTGATCGAACCCTGCCATATAACCATACGGCCTATAGTACAAACTGTCCGATCCTGATCCGTGCAATACCGCACGTATCTGATCGGACCTTGCCATATCTCCATACGGCCTCTACAACCTTTCGCCCGAAAGCTTGAGTAACTGAAAGTGTGGGGGACTCTAAAGACTCGTCAACACCTTGGTTGTGGATTTAACCACTAGCACGTCAGAGGTATAAGCCAATACGTAACGGGCTACCAGGTACTGACTAAAAGGGACGTCTGTGAGCGAACTCAGCCTGACACCCTACTGAGCCTGTCAGTGACAATATCCGTGCAGTCCGGTCCGTTCGTCTATGAGCATCGCATGGCGGGCCTAGGGGGTTGGTAAAAGTCAGACCCCCAAAAGCGGTACAAGTCGTGTCGGAGTGTAGCCCAGAACACCCTGAGATACTACTGGAATACCTACCAGTAAATCCCCTTGCCTTGGCCAAGGACTTTGTGTAATGGCTCTCCTAGACACAGCACGACCTCACCCCCAATACCGGGAGAGACGAACCCCTGAAGATACGCTCACTGCCTCCATGTGGCTCGGGACTGTACCCAACTAAAACCTGTTTGCATGACTCCTTTGAGCCGTGGTAGGGTAGTAATCAAAGTACAGTGGGAACTCACACGAGACAAATGACGATCCCTAGGTCGATGAACTAACCTGCACACATGTCACCAGGGAACTGCCATCTGACGTCTGGTATATGACCAACTAGCATGTTCCCGGCGAGTCCTGTCCGGTGTACTCATAACCCAATGAGCACCTGTATACATCTTAGGTGATCCAACTGACACCAGTGGCTTGTGAGACCGGCCACCGCCCCTCGTCGGGGTCTCGACTGTATACACTAGTCTACTAATGGAGTATCGATGCCCAGTCTCGAAACTCCCACGACTAGGGACCTTTTAAGGATAAGCTTATAGACCCCCAGCTCCCACTTATATGATCGCCCTCATACTGCTGGTGGTCAAGCAAGAATCCTAGGGGCTCTATCAACGTGTAATAGCGACGTGTCAGGTCACCTCAAGCAGTACACGATGATAAAGGTAAACCAGATAGCATACTATCATCTCGAGTAAGACTGTCCTACCGGGATAGGTCCTCCCTCAATCATTACAATCACGTACCTGTGACCTAATAATTGACTCTGAGGGCACTATCTCCAACATAACTGACGATAGGCATAATACCAACTAGTCAGTTCCCTGTCACCGTCCTTGAGGCTACCGGAGTACCTCTCGGGTGCCTGAAGTTACCTACCTTATCTGCGGAGTGGCCAATGGAATGTCAATCCAGATTGAATCTTTAGGTTCCTTATCAAATCTTCAGTAATCGTTTGTGGTTCTGGAATCACTTCCAGTTCTACCATACTCCCACTACTGTTTTTCTGAAAAAATCCATTTTTAATTTAAAACTGTGGCGAGTCAAGAACAATATTGCTATTGATCTTCCAGATGGTAGAAAGTCAACCCGCGTCATAGCCTGGGTCAACCCACAAACAGCCATTACAGAAACGTGCCTTGAGTTGTCCAGTGTCTGGTTTTAATCATAAACCGGACAACTCCCCGTACCTTAACATCGTTAAGATATGAACTGTTCTATATCCAATATAGAAAACAGAGGCACTGATTTAATTGAACCAGATTCAAATCATGCAGCTGTCCCCAGCGCATGTCAACTAAATGGAAGGAGGCCGATCAGCATTACTCAACTTAGGAATACTTCCAATTATGAGTAACCTGAAAGAGAAGCAAGATCTCTTTATCATTACTATCAACTGAATACCATTCACAAGTATCTACATCTTCGATCTCTTTGAAGAATCCCGATACTTGCTACACCTGGTTCTCTACTCTATTCAAATACCTATAACTTCTCAAAATTCGGACCCTGTGTTTCCACGAAACACTTGTCTAAAAACTAGAGAAGTCATAAGTAAACCGAATATAGTACGAGGACCAACCCCTCTGTCCTAATGGACCCTGGACAACATACAATACTTTGTATAAGTCCCTTGAGTCTGATAACTCATTCACTGTGTGTTGTAGGTTGAAATCTGTACTTATGGTTAAGAAGAATTACACCGCTGTTTAATGCTCCTTACCTAACCATCCACTGATATAGGTCAATGTCGTAGACATAATTTCAAAAAGGTATATCTCACTCTATGAAAATAGACGTACAGATATATCAATTTGAAATTGGTGCATAACATCGGATATTCAAAACCAAATATTTGCCGACCGGCAAACAGCCCAGGTGATTTCCTCAAATATCATCGATTACAACGAATCCCGATATAATGAGGATAATCACCCAATTCCCAATAACTTACTCCCACTCATCATCTGTAAAACCATACAGATGTGAGAATCGTACCTGGTAAATACATACCCTGGAGTAAGTATCTAATCGGGAAATCAGTTTTCCTTTAACATTACACAGTGAAACTGAAACATTGAAATGTTCCGATGGGGTATTCTGGTATTCCTAGTAATGCCTCTTCCAGATTCACGACTGTAACCGTATAGTTCTTTGCCACCTCTCCAAATCCCTTCATATGTCTTTAGTCTTTACCTTCTGTACACCCCTTTAGGCCAAATGGTTTTCTTCCTTCCCTACCGTTCGGCACCAGCCTATGGTTTGGAAGAAGACTATCCAATAAGCATAATGGGTGTACTGTCCCAATCCTAGGAACACTCGCAATGAGAGAGGGTGAAGATAAAAGACAACCGAATAAACCTTATTCCTATTTCTCCTGAACCAGAATCCATCCCCGAACTGGAACCAGTTCCATTCGAGTTCGTATATAACCATACGATGGAGTATCCAAATAAACTGTGGATCTTCGTAGTGATACGGAGTGTCCTGGAGAAATACAAAGGTGATGTGGGAGTGGTAACGAAATATTTGGTTTGGTCGTGAATATCTGTTGCAATTTACTTTGCCCTCTTACTAATCCCTTGCTTTGTCTGAACTTAATACCTTCTGTACACCATCGTTAGGCTAATTGGTTTTCTTCATTCCCTACCGGTCGGCACCAGCCTAAGGTTTGGAAGAAGACTATCCAATTTGCGTAATAGGTGTACTATCTCCTAAACCAAAGAGTACTCGCAACCTGAGAGAAGGTAAAAGGAGAAGACAACTGAATAATCCTATCCGTTTTCTCCAGAACCAGAAACCATCCTCGAATTCCTTCGAGTTCGTATCTAACCATACGATGGTTTTGTCCAATGGAAGTGGACGTTCGTAGTAATACGGGGTGTCCTGGAGAAAAAGGGTAAAAGTAGGAGTGGCAATGAGGTCTGCAACTCTGACAATCCAAAAGCCGGTGTTTAAGAAGGTTCGGTCAACTTGGTCACTGAGTCAAAGTCTTAGGGTCGGGTCAAATGGTCGCTGCCAAAGAGAGAGAGAAAAGAAACACTTAGCGTGCACTCTAACCTAGATCAGAATGGTCACCAATTTATCTAATCTGGAATCCTCCCACTGTACCTCAAATTCTCCTCCAAACCTGAAAGAAGAATTAGTCGGGGTCACCCGAGGAGTATACCAACTCATCAGTGGGAATCGGGATCCAACTCTCATCGCATGACAACGTGACGGAATCCGCTCACGCTACCACACTCCAGAAGGTATGCGCATATCTGGCAAGTTTCAGTTCTTTTGAAACTCCCGATGTGATTTCTGCCCCATGCTCTTATGACCTTGACTTTGGCCAACAAATCATAAGTCACATGTCAAGTTCCACCCGTCATTCTCCAGGTTGTTTTGAATCCACCCGTACATACCCTTGACTTTGGCCAACAAGGCAGTACGACTGTTCCAAACCAACGCATCTATCTATGCTGCATATGAATAACCAACAGCTACCAAACACTGTGCCTTGACTTTGGCCAACAAACACAGCTTGAATACTATTGACTACCCATATGAAACGACGGAGGGCTACGAATGGTTTCTGGCGAAAACCTTTAACGTAATGAACTTGATATCGTTGAAGGAACGGATAGCTTTTTTAAAAATATAGTGACGAAAACCATTGCTAAAGAGGTCACTCCCGGTGAAGGGATCTCGGCTCTTTCCCCGTAGAATGGGGTGCAGGATATTCCAAATGAATACCGCGATGCAAAGCAAAAGTAATCGGCTATAGTGAAGTTAATGCCCTGACGCAAACTTCTGTCCAAGGGGTCACTCCCGGTGAAGGGATCTCGGCCCTTGCCTCGTCGACTGAGGAGCAGGATATTCCAATGAATACCTCGATGCAAAACAAAAGTGAACGTCCTTGCAATAACAGCTTTTTGAAAAGTGTTCCAACAACATCAGATTAGGTTTGTTTTTAACTTTGCATTGATCCGAATCAATGCAGTCCCATCAATTGATCACACCACAAAGAACGAAAATATACTGATGTACGTATATGCCATCCGCATTCGCCACTGGGTCCCGTCATTACCCGTTAGGTTAGCTTACTAACGACAGAGCGGGGACTGGACTAGCGCGGATGCAAAACATATACAACATCTACTAATATATATACCAATATATTATATTTCGCTCAAGGCGTGAATAAAATGCAACATCACAGAAAATGAACAGCATCACAGAAACAATACAGATATCTGGGATCCCCGGGTTTCACAGAGCCGCTGAAACCCGACGTTCCCCTGGTCGTGTGGATAGCCTGTGCAATGAAATCCTAGACCCCTACGGGCGCGGCAAGTCACCCGCCAAAACCTGAAGCGAGGCAGCCCCCTTCAGCGCCGTGAATGGACCACCCAGCACTTCACGGAATCCGGTAACTTGGGCACCCCTCCTGGGTCAACCTGTACCCCCTACGAGTGCGGCGAATAGCCCGCCAATCCTAGAGTGAAGCCCCCTCCGTCTCAATGCCATGAGATGCGGGCTTGTTGCCCTCCAGAACCCGGCTATCCGTGCACCCCTCCGCGGGGCAATCCTAGTACAGAAAGTAAAATATACATACACCGGGTACATCGACCGCAACCAGGTCGTGCCCCAAAATAATAATACAATCCGGCAGTGACGGCAGTCCACAAGTCGGACGCTCGCCCCGCAATATCAAATGTACATAATACAACAAAACTGTACTAGCATTGCATCCAGGCTATCCCCACGACCGATCCGCAACATCACAGCAAAAACAAAAACATCAACGTGAAAGTCACGTTCGCAAATCCGTCTAACCGGGCTATAGCAGTTAGACCGGATTTACCGATCGAGTGACATTCACGGTCGCAGATATAATGTAAATACTGTGAAAAATGTGTTTAAAATTTTCCGATTGACCAAAAATTAACAAGTGGGCCCCAAACCAATACTGTAGCACTCACAGAAATAATTGGCCCAATTTTAATATTCCAAAACCCCTAATACTAGCCCAGAAGCCCACTGGGAAATTTTGGCCCATTGATCTCTCTAAGTTGCGGCGGATCCGCGGCCCAATAGAAGGGTGAGGCCGCGGTTCCGCGCTCTGGAAGAGGGATCAGTGCGTCGAATTTTCCCAGAGTTCTTAGAACTTTCTGAACATCATTCTGAGACCACCTGAAAAATTTTTAGACACCAAAAATTTCCAACAGAAAACTGATGCTAACAAAATACGGGTTTTGGAACTTTTTGATCGATCGGAAAGGCAAACACATTACACAAAGCTAGACTAAGTTAATGGCGAGGCTCTGATACCACTGTAAGTGCACGGCGGCGCCCCGGCCGTCAATCCGACGCCGGAATGCGGAAGCGGTGAATAACTAAAATTTTGCGGACTTTGCAAACCGGCACCACCGCGCACTAAACTCCTGATCGAACCATTAACTAGTCTAGGCTATCTACAAGAATGGGAATAGAGATATACCGACGATCCAAGTCCTCCGGTCTTCTCGTCATGCTCCCGATCACCTGCGGAAAAGTCCCGTCTCCTCCTCGTCGCCGGAAGTGCACCACATCGCCAACTTTGTTTACGGGCTCCCACCTCAATGCCGAGGCAACTCGGGCACGAAGCCGGCTACTCGACGTGCCCAAGAATCGCTGTAGAATGTGTAGTAGAAGAAGTCTCATTTTTGGGGTTGTGGAGTTGCCATTTGTGGAGGGATAGAACTTGGGGGTTTGTGGATTGAACTTGTGGGATTTTTGCAACATGAAATGAGCCAAAACCTCCCCACAAAAATTTGGGACAGCCCCTACTATGTTTGGCCGGCCATGAGAGGTGAGGAGAAGAGCATGGAGTGAGGGAGTGATATGATATATATACCAAAAGATCAAAAACCACAACCATAATCAAAAAGAGAAAGAAAGGAATGGTTATGATATCAAGCAATGATCACAAGCAAAACCAACACTCATCCAACCATCATCACCAAACTCATCATCAACAACCATGATGATCACTAAAAGTCAAGCAATCATGAAGCTAGAAGTCAAGGTCAATGAGAGGCTATCATGATAAAACAAAGATGCAAAGACCCCCTCCACAAATGCCTATTTGCAACAATGCAAATAAGCCCTCCTCCACCAATCTTCGGCCAATGAACGGAACAATGGAAATTGGCCGAAACGGAAAGCAAACTGGCAACTCCAGAAAACTGGTCCCGTAATAAATTACAGGAAAACCCCGATACTGTGCATACACACCCGCATTTGTATTCCGACCGAAATACAAATGCAATGAGACAAAATCTCCACTGTACTATACTAGGATCCGGCTTATACCAAAACCGGCTAGTAATATCTGTTCGATCCTGATCCGTGCAATACCGCACGTATCTGATCGAACCCTGCCATATAACCATACGGCCTATAGTACAAACTGTCCGATCCTGATCCGTGCAATACCGCACGTATCTGATCGGACCTTGCCATATCTCCATACGGCCTCTACAACCTTTCGCCCGAAAGCTTGAGTAACTGAAAGTGTGGGGGACTCTAAAGACTCGTCAACACCTTGGTTGTGGATTTAACCACTAGCACGTCAGAGGTATAAGCCAATACGTAACGGGCTACCAGGTACTGACTAAAAGGGACGTCTGTGAGCGAACTCAGCCTGACACCCTACTGAGCCTGTCAGTGACAATATCCGTGCAGTCCGGTCCGTTCGTCTATGAGCATCGCATGGCGGGCCTAGGGGGTTGGTAAAAGTCAGACCCCCAAAAGCGGTACAAGTCGTGTCGGAGTGTAGCCCAGAACACCCTGAGATACTACTGGAATACCTACCAGTAAATCCCCTTGCCTTGGCCAAGGACTTTGTGTAATGGCTCTCCTAGACACAGCACGACCTCACCCCCAATACCGGGAGAGACGAACCCCTGAAGATACGCTCACTGCCTCCATGTGGCTCGGGACTGTACCCAACTAAAACCTGTTTGCATGACTCCTTTGAGCCGTGGTAGGGTAGTAATCAAAGTACAGTGGGAACTCACACGAGACAAATGACGATCCCTAGGTCGATGAACTAACCTGCACACATGTCACCAGGGAACTGCCATCTGACGTCTGGTATATGACCAACTAGCATGTTCCCGGCGAGTCCTGTCCGGTGTACTCATAACCCAATGAGCACCTGTATACATCTTAGGTGATCCAACTGACACCAGTGGCTTGTGAGACCGGCCACCGCCCCTCGTCGGGGTCTCGACTGTATACACTAGTCTACTAATGGAGTATCGATGCCCAGTCTCGAAACTCCCACGACTAGGGACCTTTTAAGGATAAGCTTATAGACCCCCAGCTCCCACTTATATGATCGCCCTCATACTGCTGGTGGTCAAGCAAGAATCCTAGGGGCTCTATCAACGTGTAATAGCGACGTGTCAGGTCACCTCAAGCAGTACACGATGATAAAGGTAAACCAGATAGCATACTATCATCTCGAGTAAGACTGTCCTACCGGGATAGGTCCTCCCTCAATCATTACAATCACGTACCTGTGACCTAATAATTGACTCTGAGGGCACTATCTCCAACATAACTGACGATAGGCATAATACCAACTAGTCAGTTCCCGACGAGTCCTGTCCAGTGTACCCGTAACCTAACGAGCACCCGCATACTATCTCAAGTACGACGTACTGACGGCTGTGGGACAGACCGTCTCCTACACTGGGATGAGAAGCGCATGCGCTGGTCTACTCCGGAGTATCGATGCCCTGTCTCGATAGTCCTGCGACCAGGGACCTGCATAAGGATGTGCTTATAGATTACCCAGCCCCACTAGTGTGACGGCCATCACATCGCTGGTAATCAAGCAAAGATCCTAATGGCTCCACTAATGTGTATAGGCGATATACAAAAATAAACACATGTACACATTGAAGTAGAAACAAACCAAGTAGCATACTACTATTTTGAGCAAGATTGTATATACAAGGTGAATATCCCAAGCTTCCATTAAGTAATATACAAACTAGTATGATACAGTAATGGCCTCTAGGGCATATACACTAACAACTCATATCTGGATGCATTCCTAAGTTGAGTAATGCTGATCGGCCTCCTTCGATTTAGTTGACATGCACCGGAGACAGCTGCATGATTTGAATCTGGTTCCAATTAAATCAGTTCCTCTGTTTCTATATTGGATATAGAATAGTTCATATCTTAACATTATTAAGGTATGGGGAGTTTTCCGGCTTATGCTTAAAACCAGACTCTGGATAACTCAAGGCACGTTTCTGTAATGGCTGTTTGTGGGTTGACCCGGGCTATGACGAGGGTTAACTTTCTACCATCTGGAAGATCAATAGTGATATTGTTCTTGACTCGCCGCAGTTTTAATAAAAATGAATTTTTTCAGAAAACAGTAGTGGGAGTATAGTAGAACTGGAAGTGATTCCAGAACCGCAAACGATTACTGAAAATTTGATATGAACATAAAGATTCAATCTGGCTTGACATTCCATTGGCCACTCCGCAGATATGGTGGGTAACCTCAGGCACCCGAGAGGTACTACGGTAGCCTCAGAGACGGTGGCAGGGAGGTTCTTGTTTACCCAGACTTGCCATTACTGTTGTTCCAGATTGTGAGACCCGGCAGGAGGATGAGTATAGCGTCGTTCTAGAATAGCTTTAGAAGTGCACGTGTATATTATTCTGCCAGAGGGTTGTCGTAGTCAGTGGGAGCAGCGGAAGCATAATGGACAAGTAGCTTGTGTCTATTTAGAGACTAAAGCAGATATAGCGGAGATAGATCATCTGTTTCTGATGTGACAGTCATAGGTTTGACTTCATCAGAATAGGGGATGGATCTGTTAAGAAGGTAGTAGGGTGTGATGTCCTGGTATTTGGATGACATACACAGAGTAGGAAGTGAAATTCCTATACTACGATCGGTTATACTTGGGTTGTCACACAGTGGTTTCTCCACATAGGACTTGGATATTATATCAGACATTCTGGTTACTAGATCTATGGTTTTAGATCTAGATTTGGGTAGTTTCCCAATCTGGGTACTTAGACAGCATTCTAAAGGTGTTTTAGAATGGACGACTCCTGGCACGGTAGTGTACCTGCAGGTGATGGAGTCACCCTCTCTAAAGGTTTCTTACAGACTAAAGGGGAGAGGGATGCGCATGATTGGCAGATCACTTTCTTAGGCAATTGAGTCAATCATGAGATGTCAAGTACAACACCAGATGTTGTTTTTGCAGGAGATGCAATATGTTGATATTGATCCAATCCTGGAGAAACGACCGGGAGAAGTTTTAGAACACAAGTGGATGTTCTAGGGATATGATAACAACAAACTCTTTCGGGGACGGTTATCATTCCAGGCTTCCAAGGTGACTTGGATGACAGAGTGACTGTCAGAGTTATATTTTTCCCTTTGACGAGGGACAGTATTTTGGACAGGTGGTCCAAGAGGATACTGAGGGAGGCATGGCGCATGATACTGATTAAGTTCAGTAGACGATACAGTCTAAGAAGTTTGGATTTGGAGTTCATTTATGAGCTAGGTCCCATCAGATATCCAGACATATTCTAAGACAGGTATTGCTCATTTCGGGAGATGGCTTTCTCCATGAACTTGAGATAAAGAGAGACATCGAAAGAAACATCAGGGAGGATCCACTCATTGAGGCTATTCCTCGAACACAATAGTTTCACAAACGGGCTTTGTGAGACTGATTAGTAGAGAAGTTGGGTTTTCGGAATCACACGGGCTGTGAGTATGCGACATCGCAATAATTAGCCTTGAGTGCAAGTGGGAGATTATTGGATATAGTGCCCTCAAAGTCAATTATTGGATCACAGGCACGTGATTGAAATGATTGTGGGAGGACCTATACCGGTAGGACAGTCTTACTCAAGATGATAGTATGCTATCTGGTTTATCTTTATCATCGTATACTGCTTTAGGTGACCTTAGAGGTCACTATTACGCATTGATAGAGCCCTTAAGATTCTTGCTTGATGACCAGCAATATGATGGCGATCATATACGTGGGAGCTGGGGTCTATAAGCACATCCTTAAAAGGTCCCTAGTCATGGGAGTTTCGAGACTGGGCATCGATACTCCATTAGTAGACTAGTGTATACAGTCGAGACCCCGACGAGGGGCGGTGGCCGGTCTCATAAGCCATTGGTGTCAGTTGGTTCACCTAAGATGTATACAGGTGCTCATTGGGTTATGAGTACACCGGACAGGACTCGCCGGGAACATGCTAGTTGGTATTATACCTGACGTCAGATAGCAGTTCCCCGGTGACATGTGTACAGGTTAGTTCATCGACCTGAGATCGTCATTTGTCTCATGTGAGTTCCCACTGTACTTTGATTACTACCCTACCACGGCTCAAAGGATTCGTGCAAACAGGTTTTAGTTGGGTACAGTCCCGAGCCACATGGAGGCAGTGAGCGGATCTGCAGGGGTTCGTCTCTCCCGGTATTTGGGGTGAGATCGCGCTGTGTCTAGGAGAGCCATTATACAAAG
The DNA here is from genome assembly GCA_030015575.1 of Agapanthus africanus. Classification (NCBI taxonomy): domain Eukaryota; kingdom Viridiplantae; phylum Streptophyta; class Magnoliopsida; order Asparagales; family Amaryllidaceae; genus Agapanthus; species Agapanthus africanus. The sequence continues at coordinate 314,444,061 of CM057350.1, read as the reverse complement.
CCCTCGGCCGAGGCAAGAGATTTACTGGTGGGTATTCCGGTAGTATCTCAGGGTGTTCTGGGCTACACTCCGACACGACTTGTACCGCTTTTAGGGGTCTGACTTTTACTAACCCCCTAGGCCTGCTATGCAATGCTCATAGATGAACGGACCGGACTGTACGGATATTGTCACCGACAGGCTCAGTAGGGTGTTAGGATGAGTTCACTCATCGACGTCGCTTTTGGTCAATACCTGGTAGCCCGTTATGTACAGCTAGTACCACTGACGTGCTAGTGGTTAAATCCATAGCCAAAGTATTGACGAGTCTTTAGAGTCCCCCACAGACAGTTTCTCAAGTTTCGGGCGAAATGTTGTAGAGGCCGTATGATATATGGCAGGGTTCGATCTTATACGTGCGGTATTGCACGGATCATGATCGGACGGATCATACTAGTGGGCTTTGGTTTAAGTCGGATCCTAGTATTAGATTTGTTAGATTACTTTAGTCTCATCGCATTCGCATTCTGTCGGGATGCGGATGCAGGTATGTATATACAGGTGAGGGGTATCTTTGTGATCCGTCACGAGTTTACTTTAGATGTTGCCGGATCTTTTTGTCGTGGCAAACATTTGGATTAATGTTTTCTTAAAGAAATAATGAGCTAGATTTTCATCATGCATTACATTAAATGTGACATGGACATTTAGATGACTCATGGTCTCTTTTTTAGCAAATATGTCATATTAAGGAATTGTTTAATGTGTTGAAATGAGATGGAGAGAGAGAGGGGCTGCCATGGTTAATATTATTGGTCTTGTATTTTCATAATCTCACACTCTCACTCTCATTCCAACAAAAGAAAAGAAAAGAAAAATAAAAGCTCTTCTTCTTCTTTTTCTTCCTCTAGCTTATTGCTTCCATCAATGGCAACACTTTAACTTCCATCCAAAGCCATGGATGCAAGAGCCAAAGTGATCACAACATTCTCTACTTCAACCTTGGGCACGTCGGCTAGCACACTTCGTGTCCGAGTTGCTTCGGATGAAGCGGGAGCCCGTAAAAAGACTTCTCGATGTGGTGCCCTTTCCGACGAGGAGATGAAGACTGGAGTTGCCGCGGGGAGCTTGGGATGGTGGCCAAAGACCGAAGGACACGGATCGATCGGTATAGCATTCTATCCCATTTCTAGTTAGCTATCATTAGGTTAATGGTTACGATCCGGGTTTTAAGCATACGATAGCGGCGGTTTTCTAGTTGTGAAAAATTTTCGTTTCCGCATTTTGGCCTCGGAATGACGGACGGGGCGCTACCGTATTCTTACATATACTAGTGGGGACAGTGTAGTCGCTAAGTATATCCTTCAAATGTTCCTAGTCGTAGGTGTATCGAGACAGGGCACCGATATACCAGAGTAGACTAGCGTATAGCTTCTCGACCCATGTAGATGGGAAATGGAAGTTCCCATATCCATTGGTGTTTGACATCAGAGATAGTATACGGGTGCTCAGTGGAGACTGGGTACACTGGACGGACTCGCCGAGAACTCCCAGATAGTATTAGACCTAACGTCAGATGGCAGTTCTCTGGTGACACTGGTACAGGTTAGTCTGTAGACCCGAGATCGTCATAGAGTCTTGTGTGATTCCCACTGTGCTTTGATTTCCACCTTACCACATTCAAGAGAATGTGAAAAACGGTGGCTTTTGGGTACAGTCTCGAGTCACATGAGGCAATGTGCGATAGGAGGGGTTTCGTCTCTCCCGGTATTGGGAGTTGATGTTGCGCTGTGCTCGATTGGCTATAACAGGAAGTCCTTGGCCAAGGCTGCTTCAGAGATATACTGGTAAGTGTTATTAGTAGTTTCTCGATCCGTTATGAGCCTCATATCGACATGACTTATCGAGTTACTGGGGTCTGACGTTTACCACCCCTAGACGAGATATGCGACATATCAGACGAAGAGACCGGACTGTACGGTAGTGTTACTGATTGGATTCGCAGGAGTGTGAGCGGGCTTGCTTGTTGATCTTCTAATCGCTCAATACCCGGGTGGCCGTTACGTTTGGCAGACCACTTGCGGCTTGTGGGTGTTTGATATGATCATCACCTACTGCCGGCGTACTGATGAGTCTTTAGAGTCCTACACAGGGGTTTCCTGGCTCAAGCGAAACGGAGTAGGAGCACATATGTAATATGTGCGGGACCGAGATTGATACGCTATGAGATACCGTATTCTATTCTCGCGATTTATGACATTGGTCGGTTATATGCGATATAGCCGGATTATCAGATCAAGTGTTGATTCGATAAGTTGTTACTTTTGATATTAGTCGGTTATATATGATATCGCCAGATTATTAAATCAAGAGTTTATTTAATAATTTAATGTATAATTATATATTTAATATATTATATTACATTAACTAATATTAAGCTCACTTATGATTTCTTTTTCTCATTTTGTGCACATTGAATATATGTGATATATTTGTGTGTACATGTTATGTGTCATGCTTGATGATACATGCAACAAAGGTGTGTATATGACTTACACCATGCTTGGTTTAATTGCTAGGGTTTTATTTATTTTGCTAATTACAAAAGCTGGCATTTTGTCATGGATGAAAGCTTGTAGAAGCTTGTTGTCTTCATTGACCAAGTCCACTCTTTTGTTTTGGCTAAAATATTTGTTAACCCAACCAATTAAACCTAGCCATGGTTAACTCTCTACAAAGGTTAATATATGATATTAACTCACTATGGTTGCTATTCTCACTTGAATAATTATTCATGAGAGATATTTCTTCATCATCTTCTTCTTCCTCAAAGCTTACTAGCTTCAATGGAGATGTGAGCAAATGAGTGAGAAAATCAAATCTAAAGTGAGCCCACTTCCTACTTCATCATCCTCTACTACTTACCATTTAGTATAGGGTATTTGCTTCACTAATTCCATGATTAGTGAAGAGATAGCTTGGGTTAGTGTCTCCTCGACGTAGATCATCTTCGGCCTCGAAGTCTTCGAAGCAAGCATGTTCGTTTCTTCAAGGGAGCCTCTTTAGAGCCTCTCTACACGGAACTATTGAAGTGAAGGACCGGTCTACAAAGGTTGTATTCCTTGCTCACTTTTCATATGCGACGTTGTTTGCATTACTTTCTGTCGATTTCTAGTTAACGATTCTTTGTTAGGGTTAGCTAAAACGACAAATTTTTGAATTTGGAATGGACGATACCTCCCGAAATCTTGCTGCCGTCTTAGGTAACCCTGCAGTGGTATCAGAGCCATGCTAGAAATTTATATGGATTTTGTTAAGATTACGAAACCGAAACAACTCCGAAACTTGCAACGCGAAACTCAAGTTTCTGTCGATTTTAAAAAGCTTTTAGAAATTTTTTTAAAAAAGTGCAGAATGTTGTATGAGATACACCATGAACACACAAGAAATTTCACCCTACCTCCTCGGAAAACGGCCGGCGACATGCCCAGGGATTCCGGCGACCTTGGTTGAATAGTGAGGGAATGGGTTAAATTTTTGGGTGTGTTCCAGGTAATTGGGTTTGGTGTTTCAGGTGTTGTTTGTTTTTGCTAATTTTGCATGTGATGTAATTTTATATTATAAACAATTCGGAGTGTTTCGTATTCATAGTTTTAACATTGTTTCGGGTTATTCGCATGTTGTCTAGACGAAGTTAAAAAGTTTGATCGAATGTCAAAAACCCATTTTCCCAAGTTTAACGTATTCGGAAAAACATGCAAGTGATCCTATGAACTCTCTAGAAGAATGGAACCCTAACTCGACTTTTTTGGATCGCGGAACCGTGGTCAAACCCTATGGTTTGCCGTAGTTCCGTGGCGACATGAGTGAGGCTTGGGTTTTCCCTTCTACGGCTGGTGCATAGGTACTGTGGCATATTCTGGGTATTATTAGAACTGTGCTCAAGTGTTGAGCTGTCGGGAAATTGTTGGACTTTGATAAATCGATTGAAAAGTTTAACGTCGTCTGGATATTATTTGATGGGATACAATATTTTGAATCCATAAGTAGTTATGAGATAACTAATTTGAATGTTATAAATCTAGCAGTTTAGTCTCATTTGATCGGTTGCCACGGAATTTTGATGTAATCAAAAGTCCGTCGCAATCACGTAGCGTACACGGATACTCGCCGAGTAAACTTAATAGATAGCCACACCCCATAGCCCCGACCAAGTGACTGTAGGAGAACCCTGTCGCCAAAAGCATCCGTTCGGGTGCTCGCGGCAGCGGTGTTCCGCCTTAGAGCCCTTCGTCGACGGTATCGGGGGTGCGGCCGTCTACTAAAGTTTCCGATGAGCATTCGATCAGGATGTCGGGAATCTTGTTGAATTGCCCGACTAGATATTGAAAAGTGTTTTTAAGACCGAGACTAAAATGCGGGGTTTATAATTGTTAGGCATGCGATATCTAAGAAATTCATTTGGTTAGGCATGTGATGTCTAAGGTGATTGCGAATTCCAACTGTTGTAGTTTTTCACTTTCTTTTCTACGATCGTAAGTGTAATATGTGGTGTATCGCTGGTTTCGGTGCTATGTCAACAACAACTGGGATACGCATATTTACTTACGTTGATGACATGTGATGTTATGTGTTGCTGTGATATGTTATATTGGATCGTCGTGTTTGAATAGCCGGTGGTTTTATGTGAGATGAGAGTTTTTCATTTTCATTCATGTAAAATTCATGGTATGTAATATTCTTTTATTGGGGAACTTCCGGGTTGAGGATGATGTCACCATTGTATATTATTTACTTTTCCACATTAGGATAGAACCAAGGCGGGGAGCACAAGTAACCGAGTTCTAGGGTCTAATGGGAGACCATATCGAGGAGTCGAGACCGGGTTTCCTAACTCTAGAATTGGTAGGGTTGCTTGCCGCTCTCGTAGGGGTCTAGGGGTGTGGGATTGGCTATTCATCGCGACCGTGGAATCCATGTTTTATACAGGCTTAAAATAAAACCCGGAAATCCTACTATATCCAATATTTCATATGTTGTTTTCTGCTGCGATAGCTGTGATGTGATCATTTGATATATTGATTAGATGAATACAGGATATAGTATATCTGATATATTATATAGATGTTGCTTATGTTTTACACCCGTGCTAGCACTGCCCCGCTCTGCCGTTAGTTACCTATCCTAACAGTGCACGAGGGGACATCGAGAAAAATGCGGATGGTATAAGCGTACGTTGTATTTATCTGTGATGTTTAGGTAACTTAAAATGATGGGACTTCATTAATGAGATTAATGAAATAAAAGAAACCTAAAGATGTTGTAGAAACTTGTCTCGAAAACTGGTAGCTCTAGTTTTTGCTTTGAATAGTAGTATTCCTTGTAGAATATCCAGCACCTTATTCGATAAGGAAAAAACCGAGATCCCTTCACCGGGAGTGACCTCTTTAGCGAAACTAGCAGATGCTACAACACTCGGTTTGTCTTTTAATTGCTTTTATAGTTTTAGCTTTGCATAGTGGTATTTGTGAAATATCCTGCACCTTATTCGATAAGGAAAGAGTCGAGATCCCTTTACCGGGAGTGACCTCTTTAGCGAAACTAGTAAAAGCCTCAAAAGCACTCCTTTTTCAAAATCACTCGATTCTACAATGATATCAAGTTCATTACGCAAAAGGTTTTCTTAAAACCTGTCGTAGCCCTCCGTCATTTCTGATAAGTAATGGTTAGTATTCGTGCTGCGTTTGTTGACCTTGTCAAGGCGTAGTGTGCGGTAGCTGATTATTGCTTATCTGCATAAGTATATGATGCGATTGGATTAGGGTAGTCGTGCGACCTTGTTGACCTTGTCAAGGGTCATGCGGGTGGGTTTAATTCAATCAGGAAATGACGGGTTGAACTTGACTTGCGGTCTATGGTTTGTAGACCTTGTCAAGGTCATAGATCGCTCGGGGCAAAATATTATCGGGAATTTCAAGTGTTGAAATTTGCAATGAGATTATATGTAGGGTTCCTAGGCATCCTAATGAGGTCTCACAAGGCATCAACCATGCCAATTTCAAATTTAAACGGTGCCGAGAAACCCTAGAACGGATCGTTGGCTAGATTTCTAGGCGAAAAAGCAAACTAGTTAACACTTAACTACAAGAATACGGAAATACAACCTTTGTAGATCCGGTGCTCCACCTCCATAGCTCCGCAACGAAGTCCCCTCGCTGTCCAAATGAATTCCCGGGCTCTAGCGTCGGCTTCGTCGGAGAAATGGCGAGCTAGGTCGTCGATGTCCATGCCGAAGATGATCTACGTCGAGGCATCGCTAGATCAAGCTCCACCTTCACCAAGCCATGAAAACTTGTGAAGGAAACACCCTATACTACTTGGCAAGAGGTAGAGGATGAAGAAATAGGAAGTGGGTAGACTTTAGAATTGGATTTCTCACTCATTTTCATCAATCACCATTGATGAAGTAAGCTTCTTCATGGAAGAAGAAGATGAAGAAGATGAATATTGTTATGATAAGTTCTTTTCAAAATAGAAAATAAAAGGAATGCTTATCATAATCTAACCATGGTGAAGTGTAGAGAATCAACTAGGGTTGAGTAGAGTGGTTAGGGTTAAGCATGAGACAAAATGGTGACTAAGTCAAAGCTTCATGAAGCTTCAACATGCAAGTCCAAAATTAGCCACCATTTCATTTCTTTATGCTTAATATTTTTCCAAAATAAATAAATGAATAAATAATGGATAAAACAAAACGCTAATATCCAACTTAACCATGGTTTAATTCTTTACACTTAACCAAAAAGAATGTATCATCAAACATGATACAATCATGTGTACAAAAGTATATCACATATACAATGTGCACAAACCAAGTGAGAAAATCCGTTTAAAGTGAACCAATACTAGTTAGTGAAAAGTAATATATCAAATATATAATTATGCATTAAATCATTAAATCAACACTTGATTCAATGATTCGGTCATGTCGCACACAACCGACTAGTATTCAATGTATCGGCTTATCGAATCAATACTTGATTCGATAACTAGGTTATATCGCATACAACCATTCGATACATTCATCGCGAGAATAGAATACGGTATCACATACACGCATTATTCTCGGTCCCGCACATATCTCATATGCGCTCCTATTTCGTTTCGCTTGAGCCAGGAAACCTCTGTGTAGGACTCTAAAGACTCGTCAATACGCCGGCAGCAGATGATGATCATATCAAACATCCACAAGCCGCAAGCGGTCTGCTAAACGTAACGGCCACCCGGGTATTGAGCGATCAGAAGATTGACGAGCAAGCCCGCTCACACTCCAGTGAATCCAACCAGTAACACTACCGTACAGTCCGGTCTGATCGTCTGACATGTCGCATATCTCGCCTAGGGGTGGTAAACATCAGACCCCAATAGCTCGATAATTCGTGTCGATATGAGGTCTATAACAATTCGAGAAACTACTGGTAACACTTACCAGTATATCTCAGTAACCCTGGCCAGGGATTTCCTGTTATAGCCAATCGAACACAGCGCAACATCAACTCCCTATACCGGGAGAGACGAATCCCCTCCTATCTCTCATTGCCTCCATGTGACTCGGGATTGTATCCAAAAACCACCGTTTTGCACGCCCTCTTGGACGTGGTAAGATGGAAATCAAAGCACAGTGGGAATCACACAAGACTCTATGACGATCTCGGGTCAACAGACTACTCTGTACCAGTGTCACCAGAGAACTGCCATCTAACGTAAGGTATAATACCATCTGGGTGTTCTCGGCGAGTCCGTCCACTGTACCCAGTCTCCACTGAGCACCCGTATATCATCTCTGATGTCAAACACCAATGGATATGGGATCATCCATCGCCCATCTGTATGGGTCGAGAAGGTATACGCTAGTCTACTCTGGTATATCGATGCCCCGTCTCGATACACCCTCGACTAGGGACTTTGAAGGATGTACTTATGGACTACCATGTCCCCACTAGTATGATCCGCATCATAATCCAGGTAGTCAAGTACAGATCCTAAGGGCTTTACCAACATGTAACAGGGAGATAATCAGTGTACACGTTAAGGTAAAGATCAACCAGATAGCATACTATCATGTCGAGCAAGAAAGTCCTCCTTATATATGTCCCAGCATCCACTACAATATACATCCTATGTATAGTAATGGCCTCTAGGGCATACATATAACTAACAATCTCCCACTTGCACTAGGGCCATCTGATAGCAGTGGTTGCAGTATCTCATACTCAACCATCCCATAAAAGTCTCTTTCTGGGAACAGGCCTTTGTGAGTGGATCCGCTGTGTTGTCCTCTGAGTCTACTCTCCTAACTTCGATCCCTTGTGTTGTCCTCTGAGTCTACTCTCCTAACTTCGATCCCTTAGAGATCAACCATCTCCATGATCAAGTGATACTACCTTGGAATATGTCTGGATCACTGATGGGACCTGCGTTCCTTGGCATAAGCCACGACTCCATTGTCACACAATGGGAGGAACATAGTTCATCTCATGAACTAATATACACCCAAACAGCCTCTTTGGTAGCATCTTAAGTAGCGATGTATCCTGCCTTTATCGTCTAGTATGTCACGGTATTTAGCTTGGAACTCTTCCAACATACCGTCCCTCCACTGAGGGTAAAGACAATGCCTGTGACTGATATTCAGTCGTCTTTATCACCCCTGGAACACTTCCAGTGATTCTCCCCAGGATCGGTTGATACCATCTCACTACAACTAGTGAGAATCCTAACATCCATTTAGATCTATCTCATAGATCCAAAAACCCAGGATTTAGGAGGTATCACTTTGATCCTATGTGGAGAATCATTGTGATAAGCGGAGATTGATCGAGCGTAGCATAGGAAACTCTTTTCCTATCAAGAGTATGTCATCCACGTACTCTACGAGGATCATCACCATACTCCCTACTACCTTTTTATATATACAAGGTTCATTTACCATTTTGATGATGTCAACTTCTTTGACTAATCCATCAAAACAGATGTTCCAACTCCGCGATGCCTGCTTTATCCTATAAAGCATCTTGCACACGTTTCCGCTGCTCCCACTGTCTACGAAGCCCTCTGGCTGTGTACTTATAGACGCACTCATCTAAAACATCATTTAGAAAAGCAGTCATGACACCCAACCGCCAGATATCGTAGTCATGGTATGTAGCCGTGGCAAGTAGTATCTGGATGGACTTAAGCATAGTCACTTGAAAAGGTTTCATCATTATCCACGCCTGGTCGATGACGAAAAGCTTTAACAAGTTTAGCTTAGAAAGTCTCAACTTTTCCATCTACACCAAGTAATCTTCTCAAGATATACTTGCTCCTGATGGGGATTTAACCCTTCAGATATAGCAACCAAAGTCCATACTTTGTTGGTGTATAAGGATTCCATCTCAGATGACTAAGCATCCAGCCATTCTTACAGAGTCCCACTCCTGATGGCCAGTTCGAAACTAGTTGGGTCATCATCTCATGATGCAATCCTCGCTCCCACTGTCATAGAGAAACCGAAGTATCTCTCAGGTGGGTGAGGAACCCTACTAGATCGGCGGAGAGGCTGAGGTTCGTTAGAATCTACTAAATCCTTTGGTTCTTTCAAATCATCAGCTGTAGTTTGTATAGCTGGAACATTTCCAGTTCTACATAACTGACCTTGCCTCGAGCTTGTCCGGATTTTGCTTTTCAGACATAGGCCGGACAACTCCAAATCTTAACTAACTTAAGAAATGGGCTCTTCCCTTTCCATATCACATATGAAGTGGTAGGCAACTGATTTGATTTGAACCCTATTTAATAGGTATGCAACTTCTCAAGTGCATAACTCCCAAAAAGGAAATAGGTAACTCAGTAGTACTCATCATAGAGCACACCTTATCATATAGGGTGTGATCGTTCCGCCCCGATATACCATCGTGCTATGGTGTATACGGAGGAGTAATGCTGAGAGAGAATCTCATTCTCCTTTAGAATAATCCAGGATTTCCGTGCTCAAGTGTTCTCCTCCTTGATCTCATCATAGGACATAATACTTATACCCGTATTTGGTTCTCTACTTCTAACTTATATTCTGTGAATATCTCAAAAGGTTCGGACTTGTGTTCCAAGGTCTGAATCTCGAAAGATCATCAGAGAATGTAATGAAGTACAAAGAACCGGTCTTGGCATGTGTAGACAGGGGACCTTACATAAATCATCATGTATCAGTCCCAAGAGTTCACTAACTCTTTCTTTGTTTCCAATAAACAGAGCTATGGTCATCTTATCTTTGTGACATGACTGGCGAGTTTCACAAGATGTAAATTCAAACTGATTTAAATATGCATCTAAATGTAACCCAGCCAGTCGGGTCGCATTGATATGACCTAGTCTACAATACCTCAAGAAGGATCCGTTCATTTCTGAACTCTTCCTCTTGTGTGTGTTCCATATACTAAGAACTGCAGTTTGATTTAGAACATTAATGCTTTTAGATAACGTGCCTGAACCGATCAACTTTTGATATAGGAAATGTTCAAAACATTATCCAACAATACAAAATTTTATCATTTCTTTACTAATAAAGAGATAGATACGATTTTGTATATCAGGTTCGGTATCTAATAACATTCGTTCAGAATCAATGTATTCGTAATACAGGGTGACAGTGACCAACAGACCTGGCTGCAACTCTTGCCCCGTTTTCTGCCTCATGAAACTTATCACCCGTTCTCAGTTCTCTACCTTTCTGTAGCCCTATGTAACATATTACATATCTGGGATCCTGATCTGGTATCACATACCCAGGACGTAGAGGATACAGAGAAACAGTTCTTTGTAATGAACACACCCGAAGATGATGCATCAGCATGCACTCTCTTCGTTTGGGCGGCACGGGAAATCTGGTAATCCCCAATTTCCTGCTCTGTCTTATAACAATTATAAGTTGGAGCGGGACCAACGTTCCCCAGCTCAGTATAACAAGCGTGTTCGGTCAATATTCCGTATTATTATCTTGATTAAGGCGTGATATGGTCGCTACCTGGAGAGAGAGAGAAGAAAACACTCAGCGTGCGCTCTTGCAAGAATAGATTGGTTATAATTTTATCTAATCAGGATGGCTCCCACTGCTTTTTATCAAATCTTCCTTCAAACCCCAAAAGGAAAGACTAGCCGGGATTAATTACACACTATAAGTTCGCCAATCTTTCAGCCAGGCCAGTGTCGGTACTTTGAGGGAGGTCCCCCGTGCTTTCGCACGAACCTAATTAATGTAAACCTCGTTTTCCCAGAGGCGTAACCTCGTTAACACCTTTCTAGACACCTACTTGATCGGCTAATTGTAATGTGTAAAACTCTCCCAGGAGTAACTCTTACTCGCAGTGGGTATCGGGATCCAACTATCTCATAGAAGGTATGCAATCTCATTGCAAATTTCAACACTTGAAATTCCCGATAATATTTTTCCCCTAACGTGCTATGACCTTGACGAAAGCCAACAAACCATAGCCCGCTAGTCAAGTTCAACCCGTACATTTCTTGATCGAATTAAACCCACCCGCACGACCCTTGACGAAAGCCAACAAAGCCGCACGACTACCCTAATCCAATCGCATCGTATGCAGCAGATAAGCAGCATATAGCTACCGCACACTGCACCTTGACGAAAGCCAACAAATGCAGCACGAATACTATATACAACTTATCTGAAATGACGGAGGGCTACGACAGGTTTTTCTGAAAACCTATTGCGTAATGAACTTGATATCGTTGTAGAATCAAATGATTTTAAAATGGAGTGCTTTTGAGGCTTTTCTAGTTTTGCTAAAGGAGTCACTCCCGGTGAAGGGATCGTTGGTCCTTTCCTCGTCGAATGAGGTGCGGGATATATCATATATATCACTGTGCAAAGCAAAAACTCTTAAAAGCAATCAAAAGACAAACCGAGTGTGTAGCATCTGCCAGTTATTGCTAAAGGAGTCACTCCCGGTGAAGGGATCTCGGTCCTTTCCTTATCGAATAAGGTGCAGGATATATCACATATACCGCTGTGCAAAGCAAGAACTGTAGCTACCTGTTTTATTTTGAAATTCGATTCTACAACATCTTAGGTTTCTTTTATTTCATTAGTCACATTAATGAAGTCCCATCATTTAAGTACCTAAACATCACAGATAAATACGACGTACACTTATGCCATCCGCATTCGCCTCGATGTCCCCTCATGCACCGTTAGGTTAGGTAACTAATGGCAGAGCGGGGCAGGGCTAGCGCGGGTGTAAAACATAAGTAACGTCTATATAATATATCATATATACTATATACAGTATCTATCACAGAACATATCACATGATCACATCACAGATATCGCAGCAGAAGAAACATATGAAATATTGGATATACTAGGACGTCCGTGTTTTCAATACGAGCCAGTATAAAACACGGATTCCACGGTCGTGATGAATAGCCAAACCCATACCCCTAGACCCCTACGAGAGCGGCAAGCAACCCTACCAATTCTAGAGTTAGGAGACCCGGACTCGACTCCTCGAGTTGGTCTCCCACTGGACTCCAGAACCCGGTTACTTGTGCTCCCCTCCTTGGGTCTATCCTAGTGCGGAAAAGTAAATAATATACAAACGGTGACATCTTCCGCAACCTGGAAGTGCCCCAATAAAAGAATATTACATACAAGTTTTTACATGAATGAAAATGAAAAACACTCATCTCACATAAAAACCCCCGGCTATTCAAACATGACGATCCAATATAACATATCCAGCAACACATAACATCACATGTCATCAACGTAAGTAAATATGTCCATCCCAATTGTCGTTGACATATAGCAACGAAACCGGCGATATAACATATTACACTTACGGTCACAGAAAAGAAAGTGTAAACTACAACAGTTGGAATCCGCAACCTCCTCAGACATCGCATGCCTGACCAAATGAATTACTTAGACATCGCATGCCTAATAATTATAAACCCCGCATTTTAGTCTCAAAATCGAAAACACTTTTCAATATCAAGTCGGGCAATTCAACAAGATTCCCGACAACCTGATCGCATGCTCGTCGCAAACTTCAGTAGGCGGCTGCACCCCCGATACCGTCGACGAAGTGCACCAAGGCGGAACACCGCTACCGCGAGCACCCGGACGGATGCTTTCGGCGACGGGGTTCTCCTACAGTCACTTGGTCGGGGCTATGGAGTGAGGCTGTCTATTAAGTTTACCCGGCGAGTATCCGCATACACTACGTGATTGCGACGGACTTTTGATCATATCAAAATTCCGTGGCAACCGATCAAGTGAGACTAAACTGCTATGTTTATAACATTCATTCAGTTATCTCATAACTTCTTGTGAATTCCAATTATTGTATCCCATTCCGGATAAATAGAAAATGTCAAACTTTCCGATCGAACAATCGAACACCCAAGTTTTCCCGATACAGATCAACACATGAAATAAATCTAACAACATTCAGTTCGTGCCTCAGTACCAACGGTCCAGCCGTAGAAGGGTCAAGCCAACGCCTCACATGTGGCACGCCGTACTGCCCCAAACCCGAAGATTCAAAGGGCAGTTCAAGACGGTCACATAATCGAGTTAAGGTTTGTTGTCTTCTAGAGGGTCCATCGCGTTACTTGCACTACTTAGAACGTCGTTAAACCACGGAAAAATCCAACACTTGGAAATTTCCCGACAGGGGAAAAATTGGGTATTTATATCCGGTCGAACTTTTTAACATATTCTAAAATTTATCCGGAAAGCCACATAGACAAAATCTGATAATCCGATCGAACATTCGAATCCCCAAAACAACCTCAGAAAATTCAACTCTTGAATAAATATTAAAAATTCCCAGAAAATCCAACTCCAGAAAATAGGAATTACTGTGCAAACAAAAGAAGCTGACGTCATCAATCGGCCGCGGAACCGCCGCAGAAGCTAGGCTTCTGCAGCGGTTCCGCCGCAGTTTGGACTGTTCATGAGAAAATTTTTGCGCATTAATTCTTATATTTCCCTGCTGAATTTTTTAGCAATTTTTAATTTGGAAAAATCCCAGTTTTTGAAAAAAGGACAGAGAGCTATTTTGGGTTCTAAATTTCGGTTCGATCGGACTTCAAATTGCGTCTAGACTTCGCCTAAGGCTCTAGCTAGGCTCTGATACCACTGTAGGGTTCCTAGGCATCCTAATGAGGTCTCACAAGGCATCAACCATGCCAATTTCAAATTTAAACGGTGCCGAGAAACCCTAGAACGGATCGTTGGCTAGATTTCTAGGCGAAAAAGCAAACTAGTTAACACTTAAGTACAAGAATACGGAAATACAACCTTTGTAGATCCGGTGCTCCACCTCCATAGCTCCGCAACGAAGTCCCCTCGCTGTCCAAATGAATTCCCGGGCTCTAGCGTCGGCTTCGTCGGAGAAATGGCGAGCTAGGTCGTCGATGTCCATGCCGAAGATGATCTACGTCGAGGCATCGGTAGATCAAGCTCCACCTTCACCAAGCCATGAAAACTTGTGAAGGAAACACCCTATACTACTTGGCAAGAGGTAGAGGATGAAGAAATAGGAAGTGGGTAGACTTTAGAATTGGATTTCTCACTCATTTTCATCAATCACCATTGATGAAGTAAGCTTCTTCATGGAAGAAGAAGATGAAGAAGATGAATATTGTTATGATAAGTTCTTTTCAAAATAGAAAATAAAAGGAATGCTTATCATAATCTAACCATGGTGAAGTGTAGAGAATCAACTAGGGTTGAGTGGAGTGGTTAGGGTTAAGCATGAGACAAAGTGGTCACTAAGTCAAAGCTTCATGAAGCTTCAACATGCAAGTCCAAAATTAGCCACCATTTCATTTCTTTATGTTTAATATTTTTCCAAAATAAATAAATGAATAAATAATGGATAAAACAAAACCCTAATATCCAACTTAACCATGGTTTAATTCTTTACACTTAACCAAAAAGAATGTATCATCAAACATGATACAATCATGTGTACAAAAGTATATCACATATACAATGTGCACAAACCAAGTGAGAAAATCCGTTTAAAGTGAACCAATACTAGTTAGTGCAAAGTAATATATCAAATATATAATTATGCATTAAATCATTAAATCAACACTTGATTCAATGATTCGGTCATGTCGCACACAACCGACTAGTATTCAATGTATCGGCTTATCGAATCAATACTTGATTCGATAACTAGGTTATATCGCATACAACCATTCGATACATTCATCGCGAGAATAGAATACGGTATCACATATACGCATTATTCTCGGTCCCGCACATATCTCATATGCGCTCCTATTTCGTTTCGCTTGAGCCAGGAAACCTCTGTGTAGGACTCTAAAGACTCGTCAATACGCCGGCAGCAGATGATGATCATATCAAACATCCACAAGCCGCAAGCGGTCTGCTAAACGTAACGGCCACCCGGGTATTGAGCGATCAGAAGATTGACGAGCAAGCCCGCTCACACTCCAGTGAATCCAACCAGTAACACAACCGTACAGTCCGGTCTGATCGTCTGATATGTCGCATATCTCGCCTAGGGGTGGTAAACGTCAGACCCCAATAGCTCGATAAGTCGTGTCGATATGAGGTCTATAACAATTCGAGAAACTACTGGTAACACTTACCAGTATATCTCAGTAACCCTGGCCAGGGATTTCCTTTTATAGCCAATCGAACACAGCGCAACATCAACTCCCTATACCGGGAGAGACGAATCCCCTCCTATCGCTCATTGCCTCCATGTGACTCGGGACTGTACCCAAAAACCACCGTTTTGCACGCCCTCTTGGACGTGGTAAGATGGAAGTCAAAGCACAGTGGGAACCACACAAGACTCTATGACGATCTCGGGTCAACAGACTACTCTGTACCAGTGTCACCAGAGAACTGCCATCTGACGTAAGGTATAATACCATCTGGGAGTTCTCGGCGAGTCCGTCCAGTGTACCCAGTCTCCACTGAGCACCCGTATATCATCTCTGATGTCAAACACCAATGGATATGGGATCATCCATCGCCCAACTGTATGGGTCGAGAAGGTATACGCTAGTCTACTCTGGTATATCGATGCCCCGTCTCGATACACCCTCGACTAGGGACTTTGAAGGATGTACTTATGGACTACCATGTCCCCACTAGTATGATCCGCATCATAATCCAGATAGTCAAGTACAGATCCTAAGGGCTTTACCAACATGTAACAGGGAGACAATCAGTGTACACGTTAAGGTAAAGATCAACCAGATAGCATACTATCATGTCGAGCAAGAAAGTCCTCCCTATATATGTCCCAGCATCCACTACAATATACATCCTATGTATAGTAATGGCCTCTAGGGCATACATATAACTAACATTATATACCTTCTATGAGATAGTTGGATCCCGATACCCACGGCGAGTAAGAGTTACTCCTGCGAGAGTTTTACATATTACAATTAGCCGATCAAGTAGGTGTCTAGAAAGGTGTCAACGGGGTTATGCCTCTGGGAAAATGAGGTTTATTTTAATTAGGTCCGTGCGAAAGCACGGGGAACCTCCCTCAAAGTACCGGCACTGGCCTGGCTAAAAGATTGGTGAACTTGTAGGGTGTAATTAATCCCGGCTAGTCTTTCCTTTTAGGGTTTGAAGGAAGATTTGACTAAAACAGTGGGAGCCATCGTGATTAGATAAATTAATAACCAATCTAATCTTGCAAGAGCATACGTGAGTGTTTTCTTCTCTCTCTCTCCGAGTAGCGACCATGTCATGCCTTAATCAAGATAATAATACGGATGTATTGACCGAACCCGCTTGTTATACTGAGCTGGGGAACGTTGGTCCCGCTCCAACTTATAATTGTTATAAGACCGAGCAGGAAATAGGGGATTACCAGAATTCCCGTGCCGCCCAAACGAAGAATGTGCATGATGATGCATCTTCTTCGGTTTTGTTTATTATTACAGAGAACTGTTTCTCAGTATCCTTTATGTCCTGGGTATGAGATACCGGATCAGGATCCCACATATGTAATATGTTACACGTGCTACAGACAGGTAGAGAACTGAGAATGGGTGATAAGCTTTAAGAGTTGGAAACGGTGCAAGTGTTGCTGCCAAGTCTGTTGGCAGTTATAACCTTGTATTACCAAATACATTGATTCTGAACGAATGTTATTAGATACCGAAGCTGATATACAACATCATATCAGTCTCTTTATTTAGTAAAGAAGGATATAATTTTGTATTGTTGGATAATGTTTTGAACATTTCCTATATCAAGAGTTGATCGGTTCAGGCACGTTATCTAAAAGCATATACGTTCTAAATCAAACTACAGTTCTTAACGTACAAAACACACACAAGAGGAACAATTCAGAAATGAACAAATCCATCTTAAGGCATTATAGACTAGGTCATATCAATACCACCCGACTAGCTAAGTTACATAAAGATGCATATTTAAAACAGTTTGAATTTACATCTTATGAAACTTACCAGTCATGTCTCAAAGATAAAACGCCCATAGCTCCATTTATTGGAAACAGAGAAAGAGTTAGTGAACTCTTAGGATTGATACATGCTGATGTATGAAGGTCCCCTGTCTACACATGTCAGGATTGGTTCTTTGTACTTCATTACATTCACTGATGATCTCTCAAGATTCGAACATATGTTCCTGTTGAAACACAAGTCCGAACCTTTCGAGATATTCAAAGAATATAAGTTAGAAGTAGAGAACCAAAATGGGTATAAGTATTATGTCCTATGATTTGACCAGGGAGGAGAATACTTGAGCACGGAATTCCTAGACTATTCTCTCAGGAGAATGAGATTCTCTCTCAGCATTACTCCTCTGTATTCACCACAGCATGTTGGTATATCGGGGCGGAGCAATCGCACCCTATGCGATATGGTGTGCTTTATGATGAGTACTACTGAGTTACCTATTTCCTTTTGGTGTTATGCACTTGAGAAGCCGCATACCTATTGAATAGGGTTCCAATCAAATCAGGTGCTTACCACTCCATATGTAATATGGTATGGGAAGAGCACATCTCTTAAGGATGTTAAGATTTGGGGTTGTCCGGCCAATGTCTAAAAGCAAAATCCGGACAAGCTCGAGGCAATGTCAGTTCTGTGGAAGTTTGTTGGATATCCCAAGCATTCGCAAGGGAATATCTTCTACCACACTGAGGAGCAAAAAGTGTTTTGTTTCTCAGCATGCCACCTTTGGGAAAGGGAATTTCTTATGAAGAAATTAGTGGACATGAGGTAGAACTGGAAAGAGTTCCAGCTATACAAACTGCAGCTGATGATTTGGTAGAACCAAAGGATTCAATAGTTCCCAACGAACCTCAGCCTCTCCGTCGATCTGGTAGGGTTCCTCACCCACCCGAGAGATACTTTGGTTTTCTCTATGACAGTAGGAGCGAGGATTGCATCATGAGATGATGATCCAACTAGTTTCGAGCAGGCCATCAGGAGTGGGGACTCTATGAGAATGGCTGGATGCTAAGCGATCTGAGATGGAATCCATATACACCGACAAAGTATGGACTTTGGTTGCTTTATCTGAAGGGTTAAATCCCTATCAGGAGCAAGTATATCCTGAGAAGATTACTTGGTGTACATAGAAAAGTTCAGACTTTCAAAGCTAAGACTTGTTGTAAAAGTTTTTCGTCATTGACCAGGTGTGGATTATGATGAAACCTTTTCTCCTGTAAGCTATGCTTAAGTCCATCCGGATCCTATTTGTCACTGCTACATACCATGACTACTATATCTGGCAGTTGGGTGTCATGACTGCTTTTCTAAATAGTGATTTAGAAGAGAGCGTCTATAAGTACACAGCTAGATAGCTTCGTAGACAGTGGGAGCAGCGGAAACGTGTGCAAGTTGCTTTAATGGGTTAAAGCAGGCATCGCGGAATTGGAACATCTGTTTTGATGTGGTAGTCAAAGAGTTTGACTTCATCAAAATGATAGATGAACCTTGTATATATAAAAAGGTAGTAGGGAGTATGGTGATGATCCTCGTATTGTACGTGGATGACATACTCTTGATAGGGAAGGAGTTTCCCATACTACGCTCGGTCAATCTCCTCTTATCACATGGATTCTCCATATAGGATCAAGGTGATACCTCCTAAATCCTGGGTTTTTGATCTATGAGATAGATCTAAATGGATGTTAGGATTCTCACTAGGTGTAGTGAGATGGTATCAATCGATCCTGGGGAGAATCACTGGATAGCTTCTAGAGTGGTAAGGTCGACTGAATGTCAGTCACAGGCATTGTCTTTACCCTCAATGGAGGGACGGTATGTTGGAAGAGTTCCAAGCAAGATACCGTGGCATACTAGACGATAAAGGTTGGATACATTGCTACCAAGGATGCTACCAAAGAGGTAGTCTGGATGTATATTAATTCATGAGATGAATTTCGTTCCTACCATTGTGAGACAATGGAGTTGTGGCTTTGGCCTAGGAACCCCCGTCCCATCAGTGATCCAGACATATTCTGTAATACCTTAGATTTTGATTAGTGGCTAATTATACTTTAATGTGTGGTTTTTAGTAAAAATTTTACCAAAACGATTTTCAAATATTTTTTCAAAATTAATGAATATTTTATTAGATTTTAATTAGGCTTGCACACACATGTGCATGTAAACTAGGGCTAAGTTTTGGGTTAAGCCATGTTTAGATAGTCATGGTGGACTAACCCATCTTATTAGGTTAATGAGAATTTAATTATGGGAATTAGTTTTTTTTAAAATTAACTTTATTTAGCTTTGTGGGTTGACTTGGGTAGGGGAGAGAGAGAGAGAGGGCATGATGGCTTGAGCCATGCTTGTAATTAATGAGGAGAGAGAGGGGGTTTGACTCTCATATCTTTCATTTCTTTTTCAAACACTCACACTCTCTTTCTCACATCCCTCTCCCTCTCACTTACACACACACACACAACTGCAACACCACCACCAACAACACAGGAGCAGCAGCAGCACATAGCAGCAGCAGCAGCAAGCAGGCAGCAGCAGCAGCAGGCAGCAACGACAACAGCAACAGCAACAGCAAGCAACACAGCAGCAGCAACACACATTCTCTTCCCTCCTCTTCTTCTTCCTCTCCTTCTTCTTTCACCTAGGATCAAGTGAGGTATAACTTATTAAACCTAACTTCTTTCCTTGCTAGAATATGGTTGTTTAGCTTAAATTAGTGTTTAATGTGGTAATTAGTGCTAGATTTGTGATTTAGGTGGAAATTTAGCCAAGTTAGGGTTTTCATGGCTACTATAGCTTGACTAACTGTTTTTAAGGCCATGTAAACCCATTCTTGCCCCAGATTTCACTAAAATACCATAGGGTTTCAATTTAGTGTAAATTAACGTTTTAATGTAAATTTTAGCCTTTTTAAAATCTGTTGTTGACCTGGTTGCTTCAGGCAAAAACCGAGTTTACTGGGGCTTGTACACTAGATCTAGACCACACACACGGAGCACGAGACCCCAATTCCCAACCTGGGCCGCAAATAAAATCGTTCTGGCCACAAATTGCGGCCAGAGGGGGGAGTTAGGTGCCTGGGTTTGTTCTGGGGGAGTCTGCTGTATATTTAAGGGTTTTGGTATATGCAACTTTTTACTTTTCTACTCGAGTCAAAATCTGGAACTAAATACCGTATTTTTAATACTTTTAAACTTGCGTGACACGTACGTTTTGTGAGTGGGTTTAGTGTTTCCTGCGTGTTGCGACATGTCAGGGTAGTTTCAGATGCGTATACACACGTTTTGGCGTATCGGATGCACACGTGTTTAGTTCGCGACGCGAGTTTCTCGTTTGGTTTTAATATCGCGTTTTTTGCAGGATTTTAGCTTATGTGTATTCTTTGTGTAAATTCTAGGTTCGCAGGCGGGTATGTCGGACGCCGCAAAGAAGGGGAAGCAAGTAGTCGGCTACACCTAGCACGAGATCACTGTGAGTAGATTTAACATCTATGGGGAAATCACCCGTATGGGTTAAGCTTCAGGGCTTGATAGGATATTGTAGTCGTGTATATATTTATATGTATATTACTTGTGAGTATGTACTATTGTAGCGTACCCATCTTTTATTGCATATAGAAATAATAGTTATGTAACACCGCACTGTCACTAACGGTTCAAGCTGCACGAGCACTATTTGTATGTTACACTCACACCGTTAGTGATTGCCTTGACACTCGCACTATAGAATTGCTACGAACCATACATCATTTTGATTACCGCATCATTGATGATTAGACATGACTCTGTCGCATATTGGTGCACACATATATATATTGATATATCCATATTGCGCACATACATATTGTATATCCATATTGGTGCACACATACATTGATATATCCATACTTGCGTACATACATACGGTATATCCATATTGGTGCACATATACATAGGTACACTCATATTTGCGTATATATCCACTTGCACATCCATACCTATATACATACATATTTCACATACATGGATGGTACTGGCTTTTGATTTCTAGAAAATGGGGACCGTATGAGATATTTTTAAAACTGGATCCATTTAAAAGAGCGGTTTTCTCTTTTTACTCTTAGTGGCATATGACACATTGCATGGATTTACGCATTGAGTTTTGGATTCGTGTGATTTCTGGATTTGAGAACCGTGGTATTATTTTAAGAAAATATGCACTGTTTTGAAAACCCGGTTTCTCCTGATATGAGATTTCAGTGCGTCCACCATGCGTTTTCTCGGTTCTGAGACGTGTGACATATGAAACCTAATTCGAGGAGGAGGATGATCCGTTTGCGGGTACATGGTGGACCCGGTATGGTACCCCGGGGCGAGAGAGAGATTTCGTGTGGATGACGATGAGACTGGCAGAGGGACTACTACCTACCAGTGATCGGTTGGATCTGGCGGTTATCCGGAGGATACTGACCAGAGTTGAGAGATGGTTACGGGCCGACCTGTACTGCGGGGGTCGAGGGCCGATTCCGCATACGGAGCCCGTGGGCCGATCCGGACTGACGGAGCCCGATATATGAGGATTTGCGTGTCGATGCTGGACACGATTATTTCATGATATTTTCGAGTGCCGATGTTGGGCACTCACGATTCCATGAGATTTACAGGATTTGAGGGTCGATTAGAGTGACAGCACCTGAGTTTTTACTGGGATTTGGGTGTATTTGATGGACACCGAGTATTTTTCGACGTTGATGATTCGTGTAGATAGTTTATCCTATGCTCAACATTCATTCTTATGCATTGCATCATGTAGTCGTAGTACCTGATAGATGTACATTGCATGATTATTGCGTACCCAGCTCATCATATAGATGTTATCTGGTTGCACATGTTAGAGTATCGCAGTACGTGCATACGCGCGATTACCTTTATATGTTATCTACTATTCATGAGTTGGCAACTCACCCCCGTTGTGTCACAGTGTTTGCAGGTCGACCCTCAGAGTAGTTGTGGCAGGGCTACTTCCTTGTATCTTTTGCTACGGATACCACTGAAGTTGGCGTGTGAGCCCTTTTCTTATAGGTGGGTTTTTGCGGTATCCGTTTATTTTCCAGTTGTACACACTATTGTATCTAGTACTCTCCATCTACTATTTCATGTATTGACTTAGAGACCAGTTGTGAGGACGATGTTGTATATTATTTTGTACTCTGGTGTCGAGCTCGTGTGAGTCGACTTTATTTATGCAGTTTTATCTTTTATGATGTTTTTCACTTATATCGCTTATTTCTTCTCTACGGCGTCATATATTATTCTTGTGGTGATTGTTTCCACCGTTGGGCATGATTACTCCCGTTTGGGGATGTTATATTCTTGTTATCAGTAATTTTACTTATATCATGTTTTGTACCCGTTTTCGGGGCTAGTTTTTACAAAGAAGATGTTGCCGAAATTTTTAAGAAATCAACTTAAACTTTAAAGAATTTTACTCAATTACTCAAGGTTTTCTAAATATTTTAAACTAATGTTTTCTTTCACTCACCTTTTTTAATGGTTTTGATTTCTGGGTTTCGGCTTACTTGATCACGTTACGCCTGTAGACGTTACGTGGTTAAGTACCGGTCACGGGCCGAACTTTGGGTCATGACAAAGTTGGTATCAGAGCGTAGGTTTTACTTTTCGGAGTGTAGGATGACCCTGGTATGATGGAGTAGGTAGCTGAAGCTGAGTGGCGTAGCGTGTGTATGTTCCGCGGCATACTCATGACACGGTACTCTGCCTAAGTGACCTTAGGACTTATTGATTGAAATTCCTTCTTGATTATATACATTCTTGTGATTCGATTTCCGTATCCTTATCGAATCCTACTTTCGTTTCAGCCATTATGCCGCCAAAGACTACGAGGGTACAGAGGGTGGCCGCGAGAGCCGAGATTAGAGTTGACTCGTCTGAGACGAGGACTGACCCGGGCAGTACACCCGTTGTACCAGAGCATACTGTTCCTCCTCCGACAGACCAGATCGCTATGCTAGGGGCCGGTATGCAGGAGATGCGCCAGATGATAGGGTCGTTAGTTGAGGCACTTCGAGCGCAGTGACCAGAGGTAGTTCCACCCATTACAGGGACCGCGATGCTACCTACAGTACAGGAAGTTGCCCCTGCAGCTACATAAGTTATTACAATATCGCTATTTGAATTTATGAGGCTAAAGCCTCCGGTCTTCAAAGGCACCGATGCAGCCGAGGACCCATAGTCATTTATTGATTGGATGGCCCGGATATATCGTTCACTCAGATGCTCAGATGCGAGATGGGTGGAGTTCGCGAACTTTCGCCTAGAAGGTCTTGCGCAGAAGTGGTCTGAGTCGGTAGAGAAGGGCAGAGCAGCAGGTCTTTCTCCTATAACCTGGACTGAGTTTGTGACGGTGTTCCTTGCCCGCTTCCTTCCACAGAGTGTCAGAGATTCTAGAGTGCGCAGGTTTGAGTCTTTACGTCAGACTCCGGAGATGACAGTGGCAGAGTACGACGTACTGTTCACCGAGCTATCTGTTTATGCCCCATATTTAGTGGCTACTGAGGACATGCGAGTCAAGAGATTTGTTCGAGGCTTGCTTACCCCGTTGTTTCTTGCGATCAGCGCACAGCATTGCGAGACCTATGCAGTAGCTGTAGATGCATCCTTATTAGTCGAGGAGCACCTTGCCGAGACTTCGGTAGTTCCGGAACCAAAGAGAGTTCGCATAGATATGTCTTCCCAGAGGCAGATGGGTAGGCGCTGAGGCCGACCCCTTCCAGGCCGTGATGATGACGGAGGTTCGAGACGAGGACGGTTATACAACACCTATCCACAGGGCCGGCAGTCACCGTCTAGATGTTTCCGGTGCGGGAGTACTTATAATCAGGTTCGAGATTGTCCTGAGCCACGTGAGGGCGAGACAGCCGTACCACATGTCACACTTCCACCTTCTCCACCCTAGAGGGCGTTGCCTATTGTACCTACTGTTGCTCCGTGTTAGACTAATGCACAGAGAGGTCGTGGTCACGGAGGGTTTGCTCATAGAGGACGAGGTGGCCGAGACAGAGGAAATCCAGCTTCCGGCAGAGAACAGCCAGTTGCTAGTAGGGGACCGCCAGTCGCAGGTAGAGGACAGGCACGGGTTTTCGCTTTGACGCATCAGGACGTGCAGGCGTCCAATGCAGTGGTCTCAGGTACCCTTTTAGTATGTTCTTTCGACGCACACGTGTTGTATGATCCGGGATCCACGCACTCGTACGTTTCCACACACTTCGTGCCGAGTTTGGGTAGAGAGTCTGGTTTACTTGATCAGCCGCTTATTGTGACCACCCCTGTGGGCAAGTCATTTATTGCTAGACACGTGTTCCAATCGTGTGTTGTCCGTATTGGCGAGAGAGAGTTGCCTGTCGACTTGATCCTTCTTGAGATGTTGGACTTCGACGTTCTTATGGGAATGGATTGGTTAGCCACGTGCTATGCATTCGTGGACTGCCGTGAGAAGACAGTTAAGTTTTGTTTTCCCGGCGAGTCTGCTTTTGTTGTGCAGGGGGACCGTGGTGCCGCCCCTCACAGTTTGATTTTGTCTCTTCGCACTGGACAGCTTTTGAGGAAGGGATGTCAGGGGTTTCTCACCTATGTTTGCAATACTAGAGCTACAGAGGTTCCGTTGGACCAAGTTCCGATCGTTAGTGAGTTCCCTGATGTTTTCCCTGACGAGCTTCCTGGGCTACCGCCTGAGCGCGATATTGTTTTCTGCATTGACAGTAAGTCGATTTACAACACCCCACTAGATGCGGGGAGGCAGAAATATGAAAAACAATCTTGTTCTTTGAGTTAACATCGACTAACCGAAGAATCTTTGCTAAACTATAACTAACAAATACATAGGAGTTCTTAACTACTATGAAAAGAGATTATACCTAGTGAACCTAGTCCTTCTTCTTTTCGTTATCCACTTCCTCCTCGGCCTCCTCTATGTAATAGACGATCCACCCGAGAGCTTCTATTCCAAGCTTCACCTTTAATCTTGAGGTAACTAGGTTTCTTTAGGTTCTAATCAAAGGTACCTAGGTGATATAGAGTGAGGTTATGGATTAATTAGTCTATCTAATCCTTGATCTCAACACATGAGAGGGGAGGATTAGGGTTTGAAGAGAGAGAGCTTGAGGAGAGAGAATGTGAGCAAGAGAATGAGAAGAAATAATGAACTCATTTGAATATATATGAAGCATTATCTTTTATCAAATAAATAAATTAAATGATTTAACAACCATACTTCATTTATTCGTATAAGTGATTCATCTTATGAGTCATTAGATCAATTAATGAAGCATTAACTCCATGGATGAATCACACAAATGAGTCATTAAAACAATAAATGCAAATGCCACCTAAACCCCCAAGTCACCATCCTTCTAGAAGCTTCCCGCGAAATTACGAGAATGCCCCTCCTATCCTTGAAAACACGGAAATACTTTAGACTGTATAAATCCAATAACCCGATACGAGAATCTGGCTTAAACCAAAGCCGGCTAGTAAAAACTGTCCGAATGTCGTACGTGCGTAAACACATGTATGCGTCCGAACCCTTGTCGTAAAACCATACGACCTCTATATCGTTTCGCCTGGAGCAGGGAAACTCTCTGTGTGGGACTCTAAAGACTCGACTACTACGCTGGCAGTGGGTTTAACCACAGACCGCAAGCGGCACTAGCTGTACGTAACGGTCCCCAGGTAGATGTCGATAAGAAGGCCGATGAGGAAACCCATCCGAACTCCTACTGAGTCTGATGTGACAATCTCCGTACAGTCCGGTCTGTTCGTCTAGGACTATCGCATATCGGGCCTAGTGGGCGGCAAGCGTCAGTCCCCTAATAGCGGTATAAGTCGTGTCAGAGTGAAGCCCATTACACCTTGAGAAACTACTGGAACCTACCAGTAAATCTCGCATGCCCTGGCCAGGGACTTTGCGTAATGGCTCTCTGACATAGCGCGATATCAACTCCCAATACCGGGAGAGACGCCACTGCCTCCAAGTGCTCGGGACTGCACCCAACTTCTACCTGTTTGCATGACTCCTTTGTGTTAGTGTATATGCCCTAGAGGCCATTACTGTATCATACTAGTTTGTATATTACTTAATGGAAGCTTGGGATATTCACCTTGTATATACAATCTTGCTCAAAATAGTAGTATGCTACTTGGTTTGTTTCTACTTCAATGTGTACATGTGTTTATTTTAGTATATCACCTATACACATTAGTGGAGACCTTAGGATCTTTGCTTGATTACCAGCGTTGTGATGGCAATCACACTAGTGGGGGCTGGGTAATCTATAAGCACATCCTTATGCAGGTCCCTAGTCGCAGGACTATCAAGACAGGGCATCGATACTCCGGAGTAGACTAGCGCATGCGCTTCTCATCCCAGAGTGGGAGATGGTCTGTCCCACAGCCATCAATACGTCGTACTGGGGATAGTATGCGGGTGCTCGTTCGGTTACGAGTACACTGGACATGACTCGTCGGGAACTGACTGGTTGGTATTATACCTATCGTCAGTCATCAGTTCCCAGGTGACATGAGTACAGCTTAGTCCGCTGACTTGAATCTGTCACTTCGCCTCGAGTGTGTTCCTACTGTACTTTGATTACTACCCTACCACGGCTCAAAGGAGTCGTGCAAACAGGTAGTAGTTGGGTGCAGTCCCGAAGCACTTGGAGGCAGTGACGGTTAGACAGGATTCGTCTCTCCCGGTATTGGGGGTTGACATCGCGTTGTGTCTAGGAGAGCCATTACACAAGTAGTCCCTGGCCAGGGCAAGCGAGATATACTGGTAGGTTTCCAGTGTTATCTCAGGGTGTTCTGGGCTTCACCCCGACACGACTTGTACCGCTATTAGGGGACTGACGTTTACCGCCCCCTAGGCCCGCCATGCGATGTATCAGACGAACATACCGGACTGTACGGAGACTGTCATATTCAGGCTCAGTAGGAGTTCAGATAGGTTTCACCTCGTCAGTCTTCTTGTCGGCATCTACCTGGGGACCGTTACGCATAGCTAGTGCCGCTTGCGGTCTGTGGTTAAACCCACTGCCAGCGTAGTGTCGAGTCTTTAGAGTCCCACACAGAAAGCTATTCGCCTTTAGGCAAAAGAGTAGAGGTCGCATGGTTTTGCGACAGGTCGCATGGTTTTGCGACAGGGTCCGGTCACATCCGTGCACTTGTGCACGTACAGTGTCTGGACAGTTAACACTAGCGGGCTTTGGTTTAAGCCAGATCCTAGTGTACGTTTTGGGATTGGTTTTATCCAGTATGTATTCGTGTTCCTCGGAACGCGGATGCGGGTGTGTATGCACAGTTGACGGAGAGACAGAGACAGAGGCAGAGGATTCTCATTAGGGTTGTTGACCGTTGACCGTTGACTATTGACTTTTTGCTCAACCCTAATGAGAATATGATATGTAATTAACAATAATATTAATTAAGTATTATAGTGACATGGTTGTTGAGGGGTTGACTTTGTTGACTTGTTGACCGGTTGACTAGGTTGGACTAGTTGACCATCATGATGACAATGGCTATCATTTCATGGCAAAGACTTTTGCTTGCTTGTTCTCTTGTGCAAAATGAGTGCATGAAATGATATGGCTATTGTAGCTTAAACCATCACTAATACTTGATTGCTATTATTGGTTATGATGGTTTTGGATTATGAGAGCCAAGAGAGAAAAGTCTTGCTCATTCTTTCATTTCCTTTCTCTCTCTTGTGTTCTTGAGCTCTCATCCTCTTCCTCTCTTTAGTCTATGGTTCACTTGTCTCATGTGTTGAAAACCAAGAGCCATAGAGAAAAATCCCAACACACTCTCCTCTACTCACTCTAGTTCATAAGGTTTGGCAAACCGAGTGAACTAGTTTCTTCAAAGCTCAAAGAAGAAGCCAAAGGTAGAAGCTTTCGGGTGGATCGATCTTCGGCGCAAGGAGACGACGGGGTGAAGCCGATCCGTACACCATCGAGGTTTGAAGACGAAGGAGTTCAAGAAAGAAAGGTATAACCCCCTAACCGAGTAGTTAACAACTCCTAGTTAGGTTGTTAGTTAGATGTTTAACAAAGATCCGATTTTGAGTCCATGTTACCGCCTCTAGAAAATTGTTTTTCACCAAATTCTGCATGCCCGAAAGTACTGGGAGAGGTAGCATGGACTTACAGTGGTATCAGAGCCTAGTTAAACACTATCTAACATGTTAGCATATTAACTAGAAATTCGATCGGAGAAAAAGTCGCGAAATACACCCGGATTTCATGTTTGCTGTCGATTTTTAAAGTTCTATAAAAATAATAAATCATGCTTCAAAAATCGACTCAGGGATTTTATAGTGCATTGAAGAAAAACGATCAAGAGATCTCATCAAAGCGCCGCGGAAACGCGGCAATAGCTTGCTATTGCCGCGGTTCCGCGGCCTATTGAACTCCTCTGTAGATTTTCTTCATTGCAGTATAATTAGTGGGGTATTTTGGGAATTTTGGTTTATGTGTTTTCAGCCCAGATTTTCCAGAAAGAAAAATTTGTTTTTGGGGCTCTAAAAACCGTATTTTGATCGAGTTTCTAAAGACTTAAGCTGACGGGTATTTCTGTGATGTGATATTTGTATTGAACGTCTGCTAATCGCTATATGTCGATTAGTGGGGGTTATACAAATCTGTGATCTGTAATGTTGCTGGAATGTGTATATGAATTCATTGGATTGTCGTGGGTGAATAGCCGGGGGTTGTGAGACGAGAGTTTTCTTTTCTTTCAATTCATGTAAATTTGTAAATTGATGTAATATTATTTGTCTCGGGGTTGTAGCCGTCATTGTATAATTTCTTTTTACTGTTTTTGCTCCTAGGATAGACCCATGGAGGGGGTGCACAAACTACCAGGTATGCCGAAGTGCCGAGTGGCCTACTCACGGAGTTGAGGGAGGTTGCTTCGCTTCGGGTACTTGGCGGGTAGTTTGCCGCACCCATAGGGGTCTTGGGTGGGGTATTGGCTATTCACTGCGACCGTGTAATCTGCTTTTCGTTACAGGCTCGTACGAATTGCGGGTTCCTAGTATATCCAATGTGTTCATCTGTGATCTGAAATGGCTATCATTGCAATATATCTATATATATGATATTATTTAGGCGTTGCTTATGTTTTACAGCCGCGGTAGCCCAGCCCCCGCTCTGTCGTTAGTTAAGTAACCTAACGGGTAATGACGGGGCCCCGTGGCGAATGCGAATGGTATAAGCGTACGTCATATTTTGGTTGTTTTTTGCAATGGTAGGATTAAATGATGGGACGCATTAAAAGAACCAATGCAAGAAAAATAAACCAAGTAAATGTCGTTGGAACACTTTCGAAAAACCACTCGGTTCTTTTCAAAACCAACTTTTAAATGCGGAGCTTGAGCCACTCCTTTTAAAAGCTATCTCATTCCATCGATTATATCAAGTTCACTACGTTCACGGTTTTGCCAAAACCATTCGTAGCCCTCCGTCGTTTCATATGAATAGTGAATAGTATTCAAGCTATGTTTGTTGGCCAAAGTCAAGGCATAGTGATTGGTAGCTATTGGGTATTCATGTGCAGCATAGATAGATGCGTTGGTTTGGAACAGTCATACTGCCTTGTTGGCCAAAGTCAAGGGTAGGTACGGGTGGATTCAAATTAACCTAGAGAACGATGGGTAGAACTTGACATGTGACTTATGATTTGTTGGCCAAAGTCAAGGTCATAAGAGCATGGGGCAAAAAAAATCCACATCGGGAGTTTCAAAAGAACTGAAACTTGCTAGTGTTGCATACCATTTGGAGTGTGATGATTCTGGTAGGATTCCTTCAGTTTCGTCACGCGATGATATTTGGATCCCGATCTTACTGTGAGTATATGCTACTCCTCGGGAAATTTCTCACTTAACGATCAATGCTATAAACCAAGTAGGTGTCTAGAAAGGTGTTAGCGGGGCTACGCCCACAGGGAAAAGAGGTTATTTAATTAAGGAACTTCGCGAAAGCGTTCGAAAACCTCCCTCGAAGTACCGACACTAGCCTGGCTGAACGGTTAAGCAAGAATTGTACGGTGAGATTGATCCTGACTAATTCTTCCTTTTTGGTTTGAGGAGGGATTCGAGAAACAGTGGGAGCCATCCTGTTTAGACAAACTAAAAACCATTCTAAACTTGCAAGAGCATCATGCTGAGTGTTTCTTCTCTCTCTCCTAATTGCAGCGACCAATCGACATGACTGGACTTAAGTTACTTCTAGATAAAAACATGCTGACAGGGCCAAACTACAAAGATTGGCTCAGGAATGTCAAGATGGCAATCACTTACGACAAGCTGGGGTATCTTCTTACAACCAAAGCTCCCCCTGTCCCAGGTCCTAAAACCAGCGTCGCGGATAAGGAAATCCGTAAGACCTGGGAAATCAATTGCGCGAAGGCCAAGTGCCTCGTGCTTGCCTCTATGGACAACGAACATCAGAGGAGGCATGAGAATATGGACCTCGAATCCATATTTCTCCATACAAAAGAACTGTATGGAGAGCAGTGTCGTATCCAAGATACGAAGTGTCGAAGAAGTTATTTTCGGCAAGGTTGGCCGTTGGATCATCGGTAGCGGAACACGTGCTTAAGATGATTGGCTACATAGAAGAGCTCGCGGACCTTGGGACCACGTTGGAGAATGAGCTCTATACGGACTTGATTCTCCAGTCCCTTCCTTCCACTTACGCCCAGTTTATCCTGAACTTCAACTTACAAGAAAAGGAAGTTGAACTTTCAGAACTCCTCAACATGCTGAGGAGCGCAGAGGGCACCCTACAGAAAGGTAGGGAAACATCCACTTTGTTTGTAGGAGGATCTTCCTCTTCTAGGTCCAAGGCGAAAGCCAAGGGAAAGAAGAAGAAAGCCCCCGCCAAACCAAGGGGCGGTGTTAGTAAAGTGGATACGAAGGGAAAAGCAAAAGCAAAAGCAACAAAGAAAGCGGGGCAGCTTGTGGATAAAGAAGAATGCTTCTATTGTCATAAGAAGGGACACTGGAAGAATGATTGCAGGGCTTGGAAAGCCAGAACACAGGAACTGAAGCAGGTTGCGGCTTCAGCTTCAGGTGTATATGTTATTGATAACTGTCTTTCAATAAACTCTACTTCCTGGGTATTGGATACCGGATCAGGATCTCATATCTGTAATTCTTTGCAGGCGTTGAGAAACCGTAGGCTTTTGAAGGCAGGTGACATGACCCTCAAAGTTGCAAACGGAGCTAGCATGGATGCTAAGGCCGTGGGGGACTATCACCTGGGAATGTCAGATGGACATGTTTTGGTTTTGCGTAATTGCTTTTTTGTACCCAACGCAACTTGTAATATCATTTCTGTATCTTTAGTTTCTAAAGAAGGTTATGAATTTGCGTTTGTAAGCAATGTTGTAAACATTTACCTTAATCAAGTTATGATTGGGTCAGGTACATTGAGCAATGGTATATATGTATTAAACCAACCACAGATTTTCAATGTCCAGAATACACACAAAAGAAAGTCTCCAGAAATCAATCAGACTTTCTTGTGGCATTGTAGACTGGGTCACATCAATGAGAGAAGGTTGACGAAGTTACATACAGAAGGATATTTGAATCCGTTCGAATATCAATCGTATGCCACTTGTCAATCCTGTCTCAAAGGAAAGATGACAAAGACTCCGTTCACTGGACACGGAGTAAGAGCGAGCGAGCTCTTGGGACTCGTACACAGCGACGTGTGCGGTCTAATGTCTACACATGCGCGAAGCGGTTATTCTTACTTCATTACTTTTACGGATGACTTTTCAAGGTACGGTTATGTCTTCTTAATGAAACATAAGTCCGAAGCCTTTGGAAAATTCCAGGAATATAAGAATGAAGTAGAAAAACAAACCGGCAAAAGTATTAAGATTCTAAGATCAGATCGAGGTGGAGAATACTTGAGTGCCGAGTTCCTGGACTATTTAAAAGAGAACGGAATTCTCTCTCAGCTTACTCCTCCATACACTCCGCAACATAACGGTGTATCGGAGAGACGGAACCGAACCCTATTGGATATGGTACGGTCCATGATGAGTAACGCTGAGTTACCGCGATCATTCTGGGGGTATGCGCTAGAATCAGCTGCATACCTTTTGAACTGAGTTCCCACTAAGACTGTGCCTAGCACACCATATGAGATGTGGTGTGGGAAGAAACCCTATCTTAAGCACATTAAGACATGGGGATGTCCAGCTTTTGTTAAAAAGCAGCATGCGGACAAGCTCGAGGCACGCTCAGTACAGTGCAAGTTCCTGGGATATCCAAAGAACTCCAAGGGATATTTCTTCTACTGCGATGAGGAACAAAAGGTTTTTGTTTCTCGTCATGCCTACTTCTTGGAAACTGAGTTTTTGGAAAACCAGATAAGTGGGAGCACAGTAGAACTGGAAGAAATTCCAGAACCACGAGCTATTACTGAAAGCTTAGTGGAACCAGAGGGTTCAAAAGAACAGGACATTCCTACGCCGCTCCGCAGGAGTTGTAGGCAGTCTCATCTGCCCGAGAGATACTACGGTTTTCTCATAGACGGGGATAGAGAGGATTGCATCATAGATTATGATGAGCCTACTAGCTTCCAGCAGGCCGTTCAGAGCGTTGACTCGGTAAAATGGCTGGATGCAATGCGGACCGAAATGGAGTCCATGTACACCAACGAAGTATGGACGTTGGACATTGCTCTAGACGGGGTAAAACCCGTAGGATGCAAGTGGATCTTCAAAAGGAAGATTGGTGTAGATGGACAGGTTGAGACCTATAAAGCTAGACTTGTCGCAAAGGGTTTTCGTCAAAGACCTGTTTTGGACTATGACGAAACCTTTTCTCCAGTGGCTATGCTGAAATCCATTCGGATCCTTCTTGCCATTGCTGCCTTCCACGATTATGAGATTTGGCAGATGGACGTAAAGACCGCTTTTCTAAATGGAAATTTAGAGGAGTGTGTCTATATGGACCAGCCAGAGGGTTTCATTCAGAGTGGGAGCAGCGGAAAGGTGTGCAAGTTGCTTAAGTCCATCTATGGACTAAAGCAGGCATCGCGGAGTTGGAACATCTGTTTTGATGAGACGGTCAAGGAATTTAGCTTTATCAAAAATCCAGATGAACCATGCATCTATAGTAGATTTGTAGCGAGAACTGTAGTATTCCTCGTTTTATACGTGGATGACATTCTCTTAATAGGAAATGACATTCCTATGCTACAATCTGTCAAGGGGTTCTTGTCACACAGGTTCTCCATGAAAGACCTGGGTGATGCCTCATACATCCTGGGGATCCGGATCCATCGTGATAGATCCAAGAGGATATTAGGACTTTCACAGTCCAGGTACATCGACACCATACTGAAAAGATTCAGTATGGAAGATTCCAAGCGCGGTAATCTACCGGCTTGTCACGGGATCACCCTCTCCAAAGAGATGTCTCCCAAGACTGATTTGGAGAGGGTTCGCATGTCTATTATACCCTACGCTTCTGCGGTAGGCTCTATAATGTATGCGATGTTGTGTACCAGACTGGATGTAGCTTATGCACTGAGTGTGGTAAGCCGGTATCAGTCAAACCCTGGGGAGAAACACTGGATAGCGGTAAAGAACATTCTCAAGTACCTGAGGAGGACTAAGGAAATGTTCTTGTTGTATGGCGGA
This sequence comes from Agapanthus africanus, assembly GCA_030015575.1. Classification (NCBI taxonomy): domain Eukaryota; kingdom Viridiplantae; phylum Streptophyta; class Magnoliopsida; order Asparagales; family Amaryllidaceae; genus Agapanthus; species Agapanthus africanus. The sequence continues at coordinate 314,409,811 of CM057350.1, read as the reverse complement.
AAAGACCTCCAGATCGAGGCCTTTGCTGACTCCAGCTTCCAGAGTGACAAGGATGATTCCAAGTCCATGTCGGGTTTTGTCTTTACCCTCAATGGAGGGGCGGTGTGTTGGAAGAGTTCCAAACAAGAAACCGTTGCAGACTCGACGATGGAAGCGGAATACATCGCTGCATCTGATGCCGCAAAAGAAGCTGTCTGGATGAAGAAGTTCTTGAAAGAACTTCAGGTGGTTCCGTCCATTGTTGATCCAATACCTCTATATTGCGACAACAACGGGGCTATAGCTTTAGAGAAGGAACCCAGGTCCCATCAGAGATCCAGACACATCTTGAGGCGGTATCACCTGATCAGGGAGATCGTGGATTGCCAGGAGATCGAGGTTCGGAGGGTTTCTTCAGAAGATAACACTGCAGATCCATTCACCAAGGCCTTGCCCCAGACTCAGTTCTAGCGGATGATCGAGATGATAGGTCTTCGATACACCAGTACATGGCCTTAGTGCAAGTGGGAGATTGTTAGTGTATATGCCCTAGAGGCCATTACTGTATCATACTAGTTTGTATATTACTTAATGGAAGCTTGGGATATTCACCTTGTATATACAATCTTGCTCAAAATAGTAGTATGCTACTTGGTTTGTTTCTACTTCAATGTGTACATGTGTTTATTTTAGTATATCACCTATACACATTAGTGGAGCCTTTAGGATCTTTGCTTGATTACCAGCGTTGTGATGGCAGTCACACTAGTGGGGGCTGGGTAATCTATAAGCACATTCTTATGTAGGTCCCTAGTCGCAGGACTATCGAGACAGGGCATCGATACTCCGGAATAGACTAGCGCATGCGCTTCTCATCCCAGAGTGGGAGATGGTCTGTCCCACAGCCATCAGTACGTCGTACTGGAGATAGTATGCGGGTGCTCGTTGGGTTACGAGTACACTGGACAGGACTCGTCGGGAACTGACTAGTTGGTATTATACCTATCGTCAGTCATCAGTTCCCAGGTGACATGAGTACATCTTAGTCCGCTGAATTGACACTGTCACTTCGCCTCGAGTGTGTTCCCACTGTACTTTGATTACTACCCTACCATGGCTCAAAGGAGTCGTGCAAACAGGTAGTAGTTGGGTGCAGTCCCGAAGCACTTGGAGGCAGTGACGGTTAGACAGGATTCGCCTCTCCCGGTATTGGGGGTTGACATCGCGCTGTGTCTAGGAGAGCCATTACACGAGTAGTCCCTGGCCAGGGCAAGCGAGATATACTGGTAGGTTTCCAGTGTTATCTCAGGGTGTTCTGGGCTTCACTCCGACATGACTTGTACCGCTATTAGGGGACTGACGTTTACCGCCCCCTAGGCCCGCCATGCGATGTATCAGACGAACATACCGGACTGTATGGAGACTGTCACATTCAGGCTCAGTAGGAGTTCAGATGGGTTTCACCTCGTCAGTCTTCTTGTCGGCATCTACCTGGGGACCGTTACGCATAGCTAGTGCCGCTTGCGGTCTGTGGTTAAACCCACTGCCAGCGTAGTGTCGAGTCTTTAGAGTCCCACACAGAAAGCTATTCGCCTTTAGGCAAAAGAGTAGAGGTCGCATTGTTTTGCGACAGGTCGCATGGTTTTGCGACAGGGTCCGGTCACATCCGTGCACTTGTGCACGTACAGTGTCCGGACAGTTAACACTAGCGGGCTTTGGTTTAAGCCAGATCCTAGTGTATGTTTTGGGATTGGTTTTATCCAGTATGTATTCGTGTTCCTCGGAACGCGGATGCGGGTGTGTATGCACAGTTGACGGAGAGACAGAGACAGAGGCAGAGGATTCTCATTAGGGTTGTTGACCGTTGACTGTTGACTATTGACTTTTTGCTCAATCCTAATGAGAATATGATATGTAATTAACAATAATATTAATTAAGTATTATAGTGACATGGTTGTTGAGGGGTTGACTTTGTTGACTTGTTGACCGGTTGACTAGGTTGGACTAGTTGACCATCATGATGACAATGGCTATCATTTCATGGCAAAGACTTTTGTTTGCTTGTTCTCTTGTGCAAAATGAGTGCATGAAATGATATGGCTTTTGTAGCTTAAACCATCACTAATACTTGATTGCCATTATTGGTTATGATGGTTTTGGATTATGAGAGCCAAGAGAGAAAAGTCTTGCTCATTCTTTCATTTCCTTTCTCTTTCTTGTGTTCTTGAGCTCTCATCCTCTTCCTCTTGCTCTCCCTCTCTTTAGTCTATGGTTCACTTGTCTCATGTGTTGAGAACCAAGAACCATAGAGAAAAATCCCAACACACTCTCCTCTACTCACTCTAGTTCATAAGGTTTGGAAAACCGAGTGAACTAGTTTCTTCAAAGCTCGAAGAAGAAGCCAAAGGTAGAAGCTTTCGGGTAAATCGATCTTCGGCGCAAGGAGACGACGGGGTGAAGCCGATCCGTACACCATCAAGGTTTGAAGACGAAGGAGTTCAAGAAAGAAAGGTATAACCCCCTAACCGAGTAGTTAACAACTCCTAGTTAGGTTGTTAGTTAGATGTTTAACAAAGATCCGGTTTTGAGTCCATGTTACCGCCTCTAGAAAATTGTTTTTCACCAAATTCCGGATGCCCGAAAGTACCGGGTGAGGTAGCATGGACTTACACTTTGAACCGTGGTAGGGTAGCAATCTAAGAACAGTGGGACACACTCGAGGCGAAGTAACAGTGTCAAGTCTGCGGACTATGCTGTACTCATGTCACCTGGGAACTGTTAACTGACGACGGGTATAATACCAACCAACAGTTCTCTGCGAGTCCTGTCCGGTGTACCCGTAACCTAACGAGCACCTGTATACTATCTCCAGTACGACGTACTGATGGCTGTGTTAGTGTATATGCCCTAGAGGCCATTACTGTATCATACTAGTTTGTATATTACTTAATGGATGCTTGGGATATTCACCTTGTATATACAATCTTGCTCAAAATAGTAGTATGCTACTTGGTTTGTTTCTACTTCAATGTGTACATGTGTTTATTTTTGTATATCGCCTATACACATTAGTAGAGCCCTTAGGATCTTTGCTTGATTACCAGCGATGTGATGGCCGTCACACTAGTGGGGCTGGGTAATCTATAAGCACATCCTTATGCAGGTCCCTGGTCGCAGGACTATCGAGACAGGGCATCGATACTCCGGAGTAGACCAGCGCATGCGCTTCTCATCCCAGTGTGGGAGACGGTCTGTCCCACAGCCGTCAGTACGTCGTACTTGAGATAGTATGCGGGTGCTCGTTAGGTTACGGGTACACTGGACAGGACTCGTCGGGAACTGACTAGTTGGTATTATACCTATCGTCAGTTATCAGTTCCCAGGTGACATGAGTACAGCTTAGTCCGCTGACTTGACACTGTCACTTCGCCTCGGGTGTGTTCCCACTGTACTTTGATCACTACCCTACCACGGCTCAAAGGAGTCGTGCAAACAGGTGGTGGTTGGGTGCAGTCCCGAAACACTTGGAGGCAGTGACGGTTAGACAGGATTCGTCTCTCCCGGTATTGGGGGTTGACATCGCGCTGTGTCTAGGAGAGCCATTACACGAGTAGTCCCTGGCCAGGGCAAACGAGATATACTGGTAGGTTTCCAGTGTTATCTCAGGGTGTATTGGGCTTCACTCCGGCACGACTTGTACCGCTATTGGGGGACTGACGTTTACCGCCCTCTAGGCCCGCCATGCGATGTATCAGACGAACAGACCGGACTGTACGGAGAATGTCACGCTCAGGCTCAGTAGGAGTTCAGATGGGTTTCGCCTCGTCGGTCTTCTTGTCGGCATTACCTGGGGACCGTTACGCACAGCTAGTGCCGCTTGCGGTCTGTGGTTAAACCCACTGCCAGCGTAGTGTCGAGTCTTTAGAGTCCCACACAGAAAGCTTTTCGCCTTTAGGCAAAAGAGTAGAGGTCGCATGGTATTGCGACAGGTCGCATGGTTTTGCGACAGGGTTCGGTCACATCCGTGCACTTGTGCACGTACAGTGTCCGGACAGTTTACACTAGCGGGCTTTGGTTTAAGCCAGATCCTAGTGTACCTTATGGGATTGGATTTATCCAGTTTGCATTCGTGTTCCTCGGAACGCGGATGCGGGTGTGTATGCACAGTTGACAGGGAGGCAGAGGCAGTGGATTCTCATTAGGGTTGTTGACAGTTGACCGTTGACTTTTGACTTTTTGCTCAACCCTAATGAGAATATGATATGTGATTAACTATTATATTAATTAAGTATTATGGTGATATGGTTGTTGACTTGTTGACTTTTGTTGACTTGTTGACTTTGGTGACTTGTTGACTTTTGTTGACTTGTTGACCGGTTGACTAGGCTTGACTAGTTGACCATCATGATAACCATGGTTATCATTTCATGCCAAAGACTTTTTTCTTGCTTGCTTTTTGAGTAAAATGAGTGCATGATATGATAACCTTATGGTTGCTTCTAACCATCACCAAAAGACTTTTTTGATATGATGAGTTATGATCACTTTGGATTATGAGAGGGTGAGAGAGAAAAGAGAGCCTCATTCTTTCTTGCTCATTCTCTCTCTTGTTCTTGAGCTCTCCCCTTGCTCTCACCCTCAACCTCTTGCTCCCTCTCTTGATCTATGGTTCTCTTGTCTCATGAGTTGAGAATCAAGAACCATAGATAAAATCCCATTCTATTTCCTCTCTACTCATTCTAGTTCACTAGGTTTAGCAAACCAAGTGAACTAGTTTCTTCAAAGACCGAAGAAGGAGCTAAAGGTTGGAGCTTTCAAGTGGATCTATCTTCGGCGTACGGAGACGACGAGAAGGAGCCATCGGACCACCACCGGAGCTTGAAGAGAAGGAGTTCAAGTTTAGGTATAACCATCTTCATCCGAGTAGCTAAATATCTTTAGCTTAGTTTGCTAGTTTTAGTTTAGGTAACGATCCCGACCATAAGTTAGTCCATGTTGCCTCTTGCGATAAAAATTCGTTTTTTATACCGTTTCCGCCTCCCCGTAAGAACCGGGGGTCGCAATATGGACTTACAGTGGTATCAGAGCCTAACTAAACTTAAACTAGCTTGGTAGTGAAGTGTAACGAAGTTCGGAACCGGAAAAATCCAAAAATCAAACTTTACAAAATCTGAGTTTCTGTTGAAATTTTTCCTGGTCAAAATGAAAAACTTTATACTCCTAAATTCGGCTCAGGGTTTTGTGTGAACACCCAAGAAAAACGATACAGTGATTCGCCTAAAGTGCCGCGCTTCCGCCACGTGATCCTTCTTGGACGCCGCGGAACCGCCGCGACTTGGTTTCTTCTCTGCATCGTTTTTCGTGCAGTGTGTTTGTGTGTTGGTTTTGGGATTTTTAAAATATATTATATGTGCCCAGATTTTCCAGAAAAGAAATTTCCTTTTGGGGTCCTATAATTCCGTATTTTTTCCGAACTTCACTGCACTTTGACTATGATGGTTATATCTGTGATGCTTGCATGTATTGAACGTCGGCTAATCGCTATAAGTCGATTAGTCGGGGTTATACATGATCTGTAATGTGCTGGAATGTGTATATGAATGTGTTGGACTGTCGCGGGTGAATAGCCGGGGTGGATGTGAGATGAGCTTTTGTTTTTCTTTCATTCATTGTAAATGTAAATTGATGTAATAATATTATTTGTTTGGCCGCACAACAGGGTCGGGGTTGTAGCCGTCATTGTATAATTCTTTTTACTGTTTTTGCTCCTAGGATAGACCCATGGAGGGGTGCACAAACTACCGAGTACTTGGCGGGTAGTTTGCCGCACCCGTAGGGGTCTTGGGTGGGGTATTTGGCTATTCACCGCGACCGTGTTATCCGCTTTTCGTTTCAGGCTCGAAAGGATTGTGGATTGCTAGTATATCCAATGCATTCATCTGTGATCTGTAATGTCTATCATTGCTTATTATTTAGGCGTTGCTTATGTTTTACAGACGCGCTAGCCCAGCCCCCGCTCTGTCGTTAGTTAAGTAACCTAACGGGTAATGACGGGGCCCAGTGGCGAATGCGAATGGCATAAGCGTACGTCATATTTTGGTTGTTTTCTGCAATGGTAGGGTTAAATGATGGGACGCATTAAAAGAACTAATGCAAGAATATCACGCATTAAAAGAACTAATGCAAGATAATAAACCAAGTTAAAGTCGTTGGAACACTTTCGAAAAACCACTCGGTTCTTTTCAAAACAAACTTTTAAAATACGGAGTTTGAGCCACTCCATTTAAAAGCTATCTCGTTCCATCGACCATATCAAGTTCACTACGTTCACGGTTTTGCCAAAACCATCCGTAGCCCTCCGTCGTTTCACATGAATAGTCAATAGTATTCAAGCTGTGTATGTTGGCCAAAGTCAAGGCACAGTGATTGGTAGCTATTGGGTGTTCATGTGTAGCATAGATAGATGCGTTGGTTTGGGACAGTCGTACTGCCATTTTGGCCAAAGTCAAGGGTAGGTACGGATGGATCCAAATTAACCTGGATAATGACGGGTAGAACTTGACATGTGACTTATGATATTTTGGCCAAAGTCAAGGTCATAAGAGCATGGGGCAAAAATCCACATCGGGAGTTTCATAAGTACTGAAACTTGCTAGATTTGCATACCATTTGGAGTGTGATGATTCTGGTAGGATTCCTTCAGTTTCGTCACGCAATGATATTTGGATCCCGATCCTACTGTGAGTATATGCTACTCCTCGGGAAATTTCTCACTTAACGATCAATGCTATAAACCTAGTAGGTGCCTAGAAAGGTGTTAGCGGGGCTACGCCCCCAGGGAAAAGAGGTTCTCTAATTAAGGAACTTCGCGAAAGCGTTGGAAAACCTCCCTCGAAGTACCGACACCGGCCTGGCTGAACGGTTAAGCAAGTATTGTACGGTGGGATTGATCCTGACTAATTCTTCCTTTATGGTTTGAGGAGGGATTCGAGAAACAGTGGGAGCCATCCTGTTTAGACAAACTAAAAACCACTCTAAACTTGCAAGAGCATCATGCTGAGTGTTTCTTCTTCTCTCTCCTAATTGCAGCGACCAATCAACATGACTGGACTTAAGTTACTCCTAGATAAAAACAAACTGACAGGGCCAAACTACAAAGATTGGCTCAGGAATGTCAAGATAGCAATCACTTATGACAAGCTGGGGTATCTTCTTACCACCAAAGCTCCCCTGTCCCTGGTCCAACTTCCAGTGTCGCGGATAAGGAAATCCGCAAGACTTGGGAGATTGATAGCGCGAAGGCCAAGTGCCTCCTGCTTGCCTCGATGGACAACGAACATCAGAGGAGGCATGAGAATATGGACATGGAGTCCATATTGCTCCATACAAAAGAACTGTATGGAGAGCAATCACGTATCGCAAGATACGAAGCGTCGAAAAAGTTATTTTCGACAAGAATGGCCGTCGGATCATCAGTAGCCGAGCATGTGCTAAAGATGATCGGCTTCATTGAGGAGCTCGCTGACCTAGGGATCACATTGGAGAGTGAGCTATATACGGATATAGTTCTCCAGTCCCTTCCTTCCACTTACGCCCAGTTTATACTGAACTTCAACCTACAAGAAAAGGAGGTTGAACTATCAGAGCTCCTCAACATGCTGAGGAGCGCAGAGGGCACCCTACAGAAAGGTAGGGAAACATCCACTTTGTTTGTAGGAGGATCATCTTCTTCTAGGTCCAAGGCGAAAGCCAAGGGAAAGAAGAAGAAGGCCCCCGCCAAACCAAGGGGCGGTGTTGGTAAAGTGGATACGAAGGGAAAAGGCAAAGCAACAAAGATAGCGGGGAAGCTTGTGGATAAGGAAGAATGCTTCTATTGTCATAAGAAAGGACACTGGAAGAATGATTGCAGGGCCTGGAAGGCCAGAACACAGGAATTGAAGCAGGTTGCAGCTTCAGCTTCAGGTGTGTATGTTATTGAAAACTGTCTTTCAATAAACTCTACTTCCTGGGTATTGGATACCGGATCAGGATCTCATATCTGTAATTCTTTGCAGGCGTTGAGAAACCGTAGTGTTTTGAAAGCAGGTGACATGACCCTCAGAGTTGCAAACGGAGCTAGCATGGATGCTAAAGCCGTGGGGGACTATCACCTGGGAATGTCAGATGGACATGTTTTGGTTTTGCGTAATTGCTTTTTTGTACCCAACGCAACTTGTAATATCATTTCTGTATCTTTAGTTTCTAAAGAAGGTTATGAATTTGCGTTTGTAAGTAATGTTGTAAACATTCACCTTAATCAAGTTTTGATTGGGTCAGGTACATTGAGTAATGGTATATACGTGTTAAACCAACCACAGATTTTCAACGTCCAGAATACACACAAAAGAAAGTCTCCAGAAATAAATCAGACTTTCTTATGGCATTGTAGATTGGGTCACATCAATGAGAGAAGGTTGACTAAGTTACATACAGAAGGATATTTGAATGCGTTCGAATATCAATCATATGCCACTTGTCAATCTTGTCTCAAAGGAAAGATGACAAAGACTCCGTTTACTGGACAAGGAGTAAGAGCGAGCGAGCTCTTGGGACTCGTACACAGTGACGTGTGCGGTCCAATGTCTACACATGCCCGAAGCGGACATTCTTACTTCATTACTTTTACGGATGACTTCTCAAGGTACGGTTATGTCTTCTTAATGAAACATAAGTCCGAGGCCTTTGGAAAATTCCAGGAGTATAAGAATGAAGTAGAGAAACAGACCGGCAAAAGTATTAAGATTCTAAGATCGGATCGAGGTGGAGAATACTTAAGTGCCGAGTTCCTGGACTATTTAAAAGAGAACGGAATTCTCTCTCAGCTTACTCCTCCATACACCCCGCAACATAACGGTGTATCGGAGAGACGGAACCGCACCCTATTGGATATGGTGCGGTCCATGATGAGTAACGCTGAGTTACCGCGATCATTCTGGGGGTATGCGCTAGAATCAGCCGCATACCTTTTGAACCGAGTTCCCACTAAGACTGTGCCTACCACGCCATTTGAGATGTGGTGTGGGAAGAGACCCCATCTTAATCACATTAAGATATGGGGAAGTCCAGCTTTTGTCAAAAAGCAGCATACGGACAAGCTCGAGGCACGCTCAGTACTGTGCAAGTTTGTGGGATATCCAAAGAATTCCAAGGGATATTTCTTCTACTGTGAAGAGGAACAAAAAGTTCTTGTTTCTCGACATGCCCACTTTCTAGAACACCAGTTCATAGAAAAAGAAATAAGTGGGAGCGCAGTAGAACTGGAAGAAATTCCAGAACCACAGACTGTTACTGAAAGCTTGATGGAACCAGAGGGTTCAACAGAACAGGACATTCCTACGCCGCTCCGCAGGAGTAGTAGGCAGTCTCATCCGCCCGAGAGATACTACGGTTTTCTCATAGACGGGGATAGAGAGGATTGCATCATAGATTATGATGAGCCTACTAGCTTCCAGCAGGCCGTTCAGAGCGTTGACTCAGTGAAATGGCTGGATGCAATGCGGACCGAAATGGAGTCCATGTACACCAACAAGGTATGGACGTTGGACATTGCTCCAGACGGGGTAAAACCCGTAGGATGCAAGTGGATCTTCAAAAGGAAGATTGGTGTAGATGGACAGGTTGAGACCTATAAAGCTAGGCTGGTAGCAAAGGGTTTTCGTCAAAGACCTGGCTTGGACTACGACGAAACCTTTTCTCCAGTAGCCATGCTGAAATCCATTCGGATCCTTCTTGCCATTGCTGCCTTCCACGATTATGAGATCTGGCAAATGGACGTAAAGACAGCTTTTCTAAATGGAAATTTAGAGGAGTGTGTCTATATGGACCAGCCAGAGGGTTTCATTCAGAGTGGGAGCAGCGGAAAGGTGTGCAAGTTGCTTAAGTCCATCTATGGACTAAAGCAGGCATCGCGGAGTTGGAACATCTGCTTTGATGAGACGGTCAAAGAATTTGGCTTTATCAAAAATCCAGATGAACCATGCATCTATAGTAGATTTGTAGCGAGAACTGTAGTATTCCTCGTTTTATACGTGGATGACATTCTCTTAATAGGAAATGACATTCCTATGCTACAATCTGTCAAGGGGTTCTTGTCACACAGGTTCTCCATGAAAGACCTGGGTGATGCCTCATACATTCTGGGTATCCGGATCTACCGTGACAGATCCAAGAGGATATTAGGACTTTCACAGTCCAGGTACATCGACACCATACTGAAGAGATTCAGTATGGAAGATTCCAAGCGCGGTAACCTACCGGCTTGTCACGGGATCACCCTCTCTAAAGAGATGTCTCCCAAGACTGATTTGGAGAGGGATCGCATGTCTATTATACCCTACGCTTCTGCGGTAGGCTCTATAATGTATGCGATGTTGTGTACCAGGCCGGATGTAGCTTATGCACTGAGTGTGGTAAGCCGGTATCAGTCTAACCCTGGGGAGAAACACTGGATAGCGGTAAAGAACATTCTCAAGTACCTGAGAAGGACTAAGGAGATGTTCTTGGTGTATGGCGGAAAAGACCTCCAGATCGAGGCCTTTGCTGACTCCAGCTTCCAGAGTGACAAGGATGATTCCAAGTCCATGTCGGGTTTTGTCTTTACCCTCAATGGAGGGGCGGTGTGTTGGAAGAGTTCCAAACAAGAAACCGTTGCAGACTCGACGATGGAAGCGGAATACATCGCTGCATCTGATGCCGCAAAAGAAGCTGTCTGGATGAGGAAGTTCTTGAAAGAACTTCAGGTGGTTCCGTCCATTGTTGATCCAATACCTCTGTATTGCGACAACAACGGGGCTATAGCATTAGCGAAGGAACCCAGGTCCCATCAGAGATCCAGGCACATCTTAAGGCGGTATCACCTGATCAGGGAGATCGTAGATCGCCAGGAGATCGAGGTTCGGAGAGTCGCTTCAGAAGATAACACTGCTGATCCATTCACCAAGGCCCTGCCCCAGACTCAGTTCGAGCGGTTGATCGAGATGATAGGTCTTCGATACGCCAGTACATGGCCTTAGTGCAAGTGGGAGATTGTTAGTGTATATGCCCTAGAGGCCATTACTGTATCATACTAGTTTGTATATTACTTAATGGATGCTTGGGATATTCACCTTGTATATACAATCTTGCTCAAAATAGTAGTATGCTACTTGGTTTGTTTCTACTTCAATGTGTACATGTGTTTATTTTTGTATATCGCCTATACACATTAGTAGAGCCCTTAGGATCTTTGCTTGATTACCAGCGATGTGATGGCCGTCACACTAGTGGGGCTGGGTAATCTATAAGCACATCCTTATGCAGGTCCCTGGTCGCAGGACTATCGAGACAGGGCATCGATACTCCGGAGTAGACCAGCGCATGCGCTTCTCATCCCAGTGTGGGAGACGGTCTGTCCCACAGCCGTCAGTACGTCGTACTTGAGATAGTATGCGGGTGCTCGTTAGGTTACGGGTACACTGGACAGGACTCGTCGGGAACTGACTAGTTGGTATTATACCTATCGTCAGTTATCAGTTCCCAGGTGACATGAGTACAGCTTAGTCCGCTGACTTGACACTGTCACTTCGCCTCGGGTGTGTTCCCACTGTACTTTGATCACTACCCTACCACGGCTCAAAGGAGTCGTGCAAACAGGTGGTGGTTGGGTGCAGTCCCGAAACACTTGGAGGCAGTGACGGTTAGACAGGATTCGTCTCTCCCGGTATTGGGGGTTGACATCGCGCTGTGTCTAGGAGAGCCATTACACGAGTAGTCCCTGGCCAGGGCAAACGAGATATACTGGTAGGTTTCCAGTGTTATCTCAGGGTGTATTGGGCTTCACTCCGGCACGACTTGTACCGCTATTGGGGGACTGACGTTTACCGCCCCCTAGGCCCGCCATGCGATGTATCAGACGAACAGACCGGACTGTACGGAGAATGTCACGCTCAGGCTCAGTAGGAGTTCAGATGGGTTTCGCCTCGTCGGTCTTCTTGTCGGCATTACCTGGGGACCGTTACGCACAGCTAGTGCCGCTTGCGGTCTGTGGTTAAACCCACTGCCAGCGTAGTGTCGAGTCTTTAGAGTCCCACACAGAAAGCTTTTCGCCTTTAGGCAAAAGAGTAGAGGTCGCATGGTATTGCGACAGGTCGCATGGTTTTGCGACAGGGTTCGGTCACATCCGTGCACTTGTGCACGTACAGTGTCCGGACAGTTTACACTAGCGGGCTTTGGTTTAAGCCAGATCCTAGTGTACCTTATGGGATTGGATTTATCCAGTTTGCATTCGTGTTCCTCGGAACGCGGATGCGGGTGTGTATGCACAGTTGACAGGGAGGCAGAGGCAGTGGATTCTCATTAGGGTTGTTGACAGTTGACCGTTGACTTTTGACTTTTTGCTCAACCCTAATGAGAATATGATATGTGATTAACTATTATATTAATTAAGTATTATGGTGATATGGTTGTTGACTTGTTGACTTTTGTTGACTTGTTGACTTTGGTGACTTGTTGACTTTTGTTGACTTGTTGACCGGTTGACTAGGCTTGACTAGTTGACCATCATGATAACCATGGTTATCATTTCATGCCAAAGACTTTTTTCTTGCTTGCTTTTTGAGTAAAATGAGTACATGATATGATAACCTTATGGTTGCTTCTAACCATCACCAAAAGACTTTTTTGATATGATGAGTTATGATCACTTTGGATTATGAGAGGGTGAGAGAGAAAAGAGAGCCTCATTCTTTCTTGCTCATTCTCTCTCTTGTTCTTGAGCTCTCCCCTTGCTCTCACCCTCAACCTCTTGCTCCCTCTCTTGATCTATGGTTCTCTTGTCTCATGAGTTGAGAATCAAGAACCATAGATAAAATCCCATTCTATTTCCTCTCTACTCATTCTAGTTCACTAGGTTTAGTAAACCAAGTGAACTAGTTTCTTCAAAGACCGAAGAAGGAGCTAAAGGTTGGAGCTTTCAAGTGGATCTATCTTCGGCGTACGGAGACGACGAGAAGGAGCCATCGGACCACCACCGGAGCTTGAAGAGAAGGAGTTCAAGTTTAGGTATAACCATCTTCATCCGAGTAGCTAAATATCTTTAGCTTAGTTTGCTAGTTTTAGTTTAGGTAACGATCCCGACCATAAGTTAGTCCATGTTGCCTCTTGCGATAAAAATTCGTTTTTTATACCGTTTCCGCCTCCCCGTAAGAACCGGGGGTCGCAATATGGACTTACAGGCTGTGGGACAGACCATCTCCCCAACTGGGATGAGAAGCGTACACATTAGTCTACTCCGGAGTATCGATGCCCTGTCTCGATAATCCTACGACTAGGGACCTGGAAAAGGATGTGCTTGTAAACTACCCAGCCCCCACTAGTGTGACTGCCATCACAACGCTGGTAGTCAAGCAACATCCTAAGAGCTCTATCAATACGTATACTAACATATTAAGATAGATAAAACCAAGTAGCATACTACCATGTTTAGCAAGACTGTTATATAACTGTGAATATCCTAAGCTTCCATTAAGTAATATACAAACTAGTATGATACAATAATGGCCCCTAGGGCATATACACTAACAATCTCCCACTTGCACTAGGGCCATGTACTGGCATATCGAAGACCGATGATCTCGAGTAGCCTCTCGAACTGAATCTGAGGTAGGGCCTTTGTGAATGGATCAGCAATGTTCTCTTCAGTAGCAACTCTCCGGACCTCGATCTCCCGGCGATCTATGATCTCCCTGATCAGGTGATACCGCCTTAAGATGTGTCTGGACTTCTGATGGGACCTTGGTTCCTTCGCTAAATCTATAGCCCCGTTGTTGTCGCAATACAGAGGTATTGGATCAACTATGGTAGGAACCACCTGAAGTTCTGTTAGGAACTTCTTCATCCAGACCGCTTCTTTTGCGGCATCGCAAGCAGCAATATACTCCGCTTCCATCGTCGAGTCAGCAACGGTGTCCTGCTTGGAACTCTTCCAGCACACCGCCCCTCCATTGAGGGTAAAGACATAACCAGACATGGACTTGGAATCGTCCTTATCACTCTGGAAGCCGGAATCAGCAAAGGCCTCGATCTTGAGGTCTTTTCCGTCGTAAACCAATAACATCTCCTTAGTCCTTCTCAGGTACTTGAGAATGTTCTTTACTGCTATCCAGTGATTCTTCCCTGGGTCTGACTGATACCGGCTTACCACGCTGAGTGCGTAAGCTACATGTGCACAACATCGCATACATTATAGAGCCTACCGCAGAAGCGTAGGGTATAATGGACATGCGATCCCTTTCCAAATCAGTCTTGGGAGACATCTTTTTGGATAGGGTGATTCCGTGACAAGACGGTAGATTACCGCGCTTAGAATCTTCCATACTGAATCTTTTCAGTATAGTGTTGATATACCTGGACTGCGAAAGTCCCAGCATCCTCTTGGATCTATCACGATAGATCCGGACCCCCAAAATGCAAGAGGCATCACCCAGGTCTTTCATGGAGAACCTGTGTAACAAGAATCCCTTGACAGATTGTAGCATAGGAATGTCATTTCCTATCAATAAAATGTCATCCACGTACAAGACGAGGAACATGACACTTCGTGCTACAACTTTACTATATATACATGGTTCATCTGGATTTTTGATAAAGTCATATTCTTTGACTGTTTCATCAAAACAGATGTTCCAACTCTGCGATGCCTGCTTTAGTCCATAAATGGACTTAAGCAACTTGCACACTTTCTCGCTGCTCCCACTCTGATTGAAATCTTCCGGCTGATCCATATAGACGCACTCTTCTAAATTACCATTCAGAAAAGCCGTCTTTACGTCCATTTTCCAGATTTCATAATCATGGAAGGCAGCAATAGCAAGAAGGACCCGAATGGATTTGAGCATAGCCACTGGGGAAAAAGTTTCGTCATAGTCCAAACCAGGTCTTTGACAAAAACCCTTTGCAACAAGTCTAGCCTTATAGGTTTCCACCTGTCCATCTACACTAATCTTTTTCTTGAAGATCCATTTGCATCCTATGGGTTTTACCCCATCTGGAGCAAAGTCCAAAGTCCATACTTTGTTGGTGTACATGGACTCCATTTCGGTCCGCATTGCATCTAGCCATCGTACCGAGTCGCCGCTCTGGATGACCTGCTGGAAGCTAGTAGGTTGGATGACCTGCTGGAAGCTAGTAGGTTCATCATCATCAATTATGCAATCCTCTCTATCCCCATTTATGAGAAAACCGTAGTATCTCTCAGGCGGATGAGACGGCCTACTACTTCTTCGGAGGGGTGCGGGAATGTCCTGTTCTTCTTGAACTACTGGTTCTACCAAATTTTCAGTAGTAGTTTCTGGTTCTGGAATTTCTTCCATTTCTATTTCGCTCCCACTTATTTCCTTTTCCAAAAACTGATATTCTAGAAAATGGGCATTACGAGAAACAAAAACCTTTTGTTCCTCTGCGTAATAGAATAGATACCCCTTGGAGTTCTTTGGATATCCCACAAACTTACACTGTACTGATCGTGCCTCGAGCTTGTCCACATGCTGCTTTTTAACAAAAGCTGGACATCCCCATATCTTCAGATACTGAAGATAGGGTTTCTTCCCACTCTACATCTGATATGGCGTGGTAGGCACAGTCTTGGTAGGAACCATGTTCAAAAGATATGCCGCTGATTCTAGCGCATAACCCCTGAAAGATCGCGGTAACTCAGCATTACTCATCATGGAATGTACCATATCCAGTAGGGTTCGATTCCGTCTCTCTGATACACCGTTATGCTGTGGAGTGTATGGAGGAGTAAGCTGAGAGAGAATTCCTTTCTCTTTTAGGTAACCTAGGAACTCCGCACTTAAGTATTCACCAACTCGATCAGATCTCAGTGTCTTGATACTTTTGCCGGTTTGGTTTTCTACTTCATTCTTATACTCATGGAATTTCTCAAAAGCCTCGGATTTATGTTTCATCAGATAAATGAATCCGTACCTTGAGTAATCATCCATAAAAGTAATGAAACAGGAAAAACCGCCTCTTTCATGTGTAGACATTGGACCACATACATCGCTGTGTATGAGTCCTAAGAGCTCGCTCGCTCTTATTCCATGTCCAGTGAATGGAGTCTTTGTCATCTTTCCTTTGAGACATGATTGACAAGTGGCATAAGTTTGATATTCGAACGAGTCCAAATATCCTTCTCTATGTAACTTAGTTAACCTTGTCTCATTGATGTGACCTAGTCTACAATGCCATAAGAAAGCCTTATTTAAATCTGGAGACTTTCTTTTTAGTGTGTTCTGGACATTGAAAATCTGGAGTTGGTTTAAGACATATATACCGTTATCCAGTATACCGGACCTAATCAAACTATGATTAAGGTGGATGTTAACAATATCACATACAAACGTGACATCATAACCTTTATTTGATAACAAGGAAACTGATATGATATTACACGTTAAGCTAGGTACACTAAAACAGTTATGTAAAACAAAAATGTGTCCACTTGTCAATCCCAGGTGATAATCCCCTACGGACACAGCTCCCACGCTAGCTCCGTTAGCAACCTTTAGGGTCATATCACTATCCTTCAGCACTCTACGGTTTCTCAGTGCCTGTAATGAATTGCATATATGAGATCCTGATCCGGTATCCAATATCCAGGAAGTAGAGTTGATTGACAGACAATTCTCAATTACGAACACACCTGAAGTTGAAGCCACAGCCTGCTTCAGTTCCTGGTTCTTGGCGTTCCACGTTTTACAATCTTTCTTCTAGTGCCCTTTCCTATGACAATGGAAGCACTCATCCTTGGCCACTACTGGCACTGCAATCTTTTTCTTTCCCTTCGCTCCCATCTTACTAACACCTCCTCTAGGTTTGGTGGCGGCCTTCTTCTTCTTTCCTTTGGCCCTAGCCTTGGACCTGGAAGAAGAAGCTCCGCTAACAAACATAGCGGGTGTTTCCCTTGTCTTCTGCAAGGTGCCCTCTGAAAGGTTTGTCTAGCACCCTATGAAGAGTTTTGAAGCATCACATCTCCAAAAGTTTAAATTTTTATGGTGCTAAACGAACATGCAAAGGAATCGATCCTAGAAAATTAGGGTTTCGAAATATAAGCGAACTAATCTAGGGTTTCGAGGCTACAACCTTTGTAGCTCCCTTTCGCTGGACTCCTTGGTCTCTAGGGTATTGAATGGAAGTCCTCTTGAAGTCCTCTTGTGTCCACGACGATCCACCACGGAGTTCTCCGTCCAAGCTCGCAACTTCGTAAAACCGAAGAGAACACTCTAAACAAGACGGCTAAGCTTGTGTAGAATGAAGTTGTGGTTAAGGTTCTCACTTCAAAAATCTTTCTTTAAGTGGTATTTACTCACTAGAAAAAACTAGAGAGCAAATGAGAAAGAGGAAGAAGATGGTGGCAATACTTTCACAAGAGGTAAAATGAGATAAAAGATAACTCACTAGAAGAAAAAGAAATATATCAATATATATTTTATTTCTTTTTACTATGAACCATGGTTAAAGTGATGGAGATATTATTTAACTTGAGTTTTAAATGATAAAGAGAAGGATAACTCAAGTTAAGAGGTAGGTGAGGTAGGTTAGGTTAAAAGAAGAATGTAGAAACTAGTAAGAATTATCCTTTCTTTTTCAATTTGTTTTAAAACCAAAATTAAATAATAATCCATTATATAATCCATGGTGTGAGTCTTATATTGCCACCATTTCCATATGGTCACAACCATGATAGATGGGTGTATGTATGTGTGTATGTATGCACATCCATATGTGCATGAAACTAGCATGAAAGAAAGAAAGAAAAGCACACATGCATGGACACATCCATCATCCAAGAAAAGGTTTTAAGTGAGAAAACTAATGGTTAAATGATAAATCAACACTTGGTTTATCAATCCGGTCATATCTCATATGACCCCACCAAAAGCAGTTCACCCGATCAATGTTCGGTATCATATACGCACATTTTAATCGGGTGCTTGCGCATATCGCATACGCGCACCACAACGTTTCGCCTGGACTGGGTAACTCCTTTATGGGACTCTAAGACTCGTCAATACGCCGGCAGAGGGTGATGATCATATCAGGTACCCCCAAGCCGCAAGCGGTCAGCTAAACGTAACGGCCACCCGGGTATTGAGCGATCAGAAGAAAACAAGCGAACCTGCTACAACTCCCGTCGAGCCATCCGGCAACACTACCGTACAGTCCGGTCTTTTCGTCAGATATGCTGCATATCGAGCCTAGGGATGGTCACGTCGACCCTAATAACTCAATAAGTCGTGCCGGTGAATGTTATATAACAGATTGAGAAACTACTGATAACACTTATCAACAAATCTCAGCAGCCCTGGCCAGGGACTTGCTGTTATAACCAGTCGGGCACAGCACAGCATCAACTCCCAATACCGGGAGAGACGAAACCCCTCCTATCGCTCATCGTCTTCGTGTGTCTCGGGACTGTACCCAACGGCCACCTGTTTGCACGACTCGGTAGAGCCGTGGTAGGGTGGCAATCAAAGTACAGTGGGAGAACACACAAGAATCTATGACGATCTCGGGTCTACAGACTAACCTGTACCAGTGTCACCTGAGAACTGCTATCCGACGATAGATATAATTCCATATAGGAGTTCTTGGTGAGTCCGTCCAGTGTACCCAGTCAGTACTGAGCACCCGTATATGATCTTGATGTCAAACACCAATGGATATGGGATCATCCATCGCCTATCACATGGGTCTAGTATCATATACGCTAGTCTACTCTGGTATATCAATGCCCCGTCTCGATATACCAACGACTAGGGACTTTCCAGGATATGCTTATAGACTACAGATGTCCCACTAGTATGATCTCCATCATAATCAGAGCAGTCAAGCCAATATCCTCAGGGCTTTATCAGCATGTATGAGTGAATAACAAGCATGATCAAATCAACATGTCAGATAAAGAAGAACCAGATAGCATACTATCATGTCGAGCAAGAATGCATACTGAATATATACATGTATAGATACATCCACTATCACATAATGGCCTCTAGGGCATACATATATCCAACAATCTCCCACTTGCACTAAGGCCAGTTATTGGCGTATCTCATACCCAACTTCTCAAAAAGTCGCTCATGCTGCGGCTGAGGGAGGGCCTTGGTGAATGGATCCGCGGCGTTATTCTTTGTGTCTACCCTCCTAATCTCGATCTCGCGGCGATCTACAATCTCCCGTATCAAATGAAAACGCCTCAGGATGTGTCTGGACCATTGATGGGATCTGGGCTCCTTGGCTAACGCCATAGCCCCATTATTGTCACAATACAAAGGTATTGGATCAATAATGGTTGGAACTACTCCTAGCTCCGAGACGAACTTCTTCATCCAGACGGCTTCCTTTGCGGCATCATTTGCAGCAATGTACTCAGCTTCCATCGTAGAGTCTGCAACGGTATCTTGTTTGGAACTCTTCCAACTCACCGCCCCTCCATTGAGGGTAAATACAAACCCAGAGATAGATTTGCTGTCGTCCTTATCGCTCTGGAAGCTCGAATCGGTAAAGGCCTCCATTTGGAGATCTCCATTACCATACACCAAGAACAATTCTTTAGTCCTTCGCAAGTACTTAAGAATGTTCTTCACAGCTGTCCAGTGGTTCTCCCCTGGGTTGGATTGATACCTGCTTACAACACTAAGTGCATAAGCTACATCTGGTCGCGTATATAACATCGCATACATTATAGATCCTACTGCCGAAGCATAGGGTATAATACTCATGCGAGCTCTCTCTTCATCGGTCTTTAGGCAAGAATCCTTGGAGGGAGTGACCCCATGGCAAGCAGGCAAGGTACCCCGCTTGGAGTCTTCCATACTAAACCTTTTTAGGATGGTGTCAATGTACCTGGCTTGGGACAATCCCAATAACCTTTTGGATCTATCCCTATAGATCCTTATGCCCAGAATGTATGTGGCATCACCCAGGTCCTTCATGGAGAACCTCAGTGATAAGAAAGATTTGACCGACTGTAGCATAGGAATATCATTTCCTATCAGAAGAATGTCATCCACGTACAATACGAAGAATGTGACAGCTCTCCCTACAGCCTTCTTATAAACACAAGGTTCATCTGGATTTTTGACGAAATCAAACTCTTTGATGACATCATCGAAACAGATGTTCCAACTCCGTGATGCCTACTTTAACCCATATATGGATTTAAGCAATTTACATGCTTTCTCGCTGCTTCCACTGTCAATGAAGCCCTCTGGCTGATCCATATAAACGCATTCTTCCAAATTTCCATTCAGAAATGCGGTTTTAACGTCCATCTGCCAGATTTCATAGTCGTAGTGAGCAGCAATAGCAAGTAGGATCCGAATGGATTTAAGCATGGCTACGGGAGAAAAAGTCTCGTCATAGTCCAAACCTGGTCTTTGACGAAAACCCTTCGCCACAAGTCTTGCCTTATAGGTCTCCACCTGCCCATCTACACCAATCTTTCTTTTAAAGATCCATTTGCACCCTACAGGTTTTACCCCAGGGGGTACAACGTCCAATGTCCACACTTTGTTGGTGTACATAGACTCCATTTCGGATCTCATGGCATCCAGCCACTTCACAGAGTCTTTACTCGTGATAGCTTGCTGAAAACTGGTAGGATCATCATCATCCATGATGCAATCTTCTCCGTTACCATCAATGAGGAAACCATAGTACCTCTCCGGTGGGCGAAAAGTCCTACCAGACCTACGGAGTGGCCGAGGTTCTTCAGTTTCTGCTGCAACAGCCGGTTCAACCAAATCGTTATTTGTAGTTTGTGTCTCTAGAACCTCTTCTAGATCCACCACCTTGCCATCATCTTTGTCTGTGAAAAACTCTTTTTCCAAGAATGTGGCATGTTGAGAAACGAACACTTTTTGTTCCTCTTTGTGGTAGAATAGATATCCATAAGAATTCTTTGGATATCCCACAAAGTTACACATGACCGACCGTGTCTCGAGTTTGTCCGGATTCTGCTTTTTAATATAGGCCGGGCAACCCCAAATCTTAATTCTCTTAAGAGATGGTCTCTTCCCATGCCATATCTCATATGGTGTGGTGGACACGGCTTTGGTTGGAACCCTGTTCAGTAGAAACGCTGCAGTCTCTAATGCATGCCCCCAAAACGAGACGGGTAACTCAGCGTCACTCATCATGGACCGGACCATATCTAATAGGGTCCTATTCCTTCGTTCTGACACACCGTTGTGCTGTGGTGTGTAAGGAGGAGTGAGCTGATAGAGAATCCCATTCTCTTTCAAGAAGTTTGCAAATTCTGTACTGAGATACTCACCACCTCGATCTGATCGAAGCATCTTGATACTCAAGCCGGTTTGTTTTTCTACTTCTTGTTTATATTCAATGAATTTCTCAAAAGCTTCGGACTTGTGTTTTAATAAAAATACATGACCGAATCTTGAGAAATCATCAGTGAATGTAATGAAGTATGAAAAACCGCCTCTAGCCTGTGTAGACATAGGCCTACATACATCACTATGTATGAGGCCCAGGAGCTGAGTAGCTCTTTCTCCGTGTCCGGTAAACGGAGTTTTGGTCATTTTACCCTTGATACAAGACTGGCAAGTCGCATAAGATTTATATTCAAAAGAATTTAAATATCCATCTTTGTGTAACTTGTTTAGTCTTGTTTCGTTAATATGACCAAGTCTACAGTGCCAAAGAAAAGCTTCATTTAATTCTGAAAGTTTTCTTTTATTAGTGTGTTGTATACTGAAAACTGTGTGTTGATTTAGGACATATATTCCGTTGTTAAGTGTACCATACCCAACCAACATTTGATTCAGGTTAATGTTCATAACATTGTTCTGCAATACAAAATTATACCCTTCATTGTCCAACAAAGAAACGGATATTATATTACATAGCATACTTGGTACAAAATAACATGGATTTAAAACCAAAATACATCCAGATGGCAACCCCAAGTGATACTCTCCCATTGCGACTGTATGTACATTGGAACCATTTCTAACGTGGAGAGTATGGTCACCTGTCCTCAAAACCTTGCTATTTCTCAGCCCCTGCATAGAATTGCAAATGTGAGAACCTGAACCGGTATCCAATACCCAGGAAGCAGAGTTTATAGAAAAACAGTTTTCAGTCACAAACGCACCTGAAGCAGAAGCATCACCATGCTTCTTCTTGAGACTTAAGTACTCCGTGCAATTGCGCTTCCAATGTCCTGTCTTGTGGCAGTGAAAACATTCGCCCTTCCCTGAGTCTCCAGCCTTGGACTTTCCCTTTCCCTTCACCTTTTTAACTCCACCCTTAGGATTAATGGGTTTCTTCTTTTTCTTTCCCTTGGCCTTGGCTTTCGGGCGAGAAGAGGAAGACTGTCCAATAGTCATAACGGGAGTTTTTGCTAACTTCATAGTGCTCTCTGCACTCCTTAACATATTAAGGAGTTCAGGGAGGTCCTTCTCCATGCCATGCATGTTGAAGTTCACTATGAACTGAGCAAAGGTGGAGTAGAGGGAATGCAGAATAATATCTATATATTGTTCATTGTCCATCGTCCATCCAAGGTCCTCAAGCTCTTCTATAAGAGCTATCATCTTCAGAACATGGTCTCCTACTGGTGTGCCAGGGGCCATTCGTATCTGAAACAATTTCTTTGATGCTTCGTATCGTAATACGTGGGACTGCTCCCCATACAACTCCTTTGTATAGAGAAATATACCGTGAATGTCCATGTCCTCGTGCTGCTTTTGATGTGTGTTATCCATCGATGCAAGCGCGAGGCATGTGACCGTGGCACAGTCAGCGTCCCATGTCTTGCCGACTTCAATGTCCGCAACTGAGGATTTTGGACCAGGGACGGGCGGGGCTGAAGCCGTGAGGACATATGATACTTTATCATAAGTCAAGGCGATTTTCAGATTCCTCAGCCAGTCTTTATAGTTGGTCCCATTCAGTTTGTTTTTATCTAGTAAAAGTTTGAGTCCAGTCATGGGTATCTGCTATTAAGAGAGAGAAAAGAATACACTCAGCGAAAGCTCTTGCATAGATTAGATTGGTTTATTATCTTGTCTAACCGATGTTTCCCACTGCTTTTATCGAGTTTTTCTTTCAAACCTTAAAAAGAAAAACTAGCCAGGATTAATTACAGTCTACAACTTCGCTAACCGTTCAGCCAGGCCAGTGTCGGTACTTGAGGGAGGTTCCCCGTGCTTTCGCACGGACCTAATTAGAGTAAACCTCGTTTTCCCAGAGGCGGAGCCCCGTTAACACCTTTCTAGACACCTAATGAGTTAGCTAATTGTAAACTGTAAAACTCTCCTAGGAGCAACTATTGCCCACAGTGGGATCGGGATCCAACCATCATATGGAAGGTATGCAATCTCATTGCAAATTTCACCTATTGAAATTCCCGATGTGGTTTTTACCCTTAATACTCGTGACCTTGGCTAAGGTCAACAAATCACGAGCACTAGTCAAGCTCAACCCGTCATTTCTTGATTAATTAGACCCGTTCACATGACCCTTGGCTAAGGTCAACAAAGTCATATGCCCGTCCTAATTAATCTGCATCATATGCGTTTGTAGGAAGACATCACTTAGCTACCGTACACTACGCCTTGGCTAAGGTCAACAAACGTAGCACGAATACTAAGTACTCTACTTCCTAAAATGACGGAGGGTTGCGGATGATTTTTAAGAAAATCTTTAACACTTTGAACTTGATATCGTTGTAGAATCAAACAGTTTTCAAAAGGAGTGGCTTAAGCTCCGCAGTTTTGAAATATAGCTTTTTCATAAATAGCCGAGTAGTTTTCAAATCCGATTCTACAACATCTTTTTAGGTTTATTTTCTTTACATTAATCACATTAATGTAATCCCATCATTTAAGTCCTTAAGCCAATCACAGAAAAGAAACGAAAATAACACGTACGCTTATGCCATCCGCATTCGCCGCAATGTTCCGTTATGCACCGTTAGGTTACTTAACTAACGGCATACCGGGACGGGACTAGCGCGAGTGTAAAACATAAGCAACGTCTACTATATATCATATATATAATATGTCATTCGTCTCAGATATCACAGTACACAGGCAGCAGAAATATAGATATAACGTGGGATATCCTAGGACGTCCGTATTTAGTATTTAGCCAGAATAGAAAATAAGGATTCCACAGTCGCGATGAATAGCCAAGCCCACACCCTGGACCCCTACGAGAGCGGCAAGTGACCCTCCCAATTCTGGAGTTTAGGAGACCCGGTCTCGACTCCTCGAGATGGCCTCCCACTGAACCCCAGAACCCGGTCACCTGTGCTCCCCTCCTTCGGTCCATCCTAATGCGGAAAAGTAAATAATATACAACACTGGTAACACAACCTCAACCCGGAAGTGCCCCAAATAAAAGAATATTACATTACATTTGAATTTACATGAATGAAAATATAAAACTCTCATCTCACATAAAACCCCCGGCTATTCAATCGCGACAATCCTGCACATCATATCTCAGCAACACATAATATCACATATCATCAACGTAAATAAGTATGCGTACCCCGATTGTCGTTGACGTATAGCAACGAAACCGGCGATATCGAACATACTACACTTACGGTCACAGAAAAGAAAGTGTAAAACTACAATATTTGGAATCCACATTCTCTTTAGACATCATAAATGCGAAATATCACATATTTCGTATTTCATGCCTAAACTATATGAATTCCACATATTGTATCACATTCCAGACAAACAGACAGTATTAAAGTTTTCGAACGAACGATCAAGTACCCAAGATTCACTAAAGCTCAACACTTGAGCAGGGTTCAAAAATCCGGAGTGTGACACAGTAGTAGCGGTCCAGCCGTAGAAGGGTCAAGCCAACGCCTCACATGTGGCTCGCCGTACTGCCCCAAACCCTAAGGTTCAAAGGGCAGTTCGAGACGGTCACAAAATCGAGTTAAGGTTTGTTGTCTTCTAGAGGGACCACCGCAAAAAGACTTGCACGTATCTCCAAAACATTTAAACCCCGTGAATAGTGAGCAAATGATACCCGTTCAAACACTTCAATACTTTCTTATTTACCCGGAAAAACTACGAAATGAAAATTCCGATCGAATCGACGAGTCCAAAAATATCTCCAAAATTTTTCAAAACTAAATACAGATTAAAAATACCCAAAAAATTACACAAGCAGTTTGCTGAATTACTGTAAAAAAATTATCCTTCAATTAATACATACGGCCGCAGAACCGCGGCCTAAGTAAGCTTAGGCCGTGTTTCCGCGGCAAGAATCACTGTTCATTAAATAATTTTTGTACCGTAATCCACGGCAAAAAGGTTTGTCTAGCATCCTATGAAGAGTTTTGAAGCATCACATGTCCAAAAGTTTAAATTTTTATGGTGCTAAACGAACATGCAAAGGAATCGATCCTAGAAAATTAGGGTTTCGAAATATAAAGCGAACTAATCTAGGGTTTCGAGGCTACAACCTTTGTAGCTCCCTTTTGCTGGACTCCTTGGTCTCTAGGGTGTTGAATGGAAGTCCTCTTGAAGTCCTCTTGTGTCCACGACGATCCACCACGGAGTTCTCCGTCCAAGCTCGCAACTTCGTAAAACCGAAGAGAACACTCTAAACAAGACGGCTAAGCTTGTGTAGAATGAAGTTGTGGTTAAGGTTCTCACTTCAAAAACCTTTCTTTAAGTGGTATTTACTCACTAGAAAAAACTAGAGAGCAAATGAGAAAGAGGAAGAAGATGGTGGCAATACTTTCACAAGAGGTAAAATGAGATAAAAGATAACTCACTAGAAGAAAAAGAAATATATCAATATATATTTTATTTCTTCTTACTATGAACCATGGTTAAAATGATGGAGACATTATTTAACTTGAGTTTTAAATGATAAAGAGAAGGATAACTCAAGTTAAGAGGTAGGTGAGTAGGTTAGGTTAAAAGAAGAATGTAGAAACTAGTAAGAATTATCCTTTCTTTTTCAATTTGTTTTAAAACCAAAATTAAATAATAATCCATTATATAATCCATGGTGTGAGTCTTATATTGCCACCATTTCCATATGGTCACAACCATGATAGATGGGTGTATGTATGTGTGTATGTATGCACATCCATATGTGCATGAAACTAGGATGAAAGAAAGAAAGAAAAGCACACATGCATGCACACATCCATCATCCAAGAAAAGGTTTTAAGTGAGAAAACTATTGGTTAAATGATAAATCAACACTTGATTTATCAATCCGGTCATATCTCATATGACCCCACCAAAAGCAGTTCACCCGATCAATATTCGGTATCATATACGCACATTTTAATCGGGTGCTTGCGCATATCGCATACGCGCAGCACAACGTTTCGCCTGGACTGGGTAGCTCCTTTGTGGGACTCTAAGACTCGTCAATACGCCGGCAGAGGGTGATGATCATATCAGGTACCCCCCAGCCGTAAGCGGTCAGCTAAACGTAATGGCCACCCGGGTATTGAGCGATCAGAAGAAAACAAGCGAACCTGCTACAACTCCCGTCGAGCCATCCGGCAACACTATCGTACAGTCCGGTCTCTTCGTCAGATATGCTGCATATCGAGCCTAGGGATGGTCACGTCGACCCTAATAACTCAATAAGTCGTGTCGGTGAATGGTCTATAACAATTGAGAAACTACTAATAACACTTATCAGCAAATCTCAGCAGCCCTGGCCAGGGACTTGCTGTTATAACCAGTCGGGCACAGCACAGCATCAACTCCCAATACCGGGAGAGACGAAACCCCTCCTATCGCTCATCGTATTCGTGTGTCTCGGGACTGTACCTACCGGCCACCTGTTTGCACGACTCGGTAGAGCCGTGGTAGGGTGGCAATCAAAGTACAGTAGGAGAACACACAAGACTCTATGACGATCTCGGGTCTACAGACTAACCTGTACCAGTGTCACCTGAGAACTGCTATCCGACGATAGATATAATTCCATATAGGAGTTCTCGGTGAGTCCGTCCAGTGTACCCAGTCAGCACTGAGCACCCGTATATGATCTTGATGTCAAACACCAATGGATATGGGATCATCCATCGCCCATCACATGGGTCTAGTATCATATACGCTAGTCTACTCTGGTATATCAATGCCCCGTCTCGATATACCAACGACTAGGGACTTTCCAGGATATGCTTATAGACTACAGATGTCCCACTAGTATGATCTCCATCATAATCAGAGCAGTCAAGCCAATATCCTCAGGGCTTTATCAGCATGTATGAGTGAATAACAAGCATGATCAAATCAACATGTCAGATAAAGAAGAACCAGATAGCATACTATCATGTCGAGCAAGAATGCATACTGAATATATACATGTATAGATACATCCACTATCACATAATGGCCTCTAGGGCATACATATATCCAACACCCTCTGCACTCCTCAACATGTTAAGGAGTTCTGGAAGTTCAACTTCTTTTCTTTGAATGTTGAAATTCAGAATAAACTGGGCATAGGTGGAAGGAAGGGACTGGAGAATCAAGTCTGTATAGAGCTCGTTCTCCAAAGTCGTCCCCAGGTCTGCGAGCTCTTCTATATAGCCAATCATCTTTAGGACATGTTTTCCTACAGACGATCTGACGGCCAACCTCGCCTGAAACAGGTTCTTCGAGGTCTCGTATCTTGCTATACGAGATTGCTCCCCATACAGATCTTTTGTATGGAGAAATATGGATTCGAGATCCATATCCTCATGCCTCCTCCGATGTTCATTATTCATCGAGGCAAGCACGATGCACTTGGCCTTCGCACAATCTAATTCCCAAGTTTTGTGGATTTTCTTATCCGCAAGACTGGATTTCGGACCAGGGACAGCAGGTGCCTTAGTGGTAAGAACATACCCCAATTTGTCATAAGTCAAAGCCATTTTGACATTCCGCAGCCAATCTTTATAGTTTGGCCCTGTCAGTATATTTTTTTCTAATAGTAACTTAAGTCCAGTCATTTTCAGGGTCGCTGCAATTAGGAGAGAGAGAGAACACTTTAGCATGATGCTCTTGCAAGTTTAGAGTGGTTTTTAGTTTATATAAACTGGATGTCTCCCACTGTTTCTCGAATCCATCCTCAAACCAAAAAGAAAGAACTAGCCAGGACTATTCTCACCGTACAATACTTGCTTAACCGTTCAGGCTGCCAGTGTCGATACTTCGAGGGAGGTTTTCCAACGCTTTCGCGAAGTTCCTTAATTAAATAACCTCTTTTCTCTGGGGGCGTAGCCCCGCTGACACCTTTCTCGGCACCTACTTGGTTTATAGCATTGATCGTTAAGTGACGAATCTCCTGATGAGTAGCATATACACACAGTAGGATCGGGATCCAAATATCATCGTATGATAATGTTGAAGGAATCCTACCAACATTCATCAAACTCCAAATGGTATGCATCTCTTTGCAAATTTCAGTTTCTTTAGAAATTCCCGATATAAATTTTTGCCCCATGCACTTATGACCTTGGCGTTGGTCAAAATGTCATAAGTCACATGTCATGTTCTACCCATCATTATCTTGTTAATTTGAACCCATCCGTACATATCCTTGACGTTGTCCAAAATGATAATACGACTGTCCCAAACTAACTCATCTATCTATGCAACAAATGAATACCCAGCAGCTACTAAACACTATGCCTTGGCGTTGGTCAAAATACATAGCTTGAATACTACTGAATACCCAAATGAAATGACGGAGGGCTACGAATGGTTTTGGCGAAACCGTGAATGTAGTGAACTTGATATGACCGAAGGAACCTGATAGCTTTTAAAAGGAGTGGTTAAAGCTCCGCAATTAAAAATATCTTCTGTTTTAAAAACAACCGAGTGGTTTCTTTTAAACTGTTCCAACGATTCAACTTTGGTTTATTTTCTTTGCATTAATAATAATGCGTCCCATCATTAATCTATCATTGCAGAAAACAACGAAAATACAATGTCCTCTTATGCCATCCGCATTCGCCACTGGGTCCCGTCATCACCCGTTAGGTTACTTAACTAACGACAGAGCGGGGGCTGGGCTAGCGCGGGTATAAAATATAAGTGACGTCTAAATAGCTATCATCTATAGATATTGTACATTCGTCAGACGCAATAATAGACATTCCAGATCATAGATGAACATTATTGGATATGCAAGCAATCCGCGTTTCTTTTGAGCCTGCAACGAAAGACGGATTACACAGTTGTGATGAATAGCCATTACCCCACCCTAGACCCCTACGGGTACGGCAAACTACCCGCCAAGTACCCGAAGTGAAGCGGTCACCCTCAACAACGTGAGTAGGCCACTAAACACTTCAAGTACCCGGTAGTTTGTGCATCCCACCTTGGGTCTATCCTAGGAGCAAAAACAGTAAAATGAAATAATACAACGGTGGCTACAACCGCAACCTGGATGTGCCCCGCAAAATAATATTACAACATATTACAATTACATTGAATGAATGAATATAACAACCCATCACAAACCCCGGCTAATCATCACAACAATCCAATACAGTTCATAACCACAAACAGTAAAATCCATTACAGAAATGTGCAACCCCCTGCCAACCGACATACTAGCAGTTAGGGGAGGTTTACGAACACATTATGCAATCACAGATATAATCTTATTATCCAAACATCGTATAATTTCGATCGAGCAAACACATTAGATTCTACTCCAAAACTTCACTGTGCACCTGAGACTTGAGCAGAAAATAAACATTCCAGAAAAGACAAAAAACATCACAGAAGAGTTCTGGGAAAATTTGGGGTGAATCGGATTCAACTCGGCCGCGGATCCGCGGCGGATCGGTGGGATCGGCCGCGGTTCCGCGGCGGTTTGGCCGATTCATGCACCTAATTTTTTCCAGAGTTCTTGTATTTCCCTGCTTGTATTTTTAGAGGTCCCTGAAAAATTTTTAGGGCCTGTTTGAAAATCGACAGAAACTTAGTGATTTTGATGTTTTTTCCGGTTCGTTTTGCGTTCGAAATTCTTACGACTTTGCTAATGAGTTAATTATTGTTTAGCGAGGCTCTGATACCACTGTAAGTCGATGTACAACACCCCACGAGTTGCGGGGAGGCAGAAATATGAAAAACAATCTTGTTCTTTGAGTTAACATCGACTAACCGAAGAATCTTTGCTAAACTATAACTAACAAATACATAGGAGTTCTTAACTACTATGAAAAGAGATTATACCTAGTGAACCTAGTCCTTCTTCTTTTCGTTATCCATTTCCTCCTCGGCCTCCTCTATGTAATAGACGATCCACCCGAGAGCTTCTATTCCAAGCTTCACCTCTAATCTTGAGGTAACTAGGTTTCTTTAGTTGCTAATCAAAGGTACTAGGTGATATAGAGTGAGGTTATGGATTAATTAGTCTATCTAATCCTTGATCTCAACACATGAGAGGGGAGGATTAGGGTTTGAAGAGAGAGAGCTTGAGGAGAGAGAATGTGAGCAAGAGAATGAGAAGAAATAATGAACTCATTTGAATATATATGAAGCATTATCTTTTATCAAATAAATAAATTAAATGATTTAACAACCATACTTCATTTATTCGTATAAGTGATTCATCTTATGAGTCATTAGATCAATTAATGAAGCATTAACTCCATGGATGAATCACACAAATGAGTCATTAAAACAATAAATGCAAATGCCACCTAAACCCCCAAGTCACCATCCTTCTAGAAGCTTCCCGCGAAATTACGAGAATGCCCCTCCTATCCTTGAAAACACGGAAATACTTTAGACTGTATAAATCCAATAACCCGATACGAGAATCTGGCTTAAACCAAAGCCGGCTAGTAAAAACTGTCCGAATGTCGTACGCGCGTAAACACACGTATGCGTCCGAACCCTTGTCGTAAAACCATACGACTTCTATATCGTTTCTCCTGGAGCAGGGAAACTCTCTGTGTGGGACTCTAAAGACTCGACTACAACGCTGGCAGTGGGTTTAACCACAGACCGCAAGCAGCACTAGCTGTACGTAACGGTCCCCAGGTAGATGTCGATAAGAAGGCCGATGAGGAAACCCATCCGAACTCCTACTGAGTCTGATGTGACAATCTCCGTACAGTCCGGTCTGTTCGTTTAGGACTATCGCATATCGGGCCTAGGGGGCGGCAAGTGTCAGTCCCCTAATAGCGGTATAAGTCGTGTCGGAGTGAAGCCCATTACACCTTGAGAAACTACTGGAACCTACCAGTAAATCTCGCTTGCCCTGGCCAGGGACTTTGCGTAATGGCTCTCTGACACAGCGAGATATTAACTCCCAATACCGGGAGAGACGAATCCTGTCTAACCGCCACTGCCTCCAAGTGCTCGGGACTGCACCCAACTGCTACCTGTTTGCACGACTCCTTTGAGCCGTGGTAGGGTAGCAATCTAAGAACAGTGGGACACACTCGAGACGAAGTAGCAGTGTCAAGTCTGTGGACTATGCTGTACTCATGTCACCTGGGAACTGTTAACTGACGACGGGTATAATACCAACCAACAGTGCCCTGCGAGTCCTGTCCGGTGTACCCGTAACCTAACGAGCACCTGTATACTATCTCCAGTACGATGTACTGATGGCTGTGGGACAGACCATCTCCCCAACTGGGATGAGAAGCGTACATACTAGTCTACTCCGGAGTATCGATGCCCTGTCTCGATAATCCTACGGTTAGGGACTTAGAAAAGGATGTGCTTGTAAACTACCCAGCCCCCACTAATGTGACTGCCATCACAACGCTGGTAGTCAAGCAAGATACTAAGAGCTCTATCAATACGTATACTAACATATTAAGATAGATAAAACCAAGTAGCATACTACCATGTTTAGCAAGACTGTTATATAATTGTGAATATCCCAAGCTTCCATTAAGTAATATACAAACTAGTATGATACAATAATGGCCCCTAGGGCATATACACTAACATTGACTTGGTTCCCGGCACGGGGCCTATTTCCATACCGCCTTATCGGATGGCCCGGCGGAGCTTAGAGAGTTGAAAGGTCAGTTGCAAGATTTGCTGGATAAGGGGCTTATTCGACCTAGTGTGTCTCCTTGGGATGCTCCAGTCCTGTTTGTCAAAAAGAAGGACGGCAGTTTGCGCTTGTGTATTGACTACCGCCAGCTGAACAGGGTTACCGTGCGGAACAGATATCCTTTACCACGCATCGATGACTTGTTCGACCAGCTTCAGGGTGCAGGATACTTTTCGAGGATCGACTTGCGATCAGGCTACCATCATTTGCGGGTTCGACAGGAGGATATTCCGAGGACGGTTTTTCGCACGCATTACGGCCACTATGAGTTTTTGGTGATGTCGTTCGGACTCACCAATGTCCCAGCACCATTCATGGACTTGATGAACCGTATTTTCAGGCTGTATCTTGATCTGTTCATCATCGTATTCATTGACGACATTTTTGTGTATTCCCGGAGTCGAGAGGAGCACGAGTAGCACCTGCGGATCACATTGCAGACTTTGAGGGAGCACCAGCTGTTCGCAAAATTCTCCAAGTGCGCGTTTTGGCTTGACAGCGTAGATTTCTTGGGTCACATGATTACACGAGATGGTATATGTGTAGACCCGAAGAAGATCGAGGCCGTTCAGCATTGGCCTAGGCCAGCATCCGTTACAGAGATCCGCAGCTTTCTAGGACCGGTCGGCTGCTACAGACGATTTGTGCAGGATTTTTCCCGTATTGCTGCGCCGTTGACCGGGTTGAGCCGGAAGGGAGTTCCTTTTGATTGGACGGAGGAGTGCGAGCATAGCTTTCAGCAGTTGCAGACTCGTTTGACTACGACACCGGTGTTATCATTGCCTTCGGGATTGGGCGGATTTGTGGTCTTTTGTGACACTTCTCGAGTGGGGCTAGGGTGCGTATTGATGCAGCACAACAGGGTGATCGCGTACGCTTCTCGGCAGCTGAAGAAACACGAACAGAACTACCCCACTCACGATTTGGAGATGGCTGCAGTGGTCTTTGCACTCAAGATCTGGCAACATTACCTATACGGCGAGTCGTGCCAGATATTCACTGATCACAAGATCTTAAAGTACATATTTCAGCAGCGAGACCTGAATCTTAGACAGCGCCGTTGGATGGAGCTAGTGAAGGACTACGATTGTGAGATCCTTTACCACCCGGACAAGGCAAATGTAGTGGCGGATGCTTTGAGTAGGAGGCCCGGGGGTAGTCTGTTTTGTTTAAGCGCAGTGCAGAGGCAGTCGTCGGCAGATTGGCAGATTCTATGCGACAGCCGAGTGCAGTTCGAGTTCACTCCAATCGGGGGACAGCTTGCGCATGTTCATGTACGCCCACAGTATCTTGACCGTATACATGAGGCACAGTACAGTGATGACCATTGTTCAGAGATCATGGCACAGATTGGACTCGGCAGATTTTCCGAGTTCGTGATCGATGATCAGGGTATACTACGATTTGGGACTAGACTGTGCGTACCAGATGCTGCGAGACTGCGGTGTGAGATTCTTGAGGAGGCACATCTATCGGTGTACAGTGTTCATCCGGGTTCCACCAAGATTGTCACGACCCGAAATTGGCGCGTGGCGGTCCTAATACTACGCAATGTCTACAGGCATAACACAGTAAAATAAAGCCAAAACCCAGAAATCTAAACCATCAAAAGTAGTAAGAAGTAATAGTGTTTTCAAAACTTTTGAAATCTCAACCCAAAATTCTTTAAAAGAGTCCAACTTTGTTTCCTTTAAAAATTTGACAGCACCTCCTTTGTAAAAACTAACCCCAAAAATGGGTACAACATAAATAAAAGTAAAGCATCCCCAACGGGAGCAAATACACGCCCAAACGCGGAAAACAACCACCACAACAAATATACGACGCCGTAGCGAAGAAATAAAAGACGATAGAAAGGAAACTGTATAAAAGACAACCAAGTCACAAAATAATACAATATGGTCCTCACCAAGTCTCTAAGTCAACAAGAAAATAGTAGATGGAAAGTTCAAGGATACAACGAATATACAATGAACAATACGGATAACCACAAAACCCACCTAAAGCAAACTGCACACCGTGAGCCGATGCGGTATCCGCAGCAAAAGATGATAAGATAGGTGATAATAGCCCTGCCTCTGATTACTGTGAGGAACGACCTGCAAAACACTGTGGCACAACGGAGGTGAGTTGCCAACTCGTCAATAGTAAATAACATATGCAGCTAATCGCAAGTATGCACGTACAACGCGAATCTAACATAAGCAATCAATAACAATAAAAGGTCATATGAATGCAAAAATCATAAAAAGTACATTAACGGTTACTACAAATACATGAAGCAATAATATGACAATCGGTATGCAATAATCATGCAATAATGATATGAAAAGGTATATATATGCAACAATCATGAAAGGTACGCTAACAGGTACAACTAACACATGAAGCAATGCATATAAAATGAAGTATGTAAATGCAACAGTCATGAATGGTACACTAACAGGTACTACTAATACATGAAACAGTGCATAACAATAAATGTGGAGTATGGAATGAAATATGTCATTTCCACGGAATCTTGACATCGTGGTAGATCAAAATCCATTAAGACAATTCAAATCCCAATTCCTCAAATCAGCCCCTAAATTGGCTCTCATATCATATAAGTCTCACAAATCCTTAATATACAATATCGAATAAATCTCATATATCCTGAATGTACAAAATCAGCAATCTCATATATATATATATATCCCGTATCAAATCTCATATAAATCTCCTATATTCTAAATCTAATATCAAATAAATCTCTAATATCCTAAGTAAATTAGCATGAATAAATATGATGTTGTATATGAGCTAATATGTATACATATATATTAGAGTCCCATTCCACTAATATATATATATATATATATACACACACACACACACACAACGTCCCATTCCACCGTTATATATACTTAGAAATAAAATATCATGAAAACAATGTGTCAAGCATCGACACAGAAAGGCTGATCTATCAGGTGCTGTCACCAAGACTGGCATCCTGATAGGTACGTATCATACGCAATACTGAAGAGCCCGAGTGCCTAGCTCTGACCCTCGTCTTTCCACGTATCCATACGTACATGACTCCCATCGGTATCCCCATGATAACCGCCGAGTCATTGGTCATATCACCGGAGTGTATGGTTCTCCTGCCAGGCTCAATCGGCAAGGTCCATCAATCGTCTTGTCCTGAGGTACCT
Source organism: Agapanthus africanus (assembly GCA_030015575.1). Lineage (NCBI taxonomy): Eukaryota > Viridiplantae > Streptophyta > Magnoliopsida > Asparagales > Amaryllidaceae > Agapanthus > Agapanthus africanus. The sequence continues at coordinate 314,374,507 of CM057350.1, read as the reverse complement.
CCGGGCCCCACCATGTACCCTCATATGGCCCACGACGCTCCTCGCATGGAGTATATATATCAGAACCGATAAATCTCATGGTGGATGCTGAAATATCATATCAAATGAAACCGGGTTTTTCAAATACTGCATAATTTCATGAACTCCCACGGTCCCCAAATCAAGAAAACATCATGAAAAATCCATATCTAAAAGCGAAAATCCATGAATATGATATATGCAACATAAAACTGAAATGTAAGCATGTAAAGGAAAAGCCGCTAATTAACTGCAACAAGTTAAAATAAAATATCATACGGTTCCTATTTTCTCCAATTCTATATAACATCAAGTAAGGTAAACATATAGCTATAACTGATATATGTGTAAATATAAAGGTATAGCAAGATATAGATATCTACCTATCAATAATGATGTAATATACCCTCCAGGTATAAGTGAAGTATGTATATGAAGTATACATGTGCTATGTTATTATGTGTGTATGTACCTATCACTAATGGTACAATACTCTATAGGTATACAAGTAACTAGCATGTAAGTATGTCAAGGCATATGTATAAGCATGTAGGTATACAGGTATGCTATATTTCATACGCGATAAGAAATATGAATCAATTTCACAATGTCCCTAACCAAGCAATATCATATCTATAAGTGGGTTGTGTGTGTCATGGCAATTATTGACGGTGTGTGTGGCATAGAATCAGTGCTCGTGCAACATGAGCGGTCAATAATAGTGCAGTGTCCTAAGGATACTAGTCCAAGCACAACAATAACTAAGCTGTAGGGTGGATGCGCAATTCTAAATATGAAATAGAATATGCGATAAGTCAAGTCATTTCTAGCCCAGACGCATAACGCCATGCGGGCGATTCCCCTGTAGATGTTAAATCTACTCACAAACACTCCTGGTTAAGTGAAGCCAACCACCTGTTTCCCCTTTGTTGCAGCGTCCAAAGTTCCCGGCTGCAAACCTACAACATTAAAACAATAAAGCAAGTGTATATTAGTAATAGACCCAAAAGACATACAAACTACATTTGACCGACACAACAACACAAAACATACTCTCCAGTGTTCGTATTGTGGCTAACGTGTATAGCGACACGACGAAAACAACCTAAGAGCAAAACCACATAAAGTGCACGATCCGTGTCGTATAACGTTTCGCGCTTAAATGAAACACAAGAAACAACCTAGGTGATCCCAGATTTTCCATACTGAGAAAACTCAACAATCAAACAAGACCAAAAACACTTAAACCACTGTAGACACCTACCCAGAAAAACCCAAACCCTAACTCCAACCAACGGCCGAGGTCGCCGGATCCCCTTCGAGTCGTCGCCGGCTGAGTCCGAGCTCCTTGTGTTAGTGTATATGCCCTAGAGGCCATTACTGTATCATATTAGTATGTATATTACTTGATGGAAGCTTAGGATATTCACAGTTGTACAGACAATCTTGCTCAATAAAGTAGTATGCTACTTGGTTTGTCTCTGCTTTAATGTGTACATGTGTGTTTCTTTATTATATCACCTATACGCATTAGTAGAGCCCTTAGGATCTTTGCTTGATTACCGTGTTGTGATGGCGATCACACTCGTGGGGGCTGGGTAATCCACAAGCACATCCTTATACACGTCCCTAGTCGTGGGATTATCGAGATAGGGCATCGATACTCCGGAGTAGACTAGTGTATGCGCTTCTCATCCCAGCACGGGAGACGGTCTGTCCCACAGCCGTCAGTATGTCGTACTTGAGATAGTATGCGGGTGCTCGTTAGGTTACGAGTACAGTGGACAGGACTCATCGGGAACTGATGGTTGGTATTATACCTATCGTCAGTTATCAGTTCCCAGATGACATGAGTACAGCTTAGTCCGCTGACTTGACACTGTCACTTCGCCTCGAGTGTGTAGGGTTCCTAGGCACTCTCAAGAGGTCTCATAGGGCATCAACCATGCCAATTTCAAAATTTAACGGTGCCGAGAAACCATAACAAGATCGTTGGCTAGATATTTAGGCGAAAAGTGAGCTAGTTAACATCTTAACTAAAAGTAAACGAACATACAACCTTTGTAGATCCGTTTCTCCACGTCCATAGCTCCGCAATGAAGTCTCCTCGCTGTCCATATCAAATCCCGGGCTCTAGCGTCCGCTTCATCGGAGAAAGAGCGGGCTAGGTCATCGACGACGTGCCAAAGATGATCTACGTCGAGGCATCGCTAGATCAAGCTCCAACTTCACCAAGTCAAGAAAACTTGTGAAGGAAACACACTCTACTACTTGGCAAGAGGTAGAGGATGAAGAAATAGGAAGTGGGTTCACTTTAGAATTGGATTTCTCACACTTTTCATCAATCCACCATTGATGAAGTCAAGGTTTCTTCTTTGAAGATGATGAAGAAGAAGAAGAAAGTGTTATGATAAGTTAATTAAAAATAGAATAGAATATCAATACTTATCATAATATTAACTATAGTTATGTGTAGAGAATTGACCAAGGTTAAAGGAATGGTTAGGGTTAAGCATGAAGACAATAATGGTTACAAAGTCAAAGCTTCATGAAGCTTCAACTAAACTACAAAACTAGCAACCATTCTTTTCTCATCTATTCAAAATAAATAAATAAATAAATAAATAAGAAAAGAAAACCCTAATCATTAGTTTAACCATGGCTTAATTCATTACACTTAACTATAGTTAAACATGTATCATCAAACATGATACAATCAAGTGCACAAAAGTATATCACATATACAATGTGAACATTCGAGTGAGAATATCCATTTAAAGTGAACCAATACTAGTTAATGCAAAGTAATATATCAAATATATAATTATACATTAAATCATTAAATCAACACTTGATTCAATGAACCGGTCATATCGCATATAACCGACTAGTATTCAATGTATCGATTTATCGAATCAATCCTTGATTCGATAACTAGGTTATATCGCATACAACTAATCGACACATTCTTCGCGAGAATGAAATACGGTATCACATACACGCATTATTCTCGGTCCCGCACATATCTCATATGCGCTCCTATTTCGTTTCGCTTGAGCCAGGAAACCTCTGTGTAGGACTCTAAAGACTCGCCAATACGCCGGCAGCGGATGATGATCATATCAAACATCCACAAGCCGCAAGCGGTCTGCTAAATGTAACGACCACCCGGGTATTGAGCGATCTGAAGATCGACGAGCAAGCCCGCTCATACTCCAGTGAATCCAACTAGTAACACTACCGTACAGTCCGGTCTGATCGTCTGATATGTTGCATATCTCGCCTAGGGGTGGTTAACGTCAGACCCCAATAGCTCGATAAGTCGTGTCGATATGAGGTCTATAACATTTCGAGAAACTACTGGTAACACTTACCAGTAAATCTCAGCAACCCTGGCCAGGGATTTCCTGTTATAGCCAATCAAACACAGCGCAACATCAACTCCCTATACCGGGAGAGACGAATCCCCTCCTATCGCTCATTGCCTCCATGTGACTCGGGACTGTACCCAAAAACCACCGTTTTGAACGCCCTCTTGGACGTGGTAAGATGGAAATCAAAGCACAGTGGGAACCACACAAGACTCTATGACGATCTCGGGTCAACAGACTACTCTGTACCAGTGTCACCAGAGAACTGCCATCTGACGTAAGGTATAATACCATCTGGGAGTTCTCGGCGAGTCCGTCCAGTGTACCCAGTCTCCACTGAGCACCCGTATATCATCTCTGATGTCAAACACCAATGGATATGGGATCATCCATCGCCCATCTGTATGGGTCGAGAAGGTATACGCTAGTCTACTCTGGTATATCGATGCCCCGTCTCGATACACCCACGACTAGGGACTTTGAAGGATGTACTTATGGACTACCATGTCCCCACTAGTATGATCCGCATCATAGTCCAGGTAGTCAAGTACACATCCTAAGGGCTTTACCAACATGTAACAGAGAGACAATCAGTATACACGTTAAGGTAAAGAGTAACCAGATAGCATACTATCATGTCGAGCAAGAAAGTCCTCCCTATATATGTCCAAGCATCCACTACAATATACATCCTATGTATAGTAATGGCCTCTAGGGCATACATATAACTAACAATCTCCCACTTGCACTAGGGCCATCTGATAGCAGTGGTTGTAGTATCTCATACTCAACCATCCCATAAAAATCTCTCTCTGGGAACAGGCCTTTGTGAGTGGATCCGCTGTGTTGTCCTCTGAGTCTACTCTCCTAACCTTGATCACCTTGGAGATCAACCATCTCCATGATCAGGTGATACTGCCTTAGAATATGTCTAGATCACTGATGGGACCGGCGTTCCTTGGCATAAGCCACAACTCCATTGTCACACAATAGGAGGAACAAAGTTCATCTTATGAACTAATATACACCCAGACTGCCTCTTTGGTAGTATCTTAAGTAGCGATGTATCCTGCCTTTATCGTCTAGTATGTCACGGTATCCATCTTGGAACTCTTCCAATATACCGTCCCTTTACTGAGGGTTAAGACAATGCCTGTGACTGACACTCAGTCGTCTTTATCACCCTGGAACCCTTCCAGTGATTCTCCCCCGGATCGATTGATACCATCTCACTACAACTAGTGAGAATCCTAACATCTAATTAAATCTATCTCATAGATCCAAAACCCAGGATTTAGGAGGTATCATCTTGATCCTATATGGAGAATCATCGTGATATGCGGAGATTGACCGAGCGTAGCATAGGAAACTCCTTTCTTATCAAGAGTATGTCATCCACGTACTCTACGAGGATCACCACCATACTCCCTACTACCTTTTTATTTATACAAGGTTCATCTACCATTTTGATGATGTCAAACTCTTTGACTAATCCATCAAAACAGATGTTCCAACTCCGCGATGCCTGCTTTATACTATAAAGCATCTTGCACACGTTTCCGCTGCTCTCACTGTTTACGAAGCCCTCTGGCTGTGTACTTATAGACGTTCTCTTCTAAAACATCATTTTAGAAAAGCAGTCATGGCACCCAACCGCCAGATATCGTAGTCATGGTATGTAGCCGTGGCAAGTAGGATCTGGATGGACTTAAGCATAGCCACTTGAAAAGGTTTCATCATTATCCAGGCCTGGCCGATGACGAAAAGCTTTAACAAGTCTAGCTTCGAAAGTCTCAACTTTTCCATCTACACCTAGTAATCTTCTCAAGATATACTTGCTCCTGATGGGGATTTAACCCTTCAGATATTGCAACCAAAGTCCATACTTTGTTAGTGTACATGGATTCCATCTCAGATCGCTAAGCATCCAGCCATTCTTACAGAGTCCTACTCCTGATGGCCAGTTCGAAACTAGTTGGGTCATCATCTCATGATGTAATCCTCGCTCCCACTGTCATAGAGAAACCGAAGTATCTCTCAGGTGGGTGAGGAACCCTACTAGATCGGCGGAGAGGCTGAGGTTCGTTGGTAACTATTGAATCCTTTGGTTCTTTCAAATCATCAGCTGCAGTTTGTATAGCTGGAACATTTCCAGTTCTACATAACAGATCTTGCCTCGAGCTTGTCCGGATTTTGCTTTTAGACATAGGCCGGACAACCCCAAATCTTAACTAGCTTAAGACATGGGCTCTTCCCTTTTCATATCGCATATGAAGTGGTAGGTAACTGATTTGATTCGAACCTATTCAATAGGTATGCAGCTTCTCAAGCACATAACTCCCAAAAGGAAACAGGTAACTCAGTATTACTCATCATAGCGCACACCTTATCACATAGGGTGTAATTGCTCCACCCCGATATACCATTGTGCTATGGTGTATACAGAGGAGTAATGCTGAGAGAGAATCTCATTCTCCTTTAGAATAGTCCAGGAATTCCATGCACAAGTATTCTCCTCCTTGATCTCATCAAAGGACATAATACTTATACCCGTATTTTGGTTCTCTACTTCTAACTTATATTCTGTGAATATCTCAAAAGGTTCGGACTTGTGTTTCAACAAGAACATATGTCTGAATCTAAAGAGATCATCAGAGAACATAATGAAGTATAAAGAACCATTCCTGGCATGTGTAGACAGGGACCTACATACATCAACATGTATCATCTCAAGAGTTCACTAACTCTTTCTCTGTTTCCAATAAACAGAGCTGTAGTCATCTTATCTCTGTGACATGACTGGCAAGTTTCACAAGATGTAAATTCAAACTCATTTAAATATGCATCTTTATGTAACTTAAGCTAGTCAGGTCGCATTGATATGACCTAGTCTACATTGCCTCAAGAAGGATTCGTTCATTTCTGAACTCTTCCTCTTGTGTGTGTTCCATATACTAAAGAACTGTAGTTTGATTTAGAACATCAATGCTTTTAGATAACGTGCCTGAATCGATCAACTTTTGATATAGGAAATGTTCAAAACATTATCCATCTATACAAAATTTTATCATTTCTTTACTAATAAAGAGATAGATATGATTTTGTATATCAGGTTCGGTATCTAATAACATTCGTTCAGAATCAATGTATTGGTAATACAGGGTGACAGTGACCAACAGACTTGGTTGCAACACTTGCCCCGTTTTCTGCCTCATGAAACTTATCACCCGTTCTCAGTTCTCTACCTTTCTGTAGCCCTATGTAACAGATTACATATGCGGGATCCTGATCTGGTATCATATACCCAGGACGTAAAGAATACTGAGAAACAGTTCTTTGTAACGAACACACCCGAAGATGATGCATCAGCATGCACTCTCTTCGTTTGGACGGCATGGGAATTCTGGTAATCCCCAATTTCCTGCTCGGTTTTATAACAATTATAAGTTGGAGCGGGACCAACGTTCCCCAGCTCAGTATAACAAGCGGGTTCGGTCAATATTCCATATTATTATCTTGATTAAGGCGTGATATGGTCGCTACCTGGAGAGAGAGAGAAGAAAACACTCAGCGTGCGCTCTTGCAAGAATAGATTGGTTATTATTTTATCTAATCAGGATGGCTCCCACTACTTTTTATCAAATCTTCCTTCAAACCCTAAAAGAAAAGACTAGCCGAGATTAATTACACACTACAAGTTCACCAATCTTTCAGCCAGGCCAGTGTCGGTACTTTGAGGGAGGTCCCCCGCGCTTTCGCACGAACCTAATTAATGTAAACCTCGTTTTCCCAGAGGCGTAACCTCGTTGACACCTTTCTAGACACCTACTTGATCGGCTAATTGTAATGCGTAAAACTCTCCCAGGAGTAACTCTTACTCGCAGCGGGTATCGGGATCCAACTATCTCATAGAAGGTATGCAATCTCATTGCAAATTTCAACACTTGAAATTCCCGATAATATTTTGCCCCTAGCGTCCTATGACCTTGACGGAGGCCAAACAACCCATAGTCCGCTAGTCAAGTTCAACCCGTCATTTCCTGATTGAATTAAACCCACCCGCACGACCCTTGACGGAGGCCAAACAACGCCGTACGAATACCCTAATCCAATCGCATCATATGCTAGCAGATAAGCACTAGTTAGCTACCGTACACTACGCCTTGACGGAGGCCAAACAACCGCAGCACGAATACTAACTAGTACGTATCTGAAATGACAGAGGGCTACGACAGGTTTTTCTGAAAACCTATTGCGTAATAAACTTGATATCGTTGTAGGATCGAATGAATTTTGAAATGGAGTGTTTTTGAGGCTTTTCTAGTTTTGCTAAAGGAGTCACTCCCGGTGAAGGGATCGTCGGTCCTTTCCTCGTCGAATGAGGTGCGGGATATATCATATATATCACTATGCAAAGCAAAATCACTTAAAAACAATCAAAAGACAAACCGAGTGTGTAGCATCTGCCAGTTATTGCTAAAGGAGTCACTCCCGGTGAAGGGATCTCGGTCCTTTCCTCATCGAATAAGGTGCAGGATATATCACATATACCTCTGTGCAAAGCAAGAACTGTAGCTACCTGTTTTATTTTGAAATTCAATTCTACAACATCTTAGGTTTCTTTTATTTCATTAATCTCATTAATGAAGTCCCATCATTTAAATACCTAAACATCAAAGATAAATACGACGTACACTTATGCCATCCGCATTCGCCTCGATGTCCCCTCGTGCACCGTTAGGTTAGGTAACTAACGACAGAGCGGGGCAGGGCTAGCACGGGTGTAAAACATAAGTAACGTCTATATAATATATCATATATACTATATACTGTATCTATCACAGAACAACATATGATCACATCACAGATATCGCAGCAGAAGAAACATATGAAATATTGGATATACTAGGACGTCCGTGTTTTCAATACGTGCCAGTATAAAACACGGATTCCACGGTCGCGATGAATAGCCAAACCCACACCCCTAGACCCCTACGAGAGCGGCAAGCAACCCTACCAATTCTAGAGTTAGGAGACCCGGACTCGACCCCTCGAGTTGGTCTCCCACTAGACTCCAGAACCCGGTTACTTGTGCTCCCCTCCTTGGGTCTATCCTAGTGCGGAAAAGTAAATAATATACAAAGGGTGACAACTTCCGCAACCTGGAAGTGCCCCAATAAAAGAATATTACATACAAGTTTTTACATGAATGAAAATGAAAAACACTCATCTCACATAAAAACCCCCGGCTATTCAAACACGACGATCCAATATAACATATCCAGCAACACATAACATCACATGCCATCAACGTAAGTAAATATGCGCATCCCAATTGTCGTTGACTTATAGCAACGAAACCGGCGATATCACATATTACACTTACGGTCACAGAAAAGAAAGTGTAAAACTACAACAGTTGGAATCCGCAACCTCCATAGACATCGCATGCCTAATCAAATGAATTCCTTAGACATCGCATGCCTAACAATTATAAAACCCGCATTTTAGTCTCATTATCGAAAACTCTTTTCAATATCAAATCGGGCAATTCAACAAGATTCCCGAAAAACTGATCGAATGCTCGTCGCAAACTTTAGTAGGCGGCTGCACCCCAGATACCGTGGACGAAGTGCACCAAGGCGGAACACCGCTGCCGCGAGCACCCGAACGGATGCTTTCGGCGACGGGGTTCTCCTACAGTCACTTGGTCGGGGCTATGGAGTGAGGCTGTCTATTAAGTTTACCCGGCGAGTATCCGCGTACGCTACGTGATTGCGACAGACTTTTGATCACATCAAAATTCCGTGGCAACCGATCAAGTGAGACTAAAGTGCTATGTTTATAACATTCATTCAGTTATCTCATAACTACTTGTGAATTCCAATTATTGTATCACATTCCGGATAAATAGAAAATGTTAAACTTTCCGATCGAACGATCGAACACCCAAGTTTTCCCGATACAGATCAACACATGAAACAAGTCTAACAACATTCAGTTCATGCCTCAGTACCAACGGTCCAGCCGTAGAAGGGTCAAGCCAACGCCTCACATGTGGCACGCCGTACTGCCCCAAACCCGAAGGTTCAAAGGGCAGTTCAAGACGGTCACATAATCGAGTTAAGGTTTGTTGTCTTCTAGAGGGACCATCGCGTTACTTGCACTACTTAGAACGTCGTTAAACTACGGAAAAATCCAACACTTGGAAATTTCCCGACAGGGGAAAAATTGGGTATTTATATCCGGTCGAACTTTTTAACATATTCTAAAAATTTATCCGGAAAGCCACATAGACAAAATCTGATACTCCGATCGAAACACCGAATCCCCAAAACAACCCCAGAAAACTCAACTGCAGAGTATACATTAAAATTACCCAGAAAACACAGGAGTTAATTATAAACATTACTGTGCAAAGAGGAGTCAAATAGTCAACAGTATGGCCGCGGAACCGCCGCGCCATGTGGGCTTAGGCCGCGGTTCCGCGGCGTTATGACGGAGTTAGGTCTCCGTTTTTCACAGTATTTCATAAAAAACCCTGCTTAATTTTCTGCATATTTTTAATATTGAAAAATCCAGATTTTTAAAAATTGGACAGAGAGCATTTTGGAAATGGGTTTTTGGGTTCGTTCGGATTTCAAACGTCGTCTAGACTTCGCCTAAGGCTCTAGCTAGGCTCTGATACCACTGTAGGGTTCCTAGGCACTCTCAAGAGGTCTCACAAGGCATCAACCATGCCAATTTCAAAATTTAACGGTGCCGAGAAACCCTAACAAGATCGTTGGCTAGATATTTAGGCGAAAAGTGAGCTAGTTAACATCTTAACTAAAAGTAAACGAACATACAACCTTTGTAGATCCGTTTCTCCACCTCCATAGCTCCGCAATGAAGTCTCCTCACTGTCCATATCAAATCCCGGGCTCTAGCGTCGGCTTCATCGGAGAAAGAGCGGGCTAGGTCATCGACGACGTGCCGAAGATGATCTACGTCGAGGCATCGCTAGATCAAGCTCCAACTTCACCAAGTCAAGAAAACTTGTGAAGGAAACATACTCTACTACTTGGCAAGAGGTAGAGGATGAAGAAATAGGAAGTGAGTTCACTTTAGAATTGGATTTCTCACACTTTTCATCAATCCACCATTGATGAAGTCAAGGTTTCTTCTTTGAAGAAGATGAAGAAGAAGAAGAAAGTGTTATGATAAGTTAATTAAAAATAGAATAGAAAATCAATACTTATCATAATATTAACTATAGTTATGTGTAGAGAATTGACCAAGGTTAAAGGAATGGTTAGGGTTAAGCATGAAGACAATAATGGTTACAAAGTCAAAGCTTCATGAAGCTTCAACTAAACTACAAAACTAGCAACCATTCTTTTCTCATCTATTCAAAATAAATAAATAAATAAATAAATAAGAAAAGAAAATCCTAATCATTAGTTTAACCATGGCTTAATTCATTACACTTAACTATAGTTAAACATGTATCATCAAACATGATACAATCAAGTGCACAAAAGTATATCACATATACAATGTGAACATTCGAGTGAGAATATCCATTTAAAGTGAACCAATACTAGTTAATGCAAAGTAATATATCAAATATATAATTATACATTAAATTATTAAATCAACACATGATTCAATGATCCGGTCATATCACATATAACCGACTAGTATTCAATGTATCGATTTATCGAATCAATCCTTGATTCGATAACTAGGTTATATCGCATACAACTAATCGACATATTCTTCGCGAGAATGAAATACGGTATCACATACACGCATTATTCTCGGTCCCGCACATATCTCATATGCGCTCTTATTTCGTTTCGCTTGAGCCAGGAAACCTCTGTGTAGGACTCTAAAGACTCGTCAATACGTCGGCAGCGGATGATGATCATATCAAACATCCACAAGCCGCAAGCGGTCTGCTAAATGTAACGGCCACCCGGGTATTGAGCGATCTGAAGATTGACGAGCAAGCCCGCTCATACTCCAGTGAATCCAACTAGTAACACTACCGTACAGTCCGGTCTGATCGTCTGATATGTCGCATATCTCGCCTAGGGGTGGTTAACGTCAGACCCCAATAGCTCGATAAGTCGTGTCGATATGAGGTCTATAACATTTCGAGAAACTACTAGTAACACTTACCAGTAAATCTCAGCAACCCTGGCCAGGGATTTCCTGTTATAGCCAATCAAACACAGCGCAACATCAACTCCCTATACCGGGAGAGACGAATCCCCTCCTATCGCTCATTGCCTCCATGTGACTCGGGACTGTACCCAAAAACCACCGTTTTGAACGCCCTCTTGGACGTGGTAAGATGGAAATCAAAGCACAGTGGGAACCACACAAGACTCTATGACGTTCTCGGGTCAACAGACTACTCTGTACCAGTGTCACCAGAGAACTGCCATCTGACGTAAGGTATAATACCATCTGGGAGTTGTCGGCGAGTCCGTCCAGTGTACACAGTCTCCACTGAGCACCCGTATATCATCTCTGATGTCAAACACCAATGGATATGGGATCATCCATCGCCCATCTGTATGGGTCGAGAAGGTATACGCTAGTCTACTCTGGTATATCGATGCCCCGTCTCGATACACCCACGACTAGGGACTTTGAAGGATGTACTTATGGACTACCATGTCCCCACTAGTATGATCCACATCATAGTCCAGGTAGTCAAGTACACATCCTAAGGGCTTTACCAACATGTAACAGAGAGACAATCAGTATACACGTTAAGTCCACCCTATATATGTCCAAGCATCCACTATAATATACATCCTATGTATAGTAATGGCCTCTAGGGCATACATATAACTAACAGAGTGTGTTCCCACTGTTCTTTGATTACTACCCTACCACGGCTCTACTGAGCCGTGCAAACAGGTAGTAGTTGGGTGCTGTCCCGAAGCACTTGGAGGCAGTGACGGTTAGACAGGATTCGTGTCTCCCGGTATTGGGGGTTGACATCGCGCTGTGTCTAGGAGAGCCATTACACGAGTAGTCCCTGGTCAGGGCAAGCGAGATATACTGGTAGGTTTCCAGTGTTATCTCAGGGTGTTCTGGGCTTTACTCCGATACGACTTGTACCGCTATTAGGGGACTGACGTTTACCGCCCCCTAGGCCCGCCATGCGATGTATCAGACGAACAGACCGGACTGTACGGAGATTGTCACATACAGGCTCAGTAGGAGTTTGGATGGGTGTACCTCATCGGCCTTCTTATCGACATCTACATGGGGACCGTTACGTACAGCTAGTGCCGCTTGCGGTCTGTGGTTAAACCCACTGCCAGTGTAGTGTCGAGTCTTTAGAGTACCACACAGAGAGTTTCCCTGCACTGAGCGAAACGTGTAGAGGCCGTATGGTTTTACGGCAGGGCTGCGATCACTTACGTACACTTTTGTGCGTGTGGTGTTCGGGCAGGCAATACTAGTGGGCTTTGGTTTAAGCCAGATCCTAGTATTGCACAGATGGATTTGATTTGTCTTCTGTGCATTCGCATTCTACGGAATGCGGATGCGGGTGTGTATGCACAGTTTTGAGGAGCGATGAAGGAGGAGGTGTCCCATTAGGGTTTTGGCAGTTGGTTCGGCCAAAACCGTAATATGGCACACTCATTAGGGTTTTGACAGTTCGTTTGGTCAAAACCGTTTTGAGCCGGAGACATTGTTTACTAATCCTTTTAGTGATAGATTTGTGATGGCTAATTGCATTGACCATTTGACCACTTGGATCTCTCTTGATTTTGTTGACCCGTTGACCGTGTTGACCATTGACCTTCAAGAGAGATCCACACTCTTCTTTCATTTTCTTTTTATTTCTTGTGTTATGATAATGGTCAATTCAATGTGCCATCAACTTTTATCATGATAGGATTAGTAATGATGATTTTGTGTATTATTGCAACCATGGTTCATTTTCATTTGTTTAATCTTTTCATTATTCTCTTCTCATTCTCTCTCTTGAAGTGAGAAGAAAAAGAAAAGCTCCATGGTTGCTAAGTTTCTCCTTCTTCTTCCTCCTCTTGATCTCATCTTTTGATCTCATGTGTTGAGAGAAAAAGATCCCACAAAGACAAACACATCCATACATCTCCTCTACACAACCTAGGGCTTCTAGACTAGCAATCTCTTTTCCCTAGTTACCTTGGCTCGAGGTGGAGCTCGGTGTACATCTCTCGGGTGGATCGTCTTCGACTCAAGGAGGCCGCGGAGGTGACCAAAGTTCGGATCAACCCTCGGAGCAAGCAAGGAGAAGAATAACAAAAAGAGAAGGAGATCAAGTTTAGGTATAACCCCTAACCGAGTAGATAAATCTCTAGTTAGGATGCTAGTATGTTGTTTAGTAAAGATCCGGCTTTTACGGTCCATGTTACCATGCTTAGAAAAAAAATTTGTTTTACCGATTCCGCCATCCCGAAAGTACCGGGAGAGGTAACGTGGACCTAACACCTTGGGTTCGTGCTCCAGGTGATGTTCTATGGTTTCTGGTACAACATAAAAATATTGTTTGGTTTTCTAGTTAAATATCCGGGTCACAGCAGAATACAGATATTACAAATCGATACTAAAAATAAGATATTATGCACAAAACCTAACTTTAAACATTCTAAACTAAAACTAAAAGTCTAAACAACACAATAACTACATAAACAACAGAAAAATATCATTACCTACTCAAAGAACTCAAAGATCCAAGCTTTGCATGCTCCAAGGCATCCAAGAGGAAAAAGGTGATCAAAGATGTGATTTTTGTGATATTTGTAAAGGATTTGAGATGAATTGGTGAGGGAAATGAGAGTGTTCAGTTTGTAATTGAAAGAGATAAGAAAATGAGAAGAGAAATGAGTGTGAGAGAGAGTGAGAGAGAGTATGGAGGAAAGAGAGAGAGGTGAGGTTAAGGGTGAGGGGTAAGTGTAACATTTTCATTAACTCTCCATTAATGCATTCATACCAAGTCACCATGCCACCTTTCTCACAAACAAAAACCTAACAAATATCTCTCCTTCTCACTCAACAAATATCAAGGATTAATCAAGACAAAGGATTAAAGCAAAGGGTGGATTAGGATTAGGGTTAAGTGTCATGGTCACTAATACTAGATTAACACAAACAAACCTCACATTTACGTGCACACGTGCGTGCATGCCCATAACAAATAATAATAAATTATTAATCAAATATTATAAAATGTGAGGAACCCGAATTGGTAAACTTTTTACAGTAAACCCGTATTAACGTCTAAACGAATACTAACCGAAATCTAAGGCGTTACAATCTCCCCTTTATAAAAATTCGTCCCCAAATTTAAAATTCTCACTAAGCATACCTTCAAGGAGAAGATTTCAAAACTCTCAAATCTCGCTCGCAGCCTTCAAAGTGATCACCTCACTATACGGCTACGTCCAAGAAAAACCCTCCACAGATGGCAAGACCCTTGACCGAAGTTTCTTCACCTGCCGAGCCATTAACACAATTGGTTGCTGGTGAACGAAAGATTGCGTCTCAAGCTAAATGGTCTGGTGCTGAATCATGTGAGAAAGGTCATGAAGATCTTTGCAAAGTATCGACACAAGGAATACGGGGTGAATACTCAATAATCTGGGCGGAAGTGCCAAATTTGTCACGACCCGAAAGAGCACGTGACTGGCCCTTGAACCATATGAAGTCTATAGGACCCCATCTGATCCAAATAAGCCAAAAGCCCAGAAATCTAAAACCATTTAAAGAGTAAATAAGGAAAACTGGTTTTAAGAAGTAAAGAAATCATGTTTCGAAAATCAAAGTTTTTTTAAATAACTAAGCCGAATATGTATTTTTAAAATGTGTAACCTTTCCTGAAAATTTCGGCAGAGTTTCTTTTGTAAAAACTGGCCCCGAATGGGGTACAAAAAGAATAATATATATGAAATGATAAAAGGCATCCCCAAGCGGGAGCTAGCTCTTCGTCAATCGACGGTCACAACCATGCAAGCAATAATAATATACAGCGCCAAAGGGCGAGGATCAAACCCAAAAAGAACTCAAAACAGCCAGAAAACCGTAATACTACAAGCGCGACTCTATGGTCGAAATAATACAACACTGTTTTCTAAGTCTGAAACAATATACAAGTTTTGGTTGATGGAATTCTAGATACAATGAATAATACATGTACAATGGCGGTTCTCATACAAAAGAACCCACCTACCCAAGCAAGTCACCCATAAGGAAGCAGTGTGCCAGAATTGCCGCTATGGAATCTGTACGGCAAAGATCTGCAAGAACTGTGGCACAACGGGGGTGAGTTGCCAACTCGTGAATAGAAAATATCTACAAGCAGAGGTCGAATGCATGACCCATCCTAGGTCAATACGATCAGATATAAATAAACCTCAATATGAATAAAGCTGAAGCATGCTAAACTGGCAATGTAATCTCTATACATAAGTGTAGTGCCAAGTGCTCGTGCTAGTGCCTCAGGTAACAGCATATCATGAATGTGAGGTATGATCAATGTAATCAAATCTGCATATACGTGGATCCCGTCCACTCGTCACCCAATGACAATAACCATCATGCATGCAAATATCATAAAGCATGTGCATGGGAATAATATGAGGATATAAACCATCTGTGTCCCTCGCGACACATCAAAATCATGGAACCGGAGTGCCCAGCATCGACACTCGAAAACATCATGAAAACTGTGCCCAGCATCGGCACGTAAATCCTCATA
This sequence comes from Agapanthus africanus, assembly GCA_030015575.1. Lineage (NCBI taxonomy): Eukaryota > Viridiplantae > Streptophyta > Magnoliopsida > Asparagales > Amaryllidaceae > Agapanthus > Agapanthus africanus. The sequence continues at coordinate 314,358,367 of CM057350.1, read as the reverse complement.
TATCGGGCTCCGTCAGTCCGGATCGGCCCACGGGCTCTGACTGCGGTATCGGCCCTCGGCCCCGGCAGTACGCCCATATCCATCTATCGACTCTGGTCAGTATCCTCCGGATAACCGCCAGGTCCAACCAATCACCGGTAGGTACTCGCTACCCTGCCAGGCTCATCGTCTACTCTACGAAAAACATTTCTTGCCCCGGGGAACCATACCGGGTCCACTATGTACCCGCAATCGGCCTCATCCGCCTCCTCGAATCGGGTTTCACATGTCTCTCTCAGCACCGAGAAAACATATGGTGGACGCACTGAAATATCATATCAAGGGTAACCGGGTTTTAAAACAATTACATATTCTCTTTTTGAAACACCCACGGTTCCCGAAAACCAGAAATATCATGGAAACAACATATCTCAATGCGTATAATCAGAAAGCATGACGTATGCGACATGTAAAGAAATGTAAGCAACATACACTGAATGCAACAGTACTACACTGTAGTGACATGGCAATTATCGATGATGAAGTGTGTGAGCCGGCAACCAAGTGTACGTGGAACATACGCATCATCGATAATGGTGCTGGTGTCCTATCAGCATGACTGAAAAATATCAACAATACAAGTGATGCAATGCAAATAGCATGAATATGCGGAATCGAATAATCAATGCAACAGTAGAGAACCTGCCACAATAAATCTATCATGCAGCCTTGCCTTTTGAAATAAGACGAATCAGGGCTTTTGGTAAAAATAAGGGCTACGATGTTTTAAGAAAAGATGTGTCATTTGAAAATGTCCGTATAAACCCTTCTGCCTATCTTTAAAATATCCCCGATTCGTTAGTTTTGAAATAGGTATGACTCAGTCTAGCCTAACGCCTAATATGCGAACTACGGGCCCAATTATCAAGTTCAATCGGCAGGGGTATGGAAACCACCTAAATCTGAGTCGATATATATATAAATATATATATATAGTCGGTGATCTCGCCTCAAAAGTATCACGTACGATACAGTATATCATATAACATCCTCGAGTCATGAGTGCGGATCTAACATCAATGTAAAGCTCGTACGGTAAATCGTCGTACGGTATCCCAATAGCTGGGTACGGGTCAATATCACATTCATCTCACCACATATCAGGTATCACTACCATCATAACACATAATATAGGGTACAAATCTAAGTCTAGTACCATCGACACCATCTATATAAATATGCATGCGGGGTAAAACCCATGCCCAAAGGCCCGCCAAAACCACCATGTCGCATCTCAAATACAAACTCTGTCATACCGCCGAATCTCACGACCTCAAGTCAAACTCCTTAACTCATCTCAATCCCGTATATGAACACATAGTCCCATACCCATGTGTAGATATACATCTCCAAATACGCACAGATAAATGAAAGAATGCATGCAAGTATATGTGTATGTGTATGTGTGGGTGTGCAACCCCTACTCTAGGGTTTCGCACTATACTAAACCAATTACATTCTTATCATCGATAATCCATTATTACCATCAATAATCCTAATAACACATAATAATTATATGTGTGTATACGTATTCGTATACATCACCATGGACTGCGGGGGTGCTATACGCCATCCACCCGACTTCTCCCCGTAGATATAAATCTACTCACCTTGCTTCTCGTGTGCCAATGCCGATGTCGCTATCTTCATCTTCTTGCCTCAACATCCCGTAGGGTACCTACAAGTATATCACAATGCTAAAGCACATGAAAATCACATCGGAAACCAAAATAGCACACGCTACTCACATAGGTAAAAACCTATCGTCTCGCATGTAAACACGTTCAATATCCACTTGTCGTTGACGTCCAAACGCCACCCGACAGGAACGAAACACCAAATACCAAAATCCATGCTAAAACAAGTCGTAAACTATGCACCAACATAGGAAAATCAACCCAGATTTTACCCTAGATGGAATCTGTCAAAACTAGACATACCCAGGGTCAAGAATAGAGGAAATAGGGCCATGCACAAAAATCGAGACATATCCCTCCTGCTCTGGCCGCAATTTGCGGCCAGAAGGAATAAATTGGCGGCCGGGTTTTGGAGTTGGGGGCTAGGGTTTGGTGTGGTGGTTCCATGGTGCCTGCACATCTCACTGTCAACTCAGTTTTATTTTTGGGGTCTCGGGGTGATAGCAGATTCCACAAAACACTCCCAGATTTACAGTTTTTCCCGATATCGATTCCGTAATTCCGTATTCTGGTTTCAATTTCAGGTTTGGGTCTAAACTAACATCACACCAGGGTTTCTAAGGTCACTACCATCCTCAATTTCATCTTTGATTTCAGTTTTACCCTAAACCCTAACTTGAATTCTCCAAAATCCACAAAACAACACAATATCGATATGAAACTAGTATGGATGCAATAAGAATTGAATTACTAAACTAGGGGTGCAGAAATTAGCTCCTTTGGCAACTCAAGAAAATTCTTGAGTTGCTCAAAGTCTTCCAAATCCAATCTTGCCAGGTTCAATGTGCAGCTAGTGAGCTTGGGAGGAAGTTTTGTGAAGTGGGAATGAGGTTTTGGGGTTGATTTCATTGTGGATCTAGGGTTTCATGAAGAGGGAGAGAGAGGGAGAGGGGTAGCAGCTCAAAGTGAGGGAGAGGAGAGAGAATGAGAAGGGGAAAATGATGGGGGATGGTTCAAAAGGTGGGGGTTGACTTGGCCTCTCTCTCTCTCATCATCACACTTACTTTTTCCTTTTCTTTTCTTTCTCACTCCAATAGTGAACCCAAAAGAACAACCATGGCAATAGAAATGTAACACAAGTGTAACAAGTGTGGAAAATGATATTTGCACATTTTTGTACAAAAAAGCTAAAAATCCAATCAGCGATTTTTAATCGCGATTAGCACTAAATTACCATATAACTAATCTTAAAAACTTTAAAATGGCATAATTCCATAAAATACCCTATTTTAGAATTTTCTATAATTTTCCAAATTTCCCCCCCATTTATTTGTATTTAATTATACCGGAATATTAAAATATTCATTAAAATAATATTAAATTATAAAAATTCCCGAAAATAATATTTTATTATTTTGGAAACGTTACAAAATTAAAGGAAACGAAACTAACTCGCTTTAAGGATCTCAATAGGACCTACAATTCTGGGATAAGCTTCCCAAAACTCAACATGTCATTCATTGGAAAGTCCGTAGGAATACATGATCTCACACTGCGAACTCAAGTCTACGACCACCACGGTTGGCATAAGACCTCGGTCTGCACTGGGCTGTTCTCATCCTGACCTAAAACAACTGGATCATCTCCGAAGTCTCTAGACTAGCTGGGGTCCAAAATCCTACCACGCAGAGTCAGAAAAAAAAACAGACTGGAGATCGACACGCCTAACAACTAAACCTAAGGTTGCTAATTGGAGTGCCTCCTGATAACAGCTATCGAAGGAAAACCCTAACAATAGCAAGTGATGATCTCAACTGCCGACAACAATTAGTACGCACGCACAAGCGTATCCTCCAGAGTCGGTATAGCCCGCTCTCACAAAACCATCATCCTGCGGATGGAAAGACGGAGCTAAAGCTCAACCAGTACCCAAGGCTTCCTAAAGCTCCTGCCAAAGACGGCAAGCGAACAGGGTGCTTTCATTAGATACGATACATGAAGGAACTCCGTGCAACACATAAAATTAACAAAGAACAACTGAGCAACCCGAGTATAACCGGACGACAAACATCCAAATGGAGTCACACCAAGACTAAACCTGGGTAGACACCATAACGAAATCCGTAGAGATCTGCTCCCATTCCCAATTCGGAACGGTTAAAGGTTGCAACTCTCCAGCCTTTCTCAGATGCTCAACCTTAACACATAACAAGATAGACACCTCGAAACGAAATCCGAAACTTCACTCTTCATCCCTGCCTACCCGTAACTATTCCATAAGTCACGCCAAAGGTTGGTGGAACTTGAATGAATACAGAGAGTTGGCAGATGTGCCTGCACTAGGATTTCGCGTCTCTACCCAATAGTATCAGGTACACAAACGCGTCCCTAAACATAGCACACCCTTGTCACAAATCAAGGACTCCGTATCATTACCCAGCCGAGTATGCTCAAGTATCTCTGACGAACGAGCATCGGCGGGCAGTGCCTCGCGAAATCGATTAAGGAAAAGTGGACGGGTGCGGACATGAGCAAGCTGTCCCCTCAGTAGAGGCGAACTTAAGCTGTACTCAATGATCGAACAAGAACTGTAAATCTGCAGAAGACTATCTCAACAATCAAAACCCGCTGCAGGAAGATGTACATTAGCTCTGGTGGTCCATGAAAATCTGACACGACTCTCCAAACAAGTAGTGTTTCCAAATCCCCAACGCAAGACCACCGCGGCCATCTCCAGATCATGAGTGGGATATCTTGCTCGTACTTCCTCCAACCGTCGGGAAGCAAAAGCGATAACTCTATAGTGTCACCTCAGTACACAATCGAACCCCACTCGCGAAACATCACAGTTAAACAACAAAGTCGCCCGAAACAGAAAGCAAAGAAAGAACTGATGCAGTTGTTAACCGAGTCTTCAACTGCCGAAAACTCCGCACGCATGCCTCAGTCCAAAGAAAAAGAACCTCCTTTCCGATCAGTTCAGTCAACGGTGCAGCACTACGCTAGCAATCCTGCAAGAAACGGTGGTAAAAACCTGCTAAGCCCAAAAATCTGCGGACCTCCGTCCTGCACACAAGTCTGGGCCTAAGCTGTACGGCCTCAATCTTCCTCGGAACCATACGAAAACCATCTCCCATAACTACAAGACCTAGGAGTCAACACAAACAAGCCTGAAGGAACACTCCAAGAATCTAGCAAACCGCTGGGGCTCTCCCAATGTCTGGAAAACAAATCCTCAAGTGCTACTCCTGTCCCTCAAGACACATTGGAAAAGACCAGAATGTCGTCAATAACACAACAATAACTGGTCGAGGAACGGCCTGAAGAAATCTGGTTCATCATATCTACGAATGCTGCTAGGGAATTGGTGAGTCCAATGACACCACCAAAACACACAAAGCCCGTAGCACGCATAAGGCATTCTTCGGAATGTCATCACTCCGAACCCGCAACAATGATGACCTGATCCCAAACAAACTTAGAAAATGTCTCGCACTCGGGAGCTGATCGAAGAAATCGTCAATGCGAGGTAAAGGATACCTATCTGCACCGTAAGCCGGTTCAATTGACGATCCATCAATACACAACCTCAACTACCGTCCTTCTCCTTGACAAACAGAAATAGGAGCTCCCCAATGCGAAACACTCAGACGCATAAGCCCCCCAACAAGCAACTCTGCAGCTGATCCTTAAGTTCCCTAAGCTTTGCCGGCTCGTCTGGAACAACGTCGGAAAACTCTCGCACGAAAGGAACCCGGTTCAACAAACCCACTGTGGCTCCGGTATCCCTAATGAATGCCAAGAATCCTCGACATCCTCTCCTCAAAAGCCGACTAGCGAAAAGGCTGAATTCAAGCTGTGAGAGGCGGCAACACTGCCTCCCTACACAACAAGAACTGACTCGCCGGGAAAACAAAACCTGACTGTTTTCTCGCGGCAGTCCACAGACGCCTAGAACGTAGCTAACTAGTCTATGCCCAGGAAAACGTCAAATCCAATATCTCTAGAAGGATCAAGTGACAGATGAATCTCCTAACCGATTGGCACACGACTGAAATACGTGTTGCGCAACAAAAGAATCGCTGACAGAAGTTAACACAACTAATGGCTGATCTACCTAACATGACTTTCCTCGTCCCAAACCTCTGCTACTCCTGCGACGGTCACGAAAGCTGTCTCGACGGCTAAGCCTCTGTCTCTGGGCTGGTACACCGGTACGAGTCCTCCACTGCTCCGAAACTCTCAAAGTCTCTGGAAGGCGTGCTTCGTCAACTGGGGCTGCATCCACTGGTGCTATATAGGTAACGGAATGCTGCATGCTGATCGCAAGGAACAACTGGGTAACAGGGGTGACAACTTCCTTTCGCTGCCCTCGAACGACCTCAACCAATGAACTCATAGTCTGGCGCATGTCCTGCATCTCTGCCATAAGCCTAACGATACTATCTATCGATGGCGGATCCATCTGCACCTGTGCAACGAGCGTGGCATCCTGGTCAGTCCTCGTCCTACCCGAATTAACTCTGACCTCGGCCCTCGCTGCATCACTCTGAGTCCCCAGAGTCGTCGGCGGCAAAGGTTATAAATAGAGATAGGATTCGATATGAACACGGAAATCGAATCACAAGGATATGAATCATCAAGGTAGGAATTTCAACAATTTGTACTTTGGTCACTTTAAGCGGAGTACCGCATCGTGAGCATGCCGCGGACATACACATAGTACGTTACTCTGCTTAAGCTACCTACTCCATCATACCAAGGTCATCCTATACTCCGAAAGGTAAAACCTAGCGCTCTGATACCAACTTTGTCACGACCCCAAATTAGCACGTGACGGCTCTAATACCACGCAACGTCTACAGGCGTAACGCAGTAAAAGAAAGCCAAAACCCAGAAATCTAAAACATCAAAAGTAGTAAGAAGTAATAGTGTTTTCAAAACCTTTGAAATCTCAACCCAAAATTCTTTAAAAGAGTCCAACTTTATTTCCTTTAAAAATTTGACAGCACCTCCTTTGTAAAAACTAACCCCAAAATGGGTACAACATAAATAAAAGTAAAGCATCCACAACGGGAGCAAATACACACCCAAACGCGGAAAACAACCACCACAACAAATATACGACGCTGTAGCGAAGAAATAAAAGACGATAGAAAGGAAACTGTATAAAAGACAACCAAGTCACAAAATAATACAATATCGTCCTCACCAAGTCTCTAAGTCAACAAGAAAATAGTAGATGGAGAGTACAAGGATACAGCGAATATACAATGAACAATACGGATAAGCACAAAACCCACCTAAAGCAAACTGCACACTGTGAGCCGATGCGGTATCAGAAGCAAAAGATGATAAGATAGGTGATAATAGCCCTGCTTCTGATTACTGTGAGGAACGACCTGCAAAACACTATGGCACAACGGGGGTGAGTTGCCAACTCGTGAATAGTAAATAACATATGCAGGCAATCGCAAGTATGCACGTACAACGCGAATCTAACATAAGCAATTAATAACAATAAAAGGTCATATGAATGCAAAAATCATGAAAAGTACACTAACGGTTACTACAAATACATGAAGGAATAATATGACAATCGGTATGCAATAATCATGCAATAATGATATGAAAAGGTATATATATGCAACAATCATGAAAGGTACGCTAACAGGTACAACTAACACATGAAGCAATGCATATAAAATGAAGTATGTAAATGCAACAGTCATGAAAGGTACACTAACAGGTACTACTAATACATGAAACGGTGCATAACAATAAATGTGGAGTATGGAATGAAACATATCATTTCCACAGAATCCTGATATCGTGGTAGGATCAAAATCCATTAAGACAATTCAAATCCCAATTTCTCAAATCAGCCCCTAAATTGGCTCTCATATCATATAAGTCTTACAAATCCTTAATGTACCGAATAAATCTCTTATATCCTGAATGTACAAAATCAGCAATCTCATATATATATCCCGTATCAAATCTCATATAAATCTCCTATATCCCAAATCTAATATCAAGTAAATCTCTAATATCCTAAGTAAATTTGCATGAATAAATATGATGATGATGTATATGAATTAATATGTATACATATATATTAGCGTCCCATTCCACTAATACACACACACACACACACACACACACACACACACACACACATAACAGCATCCCATTCCACTGTTATATATACTTACAAATAAAATATCATGAAAACAATGGGTCAAGCATCGACACAGAAAGTTTGATCTATCAGGTGCTGTCACTAAGACTGGCACCTTGATAGGTACGTACCATACGCTATACCGAAAAGCCTGAGTGCCTAGCTCTGACCCTCGTCTTTCCACGTATCCATACGTACATGACTCCCGCCGGTATCCCCATGATAACCGCCGAGTCATTGGTAATGTCACCGGAGTGTATGGTTCCCCTGCCAAGCTCAATCGGCAAGGTCCATCAATCGTCTTGCCCCGGGGTACCTCCGGGCCCCACCATGTACCCTCATACGGCCCACGACGCTCTTCGCATGGAGTATATATATCAGAACCAATAAATCTCATAGTGGATGCTGAAATATCATATAATGGGAAACCGGGTTTTTCAAATAATGCATAATTTCATGAACTCCCACGGTCCCCAAATCCAGAAAATATCATGAAAAATCCATATCTAAAAGCGAAAATCCATAAATATGATATATGCAACATAAAACTGAAATGTAAGCATGTGAAGGAAAAGCCACTAATTAACTGCAACAAGTTAAAATAAAATATCATGCGGTTCCTATTTTCTCTAATTCTAAATAACATCAAGTAAGGTAAACATATAGCTATAACTGATATATGTGTAAACATAAAGGTATAGCAAGATATAGATATCTACCTATCAACAGTGATGTAATATACCCTCCAGGTATAAGTGAAGTATGTATATGAAGTATACATGTAGCTATGTCATTATGTGTGTATGTATATCACTAATGGTACAATACTCTATAGGTATACATGTAACTAGCATGTTAGTATGTCAAGGCATATGTATAAGCATGTAGGTATACAGGTATGCTATATGTCATACGCGATAAGAAATATGAATCAATGTCACAATATCCCTAACCAAGCAATATCATATCTATAAGTTGGTTGTGCATGTCATGGCAATTATTGATGGTGTATGTGGCATAGAATCAGTGCTCGTGCAACATGAGCCGTCAATAATAGTGCAGTGTCCTAAGGATACTAGTCCAAGCACAACAATAACTAAGCTGTAGGGTGGATGCACAATTCTAAATATGAAATAAAATATGCGATAAATCAAGTCATTTCTAGCCCAGACGCATAACGCCATGCAGGCGATTCCCCTGTAGATGTTAAATCTACTCACAAACACTCCTGGCTAAGTGAAGCCAACCACCTGTTTCCCTTTTGTTGCAGCGTCCGAAGTTCCCGGCTGCGAACCTACAACATTAAAACAATAAAGCAAGTGTATATTAGTAATAGACCCAAAACACATACAAACTACATTTGACCGATGCAATAACACAAAACATACTCTCAAGTATTCGTATTGTGGCTAACGTGCGTAGCGACACGATGAAAACAAGCTAAGAGAAAAACCACACAAAGTGCACGATCCGTGTCGTATAACGTATCGCGCTTAAACGAAACACAAGAAACAACTTAGGTGATCCCAGATTTTGCATACTGAGAAAAATCAACAATCAAAAAAGACCAAAAAACACCTAAACCACTGCAGACACCTACCCAGAAAAACCCAAACCCTAACTCTAACCCACGGCCGAGGTCGCCGGATCCCCTTCGAGTCGTCGCCGGCCGAGTCCGAGCTCCTTGGGTTCGTACTCCAGGTGATGTCCTATGGTCTCTGGTACAACACAAAAATATTGTTTGGTTTTCTAGTAAAATATCCGGGTCACAGCAGAATATAGATATCACAAATCGACACTAAAAATACGATATTATGCACAAAACCTAACTTTAAACATTCTAAACTAAAACTAAAAGTCTAAACAACACAATAACTACATAAACAATAGAAAGAGATCATTACCTACTCAAAGAACTCAAAGATCCAAGCTTTGCATGCTCTAAGGCATCCAAGAGGAAAAATGTGATCAAAGATGTGATTTTTGTGATATTTGTGAATGATTTAAGATGAATTGGTGAAGGAAATGACAGTGTTCAATTTGTAATTGAAAGAGATAAGAAAATGAGAAGAGAAATGAGTGTGAGAGAGAGTGAGAGAGAGTATGAAGGAAAGAGAGAGAGAGAGGTGAGGTTAAGGGTGAGGGGTAAGTGTAACATTTGCATTAACTCTCCATTAATGCATTCATACCAAGTCACCATTCCACCTTTCTCACAAACAAAAACCTAACAAATATCTCTCCTTCTCACTCAACAAATATCAAGGATTAATCAAGACAAAGGATTAAAGCAAAGGGTGGATTAGGATTAGGGTTAAGTGTCATGGTCACTAATACTAGATTAACACAAACAAACCTCACATTTACGTGCACACGTGCGTGCATGCCCATAACAAATAATAATAAATTATTAATCAAATGTTATAAAATGTGAGGAACCCGAATTGGTAAACTTTTTACAGTAAACCCGCATTAACGTCTAAACGAACACTAACCGAAATCTAAGGCGTTACAAAGATGTACCATGATATGAGAGATGTTTACTGGTGGGACGGGATGAAGAGCGACGTCACAGACTTCGTGTCGAGATCCCTGACTTGTCAGCAAGTCAAAGGCGAGCATCAGAGGCCCGCGAGAGAGCTGCAGCCGTTACCCATTCCGGAGTGGAAATGGCAGCAGATTTCTATAGACTTCATTGTGGGTCTACCCAGGACTAGTCGAGGGTATGACTTGTAAGTGCACGGCGGCGCCCCGGCCGTCAATCCGACGGCCAAATGCGGAAGCGGTGATAAACTTTAATTTTTCTTGAACTGGCAAACCGCCGTGCACTAATACCCGGATCGAACTACTAACTAGTCCTAGCTATCTACAAGAAAGGGAATAGAGATATACCGACGATCCAAGTCCTCCGGTCTTCTCGTCATCGTCCCGATCTCCTGCGGAATGTCCCGTCTCCTCCTCGTCGCCGGAAGTGCACCACATCGCCTACTTCTTTTATGGGCTCCCACCTCAATGCCGAGGCAACTCGGGCACGAAGCCGGCTACTCGACGTGCCCAAGATTTGCTGTAGAATGTGTGAAGAACCATGTCTCACTTTGGGTTTGTGGAATTGCCTTTTTAGTGGAGGAAAAGAACTTGGAATTTTGGAGAGTCTTGTTGTGTGATTTTTGGAGCATGAAGAGAACCAAAAATGCCACACCCAAAAACAATCAACCCCCACAAGGGATGGCCGGCCCATGTATATCAAAGAGAGAGGGAAAAGTCAAGGGGGAGGTGACCATATCAATCATGCAAGAGAGAGAGAGAGAGGAATGGTTATCATAAGGAATAATGATCACAAAGAAACACCAACACTCAACAACCAAATCATGCAAAGAAAAGATCACCAAAAGAGAACCTCACTCCACCACAATCATCATGAAAACCATGTCATATGAAAGTCAAGCCATGATGGAGAAGTCAAGAAGTCAAGGTCAAGGAATGGTGCAACCATCATGACTCAAGAATAAGCAAAGACCCCCTCCATAAACACTTATTTGCAACAATGCAAATAAGCCCTCCTCCACCAAACTTCGGCCAATGATCGATACAAAGGAAATTGGCCGAAACGGAAAGCAAACTGGCAACTCCAGAAAACTGGTCCCGTAATAAATTACAGGAAAACCCCAATATTGTGCATACACACCCGCATCGGTATTTCGACCGAAATACAAATGCAATGAGACAAAGTCTACACTGTACTATACTAGGATCCGGCTTAAACCAAAGCCGGCTAGTAATATCTGTTCAATCCTGATCCGTGCAATACCGCACATATCTGATCGAACCCTGCCATATAACCATACGGCCTATAGTACAAACTGTCCGATCCTGATCCGTGCAATACCGCACGTATCTGATCGGACCTTGCCATATCTCCATACGGCCTCTACAACCTTTCGCCCGAAAGCTGAGTAACTGAAATGTGGGGGACTCTAAAGACTCATCAACACCTTGGTTGTGGATTTAACCACTAGCACGTTAGAGGTATAAGCCAATACATAACGGGCTACCAGGTATTGACCAAAAGGGACGTCTGTGAGCGAACTCAGCCTGACTCCCTACTGAGCCTGTCAGTGACAATATCCGTACAGTCCGGTCCGTTCGTCTATGAGCATTGCATGGCGGGCCTAGGGGGTTGGTAAAAGTCAGACCCCCAAAAGCGGTACAAGTCGTGTCGGAGTGTAGCCCAGAACACCCTGAGATACTACTGGAATACCTACCAGTAAATCTCCTTGCCTCGGCCGAGGGCTTCGTGTAATGGCTCTCCTAGACACAGCACGACCTCACCCCCAATACCGGGAGAGACGAACCCCTGAAGATACGCTCACTGCCTCCATGTGGCTCGGGACTGTACCCAACTAAAACCTGTTTGCACGACTCCTTTGAGCCGTGGTAGGGTAGTAATCAAAGTACAGTGGGAACTCACACGAGACAAATGACGATCCCCAGGTCGATGAACTAACCTGCACACATGTCACCTGGAAACTGCCATCTGACGTCTGGTATATGACCAACTAGCATGTTCCCGGCGAGTCATGTCCGGTGTGCTCATAACCCAATGAGCACCTGTATACATCTTAGGTGATCCAACTGACACCAGTGGCTTGTGAGACCGGCCACCGCCCCTCGTCGGGGTCTCGACTGTATACACTAGTCTACTATAGAGAATCGATGCCCTGTCTCGAAACTCTCACGACTAGGGACCTTTTAAGGATATGCTTATAGACCCCCAGCTCCCACTTATATGATCGCCCTCATACTGCTGGTGGTCAAGCAAGAATCTTAGGGGCTTTATCAACGTGTAATAGCGACGTGTCAGGTCACTTAAAACAGTACACGATGATAAAGGTAAACCAGATAGCATACTATCATCTCGAGTAAGACTGTCCTACCGGGATAGGTCCTCCCTCAATCATTGCAATCACGTACCTGTGATCCAATAATTGACTCTGAGGGCACTATCTCCAACAATCTCCCACTTGCACTCAAGGCTAATTATTGCGATGTCGCATACTCACAGCCCGTGTGATACCGAACACCCAACTCCTCTACTAGTCAGTCTCACAAAGCTCGTTTGCGAAACTATTGCGTTCGAGGAATAGCCTCAGTGAGTGGATCCGCCTTGTTGTCTCTTTCCATGTCTCTCTATATCTCAAGTTCGCGGAGAAACCCATCTCCCGAAAGAGTCAAGGAATTTGATAAAACATCCGGTTCCACTAATAAAAAGGAGATTTGGGTTCCTAGGCATGCTATAGAGGTCTCACAAGGCATCAACCATGCCAATTTTAAATTTTATGGGTGCCGAGAAACCCTAATACGGATCGTAGACTAGAATTCTAGGCGATGTACTAATCTAGTTAACAACTTAACTAAAAGAAGAGAGCTACAACCTTTGCAGATCCGGTTTTCCACTTCCTTAGCTCCATGTAGGCATCCTCTCGCTGTCCATCTCGAATCCCGAACTTAAACGTCGGCTTCATCGGAGATTTGGGCGGACTAGGTCGTCGGCTTCGTGCCGAAGATGATCTACGTCGAGGCATCACAAGTTCAAGCTCCAACTTCACAAATTTGTGAAACTTGTGAAGAAAACACCCAAAACAACTTGGCAAGAGGTAGAGGGTGAAGAAATAGGAGGTGGGTTCACTTTAGAATCGGATTTCTCACTTTAGAACTCAAGATGCCATTGATGGCATCAAGCTTTCTCTCTTGAAGATGAAGAAGAAGAAGATAGAATATGATAAGTATTGTATTAAAAATGAGAATAATATCATTACTTATCATATACTAACCATGGTGAAGTGTAGAGAGCAAACTAGGGTTAAGTAGATGGTTAGGTTAAGAGAAGAAAACAAAAATGGTCAATTATTCAACTCTTTATGAAGCTTCATGAAAGAAACAAATAATGCCACCATTTTTCTTCTCTTTTCCAAAAATGAATAATCAATATAAATAAATGAATAAGTATATAAAACCCTAACCATTCATATAACCATGGTTTAATCTTTACACAAGCACAAGTCAACATGTATCATCAAACATGATACAAATATGCATAAAAGTATATCACATATACAACTTGCACATCAAGTGAGAAAATCCATTTTAAATGAACCAATACTAGTTAATGCAAAGTAATATATCAAATATATAATTATACATTAAATCATTAAATCAACACTTGATTCAATGATCCGGTCATGTCGCACATAACCGACTAGTATACAATATATCGATTTATCGAATCAATGATTCGACAACTAGGTTATATCGCATACAACCAATCGAAACATTCATCGCGAGAATGAAATACGGTATCACATACACGTATTATTCTCGGTCCCGCACATATCTCATATGGCTCCTATTTCGTTTCGCTTGAGCCAGGAAACCTCTGTGTAGGACTCTAAAGACTCGTCAATACGCCGGTAGCAGATGATGATCATATCAAGCACCCACAAGTCGTAAGCGGTCTGCTAAACGTAACGGCCACCCGAGTATTAAGCGATCAGAAGATCGACGAGCTAGCCCGCTCACACTCCTGTGAATCCAACCAGTAACACTTACCATACAGTCCGGTCTGTTCGTCTGATATGTCGCATATCAGGTCTAGGGGTGGTAAACGTCAGACCCCAATAACCGATAAGTCGTGCCGATGTGAGGCTCATAACGGGTCGAGAAACTACTGGTAACACTTACCAGCAAATCTCTGATCAGCCCTGGCCAGGGACTTCCCTGTTACGGCCAATCAAGCACAGCGCAACATCAATCCCCAATACCGGGAGAGACGAAACCCCTCCTATCGCTCATTGCCTCCATGTGACTCGGGACTGTACCCAAAGACCACCGTTTTGCACGCCCTCATGGACGTGGTAAGGTGGAGATCAAAGCACAGTGGGAATCACACAAGACTCTATGACGATCTCGGGTCTACAGACTAACCTGTACAAGTGTCACCTGAGAGCTGCCATCTGACGTGAGGTATAATACCATCTGGGAGTTCTCGGCGAGTCCGTCCAGTGTACCCAGTCTCCACTGAGCACCCGTATACCATCTCTGATGTCAAACACCAATGGATATGGGATCATCCATCGCCCATCTCATGGGTCGAGAAGCGTATACGCTAGTCTACACTGGTATATCGATGCCCTGTCTCGATACACCCACGACTAGGGACCTTGAAGGATGTACTTATGGACTACCATGTCCCCACTAGTATGATCTGCATCATAGTCCAGGTAGTCAAGTACACATCCTAAGGGCTTTATCAACATGTAACTTTAAGACAGTTTAAAGAGACTAGTGTACATGTTAAGATAAAGAGTAACCAGATAGCATACTATCATATCGAGCAAGAAAGTCATCTCTATATATGTCCAAGCATCCAATATAATATACATCATCTGTACAATACTGGCCTCTAGGGCATACATACAACTAACAATCTCCCACTTGCACTAGGGCCAGCTGCTGTAGTATCGCATACCGAGCATCCCGAAGAGTCTCTCAAACTGTATCTGGGGAACGGCCTTCATGAGTGGATCCGCCGTGTTGTTCTTCGTGTCAACCCTCCTGACCTCGATCTCCCGGCGATCAACTATCTCCCGGATCAGGTGATACCGCCTCAGAATATGCCTGGATCACTGATGGGACCTGGGTTCCTTGGCCAAAGCCACCGCTCCATTGTTATCGCAATACAAAGGTATTGGATGCTCAATGGATGGAACCACTCCAAGTTCAGTAATGAACATCTTGATCCAGACAGCCTCTTTGGCAGCATCGTTGGCAGCGATATATTCAGCCTCCAACGTCGAGTCTGCCACGGTTTCCTGCTTGGAACTCTTCCAGCTAACGGCCCCTCCGTAAAGGGTAAAGACAAATCCCGACTGCGACTTTGAGTCGTCCTTATCACTCTGGAAGCTCGAATCGGTAAAGGACTCCACTTGGAGTTCTCCGTTACCATACACCAAGAGCATCTCTTTAGTCCTTTGCAAGTACTTGAGAATGCTCTTCACAGCTGTCCAGCGACTCTCTCCAGGATCAGCTTGATACCTGCTCACTACACTTAGTGAGTATGCTACATCGGGTCTGGTACATAGCATCGCAGACATGATAGAGCCTACAGCCGAAGCATAGGGTATCCCTTGCATGCGAGCTCTCTCCAAATCAGTCTTAGGAGACATCTCTTTGGAGAGAGTGGCTCCAGAGATCGTGGGCAAGTTCCCACGCTTGGATACTTCCATACTAAACCTTTTTAGTATGGTGTCAATGTACCTGGATTGGGACAATCCCAATATCCGTTTGGATCTATCTCTATAGATCCTAATTCCCAATATGCAGGAGGCATCACCAAGATCTTTCATCGAGAATCTTTGTGATAAGAAGAGCTTGACCGATTGCAGCATAGGAATATCATTTCCTATCAAGAGTATGTCGTCCACGTATAATACGAGGAAGACAACCTTACTCTCTGCCACCTTCTTGTAGATACAAGGTTCATCTGGATATTTGACGAAATCAAACTCTTTGATAACGACGTCAAAGCAGATGTTCCAACTCCGTGATGCTTGCTTTAATCCATAAATGGATTTAAGCAGCTTGCACACCTTTCCGCTGCTCCCACTGTCTACGAAGCCCTCTGGCTGAGTCATGTACACGCACTCTTCTAAATCACCATTTAGAAAGGCGGTCTTAACATCCATTTGCCAGATTTCGTAATCATGATATGCAGCGATGGCAAGCATGATCCGGATGGATTTAAGCATAGCTACTGGAGAAAAGGTTTCGTCATAGTCCACACCTGGTCTTTGACGAAAACCTTTTGCAACAAGTCTAGCTTTGAAAGTCTCCACTTTCCCATCTACACCAAGTTTCTTTTTAAAGATCCACTTGCTCCCGATGGGTTTTACCCCTTCAGGAGCAACATCCAAAGTCCATACTTTGTTGGTGTACATGGATTCCATCTCGGACCGCATAGCATCCAGCCATTTCACTGAGTCCCTACTCGTGATGGCCTGCTCGAAGCTAGTTGGGTCATCATCCTCCATGATGCAATCCTCGCTTCCACCGTCCATGAGAAAACCGTAGTATCTCTCAGGTTAGCGAGGAACCCTACTAGATCGGCGGAGAGGCTGAGGTTCATTGGGAGCTACTGAATCTTCTGGTTCCACTAAATCTTCAGTTACGGTTTGTGTATCTGGAACCTCTTCCAGCTCTACCACTTTGCCACTAATTTCTTTTTCAAGGAATTCCTTTTCTAAAAAGGTGGCATGTTGAGCAACAAACACTTTTTGTTCCTCACTGTGGTAGAAAAAATACCCATATGAGTTCTTTGGATATCCCACAAACTTGCAAAGAACTGACCGTGCCTCGAGCTTGTCCGGATTTTGTCTTTTGACATAGGCTGGACAACCCCATATCTTAACTCGTTTAAGATATGGCCTCTTCCCACTCCATATCTCATATGGTGTGGTAGGTACAGATTTAGATGGAACTTGATTCAATAGGTATGCTGCTGTCTCCAGTGCATATCCCCAGAAAGAAATAGGTAACTCAGCTGTGCTCATCATAGAGCGCACCATATCCAATAGGGTGCGGTTCCTCCGTTCAGATACACCGTTGTGCTGTGGTGTATATGGAGGAGTCAGCTGAGAGAGAATCCCATTCTCTTTTAGGAAGTCCAGGAATTCATTGCTCAAGTATTCACCTCCTCGATCAGATCGAAGGATTTTAATACTTTTTCCGGTTTGGTTCTCGACTTCTTGTTTATATTCTCTAAATTTCTCAAAAGCTTCTGATTTGTGTTTCATCAGGAACACATATCCGAATCTAGAGAGATCGTCAGTGAATGTAATGAAGTATGAAGAACCATCCCTGGCATGTGTAGACATGGGACCACATACATCACTATGTATCAGTCCCAAGAGTTCGGTAACTCTTTCTCCGTGTCCCGTAAACGGAGTTTTGGTCATCTTGCCTTTGAGACATGACTGGCAAGTGTCATAAGATGAAAATTCGAATGGTTTCAAATATCCATCCTTATGCAACTTAGCCAGTCATGTCGCATTGATGTGACCCAGTCTACAATGCCATAAAAAGGATTCATTCAGTTCTGAACTCTTCCTCTTGTGTGTGTTTGTTATGCTCAGAACTATTGATTGGTTTAGAACATAAATGCCATTGCACAACGTGCCTGATCCAACCAACTTTTGGTTACGAAAAATATTCATAACATTGTCCTGTAATACAAAATTATATCCCTCTTTGCTCAACAAAGAAACCGATATAATATTGCATATCAGGTTCGGCATGTAATAGCATTCGTTCAGAACCAATGTATTACCAGTTGGTAATACAAGGTGATATTCCCCGACAGTCTTAGCTGCAACAATTGCACCATTTCCAACTCTAATGTCTTTATCACCTTCTCCAAGTTCTCTACCTTTTCTAAGCCCATGTAACTGATTACATATATGGGATCCTGACCCGGTATCTAATACCCAGGACGTAGGGCAAATGGAGAAACAGTTCTCTGTAACGAACACACCCGAAGAAAATGCATCATCATGTACTTTCTTCATTCGGGTGGCATGGGAATCCTGGTATTCCCCTATATCCTGTTCAGTCCTATAAATCTTATAGGAAAGAACGGAACCAACGTTCCCCAGCATAGAATAACATGCGGGTTCGGTCAATACATCCATATTATTATCTTTATTAAGGCATGAAATGGTCGCTACCTGGAGAGAGAGAGAAGAAAACACTTTAGCGTATGCTCGTGCAAGATCAGATTGGTTATTATCTTATCTAATCAGGATGGCTCCCACTGCTTTTTATCAAATCTTCCTTCAAACCCTAAAAGGAAAGACTAGCCGGGATTAATTACACACTACAAGTTCGCCAATCTTTCAGCCAGGCCAGTGTCGGTACTTTGAGGGAGGTCCCCCGAGCTTTCGCACGAACCTAATTAATGTAAACCTCGTTTTCCCAGAGGCGTAACCTCGTTAACACCTTTCTAGACACCTACTTGATCGGCTAATTGTAATGTGTAAAACTCTCCCAGGAGTAATTCTTACTCGCAGTGGGTATCGGGATCCAACTATCTCATAGAAGGTATGCAATCTCATTGCAAATTTCAACACATGAAATTCCCGATAATGCTTTTGCCCCAAACGATCTATGACCTTGACAAGGTCAACAAACCATAGACCGTAAGTCAAGTTCAACCCGTCATTTCTTGATTGAATCAAACCCACCCGCACGACCCTTGACAAGGTCAACAAGGCCGTACGACTACCCTAACTCAATCTGCATCATATGTATAAGCAGATAAATACTGGTTAGCTACCGCACACTGCGCCTTGACAAGGTCAACAAACGCAGCACGAATACTAAACAGGACTTATCTGAAATGACGGAGGGCTACGACAGGTTTTTCTGAAAACCTATTGCGTAATGAACTTGATATCGTTGTAGAATCAAATGAAGTTTTGAAATGGAGTGATTTTGAGGCTTTTCCAGTTTTGCTAAAGGGGTCACTCCCGGTGAAGGGATCGTCGGCCCTTTCCTCGTCGAATGAGGTGCGGGATATATCATATATATCGCTGTGCAAAGCAGAAACTATAGAAGCAATCAAAAACAAACCGAGTGTGTAGCATCTACCAGTTATTGCTAAAGGAGTCACTCCCGGTGAAGGGATCTCGGTCCTTTCCTCATCGAATAAGGTGCAGGGCATATCATATATACCGCTATGCAAAGCAAGAACTGTAGCTACCTGTTTTATTTAAAATTTGATTCTACAACATCTTTTGGTTTCTTTTATTTCATTAATCACATTAATGAAGTCCCATCATTTAAGTACCTAAACATCACAGATAAATACGACGTACACTTATGCCATCCGCATTCGCCTCGATGTCCCCTCGTGCACCGTTAGGTTAGGTAACTAACGACAGAGCAGGGCAGGGCTAGTGCGGGTGCAAAACATAAGTAACGTCTATATAATATATCATATATACTATATACTATATCTATCACAGAACATCACATGATCACATCACAGATATCGCAGCAGAAGAAACATATGAAACATTGGATATACTAGGACGTCCGTGTTTTCAATACGAGCCAGTATAAAACACGGATTCCACGGTCGTGATGAATAGCCAATCCCACACCCCTAGACCCCTACGAGAGTGGCAAGCAACCCTACCAATTCTAGGGTTAGGAGACCCGGACTCGACTCCTCGAGTTGGTCTCCCACTGGACCCCAGAACCCGGTTACTTGTGCTCCCCTCCTTGGGTCTATCCTAATGCGGAAAAGTAAATAATATACAAAAGGTGACAACTTCCGCTACCTGGAAGTGTCCCAAATAAAAGAATATTACATACAAGTTTTTACATGAATGAAAATGAAAAACACTCATCTCACATAAAAACCCCCGGCTATTCAAACACGACGATCCAATATAACATATCCAGCAACACATAACATCACATGTCATCAACGTAAGTAAGTATGCATACCCCAATTGTCATTGACGTATAGCAACGAAACCGGCGATATGAACATACTACACTTACGGTCACAGAAAAGAAAGTGTAAAACTACAACAGTTGGAATCCGCAACCTCTTTAGACATCACATGCCTAATCAAATGAAATACTTAGACATCACATGCCTAACAGTTATAAACCCCGCATTTTAGTCCCATTATCGAAAACTCTTTTCAATATCACGTGAGACTAAACCGCTAGATTTATAACATTCATCCAGTTATCTCATAACTGTTTGTGAATTCCAATTATTGTATCCAATTCCGGATAAATAGAATATATTAAACTTTCCGATCGAACATCCGAACACCCAAGTTTTCCCGAAACCGTCCAACACATGAAATAGGTTTAAAGACATTCACTTCATGCCTCAGTACCAACGGTCCAGCCGTAGAAGGGTCAAGCCAACGCCTCACATGTGGCACGCCGTACTGCCCCAAACTCGAAGGTTCAAAGAGCAGTTCAAGACGGTCACATAATCGAGTTAAGGTTTGTTGTCTTCTAGAGGGACCATCGCGTTACTTGCACTACTCAGAACGTCTTTAAACCATAGAAAGATCCAACACTTGGAATTATTCCGGCAGGGGAAAAGTTGGGTATTTTCATCCGGTCGAACTTTTTAACATATTCTTAAAATATCCGGAAAAACACATAGACGAAATTTGATAATCCGATCGAACTATCGAAGCTCCAAAACAGCCCCAGAAAATGCAACTCTTGAATAAATTTCAAAAATTCCCAGGAAAACCAGCACTATCAATTAGGAGTTACTGTATAAAATTTATTGAATAAGAAGGCCGTACGACCGCGGAACCGCCGCACGAGCCATGCTCGTGCCGTGGAACCGCGGCGGGTTGATGGAGTTAGGCACACGAAATTCACAGTAACTCTTAAAATCACCTGCTGATTTTTCTGCATATTTTTAATATTGAAAAATCCCGATTTTTAAAAATTGGACAGAGAGCATTTTGTGAGTTAGGGTTTCGGTTCGATCGGGTTTCAAACGTCGTCTAGACTTCGCCTAAGGCTCTAGCTAGGCTCTGATACCACTGTAGGGTTCCTAGGCACGCTATAGAGGTCTCACAAGGCATCAACCATGCCAATTTTAAATTTTATGGGTGCCGAGAAACCCTAATACGGATCTTAGACTAGAATTCTTGGCGATGTACTAATCTAGTTAACAACTTAACTAAAAGAAGAGAGCTACAACCTTTGTAGATCCGGTTTTCCACTTCCTTAGCTCCATGTAGGCATCCTCTCGCTGTCCATCTCGAATCCCGAACTCAAATGTCAGCTTCATCGGAGATTTGGGCGGACTAGGTCGTCGGCTTCGTGCCGAAGATGATCTACGTCGAGGCATCACAAGTTCAAGCTCCAACTTCACAAATTTGTGAAACTTGTGAAGAAAACACCCAAAACAACTTGGCAAGAGGTAGAGGGTGAAGAAATAGGAGGTGGGTTCACTTTAGAATCGGATTTCTCACTTTAGAACTCAAGATGCCATTGATGGCATCAAGCTTTCTCTCTTGAAGATGAAGAAGAAGAAGATAGAATATGATAAGTATTGTATTAAAAATGAGAATAATATCATTACTTATCATATACTAACCATGGTGAAGTGTAGAGAGCAAACTAGGGTTAAGTGGATGGTTAGGTTAAGAGAAGAAAAGAAAAATGGTCAATTATTCAACTCTTCATGAAGCTTCATGAAAGAAACAAATAATGCCACCATTTTTCTTCTCTTTTCCAAAAATGAATAATCAATATAAATAAATGAATAAGTATATAAAACCCTAACCATTCATATAACCATGGTTTAATCTTTACACAAGCACAAGTCAACATGTATCATCAAACATGATACAAATATGTGCACAAAAGTATATCACATATACAACTTGCACATCAAGTGAGAAAATCCATTTTAAATGAACCAATACTAGTTAATGCAAAGTAATATATCAAATATATAATTATACATTAAATCATTAAATCAACACTTGATTCAATGATCCGGTCATGTCGCACATAACCGACTAGTATACAATGTATCGATTTATCGAATCAATGATTCGACAACTAGGTTATATCGCATACAACCAATCGAAACATTCATCGCGAGAATGAAATACGGTATCACATACACGTATTATTCTCGGTCCCGCACATATCTCATATGCGCTCCTATTTCGTTTCGCTTGAGCCAGGAAACCTCTGTGTAGGACTCTAAAGACTCGTCAATACGCCGGTAGCAAATGATGATCATATCAAGCACCCACAAGCCGCAAGCGGTCTGCTAAACGTAACGGCCACCCGGGTATTAAGCGATCAGAAGATCGACGAGCTAGCCCGCTCACACTCCTGTGAATCCAACCAGTAACACTTACCATACAGTCCGGTCTGTTCGTCTGATATGTCGCATATCAGGTCTAGGGGTGGTAAACGTCAGACCCCAATAACCGATAAGTCATGCCGATGTGAGGCTCATAACGGGTCAAGAAACTACTGGTAACACTTACCAGCAAATCTCTGATCAGCCCTGGCCAGGGACTTCCCTGTTACGGCCAATCAAGCACAGCGCAACATCAACCCCCAATACCGGGAGAGACGAAACCCCTCCTATCGCTCATTGCCTCCATGTGACTCGGGACTGTACCAAAAGACCACCGTTTTGCACGCCCTCATGGACGTGGTAAGGTGGAGATCAAAGCACAGTAGGAATCACACAAGACTCTATGACGATCTCGGGTCTACAGACTAACCTGTACAAGTGTCACCTGAGAACTGCCATCTGACGTGAGGTATAATACCATCTGGGAGTTCTCGGCGAGTCCGTCCAGTGTACCCAGTCTCCACTGAGCACCCGTATACCATCTCTGATGTCAAACACCAATGGATATGGGATCATCCATCGCCCATCTCATGGGTCGAGAAGCGTAAACGCTAGTCTACACT
Source organism: Agapanthus africanus (assembly GCA_030015575.1). Classification (NCBI taxonomy): domain Eukaryota; kingdom Viridiplantae; phylum Streptophyta; class Magnoliopsida; order Asparagales; family Amaryllidaceae; genus Agapanthus; species Agapanthus africanus. The sequence continues at coordinate 314,334,964 of CM057350.1, read as the reverse complement.
GGTATATCGATGCCCTGTCTCGATACACCCACGACTAGGGACCTTGAAGGATGTACTTATGGACTACCATGTCCCCACTAGTATGATCTGCATCATAGTCCAGGTAGTCAAGTACACATCCTAAGGGCTTTATCAACATGTAACTTTAAGACAGTTTAAAGAGACTAGTGTACATGTTAAGATAAAGAGTAACCAGATAGCATACTATCATATCGAGCAAGAAAGTCATCTCTATATATGTCCAAGCATCCAATATAATATACATCATCTGTACAATACTGGCCTCTAGGGCATACATACAACTAACATTTATGGGTTAAAGCAAGTATCGCGGAGTTGGAACATCTGTTTTGATGTTGTAGTCAAAGAGTTTGACTTCATCAAAAACATAGATGAACCTTGTATCTATAAGAAGGTAGCAGAGAGTAAGGTTGTATTCCTCGTATTGTACGTGGATGTCATACTCTTGATAGGAAATGATATTCCTATGCTGCAATCAGTCAAGCTCTTCTTATCACAAAGATTCTCAACGAAAGATCTAGGTGATGCCTCATACATATTGGGGATAAGGATCTATAGAGAGAGATCCAAACGGATACTGGGATTGTCCCAATCCAGGTACATTGACACCATACTAAAGAGGTTTAGTATGGAAGAATCCAAGCGTGGGAACTAACCCATGATCTCTGGACTCACTCTCTCCAAAGAAATGTCTCCCAAGACTGATTTGGAGAGAGCTCACATGCAAGGGATACCCTATGCTTCGGCAGTAGGCTCTATCATGTATGCGATGCTATGTACCAGACCCGATGTAGCATACTCACTATGTGTAGTGAGTCGGTATCAAGCAGATCCTGGAGAGAGTCACTGGACAGCTGTGAAGAACATTCTCAAGTACTTGCGAAGGACTAGAGACATGTTCTTGGTGTATGGTAACGGAGAACTCCGGGTGGAGTCCTTTACCGAATCCAGTTTCCAAAGTGATAAGGACGACTCTAAGTCGCACTCGGGATTTGTCTTTACCCTCAATGGAGGGGCGGTATGTTGGAAAAGTTCCAAACAGGATACCATTGCAGACTCGACGTGGAGGCTGAATACATCGCTGCCAACGATGCTGCCAAATAGGCTGTCTGGATGAAGAAGTTCATCACTGATCTTGGTGTGGTTCCATCCATTGAACATCCAATACCTCTGTATTGCGATAACAATGGAGCTGTGGCTTTGGCCAAGGAACCCAGATGCCATCAGAAATCAAGACATATTCTGAGGCGGTATCACCTTATCAGGGAGATAGTTGATCGCCGGGAGATCGAGGTCAGGAGAGTAGATACGAAGGACAATACTGCGGATCCACTCACGAAGGCCATTCCTCAGATACAGTTTGAGAGATTATTCAGGATGCTAGGTATGAGATACTACAGCAGCTGGCCTTAGTGCAAGTGGGAGATTGTTAGTTATGTATATGCCCTAGAGGCCATTGTTGTACATATGATGTATATTATGATGGATGCTTGGATATATACAGAGAGGACTTTCTTGCTCATCATGATAGTATGCTATATGGTTTCACTTTATCTTAACATGTTGACTTGTATTGGTTTACTGTCTTACTCTCACATGTTGATAAAGTCCTTAGGATCTGTACTCGACTACTGGGACTATGATGAGATCATACTAGTGGGGCCATAGTAGTCGATGAGTACATCCTATAACTGTTCCTAGTCGAGGGTATATCGAGACAGGGCATCGATACACCGGAGTAGACTAGCGTATACGCATCTTGACCCATATGATGGGCGATGGATGATCCCATATCCATCGGTGTTTGACATCAGAGATGGTGTATGGGTGCTCAGGGGAGACTGGGTACACTGGACGGACTCGCCGAGAACTCCCAGATGGTGATATACCACACGTCAGATGGCAGTTCTCCGGTGACACTGGTACAGGGTAGTCTGTAGACCCGAGATCGTCATAGAGTCTTGTGTGATTCCCACTGTGCTTTGATTTCCACCTTACCACGTCTAAGAGGGTGTGCAAAACGGTGGCTTTTGGGTACAGTCCCGAATCACATGGAGGCAATGAGCGATAGGAGGTGATTTGTCTCTCCCGGTATAGGGAGTTGATGTTGTGCTGTGCTCGATTGGCTATAACTGGAAGTCCCTGGCCAGGGCTGATATAGAGATATACTGGTAAGTGTTACTAGTAGTTTCTCGACCTGTTATGAGCCTCACATCGACACGACTTATCGGTTACTGGGGTCTGACGTATACCACCCCTAGACTTGATATGCGTCATATCAGACGAACAGACCGGACTGTACGGGAGTGTTACTGATTGGATTCACAGGAGAACAGACAGGCTAGCTTGTTGATCTTCTGATCGCTCAATACCTGGGTTGTTGTTACGTTTAGCTGACCGCTTGCAGCTTGTGGGTGTTTGATATGATCATCACCTGCTACCGGCGTATTGACGATTCTTTAGAGTCCTACACAGAAGTTTCTTGGCTCAGGCAAAATGGAGTAGAGGCACATATGTGATATGTGCAGGATCTGTTGGAGATAGTGCCCTCAGAGTCAATTATTGGATCACAGGCACGTGATTGCAATGATTGAGGGAGGACCTATCCCGGTAGAACAGTCTTACTCGAGATGATAGTATGCTATCTTGTTTACCTTTATCATCGTGTACTGCTTTAGGTGACCTGACAGGTCGCTATTGCACGTTGATAGAGCCCCTAGGATTCTTGCTTGACTGCCGGCAGTATGAGGGCGATCATATACGTGAGAGCTGGGGTCTACAAGCATATCCTTAAAAGGTCCCTAGTCGTGGGAGTTTCGAGACAGGGCATTGATTCTCCAGAGTAGACTAGTGTATACAGTCGAGACCCCGACGAGGGGCGGTGGCCGGTCTCACAAGCCACTGGTGTCTGTTGGTTCACCTAAGATGTATACAGGTGCTCATTGGGTTATGAGTACACCGGACAGGACTCGCCGGGAACATGCTAGTTGGTCTTATACCTGACGTCAGATAGCGGTTCCTAGGTGACATGTGTACAGGTTAGTTCATCGACCTGGGGATCGTCATTTGTCTCGTGTGAGTTCCCACAGTACTTTGATTATTACCCTACCACGGCTCAAAGGAGTCGTGCAAACAGGTTTTAGTTGGGTACAGTCCCGAGCCACATGGAGGCAGTGAGCGGATCTTCAGGGATTCGTCTCTCCCGGTATTGGGGGTGAGGTCGCGTTGTGTCTAGGAGAGCCATTACACGAAGTCCTTGGCCAAGGCAGGAGATTTACTGGTAGGTATTCCAGTAGTATCTCAGGGTGTTCTGGGCTACACTCCGACACGACTTGTACCGCTTTTGGGGGTCTGACTTTTACCCACCCCCTAGGCCCGACATGCGATGCTCATAGACGAACGGACCGGACTGTACGGATATTGTCACTGACAGGCTCAGTAGGGTGTCAGGATGAGCTCGCTCATCGACGTCCCTTTTAGTCAATAGCTGGTGGCACGTTACGTATTGGCTTATACCTCTGACGTGCTAGTGGTTAAATCCACAGCCATAGTATTGACGAGTCTTTAGAGTCCACCACACATTCAGTTACTCAGCTTTCGGGCGAAACGCTGTAGAGGCCGTATGGAGATATGGCAGGGTCCGATCAGATACGTGCGGTATTGCACGGGTCAGGATCGGACGGTTTGTACTAGTGGCCGTATAGTTATATGGCAGGGTTCGGTCAGATACGTGCGGTATTGCACGGATCAGGATCGAACGGATATTACTAGCCGGCTTTGGTTTAAGCCGGATCCTAGTTTAGTACAGTGTAGATTTTGTCTCTTTGCATTTGTATCCGGACGGAATACAGATGCGGGTGTGTATGCACAGTATCGGGGTTTTCCTGTAATTTATTACGGGACCAGTTTTCTGGAGTTGCCAGTTTGCATTCCGTTCCGGCCGGTTTTCCTTTGTTCTTTCCCGGCCGGACTTTTCCGATGGAGGGGGTTATTTGCAAGTTTGCAAATAACATTTGTGGAGGGGTTTTCTTGCATATGGATTAATTATGATACCATTCTTTTCTTTTCCACCATCATTTTGATTCTCTTGCATTAATTGTGATTAATGAGAGGGTATGGGTTTAAAGTGAGAAGTATGGTTGATGTTTGTTTATGGTCACCCTCTTCATTTCTCCTACCATCACCTCCCTTCATTGGTTTTGTTTTCCCTCCACCATTTCCTTTGATAAAGGGGCCGGCCACATTTTGTGGGAGAGGGGAGAGAGTTCATTTTGAGAAAAGATTGGTTCATATCATTTTCATGCTTGCAAAATTCTACACTTCATTCCAAAGTCCATTCATGATCCCTCCATCCTCCAAAGCAACATAACCCCAAAGAGACAAAGCACTACACTTCCTACAGCACATCTTGGGCATGTCGACTTGCCGGCTTCATGCCCGAGTTGCCTCGGTATTGAGGCGGGGGCCCGTAAAAGATGCAGGCGATGTGGTGCCCTTCCGGCGAGGAGGCGACGACCGGAGTTTCCGCGGGAGATCGAGACGATGACGAGAAGACCGGAGGACTCGGATCACTCGGTATATCTCTTCCCCATCTTGTAGTTAGCTAGAACTAGTTTAATGGCCCGATCCGGGTGTTTAGTGCGCGGTGGTGCCGGTTTGCAAAGTTCGCAAAATTAAAGTTTATCACCGTTACCGCATTTGGCCGTCGGATTGACGGCCGGGGCGCCGCCGTGCACTTACAGTGGTATCAGAGTCTCGCCATTAACTTCGTCTAGCTTCGTTTGATGTGTTTTGCATTTCCGATCGACCAAAATTCCAAAACTTGCATTTTTCCTTCACATCAGTTTCTGTCGAAATTTTTTGAAGTCTAAAAATTTTTCAGGTTGTCTCAGAATGATGTGCAGGGAGTTCTAAGAACTCTGGGAAAATTCGAGACAATGATCCCTCAGCTCGAGCGCGGAACCGCGGCAAAACCCCCCTTGTTGCCGCGGTTCCGCCGCAGGTTGGTGGGATCAATGCTTCGAAATTCTCCAGTGGGCTTCTGGGCTTATTTTAGGGGTTTTGGAATATTAATATTGGGCCCAGATTTTCTGTGAGTGCTACAGTATTGCTTTGGGGCCCACTTGTTAATTTTTGATCGATCGGATATTTTAAACACATTATTTCACAGTATTTACATTATATCTGCGACCGTGAATGTCACTTGATCGGTAAATCCAGTCTAACTGCTATAGCCCGGTTAGACGGATTTGCGAACATGACTTTCACGTTGATGTTCTATGTATTTGCTGTGATGTTGCGGATCGGTCGTGGGGGATAGCCTGGATGCAATGCTAGTACAGTTTTGTTGTATTATGTACATTTGCTGTTGCGGGGCGAGCATCCGACATGTGGACTGCCGTCACTGCCTGTTTGTATTATTATTTTAGGGCACGGCCAGGTTGCGGTCGATGTACCCGTTGTATGTATATTTTACTTTCTGTACTAGGATTGCCCCGCGGTGGGGTTCACGGATAGCCGGGTTCTGGAGGGCAACAAGCCCGCATCTCAGGGCATTGAGACGGAGGGGGCTTCAGTCTGGAATTGGCGGGCTATTCGCCGCACTCGTAGGGGGTACAGGTTGACCCAGGAGGGGTGCCCAAGTTACCGGATTCCGTGAAGTGCTGGGTGGTCCATTCACGGTGCTGAAGGGGGCTGCCTCGCTTCAGGTTTTGGCGGGTGACTTGCCGCGCCCGTAGGGGTCTAGGATTTCATTGCACAGGCTATCCACACGACCAGGGGAACGTCGGGTTTCAGTAGTGGCTCTGTGAAACCCGGGGATCCCAGATATCTGTATTGTTCTGTGATGCTGTACATTTCTGTGATGTTGCATTTTATTCACGCCTTGAGCGAAATATAATATATTGGTATATATATTAGTAGATGTTGTATATGTTTTTCATCCGCGCTAGTCCAGTCCCCGCTCTGCCGTTAGTTAGCTAACCTAACGGGTGATGACGGGACCCAGTGGCGAATGCAGATGGCATATACGTACGTCAGTATATTTTCGTTCTTTGTGGTGTGATCAATTGATGGGACTGCGTTGATTCGGATCAATGCAAGTTTAAACAAACCTAATCTGATGTTGTTGGAACACTTTTCAAAAAGCTGTTATTGCAAGGACGTTCACTTTTGTTTTGCATCGTGGTATTCATTTAGAATATCCTGCTCCTCAGTCGACGAGGCAAGGGCCGAGATCCCTTCACCGGGAGTGACCCCTTGGACAGAAGTTTGCGTCAGGGCATTAACTTCACTATAGCCGATTACTTTTGCTTTGCATCGTGGTATTCAGTTGGAATATCCTGCACCTCATTCTACGGGGAAAGAGCCGAGATCCCTTCACCGGGAGTGACCTCTTTAGTAAAGGTTTTCGTCACTATATTTTCTAAAAAGCTATCCGTTCCTTCAACGATATCAAGTTCATTACGTTAAAGGTTTTCGCCAGAAACCATTCGTAGCCCTCCGTCATTTCATATGGATAGTCAATAGTATTCAAGCTGTGTTTGTTGGCCATAGTCAAGGCACAGTGTTTGGTAGCTGTTGGTTATTCATATGTAGCATAGATAGATGCGTTGTTTTAGGACAGTCGTATAGCCTTGTTGGCCCTAGTCAAGGGTTTGTACGGGTGGGTTCAAATCAACCTGGACAATGACGGGTAGAACTTGACATGTGACTTATGATTTGTTGGCCTTAGTCAAGGTCATAAGAGCATGGGGTAAAAATCACATCGGGAGTTTCAAAAGAACTGAAACTTGCCAGGCATGCGCATACCTTCTGGAGTGTGGTGACTTGAGTGGATTCCGTCAAGTTATCATGCGATGATAGTTGGATCCCGATTCCCACTGATGAGTTGGTTTACTCCTCGGGTGATCCCGACTAATTCTTCTTTCAGGTTTGGAGGAGAATTTGACAGTACAGTGGGAGGTTTCCAGATTAGATAAATTGATAACCATTCTGATCTAGGTTAGAGTGCACGCTGAGTGTTTCTTTTCTCTCTCTCTTGGCAGCGACCATTGACCCGACCCTAGACTTTGACTCAGTGACCAAGTTGACCGAACCTTCTTAACACTGGCTTTTGGATTGTCAGAGTTGCAGACCTCATTGCCACTCCTACTTTTACCCTTTTCTCCAGGACACCCCATATTGCTACGAACGTCCACTTCCATTGGACAAAACCATCGTATGGTTAGATGCGAACTCGAAGGAATTATTCGAGGATGGTTTCTGGTTCTGGAGAAAACGAATAGGACTATTCTGTTGTCTTTTCCTTTTTACCTTCTCTCACGTTGCGAGTACTCCTTAGTTTAGGAGATAGTACACCTATTACGCAAATTGGATAGTCTTCTTCCAAACTTTAGGCTGGTGCCGAACAGTGTGGTTAGAAGAAAACCAATTAGCATAACGATGGTGTGCAGAAGGTATTAAGATTAAGACAAAGCAAGGGATTAGTAAGAGGGCAAAGTAAATTGCGACTGATATTCACGACCAAACCAAGTATTTCTTCGCCAATCCTAAATCACCTTTGTATTTCTCCAGGACACTCCGTATCACTACGAAGATCCACAGTTTATTGGATACTCCATCGTATGGTTATATACGAACTCGAAAGGAACTTGTTCCAGTTCGGGGATGGATTCTGGTCCAGGAGAAATAGGAATAAGGTTTATTCGGTTGTCTTTTATCTTCACCTTCTCTCGCATTGCGAGTGCTCCTAGGGTTAGGACAGTACACCCATTATGCTTATTGGATAGTCTTCTTCCAAACCATAGGCTGGTGCCGAACGGTAGGGAAGGAAGAAAACCAATTGGCCTAAAGGGGTGTGCAGAAGGTAATGACTAAAGACATATAAAGGGATTTGGAGAGGTGGCAAAGAATTATACGGTTATAGTTGTGAATCTGGATAATGGTAGAGGCATTACTAGGAATACCAGGATACCCCATCGAAACATTTCACTGTTTCAGTTCAACTGTGTACTGTTAAAAGAAAACTGATTTCCTGATTAGACACTTGCTCCAGGGTATGTATTTACCAGGTTTGATTCTCACATCTGTATGGCTTTACAGATGATCAGTGGGAGTAAGTTATTGGGAATTGGGTGATCATCCTCATTATATCGGGATTCGTTGTAATCGGTGATATTTGGGGAGATCACCTGGGTTGTTTGCCGGTCGGCAAATGTTTGGTTTTGAATATCCGCTGTTGTGCACCAATTTCAAATTGATATATCTGTACGTCTATTTTCATAGAGTGAGATATACCTTTTGATATTATGTCGATGACATTTACCTATATCAGTGGATGGTTAGGTAAGGAGCATTAAACAGCGGTGTAATTCTTCTTAACCATAAGTACAGTTTTCACCCTACGACACACAGTGAAAGAGTTGTCAGACTAAGCGGACTTATACAGAGTATTGTGTGTTGTCCAGTGTCCATGAGGACAGAGGGGTTGGTCCTCATACTATATTCTGTTTACTTTTAACTTCTCTAGTTCTTAGACATGTGTTTCGTAGAAACACAGGGTCTAAGTTTTGAGGAGTTATAGGTATTTGAATAGAGTAGAGAACCAGGTGTAGCAAGTATCGGGATTCTTCAAAGTGATCGGAGATGTAGATACTTGTGTATGGTACTCAGTTGATAGTAATGATAAAGAGAAATTGCTTCTCTTTCAGGTTACTCATAATTGGAAGCATTCCTAAGTTGAGTAACGCTGATCAGCCTCTCTCCATTTAGTTGACATGCACTGGAGACAGCTGCATGATTTGAATCTGGTTCAATTAAATCAGTGCCTCTGGTTCTATATTGGATATAGTACAGTTCATATCTTAACATTGTTAAGGTACGGGGAGTTGTCCGGCTTATGATTAAAACCAGACTCTGGATAACTCATGGCACGTTTCTGTAATGGCTGTTTGTGGGTTGACCCAGGCTATGACGAGGGTTGATTTTCTACCATAAGAAAGATCAATAGTGATATTGTTCTTGACTCGCCACAGTTTTAATAAAAATGGATTTTTTCAAAAACAGTAGTGGGAGTATGGTAGAACTGGAAGTGATTCCAGAACCGCAAACGATTACTGAAGATTTGATAAGGAACCTAAAGATTCAATCTGATTTGACATTCCATTGGCCACTCCGCAGATAAGGTGGGTAACTTCAGGCACCTGAGAGGTACTCCGGTAGCCTCAAGGACGGTGACAGGGAAGTTCTTGTTTACCCACACTTGCTATTGTTGTTGTTCCAGGCTGCGAGACCCGGCAGGAGGATGAGTATAGCGTCGTTCTAAACTAGCTTTAGAAGTGCACGTCTATATGACTCTGCCAGAGGGTTGTCGTAGTCAGTGGGAGCAGCGGAAGCATTGGTGGAAATCAGGCTTATGTCTATTTATAGACTAAAGCAGATATAGCGGAGATAGATCATCTATTTCTAATGTGACAGTCATAGATTTGACGTCATCAGAATAGGGGATGGATCTGTTAAGAAGGTAGTAGGGTGTGATATCCTGGTATTTGGATGACATACACAAAGTAGGAAGTGACATTCCTATACTACGATCGGTTATATTTTGGTCGTCACACAGTGGTTTCTCCACAAAGGACTTGGACATTATATCAGACATACTGGTTACTAGATCCATGGCTTTAGATCTAGATTTGGGTGGTTTCCCAATCAGGGTACTTAGACAACATTCTAAGAGTATTTAGAATGGACGACTCCTGGCACGGTAGTATACCTGCAGGTGATGGAGTCACCCTCTCTAAAGGTGTCCTAAAGACTAAAGTAGAGAGGGATGTGCATGATTGGCAGATCACTTGCTTAGGCAATTGAGTCAATCATGAGATGTCAAGTACCACACCAGATGTTGTTCTTGCACAAGATGCAATAAGTTGATATTGATCCAATCCTGGAGAAACAATCGGAAGTAGTTTTAGAACATAAGTGGATGTTCTAGGGATATGATAACGACAGCCTCATTCGGGGGACAGTTATCATTCCAGGCTTCCAAGGTGACATGGACGACAAGGAAGTTGTCAGAGTTATAGTTTTCTCTCTGACGAGGGACAGTATTTTGGACAGGTGATCCAGGAAGATACTGAGGGAGGCTTGGCGCAGGATACTGATTAAGTTCAGTTGACGATACAGTCTAAGAAGTTTGGATTTGGAGTTCATTTATGAGCTAGGTCCCATCAGACATCCTGACATTCTAAGACAGGTATTGCTCATTTCGGGAGATAGTTTTCTTCGCGAACTTGAGATATAGAGAGACATAGAAAGAAACATCATGGCGGATCCACTCACTGAGGCTATTCCTTGAACGCAATATTTTCGCAAACAAGCTTTGTGAGACTGACCAGTAGAGGAGTTGGGTGTTCGGTATCACACGGGCTGTGAGTATGCGACATCGCAATAATTAGCCTTGAGTGCAAGTGGGAGATTGTTGGAGATAGTGCCCTCAGAGTCAATTATTGGATCACAGGCACGTGATTGCAATGATTGAGGGAGGACCTATCCCGGTAGAACAGTCTTACTCGAGATGATAGTATGCTATCTGGTTTACCTTTATCATCGTGTACTGCTTTAGGTGACCTGACAGGTCGCTATTGCACGTTGATAGAGCCCCTAGGATTCTTGCTTGACTGCCGGCAGTATGAGGGCGATCATATACGTGAGAGCTGGGGTCTACAAGCATATCCTTAAAAGGTCCCTAGTCGTGGGAGTTTCGAGACAGGGCATCGATTCTCCAGAGTAGACTAGTGTATACAGTCGAGACCCCGACGAGGGGCGGTGGCCGGTCTCACAAGCCACTGGTGTCTGTTGGTTCACCTAAGATGTATACAGGTGCTCATTGGGTTATGAGTACACCGGACAGGACTCACCGGGAACATGCTAGTTGGTCTTATACCTGACGTCAGATAGCAGTTCCCAGGTGACATGTGTACAGGTTAGTTCATCGACCTGGGGATCGTCATTTGTCTCGTGTGAGTTCCCACTGTACTTTGATTACTACCCTACCACGGCTCAAAGGAGTCGTGCAAACAGGTTTTAGTTGGGTACAGTCCCGAGCCACATGGAGACAGTGAGCGGATCTTCAGGGGTTCGTCTCTCCCGGTATTGGGGGTGAGGTCGCGCTGTATCTAGGAGAGCCATTACACGAAGTCCTTGGCCAAGGCAGGAGATTTACTGGTAGGTATTCCAGTAGTATCTCAGGGTGTTCTGGGCTACACTCCGACACGACTTGTACCGCTTTTGGGGGTCTGACTTTTACCCACCCCCTAGGCCCGACATGCGATGCTCATAGACGAACGGACCGGACTGTACGGATATTGTCACTGACAGGCTCAGTAGGGTGTCAGGATGAGCTCGCTCATCGACGTCCCTTTTAGTCAATAGCTGGTGGCCCGTTACGTATTGGCTTATACCTCTGACGTGCTAGTGGTTAAATCCACAGCCATAGTATTGACGAGTCTTTAGAGTCCACCACACATTCAGTTACTCAGCTTTCGGGCGAAACGCTGTAGAGGCCGTATGGAGATATGGCAGGGTCCGATCAGATACGTGCGGTATTGCACGGGTCAGGATCGGACGGTTTGTACTAGTGGCCGTATAGTTATATGGCAGGGTTCGGTCAGATACGTGCGGTATTGCACGGATCAGGATCGAACGGATATTACTAGCCGGCTTTGGTTTAAGCCGGATCCTAGTTTAGTACAGTGTAGATTTTGTCTCTTTGCATTTGTATCCGGACGGAATACAGATGCGGGTGTGTATGCACAGTATCGGGGTTTTCCTGTAATTTATTACGGGACCAGTTTTCTGGAGTTGCCAGTTTGCATTCCGTTCCGGCCGGTTTTCCTTTGTTCTTTCCCGGCCGGACTTTTCCGATGGAGGGGGTTATTTGCAAGTTTGCAAATAACATTTGTGGAGGGGTTTTCTTGCATATGGATTAATTATGATACCATTCTTTTCTTTTCCACCATCATTTTGATTCTCTTGCATTAATTGTGATTAATGAGAGGGTATGGGTTTAAAGTGAGAAGTATGGTTGATGTTTGTTTATGGTCACCCTCTTCATTTCTCCTACCATCACCTCCCTTCATTGGTTTTGTTTTCCCTCCACCATTTCCTTTGATAAAGGGGCCGGCCACATTTTGTGGGAGAGGGGAGAGAGTTCATTTTGAGAAAAGATTGGTTCATATCATTTTCATGCTTGCAAAATTCTACACTTCATTCCAAAGTCCATTCATGATCCCTCCATCCTCCAAAGCAACATAACCCCAAAGAGACAAAGCACTACACTTCCTACAGCACATCTTGGGCATGTCGACTTGCCGGCTTCATGCCCGAGTTGCCTCGGTATTGAGGCGGGAGCCCGTAAAAGATGCAGGCGATGTGGTGCCCTTCCGGCGAGGAGGCGACGACCGAAGTTTCCGCGGGAGATCGGGACGATGACGAGAAGACCGGAGGACTCGGATCACTCGGTATATCTCTTCCCCATCTTGTAGTTAGCTAGAACTAGTTTAATGGCCCGATCCGGGTGTTTAGTGCGCGGTGGTACCGGTTTGCAAAGTTCGCAAAATTAAAGTTTATCACCGTTACCGCATTTGGCCGTCGGATTGACGGCCGGGGCGCCGCCGTGCACTTACAGGATCGAGGATAATGCGATATGAGATACCGTATTATATTCTCGCGATATTTAGATATGAACCGGGACATCGAATCAAGTGTTGATTCGATGAATCGGTACATGATATATTAGTCGGTTATATTCGATATAACCGGATCGTCGGATCAAGTGTTGATTCGATGATTTGATGTATAATGATATATATGATATATTGTATTACATTATCTAATATTGGCTCGCTTTATTATTTCATTTTCTCACCGGATTAATACATTGATATATATGCGATATATGTTAATTGTATTATTTTCTTTTGTTGCAAATATATAATATATATGTGATATATATTATTGTGACATGATATGATTTATTATAAAACATGTTTAAGGATGATAAAAAGGGATTAGGGTTTGATTAAGGTTAGCTCATTCTTGTTAATTCTAGAAAGATTCTATTTTGTCTTGGTTAAGATATTATGGTTGATACTTATCCTTAACCTAACCAAACCCTAACTCTAGTTTATTCTCTACAAAGGTTAAGCCTCTCATCCTTGACCATGGTTTGATAATCAATCATATATTCTTGAATACTATTCATCACAAAAGGATTATTCTTTCATTCTTCATCTTCTTCTCTGTTGAGTTTTGAGAGAGAGCTTACTAGTTAATCCTTTTATTATGATTTATTGTGAGAAAGTGAGATAAAAAGATAGCATAAATACTACTCCATCATCCTCATCTAATCTAGCCCATTAGATTAGGGTGTTCATCTCTTTAGAGTGAGAAAGCTTGGGTTATAGCAACTTCGACGTAGATCATCGGAGAATCGGAACTCTTCAAGCTAGCATGGATCGTTCGAGTCGTGGAGCCTCTCTTGAGTCCGGGAGATCGTGGATCGCGGCGAAGGGACTTCTACTCGGAGCTAGTGAAGCGAAGGAGCGGACTACAAAGGTTGTAATCCCTCACACTTAGCATTAAAGATGTTATCTTGCATGCTTAACCCTAATAATCTAGCAAAGATGCCGTCTTTGGGTTGTTCGGCACATGTAAAATTTTATTCGGGCATGTTTGATGCTTTATGAACCTTCACAAGTGTGCCTAAGAACCCTACACGTAGCATACGCTATTCCGAAAACCCGAGTTCCCAGCTTCGACCCTCGTCTTTCGACGTATCCATACGTACATGACTCCCGTCGGTATCCCTACGATAACCGCCGAGTCATTGGTACTGTCACCGGTAGGTACTTGCTCACCTTCCAGGCTCAATCGGCATGGATCGTCGATCATCTTGCTGAGGGGAACCGTACCGGTCCCCACCATGTACCTTCACACGGCCCACGATGCTCCTCGCATGGGGTATATATATATCAGAACTGATAAAACTCATGGTGGCTGCTGAAATATCATATCAAGAGAAACCGGGTTTTTCAAATAATGCAAAATTTCATGAAACTACCACGGTCCTCAAATCCAGAAAACATCAAGAAAAATCCATATCTCAATGCGAAAATCCACGAATATAATGTATGCAGCATAAAACTGTAATGTAAGCATATAAAAGAAAAGCCGCTAATTAACCGCAACAAATTAATATATAAATCATGCGGTTCCTAATTTCTCTAAGTCCATATAACATCAAGTAAAGGTAAACATGTAGCTATAGCCAGATATATATGTAAACATAAGGTATAGCAAGGTATATATATCTACCTATCAGTAATGATGTAATATACCTTCCAGATATAAGTGAAGTATGTATGCAAGGTATACATGTAGCTATGTCATTATGTGTGTATGTACCCATCGCTAATGGTACAATACCCTATAGTTATACAAGTAATTAGCATGTAAGCATGTCAAGGCATATGTGTAAGCATGTAGGTATACAGGTATGCTAAATGTCATATGCATAAAGAAATATGAATCGATGTCTCAATGTCCCTAACAAAATAATATCATATAGGTATATGTGTTGAGCGTAACATGGCAATTATTGACGGTGTGTGTGGCATACAATCAGTGCTCGTGCAACATGAGCTGTTAATAATAGTGCAGTGTCCTAAAGGTACAAGTCCAAGCACAACAAATAACTAAGCAATAAGGTGTATGCGCAACTCTGTATATGAAATAGAATATGCGACAATTCATAACATCTATAGCCCAGATGCATAACGCCATGCGGGCAATTCTCCTGTAGATGTTAAATCTACTCACCAACGCTCCTGGCTAAGTAAGGCCTACCACTCGCTTTCCCCTATTCGCAGCACCCGAAATCCCCGCGAAAGTCTGTGTGAAAGGGCAACCGACTCTAAAAGCATATAATAATATAACAAGTCTATATTAGCAATCGACCAAAGATACGTGCAACTACGTTTGACCGATGCACGAACTCCAAACATACTCTCAAGTGTTCGTCAAGTGGCTAACGCGCGTAGCGATACTACGAACCCAACTCAAGAGCAAAATCTACACAAAGACACGAACGACATCGGCACGACCCTAACTAGGAACGCAAAGCGACACAACTACCAAGCCTAGACCCTGATCGTACCGATCGCACATTCAAAACACAATAATAAACGTTGAATCAATATAATTAACGTCGCAACGTCAAAAGAAAGCCACGCCTAAAATTTACCGAAACCTAGTAAGCAATATGTATCATTTTTGCACAAAACTACAACTTTTTACCAAAATTAGAATTTACAAATATCACAAAATAGCAAGGTTAAACTATTTAAACCTTTACTATAATTTTAAATCTCACTTAATTAGGATTAATAAAAGTCTAGTTTGTAATTAGGTTAATTAGATAATTAGGAAAATATCATTTAACAAATCTAGCAACTAGGTTAAGTTTTCTTTTGATTAAAACTAATAATTAACCTATTCACTAATCAAAACCCTAATTAATTATCCAAAAACCATTTCTAGAATTTTAAACATGCAATTAAATAGCTTAATTTTTACAACAAAAAAGCTAATTAAAATATTATAACAACAAAGAGATTAGGGTTAGGGTTTTATACCTCCAAATTTGATTTGAATCTCAAGTTTGCTAGCCGACAAGTCCAAGATTTAAGTAGAGAGAATGTAGAATATTTTGTCTCAAGGCATTCAATGGATTGGGTGAAGGTAAATGAAGTTGCCCAAAATGAGATCAAGTGAGAAGATTTTTGCTTTGGAAATTTTTGTGCATCTTTTTAATTGGGGCCGGCCACTACTTAATTAAGAAGGAAAATGTTCACTGCCAATTGTGAGCAATGTTCACAGGAAATGGAAATTGGGGGTGAGCACAAGAATCACAAAGGTGACCATAAGCAAAAATATCAACACAAAAGATCTTAAGCAAGACAATGATCATTGAATGCAAAGGATGAGTCATGATATGAAACCATGCCATTCTAGAAGCTAGCATATGACTCACCCAAAATCAAAAGAAGCTCACACCCACAAGGTTTGGCCATTACATGGAAATGAATGGAATTTGGGCTAAAAATAGAATGCACAACATTAACCAATAATTAAAAGCATAAATAACAACTTAAAATAATAATTTAATTAGGGAAAAATTCTATATGAACCAAAACTTCCCATTGACCCCCAAAGCCCGCGCACTAGTTTTATTCTAGCTAAACTAGGTGCCGTGAAGTCTATACAGAAGTTTGATCATAATCGGGTTAAAACAGAAAATACCGACTATTTTACCCTAAAAACAGAAAATTCGCAAAACGATTTTAGAAACGTTAGAATCTTCCCCCCTTATGGAAATTCGGTTCCCGAATTTGAAATTCATCTATGCGTACCTTCAAAGAGATGAGTACAATACTCCCAAATCTCACTCGCAGCCTCCCAAGTGATCATCTCACTTTACGGCTACGTCCAAGAAAACGCTCCACAGATGGCAAAACCCTTGACCGAAATTTCTCCACCTGCCAAGCCATTAACACACTTGGCTGCTGGTGAACGAAAAGATCGCGTCCCAAGCTAAATAGTCTAGTGCTGAATCATGTGAGAAAGGTCATGAAGGTATTTGCAAAGTATCGACACAAGGAAATACGGGATGAATACTCAATAATCTGGACGGAAGTGCCAATTTATAGGCAACGGAACTAACTCGCTTGAGGACCTCAAAAGGACCTACAATCCTGGAATAAGTTTCCCAAAACTCAACACGCCATTCATCGGAAAATCTGTAGGAATACATGATCTCCCACTGCGAACTCAAGTCTGCAACCACCACGGTCGGCATAAGACCTCTGTCTGGACTGGGCTACTCTCATCCTGACCTGAATCAACTGGATCTTCTCCGAAACTTCACGACTAGCTGGGTCTAAAATCCTACTCTCGCAGAGTCAGTAAAAACAGACTGGCGATCGACACAACCTACCAAAAAAAACCTAAAGGTTGCCAATTGGAACGTCTCCTGACAACAGCTATTAAAGGAGAACCTTAACAATGGCAAGTGACGATCCCAACTGCCCACAAACACTTAGTACGTACGCACAAGCATATCCTCTAGAGTCTGTATAGTCCGTTCTGTCTAACCATCAGCCAACGGATGGAAAACGGAGCTAAAGCTCAAACAGTACCCAAGGCTTCCTGAAACTTCTGCCCAAGATGGCAAGCGAACAGGGTGCCTCTATTGGATACAACATAAGAAGGAACTCCGTGCAAACACACAACTTAACCAAGAACAACTGAGAAAACTGAGCATAACCAGACAACAAACACTAAATGGAGTCACACCCTGACTAAACCTGGGTAGACACCACAACGACATTCATAGAGATCTGCTCCCGTTCCCACTCTGGAACAGTTAAAGGTTGCAACTCGCCAGCCGGTCTTAGATGCTCAACCTTAGCTCACAACAAGACAGAAAGCTTGAAACGAAATCCGAAACTTCACTGTTCATCCCTGCCCACCCGTAACTATCTCTCAAGTCACATCACATATTGGTCGACTTGAATAAACATAGAAAGCCGACTGATGTGCCTGCTCTAGGATTTCGCGTCTCTACCCATCAGTAACAGGTACACACAAACACGTCCCTGAACGTAGCATACCCTAGTCACAAATCAAGGACTCTGAATCATTACCCAGCCGAGTATGCTTAAGAATCTCTGACGAACGAGCATCGGTGGGCTGTGCCTCGCGAAAGCGATTAAGGAAAAGTGGTCGGGCGCGGACATGAGCAAGCTGTCCCCTCAGTAGAGGCGAACATAAGCTGTACTCAACGATCACACAGGAACTGTAAATCTGCAGAAGACTGTCTCAACAATCAAAACCCGCTGCAGGAAAATGTACATTAAGCTCTGGTGGTCCGTGAAAATCTGACACGACTTTCCGAACAAGTAGTGCCTCTAAATCTCTAACGCACGACCACCGCGGCCATCTCCAAATCAGGAGTGGGATATCCTACTCGTACTTCCTCCAACTGTAGGGAAGCATAAGCGATAACTCTATAGTGTCATATCAGTACACAATCGAGCCCCACTCGCGAAACATCACAGCTAAACAACAAGGTCGCCCGAACCAAAAAGTAAGGAAAGAACTGATGCAGTTGTCAACCAAGTCTTCAACTGCTGAAAACTCCACATGCATGCCACAATCCAAAGAAAAGGAATCTCCTTTTTGGTCAGTCCAGTCAATGGTGCAGCGATACACAAGCAATCCTGCATGAAACGGCGGCAAAAACCTGCTAAGCCCAAAAATCTGCGGACCTGCGTCCCATACACAAGTCTGGGCCAAAGGTGTACGGCCTCAATCTTCCTCGGGACCATATGAAACTATCTCCCGCAAATTCAAAACCTAGGAGTCAACACAATCAAGCCTGAAGGAACACTCCGAGAAGTTAGCAAACAGCTGGTGCTCTCCCAGTATCTGCAGAACAAATCCTCAAGTGCTGCTCCTGTTCCTCACGACTCTTGGAATAGACCAGAATGTCATCAATGGCACAACAATAAACTGGTCGAGGAACGGCCTGAAGAAATCTGGTTCATCATATCCATGAATGCTGCTAGGGCATTGGTGAGTCCAACGACACCACCAACACACATAAAGCCCGTAGCATGCCCAAAAGCAGTCTTCCGAATGTCATCACTCCGAACCCGCAACAATGATGACCCGATCCCAAACAAACTTAGAAAAAGTCTAGCACTCTGGAGCTGATCGAAGAAATCGTCAATGCGAGGTAAAAGATACCTATCCGCACCGTAAGCCGGTTCAATTAACGATCCATCAATACACAACCTAAACTGTCATCCTTCTCCTGACGAACAGAATAGGAGCTCCTCAATGTGAAACATTCAGACGCATAAGACCCCCAACAAACAACTCTGCAGCTGATCCTTAAGCTTCCTAAGCTTCGCCGGCTCATCTGGAACAACGTTGGAAAACTCTCGCACGAAAGGAATCCTGTCCAACAAACCCACTGTGGGTCCGGTATCACAAATGAATGCCAAGAATCCTCGACATCCTCTCCTCAAAAGCCGACTAGCGAAAAAGGCTGAATCCAAGCTGTGGGAGGCGGCACCACTGTCCCCTACACAACGAGAACTGACTCGCCGGGAAAACAAAACATGTATGTTTCCTCGCGGCAGTCCACAGATGCCTAGCACGTAGCTAACCAGTCCGTGCCCAGGAGAACGTCAAATCCAACATCTCTAGAAGGATCAAAACGACGGACGAATCTCTATCTCCTATCCGATTGGCACACAACCGAAATACGTATCGCGCAACAAAAGAATCGCTGACAGAAATTAACACAACAACGGCTGATCTAGCTAACACGACTCTCGTCCCAACCACGGCACAAAGTGTGTAAAACAAACAAATACATCAAAAGAACATACGAATTAGAATACCTGAAAACTCTGCATTAGACGCCCGTGCATCCCGATGAGTAGAAGCAAACTTTCGTGTCTGTCCCCTACCCGCAACTGGCTGACTGCTCCTCTGCCAACCTGTCCCCTCTGAGCGAATCCTCCGCAACCATGACCTCTCCGAACATGAGTCTGACGCGGTGCTAAGGAACAATCCCTAATGAGGTGATAAAGGCTCCCGCACCAGAAACATCCACGCGGCGACTGCTGACCCTCCTGGGGATGACAGCTGAACGACTATCCTCATCCTAAGCCACTGCTACTCCCGCGACGGTCAAGAAATCTGTCTCGACGACTATGCCTCTGTCTCTGGGCTGGTACACCGGTACGAGTCCTCCACTGTTCCGAAACTCCCAAAGTCTCGGAAAAACATGCCTCGTCAACTATGGCTGCATCCACTGGTGCTGTGTAAGTAACACTATGCTGAGTGCTGATCGCAAAGAACAACTGGGTAATAGGGATGACAACCTCCTGTCGCTGCGCTCGAATGGCCTCAACTAATGAACTCATCGTCTGGCACAAGTCCTGCATATCTGCCACAAGCCTAGCTATACGATCTGTCGAAGGCTGATCCATCTGCTCCTATGCAACGAGTGTGCCATCCTGGTCAGTCCTCATCCCACCCGAGTCAATTCTGACCTTGGCCCTCGCTGCATCACTCTGAGTCCCCATAGTCATCGGCGACAAAGGCTATAAATGGAAAAAGGATTCGATAAGAACACGGAAATCGAATCACAAGGATATGTATCATCAAGGAAGGAATTTCAAGCAATTAGTACTTAGGTCACTTTAGGCGGAGTACCGCACCGTGAGTATGTTGCAGATATACACATACTACGTTACTCTGCTTAAGCTACCTACTCCATCATACCAAGGTCATCCTAGGTAAAACCTAGCGCTCTGATACCAACTTTGCCACGACCCGAAATTGGCACGTGACGGCCCTTAAACTACGCAACGTTTACAGGTGTAATGCAATTTAAGTAAGCCGAAAACCCAGCAATCTAAACCATCAAAAGTAGTAAGTGATGATAGCATTTTCAAAACTTTTGAAATCTCAAACCAAATTCTTTAAAGTCCAACCTTACTTTCTTAAAAATTTTGATAGCACCTCCTTTGTAAAAACTAACCCCAAAAATGGGTACAACATAAATATAAGTAAAGCATCCCCAACGAGAGCAAATCCATGCCCAACGGCGGAAAAAAACCACCACAACATATATAAGATGCCGTAGCGAAGAAATAAAAGACGATATAAGTAAAACTGTATAAAAGATATCCAAGTCACCAAAATATACAATATCGTCCTCACATCAAGTCTCTAAGTCATACAAGATAATGGTAGAAGGAGAGTACAGGATACAACGAATATACAATAAACTTGAACGGATAACCACAAACCCACCTAAAGAAAAACTACACACTGTGAGCCGAAGCGGTATCCGCAGCAAAAGATACAATGATAGATGATAATAGCCCTGCCTCTGACTACTGTGAGGAACGACCTGCAAAACACTGTGGCACAACGGGGGTGAGTTGCCAACTCGTGAATAGTAAATAACATATGCAGGTAATCGCAAGTATGCACGTACAACACGAATCTAACATGTGCAAGCTAATAGCAATAAATGGTCATATGTATGCAATAGTCATGAAAGGTACACTAGCAGGTATAACTAATACATGAAGCAATAATATGACAATCTGTATGCAACAATCATGTAAAGTACTCCACCAGGTACTACTAATACATGATAATGATATGACAATGTATATATGCAACAGTCATGAAAGGTACTCTAGCAGGTACAACTAATACATGAAGCAATGCATATAAAATAAAGTATATAAATGCAACAGTCATGGAAGGTACTCTATCAGGTACTACTAATACATGAAGCAGTGCATAAACAATAAATCTGGAGTATGGAATGAAACATGTCATTTCCACAGAATCCTAACATCGTGGTAGGACCAAAGTCTATCAAGACAATCCAAATCCCATTTTCCTCAAATCAACCCCCAATTTGGCTCTCATATCATGTAAGTCTTACAAATCCTGAATGTACAATATCAAGTAAATCTCATATATCCTGTATCCAATCTCAAATGAATCTCCTGTATCCCAAATCCAATATCAAGTGAATCTCATATATCCTAAGTATATTTGCATGAATAATTATGATGAAGTATATGAATTTATATGTATACATCTATATTAGCGTCCCATTCCACTAATATATATATATATATATATATATATATATAAAACAGCGTCCCATTCCACTGTTATATATACGTAGGTGTAAAATATCATGAAAATCAAGTGTCAAGTATCGACACAAAATACTGATCTATCAGGTGCTGTCACCACGACTGGCCACTGATAGGTACGTAGCATACGATATTCCGAAAACCCGAGTGCCCAGCTTCGACCCTCGTATTTCGACGTATCCATACTTACATGACTCCCGTCGGTATCTCCATGATAACCGCCGAGTCATTGGTACTGTCACCGGTAGGTACTTGCCCACATTCCAGGCTTAATCGGCATGGACCGTAGATATCTTGCCGAGGGGAACCGTACCGGGCCCCACCATATACCCTCATACAGCCTACGACGCTCTTCGCATGGGGTATATATATATCAGAACCGATAAAACTCATGATCGCTGCTGAAATATCATATCAAGAAAAACCGGGTTTTTCAAATAATGCATAATTTCATGAAATTACCACGGTCCTCAAATCTAGAAAATATCATGAAAAATCCATATCTCATTGTGAAAATCCACGAATATAATGTATGCAACATAAAACTGTAATGTAAGCATATAATGGAAAAGCCGCTAATTTACTGCAACAAATTAATATATAAATCACGCGGTTCCTAATTTCTCCAAGTCCATATAACATCAAGTAAAGGTAAACATGTAGCTATAGCCAGATATATGTGTAAACATAAGGTATAGCAAGGTATATATATCTACCTATCAGTAATGATGTAATATACCCTCCAGGTATAAGTGAAGTATGTATGCAAAGTATACATGTAGCTATGTCATTATGTGTGTATGTACCCATCGCTAATGGTACAATACCATATAGGTATACAGGTAACTAGCATGTAAGCATGTCAAGGCATATGTGTAAGCATGTAGGTTTACAGGTATGCTATATGTCATATGCATAAAGAAATATGAATCGATGTTTCAATGTCCAATGTCCCTAACCAAACAATATTATTTAGGTATGTGTGTTGTGCGTAACATGGCAATTATTGACGGTGTGTGTGGTATACAATCAGTGCTCGTGCAACATGAGCCGTCAATAATAGTGTAGTGTCCTAAAGGTACAAGTCTAAGCACAACAAATAACTAAGTAATAAGGTGTATGCGCAACTCTGTATATGAAATAGAATATGCGACAATTCATAACATCTCTAGCCCAGATGCATAACGCCATGCGGGCGATTCCCCTGTAGATGTTAAATCTACTCACCAATGCTCCTGGATAAGTAAAGCCTACCACTCGCTTTCCCCTGTTCGTAGCGCCCGAAGTCCCCGCCTGCGATCCTGAAAGCATATAACAATATAACAAGTCTATATTAGCAATCGACCAAAAATATGTACAACTACGTTTGACCGACGCACCAACTCCAAATATACTCTCAAGTGTTCGTTAAGTGGGTAACGCGCGTAGCGACACTACGAACCCAACTCAAGAGAAAAAGCTACACAAAGACACGAACGACATCGGCACGACCCTAACTAGGAACGCAAAGCGACACAACTACCAAGTCTAGAACCTGAACGTACTGATCGCGCATTCAAAACATAATAATAAACGTGGAATCAATATAATTAACATCGCAACGTCAAAAGAAACCCACGCCTAAAATTTACCGAAACCTAGTAAGCAGTATATATCATTTTAGCACAAAACTACAACTTTTTACCAAAACTAGAATTTACAAACATCACAAAATAGCAAAGTTAAACCATTTAAATCTTTACTATAATTTTAAATCACACTTAATTAGGATTAGTAAAAGTCTAGTTTGTAATTAGGCTAATTAGATAATTAGGAAAATATCATTTAACAAATCTAGCAAGTAGGTTAAGTTTTCTTTTGTTTAAAACTAACAATTAACCTATTCACTAATCAAAACCCTAATTAATTATCCAAAAACCATTTCTAGAATTTTAAACATGCAATTAAATAGCTTAATTTTAACAACAAAAAAGCTAATTAAAATATTAGAACAACAAAGAGATTAGGGTTAGGGTTTTATACCTCCAAATTTTAATTGAAACTCAAGTTTGCTAGCCGACAAGTCCAAGATTGAAGTAGAGAGAATGTAGAATATTTTGTCTCAAGGCACCCAATGGATTGGGTGAAGGTAAATAAATTTGCCCAAAATGAGATCAAGTGAGAAGATTTTTGCTTTGGAAAGTTTTGTGTATCTTTTTAATTGGGGCCAGCCACTACTTAATTAAGAAGGAAAATGTTCACTGCCAATTTGTGAGCAATGTTCATAGGAAATGGAAATGGGGGGTGAGCACAAGAATCACAAAGGTGACCATAAGAAAAAATATCAACACAAGAGATCTTAAGCAAGACAATGATCATTGATTGCAAAGGATATGTCATGATATGAAACCATGCCATTCTAGAGCTAGCATGTGACTCACACAAAATCAAAAGAAGCTCACACCCACAAGGTTCAGCCATTACATGGAAATGAATGAAATTTGGGCCAAAAATAGAATGCACAATATTAACCAATAATTAAAAGCATAAATAACAATTTAAAATAATAATTTAACAGGGAAAAATTCTATGTGAACCAAAACTTCCCATTGACCCCCAAAGCCCGCGCACTAGATTTATTCTAGCTAAACTAGGTGCCGTGAAGTCTATACAGATGTTTGATCACAATCGGGTTAAAACGGAAAATACCGACAATTTTACCCTAAAAACGGAAAATTCGCAAAATGATTTCAGAAACGTTACACGCTAAGTACATCCTTCAAATGTTCCTAGTCATAGGTGTATCAAGACAGGGCATCGATATACCAGATTAGACTAGCGTATAGCTTCTCGACCCATGTAGATAGGCGATGGATGATCCCATATCTATTGGTGTTTGACATCAGAGATAGTATGCGGGTGCTCAGTGGAGACTGGGTACACTGGACGGACTCACCGAGAACTCCCAGATGGTATTATACCTCACGTCAGATGGCAGTTCTCTGGTGACACTGGTACATGTTAGTCTATAGACCCGAGATCGTCATAGAGTCTTGTGTGATTCCCACTGTGCTTTGATTTTCCATCTTACCACGTTCAAGAGAACGTGCAAAACGGTGGCTTTTAGGTACAGTCCCGAATCACATGGAGGCAATGACCGATAGGATGGGTTTCGTCTCTCCCGGTATTGGGAGTTGATGTTGCGCTGTGTTCGATTGGCTATAACTGGAAATCCCTGGTCAGGGTTGCTGAGATTTACTGCTAAGAGTTATCAGTAGTTTCTCGAACTGTTATGGACCTCATATCGACATGACTTATCGGTTACTGGGGTCTGACGTTTACCACCCCTAGATTAGATATACGACATATCAGAAGAAGAGACCGGACTGTACGGGAGTGTTAATGATTGGATTCGCAGGAGAATGTACATGGTTGCTTGTTGATCTTCTGATCACTCAATACTTGGGTGGCTGTTGCGTTTAGCTGACCCCTTGCAGCTTGTGGGTGTTTGATATGATTATCACCTACTGCCGGCGTATTGACGATTCTTTAGAGTCCTACACAGATATTTCCTGGCTCAGGAAAAACGGAGTAGGAGCACATATGTGATATGTGAGGGACCGAGAATAATATGAGTATGTGATACTGTATTCGATTCTCGCGATATGTGATATCGGCCGGGTATATGTGATATAGCCGGGTCAACGGATCTAGTGTTGATTCGATGAACTGATACATTTTATATTAGTCGGTTATTTGTGAAATAGCCGGATTATCGGATCAAGTGTTGATTCGATAATTTAATGTATAATTATATATATAATATATTATATTGCATTAACTAATATAAGCTCACTTAAAGATTCTTTTTCTCACTTGGATAATACATTGATGTATATGCGATATATGTTAATTGTATTATTTTCTTTTGTTACAAAATATATTGTATATGTGCTATATAATATTATAACATGTTAGGGTTACAAATGCAACATGGTTGTTAACTTTAAACCAAGTTAGGGTTTGGATTAGGGTTAGCTTTTGGGTTAGCTTTTAGATGAAGCTTTCATGAAGCTTCAGCTTCATGAAGCTTTCCTTTTGTCTTCATCCTTTGATATTTTGTGTAGATATTTTTTAACCCAACCCAAACCCTTAACCTATGGTTTATTCTCTAAAAGGATTAAGCCTTTCATTCTTAACCCATGGTTGCAATTGTAACTACAACAATAATTCTTTATTCATCACAAAAGGATTCTTCTTCTTCTTGCTCTTGAAAAAGCTTTCTAGCTTTTGGGTTTGTGATGATTTTGAGTGAGAGATTGAAAAAAAAAGAGAGCTAAATTCCTACTTCATCATCCTCATCTATTCTAGCCACTTAGATTAGGGTGTTTGCTTTACTAATACTTGATTAGTGAAGCAAGAGCTTGGGTTAGTGTTTCTTCAATGTAGATCATCTTAGTTTTTGAAGATTGGAAGCAAGGTTGCATCTTTCTATTCATGGTGCCTCTCTAGAGTCCGGGTACTTGATGATCGCAGTGAAGGGACTTCAACACGGAGCTTATGAAGCGAAGGAACGGACTACAATGGTTGTAATCTCAAACTCTTAGATGTTAAAGTGTGAACATGCTTGTTTTGTTTGATTCTTTCGTTAAAGTTCCTAGGTTTAGGGTTATCTTCAATGGAATTTTCTTAACTTGGCATGGATGATGCCTCTCGAAACCTTGCTGCCGTTGTAGGTATCCCAACAGTGGTATCAGAGAGTAGCTAGAGAATTAGACGGATAAGTGTGGGATTACGAAACCGAAACAACTCCGAAACACCCGATGCCAAACCCTTGTTTCTGTCGAATTTAAAATGAGCTCTAAAATTTTTTCAAACAAGTGCAGAATCATGTATGTGATACATAGTGAGCATAGACCAAATCCCACCCCCCTTCTCGGATTTTGGCCGATCACTTGGCCAAGATATCCGAGCAGGCTGGCCCCCCAGTGGGTTCTGGGCTCCAGGTTTGGGTCATGGTCAAGTCTCTGGGGTTTGGTATTTTTGGTGTTGTTTATTTTGGCTAAATTTGCATGAGATGTTTATTTACTCAAAAGGTAATTCAGAGTGTTTCGTATTCACAATTGTAGCTTGGTTTCATGATTGTTTAGACAGTGTTAAAAAGTTCGAACGGATATCAATAACTCACTTTTTCCCCTGCCGGAAAATTTCCATGTGTTGGATTTTTTCTTGGTTAAAGAACATTCAAATATCGTGCAAGTAATGCGGTGGACCCTCTAGAAGAATGAAACCTTAACTCGATTATGTGACCATCTAAACCGCCTCTAAACCCCAGGGTTTGTGGCAGTTCGGCGTTGTCACATGTGAGGCGTTGGTTTGACCCTTCTACGGTTGGACCATTGGTACTGTGTCATGTGATGGATGCTTTTAAACTAAGTTCAAGTGTTGAGCAAAAAGGGAAATTTTGGGTGTTTGTTGATTCGATCGGAATGTTTAACATCGTCTAACTTTTTCTGTAATGTGATACAATATTTGGAATCCACGTGTAGTTATGAGATAACTAATTTGAATGTTATAAATCTAGCAGTTTAGTCTCATTTGATCGGTTGCCACGTGATTTTGATGCGATCAAAAGTCCGTCGCAATCACGTAGCGTACGCGGATACTCGTCGGGTAAACTTAATAGATATCCACGCCCCAAAGCCCCGACCAAGTGACTGCAGGAGAACCCCGTCGCCAAAAGCATTCGTTCGGTGCTCGCGGCAGCGGTGTTCCGCCTTAGTGCACTTCGTCGACGGCATCGGGGGGTGCGGACGTCTACTAAAGTTTCCGACGAGCATTCGATTAGGATGTCGGGAATCTTGTTGAATTGCCCGACTAGATATTAAAAAGTATTTTCGAGATCGAAACTAAATTGCGGGGTTTATAATTGTTAGGCATGCGATGTCTAAGGAATTCATTTGGTTAGGCATGTGATGTCTAAGGTGGTTGCGGATTCCAACTGTTGTAGTTTTACACTTTTTTTTCTGCGACCGTAAGTGTAATATGTGGTGTATCGCCGGTTTCTTTGCTATACATCAACGACAATTGGGATACGCATATTTACTTACGTTGATGACATGTGATGTTATGTGTTGCTGTGATATATTATATTGGATCGTCATGTTTTTGAATAGCCGGGGGTTTTATGTGAGATGAGAGTTTTTATTTTCATTCATGTAAAATTCATTGTATGTAATATTCTTTTATTGGGACACTTCCGGGTTGAGGATGATGTCACCATTGTATATTATTTACTTTTCCGCATTAGGATAGACCCAAATAGGGGAGCATAAGTAACCGGGTTCTAGGGTCCAGTGGGAGACCATCTCGAGGAGTCAAAACCGGGTGTCCTAACTCTAAAATTGGTAGGGTTGCTTGCCGCTCTCGTAGGGGTCTAGGGGTGTGGGATTGGCTATTCATCGCGACCATGGAATCCATGTTTTATACAGGCTCGCAATAAAACACGGACCTCCTAGTATATCCAATATTTCATATGTTTCTTCTGCTGCAATATTCTATGATGAGATCATATTACTGCCTGAGACGAATGTTTATATTATATATATGAGATATATATTATATTGTTGATTTCCTTTCAAATGTGATGCTTGTGAAGAATAATAAAATGGGACTTCATTAATGAGATTAATGAAATAAAAGAAGCCTAAAGATGTTGTAGAAACTTGTTTTAAAAACTGGTAGCTCTAGTTTTTGCTTTGCATAGCGGTATTCCTTGTAGAATATCCAGCACTTTATTCGATAAGGAAAGAGCCGAGATCCCTTCACCGGGAGTGACCTCTTTAGCGAAACTAGAAGATGCTACACACTCGGTTTGTCTTTTGATTGCTTCTATAGTTTTTGCTTTGCATAGTGGTATTTGTGAAATATCCTGCACCTTATTCGATAAAGAAAGAGCCAAGATCCCTTCACAGGGAGTGACCTCTTTAGCAAAACTAGTAAAAACCTCAAAAGCACTCCTTGTCTAAATCACTCGATTCTACAACGATATCAAGTTCATTACGCAAAAGGTTTTCTTAAAAACCTGTCGTAGCCCTCCGTCATTTCAGATAAGTACTACTTAGTATTCGTGCTGCGGTAGTTTGGCATGCGTCAAGGCGTAGTGTAAGGTAGCTAACTAGTGCTTATCTGCTTGCATATAATGCGATTAGATTAGGGTATTTGTACGGCGTAGTTTGCCATGCGTCAAGGGTTGTGCGGGTGGGTTTAATTCAATCAGGAAATGACGGGTTGAACTTGACTAGTACCCTATGGTTTGTTGGCTTTCGTCAAGGTCATAGGATGCTAGGGGTAAAATATTATTGGGAATTTCAAGTGTTGAAATTTGCAATGAGATTGCATACCTTCTATGAGATAGTTGGATCCCGATACCCGCTGCGAGTAAGAGTTACTCCTGGGAGAGTTTTACACATTACAAATAGCCGATCAAGTAGGTGTCTAGAAAGGTGTCAACGGGGTTATGCACCTGGGAAAATGAGGTTTATTTTAATTAGGTCCGTGCGAAAGCACGTGGAATCTCCCTCAAAGTACCGGCACTGGCCTGGCTGAAAGATTGGCGAACTTGTAGGGTGTAATTAATCCCGGCTAGTCTTTCCTTTTAAGGTTTGAAGGAAGATTTGACTAAAACAGTGGGAGCCATCTAGATTAAATATATTTATAACCAATCTAATCTTGCAAGAGCATACGCTGAGTGTTTTCTTCTCTCTCTCTCTCCAGGTAGCGACTATGTCACGCCTTAATCAAGATAATAATACGGATGTATTGACCGAACCCGCTTGTTATACTGAGCTAGGGAACGTTGGTCCCGCTCCAACTTATAACTGTTATAAGATTGAGCAGGAAATTGGGGATTACCAGAATTCCCGTGCCGCCCAAACAAAGAAAGTGCATACTGATGCATCTTCTTCGGGTGTATTCATTACCAAAAACTGTTTTTCAGTATCTTTTACTTCCTGGGTATGAGATACCGGATCAGAATCCCGCAAATGTAATCTGTTACATGGGCTACAGATAGGTAGATAATTGAGAAAGGGTGATAAGTTTTATGAGTTAAAATTGGTGCAAGTGTTGCAGCCAAGTCTGTTGGCAGTTATCACCCTGTATTACCAAATACATTGATTCTGAACGAATGTTATTAGATACCGAACCTGATATACAACATCATATACAACATCATATCAGTCTCTTTATTGAGATAAAGAAGAATATAATTTTGTATTGTTGGATAATGTTTTGAACATTTCCTATATCAAGAGTTGATCGGTTCAGGCACGTTATCTAAAAGCTTAGACGTTCTAAATCAAACCACAGTTCTTAACGTACTGAACACACACAAGAGGAAGAATTCAGAAATGAACAAATTCTTCTTAAGGTATTGTAGACTAGGTCATATCAATGCGACCCGACTAGCTGAAGTTACATAAAGATGCATATTTAAATCAGTTTGGATTTACATCTTGTGAAACTTACCAGTCATGTCACAAAGATAAGATGACCATAGCTCCGTTTATTGGAAACAGAGAAAGAGTTAGTGAACTCTTGGGATTGATACATGATGATGTATGTAAGGTTCCCTGTCTACACATGCCAGGACCCGTTCTTTGTACTTCATTACATTCACTGATTATCTCTCGAGATTCGGACATATGTTCCTGTTGAAACACAAGTCTGAACCTTTTAAGAAATTCAATGAATATAAGTTAGAAGTAAAGAACCATAACGGGTAAAAGTATTATGTCCAATGATGAGATCAGGGAGGAGAATACTTAAGCACGAAATTCATGGACTATTCTAAACGAGAATAAGATTCTCTCTCAGCATTACTCCTCCGTATACACCACAGCACGATGGTATATCGGGGCGGAGCAATCGCACCCTATGTGATATGGTGTGCTCTATGATGAGAACTACTGAGTTTCCTATTTCCTTTTGGGTGTTATGCACAGCTGTATACCTATTGAATAGGGTTCCAACAAAATCAGGTGCCTACCACTCCATATGTGATATGGTATGGGAAGAGCCCATCTCTTAAGGATGTTAAGATTTGGGGTTGTCCGGCCTATGTCAAAAGTAAAATCCGGACAAACTCGAGGTAAGGTCTATTCTGTGGAAGTTTGTTAGATATCCCAAGCATTCGCAAGGGAATATCTTCTACCGAACCGAGGAACAAAAGGTGTTTTATTTCTCGGCATGCAACCTTTTTGAGAAAAAAAGGGAATTTCTTGTGAAGAAATTAGTGGTCATGAGGTAGAACTGGAAGAGTTCCAGCTATACAAACTGCAGCTGATAATTTGGTAAACCCAGAGGATTCAATAGTTTCCAACGAATCTCAGCCTCTCCGCCGATCCGGTAGGGTTCCTCATCCACCTGAGAGATACTTCGGTTTCTTTATGACAGTGGGAGCGAGGATTGCATCATGAGATGATGACCCAACTTGTTTCAAGCAGGCCATCAAGAGTGGGGACTCTGTGAGAATGGATGGATGCTTAGCGATCTGAGATGGAATCCATATACACTAACAAAGTATGGACTTTGGTTGCTTTATCTGAAGGGTTAAATCCCCATCAGGAGCAAGTATTGTAAGTGCACGGCAGCGTCCCGGCCGTCTGTATGAGGCCAAAATGCGGAATACAAAACTTTTCTATAAACTTGAACTGGCGGTACCGCGGACTTTATAAACCCGGATTGGGCCATTAACCTATTCCTAGCTAACTAGAGAAGGGGTAGAGAGATATACCGAGCGATCCGTGTCCTTCGGTCTTTTCGTCGTCGTCCCGATCTCCCCGCAGAATCTCCGGTCTTCATCTCCTCGTCGGAAGGGCACCACATCGCCGGGTTCTTTTACGGGCTCCCACCTATGGACCGAGACAACTCGGGCACGAAGTTGGTGAGTCGACGTGTCCAAGAATGCTGTAGGGTAAGTATAGAGTGGTTTGTCTCTATTGGGGTTGAAGTTGCCATGGTTTTGGTGGAGGAATGAGATATGGAGATGAACTAGAGAGCCTTTGCAAGCAAATGAGAAACAAAAATGCCACACCCCAAAAATTGTGACAACCCCACACTAAATTGTGGCCGGCCTTGCTTTTGAATGAGAGGGGGAAAAAGTTAAGGTGGGGTGAGCACAAGCTAGTGCAAGGTGACCATAAGAAAAAGTGGGTAATGATGATAAACAATGATCACAATCAAGTCTCCACTCCATCACCTAATCATATCAAGTCATGATGAACAAATGAAGTCAAAAGATGGTGGAACCATCATGAAGCTATCATGTGCCATAAAAAGTCTTCTCCATTGTTAATTGCACAATTGCAAATAACCCCCCTCCACCAATTTTCGGCCAAAGAAAGGAAACAAAGGAAAATGGCCGAAACGGAATGCAAACTGGCAACTTCAAAAAACCGATCCCGTAATAAATTACAGGAAAACCCCATACTGTATATACATACCTGCATTTGTATTGCGACCGAAAACAAATGCAATGAGACAAAAGCTACACTGTACAATACTAGGATCCGGCTTAAACCAAAGCCCGCTAGTATTATCCGTCCAATCATGATCCATGCAATACCACACATACATGATCGAACCCTGCCATATCTCCATACGGCCTCTACAGCTTTTCGTCCGAAACTTGAGAAACTGTCTGTGGGGGACTCTAAAGACTCGTCAATACTTTAGCTGTGGATTTAACCACTAGCACGTCAGAGGTATTAGCCATACGTAACGGGCTACCAGGTATTGACCAAAAGGGACGTCGATGAGCGAACTCATCCTGACACCCTACTGAGCCTGTCAGTGACAATATCCGTACAGTCCGGTCCGTTCGTCTATGAGCATCGCATGGCGGGCCTAGGGTGTTGGTAAAAGTCAGACCCCCAAAAACGGTACAAGTCGTGTCGGAGTGTAGCCCAGAACACCCTGAGATATTACTGGAATACCTACCAGTAAATCCCCTGCCTTGGCCAAGGACTTCGTGTAATGGCTCTCCTAGACACAGCGCGACCTCACCCCCAATACCGGGAGAGACGAACCCCTGAAGATCAGCTCACAGCCTCCATGTGGCTCGGGACTGTACCCAACTAAAACCTGTTTGCACGACTCCTTTGAGCCGTGGTAGGGTAGTAATCAAAGTACAGTAGGAAATCACACGAGACAAATGACAATCTCAGGTCGATGAACTAACCTGTACACATGTCACCAGGGACCTGCTATCTGACGTCTGGTATAAGACCAACTAACATGTTCCCGGCGAGTCCTGTCCGGTGTACTCTTAACCCAATGAGCACCTGTATGCATCTTAGGTGAACCAACTGACACCAGTGGCTTGTGAGACCTGCCACCGCCCCTCGTCGGGGTCTCGACTGTATACACTAGTCTACTCTGGAATATCGATGCCCTGTCTCGAAACTCCCACGACTAGGGACCTTTTAAGGATGTGCTTATAGACTACCAGCTCCCACGTATATGATCGCCATCATACTGCTGGCTGTCAAGCAAGAATCCTAAGGGCTCTATCAGCGCGCAATAGTGACCTGTAAGGTCACCTAAAGCAGTACACGATGATAAAGATAAACCAGATAGCATACTATCATCTTGAGTTCGAGGAATAGCCTCAGTGAGTGGATCCGCCCTAATGTTTCTTTCTATGTCTTTCTTTATCTCAAGCTCGCGGAGAAAATCATCTCCCGAAATGAGCAATACCTGTCTTAGAGTATGTCTGGATATCTGATGGGACCTAGTTCATAAATGAACTCCAAATCCAAACTTCTCAGACTGTATCGTCAACTGAACTTAATCAGTATTCTGCGCCATGCCTCCCTCAGTATCCGCTTGGACCACCTGTCCAAAATACGGCCCTTCGTCAGAGGGAAAACTATAACTCTGATAGTCACTCTGTCATCCATGTCACCTTGGAAGCCTCGAATGATAACCGTCTCCCGAATGAAGCTGTCGTTATCTTATCCCTAGAACATCCACTTATGTTCTAAAACTGCTTCCGAATGTTTCTCCAGGATTGGATCAATATCAACTTATTGCATCTACTGCAAAAACAACATCTGGTGTGGTACTTGACATCTCATGATCGACTCAATTGCCTAAGCAAGTGATCTGCCAATCATGCACATCCCTCTCCCCTTTAGTCTGTAAGACTCCTTTAGAGAGGGTGACTCCATCACCTGCAGGTATACTACCGTGCCAGGAGTCGTCCATTCTAAAACACCTTTAGAATGCTGTCTAAATACCCAGATTGGGAAACTACCCAAATCTAGATCTAAAACCATAGATCCAGTAACTAGAATGTCTTGATATAATATCCAAGTCCCATGTGGAGAAACTACTGTGTGACAACCAAAATATAACCGATCGTAGTATAGGAACTTCACTTCCTACTCTGTGTATGTCATCCAAATACCAGGACATCACACCCTACTACCTTCTCAACAGATCCATCCCCTATTCTGATGAAGTCAAACCTGTGACTGTCACATCAGAAATAGATGATCTATCTCTGCTATATCTTCTTTAGTCCATAGACATAAGCTACTTGTCCACCAATGCTTCCGCTGCTCCCACTGACTACGACAACCCTCTAGCAGAGTCATATAGACGTACACTTCTAAAGCCAGTTTAGAACGACGCTATACTCATCCTCATGCCGGGTCTCACAGTCTGGAACAACAACAATGGCAAGTCTGGGTAAACAAGAACCTCCCTTTCACCGTCCTTGAGGCTACCGGAGTACCTCTCGGGTGCCTGAGGTTACCCACCATATCTGCGGAGCGGCCAATGGAATGTCAAACCAGATTGAATCTTTAGGTTCTTATCAAATTTTCAGTAATCGTTTGCGGTTTTGGAATCACTTCCAGTTCTACCATACTCCCACTACAGTTTTCTGAAAAAATCCATTTTTATTAAAACTGTGGCGAGTCAAGAACAATATCACTATTGATCTTCCAGATGGTAGAAAGTCAACCCTCGTCATAGCCCGGGTCGACCCACAAACAGCCATTACAGAAACGTGCCTTGAGTAGTCCGGAGTCTGGTTTTAAGCATAAGCCGAACGACTCCCCGTACCTTAACATTGTTAAGATATGAACTGTTCTATATCCAATATAGAAACAGAGAAACTGATTTAATTGAACCAGATTCAAATCATGCAGCTGTCTCCAGTGCATGTCAACAAAATGGAGAGAGGCCGATCAGCATTACTCAACTTAGGAGTACTTCCAATTATGAGTAACCTGAAAGAGAAGCAAGTTCTCTTAAACCATTACTATCAGCTGAATACCATACACAAGTATCTACATCTTCGATTACCTTGAAGAATCCCGATACTTGCAAGATCTGGTTCTCTACTTTACTCTTATACCTATAACTTCTCAATACTTGGACCTTGTGTTTCTACGAAACAATTGTCTAAGAACTAGAGAAGTCATGTGTAAACAGAATATAGTACGAGGATCAACCCCTTGTCGTAATGGACAATGGACAATATACAATACTCTGTATAAGTCCCCTGAGTCTAATAATTCAATCCCTGTGTGTCGTAGGTTGAAAACTGTACTATGGTTATGAAGAGTTACACCGCTGTTTAATACTCCTATCCTAACCATCAACTGATATAGGTAAATGTCACCGACATAATTTCAAAAAGGTGTATCTCACTATATGAAAATAGACGTACATATATATCAATTTGAAATTGGTGCATAACAGCGGATATTCAAAACCAAATATTTGCCGTCTGGCAAACAATCCAGGCGATTTCCTCAAATATCACCAATTACAACGAATTCCGATGTAATGAAGATGATCACCTAATTCCCAACACTCATCATCTGTAAAACCATACAGATGTGAGAATCAAACCTGGTAAAAATATATACCGTGGAGCAAGTGTCTAATTGGGAAATCAGTTTTCTTTTACCAGTACACAGTAAAACTGAAACATGTAAATGTTTCGATGGGGTATCCGGATATTCCTAGTAATACCTCTTCCATTATCAGATTCACAACTGTAACCGTATATTTCTTTGCCATCTCTCCAAATCCCTTCATATGTTTTTAGTCATTACCTTCTATACACCCTCTTAGGCTAAATGGTTTTCTTCCTTCCCTACCTTTCGGCACCAGCCTATGGTTTGGAAGAGGACTATCTAATAAGCATAATGGGTGTACTGTCCTAATCCTAGGAGCACTCGCAATGCGAGAGAAGGTGAAGGTAAAAGATAACTGAATAAACCTTATTCCTTTTTCTCCTGAACCAGAATCCATCCTCGAACTGGAACAAGTTCCTTTCGAGTTCGTATATAACCATACGATGGAGTATCCAAATAACTGTGGATCTTCGTAGTGATACGGAGTGTCCTGGAGAAATACAAAGGTGAAGTGGGAGTGGTAATGAAGTACTTGGTTTGGTCGTGAATAGCAGTCGCAATTTACTTTGCCCTCCTTCTAATCCCTTTATTTGTCTTTACTTAATACCTTCTGTACACCACACTTAGGCTAATCGGCTTTCTTCATTCCCTACCGTTCGGCACCAGCCTAAGGTTTGGAAGAAGACTATCCAATAGGCGTAACGGGTGTACTATCCCCTAATCCAAGGAGTACTCGCAACCTGAGAGAAGGTAAAAGGAAAAGACAACTGAATAGTCCTATTCGTTTTCTCCAGAACCGGAAACCATCCTCGAATAAATTCCTTCGAGTTCGTATATAACCATACGATGGTTTTATCCAATGTAAGTGGACGTCCGTAGTAATACGGGGTGTCCTGGAGAAAAGGGTAAAAGTAGGAGTGGCAATGAGGTTTGCAACTCTGAGAAATCCAAAAGCCAGTGTTTAAGAAGGTTCGGTCAACTTGGTCACTGAGTCATAGTCAAGGGTCGGGTCATGGCCGCTGCCAAAAAGAGAGAGAAAAGAAACACTCAGCGTGGACTCTAAACTAGATCAGAATGGTTATCAATTTATCTAATCTGGAAACCTCCCACTGTAACCTCAAATTCTCCTCAAAACCTGAAAGAAGAATTAGTCGGGATCACCCGAGGAGTAAACCAACTCATCAGTGGGAATCGGGATCCAACTATCATCGCATGATAATGTGATGGAATCCACTCACGTTATCACACTCCAGAAGGTATGCGCATATCTGGCAAGTTTCAGTTTCTTTAGAAACTCCCGATGTGATTTTTACCCCATGCTCTTATGACCTTGACTTTGGCCAACAAATCATAAGTCACATGTCAAGTTCTACCCGTCATTCTCCAGGTTGATTTGAACCCACCCGTACCTACCCTTGACTTTGGCCAACAAGGCAGTACGACTGTCCCAAAACAACGCATCTATCTATGCTGCAAAAAAGTAACAAATAGCTACCATACACTATGCCTTGACTTTGGCCAACAAACATAGCATGAATACTACTTGCTACCTGTCTAAAATGACGGAGGGCTACAAATGGTTTTTGGCGAAAAACCTTTAACGTAATGAACTTGATATCGTTGAAGGAACCGGATAGCTTTTTATAAAAAATATAGTGGCGAAAACCTTTGCTAAAGAGGTCACTCCCGGTGAAGGGATCTCGGCTCTTTCCCCGTAGAATGAGGTGCAAGATATTCCAACTGAATACCACGATGCAAAGCAAAAGTAATCGACTATAGTGAAGTTATTGCCCTGACGCAAACTTCTGTCCAAGGGGTCACTCCCGGTGAATGGATCTCGGCCCTTGCCTCGTCGACTGAGGTGCTGGATATTCATAACCGAATACCACTGTGCAAAACAAAAGTGAACGTCCTTGCAATAACATCTTTTTGAAAAATGTTCCAACAACATCAGAATAGGTTTGTTTAGCTTGCATTGATCCGAATCAATGCAGTCTCATCAATTGATCACACCAATAAAGAACGAAAATAATGATGTACGTATATGCCATCCGCATTCGCCACTGGGTCCCGTCATCACCCGTTATGTTATTTAACTAACGACAGAGCGGGGACTGGACTAGCGCGGATGCAAAACATATACAACATCTACTAGTATATATATCAATATATAATATTCGCTCAAGCCGTGATAAAATGCAACATCACAGAACAATACAGATATCTGGGATCCCCGGGTTTCATAGAGCCGCTACTGAAACCCGACGTTCCCCTGGTCCTGTGGATAGCCTGTGCAATGGAATCCTAGACCCCTACGGGCGCGGAAAGTTACCCGCCAAAACCTGAAGCGAGGCAGCCCCCTTCAACAACGTGAATGGACCACCCAGCACTTCACGGAATCCGGTAACTTGGGCACCCCTCCTTGGCTCAACCTATACCCCCTACGAGTGCGGTGAATAACCCGTCAATTCTAGAGTGAAGCCCCCTCCGTCTCAATGCCATGAGATGCGGGCCCTTTGCCCTCTAGAATCCGGCTATCCGTGCACCCCACGGCGGGGTAATCCTAGTACAGAAAGTAAAATATACATACAACGGGTACATCGACCTCAGCCCGGTCGTGCCCCAAAAGAATAATATAAAAACAGGCAGTGACGGCAGTCCACATGTCGGACGCTCGCCCCGCAATATCAAATGTACATATACAACCAAACTGTACTACCATTGCATCCAGGCTATCCACCACGACAATCCTCAATATCACAGCACAACACAGAACATCAACGTGAATGCCACGTTCTCAAATCCGTCTAAAAGGGCTATAGTAGTTAGACAGGATTTACCGATCAAATGACATTCAAGGTCGCAGACATAATGTAAATACTGTGAACTAACATGTTTAAAATTTTCGATCGACTAAATTTTCCGGAGTGGGCCCCAAGCACAACTGTAGCACTCAAAATAAATCTGGGCCCAAACAGAACATACCAAAAACCCTATTTCCATGTCAGAGAGCCACTGTAGAAATTTGGTGAACTGAAGCTACAGTACGGCCGCGGATTCGCCGCCAAAACGTGATTTTGGCCGCGGATCCGCCGCGCTACAGTAACATCAGCCTACCAAATTTTCACAGAATTCATAAAAAACCCTGCACGTAATTTTCCAATGTACCAAATAATTTTTAGAGCATAGAAAAATTCGACAGAAAGTACGACATGGAAACACGGATTTTGGAAAATCCGTTCGATCGAACTTGTAAACACGTTAGAGCAAGCTAGACTAGGTTAATGGCGTGGCTCTAATACCAGTGTAAGTGCACGGCAGCGCCCCGGCCGTCTGTACGAGGCCAAAATGCGGAATACAAAACTTTTCTATAAACTAGAACCGGCGCTACCACGGACTTTTTAAACCCGGATCGGGCCATTAACCTACTCCTAGCTAACTAGAGAAGAGGTAGAGAGATATACCGAGCGATCCGTGTCCTTCGGTCTTCTCGTAGTCGTCCCGATCTCCCCGCGGAATCTCCGGTCTTCATCTCCTCGTCGGAAGGGCACCACATCGCCGGGTTCTTTTACGGGCTCCCACCTCTGGACCGAGGCATCTCGGGCATGAAGTTGGCGAGTCGACGTGTCCAAGAATGCTGTAGGGTAAGTGTAAAGTGGTTTGTCTCTATTGGGGTTGAAGTTGCCATGGTTTTGGTGGAGGAATGAGATATGGAGATGAACTAGAGAGCCTTTGCAAGCAAATGAGAAACAAAAATGCCACACCCCAAAAATTGTGACAACCCCACACTAAATTGTGGCCGGCCTTGCTTGTGAATGAGAGGGGGAAAAAGTCAAGGGGGGTGAGCATAAGCTAGTGCAAGGTGACCATAAGAAAAAGTGGTTAATGATGATAAACAATGATCACAATCAAATCTCCACTCCATCACCTAATCATATCAAGTCATGATGAACAAATGAAGTCAAAAGATGGTGGAATCATCACGAAGCTATCATGTGCCATAAAAAGTTTTCTCTATTGTTAATTGCACAATTGCAAGTAACCCCCTCCACCAATTTTCAGCCAAAGAAAGGAAACAAAGGAAAATGGACGAAACGGAATGCAAATTGGCAACTTCAAAAAACCGATCGCGTAATAAATTATAGGAAAACCCCGCTACTGTATATACATACCTGCATTTGTATTGCGACCGAATACAAATGCAATGAGACAAAATCTACACTGTACAATACTAGGATCCAGCTTAAACCAAAGCCCGCTAGTATTATCCGTCCGATCATGATCCGTGCAATACCGCACGTACATGA
Organism: Agapanthus africanus; assembly: GCA_030015575.1. Taxonomy (NCBI): domain Eukaryota; kingdom Viridiplantae; phylum Streptophyta; class Magnoliopsida; order Asparagales; family Amaryllidaceae; genus Agapanthus; species Agapanthus africanus. The sequence goes on along the minus strand of CM057350.1, from coordinate 314,294,899 downwards.
TCGAACCCTGCCATATCTCCATACGGCCTCTACAGTGTTTCGCCCGAAACTTGAGAAACTGTCTGTGGGGGACTCTAAAGACTCGTCAATACTTTGGCTGTGGATTTAACCACTGGCACATCAGAAGTATTAGCCATACGTAACGGGCTACCTGGTATTGACCAAAAGGGACGTCGATGAACGAACTCATCCTAACACCCTACTGAGCCTGTCAGTGACAATATCCGTACAGTCCGGTCCATTTGCCTATGAGCATTGCATGGCGGGCCTAGGGGGTTGGTAAAAGTCAGACCCCCAAAAGCGGTACAAGTCGTGTCGGAGTGTAGCCAAGAACACCCTGAGATATTACTGGAATACCTACCAGTAAATCCCCTGCTTTGGCCAAAGACTTCGTGTAATGGCTCTCCTAGACACAGCGAGACCTCACTCCCAATACCGGGAGAGACGAATCCCTGAAGATCCGCTCACTGCCTCCATGTGGCTCTGGACTGTACCCAACTAAAACCTGTTTGCACGACTCTTTTGAGCTGTGGTAGGGTAGTAATCAAAGTACAGTGGGAACTCACACGAGACAAATGACGATCTCAGGTCGATGAACTAACCTGTACACATGTCACCAGGGAACTGCTATCTGACGTCTGGTATAAGACCAACTAGCATGTTCCCGGCGAGTCCTGTTCGGTGTACTCATAACCCAATGAGCACCTGTATACATCTTAGGTGAACCAACCGACACCAGTGGCTTGTGAGACCGGCCACCGCCCATCGTCGGGGTCTCGACTGTATACACTAGTCTACTCTGGAGTATCGATGCCCTGTCTCGAAACTCCCACGACTAGGGACCTTTTAAGAATATGCTTATAGACTACTAGCTCCCACGTATATGATCGCCATCATACTGCTTGCTGTCAAGCAAGAATCCTAAGGGCTCTATCAACGCGCAATAGTGACCTGTAAGGTCACCTAAAGCAGTACACGATGATAAAGATAAACCAGATAGCATACTATCATCTTGAGTAAGACTGTTCTAACGGTATAGGTCCTCCCTCAATCATTGCAATCACGTGCCTGTGATCCAATAATTGACTCTGAGGGCACTATCTCCAACAAGTATATCTTGAGAAGATTACTTGGTGTACATGGAAAAGTTGAGACTTTCAAAAGTATGCTTAAGTCCATCTAGATCATACTTATCACTGCTACACACCATGGCTACGATATCTGGCGGTTGGGTGTCATGACTGCTTTTCTAAATAGTGATTTGGAAGAAAGCGTCTATAAGTACATAGCCAGAGGGCTTCATAGACAGTGGGAGCAGCAGAAACGTGTGCAAGTTGTTTTATGGGATAAATCAGGCATCGCGGAGTTGGAACGTCTGTTTTGATGTGGTAGTCAAAGAGTTTGACTTCATCAAAATGGTAGATGAACCTTGTATATACGAAAAGATAGTAGGGAGTATGGTGGTGTTCCTCGTATTGTACGTGGAAGTTATACTCTTGATAGGGAAGTAGTTTCCTATGCTACGCTCGGTCAATCTCCTCTTATCACAAGGATTCTCCATATAGGATCAAGGTGATACCTCCTAAATCCTAGGTTTTGGATCTATGAGATAGATCTAAATGGATATTAGGATTCTCACTAGTTGTAGTGAGATAGTATCAATCGATCCTAGGGAGAATCACTGGAAAGCTTCCACGGTGGTAAGGTCGACTGAATGTCAGTCACAGGCATTGTCTTTACCCTCAGTGGAGGGACGGTTTGTTGGAAGAGTTCCAAGATAGATACCGTGACAAACTAGACGATTAAAGGCAAGATACATCGTTACCAAGGATGCTACCAAAGAGGTGTTGGAGATAGTACCCTCAGAGTCAATTATTGGATCACAGGCACGTGATTGCAATGATTGAGGGAGGACCTGTCCCAGTAGGACAGTCTTACTCAAGATGATAGTATGCTATCTGGTTTATCTTTATCATCGTGTACTGCTTTAGGTGACCTGATAGGTCGCTATTGCACGTTGATAGAGCCCTTAGGATTCTTGCTTGACTACCAGCAGTATGAGGGCGATCATATACGTGGGAGCTGGAGTCTATAAGCACATCCTTAAAAGGTCCCTAGCCATGGGAGTTTCGAGACAGGGCATCGATACTCCAGAGTAGACTAGTGTATACAGTCGAGACCAAGACGAGGGGTGGTGGCCGGTCTCATAAGACACTGGTGTCAGTTGGTTCACCTAAGATGTATACAGGTGCTCATTGGGTTATGAGTACACCGGACAGGACTCGCAGGGAACATACTAGTTGGTCTTATACCTGACGTCAGATAGCAGTTCCCTGATGACATGTGTACAGGTTAGTTCACCGACCTGAGATCGTCATTTGGCTTGTGTGAGTTCCCACTGTGCTTTGATTACTACCCTACCACGCTCAAAGGAGACGTGCAAACAGGTTTTAGTTGGGTACAGTCCCGAGCCACATGGAGGCAGTGAGCGGATCTGCAGGGGTTCGTCTCTCCCGGTATTGGGGGTGAGGTCGCGCTGTGTCTAGGAGAGCCAGTACATGAAAAGTCCTTGGCCAAGGCAGGAGATTTACTGGTAGGTTTCCAGTAGTATCTCAGGGTGTTCTGGGCTACATTCCGACACGACTTGTACCTCTTTTGGGGGTCTAACTTTTACCAACCCCCTAGGCCCGCCATGCAATGCTCATAGACGAACGGACCGGACTGTACGGATATTGTCACTGACAGGCTCAGTAGGGTGTCAGGATGAGTTCGCTCATCGACGTCCCTTTTGGTCAATACCTGGTAACCCGTCACGTATAGGCTAATACCTCTGACGTGCTAGTGGTTAAATCTACAACCAAAGTGTTGACGAGTCTTTAGAGTCCCCCACAGACCAGTTTCTCAAGTTTCGGGCGAAACGCTGTAGAGGCCGTATGGAGATATGGCAGGGTTCGATCAGGTACGTGCGGTATTGCATGGATCATGATCGGACGGATTATACTAGCCGGCTTTGGTTTAAGCCGGATCCTAGTATATTACAGTGTAGATTTTGTCTCATTGCATTTGTATTCGGTCGGAATACAAATGCGGGTATGTATATACAGTAGCGGGGTTTCCTGTATGTTGGAGATAGTGCCCTCAGAGTCAATTATTAGGTCGCAGGTACGTGATTGCAATGATTGATGGAGGACCTATCCCGGTAGGACAGTCTTACTCGAGATGATAGTATGCTATCTGGTGTACCTTTATCATCGTGTACTGTTTTAGGTGACCTGACAAGTTGCTATTACACGTTGATAGAGCCCCTAGGATTCTTGCTTGACCACCAGCAGTATGAGGGCGATCATATAAGTGGGAGCTGGGGTCTATAAGCATATCCTTAAATAGTCCCTAGTCGTGTGAGTTTCGAGACAGGGCATCGATACTCCAGAGTAGACTAGTGTATACAGTCGAGACCCCGACGAGGGGCGGTGGCCGGTCTCACAAGCCACTGGTGTCAGTTGGATCACCTAAGATGTATACAGGTGCTCATTGGGTTATGAGTACACCGGACAGGACTCGCCGGGAACATGCTAGTTGGTCATATACCAGACGTCAGATGGCAGTTCCCTGGTGACATGTGTGCAGGTTAGTTCATCGACCTGGGGATCGTCATTTGTCTCGTGTGAGTTCCCACTGTACTTTGATTACTACCCTACCACGGCTCAAAGGAGTCATGCAAACAGGTTTTAGTTGGGTACAGTCCCGAGCCACCTGGAGGCAGTGAGCGTATCTTCAGGGGTTCGTCTCTCCCGGTATTGGGGGTGAGGTCGTGCTGTGTCTAGGAGAGCCATTACACGAAGTCCTTGGCTAAGGCAGAAGATTTACTGGTAGGTATTCCAGTAGTATCTCAGGGTGTTCTGGGCTACACTCCGACACGACTTGTACCGCTTTTGGGGGTCTGACTTTTACCAACCCCCTAGGACCGCCATGCGATACTCATAGACGAACGGACCGGACTGTACGGATATTGTCACTGACAGGCTCAGTAGGGTTGTCAGGCTGAGTTCGCTCACAGATGTCCCTTTTAGTCAATACCTGGTAGCCCGTTACGTATTGGCTTATACCTCTGACGTGCTAGTGGTTAAATCCACAACCAAGGTGTTGACGAGTCTTTAGAGTCCCCCACATTCAGTTACTCAGCTTTCGGGCGAAAAGCTGTAGAGGCCGTATGGAGATATGGCAAGGTCCGATCAGATACGTGCGGTATTGCACGGATCAGGATCGGACAGTTTGTACTATAGGCCGTATGGATATATGGCAGGGTTCGATCAGATACGTGCGGTATTGCACGGATCAGGATCGAACGAATATTACTAGCCGGCTTTGGTTTAAGCCGGATCCTAGTATAGTACAGTGTAGATTTTGTCTCATTGCATTTGTATTTCGGTCGGAATACAAATGCGGGTGTGTATGCACAGTATCGGGGTTTTCCTGTAATTTATTACGGGACCAGTTTTCTGGAGTTGCCAGTTTGCTTTCCGTTTCGGCCAATTTCCTTTGTATCGTTCATTGGCCGAAGATTGGTGGAGGAGGGCTTATTTGCATTGTTGCAAATAGGCATTTATGGAGGGGGTCTTTTGCATATTGCCATGTCATGATCACTTGACTTTTTGACTTCATCATGGTTGCTCCATACCTTGACCTTTTGTATTGACTTCTTGTTATGATGGCATGACTTTTGTGGACATGATTGTTGATGATGAGAGTTGATTGTTAGTTGAGTGTGGGTTTGATTTTGTGATGATTCCTTTTGCATGATAGCCTTCTCTCTCTCTCCATTGTATTATTGGATGGCTCCCATTATCTTTGATACAACACACTCTCATTCTCCTCTCTCCAATTGTCATGGACGGCCAATCCCATAGTGGGCTGTCCCAAATTCTTGGTGTGGGATTTTGCTTCATTTCATGTTGCAAAAATCCCGTAAGATCAATCCAAAAAGCTCCAAGTTCAATCCCTCCACCAAAAGGCAATTCCTACAACCCCAAATGAGACTTCTTCTCTAGATATTCTACAGCAAACCTTGGGCACGTCGACTAGCCAGCTTCGTGCCCGAGTTGCCTCGGCATTGAGGTGGGAGCACGTAAAAGAAGTAGGCGATGTGGTGCACTTCCGGCGATGAGGTGGAGACAGGACCTTCCGCAGGAGATCGGGACGACGACGAGAAGACCGGAGGACTTGGATCAGTCGGTATATCTCTCTTCCCCATCTTGTAGTTAGCTAGGACTAATTAATGGTTCGATCCGGGTATTAGTGCGCGGCGGTTTGCCAGTTCAAGAAAAATTAAAGTTTATCACCGCTTCCGCATTTGGCCGTCGGATTGACGGCCGGGGCGCCGCCGTGCACTTACAGTGGTATCAGAGCCTCGCCATTAACTTAGTCTAGCTTGGTTTAATGTGTTTTGTATTTCCGATCGACCAAAATTCCAAAATCTACATTTTTGTTCACATCAGTTTTCTGTTGATATTTTTTGGTGTCGAAATTTTTTTCAGGTTACAGAAAAGTGATGTACTGGAAAATCTAAGAGTTCTGTGAAAATTCGATGACGTAACTCCACTGTAGGAGCGCGGAACCGCGGCCAAACACCCCCTTGGGCCGCGGTTACGCCGCACTACTTTGGGTTTGCTGCACCAATTTTTTACAGAGGCTTTCTGGGGTTAAAATTGGGGTTTTGGAATATTAAAATTGGGCCAAGAATTTCTGTGAGTGCTACAGTATTGCTTGGGGGCCCACTTGTTAATTTTTGATCGATCGGATATTTTAAACACATTATTTCACAGTATTTACATTATATCTGCGACCGTGAATGTCACTCGATCGGTAAATCCGGTCTAACTGCTATAGCCCGGTTAGACGGATTTGCGAACGTGACTTTCACGTTGATGTTCTATGTATTGCTGTGATATTGCGGATCGGTCGTGGGGGATAGCCTGGATGCAATGCTAGTACAGTTGTGGTTGTATTATGTACATTTGATATTGCGGGGCGAGCGTCCGACATGTGGACTGCCGTCACTGCCTGATTGTATTATTATTTTGGGGCACGGCCAGGTTGCGGTCGATGTACCCGTTGTATGTATATTTTACTTTCTGTACTAGGATTGCCCCGCGGAGGGGTGCACGGATAGCCGGGTTCTGGAGGGCAACAAGCCCGCATCTCATGGCATTGAGACGGAGGGGGCTTCACTCTAGGATTGGCGGGCTATTCGCCGCACTCGTAGGGGGTACAGGTTGACCCAGGAGGGGTGCCCAAGTTACCGGATTCCGTGAAGTGCTGGGTGGTCCATTCACGGCGCTGAAGGGGGCTGCCTCGCTTCAGGTTTTGGCGGGTGACTTGCCGCGCCCGTAGGGGTCTAGGATTTCATTGCACAGGCTGTCCACACGACCAGGGGAACGTCGGGTTTCAGTAGTGGCTCTGTGAAACCCGGGGATCCCAGATATCTGTATTGTTTCTGTGATGCTGTTCATTTCTGTGATGTTGCATTTTTATCACGCCTTGAGCGAATATAATATATTTGTATATATATTAGTAGATGTTGTATATGTTTTGCATCCGCGCTAGTCCAGTCCCCGCTCTGTCGTTAGTTAGCTAACCTAACGGGTAATGACGGGACCCAGTGGCGAATGTGGATGGCATATACGTACGTCAGTATATTTTCGTTCTTTGTGGTGTGATCAATTGATGGGACTGCGTTGATTCGGATCAATGCAAGTTAAAACAAACCTAATCTGATGTTGTTGGAACACTTTTCAAAAAGCTGTTATTGCAAGGACGTTCACTTTTGTTTTGCATCGTGGTATTCAGTTAGAATATCCTGCTCCTCAGTCGACGAGGCAAGGGCCGAGATCCCTTCACCGGGAGTGACCCCTTGGACAAAAAGTTTGCGTCAGGTCATTAACTTCACTATAGCCGATTACTTTTGCTTTGCACCGTGGTATTCAGTTGGAATATCCTGCACCTCATTCTACGGGGAAAGAGCCGAGATCCCTTCACCGGGAGTGACCTCTTTAGCAATGGTTTTCGTCACTATATTTTCAAAAAGCTATCCGTTCCTTCAACGATATCAAGTTCATTACGTTAAAGGTTTTCGCCAGAAACCATTCGTAGCCCTCCATCGTTTCATATGGGTAGTCAATAGTATTCAAGCTGTGTTTGTTGGCCAAAGTCAAGGCACAGTGTTTGGTAGCTGTTGGTTATTCATATGCAGCATAGATAGATGCGTTGGTTTGGAATAGTCGTATAGCCTTGTTGGCCAAAGTCAAGGGCTTGTGCGGGTGGATTCGAATCAACCTGGAGAATGACGGGTAGAACTTGACATGTGACTTATGATTTGTTGGCCAAAGTCAAGGTCATAAGAGCATGGGGCAGAAATCACATCGGGAGTTTCAAAAGAACTGAAACTTGCCAGATATACGCATACCTTCTGGAGTGTGATGACGTGAGCGGATTCCGTCACGTTATCATGCGGTGATAGTTGGATCCCGATTCCCACTGATGAGTTAGTTTACTCCTCGGGTGACCCCGACTAATTCTTCTTTCAGGTTTGGAGGAGAATTTGAGGTACAGTGGGAGGTTTCCAGATTAGATAAATTGGTAACCATTCTGATCTAGGTTAGAGTGCACGCTGAGTGTTTCTTTTCTCTCTCTCTTCGGCAGCGACCATTGACCCGACCCTAAGACTATGACTCAGTGACCAAGTTAACCGAACCTTCTTAAACACTGGCTTTTGGATTGTCAGAGTTGCGAACCTCTTTGCCACTCCTACTTTTACCCTTTTCTCCAGGACACCCCGTATTACTACGAACGTCCACTTCCATTGGACAAAACCATCGTATGGTTAGATACGAACTCGAAAGAATTTATTCGAGGATGGTTTCCGGTTCTGGAGAAAACGGATAGGACTATTCAGTTGTCTTTTCCTTTTACCTTCTCTCAGGTTGCGAGCACTCCTTGGTTTAGGAGATAGTACACCTATTACGCAAATTGGATAGTCTTCTTCCAAACCTTAGGCTGGTGCCGACCGGTAGGAAATGAAGAAAACCAATTAGCCTAACGATGGTGTACAGAAGGTATTAAGTTAAGACAAATCAAGGGATTAGTAAGAGGGCAAAGTAAATTGCAACAGATATTCATGACCAAACCAAGTATTTCTTCGCCAATCCTAAATCACCTTTGTATTTCTCCAGGACACTCCGTATCACTACGAAGATCCACAGTTTATTGGATACTCCATCGTATGGTTATATACAAACTCGAAAGGAACTTGTTCCAGTTCGGGGATGGATTCTGGTTCAGGAGAAATAGGAATAAGGTTTATTCAGGTGTCTTTTATCTTCACCTTCTCTCGCATTGCGAGTGCTCCTAGGATTAGGAAAGTACACCCATTATGCTTATTGTATAGTCTTCTTCCAAACCATAGGCGGGTGCCGAACGGTAGGGAAGGAAGAAAACCATTTGGCCTAAAGTGGTGTGCAGAAGGTGATGACTAAAGACATATGAAGGGATTTGGAGAGGTGGAAAGGAATTATACGGTTACAATCGTGAATCTGGAAGAGGCATTACTAGGAATACCAGGATACCCCATCGGAACATTTCAATGTTTCAGTTTCACTGTGTAATGGTAAAAGAAAACTGATTTCCCGATTAGACACTTGCTCCAGGGTATGTATTTACCAGGTATGATTCTCACATCTGTATGGTTTTACAGATGATGAGTGGGAGTAAGTTATTGGGAATTGGGTGATCATCCTCATTATATCGGGATTCGTTGTAATCGGTGATATTTGAGGAAGTCACCTGGGCTGTTTGCCGGTTGGCAAATATTTGGTTTTGAATATCCGCTGTCATGCACCAATTTCAAATTGATATATCTGTACGTCTATTTTCATAGAGTGAGATATACCTTTTTGAAATTATGTCTGTGACATTTACCTATATCAGTGGATGGTTAGGTAAGGAGCATTAAACAGCGGTGTAATTCTTCTTAACCATAGGTACAGTTTTCAATCTACGACACGCAGTGAATGAGTTATCAGACTCAAGGGACTTATACAGAGTATTGTATGTTGTCCAGCGTCCATCAGGACAGAGGGGATGGTCCTCGTACTATATTCGGTTTACTTATGACTTCTCTAGTTTTAGACAAGTGTTTCGCGGAAACACAGGGTCCGAATTTTGAGAAGTTATAGGTATTTGAATAGAGTAGAGAACCAGGTGTAGCAAGTATCGGGATTCTTCAAAGAGATCGAAGATGTAGATACTTGCGTATGGTATTCAGTTGATAGTAGTGATTAAGAGATCTTAATTCTCTTTCAGGTGACTCATAATTGGAAGCATTCCTAAGTTGAGTAACGCTGATCGGCCTTCTTCCATTTAGTTGACATGCACTGGAGACAGCTGCATGATTTGGATCTGGTTCAATTAAATCAGTGCCTCTGGTCCTATATGGGATATAGAACAGTTCGTATCTTAACGATGTTAAGGTACGGGGAGTTGTCCGGCTTATGATTAAAACCAGACACTGGACAACTCAAGGAATGTTTCTGTAATGGCTGTTTGTGGGTTGACCCAGGCTATGACGAGGGTTGACTTTCTACCATCTGGATGAACAATAGCAATATTGTTCTAGACTCGCCACAGTTTTATTAAAAATGTATTTTTTCAGAAAAACAGTAGTGGGAGTATGGTAGAACTGGAAGTGATTCCAGAACCACAAACGATTACTGAAGATTTGATAAGGAACCTAAAGATTCAATCTGATTTGACATTCCATTGGCCACTCCGCAGATTTAAGGTGGGTAACTTCAGGCACCCGAGAGGTACTACGGTAGCCTCAAGGACGGTGACAGGGAAGTTCTTGTTTACCCACAATTACCATTGCTGTTGTTCCAGGCTGCGAGACCCGGCGGGAGGATGAGTATAGCGTCGTTCTAAACTAGTTTTAGAAGTGTACGTCTATATGACTCTGCCAGAGGGTTGTCGTAGTCAGTGGGAGCAGCGGAAGTATTGGTGGACAGGTGGCTTATGTCTATTTATAGACTAAAGCACATGTAGCGGAGATAGATCATCTATTTCTGACGTGACAGTCATGGGTTTGACTTCATCAGAATATGGGATGGATCTGTTGAGAAGGTAGTAGGGTGTGATATCCTGGTATTTGGATGACATACACAGAGTAGGTAAAGAAACTCCTATACTACAGTCGGTTATACTTTGGTCGTCACACAGTGGTTTCTCCACAAAGGACTTGGATTTTATATCAGACATACTGGTTACTAGATCTATGGTTTTAGATCTAGATTTGGGTAGTCTCCCAATCTGGGTACTTAGACAGCATTCTAAGGGTATTTAGAATGGATGACTCCTGGCACGGTAGTGTACCTGCAGGTAATGGAGTCACCCTCTCTAAAGGTGTCTTACAGACTAAAAGGGAGAGGGATGTGCATGATTGGCAGATCACTTGCTTAGGCAATTGAGTCAATCATGAGATGTCAAGTACCACACCAGATGTTGTTCTTGCACTAGATGCAATAAGCTGACATTAATCCAATCCTGGAGAAACGGTCGGAAGCAGTTTTAGAACATAAGTGGATGTTCTAGGGATATGATAATGACAGCCTCATTCGGGAAACAGTTATCATTCCAGGCTTCCAAGGTGACATGGACGACAAGGAGGTTGTCAGAGCTATAGTTTTCCTTCTGATGAGGGGCAGTATTTAGGACAGGTGGTCCAAGGCAATACTGAGGGTGGCATGGCGCAGGATACTGATTAAGTTCAGTTGACGATACAGTCTAAGAAGTTTGGATTTGGAGTTCATTTATGAGCTATGTCCCATCATACATCCAGACACATTCTAAGACAGGTATTGTTCATTTCGGGAGATGGGTTTTCTCCGCGAACTTGAGATATAGAGAGACATAGAAAGAAACAACAAAGCGGATCCACTCACTAAGGCTATTCCTCGAACGCAATAGTCTCGCAAACGAGCTTTGTGAGACTGACTAGTAGAGGAGTTTGGTGTTCGGTATCACACGGGCTGTGAGTATGCGACATCGCAATAATTAGCCTTGAGTGCAAGTGGGAGATTGTTGGAGATAGTGCCCTCAGAGTCAATTATTAGGTCACAGGTACGTGATTGCAATGATTGATGGAGGACCTATCCCGGTAGGACAGTCTTACTCGAGATGATAGTATGCTATTTGGTTTACCTTTATCATCGTGTACTGTTTTAGGTGACCTGACAAGTTGCTATTACACGTTGATAGAGCCCCTAGGATTCTTGCTTGACCACCAGCAGTATGAGGGCGATCATATAAGTGGGAGCTGGGGTCTATAAGCATATCCTTAAATAGTCCCTAGTCGTGTGAGTTTCGAGACAGGGCATCGATACTCCAGAGTAGACTAGTGTATACAGTCGAGACCCCGACGAGGGGCGGTGGCCGATCTCACAAGCCACTGGTGTCAGTTGGATCACCTAAGATGTATACAGGTGCTCATTGGGTTATGAGTACACCGGACAGGACTCGCCGGGAACATGCTAGTTGGTCATATACCATACGTCAGATGGCAGTTCCCTGGTGACATGTGTGCAGGTTAGTTCATCGACCTGGGGATCGTCATTTGTCTCGTGTGAGTTCCCACTGTACTTTGATTACTACCCTACCACGGCTTAAAGGAGTCGTGCAAACAGGTTTTAGTTGGGTACAGTCCCGAGCCACATGGAGGCAGTGAGCGTATCTTCAGGGGTTCGTCTCTCCCGGTATTGGGGGTGAGGTCGTGCTGTGTCTAGGAGAGCCATTACACGAAGTCCTTGGCCAAGGCAGAAGATTTACTGGTAGGTATTCCAGTAGTATCTCAGGGTGTTCTGGGCTACACTCCGACACGACTTGTACCGCTTTTGGGGGTCTGACTTTTACCAACCCCCTAGGACCGCCATGCGATACTCATAGACGAACGGACCGGACTGTACGGATATTGTCACTGACAGGCTCAGTAGGGTTGTCAGGCTGAGTTCGCTCACAGATGTCCCTTTTAGTCAATACCTGGTAGCCCGTTACGTATTGGCTTATACCTCTGACGTGCTAGTGGTTAAATCCACAACCAAGGTATTGACGAGTCTTTAGAGTCCCCCACATTCAGTTACTCAGCTTTCGGGCGAAAAGCTGTAGAGGCCGTATGGGGATATGGAAAGGTCCGATCAGATACGTGTGGTATTGCACGGATCAGGATCGGACAGTTTGTACTATAGGCCGTATGGATATATGGCAGGGTTCGATCAGATACGTGCGGTATTGCACGGATCAGGATCGAATGAATATTACTAGCCGGCTTTGGTTTAAGCCGGATCCTAGTATAGTACAGTGTAGATTTTGTCTCATTGCATTTGTATTTCGGTCGGAATACAAATGCGGGTGTGTATGCACAGTATCGGGGTTTTCCTGTAATTTATTACGGGACCAGTTTTCTGGAGTTGCCAGTTTTCTTTCCGTTTCGGCCAATTTCCTTTGTATCGTTCATTGGCCGAAGATTGGTGGAGGAGGGCTTATTTGCATTGTTGCAAATAGGCATTTATGGAGGGGGTCTTTTGCATATTGCCATGTCATGATCACTTGACTTTTTGACTTCATCATGGTTGCTCCATACCTTGACCTTTTGTCTTGACTTCTTGTTATGATGGCATGACTTTTGTGGACAAGATTGTTGATGATGAGAGTTGATTGTTAGTTGAGTGTGGGTTTGATTTTGTGATGATTCCTTTTGCATGATAGCCTTCTCTCTCTCTCCATTGTATTATCGGATGGCTCCCATTATCTTTGATACAACACACTCTCATTCTCCTCTCTCCAATTGTCATGGCCGGCCAATCCCATAGTGGGCTGTCCCAAATTCTTGGTGTGGGATTTTGCTTCATTTCATGTTGCAAAAATCTCACAAGATCAATCCAAAAGGCTCCAAGTTCAATCCCTCCACCAAAAGGCAATTCCTACAACCCCAAATGAGACTTCTTCTCTAGATATTCTACAGCAAAGCTTGGGCACGTCGACTAGCCAGCTTCGTGCCCGAGTTGCCTCGGCATTGAGGTGGGAGCCCGTAAAAGAAGTAGGCGATGTGGTGCACTTCCGGCGACGAGGTGGAGACAGGACCTTCCGCAGGAGATCGGGACGACGACGAGAAGACCGAAGGACTTGGATCAGTCGGTATATCTCTCTTCCCCATCTTGTAGTTAGCTAGGACTAATTAATGGTTCGATCCGGGTATTAGTGCGCGGCGGTTTGCCAGTTCAAGAAAAATTAAAGTTTATCACCGCTTCCGCATTTGGCCGTCGGATTGACGGCCGGGGCGCCGCCGTGCACTTACACTGTAATTTATTACGGGATCAGTTTTTTAGAGTTGCCAGTTTGCTTTCCGTTTCGGCCATGTTTCTTAGTATCTTTCATTGGCTGAAGATTGGTGGAGGAGGGCTTATTTGCATTTATGCAAATTAGCATTTGTGGAGGGTGTTATTTGCATATCCTTACTTCATGATGGTTGCACCGTCATTTGACTTCTTTTGACCATGATTACATGACTTTTGGAAGTGATGATTAGTTGGTGGAGTGTTGGACCTTGTCTTATGATCATGCTTCATGATAACTCTACACTCTCTTGCATTATTGAGATACACCACCCCTTTGACTTGCTCTCTCTCTTCTTGATTGATTCCATTCTCATTCCTCATGGAAAATGGCCGGCCAAGCTCTTTGGGGGCTGTCCAAAATTTCTATGAGGGAATTTTGTTCTTTTCATGCTATAAAATTCCCAAGTTCCTCTACAAAATTTCATATATCATTTCCTCCACCAAAAGGCAACTTCCTACAACCCCAAATGAGACATAGCACTACACTATTCTACAGTAAATCTTGGGCACGTCGACTCGCCAACTTCATGCTCGAGTTGCCTCGGTCCAGAGGTGGGAGCCCGTAAAAGAAGCCGGCGATGTGGTGCCCTTTCGGCGACGAGGTGGAGGCCGGACATTCCGCGGGAGATCGGGACGACGACGAGAAGACCGAAGGACACGGATCGCTCGGTATATCTCTCTACCCGTTCTTATAGTTAGCTAGGAGTTAGGTTAATGGCCCGATCCGGGTTAAAAGTGCACGGTGGTGCCGGTTTACTAGTTTGTAAAGTTTTTCGTTTCCGCGTTTCCGGCCTCGGATTGACGGCCGGGGCGTCACCGTGCACTTACACTGGTATCAGAGCCACGCCATTAACCTAGTCTAGCTTTGTCTAATGTGTTTACAAGTTCGATCGAACGGATTTTCCAAAACTGTGTTTTTCATGTGCATCAGTTTCTGTCGAATTTTTTTTGGCTCCAAAAATTTTTCAGGTTGTTGCAGAATGATGTGCAGGAAATTCTAAGCGTTCTGTGAAATTTTGGTCACGTGAACACACTGTACCACCGCGGAACCTTGGCCAAACCCATGCTTGGGCTGCGGTTCCGCCGCAAGATTCACTGTTCAGCATATCAAAATTTTACAGAGGCTCTTGGACTTGAAAATAGGGGTTTCGGAATATTCTTTTTGGGTCCATAATTTCTTTAAGTGCTACAGTAGTGATTGGGGGCCCACTTGGGTAAAATTTGATCGATCAAAAATTTTAAACACATTAGTTCATACTATTTACATTATATCTGGGACCGTGAATGTCACTTGATCGGTAAATCCTGTCTAACTGCTATAGCCCGGTTAGATGGATTTGCGAACGTGACATTCACGTTGATGTTCTGTGATTGTGCTGTGATGTTGCGGATCGGTCGTGGGGGATAGCCTGGTTGCAGTGGTAGTACAGTTTTGTTGTATTATGTACATTTGATATTGCGGGGCGAGCGTCCGACATGTGGACTGCCATCACTGCCTGTTTATATTATTCTTTTGGGGCACGACCGGGTTGAGGTCGATGTACCCGTTGTATGTATATTTTACTTTCTGTACTAGGATTACCCTAAGGTGGGGTGCACGGATAGCCGGGTTCTAGAGGGCAACGGGCCCGCATCTCATGGCATTGAGACGGAGGGGGCTTTACTCTAAAATTGGCGGGCTATTCCCCGCACTCGTAGGGGGTACAGGTTGACCCAGGAGGGGTTCCCAAGTTACCGGATTCCGTGAAGTGCTGGGTGGTCCATTCACGTTGCTAAAGGGGGCTGCCTCGCTTCAGGTTTTGGCGGGTAGCTTGCCGCGCCCGTAGGGGTCTAGGATTTCATTGCACAGGCTATCCACACGACCAGGGGAAAGTCGGGTTTCAGTAGCGGCTCTGTGAAACCCGGGGATCCCAGATATCTGTATTGTTCTGTGATGCTTATTACATTTCTGTGATGTTGCATTTTATCACGCCTTGAGCGAAATATTATATGTTGATATATATACTAGTAGATGTTGTATATATTTTGCATCCGCGCTAGTCCAATCCCCGCTCTGTCGTTAGTTAGCTAACCTAACGGGTAATGACGGACCCAGTGGCGAATGCGGATGGCATATACGTACGTCATTATTTTCGTTCTTTATTGGTGTGATCAATTGATGGGACTGCATTTATTCGGATCAATGCAAGATAAACAAACCTAATCTGATGTTGTTGGAACATTTTTCAAAAAGTTGTTATTGCAAGGACGTTCACTTTTGTTTTGCACAGTGGTATTCAGTTGGAATATCCTGCTCCTCAGTCGACGAGGCAAGGGCCGAGATCCCTTCACCGGGAGTGACCCCTTGGACAAAAGTTTGCGTCAGGGCAATAACTTCACTATAGCCGATTACTTTTGCTTTGCATCGTGGTATTCAGTTGGAATATCCTGCACCTCATTTTACGGGGAAAGAGCCGAGATCCCTTCACCGGGAGTGACCTCTTTAGCAAAGGTTTTCGTCACTATATTTTTAAAAAGCTATCCGGTTCCTTCAACGATATCAAGTTCATTACGCTAAAGGTTTTCGCCAGAAACCATTCGTAGCCCTCCGTCGTTTCAGACGGGTAGCACGTAGTATTCATGCTATGTTTGTTGACCTTCGTCAAGGCATAGTGTATGGTAGCTGCTTGTTACTTTTCTGTTGCATAGATAGAAGCGTTGGTTTGGGACAGTCGTATAGCCTTGTTGACCTTCGTCAAGGGCTTGTACGGGTGGGTTCAAATTAACCTGGACAATGACGGGTGGAACTTGACATGTGACTTAGGATTTGTTGACCTTCGTCAAGGTCATAAGAGCATGGGGTAAAAATCACATCGGGAGTTTCTAAAGAAACTGAAACTTGCCAGATATGCGCATACCTTCTGGAGTGTGATAGCGTGAGCGGATTTCGTCACGTTATCATGCGATGATTGTTGGATCCCGATTCCCACTGATGAGTTGGTTTACTCCTCGGGTGATCCCGACTAATTCTTCTTTTAGGTTTGGAGGAGAATTTGACGGTACAGTGGGAGGTTTCCAGATTAGATAAATTGGTAACCATTCTGATCATGGTTAGAGTGCACGCTGAGTGTTTCTTTTCTCTCTCTTTGGCAACGACCATTGACCCGACCCTAGACTATGACTCAGAGACCAAGTTGACCGAACCTTCTTATAAGACTGGCTTTTGGATTGTCAGAGTTGCACACCTCATTGCCACTCCTGCTTTTACCCTTTTCTCCAGAACACCCCGTATTACTACGAACGTCCACTTCCATTGGAAAAAACCATCGTATGGTTATATACGAACTCGAAGGAATTTATTCGAGGATGGTTTCCGGTTCTGGAGAAAACGAATAGGACTATTCAGTTGCCTTTTCCTTTTACCTTCTCTCAAGTTGCGAGTACTCCTTGGTTTAGGAGATAGTACACCTATTACGCAAATTGGATAGTCTTCTTCCAAAC
The DNA here is from genome assembly GCA_030015575.1 of Agapanthus africanus. Taxonomy (NCBI): domain Eukaryota; kingdom Viridiplantae; phylum Streptophyta; class Magnoliopsida; order Asparagales; family Amaryllidaceae; genus Agapanthus; species Agapanthus africanus. The sequence goes on along the minus strand of CM057350.1, from coordinate 314,277,980 downwards.
CATAGGCAGGTGCCGAACGGTAGGGAATGAAGAAAACCAATTTGCCTAACAATGGTGTACAGAAGGTATTGAGTTAAGACAAAGAAAGGGATTAGAAGGAAGGCAAAGTAAATTGCGACTGTTATTCACGACCAAACCAAATATTTCATTACCACTCCTACATCACCTTTGTATTTCTCCAGGACACTCCGTATCACTACGTAGATCTACAGATTATTGGATACTCCATCGTATGGTTATATACGAACTCGAAAGGAACTTGTTCCAGTTCGGGGATGGATTCTGTTTCAGGAGAAATAGGAATAAGGTTTATTCGGTTGTCTTTTATCCTCACCTTCTCTCGCATTACGAGTGCTCCTAGGATTATGACAGTACACCCATTATGCTTATTGGATAGTCTTCTTCCAAACCATAGGCCGGTGCCGAACGGTAGGGAAGGAAGAAAACCATTTGGCCTAAAGTGGTGTACAGAAGGTAATGACTAAAGAAATATGAAGGGATTTGGAGAGATGGCAAAGAAATATACGGTTACAGTTGTGAATCTGGATAATGGAAGAGGCATTACTAGGAATACCAAAATACCCCATCGAAACATTTCACTGTTTCAGTTTCACTGTGTACTGTTAAAGGAAAACTGATTTCCCAATTAGACACTTGCTCCAGGGTATGTATTTACCTAGATTGATTCTCACATCTGTATGGTTTTACAGATGATGAGTAGGAGTAAGTTATTGGGAATTGGGTGATCATCCTTATTATATCGGGATTCGTTGTAATCAGTGATATTTGAGGAAGTCACCTGGGTTGTTTGCCGGTCGGCAAATATTTGGTTTTGAATATCCGTTGTTATGCACCAATTTCAAATTGATATATCTGTACGTTTATTTTCATAGAGTGTGATATACCTTTTTGAAATTATGTCCGTGACATTTACCTATATCAGTGGATGGTTAGGTAAGGAGCATTAAACAGCGGTGTAATTCTTCATAACCATAGTACAGTTTTCAACCTACGACACACAGGGATTGAGTTATTAGACTCAAGGGACTTATACAGAGTATTATATGCTGTCCAGTGTCCATTAGGACAGAGGGGTTGGTCCTCGTACTATATTCTGTTTACTTATGACTTCTCTAGTCCTTAGACAGGTGTTTCGTAGAAACACAAGGTCTGAGTTTTGAGAAGTTATAGGTATAAGAGTAAAGTGGAGAACCAGATGTTGCAAGTATCGGGATTCTTCAAGGTGATTGAAGATGTAGATACTTGAGTATGGTATTCAGTTGATAGTAATGATTAAGAGAACTTGCTTCTCTTTCAGGTTACTCATAATTGGAAGGATTCCTAAGTTGAGTAACGCTGATCGGCCTCCTTCCATTTAGTTAACATGCACTGGAGACAGCTGCATGATTTGAATCTGGTTAAATTAAATCAGCGCCTCTGGTCCTATATTGGATATAGAACAGTTCGTATCTTAACGATGTTAAGGTACGGGGAGTTGTCCGGCTTATGCCTAAAACCAGACTCTGGATAACTCAAGGCACGTTTCTGTAATGGCTGTTTGTAGGTTGACCCAGGCTATGACGAGGGTTGACTTTCTACCATCTGGAAGATCAATAGTAATATTGTTCTAAACTCGCCACAGTTTTAATAAAAATGGATTTTTTTTTCAGAAAACAGTAGTAGGAGTATGGTAGAACTGGAAATGATTCCAGAACCGCAAACGATTACTGAAGATTTGATAAAGAACCTGAAGATTCAATTTGATTTGACATTCCATTGGCCACTCCGCAGATAAGGTGGGTAACCTCAGGCACTCGAGAGGTACTTCGGTATGCTCAAAGACGGTGACAGGGAGGTTCTTGTTTACCCAGACTTCCCATTGCTGTTGTTCCAGACTGTGAGACCCGGCAGGAGGATGAGTATAGCGTCGTTCTAAACAGGCTTTAGAAGCGTACGTGTATATGACTTTGCCAGAGGGTTGTCGTAGTCAGTGGGAGCAACGGAAGCATTGGTTGAAAAGTAGCTTATGTCTATTTATAGACTAAAGCAGATATAGCGGAGATAGATCATCTATTTCTGATGTGACAGTCATAGGTTTGACTCCATCAGAATAGGGGATGGATCTGTTAAGAAGGTAGTAGGGTGTGATGTCCTGGTATTTGGATGACATACACAGAGAAGGAAGTGAAATTCCTATACTACGGTCGGTTATACTTTGGTTGTCACACAGTGGTTTCTCCACATAAGGCTTGGATATTGTATCTGACATTCTGGTTACTAGATCTATAGATCTAGATTTGGGTGGTTTCCCAATCTGGGTACTTAGACAGCATTCTAAGAGTATTTAGAATGGACGACTCCTGGCATGGTGGTGTACCTACAGGTAATGGAGTCACCCTCTCTAAAGGTGTCATATTGACTAAAGTAGAGAGGGATGCGCATGATTGGCAGATCACTTGTTTAGGCAATTAAGTCAATCATGAGATGTCAAGTACCATACCAGATGTTGTTCTTGCAGTAGATGCAATAAGTTGATATTAATCCTATCCTGGAGAAATGATCGGAAGCAGTTTTAGAACATAAGTGGATGTTCTAGGGATATGATAACGACAGCCTCGTTCAGGAGACAGTTATCATTCCAGGCTTCCAAGGTGACATGGACGACAGGGTGGTCATCAGAGTTATAGTTTTCCCTCTGACGAGGGGCAGTATTTTGGGCAGGTGATCCAAGCAGATACTGAGGGAGGCATGGCGCAGGATACTGATTAAGTTCAGTTGACGATACAGTCTAAGAAGTTTGGATTTGGAGTTCATTTATGAACTAGGTCCCATCAGACATCCAGACATATTCTAAGACAGGTATTGCTCATTTCAGGAGATGGGTTTCTCCGCGAACTTGAGATATAGAGAGACATAGAAAGAAACATCACAGCGGATCCACTCACTGAGGCTATTCCTCGAACGCAATAGTTTCGCAAACGGGATTTGTGAGACTGACTAGTAGAGGAGTTGGGTGTTCGGTATCACACGGGCTGTGAGTATGCGACATCGCAATAATTAGCCTTGAGTGCAAGTGGGAGATTGTTGGAGATAGTGCCCTCAGAGTCAATTATTGGATCACAGGCACGTGATTGCAATGATTGAGGGAGGACCTGTCCCAGTAGGACAGTCTTACTCAAGATGATAGTATGCTATCTGGTTTGTCTTTATCATCGTGTACTGCTTTAGGTGACCTGACAGGTCGCTATTGCATGTTGATAGAGCCCCTAGGATTCTTGCTTGACTACTAGCAGTATGAGGGCGATTATATACGTGGGAGCTGGAGTCTATAAGCACATCCTTAAAAGGTCCCTAGTCGTGGGAGTTTAGAGACAGGGCATCGATACTCCAGAGTAGACTAGTGTATACAGTCGAGACCTCGACGAGGGGCGGTGGCCGGTCTCATAAGCCACTGGTGTCAGTTGGTTCACCTAAGATGTATACAGGTGCTCATTAGGTTATGAGTACACCGGACAGGACTCGCAGGGAACATGCTAGTTGGTCTTATACCTGACGTCAGATAGCAGTTCTCTGGTGACATGTGTACAGGTTAGTTCATCGACCTGAGATCGTCATTTGTCTCGTGTGAGTTCCCACTGTGCTTCGATTACTACCCTACCACGCTCAAAGGAGACGTGCAAATAGGTTTTAGTTGGGTACAGTCCCGAGCCACATGGAGGCAGTGAGCGGATCTGTAGGGGTTCGTCTCTCCCGGTATTGGGGGTGAGGTCGTGCTGTGTCTAGGAGAGCCAGTACATGAAAATTCCTTGGCCAAGGCAGGAGATTTACTGGTAGGTATTCCAGTAGTATCTCAGGGTGTTCTGGGCTACACTTCGACACGACTTGTACCGCTTTTGGGTGTCTGACTTTTACCAACCCCCTAGGCCCGCCATGCGATGCTCATAGACGAACGGACCGGACTGTACGGATATTGTCACTGACAGGCTCAGTAGGGTGTCAGGTTGAGTTCGCTCATCGACGTCCCTTTTGGTCAATACCTGGTAGCCCGTCACGTATAGGCTAATACCTCTGACGTGCTAGTGGTTAAATCCACAACCAAAGTGTTGACGAGTCTTTAGAGTCCCCCACAGACCAGTTTCTCAAGTTTCGGGCGAAACGCTGTAGAGGCCGTATGGAAATATGGCAGGGTTCGATCAGGTACGTGCGGTATTACACGGATCATGATCGGACGGATTATACTAGCCGGCTTTGGTTTAAGCCGGATCCTAGTATAGTACAGTGTAGATTTTGTCTCATTGCATTTGTATTCGGTCGGAATACAAATGCGGGTATGTATATACAGTAGCGGGGTTTCCTGTAATTTTTTGCGGGATCAGTTTTTTGGAGTTGCCAGTTTGCTTTCCGTTTCGGCCATGTTTCTTAGTATCTTTCATTGGCTGAAGATTGGTGGAGGAGGGCTTATTTGCATTTGTGCAAATTTGCATTTGTGGAGGGTGTTATTTGCATATCCTTACTTCTTGATGGTTGCACCATCATTTGACTTCTTTTGAGCATGATTACATGACTTTTGGAAGTGATGATTAGTTGGTGGTGTGTTGGACCTTGTCTTGTGATCATGCTTCATGATAACTCCACACTCTCTTGCATTATTGAGATACCCCCCCTTTGACTTGCTCTCTCTCTTCTTGATTAACTCCATTCTCATTCCTCATGGAAAATGGCTGGCCAAGCTCTTTGGGGGTTGTCCAAAATATTTATGAGGGAATTTTGTTCTTTTCATGCTACAAAATTCCCAAGTTCCTCTATAAAAGTTCATATATCATTTCCTCCACCAAAAAGCAACTTCCTACAACCCCAAATGAGACATAGCACTACACTATTCTACAGTAAATCTTGGGCACGTCGACTCGCCAACTTCGTGCCCGAGTTGCCTCGGTCCAGAGGTGGGAGCCCGTAAAAGAAGCCGGCGATGTTGTGCCCTTCCGGCGACGAGGTGGAGACCGGACATTCCGCGGGAGATCGGGACAACGACGAGAAGACTGAAGGACACGGATCGCTCGGTATATCTCTCTGCCCGTTCTTGTAGTTAGCTAGGAGTTAGGTTAATGGCGCGATCCGGGTTAATAGTGCGCGGTGGTGCCGGTTTACTAGTTAGTAAAGTTTTTCGTTTCCGCGTTTCCGGCCTCAGATTGACGGCCGGGGCGCCGCCGTGCACTTACAAGAGGCAGTCTGGATAAATATAAGTTCATGAGATGAACTTCGTTCCTACCATTGTGTGACAATGGAGTTGTGGCTTATGCCTAGGAACCCCCGTCCCATCAGAGATCCAGACATATTCTTAGGCAGTATCACCTGATCTTGGAGATGGTTGATCTCCAGGGAGATCGAGGTTAAGAGAGTAGACACAGAGGACAACAGCGCGGATCCACACACAAAGGCCTATTTCCCAGTAGAGACTTTTATGCGATGGTTGAGTATGAGATACTTCAACCACAGCTGATTGTTGGGTATGAGATACCACAACAGATGGCCCTAGTGCAAGTGGGAGATTGTTAGTGATATGTATGCCCTAGAGGCTATTACTATACATACGATGTATATTGTAGTGGATGCTTGGACATATATAGTACGGACTTTCTTGCTCGACATGATGGTATGCTATCTGGTTGCGCTTTATCTTAACATGTACTCTGATTGTCTCTATGTTACATGTTGATAAAGCCCTTAGGATGAGTACTTGACTACAAGGACTATGATGCAGATCATACTAGTGGGGACAGAGTAGTCGCTAAGTACATCCTTCAAATGTTCCTAGTTGTAGGTGTATCGAGATAGGGAACCGATATACCAGAGTAGACTAGCGTATAGCTTCTCGACCTATATAGATAGGCGATGGATGATCCCATATCTATTGGTGTTTGACATCAGAGATAGTATACGGGTGCTCAGTGGAGACTGGGTACACTGGACGGACTCGCCGAGAACTCCCAGATGGTATTATACCTCACGTCAGATGGCAGTTCTCTGGTGACACTAGTACAGGTTGGTCTGTAGACCCGAGATCGTCATAGAGTCTTGTCTGATTCCCTCTGTGCTTTGATTTCCACCTTACCATGTTTAAGAGAACGTGCAAAACGGTGGCTTTTGGGTACAGTCCCGAATCATATGGAGGCAATAAGCGATAGGAGGGGTTTCGTCTCTCCCGGTATTGGGAGTTGATGTTGCGCTGTGTTCGATTGGCTATAACTGGAAATCCCTGGCCATGGTTACTGAGATTTACTGGTAAGAGTTATCATTGTATGTCTATGTTACCCATCCCGGTGCTTAACGGGGAGGCGGATGTCATGACCCGAAATAGCCCGTGACTGGCCCTTGAATCATATGAAGTCTATAGGACCTCATCTAATTCAAGTAAGCCAAAATCCCAGAAATCTAAAACCATTTTAAGGAGTAAATAAAGAAAACTAGTTTTTAAGAGGTAAAGAAAACATGTTTAAAAACAAGGTTTTTAAATAAGTAAGCCGAATATGCATTTTTAAAATCTTTAGTCTTTTTTGAAGATTTCGGCAGAGTTTCATTTGTAAATACTTGCCCCAAACGGGGTACAACATGAATAATATATATACAATGATAAAAGGCATCCCCAAGCAGGAGCTAGCTCTTCGTCAATCGACGGTCACAACCAAGCAGCAATATAATATACAACGCCGAAGGGCGAGGATCAAAACTCATAAAGAAACTCAAAAACATCATGAAAACCATAATACTATAACGCGCGACTCTAAGGTTGAAATAATACGCAACTGGTTTTCTAAGTCTGAAACAATATACAAGTTTGGTTGATGGAATTAATAGATACAACTGATTAAAATAAATACAAGGGTGGTCACGATGCGAGTGAACCCACCTACCCAAGCAATCACCTAGAATGGATGCAGTGTGCCAGAAAGCCGCAATGAAAACTGTACGGCAAACCTGCAAGAACTGTGGCACAATGGGGGTGAGTTGCCAACTCGTGAATAGAAAACATCGCAGAGCAGAAATCGTATGTATGATACAATCCTAGGTCAATACGATCAATAATAATAATATCCTCAATATGAATAAGTCTAAAGCATGAAAAGGTGGCCAAGGTAAATATCTATACGTAAGTGTAATCCCATGTGCTCGTGTCAGTGCTTCAGGTAACGACATATCATAAATATGAGGTATGATCAATGTAATCAACATGAATCAATGTCAACTATATCATGCAGTCCATAAGTATGTGGATATCATCCAACTATGTAATCAATGTCTGTATGTATGTGGATTTCGTCCACATGTCACCTAATGACATAAAACATCATGCATGTAAATATCATAAAGCATATGCACGGAGGTATGAGGATATAAATCAACGTGTGTCCCTCACGACACATCAAAATCATGGAACCTGAGTTTCTAGCATCGACACTCTAAAACATCATGAAACCTATGCCCAGCATCGGCACGTAAATCCTCATATTTATAGGGCTCCGTCAGTCCGGATCGGCCCATGGGCTCTGTCAGTCCGGATCGGCCCGTATCATTTCTCAACTCCGGTCGGTATCCTCCGGATATCCGCCGTGCTCAAATACTATCACCGATGGGTAGTGCTCCCCTGCCGGGCTCACCGTCTAACATATACGAGTCTTCTTGCCCCGGGATACCTCACCGGGTCCACCATGTACCCGCAGACGGTGCCTACCGCTCCTCGAATCGGGTTTCACATGCCACTCTCAGAACCGAGAAAACACATGGTGGACGCACTGAAATATCATATCAAGGGTAACCGGTTTTTTTAAAACAATACATACTCTTTTTTGAAATACCCACGGTTCCCAAATCCAGAAATATCATGGAAACAACATATCTCAATGCGTATAATCATAAAGCATGATGTATGCGACGTGTAAAGGAAATGTAAGCATATCAGTATATCATGCAACATGGAATAATAATATGCACATATTGAGGGAACCCGCTCTTTTGAATCGAATCAGTTTTAAAAGTATCTTGCGGTTCGCAAATCTCTAATCAAGCCAGAATCATCTATTTATGTGCAAATATGTATGTACAATAGGTATGTGCACAAGTATGAGTGTACAATAGGTATGTGTACAAGTATGAGTGTACAATATGTATGTACACAAGTATGCCATGCAAGGGGTCATATCCTGATGCAATAATCCTACTGTGTAGTATCTACATCAATGTATCTATGTCATACTGTTTTGCCATTTGAAAGAAGACGAATCGAGGTTTTTAGGAAAATAAGGGCTACGTTGTTTTTAAGAAAAGATGCGCCTTTTGAAAATATCCATAGAATTCCTTTGCCTGTTTTTAAAATACTCCCGATTCGTTAGTTTTTGAGATAGGTATGACGCGGGTCTAGTCTAACATCTACTATGCACACTACAGATCTAACTAACAAGCTAATCGGGAGGGGTATGGAAACCACCTAAACCTGAGTCGATATATATATATATATATATATATATATAATAGTCGGTGATCCCACCTCAAAGGTACCGCGTACGATACAATATCATGTGACATCCTCGAGTCATGAGTGCGGATCTATCATCAAATAAAGCTCATACGGTAAATCATCATACGGCATCCCAAATCTGGGTATGGGTCAATATCACATTCATCTCATTAATTATCTGGTATCCTTATCATCATATCTCATTATCTGGGGTATTGATCTTGTCTAGTACAACTGATACCATCCATATGGATATATGTGCATGTATGAAAACATGCCTAAAGGTCCGCTAAAATCTCATGTCGTATCCCAAATACGAACCATATCATATCACCGATCTAATGGCACTATGCCCAATCTCATCGACTCATCTCCAAATATCATACTCTATCCTCATCATCCAGGTATAAGTATAACAAATAAGCATGTGTGTGCGTGTGGGTGTAAACCTATTCTAGGGTTCACAACTAGGAAACTATACTAGTTTACTTCTAAACACTAATCTATCCATAGTACACCTAATCACATCTAGAATATCCATGTCATGCATAAAGCTATCATATATATAGTATATATTATATATATAGTATACTAAACATCAAACTGCGGGGGTGCTATACGCCATCCACCCGACTTCCCCCGTAGATATAATCTATTCATCTTGCTTTCGCTTTCCGTTGCCGACCCCGCCACGCGCTTTCTTGTCGTCTCGAAGTCTTCGTGGGGTACCTACACATCATAACGTACGCAAAGCGTATTAAAATCAAATTTGAAGACGAAATGATATACGAAAACCAAAACGACATGCTAAGGCCTATAGGTTTGAACCTATGGATTACGCTTTCAAAACCATCAAACAACCCTCGATATCGTCGTACGAACGTCAAGTGATCGAGGTAAAACACAAATACGAGAATTCAGAATTCAAAATACGCAAAACGAAACCCGAGTCAAAATAGCAACTATTGAAAATAGTCACAGATTTCACCCTAGGACAAATTAGTCAATTTTGCATATGCCAAGGGTCTATTTTACTGATTAGGGGACCACAGAACCAACACGAGGCCAAATGGCCCAGGTCTGGCCGCAATTTGCGGCCAGAAAGCTTTTATTTGCGGCCTGCAATGGGAGATAGGGGTTAGGGTTTTGGTGGTATGTTCTAAATCACCTGCAAGTATCACTGTCCTTGCAAAATAATTTTCAGGTAGCTCGAGTGTTAGCAGATTTCATTTTACATCCACAGAATACACAATTTTCCGATATCGGGTTTTCTAAATCCGTATTCCGGTGTTCTAGTCTCTGGTTTAGGTCTGAATTCTAGCACTAGGTTTGTATGGCCTCTACTGAGCTTAATTACCCATCACCTCTCAATAATTCTAAAACCCTTAACCAGAATTTTCAAGGTTTACCCAAACCACACAATATCGGTTCTAATCTATCATGGGGGTAAAAGTAATGGAAATACTAAGCTAAAGGTTCAGAAAATACCTCATTTGGCAACTTAAGAATTTTCTTGAGTTGCCCCAAGTGTCCAAAATCCTTGCTTTCCTGGTCCATGGGGTAGCTTGTGAGCTGGTGCATCTTTTTATTGAAATGGGTATTGGGTTTTGAGGTGATTTTCATGGTGTTTTGGGGGTTGTAGTGGAGGAGGAAGAGAGGGGGCAGCAACAGCAGCAATGAAGTTGAGGGGAGAGGAAATGGGTGAAGAATGAAGAGGGAATGGCCAAGTCAAAGTAACCCTCACCTTTCTCTCTCTCACCCATACCTAATATTCTATTCTTTTCTTTTCCTTTTCTTTTATTTTCTTCTCTCCTCAATAGTAAACCTAAAACAAATAATGAAAAATGATGATAAAGCCATGTAGGAAAATGTAACACAAGTGTGAAAAGATATGATGTATGTTTTGCACAAAAAACGCTTAATCCGCGATTAGCGATTTTTAATTGCGATTAGCACTAAACTACCACATAATTAATCATAAAAACTTAAAATTGCCTAATTCACATAAAACACCCTCTTTTTAGTAATTTCCATAATTTTCCAAATTTTTTCCAAATTTATCGGTATTTAATTATACCGCCTTATTAAAATATTTAATATTTTATTATTTAATTATAAAAATTCCAAAAAATAATATTTTATTTTTTTGAAATGTTACAATCTTCCCCCTTAAAGAAATTCGGTCCCCGAATTTAAATTTAAACCTCTCAAATACTAAAAGATTTCAGTAAAAGTCCAAGTCGTCGGGGCTCCGAAATCATCAATACATAAGACGTATCATAGTGCAATGTATGCGCATGAACAATAAGCAGATAACTCAAAAACTCCGTCAAGCATCCCGCAATCATCAGAGTCATGGTAAAGACATAAAGGTCAAATCCAAAATAAAACTAATATGATATAAATCAGAACTATACATGTAAACATCAAATCTATACATGTAAATATCTGAAGGAAATGTATACCAAACCTTTCATGTTGCTGTGCTATGCGCGTATCGCGGCACAGTGGTGGACGTCTATTGTAAGAAAATAGCTATATAAATACTTATCCTTGTTTAATATGTACGTCCCGCCATTTTGAAAACAATTTAGAAGGGTTCCCTTGTTTTTAACGATTCGTGCTTTATCAGACACGTAGGTAAATACTGAGACTATAGCTCCCTCTTTGGAAATCCCTTCAATAACTATCAATGCATGCAAAATATATCCAGGTACTGTCCTCTGACTAGTCCTGCTCAGTACGTGATCAGTCAAAAATATTGCATTTTTAACACGACAATTTCCCTACCATTTGCACTCATCTAGAGGTGTTCGGTATTAATATAGCACATATTAGCAAAACAGCCGTAAAATACCAAATAACATGTGTTGTATATTAAAACCGACATTTCTGAGGGAAATTGAGTGTTTATCATGGCATCGCATCATCTTTGTATAGCGCAACACCTGTCTCGAGAATCTGTGCAGGAAATTGCAAGAAATAAGCCGAAATTGTCAAAAGTGCTGAGAAAAATACGCCAAGTCCAAGACTTGTGATTTGGCAGAGATATAGAAAGAAATATAAGATTCCACATATCAGAAAAGTGCCACAATGTCAGTACAAGAATATTACAGAAATTACATGCACAGATGCTTTCAAAGAGCCGCGGATCCGCGGCCAAATGGCCCTTCCCGCCGCGGATCCGCGGCGCAATGGTGACGTCAGCATTGCAGATTTCTTCAGTTGGCTTCTCATAACGGCAAATGCTTCCAGAAGACTCCAGATGACCACATGGCTTCATCCAGAAGGCTCGGCCTAACAACCTTATCCTAGAATATTCCTCATTCTAGAATATTCCCTCCAACAAACTTCTTCTAGAAGCCTCCTTGCAACAACCTTCTTCTAGAAGCCTCTCTCCAACAACCTTTTTCTAGAAGCCTTCTTATAACAAACTTCTTCTAGAAGTCTCCTTTTAACAACCTCATTCTAGAATATTCCCTCCAACAAACTTCTTCTAGAAGATTATTTCTAACAACCTCATTTTGGAGGGAAAATTCAAATGAGGTAGTTCATTTTGGAGGGAAAATTCAAATTCAAATGAGGTAGTTCATTTTGGAGGTAAAATTCAAATGAGCTAGTTCATTTTGGAGGGAAAATTCAAATTCAAATGAGGTGGTTCATTTTGGAGGGAAAAGTTGTTCATTTTGGAGGGTTAAGTGGTTCATTTTGGAGGGAAATTTGAATTTTGAATTCTAGATCTAGGGTTAAGATGGCTATAAAAGGAGACCTAGATCTTGGGTTTTGGGTTGTTCATTGGTTCATTCTATCATCTCTTCCACCCACAAGTTGAGTGACATAACTTGTGCCTCAAACCCTAACCCTAATTCTGTTGGATATAGTGCCCTCAAAGTCAATTATTGGATCGCAGGTACGTGATTGCAATGATTGCGGAGGACCTATACCGGTAGGACAATCTTACTCGAGATGATAGTATGCTATCTGGTTTGCCTTTATCAGTCGTGTATAGGTTCAGGTGACTGATCACGATTACACTTTGATAGAGCCCTTAGGATCTTTCTTGACTACCAACAGTATGAGGGCGATCATATAAGTGAGAGTTGGGTGGTCTATAAGCATATCCTTAATAGTGGTCCCGAGTCGTGGGAGTTTCGAGACAGGGCATCGATACTCCGGAGTAGACTAGTGTATACAGTTGAGACCCCGACGAGGGGCGGTGGCCGGTCTCACAAGCCACTGGTGTCAACTGGATCACCTAAGATGTATACAGGTGCTCATTGGGTTATGAGTACACCGGACAGGACTCGCCGGGAACCTGCTAGTTGGTATTATACATATCGTCAGATAGCAGTTCCCTGGTGACATCTGTACAGGTTAGTTCATCGACCTGAGGTCATCATTTGTCTCGTGTGAGTTCCCACTGTGCTTTGATTTCTACCCTACCACGGCTCAAAGGAGTCGTGCAAACAGGTAGTTTTTGGGTACAGTCCCGAGCCATATGGAGGCACGTGAGCGGATCGGCAGGGGATTCGTCTCTCCCGGTATTGGGGGTGGAGGTCGCGCTGTGTCTAGGAAAGCCATTACACTAAGTCCTTGGCCAAGGCAGGTGAGATTTACTGGTAGGTACTCCAGTAGTATCTCAGGGTGTTCAGGGCTTGTCTCCGACACGACTTATACAGCTATTGGGGGTCTGACGTTACTAGCCCCCTAGGCCGGAATGCGATACTCATAGACGAACGGACCGGACTGTATATACATTGTCACTGTTAGGCTCAGTAGGGTTTCTGGATGAGTTCGCTCATCAGCCTCCCTTGAGGTCAGTCCATGGGCAGCCGTTACGCATAGCTAGTGCCGCTGACGGTTTGTGGTTAAACCCACTGCCAGGGTACTGACGAGTCATTAGAGTCCCCCACAGACAGTTTCCCAAGTTCGGGCGAAACGTTGTAGAGGCCGTATAGTTTTATGGCAGGGTTCGGAAAATGCACGTGCGTTTACGCACGTGTTATTTTTCGGGCAGATAATACTGGTGGGCTTTGGTTTAAGCCGGATCCATGTCTTATACAGAGTAGATATATAATCTTTGTCTCGGTTGCATTTGTATTCGGTCGTAATACAAATGCGGGTATATTTATACAGTTACGGGGTTATCCTGAAATTCGTTTCGGGATCACTTTTGGAAGTTGCCAGTTTCCAGTTTTCTATCAGCCGTATTTAACATTTGGTTAAATACGGATTTATCTTTTCTTGAGATGAGTGAGGAAGCTTCATGGAAGGTGACTATGTTAGTGATTCATTGTTAGCTTTTATTATGAGATGAGGTGTTTTAGTGACTCATGCTTTAGCTTTAATGTTTCTTGTTTACCTAAGGATATTTTCTCTTGATCTTTTATCCTATGGTTACCTCCTTGCTCCTACACTCACCTCCCCCTTCTACATATTGTGGCCGGCCCCTCCTTCATGCCCATGAAAATTTTCACACTCACTTGATTAGAAAAAGATGATAGATTTCGGTGTATGGAAATTTCATAGCTCATTTCATTCCATCACCCGATCCAATTGGCAACTTCATTAACCGTTCGTCCATGGCTTTGGACGAAGCGAGACAAAGTATTCCACTCATTCTCTACATCAATCTTGGTCGTCTCTTTTAGCAAACTTGACGACCGAGTTGCCTCGAGTCAGAGACGGGAGCCCGTTTAAAGATCCGATGACGTGGTGCCACCTGGAGGAGGAGATCGGAGATCGACGAGATCGGAGCAGCCGCAACGGAGCGAGGGATGATGGTTAAAGAACGAAGGACTCGGATCGTTCGGTATAACCTTTCTTCCCTCTTTGTAGATTGTTAGTTTAGCGTTAATGGCAGATCCGGGTTATAGTATGCGATAGCGCCAGTTAAAAAAGTTTTTGTTCCGCATTTTGGCGTCTGAAAGTCGGCCGGGGCGCTACCGTAGACTTACATGGTATCATAGCCACGCCATTAAGCTTTAATAACTTGTGCTAACACGTTTAAAAAATCGATCGAACGGATTTTCAAAAACTACAATTTTCAAGTCTAAAGTTTCTATTGAATTTAAATCTGGTCTAAAATTTTTTTTGAGCATCTCAGAAAGTCAAGCAGGCTTTTTAAAGAACACAGAAGAAATTCGACCCACTGATCCGACCGTACGGCCGCGGAACCGCCGCCAAAGCCATGCTTTGGCCGCGGAACCGCGGCCGTCTAGGTGAATCAGTGGACCATCTTTCTTCTGTGGATTCTACTTGGGAAATTGTGGTTTCTGGAACTGTTCATTTGGGCCAAGTATTTTTTACTGTACAGCAGATTTGCATGGGGCCCACTTCGGGAAATTTAGTCGATCGAAATTTAAACATGTTAGTTTATAGTGCTTACATTATATCTCCGACCGGGAATGTCATTTGATCGGTAAACCGCGTCTGATTGCTTTAGTTCTTTTAGACGGGTTTGCGAACGTGACATTCGCGTTGATGTTCTGTGTTGTGCTGTGATGTTGCGGATTTGTTGTGGTGGATAGCAGTGTGCAATGATAGTGCGGTTTGGATTTATTTTTACATTTGATATTGCGGGACGAGCGTCCAACATGTGGACTGCCGTCACTGCCTGTTGTATAATATTCTTTTGGGGCACGACCAGGTTGCGGTCGATGTACCTGTCGTACTATTTTTCATTACTATACTAGGTTTTGCCCCGCGACGGAGTGCACGGATAACCGGGTTCTGAGGGGCAACGGGTCCGCATCTCATGGCTTTGAGAGGCAGATGGGCCTCACTCTAGAATTGGCAGACTATTCGCTGCACTCGTAGGGGGTACAGGTTGACCCAAGGAGGGATGCCCAAGATTACCGGATTCCGTGAAGTGCTGGGTGGTTCATTCATTTTGCTGTAGGGGGCTGCCTCGCTTCAGGTTTTGGCGGGTAACTTGCCGCACCCGTAGGGGTCTAGGTTTCATTGCACAGGCTATCCACACGACCCGGGGAACCTCGGGTTTCAGCAGCGGCTCTGTGAAACTCGGGGATCCCAGATTATCTGTATTGTTCTGTGATGCTTGTTACTTTTCTGTAATGTTGCATATTATCACGCCTGGAGCGATTATTGTATATTGGTTTATATACTATTAGATGTTGTATATGTTTTACACCCGCGCTAGTTCAGTCCCCGCTGTGTCATTAGTTAAGTAACCTAACGGGTGATGACGGGACCCAGTGACGAATGCGGATGGCATATACGTACATTTTATTTTCGTTCTTTTCTGGTGTGATTGATTGATGGGACTGCGTTGATTCTGATCAATGCAAAGGAAAACAAACCTGTTTGGATGTTGTTGGAACAAATTTAAAAGGTGTTATTGCAAAGACGTTTCCTTTTGTTATGCATAGCGGTATTCAGTGGAATATCCTGCACCTCATTCGACGGGGCAAGGGCCGATATCCCTTCACCGGGACTGACCCCTTGGGCAGAAGTTTGCGTCAGGGTAATAACTTCACTATAGTCGATTACATATTGCTTTGCATCGCTGTATTCAGTGGAATATCCTGCACCTCATTCCACGAGGAAAGAGCCGAGATCCCTTCACCGGGAGTGACCTCTTTAGCAAAGGTTTTCGCCACTATATTTTTTATAAAAAGCTATCAGGTTACTTCAACGAGATCGAGTTCATTACGTTAAAGGTTTTTTCGCCAAAAACCAGCCGTAGCCCTCCGTCATTTCTTATGGATGGTCAGTAATATTCAAGCTATGTTTGTTGGCTTTCGTCAAGGCATAGTGTTTGGTAGTTGCTGGGGTATTCATTTGTTGCATAGATAGATGAGTTGGTTTGGGACAGTCGTATTACCTTGTTGGCTTTCGTCAAGGGTATGTACGGGTGGGTTCGAATTAACAAGATAATGACGAGCAGAACTTGACATGTGACTTATGATTTGTTGGCTTTCGTCAAGGTCATAAGAACATGGGGTAAAAATCACATCGGGAGTTTCTAAAGAAACTGAAACTTGCCAGGCATGCGCATACCTTCTGGAGTGTGATAACGCGAGTGGATTTCGTCACGTTATCATGCGATGAGAGTTGGATCCCGATTCCCACTGATGAGTTGGTTGACTCTTCGGGTGATCCCGATTGATTCTTCTTTCAGGTTTGGGGGAGAATTTGACAGTACAGTGGGACGTTTCCGGATTAGATAAAGTGATAACCATTCTGATCTAGGTTAGAGTGCACGTAGAGTGTTTCTTTTCTCTCTCTCTCTTTGGCAGCGACCTTTGACCGACCCTAGACTATGACTCAGTGACCAAGTTGACCGAACCTTCTTAAAATACTGGCTTTTGGATTGTCTGAGTTGCATAAGTCATTGCCACTCCTTCTTCTACCCTTTGCATTTCTCAGAACACCCGTATTACTACGGACATCCACTTCCATTGGATAGATCCATCGTATGGTTATATACGAACTCAAAGGGACTCCTTAGAGGATGGATCAAGGTTCAGGAGAAACAGAATTGGTTTATTCAGTTGTCTTTTATTATCACCTTCTCTCAGGTTGCGAGGGCTCCTTGGTTTAGGAGAGTACACCTATTACGCTTATTGGATAGTCTTCTTCCAAACCATAGGCAGGTGCCGAAAGGTAGCGAATGAAGAAAACCAATCAGCCTAAGTAGGGTGTACAGAAGGTAATATGTAAAGACAAAATAAAGGGATTAGAAAGAGGGCAAAGTAAGTTGCGACTGTTATCATTCACGACCAAACCGCGTACTTCATCGCCACTCCTATTTCACCTTTGCAAGAATAAGGTATTATTCAGTTGTCTTTTATCATCACCTTCTCTCAAGATGTGAGTACTCCTTGGTTTAGGAGAGTACACCTATTATGCTTACTGGATAGTCTTCTTCCAAACCATAGGCTGGTGCCGAATGGTAGGGAAGGAAGAAAACCATTTAGCCTAACGATGGTGTACAGAAGGTAACGACTAAAGACAAATAAAGGGATTTGGAGAGATAGCAAAGAAATATACGGTTAAAGTCATGAATTGGATTATGGAAGAGGCATTACTATGAATACCAGGATACCCCTACGAAACATTTTCATGTTTCAGTGCATTGTTAATGGAAAACTGTTTTCCCGATTAGATACTTACTCCAGGGTGTGTATTCGCCAGGTTTCATTCTCATATCTGTATGGTTTTACAGATGATGAGTGGGAGGAAGTTATTGGGAATTAGGTGATCATCCTCATTATATCGGAATTCGTTGTAATTGGTGATATTTGAGGAAATCGCCAGGGTACAGTTTTCAACCTACGAAGCACATGTTTTGAATTATTTAACTCAGCGGACTTATACAGAGTATTGTATGTTGTCCAGTGTCCATCAGGACAAAGGGGTAGGTCCTCGTACTATATTCTGTTTACTTATGACTTCTCTAGTTTTTTAGACAAGTGTTTCGTAGAAATACAAGGTCTAAGTTTTGAGAAGTTGTGGATATAAGAATAAAGTAGAGAACCAGATGTCGCAAGTATCGGGATTCATCAAAGAGATCGAAGATGTAGATACTTATGATCGGTATTCAGATGATAGTAAAAGTTTTGAGAAACTTGTTTCTCTTTCAGGTTACTCATATTTGGATGGATTCCTAAGTTGAGTAATGCTGATTTGCCTCTCTCCATTAAAGTTGATATGCACTGGAGACAGCTGCATGATTTGAATCTGGTTCCAATTAAATAAGTGCCAAAGTTTTTATATTGGATATAGAATGGTTCGTATCTTAACGAAGTTAAGGTACGGGGAGTTGTCCGGCTTATGCTTAAAACCAGACTCTGGATAACTCAGGGCACGTTTCTGTAATGGCAGTTTGTGGGTTGGCCCAGGCTATGATGAGTGTTGACTTTCTACCATCTGGAAGATCAATAGTGATATTGTTCTTGACTCGCCACAGTTTTAGTAAAATGGATTTTTTTTTAGAAAACAATAGTGGGAGTATGGTAGAACTGGAAGTGATTCCAGAACCACAAACGATTACGGAAAATTTAATAGGAGCAATATATTCAATCAGGTTTGACATTCCATTAGCCACTCCGCAGATTTGGTGGGTAACCTCAGACACTCGAGAGGTACTTCGGTAGCCTCAAGGACGGTGATAGGGAGGTTCTTATCTACCCAGACTTGACACTACTGTTGTTCCGGGCTATGAGACCCGGTAGGAGGGTTGTTGTGGTCAGTGGGAGCAGCGGAAGCATAGTGGGCAAATAGCTTATGTCTATTTATAGACTAGAGCAGTTATAGCGGAGATTGATCATCTAATTTTGATGTGACAGTCATGGGTTTGACTTCATCAGAATAGAGGATGGATCTGTTAAGAAGGCAGTAGGGTGTGATGTCTTGGTATATGGATGACATACACAGAGTAGGAAGTAAAATTCCTATACTACGATCGGTTGGACTTTGGTCGTCACACAGTTGTTTCTCCAGACAGGATAAGGTGTAACGTTTTGAAAATCGTTTCGGTGGAATTTCGAAAAAACGGTAAAATAAGGGGGTTTTCTGTAAAAAGTCAAAATACAAATATCTTATTATAAAAATTAAATATACATATTCTAGCTATGTAATTGCTAGTATTTGGTGTTTATTGAGCCACTGGTGAAATTTCAAATTTTCTGAAAAAATATTATTTTATTATTATTTAAGCCGTCACTAATACATTTAATTAGGGAAAATTACAAATTGGAATGAGTTAAAACAAATTTTGTGCATCATAAAACATTAAATAAAATTTTATCATGTGGTTTTTGAAATAAAATCGTTTGCCAAAACGGTTTAGAAATTATCGATGAAAAAAGGCTTTTTTCGGTGAAATTAGTGTAAAGGGAAATTGGGGTATAGTATTTATCTTTTTTTTTTCCTCACCCACACTCTCCACACTCTCTCTCCTCACCCCCTAGGCTGCTGGCCGAGCCCCCCTTGGCAGCCCCAAAACCTTGTCCCCTCATTTCACAAAAGAAAGAATTAAAAAGGAAAAGAAAGTATAAGAAATGAGGTATGGGTTTGGGTTGACTTGGACTTTTCTTTACATGGTTTTTCCCCACACCACACCCTCTCTCTCCTCTCCTCTTGGCTCAGCACCAGGTCCCCCAACAGCCCCCCAACAGCAGCCCCTATTTTTCCCCTCTCATTCTCATCAAAAAATCCATCTTTTTGCTTCAAAATCAAGCTAAAACCTCTATAATTCTTCAATCCAACTCTTACCCTTTATTTCTTTGCCCAAGCTAGCATGGATCTTGGAGGAAATTTGGCATTTTGGAGGCTATAATCTTCATGTTGATCTCTTGATCATGAGGTATAAAGATTCATCCATATTTGTTAGTTGTTAATTGAATGTTTAAATCAAGCTTAAATTGGTGTGTTAAAATAAATATAAGGGTTTTGAATTCAAGTTTGGAAATTCAAGTGGATGGTGTTAGATTATAGTTAGGGTTTTGTTGTGTGATTATGGTTGCAAGTGGAATTGATCATTTTGTGGAAAGTGAAACATAATCAACTTGTTAGTTTGCAAATTGTTATATGTAAATTGTCCTAATTATGATTGTTTTGCAAACTAGATTTTTGTAATTTATACAAAGTAGTGAGATTAAATTCTAGTTAATTGTTGTGTGGCTTAGTTAATATGTTTTATTGAGGATTATGGCCACTAAAATTGTTAAAATATTTAAAGTTGATTAAAACACCAAGTTTTGAGCTAAAATGGAAAATTGTGCTAATTTGTAAACTAGGTTTCTAAAATAGTTATGTTCTTGTGAAATAAAATTCAAATTAAGGTTTCATGTCATTATAAATATTATATTGAGTGGTTTAATACTTTAGTTCATGAAAAAAAAACCAAGCGTAATTGATGAATTGTGAATTTTGCTTTAAAATGTGTTAAAAATTGATACTTTTGCAAACTAGGATTTTGGAAATTATGCAAATTTATGAGATTAAATTAGGGAAATGGTTTTTATGACTTATTTAAGATATTTAGTGAATATTGTGGCCGCTAGATTCGTTTATACATCGAGTTTTGTACTAAAACGGGTAATTTTACTTGCTAGTTTTTCGGAAAAACGGCTTTTAAAGTGAATTTGGGGTTTTTGTGAGTTTTAACCTATTTTATATTAAAATTTGTGTTCGTGAATGTGCAAATGAGTGTATTTGGGTTTTTCTCGATGGTCTGGCGTTTGTACGCCGACGTTGAGGGTTTTTGGGTCGATTTGTGAAAGCAACCATAGGTTTTGACCTATGTGGGATTCGTGCGTCGTTTTGATCATGGGTCGGATTTTAATGAGATATGGTGCGTTATGATATGTAGGTACCCCCATGTGGACTTCGAGACGACAAGCAAGCGCGTGGCAACGTCGGCACCGGCTAGCGAGGACCAGGTGAGTAGATTTATACCTACGGGGAGAAGTCGGGTGGATGGCGTATAGCACCCCCGCAGTTCGTAATTAGTACTATGTAGTATGTCTTTATGTGTGATAGTTAGTATGTTATGGTTAGTTAGGGGTAGAAATAACTAGCGTAGTTCTTAGTGGCGAACCATAGGATAGATTTGCACCCACACGCATACACTTGTATGTTTCTTATACTTGCACGGTGTTTGATGATATGGGATGACTTTGGAGTTGAGTCGATGATGTGGGCTTTGTGCCGCGAGATCGGTGATTGGATATGATTCGTATTTGGGATACGAAATGTGATTCTTGCGGGTTCGGGATGTGTGTTTACCCCCGCATTCATACTTTGAAGATGATATCAGTTGTACTAGACTTAGATCAGTACCCCAGATTTTATGATATGATAAGTGATATCTGAAATGTGATGAGATAGTGTGATATTGAACCGTACCCAGCTTTTGGGATGCCGTACGACGATTTACCGTACGAGCCTATATTGATGATAGATCCGCGCTCATGACTCGAGGATGTCAGATGATATACTGTATCGTACGCGATACTATTGAGGCGGGATCACCGACTTATATATATTTATATATCGACTCAGATGTTAGGCGGTTTCCTTACCTGTAGTTCAGCTTGTTAGTTCGGCCGTATAGTTTAGTGTAGTTGTTAGAGTAGATTAGACTTCTTACCTATTTCAAAAACTAACGAATCGTGGGCATTTTTAAAGACAGCTCTAGGGAATCTACGGACATTTCAAAAACGACGTATCTTTTCATAAAAACACCGTAGCCCTATTTTCAAAACCCCATGATTCGTGTTATTTCAAAAGGCACCATTCGTAGGACTTATATTAGATTAATGCAGATTAGTTTTGGTTACGTCTAGTTTCAGCTCCCACTTTTTTGTGGTTCGCTTTGCATCGCATTCTTATATTATGTTTCATACTCCGTTTTAATATCATGCTGATAGGACACCAGCACCATTACCGATGATGCGTATGTACCACGTACACTTACTTGCCGGCTCACACACATCTTCATCGGTAATTGCCATGTCACGTACACCTTAGAAAATATATTATTGCTTGACATAGCCTATTAGCGAATAGTTTAGACATTGTAGTTATTACCTGCTACTTCATGCATACTGTTATTCATTGTTATGCCGCATTCATGGATTCTCATGCATATATTCACTATTTTGCATGCTATTGAGGTTTGGATTTGGATTTCTATGAGATTTTCTGGATTTGGAGGAAAACCGCAAAAACACAAATAAACATATTCTCTCTTTTAAAATAAAAAGTGCGGTTTTCCCATGATGTATGAGTCGTCCACCATGAGTTTGCTGATGGATTTGGAAACCCGATTCGAGGAGACGGATGAACCGTTTCGGGTACATGGTGGACCCGGTGCGGTACCCCGGGGCAAGAGGAATGTGGTGATGACGTTGAGCCTGGCAGGGGAGTACTACCTACCGGTGATTTTACCCGACGCGTCGGATATCCGGAGGATACCGTCGTGGTCTTGAGATTTATGGTAGGGGCCGGTCTGGACTGACGGCGCCCTAGATATTGAGATTGAGACATTGATATTTCGAGACAGTGAGATTTATGTTTTGTGTCGATGCTAGACACTGTTGATGCTGATTTCATTTATGACACCTCAGTTTAAAAATACGAAGGAAATCTCACTAATTTATGAAAACAGTTTCTTCATTTACATGTATTCTGTTTCATGCATTCATACCTCATTCATAGGATATATTGCTACTTGAGGCACTGACACGGGCACATGAGTTTACACTCGGGTTAGATATTTACCCTAGCCTTGTTATAGGCTGCATGTTATATACTTATTTTGAGGATATATTATGATCATTGACCTAGGATTGCGTTATTTATGCGATTTCTGTGCGTAGATGTTTTTCTATTCACGAGTTGGCAACTCACCCCCGTTGTGCCCCAGTTTCTTGCAGATTTGCCGTACAGGTTTCTTTACGGCTTGCGGGCTCAGTTTCATTCGGGTGATTTGCTAGTAGGTGGGTTTACTTGTATCATACCCCCATTATATATCTTGTATATCATTATTCTGTTGTATCTAGAAGTTCCATCAACCAAACATGTATTTATTGACATAGAGACCAGTGTTGGTTATTCTTTCGACCTTAGAGTCGCTCGTTATATTTCTGGTGGTTTTGAGTTTCCTTTTGAGTTTTGATCCTCGCCGTTGGCGTTGTATATTTTATTGTTTGTATGGTTGTGACCGTCGATTGACGAAGAGCTAGCTCCCGCTTGGGGATGCCTTTTTCTTGATTTCGTATACTATTCATGTTGTATCCCGTTTGGGGGCCAGTTTTTACAAAGGAGACTCTGCCGAAATTTTCAGTAAATTTTCGATGTTTTAAAAACCGCATAATTCGGCTTATGCTATTGAAATTACTTGCTTTAAGTTGTTTTTTTCTACTCTCTACTACTCTTCTTGGTTTGGATTTCTGGGTTGTCGGTTTACTTAGATTACGTACGCCTCGAGACGTTCGTAGTTTAAGTGCCGGTCATGTTCCGTACTTTCGGGTCGTGACAAAGTTGGTATCAGAGCGTTAGGTTTTACCTTCAGAGCGTAGGATGACCCTTGGTTGATGGAATAGGTGACTAAAGTAGAGTGACGTACCGTTGATATGTTCCGCGGCATATTTACGACACGCCACTCCACTTATGAAGCCTTAGGATGTACATTTTCTTGTTCAGTATTATATTCCTTCCTGATCTAGCCTCATCGGTACCAGTTTGGTTTTGCTGCTACGGTTACGGCAGGGAGAGCTACGGCTAGAGTTGTGGTCAGCATGAGCTCGTTATGAACGAGGACTGACCATGGCGTGATTCCGGCGACACACGATTGCATAGATGTGTCTTTTTACTGTGTTTCCGCGCCATGAGCGTTTGGCGGATCGCCTTTATGAGACTTCTTGGGCGTGCCGATCAGTATCAGAGGATTGAGCCAATGATAGAGGCCAGCCAGATCTTGATGACCGTTGGTGTGTTGCTTATTCATGACGATCGAGGCACGGTTCAGCATGCAGACGAGCGAGCCAGTTATTGCTGCGAACGACGAGATATTGCCCCAGATGCTGGAATTCGTGCAGGACGAGTTGTACTAAGAGATGATAGAAGGTTGCTAGTCATCGAGGATGAATGACTAGGACATGTGGATCGTTCGCCTACCCCGATGCGAGGTCATCAGATAGATTGATTCCAGCTAGAGACGACTTCGCGCGGAGACGTTGGGAGTCGACAGAGACGATCGAATGTCAGAAACCTATTATTCCAAGTTTAAAGTAGTCGGAAAGACATGCAGGCAATTCTATGGTCCTTCTAGAAGAATGAAACCCTAACTCGACTTAATGACCGTGTGAAAGCCTTTGAACCTTCGGGTTTGCGGCAGTTCTGCGGCGCCATTAGTGAGGCTTGGGTTTGCCCTTCTACGGCTGGACCACCGATGCTGTGGTATGTACTCGATACTATTAAACTGTGCACAAGATGTTGAGCTCTTGGGGGATTATGAGGTTTTGACGACTCGATCAGATGGCTCGACTTAATTCAGATGCTAGGTGGTGAGATGCATTTCTTGGGAGACTCCAGGTATGAGGATAGCCGTTGGAGCTTAATCCATGCAGCCGCGACGAGACGAGTCCAAGGCAGACGACATTAGAGAAAAGTGGAATAAGAGGTTCGCACCAGACCTAGATGAGATGACGTTCCACTCCGCCGACATCAGAGAGGCGATGCGCATGCCGAGGCATGGTACTTGGACTTACCTTCCAGAAGGAGTCGCGATGAGTATGCAGTCATTCCAGAGCAAGATGCAGATATAGGAAAGGACAATGACTTCCGGACAGTTGGCAGAGACGAGACATGGAAGAGACCGTGAGCAGGATTCCTTCCAGGACACTGCTGCAATGATACTTGCACCCAGGATCAGATGTGTCACGTATATTCAGAGAGCCAGAGGCCGATGCCAGTGATATGCTGTCTTATGAGTGGTCGCAATGATTGACCGAGAAATGACCAGAGAAGTGCCAGAATGGGATCATCCCCGTTAGCACACCTGACCGGGCCGATGAGCCGATGGACCGAAAGATTGGTAATTCACCGTGAAGACCTTGACCCAGGAGTGGTCATGGTTGCGCACACCAGCAGGACAGAGTTCATGATCATCGACGAGACGTCCCACTAGTGACCGCGACAG
Source organism: Agapanthus africanus (assembly GCA_030015575.1). Lineage (NCBI taxonomy): Eukaryota > Viridiplantae > Streptophyta > Magnoliopsida > Asparagales > Amaryllidaceae > Agapanthus > Agapanthus africanus. The sequence continues at coordinate 314,252,793 of CM057350.1, read as the reverse complement.
TTGGCTGAGATTCTTAGAGGATGCGCTTGAGCAGTACTATTCCGCCATACTTGATTTTGGGTATTTTGGGCGATCTATTCGCAGGATTGATTTTGATGATTGAGTTTCATGATATTTGTTTTCATGGACCATGGTTGCACCTACTGAGTATTTACGATTTTGCACAGTGTTGCACTTGATATCATTTTCGTGCTTCAGTTTCACATGTTTGTGATTTTACGATTTTAAACAGTTGAGTTGGTTTTGTGCGTATGCATGCACACGATTTGGTTCCTGCACTCTGTATAGTTGATATATGCTTGCAGTGCAGTGATACGCCTCTCGTGCACTTAGATGCACTGGACTTCGATTTCGATGGTGATACTCGATATTTGTTTTGTGCACCTTGTGCACCTGATTGATTTTGCGCACGTTCGGCGCTTGATATTGGATTTCATGATTTCGTGCATGATGGATGCACCTGATTTGGATTTTTAGCGCCTGTTGGGCGCCTGTTACGAGATGCGATTTGGTGCACACCAGATGCACTAATTCGAGATTTTTTGTGCATGTCAGATGCACCTGATTTTGCGGTCAGGCACACATGTTGCCTACGATAGATATTTCGTGCACACCCGATGCACTTAGATGTTGTTTCTGTGCGCATGTATGGCACATTCATGGATTTTGATTTCCGTGCGCACCAGACGCACGTAGTATTCATGTGCATATTTTGGGATTGATTTCTTATAGAGTAGTACGTTTTTATGATATTGCTATGTGTTTTCGTACTGAGCAGGACTAGTCAGAGGACAGTACCTGAATATAATTTGCATGCATTGATAGTTATTGAAGGGATTTCCAAAAAGCGAGCTATAGCCTCAGTATTTACCTACGTGTCTGATATGACACGAAATGTTTAAAACAAGAAGACCCTTCTAAATTGATTCCAAAACGGCGGGACGTACATTTCAAACAAAAGTATATATGTATATAGTTATTTTCTTATGGTAGACGTCCGCCACTGTGCAGTGTTATACGCGTGCACAGCGACTTAAAGAGATTTGGCATGCATTTCCTTCAGATACTTACAGATATAGATTCGATATTTACATTTATAGTTTCGAGTTATATCATATTGGTTTTGATTTGGATTTGGCATTAATGTCTTCTCTATGACTCCGATGATTGCGGGATGCTTGGAGGAGTTTTGATTTGAGCTATATACTCATTTTTCAAGCGCATGCGCTGCGCTACGATTTGTTTTATGTATTTACAATTTCGGAGCCCCGACGACTTGATGGGTTTTCTTAGATATTTTAGTATTTGGGGGAGTTTGAATTTAAATTCGGGGACCGAATTTCTTTAAGGGGGGAAGATTGTAACGTTTTGAAAATCGTTTCGGTGGAATTTCGAAAAAACGGTAAAATAAGGGGGTTTTCTGTAAAAAGTCAAAATACAAATATCTTATTATAAAAATTAAATATACATATTCTAGCTATGTAATTGCTAGTATTTGGTGTTTATTGAGCCACTGGTGAAATTTCAAATTTTCTGAAAAAATATTATTTTATTATTATTTAAGCCGTCACTAATACATTTAATTAGGGAAAATTACAAATTGGAATGAGTTAAAACAAATTTTGTGCATCATAAAACATTAAATAAAATTTTATCATGTGGTTTTTGAAATAAAATCGTTTGCCAAAACGGTTTAGAAATTATCGATGAAAAAAGGCTTTTTTCGGTGAAATTAGTGTAAAGGGAAATTGGGGTATAGTATTTATCTTTTTTTTTTCCTCACCCACACTCTCCACACTCTCTCTCCTCACCCCCTAGGCTGCTGGCCGAGCCCCCCTTGGCAGCCCCAAAACCTTGTCCCCTCATTTCACAAAAGAAAGAATTAAAAAGGAAAAGAAAGTATAAGAAATGAGGTATGGGTTTGGGTTGACTTGGACTTTTCTTTACATGGTTTTTCCCCACACCACACCCTCTCTCTCCTCTCCTCTTGGCTCAGCACCAGGTCCCCCAACAGCCCCCCAACAGCAGCCCCTATTTTTCCCCTCTCATTCTCATCAAAAAATCCATCTTTTTGCTTCAAAATCAAGCTAAAACCTCTATAATTCTTCAATCCAACTCTTACCCTTTATTTCTTTGCCCAAGCTAGCATGGATCTTGGAGGAAATTTGGCATTTTGGAGGCTATAATCTTCATGTTGATCTCTTGATCATGAGGTATAAAGATTCATCCATATTTGTTAGTTGTTAATTGAATGTTTAAATCAAGCTTAAATTGGTGTGTTAAAATAAATATAAGGGTTTTGAATTCAAGTTTGGAAATTCAAGTGGATGGTGTTAGATTATAGTTAGGGTTTTGTTGTGTGATTATGGTTGCAAGTGGAATTGATCATTTTGTGGAAAGTGAAACATAATCAACTTGTTAGTTTGCAAATTGTTATATGTAAATTGTCCTAATTATGATTGTTTTGCAAACTAGATTTTTGTAATTTATACAAAGTAGTGAGATTAAATTCTAGTTAATTGTTGTGTGGCTTAGTTAATATGTTTTATTGAGGATTATGGCCACTAAAATTGTTAAAATATTTAAAGTTGATTAAAACACCAAGTTTTGAGCTAAAATGGAAAATTGTGCTAATTTGTAAACTAGGTTTCTAAAATAGTTATGTTCTTGTGAAATAAAATTCAAATTAAGGTTTCATGTCATTATAAATATTATATTGAGTGGTTTAATACTTTAGTTCATGAAAAAAAAACCAAGCGTAATTGATGAATTGTGAATTTTGCTTTAAAATGTGTTAAAAATTGATACTTTTGCAAACTAGGATTTTGGAAATTATGCAAATTTATGAGATTAAATTAGGGAAATGGTTTTTATGACTTATTTAAGATATTTAGTGAATATTGTGGCCGCTAGATTCGTTTATACATCGAGTTTTGTACTAAAACGGGTAATTTTACTTGCTAGTTTTTCGGAAAAACGGCTTTTAAAGTGAATTTGGGGTTTTTGTGAGTTTTAACCTATTTTATATTAAAATTTGTGTTCGTGAATGTGCAAATGAGTGTATTTGGGTTTTTCTCGATGGTCTGGCGTTTGTACGCCGACGTTGAGGGTTTTTGGGTCGATTTGTGAAAGCAACCATAGGTTTTGACCTATGTGGGATTCGTGCGTCGTTTTGATCATGGGTCGGATTTTAATGAGATATGGTGCGTTATGATATGTAGGTACCCCCATGTGGACTTCGAGACGACAAGCAAGCGCGTGGCAACGTCGGCACCGGCTAGCGAGGACCAGGTGAGTAGATTTATACCTACGGGGAGAAGTCGGGTGGATGGCGTATAGCACCCCCGCAGTTCGTAATTAGTACTATGTAGTATGTCTTTATGTGTGATAGTTAGTGTGTTATGGTTAGTTAGGGGTAGAAATAACTAGCGTAGTTCTTAGTGGCGAACCATAGGATAGATTTGCACCCACACGCATACACTTGTATGTTTCTTATACTTGCACGGTGTTTGATGATATGGGATGACTTTGGAGTTGAGTCGATGATGTGGGCTTTGTGCCGCGAGATCGGTGATTGGATATGATTCGTATTTGGGATACGAAATGTGATTCTTGCGGGTTCGGGATGTGTGTTTACCCCCGCATTCATACTTTGAAGATGATATCAGTTGTACTAGACTTAGATCAGTACCCCAGATTTTATGATATGATAAGTGATATCTGAAATGTGATGAGATAGTGTGATATTGAACCGTACCCAGCTTTTGGGATGCCGTACGACGATTTACCGTACGAGCCTATATTGATGATAGATCCGCGCTCATGACTCGAGGATGTCAGATGATATACTGTATCGTACGCGATACTATTGAGGCGGGATCACCGACTTATATATATTTATATATCGACTCAGATGTTAGGCGGTTTCCTTACCTGTAGTTCAGCTTGTTAGTTCGGCCGTATAGTTTAGTGTAGTTGTTAGAGTAGATTAGACTTCTTACCTATTTCAAAAACTAACGAATCGTGGGCATTTTTAAAGACAGCTCTAGGGAATCTACGGACATTTCAAAAACGACGTATCTTTTCATAAAAACACCGTAGCCCTATTTTCAAAACCCCATGATTCGTGTTATTTCAAAAGGCACCATCCGTAGGACTTATATTAGATTAATGCAGATTAGTTTTGGTTACGTCTAGTTTCAGCTCCCACTTTTTTGTGGTTCGCTTTGCATCGCATTCTTATATTATGTTTCATACTCCGTTTTAATATCATGCTGATAGTACACCAGCACCATTACCGATGATGCGTATGTACCACGTACACTTACTTGCCGGCTCACACACATCTTCATCGGTAATTGCCATGTCACGTACACCTTAGAAAATATATTATTGCTTGACATAGCCTATTAGCGAATAGTTTAGACATTGTAGTTATTACCTGCTACTTCATGCATACTGTTATTCATTGTTATGCCGCATTCATGGATTCTCATGCATATATTCACTATTTTGCATGCTATTGAGGTTTGGATTTGGATTTCTATGAGATTTTCTGGATTTGGAGGAAAACCGCAAAAACACAAATAAACATATTCTCTCTTTTAAAATAAAAAGTGCGGTTTTCCCATGATGTATGAGTCGTCCACCATGAGTTTGCTGATGGATTTGGAAACCCGATTCGAGGAGACGGATGAACCGTTTCGGGTACATGGTGGACCCGGTGCGGTACCCCGGGGCAAGAGGAATGTGGTGATGACGTTGAGCCTGGCAGGGGAGTACTACCTACCGGTGATTTTACCCGACGCGTCGGATATCCGGAGGATACCGTCGTGGTCTTGAGATTTATGGTAGGGGCCGGTCTGGACTGACGGCGTCCTAGATATTGAGATTGAGACATTGATATTTCGAGACAGTGAGATTTATGTTTTGTGTCGATGCTAGACACTGTTGATGCTGATTTCATTTATGACACCTCAGTTTAAAAATACGAAGGAAATCTCACTAATTTATGAAAACAGTTTCTTCATTTACATGTATTCTGTTTCATGCATTCATACCTCATTCATAGGATATATTGCTACTTGAGGCACTGACACGGGCACATGAGTTTACACTCGGGTTAGATATTTACCCTAGCCTTGTTATAGGCTGCATGTTATATACTTATTTTGAGGATATATTATGATCATTGACCTAGGATTGCGTTATTTATGCGATTTCTGTGCGTAGATGTTTTTCTATTCACGAGTTGGCAACTCACCCCCGTTGTGCCCCAGTTTCTTGCAGATTTGCCGTACAGGTTTCTTTACGGCTTGCGGGCTCAGTTTCATTCGGGTGATTTGCTAGTAGGTGGGTTTACTTGTATCATACCCCCATTATATATCTTGTATATCATTATTCTGTTGTATCTAGAAGTTCCATCAACCAAACATGTATTTATTGACATAGAGACCAGTGTTGGTTATTCTTTCGACCTTAGAGTCGCTCGTTATATTTCTGGTGGTTTTGAGTTTCCTTTTGAGTTTTGATCCTCGCCGTTGGCGTTGTATATTTTATTGTTTGTATGGTTGTGACCGTCGATTGACGAAGAGCTAGCTCCCGCTTGGGGATGCCTTTTTCTTGATTTCGTATACTATTCATGTTGTATCCCGTTTGGGGGCCAGTTTTTACAAAGGAGACTCTGCCGAAATTTTCAGTAAATTTTCGATGTTTTAAAAACCGCATAATTCGGCTTATGCTATTGAAATTACTTGCTTTAAGTTGTTTTTTTCTACTCTCTACTACTCTTCTTGGTTTGGATTTCTGGGTTGTCGGTTTACTTAGATTACGTACGCCTCGAGACGTTCGTAGTTTAAGTGCCGGTCATGTTCCGTACTTTCGGGTCGTGACATAAGGATATAATATTTGACATTCTGGTTTCTAGATCTATGGTTTTAGATCTGGATTTGGGTAGTTTCCCAATGTGGGTACTTTGATAGTATTCTAATGGGTTTTAGAATAGATTACTCCTGGCATGGTGGTGTACCTGCAGGTGATGGAGTCACCCTCTCTAAAGGTGTCTTACAGACTAAAGGGGAGAGGGATGTGCATGATTGGCAGATCACTTGCTTAGGCAACTGAGTCAATCATGAGATGTCAAGTACCACACCAGATGTTGTTTTTGCACTAGATGCGATAAGTTTGTATTAATCCAATCCTGGAGAAACATAAGGAAGCAGTTTTAGAACATAAGTGGATGTTCTATAGATTTGATGACGGCAGCCTCCTTCGGGAGACGGTTATCATTCCAGGCTTCAAAGATGACATGGATGACAGAGTGATTGTCAGAGTTATAGTTTTCCCTCTAACGAAGAGGGGCAGTATTATGGACAGGTGGTCCAAGAGGATAATGTGGGAGGCATGGTGCCGGATACTGATTAGGTTCAGTTATCGATACAGTCTAAGAAGTTTGGATTTGGAGTTCATTTATGAACTAGGTCCCATCAGATATCCAGACATATTCTAAGACAGGTATTACTCAATTCGGGATATGGCTTTCTCCGCGAACTTGAGATTAAGGGAGACACAGAAATAAACATCCGGGCGGATCCACTCACTGAGGCTATTTCTCGAACACAATAGTTTTACAAACGGGCTTTGTGAAACTGATTAGTAGAGGAGTTGGGTGTTGGTTTCACACGGGCTGTGAGTACGCAACATCGCAAGAATTAGCCTTAAGTGAAAGTGGGAGATTGTTGGATATAGTGCCCTCAAAGTCAATTATTGGATCGCAGGTATGTGATTGCAATGATTGCGGAGGACCTATACCGGTAGGACAATCTTACTCGAGATGATAGTATGCTATCTGGTTTGCCTTTATCAGTCATGTATAGGTTCAGGTGACTGATCACGATTACACTTTGATAGAGCCCTTAGGATCTTGCTTGACTACCAACAGTATGAGGGCGATCATATAAGTGAGAGTTGGGTGGTCTATAAGCATATCCTTAATAGAGGTCCCTAGTCGTGGGAGTTTCGAGACAGGGCATCGATACTCCGGAGTAGACTAGTGTATACAGTCGAGACCCCGACGAGGGGCGGTGGCCGATCTCACAAGCCACTGGTGTCAGTTGGATCACCTAAGATGTATACAGGTGCTCATTGGGTTATGAGTACACCGGCAGGACTCGCCGGGAACCTGCTAGTTGGTATTATACATATCGTCAGATAGCAGTTCCCTGGTGACATGTGTACAGGTTAGTTCATCGACCTGAGGTCGTCATTTGTCTCGTGTGAGTTCCCACTATGCTTTGATTTCTACCCTACCACGGCTCAAAGGAGTCGTGCAAACAGGTAGTTTTTGGGTACAGTCCCGAGCCACATGGAGGCACGTGAGCGGATCGGCAGGGGATTCGTCTCTCCCGGTATTGGGGGTGGAGGTCGCGCTGTGTCTAGGAAAGCCATTACACCAAGTCCTTAGCCAAGGCAGGTGAGATTTACTGGTAGGTACTCCAGTAGTATCTCAGGGTGTTCAGGGCTTGTCTCCGACACGACTTATACAGCTATTGGGGGTCTGACGTTACTAGCCCCCTAGGCCGGATATGCGATACTCATAGACGAACGGACCGGACTGTATATACATTGTCACTGTTTGGCTCAGTAGGGGTTCTGGATGAGTTCGCTCATCAGCCTCCCTTGAGGTCAGTCCATGGGCAGCCGTTACGCATAGCTAGTGCCGCTGACGGTTTGTGGTTAAACCCACTGCCAGGGTACTGACGAGTCATTAGAGTCCCCCACAGACAGTTTCCCAAGTTCGGGCGAAACGTTGTAGAGGCCGTATGGTTTTATGGCAGGGTTCGGAAAATGCACGTGCGTTTACGCACGTGTTATTTTTCGGGCAGATAATACTGGTGGGCTTTGGTTTAAGCCGGATCCATGTCTTATACAGAGTAGATATATAATCTTTGTCTCGGTTGCATTTGTATTCGGTCGTAATACAAATGCGGGTATATTTATACAGTTACGGGGTTATCCTGAAATTCGTTTCGGGATCACTTTTGGAAGTTGCCAGTTTCCAGTTTTCTATCAGCCGTATTTAACATTTGGTTAAATACGGATTTATCTTTTCTTGAGATGAGTGAGGAAGCTTCATGGAAGGTGACTATGTTAGTGATTCATTGTTAGCTTTTATTATGAGATGAGGTGTTTTAGTGACTCATGCTTTAGCATTAATGTTTCTTGATTACCTAAGGATATCTTCTCTTGATCTTTTATCCTACGGTTACCTCCTTGCTCCTACACTTACCTCCCCCCTCTACATATTGTGGCCGGCCCCTCCTTCATGCCCATGAAAATTTTCACACTAACTTGATTAGAAAAAGATGATAGATTTCGGTGTATGGAAATTTCATAGCTCATTTCATTCCATCACCCGATCCAATTGGCAACTTCATTAACCGTTCGTCCATGGCTTTGGACGAAACGAGACAAAGTATTCCACTCATTCTCTACATCAATCTTGGTCGTCTCTTTTAGCAAACTTGACGACCGAGTTGCCTCGAGTCAGAGGCGGGAGCCCGTTTAAAGATCCGATGACGTGGTGGCACCTGGACCAGGAGATCGGAGATCGACGAGATCGGAGCAGCCGCAACGGAGCGAGGGATGATGGTTAAAGAACGAAGGACTCGGATCGTTCGGTATAACCTTTCTTCCCTCTTTGTAGATTGTTAGTTTAGCGTTAATGGCAGATCCGGGTTATAGTATGCGATAGCGCCAGTTAAAAAAGTTTTTGTTCCGCATTTTGGCGTCTGAAAGATGGCCGGGGCGCTACCGTAGACTTACAAATTCAAAATCCAAAGCCAAATTTAAGATCCCGAGTACTAAATCAAGCGAGAAGCCTTCAACCTTTTAAGAGCGGAGCCGATCTTCAATCGAGCAAGTGATCCAAGCCGATCCGCGACTCAAGGAGACGAGCGAAGCCAAATCGACGATCGAGTTCTTCCTCTTGTAGTTCTTGAGCGAATTGTAACGGAATTGTTGATAAATAAAAGGTGAAATTCTTTAATCTTGCTTTCTTTAAGTTCTTGCATCATGATTCGATCTCAATTTGTGATTGTGGTTCTTGTTGTGATGTTTGAGTAAAACTCCGCTCGTAAAGGAGTCGAGACGATCAATAGAATGATGATGTAACAAATCTTAAAACGATTCTTAAGTCCTACGAGTTTTGCAAACCCTAGCAAATTGAAGAATCGACGACCTAGTTTCGTTGCGATACTTTCTTGATTGTGATCGCTCGAAATTAGGGATCCACGATCGATTCTTGATTTTACTAGAGGCTAGAATGTGAATGATATCGACGAAGGAACAAGGGATAGATGATGAAACCCTAGTTTCACAAGAAATCCCTAATTCTCGTTGATCATCATCGATCTAGTATCAATTCATCGATGGATTAGAATATGTAATCGCTTGATTTCATCACATCTATAGATCCGATCGATTCCTACGAGCCTCACTTCGATTCTTGATATTTGATTTGGAAATCATCATATCTCAATTCTCGATTTTAATGTTTCTTGATTTAGACTAGATTTTTCTAATTCTTGAACTTCAATTCTTTAAATCATGAATTGTTTCTTTTCTTTTCTTTAAATTTTCGACTCATCTAATTCGAAACACGAACGATTACACTTTCCCTGTGGACGGTCCGCACTCGCTAACGCGCTACAATCGACACCGTTATTGATTGCGGTCAAAATATTTTTGGTTGTGATTTCTATTCACTTTTCTAAAAACCGACACAACGAGAAATTCGTATCAATCAAATGGCGCCGTGGCCGGGGATTGTGCGCTAATTGTTAATTTTTTGAAATTTTAGTTGAAAAGTTTATTCCATTATAATTTTTGAGATCAAAATTCATGCAAACACTAAACGTGTTGTTGTGATTTGTTGCGAGGAAATCTGGAACTTGTGGAGCTGTGGAAATTTTTTTTTGCAAATTCCAGAGAGGTTATAAGGTGAAAAGAGGCACACTGTAAAATTTTGGTGCAGAGATCTTTCAAACCTGGGCTCATCCGCGGCATTAGGCGCTTATTGCGGCTAAACCGCGGTGCTACAGTAGCGTTACAGTACAAAAATTCTCAGGTGACTCCTATGCTTTCTTATCTTCTCCCTCATCTGCTCTAATTAACAATTTGCTGTAGGTTTCTTTGCAAATAATTCGCAGCGCCCCAAAAAGCAATAAAATTGTGTGTGTTTTGATTTTTGGTTGTTTGCATATTAATACGGAAATTAAGGGGCAAAGACCAAATCCAGATTAGGTGGGGAGTTCATTACCCTTCCTAAGCCCCAAAAATCGTAAAATTGCATCCGCATTTACCCTCATTAACTAAAAAAGATCTAGAGATGACTTTAAGGACCGTCGCGCTCACTTAGGACAAGAGAAGGCCATGGGTAATTCATTGCTTATCCGTGTTTCTTTTGTGGTGTCTAAGGAAAGTGTGTCTAAGGCTAGTGGTTATTACTTAGGCCCACTACTTACGTAGTGGAGTACCTTCCCACTTACCTGGCACTTACCTGGCCAAAGGGGAAACAAAGAGACAGTGGAGGATTGATCCTGCGACTTGTCTTTTGGCAGTTAGGAGCGGTCTAGAGCTTTGACCTAGGCGACCACTGGACTTAGGGTTGTGTGTGCATTGTTGTGATTTGCATTTTTCAAAAATCCGTATCTTTTTCAAAACAAACACCAATCACATCATTTCCCCTAATTATATCAATGCTGCCACTTGTGCTAAACCCTTTAGTGCAAGCTTGGCTGGACACGGGATTCTAGTGCCCGTTTAGTCCGCGTTCCTCCTATCAACGCCAAAGTCGGTATTTCTACATTTACCTTTTCTTTACCCACCACCACACCCACATCGATGGATTTGTCTCCATCGAACTTCTTTACCACTACTCTGCCGCCGTCCGTTGGTGCGCAGAATCCACCCCGCATCTCTCTCCAGGAGAGGTGCTATCCTACACGAGGTCCCCTTTCCACCTGTCTTTCCATTCCACCAGCCAACGGGGAAAATTTTGAAATTAAACCCCAATACATCAACCTTCTACCAAAATATCACGGTCTCGAGTCTGAAGACGCATATGCCTTTATCACCAAATTTGAAAATGTATGCGCAATGATGGGTACGTCACAGCTTTCTGTGGATGCTATGCGTCTACGTCTTCTCCTATTTACCTTGTACGATATAGCCAAGAAGTGGTTGTATAACACTACCGCACATTCCATTTCAAACTGGGAAGAATTCGTCAAAGCATTCCTTAAGAAATTCTACCCACATCATAAAACTGCTCGAGTCCATAGCGAAATAAATCAATTCACCCAGCTTCCAAATGAACCATTTTCAAAATGTCGCTTCAAGGATCTGTTAGTCCAATGTCCACATCACGAAATCCCTAGATGGGAACTGTGCAGAATTATTTATGAGGGCATTAATCCTAACACAAGACAGACCCTTGAATCCATGTGTCAAGACAACTTCATGACCAAAGATGATGGGGAAGCTTGGAAATTTTTAGAAGATTTCGCTGAAAAATCTTTACAGTGGGAGATTCAATCGTCTAGGGGTGGCAATAACCAATCGGATGTTTCCATAGGAGTTAGAGCTGAAATTTCAGCTATACACAAGAAACTCGAGACTATGGAAAACAAATTTTTAACTGCCGTCCTAAATCAAATGTCACTCTCCAAAACTGTACGTGGATGCTGTTCTAATCCTTCTCATCTCATGGAAGAATGTCCATTGAATTCTTCGTTTCAAGGTCACGAGCACACCAATGCTGCTTTCCAACAAAGACTTAGAAACGATCCATTTTCTTCCACATATAATCAGGGTTGGAGGAATCACCCTAATTTTGCTTGGAACCAATCACAAACTCAAAACACGGTTCCAACCCAAAACAATTTCCAAAGGGTCCCTCCACCACAACAGCAACCACCACAATTGAGTCAGCACCCCTTCCAAGCACAAAACTTCCAAAATCCGGCCAGCACTTTTGCACCACATGAAAACTCTTTGCAATTGACCGGTACAGATAATACCTCTGCACTAGCACAAACCTTGGATACTTTCATGAAACAATCCATCCAAGGGACGGCAAGTTTGCAATCTTCCGTCGAGAATGTGATGAAGATCATTGTCTCTCAAAATGAGAATATGAAATCGATGGAAGAACAAATTGCACAACTAAAAGCCGAAATGAGTGCAAGAGAGAAAGGAAAACTTCCAGCTCAACCCCTATCCAATCCTGGCTATTCACATCATGTGAATGCAATCACGTTGAGATCTGGAAGAGTGCTTGACAATCACATTGGGGAAGTGATTGATGACACTGAAAAATCTATCGATAATACCCCGGCTGAAACCTTTCCTTCCACTTCTACTATTAATTCTGACCCCAGTTCTTCTACCCCACCACCTTCTTGCGAGCCTATTCTTCGTTTCCCTCTAGGCTTGACACCTCAGCACAGCTCTTCTAGTCCATCACAAACGATCCCCACTTCTCTTTTGGGATCACGTCTACACCTACCACCTTCTCCTATGATGGACCCAGCGCTTATTACTAAAGCACCTTATCCTAATCGGTTAAGGGCTAACAAATCGAGTCCACATATGGAGAAGATTATAGACATGTTTAAGCAAGTTAACATCAACATCCCTCTCCTAGATGCCATCCAACAAGTTCCGCCCTATGCGAAAACTCTTAAGAACTTGTACACTAGGAAGAGGAAGACTCAAGTGCCCAAGAAGATATTCATGGCAAAGACTGTAGACACGGCTTTCCCCCAACAAGTACCACGGAAACGTAAGGACCCTGGCTGTCCTACTATTTCTATTTCTATTGGGGAAAAACACATCAACCGTGCTCTACTAGACCTTGGCGCTAGTGTTAACTTGCTTCCATACTCGGTTTACGAGCAGTTAGGTATCGGAGTGTTAAAGCCCTCGAGCATAACTCTCTAGATGGCTGACTGATCAATCACTAAACCTAGGGGTGAACTGGAGGATGTGTTAATAAAAATCGGGGAATTTGTATTCCCTGTGGATTTTATTGTACTTGATACACATCCTGTAGTAAACCTATGGAATCAAATTCCGGTGATTTTAGATCGCCCCTTTTTGGCCACTTCCAATGCTATCATCAACTGTCGTAATGGCTCTATGACCCTATCTTTCGGGAATAGGTCAATAGAGCTAAACATTTACAAGTTGGGAAGTGTACCATCCGAACCTACTGCTCAGGTCTGTTCTGTCGGCTTAATGGATGTCGACAGCAGTGAATTTGATGATCCTCTTGATACTAATCTTGACTCTTTTCATACGTTGTTGTTTGACCCAACTCTGTATCATACACATACGGACTCTTCCACCGAGATGTCCGAGTCAGTAACTAACACTGATTATGAACCATCTTTAGAGTCTGAAGATCACCCCGCACTTTGTGATGACATTATTCATCGGGGTATTGATGGAACTTTTGAGGAGATCTTCGCTGATGAACTCGCATTTTTGAATGACACGGGTGTTGAGATGAATCATCTCCCAATCAATAAAATTGAACCTCCACCCCTTCATATGGACTATAAAAAGAATGCGAGCAATCCATCATATTCACTGCATCGTCTCTCCAAAATGAGACGCACACACATTCTATTCCACCCCTTACCCTTTCCCCACTTCTTCTTCCACCAACCAGAGCACTGCATTGATAAAATCTTTGAATGGTTGGTGTTAACCTTCGGTTTTTGCAAAGCTTGGCATCGACCAATGATTTTTGACCCCCTCTTTTGATTTTCAAAGATTAACATTGTTTAACTCAAGTTTGGGGGGGTATATTTTCTGGCTCCTGAAAAGAAAATTTTTACAAAATGATGAGCCAAAAATAAGTTTGGGAGAGGCTCTTCACTTAAATATTTTGCCCCCACTAATAAATTTCCTCCCAGGCTTACAGGTTTTTCGAGATTCAGCAGATGGCAACAGTGAGGACACTGTTAAAAATAAGTTTGGGGGAGGTTTGTGCTTATTTTCGCATCTTTTGCATCATACTTCGCATAAGCACAAAACATTTTTGAAAACCTATAAAAATTTAAAAAATTAAAAAAATAAATTTTTTTTTGTACATAAATAAGATAATAAAAGATTAGATAGTGAAAAATTATATCCAAAAGATTAGAAAAATTTAAGAAAACCAAGAAAATTAGAAGTTTTCTTAAACGAACTAGTAATAAGTAGTTATGAGCCGTTGTCCCAAGGGTTAGTAAGATGAAGGAAGTCACTAATCTGAGGATAAAAATAAGTCTGAAAAATAGTTCCTATTCTGGAAGCCAAACATTTTGAACGTTGATACCCTACTATTCGCACTTACACACGTCTTGAACCTCGAGATAGTAGAGGATACTTTGAAATGCTCTTGTCTAAAAGCCAAAGTATGAAAGAAATAAAAAAAATATGAATAAAATATAAAATGGTGAAAAAAATGAACACTGGTTTTGTTATCGCCAAGGCAGCAATAAAAAAATATAGCGAGGGTGCCTCTTCACCTAGTGCCCTAAGGACAACTGGTCTGGGAGTCACTGCTAAGCCTTAGGTGGTGCAAGACGAGGAAAACACCAAATAAGCAAGCACATGAGTAATTGGTCGGTTAGTACCTCAAGAAGTATTAACGGTCGCATGAAAATGTGTAAGCAAATTCAGCTAAATATTCATTAATTAAAAAGTACCGAGGCTGATGGGCAAGAGTATGATAGCTTGAATTGAATTCTCCGGGTGTAGGGATGTCTTTACACACACGTAGGGTTATATGATCGATGTTTGGAAGAAAGATAGGAATAAAGATTAAAGACGATGTTTTATTGAGGGATGTTGTGATTTCTGACATCTTTTCATGACTATTAAGATAGGGCTCATGACAACCGAAAAGCTAGCATAGTTGGAAACCCTAATTTTCAAAGTCTTTCTTTTACAATTCTTATCTTTAAATGTAATTTTCACGATCTTCCTTTTATTATTGGATTTTGTGGGTGCAATCCGCTGAAAACCCTCAGGAGACAACACTCCTCCTACGAGGGACACCTAGAGGTTTAAAGGCTTGTTGCACGTGCTCAGTGCAATAGTGTTGCCTACGAAAGTGTGCTAGTTAGTTTTTCTCTTTCTTTATTTTCTCCTTCTCTTTTTAATAAAACAATTCGCTCGAGACGACCGAAAATAAGTTTGGGGGAATTTGATCAGTCGAAAATATTGTATTTTTAACACGACAATTTCCCTACCATTTGCACTCATCTAGAGGTGTTCGGTATTAATATAGCACATATTAGCAAAACAGCCGTAAAATACAAAATAACATGTGTTGTATATTAAAACCGACATTTCTGAGGGAAATTGAGTGTTTATCATGGCATAGCATCATCTTTGTATAGCGCAACACTTGTCTCGAGAATCTATGCAGGAAATGAGCCGAAATTGTCAAAAGTGCTGAGAAAAATACGCCAAGTCCAAGACTTGTGATCTGGCAGAGATATAGAAAGAAATATGATATTCCACATATCAGAAAAGTGCCACAATGTCAGTACAAGAATATTACAGAAATTACATGCACAGATGCTTTCAAAGAGCCGCGGATCCGCGGCCAAATGGCCCTTCCCGCCGCGGATCCGCGGCGCAATGGTGACGTCAGCATTGCAGATTTCTTCAGTTGGCTTCTCATAATGGCAAATGCTTCCAGAAGACTCCAGATGACCACGTGACTTCATCCAGAAGGCTCGGCCTAACAACCTTATCCTAGAATATTCCTCATTCTAGAATATTCCCTCCAACAAACTTCTTCTAGAAGCCTCCTTGCAACAACCTTCTTCTAGAAGCCTCTCTCCAACAAGCTTCTTCTAGAAGCCTCCTTATAACAAACTTCTTCTAGAAGCCTCCTTGTAACAACCTCATTCTAGAATATTCCCTCCAACAAACTTCTTCTAGAAGATTCTTTCTAACAACCTCATTTTGGAGGGAAAATTCAAATGAGGTAGTTCATTTTGGAGGGAAAATTCAAATTCAAATGAGGTAGTTCATTTTGGAGGGAAAATTCAAATTCAAATGAGGTGGTTCATTTTGGAGGGTGAGGTTGTTCATTTTGGAGGGAAAAGTTGTTCATTTTGGAAGGAAATTTGAATTTTGAATTCTAGATCTAGGGTTAAGATGGCTATAAAAGGAGACCTAGATCTTGGGTTTTGGGTTGTTCATTGGTTCATTCTATCATCTCTTCCACCCACAAGTTGAGTGACACGACTTGTGCCTCAAACCCTAACCCTAATTCAAAATCCAAAGCCAAATTCAAGATCTCGAGTACCAAATCAAGCGAGAAGCCTTCAACCTTTTAGGAGCGGAGCCGATCTTCAATCGAGCAAGTGATCCAAGCCGATCCGCGACTCAAGGAGACGAGCGAAGCCAAATCGACGATCGAGTTATTCCTCTTGTAGTTCTTGAGCGAATTGTAACGGAATTGTTGATAAATAAATGGTGAAATTCTTTAATCTTGCTTTCTTTAAATTCTTGCATCATGATTCGATCTCAATTTGTGATTGTTGTTCTTGTTGTGATGTTTGAGTAAAACTCCGCTCGTAAAGAAGTCGAGACAATCAATAGAATGATGATGTAACAAATCTTAAAACGATTCTTAAGTCCTACGAGTTTTGTAAACCCTAGCAAATTGAAGTATCGACGACCTAGTTTCGTTGCGATGCTTTCTTGATTGTGATCGCTCGAAATTAGGGATCCACGATCGATTCTTGAATTTACTAGAGGCTAGAATGTGAATGATATCGACGAAGGAACAAGTGATAGATGATGAAACCCTAGTTTCACAAGAAATCCCTAATTCTCGTTGATCATCATCGATCTAGTATCAATTCATCGATGGATAAGAATATGTAATCGCTAGATTTCATCACATCTATAGATCCGATCGATTCCTACGAGCCTCACTTCGATTCTTGATATTTGATTTGGAAATCATTACATCTCAATTCTTGATTTTAATGTTTCTTGATTTAGACTAGATTTTTCTAATTCTTGAACTTCAATTCTTTAAATCATGAATTGTTTCTTTTCTTTTCTTTAAATTTTCGACTCATCTAATTCGAAACACGAACGATTACACTTTCCCTGTGGACGATCCGCACTCGCTAACGCGCTACAATCGACACCGTTATTGATTGCGGTCAAAATATTTTTTGTTGTGATTTCTATTTACTTTCGACACAACGAGAAATTCGTATCAATCAGTATGAAAACAAATAGCAAATATCATAAAAACGTACTGCTCCATAAGAAACCAATCCCAAAATGTGTATATGAATGCAACGTGCGTCTGTTGTGCACGGAAATCAAAATCCATATATGTGCCATACATGTGCACCGAACAACATCTAGGTGCAACGGGTGTGCACGAAACATCTGCCATTGGCAACATGTGTGTCTGACAGCAAAATTAGGTGCATCTGTTATGCACGAAGAACCTCAATTTAGCGCATCCGGTGTGCACCAAAATCGCATCTCATAACATGCGCCCAATATGCGCGAAAATCCAAATCGGTGCATCCATCATGCACGAAATCACGAAATCAACATCAAAATCAGAATCGAAATCGACAGTATACAATACAGCTCAATCCAGATCAGGTATACCGCGGTATATAATCTCACAACCATGTGCATCAGCGTGCACAAATCAAATCAAAACGCTAAAAGTGCATGAAAACTATGCTGGAAGTATAAATCAAATCACAGGCATAAAATAGGCATGAAATCACAATCAATACCTCAAGCATAATAACTATGCACAAAATATGAATACCCAGTAGGTGCAACTATAGTGCACGAAAACAAATATCATGTAACTCAGTCATCAAGACTAAATCATGCGAATAGGTCTCCCAAATACCAAAATCCAAGGTGACGGATACGTAATAATCAACTCACCAAATCACAAATCACAAATACCGTCGCCGATACTTCCTTCTTCGCAGTCGAGATGGTGTCGGTGCATCCAATGCTAGCAGAGCAAGATATCTACTTGCCTCCTGTTCATGACCTGTCGTTTGGTGCTTTTAGGCTCCCGTCTCTCACTGTGCATTGCTAGTTATATAGCTTCTCGGCTCAACGGCCCAATATGGAGTGATGACGGAAACAATTACGCTCTAGCACATCCTCTACAGATCACTGGCTAACTATCTTGTCGACGATGCCGAACTCTGGCCTGCTGGGTGTGCGCAATATAACCGCTCCTGGGTCCAAGTCTCCTCGTATAGTATTCCAGAAAGGTCTTATCGAGGTCTCTCTCAAATCTCGTTTCTGCCGAACTGCCCGGAAGTTCTCACCCCTTCACTACATATATTTCTTGTTCCGGAACGGCTGCATTCTCTTCATGACTCTTTCTGGAAGATATATCCATAATCAACGCCTCTGCATGCGTATCGCATCTCTGATGTCAGCGGAGTGGAACGTCATCTCGTCGAAATCTCATGCGAACTCTTTACTCCACCCTGTTCCAATGTCGACTGATTCGGACTCGTCTTCTCGTGGCTGCATGGACTGCGCTTCAATGGCTATACTCGTATCTGGAGTCTCCCAAGCAATGTATCCCATCACATGATATCCGAATGATGTCGAACCATCCAATCGATTGTCAAAACCTCATAATCCCCCAAGAGATCAACATATTGAGTACGGTTTAATAGTATTCTAGTACATGCCACAGCACCTGTGGACCAACCGTAGAAGGGCAAACCCAAGCCTCACAAATGGCACCGCTAAACTGCCGCAAACCCTAAGGTTCGAAGGCGTTCTATGGTCATGTCACGACCCGCAGGGTACGGAACGTGACTGGCACTTAAGTTTACGAAACGTCTAAAGGCGTCCGTAAAATAAGTAAGCCAAAGCCCAGAAAACAAAACCAATTAAGCAAAAGAGTGAAGAAAACCCAAACATTTGAAAGCAAGCTTATCAAATAAGTCATATAAAACCCCTTTTAAAAACAATACTAATTTTTCCGAAAATTTCGGCAGAGTCTCCTTTGTAAATACTGGCCCCCAAAAATGGGTACAACAAAATATATACATGAATCCACAAAATAGGGCATCCCCAAGCGGGAGCTAGCTCTTCGCCATACGGCGGTCACAAATCCCACGCAATGTAAATGACAACAAGCATGATAAAGCATAAGGAAGCATGAAAAAGTAGCATGTCGGCTCAAGTGAGCTCGACCCCAAATACAGTATAAAATCCACAAACCTCACAGTCTCATCTCTAGGTCAATATACAATAATCTGGTAGAACAGTAGATGGAGTACACTAGATACAAGAATATACAAGAATATACAAGGTGGTACAAAAATAACATAACCCACCTATGAGCAAATCTCGAGCTCAGGCAAAAGAGGCAAAAGACAAGTGCGCCCGCCGCTACTGAACTGACGGAGCGGACCTGCAAAAGACTGTGGCACAACGGGGGTGAGTTGCCAACTCGTGAGTAATAAATAACATCTACAAAGGCTATCGTATGCATGCACACAAGCATCCTAGCATCTAAAATACAAGTATGACTGGATGCACTAGCAGGTGTGTATATAACATCAGTGTACTAATATGCATGCAACATGAAAATCTGAGGTCTCAATAGGTATATATAAGAAATATTTTATCTCTTTTTGTTTTTGAAACTCTTTTAGAATGCCAGCATAATGTCAATGAATCGACGAAAATCGGTGTCCAGCAACGACACCCAAAGCTGTCTCAAATCTCATAAATGTATCTCTGGCCTCAGCCGTCCGGCTGACCCATCTCAAATATCAATATCTCATCATCTAGCGGCCACGGTCGGTATCCTCTGGATATCCGCCGTCCCAAACAGTCACCGGTAGGTAATCCGTCCCCTGCCAGGCTCAACGTCATCACCACATTCCTCTTGCCCCGGGGTACCTTACCGGGCCCACCATGTACCCGTGCCGGTTCCTCCACTCCTCGACACGGATTTCCAAAGCCACAGCAAACTCATGGTGGACGACACTTACATCACTAGAAAACCGCAATTTACATGTTTTAAAAATATCATAAGTTTGGAAATTTTGCGGCTTTCCCCCGAAATCCAGCAATATCATAAAATCTCAAGAAATCCTCATAAGTGCATATATCAATGCTAATGAATGCGTATGATATCAAAAATCAAGTTGCGATGTGTGATTAATGTATTAAGCATGAACAATGAATATGATGAAGTACATGCACATGAATAGCAATCCTACGGTTTCATTTTAAGGAAATAGCACAATTTAAGTATCAATTAGTAAAAGGTTTAAATTAAAGGTTATCTAGTGTGGTGGCATGGCAATTACCAGGGTGTGTGTGTAAACATGAATAGTGCTCGTGCTGCATATAAAAACCTGGTAATGGTGCATGTGTCCTACAATTGAGTTTGCGTATATGGGTATAACCTATTGATCTAATTGCAGCAATTATCATGCCAGTATTATTATTCTAATGTCACAAGTGGTTATCCAGTTTACTATTTTATTTTCAGTTTACTAAATCTATCGGGCGACTTGCGCCATCCAAACGATCGTCCCCCCGTAGATGTTAAATCTACTCACTGGGATTCCTGGCTAGCTGTGTCCAATCACCGCCTTTCCCTTTCGCGCCGCGTCTGACGTCTCCGCGACCGAACCTGGAATTTACATCAATACCAAATATAAGGTTACGTATCAAGAACGACGCAAAACCCCAACGAAACTACTAAAGTTCGCTAGCTAGGTACAACGTGCACAAAGTGCGCGGAACACACGCGAAAATCGCAAAAACTGCCAAAAACGCCGATTTGGGTCACCCGGCAAAACTAAAACCCGACTACCCAAAAACCGCACTCACGCATCCTAAAAGTCGTAGGACAAGCCAACACAATCATCGAGATGCCACAATTAATTCATCACATAACTTTTATAAAAATCTAGTAAGCAGAAATTGCAATATGATGCAAACATCGACAATTTAGCGACAAAGTCAACACCACCCAACACCAACATCCAAACTAACCAAATAGCTAGCCAATACACAATTTCTAAACCATTAACTAAGCTTAAAAAAAAACTAATTTACATAACAAAACCTTCTCTTGATTTTTGTACTTAGCAAACATAAACCAAACTATATATGAAAAACCTTAATTTAACACTATATTTTAGCCTACTAAGCAAATTAACCACTTAGATTAAGGTTAGCAAAACACTAGATAGCAAATTAGGTTTAATCACTTAAATAATGCTTTCAAAAACTTAATCCACTCACTAATCAAGCTTCACAAACCAATACCAACATAAACCCTCTCTTGAAATTTCAAAACAACAATTCCACCCTTCTAAAATTAACTAATTTAGCAAAATTGAAAGCTATAACAACAAGGTAACTATATAGATTAGTCATTAACAACTAGATTAACTATAAAATAACTTAATTAACTATTATGGCTTTCAAACCCTAGTTAGAATTTTCAAACAAAATCTAAGAAAACTAGATTAAACTACACTAATTTAACACTAAACCATAAAACATAAGCACTTAAACAAAGAATTTAACATGATAGGAATTATACCTCTTGATCAATGGATCAAGCAAGAAAGTTTCCTCCAAATGATGGCCTCAAACACCAAGATCCAAGCAAGAATGGCTAAGGAAAATGATAGCATAAGGATTTTGTATGGATTTTTGAATAAACTATGGATTTTGATGTGGTTTTTTGATGAAATTTGAAGAAAAATGAAAAGAAAAGAGAGGAAGAAGAGGGGGGTTCAGTTTCGGCCAGAGGAGGTAAGGGGGAGGGTGTGGGCAAGTGGGGAAAAGTCTTGGTTCAAGTTTCCAAAGTCAATGTATCATATTTTAACCATTATATTTAAAATTAAATCCATAAACTAACAAAACAACTCAAGAAGCAACCAAGGAAAAGAGAGGCCAGAAATTTCTGGTCTTGGCCAAGGTTTGGGCTGTTCTTGGGCTGAGGGAAAAGATAGAGGGGTGTTACAAAAGAAATTTTATGCAAAAAGGCCCCCTACAACTCAAAAATTGCAAGTTTTAGCCCAAAATTCAATAAATTCGTTTCAATTCATAAAAATTTGTTAAAAATAAAAATAAATTACTAAAAATTCATGTTATCACTAGATTATAATTATCATAATTTTAGAGATTAAAATTAGCCCGGAAAAATTTGTATTTATCGCTTATTTAATGTATTTTCTTACCGGCTTAAAATAATATAAAAAAATTGAAAAATAGGGAAAATTTTTTAAATGACCAAAATTTTATAAATAACTCATTAGCTACTAAAAACAAGCAATTACCTATCCATTTTAGGTATAATTAGCCCTAAACTGCAAAATATCGAGAAAGACGGTTTTCGGAAAAATACCGAATTTTCACCGAATTTCAGGAAAACACCAAAACGACTTTTCAAGACGCTACAATCTTCCCCCCTTAAAGAAATTCGGTCCCCGAATTTAAAAAATATAGCTACGCGCACCTTCAAAGAGATGGGGATACTTCTTCCTCATCTCGCCCTCGGTCTCCCAGGTAACCTCCTCGCTGCTCGGGCTACGCCAAAGGACCTTGACGGTTGGTATAACCTTCGACCTCAACTTCTTCACCTGCCGATCCAGGATGGCCACCGGCTGCTCTGCAAAGGAAAGGTCGCGCTCTAGCTGGACTGTCGGGTGCTGAATCGCATGCGAAGGGTCGTGAAGGTACTTGCGGAGCATCGAAACATGGAAGACGGGGTGAACATCGGGAAAGCTGGGAGGAAGAGCCAAACGATATGCAACAGCGCCAACCCGCTCGAGGATCTCGAAGGGACCTACGAATCTAGGGCTAAGCTTCCCCTTTCGCCCAAAACGCATCACGCCCTTCATCGGGGAGACTTTCAGAAAAACATGGTCGCCAACTGCGAACTCTAACCTGCGACGGCGCCTGTCTGCATACGATTTCGCCTGCTCTGAGCCGCTCTCATCCGGTCTCGGATCAACTGTATCTTCGCTGTCGTCTCCTCAACAAGCTGCGGCCCCAAAATGCTGCTCCCGCTGAGCTCTGTCCAACAAACGGGCGATCTGCATCTCCTCCTATACAATGCCTCGAAAGGTGCCATCTGAATAGTATCCTGGAAGCTGTTGTTGTAGGAGAACTCCACTAGAGGTAAATGACGATCCCAGCTACCACCAAAGTCTAAAACGCACGCTCTGAGCATGTCCTCGAGAGTCTGAATGGTCCGCTCTGACTGTCCGTCGGTCTGCGGATGAAACGCTGTGCTGAAGCTCAAATGAGTGCCCAAAGCCTCCTGGAGTCTCTGCCAAAGTCGGCTGGTGAACTGAGTGCCTCGATCTGACACGATACAAGTCGGTACGCCGTGTAGTCGCACGATCTCGTCAATATAGAGCTGAGCATACTGAGCGAAGCTGAAAGTCGTCTTCACTGGAAGGAAGTGAGCCGCTTTCGTCAATCTATCCACGATCACCCAGATGGAGTCGTACCCTCGACTGGTCCTGGGTAGACCCACAACGAAATCCATCGAAATCTGCTCCCATTTCCACTCCGGAATGGGTAACGGCTGTAGCTCTCCTGCGGGCCTCTGGTGCTCGGCCTTGACTTGCTGACAAGTCAGGCATCTCGAAACGAACTCCGCAATGTCCCTCTTCATCCCGTCCCACCAGTAGGTCTCTCTCATATCATGGTACATCTTGGTGGAACCGGGGTGGACACTATACACTGATCGGTGTGCCTCCTCGAGGATGTCGTGCCGTAATCCATCAGTATCTGGTACGCACAGTCTAGATCCATATCGTAAAATCCCCTGATCGTCAATCACGAACTCGGAAAATCTGCCCTGTCCCATCTGTGCCATGATCTCTGAGCAACGGTCGTCACTGCGCTGTGCCTCATATATACGGTCAAGCAACTGTGGGCGTGCACGAACATGCGCGAGCTGTCCCCCTGTCTGAGTGAACTCAAACTCAACTCGGCTGTCGCATAACATCTGCCAATCTGCTGACGACTGCCTCTGCACTGTGCGCAAAAAGGATAGACTACCCCCGGGCCTCCTACTCAACGCATCTGCCACCACATTTGCCTTGCCGGGGTGATATAAGATCTCGCAGTCGTAGTCTTTCACCAACTCCATCCAACGACGCTGTCTGAGGTTCAGGTCTCGCTGCTGAAATATGTACTTTAAGCTCTTGTGATCGGTGAATATCTGACACGACTCGCCGTAAAGGTAATGTCGCCAAATCTTCAGTGCAAAGATCACTGCAGCCATCTCCAAATCATGAGTGGGGTAGTTCTGTTCATGCTTCTTCAACTGCCGAGAAGCATAAGCGATCACCCGGCCATGCTGCATCAAAACGCATCCTAATCCCACTCGCGAAGCATCACAGTAGACAACAAATCCGCCTGATCCCGAAGGTAAAGATAATACCGGCGCCGTAGTCAAACAAGTCCGTAGCTGCTGAAAACTGCGCTCGCACTCCTCTGTCCAAACGAAAGGAACTCCCTTCCGGGTCAAACTGGTCAACGGTGCAGCTATACGGGAGAAGTCCTGAACAAAACGCCTGTAGTAGCCCGCCAGGCCTAGAAAACTACGGATCTCAGTAACCGATGTAGGTCGGGGCCACTGCTGAACGGCCTCAATCTTCTTCGGGTCCACACGAATGCCGTCTCTCGTAACCACATGACCCAAGAATCCGACGTTGTCCAGCCAGAAAGCACACTTGGAGAACTTCGCGAACAGTTGGTGCTCCCTCAGAGTCTGTAACGTAATCCGCAAGTGCTGCTCGTGCTCCTCTCTGCTCCGGGAGTACACCAAGATATCGTCGATAAACACGATGATGAACAAGTCAAGATACGGCCTGAATGTACGGTTCATCAAATCCATGAATGCTGCTGGGGCGTTGGTGAGTCCGAACGACATCACCAAAAACTCGTAGTGGCCGTAGCGCGTGCGGAAAGCTGTCCTCGGTATATCCTCCTGTCGAACTCGCAGCTGATGGTATCCTGATCGCAAGTCGATCCTCGAAAAATACCCCGCACCCTGAAGCTGGTCGAACAAATCATCAATGCGCGGCAACGGATATCTGTTCCGAACGGTAACTTTGTTCAGCTGGCGGTAGTCGATACATAAGCGCAAACTTCCATCCTTCTTCTTGACAAACAGGACCGGAGCACCCCACGGAGAAACACTCGGTCGAATAAGCCCCTTATCCAACAAATCCTGCAACTGCTCCTTCAGCTCTCGAAGCTCTGCCGGGGCCATCCGATAAGGCGGTATAGAAATAGGCCCCGAACCGGGAATCAAATCAATGCAGAACTCAACATCGCGCTCAGGCGGTAGCCCAGGTAGCTCATCAGGGAAGACATCAGGGAACTCACAAACTATCGGGACCCGGTCCAACGGAACCTCTGCAGCTCGAGTATCACAAACAAACGCTAAGAATCCCTGACATCCCTTCCGCAAGAGCTGACCAGCGCGAAGAGACGAAATTAAGCTGGGAAGGGCGACACTACGGTCTCCCTGAATAACAAGGACTGGCTCTCCCGGAAAGCTAAATCTGACTGCCTTCTCACGGCAGTCCACCGAAGCATAACAAGTGGCTAGCCAATCCATGCCCAGAAGCACATCAAAGTCCAACGTATGAGGAGTATCAAATCAACTGATGAATCCCTCTCCCCGATACGAACGGAACACAAACGAAATACAAACCGAGCGACAAACGACTCACCTACCGGAGTAACAACAACAAGCGGCTGATCCAACGACGACGACTCACGGCCCAACATCGGTGCAAAGTGTGTAGAGACGTACGAATGTGTGGAACCTGGGTCGAATAATACCCGCGCGTCGAAAGAACAAACTGGCAAAGTACCTGTCACAACGGCATTGGATGCCTGCGCATCCTGCGATGTCAAAGCAAATACTCGGGCCTGTCCTCCACCGATAGCGGGCTGACCTCGACCTCGGCCTCTGCCTCCTCGTCCTCTCTGAACAGGACCGCCATGTCCTCGGCCTCTTGGTGCACCTAACTGGCGTGGAGCATCGCCTGGGGTAGAAAGTAGGGCTCTCTGAGGAGGGGGTGGTGATGGTGGTAGGGTCACATGCGGAACTGTCGCTGCTCCCTGTCGTCTCACCGGACAGTCTCTGATACGATGATGCAGGCTACCACACCAAAAACATCCTAACCATGGCTGCTGACCATATGGGTGAAGGCGATATAACTGGCCTCTAAAGAATCCACCACGGCCTCTGCGAACCCTCCTAGGTGCTAACATATCAGTGCGAATCCGACTCGGTCTCGAAACGACTGCAGGGGGAGTAATATCCGATCTCTGTGCTCGATTGACCTCTACTAACGATTCCACCATCTGTCGTAACTCCTGCATGCCTCCCATCATCTGTCGCAACTCCTCCATACCCGTCTCGAGCCTATCCATACGGCCTGGGGAAAGTGGATCGGTCTGTCCCTGCGGCGTAGGCATACCACCCTACTCAGTCCTAGCCTCGGACGAGCCAGCTCGAATCTCGTCTCTGGCGGCAGCCCTCTGTGCTCTCGTAGCCTTCGGCGGCATAGTGGCTGTTACAGGAAAACGGATAGTAAGAACAGTGCAATAGGATCATAGGATACACGGAATTGAAGAAGGAATTTTTCAAGCAAGTATATCCTAAAGTCACTTAGGCGGAGTACCGTATCGTAAGTATGCCGCGGACATACGCACGCTACGTTACGCTGCTTAAGTCACTTACTCCATCTACCAAGGGTCATCCTACACTCACAAAGGTAAAACCTATCGCTCTGATACCAACTTTGTTACGACCCGCAGGGTACGGAACGTGACTGGCACTTAAGTTTACGAAACGTCTAAAGGCGTCCGTAAAATAAGTAAGCCAAAGCCCAGAAAACAAAACCAATTAAGCAAAAGAGTGAAGAAAACCCAAACATTTGAAAGCAAGCTTATCAAATAAGTCATATAAAACCCCTTTTAAAAACAATACTAATTTTTCCGAAAATTTCGGCAGAGTCTCCTTTGTAAATACTGGCCCCCAAAAATGGGTACAACAAAATATATACATGAATCCACAAAATAGGGCATCCCCAAGCGGGAGCTAGCTCTTCGCCATACGGCAGTCACAAATCCCACGCAATGTAAATGACAACAAGCATGATAAAGCATAAGGAAGCATGAAAAAGTAGCATGTCGGCTCAAGTGAGCTCGACCCCAAATACAGTATAAAATCCACAAACCTCACAGTCTCATCTCTAGGTCAATATACAATAATCTGGTAGAACAGTAGATGGAGTACACTAGATACAAGAATATACAAGAATATACAAGGTGGTACAAAAATAACATAACCCACCTATGAGCAAATCTCGAGCTCAGGCAAAAGAGGCAAAAGACAAGTGCGCCCGCCGCTACTGAACTGACGGAGCGGACCTGCAAAAGACTGTGGCACAACGGGGGTGAGTTGCCAACTCGTGAGTAATAAATAACATCTACAAAGGCTATCGTATGCATGCACACAAGCATCCTAGCATCTAAAATACAAGTATGACTGGATGCACTAGCAGGTGTGTATATAACATCAGTGTACTAATATGCATGCAACATGAAAATCTGAGGTCTCAATAGGTATATATAAGAAATATTTTATCTCTTTTTGTTTTTGAAACTCTTTTAGAATGCCAGCATAATGTCAATGAATCGACGAAAATCGGTGTCCAGCAACGACACCCAAAGCTGTCTCAAATCTCATAAATGTATCTCTGGCCTCAGCCGTCCGGCTGACCCATCTCAAATATCAATATCTCATCATCTAGCGGCCACGGTCGGTATCCTCTGGATATCCGCCGTCCCAAACAGTCACCGGTAGGTAATCCGTCCCCTGCCAGGCTCAACGTCATCACCACATTCCTCTTGCCCCGGGGTACCTTACCGGGCCCACCATGTACCCGTGCCGGTTCCTCCACTCCTCGACACGGATTTCCAAAGCCACAGCAAACTCATGGTGGACGACACTTACATCACTAGAAAACCGCAATTTACATGTTTTAAAAATATCATAAGTTTGGAAATTTTGCGGCTTTCCCCCGAAATCCAGCAATATCATAAAATCTCAAGAAATCCTCATAAGTGCATATATCAATGCTAATGAATGCGTATGATATCAAAAATCAAGTTGCGATGTGTGATTAATGTATTAAGCATGAACAATGAATATGATGAAGTACATGCACATGAATAGCAATCCTACGGTTTCATTTTAAGGAAATAGCACAATTTAAGTATCAATTAGTAAAAGGTTTAAATTAAAGGTTATCTAGTGTGGTGGCATGGCAATTACCAGGGTGTGTGTGTAAACATGAATAGTGCTCGTGCTGCATATAAAAACCTGGTAATGGTGCATGTGTCCTACAATTGAGTTTGCGTATATGGGTATAACCTATTGATCTAATTGCAGCAATTATCATGCCAGTATTATTATTCTAATGTCACAAGTGGTTATCCAGTTTACTATTTTATTTTCAGTTTACTAAATCTATCGGGCGACTTGCGCCATCCAAACGATCGTCCCCCCGTAGATGTTAAATCTACTCACTGGGATTCCTGGCTAGCTGTGTCCAATCACCGCCTTTCCCTTTCGCGCCGCGTCTGACGTCTCCGCGACCGAACCTGGAATTTACATCAATACCAAATATAAGGTTACGTATCAAGAACGACGCAAAACCCCAACGAAACTACTAAAGTTCGCTAGCTAGGTACAACGTGCACAAAGTGCGCGGAACACACGCGAAAATCGCAAAAACTGCCAAAAACGCCGATTTGGGTCACCCGGCAAAACTAAAACCCGACTACCCAAAAACCGCACTCACGCATCCTAAAAGTCGTAGGACAAGCCAACACAATCATCGAGATGCCACAATTAATTCATCACATAACTTTTATAAAAATCTAGTAAGCAGAAATTGCAATATGATGCAAACATCGACAATTTAGCGACAAAGTCAACACCACCCAACACCAACATCCAAACTAACCAAATAGCTAGCCAATACACAATTTCTAAACCATTAACTAAGCTTAAAAAAAAACTAATTTACATAACAAAACCTTCTCTTGATTTTTGTACTTAGCAAACATAAACCAAACTATATATGAAAAACCTTAATTTAACACTATATTTTAGCCTACTAAGCAAATTAACCACTTAGATTAAGGTTAGCAAAACACTAGATAGCAAATTAGGTTTAATCACTTAAATAATGCTTTCAAAAACTTAATCCACTCACTAATCAAGCTTCACAAACCAATACCAACATAAACCCTCTCTTGAAATTTCAAAACAATAATTCCACCCTTCTAAAATTAACTAATTTAGCAAAATTGAAAGCTATAACAACAAGGTAACTATATAGATTAGTCATTAACAACTAGATTAACTATAAAATAACTTAATTAACTATTATGGCTTTCAAACCCTAGTTAGAATTTTCAAACAAAATCTAAGAAAACTAGATTAAACTATACTAATTTAACACTAAACCATAAAACATAAGCACTTAAACAAAGAATTTAACATGATAGGAATTATACCTCTTGATCAATGGATCAAGCAAGAAAGTTTCCTCCAAATGATGGCCTCAAACACCAAGATCCAAGCAAGAATGGCTAAGGAAAATGATAGCATAAGGATTTTGTATGGATTTTTGAATAAACTATGGATTTTGATGTGGTTTTTTGATGAAATTTGAAGAAAAATGAAAAGAAAAGAGAGGAAGAAGAGGGGGGTTCAGTTTCGGCCAGAGGAGGTAAGGGGGAGGGTGTGGGCAAGTGGGGAAAAGTCTTGGTTCAAGTTTCCAAAGTCAATGTATCATATTTTAACCATTATATTTAAAATTAAATCCATAAACTAACAAAACAACTCAAGAAGCAACCAAGGAAAAGAGAGGCCAGAAATTTCTGGTCTTGGCCAAGGTTTGGGCTGTTATTGGGCTGAGGGAAAAGATAGAGGGGTGTTACAAAAGAAATTTTATGCAAAAAGGCCCCCTACAACTCAAAAATTGCAAGTTTTAGCCCAAAATTCAATAAATTCGTTTCAATTCATAAAAATTTGTTAAAAATAAAAATAAATTACTAAAAATTCATGTTATCACTAGATTATAATTATCATAATTTTAGAGATTAAAATTAGCCCGGAAAAATTTGTATTTATCGCTTATTTAATGTATTTTCTTACCGGCTTAAAATAATATAAAAAAATTGAAAAATAGGGAAAAAATTTTAAATGACCAAAATTTTATAAATAACTCATTAGCTACTAAAAACAAGCAATTACCTATCCATTTTAGGTATAATTAGCCCTAAACTGCAAAATATCGAGAAAGACGGTTTTCGGAAAAATACCAAATTTTCACCGAATTTCAGGAAAACACCAAAACGACTTTTCAAGACGCTACAGGTCATTACGTCGAGCTAGGGTTTCATTCTTCTAGAGGGTCCATAGCATTACTTGCATTGTCTTCCAAATACTTTAAACTTGGAAATGGGTTCCTGACATTCGATTGTCTCTATCGACTCTCAACGAATCTGCATGAAGTCGTCTCTAGCTGGAATCAATCTATCTGATGACCCCGTATCGGGGTAAGCGAACGAACCATATCACCTAGTCATTCATCCTCGGGTGACTAGCGACCTTCCATCATATCTCTGAGTATATACTCATGCTGTAGTAGTCGAGTACATATTCTGAGGGCTTTATCAACATGTGAGAGTAAGACAGTAAACAAATACAAGTCAACATGTTAAGATAAAGTGAAACCAAATAGCATACTATCATGACGAACAAGAAAGTCCTCTCTATATATATCCAAGCATCCATTATAATATACATCATATGTACAACAATGGCTTCTAGGGCATATACATAACTAACAATCTCCTACTTGCACTAAGGCCAGCTGCTGTAGTATCTCATACCTAGCATTCCGAATAATCACTCAAACTGCATCTGGGAAATGGCCTTCGTGAGTGGATCCGCAATGTTGTCCATCGTATCTACTCTCCTGACCTCGATCTCCCGGCGATCAGCTATCACCCTGATCAGGTGGTACTGCCTCAGAATATGTCTAGACTTCTGATGGGACCTAGGTTCCTTGGGCAAAGCCACAGCTCCATTGTTATCACAATACAAAGGTATTGGATGCTCAATGGACGGAACCACACCAAGTTCAATAATGAACTTCTTTATCCAGACAGCCTCTTTGGCAGCATCGTTGGCAGCGATGTATTCAGCTCCATCGTCGAGTCTGTAACGGTATCCTGTTTGGAACTCTTCCAACACACCGCCCCTCCATTGAGTGTAAAGACAAAACCCGAGTGCGACTTAGAGTCGTCCTTATCACTTTGGAAGCTTGAATCGGTAAAGGACTCCACCTGGAGTTCTCCGTTACCATACACATAGAACATCTCTTTAGTTCTTCTCAAGTACTTGAGAATATTCTTCACAGCTATCCAGTGACTCTCTCCAGGATCTGCTTGATACCTACTCACTACACTTAGTGAGTATGCTATATCGGGTCTGGTACATAGCATCGCATACATGATAGAGCCTACTGCCGAAGCATAGGGTATCCCTTGCATGCCAGCTCTCTCCAAATCAGTCTTGGGAGACATCTCTTTAGAGAGAGTGAGTACAGAGATCGTGGGTAGGTTCCCACGCTTGGATTCTTCCATACTAAACCTCTTTAGTATTGTGTCAATGTACCTGGATTGGGACAATCCCAATATCCGTTTAGATCTATCTCTATAGATCATAATTCCTAGTATGCAGGAGGCATCACCTAGATCTTTCATTGAGAATCTTTATGATAAAAAGAGCTTGACTGATTGCAGCATAGGAACATCATTTCCTATCAAAAGTATGTCATCGACGTACAATACGAGGAAGACAACCTTACTCTCTGCAACCTTCTTATAAATACAAGGTTCATCTACGTTTTTGATGAAGTCAAACTCTTTGACTACAACATCAAAGCAGATGTTCCAACTCCGCGATGCTTGCTTTAACCCATAGATGGATTTAAGCAGCTTGCACACCTTTCCGCTGCTCCCACTATCTACGAAGCCCTCTGGCTAAGTCATGTACACGCACTCTTCTAAATCACCGTTTAGAAAGGCGGTCTTAACATCCATTTGCCAGATTTCGTAGTCATGGTATGCAGCAATGGCAAGTAAGATCCGGATGGATTTAAGCATAGTCATTAGAGAAAAGGTTTCGTCATAATCCACACCTGGTCGTTGACGAAAACCCTTTGCAACAAGTCTAGCTTTGAAAGTCTCAACTTTTCCATCTACACCAATTTTCTTTTTAAAGATCCATTAGCTCCCAATGGGTTTGACCCCTTCAGGAGCAACTTCTAAAGTCCATACTTTGTTGGTGTACATGGATTCCATCTCAGATTGCATTGCATCCAGCCATTTCACAGAGTCACCACTCGTGATGGCCTGCTCGAAACTAGTCGGGTCATCATCTTCCATGATGCAATCCTCGCTCCTACCATCAATGAGAAAACCGTAGTATCTCCCAGGTGGATGAGAAACCCTACTAGATCGACGGAGAGGCTGGGGTTCGTCGGGAACTACTGAATCCTCTGGTTCCATCAAATCATCTGTCGTAGTTTGTGTTGCTGAAACTTCTTCCAGTTCTACCTCCTCGCCACAAATTTCTTTTGCAAGAAATTCCTTTTCTAAAAAGGTGGCATGTCGAGAAACAAACACCTTTTGTTCCTCAGTGTGGTAGA
Organism: Agapanthus africanus; assembly: GCA_030015575.1. Taxonomy (NCBI): domain Eukaryota; kingdom Viridiplantae; phylum Streptophyta; class Magnoliopsida; order Asparagales; family Amaryllidaceae; genus Agapanthus; species Agapanthus africanus. The sequence continues at coordinate 314,219,890 of CM057350.1, read as the reverse complement.
AGATATACCCTTGTGAGTTCTTGGGATATCCTACAAACTTACATAGGACAGACCTTGCCTCGAGTTTGTCCGGATTTAGCCTTTTGACATAGGCCGGACAACCCCATATCTTAACATACTTAAGAGATGGTCTCTTCCCTTTCCATATCTCATATGGAGTGGTAGGCACTGATTTGGTAGGAACCATATTCAATAGGTGTATGGCTGTCTCAAGCGCATACCCCCAGAAGGAAATAGGCAACTCAGCATTGCTCATCATAGTGTGCACCATATCTAATATGGTGCGATTCCTCCGCTCCGATACATCGTTGTGCTGTGGTGTATAAGGAGGAGTAAGCTGAGAGAGAATCCCATTCTCTTTTAGATAGTCTAGAAACTCATTGCTCAAGTATTCTCCTCCTCGATCAGATCGAAGGATCTTAATACTTTTGCCCGTTTGGTTCTCTACTTCGTGCTTATATTCTCTGAATTTCTCAAAAGTTTCAGACTTGTGTTTCATCAGGAGCACATGTGCGTATCTAGAGAGATCGTCAGTGAATGTAATGAAGTAGGAAGAACCGTTCCTGGCATGCGTAGACATGGGACCGCATACATCACTATGTACCAGTCCTAAGAGTTCCTCAACTCTTTCTCCATGTCCACTAAACGGAGTTTTGGTCATTTTACCTTTGAGACATGAATGACAAGTATCATAAGATGATAGTTCAAACGGATTCAAATATCCATCCTTATGTAACTTAGCTAGCCGTGTCGAATTGATATGACCAAGTCTACAATGCCACAAGAAGGATTCGTTCATTTCTGAACTCTTCCTCTTGTGTTTGTTTTGTATATTAAGGACTGTATTTTGATTGAGAACGTATATACCATTATGTAACGAGCCTGATCCAATCAACTTTTGATTCAGGAATATGTTCATAACATTATCCTGTACTACAAAATTATATCCTTTTTTTACTTAATAAAGAAACTGATATAATGTTGCACATCATGTTCGGTATATAATAGCACACGTTCATAATCAGTGTATTACTATTTGGTAATACAAGGTGATATTCGCCAACTGCTTTGGCTGCAATACTTTCACCATTCCCTACTTGTACGGAATGATCACCCTTTCCCAGTTCTCTACCTTTACGTAGCCCACATAACAATTTACATATGTGGGATCCCGATCCGGTATCCAATACCCAGGACGTAGGGTGAACTGAAAAACAGTTCTCAATAACTAACACACCCGAATAAGATGCATCAACATGCTTGTTCTTCGATTGGGCGGCATGAGAATCCAGATATTGTCCTATTCCCTGCTCAGTCTTATAACACTTATGAGAATGAACGGGACCAACGTTCCCCTGCTCAGTAAAATAAGCGGTTTCAGTCAATACATCCATATCATTATCTTGATTAAGTCCTGACATGGTCGCTACTTGGAGAGAGAGAGAGAGAGAAGGAAAAACTTTAGCGTATGCTCTTGCAAGATTAGATTGGTTATTATCTTATCTAATCAGGATGTCTCCCACTGTTTTTATCAAATTTTCCTTCAAACCCTAAAAGGTAAGTTTAGCCGGGATTAATTACACCCTACAATTTCGTCAATCTTTCAGCCAGATCAGTGTTGGTAGTTTGAGGGAGGTTCCCCGTGCTTTCGCACGGACCTAATTAAAATAAACCTCATTTTCCCAGAGGCTTAACCCCGTTAACACCTTTCTAGACACCTACTTGATCGGCTAATTGTCCTGTGTAAAATTCTCACAGGAGTAACTCTTACTCGCAGTGGGTATCGGGATCCAACTATCTCATAGGAGGTATGCAATCTCATTGCAAATTTCAACACTTGAAATTCCCGATAATGCTTTTACCCCTAACGTGCTATGACCTTGACGAATGCCAACAAACCATAGTGCGCTAGTCAAGTTCAACCCGTACATTTCTTGATTGAATTAAACCCAGCCGCACGACCCTTGACGAAAGCCAACAAAGCCGTACGACTACCCTAACCCAATCGCATCATATGCAACAGATAAACAACAGTTAGCTACCGCACACTACGCCTTGACGAAAGCCAACATACGCAGCACGAATACTAAGTATTACCTATCTGAAATGTCGGAGGGCTACGCAGGTTTTTCAGAAAACCATGAGCGTAATGAACTTGATATCGTTGTAGAAACAAGTGATTTTGAAAAGGAGTGTTTTTGAGGCTTTTCTAGTTTCGCTAAAGAGGTCACTCTCGATGAAGGGATCTCGGCTCTTTCCCCATCGAATAAGGTGCAGGGTATATCATATATACCGCGGTGCAAAGCAAGAACTATTTAAGCTGTCAAAAACTAAACCGTGAGTTTGTAGCATTTGTCAGTTTTGCTAAAGAGGTCACTCCCGGTGAAAGGATCTCAGCTCTTTCCCCATCGAATAAGGTGCAGGGTATATCAAATATACCGCTGTGCAAAGCAAGGCTGTAGCTACCTTTTTATAAAGTTTTGATTCTACAACATCTTTTAGGTTTCTTTTGTTTTATTAATCTCATTAATAAAATCCCATCAATTATGCTTCCTAAGCATCACAGAAGAAACGACAGCTGTAATATTTATATATCATATATATAGTATAAGCATTCATCTCAGGAAGTAATATGATCTCATCACAGAACATTGCAGCAGAAGATAACATATGAAATATTGGATATACTAAGACGTCCGTGTTTTATATTGAGCCTGTATAAAACACGGATTCCACGGTCGCGATGAATAGCCAAACCCACATCCCTAGACCCCTACGAGAGCGGCAAGCAACACTACCAATTCTAGGGTTAGGAGACCCGGTCTCGACTCCTCGAGATGGCCTCCCACTGTACCCTAGAACCCGGTTACTTGTGCTCCCCTTCTTGGGTCTACCTAATGCGGAAAAGTAAATAATATACAATGGTGACATCATCCTCATCCCGGAAGTGCCCCAATAAAAGAATATTATATACAAATGAATTTTACATGAATGAAAATAAAAACCCTCATCTCACATAAAACCCCCGGTTATTCAGAACACGACGATCCAATATAACATATCTCAGCAACACATAATATCTCATATCATCAACGTAAGCAAGTATGCGTATCCCGATTGTCGTTGATGTATACCAACGAAGCCGGCAATACACCACATACTACGCTTATGGTCACAGAAAAGAAAGTGTAAAACTACAACATTTGGAATCCATAATTACTTTAGACATCATAAATTCGAAATATCACATACTTCGCATTTCATCCCTAACTATATGAATTCCACATATTGTATCACATTCCAGATAAATTGACAAAGTTAAACTTTCCGATCGAATAATCAAATACCAAAAATTTCCTAAATATAGCTCAACACTTGAGCGGAGTTCAAAAAATCCCAGAAGAACATGTCACAGCCCCAATGGTCCAGCCGTAGAAGGGTCAAACCAACGCCTCACATGTGGCAACGCCGTACTGCCCCAAACCCTAAGGTTTAGAGGCAGTTCAGACGGTCACATAATCGAGTTAAGGTTTGTGTTCTTCTAGAGGGTCTACAGATATACTTTCATGTTTTTCTGTAAGTTTTAAACCCCGAAAAATTCCAGCACTTGAAAGTTTTTCGTGTCGGGAAAAAGTGAGTTAATGATATCCGTTCGAACATTTTAATACTTTTTAAATAATCCGGAAAACAGAATGAAATTAAACTTTCCGATCGAATCAACGAGTACCAAAAGATCTCCAGAAAACTCAACACTTGAGTAAGATTAAAAATACCCAGAAATATGAAGAAACACATACGGATATTACAGTTCAAATACGTGTCCCTAATTCCCTCATCTGGCCACGGAACCGCCGCGACGAGCATGTTCTTGCCGCGGTTCCGCGGGTCTTTGAGCGCCTTGGGGGCTCGTATTTCATGGTCATCCTTAGAATTCCCTGCTGATTTTTTTGAGTATTTTTAATGCAGAAAAAATCACATTTTAAAAAAATTTCTAGAGAGGGGTACAAAACGGACGTTTCGGAGTTCGATCGGACTTTTAACTTCGTATACACGTTGCCTAATGCTCTAGCTAGGCTCTGATACCACTGTAGGGTTCCTAGGAACTCATACAAGGGTCTATAAGGCATCGACCATGCCCGATTTAAAAATTAGACGTGCCGAACAACCCAAAGCTAGGATCTTTGCTAGATTATTAGGGTTAAATATGCAAGTAAACATCTTTACAACTAAGAGTGAGGGATTACAACCTTTGTAGTCTGCTCCTTCACTTCATAAGCTCTGAGTAGTCGTCCCTTCACTGCGATCCATGATCTCCCGAACTCAAGAGAAGCTCCACAACCCGAATGATCCATGCTTGCTTCTTGTCTTCCTTTTCTCCAATGATCTACCTCAATATTTCTTTAACTCAAGCTCTCACTCACTAATGAGATAAACACCCTAATCTAATTGGCTAATTGGCTAGATTAGATTAGAATTATAAAGTAGGATTTATGCTCTCTTTTATTATCAAATTCTCACACTAAATCATCACAAAATAAAACCTAGAAAGCTTTTTGAAGCTCAAGGAAGAAGAAGAAGAAGGAATTCCTTTTGTGATGAATAATGAAAATGTAATAATGAATACAAATGCAAGCATGGTTCAATATGAGAAGGCTAACCCATGTACAGACTTAACTAGGGTTAAGGGTGTGGTTTGGGTCAAAAAAATATCTAGCAAAATATCAACCATAATATCTTTGCTAGAAACAAAGTAAAACCTTCTAGAAGTATCAAGAAAGAGGTAACCCAAATCAAATCCTAACCATGTTTAATCTCCACTAATCATGTTGAATTAGTAATTATAATATGTTACAATATTATATATCACATATATAATATATTTTTGTAACAAAAGAAAATAATACAATTAACATATATCGCATATATATCAATGTATTATCCGGTGAGAAAATGAAATAATAAAGAAGCCAATATTACATTATGTAATGCAATATATCATATATATTATTATACAATAAATTATCGAATCAACACTTAATCCGACAATCCGTCTATATCGAATATAACCGACTAATATATCATGTACCGATTTATCGAATCAACACTTGATCCGATGATCCTTGATTATTCGATCGGAAAGTTTAACTTTGTCTATTTATCTGGAATGTAATGTAACATTTCAAAAAATAAAATATTATTTTTGGGAATTTTTATAATTTAATATTACTTTTTAATGAATGTTTTAATATTTCGGTATAATTAAATACCGATAAATAGGGAAATTTCTGGAAAAAAATTATAGAAATTCTAAAATAGGGTATTTTGTGGAAATATGCCATTTTAAAGTTTTTATGGTTATGTATATGCAATTTTAGTATTAATCGCGATTAAAAATCGCTAATTGGATTTTTGGCTTTTGTGCAAAAATGTGCACCTATCATTTTCCACACTTGTCACACTTTTTTCATGTTTTGGATTCAGGGTAGCCTAGGGTTAACCATGTTTAGATGACCATGGTGGTTTAAACCATTTGGTTAAGATATTTAGGGTTAATCAAGGGTTTTTAGTTTTGTTTAAAGGTGATTAGGATGGGGGTTGACTTGTGGTGTGTGAGAGAGAGAGAGCCATGATGGCTTGAGCATGAAAGCATTTATTAAGAGAGAGAGATGGTGGCTCTAGGGTGTGTCATGATCCATCTCATTTCAAATCTTTTGCTTTTCCCTCACATCTCTCCCTCTCCCTCACATCCTTCCCTCACATCTCCCACTCTCACACTCCACCACAAAACAACCACAACAACAGCCACATCAGTAGCAGCTGCAACAGCAACAAAGAAAAAGAGAAGATTGCAAGCAGCAGCAGCAGTCAAGGCAACAGCAGCAGTTGCAACAGTAAAAAACAGCATCAGCAGCAGCTGCTACAGGGCACAGCAGCAGCACTTCAGCAGCAGCAACTCACTCTTCCACCTCCTCCTTCTTCTCTTCTCCTTCATCTTGGATTTCTAGAGGTATAACCCCTTAACTCGACTCCTATCTTGCTAAGTTATGGTTATTTGGTTGAAATTTAGTGTTATTATGTGAGTTGGTGCTAGTTTTAGGCAAAATTGAGTGAGACTTGACCAAGTGATGGTTTTGATTGTTAGTGTAGCCTTATTAGGTGCTGTTGAGACCAGTTAACCCTAGATCTAACCCAGATTCCAGTAAAATACCAGTTTTGTTCGACTTGGCATAATTTAGCGATTTTGTCAACTTTTTGACCTTTCTAGAATCTGCTTTCACCCCGGGACCCCTAAAATAAAATTGACTTGGCAGTATGCTGTGCAGGCACCCTGGAACCACCCCACAAAACCCTATCCCCCACCTCATTATTCTGGCCGCAGATTTATTCCCCCTGGCCGCAATTTGCGGCCATAGCAGGAGGGATCGCCTCGTTTTTGGTGCATAGCCCTATACCCTGTAAACTTGATCCTGGGTATGTGCAGTTTTGTCTGATTCCAATCAGGGTAAAATCTGGGGTAGTTTTCATATGTTTGCGCATGATTTACGACTTGTTTAACATGGATTTTTGGGTATTTGGTGATTCGTTTCTGTCGGGTGGCGTTTGATCGCCAACGGCAAAGGGTTATTGGCTGTGTTTGCAAGCGAGGCTATAGGTTTTTACCTATTGGCGTAGCGTGTACCGTTTTGGGTTCCGATGTGATATTCATGTGTTTTAGCGTGTGATATCCCTGTAGGTACCCCATGTGACGTCGAGGCGTTGGAGATGCAAATGGCAACGTCGACATCGGCACACATAAACCAAGGTGAGTAGATTTATATCTACGGGGAGAAGTCGGGTGGATGGCGTATAGCACCCCCGCAGTCCGATGTCTAGTATACCATATATACTATACTTATATATATGATAGCTTATGTGTGACTTGGTTGTCTAGGATGTGTTAGGTGTACTATGCATAGATTAGGGTTAGAAGTAACTAGTGTAGTTCCTAGTCGCGGACCCTAGAATAGGTTTACACCCATACGCACACACGTGCATATTTTCTATGTTTATACTGTGATGATGAGGATATTGGAGGACATTGGAGATGAGTCGATGAGATTGGGCATAGTGCCGTGATATCGGTGATGTGATATGATTCGTATTTGGGATACGATATGTGATTTTGAGCGGGCCTTTGGACGTGTGTTTCACACACGCATTCTTACTTATATAGATGGTATCGACTTGTACTAGACTTAGATCAGTACCCCAGATTATGTGATATGATGATAATGCTACATGATATGTGATGAGAGGAATGTGATATTGACCCGTACCCAGCTTATGGGATGCCGTACGACGATTTACCGTGCGAGCTTTATATTGATGATTGATCCGCACTCATGACTCGAGGACGTCATATGATATACGGTATCGTACGCGATACTATTGAGGCGGGATCACCGACTATTATATATATATATATATATCGACTCAGATTTAGGTGGTTTCCATACTCCTCCCGATTGACTTGATAGTTAGATCAGTAGTTAGTATAGTAGATGTTAAACTAGACCCGAGTCATATCTATTTCAAAACTAATAAATCGGGAGTATTTTAAAGACAGGCCAAAAGGGATTCTACGGATATTTCAAAGGACGTACCTTTTCTTAAAAACACCGTAGCCCTTATTTTACTAAAACCCCGATTCGTCTTATTTCAAATGGCAAAACTGCATGACATATACATATGGATGTAGATTCCTTACTGTTGCGATAATTATATGATTCCGCATATTCTTATAGTTTGCATTGCATCGCATTGCATGTGTTATTGCTATATTACGACCATGCTGTTAGGACACTAGCACCATTATCGATGATGCGTATGTTCCACGTACACTTGCTTGCCGGCTCACACACTTCCTCATCGATAATTGCCATGTCACTACACTGTAGTACTTTGCATTCAGGATATGACCCTGGCATGGCATATTTATACACATACTTATTGTACACTTATACTTGTGCACATACTTACTGTACACTCATACTTATGCACCTACCTGTTGTACACTCATACTTGTACACACATATTTGCACATACATAGATGATATTTCTAGATTTGGGAACCTCAAAATACTCTTTAGAGCTGATTCATTTTAAAAGAGCGGTTTCCCTCAATATGTGCATATTACTATTCCAGGTTGCATGATAGACAGATGTGCTTGCATTTCTTTTACATGTCGCATATATCATGCTTTTGATTATACGCATTGAGATATGTTGTTTCCATGATATTTCTGGATTTGGGAACCGTGGATATTTCAAAAGAAAATATGTAATTGTTTTAAAAACCCGGTTACCCTTGATATGATATTTCAGTGCGTCCACCATGTGTTTTCTCGGTGCTAGAGTGACATGTGGAACCCAATTCGAGGAGGCAGATGAGGACGATTGCGGGTACATGGTGGACCCAGTATGATACCCCGGGGCGAGAACGGATCGCTGTGCAGTAGACGGTGAGCCTGGCAGAGGGACTACTACCTACCGGTTATTGGTTGGACCTGGCGGTTATCCGGAGGATACTGACCAGAGTCGATAGATGGATATGGGCGTACTGCTGGGGCCGAGGGCCGATACCGCAGACAGAGCCCGTAGGCTGACCCGGACTGACGGATGCCCGATATATGAGGATTTACGTGCCGATGCTGGGCACAGTTTTCATGATGTTTTCCATGCTTTTGATTATATCCTCATATCTACATGCATGATTGTCATTGGGTGACAGGTAGACGGGATCCACATATATACAGACATTGATCACATACAAACCTTGATTACATTGATCATACTTTATTTGTATATATAACAGGGTATGAGGGCACTGTTATATATAACCTTACACCAATATTAGTGGAATGGGACGCTAATATATGTGTATTGATATCCATTTTGATACTTTATCATATTTACTTCATGCAGACATACCTTATATTTATGACATGTTATTACCTGAGGCACTGGCATGAGTATTTGGCACTACTTACATGTTTAGATGTTACATTGCCACTTATCCTGCTTCAGGCTTATTGTTTGAGGTTTATATATCTGATCGTATTGACCTAGGATTATGTCATGCATTCGATTTCTGCTTGTAGATATTTTCTATTCACGAGTTGGCAATTCACCCCCGTTGTACTACAGTTCTTGCAGGTTTTGCCGTACAGGTTCCATAGCGGCATTTCCGGCACATTGCTTTCATTTGCGGGTGATTTGCTTGGTAGGTGGGTTCTTTGAATTAGAACCACCCTTGTATATGTATTATTCATTGTATCTAGAAATTCCATCAACCAAAAACTTGTATATTGTTTCAGACTTAGACTCTAGTGATGTATTATTTCGACCTTAGAGTCGCGTGTAGTAGTATTACGGTTTTCATGTTATTTGGAGTTTTCTTTTGAGTTTTGATCCTCTCCCTTCGGCGTTGTATATCATATTTCTTGTGTGGTTGTGACCGTCGATTTTCGAAGAGCTATCTCCCGATTGGGAATGCCTTTTATCATTACATATATATTGTTCTTGTTGTACCCCGTTCGGGGCCAGTATTTACAAAGAAACTCTGCCGAAATTTTTAGAAAAGACTATACATTTTAAAAATGCACTTTCGGCTTACTTATTTAAAAACCTTGTATTTAAAATATGTTTTCTTCACTTCTTTAAACTAGTTTTCCTTATTTATTATTTAAAATGGTTTTAGATTTCTGGGCTTTTGGCTTACTTGGATTAGATGGGGTCCTATAGACTTCATATGATTCAAGTGCCAGTCACGGGCTTTTTCGGGCCGTGACAAAGTTGGTATCAGAGCGCTAGGTTAACCTTTGTTCGAGTCTAAGTTTGACCATGTGGAGCCTAGGGCGTTTATATATATACGAAACTTAGGCTTGACCTTACGGAACATAGACTTAATCGAGGGGGTATCACTACTACAAATAAGGGTTGCCCCTACGGATTTATCGACAGGGGCAACCCACTGCCCCTACGGATATATGCGTAGCGGCGAAAAAATACCCCGTAGGTGCAAAGGCCGCAGGTGCAAAGGCCGCAGGTCCAAGTTGAAGCCCTGAACTTGCCCCTACGGGCAAATTCTTGCCCCTACGGATTTCTGTGTAGGTCCTGTTGCCCCTACGGAGTAGGCCGTAGGGTAAAAAAAGTTATATTATTTATGGTTTTTTTAATATATTAAATGTACCTACGGACATAACCGTAGGGCCATGCTATAACCCCTACGAATATCTGCGTAGGTACCTATCCGTGGGGGCCAAATATCAAGAATCCTGGTATTTTGCCCCTACGGATAACGCCGTAGGGGCTATGCTGTGGCCCCTACGTATTTGTCCGTAGGGGCACTCCCAACCCCTGGTACTGCGATCAGGGGGGAAATATCAGTTACTGCTGATATTTTGCCCCTACGGATATATCCGTAGGGGCAATATGTGTACCTACGGATTAATCCGTAGGTACACATTATCTGTAATTTTTTTTTAAAAAATGGGCTGCTTGATTTTTTCCCGCCCTGTGCACAATAATATATACATCAATCAAATATAAAATTAATCATCACACAACATATATCGCAGTATTCATATTCACATCTCACACATATAATATACAAAAGAAACCAAAAAACTGAATATGATATAAATATAAACCAAAATCAATATCGCCCAAAATGTTTCAAAATGTAGTACAATATGTATCATATAAATAAATACATGTTTCAAAAAATAAGAATCAAAATGCTAGCCTAGCTCGGTCCAGCTCCACCTCTGATAAACGCTAGAATCTTGCGCCTACCCCGTCGCGTCTGGACCTAACGTGTGCAATAAGCGTGTAAGAACTGTGTTTTATTCGAATTCTTATCATTATCGAGTTATTTCGAAACCCCATTTGGATATCTAGTTTGGAAAACTGTAGTTTATTTTAATTAGATATGTACATGTATGATTAATAAAACCTAAGTCTACAACCAAATAAGCTCAGGCTACGTACTGATATTGGATATGTTGATATCTATAATATGACATGATATTTTACTATTAAGTAGTAGACATACCAGCATCTCCTTCAACTCCTGAACGGTGGCCTTCAAGCTCTCCAGTTCCTGCTGGATACGTCGCTCACTGGAGACGGAGGAAGTAACCGCCGGGGTGGAGTCCAACCTCATATGGGCCCTGCTAGAGCCCAGTCCTCGGCCTCTCTCCCAACCTCCGTGGTGCCGTCCGTGTGCGGCGTCCAGGACTGGGGTCAGCAGCCTCGAATGCTGCCTTCCCCCTAACAACTGTCAGAACATTATATTTAGCACATACTGGTCTATAAAATTGACAAGAAATACCAAAATCAACAAATTCAAAGCCTTACCTACAGAGATAGAAGATGTGCTCCTCTGGTATCTGCATGTATCAAAATTTAAATAATATTAATTAATTTCAGTACATACATATTAACAAGGTAAACTTGCATATAGCGCTGCTTACACATAAGACAGGGAGTGAACAAGCTCTTGTAGATCTAATCTCATCAAGCAGCCCATGATAATGAGTTGGACGACTAAACAAGGTCCACGACTTACAATCATTCCCGCATGCGATCACATATAAAAATCATAGTTTCTAGGATGACAAATTTTATTGTCAACTACTGTCACCACCTACAGCTAGACAATAATAAAAATTACTAAGTAAGAGCAAAAGGAATGTGTGTATATTTATGATATAGCATTCTAAATCAATATACATCCCCTATATGATATATAAACATACCTGGAGGAACGGGAGTGGCCTCTATCTCTGATATGGACGCATCACCAACAACTAGACAATCAAACATTGACAATATAAATAATTTTGACATAAACAGGCATGGATATCTATAATATTACATTCAAAATGGATATTAGAGAGCGCACCTGCAATGAGAAGTGATAAAAGTATCACCCAATAAGGGTGTAATTTACAGAATCAGTTGAGACTCTTGAAAGTCATAGAAGAATCTGACCTGCACAAATCTGATGTATGCTTTCCATTGGACACTAAGAAGTCTCTAAAGGGAAAAGGCAATGTAAAAGCCATCATTAGTTCATATCAGAAGATTGATGCTGAAACAGAGAACAATGAATGCCACATTACTATCTTCTCCTTCTTCTTTTGCCACATTACTGTCTTCTCTTTCTTATTATGTGCGCGTGCAAATTCAATGACTATATTGAGAATATGGATTAATAGTGGGTAGGAAAAGTATTTCTCAAATGGCTTTTGCGTCTAAAAACCATAAACTACTAAGTAATAGCATACATAATTTTTTTAGTATAAAGGATGTTATTTTAAGTTTTCCCTTATAGTGATATGATCTAACTGCCTTTATAAACTATAAGTGTGCAGAAAATTATGATAAGAAACCATAAGAAAGGGTCGTAGCCATGCATAACCTTGAATCTACATACCAAATCATGCACAAGCATGCAATTATTGTCACCTTGCCTTGGAATATAAAATATCTTGGAAGACTATAAGCAAGCATTTAAATCTTGATAACTTTTGACTTCAACATATATTTTTCTCAAGTACCATGAAATATACTTCCTCCGTATAAACCGTTTTCAGGAAGATGGATTAACAATGACAAATTATCCATTGTGGCTCACTAGGTTAGCATTTTCTCTTCTATTGACCATCTTGCTAATCTGCTTGGTAAATTTATTCGGAACCGGCTGCGAATCATTAAAAGACATGCATAAGAAAGAAAGCTAAAATACAGAAATATAGCATACCGATATATCGAAACTTCAAAGTTGCGATGACAACCCAGAGATATTTATTTCTACACACGTGGTGCGCGTGCGAATGCGTCAGGCATCATGGACAAATATTTAAGAACATGGACAGTATTATTAGTATAAAGTAATTAAAGCTTTTAAACACCTTGGGTAGATATTTTCTTAGTTGATGCAATCATATCATGAGGACTAAATTTAAGCTATTATACATATGCATATGTATTTTTCTAATCTAATATATCACACACACAGAGAGAGAGAGAGAGAGAGAGAGAACACCAGTTTGGTAGAGAAATCAGGTAGCAGGACCCTGAAGAAATGGAGTCCATAGTATTGCTCATCATCATCATCCATGATCCCTTTTGATGTCAGAAGGGATCATGGATGATGATGATGAGCAATGCTATGGACTCCATTTCTTCAGGGTCCTGCAACCTGATTTCTCTACCAAACTGGTGTTCTCTCTCTCTCTCTCTGTGTGTGTGTGTGTGTGTGTGATATATTAGATTAGAAAAATACATATGGATATGTATAATAGCTTAAATTTAGTCCTCATGATATGATTGCATCAACTGAGAAAATATCTACCCAAGGTGTTTAAAAGCTTTAATTACTTTATACTAATAATACTTTCCATGTTCTCAAATATTTGTCCATGATGCCTGACGCATTCGCACGCGCACCACGTGTGTAGAAATAAATATCTCTGGGTTGTCATCGCAACTTTGAAGTTTCGATGTATCGGTATGCTATATTTCTGTATTTTAGCTTCCTTTCTTATGCATGTCTTTTAATGATTCGCGGCCGGTTTCGAATAAATTTACCAAGCAGATTAGCAAGATGGTCAAGAGAAGAGAAAATGCTAACCTAGTGAGCCACAATGGCAAAATATGGCATGTTGATCTTCACATCGAGAACAAAGTTGCTTCCATGAGTGTGCTATTTTACTATCTACAATTTCTATTTTCTTCTCTCTATTTCTTTTATAATCAAACTCCATGACTATTACCATGACTCTCGACTAACAAAGGTGGCTTTTCGTCCTCGGTAGCTTGATAATTGATGGATGGATATAAACTTTTGACGACACCTAACAAAAAGTGGACCCTCTTTTCTTCATTAATTCACTCCTTGTGTGTGTGTTTGTTTTTTTTGGAATTAAAGGTCATTGATTTTATAAAGACCTGAAGATATATATATGTTGAATATATGTAGGGTGATATGCATGATCACAAGATCTTGGTGGAGGCAATAAAAAAAGTTGATGTGGTGATCTCTATGCTGGGCTACAAATATCATGAGCAGTTGGTTGATCATAAGTGCATCCTGCGTGAATAAATATTGTGTTAATTCCAAACTAAATACAAATATAAAAATTATATAGTATTCAATTTGATTTCAAACAAATACCAAATAAGAATTTATTGTACAGGTCCACGACTTACAATCATTCCCGCATGCGAGCACATATAAAAATCATAGTTTCTAGGATGACAAATTTTATTGTCAACTACTGTCACCACCTACAGCTAGAAAAAAATAAAAATTACTATCTAAATAAGAGCAAAAGGAATGTGTGTATATTTATGATATAGCATTCTAAATCAATATACATGCACTATATGATAATAAACATACCTGGAGGAGCGGGAGTGGCCTCTGTCCCTGATATGGACGCATCACCAACAATTAGACAATCAAACATTGACAATATAAGTAATTTTGATATAAACATGCATGAATATCTATAATATTACATTCAAAATGGATATTAGAGAGCGCACCTGCAGTGAGAAGTGGTAAAAGTATCACCCAACTAGGGTGTAATTTACAGAATCAGTTGAAACTCTTGAAAGTCATAGAAGAACCTGACCTGCACAAATCTGATGTATACTTTCCATTGGACACTAAGAAGTCTCTAAAACGAAAAGCCAATGTGAAAGCCATCATTAGTTCATATCAGAAGATTCATGCTAAAACAGAGAACAAGGAATGTCATTTTCTTCTTCTTCTGCCACATTACTGTCTTCTCCTTCTTCTTCTGCCACATTACTGTCTTCTCCTTATTATGTGCGCGTGCAAATTCAATGAAAGCAGAAATTCCAGTGACAAACTTAGGTTGCATACGTTGTTGCCAATTCACATACATCCAGTCCTTAGCCCTGACGTACTCATGGGCCATGTTAAACTGTATCATATAAATTGTAGGTTATGATGACTATATTGAGAAATCTAAGAACGTGATGGTTACTGACAAAGGAGAAAATCCGTGTATATGCTTTGTGTGTGCGTTTGTCGTTGAAAAGAATAAATTATCGATAATTAAAGTTAGATTTGAGGATACCCATGTAAGAGTTGTATTCTATATATGTATGTTTCGATTTATGATTTCGCTTAAGTGTAGGGTTGTTTTTACTTAAAGAAGTATCACCATCTACTATATATAAAAAAATGTAGCAAACTAGGACTAGAACTCATTTAACATTATCAACTAGTGAGATTTCAATGTCGAAAACTCCATAAAGAGGAAAATTACTAAAAGGAAAAGACTCTTTGAACAAAACGCATCCACTAGCAATAAAAGAGATTGTATCATGCTTTAGTACCAACACACAAGCACCTACATCTTGCTATGATCATAACAACATCATGATGATTTGTCAATTGCCTTGCTCATATTATGAAATTATGAACACCAAAACTCTAATCAAATCTCCATCTCAATAATTAAGCCAACAAAGGGAAAAATAATAACCAAAAAGTAGAGAGAGTCTTAATTTGCATGCCCAAAATTTCATGATAGACAGAGACCAGGAGAAAAGGAGAGAGAGGAGAGAAAATATCACAAGCAATGAAAAAAGTTGGGAAGGAGTTGAACATCATCTTTGTAACTTGTAATATGTGGCCATTTATCATCGATATCTAAGCTTTTCTTTATCAATGTAGAATCATTGAGTTTAGAAGAAGATTCAAAATTAATATACTTTAAGAAGTTTTACCTCCGGCTATTCGTCTAACGTCCAGTCTTTGGTGTCACACAAAATTCTTGAATCAATATAATCCTGAGACTCGATCAAGATTCTCTGGACTAAAAAATTCCAAGGAATTGCTATTTGAATTACGTTAATTTGGAACACGTTTGTATGATTGAAGCTAAGAAACAAATATATTTCCATATTATATCATGCATTGTTTTATCAAAAATAATTTTATCGCATACCTAGCTATGTGCTGAAGTAAGCTATATATCTCAACAGAGAGAGAAATTTATAACCAACATGCCACGAATATTGAGATTGTAAATATATATATATATATATATATAAGTAGACATTTGAATCTAGACAAATACAAAACAAAGCTTTATTGCTCTCTTGTCTCTTATCAAAATCATTAGAAATGTTCATTTTTTGGGGGCTCAAAATTTCCTTCACAAGCTTTAAAAGAAACCTAGAAAAAATTTCACCCCCTGCCCCAACCCTAACCCTAACCCTAACCCCAACCCGAGCCCCAACCCCAACCCCAACCACTGCCCTAGCCGCAGCCCGAGCCCGAGCCCCAACCCCAACCACAGCCCTAGCCGCAGCCCGAGCCCGAGACCCAACCCTAACCACAGCCCTAGCCGCAGCCCGTGCCCCAGCCCCAACCCTAGCCCTAGCCCTAGCCTCAGCCCCAGCCCTAGCCCCAGCCTCCAGCCCCACCACCAATCAAAAATTTGAGTAATTGAAGAATTCCTTACCTGTGCAGAGGCGACGGCGAGAACTCCGATGAGCCGGCGCCGGCGACGACGAAAGCAAGTGGTCGCTACGACGAAAGAAGGCGGTAGCTACGATGAATCGGCGGCGCTGGCGATGACGAGAACGACGAAACGACGATCGATCGGTGGGAACGAGGGTTTGGGAATTTTTTGTTCGCGCGAGAATTGGGAATAATTAGCGTAGGGATCGATCTGAGCTTTTAACTTAAATCCCTATTTAGATGCCCCTACGGATAAGTCCGTAGGTTCTTGGTTTGCGGATCCGTAGGGGCAAACAACAATTTAAGATTTAATAATTTTTATATAAATATGTAAGGACCGTAGGGGAAACCGTATAGCCCTACGGATTAATCCTTAGGGCCAAAATAAATCTGCCCCTACGGATTTCACTATCCGTAGGGGCAACCCCCTATTGTAGTAGTGTATTAGACCCGAACTTTCGTCGCGTAGGATGACCCTTGGTTGATGGAGTAGGTGACTTCAGTAGAGTGACGTACCGTGTGTATGTTCCGCGGCATACTTACGACACGCCACTCCGCTTAAGAAACCTTAGGATGTACATATTTTCGAGATCAGTTATTCTCTTCATATCCATGATTATACACCCATTTGAGATCCTCTGTTCTATTAGTTCCATGATCATACATTCATTGATGTTGTTCCTTCTTATGATCATGTATCCATTCTGGATCTGTTGTTTTCTTTATTGCCATTGATCTGCTCTCTTCGATACTCGGTTGAGGTTGCTGTCGCCATCGTTTGAGCGCAGCTTGAGCTGCTGCTAGTGTTACGGTCAGGGCGAGCTCGTCTGGTACGAGGGCCGACCATTGTGTTTTCTGGTGACATAGGAACGTCTCGAGTTAGTATTGATGATTGTGTTAGTTGTATGTATGCCCTAGAGGCCAGTATTGTACAGATGATGTATATTATATTGGATGCTTGGACATATATAGAGAGGACTTTCTTGCTTGATATGATAGTATGCTATATGGTTGCTCTTTATCTTAACATGTATACTTGTCTCTTTATACTGTCTTATAGTTACATGTTGGTAAAGCCCTTAGGATGTGTACTTGACTACCTGGACTATGATGCAGATCATACTAGTGGGGACAGAGTAGTCTATAAGTACATCCTTTATTGTTCCTAGTCGTGGGTGTATCGAGACAGGGCATCGATATGCCAGTGTAGACTAGCGTATACGCTTCTTGACCCATGAGATGGGCGATGGATGATCCCATATCTATTGGTGTTTGACATCAGAGATGGTATACAGGTGCTCAATAGAGACTAGGTACACTGGACGGACTCGCCGAGAACTCCCAGATGGTATTATACCTTACGTCAGATGGCAGTTCTCTGGTGACACTTGTGCAGGTTAGTCTGTAGACCCGAGATCGTCATAGAGTCTTGTGTGATTCCCACTGTGCTTTGATTTGCACCTTACCACGTCTATGAGGGCGTGCAAAACGGTGGTTTTTGGGTACAGTCCTGAGTCATATGGAGGCAATGAGCGATAGGAGGGGTTTCGTCTCTCCCGGTATTGGGGGTTGATGTTGCGCTGTGATCGATTGGTCGTGACAGGGAAGTCCCTGGCGAGGGCTGATTTAAAGATTTACTGGTAAGTGTTACCAGTAGTTTCTTGACCCGTTATGACCCTCACATCGGCATGACTTATCGGTTATTGGGGTCTGACGTTTACCACCCCTAGACCAGATATGCGACATATCAGACGAGGAGACCGGACTGTACAGGAAGTGTTACCGGCAGGATTTTACAGGAGTTGGAGCAGGCTTACTTGCTGATCTTCTGATTGCTCAATATCCGGGTAGCCGTTACGTCCAGCTAGTACCGCTGACGGCTTGTGGGTGCGTGATGTGATCATCACCTACTCCCGGCGTATTGACGAGTCTTCAGAGTCCTACATAGAGGTTTTACTGGCTCAGGAAAAACGAAATAGGAGCGCATATGTGATATATGCGGGACCGAGAATAATGCGTGTATGTGATACCGTATTCTATTCTCGCTACTTTATGTATCGGTCAGTTATATGTGATATAGCCGGGTTGTCGAATCAAGTGTTGATTTGATAAGTCGATACATTGGATGTTAGTCGGTTATATGTGATATGACCGGATTATTAAGTCAAGTGTTGATTTAATAATTTATTGTATAATTGTATATTTGTTATACTAGTTTACATTAACTAACACATGTCCACTTAGGGTTTTTTCTCACATGTACACAACTTTACTATATATATGATATATATTAAAATGTGTTATCTTTTTGTATCATGGTTGATGATACATCATCCATAGGTGTATGAGACTTACACTATGCTAATTTTTAGTTTGGGTTTTAATATTTAAAGTAATTACAAAATCAAGTGGAGGATTAGAAAATGCATGAAGCTTGTGGAAGCTTATGGATGCATTGACTAATTCCACTTGAGTTTGTTTTTACTATGGATATTTATTAACCCAACCATAACAATTAGCCATGGGTTAAGTCTCTACATGAGTTAGTATATGATACTCACTCACCATGGTTAGCTCACACACTTGATCATTATCCTCATCTCTTTCTTTTGTTCATCTTCTTCATGGTTCAAAAGAAAAGGCTTGCTAGGGTTTGATCCAAAGTGTGAATTATTGTGAGAAATAAAATTCTAAAGAGAACCCACTTCCTATTTCTCCATCCTCTACTAGACTAGCTCTTTAGTTTAGGTTGTTTGCTTCACTAATTCTCAAGTTAGTGAAGTAGAAGCTTGAGTTGGCATCCCCTCGACGTAGATCATCTTCGGCCTCGAAGACTTCAAGCAAGGACGCGTCTTTCGCCTCGTGAAGCCATGCAAGAGACCGGGAGAACCACGATCGTAGCGAAGGGACTTCAACAAGGAGCTAAAGAAGTGAAAGACCGATCTACAAAGGTTGTATTTCGTATTCACTTAGTCGTAAAGTTGTTTACTAGCTATATGATTCGTCTAATCTCTAGTATACGATCTTGCTTAGGGTTGTTCGACACATAAAAATTTAATTTTGGCATGGTCGATGCCTTGTAGAGCCTTGTTAGTGTGCCTAGTAACCCTACAGTGGTATCAGAGCCTATCTAGAGCATTAGGCGATGTGTTAACGAAGTTAAAACCCCGATCGAACCCGGAAACGTCAAAGTTAACCCCCTCTCTGTACATTTTTTCAAAACTGTGTATTTTCAGTATTAAAAATACCTAAAAAATTCAGAAAGGTTTTCTAAGAATTACCATGAAAAACGAGCCCCTAAGTCCTCTACGTGGCCGCGGAACCGCGGCAATAAGCCACTTTTAGCGCGGTTCCGTGGCAAGAAAAGGGTAATAGGGACGGTTCTTTATGCAGTAACATCCTTAGCAATTCCTGTATTTTTCTGGGTATTTTTAAACGGCTCAAGTGTTGAGTATTTTGGGGTTTATTTTGCAATCGTCGATTCGATCGGAGAATTTAATTTTGTTATGTCATTCCGGATAATTTAGAAAGTACTAAAATGTTCGAACGGAAATCATTAACTAAATTTTTCCCGGCACGAAAAACATTCAAGTGTTGAATTTTTCTCGGGTTTAAATCTTTCGGAAAAACGTGCATGTGACGCGATGGACCCTCTAGAAGACTACAAACCTTAGCTCGATTATGTGACCGTCTTGAACTGCCTTTTGAACCTTAGGGTTTGGGGAAGTGCGGCGTGCCACATGTGAGGCGTTGGCTTGACCCTTCTACGGCTGGACCGTTGCTACTGTGACGTATTCTGGAATTTTTGAACTCCGCTCAAGTGTTGAGCTATTATGGAAATCTTGGGTATTTGATTAGTCGACCAGAAAGTTTAATACTATCTATTTATCTGGAATGTGATACAATATGTGGAATTCATACAGTTAGGCATGAAATGCGAAATATGTGATATTTTGGATTTACGATGTCTAAAGCGATTGTGGATTCCAAATGTTGTAGTTTTACACTTTCTATTCTGCGACCGTAAGTGTAATATGTGATATCGCCGGTTTCGTTGCTATATGTCAACGACAATTGGGATGCGCATATTTACTTACGTTGATGACATGTGATGTTATGTGTTGCTGGATATGTTATATTGGATCGTCGCGTTTTGAATAGCCGGAGGGTTTTATGTGAGATGAGGGTTTTTATTTTTATTCATGTAAATTTAAATGTATGTAATATTCTTTAATTGGGGCACTTTCGGGATGAGGTTGATGTCACCATTTGTATATTATTTACTTTTCCGCACTAGGATAGACCCAAGGAGGAGAGCATAAGTAACCGGGTTCTGGAGTCCAGTGGGAGACCAACTCGAGGAGTCGAGTCCGGGTCTCCTAACTCTAGAATTGGTAGGGTTGCTTGCCGCTCTCGTAGGGGTCTAGGGGTGTGGGTTTGGCTGTTCGTCGCGACCGTGGAATCCGTGTTTTATAGAGGCTCAAAATAAAACACGGACGTCCTAGTATATCCAATATTTCATATGTTTCTTCTGCTGCGATATCTGTGACGTGATCATTTGATGTGTTGTGATAAATACTGTGTATAGTATATATGATATATTATATAGACGTTACTTATGTTTTACACCCGCGCTAGCCCTGCCCTGCCGTTAGTTACCTAACTTAACAGTGCACGAGGGGACATCGAGGCGAATGCCGATGGCATAAGTGTACGTCGTATTTATCTGTGATGTTTAGGTGACTTAAATGATGGGAATTCATTAATGTGATTAATGAAAGAAAAGAAACCTAAAAGATATTGTAGAATCAAATTTTCAAATAAAAGGGTAGCTACAGTTTTGCTTTGCATAGCGGTATATATGATATACCCTGCACCTTATTCGATGAGGAAAGAGCCGAGATCCCTTCACCGGGAGTGACCTCTTTAGCAAAACTGGCAGAAAATACAAAACTCGGTTTGGTTTTTGATTGCTTTTGGAGTTTTGCTTTGCATAGTAATATATATGATATGTCCTGCACCTTATTCGATGAGGAAAGAGCCGAGATCCCTTCACCGGGAGTGACCTCTTTAGCAAAACTAATGAAAGCCTCAAAATCACTCCATTTCAAAATTCACATGATTCTACAACGATATCAAGTTCATTACGCAATAGGCTTTCAGAAAAACCTGTTGTAGCCCTCCGTCATTTCAGATAAGTCCTACTTAGTATTCGTACTACGTTTGTTGACCTCCGTCAAGGCGTAGTGTGCGGTAGCTAACTAGTATTTATCTGCTTATGCATATGATGCAGATTGGATTAGGGTAGTCGTACGACCTTGTTGACCTCCGTCAAGGGTCGTGCGGGTGGGTTTGATTCAATCAAGAAATGACGGGTTGAACTTGACTTGCACCCTATATATAGTTTGTTGACCTCCGTCAAGGTCATGGGATGCTTGGGGCAAAATATTATCGGGAATTTCAAGAGTTGAGATTTGCAATGAGATTGCATACCTTCTATGAGATAGTTGGATCCCGATACCCACTGCGAGTAATTATTACTCCTGGGAGAGTTTTACACAGGACAATTAGCCGATCAAGTAGGTGTCTAGAAAGGTGTCAACAGGGTTACGCCTCTGGGAAAATGAGGTTTACTTTAATTAGGTCCGTGCGAAAGCACGGGGAACCTCCCTCAAAGTACCGACACTGGCCTGGCTGAAAGATTGGCGAAGTTGTAGGGTGTAATTAATCCCGGCTAGTCTTTCCTTTTAGGGTTTGAAGGAAGATTTGATAAAAACAGTGGGAGCCATCCTGATAAGATAAAATAATAACCAATCTGATCTTGCAAGAGCATACGCTAAAGTGTTTTCTTCTCTCTCTCTCTAGGTAGTGACCATATCATGCCTTAATCAAGATAATAATATGGATGTATTGACCGAACCCGCATGTTATACTGTGCTGGGGAACGTTGGTTCTCTTCTTTCTTATAAGAGTTATAGGACTGAATAGGACATAGGGGAATACCAGGATTCCCATGCCACCCGTATGAAGAAAGTACATGTTGATGCATTTTCTTCGGGTGTGTTCGTTACGGAGAACTGTTTCTCCATTTGCTCTACGTCTTGGGTATTAGATACCGAGTCAGGATCCCATATATGTAATCAGTTACATAGGCTTAGAAAAGGTAGAGAACTTGGAGAAGCTGATAAAGACATAAGGGTTGGAAATGGTGCAATTGTTGCAGCTAAAACCGTCGGGGAATATCACCTTGTATTGCCAACTGGTAATACATTGGATCTGAATGAATGCCATTACATGCCGAACCTGATATGCAACATTATATCGGTTTCTTTACTAGGTAAAGAGGGATATAATTTTGTATTACAGGACAATGTTATGAACATTTTCCTTAACCAAAAGTTGGTTGGATCAGGCACGTTGTGCAATGGCATTTATGTTCTAAATCAATCAACAGTTCTGAGCATAACAAACATACACAAGAGGAAGAGTTCAGAACTGAACGAATCCTTCTTGTGGCATTGTAGACTGGGTCACATCAATACGACACGACTAGCTAAGTTGCATAAGGATGGATATTTAAATCCGTTTGAATTTTCATCTTATGATACTTGCCAGTCATGTCTCAAAGGCAAGATGACCAAAACTACGTTTACGGGACACGGAGAAAGAGCTACCGAACTCTTGGGACTGATACATAGTGATGTATGCGGTCCCATGTCTACACATGCCAGGGATGGTTCTTCGTACTTCATTACATTCACTGACGATCTCTCTAGATTCGGATATGTGTTCCTGATGAAACACAAATCAGAAGCTTTTGAGAAATTTAGAGAATATAAACAAGAAGTCGAGAACCAAACCGGGAAAAGTATTAAAATCCTTCGATCTGATCGAGGAGGTGAATACTTGAGCAATGAATTCCTGGACTTCCTAAAAGAGAATGAGATTCTCTCTCAGCTAACTCCTCCATATACACCACAGCACAATGGTGTATCGGAACGGAGGAACCGCACCCTATTAGATATGGTGCGCTCTATGATGAGTATAGCTGAGTTACCTATTTCCTTCTGGGAATATGCACTGGAGACAGCAGCATACCAACTGAATAGGGTTCCTACCAAATCTGTGCCTACCACCCCATATGAGATATGGGAGGGGAAGAGACCATATCTTAATTTTATTAAGATATGGGGTTGCCTGGCCTATGTCAAAAGACAAAAGCCGTACAAACTCGAGGCAAGGTCTGTTTTGTGTAAGTTTGTTGGATATCCCAAGCATTCGCGAGGGTATATCTTCTATCACAGTGAGGAACAAAAGGTGATTGTTGCTCAAAACACCACCTTTTTAGAAAAGGAATTTCTTGTAAAACAGATTAGTGGCTCTGAGGTAGAACTGGAAGAGGTTCCAGCTATACAAACCACAACAGAAGATTGGGTAGAACCAGAGGATTCGGTGGTTCCCGATGAACCCCAGCCACTCCGCCGATCTAGTAGGGTTCCTCACCCACTTGAGAGATACTACGGTTTTCTCATGGATGGTGGGAGCGAGGATTGCATCATGGAGGATGATGACCCAACTAGCTTCGAGCAGGCCATCACGAGTGGAGACTCAGTGAAATGGCTGGATGCATTGCGTTCCGAGATGGAATCCATGTACACCAACAAAGTATGGACTTTGGAAGATGCTCCTGAAGGGGTAAAACCCATTGGGAGCAAGTGGATCTTCAAGAAAAAACTTGGTGTAGATGGGAAAGTGGAGACTTTCAAAGCTAGACTTGTTGCAAAGGGTTTTCGTCAAAGACCAGGTGTGGACTACAACGAGACCTTTTCTCCAGCGGCTATGCTTAAATCCATCCGGATCATGCTTGCCATCGCTGCATATCATGACTACGAAATCTGGCAAATGGATGTTAAGACCGCCTTTCTAAATGGTGATTTAGAAGAGTGCGTGTACATGACTCAGCTAGAGGGCTTCGTAGATAGTGGGAGCAGCGGGAAGGTGTGCAAGCTGCTTAAATCCATTTATGGATTAAAGCAAGCATCGCGGAGTTGGAACATCTGCTTTGACGTCGTTATCAAAGAGTTTGATTTCGTCAAAAACGTAGATGAACCTTGTATCTACAAGAAGGTGGCAGAGAGTAAGGTTGTCTTCCTCGTATTGTACGTGGACAACATACTCTTGATAGGAAATGACATTCCTATGCTGCAATCGGTCAAGCTCTTCTTATCACAAAGATTCTCAATGAAAGATCTTGGTGATGCCTCCTGCATATTGAGAATTATGATCTATAGAGATAGATCTAAAAGGATATTAGGATTGTCCTAATCCAGGTAAATTGACACCATACTAAAGAGGTTTAGTATGGAAGAGTCTAAACGTGGGTTTTTACCCATGATCTCAGGGCTCACTCTCTCCAAAGAGATGTCTCCCAAGACTGATTTGGAGAGAGCTCGCATGCAAGGGATACCCTATGCTTCGGCTGTAGGCTCTATCATGTACGCGATGCTATGTACCAGACCCGATGTAGCATACTCACTAAGTGTAGTGAGCAGGTATCAAGCTGATCCTGGAGAGAGTCACTGGACAGCTGTGAAGAGCATTCTCAAGTACTTACGAAGGACTAAGGAGATGCTCTTGGTGTATGGTAACGGAGAACTCCAAGTGGAGTCCTTTACCGATTCGAGCTTCCAGAGTGATAATGACGACTGTAAGCCGCAGTCGGGATTTATCTTTACCCTTTACGGAGGGGCGGTTAGCTGGAAGAGTTCCAAGCAGGAAACCGTGGCAGACTCGACGATGGAGGCTGAATACATCGCTGCCAACGATGCTGCCAAAGAGGCTGTCTGGATCAAGAAGTTCATTACTGAACTTGGAATGGTTCCATCCATTGAGCATCCAATACCTTTGTATTGCGATAATAATGGAGCAGTGGCTTTGGCTAAGGAACCCAGGTCCCATCAGCGATCCAGGCATATTCTGAGGCGGTATCACCTGATCCAGGAGATAGTTGATCGCCGGGAGATCGAGGTCAGGAGGGTTGACACGAAGAACAACACAGCGGATCCACTCACGAAGGCCATTCCCCAGATACAGTTTGAGAGACTCTTCAGGATGCTCGGTATGCGATACAACAGCAGCTGGCCCTAGTGCAAGTGGGAGATTGTTAGTTGTATGTATGCCCTAGAGGCCAGTATTATACAGATGATGTATATTATATTGGATGCTTGGACATATATAGAGAGGACTTTCTTGCTCGATATGATAGTATGCTATCTGGTTGCTCTTTATCTTAACATGTATACTTGTCTCTTTATACTGTCTTATAGTTACATGTTGGTAAAGCCCTTAGGATGCGTACTTGACTACCTGGACTATGATGCAGATCATACTAATGGGGACAGAGTAGTCCATAAGTACATCCTTTATTGTTCCTAGTCATGGGTGTATCGAGACAGGGCATCGATATGCCTGTGTAGACTAGCGTATACGCTTCTCGACCCATGAGATGGGCGATGGATGATCCCATATCCATTGGTGTTTGACATCAAAGATGGTATACGGGTGCTCAATGGAGACTGTGTACACTAGACGGACTCGCCGAGAACTCCCAGATGGTATTTTACCTTACGTCGGATGGCAGTTCTCTGGTGACACTTGTGCAGGTTAGTCTGTAGACCCGAGATCGTCATAGAGTCTTGTGTTGTTCGCACTGTGCTTTGATTTCCACCTTACCACGTCCATGAGGGCATGCAAAATGGTGGTTTTTGGGTACAGTCCCGAGTCACATGGAAGAAATGAGCGATAGGAGGGGTTTCGTCTCCCGGTATTGGGGGTTGATGTTGCGCTGTGCTCGATTGGCCGTGACAGGGAAGTCCCTGGCCAGGACTGATTTAGAGATTTACTGGTAAGTGTTACCAGTAGTTTCTCGATCCGTTATGAGCCTCACATCGGCACGACTTATCGGTTATTCGGGTTTGACGTTTACCACCCCTAGACAGATATGCGACATATCAGACGAGGAGACCGGACTGTACGAAAAGTGTTACCGGCAGGCTTTTACAGGAGTTGGAGCAGGCTTGCTTGCTGATCTTCTGATCGCTCAATACCTGGGTAGCCGTTACGTCCAGCTAGTACCGCTGACGGCTTGTGGGTGCGTGATGTGATCATCACCTACTGTCGGCGTATTGACGAGTCTTTAGAGTCCTACATAGAGGTTTTACTGGCTCAGGAAAAACGAAATAGGAGCGTACATGTGATATGTGCGGGACCGAGAATAATGCGTGTATGTGATACCGTATTCTATTCTCGCTACTTTTTGTATCGGTCTGTTATATGTGATATAGCCGGGTTGTCGAATCAGGTGTTGATTCGATAAGTCGATACATTGGATGTTAGTCGGTTATATGTGATATGACAGGATTATTAAGTCAAGTGTTGATTTAATAATTTATTGTATAATTGTATATTTGTTATACTAGTTTACATTAACTAACACATGTTCACTTAGGGTTTTTTCTCACATGTACACAACTTTACTATATATATGATTTATATTAAAATGTGTTATCTTTTTGTATCATGGTTGATGATACATCATCCATGGGTGTATGAGACTTACACTATGCTAATTTTTAGTTTGGGTTTTAATATTTAAAGTAATTACAAAATCAAGTGGAGGATTAGAAAATGCATGAAGCTTGTGGAATTTTGTGGATGCATTGACTAATTCCACTTGAGTTTGTTTTTACTATGGATATTTATTAACCCAACCATAACAATTAGCCATGGGTTAAGTCTCTACATTAGTTAGTATATGATACTTACTCACCATGGTTAGCTCACACACTTGATCATTATCCTCATCTTTTTCTTTTGTTCATCTTCTTCTTGGTTCAAAAGAAAAAGCTTGCTAGGGTTTTGATTGTTATGATTTCTGATTGTGTTTATCAAATGATCCCCGGCAACGGCGCCATTTGATTTTATGATATTCTTGATGTGTAGTATGAAAATTGTATAGAAATCACAACCAAAAATATTTGACCGCAATCAATAACGATGTCGGATTGTAGCACGTTAGTAAGTGCGGATCGTCCACAGGGAAAGTGTAATCGTTCGTCTTTTGAATTAGATGAATTGAAAATTTAAAGAAGACAAAACAAAATAATTCAAGATTTGTATTTGAAGTTCAAGAATTAGAAAATCTAGATCTAATAAAAGTAAAAGACAGAATCAAGAATTGAGAGTTTGTTGATTTTTCCAAACCAAATATCAAGAATCTAAATGAGGCTCGTAGGAATCGATTGGATCTATAGATGTTATGAAGATTCAAGAATACGATTTCTTATCTATTAACAAGTTGATGCTAAATCGATGTAGATTTCATCGAGGATCAAGGATCTTGTGAAGAATTAGAGTTCCTCATCCTATCCTTTATCTTTTCGATGAATCACATTCACTAGATAGCTTCTTGAAATTCGGATGATCGATCGTTGATCTCTAGATCGTGCGAAAGGAATCAAGAACGCATTCGCATCGATCTAGATCATCGATCATTCGAGTTTCAAGAATTTCCAATTTCTATAAGACTTAAGAAATCGTTTAAAGATTCATCAACATCATCATTCTACAATCGTCTCGATTCCTCCACGAGCGGAGTTTATTCGCGCATCATTACAAAGAATACATTCAAGAATTGAATACAAATCATAATGCTCGAATTGAAATAAAAGCAAGTTTAAAGAATCTTCACCTTTATTTATTCCACAAATTGTTACACATTGCTCAAGAGACTACAAGAATTTGAGAAGGAACAAAATTGTCGAATCTAGCGTTGCATCGGCTCCTTGAGTCTTGGATCGCTCGGATCACGTGCTCCGTTGAAGTCCGGCTTCGCTTCTAAAGGTTGGTTGAAGACTTGCTCACTAGAACTCCATGGATCTTGAATTTGGATTGGAATTAGGGTTAGGGTTTCGAACAAGCCTTGTCACTAGACTTATGGAAGAAGATGATGTAAGAGGAAGAATTGAACAACTAAAGATTAACTAGGATTAACAAAGATTGATTAGCCAACTAACCCTAGGTCTAGGCTTCTATTTATAGACTTCCGTAAACCCTAGATCTAGGATTAGAATTAGAATTTCCCTCCAAAAGTTAGTTAGAAGATATTTGAATTTCCCTCCAAAAGTTTGTTGAGGAGAAGCTTCTAGATGTGATTAGTTAGGAGCTTAATTACGATTAGCTTAATGATCTTTGCTGATCTGGCAGAAGACTCTGGAGAATTCTGGAATTTGACGTGTCAAAATGAGGTGTACCCACTAAGATAGGAATTATGCCCCGAAAATTAGGTGATGATGTGGCAGAACCGCCGCGGAACCGCGGCGCAAGCCGTCTCCCGCCGCGGTTCCGCGGCGCTTTTGAGGGATTAGGGATTAGGGCTCTCTGGTGCTTATTTGGGCTGTCCCATGGGACTTTCTCTGATATTTTGAATTGTATTTTTCCCTTTGAATTGCTACCAGATCTCATGTCTTTGAGTTGGCGTAATGTTTGATCAGCAAAATGACAATTTTAGCTTTTCTTCCGGATTTTCCTGCACGGACTTCGAAACACAAGTTGCGATATATAGGAATGATGCCATGCTATGAAATGCAGTCAATTTCCCTAGAAATGCCGATTTTAAGGTCTAACACATGTAATCTGATATTTTACGACTGTTTTGCTAATATGTATTATATGAATGCCGAACACTTCTATATGAATGCAAATGATAGGGAAATTGCCGGTTAAAAGATGCAATATTTTCGACCGATCAAATTCCCCCAAACTTAATTTCGATCGTCTCGATGGAACTTTTTATTAAAAAGAGTAGGAGAAAATAAAGTAAGAGAAAAACTAACTAGCACACTTTCGTAGGCAACACGATTGCACTGAGCACGTGCAACAAGACTTTAAACCTCTAAGTGTCCCTAGTAGGTGGAGTGTTGTCTCCTGAGGATTTTCAGCGGATTGCACCCACAAAATCCAATAATAAAAGAAAGATCATGAATATTACATTTAAAGAAAAGAATTGTTGAAGAAAAGCCTTGAAAATTAGGGTTTCCAACTAAGCTATCTTTTCGGTTGTCATGAGCCCTATCTTAATAGTCATGAAAAGATGTCAGAAATCACGTCCTCCCTCAATAAAACATCATCTTATTCTTCATTCCTATCTTTCTTCCAAACATCGATCATATCACCCTGCGTGTGTGTAAAGGACATCCCTACACCCAGAGAATTCAATTCAAGCTATCATACTCTTGTCCATCAGCCTCAGTACTTTTTAATTAATGAATATTAGGATTGCTCACACACTTTCATGCGACCGTTAATACTTCTTGAGGTACTAACCGACCGATTACTCATGTGCTTGCTTATTTGGTGTATTTCCTCGTCTTGCACCACCTCAGGCATAGCAGTGACTCCCAGACCAGTTGGCCTTAGGGCACTAGGTGAAGAAGCACCCTCGCTATACATTTTTTTATTGCCCTCGGTGATAACAAAATCAGTGTCCATTTTTCTCACCACTTTATATTTTTTATTTCCTTCATACATCGGTTTTAAGACAAGAGCATTTCAAGGTATCTTCTACTATCCCAGGCTTCAAGACGTGTGTAAGTGCGAATAACAGGGTAGCAACGTTCAAAATGTTTGGCTTCCAGAATAGAAACTATTTTTCAGACTTAGTTTTATCCTCAGATTAGTGACTTCTTTCATCTTACTTAAATTTTTTTAGGTTTTTTAAAAAAAATGTTTTGTGCTTATGCAAATGATATGCAGATGATGCAAAAATAAGCACAAACCTCCCCCAAACTTGTTTTCCACAGTGTCCTCACTGTTGCCATCTGCTAAATCTCGAAAAACCTGTAAGCTTGGGTGGAATTTATTAGTGGGGGAAAAATATTTAAGTGAAGACCCTCCCCCAAACTTATTTTTGGCTAATTATTTTGTAAAAATTTTCTTTTTAGGAGCCAGAAAAAATATCCCCCCCCCAAACTTAAGCAATGTTAATCTTTTGAAAATCACATGAGAGGGTCAAAAAATCATTGGTCGATGCCAAGCTTTGCAAAGACCGAAAGTTAACACCAACCATTCAAAATTTTTATCAATGCAGTACTCTGGTTGGTGGAAGAAGAAGTGGGGAAAGGTTAAGTGGTGGAAGAGAGTGTGTGTGCGTCTCATTTTGGAGAGACGATGCATTGAATGTGATGGATTACTCGCATTCTTTTTACAATTCAGAAGAAGGGGTAGAGGTTCAATTTCAATGATTGGGAGATGATTCATCTCAACACCTGTGTCATTCAAAAATGCGAGTTCATCAGCGAAGATTTCCTCGAAAGTTCCATCAATACCCTGATAAATAATGTCATCACAAAGTGCGGGGTGATCTTCAGACTCTAAAAGAAGTTCATAATCAGTGTTAATTGTTGACCCGGACATCTCGGTGGAAGAGTCCGTATGTGTATGATACATAGTTGGGTCAAATAACATATGAAAAGAGTCAAGATCAATATCATGAGGATCATCAAATTCGCTGCTGTCGACATCTATTAAGTCGACAGAACATACCTAAGCAGTAGGTTCGGAGGGTACACTTCCCAACTTGTAAATGTTCAGCTCTATTGACCTATTCCCGAAAGATAGGGTCATGGAGCCATTACGACAGTTGATGATAGCGTTGGAAGTGGCCAAAAAGGGGTGACCTAAAATCACCGGAATTTGATTCCGTGGGTTCGCTACAGGCTGTGTATCAATTACAATAAAGTCCACAGGGAATATAAATTCCCCGATTTTTATTAACACATCCTCCAGTTCACCCCTAGGTTTGGTGATTGATCGGTCAGCCATCTGGAGAGTTATGCTTGAGAGCTTTAACACTCCGATACCTAGTTGCTCGTAAACCGAATATGGAAGCAAGTTAACACTAGCGCCAAGGTCTAGTAGAGCAGGGTTAATGTGTTTTCCCCGGATAGAAATGGAAATCGTAGGATATCCAGGATCCTTACGTTTCCTCGGTAATTGTCGGGGAAAAGCTGTGTCTACTGTTTTTGCCATGAATATCTTCTTGGGCACTTGAATCTTCCTCTTCCTAGTGCACAAGTTCTTAAGAGTTTTCGCATAGGACGGAACTTGTTGGATGGCATCTAAGAGAGGGATGTTGATGTTAACTTGCTTAAAAATGTTCATAATCTTCTCCATATGTGGACTTGGTGTGTTTGCCCTTAACCGATTAGGATAAGATGCTTTAGCAAGAAGCGCTGGGTCCATCATAGGAGAAGGAAGAGGGGGTAGACGTGATCCCAAAAGAGGAGTGGGGATCGTCTGTGGAAAACTAGAAGAGGGTTGCTGAGGTGTCGAGCCTTTTGGGAAACGAAGAATAGGCTCGCAAGAAGGTGGTGGGGTAGAAGAACTGGGGTCAGAATTAGAAGTAGAAGTGGAAGGAAAGGTCTCAGCCGGGGTTTTATTGATTGATTTATCAGTATCATCAAACTCTTCCCCAACATGATTGTCAAGTACTCTTCTAGATCTCAACGTGATTGCATCCACATGATGTGAATAGCCAGGATTGGGTAAGGGTTGAGCTGGAAGTTTCCCTTTCTCTCTTGCACTCATTTCGGCTTTTAATCGTGCAATTTCTTCTTCCATCGATTTAATACTCTCGTTTTGGGACGCAAAGTTTTCTCAATTTTATCGACAGAAGACTTCATTTCAGCCGAAACTTGCATAATATTTGTTAAGACCAAATTCATGTATTGTGCAAAAGAAGAGGATTCATCAGTTCCGGTCAGCTGTAAAGGACTAGACAATGCAGGGGTGTTGACCGGATTTTGAAAGTTATGTGCTTGAAAAGGGTGCTGACTCAATTGAAGTTGTGGTTGCTGTTGTGGTGGAGGGACCCTTTGGAAATTGTTTTGGTTTGGAACCGTGTTTTGAGATTGTGATTGGTTCCAAGCAAAATTAGGGTGATTCCTCCAACCCTGATTATATGTGGAAGAAAATGGATCGTTTCTAGGTCTTTGAAATGCGGTATTGGTATGCTCATGACCTTGAAACGGAGAATTTCGTGGACATTCTTCCGTCAAATGAGAAAGATCATAACAACATCCACATACAGTTTTGGAAAGTGACATTTGATTAAGGGAGGCAGCTAAAAATTTGTTTTCCATAGTCTCGAGTTTCTTGTGTATAGCTGAAATGTCAGCTCTAACTCCTATGGAAACATCCGATTGGTTATTGCCACTCTTAAATGATAGACTTTCCCACTGTAAAGATTTTTCAGCGAAATCTTCTAAGTATTTCCAAGCTTCCCCATCATCTTTGTTCATAAAATTTCCTTGACACATGTTTTCAAGACTTTGTTTAGTGTTAGGGTTACTGCCCTCATATATGATTCGGCACAGTTCCCATCTCGGGATTCCGTGATGTGGGCATTGAACCAACAGATCCTTGAATCGGTCAATATATTTTGAAAATGGTTCATTTGGAAGCTGATTGAATTGATTTATTTCGCTGCGGACTCGAGCTGTCTTGTGATTAGGGTAGAATTTCTTAAGGAATGCCGCTACGAATTCTTCCCAATTTGTGATTGAGTGTGCGGTGGTGTTATATAGCCACTTCTTGGCTATATCGCACAAAGTAAATGGAAGAAGTCGTAGACGTATAGCATCCACTTAAAGTTGTGACCATCATTGCGTATACGCTTTCAAATTTGGTAATAAAAACGTAAGCGTCCTCAGTCTCGAGACCGTGGTATTTGGGTAGAAGGTTGATGTATTGGGGTTTAATTTCAAAATTTTCCCCGTTGGCTGGTGGAATGGAAAGACAGGTGGAAAGGGGACCTCGTGTAGGATAGCACCTCTCTTGGAGAGAGATGCGGGGTGGATCCTGCGCACCAGCGGACGGCGGCAGATTAGGGTTAAAGAAATTCGATGGAGGTGGATCCATCGATGTGGGTGTGGTAATAGGTAAAGAAGAAGTAAATGGAGAAATATCGACTTCGGAGTCGATAAAGGGTACGCGGACTAAACGGGCACTAGAATCCCGTGTCCAGCCTATCTTGCACTAAAATGGTTAGTACAAGTGGCAGCGTTGACTTTATAATTAGGGGAAATGATGAATGCTGGTGTTTGTTTTTGAAAATTGGACGGATTTTTGAAAAAATGATGCAACACACAAAAACGTAAAATCTAGTGGTCACCTAGGTCCGGCTCTAGACTGCTCCTAACCGCCAAAAGACAAGCCGCAGGATAGAATCCTCCACTGCCTCTTTGTCCTCCTGTGGCTAGGTAAGTGCCAGGTAAGTGGGAAGGTACTCCACTACGTAAGTAGTGAGCCTAATTAATAGCCACTAGCCTTTGACACACTTGCCTTAGACACCACAAGAAAACGCGGATATGCAATGAATTACTCACGGCCTTCTTCTGTCCTAAGTGAGCGGGACGGTCCTTAGAGTCATCTCTAGATCTTTTTTTAATTAATGAGGGTAAATGCGGATGCAAGTTTGTGATTTTTTGGGCTTAGGAAGGGTAATGAACTCCCCACCTAATCTGGATTTGGTCGTTTGCCCCTTAATATCCGTATTAATTATGCAAACAACCACAAAAATCAAAACAAGCACAATTTAATTTTTCTTTTTGCGCGGCGCTGCGATTATTTGCAAAGAAACCTGCAGCAAAGTGTTATTTGGAGCAGATTTAGGAGAGAGATAAGAAAGTTAGAAGTTACTGTGAAAATTTTGTGCAGAGAAGCTTCCACAGAGGCGCGGAACCGCCGCAAATCTTGGCTAAAACCGCGGATCCGCCGCCGTTGGTACTGTTCACTCTACCAAATTTCAACAGTAGCTTGCTGTTGATTTCTCCAGCTCTCTGGAACTCTCCAAAAATTAATTCAAGTGCACAGAAAGCTCCAGATTTCCTCGCACAAATCACAACAACACGTATTAGTGTTTGCGCAAGTTTTTGATCTAAAAATTATAATGGAATAAATCGTTCAACTCAAATTTCAAAATACGAACAATTAGCGCACTATCCCCGGCAACGGCGCCATTTGATTGTTACGATTTCGGATTGTGTTTATCAAATGATCCCCGGCAACGGCGCCATTTGATTTTATGATATTCTTGATGTGTAGTATGAAAATTGTGTAGAAATCACAACCAAAAATATTTGACCGCAATCAATAACAGTGTCGGATTGTAGCGCGTTAGTAAGTGCGGATCGTCCATAGGGAAAGTGTAATCGTTCGTCTTTTGAATTAGATGAATTGAAAATTTAAAGAAGACAAAACAAAACAATTCAAGATTTGTATTTGAAGTTCAAGAATTAGAAAATCTAGATCTAATAAAAGTAAAAGATAGAATCAAGAATTGAGAGTTTGTTGATTTTTCCAAACCAAATATCAAGAATCTAAATGAGGCTCGTAGGAATCGATTAGATCTATAGATGTGATGAAGATTCAAGAATACGATTTCTTATCTATTAACAAGTTGATGCTAAATCGATGTAGATTTCATCGAGGATCAAGGATCTTGGGAAGAATTAGAGTTCCTCATCCTATCCTTTATCCTTTCGATGAATCACATTCACTAGATAGCTTCTTGAAATTCGGATGATCGATCGTTGATCTCTAGATCGTGCGAAAGGAATCAAGAACGCATTTGCATCGATCTAGATCATCGATCATTCGAGTTTCAAGAATTTCCAATTGCTATAAGACTTAAGAAAACGTTTAAAGATTCATCAACATCATCATTCTACAATCGTCTCGATTGCTCCATGAGCGGAGTTTATTCGCGCATCATTACAAAGAATACATTCAAGAATTGAATACGAATCATAATGCTCGAATTGAAATAAAAGCAAGTTTAAAGAATCTTCAACTTTATTTATTCCACAAATTGTTACACATTGCTCAAGAGACTACAAGAATTTGAGAAGGAACAAAATTGTCGAATCTAGCATTGCATCGGCTCCTTGAGTCTTGGATCGCTCGGATCTCGTGCTCCGTTGAAGTCCGGCTTCGCTTCTAAAGGTTGGTTGAAGACTTGCTCACTAGAACTCCATGGATCTTAAATTTGGATTGGAATTAGGGTTAGGGTTTCGCACAAGCCTTGTCACTAGACTTGTGGAAGAAGATGATGTAAGAGGAAGAATTGAACAACTAAAGATTGACTAGGATTAACAAAGATTGATTAGCCAACTAACCCTAGGTCTAGGCTTCTATTTATAGACTTCCCTAAACCCTAGATCTAGGATTAGAATTTGAATTTCCCTCCAAAAGTTAGTTAGAAGAGATTTGAATTTCCCTCCAAAAGTTTGTTGAGGAGAAGCTTCTAGATGTGATTAGTTAGGAACTTAATTAGGATTAGCTTAATGATCTTTGCTGATCTGGCAGAAGACTTTGGAGAATTCTGGAATTTGACGTGTCAAAATGAGGTGTACCCACTAAGATAGAAATTATGCCCTGAAAATTGGGTGATGATGTGGCAGAACCGCCACGGAACCGCGGCGCAAGCCGGCTCCCGCCGCGGTTCCGCGGCGCTTTTGAGGGATTAGGGCTTGGGCTCTCTGGTGCTTATTTGGGCTGTCTCATGGGAGTTTCTCTGATATTTTGAATTGTATTTTTCCCTTTGAATTGCTACCAGATCTCAGGTCTTTGAGTTGGTGTAATGTTTGATCAGCAAAATGACAATTTTAGCTTTTCTTCCGGATTTTCCTGCACGGACTTCGAAACACAAGTTGCGATATATAGGAATGATGCCATGCTATGAAATGCAGTCAATTTCCCTAGAAATGCTGGTTTTAAGGTCTAACACATGTAATTTGATATTTTATGACTGTTTTGCTAATATGTGTTATATGAATGCCGAACACTTCTATATGAATGCAAATGATAGGGAAATTGCCGGTTAAAAGATGCAATATTTTTGACTGATCAGGTTTGATCCAAAGTGAGAATTATTGTGAGAAATAAAATTCCAAAGAGAACCCACTTCCTATTTATCCATCCTCTACTACACTAGCACTTTAGTTTTGGGTGTTTGCTTCACTAATTCTCAAGTTAGTGAAGTAGAAGCTTGAGTTGGCATCCCCTCGACGTAGATCATCTTCGGCCTCGAAGACTTCAAGCAAGGATGTGTCTTTCGCCTCGTGAAGCCATGCAAGAGACCGGGAGAACCACAATCGCAGTGAAGGGACTTCAACAAGGAGCTAAAGAAGTGAAGGACCGATCTACAAAGGTTGTATTTCGTATTCACTTAGTCGTAAAGTTGTTTACTTTCTATATGATTCACCTAATCTCTAGTATATGATCTTGCTTAGGGTTGTTCGGCACATAAAAATTTAATTTTGGCATGGTCGATGCCTTGTAGAGCCTTGTTAGTGTGCCTAGTAACCCTACAGATTGTGGCCTCTTGTGGAGGCGAGTGCTTGGTTTTACACCGGATGATCGGGCCATTGTTAGAGCTGCCAGTCGAGAGAGGACTGTTGATGTACAGCATACCTCAGAGATTATGATGTCGCCTACCGTACATACAGATGAACCAGCTGTTGCGGAGATTGATAGGATGTTGCTTTCGGAGCTTACGAGCTGAGATCGCCGGAGCTTCCAGGAAGATATGAGACAGATGATAGCTAGTCTACTCGATTTGAGAGACGAAGGTGATTCATCCGATTTATGCGCCGGAGCAGGCCAGTGAGTTGAAGATTTCCAGTGTGGAGAGTCTTACTCAGATCTAGAGCAGACCGATTTAGAGATGACCGCCAATATATCGCCTTTCTTGGAGGATGGAGGCGCTGTTCAGCGTACAGACGAAGGAGCCGGTTGTTGCTGCGAACGACGAGATATCGCCCCAGATGGTTGGAGCTACTGCAGCAGGAGTATATCCTTAGAGATATGATGGTAAGTTGCTAGTCACCCTAGGACGAATGACTAGGATATGTGGATTGTTCGCTTACCCCGATGTGAGGTCATCAGATAGATTGATTCCAGCTAGAGAAGACTTCACGCGGAGACGTTGAGAGTCGACAGAGAAGATCGAATGTCAGAAACCTACTATTCCAAGTTTAAATTATTCGGAAATACATGCAGGCAATTCTATGGACCCTCTAGAAGAATGAAACCGTAACTCGACATAATGGCCGTGTGAAACCCTTTGAACCTTAGGGTTTACGGCAGTTCCGCGGCGCCATTAGTGAGGCTTGGGTTTGCCCTTCTACGGCTGGACCACCGATGCTGTGGTATGTACTCGATACTATTAAACTGTACCCATGATGTTGATCTCTTGGGGGATTATGAGGTTCTGACGATTCGATCGGATGGCTCGACTTCATTCGGATGCTAGGTGGTGAGATGCACTTCTTGGAGACTCCAGATACGAGGATAGCCGTTGGAGCTCAGTCCATGCAGTTATGACAAGACGAGTCCGAAGCAGTCGACATGAGAGAAAAGTGAGGTAAGAGGTTCGTGCAAGATCTGGATAAGATAATGTTCCACTCTGCCGACATCATAGATGCGATACGCATGCCGAGGCATGGTACTTGGATATACCTTCCAGAAGCAGTCGTGATGAGTATGCAGCCATTCCGGAACAAGAAACAGAGATAGTAAAGGACGATGACTTCCGGACAGTTCGGCAGAGACGAAATCGGAAGAGACCTTGAGCAGGATTCCTTCCAGGACATTGCTGCAATGATATTCGCACCCAGGATCAGATGTGTCACGTGCTTTCAGAGAGCCAGAGGCCGACGCCAGTGACATGCTGCTTTACGTGTGGTCGTAATAATTGACCAAGAGATGACCAGATGAGTGCCAAAACGGAATTTTCCCCGTTAGCACGTCTGACAAGGCCGATGAGCCGATGGATTGTGAGTTTGGTAATCCACAGAGAAGACTTGGACCCAGGAGTGGTCATTTTACGCACACCAACAGGCCAGAGTTCAGGATCGTCGACGAGACATGCTATGAGTGACCACGACAGTTAGCCGGGGATTCTTGGAGGATGTGCTTGAGCGAGACTATTCCGCCATACTTGATTTCGATGTTTTGGGCGATCTATTCACATGACTGATTTTGATGATTGGGTTTCATGACGTTTGTTTTCATGCACCATGGTTGCACCTATTGAGTATTTACGATTGTTGCACAGTTGTTGCACTTGATATTTTCGTGCCCTGATTTCTCATGTTTATGATTTTATGGGTTTCATACAGTTGAGTTGATTTTGTGCGTATATACGCACACGATTTGGTATTTGCACTCGGTATAGTTCGCATATGCTTGCAGTGCAGTGATTCGCATTTTGTGCACTTAGTTGCACTGGACTTCGATTTCGATTGTGATGCTTGATATTTGTTTTGTGCACTTTGTGCACCCGATTGGATTTTGCGCACGTTCGGTGCTTGATATTGGATTTCATGATTTCGTGCATGATGGATGCACCTGATTTGGGTTTTCGCGCATGATTCGGCGCATGTTATGAGATGCGATTTTGGTGCACACCAGATGCACTAAATCGAGATTCTTCGTGCATGTCAGATGCACCTGTTTTTGCTGTCAGGCA
This sequence comes from Agapanthus africanus, assembly GCA_030015575.1. Lineage (NCBI taxonomy): Eukaryota > Viridiplantae > Streptophyta > Magnoliopsida > Asparagales > Amaryllidaceae > Agapanthus > Agapanthus africanus. The sequence goes on along the minus strand of CM057350.1, from coordinate 314,180,747 downwards.
CACACGTTGCCTATGACAGATGTTGCGTGCACACCCGTTGCACCTTGATGTCATTTTTGTGCACCTGCTTGGCACATGTATGGATTTTGATTTCCGTGCGCACCAGACGCACGTAATTTTCATATGCACTTTTTGGGACTGATTTCTTATGGAGCAGTACATTTTTATGATATTGCGATTTGTTTTCGTACCGAGCAGGACTAGTCAGATGACAGTACCTGAGTGTGTTTTGCATGCATTGATAGATTTCACAGGGATTTCCAAAAGCGAGCTATAGTCTCATTATTTACATATGTGTCCGATATGACATGGCACGTTTAAAACAGGGAACCCTTCTAAACAGTTTTCAAACGGAGGAACGTACATATTAAACAAAAGATATATACATATATGGCTATTTTCTTATAGAGACGGCCGCCACTGTGCAGTGTTATGCACATTGCACATCGACTTTAAAGAATTTGGCATGCATTTCCTTCAGATATTTACATGTACAGATTTGATATTTACTTGTATAGTTCCGATTTATAGCATATCGGTTTGCTTGGGAGTTGGCATTCGTGTTTTCACCTTGACTCCGATGATTGCGGGATGCTTGACGGAGTTTTGATTTCGAGTTATCTGCTCATTACCCATGCGCATGTATTGCGCTACGATGTGTTTTATGTATTGATGATTTCGGAGCCCCGTTGACTTGGACATTTTATTGAAATGTTTTAGAATTTGGGGGTTTAAATTTAAATTCGGGGACCGAATTTCTTTAAGGGGGGAAGATTGTAACATTTCAAAAAATAAAATATTATTTTTGGGAATTTTTATAATTTAATATTACTTTTTAATGAATGTTTTAATATTTCGGTATAATTAAATACCGATAAATGGGGAAAATTCTGGAAAAAAATTATGGAAATTCTAAAATAGGGTATTTTGTGGAAATATGCCATTTTAAAGTTTTTATGGTTAAGTATATGTTATTTTAGTGTTAATCGCGATTAAAAATCACTAATTGGATTTTTGGCTTTTGTGTAAAAATGTGCACATATCATTTTCCACACTTGTCACACTTGTTTCATGTTTTGGATTCATGGTAGCCTAGGGTTAACCATGTTTAGATGACCATGGTGGTTTAAACCATTTGGTTAAGATATTTGGGGTTAATCAAGGGTTTTTAGTTTTGTTTAAAGGTGATTAGGATGGGGGTTGACTTGTGGGGTGAGAGAGAGAGAGCCATGATGGCCTGAGCATGCAAGCATTTATTAAGAGAGAGAGAGAGGTGGCTCTAGGGTGTGTCATGATCCATCTCATTTCAAATCTTTTGCTTTTCCCTCACATCTCTCCCTCTCACTCACATCCTTCCCTCACATCTCCCACTCTCACACTCCACCACAAAACAACCACAACAACAACAGCCACAGCAGTAGCAGCTGCAACAGCAACAAAGAAAAAGAGAAGATTGCAAGCAGCAGCAGCAGCCAAGGCAACAGCAGCAGTTGCAACAGTAAAAAACAGCATCAGCAGCAGCTGCTACAGGGAACAGCAGCAGCACTTCAGCAGCAGCAACTCACTCTTCCACCTCCTCCTTCTTCTCTTCTCCTTCATCTTGGATCTCTAGAGGTATAACCCCTTAACTCGACTCCTATCTTGCTAAGTTATGGTTATTTGGCTGAAATTTAGTGTTATTATATGAGTTGGTGCTAGTTTTAGGTAAAATTGAGTGTGACTTGACCAAGTGATGGTTTTGATTGTTAGTGTAGCCTTATTAGGTGTTGTTGAGACCAGTTAACCCTAGATCTAACCCAGATTCCAGTAAAATACCAGATTTGTTCGACTTGGCGTAATTTAGCGATTTTGTCAACTTTTTGACCTTTCTAGAATCTGTTTTCACCCCGGGACCCCTAAAATAAAATTGACTTGGCAGTATGCTGTGCAGGCAACCTGGAACCACCCCATAAAACCCTAGCCCCCACCTCATAATTATGGCCGCAGATTTATTCCCCCTGGCCGCAATTTGCGGCCATAGCAGGGGGGATCGCTTCGTTTTTGGTGCATAGCCTATACCCTGTAAACTTGACCCTGGGTATGTGCAGTTTTGTCTGATTCCAATCAGGGTAAAATCTGGGGTAGTTTTCCTATGTTGGCGCATGATTTACGACTTGTTTAGCATGGATTTTTGGGTATTTGGTGATTCGTTTCTGTCGGGTGGCGTTTGAATGCCAACGGCAAAGGGTTATTGGCTGTGTTTACATGCGGGGCTATATGTTTTTACCTATTGGCGTGGCGTGTACCGTTTTGGGTTCCGATGTGATTTTCATGTGTTTTAGCGTGTGATATCCTTGTAGGTACCCCATGTGACGTCGAGGCGTTGGAGATGCAAATGGCGACGTCGACATCGGCACGCATAAAGCAAGGTGAGTAGATTTATATCTACGGGGAGAAGTCGGGTGGATGGCGTATAGCACCCCCGCAGTCCGATATCTAGTATACCATATATACTATACTTATATATATGATAGCTTATGTGTGACTTGGTTATCTAGGATGTGCTAGGTGTACTATGCATAGATTAGGGTTAGAAGTAACTAGTGTAGTTCTTAGTCACGGACCCTAGAATAGGTTTACACCACACGCACACACGTGCATATTTGCTATGTTTATACTGTGATGATGAGGATATTGGAGGACATTGGAGATGAGTCGATGAGATTGGGCATAGTACCGTGATATCGGTGATGTGATATGATTCGTATTTGGGATACGATATGTGATTTTGAGCGGGCCTTTGGACGTGTGTTTCACACACGCATTCTTACTTATATAGATGGTATCGACTTGTACTAGACTTAGATCAGTGCCCCAGATTATGTGATAAGATGATAATGATACCTGATATGTGATGAGAGGAATGTGATATTGACCCGTACCCAGCTTATGGGATGCCGTACGACGATTTACCGTGCGAGCTTTATATTGATGATTGATCCACACTCATGACTCGAGGACGTCATATAATATACGGTATCGTACGCGATACTATTGAGGCGGGATCACCGACTATTATATTTATTTATATATATATATCGACTCAGATTTAGGTGGTTTCCGTACTCCTCCCGATTGACTTGATAGTTAGATCAGTAGTTAGTATAGTAGATGTTAGGCTAGACCCGAGTCATACCTATTTCAAAACTAACGAATCGGGAGTATTTTAAAGACAGGCCAAAAGGGATTCTACGGATATTTCAAAGGACATACCTTTTCTTAAAAACACCGTAGCCCTTATTTTACTAAAACCCCGATTCGTCTTATATCGAATGGAAAAACTGCATGACATATACATATGGATGTAGATTCCTTACTGTTGCGTTAATTATACGATTCCGCATATTCTTACAGTTTGCATTGCATCGCATTGCATGTGTTATTGCTATATTACGACCATGCTGTTAGGACATTAGCACCATTATCGATGATGCGTATGTTCCACGTACACTTGCTTGCCGTCTCACACACTTCCTCATCGATAATTGCCATGTCACTACACTGTAGTACTGTTGCATTCAGGATATGACCCTGGCATCGCATATTTGTACACATACTTATTGTATACTTATACTTGTGCACATACTTACTGTACACTCATACTTGCACCTACCTGTTGTACACTCATACTTGTACACATACATATTTGCACATATATAGATGATATTTCTAGATTTGGGAACCGCAAGATACTCTTTAGAACTGATTCATTTTAAAAGAGCGGTTTCCCTCAATATGTGCATATTACTATTCCAGGTTGCATGATAGACAGATGTGCTTGCATTTCTTTTACATGTCGCATATATCATGCTTTTGATTATACGCATTGAAATATGTTGTTTTCATGATATTTTTGGATTTGGGAACCGTGGATATTTCAAAAGAAAATATGTAATTATTTTAAAAACCCGGTTACCCTTGATATGATATTTCAGTGCGTCCACCATGTGTTTTCTCGGTGCTAGAGTGACATATGAAACCCGATTTGAGGAGGCAGATGAGGCCGATTGCGGGTACATGGTGGACCCGGTATGGTACCCCGGGGCGAGAACGGATCGCTGTGCAGTAGACGGTGAGCCTGGAAAAGGGACTACTACCTACCGATGATTGGTTGGACCTGGCGATTATCCGGAGGATACTGACCAGAGTTGATAGATGGATATGGGCGTACTGCTGGGGCCGAGGTCCGATACCGCAGACAGAGCCCGTGGGCTGACCCGGACTGACGGATGCCCGATATATGAGGATTTACGTGCCGATGCTGGGCACAGTTTTCATGATGTTTTCCATGCTTTTGATTATATCCTCATATCTACATGCATGATTGTCATTGGGTGACAGGTGGACGGGATCCACATATATACAGACATTGATCACATACAGACCTTGATTACATTGATCATACTTTATTTGTATATATAACAGGGTATGAGGGCGCAGTTATATATACCCTTACACCAATATTAGTGGAATGGGATGCTAATATATGTGTATTGATATCTATTTTGATACTTTATCAAATTTACTTCATGCAGACATACCTTATATTTATGACATGTTATTACCTGAGGCACTGGCACGAGTATTTGGCACTATTTACATGTTTAGATGTTACATTGCCACCTTATTCTGCTTCAGGCTTATTCTTTGAGGTTTATATATTTGATCGTATTGACCTAGGATTATGTCATGCATTCGATTTCTGCTTGTAGATATTTTCTATTCCCGAGTTGGCAACTCACCCCCGTTGTACCACAGTTCTTGCAGGTTTTGCTGTACAGGTTCCATAGCGGCATTTCCGGCACATTTCTTTCCTTTGCGGGTGATTTTCTTGGTAGGTGGGTTCTTTGCATCAGAACCACCCTTGTATATGTATTATTCATTGTATCTAGAAATTCTATCAACCAAAAACTTGTATATTGTTTCAGACTTAGACTCTAGTGATGTATTATTTCGACCTTAGAGTCGCGTGTAGTAGTATTACGGTTTTCATGTTATTTGGAGTTTTCTTTTGAGTTTTGATCCTCGCCCTTCGGCGTTGTATATCATATTGCTTGTGTGGTTGTGACCGTCGATTGACGAAGAGCTAGCTTCCGCTTGGGATGCCTTTTATCATTGCATATATATTGTTCTTGTTGTACCCTGTTCGGGGCCAGTATTTACAAAAGAAACTCTGCCGAAATTTTTAGAAAAGACTATACATTTTAAAAATGCACTTTCGGCTTACTTATTTAAAAACCTTGTATTTAAAATATGTTTTCTTCACTTCTTTAAACTAGTTTTCCTTATTTATTATTTAAAATGGTTTTAGATTTCTAGGCTTTTGGCTTACTTGGATTAGATGGGGTCCTATAGACTTCATATGATTCAAGTGCCAGTCACGGGCTTTTTCGGGTCGTCACATGTAATAATGATTACAAATGAAACCATGGTTCAATATGAGAAGGCTAACCCATGTAGAGACTTAAATAGGGTTAAGAGTGTGGTTTGGGTTAAAGAAATATCTAGCAAAATATCAACCATAATATCTTTGCTAGAAACAAAGTAAAACCTTCTAGAAGCATCAAGAAAGAGCTAACCCAAATCAAACCCTAACCATGTTTAATCTCCACTAATCATGTTGTATTAGTAATTATAATATGTTACAATATTATATATCACATATATAATATATTTTTGTAACAAAAGAAAATAATACAATTAACATATATCGCATATATATCGATATATTATCCGGTGAGAAAATGAAATAATAAAGCAAGCCAATATTACATAATGTAATGCAATATATTATATATATTATTATACATTGAATTATCGAATCAACACTTGATCCGATAATCCGGCTATATCGAATATAACCGACTAATATATCATGTACCGATTTATCGAATTAACACTTGATCCGATGATCCGGTTCATATCTAAATATCGCGAAAATATAATACGGTATCTCATATCGTATTATCCTCGGTCCTGCACATATCACATATGTGCCCCTACTCCGTTTTACTTGAGTCAAGAAACCTCTGTGTAGGACTCTAAAGAATAGTCAATACGCCGGTAGCAGGTGATAATCATATCAAACACCCACAAGCTACAAGCGGTCAGCTAAACGTAACAGCCACCCAGGTATTGAGTGATCAGAAGATCAATAAGCAAGCCTGTACATTCCCCTGTGAATCCAAACAGTAACACTCCCATACAGTCCGGTCTCTTCTTCTGATATGTTGCATATCTAGTCTAGGGGTGGTATACGTCAAACCCGAGTAACCGATAAGTCGTGTCGATGTGAGGCCCATAACAGGTCGAGAAACTACTGGTAACACTTACCAGCAAATCTCTATATCAGCCCTGGCCAGGGACTTCCAGTTATAGCCAATCGAACACAACACAACATTAACTCCCTATACCGGGAGAGACGAATCCCCTCCTATCGCTCATTGCCTCCATGTGATTCGGGACTGCACCCAAAAGCCACCGTTTTGCACACCCTCTTGGACGTGGTAAGGTGGAAATCAAAGTACAGTGGGAATCACACAAGACTCTATGACGATCTCGGGTCTACAGACTACCCTGTACCAGTGTCACCGGAGAACTGTCATCTGACGTGAGGTATAATACCATTTGGGAGTTCTCGGCGAGTCCGTCCAGTGTACCTAGTCTCCACTGAGCACCCATACACCATCCTTGATGTCAAACACCGATGGATATGGGATCATCCATCGCCCATCATATGGGTCAAGATGCGTATACGCTAGTCTACTCTGGTGTATCGATGCCCTGTCTCGATACACCCTCGATTAGGAACAGTTATAGGATGTACTCATCGATTACTCTGGCCCCACTAGTATGATCTCATCATAGTCCCAGTAGTCGAGTACATATCCTAAGGGCTTTATCAACGTGTGAGAGTAAGTAAACAAATACAAGTCAACATGTTAAGATAAAGTGAAACCAAATAGCCTACTATCATGACGAGCAAGAAAGTCCTCTCTATATATATCCAAGCATCCATTATAATATACATCATATGTACAACAATGGCCTCTAAGGCATATACATAACTAACATATAGTATACTAAACATCGAACTGCGGGGGTGCTATACGCTATCCATCCAACTTCCCACGTAGATATAATCTATTCACCTTGCTTTCGCTTTCCGTTGCCGACGCCGCCACGCGCTTTCTTGTCGTCTCGAAATCTTCGTAGGGTACCTACACATTATAACGTATCGCAAAGCATATTAAAATCAAATTCGAAGACGAAACGACATACGAAAACTAAAACGACATGCTAAGGCCTATAGGTTAGAACCTATGGATTACGCTTTCAAAACCATCAAACAACCCTCGATATCGTCGTACGAACGTCAAGTGATCGAGGTAAAACACAAATACGAGAATTTAGAATTCAAAATATGCAAAACGAAACCCGAGTCAAAACAGAAACTATTGAAAATGGTCCCAGATTTCACCCTAGGTCAAATTGGTCAATTTTGCATATGCCTAGGGTTTATTTTACTGATTAGGGGACCACAGAACCAACGCGAGGCCAAATGGCCTAGGTCTGGCCACAATTTGCGGCCAGAAGGCTTTTATTTGCGCCCTGCAATGGGACATAGGGGCTAGGGTTTTGGTGGTATGTTCTAAATCACCTGCAAGTATCACTGTCCTTGCAAAATAATTTTCAGGTAGCCCGAGTGTTAGCAGAATTCATTTTACATCCACAGAATCCATAATTTTTCGATATTGGGTTTTCTAAATCCATATTCCGGGGTTCTAGTCTCTGGTTTAGGTCTGAATTCTAGAACTAAGGGGTTTGTACGGCCTCTACTGAGCTTAATTACCCATCACCTCTCAATAATTCCAAAACCCTTAACTAGAATTTTCAAGGTTTACCCAAACCACACAATATCGGTTCTAATCTATCGTGGGGGTAAAAGTAATGGAAATACTAAGCTAAAGATTCAGAAAATACCTCATTTGGCAACTCAAGAATTTTCTTGAATTGCCCCAAGTGTCCAAAATCCTTGCTTTCTTGGTCCATAGGATAGCTTGTGAGCTGGTGCATCTTTTTATTGAAATGGGTATTGGGTTTTGAGGTGATTTTCATGGTGTTTTGGGGGTTGTAGTAGAGGAGGAAGAGAGGGGGCAGCAGCAGCAGCAGCAATGAAGTTGAGGGGAGAGGAAATTGATGAAGAATGAAGAGGGAATGGCCAAGTCAAAGTAACCCTTACCTTTCTTTCTCACCCATACCTAATATTCTATTCCTTTCTTTTCCTTTTCTTTTCTTTTCTTCTCTCCTCAATAGTAAACCCAAAACAAATAATGAAAAATGATGATAAAGCCATGTAGGAAAATGTAACACAAGTGTGAAAAGATATGGTGCATGTTTTGCACAAAAAAACGCTTAATCCGCAATTAACGATTTTTAATCGCGATTAGCACTAAACTAGCATATACTTAATCATAAAAACATAAAATTGCCTAATTCACATAAAACACCCTCTTTTTAGTAATTTCCATAATTTTCCATATTTTTTCCAAATTTATCGGTATTTAATTATACCGCCTTATTAAAATATTCAATATTTTATTATTTAATTATAAAAATTCCCAAAAATAATATTTTATTTTTTTGAAATGTTACAGCGGAATAGGTAAAAATCGAATTTTTTCTCAAAGGAAACATAGACAAACCATGAAGGATCTTTGCTAAACGAAAACTTACAAAATAATACGGAGTTTTAACTATTAGGTTAGATGGTTATACCTAGTTCTTGAACTCTTTCTCTTCTTGTTGTGGTCCTCCTTGTTGCGAGCTCCTTGGAGTGGTGTAGATGGCTCCTCCTCGTTGTCTTCTCTAGATCAAAGAACGATCCACCCGAAGGCCTCTACCTTGAGCTCCTACCTCAATAATGAAGTAACTAAAGTGCTTGGCTTGCTACACTAAGAACCCTAGAGTGAGTAGAGAAGTATTTTGGTGGTTTAGTCTCAAAACTTTGATTTTCAACACATGAAACACTTAAGCCTTTTGAGAAAGGAAGAGGGAGAGCAAACCATGAGAGAGAAAGGTAATGAGAGAATGAGAGAACAAAGCTCTCAAATGAGAATTATATGATAATAATAATAATAATTAAGAAAATTGTGATGGTGAATTGATTTGACCATCGTCATTTCATAATTAATGCTAAGCATGCTTCAAAAAAATATCTCATGCTTAACAAAACAACAAAACAAAAGAAAATATCTAAGTCAATATGAGTCAACAAGTCAAATGGTCAAACCAACTGTAGCCATGATATAATTATCCTTAATTAAAAATATTAATCATTTTCCTCCTTCTTATTATGGTTTTGATCAAGCCATTGGTCAAAACCCTAATGAGGTGTCTCCCTATCCGCCTCTGTCAACTGTACATACATACCCACATTCGTGTTCTATAGAAACACGAATACAATGAGACTAGACCAATCCCAAAACATATATTAGGATCTAGCTTAAACCAAAGCCTACTAGTATCAACTTCCCGAACACGAAACATGCACAAGTGCGCGTATGTGAACGAACCCTGTCGTAAAACCATACGACCTCTACTTCGTTTCGCCTAAAGGTGAACAACACTTTGTGTAGGACTCTAAAGACTCGACACTACACTGGCAGTGGGTTTAACCATAGGCCGCAAGCGGTACTAGCTGTACGTAACGGTCCCCAGGTAGATTTCGATAAGAAGACTGATGGGGTGAACCCATCCGAACTCCTACTGAGCCTGAATGTGACAATCTCCGTACAGTCCGATCTGTTCGTCTAAGAGTATCACATGTCGGGCCTAGGGGGAGGTAAACGTCAGACCCCTAATAGCGGTACAAGTCATGTCGGAGTGTAGCCCAGAACACTCTGAGAAACTACTGGAAACACTATCAGTAAATCTCGCTTGCCCTGGCCAGGGACTTTATGTAATGGCTCTCCTAGACACTGCGCGATATCAACCCCCAATACCGGGAGAGACGAATCCTGTCTATCCGTCACTGCCTCCAAGTGTTTCGGGACTGCACCCAACTACTACCTGTTTGCACGACTCAATAGAGCCGTGGTAGGGTAGTAATCTAAGAACAGTGGGAACACACTCGAGGCGAAGTGATAGTGTCAAGTCAACGGACTAAGCAGTACTCAAGTCACCTGGGAACTGCTAACTGACGATTGGTATAGTACCAACTAACAGTTCTCGATGAGTCCTGTCCAGTATACTCATAACCTAATGAGCACCTGCATACTATCTCCAGTACGACGTACTGATGGCTGTGGGATAGACCATCTCCCCAGCTGGGATGAGAAGCGTACACACTAGTCTACTCTGGAGTATCGATGCCCTGTCTCGATAATCCTACGACTAGGGACCTGTATAAGGATGTGCTTGAAGACTACCTAACCCCCACAAGTGTGAGTGCCATCACAACGCTGGTAGTCAAGAAAAAATCCTAAGGGCTCTATCAATATGTATTAGCGATACGTCAAAAGAAATATATACACATATTAAGATAGATACAAACCAAGTAGCATAATACCATGTCGAGCAAGACTGTTATAAATCTGTGTATATACCCAAGCTTCCAAAATGTAATATACAAACTAGTACTATACAATAATGGCCTCTAGGGCATATCACACTAACAATCTCCTACTTGCACTAAGGCCATGTGCTGGCATATCGCAGACCTATCATCTCGAATAACCTCTCGAACTGCGTCTGAGGAATGGCCTTTGTGAATGGATCTGCAGTGTTATCCTCTATAGCAACCCTTTGAACCTTGATATCCCGGCGATCCACGATCTCCCTGATCAGATGATACTGCCTCAAGATGTGTCTGGACTTCTGATGGGACCTGGGTTCTTTTGCTAAAGCTATAGCCCCATTGTTGTCACAATACAGAGGTATTGGAGCAACAATGGATGAAAGCACCTAAAGTTCTGTTAAGAACTGTAAGTCGATGCCACGCACCCCACGTGTACGCGGGGAGGCGGAATAAGCAAAAAACGATTTTTATTGGCTTCGTAACATCGACTAAACATTAGAATCGTTTCTAAACCCTAACTAACGGTATAACTTTGAGGTTGTATCTACTATGTGTTCAATATATACCTCAAGATCCCGTTGTCCTTCACTTCCTTGCTGTCCTCTCCAAGTGATGAGCTCCTTGTCGTGAGAACGGAATCCACCTCCTCGTCGTCTTCTTCGAATCGTAGACGATCCACCCGAGAGTTCCGATTTCGAGCTTTGCTTCTAACTTGAAGCAACTAGGTAACTTGGTTTGCTAGACTAAGTGCCCTAGGTTGTGTAGAGAGTGATAAGGATCAAGTTATCTCACTAAACCCTATGGTTTCCAACACATGGAATGGTTAGGGTTTGCTTTGAGAGAGGAGAGAGCTTGAAGAAGATGATGGAAGCTTAAGGTTTTTCCTTTTCTTTTGTGAAGAAAAAAAGTATCTGATACAATAATGTAAGGGGATTATATGTGTGGTAAAAGTCAAGGGTTTTTAACTCTTTCAAGTCTAAAACCATCTCAAAAGATCAAGAAAATATCACAAAGAAATATCTAAGTCAACAAGGTCAATAAGTCAAAGTAGTCAACATAAAATCCCTAATCCATTTTTCAACAAAATACCATAAGCTTTCATCTCATTTCTTTCATCTATTAATCTTGTCTAAATGACAAGAATACCCCTCTCATCTGTATGCGCACATACCCATATTCGTATTCCGAGAAATATGAATACAGTGAGACGAACTGATCCAATAATCAAATACCAGGATCCGACTTAAACCAAAGCCCACTGGTAATGTCTGCCCGAACATCATAAGCGCACAAGTACACGTATATGTTCGAACCCTGTCGTAAAACCATACGACTTCTACACGTTTCGCCTGAAGCCGGGAAACTCTCTGTGTGGGACTCTAAAGACTTGACAGTACTCTGGCAGTGGGTTTAACCACAAGCACGTCAGCGGCACTAGCTGTACGTAACGGCTACCCAGGTATCTGTCGATGAGAAGGTCGATGAGAAAACTCATCCGTACCCCAACTGAGTCTGTCTGTGGCTATCTCTATACAGTCCGGTCTGTTCGTCTAAGAGTGTCGCATATCGGGCCTAGGGGGCGGCAAGCGTCGGACCCCTAATAGCAGTATAAGTCATGTCGGATTACTGTCCAAAACACCCTGAGAAACTACCGGAGTACCTACCAGTAAATCTCACTTTCCCTGGCCAGGGACTTTGTATAATGGCGTTCCGAACACTGCGCGACATCAACCCCCACTACTGGGAGAGACGAATCCTATCTAATCGCCACTGCCTCCGAGCGCTTCGGGACTGCACCCAACTATTACCTGTTTGCACGACTCATTAGAGCCGTGGTAGGGTAGTAATCTCAGAACAGTGGGAACACACTCGAGGCGAAGCAGCAGTGTCAAGTCGACAGACTAAGCTGTACTCATGTCACCTGGGAACTGCTACCTGACGATAGGTATATTACCAACCAGCAGTTCCCCACGAGTCCGTCCAGTGTAACTCATAACCCAATGAGCACCTTTATACTATCTCCAGAATGTCGTACTGATGGCTGTGGGACAGACCATCTCCCCTCCTGGGAAAAGAAGCGTATACACTAGTCTACTCTGGAGTATCGATGCCCTGTCTCGATAATCCTACGACTAGGGACCTGTAAAAGGATGTGCTTGTAGACTACCCAGCCCCCACTAGTGTGACTGCCATCACAACGCTGGTAGTCAAGCAAAGATCCTAAGGGCTCTATCAATATGTATCAGCGATAAGTTAAAAGAAACATATACACATATTAAGATAGATACATACCAAGTAGCATACTACTATATCGATCAAGACTGTCATCAATCCGTGTATATATATCCCAATCTTCCAAAATGTAACATACAGACTAGTACTATACAATAATGGCCTCTAGGGCATATAACACTAACAAGAACTTCCTAATCCAGACTGCTTCTTTTGCGGCATCAGAAGTTGCGATATACTCCGCTTCCATCATCGAGTCAGTAACGGTTTCCTGCTCGGAACTTTTCCAACATACCGCCCCTCCATTGAGGGTAATGACATAACCCGACATGGATTTGGAGTCATCCTTGTCACTCTGGAAGCTGGAGTCAGCAAAGGCCTCGATATGGAGGTCTTTTCTGCCGTAAACCAAGAACATATCCTTAGTCCTTCTCAGGTACTTTAGAATGTTCTTTACCGCTATCCAGTGCTTCTCTCCAGGGTTTGACTGATACCGGCTTACTACACTCAGTGCATTAGCTACATCTGGTCTTGTACACAACATTGCATACATTATGGAGCCTACCGCAGAAGCGTAGGGTATAATAGACATGTGATCCCTTTCCAAATCAGTCTTGGGAGACATCTCTTTAGAGAGGGTGATTCCGTGGCAAGCCGGTAAATTACCGCATTTTGAATCTTCCATACTGAATCTTTTCAGTATGGTGTCGATGTACCTGGACTGCGAAAGTCCCAATATCCTCTTAGATCTATCACAATAGATCTGGATCTCCAGAATGTAAGAGGCATCACCCAGGTCTTTCATGGAGAACTTGTGTGACAAGAACCCTTTGACAGATTGTAGCATAGGAATGTCATTTCCTATCAAGAGAATATCATCCACGTACAAGACGAGGAATACAACAGTTCGTGCTACAATCTTACTATAAATGCACGGCTCATCTGGATTTTTGATAAAGTCAAATTCTTTGACCGTCTCATCAAAACAGATGTTCCAACTCCGCGATGCCTGCTTCAGTCCATAAATAGACTTAAGCAACTTGCACACTTTCCCGCTGCTCCCACTCTGAATGAAACTTTCTGGCTGGTCCATATAGACACACTGCTCTAAATTTCCATTTAGAAAAGCGGTTTTTACGTCCATCTGCCAAATCTCATAATCGTGGAAGGCAACAATGGCAAGAAGGATCCGAATGGATTTGAGCATAACCACTGGAGAAAAGGTTTCGTCATAGTCCAAACCAAGTCTTTGACGAAAGCCCTTTGCAATAAGTCTAGCCTTATAGGTCTCAACCTGTCCATCTACACCAATCTTCTTTCTGAAGATCCATTTGCAGCCTACGGGTTTTACCCCTTCTGGAGCAACGTCCAAAGTCCATACTTTGTTGGTGTACATGGACTCCATCTTGGTCCGCATTGCATCCAGCCATTTTACCGAGTCAGTGCTCTGAATGGCCTGCTGGAAGTTAGTCGGCTCATCATTGTCAATGATGCAATCCTCTCTATCCCCGTCTATGAGAAAACCGTAGTATCTCTCAGGTGGATGAGAAAGCCTACTACTCCTGCGGAGCGGTGCAGGAATGTCCTGTTCTTTTGAAACTTCTTGTTCCACCAAGCTTTCAGTAAAAGCTTGTGGTTCTGGAATTTCTTCTAGTTCTATTGCGCTCCCACTTATTTCTTTTTCTAAGAACTGATGTTCCAGAAAGTGAGCATGACGAGAAACAAAAACCTTTTGTTCCTCTGCGTAATAGAAAAGATACCCCCTGGAGTTCTTTGGGTATCACACAAACTTATACAGTACTGAGCGTGCTTCGAGTTTGTCCGCATGCTGCTTTTTGACAAAAGCCGGACATCCCCATATCTTCAGATAATGAAGGTAGGGTTTCTTTCCACTCCACATCTGATATGGTGTGGTAGGCACAGTCTTGGTAGGAACCTTGTTCAAAAGATATGCAGCTGATTCTAATGCATAACCCCAGAATGATCGCGGTAACTCAGCGTTACTCATCATGGAATGTACCATATCCAATAGGGTTCGGTTCTGCCTTTCCGATACACTGTTATGTTGTGGAGTGTATGGAGGAGTAAGCTGAGAGAGAATTCCATTCTCTTTTAGGTAATCCAGGAACTCGGCGCTTAGGTATTCACCACCTCGATCAGATCTTAGTGTCTTGATACTTTTGCCGGTTTGTTTTTCTACTTCATTCTTATATTCCCGGAATTTCTCAAAGGCCTCGGATTTATGCTTCAGTAAGAAGACATGTCCATACCTGGAGAAATCGTCCGTAAAAGTAATGAAATATGAAAAACCACTTCTTGTATGTGTAGACATTGGACCACACACATCGTTGTGTACGAGTCCTAAGAGCGAGCTCGCTCTTACTCCGTGTCCAGTGAACCGAGTTTTTGTCATCTTTCCTTTGAGACATGATTGACAAGTTGCATAAGAATGATATTCATACGGATCCAAATATCCTTCTTTATGTAACTTAGTTAACCTTGTCTCATTGATGTGACCCAGTCTACAATGCCATAAGAAAGCATGATTTAATTTTGGAGACTTTCTTTTGTGTGTATTCTGGATATTGAAGATCTGCGGTTGGTTTAATACGTATATACCGTTGCTTAATGTACCGACCTAATCAAAACTTGATTAAGGTGAATGTTTACAACATTGCTTACAAATGCAAAATCATAACCTTGTTTAGACATTAAAGATACAGATATGATATTACAAGACGAACTGGGTACATAATAACGTTGCGCAAAACCAAAACATGTCCATCTGTCAATCCTAAGTGATAGTCCCCCACGGACTCAGCATTCATGCTTACTCCGTTTGCAACTCTGAGGGTCATATCACCCGCCTTCAAAACCCTACGGCTTCTCAGTGCCTGCAAAGAATTATAGATATGAGATCCTGATCCGGTATCCAATACCCAGGAAGTAGAGTTGATTGACAGACAGTTTTCAATTACATACACACTTGAAGCCGAAGCCACAACTTGCTTCGGGTCCTGGTTCTTGGCCCTCCAAGCCCTGCAATCTTTCTTCCAATGTCATTTCTTGTGACAATAAAAGCATTCTTCCTTCCCCACAATCTGTCCCGCTACCTTTGCTTTTCCCATGGCTTCCACCTTACTAACACCGCCCCTTGGTTTGGTGGGGGCCTTCTTCTTCTTTCCTTTGGCTTTCACCTTAGACCTAGAAGAGGAAGCTCCTCCAACAAACAAAGCGGGTGTTTCCCTGACTTTCTGCAGGGTGCCCTCTATACTCCTCAACATGTTGAGAAGTTCCGGAAGTTCAACTTCTTTTCCTTGCATGTTGAAATTCAGGATAAACTTGGCGTAGGTGGAAGGAATGGACTGGAGAATCAAGTCAGTGTACAGCTCATTCTCTAACGTGGTCCCGAGGTCCGCGAGCTCCTCAATGTAGCCAATCATCTTAAGGACGTGTTCCCCTACAGATGATCCGACGGCCAACCTCGCTGAAAATAGCTTCTTCGAGGTCTCGTATCTTGCGATATGGGATTGCTCTCCATATAGTTCCTTAGTATGGAGAAATATGGATTCAAGATCCATATTCTCGTGCCTCCTCTGATATTCATTGTCCATAGAGGCAAGCACGAGGCACTTGTCCTTCGCGCTGTCAATCTCTCAGGTCTTACAGATTTCCCTATCCGCGACACTGGATTTTGGACCTGGGACGGTGGGGGCCTTAGTGGTAAGGAGATACTCCAACTTGTCATAAGTGATTGCCATTTTGACATTCCTGAACCAATCTTTGTAGTTTGGCCCTGTCAGTATATTTTTATCTAATAGTAACTTAAGGCCCGTCATGATGTTTGGTTGCTGCAATTAGGAGAGAGAGAAGAAACACTTTAGCATGATGCTCTTGCAAGATTAGAGTGGTTTTTAGTTTGTCTAAACAGGATGGCTCCTACTGTTTCTCGAATCCTTCCTCAAACCATAAAAGAAGAACTAGTCGGGATTGATCTCACCGTACAATACATGCTTAACCGTTCAGCCAGGACGGTATCGGTACTTCGAAGGACGCTTTCGCGAAGTTCCTTAATTAAATAACCTCTTTTCCCTATGGGCGTAGCCCTGCTAACACCTTTCTAGACAACTACTTGGTTTATAGCATTGATCGTTAAGTGAGAAAAATTTCCCGAGGAGTAGCATATACTCACAGTAGGATCGTGATCCAAATATCATTGTGTGATAAAGTTGAAGGAATCCTACCAAAATTATCACACTCCAAATGGTATGCAACACTGGCAAGTTTTGGTTTCTTTAGAAACTCCCGATGTGGATTTTTGCCCTATGCTCTTATGACCTTGATGAAGGCCACATGTCAAGTTCTACCCGTCATTATCCAGGTTAATTTGAACCCACCCGTACATACCCTTGACGAAGGCTAAAATAGCAGTACGACTGTCCCAAACCAATGCATCTATCTATGCAACAGATAAATATTCGGCAACTACCAATCACTATGCCTTGGCGAAGGTCAAAATACATAGCTTGAATACTACTGAATATTTAACTGAAATGATGGAGAGCTACGAATGGTTTTGGCGAAACCGTGAACGTAGTGAACTTGATATAATCGAAGGAACCTGATAGCTTTTAAAAGGAGTGGTTTAATCTCGCATTTTAAAAGTTTTGCTATTTTGAAAAAAACCGAGTGGTTTTGAAATTGTTCCAACGATTCAACTTTGGTTTGTTTTCTTTGCATTAATATAATGCGTCCCATCAATTAATCCTACCATTGCAGAAAACAATGAAAATATGACGTATGCTTATGCCATCCGCATTCGCCACTGGGCCTCATCATCACCCGTTAGGTTACTTAACTAACGACAGAGCGGGGGCTGGACTAGCGCGGATGCAAAACATAAGCAACGCCTACTAGATATCTTTATATAGATATATATACTTTCGTCAAACGCAATGATAGTCATTCCAGATCACAGATGAACACATTGGATATGCTAGGAATCCGCGTTTCGTTCGAGCCAGCAACGAAAGACGGATTACACGGTCGCGATGATTAGCCAAACCCCACCCTAGACCCCTACGGGTGCGGCAAACTACCCGCCAAATACCCGAAGTGAAGCAGCCTCCCTCAACAACGTGAGTAGGCCACTCAACACTTCAAAGTACCCGGTAGTTTGTTCACACCACCTTGGGTCTATCCTAGGAGCAAAAACAGTAAAAGAAATAATATACAATGGTGGGTACAACCTCAACCCGGATGTGCGACCATAAAACAATATTTCATCAATTTACAATTTACATCAAATAAAAAATGAAAAACACTCATCTCACATCCCCGGCTATTCATCCACGACAATCCAACAAGTTCATATACACAAACCAATATCACAGATCACAGATATGTGCAACCCCACTAATCGACATATAGCGATTAGCAGATGTTCAGCACATATAACACATAATAGATATAATCCGATTAGCTAAAGTTTATAGAATTTCAGTCGATATTTCAAATTTGAAACTACCCCAAATACAACACTATACTCAAAGGAATCTGGGCAGAAACAAAGAATCTGAAAAATCACAAAATATCAAGCTGGACGATCTGCAAGAAAAACGAGTAGACTCCGAGTCGACTCGGCAGCGGATCCGCGGCGAAACGCATGGTTTCGTCGCGCTTCCGCGGCAGTCTGACCGAGTCACGAGCTCGTTTTTCTTGGGTGTCCTTAAAAAAGCCTGCACGTATTTTTCAGGTCTCTGAAAATATTTTTAGACCTGTTTTCAAAATCGGCAGAAAACATGAATTTTTGATGTATTTTGCGATTTGTCCGGGATCGAAGTTCTAAAGACTTTGCTAACATGTTATTTGTTGTTTAGCTAGGCTCTGATACCACTGTAAGTCTATATTACCCACCCCGGTGCTTAACGGGGAGGCGGAATAGGTAAAAATCGAATTTTTTCTCAAAGGAAACATAGACAAACCATGAAGGATCTTTGCTAAACAAAAACTAACAAACTAATACGGAGTTTTAACTACTAGCTTAGATGGTTATACCTAGTTCTTGAACTCCTTCTCTTCTTGTTGTGGTCCTCCTTGTTGCGAGCTCCTTGGAGTGGTGTAGATGGCTCATCCTCGTTGTCTTCTCTAGGTCAAAGAACGATCCAACCGAAGGCCTCTACCTTGAGCTCCTATGTCATGACCCGAAATAGCACGTGACTGACCCTTGAATCATATGAAGTCTATAGGACCTCATCTAATTCAAGTAAGCCAAAAGCCCAGAAATCTAAAACCATTTTAAATAATAAATGAAGAAAAACTAGTTTTAAAACAAGTGTTTTTAAATAACATAAGCCCAATATGCATTTTAAAAATCCTAAGTCTTTTCTGAAAATTTCGGCAGAGTTTCCTTTGTAAATACTGGCCCCGAATGGGGTACAACATGAATAATATATACATTAATGATAAAAGGCATCCGCAAGTGGGAGCTAGCTCTTCGTCAATCGACGGTAACAACCACGCAAGTAATATAATATACAACGCCGAAGGGCGAGGATCAAAACTCAAAAGGAAACTCAAGAAAACCATAATAATACAAGCGTGACTCTACGGTCGAAAGAATAATACACTGGTTTTCTAAGTCTGAAACAATATACAAGTCTGGTTGATGGAATTTTACTAGATACAACTAAAAATAAATAAGTACAATGGTGGTCACGATGCAAGTGAACCTACCTACCAAAGCAATCACCCAGAAGGGAAGCAGTGTGCCAGAAAGCCGCAATGAAACCTGTACGGCAAAACCTGCAAGAAACCGTGGCACAACGGGGCTGAGTTTCCAACTCGTGAGTAGAAAACATCACAGAGCAGAAATCGTATGTATGACTCAATCCTAGGTCAAACGATTAGTAATAATATATATCCTTAATATGATAAAGTCTGAAGCATGATAAGATGGCAAGGGTAAACATCTATACATCAGTGTAATACCAAGTGCTCATGTCAGTGCCTCAGGTAGCAACATATCATAAATCTGAGGTGTGATCAATCTAATCAACATGAATCAATGTCAACTATATCATGAAATCTATAAGTATGCGGATATCATCCAACTATGTTATCAATGTCTGTATGCATGTGGATCTCGTCCACGTGTCAACCAATGACACAAAACATCATGCATGTAAATATCATAAAGCATATGCATGGAAGTATGAGGATATAAATCAACGTGTGTCCCTTGCGACACATCAAAATCATGGAACCTGAGTGACCAGCATCGACACTCGAAAACATCATGAAACCTGTGCCCAGCATCGGCACGTAAATCCTCATATATATATATAGGGCTCCGTCAGTCCGTATCGGCCCACGGGCTCCGTCAGTCCGGATCAGCCAGTATCATCTCTCAACTCCGGTCGGTATCCTTCGGATATCCGCCGAGCTCAAATACAATCACCGGTAGGTAGTAGTCCTACTGCCAGGCTCACCATCTGTATACACAGCATCTCTTTCTTGCCTCGGGATACCATACTGGGCCCACCATGTACCCACAAATGGAATCATCCGCTTCCTCAAATCGGGTTTCACATATTACACGTCTTAGAACCGAGAAAACACATGGTGGACGCACTGAAATATCATATCAAGAGAAACCGGGTTTTTAAAATAGTACATACTTTCTTTTGAAATACCCACGGTTCTCAAATCCAGAAATATCATGGAAACAACATATCTCAATGCGTATAATCATAAAGCATGATGTATGCGACATATAATAGAAATGTAAGCATATCAGTATATCATGCAACATAAACAGTAATATGCACATATCGAGGGAAAACCGCTCTTTTGAATGAATCCAGTTTTAAAATATATCTTACGGTTTCCAAATCTCCAAAATCAAGCCAGAATCATTTATGTATGTGCAAACATGTATGTATGCAAGTATGAATGTACAATATGCCTGTGCGCCAATATCGATGTACAAGTAGGCATATACGCAAGTATGAGTGTACAATGTGCATGTGCGCCAATATGGATATACAAGTAGGTATATACGCAAGTATAAGTGTACAATATGCCTGTGCGCCAATATGGATGTACAAGTAGGTATATACGCAAGTATGAGTGTACAATATGCCTGTGCACCAATATAGATGTACAAGGAGGTATATACGCAAATATGAGTGTACAATATATATGTGTACCAATATGGATGTACAAGTAGGTATATACGCAAGTATGAGTGTACAATATGCATGTGTGCCAATATAGATGTACAAGTAGGTATATACGCAAGTATGAGTGTACAATATGCATGTGCGCCAATATGGATGTACAAGTAGGTATATACGCAGGTATGAGTGTACAATATGTATGTGTGCCAATATGGATGTACAAGTAGTCATATCCTGATGCAACAATCCTACTGTGTAGTGACATGGCAATTATCGATAATGAAGTGTGTAAGCCGGCAAGCAGATGTACGTGGAACATATGCATTATCGATAATGGTGCTGGTGTCCTGACAGCATGGGTTTAATAACAATAAACACATTTACACATGCAATGCGATGCGAATAGCAAGAATATGAGGAAATTGAATAATAAACGCAACAGTGAAGAATCTACATCAATATGTATATGTCATACAGTTTTGCCATTTGAAATAACACGAATCCTGGTGTTTAGAAAAATAAGGGCTACGGTGTTTTTAGGAACGATGCGTCTTTTGAAAATATCCATAGAATCCCTTGGCCTGTCTTTAAAATACTCACGATTCGGTAGTTTTGAAATAGGTATGACTCGGGTCCAGTCTAACATCTACTAAGTAAACTACAGATCTAACTAACAAGCAAATCGAAAGGGTATGAAAACCACCTAAATCTGAGTCGATATACATATAAATACAACAGTCGGTGATCCCACCTCAATAGTATCACATACGATACAATATAAAATATGGCATCCTCAGTCAAGAGTGTGGATCTATCATCAATATATAGCTTGTACGTAAATCCGTCGTACGGGATCCCAATCTGGGTACGGGTCGAATCTCACATTTATCTCATCAATTATCTGGTATCCTTATCATCATATCTCATGAACCGGAGCACTGATCTAAGTCTAGTACAAACTGATACCATCTATATAAATATAAATGTGTGTGTAAAACACACGTCCAAATGCCCGCTAAAATCTCATGTCGTATCTCATAATATGAACTACATCATATCATCGATCTCATGGCACCATGCCCAATCTCATCGACTCATCTCCTCATATCATATACAATTCTCATCTTCCATGTGTAGCTATATGTGTGTATATATATGCCTAGTCCCATACCTATGTGTGTGTGTGTGTGTGTGTGTATACATGTATCCTCATCTACGCACAAGTAATAACAATAATGCATGTAAGGGTATATGTGCGTGTGTGCATACTTATTCTATGGTTCGCAACTAAGAATCTAACCATGACACTATCATCCAAATTCACAACACATATGTAAATATATAACATATCATCAACTACACCACAAACTGCGGGGGTGCTATACGCCATCCACCCGACTTCCCCCGTAGATGTACATCTACTCACTTTGCTTTTCACTTTCTGTTGCCGACGTCGCCATGCGCTTGCTTGTCATCTCAAAGTCCTCGTGGGGTACCTACACATCATAACGTATCGTGTCGCATTAAAACCCAATTCAAAACCAAAACGACACGCTAAAAGCCTATAGGTTAGAACCTATGGACTACGCTTTCAAAACCACCAAATAACACTCGATTTCGACGTACAAACGTCAAGTGATCGAATACAACACAAATCACAAAAATGCAGAATTCAAAATACGCAAAACGAAACCCCGAATCAAAACAGCAACTCTTGCAAATGGTCCCAGATTTTACCCTAGGTCAGATTAGTCAATTTTGCATATGCCAAGGGTCTAGTTTACAGGAGATGGAGCTACAGACGAAACAAGAACCAAATACAACCCACCATGGCCGCAAATTGCAGCCAGATTGAATAAATCTGCGGCCTAAAGGTGGAAGTGGGGTCTCGGGTCTTTAGGGTATGCTCTAAATCACCTGCACATCTCTCTGTGTTTGCTAAATAATTTTCAGGTCACCCGGGTGATAGCAGATTTCACATTCCCTACAGAATTCCATGAAAATACGGATATCGGGAATTTCTAAGTTCGCTAATTGGATCTTATGTCTCTGGTTTAGGTCTAATATGATATCCCTAACAGGGGTTTAAGGTCACTGCCAGCCCAATTACACTATCACAACTTAATTCAAACTCTAACCACTTCTAGAATTTTCAAAGTTTCACTAAATTTCGCCAAATCGATTTCAAACTTGAAGAGAGGCTTAAGCAAATGAAACACTATACTATTTGTGAAAGGATTACCTTATTTGACACTCATGAATCCTCTACAACGCCAAAATGCAAATTTTCTTGGTCCAAAGTGTAGCTTGAGAGCTTGTGCACAATTTTTGTGAAATGGGAGTGGGGTTTTGGGTTATTTTTGGGTGTGTTTATGGTGATTTGAGGAGGGGGAGATGAGGGCTGCAGCAATGAGGAAATGAGGGGAGAAAATGATGAAGGAAGAAGAAGAGAACAAATGGGCATGGGTTTCTCTTGACCCCTCACTTTCTCTCACTTGCCCATACTCCATTTCTTTATTCATATTTCTTTTCTTTTCTTTTCATTTTCTTCTCTTCTCTTTAAATTTATAACCATGCATGGAAAAAAGAAGAAAGCATGAAATAAAAATGTAACAAGTGCTAAAAATGACATATGCATGTCATGTGCACAAAACACGCTTAAAGCCCGATTAGCGATTTTCAATCGCGATTAGCACTAAATTAGTGTATAATAAATCATAAAAACTTATAATTTGCATAATTCACATAAAACACCCTCTTTTTAGTAATTTCCATAATTTTCCAAATTTTCCCCAATTTATCGGTATTTAATTATACCGTCTTATTAAAATATTGAATATTTTATTATTTAATTATAAAAATTCCCAAAAATAATATTTTATATTTTTTAAAATGTTACAATCTTCCCCCCTTAAACAAATTCGGTCCCTGAATTTAAATTTAAACCCCTCAATACTAAAACATTTCAGTAAAAAGTCCAAGTCGTCGGGGCTCCGAAATCATCAATACATAAAACGCATCATAGCGCAATGCATGCGTATGAACAATGAGCAGATAACTCAAAATCAAAACTCCGTCAAGCATCCCGCAATCATCGGAGTCATGGTGAAGACACCAATGTCAAGTCCAATACGAAACCCAACGTGATATATATTAAAACTATACATGTAAACATCAAATTTTTATACATGTAAATATCTGAAGGAAATGCATGCCAAACCTTTTTAAGTCGCTGTGCGATGCGCATAACACTGCACAGTGGCGGACGTCTATTGTAAAAAAATATCCATATATGTATATATCTTTTGTTTAATATGTACGTTCCGCCGTTTTGAAAACAATTTAGAAGGGTTTCCCTTTTTTAAATGTTTCGTGTCATATCAGAAACGTAAGTAAATACTGAGACTATAGCTCTCTTGTTGGAAATCCCTTCAATAACTATCAATGCATGCAAAATATATCCAGGTACTGTCCTCTGGCTAGTCCTGCTAAGTACGAAAAAAAATAGCAAATATCATAAAAACGTACTGCTCCATAAGAAATCAATCCCAAAATGTGCATATGAATGCTACGTGCGTCTGGTGCGCATGGAAATCGAAACCCATGAATGTGCTATACATGTGCAAAAAAACAACATCTAAGTGCATCGGGTGTGCACGAAACATCTGTCAAAGGCAACGGGTGTGCTTAACAGCAAACTCAAGTGCATCTGATATGCATGAAGAATCTCGATTTAGTGCATCTGGTGTGCACCAAAATGGCATCTCATAACATGCGCCCAACATGCGCGAAAATCCAAATCAGGTGCATCCATCATGCACGAATAAAATCTAAATCATGTGCATCCAACATGCACGAAATCACGAAATCCAATATCAAGCGCCGAACATGCGCAAAATCCAATCCAAGCGCGCCAAATATGCGCAAGAATCCAAATCAAATGCACAGAGTGCATGAAATCAACATCAATATCAGAATCGAAATCGATGGTATACAATAAAGCTCAATCCAAATCAGGTATACCGTGGTATATAATCTCACAACCACGTGCGTTAGCGTGCACACATCAATTCAAAACACTAAAAGTGCATGAAAACTATGCCGAAAGCATAAGTCAAATCACATGCATAACATAGGCATGAAATCAAAATCAACATATCGAATGACATCAAACCGAAATCAGGTACAACCGTGGTGCACAAAATGTAAACCCAGTGCAACAAATGCACGAAATATAAATCCGGTGCAACAAATGCACGAAATATAAATCTGGTGCGACAAACGCACGAAACGAAAATTTAGTGTAACAACTGCACGGAACACAAATCCGGTGCATCCTGTGTAAGAAATACAAATACAGTGCATCCTATGCACAAAATACAAATCCAGTGCATCTAGTGCACAAAATACCAATACAGTGCATCTTGTGCACAAAATACCAATACAGTAACTCAAATGCGTAAATAGCAACACCGAGTGTACCAAGGTGTAAAAATCATAAACGTATGCAACTGCGTGCACAAATCACATATCAATGCACTACAAGCACATATAAGCTATACCGAGTGCAAAAACCAAATCGCGTGCATACCATGTGCACAAAATCAACCCAACTGTATAAAATCCATGAAATCATAAACATGTGCGACCAACGCACAAAACGATATTAAGTGCAATCACTGTGCACAAATCATAATTCAACACAATGGTGTATAAAGCATATCTCAAGGATAATAACTATGCACAAAATATGAATACCGAGTAGGTGCAACCATGGTGCACGAAAACAAATATCATGAAAATCAGTCATCAAGACTAAATCATGTGAATAGATCGCCCAAAATACCGAAATCCAAGGTGAAGAATACGTGATAATCGAATAACCAAATCACAAACCATAAATACCGTCGTCGATATTTCCTCCTTCAAATGTCGAGAAGGTGTCGGTGTATCCAATGCTAGCAGAGCAAGATATCTACTTGCCTCCTGTTCATGGTCTGGCGCCTGGTGCTTTTAGCCTCTTGTCTCTCACTGTGCATTGCTAGATACATAGCTCCTCGGCACAACGGCCCAATATGGAATGACGACGGAAACAGTCCCGCTCTGGCGCATCCTCTAAAGATCTCCGGCCAACTATCTCGTCGACGATGCCGAACTCTGGCCTGCTGAGTGTGCGTAATATGACTGCTCCTGGGTCCAAGTCTTCTCGTATAGAATTCCAGAAAGGTCCTGTCGAGGTCTCTCCCAAATCTCGTTTCGGCCGAACTGCCCGGAAGTTACCACCCTTTACTATATTTGTGTCTTGTTCTGGAACGGCTGCATTCTCATCGCGAATCTTTCTGGAAGATATATCAATAATCAATTCCTCTGCACGCGTATCGCATCTCTGATGTCGGTGGAGTGGAACATCATCTCATCTAGATCTCGTACGAACCTCTTACTCCACTTTTCACTGCTGTCGACTGCTTCGGACTCGTCTCATCGTGGTTGCATGGACTGTGCTCCAACGGCCATACTCGTATCTGGAGTCTCCCAAGCAATGCACCCTATCACATGATATCCGAAAGATGTCAAGCCTTTTGATCTTTTCGTCAAAACCTCATAATCCCCCAAGAGCTCAACATCTTGAGTATAGTTTAATAGTATTCCAGTACATGCCACAGCACCTGTGAACCAACCGTAGAAGGGCAAACCCAAGCCTCACAAATGGAACCGCTAAACTGCCACAAACCCTAAGGTTCAAAGGCGTTCCATGGTCATTACGTTGAGTTAGGGTTTCATTCTTCTAGAGGGTCTATTGCATTACTTGCATTTGTCTCTGAATACTTTAAACTTCGAAAATGGGCTCCTGACATTCGATCGTCTCCATCGACTCTCAACGTACCTGCGTGAAGTCGTCTCTAGCTGGAATCAATCTATCTGATGACCTCGCATCGGGGTAAACGAACGGACCACATGTCCTAGTCATTCATCCTCGGGTGACTAGCGACCTTCTATCATATCTTTAAGTACAACTCGTACTACAATAGCTCCAACCTCTGGGGCAATATCTCGTCGTTCGCAGCAACAACTGGCTCATTCATCTGCACGCTGAACAATGCTTCAATCATCATGAATAAGCGATACATCAATGGTCATCACATTCTGGCTGGCCTCTATCAGTGGCTCAATCCTCTGGTGCTGATCTGTACGTCCGAGAAATCTCGTAAAGCGGCCCGTCAAACGCTCATGGCGCGAAAACACAATAAAACGACGCCTCTATGCAATCGTATGTCCCTGGAATCACACCCTGGTCAGTCCTCGTCCGTGACAAGCTCGTGCTGACGCAACTCTAGTCGTAGCTTTCTCTGCCCGTACAATCGTGGCAGCAAAACCATAAACCGATATCGATGAGGACAGATCATAGGAATGAATATAATACTGTGCAAGGAAATATACATCCTAAGGCTTCTTAAGCAGAGTAGCGTATTGTAAGTATGCCGCGGAACATACACACCGTACGTCACTCTCCTTAAGTCACCTACTCCATCAACCATGGTCAACCTATGCGACGAATGTTCGGGTCTAATACCCTCTCGACTAAGTCTAAGTTCCGTAAGGTCAAGCCTAAGTTCCGAATATATACAAATGCTTTAGGCTCCTCATAGTCAAAATTAGACTAGAACAAAGATTAACCTAGCGCTTTGATACCAACTTTGTCACGACCCGAAATAGCACGTGACTAGCCCTTGAATCATATGAAGTCTATAGGACCTCATCTAATTCAAGTAAGCCAAAAGCCCAAAAATCTAAAACCATTTTAAATAATAAATGAAGGAAAACTAGTTTTAAAACAAGTGTTTTTAAATAACATAAGCCAAATATGCATTTTAAAAATCCCAAGTCTTTTCTGAAAATTTCTGCAGAGTTTCCTTTGTAAATACTGGCCTCGAATGGGGTACAACATGAATAATATATACATCAATGATAAAAGGCATCCGCAAGTGGGAGCTAGCTCTTCGTCAATCGACGGTCACAACCACGCAAGCAATATAATATACTGTTGGATATATGTATGCCCTAGAGGCCATTATGTGATAGTTGATGTATCTATACATGTATATATATTCAGTTTGCATTCTTGCTCGACATGATAGTATGCTATCTGGTTCCTCTTTATCTGACATGTTGATTTGATCATGCTTTTATTCATTCATACATGCTGATAAAGCCCTAAGGATATCGGCTTGACTACTCTGATTATGATGGAGATCATACTAGTGGGACATCTGTAGTCTATAAGCATATCCTGAAATGTCCCTAGTCGGAGGTGTATCGAGACGGGGCATCGATATACCAGAGTAGACTAGCGTATATGATACTATACCCATGTGATGGGCGATGGATGTTCCCACATTCGTCGATGTTTGACATCAAGATCATATACGGGTGCTCAGTGGTGACTGGGTACACTGGACGGACTCGCCGAGAACTCCTATATGGAATTATATCTATCGTCGGATAGCAGTTCTCAGGTGACACTGGTACAGGTTAGTCTGTAGACCCGAGATCGTCATGGAGTCTTGTGTGTTCTCCCACTGTACTTTGATTGCCACCCTACCACGGCTCTACTGAGTCGTGCAAACAGGTGGCCGTTGGGTATAGTCCCGAGACACACGAAGGCAATGAGCGATAGGAGGGGTTTCGTCTCTTCCGGTATTGGGAGTTGATGCTGTGCTGTGCTCGACTGGTTATAACAGCAAGTCCCTGGCCAGGGCTGCTGAGATTTGCTGATAAGTGTTATCAGTAGTTTCTCGATCTGTTATAGACCATTCACCGACACGACCTATTGAGTTATTGGGGTCGACGTGACCATCCCTAGGCTCGATATGCAGCATATCTGACGAAGAGACCGGACTGTACGGTAGTGTTGCCGGATGGCTCGACGGGAGTTGTAACAGGTTCGCTTGTTTTCTTCTTATCGCTCAATACCCGGGTGGCCGTTACGTTTGGTTGACCGCTTGCGGCTTGGGGGTGCTTGATATGATCATCACCCACTGCCGGCGTATTGACGAGTCTTAGAGTCCCACATAGGAGTTACCTAGTCCAGGCGAAACGTTGTGGTGCGCGTATGCGATATGCGCTTGGACCCGATTAAAATGCGTGTATGGGATACCGTATATTAATTGGGCGGCTTGCTAATGGTCGGGTCATATGTGATATGACCGGATAAGTGAATCAAGTGTTGATTCATCATTAGTTTCTCACTACAAATCCTATCTTGTTTATGTTGAATGTATGCATGCATGTGTGCATTCATTCTTGTTCATGCACATATGGATGTGCAAGCACACATGCATACATACATCATATATTATCATGGTTGTTTATACAATGGGAATGGTGGATGTATAAGAATTACACCATGGTTGTATTTGGATAATTATTGGATTTAAATTAAAGCAAAAGAAAATGAAAAATGGGTTAAATCACTTAAGAATTTCTACACTCTTCTAACTCAACCATGCTCACCTAACATTTAACCCATAGTTTATTTTCTTATCATGCTTTTAATTTAAAATAAAATGTTATCTATTTATTTAACCATGGTTGGTTAAGAGAAAGAAAAATATATATAGCTATTTTCCTTTTCTCTTTCAAAAGATAATTCATTATCTTCTTCACAAAGTCCATCATCTTCATCAACCTCCATGCTTAAGCTCTCTAGTTCTTATAAGAGAGTGAATCACTCATAAAAATAAGATTTTGAAGTGATATCCATAGCCACAACTTCATTCTAATCAAGTCTAGCTCACTTGATTAGAGTGTTCTCTTTGTTTTTCAAAGTTGCAAGCTTGGACGGGAAAACTCCGGGTGGATCGTCGTGGACGTGGGAGGAGTACAAGCGGACCTTCATCCAACACCCAAAGAGCCTAAGGAGCGAAGCAAAAACGGGAGCTACAAAGGTTGTAGCCTTCAAACCCTAACTTTTGTTAGCTTAAAGTTTTGGAACCCTAATCTTTCTAGGATCGATTCCTTTGCTTGTTAGTTTAGCACCTTAAAAATTAAAACTTTGGGTCATGTGATGCTTCAAAACTCTTCATAGGGTGCTAGGCTAACCTTACATTGGTATCAGAGCCGACCTAGAACATTAGGCGACCTTTTTGCGAAGTAAAAAGTCCGATCGAAACAAAATACGACTTTTGAAGGAGCTCTCTGGAAATTTTTTAAAAACTGACTTTTTTCAGAATTAAATATTCTCGAAAAATAGAGCAGGTAAATATAAGACGATCTGGAAAATCCGTACCCATGAACAGTAACTTTGGCCGCGGAAGCGCGGAATAAGCAAGCTTAGGCCGCGCATCCGCGGCCATATGAGGGGATCTTTGACCAATTTTTGCACAGTGTTTTTCTTTACCTGCTACAGTATATTTTGAGTATATTTAATCTGAATCTGCTGTTGAAAAATTCTGGAGATATTTTTAGACCCGTGGTTTCGATCGGAATTTTTCATTTTGTTTTCTTTTCCGGGTAAACAAGAAAGTATTGAAGTGTTTGAACGAATATCATTTACTCAATATTCACGGGGTTTAAATAGTTTGGAGATGCGTGCAAGTCTTTTTGCGGTGGTCCCTCTAGAAGACAACAAACCTTAACTCGATTATGTGACCGTCTCGAACTGCCCTTTGAACCCTAGAGTTTGGGGCAGTACGACGTGCCACATGTGAGGCGTTGGCTTGACCCTTCTACGGCTGGACCGCCGCTACTGTGCCACACTCTGGATCTTTTGAACCCTGCTCAAGTGTTGAGCTTTAGTGAATCTTGGGTGCTTGATAGTTCGTTCGAAAACTTTAATACTGTCTGTTTATCTGGAATGTGATACAATATGTGGAATTCATATAGTGTAGGCATGAAATACGAAATATGTGATATTTCGCACTTATGATGTCTAAAGAGAATCTGGATTCCAAATATTGTAGTTTTACACTATCTTTTCTGTGACCGTAAGTGTAGTATGTTTGATATCGCCGGTTTCGTTGCTATACATCAACGACAATCGGGGTACGCATACTTACTTACGTTGATGATATGTGATATTATGTGTTGCTGAGATATGATGTGTAGGATTGTCGCGATTGAATAGCCGGGGGTTTTTGTGAGATGAGAGTTTTATATTTTCATTCATGTAAATTCAAATGTAATGTAATATTCTTTTATTTGGGGCACTTCCAGGTTACGGTTGTGTCACCAGTGTTGTATATTATTTACTTTTCCGCATTAGGATGGACCCAAGGAGGGGAGCACAGGTGACCGGGTTCTGGGGTTCAGTGGGAGGCCATCTCGAGGAGTCGAGACCGGGTCTCCTAAACTCCAGGATTGGTAGGGTCACTTGCCGCTCTCGTAGGGGTCCAGGGTGTGGGCTTGGCTATTCATCGCGACTGTGGAATCCGTATTTTCTATTCTGGCTAAATACTAAATACGGACGTCCTAGTATATCCCACGTTATATCTTTATTTCTGCTGCCTGTGTTCTGTGATATCTGAGACGAATGACTTATTATATATATGATATATAGTAGACGTTGCTTATGTTTTACACCCGCACTAGTCCCGTCCCGGTATGCCGTTAGTTAAGTAACCTAACGGTGCATAACGGAACATTGCGGCGAATGCGGATGGCATAAGCGTACGTGTTATTTTCGTTTCTTTTCTGTGATTGGCTTTAGGACTTAAATGATGGGATTACATTAATGTGATTAATGTAAAGAAAATAAACCTAAAAAGATGTTGTAGAATCGGATTTGAAAACCACTCGGCTATTTATGAAAAAGCTACATTTCAAAACTGCGGAGCTTAAGCCACTCCTTTTGAAAAACCATTTGATTCTACAACGATATCAAGTTCAAAGCGTTAAAGATTTTCTTAAAAATCATTCGCAACCCTCCGTCATTTTAGGAAGTAGAGTACTTAGTATTCGTGCTACGTTTGTTGATCTTAGCCAAGGCGTAGTGTACGGTAGCTAAGTGATGTCTTCCTACAAACGCATATGATGCAGATTAATTAGGACGGGCATATGACTTTGTTGACCTTAGCCAAGGGTCATGTGAACGGGTCTAATTAATCAAGAAATGACGGGTTGAGCTTGACTAGTGCTCGTGATTTATTGACCTTAGCCAAGGTCACGAGTATTAGGGGTAAAAACCACATCGGGAATTTCAAGTGTTGAAATTTGCAATGAGATTGCATACCTTCCATGTGATGGTTGGATCCCGATCCCACTGTGGGCAATAGTTGCTCCTAGGAGAGTTTTACAGTTTACAATTAGCTAACTCATTAGGTGTCTAGAAAGGTGTTAACGGGGCTCCGCCTCTGGGAAAACGAGGTTTACTCTAATTAGGTCCGTGCGAAAGCACGGGGAACCTCCCTCAAAGTACCGACACTGGCCTGGCTGAACGGTTAGCGAAGTTGTAGACTGTAATTAATCCTGGCTAGTTTTTCTTTTTAAGGTTTGAAAGAAAAACTTGATAAAAAGCAGTGGGAAACATCGATTAGACAAGATAATAAACCAATCTAATCTATGCAAGAGCTTTCGCTGAGTGTATTCTTTTCTCTCTCTTAATGGCAGATACCAATGACTGGACTTAAGCTTCTACTAGATAAAAACAAACTGAATGGGACCAACTATAAAGACTGGCTAAGGAATCTAAAGATCGCCTTGACTTATGATAAAGTATCATATGTCCTCACGGCTTCAGCCCCGCCCGTCCCAGGCCCAAAATCCTCAGTTGCGGACATAGAAGTCCGCAAGACATGGGACGCTGACTGTGCCATGGCCACATGCCTCGCGCTTGCATCGATGGATAACACACATCAAAAGCAGCACGAGGACATGGACATTCACGGGATACTGCTCCATACAAAGGAGTTGTATGGGGAGCAATCCCGCGCATTACGATACGAAGCATCAAAGAAACTGTTTCAGATGCGAATGGCCCCTGGCACACCAGTAGGAGACCATGTGTTGAAGATGATAGCTCTTATAGAAGAGCTTGAGGACCTTGGATGGACAATGGAAAATGAACAATATATAGATATTATTCTGCAGTCCCTCCCCTCCACCTTTGCTCAGTTCATAGTGAACTTCAACATGCATGGCATGGAGAAGGACCTCCCTGAACTCCTTAATATGTTAAGGAGTGCAGAGAGCACTATGAAGTCAGCAAAGACTCCCGTTATGACCATTGGACAGTCTTCATCTTCTCGCCCAAAGGCTAAGGCCAAGGGAAAGAAAAAGAAGAAACCCACTAATCCTAAGGGCGGAGTCAAAAAGGTGAAGGGAAAGGGAAAGTCCACGGCTGGAGACTCAGGGAAAGGCGAGTGTTTTCATTGCCACAAGACAGGACATTGGAGCGCAACTGCACGGAGTACCTAAGTCTCAAGAAGAAGCATGGTGATGCTTCTGCTTCAGGTGCGTTTATGACTGAAAACTGTTTTTCTATAAACTCTGCTTCCTGAATATTGGATACCGGTTCAGGTTCTCACATTTGCAATTCTATGCAGGGGCTGAGAAATAGCAAGGTTTTGAGGATAGGTGACCATACTCTCCGCGTTGGAAATGGTTCCAATGTACATACAGTCGCAGTGGGAGAGTATCACTTGGGGTTGCCATCTGGATGTATTTTGATTTTGAATCCATGTTATTTTGTACCAACTATGCTATGTAATATAATATCCGTTTCTTTATTGGACAATGAAGGGTATAATTTTGTGTTGCAGAATAATGTTATGAACATTCACCTAAATCAAATGTTGGTTGGGTATGGTACACTTAATAACGGGATATATGTCCTAAATCAACACACAGTTTTCAGTATACAACACACTAATAAAAGAAAACTTTCAGAATTAAATGAAGCTTTTCTTTGGCACTGTAGACTTGGTCATATTAACGAAACAAGACTAAACAAGTTACACAAAGATGGATATTTAAATTCTTTTGAATATAAATCTTATGCGACTTGCCAGTCTTGTATCAAGGGTAAAATGACCAAAACTCCGTTTACCGGACACGGAGAAAGAGCTTCTCAGCTCCTGGGCCTCATACATAGTGATGTATGTGGGCCTATGTCTACACAGGCTAGAGGCGGTTTTTCATACTTCATTACATTCACCGACGATTTCTCAAGATTCGGTCATGTATTTTTATTAAAGCACAAGTCCGACGCTTTCGAGAAATTCATTGAATATAAACAAGAAGTAGAAAAAACAAACCGGCTTGAGTATTAAGATGCTTCGATCAGATCGAGGTGGAGAGTATCTCAGTACAGAATTTGCAAACTTCCTAAAAGAGAATGGGATTCTCTCTCAGCTCACTCCTCCTTACACACCACAGCACAACGGTGTGTCAGAACGACGGAATAGGACCCTATTAGATATGGTCCGGTCCATGATGAGTGATGCTGAATTACCAGTCTCGTTTTGGGGGCATGCATTGGAGACTGCAGCGTTTCTGCTAAACAGGGTTCCAACCAAAGCCGTGTCTACCACGCCATATGAGATATGGCATGGGAAGAGACCATCTCTTAAGAGAATTAAGATTTGGGGTTGCCCGGCCTAGGTTAAAAAGCAGAATCCGGACAAACTCGAGACACGGTCAGTCATGTGTAACTTTGTGGGATATCTAAAGAATTCTTATGGATATCTGTTCTACCACAAAGAGGAACAAAAAGTGTTTGTTTCTCAACATGCCACATTCTTGGAAAAAGAGTTTTTCACAGATAAAGATGATGGCAAAGTGGTAGATCTAGAAGAGGTTCTAGAGACACAAACTACAAATGACGATTTGATTGAACCGACTGTTGCAACAGAAACTGAAGAACCTCGGCCACTCCGTAGGTCTGGTAGGACTTCTTGCCCACCGGAGAGGTACTACGGTTTCCTCATTGATGGTGACAGAGAAGATTGCATCATGGAAGATGATGATCCTACCAGTTTTCAGCAAGCTATCACGAGTGGTGACTCTGTGAAGTGGCTGGATGCCATGAGATCCGAAATGCAGTCTATGTACACCAACAAAGTATGGACTTTGGACGTTGTACCCCCTGGGGTAAAACCTGTGGGGTGCAAATGGATCTTTAAAAGAAAGATTGGTGTGGATGGGCAGGTAGAGACCTATAAGGCAAGACTTGTAGCGAAAGGTTTTCGTCAATGACCAGGTCTGGACTATGACGAAACTTTTTCACCCGTAGCCATGCTTAAATCCATTCGGATCCTACTTGCTATTGCTGCTCACTACGACTATGAAATCTGGCAGATGGATGTTAAAACAGCATTTCTAAATGGAGATTTAGAAGAATGCGTTTATATGGATCAGCCAGAGGGCTTCATTGACAGTGGGAGCAGCGAGAAAGCTTGTAGATTGCTTAAATCCATATATGGGTTAAAGCAGGCATCTCGGAGTTGGAACATCTGTTTCGATGATGTTATCAAAGAGTTTGATTTCATCAAAAATCCAGATGAACCTTGTGTTTATAGAAAGGCTGTAGGAAGAGCTGTCACATTCCTCGTATTGTACGTGGATGACATTCTTCTGATAGGAAATGATATTCCTATGCTACAGTCGGTCAAATCATTCTTATCACTGAGGTTCTCCATGAAGGACCTGGGTGATGCCACATACATCCTGGGCATAAGGATCTATAGGGATAGATCCAAAAAGTTATTTGGATTGTCCCAAACCAGGTACATCAACACCATCCTAAAAAGGTTTAGTATGGAAGACTCCAAGCGGGGTGCCTTACCCGCTTGCCATGGAGTCACTCTCTCCAAGGATTCTTGTCCAAAGACCGATGAAGAGAGAGCTCGCATGAGCATTATACCTTATGCTTCGGCAGTAGGGTCTATAATGTATGCGATGTTATGTACACGCCCAGATGTAGCTTATGCACTTAGTGTTGTAAGCAGGTATCAATCCAACCCAGGGGAGAACCACTGGACAGCTGTGAAGAACATTCTTAAGTACTTACGAAAGACTAAAGAATTGTTCTTGGTGTATGGTAATAAAGATCTCCAAATAGAGGCCTTTACCGATTCGAGCTTCCAGAGCGATAAGGATGACAGCAAATCTATCTCAGGGTTTGTATTTACCCTCAATGGAGGGGCGGTAAGTTGGAAGAGTTCCAAACAAGATACCGTTGCAGACTTTACGATGGAAGCTGAGTACATTGCTGCAAATGATGCCGCCAAGGAAGCCGTCTGGATGAAGAAGTTCGTCTCAGAGCTAGGAGTAGTTCCAACCATTATTGATCCAATACCTTTGTATTGTGACAATAATGGGGCAATGGCGTTAGCCAAGGAGCCCAGATCCCATCAGCGGTCCAGACACATCCTGAGGCGCTTTCATTTGATCCGGGAGATTGTAGATCGCCGCGAGATCAAGATTAAGAGAGTTGATACAAAGAACAACGCCGCGGATCCACTCACCAAGGCCCTCCCTCAGCCACAGCATGAGCGACTTTTTGAGATGTTGGGTATGAGATACGCCAATAACTGGCCTTAGTGCAAGTGGGAGATTGTTGGATATATGTATGCCCTAGAGGCCATTATGTGATAGTTGATGTATCTATACATGTATATATATTCAGTTTGCATTCTTGCTCGACATGATAGTATGCTATCTGGTTCCTCTTTATCTGACATGTTGATTTGATCATGCTTTTATTCATTCATACATGCTGATAAAGCCCTAAGGATATCGGCTTGACTACTCTGATTATGATGGAGATCATACTAGTGGGACATCTGTAGTCTATAAGCATATCCTGAAATGTCCCTAGTCGGAGGTGTATCGAGACGGGGCATCGATATACCAGAGTAGACTAGCGTATATGATACTAGACCCATGTGATGGGCGATGGATGTTCCCACATTCGTCGATGTTTGACATCAAGATCATATACGGGTGCTCAGTGGTGACTGGGTACACTGGACGGACTCGCCGAGAACTCCTATATGGAATTATATCTATCGTCGGATAGCAGTTCTCAGGTGACACTGGTACAGGTTAGTCTGTAGACCCGAGATCGTCATGGAGTCTTGTGTGTTCTCCCACTGTACTTTGATTGCCACCCTACCACGGCTCTACTGAGTCGTGCAAACAGGTGGCCGTTGGGTACAGTCCCGAGACACACGAAGGCAATGAGCGATAGGAGGGGTTTCGTCTCTCCCGGTATTGGGAGTTGATGCTGTGCTGTGCTCGACTGGTTATAACAGCAAGTCCCTGGCCAGGGCTGCTGAGATTTGCTGATAAGTGTTATCAGTAGTTTTTCGATCTGTTATAGACCATTCACCGACACGACCTATTGAGTTATTGGGGTCGACGTTGTAAGTCGATGTACTACACCCCAATACTTGTGGGGAGGCGGAATTTTCAAAAACGAACTTGTTTAGTGAACGAACATCGACTAACCGCTTGAATCGAAGCTAAACGATAACTAACCAAACATATAGTTGTTCTAAACTACTATGCTTAGGGATTATACCTATCGAAACTAGTCCTTCGTCTTTACGATCTCCTTGTTCTCCTCGGCCTTCTCTAGGTAGTAGACGATCCACCCGAGAGCAAAACTCCAAGCTTAGCCTCTAAACTTGAGGCAACTAACCTTCTTGGATTGCTAATCAAAGAAGATAGATTGAGATAGAGTGATGGTTATGGATTGTTTAGTCTAACTAATCCTAGATCTCAACACATGAGGGTGAGGATTAGTCTTTTGAAGAGAGAGAGCTTGAGGAGAGAGAATGTGTAGATGATAATGAATGAATAAGTTATGAGTATCATAATATATTATGAAGCATTCTCATTTAAGAATAAATGAATAAATGTGATGAATAAGCATGCTTCATAAATGTTAAGTGGTGATTCATTAGCATGAGTCATTAAGCAATAAATGTGCATTAATGAGATGAATGAATCACCCTCATGACTCATATAACTCATTCAATGTATATGACACATAACCCTCCTTAGTCACCATCTTCTAGAAGCTTCTCGTACAATTACGAGAACGCCCCTCCAATCCGCAAAAATACGGAAAAACTTTAGACTGTAAAAATCCAATAACCGGATACCAGTAACTGGCTTAAACCAAAGACGACTGGTAAAAACTGTCCGAAAGTCGTACGCGCGTAAACGCACGTATGCGTCCGAACCCTTTGTCGCAAAACCATGCGACCTCTAAATCGTTTCGCCTGGAATAGGAAACTCTCTGTGTGGGACTCTAGAGACTCGACTACTACGCTGGCAGTGGGTTTAACCACAGAACGCAAGCGGCACTAGCTGTACGTAACGGTCCCCAGGTAGTTGTCGATAAGAAGGCCGATGAGGAAACCCATCCGAACTCCTACTGAGTCTGATGTGACAATCTCCATACAGTCCGGTCCGTTCGTCCAAGACTATCGCATTTCGGGCCTAGGGGGGCGGCAAGCGTCAGTCCCCTAATAGCGGTATAAGTCGTGTCGGAGGGAAGCCCATTACACCCTGAGAAACTACTGGAACCTACCAGCAAATCTCGCTTGCCCTGGCCAGGGACTTTGCGTAATGGCTCTCTGACACAGCACGATATCTACTCCCAATACCGGGAGGGACGAATCCTGTCTAACCACCACTGCCTCCAAGTGCTCGGGACTGCACCCAACTGCTACCTGTTTGCACGACTCCTTTGAGCCGTGGTAGGGTAGCAATCTAAGAACAGTGGGACACACTCGAGGCGAAGTAGCAGTGTTAAGTCTGCGGACTATGCTGTACTCATGTCACCTGGGAACTGCTCACTGACGACTGGTATCAAACCAACCAACAGTTCCCTGTGAGTCCTGTCCGGTGTACCCGTAACCTAACGAGCACCTGCATACTATCTCCAGTACGACGTACTGACGGCTGTGGGACAGACCATCTCCCCAACTGGGATGAGAAGCGTACACACCAGTCTACTCCGGAGTATCGATGCTCTGTCTCGATAATCCAACGACCAGGGACCTGAATAAGGATGTGCTTGTAGACTACCCAGCCTCCACTAGTGTGACTGCCATCACAACGCTGGTAGACAAGCAAGATCCTAAGAGCTCTATCAATACGTACACTCACATATTAAGATAGAAAAACCAAGTAGCATACTACCATGTTTAGCAAGACTGTTATATACATGTGAATATCCCAAGCTTCCATTAAGTAATATACAAACTAGTATGATACAGTAATGGCCTTCTAGGGCATAAACACTAACAATCTCCCACTTGCACTAGGGCCATGTACTGGCATATCGTAGACCAATGATCTCGAGTAGCCTCTCGAACTGAATCTGAGGAAGGGCCTTCGTGAATGGATCAGCAATGTTCTCTTCAGAAGCAACTCTCCGAACCTCGATCTCCTGACGATCAATGATCTCCCTGATCAGGTGATACCGTCTCAAGATGTGTCTGGACTTCTGATGGGACCTTGGTTCCTTCGCTAAAGCTATAGCTCCGTTGTTGTCGCAATACAGAGGTATTGGATCAACTATGGTAGGAACCACCTGAAGTTCTGTTAGGAACTTCTTTATCCAGACTGCTTCTTTTGCGGCATTGCAAGCAGCTATATACTCCGCTTCCATCGTCGAGTCAGCAACGGTGTCCTGCTTGGAGCTCTTCCAGCATACCGGCCCTCCATTGAGGGTAAAGACATAACCCGACATGGACTTGGAATCGTCCTTATCACTCTGGAAGCCGGAATCAGCAAAAGCCTCCAACCTGAGGTCTTTTCCGCCGTAAACCAAGAACATCTCCTTAGTCCTCCTCAGGTACTTGAGAATATTCTTTACTGCTATCCAGTGTTTCTCCCCTGGGTCTGACTGATACCGGCTTACCACGCTCAGTGCGTAAGCAACATCTGGTCTGGTACACAACATCGCATACATTATAGAGCCTACCACAGAAGCGTAGGGTATAATAGACATGCGTTCCCTTTCCAAATCAGTCTTGGGAGACATCTCTTTGGAGAGGGTGATTCCGTGACAAGCCGGTAGGTTACCGCGCTTAGAATCTTCCATACTGAATCTTTTCAGTACAGTGTCGATATACCTGGACTGCGAAAGTCCCAACATCCTCTTGGATCTATCACGATAGATCCGGATCCCCAGAATGTACGAGGCATCACCCAGGTCTTTCATGGAGAACCTGTGTGACAAGAATCCTTTGACAGATTGTAGCATAGGAATGTCATTTCCTATCAATAGAATGTCATCCACGTACAAGACGAGGAATACGACACTTCTGGCTACAACTTTACTATATATGCACGGTTCATCTGGATTTTTGATAAAGTCATATTCTTTGACTGTCTCATCAAAACAGATGTTCCAACTCCGCGATGCCTGCTTTAGTCCATAAATGGACTTAAGCAGCTTGCATACTTTCCCGCTGCTCCCACTCTGATTGAAACCCTCTGGCTGATCCATATAGACGCTCTCTTCTAAATTTCCATTCAGAAAAGCCGTCTTTGCGTCCATCTGCCAGATTTCATAATCATGGAAGGCAGCAATAGCAAGAAGGACCCGAATGGATTTGAGCATAGCCACTGGAGAAAAAGTTTCGTCATAGTCCAAACCAGGTCTTTGACGAAAACCCTTTGCAACAAGTGTAGCCTTATAGGTTTCCACCTGTCCATCTACACCAATCTTTTTCTTGAAGATCCATTTGCATCCTATGGGTTTTACCCCATCTGGAGCAAAGTCCAAAGTCCATACTTTGTTGGTGTACATGGACTCCATCTCGGTCCACATTGCATCTAGCCATCGTACCGAGTCGCCGCTCTGGATGGCCTGCTGGAAGTCAGTAGGTTCATCATCATCTATGATGCAATCCTCTCTATCCCCGTCTATGAGAAAACCGTAGTATCTCTCAGGCGGATGAGACGGCCTACTACTCCTGCGGAGGGGTGCGGGAATGTTCTGTTCTTCTTGAACCTCTGGTTCTACCAAACTTTCAGTAACAGCTTGTGGTTCTGGAATTTCTTCCAGTTCTACTGCGCTCCCACTCTTCTGATTTTCTAAAAATTCAGTTTCTAAGAAGTGGGCATGACGAGAAACAAAAACCTTTTGTTCCTCTGCGTAATAGAAATAATATCCCTTGGAGTTCTTTGGATATCCCACAAGCTTACACAGTACTGAGCGTGCCTCGAGCTTGTCCACATGCTGCTTTTTTACAAAAGCTGGACACCCCCATGTCCTAAAATGTTTTAGACAGGGTTTCTTCCCACTCCACATCTGATATGGTGTGGTAGGCACAGTCTTGGTTGGAACCTGGTTCAAAAGATATGCCGCTGATTCTAGCGCATAACCCCAGAAAGATCGCGGTAACTCAGCATTACTCATCATGGATCGAACCATATCCAATAGGGTTCGATTCCGTCTCTCCGATACACCGTTATGCTGTGGAGTGTATGGAGGAGTAAGCTGAGAGAGAATTCCTTTCTCTTTTAGGTAACCTAGGAACTCGGCACTTAAGTATTCTCCACCTCGATCAGATCTCAGTGTCTTAATACTTTTGCCTGTTTGGTTTTCCGCTTCACTCTTGTATTCCTTGAATTTCTCAAAGGCCTCGGATTTATGCTTCATTAAGAAGACATGTCCAAACCTAGAGAAATCATCTGTAAAAGTAATGAAGTAGGAATAACCACCTCTTGCATGTATAGACATTGGACCACATACATCACTGTGTATGAGTCCTAAGAGCTCGCTCGCTCTTACTCCTTGTCCAGTAAATGGAGTCTTTGTCATCTTTCCTTTGAGACAAGATTGACAAGTGTCATAGGATTGATATTCGAACGTGTCCAAATATCCTTCTCTATGCAACTTAGTCAACCTTCTCTCATTGATGTGACCCAGTCTACAATGCCATAAGAAAGCTTTATTTAAATCTGGAGACTTTCTTTTTAGTGTGTTCTGGACATTGAAAATTTGGAGTTGGTTTAAAACATATATGCCGTTATTTAGAGTACCGGACCCAATCAAACCATGATTAAGGTGGATGTTGACAACATCTCTTACAAACGTGAAATCATAACCTTTATTTGATAACAAGGAAACTGATATGATATTACACGTTAAGCTTGGTACAAAATAACAGTTATGTAAAACCAAAATATGTCCACTCGTCAATCCTAGGTGATAATCCCCGACGGACGCAGCTCCCACGCTAGCTCCGTTAGCAACCCTGAGGATCATATCACCTTCCTTCAGCACTCTACGGTTTCTTAGTGCCTGCAATGAATTGCAAATATGAGATCCTGATCCGGTATCCAATACCCAGGAAGTAGAGTTGATCGACAGACAATTCTCAATTACAAACACACCTGAAGTCGAAGCCACAGCTTGCTTCGGTTCCTGGTTCTTGGCGTTCCACGCCTTGCAATCCTTCTTCCAATGCCCTTTCCTGTGACAATGGAAGCACTCATCCGGGCCAACTATCGGTACTGCTATCTTTTTCTTTCCCTTCTTTCCCACCTTACTAACACCTCCTCTAGGTTTGGGTGCGGCCTTCTTCTTCCTTCCTTTGGCCCTAGCCTTGGACCCGGAAGAAGATGCACCGCCAACAAACATAGCGGGTGTTTCCCTTGCCTTCTGCAAGGTGCCCTCTGCACTCCTTAACATGTTCAGGAGTTCCGCAAGTTCAACTTCTTTTCCTTGAAGATTGAAGTTGAGGATAAACTGGGCGTAGGTGGGAGGAAGGGACTGGAGAATAAGGTCTGTATAGAGCTCATTATCCAAAGTCGTCCCAAGGTCTGCGAGCTCTTCAATATAGCCGATCATCTTTAGGACATGTTCACCTACCGATGACCCGACAGCCAACCTCGCTCGAAACAAGTTCTTAGAGGTCTCGTATCTTGCTATACGAGATTGCTCTCCATAAAGTTCCTTTGTATGGAGAAATATGCCATCTAGGGACATATCCTCGTGCCTCCTCTGATGTTCATTGTTCATTGAGGCAAGCACGATGCACTTGGCTCTCGCGCAATCTAAATCCCAGGTTTTGCGGATTTCCTTATCCGCATTGCTGGATTTGGGACCAGGGACAGCAGGTGCCGTAGCGGTGAGGACGTACCCCAGTTTGTCATAGGTCAAAGCCATTTTGACATTCCGCAGCCAATCTTTATAGTTTGGCCCCGTCAGTATATTTTTCTCTAAAAGTAACTTAAGTCCAGTCATTTTCAGGGTCGCTGCAATTAGGAGAGAGAGAAGAAAACTCTTTAGCAAGATGCTCTTGCAAGTTTAGAGTGGTTTTTAGTTTATCTAAACTGGATGGCTCCCACTGTTTTTCGAATCCTTCCTCAAACCATAAAAGAAGAATTAGCCAGGACTATTCTCACCGTACAATACTTGCTTAACCGTTCAGCCAGGCCAGTGTCGATACTTCGAGGGAGGTTTTCCAACGCTTTCGCGAAGTTCCTTAATTAAATAACCTCTTTTCTCTGGGGGCGTAACCCCGCTGACACCTTTTTGGACACCTACTAGGTTTATAGCATTGATCGTTAAGTGACGAATATCCTGATAAGTAGCATATACTCACAGTAGGATCGGGATCCAAATATCATCGTATGATAATGTTGAAGGAATCCTACCAACATTCATCAAACTCCAAATGGTATGCATCTCTTTGCAAATTTCAGTTTCTTTAGAAATTCCCGATATATGTTTTTGCCCCATGTTCTTATGATCTTGATTAAGGGCCAACAAATCATAAGTCACATGTCAAGTTCTGCCCATCATTATCCTGTTGATTTGAACCCATCCGTATATACTCTTGACTAAGGGCCAACAAAGTAATACGACTGTCCCAAACCAACTCATCTATCTATGCAACAAATGAATACCCCAGCAGCTACCAATCACTATGTCTTGACTAAGGGCCAAACAAACATAGCTTGAATACTACTGACCATTCATAAGAAATGACGGAGGGCTACGACTGGTTTTGGCGAAACCGTGAACGTAGTGAACTTGATATAACCGAAGGAACCTGATAGCTTTTAAAAGGAGTGGTTAAATCTCCGCATTTAAAAATATCTGTTTTAAAAAATAACCGAGTGGTTTCTTTTAAATTGTTCCAACGATTTAAACTTGGTTTATTTTCTTTGCATTATAGATAATGCGTCCCATCATTAACCTATCATTGCAGAAAACAACGAAAATACAACGTCCTCTTATGCCATCCGCATTCGCCACGGGGTCCCGTCATCACCCGTTAGGTTACTTAACTAACGACAGAGCGGGGGCTGGGCTAGCGCAGGTGTAAAACATAAGTGACGTCTAAATAACTATCATATATATAGATATTTTACATTCGTCTGACGCAATGATATACATTCCAGAACACAGATAAACAATATTGGATTTGCAAGCAATCTGTATTTCTTTTGAGCCTGCAAGAAAAGACAGATTACACAGTTGTGATGAATAGCCGTTACCCTACCCTCGACCCCTACGGGTACGGCAAACTACCCGCCCGGCAGTTTGTGTACCTCACCTTGGGTCAGTCCTAGGAGCAAAAACAGTAAAATGA
Source organism: Agapanthus africanus (assembly GCA_030015575.1). Taxonomy (NCBI): domain Eukaryota; kingdom Viridiplantae; phylum Streptophyta; class Magnoliopsida; order Asparagales; family Amaryllidaceae; genus Agapanthus; species Agapanthus africanus. The sequence goes on along the minus strand of CM057350.1, from coordinate 314,136,150 downwards.
AATAATACAACGGTGGCTACAACCGCAACCTGGATGTGCCCCGCAAAAATAATATTACAACAAATTACATTTACAACAAATGAATTAAACAATAACCAATTGCATAACCCCGGCTATACACCACAACAGTCCAATACAGTTTATATGCACAAACAGATATAACCATTACAGAAATGTGCAACCCCCTGCCAACCGACATACTAGCAGTTAGGGGAGGTTTACGAACACATTTATCAATCACAGATATAATCCAACATGCAAATACTGTACAATTTCGATCGATTAAACATCCTTAATATTGCTCCAAAAACTGCTCTGTAAACTGGAAACCTGAGCAAAATTAAAATATTCCAGAAAACCCCAAATACCAGAGAGGACCCACACATGAAAGATGAGTCCATGAATCGGCAACTCGGCCGCGGAACCGCGGCGGATCGGTGCGATCCGCCGCGCTTCCGCGGCGCTTTAGACGAATCATGGGCTCAAATTTCATGGGTGTTCTTCTGGACCCTTTTCAAGCTTTCTGAACTCACCTGAAAAATTTTAGGACTTCATTTTAAACTCGACAGAAACTTGACAGTTTTAGGGTTTTCCGGCTTCATTTTTCCGTTCGAAATTCGTACAAATTTGCAATTAAGTTATTTATTGTTTAGCGAGGCTCTGATACCACTGTAAGTCGATGTACTACACCCCAATACTTGTGGGGAGGCGGAATTTTCAAAAACGAACTTGTTTAGTGAACGAACATCGACTAACCGCTTGAATCGAAGCTAAACGATAACTAACCAAACATATAGTTGTTCTAAACTACTATGCTTAGGGATTATACCTATCGAAACTAGTCCTTCATCTTTACGATCTCCTTGTTCTCCTCGGCCTTCTCTAGGTAGTAGACGATCCACCCGAGAGCAAAACTCCAAGCTTAGCCTCTAAACTTGAGGCAACTAACCTTCTTGGATTGCTAATCAAAGAAGATAGATTGAGATAGAGTGATGGTTATGGATTGTTTAGTCTAACTAATCCTAGATCTCAACACATGAGGGTGAGGATTAGTCTTTTGAAGAGAGAGAGCTTGAGGAGAGAGAATGTGTAGATGATAATGAATGAATAAGTTATGAGTATCATAATATATTATGAAGCATTCTCATTTAAGAATAAATGAATAAATGTGATGAATAAGCATGCTTCATAAATGTTAAGTGGTGATTCATTAGCATGAGTCATTAAGCAATAAATGTGCATTAATGAGATGAATGAATCACCCTCATGACTCATATAACTCATTCAATGTATATGACACATAACCCTCCTTAGTCACCATCTTCTAGAAGCTTCTCGTACAATTACGAGAACGCCCCTCCAATCCGCAAAAATACGGAAAAACTTTAGACTGTAAAAATCCAATAACCGGATACCAGTAACTGGCTTAAACCAAAGCCGACTGGTAAAAACTGTCCGAAAGTCGTACGCGCGTAAACGCACGTATGCGTCCGAACCCTTTGTCGCAAAACCATGCGACCTCTAAATCGTTTCGCCTGGAATAGGAAATTCTCTGTGTGGGACTCTAGAGACTCGACTACTACGCTGGCAGTGGGTTTAACCACAGACCGCAAGCGGCACTAGCTGTACGTAACGGTCCCCAGGTAGTTGTCGATAAGAAGGCCGATGAGGAAACCCATCCGAACTCCTACTGAGTCTGATGTGACAATCTCCATACAGTCCGGTCCGTTCGTCCAAGACTATCGCATATCGGGCCTAGGGGGGCGGCAAGCGTCAGTCCCCTAATAGCGGTGTAAGTCGTGTCGGAGGGAAGCCCATTACACCCTGAGAAACTACTGGAACCTACCAGCAAATCTCGCTTGCCCTGGCCAGGGACTTTGCGTAATGGCTCTCTGACACAGCACGATATCTACTCCCAATACCGGGAGGGACGAATCCTGTCTAACCGCCACTGCCTCCAAGTGCTCGGGACTGCACCCAACTGCTACCTGTTTGCACGACTCCTTTGAGCCGTGGTAGGGTAGCAATCTAAGAACAGTGGGACACACTCGAGGCGAAGTAGCAGTGTCAAGTCTGCGGACTATGCTGTACTCATGTCACCTGGGAACTGCTCACTGACGACTGGTATCAAACCAACCAACAGTTCCCTGTGAGTCCTGTCCGGTGTACCCGTAACCTAACGAGCACCTGCATACTATCTCCAGTACGACGTACTGACGGCTGTGGGACAGACCATCTCCCCAACTGGGATGAGAAGCGTACACACCAGTCTACTCCGGAGTATCGATGCTCTGTCTCGATAATCCAACGACCAGGGACCTGAATAAGGATGTGCTTGTAGACTACCCAGCCCCCACTAGTGTGACTACCATCACAACGCTGGTAGACAAGCAAGATCCTAAGAGCTCTATCAATACGTACACTCACATATTAAGATAGAAAAACCAAGTAGCATACTACCATGTTTAGCAAGACTGTTATATACATGTGAATATCCCAAGCTTCCATTAAGTAATATACAAACTAGTATGATACAGTAATGGCCTTCTAGGGCATAAACACTAACAGACGTGACCATCTCTAGGCTCGATATGCAGCATATCTGACGAAGAGACCGGACTGTACGGTAGTGTTGTCGGATGGCTCGACGGGAGTTGTAACAGGTTCGCTTGTTTTCTTCTTATCGCTCAATACCCGGGTGGCCGTTACGTTTGGCTGACCGCTTGCGGCTTGGGGGTGCTTGATATGATCATCACCCACTGCCGGCGTATTGACGAGTCTTAGAGTCCCACATAGGAGTTACCTAGTCCAGGCGAAACGTTGTGGTGCGCGTATGCGATATGCGCTTGGACCCGATTAAAATGGGTGTATGGGATACCGTATATTAATTGGGCGGCTTGCTAATGGTCGGGTCATATGTGATATGACCGGATAAGTGAATCAAGTGTTGATTCATCATTAGTTTCTCACTACAAATCCTATCTTATTTATGTTGAATGTATGCATGCATGTGTGCATTCATTCTTGTTCATGCACATATGGATGTGCAAGCACACATGCATACATACATCATATATTATCATGGTTGTTTATACAATGGGAATAGTGGATGTATAAGAATTACACCATGGTTGTATTTGGATAATTATTGGATTTAAATTAAAGCAAAAGAAAATGAAAAATGGGTTAAATCACTTAAGAATTTCTACACTCTTCTAACTCAACCATGCTCACCTAACATTTAACCCATAGTTTATTTTCTTATCATGCTTTTAATTTAAAATAAAATGTTATCTATTTATTTAACCATGGTTGGTTAAGAGAAAGAAAAATATATATAGCTATTTTCCTTTTCTCTTTCAAAAGATAATTCATTCTCTTCTTCACAAAGTCCATCATCTTCATCAACCTCCATGCTTAAGCTCTCTAGTTCTTATAAGAGAGTGAATCACTCATAAAAATAAGATTTTGAAGTGAGATCCATAGCCACAACTTCATTCTAATCAAGTCTAGCTCACTTGATTAGAGTGTTCTCTTTGTTTTTCAAAGTTGCAAGCTTGGACGGGAAAACACCGGGTGGATCGTCGTGGACGTGGGAGGAGTACAAGCGGACCTTCATCCAACACCCAAAGAGCCTAAGGAGCGAAGCAAAAACGGGAGCTACAAAGGTTGTAGCCTTCAAACCCTAACTTTTGTTAGCTTAAAGTTTTGTAACCCTAATCTTTCTAGGATCGATTCCCTTGCTTGTTAGTTTAGCACCTTAAAAATTAAAACTTTGGGTCATGTGATGCTTCAAAACTCTTCATAGGGTGCTAGGCTAACCTTACATATACAACGCCGAAGGGCGAGGATCAAAACTCAAAAGGAAACTCAAGAAAACCATAATAATACAAGCGCAACTCTACGGTCGAAAGAATAATACACTGGTTTTCTAAGTCTGAAACAATATACAAGTCTGGTTGATAAAATTTTACTAGATACAACTAAAAATAAATAAGTACATTGGTGGTCACGATGCAAGTGAACCCACCTACCAAAGCAATCACCCAGAAAGGAAGCAGTGTGCCAGAAAGCCGCAATGAAACCTGTACGGCAAAACCTGCAAGAAACTGTGGCACAACGGGGGTGAGTTGCCAACTCGTGAGTAGAAAACATCACAGAGCAGAAATCGTATGTATGACTCAATCCTAGGTCAAACGATCAGTAATAATATATATCCTCAATATGATAAAGTCTGAAGCAAGATAAGGTGGCAAGGGTAAACATCTATACATCAGTGTAATACCAAGTGCTCGTGTCAGTGCCTCAGGTAGCAACATATCATAAATATAAGGTGTGATCAATGTAATCAACATGAATCAATGTCAACTATATCATGAAATCTATAAGTATGCGGATATCATCCAACTATGTAATCAATATCTGTATGCATATGGATCTCGTCCACGTGTCAACTAATGACACAAAACATCATTCATGTAAATATCATAAAGCATATGCATGGAAGTATGAGGATATAAATCAACGTGTGTCCCTCGCGATACATCAAAATCATGGAACCTGAGTGTCCAGCATCGACACTCGAAAACATCATGAAACCTGTGCCCAGCATCGGCATGTAAATCCTCATATATATAGGGCTCTGTCAGTCCGGATCGGCCCACGGGCTTCGTCAGTCCGTATCGGCCCGTATCATCTCTCAACTTCGGTCGGTATCCTCTGAATATCCGCCGAGCTCAAATACAATCACCGGTAGGTAGTTGTCCCTCTGCCAGGCTCACCGTCTGTATACATCGCATCCCTTTCTTGCCCCGGGGTACCATACCGGGCCTACCATGCACCCGCAAATGGAATCATCCGCCTCCTCAAATCGGGTTTCACATATCACACATCTCAGAACCGAGAAAACGCATGGTGGACGCACTAAAATATCATATCAAGAGGAACCGGGTTTATAAAATAGTACATACTTTCTTTTGAAATACTCACGGTTCTCAAATCCAAAAATATCATGGAAACAACATATTTCAATGCGTATAATCATAAAGCATGATGTATGCGACATATAATAGAAATGTAAGCATATCAGTATATCATGCAACATAAACAGTAATATGCACATATCGAGGGAAAACTGCTCCTTTAAATGAATCCAGTTTTAAAATATATCTTGCGGTTCCCAAATCTCCAAAATCAAGCCAAAATCATCTATGCATGTGCAAACATGTATGTATGCAAGTATGAATGTACAATATGCCTGTGCGCCAATATCGATGTACAAGTAGGCATATATGCAAGTATGAGTGTACAATGTGCATGTGCGCCAATATGGATGTACAAGTAGGTATATACGCAAGTATGAGTGTACAATATGCATGTGCGCCAATATGGATGTACAAGTAGGTATATACGCAAATATGAGTGTACAATATGCCTGTGCACCAATATAGATGTAAAAGTAGGTATATACGCAAGTATGAGTGTACAATATGTATGTGTGCCAATATGGATGTACAAGTAGGTATATACGCAAGTATGAGTGTACAATATACCTGTGTGCCAATATGGATGTACAAGTAGGTATATACATAAGTATGAGTGTACAATATGCCTGTGCGCCAATATGGATGTACAAGTAGGTATATACGCAAGTATGAGTGTATAATATGTATGTGTGCCAATATGGATGTACAAGTAGTCATATCCTGATGCAACAATCCTACTGTGTAGTGACATGGCAATTATCGATGATGAAGTGTGTGAGCCGGCAAGCAGATGTACGTGGAACATACGCATCATCGATAATGGTGCTAGTGTCCTGAAAGCATGGGTTCAATATAACAATAAACACATTTACACATGCAATGCAATGCGAATAGCAAGAATATGTGGAAATCGAATAATAACGCAACAGTGAAGAATCTACATCAATATGTATATGTCATACAGTTTTGCCTTTTGAAATAACACGAATCCTGGTGTTTAGAAAAATAAGGGCAACGGTGTTTTTAGGAAAGATACGTCTTTTGAAAATATCCGTAGAATCCCTTGGCCTATCTTTAAAATACTCACAATTCGGTAGTTTTGAAATAGGTATGACTTGGGTCCAGTCTAACATCTACTAAGTAAACTACAGATCTAACTAACAAGCAAATCGAAAGGGTATGGAAACCACATAAATCTGTGTCGATATACATATAAATATAATAGTCGGTGATCCCGCCTCAATAGTATCACATACGACAATATAAAATATGACATCCTCGAGTCAAGAGTGTGAATCTATCATCAATATTTAGCTCGTACGTAAATCCGTCGTACGGCATCCCAATCTGGGTACGGGTCGAATCTCACATTTATCTCATCAATAATCTGGTATCCTTATCATCATATCTCACGAATTGGGGCACTGATCTAAGTCTAGTACAAACTGATACCATCTATATAAATATAAATGCGTCTGCAAAACACACGTCCAAAGGCCCGCTAAAATCTCATGTCGTATCTCATAATACGAACCACATCATATCACCGATCTCATGGCACCATGCCCAATCTCATCGACTCATCTCCTCATATCATATACAATGCTCATCATCCATATGTAGGTATACGTGTATATATATATACCTAGTCCCATACCTATGTGTGTGTGTGTGTGTGTGTGTATACGTATCCTCATCTACGCACAAGTAATAACAATAATGCATGCAAGGGTGTGTCTGCATGTGTGCAAACTTATTCTATGGTTCGCAACTAAGAATCTGACCATGACACTATCATCCAAATTCACAACACATATGTAAATATATAACATATCATCAACTACACTACGAACTGCGGGGGTGCTATACGCCATCCACCCGACTTCCCCCGTAGATGTTTATCTACTCACTTTGCTTTTCGCTTTCCGTTGCCAACGTCGCCACGCGCTTACTTGTCGTCTCGAAGTCCTCGTGGGGTACCTACACATCATAACGTATCGTGTCACATTAAAACCCAATTTAAAACCAAAACGACACGCTAAAAGCCTATAGGTTAGAACCTATGGACTACGCTTTCAAAACCACAAAATAACACTCGATTTCAACGTAGAAACGTCAAGTGGTCGAATACAACACAAATCCCAAAAATCCAGAATTCAAAATACGCAAAACGAAAGCCCGAATCAAAACAACTCTTGAAAATGGTCCCAGATTTTACCCTAGGTCAAATTAGTCAATTTTGCATATGCCAAGGGTCTAGTTTACAGGAGATGGAGCTACAGACGAAGAATGAACCAAATACCACCCACCCTGGCCGCAAATTGTGGCCAGATTTAATAAATCTGTGGCCCAAAGGTGGATGTGGGGTCTCGGGTCTTTAGAGTATGCTCTAAATCACTTGCACATCTCTCTGTGTTTGCTAAATAATTTTCAGGTCACCCAGGTGATAGCATATTTCATATTCCCTATAGAATTCCATGAAAATACGAATATCGGGAATTTCTAAGTTCGCTAATTGGTGTTTAAGTCTCTAGTTTAGGTCGAATATGATATCCCTAACAGGGGTTTAGGGTCACTGCCAGCCCAATTACACTATCACAATTCAATTCAAACCCTAACCTCTTCTAGAATTTTCAAAGTTTCACTAAACTTCGCCAAATCGATTTCAAACTTGAAGAGAGGCTTAAGCAAATGAAACACTACACTATTTGTGAAAGGATTACCTTATTTGACACTCCGGAATCCTCTACAATGCCAAAATGCAAACTTTCTTGGTCCAAAGTGTAGCTTGAGAGCTTGTGCACAATTTTTGTGAAATGGGAGTGGGGTTTTGGGTTGTTTTTGGGTGTGTTTGTGGTGATTTGAGGAGGGGGAGATGAGGGAAGCAGCAATGAGGAAATGAGGGTAGAAAATGATGAAGGAAGAAGAAGAGAACAAATGGGCATGGCTTTCTCTTGACCCCTCACTTTCTCTCACTTGCCCATACTCCATTTCTTTATTCATATTTCTTTTCTTTCCTTTTCTTTTCCTTTTCTTCCCTTCTCTTTAAATTTATAACCATGCATGGAAAAAAGAAGAAAGCAAGAAATAAAAATGTAAGTGATAAAAATGACATATGCATGTGATGTGCACAAAACACGCTTAAAGCCCAATTAGCGATTTTTAATCGCGATTAGCACTAAATTAGTGTATAATAAATCATAAAAACTTATAATTTGCATAATTCACATAAAACATCCTCTTTTTAGTAATTTCCATAATTTTCCAAATTTTTTCCCAATTTATCGGTATTTAATTATACCCCCTTATTAAAATATTCAATATTTTATAATTTAATTATAAAAATTCCAAAAATGATATTTTTTTTTGAAATGTTACATCCTACCTCAACAATGAAGTAACTAGAGTTCTTGGCTTGCTACACTAAGAACCCTAGAGTGAGTAGAGAAGTATTTTGCTGGTTTAGTCTCAAAACTTTGATTTTCAACACATGAAACACATAAGCCTTTTGAAAGAGAAAGAGGGAAAGCAAATCATGAGAGAGAAAGGTAATGAGAGAATGAGAGAACAAAGCTCTCATATGAGAATTATATGATAATAATAATAATAATTAAGAAAATTGTGATGGTGAATTGATTTGACCATTGTCATTTCATAATTAATGCTAAGCATGCTTCAAAAAAATATCTCATGCTTAACAAAACAACAAAACAAAAGAAAACATCTAAATCAATATGAGTCAACAAGTTAAATGGTCAAACCAACTCTAGCCATGATACAATTATCCTTAATTAAAACTATTAATCATTTTCCTCCTTCTCATTATGGTTTTGATCAAGTCAATGGTCAAAACCCTAATGAGGTGTCTCCCTATCCGCCTCTGTCAACTGTACATACATACCCGCATCCGTGTTCCATAGAAACACGAATACAATGAGACTAGACCAATCCCAAAACAAATACTAGGATCTGGCTTAAACCAAAGCCCACTAGTATTACTGCCCGAACACAAAACGTGCAAAAGTGCGCGTATGTGAACGAACCCTGTCGTAAAACCATACGACCTCTACTTTGTTTCGCCCAAAGGTGAAGAACCCTCTGTGTGGGATTCTAAAGACTCGACACTACGCTGGCAGTGGGTTTTGTTGGATAGTGCCCTCAAAGTCAATTATTGGATCGCAGGCACGTGATTTCAATGATTGAGAGAAGACCTATGCCGGTAGGACAGTCTTACTCAAGATGATAGTATGCTATATGGTTTATCTTTATCATCGTGTACATGCTTTAGGTGATATTACAGATTACTATTACACGTTGATAGAGCCTTTAGGATTCTTGCTTGACGGCCAGCAGTATGATGGCGATCATATACGTGGGAGCTGGGGTCTATAAGCACATCCTTAAAAGGTCCCTAGTCGAGGGAGTTTCAAGAATGGGCATTGATACTCCATTAGTAGACTAGTGTATACAGTCGAGACCCCGACGAGGGGCGGTGGCCAGTCTCACAAGCCATTAGTGTCAGTTGGTTCACCTAAGATGTATACAGATGTTCATTGGGTTATGAGTACACCGGACAGGACTCGCCGGGAACATGCTAGTTGGTATTATACCTGACGTCAGATAGCAGTTCCCTGGTGACATGTGTACAGGTTAGTTCATCGACCTGAGATCGTCATTTTTCCCGTGTGAGTTCCTACTGTGCTTTGATTACTACCCTGCCACGGCTCAAAGGAGTCGTGCAAACAGGTTTTAGTTGGGTACAGTCCCGAGCCACATGGAGGCAGTGAGCGGATCGGCAGGGGTTTCTTCTCTCCCGGTATTAGGGGTGAGATCGCGCTGTGTCTAGGAGAGCCATTACACGAAGTCCTTGGCCAAGGCAGGAGATTTACTGGTATGTATTCCAGTAGTATCTCAGGGTGTTCTGGGCTACACTCCGACACGACTTGTACCGCTTTTGGGGGTCTGACTTTTACCAATCCCCTAGGCCCGACATGTGATTCTCATAGACGAACGGACCGGACTGTATGGATATTGTCACTGACAGGCTCAGTAGGGTGTCAGGATGAGTTCGCTCATCGACCTCCCTTTTGGTCAATACCTGGTAGCCCGTTACGTACAGCTAGTACCACTGACGTGCTAGTGGTTAAATCCACAGCCAGTGTATTGACGAGTCTTTAGAGTCCCCTACGGATAGTTTTTCAAGTTTCGGGCGAAACGTTGTGGAGGCCATATGGTATTATGGCAGGGTTCGATCATATACGTGCTGTCGTGCACGGATCATGATCGGACGGATCATACTAGTAGGCTTTGGTTTAAGCCGGATCCTAATATTAGATTTGTTGGATTACTTTAGTCTCATTGCATTTGCATTCAGTCGGAATGCGGATGCAGGTATGTATATACAGGTGAGGGGTATCCTTGTGATCCTTCACGAGTTTACTTTAGTAGATGCCATTCTCTTTTTATTGTTGCAAACAATTGGATTAATGTTTACAAATGGAAATAATGAGCTCAAAGTCATGATTAGGAGCATTAATTATAACACATGTACAAGTGATGACTCATGGTCTCTTTATTTATGCATATGTCACATTTTGGATTGATTTAGGTGTTGAAATGATAAGAGGAGAGAGAGAGAGGGCAGCCATATGTCTTGAAGTTGCTCTTGTGTTGATTTTTTTCTAGCTCACTCTCATTATCATTCCAACACAAAAAGAAAAAGAGAGCTCTTCTTCTTCCTCTTCTCTCTTGCGCTCACTATCTCCATTAATGGCATCCACTTTAACCACTATCCATAGACTCTCATGCGTTGAGAATCAATGGATGCTTGAGACAAAGTTATCACACGCATTCTCTACATCACCTTGGACACATCGGCTAGCAAACTTCGTGTCCGAGTTGCTTCAGATGAAGCGAGAGCCCGTAAAAAGACTCATTGATGTGGTGCCCTTCCGACGAGGAGACCGGTGATCGGAGATGCCGCGAGGAGCTTGGGATGGTGGCCAAAGACCGAAGGACACGGATCGATCGGTATAGCCACTCCCACTTCTTAGTAGTTAGCTAGTTTAGCATTAATGGTTCGATCCGGGTCAAAGACTACGATAGCGCCGGTTTCCTAAAAAGTTTTTGTTTCCGCATTTTGGCCTCGGATCGATGGCTGGGGTGCTACCGTAGACTTACATGGTATCAGAGCCACGCCATTAACCTATTCTAGCTTGTTCTAACGTGTTTAAAACATCGTTCGATCAAAATTTCCAAATCGTATTTTCATTTCAGTGTGCTTGCTGTCGAATTTCAAAGTTGTTCAAAAAATTATTTTAGGCATCTTAAAAATACATGCAGGCATAACTAAAGCTACAGAAAAAATTTGGAGACCTAAGTCCAAAATTCCACCGCGGAACCGCCGCGAAATGTCGCATTTGGCAGCCCTTCCGTCGCCATTTTTGGGCTACAGTGCCCCATATGCTTTCTGAGGGTTTAGTTCATGGAAATATGATTTTTGTGATATATAGTTTTGGCCCAGATTATTTTGAGTGCTGGAATTGTACTTGGGGCCCACTTCGGGAAGTTTTGTCGATCGGAATTTTAAATACGTTAGTTTACAGTACTTACATTATATCTGCGACCGTGAATGTCATTCGAGCGGTAAATCTTGACTAATTGCTATAGCTCTTTTAGACGGATTTGCGAACGTGACATTCACGTTGATGTTCTGTGTTGTGTTGTGTTGTTGCGGATTTGTCATGGTGGATAGCTTGCGTGCAATGGTAGTGCAGTTTTGTTATTTTAGTACATTTGATATTGCGAGGCGAGCGTCCGACATGTGGATTTCCATCACTGCCTGTTTGTATATTATTCTTTTGGGGCACGACCGGGTTGAGGTCGATGTACCCGTTGTACATATTTTTATTTTCTGTACTAGGATTATCCCGCGGTGGGGTGCACGGATAGCCGGGTTCTAGACGGCAACGGGCCCGCATCTCATGGCTTTGAGAGGAGAGGGTTTTACTCTAGAATTGGCGGGCTATTCGCCGCACTCATAGGGGGTATAGGTTCACCCAAGGAGGGATGCTCAAGTTACCGGATTCCGTGAAGTGCTGGGTGGCCCATTCACTTTGTTGAAGGGGGCTGCCTCTCTTCTGGTTTTGGAGGGTAACTTGCCGCACCCGTAGGGGTCTAGGATTTCATTGCACAGGCATCCACACGACCAGGGGAACGTCGGGTTTCAGTTGTGGCTCAATGAAACCCGGGGATCCCAGATTATCTGTACTGTTCTGTGATGCTTATTACTTTTCTGTGATGTTGCATTTATCATGCCTGGAGCGATTATTATATATTGTTATATATATACTAAGAGATGTTGTATATGTTTTATACCCGCGCTAGTCCAGTCCCCGCTCTGTCATTAGTTAAGTAACCTAACGGGTGATGACGAGACCCAGTGGCGAATGCGGATGACATATACGTACATTATATTTTCGTTCTTTTGTGGTGTGATTAATTGATGGGACTGCGTTGATTCGGATCAATGCAAGCTAAACAAACCTGTTTGATGTTGTTGGAACAATTTTTCAAAAAGCTGTTATTACAAGGACATTTTTATTTGCTTTGCATAGCGGTATTCAGTTTGGAATATCCAGCACCTCATTCGACGAGGCAAGGGCCGAGATCCCTTCATCGGGAGTGACCCCTTGGGCAGAAGTTTGCGTCAGGGTAATAACTTCACTATAGTCGATTACTTTTTGCTTTGCATCGCGGTATTCAATTGGAATATCCTGCACCTCATTCTACGGGGAAAGAGCCGAGATCCCATCACCGGGAGTGACCTCTTTAGCAAAGGTTTTCGCCACTATATTTATAAAAAGCTATTCGGTTCCTTCAACGATATCAAGTTCATTACGTTAAAGGTTTTTCGCCAAAAACCATTCGTAGCCCTCCGTCATTTCAGACGGATAGCACTTAGTATTCATGCTGTGTTTGTTGGCCAAAATCAAGGCATAGTGTATGGTTGCTATTTGTTACCTTTTGGTTGAATAGATAGATGCATTGGTTTAGGACAGTCGTACCACTTTATTGGCCAAAGTCAAGGGTGTGTGCGGGGGGGTCTAAATCAATCAGGACAATGACGGGTAGAACTTGACTTGTGGGTTATGATTTGTTGGCCAAAGTCAAGGTCATAAACCGCTTGGGGTAAAAATCACATCGGGAGTTTCTAAAGAAACTGAAACTTGCCAGGCATGCGCATACCTTCTGGAGTGTGATAACGTGAATGGATTCCATCACGTTATCATGCGATGATAATTGGATCCCGATTCCCACTGATGAGTTGGTTTACTCCTCGGGTGATCCCGATTAATTCTTCTTTCAGGTGAGGAGAATTTGAGGATACAGTGGGAGGTTTCCTGATTAGATAAAGTGATAACCATTCTGATCTAGGTTAGAGTGCACGCAGAGTGTTTCTTTTCTCTCTCTCTTTGGAAGCGACCATGGTCCGACCCTAGACTATGACTCAGTGACCAAGATTAACCGAACCTTCTTAAAACACTGGCTTTTGGATTGTCTGAGTTGCATACCTCATTGCCACTCCTACTTTTACCCTTTTTCTCTGGAACATTTCGTATCACTACGAACATCCACTTCCATTGGATAAAACCATCGTATGGTTATATACAAACTCGAAGAAACTTGTTCCAGATTCGTGGATGGTTTCCGGTTCTGGAGAAAATGAATAGGACTATTCAGTTGTCTTTTCCTTTTTCCTTCTCCCAGGTTGCGAGTGCTCCTTTGATTAGGACGGTACACCTATTACGCTAATTGGATAGTCTTCATCCAAACCATAGGCAGGTACGGAAAGGTAGGGAATGAAGAAAACCGATTAGCCTAAGTGAGGTGTACAGAAGATAATAAGTAAAGACAAATAAAGGGATTAGAAAGAGGGCAAAGTAAATTGCGACTGCTATTCACGACCAAACCAAGTATTTCATCGCCACTCCTACTTCACCTTTGTATTTCTCCAGAACACTCCGTATCACTACGAAGATCCACAGTTATTTGGATAATCCATCGTATGGTTATATACAAACTCGAAGGAACTTGTTCCAGTTCGGGGATGGATTTTGGTTCAGGAGAAATAGGAATAAGGTTTATTGAGATGTCTTTTATCTTTACCTTCTCTCACGTTGCGAGTGCTCCTAGGATTGGGGCAGTACACCCATTATTCTTATTGGATAGTCTTCTTCCAAACCATAGGCTGGTGCCGAACGGTAGGGATGGAAGAAAACCATTTGGCCTAAAAGTGGTGTACAGAAGGTAATGACTAATGACATATAAAGGGATTTAGAGAGATGGCAAAGAAATATACGGTTACAGTCATGAATCTGGATAATGGAAAGGCATTACTAGGAATACCCGGATACCCCTTCGAAACATTTACATGTTTCAGTTTCACTGTATATTGTTAAAAGAAAACTGATTTCCCAATTAGCCCTTGCTCCAGGGTATGTATTTAACAGGTTTGATTCTCACATCTGTATGGTTTTACAGATGATAAGTGGGAGTAAGTTGCTGGGAATTAGGTGATCATCCTCATTATATCGGGATTCGTTGTAATTGGTGATATTTGAGGAAATCGCCTGGATGTTTGCCGGACGGCAAATATTTGGTTTTGAATATCCGTTGTTATGCACCAATTTCAAATTGATATATCTGTACGTTTATATTTATAAAGTGAGATATAAATTTTTGAAATTATGTCCATGACATTTACCTATATCAGTTGATTGTTAGGTAAGGAGCATTAAACAGCGGTGTAATTCTTCTTAACCATGAGTACAGTTTTCAACCTACGACACACATGGAATGAGTTATTAGACTCAGGGGACTTATACAGAGTATTGTATGCTGTCCAGTGTCCATTAGGACAGAGGGGTTGGTACTCGTACTATATTCTATTTACTTATGACTTCTCTAGTTCTTAGACATGTAATTCGTAGAAATACAAGATCCAAGTTTTGAGAAGTTATAGGTATATGAATAAAGTAGAGAACCAGGTGTTGCAAGTATCAGGATTCTTCAAGGTGATCGAAGTTGTAGATACTTGTATTCGGTATTCAGTTGATAGTAATGGTTTTGAGAAACTTGTTTCTCTTTCAGTTTACTCATATCTGGATGCATTCCTAAGTTGAGTAACGCTGATCGGCCTCCTTCCATTTAGTTGACATGCACTGGAGACAGCTGCATGATTTGAATCTGGTTCCAATTAAATCAGTGCCACTGTTTCTATATTGGATATAGAATAGTTCATATCTTAACAATGTTAAGGTACGGGGAGTTTTCCGGCTTATACTTAAAACCAGACTCTGGATAACTCAAGGCGCGTTTCTGTAATGGCTGTTTGTGGGTTAGCCCGGGCTATGACGAGGGTTGACTTTCTACATCTGGAAGATCAATAGTGATATTGTTCTAAGACTCGCTACAGTTTTGATAAAAATGGATTTTGTAAGAAAACAGTAGTGGGAGTATGGTAGAACTGGAAGTGATTCCAGAACCATAAACGATTACTGGAAATTTGATGAGAACCTAAAGATTCAATCAGTTTTGACATTCCATTGTCCACTTCACAGATGTAGTGGGTAACCTCAAGCACCCGAGTGGTACTCCGGTAGCCTCAAGGACGGTGACATGGAGGTTCTTGTTTACCCAGACTTGCCATTGCTGTTGTTCCAGACTGTGAGACCCGGCAGGAGGATGAGTATAGCGTTGTTCTAAACTATATTTAGAAGTGTACGTGTATATGACTCTGCCAGAGGGTTGTCATAGTCAGTGGGAGCAGCGGAAGCGTAGTGGACAAGTAGCTTGTGTCTATTTATAAACTAAAGCAGATATAGCGGAAATAGATCATCTATTTTTGATGTGAAAGTCATGGGCTTTGACTTCATCAGAATAGGGGATGGATCTGTTAAGAAGGTAGTAGGGTGTGATGTCTTGGTATTTGGATGACATACACAGAGTAGGAAGCGATATTCCTATACTACGATCGGTTATACTTTGGTTGTTACACAGTGGTTTCTCTACATAGGATATAGATATAATATTAGACATTTTGGTTACTAGATCTATGGTTTTAGATCTAGATTTGGGTAGTTTCCCAGTCTGGGTACTTAGACAGCATTCTACAAGTATTTTAGAATAGACGACTCCTGGCACGGTAGTATACCTGCAACTGCCTCTCTAAAGGTGTCTTATAGACTAAAGGGGAGAGGGATGTGCATGATTGGCAGATCACTTGCTTAGGCAATTGAGTTGATCATGAGATGTCGAGGACCACACTAGATGTTGTTTTTGTATGAGATGCAATAAATTGATATTAATCCAATCCTGGAGAAACATTCGGAAGCAGTTTTAGAACATAATTGGATGTTCTAGGGATATGATAACAACAGCCTCCTTCGGGAGATGGTTATCATTTCAGGCTTCCAAGGTGACCTGGATGACAGAGTGACTGTCAGAGTTATAGTTTTTCTTCTGACGAGGGGCAGTAGTTTGGACAGGAGGTCTAAGCGGATACTGAGGGAGGCATGGCGCAGGATACTGATTAAGTTCAGTTGACGATACAGTCTAAGAAGTTTGGATTTGGAGTTCATTTATGAACTAAGTCCTATCAGATATCCAAACAAATTCTAAGACAGGTATTGCTCATTTCGGGAGATGGCTTTTTCTGCGAACTTGAGATAAAGAGAGACATAGAAAGAAACATCAGAGCGGATCCACTCACTGAGGCTATTCCTCGAATGCAATAGTTTCACAAACAGGCTTTGTGAGACTGATCAGTAGAGGAGTTGGGTGTTCGGTATCACACGGGCTGTGAGTATGCGACATCGCAATAATTAGCCTTGAGTGTAAGTGGGAGATTGTTGGATATAGCGCCCTCAAAGTCAATTATTGGATCGCAGGCACGTGATTGCAATGATTGAGGGAGGACCTATGCCGGTAGGACAGTCTTACTCAAGATGATAGTATGCTATCTTGTTTATCTTTATCATCGTGTACATGCTTTAGGTGATATTACAGATTACTATTACACGTTGATAGAGCCCTTAGGATTCTTGCTTGATGGCCAGCAGTATGATGGCGATCATATACGTGGGAGCTGGGGTCTATAAGCACATCCTTAAAAGGTCCCTAGTCGAGGGAGTTTCGAGACTGGGCATCAATATTCCATTAGTAGACTAGTGTATACACTCGAGACCCTGACGAGAGGCGGTGGCCGGTCTCACAAGCCATTGGTGTCAGTTGGTTCACCTAAGATGTATACAGGTGCTCATTAGGTTATGAGTACACCGGACAGGACTCGCCGGGAACATGCTAGTTGGTATTATACCTGACGTCAGATAGCAGTTCCCTAGTGACATGTGTACAGGTTAGTTCATCGACCTGAGATCATCATTTTTCTCGTGTGAGTTCCCACTGTGCTTTGATTACTACCCTACCACGGCTCAAAGGAGTCGTGCAAACAAGTTGTAGTTGGGTACAGTCCCGAGCCACATGGAGGCAGTGAGCGGATCGGCAGGGGTTTCGTCTCTCCCGGTATTGGGGGTGAGATCGCGCTGTGTCTAGGAGAGCCATTACACGAAGTCCTTGGCCAATGCAGGAGATTTACTGGTTGGTATTCCAGTAGTATCTCAGGGTGTTCTGAGCTACACTCCGACACGACTTGTACCGCTTTTGGGGGTCTGACTTTTACCAACCCCCTAGACCCGACATGTGATGCTCATAGACGAACGGACCGGACTGTATGAATATTGTCACTGACAGGCACAGTAGGGTGTCAGGATGAGTTCGCTCATCGACCTCCCTTTTGGTCAATACCTGGTAGCCCGTTACGTACAGCTAGTACCACTGACGTGCTAGTGGTTAAATCCACAGCCAGTGTATTGATGAGTCTTTAGAGTCCCCCACGGACAGTTTCTCAAGTTTCGGGCGAAACGTTGTGGAGGCCGTATGGTATTATGGCAGGGTTCGATCATATACGTGCTGTCGTGCACGGATCATGATCGGACGGATCATACTAGTGGGCTTTGGTTTAAGCCGGATCCTAGTATTATATTTGTTGGATTACTTTAGTCTCATTGCATTTGCATTCAGTCGGAATGCGGATGCAGGTATGTATATACAGGTGAGGGGTATCCTTGTGATCCGTCATGAGTTTACTTTAGTAGATGTCATTCTCTTTTTATTGTTGCAAACTTTTGGATTAATGTTTACAAATGGAAATAATGAGCTCAAAGTCATGATTAGGAGCATTAATTGTGACACATGCACAAGTGATGACTCATGCTCTCTTTATTTATGCATATGTCACATTTTGGATTGATTTAGGTGTTGAAATGATAAGAGGAGAGAGAGAGGGCAGCCATATGGCTTGAAGTTGCTCTTGTGTTGATTTTTTTCTAGCTCACTCTCATTATCATTCCAACACAAAAAGAAAAAAAGAGCTCTTCTTCTTCCTCTTCTTTCTTGAGCTCACTATCTCCATTAATGACATCCACTTCAACCTCCCTCCATACACTCTCATGCGTTGAGAATCAATGGATGCTTGAGACAAAGTTATCACACGCATTCTCTACATCACCTTGGACACGTCGGCTAGCAAACTTCGTGTCCGAGTTTCTTCGGATGAAGCGCGAGCCCGTAAAAAGACTCATTGATGTGGTGCCCTTCCGACGAGGAGACCGGAGATCGGAGATGCCGCGAGGAGCTTGGGATGGTAGCCAAAGAACGAAGGACACGGATCGATTGGTATAGCCACTCTCACTTCTTAGTAGTTAGCTAGTTTAGCATTAATGGTTCGATCTGGGACAAAGACTACGATAGCGCCTGTTTCCTAAAAAGTTTTTGTTTCCGCATTTTGGCCTCGGATCGACGGCCGGCGCGCTACCATAGACTTACAGGTTTAACTACAGGCCGCAAGTGGTACTAGATGTACGTAACGGTCCTTAGGTAGATGTCGATGAGGTGAACCCATCCGAACTCCTACTGAGCCTGAATGTGACAATCTCCATACAGTCCGGTCTGTTCATCTATGAGTATCGCATGTCGAGCCTAGGGTGGCGGTAAACGTCAGACCCCTAATAGCGGTACAAGTCGTGTCAGAGTGTAGCCCAGAACACCCTGAGAAACTACTGGAAACACTATCAGTAAATCTCGCTTGCCCTGCCAGGGACTTTGTGTAATGGCTCTCCTAGACACAGCGCAATATCAACCCCCAATACCGGGAGAGACGAATCCTGTCTAACCGTCACTGCCTCCAAGTGCTTCGGGACTGCACCCAACTACTACCTGTTTGCATGACTCAATAGAGGCGTGGTAGGGTAGTAATCTAAGAACAATGGGAACACACTCGAGGCGAAGTGACAGTGTCAAGTCAACGGACTAAGCTGTACTCATGTCACCTGGGAACTGCTAACTGACGATAGGTATAGTACCAACCAACAGTTCCCAACGACTCCTGTCCAGTGTACTCATAACCTAACGAGCACCTGCATACTATCTCCAGTACGACGTACTGATGGCTTTGGGACAGACCATCTCCCCAGCTAGGATGAGAAGCATACACAATAGTCTACTCTGGAGTATCAATGCCCTGTCTCGATAATCCTACGACTAGGGACCTGTATAAGGATGTGCTTGTAGACTACCCAACCCCCACAAGTGTGACTGCCATCACAACGCTGGTAGTCAAGCAAAGATCCTAAGGGCTCTATCAATATGTATTAGTGATACGTCAAAAGAAACATATACACATATTAAGATAGATACAAACCAAATAGCATACTACCATGTCGAGCAAGACTGTTATAAATCTGTGTATATATATATCCCAAGCTTCCAAAATGTAATATACAAACTAGTACTATACAATAATGGCCTCTGGGGAATATCACACTAACAATCAGTAGTTTCTTGAACTATTATGGACCTCAAATCGACACGACTTATCGGTTACTGGGGTCTGACGTTTACCACCCATAGACTAGATATGCGACATATCAAAAGAAGAGACTGTTAGTTATATGTATGCCCTAGAGGCCATTACTGTACATGAGATGTATATTGTAGTGGATGCTGGGACGTATATAGGTAGGACTTTCTTGCTCGACATGATAGTACGCTATCTGGTTGCTCTTTTTCTTAACATGTATACTGACTGTCTCTCCATTACATGTTGATAAAGCCCTTAGGATGTGTACTTGACTTGCAGGACTATGATGCAGATCATACTAGTGGGGCCTAGGTAGTCCATGAGTACATCCTATAATGTTCCTAGTCGTGGGAATATCGAGACGGGGTATCGATATTCCAAAGTAGACTAGCGTATATCTTCTCGACCCATGTGATGGGCGATGGATGATCCCATATCCATTGGTGTTTGACATCAGAGATGGTATGCGGGTGCTCAGTGGAGATTGGGTACACTGAACGGACTCGCCGAGAACTCCCAGATGGTATTATACCTCACGTCAGATGGCAGTTCTCTGGTGACACTGGTACAGCTTAGTCTGTTAACCCGAGATCGTCATAGAGTCTTGTGTGTCTCCCACTGTACTTTGATTTCCACCCTACCACGGCTCTACTGAGTCGTGCAAACATGTGGTTTTTGGGTACAGTCCAGATTCACATGGAGGCAATGAGCGATAGGAGGGGATTCGTCTCTCCCGGTATTGGGGGTTGATGTTGCGCTATGCTCGACTGGCCATAACTGGAAATCCCTGGCCAGGGTTGCACTGATTTACTGGTAAGTGTTATCAGTAGTTTCATGCTTGTTATGGACCTTACATCGGCATGACTTATCAAGCTTCTGGGGTCTGACGTTTACCACCCCTAGGCGTGATATGCGACATATCAGACGAACAGACTGGACTGTGCGGTAAGTGTTACTGATTGGATTCGCAGGAGTGTGAGCAGGCTTGCTCATTGATCTTCTGATCGCTCAATACCCGGGTGGCCGTTACGTTTAGCAGACCGCTTGCGGCTTGTGGGTGATTGATATGATCACCACCTACTGCCGGCGTATTGACGAGTCTTTAGAGTCCTACACTGAGGTTTCCTGGCTCAAGCGAAACGAAATTGGAGCGCATATGAGATATGTGCGGGACCGAGAATAATACCAGTATGAGATACTGTATTCTATTCTCGCGATTTGTATCATCGCTCGGTTATATGTGATATAGCCGGGTTACCGAATCAAGTGTTGATTCGATATATTGATACACTTGATATTAGTCAGTTATATGCGATATAACCGGATCATTAAATCAAGTATAAATTTAATGATTTAATGTATAATTATATATTTGATATATTACCTTACATTAACTAGTATTGGATCACTTAAAAATGACTTTCTCACTTTATGTGCACAAGTTGTATATATGATATATGTTTGTGCATAAGTTTGTATCATGATTGATGATACATGCAAACTTGGGTGTGTGTATGACTTACACCGTATTTATGTTAATGGTAAAGGTTTTTTTTACTTATTTAGTAATTCAAAATGGTGGCTTTTTTGTTTTGGCTTGAAGATTCATGAAGCTTTTAAGCATCTTTGACAAAGTCCAACCATTTTGTTTTGCATAAGATTTTCATTAACCTAACCATTAACTCAAACTAGGGTTTAGTCTCTACAAAGGTTAACTCACCCATGGTTGCATTATGATAGACTTCACTTGATTATTCATTATTATTATATTATTCATTCTTATTCTTTTCTTCTTCTTCTTCTTCTTCTTCTTCTTCAAGAAGAAGAAAGCTTTCTAGAATTTTTCAAGTGAAGATTTAGAGTGAGAAATACAAATCTAAAGTGCACCCACTTCCTATTTCATCATCCTCTACTACTTGCCATTTAGTTTAGGGTGTTCTCTTCACAAAGTTTTTGACCTAGTGAAGATGGAGCTTGAGTTTCAATCTCCTCGACGTAGATCGTCTTCGGCCTCGAAGTCAACGACCTAACCCACTCATCTTTCCGAAGAAACCATCGCTAGAGTCCGGGATCCTGATGATCGCAGCGAAGGGACGTCAACACGGAGCTTTAGAAGTGAAGGACCGGATCTACAAAGGTTGTAATCCCTTTCACTTGTAGTTAAAATGTTTAACTTGCTTGTTTTCGCATAATCTCTAGTATACGATCTTGGTTAGGGTTGTTCGGCACGGCTATTTTTTTTGAATCGGGCATGGTTGATGCCTTGTTGAGCCTTATTAGAGTGCCTAGGAACCCTTCAGTGGTATCAGAGCCAAGCTAGAGCTTTACGCGAAGTCTAGACGAAGTTAAAAGTCCGATCGAACCCTGAAACCCTAGTTTCTACCCTTCTCTGGAAATTTTCTGAAATTGTGATTTTTTCCAAATTAAAAATACTCAAAAAATTCAGCAGGGTTTTCTAGGAATTACTGTGCAGCATGTGCTCCTAATTCGATCAAAGGGCCGCGGAACCGCGGCCGTACCCTAGGTTGCGCGGCGGTTCCGCGGCTATACTGTAGCTTCTTGCTTCACAGTTTACACAGTAATGTCCTTATGTGATTCCTGTCTTTTCTGGGAATTTTTTATTATACTCAAGTGTTGAGTTTTCTGGGTTGTATTAGGGACTCGTTGATTCGATCGGATAATTTAACTTCGTTTATTATTCCTGGTAATTTTAGAACGTGTTAAAAAGTTCGACCAGATATAAATAACTCACTTTTTCCCCTGCCAGAAAATTTCCAAGTGTTGGATTTTTCCGTAGTCTAAGAACGTTCTAAGTCGTGCAAGTAACGCGATGGACCCTCTAGAAGACAACAAACCTTAACTCGATTATGTAACCATCTTGAACTGCCTTTTGAACCTTAAGGTTTGGGGCAGTACGGCGTTGCCACATGTGAGGCGTTGGCTTGACCCTTCTACGGCTGGACCGTTGGTACTGTGGCATGAAATGGATGTTTTTAAACTTATTTCAAGTGTTGAGCTATTTTGGAAATCCTGGGTACTTGTTTATTCGATCCGAAAGTTTAACATTGTCTATTTATCTGGAATGTGATACAATAATTGGAATCAACAACATTTGAATTTTATAAGTCTAGCAGTTTAGTCTCAGATGATCGGTTGCCACGAAATTTTGATGTGATCAAAAGTCCGTCGCAATCACGTAGCGTACGCGGATACTCGCCGGGTAAACTTAATAGACAGCTATACCCCATAGCCCCAACCAAGTGACTGTAGGAGAACCCCGTCGCCAAAAGCATCCGTTCGGGTGCTCGCGGCAGCGGTGTTCCGCCTTAGTGCACTTCGTCGACGGTATCGGGGGTGTGGCCGTCTACTAAAGTTTGCGACGAGCATTTGATCAGAATGTCGGGAATCTTGTTGAATTGCCCGACATGATATTGAAAAGAGTTTTCGATAATGAGACTAAAATGCGGGGTTTATAAAAGTTAGGCATGCGATGTCTAAGGAATTCATATGGTTAGGCATGCGATATCTAAGGAGGTTGCGGATTCCAACTGTTGTAGTTTTACACTTTCTTTTCTGCGACCGTAAGTGTAATATGTGAAGTATCGCAGGTTTTGTTGCTATACGTCAACGACAATTGGGATACGCATATTTACTTACGTTGATGATATGTGATGTTTTGTGTTGCTGGATATATTATATTGGATCGTCGTGTTTGAATAGCCGGGGGTTTTTATGTGAGATGAGTGTTTTTGCTTTTTCATTCATGTAAAATTCATTGTATGTAATATTCTTTTATTGGGGCACTTCCGGGCTGAGGATGATGTCACCATTGTATATTGTTTACTTTTCCGCATTAGAATAGACCCAAGGAGGGGAGCACAAGTAACCGGATTCTAGGGTCCAGTGGGAGACCATCTCGAGGAGTCGAGTCCGGGTCTCCTAACTCTAGAATTGGTAGGGTTACTTGTCGCTCTCGTAGGGGTCTAGGGGTGTGGAATTGGCTATTCATCACGACCGTGGAATCCGCGTTTTATATAGGCTCAAAATAAAACACGGACGTCCTAGTATATCCAATATTTCATATGATTTTTTTTACTGCGTTATCTGTGATGTGATCATATGATATGTTCAGATAGATATTGTATATAATATATATGATATATTATATAGACGTTGCTTATGTTTTACACCCGCGCTAGCCCTGCCCCGCTCTGTCGTTAGTTACCTAACCTAACGGTGCAGACGGGACATCGAGGCGAATGCGGATAGCATAAGTGTACGTTATATTTATCTGTAATGTTTAGGTGGACTTAAATGATGGGACATTCATTAATGAGATTAATGAAAGAAAATAAACCTAAATGATGTTGTGGAATCGAATTTCAAAAATCAGGTAGCTCTAGTTGTTGCTTTGCATAGCGAAGTTTCTTGTAGAACATCCAGCACCTTATTCGATAAGGAAAGAGCCGAGATCCCTTCACTGGGAGTGACCACTTTAGCAATAACTAGCAGATGCTGCAACCTTCGGTTTGTCTTTTGATTGCTTTCTAGTTCTTGTTTTGCATAGCGGTATTGTGAATATCCTGCACCTCATTCGACGAGGAAAGAGCCGAGATCCCTTCACCGGGAGTGACCTCTTTAGCGAAACTTGCAAAAGCCTCAAAAAGCAATCCATTTAAAACCATTTGATTCCGCAACGAGATCAAGTTCAAAGCGTTAAAGGTTTTCTTAAAAAACCATTCGCTACCCTCCATCATTTTAGGAAGTAGAGTACTTAGTATTCGTGTTGCGTTTGTCGACCATAGCCGAGGCGTAGTGTACGGTAGCTAAGTGATGTCTTCCTACACAGCATATGATGCGATTAGTTAGGACAGTCATGTGACTTTGTTGACCTTAGCCAAGGGTCATGTGGGTGGGTCTAATTAATCACGAAATGACGGGTAGAACTTGACTAGTGTTTATGATTTGTTGACCATAGCCAAGGTCATAGGTACTAGGGGTAAAAACCATTATCGGGAGTTTCAAGTGTTGAAATTTGCAATGAGATTGCATACCTTCTATATGATAGTTGGATCCCGATACCCACTGCGAGTAATTGTTACTCCTGAGAGAGTTTTGCACTTTACAATTAGCCGATCAAGTAGGTGTCTAGAAAGGTGTCAACGAGGTTACGTCCCTGGGAAAACGAGGTTTATTTTAATTAGGTCCGTGCGAAAGCATGGGGAACCTCCCTCAAAGTACCGGCACTGGCCTGGCTGAAAGATTAGCGAACTTGTAGAGTGTAATTAATCCCGGCTAGTCTTTCCTTTTAAGGTTTGAAGGAAGATTTGATAAAAACAGTGGGAGCCATCCTGATTAGATAAAATATTGTAAGTCCATGCTACCTCTCCCGGTACTTTCGGGCATGCGGAATTTGGTGAAAAACAATTTTCTAGAGGTGGTAACATGGACTCAAAACCCGGATCTTTGTTAAACATCTAACTAACAACCTAACTACGAGTTGCTAACTACTCGGTTAGGGGGTTATACCTTTCTTTTTCTCGAACTCCTTCGTCTTCAAGCTTCGATGGTCGTCCGTATCGGCTTCTCCCCGTCGTCTCCTTGCGCCGAAGATAGATCCACCTGAAAGCTTCAACCTTTGGCTCCTTCTTCAAACTTTGAAGAAACTAGTTCACTCGATTTGCCAAACCTTGTGAACTAGAGTGAGTAGAGAAGAGTTTGTATGGGATTTTATTTATGGTTCTTGGTTCTCAACTCATGAGACAAGTGAACCATAGAATCAAGAGAGGGAGAGCAAGAGGAGGAAGATGAGAGCTCAAGAACAAGAGAGAGAATGAGCATGAAAGAATGAGAGAAGACTTTTCTCATTTGGCTCTCATAATCCAAAACAATCATAACACCTCATATCAATCAAGTATTATGTGATGGTTTAAGCAACCATAGCCATATCATTTCATGCACTCATTTTGCACAAAAGAGCAAGCAAGCAAAAGTCTTTGCCATGAAATGATAGCTATAGTTATCATGATGGTCAACTAGTCAAGCCTAGTCAACCGGTCAACAAAGTCAACAAGTCAACAAAAGTCAACAAAGTCAATCCCTCAACAACCATGTCACCATAATACTTAATTAATATAATTGTTAATCACATATCATATTCTCATTAGGGTTGAGCAAAAAGTCAATAGTCAACTGTCAACGGTCAACAACCCTAATGAGAATCCTCTGCCTCTGTCTCTCCGTCAACTGTGCATACACACCCGCATCCGCGTTCCGAGGAACACGAATGCATACTGGATAAAACCAATCCCAAAAGGTACACTAGGATCTGGCTTAAACCAAAGCCCGCTAGTGAGAACTGTCCGGACACTGTACGTGCACAAGTGCACGGATGTGACCGAACCCTGTCGCAAAACCATGCGACCTGCCGCAAAACCATGCGACCTCTACTCTTTTGCCTAAAGGCGAATAGCTTTCTGTGTGGGACTCTAAAGACTCGACACTACGCTGGCAGTGGGTTTAACCACAGACCGCAAGCGGCACTAGCTGTGCGTAACGGTCCCCAGGTAGATGCCGACAAGAAGACTGACGAGGCGAAACCCATCTGAACTCCTACTGAGCCTGAATGTGACATTCTCCGTACAGTCTGGTTTGTTCGTCTGATACATCATATGGCGGGCCTAGGGGGCGGTAAACGTCAGTCCCGCAATAGCGGTACAAGTCGTGTCGGAGTGAAGCCCAAAACACCCTGAGATAACACTGGAAGCCTACCAGTATATCTCGTTTGCCCTGGCCAGGGACTAGTCGTGTAATGGCTCTCCTAGACACAGCGCGATGTCAACCCCCAATACCGGGAGAGACGAATCCTGTCTAACCGTCACTGCCTCCAAGTGCTTCGGGACTGCACCCAACTACCACCTGTTTGCACGACTCCTTTGAGCCGTGGTAGGGTAGTAATCAAAGTACAGTGGGAACACACTCGAGGCGAAGTGACAGTGTCAAGTCAGCGGACTAAGCTGTACTCATGTCACCTGGGAACTGATAACTGATGATAGGCATAATACCAACTAGTCAGTCCCCGACGAGTCCTGTCCAGTATACTCGTAACCCAACGAGCACCCGCATACTATCTCAAGTACGACGTACCGACGGCTGTGGGACAGACTGTCTCCCACACTGGGATGAGAAGCGCATGCGCTAGTCTACTCCGGAGTATCGATGCCCTGTCTCGATAGTCCTGCGACCAGGGACCTGCATAAGGATGTGCTTATAGATTATCCAGCCCCACTATTGTGACTGCCATCACAACGCTGGTAATCAAGCAAAGATCCTAAGGGCTCCACTAATGTGTATAGGCGATATACTAAAATAAACACATGTACACATTGAAGTAGAAACAAACCAAGTAGCATACTACTATTTTGAGCAAGATTGTATATACAAGGTGAATATCCCAAGCTTCCATTAAGTAATATACAAACTAGTATGATACAGTAATGGCCTCTAGGGCATATACACTAACAATCTCCCACTTGCACTAAGGCCATGTACTGGCGTATCGAAGACCTATCATCTCGACCAGCCGCTCGAACTGAGTCTGGGGCAAGGTCTTGGTGAATGGATCTGCAGCGTTATCTTCTGAAGCGACTCTCCGAACCTCGATCTCCTGGCGATCCACGATCTCCCTGATCAGGTGATACCGCCTCAAGATGTGTCTAGATCTCTGATGGGACCTGGGTTCCTTCGCTAAAGCTATAGCCCCGTTGTTGTCGCAATACAGAGGTATTGGATCAACAATGGACGGAACCACCTGAAGCTCTTTCAAGAACTTCCTCATCCAGACAGCTTCTTTTGCGGCATCAGATGCAGCGATGTTAGTTGTATGTATGCCCTAGAGGCCAGTATTGTACAGATTATGTATATTATATTGGATGCTTGGACATATATAGAGATGACTTTCTTGCTCGACATGATAGTATGCTATCTGGTTGCTATTTATCTTAACATGTACACTAGTATCTTTATACTGTCTTATAGTTACATGTTGGTAAAGCCCTTAGGATTTGTACTTGACTACCTGGACTATGATGCAGATCATACTAGTGGGGACATGGTAGTCCATAAGTACATCCTTCAAGCTCCCTAGTCGTAGGTGTATCGAGACGGGGCATCGATATACCAGAGTAGACTAGCGTATACGCTTCTCGACCCATGTGATGGGCGATGGATGATCCCATATCCATTGGTGTTTGACATCAGAGATGGTATACGGGTGCTCAGTGGAAACTGGGTACACTGGACAGACTCGCCGAGAACTCCCAGATGGTATTATACCTCACGTCAGATGGCAGTTCTCAGGTGACACTTGTACAGGTTAGTCTGTAGACCCGAGATCGTCATAGAGTCTTGTGTGATTCCCACTGTGCTTTGATCTCCACCTTACCACGTCCATGAGGGCATGCAAAACGGTGGTCTTTGGGTACAGTCCCGAATCACATGGAGGTAATGAGCGATAGGAGGGGTTTCGTCTCTCCCGGTATTGGGAGTTGATGTTGCGCAGTGCTCGATTGGCCGTAACAGGGAAGTCCCTGGCCAGGGCTGATTAGAGATTTGCTGGTAAGTGTTACCAGTAGTTTCTCGACCCGTTATGAGCCTCACATCAGCACGACTTATCGGGTTATTGGGGTCTGACGTTTACCACCCCTAGACTTGATATGCGACGTATCTGACGAAGAGACCGGACTGTATGGTAAGTGTTACTGGTCGGATTCGCAGGAGTGTGAGCGGGCTAGCTCGTCGATCTTCTGATCGCTCAATACCCGGGTGGCCGTTACGTTTAGCAGACCGCTTGCGGCTTGTGGGTGCTTGATATGATCATCATATGCTACCGGCGTATTGACGAGTCTTTAGAGTCCTACACAGAGGTTTCCTGGCTCAAGCGAAACGAAATAGGAGCGCATATGAGATATGTGCAGGACCGAGAATAATGCGTGTATGTGATACCGCATTTCATTCTCGCGATATATGTTTCGAATGGTTATATTCGATATGACCTAGTTATCGAATCATTGATTCGATAAATCGATACATTGGATTCTAGTCGGTTATGTGCGACATGACCGGATCATTGAATCAAATGTTGATTTAATGATTTAATGCATAATTATATATTTGATATATTGCATTGCATTAACTAGTATTGGTTCACTTTAAACGGATTTTTCTCACTTGATTTGCACATTGTATATGTGATATACTATTGTGCACTTTTATGTATCATGTTTGATGATACTTGACCATATTGTTAAGTGTATGGAATTAAACCATAGTTAACTTGAGATTAGGGTTTTATTTATGCCTTTATTCATTTAATTGTTTATTCATTTATTTGGATAAAGATTTAGAGGAGAATGGTGGCATTTCTTGTTTTATGTTGAAGCTTCAAGAAGCTTTGACTTTGCTAACCATCCTTATCCTCATGCTTAACCCTAACCCTCTAAAGTGACCATGGTTTATTCTCTACACTTAACCCTAGTTTAGTTATGATAAGTATTTTGATTTTCTATTTTTCTTTTTATCATAACTTATCATAACTAGCTCATTTTTCTTCTTCTTCTTCAAGTGAGCAACCTTGATGCCATCAATGGCAACTTGTGATCTAGTGAGCAAAATCCAAATCTAAAGTGAACCCACCTCCTATTTCTTCACCCTCTACCTCTTGCCAAGTTGTTTTGGGTGTTTACTTCATAAGTTTCACAAGTTTGTGAAGTCGGAGCTTGAGTTTGTGCAACCTCGACGTAGATCGTCTTTGACACGAAGCCGACGAGCTATTCCGCACGTTTCTCCGATGAAGCCATCTCGAGAGTTCAAGCTTCAAGATGGACAGCGAGAAGACGCCCTTGCGGAGCCGTGGAGGTGGATATCCGGATCTACAAAGGTTGTAATTTCCGTATCCTAGTAGTTAACTGTTAACTAGCTTTTAGTTTCGCCTAGAATTCTAGTAAACGATCCTTGTTAGGGTTTCTCGGCTTCCATAATTTTTAAAATTGGCATGGTCGATGCCTTGAAAGACTTCATTAGGATGCCTAGGAACCCTACAGTGGTATCAGAGCCTAGCTAGAGCCTTAGGCGAAGTCTAGACGCAGTTTGAAGTCCGAACGAACACGAAACCCAAATACTTTAGAGCTCTCTGGACATTTTCATAAATCTGGGAATTTTTGATATTAAAAATGTCTAAAAAATTCAGCATAGAATTCTAAGCATTACAGTGAAAAACGTTTCCCTGAACTGTTCATTGTGCCGCGGAAGCGCGGCAGAAGCATGCCTTCTGCCGCTCTTCCGCGGCCACATGGTGACATCATCCCACTATTTTTGCACAGTAATACCTGATAAATTCTGGTGAGTTTTCTGGGTATTTTTAAATTTATTTAAGGGTTGAGTGCTCTGGAGTTATATTGGGAATCGATGAATTCGATCGGAATATCAAACTTTGTCTAAGTGTTTTTCCAGATAACTGTAGAATATGTTAAAGAGTTCGACCAGATTCAAATACCTAGGTTTTCCCCTGCCGGAATAATTCCAAGTGTTGGATTTTTCTGTGGTTAAAAGACGTTCTGAGTAGTGCAAGTAACGCGATGGTCCCTCTAGAAGACACAAACCTTAACTCGATTATGTGACCGTCTTGAACTGCCCTTTGAACCTTCGGGTTTGGGGCAGTACGGCGTGCCACATGTGAGGCGTTGGCTTGACCCTTCTACGGCTGGACCGTTGGTACTGAGGCATGAAGTGAATGTCTTTGAACCTATTTCATGTGTTGATCGGTGTCGGGAAAACTTGGGTGTTCGAATGTTCGATCGGAAAGTTTAATATATTCTATTTATCCGGAATTGGATACAATAATTGGAATTCACAAACAGTTATGAGATAACTGGATGAATGTTATAGATCTAGCAGTTTAGTTTCACAAGATATCGAAAAGAGTTTTCGATGATGGGACTAAAATGCGGGGTTTATAACTGTTAGGCATGTGATGTCTAAAGAGGTTGCGGATTCCAATTGTTGTAGTTTTACACTTTCTTTTCTGTGACCGTAAGTGTAATATGTGATATCGCCGGTTTCGTTGCTATATGTCAACGACAATTGGGGTATGCATACTTACTTACATTGATGACATGTGATGTTATGTGTTGCTGGATATGTTATATTGGATCGTCGTGTTCGAATAGCCGGGTTTTTTTTATGTGAGATGAGTGTTTTTCATTTTCATTCATGTAAAAACTTGTATGTAATATTCTTTTATTCGGGGCACTTCCAGGATGCGGGAGTTTTCACCCTTTGTATATTATTTACTTTTCTGCACTAGGATAGACCCAAGGAGGGGAGCACAAGTAACCGGGTTCTGGGGTCCAGTGGGAGACCAACTCGAGGAGTCGAGTCCGGGTCTCCTAACCCTAGAATTGGCAGGGTTGCTTGCCGCTCTCGTAGGGGTCTAGAGGTGTGGGATTGGCTATTCATCACGACCGTGGAATCCGTGTTTTATACTGGCTCGTATTGAAAACACGGACGTCCTAGTATATCCAATATTTCATATGTTTATTCTGCTGCGATATCTGAGTTGTGACTCTGTGATGGATATAGTATATAGTATATATGATATATTATATAGACATTACTTATGTTTTACACCCGCGCTAGCCCTGCCCTGCTCTGTCGTTAGTTACCTAACCTAACGGTGCACGAGGGGACATCGAGGCGAATGCGGGTGGCATAAGTGTACGTCATATCTATCTGTGATGTTTAGGTATTTAAATGATGGGACTTCATTAATGTGATTAATGAAAGATAAGAAACCTAAGATGTTGTAGAATCATATTTTAAATAAAACAGGTAGCTACAGTTCTTGCTTTGCATAGCGGTATATATGATATACCCTGCACCTTATTCGATGAGGAAAGGACCGAGATCCCTTCACCGGGAGTGACTCCTTTAGCAATAACTGGCAGATGCTACACACTCGGTTTGGTTTTGATTGCTTTTAAGAGTTTTTGCTTTGCACAGTGATATATATGATATATCCCGCACCTCATTCGACGAGGAAAGGACCGAGATCCCTTCGCCGGGAGTGACTCCTTTAGCAAAACTAGAAAAGCCTCAAAATCACTCCATTTCAAAACTTCATTTGATTCTACAACGATATCAAGTTCATTACGCTCATGGTTTTATGAAAACCTGCGTAGCCCTCCGTCATTTCAGATAAGTACTAATTAGTATTCGTGCTACGGTAGTTTGGCATTCGTCAAGGTGTAGTGTACGGTAGCTAACTAGTATTTATCTGCTTATGCATATGATGCAGATTGGATTAGGGTATTCGTACGGCGTTGTTTGGCATTCGTCAAGGGTCGTGCGGGTGGGTTTAATTCAATCAAGAAATGTACGGGTTGAACTTGACAAGTGGACTATGGGTTGTTTGGCATTCGTCAAGGTCATAGAACACTAGGGGCAAAATATTATCGGGAATTTCAAGTGTTGAAATTTGCAATGAGATTGCATACCTTCTATGAGATAGTTGGATCCCGATACCCGCTGCGAGTAAGAGTTACTCCTGGGAGAGTTTTACACATTGCAATTAGCCGATCAAGTAGGTGTCTAGAAAGGTGTCAACGGGGTTACGCCTCTGGGAAAACGAGGTTTACATTAATTAGGTTCGTGCGAATGCACGGGGGACCTCCCTCAAAGTACCGACACTGGCCTGACTGAAAGATTGGCGAACTTGTAGTGTGTAATTAATCCCGGCTAGTCTTTCCTTTTAGGGTTTGGAGGAAGATTTGATAAAAAGCAGTGGGAGCCATCCTGATTAGATAAGATAATAACCAATCTGATCTTGCACGAGCTTACGCTAAAGTGTTTTCTTCTCTCTCTCTCCAGGTAGCGACCATTTCATGCCTTAATAAAGATAATAAAATGGATGTATTGACCGAACCCGCATGTTATACTGTGCAGGGGAACGTTGAACCCGTTCTATCTTATAAGTGTTATAAGAATGAACAGGAAACTGGAGAATATCTGGATTCTCACACCGCCCAAACGGAGAACATGCATGTTGATGCATCATCTTCGGGTGTGTTTGTCATTGAGAACTGTTTCTCAGTTCACCCTACGTCCTGGGTATTAGATACCGGATCAGGATCCCACATATGTAAGATTTTACATGGGCTGCGAAAAAGTAGAGAACTGGGAAAAGGTGATCATTCCGTTCAAGTAGGGAACGGTGCAAGTGTTGCAGTCAAAGCAGTTGGCGAATATCACCTAGTATTACCAAGTGGTGATACATTAATTCTGAATGAGTGCTATTATATACCGAACATGATGTGCAACATTATATCAGTTTCTTTATTAAGTAAAGATGGATATAATTTTGTAGTAAAGGATAATGTTATGAACATATTCCTAGATCAAAAGTTGATTGCATCAGGCTCGCTACATAATGGCATGTTCATTCTAAATCAAAATACAGTCCTCAATATACAAAACACACACAAGAGGAAAAATTCAGAAATGAACGAATCCTTCTTGTGGCATTGTAGACTTGGTCATATCAATGCGACACGACTGGCTAAGTTACATAAGGATGGTTATTTGAATCCATTCGAATTATCATCTTATGATACTTGCCATTCATGTCTCAAAGGAAAAATGAC
This sequence comes from Agapanthus africanus, assembly GCA_030015575.1. Lineage (NCBI taxonomy): Eukaryota > Viridiplantae > Streptophyta > Magnoliopsida > Asparagales > Amaryllidaceae > Agapanthus > Agapanthus africanus. The sequence goes on along the minus strand of CM057350.1, from coordinate 314,102,488 downwards.
CAAAGCTCCGTTTAGTGGACACGGAGAAAGAGTTACTGAACTCTTAGGACTGATACATAGTGATGTATGCGGTCCTATGTCTACACATGCCAGGGATGGTTCTTCCTACTTCATTACATTCACTGACGATCTCTCTAGATACGGGCATGTGTTCCTGTTGAAACACAAGTCTGAAGCTTTTGAGAAATTCAGAGAATATAAGCACGAAGTAGAGAACCAAACGGGCAAAAGTATTAAGATCCTTCGATCTGATCGAGGAGGAGAATACTTGAGCAATGAGTTCCAAGATTATCTAAAAGAGAATGGGATTCTCTCTCAGCTTACTCCACCTTATACACCACAGCACAACGGTGTATCGGAACGAAGGAATCGCACCCTATTAGATATGGTGCGTTCAATGATGAGCTCAGCTGAGTTACCTATTTCCTTCTGGGGGTATGCGCTTGAAACAGCCATACACCTATTGAATATGGTTCCTACCAAATCAGTGCCTACCACTCCATATGAGATATGGAGAGGGAAGAGACCATCTCTTAAGTATGTTAAGATATGGGGTTGTCCAGCCTATGTCAAAAGACAAAATCCGGACAAACTCGAGGCAAGATCTGTCTTATGTAAGTTTGTAGGATATCCCAAAAATTCACAAGGGTATATCTTCTACCACCCCGAGGAACAAAAGGTGTTTGTTTCTCGACATGCCACTTTCTTAGAAAAAGGTTTTCTTATGAAACAGATTAGTGGCATTGAGGTAGAACTGGAAGAAGTTCCAGCAACACAAACTGTAACAGAAGACTTGGTGGAACCAGAGGATTCAGTAGAACTCAACGAACCCCAGCCTCTCCGCCGATCTAGTAGGGTATCTCGTCCACCTGAGAGATACTACGGTTTTCTCATTGACGGTGGGAGCGAGGATTGCATCATGGAGGATGATGACCCAACTAGCTTCGAGCAGGCCATCACGAGTAGGGACTCAGTGAAATGGCTGGATGCTATACGGTCCGAGATGGATTCCATGTACACCAACAAAGTATGGACTTTGGAAGTTGCTCCTGAAGGGGTAAAACCCATTGGGAGCAAGTGGATCTTCAAGAAGAAACTTGGTGTAGATGGGAAAGTGGAGACTTTCAAAGCTAGACTTGTAGCAAAGGGTTTTCGTCAAAGACCAGGTGTGGACTATGACGAGACCTTTTCTCCAGTGGCTATGCTTAAATCCATCCGAATCATGCTTGCCATTGCTGCCTTTCATGACTACGAAATCTGGCAAATGGATGTTAAGACCGCCTTTCTAAATGGTGATTTAGAAGAGTGCGTGTACATGACTCAGCCAGAGGGCTTCGTAGACAGTGGGAGCAGCGGGAAGGTGTGCAAGCTGCTTAAATCCATTTATGGATTAAAGCAAGCATCGCGGAGTTGGAACATCTGCTTTGACGTCGTTATCAAAGAGTTTGATTTCGTCAAAAATCCAGATGAACCTTGTATCTACAAGAAGGTGGCAGAGAGTAAGGTTGTCTTCCTCGTATTGTACGTGGACGACATACTCTTGATAGGAAATGATATTCCTATGCTGTAATCGGTCAAGCTCTTCTTATCACAAAGATTCTCAATGAAAGATCTTGGTGATGCCTCCTGCATATTGGGAATCAGGATCTATAGAGATAGATCCAAACGGATTTTGGGATTGTCCCAATCCAGGTACATTGACACCATACTAAAGAGGTTTAGTATGGAAGAGTCCAAGCATGAGAACATGCCCACGATCTCTGGAGTCACTCTTTCCAAAGAGATGTCTCCCAAGACTGATTTGGAGAGAGCTCGCATGCAAGGGATACCCTATGCTTCGGCAGTAGGCTCTATCATGTATGCGATGCTATGTACCAGACCCGATGTAGCATACTCACTAAGTGTAGTGAGCAGGTATCAAGCTGATCCTGGAGAGAGTCACTGGACAGCTGTGAAGAGCATTCTCAAGTACTTACGAAGGACTAGAGATATATTCTTGGTGTATGGTAACGGAGAACTCCAAGTGGAATCCTTTACCGATTCGAGCTTCCAGAGTGATAAGGACGACTCTAAGTCGCAGTCGGGCTTTGTCTTTACCCTTTACGGAGGGGCGGTTAGCTGGAAGAGTTCCAAGCAGGAAACCGTGGCAGACTCGACGATGGAGGCTGAATACATCGCTGCCAACGATGCTGCTAAAGAAGCTGTCTGGATCAAGAAGTTCATTTCTGAACTTGGAGTGGTTCCATCCATTGAGCATCCAATACCTTTGTATTGCGATAACAATGGAGCGGTGGCTTTGGCCAAGGAACCCAGGTCCCATCAGCGGTCCAGGCACATTCTGAGGCGGTATCACCTGATCCGGGAGATAGTTGATCGCCGGGAGATCGAGGTCAGGAGAGTTGACACGAAGAACAACACGGCGGATCCACTCACGAAGGCCATTCCCCAGATACAGTTTGAGAGACTCTTCGGGATGCTCGGTATGAGATACTACAGCAGCTGGCCCTAGTGCAAGTGGGAGATTGTTAGTTGTATGTATGCCCTAGAGGCCAGTATTGTACAGATTATGTATATTATATTGGATGCTTGGACATATATAGAGATGACTTTCTTGCTCGACATGATAGTATGCTATCTGGTTGCTATTTATCTTAACATGTACACTAGTCTCTTTATACTGTCTTATAGTTACATGTTGGTAAAGCCCTTAGGATTTGTACTTGACTACCTGGACTATGATGCAGATCATACTAGTGGGGACATGGTAGTCCATAAGTACATCCTTCAAGCTCCCTAGTCGTAGGTGTATCGAGACGGGGCATCGATATACCAGAGTAGACTAGCGTATACGCTTCTCGACCCATGTGATGGGCGATGGATGATCCCATATCCATTGGTGCTTGACATCAGAGATGGTATACGGGTGCTCAGTGGAAACTGGGTACACTGGACGGACTCGCCGAGAACTCCCAGATGGTATTATACCTCACGTCAGATGGCAGTTCTCAGGTGACACTTGTACAGGTTAGTCTGTAGACCCGAGATCGTCATAGAGTCTTGTGTGATTCCCACTGTGCTTTGATCTCCACCTTACCATGTCCATGAGGGCATGCAAAACGGTGGTCTTTGGGTACAGTCCCGAATCAAATGGAGGCAATGAGCGATAGGAGGGGTTTCGTCTCTCCCAGTATTGGGAGTTGATGTTGCGCAGTGCTCGATTGGCCGTAACAGGGAAGTCCCTGGCCAGGGCTGATTAGAGATTTGCTGGTAAGTGTTACCAGTAGTTTCTCGACCCGTTATGAGCCTCACATCAGCACGACTTATCGGGTTATTGGGGTCTGACGTTTACCACCCCTAGACTTGATATGCGACGTATCTGACGAAGAGACCGGACTGTATGGTAAGTGTTACTGGTCGGATTCGCAGGAGTGTGAGCGGGCTAGCTCGTCGATCTTCTGATCGCTCAATACCCGGGTGGCCTTTACGTTTAGCAGACCGCTTGCGGCTTGTGGGTGCTTGATATGATCATCATCTGCTACCGGCGTATTGACGAGTCTTTAGAGTCCTACACAGAGGTTTCCTGGCTCAAGCGAAACGAAATAGGAGCGCATATGAGATATGTGCAGGACCGAGAATAATGCGTGTATGTGATACCCCATTTCATTCTCGCGATATATGTTTCGAATGGTTATATTCGATATGACCTAGTTATCGAATCATTGATTCGATAAATCGATACATTGGATTCTAGTCGGTTATGTGCGACATGACCGGATCATTGAATCAAATGTTGATTTAATGATTTAATGCATAATTATATATTTGATATATTGCATTGCATTAACTAGTATTGGTTCACATTAAACGGATTTTTCTCACTTGATTTGCACATTGTATATGTGATATACTATTGTGCACTTTTTTGTATCATGTTTGATGATACTTGACCATATTGTTAAGTGTATGGAATTAAACCATAGTTAACTTGAGATTAGGGTTTTATTTATGCCTTTATTCATTTAATTGTTTATTCATTTATTTGGATAAAGATTTAGAGGAGAATGGTGGCATTTCTTGTTTTATGTTGAAGCTTCAAGAAGCTTTGACTTTGCTAACCATCCTTATCCTCATGCTTAACCCTAACCCTCTAAAGTGACCATGGTTTATTCTCTACACTTAACCCTAGTTTAGTTATGATAAGTATTTTGATTTTCTATTTTTCTTTTTATCATAACTTATCATAACTAGCTCATTTTTCTTCTTCTTCTTCAAGTGAGCAACCTTGATGCCATCAATGGCAACTTGTGATCTAGTGAGCAAAATCCAAATCTAAAGTGAACCCACCTCCTATTTCTTCACCCTCTACCTCTTGCCAAGTTGTTTTGGGTGTTTACTTCACAAGTTTCACAAGTTTGTGAAGTCGGAGCTTGAGTTTGTGCAACCTCGACGTAGATCGTCTTTGACATGAAGCCGACGAGATATTCCGCACGTTTCTCCGATGAAGCCATCTCGAGAGTTCAAGCTTCAAGATGGACAGCGAGAAGACGCCCTTGCGGAGCCGTGGAGGTGGATATCCGGATCTACAAAGGTTGTAATTTCCGTATCCTAGTAGTTAACTGTTAACTAGCTTTTAGTTTCGCCTAGAATTCTAGTAAACGATCCTTGTTAGGGTTTCTCGGCTTCCATAATTTTTAAAATTGGCATGGTCGATGCCTTGAAAGACTTCATTAGGATGCCTAGGAACCCTACAAGCGATGTATTCCGCTTCCATCGTCGAGTATGCAACGGTTTCCTGTTTGGAACTCTTCCAACACACCTCCCCTCCATTGAGGGTAAAGACAAAACCCGACATGGACTTGGAATCATCCTTGTCACTCTGGAAGCTGGAGTCAGCAAAGGCCTCAATCTGGAGGTCTTTTCCGCCATACACCAAGAACATCTCCTTAGTCCTTCTGAGGTACTTGAGAATGTTCTTTACTGCTATCCAGTGTTTCTTCCCAGGGTTTGACTGATACCGGCTTACCACACTCAGTGCATAAGCTACATCCGGTCTGGTACACAATATCGCATACATTATAGAGCCTACCGCAGAAGCGTAGGGTATAATAGACATGCGATCCCTCTCTAAATCAGTCTTGGGAGACATCTCTTTAGAGAGGGTGATCCCGTGACAAGCCGGTAGGTTACCACGCTTGGAATCTTCCATACTGAATCTTTTCAGTATGGTGTCGATGTACCTGGACTGTGAAAGTCCTAATATCCTCTTGGATCTATCACGATGGATCCGGATCCCCAGGATGTATGAGGCATCACCCAGGTCTTTCATGGAGAACCTGTGTGACAAAAACCCTTTGACAGATTGTAGCATAGGAATGCCATTTCCTATTAAGAGAATGTCATCCACGTACAAAACGAGGAATACTACAGTTCTCGCTACAAATCTACAATAGATGCATGGTTCATCTGGATTTTTGATAAAGCCAAATTCCTTGACCGTCTCATCAAAATAGATGTTCCAACTCCGCGATGCCTGCTTTAGTCCATAGATGGACTTAAGCAACTTGCACACCTTTCCGCTGCTCCCACTCTGAATGAAACCCTCTGGTAGGTCCATATAGACACACTCCTCTAAATTTCCATTTAGAAAAGCGGTCTTTACGTCCATTTGCCAGATCTCATAATCGTGGAAGGCAGCAATGGCAAGAAGGATCCGAATGGATTTCAGCATAGCCACTGGAGAAAAGGTTTCGTCATAGTCCAAGCCAGGTCTTTGACGGAAACCCTTTGCAACAAGTCTAGCTTTATAGGTCTCAACCTGTCCATCTACACCAATCTTCCTTTTGAAGATCCACTTGCATCCTACGGGTTTTACCCCGTCTGGAGCAATGTCCAACGTCCATACTTTGTTGGTGTACATGGACTCCATTTCGGTCCACATTGCATCCAGCCATTTTACTGAGTTAACGCTCTGAATGGTCTGTTGGAAGCAAGTAGGCTCATCATAATCTATGATGCAATCCTCTCTATCCCCGTCTATGAGAAAACTGTAGTATCTCTCTGGCGGATGAGACTGCCTACTACTCCTGCTGAGCGGCGTAGGAATGTCCTGTTCTTTTGAACCCTCTGGTTCCACTAAGGTTTCAGTAATAGCTCGTGGTTCTGGAATTTCTTCCAGTTCTACTGCGCTCCCACTAATTTCCTTTTCTAAGAACTGGTGTTCTAGAAAGTGGGCATTACGAGAAACAAGGACTTTTTGTTCCTCTGCGTGGTAGAAAAGATACCCCCTGGTGTTCTTTGAGTATCCCACAAACTTGCACAGTACTGAGCGTGCCTCGAGTTTGTCCGCATACTGCTTTTTGACAAAAGCTGGACATCCCCAGATCTTCAGATATTGAAGATAGGGTTTCTTCCCACTCCATAACTCATAAGGTGTGGTAGGCACAGTCTTAGTGGGAACTCGGTTCAAAAGGTATGCAGCTGATTCTAGCGCATACCCCCAGAATGATCGCGGTAACTCAGCGTTACTCATCATGGACCGTACCATATCCAATAGGGTTCGGTTCTGTCTCTCCGATACACCGTTATGTTGCGGAGTGTATGGAGGAGTAAGCTGAGAGAGAATTCCGTTCTCTTTTAAATAGTGCAGGAACTCGGCACTCAAGTATTCACCACCTCGATCCGATCTTAGAATCTTGATACTTTTGCCGGTTTGTTTTTCTACTTCATTCTTATATTCCTGGAATTTTCCAAAGGCTTCGGACTTATGTTTCATTAAGAAGACATAACCGTACCTTGAAAACTCATCCGTAAAAGTAATGAAGTAAGAATAACCGCTTCGCGCATGTGTAGACATTGGACCGCACACGTCGCTGTGTACGAGTCCCAAGAGCTCGCTCGCTCTTACTCCGTGTCCAGTGAACGGAGTCTTTGTCATCTTTCCTTTGAGACAGGATTGACAAGTAGCATACGATTGATATTCGAACGGATTCAAATATCCTTCTGTATGTAACTTCGTCAACCTTCTCTCATTGATGTGACCCAGTCTACAATGCCACAAGAAAGTCTGATTTATTTCCGGAGACTTTCTTTTGTGTGTATTCTGGACATTGAAAATCTGTGATTAGTTTAATACGTATATACCATTGCTCAATGTACCTGACCCAATCAGAACTTGATTAAGGTGAATGTTTACAATATTGCTTACAAACGCAAATTCATAACCTTCTTTAGAAACCAAAGATACAGAAATGATATTACAAGTTGCGTTGGGTACAAGAAAGCAATTACGCAAAACCAAAACATGTCCATCTGACATTCCCAGGTGATAGTCCCCTACGGCTTTAGCATCCATGCTAGCTCCGTTCGCAACTCTGAGGGTCATGTCACCTGCTTTCAAAACACTACGGTTTCTCAACGCCTGCAAAGAATTACAGATATGAGATCCTGATCCGGTATCCAATACCCAGGAAGTAGAGTTTATTGAAAGACAATTTTCAATAACATACACACCTGAAGCTGAAGCTGCAACCTACTTCAATTCCTGTGTTCTGGCCTTCCAGTCCCTGCAATCATTCTTCCAGTGTCCTTTCTTATGACAATAGAAGCATTCTTCCTTATCCACAAGCTTCCCCGCTTTCTTTGTTGCTTTAGCTTTTCCCTTCGTATCCACTTTACTAACACCGCCTCTTGGTTTGGCGGGGCTTTCTACTTCTTTCTCTTGGCTTTCGCCTTGGACCTAGAAGAAGATGATCCTCCTACAAACAAAGTGGATGTTTCCCTAGCTTTCTGTAGGGTGCCCTCTGCGCTCCTCAGCATGTTGAGGAGCTCTGAAAATTCAACTTCTTTTTCTTGTAAGTTGAAGTTCAGTATGAACTGGGCGTAAGTGGAAGGAAGGGACTGGAGAATCAAGTCCGTATAGAGCTCATTCTCCAACGTGGTCCCAAGGTCCGCGAGCTCCTCAATGTAGCCAATCATCTTAAGCACGTGTTCCGCTACCGATTATCCGACGGCCAATCTTGCCGAAAATAACTTCTTCGACACTTCGTATCTTGCGATACGAGATTGCTTTCCATACAGTTCTTTTGTATGAAGAAATATGGATTCCAGGTCCATATTCTCGTGCCTCCTCTGATGTTCATTGTCCATAGAGGCAAGCACGAGGCACTTGGCCTTCGCGCAGTCTAATTCCCAGGTCTTACGGATTTCCTTATCCGCGACGCTGGTTTTGGGACCTGGGACAGGGGGAGCTTTGGTGGTAAGAAGATACCCCAGCTTGTCGTAAGTGATTGCCATCTTGACATTCCTGAGCCAATCTTTGTAGTTTGGCCCTGTCAGTATGTTTTTATCTTGGAGTAACTTAAGTCCAGTCATGTCGATTGGTCGCTGCAATTAGGAGAGAGAAGAAACACTCAGCATGATGCTCTTGCAAGTTTAGAATGGTTTTTAGTTTGTCTAAACAGGATGGCTCCCACTGTTTCTCGAATCCCTCCTCAAACCAAAAAGGAAGAATTAGTCAGGATCAATCTCACCGTATAATACTTGCTTAACCGTTCAGCCAGGCCAGTGTCGGTACTTCGAGGGAGGTTTTCCAACGCTTTCGCGAAGTTCCTTAATTAAATAACCTCTTTTCCCTGGGGGCGTAGCCCCGCTAACACCTTTCTAGACACCTACTTGGTTTATAGCATTGATCGTTAAGTGAGAAATTTCCCGAGGAGTAGCATATACTCACAGTAGGATCGGGATCCAAATATCATCGCGTGACGAAACTGAAGGAATCCTACCAGAATCATCACACTCCAAATGGTATGCAACACTAGCAAGTTTCAGTTCTTTTGAAACTCCCGATGTGGATTTTTGCCCCATGCTCTTATGACCTTGGCGTGAGGTCAAAATGTCATAAGTCACATGTCAAGTTCTTCCCATCATTATCCAGGTTAATTTGAATCCACCCGTACCTACCCTTGACGTAGGCCAAAATGGTAGTACGGCTGTCCCAAACCAACGCATTCTATCTATGCAACAGATAAATATCCGGCAGCTACCAATCACTATGCCTTAGCGTGAGGTCAAAATACATAGCTTGAATACTACCGAATATTTAACTGAAATGATGGAGGGCTACGAATGGTTTCGGCAAAACCGTGAACGTAGTGAACTTGATATAATCGATGGAACGAGATAGCTTTTAAAAGGAGTGGCTCAAGCTCCGCATTTAAAAGTTAGTTTTGAAAAGAACCGAGTGGTTTTCCGAAAGTGTTCCAACGATTTTAACTTGGTTTATTTTCTTGCATTAGTTCTTTTAATGCGTGATATTCTTGCATTAGTTCTTTTAATGTGTTCCATCATTTAATCCTACCATTGCAGAAAACAACCAAAATATGACGTACGCTTATGTCATTCGCATTCGCCACGGGGCCCCGTCATTACCCGTTAGGTTACTTAACTAACGACAGAGCAGGGGCTGGGCTAGCGCGGCTGTAAAACATAAGCAACGCCTAAATAATATCATATATAGATATATTGCAATGATAGCCATTTCAGATCACAGATGAACACATTGGATATACTAGGAATCCGCAATTCGTACGAGCCTGTAACGAAAAGCAGATTACACGGTCACGGTGAATAGCCAATACCCTACCCAAGACCCCTACGGGTGCGGCAAACTACCCGCCAAGTACCCGAAGCGAAGCAACCTCCCTCAACTCCGTGAGTAGGCCACTCGGCACTTCGGCATACCCGGTAGTTTGTGCACCCCCTCCATGGGTCTATCATAGGAGCAAAAACAGTAAAAAGAAATTATACAATGACGGCTACAACCCCGACCCGGTTGTACGGCCATACAAATAATTATTACATCAATTTACAAATTTACATGAATTAAAAGAAAAGAAAACTCTCGTCTCACAACCCCCGGCTATTCACCCGCGACAATCTAATGAATTCATATACACATTCCAGCAACATTACAGATCACAGATTTGTATAACCCCCACTAATCGACATATAGCGATTAGCAGACGTTCAATACAAATATCACATTACAGAAAAACCCGTCAGTTTAAGTCTTTTAGAAGTTCGATCAAAAATACGGATTTTCAGGACCCCAAAAATAAAATTTTCGTTCTGGAAAATCTGGGCAGAAAATATATATTCCAAAAATCCCAAAACAACCCCAGAAATATGTAGGGTTCCTAGGCACACTAATGAATTCTCACAAGTGATCAAACATGCACAAATCAAATTTTACGGGTGCCTACAAACCCTAATACGGATCGTTAACTAGATATATAGGCGAAGCAAGCATGTAATCGAATTAAATGCTAAGGGAAAGTGACTACAACCTTTGTAGATCCGGTCCACCACTTCCTAAGCTCCGCGATGATCTCCCTCCGCTGTCCAAATCGAACCCTTGACTCTAGCATTGGCATCATCGAAGAATGGGCGGGCTTGATCGTCGGTTCGATGCCGAAGATGATCTACGTCGAGGCATCACAAGAACAAGCTCCAACATCACCAAGCCTTGAAAACTTGTGAAGGAAACACCCTATACAACTTGGCAAGAGGTAGAGGATGAAGAAATAGGAAGTGGGTAGACTTTAGATTTGGATTTCTCACTCAATTTGGCTAGTTGCCATTGATGGTGCAAGCTTTCTTCAAGTTGAAGATGAAGAAGAAGATGATAAAAATTATGATAAGTATTATCTAAATGATAAATAAATCAATACTTATCATTTACTAACCCTTGGTTAGTTGTAGAGAATGGACCATGGTTAACTTGAATGGTTAGGGTTAAGGATGAGACAAGAATGGTGACTTAGTCAAAGTTTCAAGAAACTTCAACTACAAACAAATCAAGCCACCATTCTATTTTCTTTATCATTTCCTTTTTCCAAAATAAACAAAAAGAATAAATAAATGAATAAGAAGAAAGAAAACCCTAATCATAAACTTAACCATGGTCTAATTCTTTACACTAACCCTAGCTTGCATGTATCATCAAACATGATACAATCATGTGCACAAAATATATCACATATACAATGTGTACAAACCAAGTGAGTAAATCCATTTAAGGTGAACCAATACTAGTTAATGCAAAGTAATATATCAAATATATAATTATACATTAAATCATTAAATCAACACTTGATTCAATGATCCGGTCATATTGCATACAACCGGCTAGTATCCAACGTGTCGGCTTATCGAATCAATCCTTGATTCGATAACTAGGTTATATCGCATACAACCTAATCGATACATTCATCGCGAGAATGGAATACGGTATCACATACACGCATTATTCTCGGTCCCGCACATATCTCATATGCGCTCCTATTTCGTTTCGCTTGAGCCAGGAAACCTCTGTGTAGGACTCTAAAGACTCGTCAATACGCCGGCAGCAGATGATGATCATATCAAACACCCACAAGCCGCAAGCGGTCTGCTAAACGTAACGGCCACCCGGGTATTGAGCGATCAGAAGATCGACGAGCAAGCCCGCTCACACTCCTGTGAATCCAACCAGTAACACTTACCGTACAGTCCGGTCTGTTCGTCTGATATGTCGCATATCTCGCCTAGGGGTGGTAAACGTCAGACCCCAGTAGCTCGATAAGTCATGCCGACTTGAGGTCCATAACATTCGTGAAACTACTGATAACTCTTACCAGTATATCACTGCAACCCTGGCCAGGGATTTCCTGTTATGGCCAGTCGAGCATAGCGCAACATCAACCCCCAATACCGGGAGAGACGAATCCCCTCCTATCGCTCATTGCCTCCATGTGAATCGGGACTGTACCCAATAACCACCTGTTTGCACAACTCAGTAGAGCCGTGGTAGGGTGGAAATCAAAGCACAGTGGGAGACACACAAGACTCTATGACGATCTCGGGTCAACAGACTAAGCTGTACCAGTGTCACCAGAGAACTGCCATCTGACGTGAGGTATAATACCATCTGGGAGTTCTCGGCGAGTCCGTTCAGTGTACCCAGTCTCCACTGAGCACCCGCATACCATCTTCGATGTCAAACACCAATGGATATGGGATCATCCATCGCCCATCGCATGGGTCGAGAAGATATGCGCTAGTCTACTCTGGAATATCGATGCCCCGTCTCGATATTCCCTCGACTAGGAACATTTCAAGGATGTACTCATGGACTACCCAGGCCGCACTAGTATGATCTACATCATAGTGCTGGAAGTCGAGTACACATCCTAAGGGCTTTATCAACATGTAATCAGAGAGACAGAAAGTATACATGTTAAGATAAAGGGCAACCAGATAGCGTACTATCATGTCGAGCAAGAAAGTCCTACCTATATATGTCCCAGCATCCACTACAATATACATCCAATGTACAGTAATGGCCTCTAGGGCATACATATAACTAACAATCTCCCACTTGCACTAGGGCCATCTGTAGCAGTGGTTGCAGTATCGCATACTCAACCATCCCGTAAAAGTCTCTCTTTGGGAAAAGGCCTTCGTGAGTGGATCCGCCGTGTTGTCCTCTGAGTCTACTCTCCTAACCTCGATCACCCTGGAGATCAGCTATCTCCAGGATCAGGTGATGCTGCCTCAGAATATGTCTGGGTCACTGATGGGACCAGGGTTCCAGGGCCAAAGCCATAGTTCCATTGTCACACAATGGTAGGAACCTAGTTCATCCTATGAACCAATATACACCCAAACTGCCTCTTTGGTAGTATCTTTAATAGCGATGTTACCAGCCTTTATCTTCTAGTTTGCCACGGTATCTAGCTTGGAACTCTTCCAACATACCGTCCCTTTACTGAGGGTAAAGACAATGCCTGTGACTGACATTCAGTCGTCTTTATCACCCTGGAACTCTTCCAGTGATTCTCCCCAGGATCGATTGATACCATCTCACTACAACTAGTGAGTATCCCAACATCCAATTAGATCTATCTCATAGATCCAAAGCTTAGGATTTAGTAGGTATCATTTTGATCCTATATGGAAAATCTTTGTGATAAGCGGATATTGATCGAGCGTAGCATAGGAAACTCCTACCCTAACAAGAGTATGTCATCCACGTACTCTACGAGGATCGTCACCATACTCCCTACTACCTTTTTGTTTATACAAGGTTCATCTACCATTTTGATGATGTCAACTTCTTTGACTAATCCATCAAAACAGATGTTCCAACTTCGCGATGCCTGCTTTATCCTATAAAGCATCTTGCATACGTTTCCACTGCTCCCACTGTTTACGAGGCCCTCTGGCTGTGTACTTATAGACGTTCTCTTCTAAATCATTATTTAGAAAAGTTGTCATGGCACCCAACCACAAGATATCGTAGTCATGGTATGTAGCCGTGGCAAGTAGGATCTGGATGGACTTAAGCATAGTCCCTGGAAAAGGTTTCATCATTATCCATGCCTGGTCGATGACGAAAACCTTTAACAAGTCTAGCTTTGAAAGTCTCAACTTGTCCATCTACACCAAGTAATCTTCTCAAGATATACTTGCTCCTGATGGGGATTTAACCCTTCAGATATCGCAACCAAAGTCCATACTTTGTTGGTGTATATGGATTCCATCTCAGATTGCTAAGCATCCAGCCATTCTTACAGAGTCCCTACTCTTGATGGCCTGCTCGAATCTAGTTGGGTCATCATCTCATGATGCAATCCTTGCTCCCACTGTCATCGAGAAACCGAGGTATCTCTCAGGCAGGCGAGGAACCCTACCAGATCGGCGGAGAGGCTGAGGTTCGTCGGGGACTATAGAATCCTTTGGTTCTGTCAAATCATCTGCTGTAGTTTGTATAGCTGGAACCTTTCCAGTTCTACATTACAGACCTTGCCTCGATCTTGTTCGGATTTTGCTTTTGACATAGGCCGGACAATCCCAAATCTTAACTTACTTAAGAGATAGGATCTTCCCACACCATATCTTATATGGAGTGGTAGGCAGTGATTTGATTCGAACCCTATTCAATAGGTATGCAGCTTCTCAAGCGCATAACTCCCAAAAAGGAAATAGGTAACTCAGTAGTACTCATCATAGAGCACACCTTATCATATAGGGTGTGATTGCTCCGCCCCGATACGCCAATGTGCTATGGTTATTTGGAGGAGTAATGCTGAGAGAGAATCTCATTCTCCTTTAGAATAATCCAGGAATTCCATGCACAAGTATTCTCCTCCTTGATCTCATCAAAGGACATAATACTTATACCCGGTTATTGGTTCTCTACTTATAACTTATATTCTGTGAATACCTCAAAAGGTTCGGACTTATGTTTCAACAGGAACATATGACTGAATCTTGAGAGATTATCAGAGAATATAATGAAGTATAAAGAACCAGTCCTGACATGTGTAGACAGGAGACCTTACATACATCATTATGTATCAGTCCCAAGAGTTTACTAACTCTTCTTCTGTTTCCAATAAACAGAGTTATGGTCATCTTATCTTTGTGACATGACTGGCAAGTTTCACAAGATGTAAATTCAAACTGATTTAAATATGCATCTAAAATGTAACTTCAGCCAGTCGGTTCGCATTGATATGACCTAGTCTACAATGCCTCAAGAATGATTCGTTCATTTCTGAATTTTTTTCTCTTGCGTGTGTTCTGTATACTAGGAACTGTAGTTTGTTTTAGAACGTCAATGCTTTTAGATAACGTGCCTGAACCGATCAACTTTTGATATAGGAAATGTTCAAAACATTATCCATCAATACAAAATTATATCTTTTCTTTACTAATAAAGTGACTGATATGATTTTGTATATCAGGTTAGGTATCTAATAGCATTTGTTCAGAATCAATGTATTGGTAATACAGGATGACAGTGACCAACAGACTTGGCTGCAACACTTGCCCCGGTTTCTGTCTCATGAAACTTATCACCCGTTCTCAGTTTTTCTACCTTTTTGTAGCCCTATGTAACAGCTTACATATCTGGGATCCTGATCCGGTATCATATACCCAGGATTCAGAGGATACTGAGAAACAGTTCTTTGTAATGAACATACCCGAAGGAGATGCATCATATGCACTTTCTTCGTTTGGGCGGCATGGGAAATCTGGTATTCCCCAATTTCCTACTCTGTCTTATAACAATTATAAGTTGGAGCGGGACCAACGTTCCCCAGCTCAGTATAACAAGCGGGTTCGGTCAATACATCCGTATTATTATCTTGATTAAGGCGTGATATGGTCGCTACCAGGAGAGAGAGAGAAGAAAACACTCAGCGTGCGCTCTTGCAAGATTAGATTGGTTATGTATTTTATCTAATCAGGATGGCTCCCACTGTTTTTATCAAATCTTCCTTCAAACCCTAAAAGGAAAGACTAGCCGGGATTAATTACACTCTACAAGTTCGCCAATCTTTCAGCCAGGCCAGTGTCGGTACTTTGAGGGAGGTTCCCCGTGCTTTCGCACGGACCTAATTACAGTAAACCTCGTTTTTCCAGAGGCGTAACCCCGTTGACACCTTTCTAGACACCTACTTGATCGGCTAATTGTAAAGTGCAAAACTCTCCCAGGAGTAACAATTACTCGCAGTGGGTATCGGGATCCAACTATCATATAGAAGGTATGCAATCTCATTGCAAATTTCAACACTTGAAACTCCCGATAAAGGTTTTTACCCCTAGCACCTATGACCTTAACTATGGTCAACAAATCATAAGTACTAGTCAAGTTCTACCCGTCATTTCGTGATTAATTAGACCCACCCACATGACCCTTAACTAAGGTCAACAAAGTCACGCGACTGTCCTAACTAATCGCATCATATGCGGTGTAGGAAGACATCACTTAGCTACCGTACACTGTGCCTTGACTATGGTCAACAAACACAGCACGAATACTAAGTACTCTACTTCCTAAAATGACGGAGGGTTGCGAATGGTTTTTGTGAAAACCTTTAACGCTTTGAACTTGATCTCGTTGCGGAATCAAATGGTTTTTGAATGGAATGTTTTCAAGGCTTTTCTAGATTTGCTAAAGGGGTCACTCCCGGTGAAGGGATCGTCGGCCCTTTCCTCGTTGAATGAGGTGCGGGATATATCATATATATCACTGTGCAAAGCGGAAACTATAGAAGCGATCAAAGACAAACCGAGGGTTGTAGCATCTGCCAGTTATTGCTAAAGGAGTCACACCCGGTGAAGGGATCTCGGTCCTTTCCTCATCGAATAAAGTGCAGGATGTTCTACAATGAACACCGCGATGCAAAGCAAGAACTGTAGCTACCTGTTTTATTTTGAAATTCGATTCCACAACATCAATTAGGTTTATTTTCTTTCATTAATCTCATTAATGAATATCCCATCATTTAATTCCACCTAAACATCACAGATAAATATAACGTACGCTTATGCCATCCGCATTCACCTCGATGTCCCGTCTGCACCGTTAGGTTAGGTAACTATCGCCAGAGCGAGGCAGGGCTAGCGCGGGTGTAAAACATAAGCAACGTCTATATAATATATCATATATACTATATACTATATCTGTCTGAACAGAGCACAGAACATCGCATGATCACATCACAGATAACGCAGCAGAAAAAATCATATGAAATATTGGATATACTAGGACGTCCGTGTTTTCAATACGAGCCAGTATAAAACACGGATTCCACGGTCGTGATGAATAGCCAATCCCACACCCCTAGACCCCTACGAGAGCGGCAAGTAACCCTACCAATTCTAGGGTTAGGAGACCCGGACTCGACTCCTCGAGTTGGTCTCCCACTGGACCCCAGAACCCGGTTACTTGTGCTCCCCTCCTTGGGTCTATCCTAGTGCAGAAAAATAAATAATATACATCAACGGTGACAACTTCCGCAACCTGGAAGTGCCCCAATAAAAGAATATTACATACAAGTTTTTACATGAATGAAAATGAAAAACACTCATCTCACATAAAACCCCCCCGGCTATTCAAACACGACGATCCAATATAACATATCCAGCAACACATAACATCAGATGTCATCAACGTAAGTAAATATGCGCATCCCAATTGTCATTGACATATAGCAACGAAACCGGCGATATCACATATTACATTTACGGTCACAGAAAAGAAAATGTAAAACTACAACAGTTGGAATCTGCAACCTCCTCAGACATCGCATGCCTGACCAAATGAAATACTTAGACATCGCATGCCTAACAATTATAAACCCCGCATTTTAGTCTCATTATCGAAAACTCTTTTCAATATCAAGTCGGGCAATTCAACAGGATTCCCGACATTCTGATCGAATGCTCGTCGCAAACTTTAGTAGACGGCCGCACCCCCGAAACCGTCGACGAAGTGCACCAAGACGGAACACCGCTACCGCGAGCATCCAAACGGATGCTTTCGGCGACGGGGTTCTCCTACAGTCACTTGGTCGGGGCTATGGAGTGAGGCTGTCTATTAAGTTTACCCGGCGAGTATCCGCGTACACTACGTGATTGCGACGGACTTTTGATCACATCAAAATTCCGTGGCAACCGATCAAGTGAGACTAAAGTGCTGTGTTTATAACATTCATTCAGTTATCACATAACATTTGTGAATTCCAATTGTTGTATCACATTCCGGACAAACAGAAAATGTTAAACTTTCCGATTGAACATTCGAACACCGAAGTTTTCCCGAAACAGCTCAACACATGAAATAATTCTAACAGCATTCAGTTCGTGCCTCAGTACCAACGGTCCAGCCGTAGAAGGGTCAAGCCAACGCCTCACATGTGGCACGCCGTACTGTCCCAAACTCGAAGGTTCAAAGGGCAGTTCAAGACGGTCACATAATCGAGTTAAGGTTTGTTGTCTTCTAGAGGGTCCATCGCGTTACTTGCACTACTTAGAACGTCGTTAAACCCCGGAAAAATCCAACACTTGGAAATTTCCCGACAGGGGAAAAATTGGGTATTTATATCCGGTCGAACTTTTTAACATATTCTAAAATTTATCCGGAAAAACACACTGACAAAATTAGATAATCCGATCGATACACTGAGTCCCCAATACAACCCAGAAAATGAAACTCTGGAAAAATTGTTAAAAATCCCCAGGAAAACCAACACAGACAACTAAGGATTACTGTGCAAAATTGGATGCATAAAACGACAAACTGGACGCGGAACCGCCGCATGAGCATGCTCATGCCGCGGATCCGCAGCGCCTTTATGGAATCAGGTCCTCAAATTTTACTGTAATCCTTAGATCTTCCTGCTGATTTTTCTGAATATTTTTAATCTGCAAAAATCCACATTTTACAAAAAAGTCCAGAGAGCATTTCAAAGTCGGGGTTTTGGGTCGATCGGACTTCTAACTCCGTCGGGACTTCGCCTAAGGCTCTAGCTAGGCTCTGATACCACTGTAGGGTTCCTAGGCACACTAATGAATTCTCACAAGTGATCAAACATGCACAAATCAAATTTTACGGGTGCCTACAAACCCTAATACGGATCGTTAACTAGATATATAGGCGAAGCAAGCATGTAATCGAATTAAATGCTAAGGGAAAGTGACTACAACCTTTGTAGATCCGGTCCACCACTTCCTAAGCTCCGCGATGATCTCCCTCCGCTGTCCAAATCGAACCCTTGACTCTAGCATTGGCATCATCGAAGAATGGGCGGGCTTGATCGTCGGTTCGATGCCGAAGATGATCTACGTCGAGGCATCACAAGAACAAGCTCCAACTTCACCAAGCCTTGAAAACTTGTGATGGAAACACCCTATACAACTTGGCAAGAGGTAGAGGATGAAGAAATAGGAAGTGGGTAGACTTTAGATTTGGATTTCTCACTCAATTTGGCTAGTTGCTATTGATGGTGCAAGCTTTCTTCAAGTTGAAGATGAAGAAGAAGATGATAAAAATTATGATAAGTATTATCTAAATGATAAATAAATCAATACTTATCATTTACTAACCCTTGGTTAGTTGTAGAGAATGGACCATGGTTAACTTGAATGGTTAGGGTTAAGGATGAGACAAGAATGGTGACTTAGTCAAAGTTTCAAGAAACTTCAACTACAAACAAATCAAGCCACCATTCTATTTTCTTTATCATTTCCTTTTTCCAAAATAAACAAAAAGAATAAATAAATGAATAAGAAAAAAGAAAACCCTAATCGTGAACTGTCCGGACACTGTACGTGCACAAGTGCACGGATGTGACCGAACCCTGTTGCAAAACCATGCGACCTGTCGCAAAACCATGCGACCTCTACTATTTTGCCTAAAGGCGAATAGCTTTCTGTGTGGGACTCTAAAGACTCGACACTACACTGGCAGTGGGTTTAACCACAGACCGCAAGCGGCACTAGCTGTGCGTAACGGTCCCCAGGTAGATGCCGACAAGAAGACTGACGAGGCGAAACCCATCTGAACTCCTACTGAGCCTGAATGTGACATTCTCCGTACAGTCTGGTCTGTTCGTCCGATACATCGCATGGCGGGCCTAGGGGGCGATAAACGTCAGTCCCCCAATAGCGGTACAAGTTGTGTCGGAGTGAAGCCCAAAACACCCTGAGATAACACTGGAAGCCTACCAGTATATCTCGTTTGCCCTGGCCAGGGACTACTCGTGTAATGGCTCTCCTAGACACAGCGCGATGTCAACCCCCAATACCGGGAGAGACGAATCCTGTCTAACCGTCACTGCCTCCAAGTGCTTCGGGACTGCACCCAACTACCACCTGTTTGCACGACTCCTTTGAGCCGTGGTAGGGTAGTAATCAAAGTACAGTGGGAACACACTCGAGGCGAAGTGACAGTGTCAAGTCAGCGGACTAAGCTGTACTCATGTCACCTGGGAACTGATAACTGACGATAGGCATAATACCAACTAGTCAGTCCCCGACGAGTCCTGTCCCGTGTACTCGTAACCCAACGAGCACCCGCATACTATCTCAAGTACGACGTACCGACGGCTGTGGGACAGACCGTCTCCCACACTGGGATGAGAAGCGCA
This sequence comes from Agapanthus africanus, assembly GCA_030015575.1. Lineage (NCBI taxonomy): Eukaryota > Viridiplantae > Streptophyta > Magnoliopsida > Asparagales > Amaryllidaceae > Agapanthus > Agapanthus africanus. The sequence continues at coordinate 314,082,509 of CM057350.1, read as the reverse complement.
TGCGCTAGTCTACTCCGGAGTATCGATGCCCTGTCTCGATAGTCCTGCGACCAGGGACCTGCATAAGGATGTGCTTATAGATTACCCAGCCCCACTAGTGTGACTGCCATCACAACGCTGGTAATCAAGCAAAGATCCTAAGGGCTCCACTAATGTGTATAGGCGATATACTAAAATAAACACATGTATATATTGAAGTAGAAACAAACCAAGTAGCATACTACTATTTTAAGCAAGATTGTATATACAAGGTGAATATCCCAAGCTTCCATTAAGTAATATACAAACTAGTATGATACAGTAATGGCCTCTAGGGCATATACACTAACAAATATATAACCAATCTAATCTTGTAAGAGCGCACGCAGAGTGTTTTCTTCTCTCTCTCTCCAGGTAGCGACCATGTCACGCCTTAATCTAGATAATAATATGGATGTATTGACCGAACCCGCTTATTATACTGAGCTGGGGAACGTTGGTCCCGCTCCAACTTATAATTGTTATAAGGCCGAGCAGGAAATAGGAGAATACCAGGATTCCCATGCCGCCCAAATGTAGAAAGTGCATGAGATGCATCTCCTTCGGGTGTATTCATTACAAAGAACTGTTTCCCAGTATCATCTGCGTCCTGGGTATCTGATACCGGATCAGGATCCCAGATATGTAATCTATTACATAGGGCTACAGAAAGGTAGAGAACTGAGAACGGGTGATAAGTTTCAAGTGATTGAAAATGGTGCAATTGTTGCAGCCAAAGTGTTGGCAGTTATCACCCTGTATCACTAAATACATTGATTCTGAACGAATGTTATTAGATACCGAACCTGATATACAACATCATATCAGTCTCTTTATTTATTAAAGAAGGATATAATTTTGTATTGTTGGATAATGTTTTGCACATTTCCTATATCAATAGTTGATCGGTTCAGGCACGCTATCTAAAAACATTGACATTCTAAATCAAACTACCGTTCCTAGTATATAGAACACACACAAGAGGAAGAGTTCAGAAATGAATGAATCCTTCTTGAGGCATTGTAGACTAGGTTATATCAATGCGACCCGACTAGCTAAGTTACATTTAGATGCATATTTAAATCAGTTTGAATTTACATCTTGTGAAACTTGCCAGTCATGTCAAAAAGATAAGATGACCGTAGCTCTGTTTATTGGAAACAGAGAAAGAGTTAATGAACTCTTGGGACTGATACATAGTGATGTATGAAGGTCCCCAGTCTACATATGCCAGGACTGGTTTTTGTACTTCCTTACATTCACTGATGATCTCTCAAGATTCAGACACATGTTTCTATTGAAACACGTGTCTGAACCTTTTGAGATATTCACAGAATATAAGTTAGAGGTAGAGAACCAAAATACGGGTATAAGTATTATGTCCTTTGATGAGATCAAGAAGGAGAATACTTGTGCACGGAATTCCTGGACTATTCTAAAGGAGAATGAGATTCTCTCTCAGCATTAGTCCTCCGCATACACCACAGCACAACGGTGTATCGGGGCAGAGCAATCGCACCATATTAGATATGGTGTGCTCTATGATGAGTATTACTGAGTTACCTATTTCCTTTTGGGGTTGTGCACTTGAGAAGCTGCATACCTATTGAATTGGATTCCAATCAAATCAATGCCTACCACTCCATATGAGATATGGTATGGGAAGAGCCCATCTCTTAAGTAAGTTAAGATTTGGGATTGTCCGGCCTATGTCAAAAGCAAAGTCCGGACAAGATCGAGGCAAGGTCAGTTCTGTATAGCTGGAAGGATTTCCAGCTATACAAACTACAGCCGATGATTTGACAGAACCAAAGGATTCTATAGTACCCGACGAACCTCAGCCTCTCCGCCGATCTGGTAGGGTTCCTCATCCGCCTGAGAGATACTTCGGTTTCTCGATGACAGTGGGAGCGAGGAATGCATCATGAGATTATGACCCAACTTGTTTCGAGCAGGCCATCGGGAGTAGGGACTCTGTAAGAATGGCTGGATGCTTAGCGATCTGAGATGGAATCCATGTACACCAACAAAGTATGGACTTTGGCTGCTATATCTGAAGGGTTAAATCCCCATCAGGACCAAGTATATCTTGAGAAGATTACTTGGTGTAGATGGAAAAGTTGACACTTTCGAAGCTAGACTTGTTAAAGGTTTTCGTCATCGGCCAGGCGTGGATAATGATGAAACCTTTTCCAGTAGCTGTGCTTAAGTCCATCCGGATCCTACTTGCCATTGCTGCATACCATAACTGCGACATCCGGTGGTTAGGTGTCATGACTTCTTTTCTAAATATTGATTTAGAAGAGAACGTCTATAAGTACACAGCCAGAGAGTTTTGTAAATAGTGGGAGCAGCGGAAACGTGTGCAAGTTGCTTTACAGAATAAAGAATGCATCACGAAGTTGGAACATCTGTTTTGATGTGGTAGTCAAAGAGTTTGACTTTATCAAAATGGTAGATGAATCTTGTATATACAAAAAGGTAGTAGAGAGTAAGGTGGTCATCCTCGTATTGTACATGGACAACATACTCTTGATAGGAAAAGAGTTTCCTATGCTATGCTCGGTCATTCTCCTCTTATCACATGGATTCTCCATATAGGATCAAAGTGATACCTCCTAAATCCTGGGTTTTTGATCTATGAGATGGATCTAATTGGATGTTAGGATTCTCACTAGTTGTAGTGAGATGGTATCAGTTGATCCTGGGGAGAATCACTGGAAAAGTTCCAGGGTAGTAAGGTTGACTGAATATCAGTCACAGGTATTGTCTTTACCCACAGTGGAGGGATGGTATGTTGGAAGAGTTCCAAGCTAGATACCGTGGCAGACTAGACGATAAAGGATGGTGACATCGCTATTAAAGATACTACCAATGAGGCAGTTTGGGTGTATATTAGTTCATGAGATGAACTAGGTTCCTACCATTGTATGACAATGGAAGTGTGGCTTTGGCCCAGGAACCCCGGTCCCATCAGTGACCCAGACATATTCTGAGGCAGTATCACCTAATCATGGAGATAGTTAATCTCCAGGGAGATCGAGGTTAGGAGAGTAGACTCAGAGGACAACACGGCGGATCCACTCACAAAGGCTTTTTCCCAGAGAGAGACTTTTATGGGATGGTTGAGTATGAGATACTGCAACCACTACTACAGATGGCCCTAGTGCAAGTAGGAGATTGTTAGTTATATGTATGCTCTAGAGGCTATTACTGTACATGAGATGTATATTGTAGTGGATGCTGCGACGTATATAGGTAGGACTTTCTTGCTCGACATGATAGTACGCTATCTGGTTGCTCTTTATCTAAACATGTATACTTACTGTCTCTCCATTACATGATGATAAAGCCCTTAGGATGTGTACTCGACTTGCAGGACTATGATGCAGATCATACTAGTGGGGCCTGGGTAGTCCATGAGTACATCCTACAATGTTCCTAGTCGTGGGAATATCGAGACGGGGCATTGATATTCCAGAGTAGACTAGCATATATCTTCTCGACCCATGTGATGGGCGATGGATGATCCCATATCCATTGGTGTTTGACATCAGAGATGGTATGCGGGTGCTCAGTGGAGACTGGGTACACTGAACGGACTCGCCGAGAACTCCCAGATGGTATTATACCTCACGTCAGATGGCAGTTCTCTGGTGACACTGGTACAGCTTAGTCTGTTGACCCGAGATCGTCATAGAGTCTTGTGTGTCTCCCACTGTGCTTTGATTTCCATCCTACCACGGCTCTACTGAGTCGTGCAAACAGGTGGTTTTTGTTAGTGTATATGCCCTAGAGGCCATTACTGTATCATACTAGTTTGTATATTACTTAATGGAAGCTTGGGATATTCACCTTGTATATACAATCTTTCTCAAAATAGTAGTATGCTACTTGGTTTGTTTCTACTTCAATGTGTACATGTGTTTATATTTTGTATATCGCCTATACACATTAGTGGAGCCCTTAGGATCTTTGCTTGATTACCAGCGATGTGATGGCCGTCACACTAGTAGGGCTGGGTAATCTATAAACACATCCTTATGCAGGTCCCTGGTCGCAGGACTATCGAGACAGGGCATCGATACTCCGGAGTAGACCAGCGCATGCGCTTCTCATCCCAGTGTGGGAGACGGTCTGTCCCACAGCCGTCAGTACGTCGTACTTGAGATAGTATGCGGGTGCTCGTTAGGTTACGGGTACACTGGACAGGACTCGTCGGGAACTGACTAGTTGGTATTATGCCTATCGTCAGTTATCAGTTCCCAGGTGACATGAGTACAGCTTAGTCCGCTGACTTGACACTGTCACTCCGCCTCGAGTGTGTTCCCACTGTACTTTGATCACTACCCTACCACGGCTCAAAGGAGTCGTGCAAATAGGTAGTGGTTGGGTGCAGTCCCGAAGCACTTCGAGGCAGTGACGGTTAGACAGGATTCGTCTCTCCCGGTATTGGGGGTTGACATCGCGCTGTGTCTAGGAGAGCCATTACACGAGTAGTCCCTGGCCAGGGCAAACGAGATATACTGGTAGGTTTCCAGTGTTATCTCAGGGTGTTTTGGGCTTCGCTCCGGCACGACTTGTACCGCTATTGGGGGACTGACGTTTACCGCCCCCTAGGCCCGCCATGCGATGTATCAGACGAACAGACCGGACTGTACGGAGAATGTCACACTCAGGCTCAGTAGGAGTTCAGATGGGTTTCGCCTCGTCGGTCTTCTTGTCGGCACTACCTGGGGACCGTTACGCACAGCTAGTGCCGCTTGCGGTCTGTGGTTAAACCCACTGCCAGCGTAGTGTCGAGTCTTTAGAGTCCCACACAGAAAGCTTTTCGCTTTTAGGCAAAAGAGTAGAGGTCGCATGGTATTGCGACAGGTCGCATGGTTTTGCGACAGGGTTCGATCACATCCGTGCACTTGTGCACGTACAGTGTCCGGACAGTTTACACTAGCGGGCTTTGGTATAAGCCAGATCCTAGTGTACCTTTTAGGATTGGATTTATCCAGTGTGCATTCGTGTTCCTCGGAACGCGGATGCGGGTGCGTATGCACAGTTGACAGGGAGACAGAGGCAGCGGATTCTCATTAGGGTTGTTGACAGTTGACCGTTGACTATTTGACTTTTTGTTCAACCCTAATGAGAATATGATATGTGATTAACTATTATATTAACTAAGTATTATGGTGATATGGTTGTTGACTTTGTTGACTTGTTGACTTTTGTTGACTTGTTGACTTTGTTGACCTGTTGACTTTTGTTGACTTGTTGACTTTGTTGACCGGTTGACTAGGCTTGACTAGTTGACCATCATGATAACCATAGCCATCATTTCATGGCAAAGACTTTTACTTGCTTGCTCATTTGTTTAAAATGAGTGCATGAAATGATATGGTTATGGTTGCTTCAACCATCACATAAGACTTTTGTTAGTATGATGAGTTATGATTGCTTTGGATTATGAGAGGGTGAAAGACAAAAGAGAGCCTCATTCTTTCTTGCTCACTCTCTCTCTTGTTCTTGAGCTCTCTTGTTTTTGCTCTCACCCTCAACCTCTTCCTCCCTCTCTTGATTCTATGGTTCTCTTGTCTCATGAGTTGAGAATCAAGAACCATAGATAAAATCCCATTCTAATTCTTCTCTACTCATTCTAGTTCACTAGGTTTAGCAAACCAAGTGAACTAGTTTCTTCAAAGAACGAAGAAGGAGCTAAAGGTTGGAGCTTTCAGGTGGATCTATCTTCAGCGTACGGAGACGACGAGAAGAAGCCATTCCGGACCACCATCGGAGCTTGAAGACGAAGGAGTTCAAGACAAGCAAGGTATAACCCCCTAACCGAGTAGCTAGAAACTCTTAGTTAGGTTGTTAGATAGATGTTTAACCAAGATCCGGGTTTTAGGTCCATGTTACCACCTCCGAAAAAATTGTTTTTTACCAAATTCCGCATTCCCGAAAGTACCGGGAGAGGTAGCATGGACTTACAGTGGTATCAGAGACTAGTTAAACTCTATCTAACAAGTTAGCAAGTAACTAGAAGATCGATCAAAGAAAAAGTCCCAAAAACGAACCCATGAATTTTCAACTTTCTGTCGATTTCAAAAGTACTGGAAAAATTTTTTGGAACACACCAAAAATCGGCTCAGGGTTTTATTTGAATAACCACCAAAGATGGACCCACGATCGAGTCAAAGCGCCGCGGAAGCGCGGCGGGAGCACGCTCCCGCCGCGGATCCGCGGCCGAGTTGACTCGGCCGAGGTCAATCTTTGGTGCAGTGTTATTCTGGGGGTATTTTGGGATTTTTAGTACATATATTTTCAACCCAGATTTTCTAGAACGAAAATTTTATTTTGGGGTCCCGAAAATCCGTATTTTTTGATCGAACTTCTAAAAGACTTTAGCTAACGGGTTTTTCTGTAATGTGATATTTGTATTGAACGTCTACTAATCGCTATATGTCGATTAGTGGGGGTTATACAAATCTGTGATCTGTATTGTTGCTGGAATGTGTATATGAATATGTTGGATTGTCGCGGGTGAATAGCCGGGGGTTGTGAGACGAGAGTTTTCTTTTCTTTCAATTCTTGTAAATTTGTAAATTGATGTAATAATTATTTGTATGGCCGCACAACCGGGTCGGGGTTGTAGCCGTCATTGTATAATTTCTTTTTACTGTTTTTGCTCCTAGGATAGACCCATGGAGGGGGTGCACAAACTACCGGGTATGCCGAAGTGTCGAGTGGCCTACTCATAGGAGATGAGGGAGGTTACTACGCTTCGGGTACTTGGCGGGTAGTTTGCCGCACCCGTAGGGGTCTTGGGTGGGGTATTTGGCTATTCACCGCGACCGTGTAATCTGTCTTTTGTTACAGGCTCGTACAAATTACAGATTCCTAGTATATCCAATGTATTCATCTGTGATCTGAAATGTTTATCATTTCAGTATATCTATATATGATATTATTTAGGGGTTGCTTATGTTTTACAGACGCGCTAGCCCAGCCCCCGCTCTGTCGTTAGTTAAGTAACCTAACGGGTAATGACGGGGCCCCGTGGCGAATGCGAATGGCATAAGCGTACGTCATATTTTGGTTGTTTTCTGCAATGGTAGGATTAAATGATGGGACGCATTAAAAGAACTAATGCAATAATATCACGCATTAAAAGAACTAATGCAAGATAATAAACCAAGTTAAAGTCGTTGGAACACTTTCGAAAAACCACTCGGTTCTTTTCAAAACCAACTTTTAAATGCGGAGCTTGAGCCACTCCTTTTAAAAGCTATCTCGTTCCATCGACCAAATAAAGTTCACTACGTTCACGGTTTTGCCAAAACCATCCGTAGCCCTCCGTCGTTTCACATGAATAGTCAATAGTATTCAAGCTGTGTTTGTTGGCCAAAGTCAAGGCACAGTGATTGGTAGCTATTGGGTATTCATGTGCAGCATAGATAGATGCGTTGGTTTGGAACAGTCGCACTGCTTTGTTGGCCAAAGTCAAGGGTAGGTGCGGGTGGATTCAAATTAACCTGGAGAACGACGGGTAGAACTTGACATGTGACTTATGATTTGTTGGCCAAAGTCAAGGTAATAAGAGCATGGGGCAAAAATCCACATCGGGAGTTTCATAAGTACTGAAACTTGCTAGATTTGCATACCATTTGGAGTGTGATGATTCTGGTAGGATTCCTTCAGTTTCGTCACGCAATGATATTTGGATCCCGATCCTACTGTGAGTATATGCTACTCCTCGGGAAATTTCTCACTAAACGATCAATGCTATAAACCTAGTAGGTGCCTAGAAAGGTGTTAGCGGGGCTACGCCCCCAGGGAAAAGAGGTTCTCTAATTAAGGAACTTCGCGAAAGCGTTGGAAAACCTCCCTCGAAGTACCGACACCGGCCTGGCTGAACGGTTAAGCAAGTATTGTGCGGAGGGATTGATCCCGACTAATTCTTCCTTTATGGTTTGAGGAGGGATTCGAGAAACAGTGGGAGCCATCCTGTTTAGACAAACTAAAAACCACTCTAAACTTGCAAGAGCATCATGCTGAGTGTTTCTTCTTCTCTCTCCTAATTGCAGCGACCAAATCAACATGACTGGACTTAAGTTACTCCTAGATAAAAACAAACTGACAGGGCCAAACTACAAAGATTGGCTCAGGAATGTCAAGATAGCAATCACTTACGACAAGCTGGGGTATCTTCTTACCACCAAAGCTCCCCCTGTCCCTGGTCCAACTTCCAGCGTCGCGGATAAGGAAATCCGCAAGACTTGGGAGATTGATAGCGCGAAGGCCAAATGCCTCCTGCTTGCCTCGATGGACAACGAACATCAGAGGAGGCACGAGAATATGGACTTGGAATCCATATTGCTTCATACAAAAGAACTGTATGGAGAGCAATCTCGTATCGCAAGATACGAAGCGTCGAAAAAGTTATTTTCGACAAGAATGGCCGTCGGATCATCAGTAGCCGAGCACGTGCTAAAGATGATCGGCTACATTGAGGAGCTCGCAGACCTAGGGATCACATTGGAGAGTGAACTATATACGGATATAGTTCTCCAGTCCCTTCCTTCCACTTACGCCCAGTTTATACTGAACTTCAACTTACAAGAAAAAGAGGTTGAACTTTCAGAGCTCCTCAACATGCTGAGGAGCGCAGAGGGCACCCTACAGAAAGGTAGGGATACATCCACTTTGTTTGTAGGAGGATCATCTTCTTCTAGGTCCAAGGCGAAAGCCAAGGGAAAGAAGAAGAAGGCCCCCGCCAAACCAAGGGGCGGTGTTAGTAAGGTGGATACGAAGGGAAAAGGTAAAGCAACAAAGATAGCGGGGAAGCTTGTGGATAAGGAAGAATGCTTCTATTGTCATAAGAAAGGACACTGGAAGAATGATTGCAGGGCCTGGAAGGCCAGAACACAGGAATTGAAGCAGGTTGCAGCTTCAGCTTCAGGTGTGTATGTTATTGAAAACTGTCTTTCAATAAACTCTACTTCCTGGGTATTGGATACCGGATCAGGATCTCATATCTGTAATTCTTTGCAGGCGTTGAGAAACCGTAGTGTTTTGAAGGCAGGTGACATGACCCTCAGAGTTGCGAACGGAGCTAGCATGGATGCTAAAGCCGTGGGGGACTATCACCTGGGAATGTCAGATGGACATGTTTTGGTTTTGCGTAATTGCTTTTTTGTACCCAATGCAACTTGTAATATCATTTCTGTATCTTTAGTTTCTAAAGAAGGTTATGAATTTGCGTTTGTAAGTAATGTTGTAAACATTCACCTTAATCAAGTTTTGATTGGGTCAGGTACATTGAGTAATGGTATATACGTATTGAACCAACCACAGATTTTCAATGTCCAGAATACACACAAAAGAAAGTCTCCAGAAATAAATCAGACTTTCTTATGGCATTGTAGACTGGGTCACATCAATAAGAGAAGGTTGACTAAGTTACATACAGAGGGATATTTGAATGCGTTCGAATATCAATCGTATGCCACTTGTCAATCTTGTCTCAAAGGAAAGATGACAAAGACTCCGTTTACTGGACATGGAGTAAGAGCGAGCGAGCTCTTGGGACTCGTACACAGTGACGTGTGCGGTCCAATGTCTACACATGCGCGAAGCGGCCATTCTTACTTCATTACTTTTACGGATGACTTCTCAAGGTACGGTTATGTCTTCTTAATGAAACATAAGTCCGAAGCCTTTGGAAAATTCCAGGAGTATAAGAATGAAGTAGAGAAACAGACCGGCAAAAGTATTAAGATTCTAAGATCGGATCGAGGTGGAGAATACTTAAGTGCCGAGTTCCTGGACTATTTAAAAGAGAACGGAATTCTCTCTCAGCTAACTCCTCCATACACCCCGCAACATAACGGTGTATCGGAGAGACGGAACCGCACCCTATTGGATATGGTGCGGTCCATGATGAGTAACTCTGAGTTACCGCGATCATTCTGGGGATATGCGCTAGAATCAGCAGCATACCTTTTGAACCGAGTTCCTACTAAGACCGTGCCTACTACACCATATGAGATGTGGTGTGGGAAGAGACCCTATCTTAAGCACATTAAGACATGGGGATGTCCAGCTTTTGTCAAAAAGCAGCATGCGGACAAGCTCGAGGCACGCTCGGTACAGTGCAAGTTTGTGGGGTATCCGAAGAACTCAAAAGGATATTTCTTCTACTGTGAAGAGGAACAAAAAGTTCTTGTTTCTCGTCATGCCTACTTCTTGGAAACTGAGTTTTTGGAAACCCAGATAAGTGGGAGCACAATAGAACTGGAAGAAGTTCCAGAACCACAGACTGTTACTGAAAGCTTAGTGGAACCAGAGGGTTCAACAGAACAGGACATTCCTACGCCGCTCCGCAGGAGTAGTAGGCAGACTCATCCGCCCGAGAGATACTATGGTTTTCTCATAGACGGGGATAGAGAGGATTGCATCATAGAATATGATGAGCCTACTAGCTTCCAGCAGGCCGTTCAGAGCGTTGACTCGGTGAAATGGCTGGATGCAATGCGGACCGAAATGGAGTCCACGTACACCAACAAGGTATGGACGTTGGACGTTGCTCCAGACGGGGTAAAACCCGTAGGATGCAAGTGGATCTTCAAAAGGAAGATTGGTGTAGATGGACAGGTTGAGACCTATAAAGCAAGGCTGGTAGCAAAGGGATTTCGTCAAAGACCTGGCTTGGACTATGACGAGACCTTTTCTCCAGTAGCCATGCTGAAATCCATTCGGATCCTTCTTGCCATTGCTGCCTTCCACGATTATGAGATCTGGCAAATGGACGTAAAGACCGCTTTTCTAAATGGAAATTCAGAGGAGTGTGTCTATATGGACCAACAAGAGGGTTTCATTCAGAGTGGGAGCAGCGGAAAGGTGTGCAAGTTGCTTAAGTCCATCTATGGACTAAAGCAGGCATCGCGGAGTTGGAACATCTGCTTTGATGAGATGGTCAAAGAATTTGGCTTTATCAAAAATCCAGATGAACCATGCATCTATAGTAGATTTGTAGCGAGAACTGTAGTATTCCTCGTTTTATACGTGGATGACATTCTCTTAATAGGAAATGACATTCCTATGCTACAATCTGTCAAGGGGTTCTTGTCACACAAGTTCTCCATGAAAGACCTGGGTGATGCCTCGTACATTCTGGGTATCCGGATCTACCGTGACAGATCCAAGAGGATATTAGGACTTTCACAGTCCAGGTACATCGACACCATACTGAAGAGATTCAGTATGGAAGATTCCAAGCGCGGTAACCTACCGGCTTGTCACGGGATCACCCTCTCTAAAGAGATGTCTCCCAAGACTGATTTGGAGAGGGATCGCATGTCTATTATACCCTACGTTTCTGCGGTAGGCTCTATAATGTATGCGATGTTGTGTACCAGATCGGATGTAGCTTATGCACTGAGTGTGGTAAGCCGGTATCAGTCAAACCCTGGAGAGAAACACTGGATAGCGGTAAAGAACATTCTCAAGTACCTGAGAAGGACTAAGGAGATGTTCTTGGTGTATGGCGGAAAAGACCTCCAGATCGAGGCCTTTGCTGACTCCAGCTTCCAGAGTGACAAGGATGATTCCAAGTGCATGTCGGGTTTTGTCTTTACCCTCAATGGAGGGGCGGTGTGTTGGAAGAGTTCCAAACAAGAAACCGTTGCAGACTCGACGATGGAAGCGGAATACATCGCTGCATCTGATGCCGCAAAAGAAGATGTCTGGATGAGGAAGTTCTTGAAAGAACTTCAGGTGGTTCCGTCCATTGTTGATCCAATACCTCTGTATTGCGACAACAACGGGGCTATAGCTTTAGCAAAGGAACCCAGGTCCCATCAGAGATCCAGGCACATCTTGAGGCGGTATCACCTGATCAGGGAGATCGTAGATCGCCTGGAGATCGAGGTTCGGAGAGTCGCTTCAGAAGATAACACTGCAGATCCATTCACCAAGGCCCTGCCCCAGACTCAGTTCGAGCGGCTGATCGAGATGATAGGTCTTCGATACGCCAGTACATGGCCTTAGTGCAAGTGGGAGATTGTTAGTGTATATGCCCTAGAGGCCATTACTGTATCATACTAGTTTGTATATTACTTAATGGAAGCTTGGGATATTCACCTTGTATATACAATCTTGCTCAAAATAGTAGTATGCTACTTGGTTTGTTTCTACTTCAATGTGTACATGTGTTTATATTTTGTATATCGCCTATACACATTAGTGGAGCCCTTAGGATCTTTGCTTGATTACCAGCGATGTGATGGCCGTCACACTAGTGGGGCTGGGTAATCTATAAGCACATCCTTATGCAGGTCCCTGGTCGCAGGACTATCGAGACAGGGCATCGATACTCTGGAGTAGACCAGCGCATGCGCTTCTCATCCCAGTGTGGGAGACGGTCTGTCCCACAGCCGTCAGTACGTCGTACTTGAGATAGTATGCGGGTGCTCGTTAGGTTACGGGTACACTGGACAGGACTCGTCGGGAACTGACTAGTTGGTATTATGCCTATCGTCAGTTATCAGTTCCCAGCTGACATGAGTACAGCTTAGTCCGCTGACTTGACACTGTCACTCCGCCTCGAGTGTGTTCCCACTGTACTTTGATCACTACCCTACCACGGCTCAAAGGAGTCGTGCAAATAGGTAGTGGTTGGGTGCAGTCCCGAAGCACTTGGAGGCAGTGACGGTTAGACAGGATTCGTCTCTCCCGGTATTGGGGATTGACATCGCGCTGTGTCTAGGAGAGCCATTACACGAGTAGTCCCTGGCCAGGGCAAACGAGATATACTGGTAGGTTTCCAGTGTTATCTCAGGGTGTTTTGGGCTTCGCTCCGGCACGACTTGTACCGTTATTGGGGGACTGACGTTTACCGCCCCCTAGGCTCGCCATGCGATGTATCAGACGAACAGACCGGACTGTACGGAGAATGTCACACTCAGGCTCAGTAGGAGTTCAGATGGGTTTCGCCTCGTCGGTCTTCTTGTCGGCACTACCTGGGGACCGTTACGCACAGCTAGTGCCGCTTGCGGTCTGTGGTTAAACCCACTGCCAGCGTAGTGTCGAGTCTTTAGAGTCCCACACAGAAAGCTTTTCGCCTTTAGGCAAAAGAGTAGAGGTCGCATGGTATTGCGACAGGTCGCATGGTTTTGCGACAGGGTTCGGTCACATCCGTGCACTTGTGCACGTACAGTGTCCGGACAGTTTACACTAGCGGGCTTTGGTATAAGCCAGATCCTAGTGTACCTTTTGGGATTGGATTTATCCAGTGTGCATTTGTGTTCCTCGGAACGCGGATGCGGGTGCGTATGCACAGTTGACAGGGAGACAGAGGCAGCGGATTCTCATTAGGGTTGTTGACAGTTGACCGTTGACTATTTGACTTTTTGTTCAACCCTAATGAGAATATGATATGTGATTAACTATTATATTAACTAAGTATTATGGTGATATGGTTGTTGACTTTGTTGACTTGTTGACTTTTGTTGACTTGTTGACTTTGTTGACCTGTTGACTTTTTTTGACTGTTGACTTTGTTGACCGGTTGACTAGGCTTGACTAGTTGACCATCATGATAACCATAGCCATCATTTCATGGCAAAGACTTTTACTTGCTTGCTCATTTGTGTAAAATGAGTGCATGAAATGATATGGTTATGGTTGCTTCAACCATCACATAAGACTTTTGTTAGTATGATGAGTTATGATTGCTTTGGATTATGAGAGGGTGAAAGACAAAAGAGAGCCTCATTCTTTCTTGCTCACTCTCTCTCTTGTTCTTGAGCTCTCTTGTTTTTGCTCTCACCCTCAACCTCTTCCTCCCTCTCTTGATTCTATGGTTCTCTTGTCTCATGAGTTGAGAATCAAGAACCATAGATAAAATCCCATTCTAATTCTTCTCTACTCATTCTAGTTCACTAGGTTTAGCAAACCAAGTGAACTAGTTTCTTCAAAGAACGAAGAAGGAGCTAAAGGTTGGAGCTTTCAGGTGGATCTATCTTCGGCGTACGGAGACGACGAGAAGAAGCCATTCCGGACCACCATCGGAGCTTGAAGACGAAGGAGTTCAAGACAAGCAAGGTATAACCGCCTAACCGAGTAGCTAGAAACTCTTAGTTAGGTTGTTAGATAGATGTTTAACCAAGATCCGGGTTTTAGGTCCATGTTACCACCTCCGAAAAAATTGTTTTTTACCAAATTCCGCATTCCCGAAAGTACCGGGAGAGGTAGCATGGACTTACAGTTTTTGGGTACAGTCCCGATTCACATGGAGGCAATGAGCGATAGGAGGGGATTCGTCTCTCCCGGTATTGGGGGTTGATGTTGCGCTATGCTCGACTGGCCATAACTGGAAATCCCTGGCCAGGGATGAACCGATTAACTGGTAAGTGTTATCAGTAGTTTCATGCTTGTTATGGACCTTACATCGGCATGACTTATCAAGCTTCTGGGGTCTGACGTTTACCACCCCTAGGCGAGATATGCGACATATCAGACGAACAGACCGGACTGTGCGGTAAGTGTTACTGATTGGATTCGCAGGAGTGTGAGCAGGCTTGCTCGTTGATCTTCTGATCGCTCAATACCCGGGTGGCCGTTACGTTTAGCAGACCGCTTGCGGCTTGTGGGTGATTGATATGATCACCACCTACTGCCGGCGTATTGACGAGTCTTTAGAGTCCTACACAGAGGTTTCCTGGCTCAAGCAAAACGAAATAGGAGTGCATATGAGATATGTGCGGGACCGAGAATAATACCGGTATGAGATACTGTATTCTATTCTCGCGATTTGTATCATCGCTCGGTTATATGTGATATAGCCGGGTTACCGAATCAAGTGTTGATTCGATATATTGATACACTTGATATTAGTCGGTTATATGCGATATGACCGGATCATTAAATCAAGTATTGATTTAATGATTTAATGTTTAATTATATATTTGATATATTACTTTATATTAACTAGTATTGGTTCACTTAAGATTGACTTTCTCACTTTATGTGCATAAGTTGTATATATGATATATGTTTGTGCACAAGTTTGTATCATGATTGATGCAACATGCAAACTTGGGTGTGTGTATGACTTACACCATATTTAGGTTAACGGTAAAGGTTTTTTTTTACTTGTTTACTAATTCAAAATGGTGGCTTTTTTGTTTTGGCTTGAAGCTTCATGAAGGTTTTAAGCATCTTTGACAAAGTCCAACCATTTTGTTTTGCATAAGATTTTAATTAAGCTAACCATTAACTCAAACTAGGGTTTAGTCTCTACAAAGGTTAACTCACCCATGGTTGCATTATGATAGACTTCACTTGATTATTCATTATTATTATATTATTCATTCTTATTCTTTTTTTCTTCTTCTTCTTCTTCAAGAAGAAGAAAGCTTTCTAGAATTTTTCAAGTGAAGATTTAGAGTGAGAAATACAAATCTAAAGTGAATCCACTTCCTATTTCATCATCCTCTACTACTTGCCTTTTAGTTTAGTGTGTTCTCTTCATAAAGTTTTTGACCTAGTGAAGATGGAGCTTGAGTTTGATTCTCCTCGACGTAGATCATCTTCGGCCTCAAAGTCAATGACCTAGCCCACTCATTTCTCCGAAGAAACCATCGCTAGAGTCCGGGATCCCGATGATCGCAGCGAAGGGACGTCAACACGGAGCTTTAGAAGTGAAGGACCGGATCTACAAAGGTTGTAATCCCTTTCACTTGTAGTTAAAATTTTTAACTTGCTTGTTTACGCATAATCTCTTGTATACGATCTTGGTTATGGTTGTTCGGCACGGCTATTTTTTTTGAATCGGGCATGGTTGATGCCTTGCAGAGCCTTGTTAGAGTGCCTAGGAACCCTACAGAAACCGGACTGTATGGGAGTGTTTCTGATTGGATTTGCAGGAGAATGTAAAAGCTTGCTTGTTGATCTTCTGATTGCTCAATACCTGGGTGGCTTTTACGTTTAGCTGACCGCTTGCAGCTTGTGAGTGTTTGATATGATCATCACATACTGCCGGCGTATTGACGATTCTTTAGAGTCCTACACAGAGATTTCCTGGCTTAGGCAAAACGGAGTAGGAGCACATATGTGATATGTGCGGAAACGAGAATAATACGAGTATGTGATATTGTATTCGATTCTCGCGATATGTGATATCGGCCGGGTATATGTGATATAGCCAGGTCATCGGATCAAGTGTTGATTCGATGAACTGATACATTTTATATTAGTCGGTTATTTGTGAAATAGCCGGATTATCGGATCAAGTGTTGATTCGATAATTTAATGTATAATTATATATATGATATATTATATTGCATTAACTAATATAAGCTCACTTAAAGATTCTTTTTCTCACTTGGATAATACAATGATGTATATGCGATATATGTTAATTGTATTATTTTCTTTTGTAACAAAATATATTGTATATGTGATATATAATATTGTAACATGTTAGGGTTACAAATGCAACATGGTTGTTGAGTTTAAACCAAGTTACGGTTTGGATTAGGGTTAGCTTTTGGGTTAGCTTTTGTATGAAGCTTTCATGAAACTTCATGAAGCTTTCCTTTTGTTTTCATCCTTTGATATTTTGTGTAGATATTCTGTAACCCAACCCAAACCTTTAACCTATGGTTTATTCTTTACAAGGGTTAAGCCTTTCATTCTTAACCCATGGTTGCAATTGTAACCACAACAATAATTCATTATTCATCACAAAAGGATTCTTCTTCTTCTTTCTCTTGAAAAAGCTTTCTAGCTTTTGGGTTTGTGATGATTTTGAGTGAGAAATTGAAAAAAAAAAAGAGCTAAATTCCTACTTCATCATCCTCATCTATTCTAGCCACTTAGATTAGCGTGTTTGGTTTACTAATACTTTATTAATGAAGCAAGAGCTTGGGTTAGTGTTTTTTTAAGGTAGATCATCTTAGTTTTTGAAGATTGGAAGCAAGGTTGCATCTTTTTCTTCATGGACCCTCTTTAGAGTCTAGGTACTTGATGATCACAGCGAAGATCCTCAACACGGAGCTTATGAAGTGAAGGAACGGACTACAAAGGTTGTAATCCTAAATTCTTAGATGTTAAAGTGCTAACATGCTTGTTTTATTTGATTCTCTAGTTAAAGTTCCTAGGTTTAGGGTTATCTTCAATGGCAAAATTTTAACTTGGCATGGATGATGCCTCCCGAAACCTTGTTGTCATTGTAGGTATCCTAACAAGTTCGCATATCTTTCGCACGGACCTAATTAAATAACCTCATTTTCCCAAAGACGTAGCCCTGTTAACACCTTTTTAGACACCTATTTGATTAGCTAATTGCAAAGTGATATTATCCTTAAGAGTAGCGGATACTCACAGTAGGATCGAGACCCAACTATCATTGTGTAATAATTTTGAAGGAAGCCAACCAAAACTTCCACACTCCAGAAGGTATGCAACACCAGCAAGTTTCCTGTATATTTGAAACTCCCGATATTGTTTTTGCCCTGAGCGGTTATAACCTTGACGAAGGTCAAAATATCATAAGTCGCAAGTCAAGTTCAACACGTCATTGTCCAGATTAATCTAGACCCATTCGTACAAGCTCTTGACGAAGGCCAAAACAGCTGTACGCCTGTCCTAGATTAATGCATCCATGCTACAGATAAACACCCACTAGCTACCAAACACTATGTCTTGGCGAAGGTCAAAACACATAGCATGAATACTGGTAGATATCTATTTGAAATGACGGAGGGCTACGGTTCGTTTTGGCAAAAACCGTCAACATAATGAACTTGATATAGTCGAAAGAACCGGATAGCTTTTGAAAAGGAGTGGTTTAAGCCCCGCTTTTAAAAGTTGTTTTTGAAGAAAACCGAGTGGTTTTGCAATTGTTCCAAGGACGTCAGATATTAGGTTTATTACTTTGCATTAAGTGAGATTAATGCGGTCCTATCAATTAACCTTATCACACCACAAAAAGAACAAAAATAGAATGTACGTACATGCCGCCCGCATTCGCCACGAGACCTCATCATGCACTGTTAGGTTACTTAATAACGGCAGAGCGGGAGTAGGACTAGCGCAGATGCAAAACATATACAACATTTATTTACACACACACACACAATAAGCAACACAGGCAGATATAAGCATCACATAGAATAGAAAAATTGATCAACTAGGAACATTTGCATTTCAATGAGACACCTATAAATCAGAGTCCTCCACGGTTGTATGAATAGCCGAGTGTGAATAATCCTAGACTTCTATAAGTGCGGCAAGCTTCTCGCCAATTCTAGAATTGGGTGACCCGAGTCTCGACTCCTCAAGATGGCCACCCATTGGATCTTAGAACCGGAAGTATGTGCACTCCGCTATAGGTCAAACCTAGATATGGAAATGAAAAAAAAATATACAGCCGGTGACTACATCCTCAACCCGGAAGCACCCCAATAAAAGAATATGCAAAGAATCATTACTTGAATTATAAAAAATCCACTCACATCTCACATTTAGATTCATACTGGGCCATTCACACGACGATCCATGAAACCATTCCCATTCGAACATCACAAGATATGTGCATGTTAGGAATTTGTATGCCCTAGAGGCCATTATTGTATGATATAGTGGATGCTTGGACATATATATAGAGGACTTTCTTCCTCGACATGACAGTATGCTATCTGGTTGCAGTTTATCTTAACATGTACACTTATATTATTATACTGCCTCTCTGATACATGTTGATAAAAGCTCTTAGGATGTTTGCTTGACTACCAGGACTATGATGCGGATCATACTACTCGGACTTGTGTTGTCCACAAGCACACCCTTTAATTGTTCCTAGTTGATAGGATATCGAGACAGGGCATCGATATTCCAGAGTAGACTAGTGTATACGTTTCATGACCCTGTAGTGGGCGATGGTTGATCCCATAACCATTTGTGTTTGACATCAAAGATTGTACACAAGTGCTCATTAGAGAATGGGTACACCGAACAGGATTCGCCGAGAACTCCTAAATTGTAACATACCTATCGTTAGATAGCAGTTCTCTGATGACACTGGTACAGGTTAGTCTGTAGACCCGAGATCGTCATAGTATCTTGTGTGGTTCCCACTGTGTTTTGATTTTCTCTCTACCACAGCTCAAATGAGTCGTGCAAATAGGTGGATTTTGGATACAGTCCCAAGTCATATGGAGGCAGTGAGCGATAGGAGGGGTTTCATCTCTCCCGGTATAGGGAGTTGATGTTGTGCTATGCTCGATTGGTTATAACAGCAAGTCCCTGGCCAAGGATGATGAGATTTACTGGTAAGTGTTATCAGTAGTTTCTCAAACCGTTATGAGCCACACATCGACATGACTTATCAAGTTACTGGGGTCTGACGATTCCACTTCTAGACCGACATATCAGACGAAAAAGACCGGACTGTACGGTAAGTGTTACTTATAGGCTTCATGGGAGTTTAGACAAGCTTGCTTGTTGATCTTCTAATCGCTCAATACCTGGGTAGCCGTTAAGTCCAGCTAGTACCGCTAACGGCTTGTGGGTAACTGATGTGATCATTACCTACTGCTGGCGTATCGACTAGTTTTTAGAGTCTCACACAGAGGTTTCCTAGTTCAAGCGAAAGGAAGTAGGGCACATATGCTGATATGTGCGGGAGCCTGATTAAATACGAGTATGTGATACTGTAACATTTCAGAAATATAAAATATTATTTTTGAAATTTAAATAATAAAATAATATATTTCGCAAAAAAAATTCGATTTGCGAGTTTTCTTAAAATGGTATAATTATATACCAATATTTGGAAAATAATTGGAGATTAAAATGATTTATTTATTACAAAGGTATTTATTGGATTTTGATATTTTATAATTAATTATATACAAGTTTAAATTAAACTTGATTAGTGCACTACTAATCACGATTAAGCCAAATCCGTATTTTTAAATATCCATGGTTAATGCACCATGACATGTTGCATTTTGTTACATGTTGGTTTCTTTTGTATTTGTGTTATTTGGTTTTATTAAATGGTTGAGGAAAGAAAAGAGAAAGAGAAAATGTGGCATGATTATTGAAGAGAGAGAGGGGGGACAACATGATGGCATATGCATGCCATGAGAGAGAATGAGAGAGAAAGAGGGGAGGAGTATGGCTCCTACACATCTATTATTTTTCTTCATCTCATTTCTTTAATTCCTCCTTCTTCATCTCTAGCTCCTCCTTCACCCTCCTCTACCTCATGAAAACATCTCCAAATCATCACCAAAACATCACACTCCCTTCATAAAAATTGATCCCCACCTCATCCTACACCCCCTAACAAGATCAAGATTGGTTTTTGAGCATTTTGGGCAACCCAAGAATTTTCTTGAGTTTCTAAATGAGATAATCCCTACTCTTTTAGTTAAGTTGTTTATGTTTAGTATATCCTAGTATAGTTTAGAGTTTGAATTAGTTAGATTTGTGATCTTGGAATGTTCCAAGTTGATGTTACTGGATGTGTGGACTTGTGATGTGGTTTTTGAAGTATAATGAGTGTTTACAAGACCTTAGGGATGCTTTTCTGACCTGGACTAGAGACTAGAACCCAAATACGAACTTAGAATTTTCTCGATGTCGGTTTTCTTTTGGATTGTGATACTCAGATGGGATCTGGAGTAACCTGAGATATTTATAAGAAAATCAAACAGCTACATTGACCTAGATAAACCACTAGAATACCACCACCAGAATACGAGACCTAAACACTAAGGTAAAACCGGCGACACCGGTTTTTATTGCATTCTCGCCGGTCAAGTTTTGTCTCCTGGTGTTGTATTTTTTCCTATAACTCACTTACCTTATAACCTAGCTACTGTATTGTTAGTTTTGTCCTTGACTGTTAGTGTATATGCCCTAGAGGCCATTACTGTATCATACTAGTTTGTATATTACTTAATGGAAGCTTGGGATATTCACCTTGTATATACAATCTTGCTCAAAATAGTAGTATGCTACTTGGTTTGTTTCTACTTCAATGTGTACATGTGTTTATTTTAGTATATCGCCTATACACATTAGTGGAGCCCTTAGGATCTTTGCTTGATTACCAGCGTTGTGATGGCAGTCACACTAGTGGGGGGTGGGTAATCTATAAGCACATCCTTATGCAGGTCCCTAGTCGCAGGACTATCGAGACAGGGCATCGATACTCCGGAGTAGACTAGCGCATGCGCTTCTCATCCCAGAGTGGGAGATGGTCTGTCCCACAGCCATCAGTACGTCGTACTGGAGATAGTATGCGGGTGCTCGTTGGGTTACGAGTACACTGGACAGGACTCGTCGGGAACTGACCGGTTGGTATTATACCTATCGTCAGTTATCAGTTCCCAGGTGACATAAGTACAGCTTAGTCCGCTGACTTGACACTGTCACTGCGCCTCGAGTGTGTTCCCACTGTACTTTGATTACTACCCTACCACGGCTCAAAGGAGTCGTGCAAACATGTAGTAATTGGATGCAGTCCCGAAGCACTTGGAGGCAGTGACGGTTAGACAGGATTCGTCTCTCCCGGTATTGGGGGTTGACATCGCGCTGTGTCTGGGAGAGCCATTACATGAGTAGTCCCTGGCCAGGGCAAGCGAGATATACTGGTAGGCTTCCAGTGTTATCTCAGGGTGTATTGGGCTTCACTCCGACACGACTTGTACCGTTATTAGGGGACTGACGTTTACCACCCCCCTAGGCCCGCCATGCGATGTATCAGACGAACAGACCGGACTGTATGGAGATTGTCACATTCAGGCTCAGTAGGAGTTCAGATGGGTTTCACCTCGTCAGTCTTCTTGTCGGCATCTACCTGGGTACCGTTATGCACAGCCAGTGCCGCTTGCGGTCTGTGGTTAAACCCACTGCCAGCGTAGTATCGAGTCTTTAGAGTCCTACACAGAAAGCTATTCGCCTTTTGGCAAAAGAGTAGAGGTCGCATGGTTTTGCGACAGGTCGCATGGTTTTGCAACAGGGTCCGGTCACATCCGTGCACTTGTGCACGTACAGAGTCCGGACAGTTAACACTAGCGGGCTTTGGTTTAAGCCAGATCCTAGTGTACGTTTTGGGATTGGTTTTATCCAGTATGTATTCGTGTTCCTCGGAACGCGAATGCGGGTGTGTATGCACAGTTGATGGAGAGACAGAGGCAGAGGATTCTCATTAGGGTTGTTGACCGTTGACTGTTGACTATTGACTTTTTGCTCAACCCTAATGAGAATATGATATGTAATTAACAATAATATTAATTAAGTATTGTGGTGACATGGTTGTTGAGGGGTTGACTTTGTTGACTTGTTGACTTTGTTGACCGGTTGACTAGGTTGGACTAGTTGACCATCATGATGATAATGGCTATCATTTCATGGCAAAGACTTTTTACTTGCTTGTTCTCTTGTGCAATATGAGTGCATGAAATGATATAGCCATTTTGACTTAAACCATTTACACAATACTTGATTACTATTTTTGTGATGATGGTTTTGGATTATGAGAACCAAGTGAGAAAAGTCTTGCTTATTCTATCATTTTCATTCTCTCTCTTGTGTTCTTGAGCTCTCATCTCCTTCCTCTTGCTCTCCCTCTCTTTATTCTATGGTTCACTTGTCTCATGTGTTGAGAACCAAGAACCATAGAGAAAATCCCAACACACTCTCCTCTACTCACTCTAGTTCACAAGGTTTGGAAAACCGAGTGAACTAGTTTCTTCAAAGACCGAAGAAGAAGCCAAAGGTAGAAGCTTTCAGGTGGATCGATCTTCGGCGCAAGGAGACGACGGGGTGAAGCCGATCCGGACAACCATCGAGGCTTGAAGACGAAGGAGTTCAAGAAAGAAAGGTATAACCCCCTAACCGAGTAGTTAACAACTCCTAGTTAGGTTGTTAGTTAGATGTTTAACAAAGATCCGGTTTTGAGTCCATGTTACCACCTCTAGAAAATTGTTTTTTTACCAAATTCCGCATGCCCGAAAGTACCGGGAGAGGTAGCATGGACTTACAGTGGTATCAGAGCCTAGTTAAACTCTATCTAACATGTTAGCATAGTAGCTAGAAATTCGATCGGAGAAAAAGTCCCGAAATAAACCCGAAATTCAAACTTTCTGTCGATTTTCAAAGTGCTGCAAAAATTATTTGAGATATACTAAAAATCGACTCAGGGTTTTTTGAAGAAACTGCAAAAATTCGACCCACTGAATCGATCAACGCGCCGCGTTTCCGCGGCGGGAGCTTACTCCCGCCGCGGAACCGCGGCCGAGTTGACTCGGTCGTGGGGTTTTATTTTTGCAGTTTGTTCATAGGGGTATTTTGGGATTTTTGGAATATGTATTTTCTGCCCAAATTTTCCAGAACGAAAATTTTGTGTTTGGGGCCTGAAAAACCGTATTTCGAACGAATTTCTTATGACTTAAGCTGACGGGTTTTTTATCTGTGATGTGATATTTGTATTGAACGTCTGCTAATCGCTATATGTCGATTAGTGGGGGTTATACAAATCTGTGATCTGTAATGTCATTGGAATGTGTATATGAATTCATTGGATTGTCGCGGGTGAATAGCCGGGGGTTGTAAGACGAGAGTTTTCTTTTCTTTCAATTCATGTAAATTTGTAAATTGATCTAATAATTATTTGTATGGCCGCACAACCGGGTCGGGGTTGTAGCCGTCATTGTATAATTTCTTTTTACTGTTTTTGCTCCTAGAATAGACCCATGGAGGGGGTGCACATACTACCGGGTATGACGAAGTGCCGAGTGGCCTACTCACAGAGTTGAGGGAGGTTGCTTCGCTTCGGGTACTTGGCGGGTAGTTTGCCGAACCCGTAGGGGTCTTGGGTGGGGTATTGGCTATTCACCGCGACCGTGTAATCTGCTTTTCGTTACAGGCTCGTACGAATTGCGGATTCCTAGTATATCCAATGTATTCATCTGCGATCTGAAATGGCTATCATTGCAATATATCTATATATGATATTATTTCGGCGTTGCTTATGTTTTACAGCCGCGCTAGCCCAGCCCCCGCTCTGTCGTTAGTTAAGTAACCTAACGGGTAATGACGGGGCCCCATGGCGAATGCGAATGGCATAAGCGTACGTCATGTTTTGGTTGTTTTCTGCAATGGTAGGATTAAATGATGGGACGCATTAAAAGAACTAATGCAAGAATATCACGCATTAAAAGAACTAATGCAAGAAAATAAACCAAGATTAAAGTCGTTGGAACACTTTCGGAAAACCACTCGGTTCTTTTCAAAAGCAACTTTTAAATGCGGAGCTTGAGCCACTCCTTTTAAAAGCTATCTCATTCCATCGATTATATCAAGTTCACTACGTTCACGGTTTAGCCAAAACCATTCGTAGCCCTCCATCATTTCAGTTAAATATTCGGTAGTATTCAAGCTATGTATTTTGACCTCACGCCAAGGCATAGTGATTGGTAGCTGACGGATATTTATCTGTTGCATAGATAGAATGCGTTGGTTTGGGACAGCCGTACTGCCATTTTGGCCTACATCAAGGGTAGGTACGGGTGGGTTCAAATTAACCTGGATAATGATGGGAAGAACTTGACATGTGACTTATGACATTTTGACCTCACGCCAAGGTCATAAGAGCATGGGGCAAAAATCCACATCGGGAGTTTCAAAAGAACTGAAACTTGCCAGTGTTGCATACCATTTGGAGTGTGATGATTCTGGTAGGATTCCTTCAGTTTCGTCACGCGACGATATTTGGATCCCGATCCTACTATGAGTATATGCTACTCCTCGGGAAATTTCTCACTAAACGATCAATGCTATAAACCTAGTAGGTGTCTAGAAAGGTGTTAGCGGGGCTACGCCCCCAGGGAAAAGAGGTTATTTAATTAAGGAACTTCGCGAAAGCGTTGGAAAACCTCCCTCGAAGTACCGACACTGGCCTGGCTGAACGGTTAAGCAAGTATTGTACGGTGAGATTGATCCTGACTAATTCTTCCTTCTTGGTTTGAGGAGGGATTCGAGAAACAGTGGGAGCCATCCTGTTTAGACAAACTAAAAACCATTCAAAACTTGCAAGAGCATCATGCTGAGTGTTTCTTCTCTCTCCGAATTGCAGCGACCAATCGACATGACCGGACTTAAGTTACTCCTAGATAAAAACATACTGACAGGGCCAAACAATAAAGATTGGCTCAGGAATGTCAAGATGACAATCACTTACGACAAGCTGGGGTATCTTCTTACCACCAAAGCTCCCCCTGTCCCAGGTCCCAAAACCAGCGTCGTGGATAAGGAAATCCGTAAGACCTGGGAACTAGACTGCGCGAAGGCCAAGTGCCTCGTGCTTGCCTCTATGGACAATGAACATCAGAGGAGGCACGAGAATATGGACCTGGAATCCATATTTCTTCATACAAAAGAACTGTATGGAGAGCAATCTCGTATCGCAAGATACGAAGTGTCGAAGAAGTTATTTTCGGCAAGATTGGCCGTCGGATCATCGGTAGCGGAACACGTGCTTAAGATGATTGGCTACATTGAGGAGCTCGCGGACCTTGGGACCACGTTGGAGAATGAGCTCTATACGGACTTGATTCTCCAGTCCCTTCCTTCCACTTACGCCCAGTTTATCCTGAACTTCAACTTACAAGAAAAAGAAGTTGAACTTTCAGAACTCCTCAACATGCTGAGGAGCGCAGAGGGCACCCTACAGAAAGGTAGGGAAACATCCACTTTGTTTGTAGGAGGATCTTCCTCTTCTAGGTCCAAGGCGAAAGCCATGGGAAAGAAGAAGAAAGCCCCAGCCAAACCAAGGGGCGGTGTGAGTAAAGTGGATACGAAGGGAAAGGCAAAAGCAACAAAGAAAGTGGGAATGCTTGTGGATAAGGAAGAATGCTTCTATTGTCATAAGAAGGGACACTGGAAGAATGATTGCAGGGCTTGGAAAGCTAGAACACATGATCTGAAGCAGGTTGCGGCTTCAGCTTCAGGTGTGTATGTTATTGAAAACTGTCTTTCAATTAACTCTACTTCCTTGGTATTGGATACCGGATCAGGACCTCATATCTGTAATTCTTTGCAGGCGTTGAGAAACCGTAGGGTTTTGAAGGCAAGTGACATGACCCTCAAAGTTGCAAACGGAGCTAGCATGGATGCTAAGGCCGTGGGGGACTATCACCTGGGGTTGTCAGATGGACACGTTTTGGTTTTGCGTAATTGCTATTTTGTACCCAACACGACTTGTAATATCATTTCTGTATCTTTGACTTCTAAAGAAGGTTATGAATTTGCGTTTGTAAGTAATGTTGTAAACATTCACCTTAATCAAGTTCTGATTGGGTCAGGTACATTAAGCAATGGTATATACGTATTAAACCAACCACAGATTTTCAATGTCCAGAATACACACAAAAGAAAGTCTCCGGAAAAAAATCAGACTTTCTTGTGGCATTGTAGACTGGGTCACATCAATGAGAGAAGGTTGATGATTTGAGTGATTTAGCATGCTTGCGCTTTCTAAAAGATAGATCAAAAATATTTGTAACCGCAATCAAGAACGGCGTCGCTTTGCAGCTAGCCGGTGAGTACGGGTCGGTCCACAGGGATGTTGTGAATTTCCGATTCGTTCTTACGAGTTAATTCCGAATGGTGTTCGGATTGATTATTAAATCTAAAATCCTAAATTATTCTACCTAGGGCAATTAATTGAAAGTTATAACTAGGGCAGAGAAATAAAATCTATACTAGGGCAGGAAAATAAATTTAATCTAGGGCATGAATTGAAATTATCTAGGGCAAGAAAATAAATAAATATACTTACTTTACAGATGCATTTCTCCAATCATCCATGCAGGGTTGTCAGATCTGAATTTCAGAATTGAAGAGAGGCACCGATGCTCTCCATAAAGAATTTTGGAATTTTTATTAAAAGAAGGCATAAGAAATTACAATGAGTAGAGTTCCTATTTATAGAGAATAGGAAACCCTAGGTTACAATTGATTTGCATGTCTACATTTACCAAAATATCCTTAGGAAGACCTAGTCAAAGTAGACTTCAAGCTTTGGTAAAATTTTATGTCTCTGTCTTTTTAAAGAAAGTATTAGGCCTTGGATCTTTGGGCTTCCTTATTATTTGGTTCTTTATTAAAATAGCTTCTATGTTTCTTCCAGATCTCCAGTGAATAATTGCGGTGGACTTTTAACCGTTCGCTTGTAATCTGGGACCTTGTATTGCCTTGTACTTTATGAATTTTATCTTTGATGTAGGCTTGATCAAGAGTCTTCTATTTGTTGGTCAAAGTCCACTTTTTCATCGTCTTTACATCGTTTTCACTGTTTTCTGTCTAAGAACCTGTAACCTGTAACATGTAGCAGACATGCTTCAAAAGCACCTGTTTATTTATAAAAAGAATAAGAATGAGGAATATAATAATGCAATATTATGGTGTGAACAAATACCCCCAAACTTATCTTTTGCTCGTCCTCGAGCAAACTTATTTTTATTCACTAAAATCCTAACCACACTTTCGCAGGGAAACGCGATTGCACTGAGCACGTGCAACAAGCCGTTAAACCTCTAGGTGTCCCTAGTAGGAGGAGTGTTGTCTCCTGAGGGTTTTCAGCGGATACTACCCACAAAATCCTATCAATTTGGCTTTTCGACTTTTATTCTCCAATTAAGTTTTCCAACAAGGAATTCTATTATCGTCGACTCATAATTTATCCACCCATATTCTTCACACTTCCTCATCATTTAACTTAAGATTATATATGTTATGTAGACCTACTTAGCTTTCGGCATTTCTTAAGTTTTCTTTCTAGGGTTTCATCTCCACTCAGGAATTTTTATCAACTCTACTAAAGATACAAGTTCTATTTTTCATCCCTTTCTCTCATCTAAATCCCAATCACATACCCCCACGTGTGTGTATAAATCACCCCTACACTTGGAAATTCAAATCAAGCAATCGTACTCTCGTCCATTGTCCAAAGCACTTATTAGTTGGTGAATTTTTAATTGAATTTTTCTTACACATCCTTCATGCGACCGTTAATATTTCTTGAGGTACCAATGACCGATTACAAGATGCGTTTGCACTTTAAAGCGTACTTCCTAGTTTTGCAACACCCAAGGCTTTAGCAGTGACTCCCAAACCAGTTGGTCTAAGGCACTAGGTGATGAAGCACCCTCGCTAAATATTTTTCTATTTTTTTTACAGCCTTAAGTAATCACAAAAACTAGTGTCCATTTTTTTTCTTTATTCACTTTTTTTCTTTTATTTTCATTGTACTAAGGACTTTAGACAAGAGCATTTCAAGGTCTCTTCTACCATTCCAAGTTTCAAGGTGCGTGATTGTGCAAATTGTAGGGTATACATTTTCAGAATTTAGACTTAAGTTAGGAATTATTTTTCAAACTTATACTCTAATAAGAACATCAATACTCTTCCCTCATTTCGACTTAGCCCAAGAAGTGAACCCAAAATTTGCCTATTTCTAAATAATCTACAAAGACATATACTTTCTACCATTAAACTTTAAGGAATGTTATTTTTAGGGTTTTTAATTCACTAAGTCTAAGATCTAGTTGTTCCTAACCAGTTGACCTATTTGTCAAACCAAAGTCAATTAGCCAAAATTGAATACAATAATTTTTATAATTTTTGAAAATTTTCAATTTTTTATGGGTTTTCAAATAAATATTCACATGCAAAAATATGTACAAATGAATGCGAAGGAAGAAGACGTACCGAGCATACCCCCAAACTTGAACTTGACAGTGTCCTCACTGTCATACTAAACCAAGAGGGTCAAAATACTGGCACTCCCCTGTTTATTTATTTATAAATTTTTTTTTGTTTTTATTTATTTTGAATTTTTTTTATTTTTTATAGAAAAAAGAAAACAAAAAGATATATACATATATACAACAAGCATCCCCCCAAACTTAAGCTTGGCCTTACACAAGCCAAAGGTTAGCACCAACCATTCAAAAATCTTATCAGGGAAATGGTATAGTTGGTGCAAGAAAATGAGAAGCACGCGAGACTGTGTGGAAAGAAGAATGGTAGAATACGGTCTCGGTGGAGGAGAAGAATGACGAAAAGAAGAAGGAAGTGGAGTACGATCTTGAGGGTGTAAATTTAGTGAATAAATTAGCGCAATATGTGATGACCGATATGTTATAAGCGATTGCGCTAACCTATCTACTCGTCGAGAAATGGGATCAAATCCCTCAAGATTCGCAAGAAAACATGGGTACGCCGAACTTGGTATCGGAGATGAAAGCGTAACGGTCATTTGTACGGTCGGGACAATAGGAGAGACGAAAGGGAGTGAATTAGGGATAGTATCTTTCTCACCGTAGTAAACTGTTTCGAACTTGAAAGATTCCATTAATGGTTCGAAACTACTATAATCAACCGAGTCTGATGGCTCATCTGAAAATGTAAAGGACTCAAATTCGGGCGGTGAGTCATCAACATCGTCCGAAAAAGTGAAACACTCGTAAGTGTTATCATCTGTGAGAACAGTATCGGATTGAAAGGAAAATCTTTCAAGCTCACAGTCTTCAAGCGGGGTCGGAACGATGGGAAGGAGGGAGGGTGATATAACAGTCAAAGATTCAGGAGGATGAATTGGAAAATCAGACACATCAAACAAAAATGATTCAACCTCAATATTATCCTCAAGACTCTTCTCGATACGATCCTCAATATTCAACTCATCCATACCATTATCATCAAAATCTAGACGCATATGAGATTCGGGAGAAACATTTAATAACTCAGGATGATGATTTGAACATAAAATTTCAAGCAAATCGACATGTTCATCATCCGAAATATTCCCGGCGTCTATATCCTCAATCAAGTGAAAATCAATTTCTTTAGACACCTCATCAAAAGCATGGATATCTATCGATTTAGGTTCTAGATTGGAGGTGTAAAAATCGAAAGGATTAGGTGCGGTTTCACTCGAAAGGGGTTTCTCACAATTTGGCAAATCAAACACTACAAAATCACACAACTCGTTTTTATTTTGGACAATCGATGAAAAACCGGAGTTGTGGGCTTCAATTGGGTAAGGGTAGGTTTGATTTGGAAATCCTCTCTCATTCTCACTCAGTCCAACCGCCTCCTCATGTAAGTGCACGGCGGCGCCCCGGCCGTCAATCCGACGCCGGAATGCGGAAGCGGTGAATAACTTAAATTTTGCGGACTTAGCAAACCGGCACCACCGCGCACTAAACACCCGGATCGAACCATTAACTAGTCTACGCTATTAATAAGAAAGGGAAGAGATTTATACCGACGATCCAAGTCCTCCGGTCTTCATCTCCAATCCGATCTCCTCGCGGGATCTCCGTCCGTCTCATCCTCGTCGCCGGAAGTGCACCACGTTGCCTACATCGTTTACGGGCTCCCACCTCAATGCCGAGGCAACTCGGGCACGAAGCCGGCTACTCGACGTGCCCAAGGTTCGTTGTAGAATATGTAGTGAGCAAGTCTCATTTTTGGGGTTTGTGGAATTGCCATTGGTGAAGGAAAAGAGAGCTTGGAGAGAGGTGAGAAAAATGGAGCATACTCAAGAAGGAATGTATCATATTTTTCTCCACACATCAAATGAAATGAATCCCCTTCCCTCCAAGGAATGGCCGGCCCCCCCCCTTCATGTGTGATTGGAGAGAGAGAGAGAGAGCAAGGTCAAGGGGTGGGTGGAAGCAATGATGCAAGAGGGCATCATGAAAAAATATGATCACAAGCAAAAACCACACACAACCACAACCATCATCAACAACCATGATGCTAACAAAGTCAAGCCATCATGAAGTATGAAGTCAAGCAAGTCAAAGGAGGGTGCTATCATGATACAACAAAATGCAAAGACCCCCTTCCACAAATGCCTATTTGCAACAATGCAAATAAGCCCTCCTCCACCAATCTTCGGCCAATGAACGGAACAATGGAAATCGGCCGAAACGGAAAGCAAACTGGCAACTCCAGAAAACTGGTCCCGTAATAAATTACAGGAAAACCCCGATACTGTGCATACACACCCGCATTTGTATTCCGACCGAAATACAAATGCAATGAGACAAAATCTACACTGTACTATACTAGGATCCGGCTTATACCAAAACCGGCTAGTAATATCTGTTCGATCCTGATCCGTGCAATACCGCACGTATCTGATCGAACCCTGCCATATACCAATACGGCCTATAGTACAAACTGTCCGATCCTGATCCGTGCAATACCGCACGTATCTGATCGGACCTTGCCATATCTCCATACGGCCTCTACAACCTTTCGCCCGAAAGCTGAGTAACTGAATGTGGGGGACTCTAAAGACTCGTCAACACCTTGGTTGTGGATTTAACCACTAGCACGTCAGAGGTATAAGCCAATACGTGACGGGCTACCAGGTACTGACTAAAAGGGACGTCTGTGAGCGAACTTAGCCCGACAACCCTACTGAGCCTGTCAGTGACAATATCCGTGCAGTCCGGTCCGTTCGTCTATGAGTATCGCATGGCGGGCCTAGGGGGTTGGTAAAAGTCAGACCCCCAAAAGCGGTACAAGTCGTGTCGGAGTGTAGCCCAGAACACCCTGAGATACTACTGGAATACCTACCAGTAAATCTCCTTGCCTTGGCCAAGGACTTTGTGTAATGGCTCTCCTAGACACAGCACGACCTCACCCCCAATACCGGGAGAGACGAACCCCTGAAGATACGCTCACTGCCTCCATGTGGCTCGGGACTGTACCCAACTAAAACCTGTTTGCACGACTCCTTTGAGCCGTGGTAGGGTAGTAATCAAAGTACAGTGGGAACTCACACGAGACAAATGACGATCCCCAGGTCGATGAACTAACCTGCATACATGTCACCAGGGAACTGCCATCTGACGTCTGGTATATGACCAACTAGCATGTTCCCGGCGAGTCCTGTCCGGTGTACTCATAACCCAATGAGCACCTGTATACATCTTAGGTGATCCAACTGACACCAGTGGCTTGTGAGACCGGCCACCGCCCCTCGTCGGGGTCTCGACTGTATACACTAGTCTACTAATGGAGTATCGATGCCCAGTCTCGAAACTCCCACGACTAGGGACCTTTTAAGGATAAGCTTATAGACCCCAGCTCCCACTTATATGATCGCCCTCATACTGCTGGTGGTCAAGCAAGAATCCTAGGGGCTCTATCAACGTGTAATAGCGACGTGTCAGGTCACCTAAAACAGTACACGATGATAAAGGTAAACCAGATAGCATACTATCATCTCGAGTAAGACTGTCCTACCGGGATAGGTCCTCCCTCAATCATTACAATCACGTACCTGTGACCTAATAATTGACTCTGAGGGCACTATCTCCAACAATCTCCCACTTGCACTCAAGGCTAATTATTGCGATGTCGCCTACTCACAGCCCGTGTGATACCGAACATCCAACTCCTCTACTAGTCAGTCTCACAAAGCTCGTTTGCGGAACTATTGCGTTCGAGGAATAGCCTCAGTGAGTGGATCCGCTTAGTTGTTTCTTTCTATGTCTCTCTATATCTCAAATTCGCGGAGAAGGCCATCTCCCGAAAAGAGCAATACCTGTCTCAGAATATGTCTGGATGTCTGATGGGACCTAGCTCATAAATGAACTCCAAATCCAAACTTCTTAGACTGTATCGTCAACTGAACTTAATCAGTATCCTGCGCCATGCCACCCTCAGTATTGCCTTGGACCACCTGTCCAAAATACTGCCCCTCATCAGAAGGAAAACTATAACTCTGACAACCTCCTTGTCGTCCATGTCACCTTGGAAGCCTGGAATGATAACTGTCTCCTGAATGAGGCTGTCGTTATCATATCCCTAGAACATCCACTTATGTTCTAAAACTGCTTCCGACTGTTTCTCCAGGATTGGATTAATGTCAACTTATTGCATCTAGTGCAAGAACAACATCTGGTGTGGTACTTGACATCTCATGATTGACTCAATTGCCTGAGCAAGTGATCTGCCAATCATGCACGTCCCTCTCCCCTTTAGTCTGTAAGACACCTTTGGAGAGGGTGACTCCATTACCTGCAGGTACACTACCGTGCCAGGAGTCGTCCATCCCAAATACTCTTAGAATGCTGTCAAGTACCCTGATTGGGAAACCACCCAAATCTAGATCTAAAACCATAGATCTAGTAACCAGTATGTCTGATGTAAAATCCAAGTCCCATGTGGAGAAACCACTGTGTGACGACCAAAGTATGACCGATTGTAGTATAGAAGTTTCTTTTCCTATTCTGTGTATGTCATCCAAATACCAGGATATCACACCCTACTACCTTCTCAACAGATCCATCCCCTATTCTGATGAAGTCAAACCTATGACTGTCACGTCAGAAATAGATGATCTATCTCCGCTACATCTGCTTTAGTCTATAAATAGACATAAGCTACCTGTCCACCAATGCTTCCGCTGCTCCCACTGACTACGACAACCCTCTGGCAGAGTCATATAGACGTACACTTCTAAAACTGGTTTAGAACGACGCTATACTCATCCTCCCGCCGGGTCTCGCACCCTGGAACAACAGCAATGGTAATTGTGGGTAAACAAGAACTTCCCTGTCACCGTCCTTGAGGCTACCGTAGTACCTCTCGGGTGGCTGAAGTTACCCACCTCATCTGCGGAGTGGCCAATGGAATGTCAATCCAGATTGAATCTTTAGGTTCCTTATCAAATCTTCAGTAATCGTTTGTGGTTCTGGAATCACTTCCAGTTCTACCATACTCCCACTACTGTTTTCTGAAAAAATCCATTTTTATTAAAACTGTGGCGAGTCTAGAACAATATCGCTATTGTTCATCCAGATGGTAGAAAGTCAACCCTCGTCATAGCCTGGGTCAACCCACAAACAACCATTACAGAAACGTGCCTTGAGTTGTCCAATGTCTGGTTTTAAGCATAAACCGGACAACTCCCCGTACCTTAACATCGTTAAGATATGAACTGTTCTATATCCCATATAGGACCAGAGGCACTGATTTAATTGAACCAGATTCAAATCATGCAACTGTCTCCAGTGCATGTCAACTAAATGGAAGGAGGCCGATCAGCGTTACTCAACTTAGGAATACTTCCAATTATGAGTAACCTGAAAGAAAAGCAAGATCTCTTTATCATTACTATCAACTGAATACCATACACAAGTATCTACATCTTCGATCACTTTGAAGAATCCCGATACTTGCTACACCTGGTTCTCTACTCTATTCAAATACCTATAACTCCTCAAAACTTAGACCCTGTGTTTCTACGAAACACATGTCTAAGAACTAGAGAAGTTAAAAGTAAACAGAATATAGTATGAGGACCAACCCCTTTTGTCCTGATGGACCCTGGACAACATACAATCCTTTGTATAAGTCCCTTGAGTCTGATAACTCATTCACTGTGTGTCGTAGGTTGAAAACTGTACTTATGGTTAAGAAGAATTACACCGCTGTTTAATGCTCCTTACCTAACCATCCACTGATATAGGTAAATGTCGTAGACATAATTTCAGAAAGGTATATCTCACTCTATGAAAATAGACGTTCAGATATATCAATTTGAAATTGGTGCATAACAGCGGATATTCAAAACCAAATATTTGCCGACCGGCAAACAGCCCAGGTGATTTCCTCAAATATCACCGATTACAACGAATCCCGACATAATGAGGATGATCACCCAATTCTCAATAACTTACTCCCACTCATCATCTGTAAAACCATACAGATGTGAGAATCATACCTGGTAAATACATACCCTGGAGCAAGTGTCTAATCGGGAAATCAGTTTTCTTTTAACAGTACACAGTGAGACTGAAACATTGAAATATTTCGATGGGGTATCCTGGTATTCCTAGTAATGCCTCTTCCAGATTCACGACTGTAACCGTATAGTTCTTTGCCACCTGTCCATATCCCTTCATATGTCTTTAGTCTTTACCTTCTGTACACCCCTTTAGGCCAAATGGTTTTCTTCCTTCCCTACCGTTCGGCACCAGCCTATGGTTTGGAAGAAGACTATCCAATAAGCATAATGGGTGTACTGTCCCAATCCTAGGAACACTCGCAACACGAGAGAAGGTGAAGATAAAAGACACCTGAATGTACTTTATTCCTATTTCTCCTGAACCAGGATCCATCCCCGAACTGGAACAAGTTCCTTTCGAGTTCGTATATAACCATACGATGGAATATCCAAATAAACTGTGGATCTTCGTAGTGATACGGAGTGTCCTGGAGAAATACAAAGGTGATGTGGGAGTGGTAACGAAATATTTGGTTTGGTCGTGAATATCTGTTGCAATTTACTTTGCCCTCCTACTAATCCCTTGCTTTGTCTGAACTTAATACCTTCTGCACACCATCGTTATGCTAATTGGTTTTCTTCATTCCCTACCGGTCGGCACCAGCCTAAGGTTTGGAAGAAGACAATCCAATTTGCGTAATAGGTGTACTACCCCTAAACCAAGGAGTACTCGTAACCTGAGAGAGGGTAAAAGGAAAAGACAACTGAATAATCCTATCCGTTTTCTCCAGAACCGGAAACCATCCTCGAATAAATTCTTTCGAGTTCGTATCTAACCATACGATGGTTTTGTTCAATGGAAGTGGACGTTCGTAGTAATACGGGGTGTCCTGGAGAAAAGGGTAAAAGTAGGAGTGGCAATGAGGTTCGCAACTCTGACAATCCAAAAGCCGATGTTTAAGAAGGTTCGGTCAACTTGGTCACTGAGTCAAAGTCTTAGGGTCGGGTCAATGGTCGCTGCCAAAGAGAGAGAGAAAAGAAACACTCAGCGTGCACTCTAACCTAGATCAGAATGGTTACCAATTTATCTAATCTGGAATCCTCCCACTGTACCTCAAATTCTCCTCCAAACCTGAAAGAAGAATTAGTCGGGGTCACCCGAGGAGTAAACTAACTCATCAGTGGGAATCGGGATCCAACTCTCATCGCATGATAACGTGACGGAATCCGCTCACGTCATCACACTCCAGAAGGTATGCGCATATCTGGCAAGTTTCAGTTCTTTTGAAACTCCCGATGTGTTTTCTGCCCCATGCTCTTATGACCTTGGCGTGAGGTCAAAATATCATAAGTCACATGTCAAGTTCTGCCCGTCATTATCCAGGTTAATTTGAACCCACCCGTACATACCCTTGACGTAGGCCAAAATAGTAGTACGACTGTCCCAAACCAACGCATCTATCTATGCAACAGATAAATAACCGGCAGCTACCAAACACTATGCCTTGGCGTGAGGTCAAAATACATAGCTTGAATACTACCGAATATTTAACTGAAATGACGGAGGGCTACGAATGGTTTCTGGCGAAAACCTTTAACGTAATGAACTTGATATCGTCGAAGGAACGGATAGCTTTTAAAAATATAGTGACGAAAACCGTTGCTAAAGAGGTCACTCCCTGTGAAGGGATCTCGGCTCTTTCCCCGTAGAATGAGGTGCAGGATATTTCAACTGAATACCTCGATGCAAAGCAAAAGTAATCGGCTATAGTGAAGTTAATGCCCTGACGCAAACCTTTTGTCCAAGGGGTCACTCCCGGTGAAGGGATCTCGGCCCTTGCCTCGTCGACTGAGGAGCAGGATATTCCAACTGAATATCTCGATGCAAAACAAAAGTAAACGTCCTTGCAATAACAGCTTTTTGAAAAGTGTTCCAACAACATCAGATTAGGTTTGTTTTAACTTGCATTGATCCGAATCAATGCAGTCCCATCAATTGATCACACCAAAAAGAACGAAAATATACTGATGTACGTATATGCCATCCGCATTCGCCACTGGGTCCCGTCATTACCCGTTAGGTTAGCTTACTAACGACAGAGCGGGGACTGGACTAGCGCGGATGCAAAACATATACAACATCTACTAATATATATACCAATATATAGTATATCGCTCAAGGCGTGAATAAAATGCAACATCACAGAGAATGAACAGCATCACAGAAACAATACAGATATCTGGGATCCCCGGGTTTCACAGAGCCGCTGAAACCCGACGTTCCCCTGGTCGTATGGATAGCCTGTGCAATGTAATCCTAGACCCCTACGGGCGCGGCAAGTCACCCGCCAAAACCTGAAGCGAGGCAGCCCCTTTCAGCGCCGTGAATGGACCACCCAGCACTTCACGGAATCCGGTAACTTGGGCACCCCTCCTGGGTCAACCTGTACCCCCTACGAGTGCGGCGAATAGCCCGCCAATCCTAGAGTGAAGCCCCCTCCGTCTCAATGCCATGAGATGCGGGCTTGTTGCCCTCCAGAACCCGGCTATCCGTGCACCCCTCCGCGGGGCAATCCTAGTACAGAAAGTAAAATATACATACACCGGGTACATCGACCGCAACCAGGCCGTGCCCCAAAAAAATAATACAAACAGGCAGTGACGGCAGTCCACATGTCGGACGCTCGCCCCGCAATATCAAATGTACATAATACAACAGAACTGTACTAGCATTGCATCCAGGCTATCCCCCACGACCGATCCGCAACATCACAGCATAAACATAGAACATCAACGTGAAAGTCACGTTCGCAAATCCGTCTAACCGGGCTATAGCAGTTAGACCGGATTTACCGATCGAGTGACATTCACGGTCGCAGATATAATGTAAATACTGTGAAAAATGTGTTTAAAAAATTTCCGATTGATCAAACTTTAACAAGTGGGCCCCAAAGAAAACTGTAGCACTCACAGAAACAATTGGCCCAATTTTAATGTTCCAAAACCCATATTTTAAGCCCAGAAGGCCTCTGTAAAAAAATGGTGAAGTGAAGTGAATAGTGCGCGGCGGAAGGGCCGCACAAATGGGGTTTTCGCGGCGGTTCCGCGCTCCAACTGTGGAGTTACTTCGTCAAATTTTTACAGAACTCTTAGATTTTCCAGTACATCAATATTTTATAACCTGAAAAAATTTTCGAGACCAAAAATTTTCAACAGAAACTGATGCGAACTAAAATGCAGTTTTGGAACTTTTTGATCGATCGGAAATGCAAACACATTACACAGAGCTAGACTAAGTTAATGGGGAGGCTCTGATACCACTGTAAGTGCACGGCGGCGCCCCGGCCGTCAATCCGACGCCGGAATGCGGAAGCGGTGAATAACTTAAATTTTGCGGACTTAGCAAACCGGCACCACCGCGCACTAAACACCCGGATCGAACCATTAACTAGTCTACGCTATTAATAAGAAAGGGAAGAGATGTATACCGACGATCCAAGTCCTCCGGTCTTCATCTCCAATCCGATCTCCTCGCGGGATCTCCGTCCGTCTCATCCTCGTCGCCGGAAGTGCACCACGTTGCCTACATCGTTTACGGGCTCCCACCTCAATGCCGAGGCAACTCGGGCACGAAGCCGGCTACTCGACGTGCCCAAGGTTCGTTGTAGAATATGTAGTGAGCAAGTCTCATTTTTGGGGTTTGTGGAATTGCCATTGGTGAAGGAAAAGAGAGCTTGGAGAGAGGTGAGAAAAATGGAGCATACTCAAGAAGGAATGTATCATATTTTTCTCCACACATCAAATGAAATGAATCCCCTTCCCTCCAAGGAATGGCCGGCCCCCCCTTCATGTGTGATTGGAGAGAGAGAGAGAGAGCAAGGTCAAGGGGTGGGTGGAAGCAATGATGCAAGAGGGCATCATGAAAAAATATGATCACAAGCAAAAACCACACACAACCACAACCATCATCAACAACCATGATGCTAACAAAGTCAAGCCATCATGAAGTATGAAGTCAAGCAAGTCAAAGGAGGGTGCTATCATGATACAACAAAATGCAAAGACCCCCTTCCACAAATGCCTATTTGCAACAATGCAAATAAGCCCTCCTCCACCAATCTTCGGCCAATGAACGGAACAATGGAAATCGGCCGAAACGGAAAGCAAACTGGCAACTCCAGAAAACTGGTCCCGTAATAAATTACAGGAAAACCCCGATACTGTGCATACACACCCGCATTTGTATTCCGACCGAAATACAAATGCAATGAGACAAAATCTACACTGTACTATACTAGGATCCGGCTTATACCAAAACCGGCTAGTAATATCTGTTCGATCCTGATCCGTGCAATACCGCACGTATCTGATCGAACCCTGCCATATACCAATACGGCCTATAGTACAAACTGTCCGATCCTGATCCGTGCAATACCGCACGTATCTGATCGGACCTTGCCATATCTCCATACGGCCTCTACAACCTTTCGCCCGAAAGCTGAGTAACTGAATGTGGGGGACTCTAAAGACTCGTCAACACCTTGGTTGTGGATTTAACCACTAGCACGTCAGAGGTATAAGCCAATACGTGACGGGCTACCAGGTACTGACTAAAAGGGACGTCTGTGAGCGAACTTAGCCCGACAACCCTACTGAGCCTGTCAGTGACAATATCCGTGCAGTCCGGTCCGTTCGTCTATGAGTATCGCATGGCGGGCCTAGGGGGTTGGTAAAAGTCAGACCCCCAAAAGCGGTACAAGTCGTGTCGGAGTGTAGCCCAGAACACCCTGAGATACTACTGGAATACCTACCAGTAAATCTCCTTGCCTTGGCCAAGGACTTTGTGTAATGGCTCTCCTAGACACAGCACGACCTCACCCCCAATACCGGGAGAGACGAACCCCTGAAGATACGCTCACTGCCTCCATGTGGCTCGGGACTGTACCCAACTAAAACCTGTTTGCACGACTCCTTTGAGCCGTGGTAGGGTAGTAATCAAAGTACAGTGGGAACTCACACGAGACAAATGACGATCCCCAGGTCGATGAACTAACCTGCATACATGTCACCAGGGAACTGCCATCTGACGTCTGGTATATGACCAACTAGCATGTTCCCGGCGAGTCCTGTCCGGTGTACTCATAACCCAATGAGCACCTGTATACATCTTAGGTGATCCAACTGACACCAGTGGCTTGTGAGACCGGCCACCGCCCCTCGTCGGGGTCTCGACTGTATACACTAGTCTACTAATGGAGTATCGATGCCCAGTCTCGAAACTCCCACGACTAGGGACCTTTTAAGGATAAGCTTATAGACCCCAGCTCCCACTTATATGATCGCCCTCATACTGCTGGTGGTCAAGCAAGAATCCTAGGGGCTCTATCAACGTGTACTAGCGACGTGTCAGGTCACCTAAAACAGTACACGATGATAAAGGTAAACCAGATAGCATACTATCATCTCGAGTAAGACTGTCCTACCGGGATAGGTCCTCCCTCAATCATTACAATCACGTACCTGTGACCTAATAATTGACTCTGAGGGCACTATCTCCAACACCTCATACATTGGAAAATTTGGAGCTAGTTGGAAACTAGCTACCGGTTCACTCGGTTGCATAAGGGCGGCCATGGACGCTTCCACATTCCTCACCATTTTGTTTGTTGCAGCAATATAAGCCTCCAACGACTTTTCCAAACTAGACTTGGGTGGTGAGGGGGTTTCGGTAAAAGATTCATAATTGTTTGGATATGTGAAACTCCCAAAAGGCTGTGTAGCAACGGTGTCTAGTGAAGGTGGGAAGGTCGGGTATCACTGGTAGAAAGTGGGTGATTGGACAGGGGTAGGGTCAACATAAGGATAAATAGGTGAATAGTCGTGCGGATCCCTAAAACTAGATGAGTGGAGAGTGGTGAAAGATCGACTGCGAGATTGAGCA
Organism: Agapanthus africanus; assembly: GCA_030015575.1. Taxonomy (NCBI): domain Eukaryota; kingdom Viridiplantae; phylum Streptophyta; class Magnoliopsida; order Asparagales; family Amaryllidaceae; genus Agapanthus; species Agapanthus africanus. The sequence goes on along the minus strand of CM057350.1, from coordinate 314,041,725 downwards.
ATATGCTCAGCAATGGATATCGTCTTAGGGGTTACAGCTGAACTTAAAAAAATGGTGTCAACATACGAAGGTGGTGAAGGTTGACTTGGTTGACACAAAAGGGGTTGAAAAGTCAAACTGTTTCTCCTAGATACCTCTATGTGATCTTTCAAAGATTTTTTAGGCATGGAAGGATCGTTTTTAAATTGACCGAACAAATTGACATATGACGCAAAATTAGGTTCGGGATACCAAAGTTCGGCTAAAGATTTATTATGTGGGGTACCCATGTTGTAAGAAGAGGGAAAGAAGGAAAGTTTATTGTGGTGCAAGGATTTATTTGTAGCTAAAAAAACTTTGCAAGTTTCTATCAAAATTTTCCTTATTCTTTTTTTTATTCTTTTTCTCTTTATTAGGAAAAATTTGTTTTAAAAAGATTTTTAACACAAGATATGCAACAGCAAAATATTACTTGCAATCTAATTTCATTTTAAGCAAGGCACAAAAATCCTGCACAAGATCGTTATTTGGAAGGGAAAAAAAAATTTGAGCGTAAAGAAATTCTGCAGGCAAATTTACAGAAGATATATCAAAATTTGTAGAGGAAGAGAGAGAAAACTCACAGAAATTTGCAGTGGCAGAACTGTTTTTTTTTTATCGCGCTCTGCCTTTTTTCCAAGCCGTGAGTCGACCAAGCCGCGGCGGTTCCGCGGCCGCAAGGGGGCTGGCGCGGCGGTTCCGCCGCACGTTGGTCTTTTTTTTTTTTTTTTTTGGGAACAGATCACCACGGTTAACTTGTAGACTCGGTCCTCCAAATTTCTTCTGTTCCTCGGTTGTTGTGATCTTCTGTTGTTCCGATCTGTTTTTTCCTGTTTTGATCTCTGTAAATTTCTAGATCCGAATTTGATCCTGAAAAAATTCACAAAAAAAACAAAGTACCCATTCCAAAAATAACAAAATATATATATATTTATATTTTTTTGATTTTTCTGATATTTTTTTTAAAATTTTGATTAACCCGAAATTGCAAAAAGGAAATAGCACGCCATCCCCGGCAACGGCGCCATTTGATTTGAGTGATTTAGCGTGCTTGCGCTTTCTAAAAGATAGATCAAAAATATTTGTAACCGCAATCAAGAACGGCGTCGCTTTGCAGCTAGCCGGTGAGTACGGGTCGGTCCACAGGGATGTTGTGAATTTCCGATTCGTTCTTACGAGTTAATTCCGAATGGTGTTCGGATTGATTATTAAATCTAAAATCCTAAATTATTCTACCTAGAGCAATTAATTGAAAGTTATAACTAGGGCAGAGAAATAAAATCTATACTAGGGCAGGAAAATAAATTTAATCTAGGGCATGAATTGAAATTATCTAGGGCAAGAAAATAAACAAATCTACTTACTTTACAGATGCATTTCTCCAATCATCCATGCAGGGTTGTCAGATCTGAATTTCAGAATTGAAGAGAGGCACCGAAGCTCTCCATAAAGAATTTTGGAATTTTTATTAAAAGAAGGCATAAGAAATTACAATGAGTAGAGTTCTTATTTATAGAGAATAGGAAACCCTAGGTTACAATTGATTTGCATGTCTACATTTACCAAAATATCCTTAGGAAGACCTAGTCAAAGTAGACTTCAAGCTTTGGTAAAATTTTATGTCTCAGTCTCTTTAAACAAAGTATTGGGCCTTGGATCTTTGGGCTTCCTTATTATTTGGTTCTTTATTAAAATAGCTTCTATGTTTCTTCTAGATCTCCAGTGAATAATTGCGGTGGACTTTTAACCGTTCGCTTGTAATCTGGGACCTTGCATTGCCTTGTACTTTATGAATTTTATCTTTGATGTAGGCTTGATCAAGAGTCTTCTATTTGTTGGTCAAAGTCCACTTTTTCATCGTCTTTACATCGTTTTCACTATTTTCTGTGTAAGAACCTGTAACCTGTAACATGTAGCAGACATGCGTCAAAAGCACCTGTTTATTTATAAAAAGAATAAGAATGAGGAATATAATAATGCAATATTATGGTGTGAACAGTTGACGAAGTTACATACAGAAGGATATTTGAATCCGTTCGAATATCAATCATATGCCACTTGTCAATCCCGTCTCAAAGGAAAGATGACAAAGACTCCGTTCACTGGACACAGAGTAAGAGCGAGCGAGCTCTTGGGACTCGTACACAGCGACGTGTGCGGTCCAATGTCTACACATGCGCGAAGCGGTTTTTCTTACTTCATTACTTTTATGGATGATTTTTCAAGATTCGGACATGTCTTCTTAATGAAACATAAGTCCGAAGCCTTTGGAAAATTCCAGGAATATAAGAATGAAGTAGAAAAACAAACCGGCAAAACTATCAAGATCCTAAGATCGGATCGAGGTGGTGAATACTTGAGTGCCGAGTTCCTGGACTATTTAAAAGAGAACGGAATTCTCTCTCAACCTACTCCTCCATACACTCCGCAATATAACGGTGTATCGGAGAGACAGAACCGAACCCTATTGGATATGGTACGGTCCATGATGAGTAACGCTGAGTTACCGCGATCATTCTGGGGGTATGCGCTAGAATCAGCCGCATACCTTTTGAACCGAGTTCCCACTAAGACTGTGCCTACCACACCATATGAGTTATGGAGTGGGAAGAAACCCTATCTTCAATATCTGAAGATCTGGGGATGTCCAGCTTTTGTCAAAAAGCAGCATGCGGACAAACTCGAGGCACGCTCAGTACTGTGCAAGTTTGTGGGATACCCAAAGAACACCAGGGGGTATCTTTTCTACCATGCAGAGGAACAAAAAGTCCTTGTTTCTCGTAATGCCCACTTTCTAGAACACCAGTTCTTGGAAAAGGAAATTAGTGAGAGCACAGTAGAACTGGAAGAAATTCCAGAACCACGAGCTATTACTGAAAGCTTAGTGGAACCAGAGGGTTCAAAAGAACAGGACATTCCTTCGCCGCTCCGCAGGAGTAGTAGGCAGTCTCATCCGCCCGAGAGATACTGCGGTTTTCTCATAGACGGGGATAGAGAGGATTACATCATAGATTATGATGAGCCTACTAGCTTCCAGCAGGCCGTTCAGAGCGTTGACTCGGTAAAATGGCTGGATGCAATGCGGACCGAAATGGAGTCCATATACACCAACAAGGTATGGACGTTGGACATTGCTCCAGACGGGGTAAAACCCGTAGGATGCAAGTGGATCTTCAAAAGGAAGATTGGTGTAGATGGACAGGTTGAGACCTATAAAGCTAGACTTGTTGCAAAGGGTTTTCGTAAAAGACCTGGTTTGGACTATGACGAAACCTTTTCTCCAGTGGCTATGCTGAAATCCATTCGGATCCTTCTTGCCATTGCTGCCTTCCACGATTATGAGATCTGGAAAATGGATGTAAAGACCGCTTTTCTAAATGGAAATTTAGAGGAGTGTGTCTATATGGACCAGCCAGAAGGTTTCATTCAGAGTGGGAGCAGCGGAAAGGTGTGCAAGTTGCTTAAGTCCATCTATGGACTAAAGCAGGCATCGCGGAGTTGGAACATCTGTTTTGATGAGAAGGTCAAGGAATTTGGCTTTATCAAAAATCCAGATGAACCATGCATCTACAGTAGATTTGTAGCGAGAACTGTAGTATTCCTCATTTTATACGTGGATGACATTCTCTTAATAGGAAATGACATTCCTATGCTACAATCTGTCAAAGGGTTCTTGTCACACAGGTTCTCCATGAAAGACCTGGGTGATGCCTCATACATCCTAGGGATCCGGATCCATCGTGATAGATCCAAGAGGATATTAGGACTTTCACAGTCCAGGTACATCGACACCATACTGAAGAGATTCAGTATGGAAGATTCCAAGCACGGTAACCTACCGGCTTGTCACGGGATCACCTTCTCTAAAGAGATGTCTCCCAAGACTGATTTGGAGAGGGATCGCATGTCTATTATACCCTACGCTTCTACGGTAGGCTCTATAATGTATGCGATGTTGTGTACCAGACCGGATGTAGCTTATGCACTGAGTGTGGTAAGCCGGTATCAGTCAAACCCTGGGGAGAAACACTGGATAGCGGTAAAGAACATTCTCAAGTACCTGAGAAGGACTAAGGAGATGTTCTTGGTGTATGGCGGAAAAGACCTCCAGATCGAGGCCTTTGCTGACTCCAGCTTCTAGAGTGACAAGGATGATTCCAAGTCCATGTCGGGTTTTGTCTTTACCCTCAATGGAGGGGCGGTGTGTTGGAAGAGTTCCAAACAGGAAACCGTTGCAGACTCGACGATGGAAGGGGAATACATCGCTGCATCTGATGCCGCAAAAGAAGCTGTCTGGATGAGGAAGTTCTTGAAAGAACATCAGGTGGTTCGGTCCTTTGTTAATCCAATACCTCTGTATTGCGACAACAACGGGGCTATAGCTTTAGCGAAGGAACCCAGGTCCCATCAGAGATCCAGACACATCTTGAGGCGGTATCACCTGATCAGGGAGATCGTGGATCGCCAGGAGATCGAGATTCGGAGGGTTGCTTCAGAAGATAACACTGCAGATCCATTCACCAAGGCCTTGCCCCAGACTCAGTTCGAGCAGCTGATCGAGATGATAGGTCTTCGATACGCCAGTACATGGCCTTAGTGCAAGTGGGAGATTGTTAGTGTATATGCCCTAGAGGCCATTACTATATCATACTAGTTTGTATATTACTTAATGGAAGCTTGGGATATTCACAGTTGTATAAACAATCTTGCTCAAAATGGTAGTATGCTACTTGGTTTGTTTCTACTTCAATGTGTACATGTGTTTATTTTATTATATCACCTATACGCATTAGTGGAGCCCTTAGGATCTTTGCTTGATTACCAGCGTTGTGATGGCAGTCACACTAGTGGGGGCTGGGTAATCTATAAGCACATCCTTATGCAGGTCCCTAGTCGCAGGACTATCGAGACAGGGCATCGATACTCCGGAGTAGACTAGCGCATGCGCTTCTCATCCCAGAGTGGGAGATGGTCTGTCCCACAGCCATCAGTACGTCGTACTTGAGATAGTATGCGGGTGCTCGTTGGGTTACGAGTACACTGGACAGGACTCGTCGGGAACTGACCGGTTGGTATTATACCTATCGTCAGTTATCAGTTCCAAGGTGACATGAGTACAGCTTAGTCCGCTGACTTGACACTGTCACTTCCCCTCGAGTGTGTTCCCACTTTACTTTGATTACTACCCTACCACGGCTCAAAGGAGTCGTGCAAACAGGTAGTAGTTGGGTGCAGTCCCGAAGCACTTGGCGGCAGTGACGGTTAGACAGGATTCGTCTCTCCAGGTATTGGGGGTTGACATCGCGCTGTGTCTAGGAGAGCCATTACACGAGTAGTCCCTGGCCAGGGTAAGCGACATATACTGGTAGGCTTCCAGTGTTATCTCAGGGTGTATTGGGCTTCACTCCGACACGACTTGTACCGCTATTAGGGGACAGACGTTTACTGCCCCCCTAGGCCCGCCATGCGATGTATCAGACGAACAGACCGGACTGTACGGAGATTGTCACATTCAGGCTCAGTAGGTGTTCAGATGGGTTTCACCTCGTCAGTCTTCTTGTCGGCATCTACCTGGGGACCGTTATGCACAGCTAGTGCCGCTTGCGGTCTGTGGTTAAACCCGCTGCCAGCGTAGTGTCGAGTCTTTAGAGTCCCACACAGAAAGCTATTCGCCTTTTGGTAAAAGAGTAGAGGTCGCATGGTTTTGCAACAGGGTCCGGTCACATCCATGCACTTGTGCACGTACAGTGTCCGGACAGTTAACACTAGCGGGCTTTGGTTTAAGCCAGATCCTAGTGTACGTTTTGGGATTGGTTTTATCCAGTATGTATTCGTGTTCCTCGGAACGCGAATGCGGGTGTGTATGCACAGTTGACGGAGAGACAGAGGCAGAGGATTCTCATTAGGGTTGTTGACCGTTGACTGTTGACTATTGACTTTTTGCTCAACCCTAATGAGAATATGATATGTAATTAACAATAATATTAATTAAGTATTGTGGTGACATGGTTGTTGAGGGGTTGACTTTGTTGACTTGTTGACTTTGTTGACCGGTTGACTAGGTTGGACTAGTTGACCATCATGATGACAATGGCTATCATTTCATGGCAAAGACTTTTTACTTGCTTGTTCTCTTGTGCAATATGAGTGCATAAAATGATATAGCCATTTTGACTTAAACCATTTACACAATACTTGATTACTATTTTTGTGATGATGGTTTTGGATTATGAGAGCCAAGTGAGAAAAGTCTTGCTTATTCTATCATTTTCATTCTCTCTCTTGTGTTCTTGAGCTCTCATCTCCTTCCTCTTGCTCTCCCTCTCTTTAGTCTATGGTTCACTTGTCTCATGTGTTGAGAACCAAGAACTATAGAGAAAATCCCAACACACTCTCCTCTACTCACTCTAGTTCACAAGGTTTGGCAAACCGAGTGAACTAGTTTCTTCAAAGACCGAAGAAGAAGCCAAAGGTAGAAGCTTTCAGGTGGATCGATCTTCGGCGCAAGGAGACGACGGGGTGAAGCCGATCCGGACAACCATCGAGGCTTGAAGACGAAGGAGTTCAAGAAAGAAAGGTATAACCCCCTAACCGAGTAGTTAACAACTCCTAGTTAGGTTGTTAGTTAGATGTTTAACAAAGATCCGGTTTTGAGTCCATGTTACCACCTCTAGAAAATTGTTTTTTTACCAAATTCCGCATGCCCGAAAGTACTGGGAGAGATAGCATGGACTTACATTGACTACCTGAGCTAGAATCTGGGAGCTTTTTGAGTTGGTTTTCGCAATGTTTTCCGATATTTGAATTCTTGGTTTTGATATTTGAAATTGAATTTGGTTGTTGGACGACTGTACGTCAACGACGAGGGTTATTTGGTTGTTCTTGCATGTGTAAACTATAGGTTCTAACCTATAAGCAATTCGTGTGCCGTATCGGTTTTCGGACATTTATTTTAATAGAATTATAATGTGTTTTGATTGTAGGTACCTCCTCATGGGATTCCGAGACGACGCATCACATCGAATTCGGCTAAGCAAGGAGTTTAGTAGGTAAGTAGATTTATATCTATGTGGGAAGTCGGGTGGATCGCGTATAACACCCCCGCAACCTTTATAATGAAAACCGATGTATATAAACTATAGTTTGGAGAAAACCTATGTATAAACTCACGAATATGATCAAAAGATTTAGTGTGAAATGATATGATAGATAATGATGACTCGGATTGATATATGAGGATATGAAATTAGGATGTGAATCGTGATATATATATATATATATACATATATATATATAAAATTGAGACATGGCAAGTATGAGATTGATAGTGACATGATAGGAGACCGACATCGATATGACATGAGATCGATAAATACGATATGAGATTGCGGCGGATGTGTTATGAGATCGATGAGATATCATGTATGAGACCTTAGATCCATACCTTTGTTGATGAATAGGACGATAGGATTCTGATTCTGTTTGATGATGCCGTACGATGGATTACCGTATGCGATGTGTTATACCGGATGATTGATCCACGCTCGTGATTTGAGGATGATGATCGAGGATATTGCCATATCAGGTACTATGAGGCTGGATCGCCGACGTAAAAGAGTCACCTGAACCATAGTTATTTGCAAAACCGACTAATCGTATGCATCTTTTAAATGGAAATCTCAAGGGATGCTACAGATTTTCAAATGATATCTTTTCCTTAAAAACACCGTACCCCCCACTTTCAAAACTACGATTCGTATCTTTTAAAATTGACCGTATGGTTCATTTGTAGATATATATGCCTGTTGATTATTCATGTTTGTGTGGGATTATCCCTCGTGACATACATACCAGGATCCCGGTATTTATTGTTATATGATATCAGCTGCTAGTATACCTGCACAATTACCGATGATGCGCATGTTACACTTACACCGATTTGCCGGCTCACACACATTCATCATCGGTAATTGCCATGCCACTTGCACAGTAGAACTGCCATACCATGATATTAATCTTAAACGTAAATTACATCTATTGTTTTGTACTATCACATGACATGCTTGCATGATATACTTGATATGCTCCCATTACTGTTCTATGTTTGCATATATCGTACTTTATGGTTACATGCATTGAGATGCTGTTTCATGAGATCTCTGGATTTGAGAACCGCGGTTATATTTTAAAAAGAAATTATATATTGTTTTAAAAACGCGGTTTCTCTTGATATGATATTTCGTGTCCACCATGAGTTTTCTCGGTTCTGAGCTATGTGATACCCGACTCGAGGTAGGGAGGAACCGTTTGCGGGTACATGGTGGACCCGGTGAGGTACCCCAGGACAAAAAGATCGTAGAGTTAGGCGATGAGCCTGGCAGAGGGATGCACTACCCACCAGTGATAGTTTGGACTTGGCGGTTATCCGGAGATACCGACCGGAGTCGTGAGATGGATATGAGGACCGATCAGAGTATGCGGCGTCAGAGGGCCGATCAAAGGATGCGGCGCCTAAGATATGAGGATTTACGTATTGATATTGGACACGGGTTTCATGATGTTTCGAGTGTCGGTGTTGGTGTAACGTTTCAGAAATTTTTTTGCGAATTTTTCCGTTTTAGGGCAAAATTGTCGGTATTTTCCGTTTTAACCCGATTTCGATCAAACGTCCGTATAATCTTACCGGCACCTATTTTAGCTAAAATAAAGCTTGTGCGTGAATTTTGGGAGTATTTGGAAGGTTTTGGTTCAGATAGAATTTTTCCCAAATAAAATATTATTTTAAGCGGTATTTTGTGCACGTAAATCGGGAAATTTTTTCCTTGTGAATAAATTAATTTTTGTCACTAGAAAATTTTGGAATCTTCTTTTTAAATATCTAGATATTTTTTGGAGTGCAAAAGGATTTTTTGTTAAAAAGAAAAAAAAGGTGTAATGGCGGCATATAGCATTTATTAGCATTTATTACTCTTTTTCCTAGCAATTTCTTCACAAAAAATTCACAAAAATACCCCCCTCACCTCCTTGGCCTAGCCCTCTCCCCAAATTTCTGGCCTCATTATTTTCAAAGCTCATTCTTCTTCTCTTTCACTCAAAAATGCTTCAAAATTTCCAAAATAAATCCACAAAAATCCTAAATAATTAATCCATCAAATTCCTTCACTAATCCTTCTTGGATCTTCAACAAAGCATGGTTTTTTTGATGCTATGATGAGGGATTAAGTTTCATTTTGGTGTTCTTGGAGAGGTATAATTTCTTACCTTAATCCATAATTAGTTGTTTTTATCTTAATCTAGCTATTTAAGTTAGCTAATTATGTGTTTTATATAGCTTTTAAGCCATGATTAATTCATTTATATTTGTTTTAAGAAATTCATGTTAGGATTAAAGTTTGTTTAAGTGATTAATGTTCATTTTAAGTGTTAATTTGTGATTTGGAAAAGATTAACCTAGTAGAATGTTAATTATTGTTAATAAATACTTTGTTTAATTATGCAATTTTGCTTACTAGGTTTTTACTAAAATTTATTTAGCAAGTGTTAAAAATTTAGAAATGGTTTAGATAGCTTAGTTAAGCTATTATAAGGTGTTTGTAATCGCTAGATATGCGTTAGCTTGAAACTAGTGCGAAATATTGTGATAACTTGCTTACTAGATTTCGGGGTTTTTCTGACATGGGTTTGATTGGTCGTTGCGAGATTATATTTATTTTATTTCTCGTAATTGTTTGTGTTGTGTTGCGCGATCGAGACAATCGGGGTCTAGACTTGGTGTTTTGTAGTTTAGCGACCCCGGTTAGGGTTTTTGGCCGATGTCGTGCGCGATAGATGCGCTAAGCGTGCAGTGTAATTTTCCGGGCGTTTTAATCGCGTTTCGTTGTCTTTTCGTCATTGTAGGATATTTTGCTTATGTGTTGTATTTGTGAAATTTTAGGTTCGCAAGCGGGGACTTTGGACGCTACGACAAGGGAAAACAGGTGGTAGGTTTCACTTAGCCAGGAGCGTTGGTGAGTAGATTTAACATCTACAGGGGAATGGCCCGCATGGCGTTATGCGTCTGGGCTAGAGATGTTACTTTTGTCGCATATTCTATGTAAGATTTAGGATTTGCGCATTCACCCTACTGCTTAGTTATTGTTGTGCTTGGACTAGTATCCTTAGGACACTGCACATATTATTGACGATTCATGTTGCACGAGTACTGATTGTATACTACACACACCGTCAATAATTGCCATGTCACGCACAACCTGCATATAGAAATGCTTTTGTTGGCTAGGAACATTGAGACAATGATTCATATTTCTTATCGCATATGACATTTAGCATACCTGCATATCCACATGCTTACACATATGCCTTCACATACTTACGTGTTAGATACCTGTATACCTATAGAGTATCGTACCATTAGTGATAGGTACATACACACTTTATGTCATAGCTACAGTATACTTTGCACACAAACTTCACTTATACCCAGGGGGTATACTATATCATTACTTATAGGGAGATACATATATCTTTCTATACCTTTATGTTGCACATATATCTGGTTATAGCTATATGTTTACCTTTACTTGATGTTATTTTAGAATTGGAGAGATTAGGAACCACATGATATTATATTAACTTGTTACAGTTAATTGCTGCTTTTCCTTTATATGCTCGCATTTCAGATTTATGATGCATATATTATATTCATAGATTTTCGCATTGAGATATGGATTTTTCATGATGTTTTCTGGATTTGGGGACCGTGGGAGTTCATGAAATTATACATTATTTGAAAAACCCGGTTTCCCTTGATATGACATTTCAGCATCCACCATGAGATTTATCGGTTCTAATTATATACTCCATACGAGGAGTGGTGCTGTATGAGGGTATATGGTGGGGCCCGGTACGGTTCCCATCGGCAAGATGATCGACGGTCCATGCCGATTGAGCCTGGAAGGTGGGCAAGTACCTACCGGTGACATTACCAATGACTCGGCGGTTATCATGTGGATACCGACGGGAGTCATGTACGTATAGATACGTCGAGAGACGGGGGTCAGAGCTAGGTACTCGTGCTTTCGGGATAGCGTATGATATGTACCTATCAGGGGGCCAGTCATGGTGACAGCACCTGATAGATCAGAATTTCTGTGTCGATGCTTGACACATTGGTTTCATGATATTTCTTTTTACTCCTTTGTATATATAACAGGGGATTAGGCCACTGTTATATATGCCCTTACACCAATATTAGTGGAATGGGATGCTAATATATGTGTATTGACATTAATTTATATACATCATCATATTTATTCATGCAAATATACCTAGAATGTAAAGGACTCATTGAAATTGGATTTAGGACATTTGAGAATTCATTTGATATTGATTACAGGGTATACGAGATATACTTGATATTGTACATACGGGATATGTGAGATCTACTTGATGTTGTACTTTCAGGGTATACGAGATATACTTGATATTGTACATACGGGATATGTGAGATCTACTTGATGTTGTACATTCGGGGTATACGAGATATACTTGATATTGTACATACGGGATATGTGAGATCTACTTGATGTTGTACATTAAGGATATGTGAGACTTACTTGATATGATAGCCAAATTGGGGGCTGATTTAAGGAAATTGGGATTTGGATTGTCTTGATGGATTTTGATCCTACCATGATGTCAGGATTCCGTGGAAATGACATGTTTCATTCCATACTCTACATTTACTGTTTATGCACTGCTTCATGCATTAGTGTACCTGTTAGAGTACCTTCCATGACTGTTGCATTTACATAACTTTATTCATATCATTTCTTCATGTATTAGTAGTACCGATATAGTACCTTACATAATTGTACATACAGATTGTCATATTATTATTGCTTCATGTATAAATTGTACCTGCTAGTGTACTTTTTCATGATTATTGCATTACATATGACCATTCATTGCTTAGATGCTTATGTTAGATTCGTGCTGTACATGCATACTCGCGATTACCTGCATATGTTATTTACTATTCATGAGTTGGCAACTCACCCCCGTTGTGCCACAGTGTTTGTAGGTGTTCCTCAGGATAGTCAGAGGCAGGCTATTATCACACATCTTATCATCTTTTGCTACGGATACCGCATCAGCTCACAGTGTGCAGTTTGCTTAGGTGGGTTTTGTGGTTATTCGTTGTATTGTATATTCGTTGTATCCCTATACTCTCCATCTACTATTTTCATATTGACTTAGAGACTTGGTGAGGACGATGTTGTATATTATGTTGTGACTTGTTGTCTTTTATACAGTTTCCTTTCTATCGTCTTCTATTTCTTCGCTACGGCGTCGTATATTTGTTGTGGTGGTTGTTTTCCGCCTTTGGGCGTGGATTTGCTCCCGTTGGGGATGCTTTACTTTATATTTATGTTGTACCCATTTTTGGGGTTGGTTTTTATAAAGGAGATGCTGCCGAAATTTTCAAGAAAGAAAATTGGACTTAAAGAATTTATACTTGAGATTTTTTTAAAGGTTTAAACAATGTTTCTTATCTTTTCTTGTCTTTTAATGGTTTAGATTTCTGGGTTTTGGCTTTCTTTTACTGCGTTACGCCTGTAGACGTTGCGTAGTATTAGGGCCGTCACGTGCCAATTTCGGGTCGTGATAGTTGGACACTCAGCTTCCATGATATTGATGTGTCGTTGATGGACGCATGTTGGTTGATTTTCCTCATACATACAGGCATTTGATTCAGATGATTTCTTTTACATGTCATTGGCATCGATTATATTGTTGATACATATGCATACATGGACACACTAGATATTATAGTATTACCTTCATGATACAGTATGACCTATGAGTCGATGTCTATTCAATTTCTACCTGCTGATGTTTTCTACTCATGAGTTGGCAACTCACCCCCGTTGTGCCGCTGTTTTCTTGCAGGTTTGACCACTTGGATCAGTAGAGGTATCGCTGGCACATAGCTTGCTTTCAGGATGGTTGCTATGGTAGGTGCGATACTTTGGATCGTACCCTTTCTCGGACTACCGACACTGGCTTGGCCGACCGGTTAGCGAACTTGTAGATTGCAATTAATCCTGGCTAATTTTCTTTTTAAGGTTTGAAGGAAAATTTGATAAAAAGAAGTGGGAGACATCGATTAGATAAGATTAATAACCAATCTAATCATGCAAGAGCAATCGCTGAGTGTCTTCTTTTCTCTCTCCTAATGGTAGATACCTATGACAGGACTTAAGCTTTTATTAGAAAAGAAAAAACTCACGGGGCCGAATTACAAAGAATGGCCGAGGAACGTAAATATTGCCCTGACCTATGATAAGGTCGGATACGTCCTGACTACTCCAGCCCCTCCTAGCTCAGGCCCTGGTTCTTCAGTTGCGGATAAGGAAATTCCCAAGACATGGGATATAGACTGTGCAACAGCCAAATTCCTCACGCTTGCTTTCTATGGACAATGAACATCAGAAGCAGCATGAGAAGATCGACGTACAATCCATCTTTCTCCATACAAAGGACATGTATGGGGAGCAATCTCATACTCTCCGATACGAGATATCTCGAAAGTTGTTTCAGATGCGGATGGCTGTTGGCACGTCTGTAGGTGACTATGTGTTGAAGATGATAGGACTTATCGAAGAACAAGAGGACCTAAGATGGACCATGGAGAACGAACAGTATGTTGATATTGTTCTACATTCCCTCCCCCTGCCTTTGCTCAATTCATTGTAGAACTTCAATATGCACAACATGGAGAAGTCACTTCCTGAACTCCTCAATATGTTGAGGAGTGCAGAGACCACGCTAAAAGTAGCGAAAACTCCCGCTCTGATTGCTGGGCCATCTTCCACTTTTGTCCAAAAAGCTAAGGCTAAGGGAAAGAAGAATAAGAATCCCATCAAACCGAAAGGTGGAGTGAAAAAGGCACCGAGGAAGGACAAGAAAGGGGCTGCTGCGTTAGGAAGAGGGGAATGCTTCCACTGCCACAAGACTGGACACTGGAAGAGAAACTGCGTTGCATACCTTGCCGACCTCAAGAAGAAGAAGCATGCTGATGCTTCCACTTCAGGTGTGTTTGTAACAGAAAACTGTTTTTCAATTAACTCTACTTCCTGGGTATTAGATACCAAGTCAGGATCTCACATCTGCAATTGTGTGCAGGGGCTGAGAAATAGCAAGTTTTTGAAGAAAGGTGATCACACTCTCCGAGTTATGAATGGTTCCTCTGTACATGTTGTAGCAGTGGGAGAGTATCACCTTGGATTGCCGTCAGGTTGTATATTGGTTTTGAACCCATGTTATTTTGTACCTTCGATGTTATGTAATATTATATCAATATCGTTGTTGGACAATGAAGGATATAATTCTCTGTTACAATCTAATATTATGAACATTAACCTTAATCAAGAGTTGATTGGGTCTGGTACATTAAATAACGGGATATACATCCTAAATCAACATACAGTTTTCAATATACAACACACAAACAAAAGGAATATTTCAGATATAAATGTTGCTTTCATTTGGCATTGTAGACTTGGTAATATTAATGAAATAAGACTAACCAAGCTACATAAAGATGGATATTTAAACTCATTTGAATATAAATCTTATGCGACTTGCCAGTATTGTATCAAAGGTAAAATGACCAAAACTCCATTTACTGTACACGGAGAGAGAGCTATTGAACTCTTAGGCCTCATACATAGTATGTGGACCAATGTCAACACATGCGAGAGGTGGTTTTTCGTACTTCATAACTTTTACTGATGAATTTTTGAGATTCGGACACGTGTTCTTGTTAAAACATAAGTCCGAAGACTTCAAAAAGTTCAAGGAGTATAAATCTGAAGTAGAAAAAAAAACAGGCTTGAGTATCAAGAAACTTCAATCGGATTGAGGAGGTGAGTATCTAAGCTCAGAGTTTCTAGATTTCTTAAAAGAGAATAGGATTCTCTCTCAGTTCGCTCCTCCGCACACACCACTGCACAACTGTGTGTCAGAACGGAGGAATCGTACCCTATTAGATATGGTAAGATCAATGATGAGTGATGCTGAGTTACCACTTTCATTATGGGGGCACGCATTGGAGACTGTGATATATCTATTGAATAGGGTTCCGACCAAAAATGTGTAGGGTTCCTAGGCACACTAATGAGGTTCCACAAGGCATCAACCATGCCAAAATCAAATTTTTCTAGGTGCCGAGAAACTTTAATGAAGATCGTTAACTAGAGATTGGGCGAAAAAGAAACAAGCAAACATCTTTGCTACTAAGTGAATGGAAATACAATCTTTGTAGATCCGGTCCTCCACTTCCAAAGCTCCGTGATGACGTCCCTCCGCTGCGATCATCGGATCCCGGACTCTAGCGTTGGTTTCGTCGGAGAAATGATCGGGCTAGGTCGTTGACTTCGATGCCGAAGATGATCTACGTCGAGGCGACTCAAACCCAAGATCCACCTTCACTAGGTCATGAAACTTGTGAAGATAACACACTCTACTACATGGCAAGTGGAAGAGGATGAAGAAATAGGAAGTGGGTTCACTTTTGATTTGGATTTCTCACTTGGATTGATCACTTGTAAATTTCTAGCAAAGGTTTTCTTTCTTCATCAAGAAGAAGAAGAAGAAAGAAAAAATGGAAAAATTAATTATCTCAAAAAAGAAAATACAAGTGAATTCTATCATTTAGCAACCATGGGTTAGGTAAACTCATGTAGAGAATAAACTAGGGTTTAGTTAAATGGTTAGGTTAAGGATAAAACAAAATGGAAGACTTTTTCAAAGATGCTTTGAAGCTTCAAGAAGCTTCAAGCAAAGAAAGAAAAGAAAGCCACCATTTCATTATATTTTCATAAAATAAATAAATAAAATAAAACCCTAAACCCTAACCATTAACTAAACATGGTTTAAAGCAAACACATACCCAAGTTTGCATGTATCATCAAACATGATACAATCTTGCGCACAAAAATATATCACATATACAATGTGCACTATCAAGTGAGAAAAACATCTTAAGTGAACCAATATTAGTTAATGTAAAGTGATATATCAAATTTATAATTATACATTAAATCATTAAATCAACACTTGACTTAATGATCCGGTCATATTGCATATAACCGACTAATATCAATAATAACAACTTATCGAATCAACACTTGATCCGATAACCCGGCTATATCGCATATAACCGATCAATGTCACAAATCGCGAGAATCGAATACAGTATCACATACTGGTATTATTCTCGGTCCCGCACATATCTCATATGCGCTCCTATTTCGTTTCTCTTGAGCCAGGAAACCTCTGTGTAGGACTCTAAAGTCTCGTCAATACGCCGGCAGCAGGTGATGATCATATCAAACACCCACAAGCCGCAAGCGGTCTGCTAAACGTAACGGCCACCCGGGTATTGAGCGATCAGAAGATCAATGAGCAAGCCCGCTCACACTCCTGTAAATCCAACCAGTAACACTTACCGTACAGTCCGGTCCCGTCGTCTGATATGTCGCATATCTTGCCTAGGGGTGGTAAACGTTAGACCCCAATAGCTCGATAAGTCATGTCGATATGAGGTCTATAACAGTTCGAGAAACTACTGGTAACACTTACCAGTAAATCTCAGCAACCCTGGCCAAGGATTTCCGGTTATAGCCAATCGAACACAGCGCAACATCAACCCCCTATACCGGGAGAGACGAATCCCCTCCTATCGCTCATTGCCTCCATGTGATTCGGGACTGTACCCAAAAACCACCGTTTTGCACGCCCTCTTGGACGTGGTAAGGTGGAAATCAAAGCACAGTGGGAATCACACAAGACTCTATGACGATCTCGGGTCTACGGACTAACCTGTACCAGTGTCATCAGAGAACTGCCATCTGACGTAAGGTATAATACCATCTGGGAGTTCTCGGCGAGTCCGTCCAGTGTACCCAGTCTCCACTGAGCACCCGTATATCATCTCTGATGTCAAACACCAATGGATATGGGATCATCCATCGCCCATCTGTATGGGTCGAGAAGGTATACGCTAGTCTACTCTGGTATATCGATGCCCCGTCTTGATACACCTACGACTAGGGACCTTGAAGGATGTACTTATGGACTACCAT
Source organism: Agapanthus africanus (assembly GCA_030015575.1). NCBI lineage: Eukaryota > Viridiplantae > Streptophyta > Magnoliopsida > Asparagales > Amaryllidaceae > Agapanthus > Agapanthus africanus. Next base: position 314,024,557 of record CM057350.1, on the reverse strand, counting down.
GTCCCCACTAGTATGATCCGCATCATAGTCCAGGTAGTCAAGTACACATCCTAAGGGCTTTACCAACATGTAACTGAGAGACAATCAGTGTACACGTTAAGGTAAAGAGCAACCAGATAGCATACTATCATGTCGAGCAAGAAAGTCCTCCCTATATATGTCCAAGCATCCACTACAATATACATCCTATGTATAGTAATGGCCTATAGGGAATACATATAACTAACAATCTCCCACTTGCACTAGGGCCATCTTGTAGCAGTGGTTGTAGTATCTCATACTCAACCATCCCATAAAAGTCTCTCTCTGGGAAAGGCCTTTGTGAGTGGATCCGCCGTGTTGTCCTCTGAGTCTACTCTCCTAACCTCGATCCCCTAGAGATCAACCATCTCCATGATCAGGTGATACTACCTTAGAATATGTCTGGATCACTGATGGGACGGACGTTCCTTGGCATAAGCCACAACTCCATTGTCACACAATGGGAGGAACTAAGTTCATCTCATGAACCAATATACACCTAGACTGCCTCTTTGGTAGCATCTTAAGTAGCGATGTATCCAGCCTTTATCGTCTAGTATGCTAAGGTATCTAGCTTGGAACTCTTCCAACATACCGTCCCTTTACTGAGGGTAAAGACAATGCCTGTGACTGACATTCAGTCGTCCTTATCACCCTGGAACCTTTCCAGTGATTCTCTCCAGGATCAATTGATACCATCTCACTACAACTAGTGAGTATCCTAATATCCAATTAGATCTATCTCATAGATCCAAAACCCAGAATTTAGTAGGTATCACTTTGATCCTATATGGAGAATCATTATGATAAGCGGAGATTGACCGAGCGTAGCATAGGAAACTCCTTCCCTATCAAGAGTATGTCATCCACGTACTCTACGAGGATCACCACCATACTCCCTACTACCTTTTTGTATATACAAGGTTCATCTACCATTTTGATGATGTCAAACTCTTTGACTAACACATCAAAACAGAAGTTCCAACTCCGCGATGCCTGCTTTATCACATAAAACATCTTGCACACGTTTCCGCTGCTCCCACTGTCTACGAGGCCCTCTGGCTGTGTACTTATAGACGCACTCTTCTAAAACATCATTTAGAAAAGCAGTCATGGCACCCAACCGCCAGATATCGTAGTCATGGTATGTAGCCGTGGCAAGTAAGATCTGGATGGACTTAAGCATAGCCACTGGAAAAAGGTTTCATCATTATCCACGCCTGGTCGATGACAAAAACCTTTAACGGGTCTAGCTTTGAAAGTCTCAACTTTTCCATCTACACCAAGTAATCTTCTCAAGATATACTTGCTCCTGATGGGGATTTAACCCTTCAGATATAGCAACCAAAGTCCATACTTTATTGGTGTACATGGATTCCATCTCAGATCACTAAGCATCCAGCCATTCTTACAGAGTCCCTACTCTCGATGGCCTGCTCGGAACCAGTTGGGTCATCATCTCATGATGCATTCTCTCAGGCGGATGAAGAACCCTACCAGATTTGCGGAGAGGCTGAGGTTCGTCGGAGACTATTGAATCCTTTGGTTCTACCAAATCATCAACTGCAGTTTGTATAGCTGGAACCTTTCCAGTTCTACATAACTGACCTTGCCTCGAGCTTGTCCGGATTTTGCTTTTAGACATAGGCTGGACAGTCCTAAATCTTAACAAACTTAAGATATGGACTCTTCCCTTTCCATATCACATATGAAGTGGTAGGCAACTGATTTGATTTAAACCCTATTCAATAGGTATGCAGCTTCTCAAGCGCATAACTCCTAAAAGGAAATAGGAAACTCAGTAGTACTCATCATAGAACACACCATATCATATAGGTTGTGATTGCTCCGCCCCGATACACCGTTGTGCTGTGGTGTATTCAGACGAGTAACATTGAAAGAGAATCTCATTCTCCTTTAGAATAGTCCAAGAATTCCATGCACAAGTATTCTCCTCCCTGTTCTTATCATGGGACATAATACTTATACCCGGTTTTTGGTTCTCTACTTCTAACTTATATTCTCTGAATATCTCAAAAGCTTCGGACTTATGTTTCAACAGGAAGATATGACTGAATCTTGAGAGATCATCAGAGAATGTAATGAAGTACAAATAACTGGTCCTGGCATGTGTAGACAGGGGACCTTACATACATCATCATGTATCAGTTCCTAGACTTTACTAACTCTATCTTTGTTTCCAATAAACAGAGCTATGGTCATCTAATCTTTGTGACATGACTGGCAAGTTTCATAAGATGTAAATTCAAACTGATTTAAATATGCATCTAAATGTAACTTCAGCCAGTCGGGTCGCATTGATATGACCTGGTCTACAATGCCCCAAGAAGGATTCGTTCATTTCTGAACTCTTCCTCTTGTGTGTGTTCTGTATACTAGGAACTGTAGTTTGATTTAGAACATCAATGCTTTTAGATAACGCGCCTGAACCGATCAACTCTTGATATAGGGAATGTGTAAAACATTATCCAACAATACAAAATTATATCATTTCTTTATTAAATAAAGAGATTGATGTGATTTTGTATATCAGGTTCGATATCTAATAGCATTTGTTCAGAATCAATGTATTGGTAATACAGGGTGACAGTGACCAACAGACTTGGCTGCAACACTTGCACCATTTTCTGTCTCATGAAACTTATCACCCGTTCTCAGTTCTCTGCATTTCTGTAGCACTATGTAACAGATTACATATCTGAGATCCTGATCCGGTATCAAATACCCAGGACGTAGAGGATACAGAGAAACAGTTCTTTGTAATGAACACACCCGAAGGAGATGCATCATATGCGCTTTCTTCGTTTGGGCGGCATAGGAATTCTGGTATTCCCCAATTTCCTGCTCTGTCTTATAACAATTATAAGTTAGAGCGGGACCAACGTTCCCCAGCTCAGTATAACAAGCGGATTCGGTCAATATATCCGTTTTATTATCTTGATTAAGGCGTGACATGGTCGCTACCAGGAGAGAGAGAGAAGAAAACACTCAGCGTATGCTCTTGCAAGATTAGATTGGTTATATATTTTATCTAATCAGGATGGCTCCCACTGTTTTTATCAAATCTTCCTTCAAACCCTAAAAGGAAAGACTAGCCGGGATTAATTACACGCTACAAGTTCGCCAATCTTTCAGCCAGGCCAGTGTCGGTACTTTGAGGGAGGTCCCTCGTGCTTTCGCACGAACCTAATTAATGTAAACCTCGTTTTCCCAGAGGTGTAACCCCGTTGACACCTTTCTAGACACCTACTTGATCGTCTAATTGTAATGTGTAAAACTCTCCCCGGAGTAACTCTTACTCGCAGCGGGTATCGGGATCCAACTATCTCATAGAAGGTATGCAATCTCATTGCAAATTTCAACACTTGAAATTCCCGATAATATTTTGCCCCTAGCGTGCTATGACCTTGACGCATGCCAAACAACCCATAGTCCGCTAGTCAAGTTCAACCCGTATATTTCTCGATTGAATTAAACCCACCCACACGACCCTTGACGCATGCCAAACAACGCCGTACGAATACCCTAATCTAATCGCATTGTATGCTAACAGATAAGCACTAGTTAGCTACCGTACACTACGCCTTGATGCATGCCAAACTACCGCAGCACGAATACTAACTAGTACTTATCTGAAATGACGGAGGGCTACGACAGGTTTTTCTGAAAACCTATTGCGTAATGAACTTGATATCGTTGTAGAATCAAATGATTTTTGAAATGGAGTGTTTTTGAGGCTTTTCTAGTTTTGCTAAAGGGGTCACTCCCGGTGAAGGGATCGTCGGCCCTTTCCTCATCGAATAAGGTGCAGGATATATCATATATACCGCTGTGCAAAGCAAAAACTATAGAAGCAATCAAAAGACAAACCGAGGGGTGTAGCATCTGCCAGTTATTGCTAAAGGGGTCACTCCCGGTGAAGGGATCTCGGCCCTTTCCTTATCGAATAAGGTGCAGGATGTTCTACAAGGAACACCGCGATGCAAAGCAAGAATTATAGCTACCTGTTTTTGAAAATTCGATTCCACAATATCTTAGGTTTCTTTTCTTTCATTAATCACATTAATGAAGTCCCATCATTTAAGTCCACCTAAACATCACAGATAAATACGACGTACACTTATGCCATCCGCATTCGCCTCGATGTCCCCTCGTGCACCGTTAGGTTAGGTAACTAACGGCAGAGCGGGGCAGGGCTAGCGCGGGTGTAAAACATAAGTAACGTTTATATAATATATCATATATACTATATACAATATCTATCACAACATATCAAATGATCACATCATAGATATCGCAGCAGAAGAAACATATGAAACATTGGATATACTAGGATTTCCGTGTTTTCAATACGAGCCAGTATAAAACACGGATTCCACGGTCACGATGAATAGCCAAACCCACACCCCTAGACCCCTACGAGAGCGGCAAGCAACCCTACCAATTCTAGAGTTAGGAGACTCGGACTCGACTCCTCGAGTTGGTCTCCCACTGGACTCCAGAACCCGGTTACTTGTGCCCTCCTCCTTGGGTCTATCCTAGTGTGGAAAAGTAAATAATATACAAAGGGTGACATCTTCCGCAACCTGGAAGTGCCCCAATAAAAGAATATTACATACAAGTTTTTACATGAATGAAAATGAAAAACACTCATCTCACATTAAAAAACCCCGTCTATTCAAACATGACGATCCAATATAACATATCCAGCAACACATAACATCACATGTCATCAATGTAAGTAAATATGCCCATCCCAATTGTCGTTGACATATAGCAACGAAACCGGCGATATCACATATTACACTTACGGTCACAGAAAAGAAAGTGTAAAACTACAACAGTCTGAATCCGCAACCTCTTTAGACATCGCATGCCTAACCAAATGAATTCCTTAGACATCGCATGTCTAACAATTATAAACCCCACATTTTAGTCTCATTATCGAAAACACTTTTCAATATCAAGCCGGGCAATTCAACAGGATTCCCGATATTCTGATCGAATGATCGTCGCAAACTTTAGTAGGCGTCCGCACCCCCGATGCCGTCGACGAAGTGCACCAAGGCGGAACACCGATGCCGCGAGCACCCGAACGTATGCTTTCGGCGACGGGGTTCTCCTACAGTCACTTGGTCGGGGCTATGGGGTGTGGCTGTCTATTAAGTTTATCCGGCGAGTATCCGCGTACACTACGTGATTGCGACGGACTTTTGATCACATCAAAATTCCGTGGCAGCCGATCAAGTGAGACCAAACTGCTATGTTTATAACATTCATATTAGTTATCTCATAACTACTTGTGAATTCCAAATGTTGTATCACATTCCAGATAAATAGAATATGTTAAATTTTCCGATCGAACAATCAAACACCCATGTTTTCCCGAAACAGCTCAACACATGAAATAAGTTTTAAAAAAAACATTCACTTCATGCCACAGCACCAACGGTCCAGCCGTAGAAGGGTCAAGGCAACGCCTCACATGTGGCACGCCGTACTGCCCCAAACCCTAAGGTTCAAAGGGCAGTTCAAGACGGTCACATAATCGAGTTAAGGTTTGTTGTCTTCTAGAGGGACCATCGCATTACTTGCACTACTTAGAACGTAATTAAACTACGGAAAAATCCAACAATTGGAAATTTCCCGGCAGGGGAAAAAGTGGGTATTTATATCCAGTCGAACTTTTTAACATATTCTAAATTATCCGGAAAAACACATAGACGCAGTTAAAGTTTCCGATCGAATCATCGAATCCCCAATACACCCTAGGAAACTCAACTCTTGAGTAAATATTAAAAATTCCCATAAAACACAGCACTAACAGAAACAAATTATTGTGCAAACCACGTGCACTAATTCAACAAACTGGCCACGGAACCGCCGCACAAACCAGGGTGGGGCCGCGGTTCCGCGGCGCTTCTGACGAGTTAAGTGCACGTGCTGCACAGTAACTCCTACATTTCCCTGCTGAATTTTTTTGAAATTTTTATTCTGGAAAAATCCACTGTTTTAAAAAAATGTACAGAGAAGGGGTCGGATTAGGGTTTAGTGTTTCGATCGGACTTGAAACATCGACTACACTTCGCCTAAAGCTCTAGCTAGGCTCTGATACCACTGTAGGGTTCCTAGGCACACTAATGAGGTTCCACAAGGCATCAACCATGCCAAAATCAAATTTTTCTAGGTGCCGAGAAACCCTAATGAAGATCGTTAACTAGAGATTAGGCGAAAAAGAAACAAGCAAACATCTTTGCTACTAAGTGAATGGAAATACAACCTTTGTAGATCCGGTCCTCCACTTCCAAAGCTCCGTGATGACGTCCCTCCGCTGCGATCATCGGATCCCGGATTCTAGCGATGGTTTCGTCGGAGAAATGATCGGGCTAGGTCGTTGACTTCGATGCCGAAGATGATCTACGTCGAGGCGACTCAAACCCAAGCTCCACCTTCACTAGGTCATGAAACTTGTGAAGATAACACACTCTACTACATGGCAAGTGGTAGAGGATGAAGAAATAGGAAGTGGGTTCAATTTTGATTTGGATTTCTCACTTGGATTGATCACTTGTAAATTTCTAGCAAAGGTTTTCTTTCTTCATCAAGAAGAAGAAGAAGAAGAAAAAATGGAAAAATTAATTATCTCAAAAAAGAAAATACAAGTGAAGTCTACCATTTAGCAACCATGGGTTAGATAAACTCATGTAGAGAATAAACTAGGTTTTAGTTAAATGGTTAGGTTAAGGATAAAACAAAATGGAAGACTTTTTCAAATATGCTTTGAAGCTTCAAGAAGTTTCAAGCAAAGAAAGAAAAGAAAGCCACCATTTCATTATATTTTCATAAAATAAATAAATAAAATAAAACCCTAAACCCTAACCATTAACTAAACATGGTTTAAAGCAAACACATACCTAAGTTTGCATGTATCATCAAACATGATATAATCTGTAAGTCAACGTTGCCCACCCTGGTACTTACGGGAGGCGGAAAACGGAATAAAAATCAAATTTTTATCAACTTAGGCTACATGGACTAGACAAAGAAGGATCTTTGCTAAACAAAAACAAGCTAAAGCTAACTAGAAACTAGCTAAGTGTTAGAAAGGTTATACCTAGGGCTTTATGTCCTTCTCTCCTTGCTCCTTGGAGTAGTGGAAAGAGGTCACCTTTGTCGTCTTCTCACGTCGAAGAAAGATCCACCCGAAGCCTCAACCTTTGGCTTCAACTCTAAGCTAGAAGTAACTAGGGTGCAAGAAGTGCTAGTTCTAGAACCCTAGATGAGAGTAGAGATTATCAAGAAGAGGTTTTTCTCAAGCTCAAGTGTTTCTCAACACATGAGAGAGGAGAGCTTGAGGGAGAGGAAGAACAAGAGAGAGAAAGTCAATAATAGAATGAGAGAAAATATGAAACATTCTCTCATATATGTGTGAATTATTGTAATTAGATAATTAGCTAGATAATTGTCATGGTTAATCAAGACATGACCATTATCATTTCATTTTTAATGCAATTTGCAAGGATCAAAGAGTATCTTCCAAATGAAATGATGATGGTCAAAATGTCAACCTAGGTCAACAAGTCAAGGAGGTCAAATGGTCAACAACCATAACCATGCACAATTATATTAAACTAATATCAATTAACCATAATACACACATAAGCATTAGGGTTAATAAAATGACAATAGTCATTAACCCTAATCAAAGTCCTCTCCCTCTGTCTCAAGTAACTGTGCATACGCACCCGTATTCGTGATCCGAGCAACACGAATACAATGAGAAAAAACCAATCCCAAATCTATACTAGGATCTGGCTTAAACCAAAGCCCGCTAGTATAAGCTGTCCGGACAGCAAACGTGCACAAGTGCGCGGATGTGAACGAACCCTGTCGCAAAACCATGCGACCTCTACTCATTTTGCCTAAAGGAGAATAGCTCTCTGTGTGGGACTCTAAAGACTCGACACTACGCTGGCAGTGGGTTTAACCACAGACCGCAAGCGGCACTAGCTGTACGTAACGGTCCCCAGGTAGATGTCGATAAGAAGACTGACGAGGTGAACCCCATCTGAACTCCTAATGAGCCTGTATGTGACAGTCTCCGTACAGTCCAGTCTGTTCGTCTGATACATCGCATGGCGGGCCTAGGGGGCGGTGAACGTCAGTCCCCTAATAGCGGTACAAGTCGTGTTGGAGTGTAGCCCAGAACACCCTGAGATAACACTGGAAACCTACCAGTATATCTCTTTTGCCCTGGCCAGGGACTACTCGTGTAATGGCTCTCCTGGACACAGCGCGATGTCAACCCCCAATACCGGGAGAGACGAATCCTGTCTAACCGTCACTGCCTCCAAGTGCTTCGGGACTGCACCCAAAAACTACCTGTTTGCACCACTCCTTTGAGCCGTGGTAGGGTAGCAATCAAAGTGCAGTTGGAACACACTCAAGGCGAAGTGACAGTGTCAAGTCAGCGGACTAAGCTGTACTCATGTCACCTGGGAACTGATAACTGACGATAGGTATAATACCAACCAACAGTTCCCGACGAGTCCTGTCCAGTGTACTCGTAACCTAACAAGCACCCGCATACTATCTCAAGTACGACGTACTGATGGCTGTGGGACAGACCGTCTCCCACACTGGGATGAGAAGTGCATACGCTAGTCTACTCTGGAGTATCGATGCCCTGTCTCGATAGTCCAACAACTAGGGACCTGTATAAGGATGTGCTTATAGATCACCCAGCTCCCACGAGTGTGAGCGCCATCACAACGCTGGTAATCAAGCAAAGATCCTAAGGGCTCTACTAATATGTATATCAGCGATATGCTAAAAGAAACACATGCACATATTAAAGAAGAGACAAACCAAGTAGCATACTACCATTTCGAGCAAGATTGTATATACAACTGTGAATATCCCAAGCTTCCATCAAGTAATATACAAACTAGTATGATACAGTAATGGCCTCTAGGGCATATACACTAACAATCTCCCACTTGCACTAAGGCCATGTACTGGCGTATCGAAGACCTATCATCTCGATCAGCCGCTCGAACTGAGTCTGGGGTAAGGCCTTGGTGAATGGATCTGCTGTGTTATCTTCTGAAGCAACCCTCCGAACCTCGATCTCCTGGCGATCCACGATCTCCCTGATCAGGTGATACCGCCTTAAGATGTGTCTGGATTTCTGATGGGACCTGGGTTCCTTCGCTAAAGCTATAGCCCCGTTGTTGTCGCAATACAGAGGTATTGGGTCAACAATGGATGGAACCACCTGAAGTTCTCTCAAGAACTTCCTCATCCAGACAGCTTCTTTTGCGGCATCAGATGCAGCGATGTATTCCGCTTCCATAGTCGAGTCAGCAACAGTTTCCTGTTTGGAGCTCTTCCAACACACCGCCCCTCCAATGAGGGTAAAGACAAAACCCGACATGGACTTGGAATCATCCTTGTCACTCTGGAAGCTGGAGTCAGCAAAGGCCTCAATCTGGAGGTCTTTTCCGCCATACACCAAGAACATCTCCTTAGTCCTTCTCAGGTACTTGAGAATGTTCTTTACTGCTATCCAATGTTTCTCCCCACGGTTTGACTGATACCTGCTTACCACACTCAGTGCATAAGCCACATCCGGTCTGGTACACAACATTGCATACATTATAGAGCCTACCGCAGAAGCGTAGGGTATAATAGACATGCGATCCCTCTCCAAATCAGTCTTGGGAGACATCTCTTTGGAGAGGGTGATCCCGTGACAAGCCGGTAGATTACCGCTTTTGGAATCTTCCATACTGAATCTCTTCAGTATGGTGTCGATGTACCTGGACTGTGAAAGTCCTAATATCCTCTTGGATCTATCACGGTAGATCCGGATACCCAGAATGTATGAGGCATCACCTAGGTCTTTCATGGAGAACCTGTGTGACAAGAACCCCTTGACAGATTGTAGCATAGGAATATCATTTCCTATTAAGAGAATGTCATCCACGTATAAAACGAGGAATACTACAGTTCTCGCTACAAATCTACAATAGATGCATGGTTCATCTGGATTTTTGATAAAGCCAAATTCTTTGACCGTCTCATCAAAACAGATGTTCCAACTCCGCGATGCCTGCTTTAGTCCATAAATGGACTTAAGCAACTTGCACACCTTTCCGCTGCTCCCACTCTGAATGAAACCCTCTGGCTGGTCCATATAGACACACTCCTCTAAATGTCTATTTAGAAAAGCTGTCTTTACGTCCATCTGCCAAATCTCATAATCGTGGAAGGCAGCAATGGCAAGAAGGATCCGAATGGATTTCAGCATAGCTACTGGAGAAAAGGTTTCGTCATAGTCCAAACCAGGTCGCTGACGAAAACCCTTTGCTACCAGTCTAGCTTTATAGGTCTCAAACTGTCCATCTACACCAATCTTCCTTTTGAAGATCCACTTGCATCCTACGGGTTTTACCCCATCTGGAGCAATGTCCAACGTCCATACTTTGTTGGTGTACATGGACTCCATTTCGGTCCGCATTGCATCCAGCCATTTTACCGAGTCGACGCTCTGAATGGCTTGCTGGAAGCTAGTAGGCTCATCAAAGTCTATGATGCAATCCTCTCTATCCCCGTCAATGAGAAAACCGTAGTATCTCTCGGGCGGATGAGACTGCCTACTACTCCTGCGGAGTGGCGTGGGAATGTCCTGATCTTTCGAACCCTCTGGTTCTACTAAGCTTTCAGTAATAGCTCGTGGTTCTGGAATTTCTTCCAGTTCTATTGCGCTCCCACTTAATTCTTTTTCTATGAACTGGTGTTCTAGAAAGTGGGCATGGCGAGAAATAAACACCTTTTGTTCCTATTCGCAATAGAAGAAATATTCCTTGGAGTTCTTTGGATATCCCACAAACTTGCACTGTACTGAGCGTGCCTCGAGCTTGTCCGCATGCTGCTTTTTTACAAAAGCTGGACATCCCCATGTCTTAATGTGATTAAGATAGGGTCTCTTCCCATACCACATCTGATATGGTGTAGTAGGCACAGTCTTAGTTGGAACTCGGTTCAAAAGGTATGCAGCTGATTCTAGCGCATATCCCCAGAACGATCGCGGCAACTCAGCATTACTCATCATGGACCGTACCATATCCAATAGGGTTCGGTTCCGTCTCTCCGATACACCGTTATGTTGCGGAGTGTATGGAGGAGTAAGCTGAGAGAGAATTCCATTCTCTTTTAAGTAACCCAGGAACTCGGCACTCAAGTATTCACCACCTCGATCAGATCTCAGTGCCTTGATACTTTTGCCTGTTTGTTTTTCTACTTCATTCTTATATTCCTGGAATTTTTCAAAAGCCTCGGATTTATGTTTCATTAAGAAGACATAACCATACCTTGAAAAGTCATCCGTAAAAGTAATGAAATAAGAATAACCGCTTCGTGCATGTATAGACATTGGACCGCACACGTCGCTGTGTACGAGTCCCAAGAGCTCGCTCGCTCTTACTCCGTGTCCAGTGAACGGAGTCTTTGTCATCTTTCCTTTGAGACAGGATTGACAAGTTGCATACGATTGATATTCGAACGGATCCAAATATCCTTCTGCATATAACTTAGTCAACCTTCTCTCATTGATGTGACCCAGTCTACAATGCCATAAGAAAGTTTTATTGATTTCTGGAGACTTTCTTTTGTGTGTATTCTGGACATTGAAAATCTGTGGTTGGTTTAATACGTATATACCGTTGTTCAATGTACCTGACCCAATCAAAACTTGATTAAGGTGAATGTTCACTACATTACTTACAAATGCAAATTCATAACCTTCTTTAGATAATAAAGATACAGAAATGATATTACAGGTTGCATTTGGTACATAATAACAATTACGCAAAACCAAAAAGTGTCCATCCGACAATCCCAGGTGATAGTCCTCCACGGCCTCAGCATCCATGCTAGCACCGTTTGCAACTCTGAGGGTCATGTCACCTGCCTTCAAAACTCTACGCTTTCTCAACGCCTGCAAAGAATTACAGATATGAGATCCTGATCCGGTATCCAATACCCAGGATGTAGAGTTTATTGATAGACAGTTTTCAATAACATACACACCTGAAGCTGAAGCCGCAACTCGCTTCAAATCCTGTGTTCTGGCCTTCCAAGCCTTGCAATCCTGTTTCCAGTGACCACTTTTGTGACAGTAGAAGCATTCTTCCTTCCCCACCAGCTTTCCCGCTACCTTTGTTGCTTTTCCTTTTTCCCTTCGTATCCACTTTACTGACACCGCCTCTTGGTTTGGCGGGGGCTTTCTTCTTCTTGCCCTTGGCTTTCGCCCTGGACCTAGAAGAGGAAGATCCTCCTACAAACAAAGTGGATGTCTCCCTACCCTTCTGTAGGGTGCCCTCAGCACTCCTCAACATGTTCAGAAGTTCGGAAAGTTCAACCTCCTTTCCTTGCATGTTGAAGTTAAGGATAAACTGGGCGTAAGTGGAAGGAAGGGACTGGAGAATCAAATCAGTATAGAGTTCATTCTCCAACGTGGTCCCAAGGTCCGCGAGCTCCTCTATGTAGCCAATCATCTTAAGCACGTGTTCCGCTACCGATGATCCGACGGCCAACCTTGCCGAAAACAACTTCTTCGACACTTCGTATCTTGCGATACGAGACTGCTCTCCATACAGTTCTTTTGTATGAAGAAATATGGACTCTAGGTCCATATTCTCGTGCCTCCTCTGATGTTCGTTGTCCATCGAGGCTAGTACGAGGCATCTGGCCTTCGCGCAATCTATTTCCCAGGTCCTGTAGATTTCCTTATCTACGACACTGGTTTTGGGACCTGGGACAGGGGGAGCTTTGGTGGTAAGGACATACCCTAACTTGTCGTAAGTGATTGCCATCTTGACATTCCTGAGCCAATCTTTGTAGTTTGGCCCTGTCAATATGTTTTTATCTAGTAATAACTTAAGTCCGGTCATGTTGAATGGTCGCTGCAATTAGGAGAGAGAAAAGAAACACTTTAGCATGATGCTCTTGCAAGTTTAGAGTGGTTTTTAGTTTGTCTAAACTGGATGGCTCCTATTGTCTCTCGAATCCTTTCTCAAACCGTAAAGAAAGGATTAGTCGGGGTCAATCTCACCGTACAATACTTGCTTAACCGTTCAGCCAGGCCAGTGTCGGTACTTCGAGGGAGGTTTTCCAACGCTTTCGCGAAGTTCCTTAATTAAGTAACCTCTTTTCCCTGTGGGCGTAGCCCCGCTAACACCTTTCTAGACACCTACTAGGTTTATAGCATTGATCGTTAAGTGAGAGTTTTCCCGAGGAGTAGCATATACTCACAGTAGGATCGGGATCCAAATATAATCGCGTGATAAAACCGAAGGAATCCTACCAGAATTATCACACTCCAAATGGTATGCAGCGCTAGCAAGTTTCAGTACTTATGAAACTCCCGATGTGGATTTTTGCCCCATGCTCTTATGACCTTGACTTTGGCCAAAATATCATAAGTCACATGTCAAGTTCTACCCGTCATTCTCCTGGTTAATTTGGACCCACCCGTACCTACCCTTGACTTTGGCCAAAATGGCAGCACGACTGTCCCAAACCAATGCATCTATCTATGCTGCACATGAATACCCAATAGCTACCAATTACTATGCCTTGACTTTGGCCAAAATACATAGCTTGAATACTTTTGACCATTCATGTGGAATGACGGAGGGCTACGAATGGTTTTGGCGAAACCGTGAACGTAGTGAACTTGATATAATCGATGGAACGAGATAGCTTTTAAAAGGAGTGGTTCAAGCTCCGCGTTTAAAAGTTTAGTTTTGAAAAGAACCGAGTGGTTTTCAAAATGTTCCAATCGACTTTTATTTGGTTTATTTTCTTGCATTAGTTCTTTTAATGCGTCCCATCATTTAATCCTACCATTGCAGAAAACAACCAAAATATGACGTACGCTTATGCCATTCGCATTCGCCACGGGACCCCGTCATCACCCGTTAGGTTACTTAACTAACGACAGAGCGGGGGCTGGGCTAGCGCGGCTGTAAAACATAAGCAACGCCTAAATAGTTATAATATATAAATATATAGCAATTATAGACATTACAGATCACAGATGAATACATTGGATATACTAGGAATCCACAATCCGTTCGAGCCTGCAACGAAAAACGGATTACACGGTCGCGGTGAATAGCCAATACCCCACCCAAGACCCCTACGGGTGCGGCAAACTGCCCGCCAAGTACCCGAAGCGAAGCAACCTCCCTCACCACCGTGAGTAGGCCACTCGGCACTTCGAGATACCCGGTAGTTTGTGCACCCCCTCCATGGGTCTATCCTAGGAGCAAAAACAGTAAAAAGAATTATACAATGACGACTACAACCCCGACCCGGTTGCGCGGCCATACAAATAATATTATTACATCAATTTACATGTTACAATGAATGAAAGAAAAAGAAACACTCATCTCACATCCACCCCGGCTATTCACCCGCGACAATCCAACACATTCATATACACATACCATCATCAAACACAGATCACAGATATGTATAACCCCGACTAATCGACATATAGCGATTAGCCGACGTTCAATACATATAAACATCACAGATATAACCCTTATAGTCAAAGCGTAGTGAAGTTCGATAAAAATACGGATTTATAGGCCCCCAAAAACAAATATCTATTCTGGAAAATCTGGGCACATATAAACCATCTTAAAAATCCCAAAACCATGCCAGAAGAACACTGCACCAAACTTGACCCAGAGACGAGCCAAATCGGCCGCGGTTCCGCGGCAATAGCTTGCTATTGCCGCAGAACCGCGGCGCCTTGGTCGAGTTACTGGACCGGGTGTAACACTTGAGTTTTAGGGTTAGTATTAATTAAGTGTTAATTTGGGGTTTTCGGTAAAAAGTTTACCAAAACGGGATTCTAGTAATTTATCTGGATTTATGGTTATTTTTGTGGAATTTTTTCGCAACCACACACACTTGTGCACGATAATTAGGGTTAAGACTAGGGTTGCCACACATTTGGGCTTGTAGGTTAGCTATGTTTAATTTGACCATGGTGGGTTAGGTCCTTATTTAAGTTATTAGTGTTGTTTAGAGCTAATTAGCTTAGTTGAAGATGGTTGGCTTTGACCATGGGGTTTTGGAGAGCTTAAGGTTGACTTAGAGTAAGGATGAGGGATGTGATGTGTCATGATGAATTAAGGTTAAGTCTCCTCACTCATTTCACAACTTTTTCACCTCTCTCACACTCACTCACTCACACTACACATCAGCCAAAATCTGCATCAGATCAGCCCCATTTTTCATCTTTTCAGCCCCAATTCAGCACCACACATCAGCCCCCAGCCTAGCTCTGTTTTCAGCATCTGCAACAGCAGTTTCCAGCCTTCCCAGCCCCTATTTGTTCATCTACAGCTGCTACTTCAGCTCCTTCAACCTCAAACTACAAACACACAACACTACCACCTCACTCACACTCAACTTCACCCTTAAAATATCAGAATACAACACAAACTAACAACATCAGCTTCAGCTTCAGCCAACACTTAAACTGCACACCAACATCAGCAGTTGCAGCACCAGCCTCAGCCCTTATACCATACCACACACCACACCATACCATATCATACACCATACCACACCACACACACAACTCCATACCACACCAGCAACACCACCACAGCAACAGCAACAGCAACAACAAACATTCTGCATCAGCATCAGCATTAGCAGTTGCACTAGCCTTGGACAGCAGCAGCTCTAGTTTAGCACAGCAGCACCTACCCTCTTCTTCTTCTCCTTCTCCTTGGTTGCAAGGTTCTTAGAGGGTATAACTCCTAAACTTTTCCCATATTGTGTAGATTAGGTGCTTGATTAGCTAGTTTTTGTGATAAATAGAATTTTATTGCTAGAATAGTGTAGTAATGTTAGATTTAGCCATTTTAAAGTGCTTATAGCTTTATGAACCCTTTTTGGTGTTAACTAATCCGTTCAAGCCTAGTTGAGACTCAAAAATTAGATGGTTAGCCTTAACTTGCTAAAGTTTCGATAATCTAGCTTAATTGGTGTCCATATCTCGCTTAGTAGTGATTTTGGGTGATTTGTGAGGATTTTGGGCAAAGTGAGAGTTGCGTTAGCTAGGATGACCCTCTTAGGTGCTAGTGTGGCCAGCCAACCAGAGAAATTCCCCAGACTCCATGTACACACCCGATTTACCCGACTTGGCGTATTTTGGCAGTTTTATTGACTTTTTGGCCTCCATAAGATCTGCTGTTGACCCGAACCCTTCAGAATAAAATTGGGAAGACCGTAGCATGGTGAAACTGGTAGACACACACACACAAAACATGGGGACCCCTCTCCCTATTCCTGCAGCAGATTTAATACATCTGGCCGCAAATTGCGGCCAGAATGGGGGTGGGGGTGTTGGGTTTTGGTGTGTGGGTTTACTCTGGGTAGCTAGGGTTTTTGGTATCTGTAACTTTCATTTTGGGTCCAGAGGCAAAATCTGGAGGTAGTTGTACGTTTTTGATGTTTTAGGTCTTGTGCGACACGCGCGTGATACGCGTGGTTCTGTGGCGCGCTGCACGACAAAGCGTGTTGGCTTAGGTTCCGGTGGGTTCGTGCGCGTCATGTCGTGTTGTGTGCACACGCGTTTAGTTTCACGCACGCGTTTCCTTTTATCGATATATCGCGTTTTGCAGGATTTTTCCTTATATGGTGACTCTTGTGAATTCTAGGTTCGTCGGCGGGAACTTCGAGCGCAGCAGAGAAAGGCAAGCAGGTGGTCGGACACACTTAGCACCGGATCACGGGTGAGTAGATTTAACATCTATGGGGGACGATCGTTTGGATGGCGCGAGTCGCCCGTTAGATTTAATAAAACTTAAAGTTGGTAATCTTGATAGTACTTGTGACATTAGAATAATAGTAATAAAACTTGCATGATATTTGCTGCAGTTAGACCCATATGTTATAACCACATACGCGAATTCATTTGTAGGACACATGCACCTTTACCAGGTTTTATATGCAGCACGTGCACTATTCATGTGGACACACACACCCTGGTAATTGCCATGTCACGACACTAGATAACCTTAACCTGAAATACGTTAATTGCCCCAAAATATGATATTGCACTAAATATTTAAAATGAAACCATAAGAATCACCATACCTGTGCATATGTATTATCATATCATCTGCTCATACTTAGTGCAAATCATACATTGAAAATTGATACCATAAGCCTTCATAATCATCGATACATGCAATTATGATGATTTCATGAGATTTATGATATTTCTGGATTTCGGGGAAAACCGCAAGATTTCAACTGATAACTGTTTAAAAATATAAAAGTTGCGGTTTTCTAGTGATGTAAAGTGTCGTCCACCATGAGTTTGCTGTGGTTTTCGAGATCCGTGTCGAGGAGTGGAGGAACCGTCACGGATACATGGTGGGCTCGGTAAGGTACCCCGGGGCAAGAAGATCGCAGGAGATGGCGTTGAGCCTGGCTAGGGGACGGATTACCTACCGGTGACTTCATTTGGCACGGCGGATATCCAGAGGATACCGACCGTGGCCGCTGGATTGAGACATGGATTTTGATGTGGATCAGCCGGATGGCTGAGACCAGAGATTCTGGACATGGATATATGGGATTTAGACAGTTTTGAGGTGTCGTTGCTGGACACGGTTTTTACTGATTTCTTTGATATTATGCTGATGTTTAAAAAGGGAAAGTTTCAAAACAAAGGGAAGAATAATTCTCATACATACTTGTCAGTGCCTTCATGTGACATACATACCGTATTAACTCTATGTGACACATATATGTACTTGCTTGCATACTGTTGATGCATATATACCTGCTAGAACATGTAGCCATACCTGCTTTAGGATGCCAGGACACTTGTGTGCATGCATACGATAGCCTTAGTAGATGTTATTTATTACTCACGAGCTGGCAACTCACCCCCGTTGTGCCACAACTTTTCTGCAGGTCCATTCCGTCAGCACTGTAGCGGCGGATACTTTTGCTTCTTTTGCACTTTTTGCCTGGACTCGAGGCTTTTGCTCATAGGTGGGTTATTATCAGTTTGTACCACCTTATATATTTGTTGTATCTAGAACACTCCATCTACTGCTACTATCATTTCAGTTGTACCTGTTTTATTTGGATTACTGTATATTGACCTGGAGGTGAGATTGTGAGACTTGGGGATTTACTTGTGATATATCTGGGTCGAACTCACTTGAGTCGACATGCTATTTCTTATGCACTATTATTCCTATATATATCTGCTTGCACCATTGAGGCTGATTTTACTTGTGAGATTCTGCTGGAATTTTGGAAAAAGGGAAAGTTATTTTAAAAAGGCATTTTGATTAGGTAATGAAGTAAATGCTTAAATAATTTGGTTTTCCTTCACTCTAAAGATCTTAATTGGGTTTTGTATTCTGGGCTTCGGCTTGCTTATTTTACGGACGCCTTAAGACGTTTCGTAATCTAAGTGCCGGTCGCATTCCGTACCTTGCGGGTCGTGACACCGGGTTTGGTGGCTTTCTTCACAAAACCCTGAAACGATTTTTGGAGTATGATAAATTTTATTTTGAGCAGGAAAAAATTTAACAGAAAGTTAGGGTTTTGATATTTTGGTTTTTCGATTTTTCCGATCAAACTTCCATACACTTTCACTATCTAGCCAGTTTATGTTTAGTTAGGCTCTGATACCACTGTAAGTCCACGTTGCCCATCCCGGTACTTACGGGGAGGCGGAAAACGGAATAAAAATCAAATTTTTATCAACTTAGGCAACATGGACTAGACAAACAAGGATCTTTGCTAAACAAAAACAAGCTAAAGCTAACTAGAAACTAGCTAAGTGTTAGAAAGGTTATACCTAGGGCTTTATGTCCTTCTCTCCTTGCTCCTTGGAGTAGTGGAAAGAGGTCGCCTTTGTCGTCTTCTCACGTCGAAGAAAGATCCACCCGAAAGCCTCAACCTTTGGCTTCAACTCCAAGCTAGAAGTAACTAGGGTGCAAGAAGTGCTAGTTCTAGAACCCTAGATGAGAGTAGAGATTATCAAAAAGTGGTTTTTCTCAAGCTCAAGTGTTTCTCAACACATGAGAGGGGAGAGCTTGAGGGAGAGGAAGAACAAGAGAGAGAAAGTCAATAATAGAATGAGAGAAAATATGAAGCATTCTCTCATATATGTGTGAATTATTGTAATTAGATAATTAGCTAGATAATTGTCATGGTTAATCAAGACATGACCATTATCATTTCATTTTTAATGCAATTTGCAAGGATCAAAGAGCATCTTCCAAATGAAATGATGATGGTCAAAGTGTCAACCTAGGTCAACAAGTCAAGGAGGTCAAATGGTCAACAACCATAACCATGCATAATTATATTAAACTAATATCAATTAACCATAATACACACATAAGCATTAGGGTTAATAAAATGACAATAGTCATTAACCCTAATCAAAGTCCTCTCCCTCTGTCTTAAATAACTGTGCATACGCACCCGTATTCGTGATCCGAGGAACACGAATACAATGAGAAAAAACCAATCCTAAATCTATACTAGGATCTGGCTTAAACCAAACCCCGCTAGTATAAGCTGTCCGGACAGCAAACGTGCACAAGTGCGCGGATGTGAACGAACCTTGTCGCAAAACCATGCGACCTCTACTCATTTTGCCTAAAGGAGAATAGCTCTCTGTGTGGGACTGTAAAGACTCGACACTACGCTGGCAGTGGGTTTAACCACAGACCGCAAGCAGCACTAGCTGTACGTAACGGTCCCCAGGTAGATGTCGATAAGAAGACTGACGAGGTGAACCCCATCTGAACTCCTACTGAGCCTGTATGTGACAGTCTCCGTACAGTCCGGTCTGTTCGTCTGATACATCGCATGGTGGGCCTAGGGGGGCGGTGAACGTCTGTCCCCTAATAGCGGTACAAGTCGTGTCGGAGTGTAGCCCAGAACACCCTGTGATAACACTGGAAACCTACCAGTATATCTCGCTTGCCCTGGCCAGGGACTACTCATGTAATGGCTCTCCTGGACACAGCGCGATGTCAACCCCCAATACCGGGAGAGACGAATCCTGTCTAACCGTCACTGCCTCCAAGTGCTTCGGGACTGCACCCAAAAACTACCTGTTTGCTTGACTCCTTTGAGCCGTGGTAGGGTAGCAATCAAAGTGCAGTGGGAACACACTCGAGGCGAAGTGACAGTGTCAAGTCAGCAGACTAAGCTGTACTCATGTCACCTGGGAACTAATAACTGACGATAGGTATAATACCAACCAACAGTTCCCGACGAGTCCTGTCCAGTGTACTCGTAACCTAACGAGCACCCGCATACTATCTCAAGTACGACGTACTGACGGTTGTGGGACAGACCGTCTCCCACGCTGGGATGAGAAGCGCATACGCTAGTCTACTCCGGAGTATCGATGCCCTGTCTCGATAGTCCAACGACTAGGGACCTGTATAAGGATGTGCTTATAGATCACCCAGCTCCCACGAGTGTGAGCGCCATCACAACGCTGGTAATCAAGCAAAGATCCTAAGGGCTCTACTAATATGTATATCAGCGATATGCTAAAAGAAACACATGCACATATTAAAGCAGAGACAAACCAAGTAGCATACTACCATTTCGAGCAAGATTGTATATACAACTGTGAATATCCCAAGCTTCCATCAAGTAATATACAAACTAGTATGATACAGTAATGGCCTCTAGGGCATATACACTAACACAATCTTGCACACAAAAATATATCACATATACAATGTGCACTATCAAGTGAGAAAACATCTTAACTGAACCAATATTAGTTAATGTAAAGTGATATATCAAATATATAACTATACATTAAATCATTAAATCAACACTTGACTTAATGATCCGGTCATATTGCATATAACCGACTAATATCAATAGTAACAACTTATCGAATCAACACCTGA
Organism: Agapanthus africanus; assembly: GCA_030015575.1. Taxonomy (NCBI): domain Eukaryota; kingdom Viridiplantae; phylum Streptophyta; class Magnoliopsida; order Asparagales; family Amaryllidaceae; genus Agapanthus; species Agapanthus africanus. Next base: position 314,003,507 of record CM057350.1, on the reverse strand, counting down.
TCCGATAACCCGGCTATATCGCATATAACCGATCAATGTCACAAATCGCGAGAATCGAATACAGTATCACATACTGGTATTATTCTCGGTCCCGCACATATCTCATATGCGCTCCTATTTCATTTTGCTTGAGCCAGGAAACCTCTGTGTAGGACTCTAAAGACTCGTCAATACGCCGGCAGCAGGTGATGATCATATCAAACACCCACAAGCCGCAAGCGATCTGCTAAACGTAACGGCCACCCGGGTATTGAGCGATCAGAAGATCAACGAGAAAGCCCGCTCACACTCCTGTAAATCCAACCAGTAACACTTACCGTACAGTCCGGTCCCGTCGTCTGATATGTCGCATATCTTGCCTAGGGGTGGTAAACGTCAGACCCCAATAGCTCGATAAGTCGTGTCGATATGAGGTCTATAACAGTTCGAGAAACTACTGGTAACACTTACCAGTAAATCTCAGCAACCTTGGCTAAGGATTTCCGGTTATAGCCAATCGAACACAGCGCAACATCAACCCCTATACCGGGAGAGACGAATCCCCTCCTATCGCTCATTGCCTCCATGTGATTCAGGACTGTACCCAAAAACCACCGTTTTGCATGCCCTCTTGGATGTGGTAAGGTGGAAATCAAAGCACAGTGGGAATCACACAAGACTCTATGACGATCTCGGGTCTACAGACTAACCTGTACGAGTGTCACCAGAGAACTGCCATCTGACGTAAGGTATAATACCATCTGGGAGTTCTCAGCGAGTCCGTCCAGTGTACCCAGTCTCCACTGAGCACCCGTATATCATCTCTGATGTCAAACACCAATGGATAAGGGATCATCCATCGCCCATCTGTATGGGTCGAGAAGGTATACGCTAGTCTACTCTGGTATATCGATGCCCCGTCTCGATACACCCACGACTAGGGACCTTGAAGGATGTACTTATGGACTACCATGTCCCCACTAGTATGATCCGCATCATAGTCCAGGTAGTCAAGTACACATCCTAAGGGCTTTACCAACATGTAACTGAGAGACAATCAGTGTACACGTTAAGGTAAAGAGCAACCAGATAGCATACTATCATGTCGAGCAAGAAAGTCCTCCCTATATATGTCCAAGCATCCACTACAATATACATCCTATGTATAGTAATGGCCTCTAGGGCATACATATAACTAACAAAATGTTTCTACCACTCCATATGAGACATGGTATGGGAAGAGACCATCTCTTAAACGAGTTAGGATTTGGGGTTGTCCGGCTTATGTGAAAAAGCAGAATCCAGACAAACTCGAGATACGATGGGTTTTGTGTAAATTTATGGGATATCCAAAACACTTGTATGGATATCTTTTCTACCATAAGGAGGAACAAAGGGTGTTTGTTTCTCAGTATGCCACATTTTTAGAAAATGAATTTTTTACAAATGATACTGTTGGCAATGCGGTAGAACTCGAAGAAATTCCAGATTCACAAATAATTACCGATAATTTGGTTTAACCTGAGGTTTCAATAGAACCTGACGAGCCTCAGCCACTCCGTAGATCTAGTAGGACTTCCCTCCCACCTGATAGATACTACGGTTTTCTAATTGATGGTGATAAAGAAGATTGCATCATAGATGAAGATGATCCTACTAGTTTCAGCAAGCTATCACGAGTGGTGACTCGGTGAAGTGGATGGATGCCATGAGATCCGTAATGGAATCCATGCACACCAACAAGTATGGGTTTTAGAGGTTGCACCTTCTGGAGTAAAACCCATAGGATGCAAGTGGATCTTTAAGAGAAAGATTGGTGTGGATGGTCAGGTGGAGACCTATAAAGCTAGGCTGGTCGCAAAAGGATTTCGTCAAAGACCAGGCTTGGACTATGATGAAACCTTTTCACCAGTCACGATACTCAAATCCATTCGAATCCTGCTTACTATAGCTGCTCACTATGACTATGAGATCTGGCAGATGGATGTTAAAACGGCATTTCTAAATGGTGATTTAGAAGAATGCGTTTTTATGGATCAGCCAGAATGCTTCATTGACAGTGGGAGCAGCGGAAAAGTATGCAGGTTGCTTAAATCCATCTATGGATTAAAGAAGGCATCACGGAGTTGGAACATCTGCTTTGATGATACAATCAAAGAGTTTGGTTTTATCAAAAATGTAGATGAACCATGCATTTATAAAAGGATTGTAGAGAGTACTGTTACATTCCTTGTATTGTACGTGGACGACATTCTCTTGATAGGAAATGATGTTCCTATGATACAGTCGATCAAACTATTCTTATCGCAAAGGTTCTCCATGAAAGACCTGGGTGATGCCTCGTACATTCTGGGAATTAAGATTTATATAGATAGATCTAAGAAATTATTGGGATTGTCCTAATCGAGATACATAGACACCGTACTAAAGAGGTTTAGTATAGAAGATTCCAAGCGAGGTAATTTACTTTCTTGTCACGGGATCACCCTCTCCAAAGAGATGTCTCCAAAGACTGATGAGGAGAGGGCTCACATGAGCATTATACCCTACGCTTCGGCGGTAGGATCTATAATGTATGCGATATTGTGTACTCATCCAGATATAGCTTTTGCACTGAGTGCGGTAAGCTGGTATCAATCTAATCCAGGGGAGAAATACAGGACTGCTGTGAAGAACATTCTGAAGTACTTAAGAAGAATTAAAGAAATGTTCTTGGTGTATGGTAATGGAGATCTCCAAATGAAGGCCTTTACTGACTCCAGCTTCCATAGCGACAAGGATGATAGTAAGTCCTTCTCAGGGTTTGTATTTACCATAAATGGAGGAGCGGTATGTTGGAAGAGTTCCAAGCAAGTTACCGTCGCTGACTTCACGATGGAAGCTGAGTATATTGCTGCTAATGATGCTGCAATAGAGGCAGTCTGGATGAGGAAGTTCATTTCTGAACTTCAGGTGGTTCCATCCATTTCTAATCCAATACCTCTGTATTGCGATAAAAATGGAGCCATAGCTTTGGCAAAGGAACCGCGGTCCCATCAGAAATCCAGACATATCTTGAGACGGTATCACCTCATCAGGGAGATAGTGGATCGCCAGGACATCGAGCTACTGAGAGTAGACACGAAAGATAACACATCAGATCCATTCACCAAGGCCATCCCTTAAGTCCAGTTTGAGAAACTGTTCGAGATGTTGGGCATGCGGTACGCCGGCAACTAGTTCTAGTGTAGACAGTGGGTACTTATTGCACCAACTACAGGCCTTAGTGCAAGTGGAAGATTGTTAGATATGTATGCCGTGGAGGCCTGTATTATATAGGATGCTAGGCATGTATATGTACAGAAACAATCTTTGCTCGAATTGATAGTATGCTATCTGATTTATCTTCATCTTAACGTATGATGTGTTGTATTTCATATCTTTATATACATGTTGATGAAGCCCTTAGGATTATGCTTAACTACCAGGATTATGATGTAGATCATACTAGTGGGACCTGGGTAGTCTAAAAGCATATTCCTTATTTAGTTCCAAGTCGAGGGTATATCGAGACAGGGCATCGATATTACCAGAGCAGACTAGTGTGTACATTTATTGACCCTGGGGGCGATAGTTGATCCCACAACCATTGGTGTTCAACATCAAAGATTGTACACAGGTGCTCATTGGAGAATGGGTACACCGAACAGGACTCGCCGAAAACTCCTAGATGGTATATATACCTATTGTCAGATAGCAGTTCTCTGGTGACACTTGTACAGGTTATTCTGTAGACCCGAGATCGTCATAGTGTCTTGTGTGATTCCCACTGTGCTTTGATTTCCTCCCTACCACGGCTCTACTGAGTCATGAAAACAGGTGGATTTTGGGTACAGTCCCGAATCACATGGAGGCAGTGAGCGATAGGAGGGGTTTCGTCTCTCCCGGTATAGGAAGTTGATGTCGCGCTATGCTTGATCGGCCATAACAGCAAATTCTTGGCCAGGGTTGTCGAGATTTACTGATGAGAGTTATCAGTAGTTTCTCAAACCGTTATGGGCCATAAATCAGCATGACTTATAAAGTTACTGGGGTATGACATTTACCAACCCTAGACTTCATATGCGACATAGAAGACGAAGTGACCGGACTGTACGGTAAGTTTTGCTTATAGGCTCGTTAGGGTTGTGATGAGTTCGCTCGTCGGCCACCTTTTCGTCATGTACCTGGGTAGCCGTTATGCACAGCTAGTCCGCTGACGTACTTGCGGTTAAACCCACTGCCAGCGTACTGTCGAGTCTTTAGAGTCCTACACAGAGGGTTCCCTGGTTCATGCGAAAGATGTAGAGGCCGTAAGTTGTTACGGCAGGGTTTCGATCATGTTCGTGTACTAGCTACAGGAATAATGATCGGAACGATAATACTGGCAGTCGTTGGTTTAAGCCGGATACCGGTATTATATTATTGGATTATTTGTATTCATATTTTTCGGAATTCGGATACGGGTATACTTATATGGTGGAGGGGTATTCTTGTAATTGTACAAGAATACCTTCTAGAAGGGGACACCTCATAAATAGTTTTCATTTTGTGAAAATGGAAATTATGATGTGGAATTTGGGGAGAGTCAAAGCATGGATGAAGGAATGGCTTATATCATTTTATATTCATTTGGGATTACTATTGAAGCATGGTGCATTATTTTGGAGAAAAATAATACATGCTTCAATTATTTTACTTAAGCCATATCATTTTTCCATGCTTGATTTTTTCATTCATCACTCTCAACTTCTCTCTCCTCATTATCTCCTTCTTCCTCATATTAGCTTTATCCTTCACATGTGTTGGGAATCAAAAGCTCAAGAGACAAAATTATCCACTACATGATCTCCACATCATCTAAGTGATCATTTCTAGCACACTTGATCTCTTAGTTAACTCTTAAGAAGAGTTTGAAACTTGTTCCATAGCTCTCGGGTGGATCATCTACGTCTTGAGGTGACCGGAGATCGAGAACATTACAAGCATCCAAAGCGCCTAGGAGTCGCATCCAAAAGAAGACCCGAAGGACCGGTTCCTTAGGTATAACCCTATCATAATAGATAAGATCTCTAGATAGGTTTGCTAGTTAAGGTTTAAGCACAAGATCTAGGGTTTAAGTGGGTGTTGCATGCAAGAAAATTATTATTTGCCAATTCCGCCTCCTCACAAGTGTTGTGAAGGTGTGCAACATCCACTAACATAGTATCAGAGACTCTCTTAAACCTTAAATATCTTGTAGCGACGTTAGAAATCCGCTGGTTTTTGTCGCGCAAAAACTGCCGATAAACAGTTTCCAAAATTGTAGTTTTGAGTTTTTTGCACACCCCGCGGGCTCACGGTTTGAACCGAGAAGCCACGGGGTGGAGAGTGCGCACCTCGAGGACACCCAAGGGGGACCAGAGGCCGAACCCACACCCCAAGACCACCACAAGGTGGCCTTTAGGGTGGGTGACCTGAGAGCACCCCATATGGGTGCTCTCGGGTCTGCCTTCCCCAAGGGGCCACCTCGAGGTGGCCCTCGGGGGTGGGTACCCCCTCGAGGCCTCCCATTCGATAGTTAATTTTGGGATCATCGCATCCGCGAAGATTCGGGCGGGTTTCGAGTTCGTTTCGACTCCCGGAGTGGCTTAAAATGATCGGTTTTGGAACTTTAGCTTACTGGATTTTTTCAAGTGTTGGAAAATTAGTTTAGTTTGCTAATTGCGTGCGGAATTATAATGTCGCGGTTACTTTATAAGCTTTGTGATGTGTATGTGTGTTTAGAACGTCGACTAATTGCTATAAGTCGATTAGTCGTGGTTGCACACATCTGTAATGATATCATATGATGGTATGTGTATATGAATATGTTACATTGTCGTGGATGAATAGCCGGGGGATCTGAGAAGAGCTTTCTTCTTTTCTTTCATTCATGTAATTTGCAAAAAGCGACGTAATATTATTTTGTGGGGCACATCCGTGTTGAGGTTGTAGCCACCGTTGTATAATTTCCTTTTACTGTTTTTGCTCCTAGGATAGACCCAAGGTGGGGTGCACAAACTACCGGTTTCTTTGAACTGCCGAGTGGCCTACTCACTTTGTTGAGGGAGGTTGCTTCACTTTGGGAATTTGGCGGGTAGTTTGCCGCACCCATAGGGGTCTAGGGTTGGGTTTGGCTATTCATCACGACCGTGGAACCCGTCTTTCGTTAAGGGCTTAAATGAAATACGGAATTTCTAGTTTATCCAATGTATTCATCTGTGATCTGGAATGTTTGTAAATGCGTGCAACGAATGGCTATTTATATATGAGATATATAATAAACATTGCTTATGTTTTGCACCCACGCTAGTCCATCCCTCACTCTGCCGTTAGTTAAGTAACCAAACAGTGCATGACGGGGGCCCGTGGCGAATGCGGATGGCATAAGCGTACGTTCTATTTTCGTTTCTTTTCTGTGATGTTTAGTAAACGTAAATGATAGGAAAACATTAATGTGATTAATGCTAAGAAAAAGAATCCTAAAAATGTTGTAGAATCAAACTTTTTAAATTGGGTAACTCTAGTTTTTTCTTTGCATAGTGGTATTTCTTGATGAATATCCAGCAACTCATTCGATGAGGAAAGGGCCGAGATCCCTTCACCGTGAGTGACCCCTTTATCGAAACTAGAAAATGTTACAAAGCACTCGATTGTTTTTGTAGTTGATCTAAATTTTGCATTGCGTCGTGGTATTCATGAATATCCAGCACTTCATTCGATGAGAAAAGAGCCGAGATCCCTTCACCGGGAGTGACCTCTTTAGCAAAATTAGAAAGATACTACAAAACCATTCGACTTTTAAGACTGGAGCTTAAACCACTCCTGTTCACTAGATTCTACAACAATATCAAGTTCAAATCGTTAAAGGTTTTCATCAAAACCATCTGTTGCCCTCCGCCATTTTAGGAAGCAGTGTACTTAGTATTCGTACCATGTTTGTTAACTATAGTTAAGGCGTGGTGTACGGTAGTTAAGTGATGTCTTCCTACAAAGCATATGATGAGATCGATTAGGACATTCCTATGACCTTGTTGACCATAGTTAAGGGTTATGCGGGTGGGTCTAAATCAATCACGAAATGGCGGGTAGAACTTAACTAGTGCTTATGATTTATTAACCATAGTTAAGGTCATAAGAAACTAGGGGTAAAAACCATATCGGGAATTTCAAGAGTTGAAATTTGCAATGAGATTTCATTCCTTCTATTTGATATTTGGATCTCGACCCCACTGTGAGTAAAAGTTACTCCCGGGAGAGTTTTGCACTTTACAATTAGCTAATCTAGTAGGTGTCTAGAAATGTGTCAACGGGGTTATGCCTCTAGGAAAACGAGCTTTATTTTAAATAGGTTCGTGCGAAAGCAAAGGAAACCTCTCTCGGAGTACCGACACTGGCTTGGACGACCGGTTAGCGAACTTGTAGATTGCAATTAATCCTGGCTAATTTTCCTTTTAAGGTTTGAAGGAAAATTTGATAAAAAGCAATGGGAGACATCGATTAGATAAGATTAATAACCAATCTAATCATGCAAGAACAATCGGTGAGTGTCTTCTTTTCTCTCTCCTAATGGCAGATACTTATGACATGACTTAAGCTTTTATTAGACAAGAAAAAACTCACGGGACCGAATTACAAAGAATGGCCGAGGAACGTAAATATTTTCCTGACCTATGTTAAGGTCGGATACGTCCTAACTACTCCAGCCCCTCCTAGCCCAAGCCCTGGTTCTTCAGTTGCGGATAAGGAAATCCCCAAGACTTAGGATATAGACTATGCAACAGCCAAATGCCTCGCGCTTGCTTTCTATGGACAATGAACATCAGAAGCAGCATGAGAAGATGGACGTACAATCCATATTTCTCAAAGGACATGTATGGGGAGCAATCTCATACTCTCCGATACGAGGTATCTCGAAAGTTGTTTCAGATGCGGATGGCTGCTGGCACGTCTGTAGGTGACCATGTGTTGAAGATGATGGGACTTATCGAAGAACTAGAGGACCTAGGATGGACTATGGAGAACGAACAGTATGTTGATATTGTTCTACAGTCCCTCCCCGGCCTTTGCACAATTCATTGTATGAACTTCAACATGCACAATATGGAGAAGTCACTTCCTGAACTCCTCAATATGTTGAAGAGTGCAGAGAGCACGCTAAAAGTAGCGAAAACTCCCGCTCTGGTTGCTGGGCCATCTTTCTCTTTCGTCCCAAAATCTAATGCTAAGGGAAAGAAGAAGAAGAATCCCATCAAACCGAAAGGTGAAGTGAAAAAGGCACCGGGGAAGGATAAGAAAGGGGCTGTTGCGTTAGGAAGAGGGGAATGCTTCCACTGCCATAAGACTGGGCACTAGAAGAGAAACTGCGTTGCATACCTTGCCGACCTCAAGAAGAAAAAGCATGCCGATGCTTCCACTTCAGGTGTGTTTGTAACAGAAAACTGTTTTTCAATTAACTCTACTTTCTGGGTATTAGATACCGGGTCAGGATCTCACATCTGCAATTGTGTGCAGGGGCTGAGAAAAAGCAGGTTTTTGGAGAAAGGTGATCACACTCTTCGGGTTGGGAATGGTTACTCTGTACATGCTGTAGCAGTGGGAGAGTATCACCATAGATTGCCGTTGGGTTGTATATTGGTTTTGAACCATGTTATTTTGTACCTTCGATGTTATGTAATATTATATCAATATCGTTGTTGGACAATGAAGGATATAATTTTGTGTTACAATCTAATATTATGAACATTAAGCTTAATCAAGAGTTGATTGGGTCTGGTGCATTAAATAATGGGATATACGTCTTAAATCAACATACAGTTTTTAATATACAACACACAAACAAAAGGAATATTTCAGACATAAATGAAGCTTTCATATGGCATTGTAGACTTGGTCATATTAATGAAATAAGATTAACCAAGCTACATAAAGATGGATATTTAAACTCATTTGAATATAAATCTTATGCGACTTGCCAGTATTGTATCAAAGGTAAAATGACCAAAACTCCCTTTATTGGACACGGAAAGAGAGCTACTGAACTCTTAGGCCTCATACATAGTGAAGTATGTGGACCAATGTCTACACATGCGAGAGGTGGTTTTTCGTACTTCATAACTTTTACTGATGAATTCTCGAGATTCGGACACGTGTTCATGTTGAAATATAAGTCCGAAGCCTTCGAAAAGTTCAAGGAGTATAAATCTGAAGTAGAAAAACAAACAGGCTTGAGTATCAAGAAACTTCGATCGGATCGAGGAGGTGAGTATCTAAGCTCAGAGTTTCTAGATTTCTTAAAAGAGAATGGGTTTCTCTCTTAGTTCGCTCCTCCGTACACACCACTGCACAACGGTGTGTCGGAACGGAGGAATCGTATCCTATTAGATATGGTACGATCAATGATGAGTGATGCTGAGTTACCACTTTCATTATGGGGGCACGCATTGGAGACTGCGATATATCTATTGAATAGGGTCCTGACCAAAAATGTGTCTACCACTCCATATGAGACATGGTATGGGAAGAGACCATCTCTTAAACGAGTTAGGATATTGGGTTGTCCGGCTGATATGAAAAAGAAGAATCCGGACAAACTCGAGATACGATCGGTTTTGTGTAAATTTGTGGGGTATCCAAAACACTCGTATGGATATCTTTTCTACCATAAGGAGGAACAAAGGGTGTTTGTTTCTCAGTATGCCACATTTTTAGAAAATGAATTTTTTACAAATGATATTGTTGGCAATGCGGTAGAACTGGAAGAAATTCCAGATTCACAAACAATTACCGATAATTTGGTTGAACCTGAGGTTTCAATAGAACCTAACGAGTCTCAGCCACTTCGTAGATCTAGTAGGACTTCTCGCCCTCCTGATAAATACTACGGTTTTCTAATTGATGGTGATAGAGAAGATTGCATCATAGATGATGATCCTACTAGTTTCAGCAAGCTATCATGAGTGGTGACTCAGTGAAGTGGATGGATGCTATGAGATCCGAAATGTAATCCATGCACACCAACAAAGTATGGACTTTGGAGGTTGCACCTTCTGGAGTAAAACCCATAGGGTGCAAGTGGATCTTTAAGAGAAAGATTGGTGTGGATGGTCAGGTGGAGACCTATAAAGCTAGGCTGGTCGCAAAAGGATTTTGTCAAAGACCAGGTTTGGACTATGATGAAACCTTTTCACCACTCGCGATGCTCAAATCCATTCGAATCCTGCTTACTATAGATGCTCACTATGACTATGAGATCTGGCAGATGGATGTTAAAACGACATTTCTAAATGGTGATTTAGAAGAATGCGTTTTTGTGGATCAGCCAGAAGGCTTTACTGACAGTAGGAGCAACAGAAAAGCATGTAGGTTGCTTAAATCCATCTATGGATTAAAGCAGGCATCACGGAGTTGGAACATCTGCTTTGATGATACATTCAAAGAGTTTGGTTTTATCAAAAATGTAGTTGAACCATGCACTTATATAAGGATTATAGAGAGTACTGTTACATTCCTCGTATTGTACGTGGACGACATTATCTTGATAGGCAATGATGTTCCTATGATACAATCGGTCAAACTATTCTTATCACAGAGGTTCTCCATGAAAGACTTGGGTGATGCCTCGTACATTCTGAGAATTAAGATCTATAATGATAGATCGAAGAAATTATTGGGATTGTCCCAATCGAGATACATAGACACCATACTAAAGTGCTTTGGTATAGAAGATTCTAAGCGAGGTAATTTACCCGCTTGTCACGGGATCACCCTCTCCAAAGAGATGTCTCCAAAGACTGATGAGGAGAGGGCTTGCATGAGTATTATACCCTACGCTTCGGCGGTAGGATCTATAATGTATGCGATGTTGTGTACTCGCCCAGATGTAGCTTTTGCACTGAGTGCGGTAAGCAGGTATCAATCCAATCCAGGGGAGAAACACTGGACTGCTGTGAAGAACATTCTGAAGTACTTGAGAAGAACTAAAGAAATGTTCTTGGTGTATGGTAACGGAGATCTCCAAATAGAGGCCTTTACCGACATTTCAAGCATCCAAAGAGCCTAGGAGTCACATCCAAAAGAAGACCCGAAGGACCGGTTCCTTAGGTATAAACCTATCATAGTTGATAAGATCTCTAGATAGGTTTGCTAGTTAAGGTTTAAGTATAAGATCTAGGGTTTAAGTAGGTGTTGCATGCAAGAAAATTATTGTTTTCCACTTCCGCCTCCTTACAAGTATTGTGAGGGTGTGCAACATCCACTAACAGTCCTACCATTTATGCTTCCTAAGCATCACAGATAATGAAACGAAAATACTTATACAACGTACGCTTATGCCATCCGTATTCGCCATGGGGTCCCGTCATGCACCGTTAGGTTAGATAACTAACGGCAGAGCGGGGGCAGGACCAGCGCGGATGCAAAACATAAGCAACGTTTATTATATATCATATATATAATATAAAGCATTCGTCTCACGCAGTTATATGATCTCATCACAGAACATTGCAGCAGAAGTCAACATATGAAACATTGGATATACTAGGAGGTCCATGTTTTAAATTAAGCCAGTAAAAAACACGGATTCCATGGTCATGATGAATAGCCAAACCCACATCCCTAGACCCTTACGAGAGCGGCAAGCAACCCTACCAATTTTAGAGTTAGGAGACCCAGTCTCAACTCCTCGAGATGGTCTCCCACTAGACTCTAGAACCCGGTCACTTGTGCTCCCCGCCTTGGGTCTATCCTAATGCGGAAAAGTAAATAATATACATCAATGATGACATCATCCTCAACCCGGAAGTGCCCCAATAAAAGAATATTACATGCAATGAATATTACATGAATGAAAAGAAAAACTCTCATCTCACGCAAAAACCCCTGGCTATTCAAATACGACGATCCAATATAACATATCACAGCAACACATAATATCATATGTCATCAACGTAAGTAAATATGCGTATTCCAATTGTCGTTGACGTATTACAACGAAACCGGCGATACACCACATATTACACTTACGGTCGCAGAAAAGAAAACAAAAACTAAAATAATTAGAATCCGCAACATCCTTAGACATCATAAACCTGGAATATCTCATGTCCCGAATTTCATGCCTAACATATAAACCTTGCATTTTAGTGCCATATTGACAACACCTTTTCAATAACCTAGTCGGGTAATTCATTAAGATTCCTGACTACTTGATCGAATACTCATCGGAAACATTAGAAGATGGCCGTACCTCCGATGTCGTCGACGAAGTGCACTTAGGCGGAACACCGTGGCCGCGAGCACCCGAGGGGGTGTGTTTGGCAACTGGGTTCTCCTACAGCCACTTGGTCGGGGCTATGGGTGTTAGTTGTATGTATGCCCTAGAGGCCATTATTATACATATGATGTTTATTATAGTGGATTCTTGGAAATATATAGGGAGGAATTTCTTGCTCGACATGATAGTATGCTATCTGGTTACTCTTTATCTTAACATGCACACTAATTGTCTCTCTGTTACATGTTGATAAAGCCCTTAGGACGTGTACTTGACTATCAGGATTATGATGCAGATCAAACTAGTGGGGCCAGGGTAGTCTATAAATACATCCTTCAATTGTCCCTAGTCATGGGAGTATCGAGACGGGGCATCGATATTCTAGAGTAGACTAGCGTATACGTTTCTTGACCCATAAGATGGACGACGGGTGATCCCACATCCATTGGTGTTTGACATCAAAGATTGTATAGGGGTGCTCAGTGGAGACTGGGTATACTGAACATGACTCGTCGAGAAATCCTAGATGGTATTATACCTCACGTCAGATAGCGGTTCTCTAGTGACACAGGTACATGTTAGTTGTAGACCCGAGATCGTCATAGAGTCTTGTGTGATTCTCACTGTACTTTGATTTCCATCTTACCACATTCAAGAGAACGTGAAAAACGGTGATTTTTGGGTACAGTCCCGAGTCACATGGAGGCCATGAGTGATAGGAGGGGATTTCTTCTCTCCCGGTATTAGGGGTTGAAGTTGCGCTGTCCTCGATTGGCTATAACAGGAAATCCCTGGCCAGGGTTGTTGAGATTTACTGGTATGTGTTATCAGTAGTTTCTCGAACCGTTATGGGCCTCATATCGACATGACTTATCAAGTTATCGGGGTCTGACGTTTACCACCCCCAGGCTAGATATACGACATATCAGACGAAGAGACCGTACTGTACGGTAGTGTTACTTATTGGATTCACAGGAGTATGAGCAGGTTTGCTTGTTGATCTTCTGATCGATCAATACCCGGGTAGCCGTTACGTCCAGCTAGTACCGCTGACGGCTTGTGGGTGATTGATATGATCATCACCTACTACCGGCGTATTGACGAGTCTTTAGAGTCCTATACAGAGCATTCCTGGCTCAGGCGAAATGAAGTAGGAGCACATATATGATATATGCGGCACCGAGATTATTACGCGTATGTGATACCGTATTCTAATCTCGCGATATGTGATATCGGTCGGTTATATGTGATATATCCGGGTTATCGAATCAAGTGTTGATTCGATAAGTTGATACAAATGATATTAGTCGGTTATATGTGATATAGCCGGATTATTAAATCAAGTGTTGATTTAATAATTTAATGTATGATTATATATTTGATATATTAATTTTACATTAACTAATATTAGCTCACTTAAGCATTTCTTTTTCTCACATTTACACTTAATATATATGTGATAAATATTATTGTGTTTATTTTTGTATCATGTTTGATGATACATTGTTCATGGGTGTATGAGACTCATACCATATTTTAGATAATTATGGTTTTAATTTTTTAAGGTAAATACAAAATTAGGTAGAAATTAGTCATGGTTGATGCTTAGTGGAAGCTTATAGAAACCATTGACTTGGTCCACTAATTTTGTTTTACATTAGATATTTATTAACCCAACCATTATCATAAGCCATGGTTAAGTCTCTACATGAGTTATATATGATATTTTCTCACCCATGGTTGCTTGGAGACTCTCATTCATTCTACACTTCATCTTCTTCTTCATCTCAAGAAAGCTCTCTAGGTTTTCAAGAGGTGAAGAAAATTAGTGAGAAAAATAATTCTAAAGTGAGCAAAAATTCCACTTCATCAACCTACACTAGATTAGCCATTTAGTTTAGGTTGTTTACTTCACTAATTCCCAATTAGTGAAGAGATAGCTTGAGTTGAAGGTTTCTCGACGTAGATCATTTTCGGACTCGAAGACTTCAAGCAAGCTTGTTCTTTTCTCCTTATGAACCCTTACTAGAGTCCGGGAGATCACTACTTGGAGCGAAGGGACTACTACACGGAGCTTTAGAAGTGAAGGACCGGTCTGAAAAGGTTGTATTCCTCATTCACTTAGTGTAATGTTTGATTACATGCTTGCTTACTCCTAATCCTCTAGTTAGATCCTTGGCTAGGGTTCTTTAGCACCTTAGAATTTTTAAAATTGCATGCTTGATGCATTGGAAAACCTAGTGAGGATGCTATGGAACCCAGCAATGGGGTATGGCTATCTAGTAGTGTTACCCGGCGAATGTTCGCGTACTATATGAGATTGCGACGGAGTTTTGATCCGAATGAAAACCCCATAGCAACCGATCAAAAGAGACTAAATCGCTAGATTTACAGATCACTAACTAGTTTTCAAAAAACTAATTATTGTGGATTCTAAATATGGTATCACATATCAAAATGAAACCCGAAACGATGTTAAATTACGACTACGAAATACTCCGTAATGCCACTACAGAAAGATAACATCACATGCAATCTTGGCAAAAACAAACATAACCTGAAACCCTAAAACCATGAGATCAGAACACCGTAAAAATTTCAAGATTTTTTGCCACAGAAAAAAGGTGAGGCTGGTTTTTTAGACAATGTGGCCGGCCAAAATTTTGGTGTTTTGCCTCAAATTTTTCTGGTGTTCTAGATACATCATAACTAGCTTTCTGCACTTATTTAAAAAAATTTTAGAGAACTTAAAAAATTCGACAGAAACTAAGGTTCCAGATTCCAGGTTTCGAAGTTATTTCGTTTACGTAATTCAACTAACATCGCCTAATTCTCTAGCCATGGCTCTGATACCATGTTGGGGTTTTTTAGCACCACCACTAGGTTTTAGAAAGTATCAAGTATGCAATTTTAAAAAATCTAGTGGGCTAAGGAACTCGAACCTAAAGTCTAACTAGAGAATTAGGGTTTTTATAGCATTTAAACAAATTTTACACCAAGTGAAATAGGAATACAACCTTTGTAGACCGGTCCTTCACTTTTAAATCTCAGTGCAGTAGTTCCTTTGCTCCAAGTAGTGGTCTCCCGAACTCTTCTTAGGCTCCACTAGGCGAAAGGAACGAGCTTACTTAAGGATTTTCGAGGCCGAAGTTGATCTACGTCGAAAAATTTCTAACTCAAGCTACCTCTTCACTAATTGATGAACAAGTGAAGATACAACCTATACAAAATGGCTAGTTTGGTATAGATTGGTAAAGTAGGAATTTTGCTCACTTTAGAATTATTTTTCTCCTTTTCTTTTTCTTCTCACTCAAAGCTAGAGAGCAAGAATGAAGATGAAGAAGAAGATGAATCATGTATAAACCATGGGTGAGAAAAATATCTTATATCAACTTATGTAGAGACTAAACCATGACTAAAGATAATGGTTAGGTTAATAAATATCTAGAGTAAAACAAAATTAGCGGATTAAAGTCAAAGCTTCTCCATACTTCCACAAGCATCTCAAGACTTGCTAATTTCCACCTAATTTTTATTTTCCCCTTAATATTTAAACACCCTAATTATCTTAAACTAGGTATGAGCCTCATACACCCAAGTCCAATGTATCATCGAGCATGACACATAAATAAATACATTAATATATATCACGTATATATTTGTATGTATTTAGGAGAAAAGAAATTCATAAATGAGCTAATATTAGTTAATATATATTAATATACCAAAAATATATAATTATATATTAAATTATTAAATCAACACTTGATTCAATAATCCGGCTATATCACATACAACCGATTAATGTCATTTAATAATTTATTGAATCAACACTTGATTCAATAATCCGGTTATATCATATATAACCTATATCGTGAGATTAGAATACGGTATCACATACAAGTATCAATCTCGGTCTCGCACATATCACATATTTGCCCTACTTCGTTTCGCATGAGCTAAGAAACCTCTGTGTAGGACTCTAAAGACTCGTTAATACGCCGGTAGCAGGTGATGATCATATCAGTCACCCACAAGTCGTCAGCGGTACTAGCTGGATGTAACGGCTACCTGGGTATTGAGCGATCAGAAGATCAACAAGAAAGCTTGTCCATACTCCCGTGAATCTAATAAGTAACACTACCGTAGAGTCCGGTCTCTTCGTCTGATATGTCGCATATCGAGTCTGGGGTGGTAAACATCAGACCCCAATAACTTGATAAGTCATGCAGATGTGAGGCTCATAATGGGTCGAGAAACTATTGATAACACTTACTAGTAAATCTCATCATTAGCCCTGGCCAGGGACTTCCTGTTATGGCTAATCGAGCAAAGGGCAACATCAACACCCAATACCGGGAGAGACGAAACCCCTCCTATCGCTCATTGCCTCCATGTGACTCGGGACTGTACCCAAAAACTACCGTTTTGCACGCTCTCTTGAACGTGGTAAGGTGGAAATCAAAGCACAGTGGGAATCACGCAAGACTCTATGACGATCTCGAGTCTACAGACTAACCTGTACTAGTATCACCAGAGAATCGCTATCTGACGATAGGTATAATACCATCTAGGAGTTCTCGGCGAGTCATGTTCTAGGTACCCAGTCTCCACTGAGCACCCGTATACAATCTTTGATTTCAAACACCAATGGATGTGGGATCATCCATCGCCCATCAAATGGGTCAAGAAACGTATACACTAGTCTACTCTGGAATATCGATGCCCCGTCTCGATACACCCACAACTAGGAACATTTAAAGGATGAACATGTAGACTACCCTGGCCCCACTAGTATGATCTGCATCATAGTCCTGGTATTCAAGTATATCCTAAGAGCTTTACCAACATGTGAGAGCAAGACAGGATCACAATACAAGTCAACATGTTAAGATAAAGAGCAACCAGATAGCATACTATCATGTCAAGCAAGAAAGTCCTCTCTATATATGTCCAAGCATCCCTTAAAATATACAATCATGTACAACAATGGCTTCTAGAGCATACATACAACTAACAATGTTATGTGTTACTGTGATATGTTATATTGGATCGTCGTGCTTGAATAGCCAGAGGTTTTTGCGTGAGATGAGAGTTTTTCTATTTTAATTCATGTAAAATTGTATGTAATATTCTTTTATTGGGACACTTCCGGGTTGAGGATGATGTCTCCATTGATGTATATTATTTACTTTTCCGCATTAGGGTAGACCCAAGGCAGGGAGCACAAGTAACCGGGTTCTAAAGTCCAGTGGGAGACCATCTCGAGAAGTCGAGACCGGGTCTCCTAACTCTAGAATTAGCAGGGTTGCTTGCCGCTCTCGTAGGGGTCTAGGGATGTGAGTTTGGCTATTCATCATGACAGTGGAATCTGTATTTTTCATTACTGGCTTAATTTAAAACACGCATCTCGTAATATATCCAATATTTCATATGTTGACTTCTGCTGCTTGAGTTCTGTGATGTGATCATATAACTGTGTGAGATTGTAACACCTTAGGTCGTGTTTAGGGGTTAATTATATTTTAATAGATAGTTTTTGGTAAAAAGTTTACCAAATTAAGTTTCTGATATTTTATTCTAATTAATGAATATTTTATTAGGATTTTTCTAGGCACACACACACTTGTGCATGTAAACTAGGGTTTAGATTTGGGGTTAAAACCATGATTAGCAACCATGGTGGGTTAACCTATTTGTATTAGGTGTTTTGGGATTTAATTGGGTTTTATTTATTTGTGTGCTTTGTTATTTGAATTTCTTTCTTTTTCTTTTGTTGACTTGGTGCATGAGAGAGGGAGTATGGGCATGGCTTGAGCCATTCTCATTAAATGAAGAGAGAGAGAAAGAGAGAGGGGGTTGTTGACTTGGGGCCTCATTCTCTCACTCTCACTTCTCATTCTCCCAACTCTCACACACACACACACACACTCTGCTGAGAGAGAGAGAGAGAGAGGCAGCAGCTGCAGAAGCAGCATCAGCAGCAAGCAATAACAACAGCAGCAGCAAGCAGTGGCAGCAGCAGCAACATCAACAGCAGCCCCCAGCAGCTGCAGCAACACTTCCCATCTTCTCCACCTCCTTTCTCCTTGCACCTAGGGTCTTGTAAGGTATAGAATCTGAGCCCAACTTCTTGTTTGTTTAACGTATGTGCAGTTTAGCTTCGGTTTGTATAAAAAGTGAGATTTTGTGCTTGAAATGGTGATTTGTGTGAACTTATGGTTTAGTGCTGTTAGTATTGGTTAACCTAGCCTAATTAGGTGTTAGTAAGACCATGTAAACCTAGTTAGACCCCAGATTACACCAAAATACCATAGGGTTTCTAATTGTGCAAAATTTAGTGTTTTTAAGTGAAATTTCACCTTTCAGTGATCTGCTATAGGCCCGAGTAGTTCAGGTTAAAATTAAGGAAACTGGAGCTTGTATACAAGGTATAGACCACACCACCCGAGCCCGAGACCCCTACCCCATAGCGAGGCCGTCGATTTAATCTTTCTGGCCGCAATTTGCGGCCAGATAGGGGAATTTTTGGGTGATGTTTGCTTGGGTAGGAGTCTGTTGTTATTTCGAGGCCAGTGGTATGTATAGTTTTGTAAGTTGTTAGCCTGGGTAGAATCTGGAACGTTATATCGTATTTCTAGTACGTTTGATTCGTGCGATACGCGCGATACGCGAGAGGGTTCCATGATTCAGCGTATCGTGGCGTGTCGGGGTTAGTTTTAGACGCGTGTACACGTTTAGCGTATCGTGCACACGCGCGTTTGGTTCACGACGCGAGCGTATCGTTTGACTTCGATATCGCGTTTTGCGAGATAGTTGCTTATATTTGGATTCTTGTGTAATTCCAGGTTCGCAGGAGGGTACGTCGGACGAAGCTAAGAAAGGGAAGCAGGTGGTCGGCTACGAGTAGCGCACGACCAGGTGAGTAGATTTAATATCTACGGGGAAATCGCCCGTATGGCGTTAAGCGTCAGGGAGAGTTAGGATATTAGATTGTAGATGTTCATATGGACTGTAGTAGCATACCTTATTGTTGCATATAGAAATGATAGCATAGGACACTGCACTATCACTAACGGTTCAAGTCGCACGAGCACGCTTGATATGCTACACTCACACCGTTAGTGGTTGCCATGACACTCACATTATAGGATTGCTATAAATCATATATCATACTTATTCCACCTTATTGATGTTGTCATGATTTGCCGCATAACAGCATATGTTATATCCATATTTGGGCACGTATGCATCACATACCCCTACTGGTACTACATACACATGCATTGATATCTTCATACCTGCGCACATGCACACTGTATACTCATATCTGTGCACACATACATTGATATCTTCATACCTGCGCACATGCACACTGTATACTCGTATCTGTGCACACATACATTGATATCTTCATACCTGTGCACATGCACACTGTATACTCATATTTGTGCACACATACATTGATATCTTCATACCTGCGCACATACACACTGTATACTCATATCTGTGCACACATACATTGATATCTTTATACTTGCTTAGATTACGCATTGAGATATATTGTTTCCATGTTAATTCTGGATTTGGGGAACCGTGGATATTTCAAAAAGAGAATAGTTAATTATTTAAAAACCCGGTTTCCCTTGATATGATATTTCGGTGCGTCCACCATGTGTTTTCTCGGTACTAGAGTGATATATGTGAACCCGAATCGAGGAGTTGGATGAGGCCGATTACAGGTACATGGTGGACCCGGTATGGTACCCCGAGGCGAGAACGGTTTCGCTGTGTAGTAGACGGTGAGCCTGGCAGAGGGACTGCTACCTACCGGTGATTGGTTGGATCTGGCGGTTATCCGGAGGATACCGACCAGAGTCGATGGATAGATACGGGACGACTCGTACTGCCGGGGCCGAGGGCCGATACCGCAGACAGAGCCCGTGGGCTGATCCGGACTGACGGATGCCCTATACAGGAGGATTTGCGTGTCGATGCTTGGCACGAGTATTTCTTGATATTTTGGGTGCCGATGTTGGGCACTCATGATTATATGAGATTTACAGGATTGGAGGACCGAGGAGGATGACGACGCCTGAGTAGCATTGGGATTTGGGTGCATTGATGAGTACCGATTATACTTTCCACGATGACATTCTGTGTAGATGTTATATTTCCCATGCTCAGTATGCAATAATTGATATCTCATCCTGTATCTATTGTACCTGATATAGTACACATTGCTATACCTGATCATTGCACACCCTGTTCATTCTATATAGGATTGTTAGATTGCATTGCTATACCTGATCATTCCACACCCTGTTCATTCTATATAGGGTTGTTAGATTGCATTGCTATACCTGATCATTGCACACCCTGTTCATTCTATATAGGGTTGTTAGATTGCATTTCTATACCTGATCATTGCACACCCTGTTCATTCTATATAGGATTGTTAGATTGCATTGCTATACCTGATAATCACAGTTCTTGCTCATCACATGGAGATGTTATTAGATCGTACTTGTTGCATGTTGAGCATCCAGTTCATCATATAGATGTTATCTGTTGATATAGGTTAGAGTATCGTTGCACGTGCATACTCGCGATTACCTTTATATGTTATCTTCTATTCATGAGTTGGCAACTCACCCCCGTTGTGCCACAGTGTTTGCAGGTTGCCCTTCGGAGTAGTCGCGGCAGGCTGTGTTCTTGCATCTTTTGACACAGATACCCCTACAGTTGGTGTACTAGCTCTTTTGCTGATAGATGGGTTTTGTGCGGTATCTGGTTATCTTTCAGTTATGTACATTGTTGTATCTAGTACTCTCCATCTACCACTTATGTATTGACTTAGAGACCAGTTGTGAGGACGATGTATATTATTTTGTATTCTGGTGTCGAGCTCGTTGTGAGCCGACTTTACTTATGCAGTTATTCTATCTGTGATGATTTCCACTTGTTGCTCATTTTCTTCGCTACGGCGTCGTATATTGTGATCTTGGTGATTGTCTACTTAGGGTTTCTTGACATCTTAGTAATTGGTTCTATCAAAAGCTTAAAACACTCTATACTTTTACTGGTTTGATTTCTGGGTTTTCGGCTTACTTAGTCTCGTCACGCCTGTAGACGTTACGTGGTTAAGTGCCGGTCACGGGCCAAACTTTGGGTCGTGACAAAGTTGGTATCAAAACGTAGGTTTTACCTTCGGAGTGTAGGATGATCCTGGTATGATGGAGTAGGTAGCTGCAGCAGAGTGGCGTAGCGTGCGTATGTTCCACGGCATACTCACGACACGGTACTCCGCCTAAGCGACCTTAGGACTTATTGATTGAATTTTCATCATGATTGTATACATCCTTGTGATTCGATTTTCGTATCCTCATCGAATCCTATCTTCTTTTCAGCCATTATGCCGCCAAGGACTACGAGGGTGCAGAAAGAGGCCGGGAGAGCCGAGGTTCGAGTTGATTTATCTGAGACGAGGACTGATCCGAGTAGTACCCCTGTTGTATCAGGACAGATTGTTTCTCCTACGACAGATCAGATCGCTAGACTAGTGGCAGAAATGCAGAGCTTGCGCCAGACGATGAGCTCATTGGTAGAGGTCGTTCGAGCGCAGCGACAGGTGGTTGTCACACCTGTTACCCAGTTGTTCCTTGCGATCATCATGCAGTATTCCGTCCCCTACATAGCACCGGTGGAGGCAGCTTCAGTTTATGAGACACGTCTTCCAGAGACCGTGAGAATTCCGGAACAGTTGTGGAATCGTACTGGTGTACTAGCCCAGAGCAGAGGCTTGGGACGAGGACAGTTGTTTGGTTCTCATCCCCAGGCAGGACAGCAGGCAGCGCGTAGGTGTTTACGATGCGGAAGCCTTCAACACCTTATCAGGCAGTGTCCCTTCACACCACGACAGGGTCGTATTCTGAGACGTCGTGGACATGGAGGGTTCGCACAGAGGGGTCAGGCTAGTAGAGGAGGAGTTCGATCAGTCGCAGATGGAGGGTAGGCCCAAGTTTTCGCTTCGACTCATCAGGATGCTCCGGCGTCCAATGCTGTGGTTTCAGGTACTCTTTCAGTATGTCCTTTTGTTGCACACATATTGTTTGATCCGGATTCATGCACTCGTATGTTCCACATTTCGTGCCGAGTTTAGGACGAGAGTCATGCTGGGTAGATTAGCCGTTTGTTATGTTAACTTCCGTCAGCAATCCTTTTGTTGTGCAATACGTACTTCGGTCTTATGCCCATCGGATAGGAGATAGAGATTCGTCTATCATTTTGAACTTCCTAAAGATGTTGGATTTGGCAATCTCCTGGGCACGGACTGGTTAGCTACGTGCTAGGCGTTGTGGGCTACCATGAGGAAACAGTTAGGTTTTGTTTTCCCGGGCAAGTCAGTTCTTGTTGTGCAGGTGGATAGTGGTGCCGCCTCTTATAGCTTGAATTCATCCTTGTTCGCTAGTCGGCTCTGAAGAGATGTCGAGAATTCTTGGCGTTTTTCGTGATACCGTATCCACGGTTGGTGTGTTGGACCGGTTTCTTTCGTGCGGGAGTTTATCCGACGTCGTTCCAGATGAGCCGGCAAAGCTTAAGGAGCTAAGGATCTGCTGCAGAGTTGTTGTTGAGGAAGTTTGTGCGTTTGAGTGTTTCGCATTAGGAAGCTCCTATTTCTGTTCCTCAAGGAGAAAAAAGACAGATTGAGGTTGTGTATTGATGGATCGTCACTTGAATCGGCCTACGGTGCGGATAAGTATCATGTACCTCGCATTGACGATTTCTTCAATCAGCACCAGAGTGCGAGACTTGTCTAAGTTCATTTAGGATTAGGTCATCATTGTTGCGGGTCCGGAGTGATGACATTCCGAAGACTGTCTTGTGCGTGCTACGGGCTTTATGTGTTTTGGGTGTGTCACTGGACTCACCAATGCTCTAGCAGCATTCGTAGGTGTGATGAACTGGTTTTCTTCGGGCCGTTCCTCGACTAGTTATTATTGTGTTATTTATGACAATCTAGTCTTTTTAGTGTGCCTTGAGGGTTAGGGTAGTACTTGAAGATCTGTTATACGGATACTGGGAGAGCCCCAGCGGTTTACTAGATTCTCGGAGTGTCCCTTTAAGCTTGTTGTGTTGACTCCTAGGTTTTGTAGTTACCGAGATGACTTTGTATGGTTCCGAGGAAGATCGTGGCCGTACAGCTTGGACCCAGACTTGTGAGCAGAACAGAGGTCCGTAGATTTTTGGGCTTAGTAGGTTTTTACTGCCGTTTCTTCCAGGATTGCTAGTGTAATGCTGCATCGTTGACTAAATTGACTGGAATAGGGGTTTCTTTTCTTTGGACTGAGGCTTGTGTGCG
Source organism: Agapanthus africanus (assembly GCA_030015575.1). NCBI lineage: Eukaryota > Viridiplantae > Streptophyta > Magnoliopsida > Asparagales > Amaryllidaceae > Agapanthus > Agapanthus africanus. Next base: position 313,979,853 of record CM057350.1, on the reverse strand, counting down.
GAGTTTCCGCAGTTGAAGACTCGGTTAACAACTACTTCAGCCCTTTCCTTGCTTTTTGGTTCGGGCGACTTTGTGGTTTAACTGTGATGTTTCGTGAATAGGACTCGAATGTGTACTGAGGTGACACAATGGAGTTATCGCTTTTGCTTCCTTACATTTGGAGGAAGTACGAGAAGGATATCCCACTCATGATCTGGAGATAGCCGCAATGGTTTTGCGTTGGAGATTAGAGACACCACTTGTTTGAGAGTCGTGTCAGATTTTCACGGACCACCAGAGTTAAAGGTACACCTTCCTACGGCGGAATTTGATTGTTGTGATAGTCCTCTACAGATTCACAGTTCTTGTGCGATCGTTGAGTACAGCATAAGTTTGTCTTTTCTGAGGAGACAGCTTGCTCATGTCCGCGCCCGACCACTTTTCTTAAATCGCTTTCGCGAGACACCGCCCGCCGACGCTCGTTCGTCAGAGATATTGGAGCCTACTCGGCTGGGTAATGATTTGGGATCCTTGACTTGTGGCAAGGGTGTGCTGGGTTAGAGACATGGAATCCTAGGGCAGGCACATCGGTCAACTCTCTGTACTCATTCAAGCCCCACCAACTGTTAACGTGACTTGTAAGGTAGTTACGGGTGGGCAGGGTTAGAAAGAGAAGTCTCGGGATTCGTTTCAAGGTATTCGTCTTGTTGTGTGCTTGAGTTGAGCAACTGAGACTGACGGGAGAGTTGCAACCTTTAACCGTTCCGAAGAAGGAACGAGAGCAGATCTCCCCGAAATTCGTTATGGTGTCCACCCAGGAGTTGTCAGGATGTGACTCCATTCGGATGTTTGTCATCCGGTGATACTCAGTTTGCTCAGTTGTAATTGTTAAGTTGTGCGTATGTAGAAATTGTTGTCGGAAGTTGGGGATCGTCGTTTGCCATCGATAGGGTTCTCCTTTGATAGCAGTTATCAGGATGACACTCCAATTGGTAATCTTTAGGATTAGAGGTTAGGTCGTGTCGATCGCCAGTCTGTTTATCTAACTCCGTGTTATAGGATTATTGGACCTCAGTTAGTTTAGAAATTTCGGAAATGACCCGGTTGTTTTGGGTCAGGATGAGAATGGTCTATTGCGGATAGAGATCAGATGCTGACCAAGAGGGTCGCAGATTCGAGTTCGCAATGGCAGATCCTGTATTCCCACAGAAATTTCCGATAAATGACATGTTGAGTTTTGGGAAGCTTTCCAGGATAGTAAGACTTTTTAGGATCCCTAAGGCGAGTTGGTTCGTTGCCTTAAGTTGGGCACTTCCACCCAGATTATTGAATATTCACCCCGTATTTCCTATGTCGATACTTTGCAATTACCTTCATGACCTTTCTCATTGGATTCAGCACCAGACCATTTAGTTCGAGTGTGATCCTTCGTTCACCCAACAGCCAGCCGAAATATTGGACCGGCAGGTGAAGAAACTTCGATCGAAGGTCTTGCCATCAGTGAAGGTATTTTGGTGCATCCCAAACGGTGAAGAGATCACTTGGGAGGCTGAGGACGAGATGCGGAAGGAGTTCCCTCATCCCTCTGAAGGTATGCGTAGCCCAGTATTTTAAAATTCGGGGACGAATTTTCTTTAAGGGGGGAAGATTGTAACACCTTAGGTCGTGTTTAGGGGTTAATTATATTTTAATAGATAGTTTTTGGTAAAAAGTTTACCAAATTAAGTTACAGATATTTTATTCTAATTAATGAATATTTTATTAGGATTTTTCTAGGCACACACACACTTGTGCATGTAAACTAGGGTTTAAATTTGGGGTTAAAACCATGATTAGCAACCATGGTGGGTTAACCTATTTGTATTAGGTGTTTTGGGATTTAATTGGATTTTATTTATTTGTGTGTTTTGTTATTTGAATTTCTTTCTTTTTCTTTTGTTGACTTGGTGCATGAGAGAGGGAGTATGGGCATGGCTTGAGCCATGCTCATTAAATGAAGAGAGAGAGAAAGAGAGAGGGGGTTGTTGACTTGGGGCCTCATTCTCTCACTCTCACTTCTCATTCTCCTAACTCTCTCACACACACACACACTCTGCTAAGAGAGAGAGAGAGAGAGAGGCAGCAGCTGCAGAAGCAGCATCAGCAGCAGCAGGCAGCGGCAGCAGCAGCAACATCAACAGCAGCCCCCAGCAGCTGCAGCAGCACTTCCCATCTTCTCCACCTCCTTTCTCCTTGCACCTAGGGTCTTGTAAGGTATAGAATCTGAGCCCAACTTCTTGTTTGTTTAACGTATGTGCAGTTTAGCTTCGGTTTGTATAAAAAGTGAGATTTTGTGCTTGAAATGGTGATTTGTGTGAACTTATGGTTTAGTGCTGTTAGTATTGGTTAACCTAGCCTAATTAGGTGTTAGTAAGAACATGTAAACCTAGTTAGACCCCAGATTACACCAAAATACCATAGGGTTTCTAATTGTGCAAAATTTAGTGTTTTTAAGTGAAATTTCACCTTTCAGTGATCTGCTATAGGTCCGAGTAGTTCAGGTTAAAATTAAGGAAACTGGAGCTTGTATACAAGGTATAGACCACACCACCAGAGCCCGAGACCCCCACCCCATAGAGAGGCCGCCGGTTTAATCTTTCTGGCCGTAATTTGCGGCCAGATAGGGGAATTTTTGGGTGATGTTTGCTTGGGTAGGAGTCTGTTGTTATTTCTAGGCCAGTGGTATGTATAGTTTTGTAAGTTGTTAGCCTGGGTAGAATCTGGAACGTTATATCGTATTTCTAGTACGTTTGGTTCGCGCGATACGCGAGAGGGTTCCATGATTCAGCGTATCGCGGCGTGTCGGGGTTAGTTTTAGACGCGTTCACACGTTTAGCGTATCGTACACACGCGCGTTTGGTTCACGACGCGAGCGTATCTTTTGACTTCGATATCGCGTTTTGTGAGATAGTTGCTTATATTTGGATTCTTGTGTAATTCCAGGTTCGCAGGCGGGTACGTCGGACGAACCTAAGAAAGTGAAGCAGGTGGTCGGCTATGAGTAGCGCACGACCAGGTGAGTAGATTTAACATCTACGGGGAAATCTCCCGTATGGCGTTAAGCGTCAGGGCGACTTAGGATATTAGATTGTAGATGTTCATATGGACTGTAGTACCATACCTTATTGTTGCATATAGAAATGATAGCATAGGACACTGCACTGTCACTAACGGTTCAAGTCGCACGAGCACGCTTGATATGCTACACTCACACCGTTAGTGGTTGCCATGACACTCACATTATAGGATTGCTATAAATCATATATCATACTGATTCCACCTTATTGATGTTGTCATGATTTTCCGCATAACAGCATATGTTATATCCATATTTGGGCACGTATGCATCACATACCCCTACTGGTACTATATACACATGCATTGATATCTTCATACCTGCGCACATGCACACATACATTGATATCTTCATACCTGCGCACATGCACACTGTATACTCATATCTGTGCACACATACATTGATATCTTCATACCCGCGCACATGTACACTGTATACTCATATTTGTGCACACATACATTGATATCTTCATACCTGCGCACATGCACACTGTATACTCATATTTGTGCACACATACATTGATATCTTTATACTTGCTTAGATTACGTATTGAGATATATTGTTTCCATGTTAATTCTGGATTTGGGGAACCTTGGATATTTCAAAAAGAGAATAGTTAATTATTTAAAAACCCGGTTTCCCTTGATATGATATTTCGGTGCGTCCACCATGTGTTTTCTCGGTACTAGAGTGATATATGTGAACCCGAATCGAGGAGTTGGATGAGGCCGATTACGGGTACATGGTGGACCCGGTATGGTACCTCGGGGCGAGAATGGTTTCGCTGTGTAGTAGACGGTGAGCCTGGCAGAGGGACTTCTACCTACCGGTGATTGGTTGGACCTGGCGGTTATCCGGAGGATACCGACCAGAGTCGATGGATGGATACGGGATGACTCGTACTGCCGGGGCCGAGGGCCGATACCGCATCCTGTATCTATTGTACCTGATATAGTACACATTGCTATACCTGATCATTGCACACCCTGTTCATTCTATATAGGGTTGTTAGATTGCATTGCTATAACTGATCATTGTACACCCTGTTCATTCTATATAGGGTTGTTAGATTGCATTGCTATACCTGATCATTGCACACCCTGTTCATTCTATATAGGGTTGTTAGATTGCATTGCTGTACCTGATCATTGCACACCCTGTTCATTCTATATAGGGTTGTTAGATTGCATTGCTATACCTGATCATTGCACACCCTGTTCATTCTATATAGGGTTGTTAGATTGCATTGCTATACCTAATAATCACAGTTCTTGCTCATCACATGGAGATGTTATTAGATCGTACTTGTTGCATGTTGAGCATCCAGTTCATCATATAGATGTTATCTGTTGATATAGGTTAGAGTATCATTGCACGTGCATACTCGCGATTACCTTTATAAGTTATCTTCTATTCACGAGTTGGCAACTCACCCCCGTTGTGCCACAGTATTTGCAGGTTGCCCTTCGGAGTAGTCGCGGCAGGCTGCGTTCTTGCATCTTTTGACACAGATACCCCTACAGTTGGTGTACTAGCTCTTTTGCTGATAGGTGGGTTTTGTGCGGTATCTGGTTATCTTTCAGTTATGTACATTGTTGTATCTAGTACTCTCCATCTACCACTTATGTGTTGACTTAGAGACCAGTTGTGAGGACGATATATATTATTTTGTATTCTGGTGTTGAGCTCGTTGTGAGCCGACTTTACTTATGCAGTTATTCTATCTGTGATGATTTCCACTTGTTGCTCATTTTCTCCGCTACGGCGTCGTATATTGTTATCTTGGTGATTGTCTACTTAGGGTTTCTTGACATCTTAGTAATTGGTTCTATCAAAAGCTTAAAACACTCTATACTTTTACTGGTTTGACTTCTGGGTTTTCGGCTTACTTAGTCGCGTCACGCCTGTAGACGTTACGTGGTTAAGTGCTGGTCACGGGCCAAACTTTGGGTCGTGACAGAGATGATTGCTATATATATATATGATATATATAATAAACGTTGCTTATGTTTTGCACCCGCGCTAGTCCAGCCCTGCTTTGCCGTTAGTTAAGTAACCTAACAGGGCATGATGGGGCCCCGTAGAGAATGCGGATGGCATAAGCATGCGTTCTATTTTCGTTTCTTCTGTGATATTTAAGAAACATAAATGATGGGACTTCATTAATGAAATTAATGGAAAGAAAAGAAACCTAAAGATGTTGTAGAATCAAAATTTTCAAAAAGGTAGCTCTAGTTCTTGCTTTGCATAGTGGTATTCCTTGATGAATATCCAGCACCTCATTCGATGAAGAAAGAGCCGAGACCCCTTCACCGGGAGTAACCTCTTTAGCAAAACTAGCAAATGCTACAACCCACTCGGTTTTTTTTGATAGCTTCTCTAGTTCTTGCTTTGCAAAGTGGTATTCCTTGATGAATATCCAGCATCTCATTCGATGAGGAAAGAGCTGTGATCCCTTCACCGGGAGTGACCTCTTTAGCAAAACTAGCAAATGCTACAAAAACCACTCCTTTTCAAAACACTAGATTCTACAACGATATCAAGTTCATTACGCTAAAGGATTTCTTCAAAACCAGTCGTAGCCCTCCGTCATTTCAGATAAGGACTATTTTAGTATTCGTGCTGTGTTTGTTGGCCTTCGTCAAGGCGTAGTGTACGATAGCTGATTAGTGCTTATCTGCCGCATATGATGCGATTGGATTAGGGTAGTCGTATGGCTTTGTTGACATTATTAAGGGTCGTACGGGTGGGTTTAATTCAATCATAAAATGACGGGTTGAACTTGACGAGCCGCCTATAATTTGTTGGCCTTCGTTAAGGTCATAGGTCGTTAGGGGTAAAAACAGATATTGGGAATTTCAAGTGTTGAAATTTGCTATGAGATTGCAAACCTTCTATGAGATAATTGGATCCCGATACCCACTGCGAGTAAGAGTTACTCGTGGGAGAGTTTTCCACTTTACAATTAGCTGATCTAGTAGGTGTCTAAGAAAGGTGTTAACGGGGTTATGCCCATGCGGAAACGAGGTTATTTAATTAGTTCCATGCGAAAGCATGGGGAGACTCCCTCGGAGTACCAAAACCTGCCTGGCTGACCGATTGGCAAACTTGTAAGGTGCAATTAATCCCGGCTAATCTTACCTTTTAGGGTTTGAAGGAAGATTTGATAAAAACAGTGGGAGTCATCCTGAATAGATAAGATAATAATCAATCTAATCTTGCAAAGAGCGCACGCTAAGGTATTATCCTTCTCTTTCTTTCCTAGTGGCGACAATGACACGCCTTAATCAAGATAATAATATGGATGTATTGACCGAACCCGCTTATTATACTGAGCTGAGGAACGTTGGTTCCGCTCTATCTTATGACTGTCATAAATTTGAGTCACGACCTGAAAAGTACGGAACATGACCGGCACTTAAACTACGAAACGTTTCGAGACGTACGTAATCTAAGTAAGCAAAAACCCAGAAATCTAAACAAAGTAAAGCAGTAGAGTAAAGGAAAAACCAATTTTTTTTAAAGCAAGAAGTTTAACAACATAAGACGAAGTATGCATTTTAAAAATGTCAAGTCTTTTCTTTAAATTTCGGTAGAGTTTCCATTGTAAATACTGACCCCAAACGGGTACAAAACCTGATAAAGCATATATAATAAATAAAGGTATCCCCAAGCCGGAGTTAGCTCTTCGTCAATTGAAGGGTAAAACCACACAATGAAGTAATATACAACGCCGAAAGGCGAGGATCAACTCAGGATAAAAATCCAACATCATCAAGAAACCCAGAGGAAAACTATAATAATACAGCGCGCGACTCTAAGGTCGAAACAATATACACAGGTCATCTATCTCAATCAAATATACAAGTATGATTGATGGAGTTTTACTAGATACAAATGAAATAACAAATATACAATGGTGGTCCTGATGCAAAAGAACCCACCTACCAAAGCAATCACCAGGAAGGAACAGTGTGCCAGCAAAACCGCAATGAAACATGTACGGCAAAACCTGCAAGAAACTGTGGCACAACGAGGGTGAGTTGCCAACTCGTGAGTAGAAAGTGTAACAACTCTAATTTTTGTATACCAAAATTTGCTTTAAATATGATGTATACTTGGAGTATTGATGTTGCTGGAAACAATTTAAGTATCTATTTCCTTACAATAATTACAAGAAGGAGCTTGTAGCTCATTAGTAATACCTTGCACTGCTGAACCAAGCCACCAGAGTTCGAATCCCATGCCCCACATATTTTTTATTTTCTTTTTGTTTTAAATTTTTGGGAAGTCAAACGGTCAAGCAGCCATAACTCACAAATTAATGCAATTTATAAAAAATAAAGTATACCAAAATTCCCCCCAGACAAAACCACACCCAACGTGACCCGACTCGGCCCTGACTCGGCCCAGTCGGCCGGCGACTCGGCCGAATCGGCCGGCGCCGCCGGCCGAACTCGGCCGGTCGGCCGAGTCGTCAACACGAAAAATCTTCGTGTTGACTTGGTCAACCCCCCTGCATGGTCCATTTTCCCAGTACTGTTACCAATTTTTCATTAAACCTCCTTTAAGTCCAAATTTAATGAAATTTTAATGATTTTTATAATTTTTTTAATATTTTTTAATCCTAACCCTAACCCTAGCCTAGCCCAATATAAAGACCCCTACCCTCTACCATTTCACCTCACCACTCTAAGTCCACTCTCCCGAATTCTTGAGAATTCGGTACAAAGAGCGAGAAGCGAAGCGCTGCCGAAACCGACGACGGATTCCGACGACCGGACTAGAACCTTCGCGACGTTTTCGACGCATCGACAACCACCACCTTCCTTAGCCTCCTTAGTTTTTCCAAACCCGTAAGTCCCATCTCTTCTATCTCTCTTTTCTTTTAATAAAAAATACGATTTTTCGGAACCCGATGGAAATCGGAACAAAACGATTTCCGATCCGGTTTTTCTGCAAATTTCCACTTGTCACCTAATACATAATACCTACCTATATTCATGTTGACTATTAATCACCCATAAACCAATTTAAACAAACTTTCTCACATGTAATGATAGCTTCTTTGCAAAACCGTATTCTTTTCATAAAAATACCATAAAGTTTATTTTTCTTGTTCTAATTAAATCCCTCACTCCTAAATAAGTTTATCTTGATCACTAAACTTGTAGAAAACAATTTGAATGAATTTTCACACATGAAATGATAACGTTTTCAAATATCGTATTCTTGCGCTTTAATACCTTCAAGTTAATATATCATGTTTAACCTCTAAAACTTCATTAAACCTTAAAATAAGTCACGAGGTAATGACCTACCTCTACACACACACAAATATAACCTTAATTGATAAACGTCAAAACATAGAATACGAAAATACAAGACTTTTCACTAAAATACCCTTTTCTTTATAAACTTTTTCTAAAAGTTCTAAGTTGTTTACAATTTTAAAACAATATCTTTTTAATAGGAAAATACGATATGTCATGGACATCGATCGTTTATCTAAACTGACTTTGTGGTGTCTAGGCTAGGCAAGTGAGCTTGGATAACTTTAAAAGGCCCGTCTCACGATTCGTGAGCGGATCCCTCCCTCCTCACTTGTACTTACCTGACCACAATTGGCGGTGAAGAGACGATTTGAGGCTTCTAATGACTTGTCGTTTCGACCCTTAAAAATAGGCTAGTTGTCTTAGGAAACCCTAGAAACTAAAATACAGAAAACTATACTCTTTTACAAATAAATACCTTATATTTATAAAACCGTTTTTTTCTAAATGAATAGTATTTATTAAACCTAAGCAAAGCGCCGCTACAACCCACCTTTGGGGAACCCGTTAGGGATAGTACGGTTCATCGTGCACCCGCGGGCTAGTAGTGCGAGATTCAGACCTCCGCAAGGAGCATTCGGTCTCGAAAGGTTTAAAATACGACATTTGAGAAAAATGAGATTTTGGAGACTAAAATATTTATTTAAAATTATTCTTGTGTTAATATATATATAATTATCATTTAAACACCTATTTTATTATAATATAAAGTTTCCACTTTTTCCTAAAATTACAAGATTAAAAGTTACATTAAAATACCATGAATTTCAAATAAATCAATTAATACTTTTATTAGGATATATTCACTAGAATAACACAAATAAAATTCACACTCATTATAACTATAAAGACGAATAAATAAATACTTGAGGTGTATCTTGAAAACTATACAATAGTACTTTTTACATAAAACCCCCTCAAGTTTTATAAATTACAATAAGGCCCCTAATAATTATTGAACTTCAAATTATCTTTCTTTTAGTCCGACTCGGGTTAGAGTCTGACTATTTCTGACTTGAATTTGATTCAAGTCAATCTATATTCTTTATTTTCCAACTCTATATGAACACATGAATCCCAGAATCCTGTTAACAATCATTACAACTTGACTGAACCGAACCATGGATATATTCCTTTTACATGTTTCCCAGTATTCCATTTACATGACTCTACGGTTATAACCGTTTCCTGATATCATGGTTTCGGTCAGTCAGTCAATCAATCATGCAATCAATACAATTTTACAACATAACAATACAAACAAGACATCGCGGGGTTTAAGGGGTAGATTGGTACGAAAGGTGTTAAAGGTGGCACGAGACGGTCAGATTTAAGACACCTAACCTGAATCCAATTGCCGTTGTTCCGGGTTGTATAACGGAGCCTTGTACTATATTTCCGTTTGCCCTAGTCTCTAGCATATAGAGACCCCTCTCGTATACACTGGCATTCTTCTGTACCAAGCTACAAACAACATCGTTAATATAATATTACAACATTACAACAATACAATACAATATTAAAAGCTCTCTCTCTTTCCTACTCTTTTCTATTTCTCCCTCTTACCTTTGGGACTTACCGAGCGATCTGTTCGCTGACGACATTCTGTTTCTCTCTTCTTTGAATGTCGTCAGGTGACCTGGACCCGGCAGAAGTTGAGCCAACACAAGAAGATTTGGAGCAATTTGTCGAAGACCCTGCAGTATAATTTCATTGTACCTTGTTCTTTTCAGTATTTTCATTTCCTTTTATGCCACTGTTTAGGCATCTTTATTTCAGTTGTATTTTCCTTTCCATGTATTGTACAAATAATGTTATTAATAAAGGTTGCTGTTATTTCTATATCATTCGTCTCTTGTGATTTACTTTATATTGCTTAGTTACACTTAGCGTATGTACTTCTAACTATATACATAGCGGGCCTCGTCGCGTCCCCTTCGCCGTACACTGGGAAGCGGGGCGTGACAGAAAGCATCTACGAGTAGAAATCGCATGCAAGACTCTATCCTTGGTCATATCAAGTAATATCCTCAAATAAATATCCTGGTCCATCTATATATAAGTTTAATACTACATGCTCGTGTCAGTACCTCAGATAGCAACATATCAGATATAAGATGTATGAATGCATTACAAATGAAATAGAATACATCGTGAATGAGACAACTGTTTTATTTATTTAATGAGATTTCTGTATGTATATAAATCACGTATCATTAATGAAATCGACAGATAAAACAGTGTCCAGCATCGACACAAAACATAAATCTCAATATCTCAGGCTCCGGCTATCCGGACTGGCCTGTATCATCAAATCTCAAAATCTCAGTGTCTCAAGTCTCACTATCTCAATACCTCGGGCTCCGTCAGTCCGGATCGGCTCATATCAATCACACGACCATGAACGGTATCCTCTGGATATCCGCCGTGCCAAGTAAAATCACCGGTAGGCAGTCTGCCCCTGCCGGCCTCATCGTCTACAACTCGAGCTTCTTGCCCCGGGGTACCTTACCGGGCCCACTATCTACCCGAGACGGTTCATCCAACTCCTTGAATCGGGTCTCGAAAACATCTCAGAACAGAGAAAATACCATGGTGGACAATACTCAACATATCAAGGAAAATCGCATTTTTTTCTTTAAAATAATTCATCAGTTTACAAAACATTCACATGCGGTTTCCAAATCCAGAAAATATCAAGAAGAATCCGAAATCATCAAGTCGCCATGTCAATAACAAAGAAAACTGGCATAAATCTCCATAATAATGCATAACCAATGAATATATGGATGCATCTGATATCATGCAATAATTAAACTAGCATATGAAAGCTATAACATGCAGCAACTATCAACTAGCAAGCTATGTCAATGAATAGTAGTTTCTAAAGTGTACATGATATGGCAATTACCGATGATGATGTGTGTGAGCCGGCAAGCAGGTGTACGTGGAACATACGCATCAGCGGTAATGGTGCTGGTGTCCTGACAGTAGGGTTTCATGATAATTACAGATAACATATGTACAAGCATGCAATGCGACGCAACATCATGAATATACAGAAAGTGATGTAGTAACAGCAACACTGAAAAATATACCTACCCAACACTCGAGTCATACAGTTTGGTATTTAAATACTCACGATTCTCCACTTTTGAAAATGAGTATGACTCGAGCCCAGTCAAAAGGGTAAGGGAATCCACCTAAGTCTGAATCGATCTATATACATATCTAGTAGTCGGTGATCTCGCCTCAATAGTATCACGTATGATACAATAAATAATATGACATCCTCAAATCAAGAGTGCGGACCTATCCTCATAACTATATCTCGTACGGTAAATCTATCGTACGGCATCCCAAATCTGGGTATGGGTCAAATATCACATTTATCTCATTATTCATCTGGTATCCACATCATCATATATCGTGAGCAAGGGTACTGATCTAAGTCTAGTACACTACTAATATCATCAACAATATCATGATCTGGCTACTGATCTAAAGTCTGCTACAATCCGATGTCATCCACGCATATTATCATATAGAAGTATACATCGCCCAAGCGATCCATTATAAATATCATAACCTATCTCATCTCATATGCCAACTATCATATATATATAATATCATCCATATGGTATCGTCGTCCAACGACCCGCTATAATATCATGACATATCTCGGTCACATATTAAATACCTCACGGCATCATGCTCGATCATATCGACTCATTCCCAAGTATCATATAACATCCTCATCATCCAAGCATATGAATACCAATATATATATATATATATATATATATATATATATATATATATATATATTTATCCCCAATACGCACAATGAAGTAAATGTATACGAGTATGCGTATGTGCTTGTATGCAAATCTTTATTCTAGGGTTTCGTGACTAAGAAATCCACTAAAGTCCTTTCTTCAATTCTCGCTAACACTAGAACCATGATCTCCTAAAGCTCCTCTTGCTAAGTGTTCATATCTCTCAACAACATATAAAAGTATCTCTATATTATATCACATCAATTCTCACAACTTTGCGGGGGTGCTATACGCCATCCACCCGACTTCCCCCGTAGATATAAATCTACTCACCTTGCTCTTCGCTTTCCGTTGCCGACGTCGCCATGCGCTTGCTTGTCTTCTTGAAGTCCTCATGGGGGTACCTACACAACATAACGTATCGTATCACATTAAAAACCAAATCAAAGCCAAAACGACACGCTAAAAGCCTATAGGTTCGAACCTACGGACTACGCCTTCAAAACCACTAAACAACTCTCGATATCGTCGTACAAACGTCAAACCATCGAGTTAAAACCAAATTCAAAAAATCTAGAATTCAAAATAAGCAAAACAAAACCCCGAATCAAAATAGCAACTCTTGAAAATGATCCCAGATTTTACCCTAAGTCAAATTAGCCAATTTTGCATATATGGAGGGTCAAGTTTACTGGAGATGGAGGCATGAACCAAACACGAACCCCATTGCTCCAGGTCTGGCCGCAAATTGCGGCCAGAAGGAATTTTTCTGCGTCCTGGATAGAGGGTTAGGGGCTAGGGTTTCAGGGGTAGTCTTCTGGTCACCTGCACACATGACTGTACTTGCTAAATATTTTTCAGGTCACCCGGGTGTTCGCAGATTTCATTATACTCTCACAGAATCCACAATTTTCCGATATCGGGTTTCTAAGTTCGTATTCCAGGGTTAAGTCTCAGGTTTTAGTCCAATATGATATCACTAACAGGGGTTTAGGGTCACTACTAACCTCAATTGCACCCTTGCAATCAATTCCAAACCCTAACCTCAACATAAAATTCTCAAAGTTCACAATACTTCACTAAATCATATTTCAACTACATAAGAGGCTAAAGGAAATGAAATACTTTACTTAATATGAAAGAATTACCTCATCTGGTAACTCAAGAAAATTCTTGAGTTGCCCAAGAGCCCAAAATGCAAACTTTCTTGGTCCAAAGTGTAGCTTGTGAGCTTATGCATGCTTTTTGTGAAGTGGGGATGATGTTTTGGTGTTGTTTTGATGATGGAGTGAGGGTTTGAAGTGGAGGGGCAAGGGGTTACTGCCATGGTGAAAGGAAAGAGAAGAGAGAATGATGATGATGATGAATGAATGTAAATGGCTCTTGGTCAAAGAGACCCCTCACCTCACTCTCTCTCATGCCCATACCTCTTGACTTTTCTTTTCTTTTCTTTTCTTTTTTTTTCATTTCATTTTTAAAACCAACACATAAATCCCAAATGAAACCATGGTTATTAAAATGTAACACAAGTGTAAAATACGACACGGTGCATGTTTTGCACAAAACAAGCTTAATTCGTGATTAGCGATATTTAATCGCGATTAGCACTAAAAGTGAATATAATAAATCATAAAAATTCATAATTCTCTTAATTCATTTAAAACACCCTTATTTCAGTAATTTCTATAATTTTCCAAAATTTTTCCCAATTTATCGGTATTTAATTATACCGCCTTATTAAAATATTCAATATAATTATAAAAATTCCCAAAATAATATTTTATTTTCCTGAAATGTTACAATCTTCCCTCCTTAAAGAAATTCGGTCCCCAAATTTAAATTTAAACCCCTCAAATACTAAAACATTTCACTAAAAGTCCAAGTCGTCGGGGCTCCGAAATCATCAATACATAAAACGCATCATAGCGCAATGCATGCGCATGAACAATGAGAAGATAACTCAAAAACAAAACTCCGTCAAGCAACCCGCAATCATCGGAGTCATGGAGAAGACACAAATGTCAAATCCAAAACGAAACCAATATGATATACATCAAAACTATACATGTAAACATCAAATCTATATATATAAACATCTGAATGAAATGCATGCCAAACCTTTCATGTTGCTGTGCGATATGCATAACACTGCACAGTGGCGGACGTCTATTGTAAGAAAATAATCATATATGTATATATCTTTTGTTTAATATGCACGTTCCTCCGTTTTTTTTTGAAAATAATTTAGAAGGGTTCTCTTGTTTTAGACGTTTCGTGTCATATCAGACACGTAGGTAAATACTGAGACTATAGCTCCCTGTTTGGAAATCCCTTCGATAACTCTCAATGCATGCAAAATGTACCCTGGTACTGTTCTCTGAATAGTCTGCTCAGTACGAAAATAAATAGCAAATATCATAAAAACGTACTGCTCCATAAGAATCAATCCCGAAATGTGCATATGAATGCTACGTGCGTCTGGTGCGCACGGAAATCAAAATCCATGAATGTGCCATACATGTGCACAGAACTAACATCTAAGTGCAGCGGGTGTGCATGAAAACAATATCAGGTGCATCTGATATGCACAAAGAAGCTCGATTTAGTGCATCTGGTGTGCACCAAAATCGTATATCATATCATGCACCCAACATGCGCAAAAATCCAAATCAGGTGCACCCATCATGCACAAATAAAATCTAAATCATGTGCAGCCAAGGCTTAAAATCAACATCAAGTGCAATAAATACGCACAAATCATAAATCAACACGACGGTGTATAAAAACATATCTCAAGTGCAATAACTATGCACAAAAACGGAAATACCCAGTAGGTGCAACCATGGTGCATAAAAGTAAATATCATGAAACTCGGTCATCAAAACTTAATCATGCAATAAATCACCCAAAATACCGAAATCCCAAGTGACTGATACGTGATAGTCAACTCACGAAATCACAAATCGTAAATACTGTCGTCAATATGTCCTTCCTTCAAGGTCGAGAAGGTGTCGGTGCATCCAATGCTAGCAGAGCAAGATATCTACTTGCCTCCTGATTATGGCCTGTCGTCTGGTGCCCTTAGGCTCTCGTCTCTCACTGCAAATTGCTAAGTACATAGCTCCCCGGCCCATTGTTCCAATAAGGAAACGATAATGAAAGTAGTCCGCTCTGGCACGTCCTCTAAAGATCTCTGGACAACTCTTATGGTCACTCATAACATGTCTCGTCGACGATGCTGAACTCTGGCCTGCTGGGCGTGTGCAATATGACTGATCCTGGGTCCAAGTCTTCTCGTATAGTATTTCCAGAAAGGTCCTGTCAAGGTCTCTCCCCAATCTCGTTTCTGCCGAACTGCCCGGAAGTCATCATCTTTACTATATCCATTTCTTGTTCCGGAACGGCAGCATACTCATCATGACTCCTCCTGGAAGATATACCCATAGTCAATGCATCTGCTTGCGTATCACATCTCTGATGTCAGCGGAGTGGAACGTCCTCTTGTCACGATCTCATACGAACCTCTTACTCCACTTTCCTCCAATGTCGACTGATTCGGACTCGTCTCCTCGTGGCTGCATGGACTGCGCTCCAATGGCTATACTCGTATCTAGAGTCTCCCAAGCAATATATCCCATCACATGATATCCGAATTGTAGGGTTTTTTTCATGACCCCATTGAGATGGGAATACGCACGCGCTTTTCAGGCGCATTACAGATTCTCCCTGCCTAGGGTAGGCTGGGGTTTATTGATTGTGGGGATCCGAATCTCCGGCAGCCGCGGACTAAGCTACCGTTAATTACCCCTCGCCATTGGAGCGAGGGAACCTCCGATTAGCGGGTTAATCTGGTCATGCGAACTTAATGTGCAGTGTTGTGTTTTGAAGGGGTTTTGGATATATCGGGGGCCCCACAGAGTTTTTACGGGGGTCCCGCTACCCGGATAGCGGGCTGGGGGTCAAGGGGGCTAGCAGCCCCCTTGTGGGGTGTGGGGCAGCCCCCGGCCCAAATTTTTTGAGGAGGACAGTGTTGTAGAGTGTGTGTGTGTGTGTGTGTGTGTATACACATATATATAAAAAGAAGGGGAGAGGGCATCTAAAGGATGCGTGGGAAAGAGCGCCAGCGCTTTGGGTGCTAGCGCTTTGAGAGCAAGAGCGCTAGCGCTTTGAGCGCTAGCACCCCACGTGCCAGGCACGTGGGCGCTCGGGCGCTAGCGCTTTAGGCGCTAGCTCTCTGAGTGCAAGAGCGCTAGCGCCCCACGTGCCAGGTACGTGGGCGCTCGGGCGCTAGCGCTCTGAGCGCAAGGGCGCTAGCGCTTTGAGCGCTAGCGCCCCCACGTGTCAGCACGTGGGCGCTAGCGCTTTGGGCGCTAGAGCGCTAGCGCTCCACGTGTCAGCACATGGGCGCTCGGGCGCTAGCGCTCTAAGCGCAAGAGCGCTAGCGCCCCAGTTGTCAGCACGTGGGCGCTCGGGCGCTAGCGCCTTGGGATCTAGCGCTTTGAGTGCAAGGGCGCTAGCGCTTTGAGCGCTAGCGCCCCACGTGTCAGCGCGTAGGCGCTCGGGAGGCAAAAAGGGACTTGGTCCTGCAATGGAAGTTGTACTCCCAGAAAGGAGCACTTATTATTTTGTGTGTGTGTGTATATATATATGAGGAGTTAAACTCCTAGGATGTTTTGAAGCTGATGAAGGGGCTTCTCCCTTTGAGCCCTTGTTCTTCCCCAAAGTGGGGTTTCTGGAGATGGGTCTCCTTCTTCTTCCTTTGTTGGCCGGATCTTGAAGATCAAGAAATATGAGATTTTAAAAATCTCTCCTTTCTGAGATCTGATGGTAGATCTGAGTTCCCCTTTGTGGGTTTTGTGGTGAAAAACTATTTAGTTTTATAAAAGGAAGAGTAAAACTCTTGATTTAATTCAAAAGAAAAAAGAACGTTTTAGAACCTTGAGGAAAGGAGAAAGAGGCATAGGCCCTAATTTTTGGAGGGAATGAAAAGTCTATTTTTTTTTATTCATCATCATGTTGCCTTATATAGGCTTACATATTTACATATAGCCCTTTGGGCTTTACAAAAATGGCATTTGGCCAATCCCATGTCTCATGTGCCATTTCTTTTTGCACATAAGCCATGGGCTTACAAAAAATTGGCTTTATGCCCATTTTGCATACATTCATGCACAAAAAATTACATCAAAATTATTTGTTATATGATTTTTATTTTGGTATGGCGAAAGGCCGGACGCTTCGTGTTCGGGCTCGACCCGGGCATTGGCCCACCTGCTTGGGCTTGGGCCCGCCTGACTTGGGGTTGACCTTGACTTTGACTTGGTCAACCGAGGTGCAAATTTTGACCCCAACAAAGTGCCCCCCATCAATAAATGCACACCACATATGTGAGTCGTATGCATGAAATTGATGGATCTTCTTTCGTGTGGAGGCGAATTGTTTTGGTTCCCACTTTTTGGGATGCACTGCCCTTTTTACGACATGGACGGTCGACGCTTGACACGTCTTCGAGACGGAGTGTCCGTGGTAGACTTTTCCCTGGTCCGGAGTGATCTGGTTCCTGCATTGTAGGAAGCCTGCACTGCCCTTTTTACGACATGGACGGTCGACGCTCTGATCCGGAGCGATTTGGTTCCCGATTTGTGGGAAGCCTGCACTACCCTTTTTATGACATGGACGGTTGACGCTTGACGCGTCTCCGAGACGGAGTGTCCGTGGTAGACTTTTCCCTGGCCCGGAGTGATCTGGTTCCTGCTTTGTAGGAAGCCTGCACTGCCCTTTTTACGACATGGACGGTCGACGCTCTGATCCGGAGCGTTTTGGTTCCCGATTTGTGGGAAGCCTGTACTACCTTTTTGCGACGTGGACGGTCGACGCTCTGATCCGGAGCGATTTGGTTCCCGATTTGTGGGAAGCCTGCACTGCCCTTTTTGCGACATAGACGGTCGACGCTCTGATCCAGGGCGATTTGGTTCCCGATTTGTGGGAAGCCTGCATTTCCCTTTTTGCGACATGGACGATCGACGCTCTGATTCGGAGCGATTTGGTTCCCGATTTGTGGAAAGCCTGCACTGCCCTTTTTACGACATGGACGGTCGACGCTTAACGCGTCTCCGAGAAGGAGTGTCCGTGGTAGACTTTTCTCTGGCCCGGAGTGATCTGGTTCTTGCTTTGTAGGAAGCCTGCACTACCCTTTTTGCGACATGGACGGTCGACGCTCTAGTCCGGAGCGATTTGGTTCCCGATTTGTGGGAAGCCTGCATGGCCCTTTTTACGACATGGATAGTCGACGCTTGACGCATCTCCGAGATGGAGTGTCCGTAGTAGACTTTTCCCTAGCCCGGAGTGATCTGGTTCCTGCTTTGTAGGAAGTCTGCACTGCCCTTTTTACGACATATACGGTCGACGCTCTGATCCGGAGCGATTTAGTTCCCGATTTGTGGGAAGCCTGCACTACCCTTTTTGCGACATGGATGGTCGACGCTCTGATCTAGAGCGATTTGGTTCCCGATTTGTTGGAAGCCTGCACTGCCCTTTTTACGACATGGACGGTCGACTTGATTCCGAGACGAAGCATAATTTCGACAGGGAAGGCAGGTACACCGAGGCGGAGCATGATTTCAGCATGAGGTGCACATTCTTAGATGAAGCATGATTCCGACACAGAGCTTGCTGGTTGACTTGATTCTGAGGCGGAGCATAATTCCGACGAGGAGGTCGTTGGTTGATTCCGAGCCAAAGCATAATTCCGACAGGGAAGGAAGATACACCGAGAAGAATCTTGATTTCGACGCGGGGTACACTCTGAGACGATGTATGACTCCGACGCAGAGCTGGTTGGTCGATTTGATTCCAATGCGGAGCATAATTCCGGCAGGGAAGGTAAATATCCCGAGGCGATGCATGATTTCGACACGGGGTAAATTCTAGGACGGAGCATGATTTCGCCGCAGAGGTCGTTGGTTTGATTTGATTTGGGTTGACATTAGCATCGCTATACTGGAATATGGTACAAGGAGCGAATCATCAATTGCCATGAGCGGATTTAGGGATTTTGGTTTCTGTTTGGCATCAGCATCGCTACACTGGAATATGGTACAAGGAGCGAATCATCATTTGCGCTTGCTTATCAGGAAGTGATGGCTTAGGAGACAGGTTTTAGGTTCCTATCACCTAAGACTTTTCAATTTTGTGATCTGTAAGGGTCTCACAAAGCATTTTCTCCCTACGGGTCGTGAGGATCCCGTAGGTGTATTTTCTCCTTAGGAGTCGTGGGGACTCCTAAGTGTGTTGCTCCTTTTTGAGTCGTAAAGATCTCACGCGGGAATTTTCTCCTCACAAAGTCGAGAGGACCTTGCGAGTGCATTTTATCTCTTTATCATGAGTTTGCGCCCTTTCGGGTTTTCAAAAACTCGCCGACAGTCCTGCTGTTTTTACTCACGGAGCCTTTTCGGGTTTTCATCCGTGCCCATTTTGCTTATGGACATACCCCTTTTTTTGAATCTTCATCGCCGGTGGGACTTTGAATGTGGTCTCGCCGGTAGGACTTGGGAGAGATTGGGATTGTTTTACGCCCGTGGATTGTATACGGTTTTGCAGGATGTATCATCCAGACCGTAGGGCCGGAAAAAATTCGGGACTTTGTCGGCGTCTGCATCGCTGCACTGGAATATGGTACCAGGAGCGACTCATCATTTGCCGTTGGGGTATGTGATTTGGAATTTGGTTGGCGTCTGCATAGCTGCACTGGAATATGGTACCAGGAGCGACTCATCATTCGCCATTTAGGGATTGGAATTTGGAATTTGGTTGGCGTCTGCATCGCTGCACTGGATTATGGTACCAGGAGCGACTCATTATTCACCATTTAGGGATTGGGATTTGGAATTTGGTTGGCGTCTGCATCGCTACAATGGAATATGGTACCAGGAGCGACTCATCATTCGCCACTTAGGGATTGGGGAGCGATGGCTTAGGAGACAGGTTTAGATCCTTATCGCCTAAGGCTTTTCAATTTTATGGGCCATGAGGGTCCCATAAAAGCATTTTCTCCCTACGAGTCGTAAGGATCCCGCAGGTGTATTTTCTCCTTAGGAGTCGTGAGGACTCCTAAGTGTGTTTTTCCTTTATGAGTCATAAGGATCCCACAAAGGTTTGTTCTCCTCATGTATCGTGAGGACACATGAGTGGGTCTTCTCAATGGAGCATAATTTCAAAGGCGGAGATCGGCTGCGTAACTGGTGATTACGGTAGGGCATGGGTATGATGAGAATTATTTGAGCCCGTGGATTGTATACGATGGTCAACTTGGGGACCAGCCTAGGGCCGGGAGAATTTTGAGAAATTGGATTTTGGTTGGCGTCTGCATCGCTACACTAGAATATGGTACCAGGAGCGACTCATCATTCGCCGTTTTTTTTGTTTTTGTTTTCTTTTGTTTTACCGCGAATGCTCTATCATTTCAGATTTTCTTATCGCGAAGATCGCGATTGCCCCATCATTTCGGCTTTTATTCACGGTTGCCCCATTATTTCGGCTTTATTTTCATCTTTATTTTACTCGCTGATTTTTATTGCGAGTTGCCCCATCATTTCGGCTTTTCTTTATTTTTCTTTTATTTACACATTTTTTGTTTATTTACATATAAATATATATATATATATATATATATATATTTTACATTCCCAGTTTAACGACTTAGAGGTCGATTGTTCCCAGTTTAATGACGTGGTGGTCGACGGTTCCCAGTTTAATGACGTGGTGGTCAATCGTTCCCAGTTTAACGACGTGGTGGTCATCTGTTTCCAGTTTAACGACTTGGTGGTCATCTTTGCTTATACCAGCTCCTTGAATTTTGATCTTGGCGGAGCTGTGTTGACGACCGTAGCTCGGTGGCTTGCCGATACATCCGAGGACTGTGAGGTTTTTCCAAGCTTGTATTTGTCCTCTGCCCAATCTTTAAAAACACAGCAATCTTCTATGATATGACTCACCACCCTATGGTATGGGCAGTATACGGGATCGCCGGTCATATTCATCTCATGTGGCCTTTCGGGATAGGCAATTACAGACCGTTGTTCAAGGCTTCCTCGAATATATCACGGACCTCATCCCTCCTGAAGGAGTACACCTTCTTCTTTCTCTCCATTAGAGTAGGTGCCCTCACTGATGCTGGTCCTTGAGGCCGATCAGTCATTAGTTCGCCCTTTTCAGATAATAGCACATGTCTGGGAAGATTAGGTTACCGAAAGGCTTCGGTCTCCATTTGTATGAAATCGGCGGTCGTAGCTTGACTGTTTACTAACACGCCTTTAGACAGTTCTATCTCTCCCGTCTTGTATTGCCTTTCGACCCAGTCTTTGAAGACGAAGCAGTCCTCAATGGCATGACCTATCACTCTGTGATAAGGGCAATATTTTGGGTCGTCGGTCCTATTCTCTTCTTGCGGTCTCTTTGATTCTGGCAGTTGTAGACCGTTTCTTAGGGCGTCTTTGAATATTTTACGGATTTTGTCCCTTCTGAAGGAATAGACCTTATACAGCTTCTCTTTCAGTGGAGATTCTCCTCCGGTGTATGTATCGGAGGGACTGGAGGCTGATTGCGGCCGTTTTTCGCGAAGGCGCTCCGCTCTTAGATTGAATGGGGTATCAGTTGGCTGCCTCCGGGTATCAATCCCTGGCTCATGAACCAAAATTTGATTCTGCTGTAATTGGAATCGGGCGACTTGGTTCGCGAGATCTGCCGCGACGTTTAGCAATTCGTCGACCTTGGACTGTACCTTGGCTAACTTCTCGTCCCTGTCCTGAAGCTGCCTCTGAAGCCATCGGAATAACTCTTGTTCTGCAGTTCCGGCTATGACAACCGGGTCATCTTTATTTCCTGAGCTCAATTCTGCAGGAACCACGGGCTCCTCTGGCTTATCGGCCTGAGCGGGCTCTTCATCACTTAGATCGAGTCGATGCTGGGTAGTGTCAATCATATCATCACCATGGCTGTGAAGAAGAGGAGGATTCGTTTCTTCAAGTCCGACCATGTAGACAGTGCGAACCACATACCCAGCCATCTCTTTATCTTTGGCGGCTGATTTCGCGGAGCGGTCCGGGCTTTGGAAATTCATAAATTTTAACATGGCCGGAGCCCTAGCCCTTTTGTTGGCTCTGTATCTGAGCCGATTCTGCCTCAGCCTCTCTGCCTTGAGCGCTTGGCAGGCTTCTTCTCTCCGGGAAGCCGCCATAGGCTGAGTGATGGGGAGCTTAGAGAAGATACCTAATTGAGCAGTTGTCAGGGGCATCTCCGGAGCTTGCTCGAGATGCCCTGTTGCTTTGTTGGTGTTGATGGCCTTGCCCCCAACTGGGGCCAAGGAGAGCCGTTCAAACACCGACTTGCGTTTGAGTTGGGGCGCCTTCGAGACCACTACATTTGGTCTCTTACCTTTTGAGACCGGTTTTTCTGTCACCGGGGCTTGAGGAGCTACGATGGCGTTAGCTGACACGAACAGAATAGAGCTGAATGGTAGCGGCGGCTCTTCCCATTGTCGTCCAAGACTGGCCGGGAGGACCGTCCTGGCGTCCATCTTCATCGTGTAGGAGATGGGAGCTATGTCGAGAGCTGAGCTAATCCTTGGAGACATCTTTTCTGCATCCGAAGATTGCAATTGGAGAACGTTAACCTGCACAAAAAAACATGATTTTAGTACAGGCAATTGATATGCATATTAATTGAGTTCGCATGAAAGCTTAACCCGAAATATGGGAGGAGAGATTAGTCCCACCAGGCATGCCAGAATCTGTAGGGTGTTTTTCGTCACCCCATTGAGATAGGAATACGAGCGCGCTTGTCAGGCGCATTACAGATTCCCCCTTCCTAGGATAAGCTGGGGTTTATTGATTGTAGGGATCCGAATCTCCGGCAGCCACGGACTAAGCTGCTGTTAATTACCCCTCGCCTTTGGAGCGAGAGAACCTCCGATTAACAGGTTAAACTGGTCTTACGAACTCAATGTGCAGTGTTGTGTTTTGAAGGGGTTTTGGATATATCGGGGGCCTCGCAGAGTTTTTACGGGGGTCCCGCTACCCGGATAGCAGGCTGGGGGTCAAGGGGGCTAGCAGCCCCCTTGCGGGGTGTAGGGCAGCGCCCCGGCCCAAATTTTTTGAGGGGAACAGTGTTGTAGAGTATGTGTGTGTGTGTGTATACATATATATAAAAAAAAAGAAGGGGAAAGGGCATCTAAAGGATGCGTGGGAAGAAGCGCCAGCGCTTTAGGTGCAAGCGCTTTGAGCGCAAGAGCGCTTTGGGTGCTAGCGCTTTGAGCGCTAGAGTGCTAGCGCCCCACGTGCCAGGCACGTGGGCGCTCGGGCGCTAGCGCTCTGAGCGTAAGAGCACTAGCGCCCTCACGTGTCAGCACGAGGGCACTCGAGCGCTAGCGCTCTGAGCGCAAGAGCGCTAGCACTTCGAGCGCTAGCGCTCCACGTGTCAGCACGTGGGCGCTCGGGCGCTAGCGCTCTGAGCGCAAGAGCGCTAGCGCTCTGCTCCACGTGTCAGCACGTGGGCGCTCGGGCGCTAGCGCCTTAGGCTCTAGCGCTTTGAGCGCTAGCGCCCCACGTGTCAGCGCGTGGGCGCTCGGGAGGCAAAAAGGGACTTGGTCCTGCAATGGGAGTTGTACTCGCTGAAAGGAGCACTTATTATTTTGTGTGTGTGTCTATATATATATATATATATATATATATATATATATATATATATATATATATGAGGAGTTAAACTCCTAGGATGTTTTGAAACTGATGAAGGGGCTTCTCCCCTTGAGCCCTTGTTCTTCCCCAAAGTTGGGTTTCTGGAGATGGGTCTCCTTCTTCTTCCTTTGTTGGCCGGATCTTGAAGATCAAGAAATATGAGATTTTAAAAATCTCTCCTTTCTGAGATCTGATGGCAGATCTGAGTTCCCCTTTGTGGGTTTTGTGGTGAAAAACTATTTAGTTTTATAAAAGGAAGAGTAAAACTCTTGATTTAATTCAAAAGAAAGAAGAAGGTTTTAGAACCTTGAGGAAAGAAGAAGAGGCACAGGCCCTAATTTTTAGGGGGAATGAAAAAGTCTATCTTTTTTTATTCATTATCATGTTGCTTTATATAGGCTTACATATTTACAAATAGCCCCTTGGGCTTTACAAAAATGGCATTTGGCCCATCCCATGTCTCATGTGCCATTTCTTTTTGCACATAAGCCATGGGCTTACAAAAAATTGGCATTATGCCCATTTTTCATACATTCATGCATAAAAAATTACATCAAAATTATTTGTTACATGATTTTTATTTTGGTATGGCGGAAAGCCGGACACTTCATGTTCAGGCTCGACCCGGGCATTGGCCCACCTGCTTGGGCTTGGGCTCGCCTGACTTGGAGTTGACCTTGACTTTGACTTGGTCAACCGGGCTGCAAATTTTGACCCCAACACGAATGATGTCGAACTTTTCGATCGAATCGTCAAGGCTCCATAATCCCCCAAGAGCTCAACATCTTGGGTACAGTTTAATAGTATCGAATACATGCCATAGCACCTATGGACCAACCGTAGAAGGGCAAACCCAAGCCTCATTAATGGCACCGCGAAACTGCCGCAAACCCTAATGTTCAAAGGCTTTCACATGGTCATTATGTCGAGTTAGGGTTTCATTCTTCTAGAGGGTCCGTAGAATTACTTGTATTGTTTTCCGAATACTGTAAACATGGAAAATGGGTTCCTGACATTCAATCGTCTATATCGACTCTCAACGTATCAGCGTGAAGTCGTCTCTAGCTGGAATCAATCAATCTGATGATCTCGCATCGGGGTAGGCAATGAATCACATGTCCTAGTCTTTCATCTCTGGTGACTAGCGATCTTCTATCATATCTCGAAGTATAACTCGTGCGACATTATCTCCAAACATCTGGGGTGATATCTCCCCATTCGCAGCAATAACTGGCTCATTCGTCCGCACGCTGAACAGTGCCTCAATCATCAAGTATAATCGGCGCTTTAACGGTCATCACATCCTGGCTGGCCTCTATGAGTGGCCCAATCCTCTGGTGCTAATCTGCACATCCGAGTAATCTCGTAAAAGCGACCCATCAAATGCTCCTGGCGCGAAAACACAATAAAACGATGCCTCTAAGCAATTCGTATGTCCCTGGAATCACGCCGTGGTCAGTCCTCGTCCGTGACGAGCTCGTGCTAACGCAAATCTAGACGTAGCTCTCTCTTCCCGTCTAATCGTGGCAGCAAAACCATAAACCGATACTGAAGAGGATAGATTGTAAGAATGAAGATAATACTGTTCAAGGAAATATACATCCTAAGGCTTCTTCAGCGGAGTATCGTATCGTAAGTATGCCGCGGAATATACACACGGTACATCACTCTGCTTGAGTCACCTACTCCATCAACCAAGGGTCATCCTACACTCAGGAGGTAAAACCTAACGCTTTGATACCAACTTTGTCACGACCCGAAAAGTACGGAACATGATCGGCACTTAAACTACGAAACGTATCGAGGCGTACGTAATCTAAGTAAGCCAAAACCCAGAAATCCAAACTAAGTAAAGCAGTAGAGTGAAGGAAAAACCAATTCTTTTTAAAGCAAGAAGTTTAACAACATAAGCCGAAATATGCATTTTTAAAATGTCAAGTCTTTTCTGAAAATTTTGGCAGAGTTTCCTTTGTAAATACTGACCCCAAAAGGGTACAAAACCTGATAAAGCATATATAATGAATAAAGGTATCCCCAAGCGGGAGCTAGCTCTTCGTCAATCGACGGGCAAAACCACACAATGCAGTAATATACAACGCCGAAAGGCGAGGATCAACTCAGGATAAAAATCCAACATCATCAAGAAACCCAGAGGAAAACCATAATAATACAGCGCACGACTCTAAGGTCGAAAGAATATACACAGGTCATCTATCTCTATCAAATATACAAGTCTGGTTGATGGAGTTTTACTAGATACTGTAGGGTTCCTAGGCACTCTAGTGAGGTCTCACAAGGCATCGAACATGCCAATTTCAAATTTTACGGTGCCTACAAACCCTAAACTACGGATCGTCGGCTAGATGTCTAGGCGAAAAACTAACTAGTTAACACTTAACTAAAAGTTTAACGGAAATACAACCTTTGTAGATCCGGTGCTCCACCTCCATAGCTCCGCAACGTAGTCGTCTCCGCTGTCCAAAAGGAATCCGGGCTCTAGAGTTGGCTTCGTCGGAGAATGGGCAAGCTAGGTCGTCGATGTCCATACCGAAGATGATCTACGTCGAGGCATCGCTAAATCAAGCTCCAACTTCACCAAGTCCAAAAACTTGTGAAGGAAACACACTCTACTACTTGGCAAGAGGCAGAGGATGAAGAAATAGGAAGTGGGTAGACTTTAGATTTGGATTTCTCACTTGTTTGCTCAATTCACCATTGATGAAGAAAGCTTTTTCTTCTTGAGTTCAAGGAAGAAGAAGAAGAAATGTTATGATAAGTTAATTGAAAAAGAAAAGAAAATGAATTCTTATCATAAAATTAACCATAGTCAAGTGTAGAGAATGAATCATGGTTAGTGGGAATGGTTAGGGTTAAGGAAGAGATAAGAATGGTTGACTTGATCAAAGCTTCATGAAGCTTCAACTAAACTCCAAAACTAGCAACCATTCTTTTCTCTTCTTTTCCAAAATGAATAAACAAATAAATAAATGAATAAATAAAGGAAATGAAACCCTAGCCATTCTTTTAACCATGGTTTAATTCTTTGCACTTAACCAAGTAAACATGTATCATCAAACATGATACAATCAAGTGCACAAAATCATATCGCATATGTAATGTGCACAATCCAAGTGAGAAAATCCGTTTAAAGTGAACCAATACTAGTTAGTGCAAAGTAACATATCAAATATATAATTATGCATTAAATCATTAAATCAACACTTGATTCAATGATCCGGTCATGTCGTACACAACCGACTAGTATTCAATGTATCGGCTTATCGAATCAACGCTTGAATCGATAACTAGGTTATATCGCATACAACCTTTCCGATACATTCATCGCGAGAATGGAATGCGGCATCACATACACGCATTATTCTCGGTCCCACACATATCTCATATGCGCTCCTATTTCGTTTCGCTTGAGCCAGGAAACCTCTGTGTAGGACTCTAAAGACTCGTCAATACGCCGGCAGCAGGTGATGATCATATCAAGCACCCACAAGCTGCAAGCGGTCTGCTAAACGTAACGGCCACCCGGGTATTGAGCGATCTGAAGATCGACGAGCAAGCCCGCTCACACTCCAGTGAATCCGACCAGTAACACTACCGTACAGTCCGGTCTGATCGTCTGATATGTCGCATATCTTGCCTAGGGGTGGTAAACGTCAGACCCCAATAGCTCGATAAGTCGTGTCGATATGAGGCTCATAACGGGTCGAGAAACTACTGGTAACACTTACCAGCAATTCTCTGAGCAGCCCTGGCCAGGGACTTCCTGTTATAGCCAATCGAACACAGCGCAACATCAACCCCCTATACCGGGAGAGACGAATCCCCTCCTATCGCTCATTGTCTCCATGTGACTCGGGACTGTACCCAAAAACCACCGTTTTGCACGCCCTCTTGGACGTGGTAAGATGGAAATCAAAGCACAGTGGGAACCACACAAGACTCTATGACGATCTCGGGTCAACAGACTACTCTGTACCAGTGTCACCAGAGAACTGCCATCTGACGTGAGGTATAATACCATCTGGGAGTTCTCGACGAGTCCGTCCAGTGTACCCAGTCTCTACTGAGCACCCATATATCATCTCCGATGTCAAACACCAATGGATATGGGATCATCCATCGCCCATCTGTATGGGTTGAGAAGCTATACGCTAGTCTACTCTGGTATATCGATGCCCCGTCTCGATACACCTACGACTAGGGATTTTGAAGGATGTACTTATGGACTACCATGTCCCCACTAGTATGATCCGCATCACAGTCCAGGTAGTCAAGTACACATCCTAAGGGCTTTACCAACATGTAACAGAGAGACAATCAGTATACACGTTAAGGTAAAGTTCAACCAGATAGCATACTATCATGTCGAGCAAGAAAGTCCTCCCTATATACGTCCCAGCATCCACTACAATATACATCCTATGTACAGTAATGGCCACTAGGGCATACATATAACTAACAATCTCCCACTTGCACTAGGGCCATCTGATAGCAGTGGTTGCAGTATCTCATACTGAACCATCCCATAAAAGTCTTTCTCTGGGAACAGGCCTTTGTGAGTGGATCCGCTGTGGTGTCCTCTGAGTCTACTCTCCTAACCTCGATCTCCCTGGAGATCAACCATCTCCATGATCAAGTGATACTGCCTTAGAATCTTTCTGGATCACTGATGGGACGGACGTTCCCTGGCATAAGCCACAACTCCATTGTCACACAATGGCAGGAACATAGTTCATCTCATGAACCTATATACACCCAAACAGCCTCTTTGGTAGCATCTTAAGTAGCGATGTATCCTGCCTTTATCGTCTAGTATGTCACGGTATCCAGCTTGGAACTCTTCCAACATACCGTCCCTTTACTGAGGGTAAAGACAATGCCTGTGACTGACATTCAGTCGTCTTTATCACCCTGGAACCCTTCCAGTGATTCTCCTCAGGATCGATTGACACCACCTCACTACATCTAGTGAGTTTCCTAACATCCATTTAGATCTATCTCATAGATCCAAAATCCAGGATTTAGTAGGTATCACTTTAATCCTATATGGAGAATCTTTGTGATAAGCGGAGATTGATCGAGCGTAGCATAAGAAACTCCTTTCTTATCAAGAGTATGTCATCCACGTACTCTACGAGGATCGTCACCATACTCCCTACTACCTTTTTGTTTATACAAGGTTCATCTACCATTTTGATGATGTCAACTTCTTTGACCGCTTCATCAAAACAGATGTTCTAACTCCGCGATGCCTGCTTTATCCTATAAAGCATCTTGCACACGTTTTCGCTGCTCCCACTGTCTACGAAGCCCTCTGGCTGTGTACTTACAGACGCTCTCTTCTAAATCATCATTTAGAAAAGCAGTCAAGACACCCAACCACCAGATATCGCAGTCATGGTATGTAGCCGTGGCAAGTAGGATCTGGATGGACTTAAGCATAGTCACTTGAAAAGGTTTCATCATGATCCACGCCTGGTCGATGACGAAAAGCTTTAACAAGTCTAGCTTTGAAAGTCTCAACTTTTCCATGTACACCAAGTAATCTTCTCAAGATATACTTGCTCCTGATGGGGATTTAACCCTTCAGATATAGCAACCAAAGTCCATACTTTGTTGGTGCATAAGGATTCCATCTCAGATCGCTAAACATCCAGCCATTCTTACAGAGTCTTACTCCTGATGGCCAGCTCGAAACTAGTTGGGTCATCATCTCATGATGCAATCCTCACTCCCACTGTCATAGAGAAACAGAAGTATCTCTCAGGTGGGTGAGGAACCCTACTAGATCGGCGGAGAGGCCGAGGTTCGTTGGTAACTATTGAACCCTTTGGTTCTTTCAAATCATCAGCTGCAGTTTGTATAGCTGGAACATTTCCAGTTCTACATAACAGTCCTTGCCTCGAGCTTGTCCGGATTTTGCTTTTAGACATAGGTCGGACAACCCCAAATCTTAACTGTCTTAAGAGATAGGCTCTTCCCTTATCATATCAAATATGAAGTGGTAGGCAACTGATTTGATTCGAACCCTATTCAATAGGTATGCAACTTCTCAAGTGCATAACACCCTTAAGGAATTAGGTAACTCAGTAGTACTCATCATAGAGCACACCTTATCACATAGGGTGTGATTGCTCCGCCCCGATATACCATCGTGCTATGGTGTATTCAGAGGAGTAATGCTGAGAGAGAATCTCATTCTCCTTTAGAATAATCCAGGATTTTCGTGCTCAAGTATTCTCCTCCTTGATCTCATCAAAGGACATAATACTTATACCCGTATTCTGGTTCTCTACTTCTAACTTATATTCTGTGAATATCTCAAAAGGTCCGGACTTGTGTTTCAACAGGAACATGGGTCTGAATCTCGAAAGATCATCAGAGAATGTAATGAAGTACAAAGAACCGGTCCTGGCATGTGTAGACAGGGGAGCTTACATACATCAACATATATCATCCCAAGAGTTTACTAACTCTTTCTCTGTTTCCAATAAACAGAGCTAGTGTCATTATATCTTTGTGACATGACTGGCAAGTTTCACAAGATGTAGATTCAAACTGATTTAAATATGCATCTACATGTAACTTCAGCTAGTCGGGTCACATTGATCTGACCTAGTCTACAATACCTTAAGAAGGATCCGTTCATTTCTGAACTCTTCCTCTTATGTGTGTTCCATATACTAAGAACTGTAGTTTGATTTAGAACATTAACGCTTTTAGATAACGTGCCTGAACCGATCAACTTTTGATATAGGAAATGTTCAAAACATTATCCACCAATACAAAATTCTATCATTTCTTTACTAATAAAGAGACTGATATGATTTTGTATATCAGGTTCGGTATCTAATAACATTCGTTCAGAATCAATGTATTTGTAATACAGGGTGACAGTGACCAACAGACTTGGCTGCAACACTTGCCCCGTTTTCTGCCTCATGAAACTTATCACCCGTTCTCAGTTCTCTACCTTTCTGTAGCCCTATGTAACAGATTACATATCTGGGATCCTGATCTGGTATCACATACCCAGGACGTAGAGGATACGGAGAAACAGTTCTTTGTAATGAACACACCCGAAGATGATGCATCAGCATGCACTCTCCTCGTTTGGGTGGCACGGAAATTCTGGTAATCCCCAATTTCCTGCTCTGTCTTATAACAATTATAAGTTGGAGCGGGACCAACGTTCCCAACTCAGTATAATAAGCGGGTTCGGTCAATATTCCGTATTATTATCTTGATTAAGGCGTGATATGGTCGCTACCTGGAGAGAGAGAGAAGAAAACACTCAGCGTGCGCTCTGTCAAGAATAGATTGGTTATTATTTTATCTAATCAGGATGGCTCCCACTGCTTTTTATCAAATCTTCCTTCAAACCCTAAAAGGAAAGACTAGCCGGGATTAATTACACACTACAAGTTCGCCAATCTTTCAGCCAGGCCAGTGTCGGTACTTTGAGGGAGGTCCCCCGTGCTTTCGCACGAACCTAATTAATGTAAACCTCGTTTTCCCAGAGGCGTAACCCCGTTGACACCTTTCTAGACACCTACTAGATCGGCTAATTGTAATGTATAAAACTCTCCCAGGAGTAACACTTACTCGCAGCGGGTATCGGGATCCAACTATCTCATAGAAGGTATGCAATCTCATTGCAAATTTCAACACTTGAAATTCCCGATAATATTTTGCCCCTAGCTCGCTATGACCTTGACGCATGCCAAACAACCCATAGTCTGCTAGTCAAGTTCAACCCGTCATTTCCTGATTGAATTAAACCCACCCGCACGACCCTTGACGCATGCCAAACAACGCCGTACAAATACCCTAATCCAATCGCATCATATGCTGGCAGATAAGCACTAGTTAGCTACCGTACACTACGCCTTGACGCATGCCAAACAACCGCAGCACGAATACTAACTAATACTTATCTGAAATGACGGAGGGCTACGATAGGTTTTTCTGAAAACCTATTGCGTAATGAACTTGATATCGTTGTAGGATCGAATGAATTTTGAAATGGAGTGTTTTTTAGGCTTTTCTAGTTTTGCTAAAGGAGTCACTCCCGGTGAAGGGATCGTCGGTCCTTTCCTCGTCGAATGAGGTGCGGGATATATCATATATATCGCTGTACAAAGCAAAAACTCTTAAAAGCAATCAAAAGACAAACCGAGTGTGTAGCATCTGCCAGTTATTGCTAAATGAGTCACTCCCGGTGAAGGGATCTCGGTCCTTTCCTTATCGAATAAGGTGCAGGATATATCACATATACCGCTGTGCAAAGCAAGAACTGTAGCTACCTGTTTTATTTTGAAATTCGATTCTACAACATCTTAGGTTTCTTATCTTTCATTAATCACATTAATGAAGTCCCATCATTTAAATACCTAAACATCACAGATAGATATGACGTACACTTATGCCATCCGCATTCGCCTCGATGTCCCCTCGTGCACCGTTAGGTTAGGTAACTAACGACAGAGCAGGGCAGGGCTAGCGCGGGTGTAAAACATAAGTAACGTCTATATAATATATCATATATACTATATATTATATCCATCACAGAAACACATCACAGATATCGCAGCAGAATAAACATATGAAATATTGGATATACTAGGACGTCCGTGTTTTCAATACGAGCCAGTATAAAACACGGATTCCACGGTCGTGATGAATAGCCAATCCCACACCCCTAGACCCCTACGAGAGCGGCAAGCAACCCTGCCAATTCTAGGGTTAGGAGACCCGGACTCGACTCCTCGAGTTGGTCTCCCACTGGACCCCAGAACCCGGTTACTTGTGCTCCCCTCCTTGGGTCTATCCTAGTGCGGAAAAGTAAATAATATACAAGAGGTGACAACTTCCGCAACCTGGAAGCGCCCCAAAAAAAAGAATATTACATACAAGTTTTTACATGAATGAAAATGAAAAACACTCATCTCACATAAAAACCCCCAGCTATTCAAACACGACGATCCAATATAACATATCCAGCAACACATAACATCACATGTCATCAACGTAAGTAAATATGTCCATCCCAATTGTCGTTGACATATAGCAACGAAACCGGCGATGTCACATATTACACTTACGGTCACAGAAAAGAAAGTGTAAAACTACAATAGTTGGAATCCGCAACCACCTCAGACATCGCATGCCTGACCAAATGAATTACTTAGACATCGCATGCCTAACAATTATAAACCCCGCATTTTAGTCTCATTATCGAAAACACTTTTCAATACCAGGTCGGGCAATTCAACAAGATTCCCGAAAAACTGATCGAATGCTCGTCGCAAACTTTAGTAGGCGGCAGCACCCCTGATACCGTCGACGAAGTGCACCAAGGCGGAACACCGCTACCGCGAGCACCCGGACGGATGCTTTCGGCGACGGGGTTCTCCTACAGTCACTTGGTCGGGGCTATGGGGTGAGGCTGTCTATTAAGTTTACCCGGCGAGTATCCGCGTACGCTACGTGATTGCGACGGACTTTTGATCACATCAAAATTCCGTGGCAACCGATCAAGTGAAACTAAACAGCTATGTTTATAACATTCATTCAGTTATCTCATAACTTTTTGTGAATTCCAATTATTGTATCCCATTCCGGATAATTAGAAAATGTTAAACTTTCCGATTGAATATTCGAACACCCAAGTTTTCCCAATACAGATCAACACATGAAATAAGTCTAACAACATTCAGTTCGTGCCTCAGTACCGACGGTCCAGCCGTAGAAGGGTCAAGCCAACGCCTCACATGTGGCACGCCGTACTGCCCCAAACCCGAAGGTTCAAAGGGCAGTTCAAGACGGTCACATAATCGAGTTAAGGTTTGTTGTCTTCTAGAGGGTCCATCGCGTTACTTGCACTACTTAGAACGTCGTTAAACTACGGAAAGATCCAACACTTGGAAATTTCCCGACAGGGGAAAAGTTGGGTATTTATATCCGGTCGAACTTTTTAACATATTCTAAAAATTATCCGGAAAGCCACACAGACAAAATTTGATAATCCGATCGAAACACCGAATCCCCAAAACAACTGCAGAAAAATTCAACTCTTGAATAAATATTAAAAATTCCCAGAAAACTCAGCTCTTTGAACTAGGAATTACTGTGCAAAGGAACAGGGCTGACGTCATCAAGTGGCCGCTGATCCGCCGCAGAAGCCATGCTTCTGCCGCGGATCCGCCGCGAAATTTACTGTTCACCAAAAACTTTTTGCACCGTAATTCTTATTTTTCCCTGCTGAATTTTTTAGCAATTTTTAATTTGGAAAAACTCACTGTTTTCAAAAAAGGACAGAGAGCATGTTAGAAATGGGTTTTCGGGTTCGTTCGGACTTCAAACTCCGTCTGGACTTCGCCTAAGGCTCTAGCTAGGCTCTGATACCATTGTAGGGTTCCTAGGCACTCTAGTGAGGTCTCACAAGGCATCGAACATGCCAATTTCAAATTTTACGGTGCCTACA
This sequence comes from Agapanthus africanus, assembly GCA_030015575.1. Classification (NCBI taxonomy): domain Eukaryota; kingdom Viridiplantae; phylum Streptophyta; class Magnoliopsida; order Asparagales; family Amaryllidaceae; genus Agapanthus; species Agapanthus africanus. Next base: position 313,945,411 of record CM057350.1, on the reverse strand, counting down.
AACCCTAAACTACGGATCGTCGGCTAGATGTCTAGGCTAAAAACTAACTAGTTAACACTTAACTAAAAGTTTAACGGAAATACAACCTTTGTAGATCCGGTGCTCCACCTCCATAGCTCCGCAACGTAGTCGTCTCCGCTGTCCAAAAGGAATCCGGGCTCTAGAGTCGGCTTCGTCGGAGAATGGGCAAGCTAGGTCGTCGATGTCCATGCCGAAGATGATCTACGTCGAGGCATCGCTAAATCAAGCTCCAACTTCACCAAGTCCAAAAACTTGTGAAGGAAACACACTCTACTACTTGGCAAGAGGTAGAGGATGAAGAAATAGGAAGTGGGTAGACTTTAGATTTGGATTTCTCACTTGTTTGCTCAATTCACCATTGATGAAGAAAGCTTTTTCTTCTTGAGTTCAAGGAAGAAGAAGAAGAAATGTTATGATAAGTTAATTGAAAAAGAAAAGAAAATGAATTCTTATCATAAAATTAACCATAGTCAAGTGTAAAGAATGAATCATGGTTAGTGGGAATGGTTAGGGTTAAGGAAGAGATAAGAATGGTTGACTTGATCAAAGCTTCATGAAGCTTCAACTAAACTCCAAAACTAGCAACCATTCTTTTCTCTTCTTTTCCAAAATGAATAAACAAATAAATAAATGAATAAATAAAGGAAATGAAACCCTAGCCATTCTTTTAACCATGGTTTAATTCTTTGCACTTAACCAAGTAAACATGTATCATCAAACATGATACAATCAAGTGCACAAAATCATATCGCATATGTAATGTGCACAATCCAAGTGAGAAAATCCGTTTAAAGTGAACCAATACTAGTTAGTGCAAAGTAACATATCAAATATATAATTATGCATTAAATCATTAAATCAACACTTGATTCAATGATCCGGTCATGTCGTACACAACCGACTAGTATTCAATGTATCGGCTTATCGAATCAACGCTTGAATCGATAACTAGGTTATATCGCATACAACCTTTCCGATACATTCATCGCGAGAATGGAATGCGGCATCACATACACGCATTATTCTCGGTCCCGCACATATCTCATATGCGCTCCTATTTCGTTTCGCTTGAGCTAGGAAACCTCTGTGTAGGACTCTAAAGACTCGTCAATACGCCGGTAGCAGGTGATGATCATATCAAGCACCCACAAGCCGCAAGCGGTCTGCTAAACGTAACGGCCACCCGGGTATTGAGCGATCTGAAGATCGACGAGCAAGCCCGCTCACACTCCAGTGAATCCGACCAGTAACACTACCGTACAGTCCGGTCTGATCGTCTGATATGTCGCATATCTTGCCTAGGGGTAGTAAACGTCAGACCCCAATAGCTCGATAAGTCGTGTCGATATGAGGCTCATAACGGGTCGAGAAACTACTGGTAACACTTACCAGCAATTCTCTGAGCAGCCCTGGCCAGGGACTTCCTGTTATAGCCAATCGAACACAGCGCAACATCAACCCCCTATACCGGGAGAGACGAATCCCCTCCTATCGCTCATTGTCTCCATGTGACTCGGGACTGTACCCAAAAACCACCGTTTTGCACGCCCTCTTGGACGTGGTAAGATGGAAATCAAAGCACAGTGGGAACCACACAAGACTCTATGACGATCTCGGGTCAACAGACTACTCTGTACCAGTGTCACTAGAGAACTGCCATCTGACGTGAGGTATAATACCATCTGGGAGTTCTCGGCGAGTCCGTCCAGTGTACCCAGTCTCTACTGAGCACCCGTATATCATCTCCGATGTCAAACACCAATGGATATGGGATCATCCATCGCCCATCTGTATGGGTCGAGAAGCTATACGCTAGTCTACTCTGGTATATCGATGCCCCGTCTCGATACACCCACGACTAGGGACTTTGAAGGATGTACTTATGGACTACCATGTCCCCACTAGTATGATCCGCATCACAGTCCAGGTAGTCAAGTACACATCCTAAGGGCTTTACCAACATGTAACAGAGAGACAATCAGTATACACGTTAAGGTAAAGTTCAACCAGATAGCATACTATCATGTCGAGCAAGAAAGTCCTCCCTATATACGTCCCAGCATCCACTACAATATACATCCTATGTACAGTAATGGCCTCTAGGGCATACATATAACTAACAGATACAACTAAAATAACAAATATAAAATGGTGGTCCTGATACAAAAGAACCCACCTACCAAAGCAATCACCCGGAAGGAACAGTGTGCCAACAAAACCGCAACGAAACCTGTACGGCAAAACCTGCAAGAAACTGTGGCAAAATGGGGGTGAGTTGCCAACTCATGAGTAGAAAACATCTACGAGTAGAAATCGCATGCAAGACGCTATCCTAGGTCATATCAAGTAATATCCTCAAATAAATATCCTGGTCCATCTATATATAAGTGTAATACTACATGCTCGTGTCAGTACCTCAGATAGCAACATATCAGATATAAGATGTATGAATGCATTACAAATGTAACAGAATACATCGTGAATGAGACAACTATTTTCTTTATTTAATGAGATTTCTGTATGTATATAAATCGCGTATCATCAATGAAATCGACTGATAAAACAATGTCCAGCATCGACACAAAACATAAATCTCAGTATCTCAATACCTCAGGCTCCGGCTATCCGGAGTGGCCTGTATCATCAAATCTCAAAATCTCAGTGTCTCAAGTCTTAATATCTCAATATCTCGGGCTCCGTCAGTCCGGATCGGCCCATATAATCAATCACACGACCACGAACGGTATCCTCCGGATATCCCCCGCGCCAGGTAAAATCACCGGTAGGAAGTCTGCCCCTGCCGGGCTCATCGTCTACAACTCGAGCTTCTTGCCACAGGGTACCTTACCGGGCCCACAATGTACCTGAGACGGTTCATCCAACTCCTCGAATCGGGTCTCGAAAACATCTCAGAACCGAGAAAGCACTATGGTGGACAATACTCAACATATCATGGAAAACCGCAATTTTCTCTTTAAAATAATTCATCAGTTTACAAAACTTTCACATGCGGTTTCCAAATCCAGAAAATATCAAGAAGAATCTGAAATCATCAAGTCACCATGTCAATAACAATGAAAACCGACATAAATCTCCATGATACTGCATAACCAATGAATATACGGATGCATCTGATATCATGCAATAATTAAACTAGCATATGAAAGCTATAACATGCAGCAACTATCAACTAGTAAGCTATGTCAATGAATAGTATTTTCTAAAGTGTACGTGACATGGCAATTACCGATGATGATGTGTGTGAGTCGGAAAGCAGGTGTACGTGGAACATACACATCATCGGTAATGGTGCTGGTGTCCTGACAGCAGGGTTTCATGATAATTACAGATAACATATGTACAAGCATGCAATGCGATGCAACATCATGAATATACAGAAAGTGATGTAGTAACAGCAACACTGAAAAATATACTTACCCAACACACAAGTCATACAGTTTGGTATTTAAATACTCACGATTCTCCACTTTTGAAAATGAGTATGACTCGAGCCCAGTTAAAAGGGTAAGGGAATCCACCTAAGTCTCGCCTCAATAGTATCACGTACGATACAATAAATAATATGATATCCTCGAATCAAGAGTGCGGATCTATCCTCATAACTATATCTCGTACCGTAAATCTATCGTACGGCATCCTAAATCTGGGTACGGGTCAAATATCACATTTATCTCTTTATTCATCTGGTATCCACTTCATCACATATTGTGAGCAGGGGTACTGATCTAAGTCTAGTACACTACTAATATTATCAACAATATCATGATCTGGCTACTGATCTAAAGTCTCCTACAATCCGATATCATCCACGCATATTATCATATAGAAGTATACATCGCCCAAGCGATCCATTATAAATATCATAACCTATCTCATCTCATATCCCAATCATATGTCAACTATCATATATATATCATCATCCACATGGTATCGTCGTCCAACGACCCGCTATAACATCATGACATATCTCGGTCACATATTAAATATCTCACGACATCATGCCCGATCATATCGACTCATTCCCAAGTATCATATAACATCCTCATCATCTAAGCATATGAATACCAATATATATATATATATATATATATATATATATACCCAATACGCACAAGGAAGTAAATGTATACGAGTGTGTGTATGTGCGTGTATGCAAATCTTTATTCTAGGGTTTCGTGACTAAGAAATCAACTAAAATCCTTTCTTCAATTCTCGCTAACACTAGAACCTTGATCTCCTAAAGCTCCTCTTGATAAGTGTTCATATCTCTCAACAATATATAAAAGTATCTCTATATTACATCACATCAATTCTCACAACTTTGTGGGGGGTGCTATACGCCATCCGCCTGACTTCCCCCGTAGATATAAATCTACTCACCTTGCTCTTCGCTTTCCGTTGCCGACGTCGCCACGCGCTTACTTGTCGTCTCGACGTTCTCGTAGGGGTACCTATACATCATAACGTATTGTATCGCATTAAAAACCAAATCAAAGCCAAAACGACACGCTAAAAGCCTATAGGTTCGAACCTACGGACTACGCCTTCAAAACCACCAAACAACTCTCGATATCGTCGTGCAAACGTCAAACCATTGAGTTAAAACCAAATACCAAAAAACCGGACTTCTAAATACGCAAAACAAAACCCCGAATCAAAACAACAACTCTTGAAAATGATCCCAGATTTTACCCTAAGTCAAATTAGCCAATTTTGCATATATGAAGGGTCTAGTTTACTGGAGATGGTGGCATGAACCAAACACGAACCCCATTGCTCCAGGTCTGGCCGCAAATTGGGCCAGAAGGAATTTTTCTACGGCCTGGGTAGAGAGGTAGGGGCTAGGGTTTCATGGGTAGTCTTCTGGTCACCTGCACACATCACTGTACTTGCTAAATATTTTTCAGGTCACCCGGGTGTTAGCAGATTTCATTATACTCTCACAGAATCCACAATTTTCCGATATCGGGTTTCTAAGTTCCTATTCCGGGGTTAAGTCTCAGGTTTTAGTCCAATATGATATCACTAACTGTAACGTTTTAAAAATAAATAAATAAATAATTAAACAAATAAAACCCTTTAGGTGAATTTTCTGATAATCGGTAAAGTAAACCGTATTTTCCGTAAAACTTAACTACAATTATTTTTCAATATAGATTTAAATACGCCTACTTTAACTATATAATTGCTAGTATTTGGTATTTATTTAATCACTTATAAATTATTAGTTTACCTAAATATTTTTCCTTAAATAATTATTTTTAATATTAACATAAGCTTATAATTATACATTAAATGGGTGCAAATTATAAATTGCAATGGGTTAATTTGACAAATGTGAACCATGACATATTAGAATTAAGATTGTAGCATTCTCTTCTCTTCTTTAATTGGTTTCCAAATTCTAGAGAATTCTAGGGTCAAATAGAATTAGGAAAATAAATAAAATTAAATAAATTATTGAGAAGACTTAATTAGATGTAAATAATTGGAGATGTTTCTACACAATACCACACATTCTCACCTTACTCTTTCTCTCCCCTCTCCATGGCCGAAATCACCATGAGGCAACCCCAATTTTTCCCCACTTCATTTCCTTTCCAAAAATCTCCAAAAATTCAATAAAAATCCAAAATAAAACCTCAAATTCCAAATCCAATCTCTACCCATTATTCTTTGGCCTTTCTAGCTTGGATTCTTGAGGCAAGGGAGCCATTTGGGAGGCTATAGGAGCATGCTAGACATCATGTTGTGAGGTATAAATCTTAACTTATAGCTAAATTGTTGGGTAGTTACTTTAATCTAGCTTATTAAGTGATTAACTTTGGTTTTAAATTGCAAGTTTAGAAAAATTCATGAGAAGGGTTTTTAAAATAAAGTTAGGGTTTTTATTAATGGAGTTGGGTTATAATAAGTGGTTTAACATTTTAAGAAATGAAAAATCTAGTGTGGTTGTTGTATGGTAATTGTTGTTTCAAAATTGTTTAAATAAACAATTTTGAAAACTAGGTTTTTGTAATACATATAAATAGGTGAGATAAAATTCAAGCGTGGATTTTTATCAATTGTTCATGGTTTTAATGAGTGGATTAACACATAAAGACATGTAAAATCTAATCTAAATTGTTAAATTACTAATTGTTACATTTTAATTGTTCAAATTAAGCTATTGGTAAATTAGATTTTTATAAATCATGTATATTGGTGAGGTAAAATTTTGATGAGGGCTGCTATCATTAGATTATGGTGTTAATGAAGAGATTAACATGTTAATTGAATGGAAAATCTAATTTGGTTACTAGTTGCTATTTGTTAGTTTAAAAATTATGATAAATATGTTATTTTCTAAACTAGGTTTTAGAAATTAATTTAAAATGTGGGATTAAAAATCTTGTTAGGGTTTTAGCATATCATTAAGGTTTCCATGAGTGGTTTAATAATGTAAAGTATGCAAAATCTAGCTTAGTTGATGAGTTGTGAATTTTGCTTAAAAAGTGTTTAAATTTGATATTTTTGCAAACTAAAATTTTCAATTCAATACAAATTGATGAGAATAAATTATAGAAATGGTTTATATAACTTAGTGATGATATTTAGTGAATATTATGGCCATTAGTTTCGTTAAAGCATTAAGTTTTGAATTAAAACGAAAATTTAGTGCTTTCTAGGTTTTCGGAAATAAATCGATTTGATTTATTTTGAGGTTTTGATGAGTTGCAATCTATTTTATATTATAATTAGTGATTTGTGAAACCACGATTGATGTGTTTGGGTTTTTCTCGATCAATCGGCGTTTGTACGCCGATGTCGGGGGTTATTTGGTTATTTTGCATGAGCGGGTCATAGGTTTAAACCTATGTGCGTTCGTGCGCCATTTTGGTTTTATCCGTGATTTCGGTTTACGATATTATATATGTTTGCGTATAGGTACCCCTCACGTGGACTTCGGACGATGAAGAAGAGGATGACGGTATCGACTTCGACAGACAAGGACTAGGTGAGTAGATGTATATCTACGGGGGAAGTCGGGTGGATGGCGTATAGCACCCCCGCAAACGTAGATAGGGATATTACTTATTGTTATTAGAAAGTCAGACATGACCTTAGATTCTTAGCGAGTAGGGTCCTATTGAAGACTCTAGGTTGGACTAGATTGATTTAGAAAGACTTAACCACGAGGATGACTGCCTTGGAGGGAATTCGTAGGTTTCATGTAGACACATACACAGACGCACACACATAAACTTGACTTGGTGTATATGTGTGTATATATATATACATATAGGAATGTGTGTAGGTATATATATATACACACACAACATATACATGTGATATGAGGAGGTTATATGATACATGGGGATGAGTAGATATGACTGGGCTTGATGCCGTGATCTATTGGATATACGATCAAGTTATGATAGTAGAGGATCGTTGGGCAATGAGATTATATAAAATATATTTATATAAACGATAATAAGTGTTGATGATATTGGAATGTACGAGATTCTAGAATAGAACCCGGAGGGTAATATGTGACTTAATCACGATATGATATATGACATGACATTTTAGTGGATCATTTGACGATGTATAGTTACACAGACGATGATATATGTTTGATGATATTGGGATGTATGCGATTATAGTACAGTACCCTTAATCATGATACTATACGAATGATGATTTATATATATGATAGTTGACCCGTACCCCGATTTTGGGATGTCGTATGATGGATTTTACCGTACGAGGCATAGATATGATGATTGATCCGCGCTCTTGACTCGAGGAGGTCGTACTACGTACGTGACGCTATTGAGGCTGGATCACCGACTACTAAAGATATCGACCCAGACTTTAGGTGGATTCTTATTTTCTATCGACTAGTTTCTTTAGTTTAGTTCTTTAGTGTATTAGATAGATACTAGTTTAGGCTCGGGTCATATAGTTTGTAGTTAGATATGTATATTCTAAAGGTGTGGTTAATACAGATTCACCCTTATATTCAGATTGTAATCATCGCATTGCATGTTCATATATATGTTTCTTTAGTTAATATGAAACCCTTCCTGTTAGGACACCAGCACCATTACCAATGATGCGCATGATCCACGTACACTTATTTGTCGGCTCACACACATCATCATCGGTAATTGCCATGTCACGTACACTTTAGAACATATTATCTGTTTATTGATATTTCAGCTAAATGCTAGTCCAATATAATATTGTGTGATTACTCTCATGCGCTAGTTTAGACATTGCATTTATTACTTAGACACTTCATGCATTCACATTTTCATGTTATCATGCAGTATTATGGGGCTTATGCCGATACTCATTATTTACTTACTCATGATTTTGGGATTTTGGATTTCTATGAGATTTCTGGATTTTAGGGAAAACCGCAAGATATATATAAAAACTTCTCTCTCTATCTCTCTCCCTCTCATTTTAAAATACAAATTGCGGTTTTCTCGTGATGTATGTGTCGTCCGCCATGAGATTTCATGTTTTCTGTGGGATTTCGAGACCCGATTCGAGGAGTGGATGAACCGTCTCGGGTAAATGGTGGACCCGGTATGGTACCCCAGGATAAGAAGATCGAGTTGTAGACGATGAGCCTGGCAGGGGAAGACTACCTACCGGTGATGTCTAGTACGGCGGATATCCGGAGGATACCAACCGTTGTCAAGAGATTTGGTGATATGAGCCGATCCGGACTGACGGAGCCCGAGATATTGAGACTATGAGATATTGAGACTATGAGGTATTGAGACTTTGAGATTTACATGTTTTGTGTCGATACTTGACACGGATTTCCATGGATTTCATTGATGATGTTTCTGATTACCATACAAATTTTACTATGATACAAGTTAAATATTTCTTATACAGATATATCCAGATTTCATGGTTGATTGCTTTACATTCATGGTGCATGCATACTCATACACATGACATGTTACTACTTGAGGCACTGACACAAGCACTGAGCATTGCACTTACGCATAGATTATTACCCTTCCACTACTAGATAACTAGTGTAATATTAGGTATATTATTATGACCTAGGAAAGCGTCGTGCATGCGATTTCTACTCCCAGATATCTTCTACTCACAAGTTGGCAACTCACCCCCGTTGTGCCAGATTTTCTTACAGGTTTCGATGTACAGGTTTCCTTGGCAGTTTGCTGGCACATCATTTCATTTAGGGTGATTTGCTGGTAGGTTGGTTCACTTGTATCAGGACCGCCGTTTTACTTTTATTATTTCATTTGTATCTAGTAAGCTCCATCAACCAAACTTGTATTACTTGATATATTTAGAAGATCGGTTGTTTTTATTTCGACCTTAGAGTCGCGCTTGTATTATTATGGTTTTGGTGGATTTGGTTTTCTTTTGAGTTTTGAGGCTCGCCCTTCGGCGTTGTATATTTTAGTGCATTGTGTGGTTGTTTTCGCCTTTTGGCGTAGAGCTAGCTCCCGCTTGGGGATGCCTTCTTATTGCTTGTATATAGTATTCTTGTTTCTATCCGTTTGGGGCCAGTTTTTACAAAGGAGACTCTGCCGAAATTTTTGAGAAATTTGATGTTGTTTATAAACATGTTTTCCTCTACTTCTTCTTTTAAATGGTTTAGATTTCTGGGCTTCGGCTTACTTAGATTACGTTGCGCCTCTAGACTCTCCGTAATTTAAGTGTCGGTCACGTTCTGTACCATCGGGTCGTGACACTAACAGGCGTTTAGGGTCACTACTAACCTCAATTGCACCCTTGCAATCAATTCCAAACCTTAACCTCAACTTAAAATTCTCAAAGTTCACAATACTTCACTAAATCGGTTTTCAACTATACAAGAGGCTAAAGGAAATGAAATACTATACTTAATATGAAAGAATTACCTCATTTGGCAACCCAAGAAAATTCTTGAATTGCCCAAGAGCCCAAAATGCAAACTTTCTTGGTCCAAAGTGTAGCTTGTGAGCTTGTCCATGCTTTTTGTGAAGTGGGGATGATGTTTTGGTGTTGTTCTGATGATGGGGTGAGGGTTTGAAGTGGAGGGGGAAGGAGTTGCTGCCATGGCGAAAGGAAAGAGAAGAGAGAACGATGAGGATGATGAATGAATGCAAATGGCTCTTGGTCAAAGAGACCCCTCACCTCACTCTCTCTCATGTCCATACCTCTTGACTTTTCTGTTAGTTATATGTATGCCCTAGAGGCCATTACTGTACATACGATGTATATTGTAGTGGATGCTTGGACATATATAGAGAGGACTTTCTTGCTCGACATGATAGTACGCTATCTGGTTACTCTTTATCTTAACATGTACTCTGATTGTCTCTATGTTACATGTTGATAAAGCCCTTAGGATCAGTACTTGACTACCAGGACTATGAAGCGGATCATACTAGTGAGGACAGTGTAGTCGCTAAGTACATCCTTCAAATGTTCCTAGTCGTAGGAGTACCGAGACAGGGCATCGATACTCCAGAGTAGACTAGCGTATGCGCTTCTTGACCCATATGATGGGCGATGGATGATCTCATATCCATTGGTTTTTGACATCAGAGAAGGTATACGGGTGCTCAGTGGAGACTGGGTATACTGGACGTACTCGCCGAGAACTCCCAGATGGTATTATACCTCACGTCAGATGGCAGTTCTCTGGTGACACTGGTACAGGTTAGTCTGTAGACCCGAGATCATCATAGAGTCTTGTGTGATTCCCACTTCGCTTTGATTTCCATCATACCACGTCCAAGAGGGCATGCAAAAAGGTGGCTTTTGGGTACAGTCCCGAATCATATGGAGGCAATGAGCGATAGGAGGGGATTCGTCTCTCCCGGTATAGGGAGTTGATGTTGTGCTGTGTTCGATTGACTATAACTGGAAATCCCTGGCCAGGGTTGCTGAGATTTACTGGTAAGTGTTATAAATAGTTTCTCGAATTGTTATAGACCTCATATCGACACGACTTATCGAGCTACTGGGGTCTGACGTTTACCACCCCTATGCGAGATATGCGACATATCAGACGAAGAGACTGGACTGTACGGGAGTGTTACTGATTGGATTCACAGGAGAATGTACAGGCTTGCTTGTTGATCTTCTGATCGCTCAATACCTGGGTGACTGTTACGTTTAGCTGACCGCTTGCAGCTTGTGGGTGTTTGATATGATCATCACCTACTACCGGCGTATTGACGATTCTTTAGAATCCTACACAGAGGTTTCTTGGCTCAGGCAAAACGGAGTAGGAGCACGTATATGATATGTGCGGGACCGAGAACAATACGTGTATGTGATACCGTATTAGATTCTCGCGATATGAGATATCGGCCGGGTATATGTGATATAGCCGGGTCATCGGATCAAGTGTTGATTCGATGAACTGATACAGATTATATTAGTCGGTTATTTGAGAAATAGCCGGATTATCGGATCAAGTGTTGATTCGATAATTTAATGTATAATTATATATTTGATATATTAAATTACATTAACTGATATAAGCTCACTAAAAGATTTTTTTTCTCACTCGGGTATTACATTGATATATATGCGATATATGTTAATTGTATTATTTTCTTTTGTTACAAATATATATTATTTATGTGATATATAATATTGTAACATGTTATAATTACTAATGCAACATGTTTAGTGGAGATTAAACGAGGTTAGGGTTTGATTTGGGTTAAACTTTTCTAGAAGCTTCTAGAAGCTTTTATTTTGTTTCTTGCTAAGATATTTAGTTTAGATACTTTGCAAGATATTTACTTAACCCAACCCACACCCTTTAGTATAGTTAGATCTCTATAATGGTTAAGTCTTTCTTGACTTAACCATGGTTGCATTTGTAATGATATCAATACTTTCATTATTCATCACAAAAGGAATACTATTCTTCTTCTTCTTCCTTGAGCTTTTGAAAAGCTTTCTAGGTTTTTCTTATGTGATGAAAATGAGTGAGATTAAGAAAAAAAATGAGAGCTAAATTCCTACTTCATCATCCTAATCTATCCTAGCCATTTAGATTAGGGTGTTCACTTCATTTAGTGAGTGAGAGCTTGTGTTAATGAAACTTTAAGGTAGATCAACTTTGTTATCGAAGATCGGAAGCAAGCTTGCATCTTTCTCTTCGTGGAGCCTCTCGAGAGTCCGGAACTTGATGATCGCAGCGAAGGGACCACAACACAGAGCTTATGAAGTGAAGGACCGGACTACAAAGGTTGTAATCCCAAACTCTTAGATATTAAAGTGTTTAACATGTTTTGTTTCGCCTAATCTCTAGTCTAAGATCTTGGTTTAGGGTTGTTCGGCATGGCTAAATTTTAAATCGGGCATGGTTGATGCCTTATAGACCCTTGTGCGTGTGTCTAGTAACCCTACAGTGGTATCAGAGCTAAGGTAGAGTTTTAAGCGAAGTCTAGGCGAAGTTTAAAGTCCAATGAAACTCCGAATACCCGTAAAACCCTAGTTTCTGGAAATTTTTTAAAAAGTTGACATTTTTCATATTAAAAATGCTCAGAAAATTCAGCTGGTAAATTTATGGACAAGTGTAAAAAACGACACCCTAAATCCTTCAATGCGCCGCGGAACCGCGGCCAAACTAGAGTATTGGCGGCGGTTCCGCGGCTGGTCTTGGGGATTGATGGTTAGTTTTTGCTACGGTTGATCCATAGGTACTTTTGGCTGTTTCTGGGAATTTTTTATTTTACTCAAGTGTTGAGTTTTCTAGGTTGTATTGGGAGCTCGTTGATTCGATCGGAAAGTATAACTTCATTTATTTTGTCTGGGTAATTTTTAGAACGTGTTAAAAAGTTCGAACGGATATCAATAACTCATTTTTTACCCTGCCGGAAAATTTCCAGGTGTTGGATTTTTTCCGTAGTTTAAGAACGTTCTAAGTCGTGCATGTAATGCGGTGGACTCTCTAGAAGACAACAAACCTTGACTCGATTATGTGACCGTCTTGAACTGCCTCTGAACCTTAGGGTTTGGGGCAGTACGGCGTTGCCACATGTGAGGCGTTGGCTTGACCCTTCTACGGCTGGACTATTGGTACTGTGGCATGTGATGGATGTTTTTTAAACTAATTTCAAGTGTTGAGAACTATTTGGGAAAACTTGGGTGTTTGATTATTCGATCAGAAAGTTTAACATTGTCTATTTATCTGGAATGTGATACAATATTTGGAATCCACAAGTAGTTATGAGATAAATAATTTGAATGTTATAAATCTAGCAGTTTAGTCTGAGATGATCGGTTGCCACGGGATTTTGATGCGATCAAAAGTCCGTCGCAATCACGTAGCGTACGTGGATACTCGCCGGGTATACTTAATAGACAGCCACGCCCCATAGCCCCGACTAAGTGACTGTAGGAGAACACCGTCGCCAAAAGCATCCGTTCGGGTGCTCACGGCAGCGGTGTTCCGCCTTAGTGCACTTCGTCGACGGCATTCAGAGGGTGCGGCCGTTTACTAAAGTTTGCGACGAGCATTTGATCAGGATGTCGGCAATCTTGTTGAATTGCCCGACTTGATATTGAAAAGAGTTTTTGATAATGAGACTAAAATGCGGGGTTTATAATTGTTAGGCATGAGATGTCTAAGGAATTCATTTGGATAGGCATGCGAGGTCTAAAGAGGTTGCGGATTCCGACTGTTGTAGTTTTACACTTTCTTTTCTGTAACCGTAAGCGTAGTATGTGGTGTATCGCCGGCTTCGTTGCTATACACCAACGACAATCGGGAAACGCATACTTGCTTACGTTGATAATATGAGATATTATGTGTTGCTGTGATATGTTATATTGGATCATTGTGTTTGAATAGCTGGGGGTTTTATGTGAGATGAGAGTTTTTCTTTTTCATTCATGTAAAATTCATTTGTATGTAATATTCTTTTATTGGGGCACTTCCGGGCTGAGAATGATGTCACCATTGTATATTATTTACTTTTTCGCATTAGGTAGACCTAAGGCGGGGAGCACAAGTAACCGGGTTCTAGGGTACAGTGGGAGACCATCTCGAGGAGTCGAGACCGGGTCTCCTAACCCTAGAATTGGCTGAGTTGCTTGCCGCTCTCGTAGGGGTCTAGGGATGTGGGTTTGGCTATTCATCGCGACCGTGGAATCCATGTTTTATACAGGCTCGTATTAAAACACGGACGTCCTAGTATATCCAATATTTCATATATGTTCTTCTGCTGCAATGTTCTGTGATGAGATCATATTACCGCCTGAGACGAATGTTTATGTTATATATATGAGATATAAGTTATATTGCAGATTTCGTTTCAAATGTGATGCTTGTGAAGCATAATAAAATGGGACTTCATTAATGAGATTAATGAAATAAAAGAAACCTAAAGATGTTGTAGAAACTTGTTTAAAAACTGGTAGCTCTAGTTCTTGCTTTGCATAGTGGTGTTCCTTGTAGAACATCCAGCACCTTATTCGATAAGGAAAGGGCCGAGATCCCTTCACTGGGAGTGACCTCTTTAGCGAAACCGGCAGATGCTACACACTCGGTTTGTCTTTTGATTGCTTCTATAGTTTTTGCTTTGCATAGCGGTATTTGTGAAATATCCTGCACCTTATTCGATAAGGAAAGAGCCGACGATTCCTTCACCGGGAGTGACCTCTTTAGCAAAACTAGAAAATGCCTTAAAAACATTCCATTCAAAATCACTCGATTCTACAACGATATAAAGTTCGTTACGCAATGGGTTTTCTTAAAAACCTGTCGTAGCCCTCCGTCATTTCAGATAAGTAATAGTTAGTATTCGTGCTGCGTTTGTTGACTTAGTCAAGGCGTAGTGTGCGGTAGCTGATTAGTGTTTATCTGCAAAGCATATAATGCGATTGGATTAGGGTAGTCATGCGGCCTTGTTGACTTAGTCAAGGGTGGTGCGAGTGGGTTTAATTCAATCGGGAAATGACGGGTTGAACTTTACTTACGGTCTATGGTTTATTGACTTAGTCAAGGTCATAAATCGCTTGGGGAAAAATATTATTGGGAATTTCAAGTGTTGAAATTTGCAATGAGATTGCATACCTTCTATGAGATAGTTGGATCCCGATACCCGCTGCGAGTAAGAGTTACTCCTGGGAGAGTTTTACACATTACAATTAGCCGATAAAGTAGGTTTCTAGAAAGGTGTCAACGGGGTTACGCCCCTGGGAAAACGAGGTTTACTTTAATTAGGTCCGTGCGAAAGCACAGGGAACCTCCCTCAATGTACCGGCACTGGCATGGCTGAAAGATTGGCAAACTTGTAGAGTGTAATTAATCCCGGCTAGTCTTTCCTTTTAGGGTTTGAAGGAAGATTTGACTAAAACAGTGGGAGCCATCCAGATTAGCTAAATTGATAACCAATCTAATCTTGTAAAAGCGCACGCTGAGTGTTTTCTTCTCTCTTTCTCCAGGTAGCGACTATGTCACGCCTTAATCAAGATAATAATACGGATGTATTGATCGAACCCGCTTATTATACTGCGCTAGGGAACGTTGGCCCCGCTCCAACTTATAATTGTTATAAGACAGAGCAGGAAATTGGGGATTACCAGAATTCCCGTGCCGCCTAAACGAAGAAAGTGCATGCCGATGCATCATCTTCCGGTGTGTTCATTACCAAGAACTGTTTCTCAGAATCCTTTACGTCCTGGGTATGAGATACCGGATCAGGATCCCACATATGTAATTTGTTACATGGGCTACAGATAGGTAGAGAACTGAGAACGGGTGATAAGTTTCATGAGATAGAAACTATTGAATCCTTCGGTTCTACCAAATCATCAGCTGTAGTTTTGTATAGCTGGAACCGTTTCCAGTTCTACCTCATGACCACTAATTTCTTCACAAGAAATTCTCTTTCACAAAGGTGGCATGTTGAGAAACAAAACATCTTTTGTTCCTCGGTTTGGTAGAAGATATTCCTTTGCGAATGCTTGGGATATCCTACAAACTTCTACAGAACTGACTTTTCCTTGAGCTTGTCCGGATTATGCTTTTAGACATAGGCTGGACAACCCTGAATCTTAACATACTTAAGATATGGGCTCATCCCATTCCATATCACATATGAAGTGGTAGGCAACTGATTTGATTGGAACCCTATTCAATAGGTATGCAGCTTCACAAGTGCATAACTCCCAAAAGGGAAATAGGAAACTCAGTAGTACTCATCATAGAGCGTACCATATCAAATAGGGTGTGATTGCTCCGCCCGATACACCGACGTGCTGTGGTGTATACGGAGGAGTAATGCTGAGAGAGAATCTCATTCTCCTTTAGAATAGTCCAGGAATCCCGTGCTCAAGTATTCTCCTCCTTGATCTCATCAAAGGACATAATACTTATACCCATTTTTGGTTCTCTACTTCTAACTCATATTCATTGAATTTCTCAAAAGGTTCAGACTTGTGTTTCAATAGGAACATATGTCCGAATCTTGAGAGATAATCAGTGAATGTAATGAAGTACAAAGAACCGGTCCTGGCATGTGTAGACAGGGGACCTTCATACATCAGCATGTATCAATCCAAAGAGTTCATTAACTCTCTCTCTGTTTCTAATAGACGGAGCTGTGGTCATCTTATCTTTGTGACATGACTGGCAAGTTTTACAAGATGTAAATCTAAACTAATTTAAATATGCATCTTTATGTAACTTTAGCTAGTCGGGTCGCATCGATATGACCTAGTCTATAATGCCTCAAGAAAGATTCGTTCATTTCTGAACTCTTCCTCTTGTGTGTATTCTATACGTTATGAACTGTGGTTTGATTTAGAACGTCTATGCTTTTAGATAACGTGCCTGAACCGATCAACTCTTGATATAGGAAATGTTAAAAACATTATGCAACAATACAAAATTATATCCTTCTTTACTAATAAAGAGACTGATATGATGTTGTATATCTCGTGAAACCTGATATACAACATCATATCAGTCTCTTTATTAGTAAAGAAGGATATAATTTTGTATTGTTGGATAATGTTTTGAACATTTCCTATATCAAGAGTTGATCGGTTCAGGCACGTTATCTAAAAGCATAGACGTTCTAAATCAAACCACAGTTCTTAACGTATAGAACACATACAAGAGGAAGAGTTCAGAAATGAACGAATCCTTCTTGAGGCATTATAGACTAGGTCATATCGATGCGACCCGACTAGCTAAAGTTACATAAAGATGCATATTTAAATTAGTTTAGATTTACATCTTGTAAAACTTGCCAGTCATGTCACAAAGATAAGATGACCACAACTCCGTCTATTGGAAACAGAGAGAGAGAGTTAATGAACTCTTGGGATTGATACATGCTGATGTATGAAGGTCCCCTGTCTACACATGCCAGGACCGGTTCTTTGTACTTCATTACATTCACTGATTATCTCTCATGATTCGGACATATGTTCCTGTTGAAACACAACTTTGAACTTTTGAGAAATTCAATGAATATGAGTTAGAAGTAGAGAACCAAAAATGGGTGTAAGTATTATGTCCTTTGATGAGATCAAGGAGGAGAATACTTGAGCACGGGATTCCTGGACTATTCTAAAGGAGAATGAGATTATCTCTCAGCATTACTCCTCCGTATACACCACAGCACGTCGGTGTATCGGGCGGAGCAATCGCACCCTATTTGATATGGTGCGCTCTATGATGAGTACTACTGAGTTTCCTATTTCCCTTTTGGGAGTTATGCAGTTGTGAAGCTGCATACCTATTGAATAGGGTTCCAATCAAATCAGTTGCCTACCACTTCATATGTGATATGGAATGGGAAGAGCCCATATCTTAAGTATGTTAAGATTTGGGGTTGTCCACCCTATGTCTAAAAGCATAATCCAGACAAGCTCAAGGAAAAGTCAGTTCTGTAGAAGTTTGTAGTATATCCCAAGCATTCGCAAAGGAATATCTTCTACCAAACCGAGGAACAAAAGATATTTATTTTCTCAACATGCCACCTTTGTGAAAGGAAATTTCTTGTGAAGAAATTAGTGGTCATGAGGTAGAACTGGAAACGGTTCCAGCTATACAAAACTGCAGCTGATGATTTGGTAGAACCGAAGGATTCAATAGTTTCTAACGAACCTCAGCCTCTACGCCGATCTAGTAGGGTTCCCCACCCACCTGAGAGATACTTCGGTTTCTCTATGACAGTAGGAGCAAGGATTGCATCATGAAATGATGACCCAACTTATTTCGAGCAGGTCATCAGGAGTGAGACTCTGTAAGAATGGCTGGATGCTTAGCAATCTGAGATGGAATCCTTATACACCAACAAAGTATGGACTTTGGTTGTTTTATCTGAAGGGTTAAATCCCCATCAGGAGCATGTATATCTTGAGAAGATTACTTGGTGTACATGGAAAAGTTGAGACTTTCAAAGCTATGCTTAAGTCCATCCAGATCCTACTTGCCACTGCTACAACCATGACTACGATATCTGGTGGTTGGGTGTCATGACTGCTTTTCTAAATTATGTTTTGGAAGAGAGCGTCTATAAGTACACAGCCAGAGGGCTTCGTAGATAGTTGGAGCAGCGAAAACGTGTGCAAGATGTTTTATGTGATAAATAAGGCATCGCGGAGTTGGAACATCTGTTTTGATGTGGTAGTCAAAGAGTTTGACTTCATCAAAATGGTAGATGAACCTTGTATATACAAAAAGGTAGTAGGGAGTATGGTGGTGATCCTCGTAGAGTACGTGGATGACATACTCTTGATAGGGAAGGAGTTTCCTATGCTACTCTCGGTCAATCTCCACTTAACACAATGATTCTCCATATAGGATCAAAGTGATACCTCCTAAATCCTGGGTTTTGGATCTATGAGATAGATCTAATTGGATGTTAGGATTCTCACTAGTTGTAGTGAGATGGTAACAATCGATCCTGGGGAGAATAACTGGAAACGGTTCCAGAGTGATAAGGACGACTGAATGTCAGTCGCAAGCATTGTATTTACCCTCAGTAGAGGGACGGTATGTTGGAAGAGTTCCAAGCTAAATATCGTGACTTACTAGACGATTAAAGGCAAGATACATCATTACCAAGGATGCTACCAAAGAGGCATTCTGGATATATAAGTTCATGAGATGAACTTCGTTCCAACCATTTTGTGACAATGGAGTAAAGGCTTTGTCCAAGGAACCCCCGTCCTATCTGAAATCCAGATATAATTCTTAGGCAGTATCACCTGATCATGGAGATGGTTGATCTTCAGGGAGATCGAGGTTATGAGAGTAGACATAGAGGACAACAGCGCGGATCCACTCACAAAGGCCTTTTTCCCAGTAGAGACTTTTTATGGGATGGTTGAGTATGCGATACTTCAACCACAGCTAATTGTTGGGTATGTGATACCACAACAGATGGCCCTAGTGCAAGTGGGAGATTGTTAGTTATATGTATGCCCTAGAGGCCATTACTGTACATACGATGTATATTGTAGTGGATGCATGGACATATATAGGGAGGACTTTCTTGCTCGACATGATAGTACGCTATCTGGTTACTCTTTATCTTAACATGTACTCTGATTGTCTCTATGTTACATGTTGATAAAGCCCTAAGGATGGGTACTTGACTACCAGGACTATGATGCGGATCATAATAGTGAGGACATTGTAGTTGCCAAGTACATCCTTCAAATGTTCCTAGTCGTGGGAGTACCGAGACAGGGCATCGATACTCCAGAGTAGACTAGCGTATGCGCTTCTTGACCCATATGATGGGCGATGGATGATCTCATATCCATTGGTGTTTGACATCAGAGAATGTATACGGGTTCTCAGTGGAGACTGGGTACACTTGACGGACTCGCCGAGAACTCCCAGATGGTATTATACCTCACGTCAGATGGCAGTTCTCTGGTGACACTGGTACAGGTTAGTCTGTAGACCCGAGATCGTCATAGAGTCTTGTATGATTCCCACTGTGCTTTGATTTCCATCATACCACGTCTAAGAGGGCGTGCAAAAAGGTGGCTTTTGGGTACAGTCCCGAATCACATGGAGGCAATGAGCGATAGGAGGGGATTCTTCTCTCCTGGTATAGGGAGTTGATGTTGTGCTGTGTTCGATTGGCTATAACTGGAAATCCCTGGCCAGGGTTGCTGAGATTTACTGGTAAGTGTTATCAGAAGTCTCTCGAACTGTTATAGACCTCATATCGACACGACTTATCGAGCTACTTGGGTCTGACGTTTACCATCTCTAGGCGAGATATGCGACATATCAGACGAAGAGACCGGACTGTAAGGGAGTGTTACAGATTGGATTCGCAGGAGAATGTACAGGCTTGCTTGTTGATCTTCTGATCGCTCAATACCTGGGTGGCTGTTACGTTTAGCTGACCGCTTGCAGCTTATGGGTGTTTGATATGAACATCACCTACTGCAGGCGTATTGACGATTCTTTAGAGTCCTACACAGAGGTTTCTTGACTCAGGAAAAATGGAGTAGGAGCTCGTATATGATATGTGTGGGACCGAGAACAATACGTGTATGTGATACCGTATTAGATTCTCGCGATATGAGATATCGGCCGGGTATATGTGATATAGCCGGGTCATCGGATCAAGTGTTGATTTGATGAACTGATACAGATTATATTAGTCGGTTATTTGAGAAATAGCCGGATTATCGGATCAAGTGTTGATTCGATAATTTAATGTATAATTATATATTTGATATATTAAATTACATTAACTGATATAAGCTCACTAAAAGATTCTTTTTCTTACTCGGGTAATACATTGATATATATGCGATATATGTTAATTGTATTATTTTCTTTTGTTACAAATATATATTATATATGTGATATATAAAATTGTAACATGTTATAATTACTAATGCAACATGTTTAGTGGAGATTAAACGAGGTTAGGGTTTGATTTGGGTTAAACTTTTCTAGAAGCTTCTAGAAACTTTTATTTTGTTTCTTGCTAAGATATTTAGTTTAGATACTTTGCAAGATATTTACTTAACCCAACCCACACCCTTTACTATGGTTAGATCTCTACAATGGTTAAGTCTTTCTTGACTTAACCATGGTTGCATTTGTAATGATATCAATACTTTCATTATTCATCATAAAAGGATTACTATTCTTCTTCTTCTTCCTTGAGCTTTTGAAAAGCTTTCTAGGTTTTTCTTATGTGATGAAAATGAGTGAGATTAAGAAAATAAATGAGAGCTAAATTCCTACTTCATCATCCTAATCTATCCTAACCTTTTAGATTAGGGTGTTCACTTCATTTAGTGAGTGAGAGCTTGTGTTAATGAAACTTCAAGGTCGATCATCTTTGTTATCGAAGAGCGGAAGCAAGCTTGCATCTTTCTCTACGTGGAGCCTCTCGAGAGTCCGGAACTTGATGATCACAGCGAAGGGACCACAACACGGAGCTTATGAAGTGAAGGACCGGACTACAAAGTTTGTAATCCCAAACTCTTAGATGTTAAAGTGTTTAACATGCTTTGTTTCGCTTAATCTCTAGTCTAAGATCTTGGTTTAGGGTTGTTCGTGTAGGGTTCCTAGGCACACTCATGAGGTTCCACAAGGCATCGACCATGCCAAATTCAAATTTTCCGGTGCCAAGAAACCCTAAACTAGATCGTTAACTAGAGGATAGGCGAAAGAAACATGCAAGCAAACTACTTTGCTACTTAGTGAATGGAAATACAACCTTTGTAGATCCGGTCCTCCACTTCTTTAGCTTCGTGATGACGTCCCTTCGCTGCGATCACCGGGATCCCGGACTCTAGCGATAGTTTCGTCGGAGAAATGAGCGGGCTAGGTCGTTGACTTCGTTGCCGAAGATGATCTACGTCGAGGCAACTCTAACTCAGGCTCCATCTTCACTTGGTCATGAACCTAGTGAAGAAAACACCCAATACAACATGGCAAGTGGCAGAGGATGAAGAAATAGGAAGTGGGTTCACTTTAGATTTGGATTTCTCACTTGATTTCAACACTTGAAATTTTCTAGCAAGCTTTCTTCTTTTCATGAAGAAGATGAAGAAGAAAGAAAAGAATTATCCTCTTTAAAATAAATCAAGTGAATCATTATCATAATGCAACCATGGGTGAAGTAACACATGTAGAGTATCAACTAGGGTTTAGGTTTAATGGTTAGGTTAAGGCAAAAGACAAAATGGCTAGACTTTTCAAAGCTTCATGAAGCTTCAAGTAAAAACCAAAACAAGCCTCCATTTTATTTTTGCTAAAATGAATAAAGAAAATGAATAAGTAAATCAAACCCTAACCATTAACCTAATCATGGTTTAAATCAAACATACACCCAAATTTGCATGTATCATCAAATATGATACAATCAAGTGCACAAAAATATATCACATAAACTACTTGTGCACATCAAGTGAGAAAATCAATCTTAAGTGAACAAATACTAGTTAATGTAAAGTAATATATCAAATATATAATTATACATTAAATCATTAAATCAACACATGATTTAATGATCCGGTCATATTGCATATAACCGACTAATATCAAGTGTATCAATATATCGAATCAACATTTGATTCGGTAACCCGGCTATATCTCATATAACCGTCCAATGATACATATCATGAGAATAGAATTCAGTATCACATACTGGTATTATTCTCGATCCCGCACATATCTCATATGCGCTCCTATTTCGTTTCGCTTGAGCCAGGAAACCTCTGTGTAGGACTCTAAAGACCCGTCAATACGCCGGCAGCAGGTGATGATCATATCAAACACCCACAAGCCGCAAGTGGTCTTCTAAACGTAACGGCCACCCGGGTATTGAGCGATCAGAATATCAACGAGCAAACCCTCTCACACTCCTGTGAATCCAACCAGTAACACTTACCGTACAGTCCGGTCTCGTCATCTGATATGTCGCATATCTTGCTTAGGGGTGGTAAACGTCAGACCCCAATAGCTCGATAAGTCGTGTCGATATGAGGTCTATAACAGTTCGAGAAACTACTGGTAATACTTACCAGTAAATCTCAGCAACCGTGGCCAGGGATTCCGGTTATAGCCAATCGAACACAGCGCAACATCAACTCCCTATACCGGAAGAGACGAATCCCCTCCTATCGCTCATTGCCTCCATGTGATTCGGGACTGTACCCAAAAACCACTGTTTTGCACGCCCTCTTGGATGTGGTAAGGTGGAAATCAAAACACAGTGGGAATCACACAAGACTCTATGATGATCTCGGGTCAACAGACTAACCTGTACCAGTGTCACCAGAGAACTGCCATCTGACATGAGGTATAATACCATCTGGGAGTTCTCCGCGAGTCCGTCCAGTGTACCCAGTCTCCACTGAGCACCCGTATATAATCTCTGATGTCAAACACCAATGGATATGGGATCATCCATCGCCCATCTGTATGGGTCGAGAAGGTATACGCTAGTCTACTCTGGTATATCGATGCCCCGTCTCGATACACCCACGACTAGGGACCTTGAAGGATGTACTTATGGACTACCATGTCCCCACTAGTATGATCCGCATCATAGTCCAGGTAGTCAAGTACACATCCTAAGGGCTTTACCAACATGTAACAGAGAGACAATCAGTGTACACGTTAAGGTAAAGAGCAACCAGATAGCATACTATCATGTCGAGCAAGAAAGTCCTACCTATATATGTCCCAGCATCCACTACAATATACATCCTATGTACATTAATGGCCTCTAGGGTATACATATAAATAACAGCTCGGCACGGCTAAATTTTAAATCGGACATGGTTGATGCCTTATAGACCCTTGTGCGTGTGCCTAGTAACCGTACATTTTCTTTTTCATTTCATTTTTAAAACCAACACGTAAATCCCAAATGAAAACATGGTTATTAAAATGTAACACATGTATAAAATACGACATGGTGCATGTTTTGCACAAAACAAGCTTAATTCGCGATTAGCGATATTTAATCGCGATTAGCACTAAAAGTGAATATAATAAATCATAAAAATTCATAATTTGCTTAATTTATTTAAAATACCCTCATTTCAGTAATTTCTATAATTTTCCAAATTTTCCCCCAATTTATCGGTATTTAATTATACCGCCTTATTAAAATATTCAATATAATTATTATTTAATTATAAAAATTCCCAAAATAATATTTTATTTTCCTGAAATGTTACGGTCTGAGTAAGGAAAAGGGGAATATCCGGATTCCCACGCTACCCGAACAAAGAAAGAGCATGCTGATGCAACTTCTTCGGGTGTGTTCGTTACCGAGAACTGTTCCTCAGTATGCTCTACGTCCTGGGTATTAGATACCGGATTAGGATCCTGTAGGGTTCCTAGGCACACTCAAGAGGTTCCACAAGGCATAAACCATGCCAAATTTAAATTTTCCGATGCCAAGAAACCCTAAACTAGATCGTTAACTAGAGATTAGGAGAAAACTATACAAGTAAACAACTTTACTAGAAAGTGAAAGTGACTACAACCTTTGTAGATCCGGTCCTCCACCTCTTTGTCTCCGTGATGACGTCCCTCCGCTGCGATCATCGGATCCCGAACTCTAGCGATGGTTTCGTCGGAGAAACGAGCGGGCTAGGTCGTTGACTTCGATGCCGAAGATGATCTATGTCGAGGCGACTCAAACTCAAGCTCCATCTTCACTTGGTCATGAACCTTGTGAAGAATACACCCTATACAACATGGCAAGTGGTAGAGGATGAAGAAATAGGAAGTGGGTTCACTTTGGATTTGGATTTCTCACTTGGATTCATCACTTGATAATTTTAAAGCAAGCTTTATTTTTCTTCATCAAGAAGAAGAAGAAGAAGAAGAAGAGAATAGAAAAAGAATTAATCCATGATAACAAATCAAGTGATCTTATCATAATGCAACCATGGGTGAGGCTAACACATGTAGAGAATAAACTAGGGTTTATGTTTAATGGTTAGGTTAAGGAAAAAAACAAAATGGCAAAGACTTTCAAAGCTTCATGAAGCTTCATGAATAAAACAAACCAAGCCTCCACTTTATTCTTGCCAAAATGAATAAAGAAAAAAAAAAAAAAATTTAAACCTAACCATTAACCTAAAGATGGTTTAAAGCAAACATACACCCAAGTTTGCATGTATCATCAAACATGATACAATCAAGTGCACAAATATATATCATATATACAATGTGCACATTCAAGAGAGAAAATAATCTTAAGTGAACCAATACTAGTTAATGTAAAGTAATATATCAAATATATATAATTATACATTAAATCATTAAATCAATACTTGATTTAATGATCAGGTCATACTGCATATAACCGACTAATATCAAGTGTATCAATGTATCGAATCAACACTTGATTCGGTAACCCGGCTATATCTCATATAACCGTCCAATGATACATATCGCGAGAATAGAATACGGTATCACATACTGGTATTATTCTCTGTCCCGCACATATCTCATATGCGCTCCTATTTCGTTTCGCTTGAGCCAGGAAACCTCTGCGTAGGACTCTAAAGACTCGTCAATACGCCGGCAGCAGGTGATGATCATATCAAACACCCACAAGCCGCAAGCGGTCTGCTAAACGTAACGGCCACCCGGGTATTGAGCGATTAGAAGATCAACGAGCAAGCCCTCTCACACTCCTGTGAATCCAACCAGTAACACTTACCGTACAGTCCGGTCTCGTCGTCTGATATGTCGCATATCTTGCCTAGGGGTGGTAAACGTCAGACCCCAATAGCTCGATAAGTCGTGTCGATATAAGGTCTATAACAGTTCGAGAAACTACTGGTAACACTTACCAGTAAATCTCAGCAACCCTGGCCAGGGATTTCCGGTTATAGCCAATCGAACACAGCGCAACATCAACTCCCTATACCGGGAGAGACGAATCCCTTCCTATCGCTCATTGCCTCCATGTGATTTGGGACTGTACCCAAAAACCACCGTTTTGCACGCCCTCTTGGACGTGGTAAGGTGGAAATCAATGTACAGTGGGAATCACACAAGACTCTATGACGATCTCGGGTCTACAGACTAACATGTACCAGTGTCACCAGAGAACTGCCATCTGACGTAAGGTATTATACCATCTGGGAGTTCTCGGCGAGTCCGTCCAGTGTACCCAGTCTCCATTGAGCACCCGTATATCATCTCTGATGTCAAACACCAATGGATATGGGATCATCCATCGCCCATCTGTATGGGTCGAGAAGGTATACGCTAGTCTACTCTGGTATATCGATGCCCCGTCTCGATACACCCACAACTAGGGACCTTGAAGGATGTACTTATGGACTACCATGTCCCCACTAGTATGATCCGCATCATAATCCAGGTAGTCAAGTATACATCCTAAGGGCTTTACCAACATGTAACAGAGAGACAATCAGTGTACACGTTAAGATAAAGAGCAACCAGATAGCATACTATCATGCCGAGCAAGAAAGTCCTCCCTATATATGTCCCAACATCCACTACAATATACATCCTATGTACAGTAATGGCCTCTAGGGCATACATATAAATAACAATCTCCCACTTGCACTAGGGCCATCTGTAGCAGTGTTTGCAGTATCTCATACTCAACCATCCCATAAAAGTCTCTCTCTAGGAAAAGGCCTTTGTGAGTGGATCCGCCATATTGTCCTCTGAGTCTACTCTCCTAACCTCGATCACCCTGGAGATCAACCATCTGCATGATCAGGTGATACTGCCTTAGAATATGTCTGGATCACTGATGGGACGGACGTTCCTTGGCATAAGCCACAACTCCATTGTCACACAATGGGAGGAACTAAGTTCATCTCATGAACTAATATACACCCAGACGGCCTCTTTGGTAGCATCTTAAGTAGCGATGTATCCAGCCTTTATTGTCTAGTATGTCACGTTATCTAGCTTGGAACTCTTCCAACATACCGTCCCTTCACTGAGGGTAAAGACAATGCCTGTGACTGACATTCAGTCGTCCTTATCACCCTGGAACCCTTCCAGAGATTCTCCCCAGGATCGATTGATACCATCCCACTACAACTACTGAGTATCCTAACATCCAATTAGATCTATCTCATAGATCCAAAACCCAGGATTTAGTAGGTATCACTATGATCCTATATGGAGAATCCTTGTGATAAGCGGAGATTGACCGAGCGTAGCATAAGAAACTCCTTCCCTATCAAGAGTATGTCATCCACGTACTCTACGAGGATCACTACCATACTCCCTACTACCTTTTTGTTTATACAAGGTTCATCTACCATTTTGATGATGTCAAACTCTTTGACTAACTCATCAAAACAAACGTTCCAACTCCGCGATGCCTGCTTTATCACATAAAACATCTTGCTCGCATTTCCGCTGCTGCCACTGTCTACGAGGCCCTCTGGCTGTGTACTTATAGACGCACTCTTCTAAAACATTACTTAGAAAAGCAGTCATTGCTCCCAACCGCCAGATATCGTAGTCATGGTATGTAGCCGTGGCAAGTAGGATCTGGATGGACTTAAGCATAGCTACTTAGAAAAGGTTTCATCATAATCCATACTTGGTCTATGATGCAAACTTTTAACAAGTCTAGCTTTGAAAGTCTCAACTTTTCCACGTACACCAAGTAATCTTCTCAAGATATACTTGCTCCTGATGGGGATTTAACCCTTCAGATAAAGCAACCAAAGTCCATACTTTGTTGGTGTATAAGGATTCCATCTCAGATCGCTAAGCATCCAGCCATTCTTACAGAGTCCCACTCCTGATGGCCAGCTCGAAACTAGTTGGGTCATCATCTCATGATGCAATCCTCGCTCCCACTGTCATAGAGAAACAGAAGTATCTCTCAGGTGGGTGAGGAACCCTACTAGTTCGGCGGAGAGGCTGAGGTTCGTTGGAAACAATTGAATCCTTTGGTTCTACCAAATAATCAGCTGCAGTTTGTATAGCTGGAACCTTTCCAGTTCTACATAACAGACCTTGCCTCGAGTTTGTCCGGATTTTGCTTTTAGACATAGGCCGGACAACCCCAAATCTTAACTGACTTAAGAGATGGGCTTTTCCCTTACCATATCATATATGAAGTGGTAGGCAATTGATTTGCTTTGAACCCAATTCAATAGGTATGCAGCTTCCCAAGTGTATAACTCCCAAAAGGAAATAGGAAATTCAATAGTACTCATCATAGAGCACACCATATCATATAGGGTGCTATTGCTCCGCCCCGATATACCATCGTGCTATGGTGTATACGGAGGAATAATGCTAAGAGAATCTCATTCTCTTTTAGGACAGTCCAGAAATTCCGTGCACAAGTATTCTCCTCCCTGATCTCATCATAGGACATAATACTTATACCCGTATTTTGGTTCTCTACTTCTAACTTATATTCTGTGAATATCTCAAAAGGTTCGGACTTATGTTTCAACAGGAACATATGACTAAATCTTGAGAGATCATCAGAGAATGTAATGAAGTATTAAGAGCGGTCCTTGCATGTGTAGACAGGGGACCTTACATACATCATCATGTATCAGTCCCAAGAGTTTACTAACTCTTTATCTGTTTCCAGTAAACGGAGCTATGGCCATCTTATCGTTGTGACATGACTGGTAAGTTTCACAAGATGTAAATTCAAACTGATTTAAATATACATCTAAATGTAACTTCAGCCAGTCGGGTCGCATTGATATGACCTAGTCTACAATGCCTCAAGAAGGATTCGTTCATTTCTGAACTCTTCCTCTTTTGTGTATTCCGTATACTAAGAACTGTAGTTTGATTTAGAACATCAATGCTTTTAGATAACGTGCCTGAACCGATCAACTCTTGATATAGGAAATGTTCAAAACATTATCCAATTAATACAAAATTATATCATTTCTTTACTAATAAAGAGACTGATATGATTTTGTATATCAGGTTCGGTATCTAATAACATTTGTTCAGAATCAATGTATTTGGGATACAGGGTGACAGCGACCAACAAACTTAGCTGCAACACTTGCACCGTTTTCTGTCTCATGAAACTTATCACCCGTTCTCAGTTCTCTACCTTTCTATAGCCCTATGTAACAGATTACATATCTGGGATCCTGATCCGGTATCAAATACCCAGGACGTAGAGGACACTGAGAAACAGTTCTTTATTATGAACACACCCGAAGGAGATGCATCGTATGCACTTTCTTCGTTTGGGCGGCACGGGAAATCTGGTATTCCCCAATTTCCTACTCTGTCTTATAACAATTATAAGTTGGAGCGGGACCAACGTTTCCCAGCACAATATAACAAGCAGGTTCGGTCAATACATCCGTATTATTATCTTGATTAAGGCGTGATATGGTAGCTACCTGGAGAGAGAGAGAGAGAAGAAGACACTCAGCGTGCGCTCTTGCAAGATTAGATTGGTTATTATTTTATCTAATCAGGATGGCTCCCACTGTTTTTATCAAATCTTCCTTCAAACCCTAAAAGGAAAGACTAGCCGGGATTAATTACACGCTACAAGTTCGCCAATCTTTCAGCCAGGCCAGTGTCGGTACTTTGAGGGAGGTTCCCCGTGCTTTCGCACGGACCAAATTATAGTAAACCTCGTTTTCCCAGAGGCGTAACCCTGTTGACACCTTTCTAGACACCTACTAGATCGGCTAATTGTAAAGTGTAAAACTCTCCCAGGAGTAACAATTACTCGCAGTGGGTATCGGGATCCAACTATCTCATAGAAGGCATGCAATCTCATTGCAAATTTCAACACTTGAAATTCCCGATAATTTTGCCCCTAGCACCCTATGACCTTGACGGAGGTCAACAAACCATAGGCTACTAGTCAAGTTCAACCCGTTATTTCTTAATTGAATCAAACCCACCCGCACGACCCTTGACGGAGGTCAACAAGGCCGTACGACTACCCTAACCCAATCTGCATCATATGCATAAGCAGATAAATACTAGTTAACTACCGCACACTACGCCTTGACGGAGGTCAACAAACGTAGCACGAATACTAAGTAGGATTTATCTGAAATGACGGAGGGCTACGACAGGTTTTTCTGAAAACCTATTGCGTAATGAACTTGATATCGTTGTAGAATCAAATGATTTTAAAATGGAGTGTTTTTTAGGCTTTTCTAGTTTTGCTAAAGGGGTCACTCCCGGTGAAGGGATCGTCGGCCCTTTCCTCGTCGAATGAGGTGCGGGATATATCATATATATCACTGTGCAAAGAAGAAACTATAGAAGCAATCAAAAGACAAACCGAGTGTTGTAGCATCTGCCAGTTATTGCTAAAGGGGTCACTCCGGTGAAGGGATCGCCGGCCCTTTCCTCATCGAATAAGGTGCAGGATGTTCTACAAGGAACACCGCGATGCAAAGCAAGAACTGTAGCTACCTGTTTTTGAAAATTCGATTCCACAACATCTTTAGGTTTCTTTTTCTTTCATTAATCATATTAATGAAGTCCCATCATTTAAGTCACCTAAACATCACAGATAAATATAACGTACGCTTATGCCATCCGCATTCGCCTCGATGTCCCGTCTGCACCGTTAGGTTAGGTAAGTAACGGCAGAGCGAGACAGGGCTAGCGCGGGTGTAAAACATAAGCAACGTCTATATAATATATCATATATACTATATATAATATCTATCTGAACATATCACATGATCACATCACAGATAACGCAGCAGAAAATATCATATGAAATATTGGATATACTAGGACGTCCGTGTTTTCAATACGAGCCAGTATAAAACACGGATTCCACGGTCGCGATGAATAGCCAAACCCATACCCCAAGACCCCTACGAGAGCGACAAGCAACCCTACCAATTCTAGAGTTAGGAGACCCGGACTCGACTCCTCGAGTTGGTCTCCCACTGGACTCCAGAACCCGGTTACTTGTGCCCTCCTCCTTGGGTCTATCCTAGTGCGGAAAAGTAAATAATATTCAAAAGGTGACATCTTCCGCAACCTGGAAGTGCCCCAACAAAGGAATATTACATACAAGTTTTTACATGAATGAAAATAAAAAACACTCATCTCACATAAAAAAAAACCCTCGACTATTCAAACACGACGATCCAATATAACATATCCAGCAACACATAACATCACATGTCATCAACGTAAGTAAATATGCGCATCCCAATTATCGTTGACATATAGCAACGAAACCGGCGATATCACATATTATACTTACGGTCGCAGAAAAGAAAGTGTAAACCTACAACAGTTGGAATCCGCAACCTGTTTAGACATCGCATGCCTAACCATCTGAATTCCTTAGACATCACATGCCTAACAATTATAAACCCCGCATTTTAGTCTCATTATCGAAAACACTTTTCAATATCAAGTCGGGCAATTCAACAAGATTCCCGGCATTTTTATCTAATGATCATCGCAAACTTTAGTAGGCGGCCGCACCCCCGATGCCGTCGACGAAGTGCACTAAGGCGGAACACCGCTGCCGCGAGCACCCGAACGGATGCTTTCGGCGACGGGGTTCTCCTACAGTCACTTGGTCGGGGCTATGGGGTGTGGCTGTCTATTAAGTTTACCCGGCGAGTATTCGCGTACGCTACGTGATTGCGATGGACTTTTGATCACATCAAAATCCCGTGGCAACCGATCAAGTGAGACTAAACTGCTAGGTTCATAACATTCATTCAGTTATCTCATAACTTACTTGTGGATTCCAAATATTGTATCACATTCCAGATAAATAGAAAAATGTTAAACTTTTCGATCGAGCAATCAAACACCCAAGTTTTCCCGAAACAGCTCAACACATGAAATAAGTTTTTAAAAAAAACATTCACTTCATCCCTCAGTACCAACGGTCCAGCCGTAGAAAGGTCAAGCCAACGCCTCACATGTGGTACGCCGTACTGCCCCAAACCCTTAGGTTCAAAGGGCAGTTCAAGACGGTCACATAATCGAGTTAAGGTTTGTTGTCTTCTTGAGGGTCCATCGCGTTACTTGCACTACTTCGAACGTTCTTAAACTACGGAATGTTCCAACACTTGGAAATTTCCCGACAGGGAAAAAATTGGGTATTTATATCCGTTCGAACTTTTCAACATTTTCTAAAATTATCCGGAAAAACACAGACGAAGTTAAACTTCCCGATCGAAACACCGAGTCCCCAATACAACCCAGAAAACTCAACTCTTGAGTAAATATAAAAATGCCCAGAAAATACAGCACTTTCAGAAACAAATTACTGTGCAAACCACGTGCATTGATTCATCACTTTGGCCGCGGAACCGCCGCGCAAGCCATGGTGGGGCCGTGGTTCTGCGGCGCTTCTGTCGAATCAAGGGCACGTGCTGCACAGTAACTCATACAATTCCCTGCTGAATATTTTGGATATTTTTAATTTGGAAAAATCCACTGTTTACAAAAATGTACATAGAGGGGTTGCAATTAGGGTTTCGGGGTTCGATCAGGTTTCTAACTTCGTCTACACTTCGCCTAAGGCTCTAGCTAGGCTCTGATACCACTGTAGGGTTCCTAGGCACACTCAAGAGGTTCCACAAGGAATCAACCATGCCAAATTTAAATTTTCCGATGCCGAGAAACCCTAAACTAGATCGTTAACTAGAGATTAGGCAAAAACTATACAAGTAAACAACTTTACTAGAAAGTGAAAGTGACTACAACCTTTGTAGATCCGGTCCTCCACCTCTTTGGCTCCGTGATGACGTCCCTCCGCTGCGATCATCGGATCCCGGACTCTAGCGATGGTTTCGTCGGAGAAACGAGCGAGCTAGGTCGTTGACTTCGATGCCGAAGATGATCTACGTCGAGGCGACTCAAACTCAAGCTCCATCTTCACTTGGTCATGAACCTTGTGAAGAAAACACCCTATACAACATGGCAAGTGGTAGAGGATGAAGAAATAGGAAGTGGGTTCACTTTGGATTTGGATTTCTCACTTGGATTCATCACTTGATAATTTTCAAGCAAGCTTTCTTTTTCTTCATCAAGAAGAAGAAGAAGAAGAGAATAGAAAAAGAATTAATCCATGATAATAAATCAAGTGATCTTATCATAATGCAACCATGGATGAGGCTAACACATGTAGAGAATAAACTAGGGTTTAGGTTTAATGGTTAGGTTAAGGCAAAAAACAAAATGGCAAAGACTTTCAAAGCTTCATGAAGCTTCATGAATAAAACAAACCAAGCCTCCACTTTATTCTTGCCAAAATGAATAAAGAAAATAAATAAAACAAATTAAAACCTAACCATTAACCTAAAGATGGTTTAAAGCAAACATACACCCAAGTTTGCATGTATCATCAAACATGATACAATCAAGTGCACAAATATATATCATATATACAATGTGCACATTCAAGTGAGAAAATAATCTTAAGTGAACCAATACTAGTTAATGTAAAGTAATATATCAAATATATATAATTATATATTAAATCATTAAATCAACACTTGATTTAATGATCCGGTCATACTGCATATAGCCGACTAATATCAAGTGTATCAATGTATCGAATCAACACTTGATTCGGTAACCCGGCTATATCTCATATAACCGTCCAATGATACATATCGCGAGAATAGAATACAGTATCACATACTGGTATTATTCTCGGTCTTGCACATATCTCATATGCGCTCCTATTTCGTTTCGCTTGAGCCAGGAAACCTCTGTGTAGGACTCTAAAGACTCGTCAATACGCCGGCAGCAGGTGATGATCATATCAAACACCCACAAGCCGCAAGCGGTCTGCTAAACGTAACGGCCACCCGGGTATTGAGCGATCAGAAGATCAACGAGCAAGCCCGCTCACACTCCTGTGAATCCAACCAGTAACACTTACCGTACAGTCCGGTCTCGTCGTCTGATATGTCGCATATCTTGCTTAGGGGTGGTAAACGTTAGACCCCAATGGCTCGATAAGTCGTGTCGATATGAGGTCTATAACAGTTCGAGAAACTACTGGTAACACTTACCAGTAAATCTCAGCAATCCTGGCCAGGGATTTCCGGTTATAGCCAATCGAACACAGCGCAACATCAACTCCCTATACCGGGGGAGACGAATCCCCTCCTATCGCTCATTGCCTCCATGTGATTCCGGACTGTACCCAAAAACCACCGTTTTGCACGCCCTCTTGGACATGGTAAGGTGGAAATCAAAGCACAGTGGGAATCACACAAGACTCTATGACGATCTCGGATCTACAGACTAACCTGTACCAGTGTCACCAGAGAACTGCCATCTGACGTAAGGTATAATACCATCTGGGAGTTCTCGACGAGTCCGTCCAGTGTACCCAGTCTCCACTGAGCACCCGTATATCATCTCTGATATCAAACACCAATGGATATGGGATCATCCATCGCCCATCTGTATGGGTCGAGAAGGTATACGCTAGTCTACTCTGGTATATCGATGCCCCGTCTCGATACACACACGACTAGGGACCTTGAAGGATGTACTTATGGACTATCATGTCCCCACTAGTATGATCCGCATCATAATCCAGGTAGTCAAGTACACATCCTAAGGGCTTTACCAACATGTAACAGAGAGACAATCAGTATACACGTTAAGATAAAGAGCAACCAGATAGCATACTATCATGTCGAGCAAGAAAGTCCTCCCTATATATGTCCCAGCATCCACTACAATATACTCCTATGTACAGTACTGGCCTCTAGGGCATAGATATAACTAACAGATCCCATGTTTGTAATTTATTACATGGGTTAAAGAGAGGTATAGAACCGGGAATGGGTGATATGTCTCTCAAATTTGGGAATGGAGCAATTGTTACAGTCAAATCAGATGACGAATATCCCCTTGTATTACAAAATGGTAATACATTGATTCTGAACTACTGTTATTTCGTAACGGTATATGCGTTCTAAATCAAACGATGGTTCTAAACATACAGAACACACTCAAGAGGAAAAGTTCAGAAATGAACGAAACCTTCTTGTGGCATTATAGACTAGGTCATATCAATGTGACAAGACTATCTAAGTTGCATAAAGGTGGATATTTAAATTCATTTTAATTTACATCTTATGAAACTTGCCAGTCAGGTCTCATAGGCAAGGTGACCAAAAATCCGTTTACGGGACACGGAGAAAGAGCTACTGAACTCTCGGGACTAATACATAGTGATGTATGTGGTCCTATGTCTACACATGTCAGGAATGGTTCCTCGTAATTCATTACATTCACCAATGATCTCTCAAGATTTGGACATACGTTCTTGTTGAAAAACAAATCTGAAGCTTTTGAGAAATTCAAGGAATATAAGTATGAAGTTGAGAACCAGACGGGTAAAAGTATTAAAGTCCTACGATCTGATCGGGGAGGAGAATACTTGAGCACGGAATTCCGAGACTACTTAAAAGAGAATATGATTCTCTCTCAGCTTACTCCTCCGTATACATTACATCACAATGGAGTATCGGAGTGGAGAAATCGCACCCTATTAGATATGGTGCGCTCTATGATGAGCCTTGCTGAGTTACCTATTTCCTTTTGAAGTTATGCACTTGAGACAGCTGCATACCTATTGAATAGGGTTCCGGCCAAATCCGTGCCTACCACTCCATATGAGATATGGAATAGGAAGAGACCATCTCTTAAATGACTTAAGATATGGGGTTGTCCAGCCTATGTTAGAAAGCAAAATCCGGACAAGCTCGAGACAAGGTCTGTTTTGTGCAAGTTTGTGGGATATCCAAACAATTCATATAGATATATCTTCTACCATACCGAGGAACAAAAAGTGTTTGTTTCTCAACATGCCACCTTTTTAGAACAGGAATTTCTTGTGAAAGAAATTAGTGGTAACCAGGTAGAACTGGAAGAAGTTCCAGCTACATAAACTATAACTGACAATTTGGTAAAACCGGAGGATTCAATGGTCCCTGACGAATCTCAGCCACTTCGCAGATCTAGTAGGGTTCCTCATCCACCTAAGAGATACTACGGTTTTCTCATAGACGGTGTGAGTGAGGATTGCATCATGGAAGATGATGACCCAACTAATTTTGAGCAGGCCATCACAAGTGGGGACTCTGTGAAATGGCTGGATGCTATGCGATCTGAGATGGAATCCATGTACACCAACAAAGTATGGACTTTAGAAGTTTCTCCTGAAGGGGTAAAACTCATCGGGAGCAAGTAGATCTTTAAAAAGAAAATTGGTGTAGATGGAAAGGTTGAGACCTTTAAAGCTAAACTTGTTGCTAAAGATTTTCGTCAACGACCTGGTGTCGATTATGATGAAACCTTTTCTCCAGTGGCTATGCTTAAGTCCATCAGGATCCTACTTGCCATTGCTGTATACCATGACAACGAAATCTGGAAAATGGACGTCAATACCGTTTTTCTAAATGGTGATTTAGAAGAGAGCGTGTACATGACACAGTCAAAGGGCTTCGTAGACAGTGGGAGCAGCGGAAAGGTGTGCAAGCTGCTTAAATCAATCTATGGATTAAAGCAGGTATCGCGGAGCTGGAACATCTGTTTTGATGTGGCGGTCAAAGAGTTAGACTTCATCAAAAACGTAGATGAACCTTGTATATATAAAAGGGTTGTAGAGAGTAAGGTTGTCTTCCCCGTATTGTACATGGATGACATACTCTTGACAGGAAATGATGTTCCTATGCTACACTCGGTCAAACTCTTCTTATCATAAAAGTTCTCCATGAAAGATCTAGGTGATGCCTCGTACATCCTGGGGATAAAAGATCTATAAAAATATATCTAAGAGGATGTTGGTGTTAGGAATATGTATGCCCTAGAAGTCATTATTATATGATATAGTGGATGCTTGGACATATATATATAGGAATTTCTTGCTCGACATGATAGTATACTATTTGGTTGCTCTTTATCTTAATATGTGCACTTGTATTATTATACTGTCTCTCTGATACATGTTGATAAAGCCCTTAGGATGTTTGCTTGACTACCTGGACTATGATGCGGATCATACTACTGAGACTTGTGTAG
Organism: Agapanthus africanus; assembly: GCA_030015575.1. Lineage (NCBI taxonomy): Eukaryota > Viridiplantae > Streptophyta > Magnoliopsida > Asparagales > Amaryllidaceae > Agapanthus > Agapanthus africanus. Next base: position 313,908,354 of record CM057350.1, on the reverse strand, counting down.
TCTACAAGAACATCCTTTAACTGTTCATAATCGAGAGAGTATCGAGACAGGGCATCGATATTCCAGAGTAGACTAGTGTGTACGTTTCTTGACCCTGTATGGAGTGATGGTTGGTCCCATAACCATTGGTGTTTGACATCAAAGATTGTGCACAAGTGCTCATTAGAGAATGGGCACACCGAACAGGACTTGTTGAGAACTCCTAGATGGTACCATACCTATCGTCTGATAGCAGTTCTCAGATGACACTGGTACAGGTTAGTCTATAGACCCAAGATCATCATAGAGTCTTGTGTGGTTCCTACTGTGCTTTGATTTCCTCTATACCATGGCTCAAAAAAGTCATGCAAACAGGTGGATTTTGGGTACAGTCCCGAGTCACATGGAGGCAATGAGCAATAGGAGGGGTTTCGTCTCTCCCAGTATAGGGAGTTGATGTTGCACTATGCTCGATTGGCTATAACAGTAAGTCACTGGCCAGGGCTGAGGAGATTTACTGGTAAGTGTTATCAGTAATTTCTTGAACCGTTATGGGCCATACATCGGCATGACTTCTTAAGTTACTGGGATCTGACGATTCTACACCTAGACTCGATATGCGACATATCAGACGAAGAGACCGGACTGTACGGTAAGTGTTACTTATAGGCTTCATAGGAGTTTGGACAAGCTTTTTTGTTGATCTTCTAATCGCTCAATACCTGGGTAGCCGTTATGTTCAGCTTACTCCTCCGTATACACCACAGCACAACGGAGTATCGGAGCGGAGAAATCACACCCTATTAGATATGGTGTGCTCTATGATGAGTAATGCTGAGTTACCGATTTCCTATTAGGGTTATGCACTTGAGACAGCTGCATACCTATTGAATAGGGTTTCAACCAAATCAGTACTTACCACTCCATATGAGATATGGGAGGGGAAGAGACCATGTCTTATTTACATTAAGTTATGGGGTTGTCCGGCTTATGTCAAAAAGCAAAATCCGGACAAGCTCGAGGCAATGTCAGTTCTGTGCAAGTTTGTAAGATATCCCAAACATTCGCGATGGCATATCTTCTACCACACTGAGGAACAAAAAGTGTTTGTTGATCAATATGCCACCTTTTTAGAAAAGGAATTTCTTGTAAAAGAAATTAGTGGTAATGAGGTAGAGCTGGAAGAAGTTCCAACTACACAAACTATAACTAACGATTTGGTAGAACAGGAGGATTCAATAGTCCCCGATGAATCTCAGCCACTCCGCAGATCTAGTAGGGTTCCTCATCTACCTGAGAGATACTACGGTTTTCTCATAGATGGTAGGAGCGGGGACTGAATCATGGAAGATGATGACCCAACTAGTTTCGAGCAGGCCATCACAAGTGGAGACTCTGTGAAATGGCTGGATGCTATGCGATCTGAGATGGAATCCATGTACACCAACAAAGTATGGAATTTAGAAGTTGCTCCTGAAGGGGTAAAACCCATTGGGAGAAAGTGGATCTTTAAGAATAAAATTGGTGTAGATGGAAAGGTTGAGACCTTCAAAGTTAAACTTGTAGCAAAAGGTTTTCGTCAATGACCAGTTGTCGACTATGATGATACATTTTCTCCAGTGGCTATGCTTAAGTCCATCAGGATCCTACTTGCCATTGTTTCATACCATGACTACGAAATCTGGTGGATGGACGTCAAGACCGCTTTTCTAATTGGTGATTTAGAAGAGAGCGTGTACATGATACTGCCAGAGGGCTTCGTAGACAGTGGGAGCAGCAGAAGCGTGTACAAGCTGCTTAAATCAATCTACGGATTAAAGTAGGCATCGTGGAGCTGGAACATCTGTTTTGATGATGCTATCAAAGAGTTTGACTTCATCAAAAATGTAGATGAACCTTGTATATACAAGAAGGTTGTAGAGAGTAAGGTTGTCTTCCTCGTATTGTACGTGGATGACATACTCTTGATAGGAAACGATGTTCATATGCTACACTCAGTCAAGCTTTTCACATAAGTTCTCCATGAAAGATCTAGGTGATGCCTGCTACAACCTGGGGATAAAGATCTATAGAGATAGATCTAAAAGGATGTTGGGATTGTCCCAATCCAGGTATATTGACACTATACTAAAGTGGTTTAGTATGGAGGTTCCAAGCGTGGTCAGTTACCTACTTGGTCAGGAATCACTCTCTCCAAAGAGATGTCTCCCAAGACTGATTTGGAGAGGGCTCGCATGCAAGGGATATCCTATGCTTCGACAGTCGATTCTATCATGTATGTGATATTATGTATCAGACCGGACGTAGCTTACTAGGTGTAGTGAGTAGGTATCAATCAGATCCTGGGGAAAAGCACTGGACAGCTATGAAGAACATTCTTAAGTACTTGAGAAGGACTAAAGAAATGTTCTTGGTGTATGGTAACGGAGAACTCCGGGTGGATTCCTTTACCGATTCGAGCTTCCAGAGTGATAAGAACGATAGTAAGTCGGTATCGGGTTTTGTCTTCACCCTCAATAGAAGTAGGTATGTTGGAAGAGTTCCAAGCAAGATATTGTAGCAGACTCAACGATGGAGGCTGAATACATTGCTGCCAACGATACTGCGAAAGAGGCTGTCTGGATGAAGAAGTTCATAGCTGAACTTGGTGTGGTTCCATCCATTGAGCATCCAATACCTGTGTATTGTGATAACAATGGAGCTGTGGCTTTGGCCAAGGAACCCCGGTCCCATCAGAGATCCAAACATATTCTTAGGCGGTATCACCTGATCCGAGAGATAGTAGATTGACGGGAGATCGAGATCAGGAGAGTTGACACGAAGGACAACGTAGCGGATCCACTCACGAAGGCCCTCCCCCAGATGCAGTTTGAGGGACTTTTTGGGATGTTGGGTATGAGATATTACAACAATTGGCCTTAGTGCAATTATGAGATTGTCAGGAATATGTATGCCCTAGAGGCTATTATTGTATGATATAGTGGATGTTTGGATATATAAATGGAGGAATTTCTTGCTCGACATGATAGTATGTTATCTGGTTGCTCTTTATCTTAACATGTACGCTTGTATTATTATACTGTCTCTATGATATATGTTGATAAAGCCCTTAGTATGTTTTCTTGACTACCAGGACTATGATGTAGATCATACTACTGGGACTTGTGTAGTCTACAAGCACATCCTTTAATTGTTCCTAGTCGAGAGAGTATTGAGACAGGGTATCGATATTTCAGAGTAGACTAGTGTGTACGTTTCTTGACCCTGTATGGAGCGATGGTTGATCCCATAACCATTGGCTTTTGACATCAAAGATTGTACACAGGTACTCATTAGAGAATGGGGACTCGCCGAGAACTCCTAGATGGTAACATACTTATCGTCAGATAGCAGTTCTCTGGTGACACTGGTACAGGTTATTCTGTAGCCCCGAGATCGTCATAGTGTCTTGTGTGGTTCCCACTGTGCTTTGATTTCCTCCCTACCATGGCTCAAAGGAGTCATGCAAACAGGTAGATTTTGGGTACAATCCTGAGTCACATGGAGGCAATGAGCGATAGGAGGGGTTTCGTCTCTCCCGGTATAGGGAGTTGATGTTGCACTATGGTCGATTGGTTATAACAGTAAGTCCCTGGCCAGGGCTGATGAGATTTACTGGTAAGTGTTATCAGTAGTTTCTCGAACCGTTATGAGCCATACATCGGCATGACTTATTAAGTTACTGGGGTCTGACGATTCCACTCCTAGACTCGATATGCGACATATCAGACGAAGAGACCAGACTGTACTGTAAGTGTTACTTATAGGCTTCAAGGGAGTTTGGACAAGCTTGCTTGTTGATCTTCAAATCGCTCAATAGATGTGTAGCCGTTACGTCCAGCTAGTACCGCTAACGGCTTATCGGTAACTGATGTGATCATTACCTACTGCTGGCGTATTAACGAGTCTTTTGAGTCCCACGCAGAGGTTTCATAGTTCAAGCGAAATGAAGCAGGGTACATATGCTGATATGTGCATGGGCCTGATTAAATACGAGTATGTGATACCGTATTCTAATCTGGCGATAAATGTTATCGGTCAAATTATATGTGATATAACCGGATTATTGAATCAAGTGTTAATTTAATAATGTGATATACAGATAAATGATATTAGTCGGTTATATGTGATATAATCAGATTATTGAATCAAGTGTTGATTTAATAATATGATATATATTTATATTTGATATAATTATACATTAACTAATATTATTGCTTACTAATTATTTACTTATCTTTATATATATATATATATATATATATATATTATGAAGCATGATTGGATTTTCTATTTTGTGAAAATAGAAATGAGGTGGAAAATGGGAGATTTTTTAGCATGGGATGATGTATGGCATTTACCATTTTTTTATTAGTCTTGACTCACTATTGATGCATAGTTGGAATTATTTATTTGTAAATAATCCATGCTTAAATAAGTGGGGAATATGATAGCCATTCATCACTAGCTTTTCTACACTTGAGTTATTTTTCCTTAGCTCATCTCCTTTAAGCTCTCTCTTTTTCCATCAACATCTTCCTCTTGCTTCAAGCTCTAACCATCATATGTGTTGTGAACCCTAAAGCTTGAGATCCTTAGTGAGCAAACATAACCCCTACTTCATCATCCTACACTTGATTAACACTTGAGTTTATGGTGTTTCCTTCAGTAAAGAGAGTTTAGTGAAGAGCTATCTTGGATTAGAGGAACTTCGGGTGGATCATCTTCGACACGAAGATTGTGAAGCAACTTCGTGCACTTCTTCAAATGGAGCCTAGACGAGTCGTAGGGACTACTACCAGGAGCTTTAGAAGAGAAGGACACAATCTACAAAGGTTGTAATCTCCATCTCTTAGAATAGTTCTTGTGATATCATATGTTAAACCCTAATAATCTAGTTAGATCCTAAGTTATTGTAGCTTAGCACCATGAATTTTTTAAAGTTGCATGCTTGATGCCGGTTTAAACCTCATGGTGGTGCTAAGGTAAACTTTTATGGTATTAGAGCCAAGCCAGAACATTAGGGTAAGTCTTTACGATGTTAAACTATTCGATCAAAGTTTGAAAACCCGACTTTTTACATGTTTCTGTCCAGATTTTCAAAAGTTGGAATTTTTCAAATTAAAAATATGCAGAAAATCGTGCAGGGTATTTTATGGAGCTACAAGAAGTACGAAGTCTCAATTCCCATAAACCACCATGGAACCGTGGCCCAAACCCTAGTTTGGCCGCGGTTCCGCCGCATGTTTGGAAGATTGTGGGATCTTTCTTCTTGTGCTCCTCCATTATGATATTTGGCACTTTCTGGATGTTTTTAGTGATGCTCAAGTTGTTGAGGTCTTTGGAATTTATGGGTGTTTGATAAGTCGATCGAAATGTTTAACGTCGTCTAGATTAATATGATATGTGATACAATATTTGGAATCCACAATAATTAGTTTTGTGAAAACTAGTTAGTAGTTTATAAATCTAGTGTTTTAGTCTCGGTTCATCCATTACCACGGAGTTTCAATTCGGATCAAAACTCCATTGCAATTGCGTATAGTACGCGAACGATGGTCGGGAATCTTGTTGAATTATCTGACTGCTTATTTAAATGAGTTTTTGAGACTAAAATGCAAGGTTTATAGGGTTAGGCATGAAATTCGGAATATGAGATATTCCGGGTTTATGATGTCTAAGGTATTTACGGATTCTAAATATTGTAGTTTTTCATTTCTTTTCTGCGACCGTAAGTGTAATATGTGGTGTATCCCCGATCTCGTTGCTATATGTCAGCGGAATTCGGGATACGCATATTTACTTACGTTGATGACATGTGATATTGGATCGTCATGATTGAATAGCCGTAGGTTTTGCAAGAGATGAGAGTTTTTTTTTTAAATTTTCATTCATGTAAAAAATGTATGTAATATTCTTTTATTGGGACACTTCCGGGTTGAGGATGATGTCACCATTGATGTATTTTATTTACTTTTCCGCATTAGGATAGACCCAAGGCGGGGAGCACAAGTAACCGAGTTCTAGAGTCCAGAGGGAGACCATCTCAAGGAGTCGAGAACATGTCTCCTAACTCTAGAATTTGTAGGGTTTCTTGCCACTCTCGTAGAGGTCTAGGGATGTGGGTTTGGCTATTCATCACGATACTGGTTTAATTTAAAACACGGACCTCCTAGTATATCCAATATTTCATATGTTGACTTCTGCTGCTTGAATTCTATGATGTGATCATATAACTGCGTGAGATGAATGCTATATATATATGATATATATAATAAACGTTGCTTATGTTCTGCACCCACGCTAGTCCAGCCTCCGCTCTGCCGTTAGTTAAGTAACCTAACGGTGCATGATGGGGCCCGTGGCGAATGCGGATGGCATAAGCGTACGTTCTATTTTCGTTTCTTTTCTGTGATGTTTAGGGAAATATAAATGATGGGACTTCATTAATGAGATTAATGGAAAGAAAAGAAACCTAAAGATATTATAGAATCAAAATTTTTAAAAAGGTAGCTCTAGTTCTTGCTTTGCATAGTGGTATTCCTTAATGAATATCCAGCACCTCATTCGATGAGGAAACAACCGAGATCCCTTCACCGGGAGTGACCTCTTTAGCAAAACTAGCAAATGCTACAACCCACTCGGTTTTGTTTTGATAGCTTCTCTAGTTCATGCTTTGCATACTGGTATTCCTTGATGAATATCCAGCACCTCATTCAATCAGGAAATAGACGAGATTCCTTCACCGGGAGTGACCTCTTTAGCAAAACTAGCAAGTGCTATAAAACCACTCCTTTTCAAATCACTAGATTCTACAACGATATCAAGTTCATTACGTTAAAGGTTTTCTACAAAACCAGTCGTAGCCCTCCTTCATTTTAGATAAGTGCTATTTAGTATTCGTGTTGCGTTTGTTGACCATAGTCAAGGCGTAGTGTGTGGTAGCTGATTAGTGCTTATCTGCCGCATATGATGCGATTGGATTAGGCTAGTCGTACGGTCTTGTTGACCATAGTTAAGGGTCGTGCGGTTGGGTTTAATTCAATCACGAAATGATGGATTGAACTTAGTTAGCGACCATAGTTAAGGTCATAAGTGGCTAGGGGTAAAAACAGATATTAGGAATTTCAAGTGTTGAAATTTGCAATGAGATTGCATACCTTCTATAAGATAGTTGGACCCCGATACCCACTGCGAGTAAGATTTACTCCTGGGAGTGTTTTCCACTTTACAATTAGCTGATCCAGTAGGTGTCTAAGAAAGGTGTTAACGGGATTATGCCCCTGTAGAAATGAAGTTATTTAATTAGTTCCATACGAAAGTAATGGGAGACTCTCTCGAAGTACCAATACCTGTCTGGCTAACCGATTGGGAACTTGTAGGGTGTAATTAATCCCAACTAATCTTACCTTTTATGGTTTGAAGGAAGATTTGATAAAAACAGTGGGAGCCATCCTGATTAGATAAGACAATAACTAATGTAATCTTGCAAAGAGCGCATGCTAAAGCGTTTCCTTCTCTCTCTCTCTCTCTCTCTCCAGGTAGAGACCAATGACACGCCTTAATCAAGATAATAATATGGATGTATTGACCGAACCCGCTTATTATACTGAGATGGGGAAAGTTGGTTCCTCTTTTTCTTATGATTGTCATAAGTCTGAGTAAGGAATAGGGGAACATCAGGATTCCCACACAACCCGAACAAAGAAAGAGCATGCTGATGCATCTTCTTCGGGTGTGTTCGTTACCGAACACCGTTTCTCAGTTTGCTCGACGTCCTGGGTATTAGATACCGGATCAGGATCCCACGTCTGTAATTTGTTACATGGGCTAAGTAGAGGTAGAGAACTGGGAAAAGGTGATATGTCTTTAAAAGTAGGGAATGGAGCAATTTTTGTAGCCAAAGCAGTTGGCGAATATCACCTAGTATAAACAAATGGTAATACAATGATTCTGAATGACTGTTATTATGTACCTAACATGATGTGCAATATTATATCAGTTTCTTTGTTGCATAAAGAAGGATATAATTTTGTATTGGAGGATAATGTTATGAACATTTTCCTAAATCAAGTATTGATTGGGTTTGGTGTGTTATGTAATGGTATATACGTTTTAAATCAAACGACGGTTCTAAACATACAGAACACACACAAGAGGAAAAGTTCAGAAATGAATGAAGCCTTATTGTGGTATTGTAGACTAGGTCATATCAATGCGACAAGACTAGCTAAATTACATAAAGATGGATATTTAAATCCGTTTGAATTTACATCTTATGAAACTTGCCAGTCATGTCTCAAAGAAAAAATGACCAAAACTCCGTTTACTGGACACGGAGAAAGAGCTACTGAACTCTTGGGACTAATACATAGTGATGTTTGCGGTCATATGTCTACACATGCCAGGAATGGTTCCTCGTACTTTATTACATTCACCGATGACCTCTCAAGATTCGGACATGTGTTCTTGTTGAAACACAAATCTGAAACTTTTGAGAAATTCAAGGAATATAAGTACGAAGTAGAAAACAAGACGGGTAAAAGTATTAAAATCCTATGATCTGATCGGGGAGGGGAATACTTGAGCACAGAATTCAGAGACTACTTAAAAGATAATGGGATTCTCTCTCAGCTTACTCCTCCGTATACACCACAGCATAACAGAGTATCGGAGCGGAGGAATCACACCCTATTAGATATGGTGCGCTCTATGATGAGTAATGCTGAGTTACCGATTTTCTTTTGGGGTTATGCACTTAAGACAGCTGCATACCTAATTAATAGGGTTCCAACCAAATCAGTACCTACCACTCCATATGAGATATGGGAGGGAAAGAGACCATGTCTTAATTACATTAAGATATGGGGTTGTCCGGCTTATGTCAAAAAGCAAAATCCGGACAAGCTCGAGGCAAGGTCAGTTCTATGCAAGTTTGTAGGATATCCCAAACATTCGCGAGGGTATATCTTCTACCACACCGAGGAACAAAAAGTGTTTGTTGCTTAACATGCCACCTTTTTAGAAAAGGAATTTCTTGCAAAAGAAATTAGTGGTAATAAGGAAGAGCTAGAAGAAGTTCCAGCTACACAAACTATAACTAACGATTTGGTAGAACTGGAGGATTTAATTGTCCCCGATGATCCTCGGCCACTCCGCAGATCTAGTAGGGTTCCTCATCCACCTGAGAGATATTACGGTTTTCTCATAGACGGTAGGAGCGAGGATTTATCATGGAAGATGATGCCAACTAGTTTCGAGCAGGCCATAACAAGTAGAGACTCTGTGAAATGGCTCGATGCTATGCGATCTGAGATGGATTCCATGTACACCAACAAAGTATGGGCTTTGGAAGTTGCTCCTGAAGGGGTAAAACCCATTGGGAGCAAGTGGATCTTTAAAAATAAAATTGGTATAGATGGAAAGGTTGAGACCTTCAAAGCTAAACTTGTAGTATAAGGTTTTCGTCAACGACTAAGTGTCGACTATGATTAAACCTTTTCTCCAGTGGCTATGCTTAAGTCCATTAGGATCCTACTTTCCATTGTTGCATACCATGACTATGAAATCTGGCAGATGGACGTCAAGACCGGTTTTTTAAATGGTGATTTAGAAGAGAGCGTGTACATGACACAGCTAGAGGGCTTCGTAGACAGTGGGAGCAGCGGAAGCGTGTGCAAGCTATCAAAGAGTTTGACTTCATCAAAAATGTAGATGAACCTTGTATATACAAGAAGGTTGTAGAGAGTAAGGTCGTCTTCCTCGTATTATACGTGGATGACATACTCTTGATAGGAAACGATGTTCCTATGCTTCACTCGGTCAAGCTCTTCTTATCACATAAGTTCTCCTTGAAAGATCTAGGTGATGCCTCATACATCCTGGGGATAAAGATCTATAGAGATAGATCTAAAAGGATGTTGGGATTGTCCCAATCCAGGTATGTTGACACCATACTAAAGAGGTTTAGTATGGAAGATTCCAAGCGTGGTCATTTAGCCGCTTGCTCAGGAATTACTCTCTCCAAAGAGATGTCTCCCAAGACTGATTTGGAGAGGGCTCGCATGCAAGAGATACCCTATGCTTCGGCAGTCGGGTCTATCATGTATGAGATATTATGTACCAGACCGGATATAACTTACTCACTAGGTGTAGTGAGTAGGTATCAATCAAATCCTGGGGAAAAGCACTAGGCAGCTGTGAAGAACATTCTTAAGTAATTGAGAAGGACTAAAGAAATGTTCTTGGTGTATGGTAACAAAGAACTCCAGGTGGAGTCCTTTACCGATTCGAGCTTCCAGAGTGATAAGGACGACAGTAAGTCGGTCTTGGGTTTTGTCTTCACCCTCAATGGAGGGGCGGTATATTGGAAGAGTTCCAAGCAAGATACCATAGCAGACTTGATGATGGAGGCTGAATATATCGCTGCCAACGATGCTGCTAAAGAGGCTGTCTGGATGAAGAAGTTCATAGCTGAACTTGGTGTGGTTCCATCCATTGAGCATCCAATACCTGTGTATTGTGATAACAATGGAGCTGTGGCTTTGTCCAAGGAACCCCGGTCCCATCAGAGATCTAGATATATTCTTAGGCATCATCTGATCCGGAAGTGTCACGAGCCAAATGTGGCACGTGACCGGCACTTAAATCACGTGACATCTAAAGACGTCGACGCGGTCCAAGTTAACCGAAACCCGGAATCTAAACCCTTTTGAAAATATTGGAGCTGAGTTTAAATTAGTCGTCAGATGGAATCGGTTTAAATAACATTTAAATTTAATTAAGTATATATGAAAAGCATCTATGACATTTTGAAATTTGACAGCACCTCTTTTGAAAATTTTACATAAAAACCAGATACAACTACATCATTAAAATAGCATCCCAACGGGAGCTAGCTTCCACGTCTAAATGACGGAGCAGCCAAACAATCTATATCAGAAGTTGACTCTAAAGAGTGCGACCTCACACTTTCTAAGTCTCGGTTCTAAGTCCACAATATACCATTTCTAAGTTGATGGAGTTTCCACTAGATACACGAATATATGAATAATCAAGAGTTAGTATGATACAATAATAACTCACTTACCAATCAATCACCAAAAAGAATATATGCCCAAGCCGCTGATAATCCAAGCAGTAAAACCTGCAAGAAACTATGGAACAACGGGGATGAGTTGTCAACTCAGTGAATAAAAGTACATCTAAAGGAAAAAATCGAAATACATGACGATACCTAGGTCATAAGTATAATACTACCAAAATCTGTACTAATATAATATGATATACATGGGTATGATAATGCAACACTATCCGTCATGCAACCCCAATTAGAATATATGTATAGGCACTGTCCCCTGGGTCGGTCCTAGTCGAAATCCAATGAATGAAATCTAACTGTGTACCTCATGATAACAATCATATCAATAAATATGGATGTCCAGCATCGACACCGAATTCAGAAATCTCTCGTGCCCAGCACCGACACGTAAACGCAGATACCGTCGACACCATCTCAACAGATGATCGTCGCCCGATATCCCTGGTCCGGTCGGTATCCCCTGGATATCCACCGTGCCCATCGAACCCCGGTCAGTATCCCCTGGATATCTGCCGTGCTCATCGAACCCCGGTCAGTATCCCCTGGATATCTGCCGTGCTCATCTCTATCTCCGGAATCGATTATCCTCGTTAGGTTTCCCGCCTAAAATGCGGCTATCCTGCCCCTGGGTCTCGACCGGGTCCACCATGTATCCAACTGTATGCCCACCGACTTAGTCTGGATAACTTATAAATCCGCAACCGTATGACCCCTAACTCGGTTCGAAATAAAATCACCAGAAAACATAAAACTCATGGTGGACGTTAAATCATCATCTTCCAAAAATATCAAGTAAAAAAGAGAATATTTCCATAGATTATCCTGATGATATATTATATATACATATATAACAGCGTCCCATACCACTAATATATATCATCAAAAGTAAAATGTTCAGAAATTCATAAAATCAAATATAACATTCATAGTACTGGTATTCATAATGCTTAACAGATAATAAGGTAAACTGCGTTAATAAATCATACAAGCAATTAACGTATCGATTCTAGTGTGTCATGGCACTACTAATTATGTGTAGTGTAGTATACGCGTATGTGCTCGTACAACATGGTAATCATTAGTATTTGTGCAAGTGTTCTACGGTATAACAACCTATTTATATTAACACATATATGTATACGCATTATATAACAAATGGTTCTACAGTGACATGGTAGTACCAATGAGATGTGGTGTAACATATATGTACGTGCTTGTGCAGCATAGTACTCATTGGTAGTTGTGCAGTGTTCTATCAGAGTGTTCGTACTTACGGAAACGCATAACATCGATAATATAATGCTAATATGTAAAGTAATCTAAACGTAACTATTGTAATTACTTGCTATGAGCTATATCATTATCTTTTGAAATGAAACAAAACGTTAGTTTTGAAATAAGGAAGATGCCTTAGATTAAAATAGATATTCGTTTTGGAAATTGGTATCGCATCCTTGTATTTTATCATTAAAAGAGAAACGAATCGTAGTTTTTAAAAGAATATAGCTCACACAAGTATTACATCCTAAAAACGGAATATAAATCTAACTCTACGAGTTAAAAGAAAACTTGGCCGATATTCGGTATGTACATCTCATCATTTCCAATACGTAAAATTTCTTGTATAATACTCCATCGTATCACTGTATCTGTATCATCTTAAGTATGGCATGATCCCTCGTGTAAATCCATCAAACCATATCCACATCGTACGGATCCAACATCATGTACGTATCTCATCTAAAACTATGCATGAAACTATATGAAAATGAAGGACATACTAGATGCGATACTATATCAATATCTTGAATAAGTACTAAACTAATTAGTTATCATAATACTATTTATAAGGTTGCGGGGGTGCTATACGCCATCCACCCGACTTTCCCAGTAGATATAAATCTACTCACCATCTTGATGAGCTTGCTGAATTCCACGCTGCTAAGTCGTCAACTCCGTCTCGGAATCCTTCGCGATCATACCTATAATCGTATTTAAAATCATATCGATGTAAATATCATACTGAAACCAAAACAACGAGTTAAGCACCCGTAGGTTAGAACCTACATCTCACTTAATCCAAAAATGAGCAATTGCCTCTGAACTTAATGTATAAACGCCAACGTTTCAGTTGCAGTACAGAAATACAGAAAATCATATCAAAATGTCGGAAACTTTAAATACAACCCAACTAAACATTCTCAGAATTCTGTGTATGAATATTGGAACAAATCAAACAATACTAAAATTCATAATTTTCCCCTACAAAGGCACAGAAGAAAAACCAACACCAAATACCCAAGGGGGCTGGCGAGCTCGGAATTTTCCTAAATGTCGCCGGGTCAACCAATAACTTGGGGGCTTGATCTCTAAGTTAAGTCTTATAGTGGTCCTATGATACTTATGGTGTTTCTAGTTTTTCTAGTTCTTATACCTATTTGTTCCAGATTCAAATGAGATAAGCTAGATATCACCAAATCCTAGTTTATGATACTGCACAACTAAACATGCTACGTGTCGTATATAGAATTTTACTCAAAAACTGATACCAGTCTACAAATTCAACCTACCGCTAAAATAACTTAAATAAACAATACTAAACATACCTATACACCTACAGAGAGATACCCTAAAAATTACAACACCCAACTCCCATACAAATCCGGCGAGCTCGGATTTTACCCTCTTGTCGCCGGCCAAATTCCGAGGTTAAGGGCTCGTCTTCCTATGGTTTATTCTAGGTCCAATCTTCAAGGTTAAGGCACTGTTTGGGTTTTCAAATTTACAACTAAACTATAGCAGATTCAAACAGAGGCTAAACTTATTAAAATACGATATTCGATTTCTAAAACACAACAGTTACAGAACTAAATCATACTGTTTCCCCCAATCAGAGCAAAGCTCTGTTTGGAATTTCAAAATTCAAAAATTGAAGCAACGCTTCAGATTCTGTGTGCTGCGCGCCACGTGTCAAACGCAGACGCGCTAGCGCCAGGGGCACTGCGCCCTAGGCAGCGGACCCCCAATCAGAGCAAAGCTTTGCTTTAAAATTCAAAATTAAATTGAAGCAACGCTTCAGATTCTGCTGCGCTGCGTGCCACGTGTCAAACATGGGCGCGCTAGCACAGTTGCGCTGCGCTGCGCACCACGTGTCAAAAACGGGTGCGCTAGCGCTCTGCGCTGCGCGCCACGTGTCAAGCGCGGGCACGCTAGCACAGTTGCACTGTGCGCCAGCGCTGGAATTAAAATTTCTCCACCGTCAGATCAAGAGATCTATTAATAATAAATTATTAATTAATCAGAACTAAAATTCTGTTATGGAAAGATCTTTCCAATCTTGTTAAAAACAAGAAGATTATCTTCTGTAAAACAGAAGCCTTAGGATCAAAGATCCAACGGTGGGAAATATTCCCAAATCAATCAGAGAAAGATCTCTCTAACCAATTCAACAAATCATTTGGCCCTATATAAAGGACCCTGGACTTCAAGTCTAAAAGATAGAAAGACACAAAAAAAAGAGAGAAGAAAACCCTCTGCAAACTTTGAGAAAAATCAAAAGAGAAAGGAAGACAAGCCTTTAGAAAAAAGAAGATTTTTCTTCATCTTCAAAGGTAAAGAATTATTTCGTGAACAACAGAGATGAATCCATCTCATAAAAAAAAAGAAGAACCATCTTCTAAAAAGATCTTAGATCTATAAAAAGACCAAGGTCTTTTGATTTAAAAGAAAAGATCAAAAAGATCTAATCATAAAAAGACTAAAAGAAGTATTTTACTTCATTCCTAGATCTTTTGATCTATAAAGGCAGAGCTTTTTATAAAAAACAAGAACTTTTGTTCTTTGATCTTGAGGCAAAGCCTCCTTGAAGAACATAAATTTGTTCTTTGATCTTAAAATTGATCAGAAGCGCTTTGCGTTTTTAAAAAGTGCTTTGTACTCATGAACTGCGCCCTTGCGCTCCTTGGACCGGCGCTCAGCGCCAAAACCTGCCACGTGTCAACCAGAGACACAATCTGCGCTTTGCGCTTCTAAAAACAGAGCACTGCGCTCATGGATTGGCGCTCAGCGCCAAGCGCGCCACGTGTCACTCACTGGTGCGCCAACAGACTAGCGCAACGCGCTCATATACTAAAAGCGCAATGCGCCAATAAACTATCGCTCAGCGCTAAACGCGTCACGTGTCCTCCTCGTGTGCGCTATCCAACAGAAGCGCAATGCGCTCTTTAAATGGCGCAAAGCGCCTGATGCACCACGTGGCGCACTGTCAGAACATACTATGTTCTGATAAATGCTATGCATTATTAAAAGGGCCGAGCCCAGATGAAGGCTCAATAGCCAGAACAATAAAATGTTCAACTCATATCAACTGAGCCCATATGCTCATAAACCCGCAAACAGACTTTAGTCTCAAACTGGACTATAGATCTCCCAACCAACATTGGTTCAAGGGTATATCTCTGAACTCCTCTGATATTTTTCGTTGTAATCCTTCAACGTCTTCAGACAGGTAACGGGTCCCGACAGCCATACATTCCACGGACTATGATGTCCTTAACATTGGACTGTGGAGTCCTTAAACCCGTGGACTATGATGTCCTTAACCTTGACCGGGATGTCTTTAAACAAACATTGGAGCACCATGTCCTTAAACTGGTAATCGACCGGAATGTCCGTAAATTAAACAATAGAGTCTAAATGCTCTTTTGTTGGATCTAAACGATCCTGTTAAGTTGATCTTAGTCTAGAAATTAGACTAATGTATCCTTAACAAACGTTTAAGTTGTTCTTAGTCTCAAATGAGGCTAACGTATCCTTAAACCAAACCCCCAAACCTAAATCTAAGAAGATACGGATTTGGACTAATCCACGTCCTATGGGCAACAACATAAATTAGTCTCCGTATACAATCCATGGGCAACCACAAACAAAACAAACACCCACGACACGAAGTGACCATATGGAGAAGGAGAAAGTTATTACCGCAATGCGGTAGCGTAATTAACTGCAGGGGCTTGCGCCTGCAGGGAAGAGCGTCCCCACAATCAAAAACCCCTCAGACGAGGGGGAATCTGACAAAGTCTGCTACATCGGCCGCAACCGTTTAAACCTTTGATACATGGTGCCATAAATCAACTTGGCATCATCGGAGAGGTCGATGGATAGCACCAATTAGCATCTGCCCCGAATTTCAGGCAAGACGTTTATCGCGTCTCCGTGATCCGGAGGGGAACAGATTCTGGCACGCCCGGTGGGACCTTTTCCTCTTTCCACTCCATACTTCGTGTGTCGTGTTCGCGAATGAATCACGGTTTGCTATGGTTGCCTGTGGATTCGAGGTACTTAGATTTGGTGTCTTGCTCCGTGCAAAAAACAGAAGATCAATGGCTTCAAACTGCACTAACTGCAACTGCAACTGCAACTCTCGCTCTGTCCCGTCCGGAGGAGTGACTTACGGGCCCCAAGCAGCCTCCATCTTCGCTATGCCGATGGAGCAGGTGACTCAGGCCACCACTGGGCTGTTCTTTGGGACCATGATCCCATCGATGAGCTTCAATGCGCCAATGTCGTCGCAAGAAGCTCTAAAGAATTCAGTCTTTGATCGGCTTACAAATACCGCGGCCCCTCTCAACGGGTCGTCCAGCTCCAACGCCTCAGTCTTTGACAGACTGGGCCAAAGCTCATTTGGGCCTATAAAGAAGCCTACGATACCAGAAAGGGTTATCCCTAAGCGGATTGCCATTCCTGCTGATGAAGTCCTCAAGGCGGCTTCTCCTGCCAAAGGGTCGGTCTTCACAAGACTGACTGTTTCAGCTCCTGTTCTAAGTGAAATCGTCAAGGCTACTTCCCCAGCTCGGAAGTCTGCCTTCGATAGGTTGGTTGTCCCCACTCAGAGGATATCAGCCTTCAATAGGCTGACGACGACAACTTCTGACCAACACAGGGGGCATGAGGAAGTCACCCCTACAGCTGAGGTGATCCTGGCCGCACGACATGCTCGACGTCGCTATTGGTACCGAGTGAGGAAAGCTGGGGGCAATTCCCCTTCTGGACTGACTCCGCCAGCTCCAACGGTGGAAGTTGATGCTGCTGTTCTAACCAGGAATAGCTTTGAACTACTTAACAAGGTGCACAGGAACTCTCCTACCTCCCTGCTGAAGAGATCTCCTCCACCGGTGGAGACGGTCACAGAAATGAAACCAAAGCAGTCCCCTCAACGGCTGTCTTCCAAATTTTACAAAATCTGGCGGCAAGTCCGAGAGTCAGTGGTCGATCAAGACTATCCTCGCCGACAAAAGAAGCTGAAGGTTCAACAGGAAGAGAATCGTCCTAGCAAGCCACAAAGGATGATAACTGCCTGGGTGCCCGCTGCGACGGCCCCCTCAACATCAACTGCTCAAAGGAGAAGGAGGCCAAGGAAAGCCCTTATGAATACGGCAGAACGTAAAGACGCCGAGACCAAACACCCCAAGTTTGGGGGCATAACGGTCCAAACTGTTTACATGGTATCTGGGAAAGAGGATAGCCGCACTTCGACGGGCCACCGACCGCTCACCCGATCAATAACAAGGGTTCAAGAACAGCAACAGCAGAAGCTTCAAGAGATGCTGACTACAATGGCCACACTTACCGAGCCAAAAGAAAGTACAGAGGCATCATCAGAACAGCGTCACGAACAAGAAACTGATGCTGACTTCCTACGCAGAGTCCTCGAAAAGAAGGACATAGAAGCAGCAGAACAAACGGCTAATATAAAGCAAATGGCGCTTCTCTTCCAAGACATGGTAGGGATGATGTTACAGCCGGATCCTCCAGCTGAAGACCCTCCGATCATTGTTGAAGACGATGGAGGGGAGACATCTAATCCTCCTCCGGCTCTTTCAGCAGCCAATGAGGAAACCATCTCCAAGGCCGCACTCGATGATTATATAGCTCAGCAAATACGAGCTCACCGAGCGAACGAAACGGCTGGCTAAGTTGTCAAGACCGGACGACCCTATCCGGCTTGTATGACCAAATAAGTTACCCACCGGGATATACGATCCCTAAGTTCCATGTGTATAAAGGGACGGGGAATCCACATCAGCATGTCGCTCAATTCAGGGTTCTATGCGGCAACACTGGAGGTGACGACAAACTGTTGCTTCGCCAATTCGTCGGCAGCTTAGCGGAAATGGCCTTCGAATGGTATTCGGAGCTACCTAACGACTCTGTCAAAACATTTGCAGAGATGGAGCTGCTGTTTACACAAAGATTTGCAAGCGCCAGCGAGCGCACCCCAATCACCGCATTGATCAACACCAGAGTAAAGCCAGGCGAAACATGGGTTCAATACGCAATACGGTGGTGAAACTTATGGTCGAAGTGCGAACAACGCATCAAGAAAGCGCCGGCAGTGGGCATGTTCGTGGGCACTTTGGACCCTCATGCAACTATTTCCCAGTTCATGATGTTTTTCAAGCCGACTACTTTCCAGGCCTTGATTGACAAGTTGTCCCAAATGGATCAGATGGGTCATAGACCATCTCCTTCAAAGACGGATCCTCGGAATGAAAAGGGGAAAGGAAAAGCAACTTTCGTCGCTAATACTCAACAACAGCCAAGCAACTTAAAGCCGGTTGTCCGTCAAAACAATATGCATCCGCGCCCATCCCTTGAGGAAAGATTAGGACATCCTTACTCGTTTCCTCAGGATAAAACGAGAAGACTGTTCGAGCTGGCAGTGCGCAACAGACTCATCAATCTGCCGAGTCCAAAATGTAGGTTGCAGCCACGCGATCTCAACAATCCTAATTACTGCCCTTACCATCAAGCAGTAAGCCATCCAATCGAAGATTGTTTTATTTTCAAAGGCTGGATTGAGGACCAATACCAACAAGGCAAGTTCGCATTATCCGAAAACTGGAAGGTGAACCCGCCACAACCTTATGACCCTAAAAAAGTGGACATGCTGGGGGCATCATGCTCTTTTATAGAAGAAACTCCGTGGGAGGTCGCCCTTTCAGCCAAAACTAAAAGAATGCTGAAGGAACTTCACACATGCCCAGCCGTCAGGTGGAAAAGTCCGCCAGAGCCCAAGGTCATTGATGGGATGCTGAAACCACGCCCAACACCGAGAATTGATAACAGTGGGCAAAACACCCAGGCACAGCCGTCAAAGTTTCCAGAGAAAAAGAAGAAGACCAAAAAGCTCGCGCAGTTTGATGACAAGCGCATGGATCTGCGAAAACATATTGACGCACTGGAAGAATATAATCCGAAGGCGCGGACCCCAGCCACATTCCGAGAATTCCTCAGCCACGTCCTTGAGGATGGAGATGATGACAAAGACTCGTCGGATGAACCTGAGGATTATGTGGCAAGCTGCCATATGATCTCTTACTCGTCGATAGACAATGAAGAAGCTCCTGACGCAGAGAAACTGGGGGCAGATCCCGAACCAGAACTTCTAGGGTTATCAGACGAAACATTTGACGCATTCCTAAATGAAGCGCGTCTAAAAAGCAAAGCTGATCGGGAGCGCGAGATGGCCATATTTGAAAAGGCCAAACGCCGGCGACTGGACAAAAGGGTCGAAACACTCCCACCAGATCAAAGTACATCCGCCGCAAATAAAAGCAGGATCAAGACAAGGAAGCGATTCGCCAAAGCCATATCGATGGGGATGAAGCTTCCTTCTTTAAGAGAAAATTCTCCTGGTGGTATATATCTTAATGAAGCGGACGTACATCCTAACTTCTGCTTGTATCATCAGAAGAACGCACACCCTACTGAAGACTGCAGCTCCTTTAAGTGTTGGTGGCAAGGGTATGTCTCTCACAGGAAACACTTCAAGAGGACAAAGCGTGAAGCTCGTAGACAGCGGAAAAATGTGACAAATGAGCGTAAAAGAATTGCCGGCAATTGTCATAGGGTTAATCCCGGGGGATCGCGAGTTCTCACCTTCGGGAGCGACTCCGACGAAGAAGTAGCCCTCGGCCCTCTCTTCAAGGAATCCATCTTTGAAATGAAAGAACTGAGGAGTTGCAAGAACATTCAGCCGTGTAATCGCATGCTACCCGAAGAGAATCTCGGACCCGCAAACAAGGGATCGAATAAAAAGGATAAGGGGAAGGAAAAAACGGCCTTCGTCGCCAACCCTCAACAACAATCGAGTGGCCCTAGACCGGTTGTTCGCCAAAGCAACAAGTGGCAACCCCTCTATGAGAAGTTGAAACGTCCTTACTCATTTCCCCGGGATGAAATAAGGAGACTGTTCGAACTAGCAGTGCGCAACAGGCTTACCACTCTACCGGAGCCGAAACACCCACTACAACTGAACGATATCAACAATCCTAATTACTGCCCTTACCACCTAGGATTGGGCCATCCGATTGAAAACTGCTACGTCTTCAAAAACTGGATTGAAGACCAATACCAACAGGGCAAATTCGCGCTGTCCGAAAACTGGAAGGTGAGCCCGTCACAACCACATGCTCTGAAAAAGATAGATATGCCGGGGGAATCATGCTCATTCATAGGGAAAGCCCCCA
The DNA here is from genome assembly GCA_030015575.1 of Agapanthus africanus. NCBI lineage: Eukaryota > Viridiplantae > Streptophyta > Magnoliopsida > Asparagales > Amaryllidaceae > Agapanthus > Agapanthus africanus. The sequence goes on along the minus strand of CM057350.1, from coordinate 313,887,705 downwards.
TGGACCGAAAAGTCCGTAAACTAGAAATTCGCCTCAAATATGGCAACGATGGACCACTATGTCCTAAAACTGGCTGCGGACCGAAACGTCCCTAAACTAACGATGGACCACTATGTCCTAAAACTGGCTGCGGACCGAAACGTCCCTAAACTAGCGATGGACCACAATGTCCTAAAACTGGCTGCGGACCGAAACGTCCCTAAACTAACGATGGACCACTATGTCCTAAAACTAGTTGATGACCAAAACGTCGTTAAACTACTACCAACCCGCGGCATTCTCAGGCTGACGTGGTAAAAAAAACGGTATGTCCATAAGCAAAATGGGCACGGATGAAAACCCAAAAGGGCTCCGTGAGTAAAAACAGCAGGGCTACCGGCGAGTCTTGTGAAAACCCGAAAGGGCGCAATCCTGTTTGAATAAAAAAAAAGAAAATAAAAAAAAACGAAAAACGGTATGTCCATAAGCAAAATGGGCACGGATGAAAACCCGAAAGGGCTCCGTGAGTAAAAACAGCAGGGCTACCGGCGAGTGTTTGTGAAAACCCAAAAAGGGCGCAACCTCGTTAGAAAACACTTGCGAGGTCCTCTCTACCTTATAAGGAGAAATCACCCGCGTGAAATCCTTACGACTCACAAGGGAGTAACACACTTAAAAATCCTCACGATTCCTAAGGAGAAATTACACTTGCGAGATCCTCACGACTCGTAAGGAGAACCCTCTTATAAGACCCTCACGGCTCATAAAATTTGAAAGTCTTAAGCTACAGGGATCTAAACCTGTTCTTAAGCAGCCACCTCAACTTCCGACATTGCCCTACAAGCGGCTCAATGCTGACCCTTGTATACAATCCACGGGCGCAAATAAACATTTCCCTAACAAAGTCCTATCCGTGACTAGGGATATGTCTACACGGTGAACAACCCTTGTAAGTCCTCTCGATTTATAAGGAGAAAGCACTCTTGTAAGATCCTTACGACTTATAAGAGATCATGCACTTAGGAATCCCCACGATCCCTAAGGAGAAAATGCACTTACGAGATCCTCACGACTCGTAGGGAGAAATACCTTTATGAGACCCTTACGGCTCATGAAGTCAAAAGCCTTAGTCAACAGGACCCTAACCCTGTTCCCTAAGCCACCTTTGTTCGACATCGACAGAGGCAAATGATGATTCTCTCCTGGCAATATTCCAGTTGTAACGGTGCTGATGCCGAAATCGGTGTCTAATCCCAAGCTTGCAGCGAAAAACCGGCGAGCCATACATGCATGCAAAATAGCCGAAATAATGGGGAAACTTGCAACAAAATCAGCAAGTAAAAGTGCATGCAAAATAGCCGAAATGATTGGGCAACTTGCAACAAAATCAGCAAGTAAAATTGCATGCATGCAAAATAGCCGAAATGATTGGGCAACTCGCAATAAAAAGTAGCGAGTAAAAATAAAACAAATAGCCGAAATGATTGGGCAACTCTCAATAAAAAGCAACGAGTAAAAATAAAACAAATAGCCGAAATGATTGGGCACCACGAAAAATAGCCGAAATGATTGGGCAATCGCGACCTTCGCGATACAAAAGCTGAAATGATAGAGCATCGCGGAAAGAAATAAAGAAAAATGAAATTTATGCCCTACAAGTGCTATCACATCAATCCCTGTATACAATCCAGGGGCGCAAACAAAGAAGGAATCACGCCTTCCCTCCTCAGGCTCCACCAGAAAGAGAGCCAAGTCTCGACGGTTCACATACAACCTAGAGACCATCTCAACATTCATCTCGTTACAACAGATGCAATGTCAACAACGGCGTTCATTCGCAATCCAGCAGGATGCAGACGCAACGTCAAAACAAAGCGGAGTGACGGCAAAATCCCAACTCCACCTCAGCATTCGTCTCGATACAGCAGACGCAACATCACCAAAAGGAGCCACGGCAAAATTCCTAATTCCAAACCTCGACGGTTGACCAGCAACCTAGAGACAACTACGACATTCGTCTCGATACAACAGACGATATGTCACTACAACGTCCTTCTTCCAACAGGATTCGGACACGCCAAAGCAAACAAAGCGAAGGCCAAATTCCTAGCTTCAGGGTCTTGACGGAAACTTATATAAAACCTGAAAGACCATCGGAGATTATCTCACACCAGCGTGGAGTGGTCACTACCTCGATGTTCGCCTCGATAAAGCAGACGATATGTCACTACAGCGTCCTTTCTCCAACAGGATTCCGACACGCCAAAGCAAACGAAGCTAAGGCCAAATTCCTAGCTTCAAGGCCTTGACGGCAACTCATATAAAACCTGAAAGACCACCAGAGATCACCCCACACCAGCACGGAGTGGTCACTACCTCGACGTTCGTCTCGATACAGCAGACGAGATGTCACCATAGCGTTCTTCCTCCAGCAGGATTTAGACGCGACAATCAAACAACGGAGCCACGGCAAAATCCCTAGTTCCAAAGCTCGACGGTTCACCAACAACCTAGAGACAACCGCGACATTCGTCTCAATACAGTAGACGCAATACCAACAAACGAAGCGAGGGCCAAATTCCTAGCTTCAGGGTCTTGACGGTAACTCATATAAAACCTGAAAGACTATCGGAGATCATCCCACACCAGCACGGAATGGTTATGACTCATCGGGGTTCTCCAAAATGAACCTAACCTCAAGTAAAAAGCGGCATGGCAAAATTCCTAACGCTTGCTCTTCCGACGGTCAAACTGCCTAGGAGGATTGCTTGAAGACGTCTTGTCCAGCCCCCGAAAGGATCAGAGACACGACAGTCGCAAGGCTACTCGAACAGCAAGATTGCCTATCGAGGAATACATCAGCCAACGCGACGGTACGATGGACAAAACCCTAGTACCACAGACCCTAACGGACCTTTGTCATAAAGAGCAGAGGTTAACTGTGACGTTAGGATACCCTTGCGAGAAATGCTCGATTCGTCTCGACTCGTAGGGAAAAGCCTTAGGCAGTGGGGATTTAAAAAAAAAATGTCTCCTAAACACTGGGGCCCCACAAGTCGGTCCAAAATGGACTCTTGCATACTATTCAACGGCCACACTCTCTAAAATCGAATCTCGACAAGGAGGGAAACAACCTCTTACGGGTCCTCTCGACTCATAAGAGGGAAGATTCTCTTATAAGATCCTTATGACTTATAAGGGAAAACGCACTTAGGAATCCTCACGATTCCTAAAGAGAAAATACACCTACGGGATCCTCTCGACTCGTAGGGAGAAAAGTCTTCATGAGACCCTCACGACTCATGAAGTTGAAAAGTCTTAGGCAGCGGATCTGAACCTGCCTCCTAAGCTATCACTACCCCTCGAAGAAGGCAAAACAAGATGTTCACCCCATCATCTGCCGGCTAAGTTTGCTAAGATGACATGCTGATAACAAAAGAAAGAAGAAAGCAGAGAGATGACACAAGACATTACGAAAGAAATGTATCTTTTATTCACGAATTCAATTGAGTACAGGCTACATCATCTGAAAGGATAAAGAAAAATGAATACATTTTATTCAAAATTTACAAATGGCGCAAAATGCAACTATTGGGAGGGAAGAGTCTTCAGTAGGCCAATCAATTGCTCACGCACTCCCCTCAGCCTCTCGTCATGGTCAGCTGCCGCGGCCAGCTCTGTTTCAATTTGGGCCCATTGCTGCAAACAGGATGAGAGCTTCTGATCAACTTCCTGCTGAGCAGCCTCCTGACTCTGCGCGACCTGCACATTAAGATCAAGCTTCTTCCTTAACACCAGCCCGTCAGAGATACATCGTTGAAGGTTTTCAAAAATGGCGTTCAGTTGGGCAGCATTAGCAACAACCTCAGCGCGCAGTTGGGCAGATTCAGCAGCAGTCACCTCACGTTCCTTCCGCTTAAGGGTTGCCTCTCGTTCGAAATGGCGAAGGAACGGAACACTCTGCTCAACCCATGCGGCCCGCTAGGAGTTCAAAGCCTGAGTCTCAGGGGCAGGACGTATAAGCTCAAGCTCATACAGACAAGCCTTAATCCTCCTGCAATGATTAACCCAAGACTCGACGACACCTTCATTATGGAAGTTCACAAGCGTCGCCAGGATTGGGTTGACCTCGGCAGCATAATCTGCGGCAGATGTAGGAGCCTCCGCGCCAAGCTCCTCGACGTATTCGCTCAGCATACGTAGACTGGTCACAGCATCTTTTGAAGATGGACGTCTGGAAAAGGGCCCTGCCGGCATCGTAATGCGAGATTTGAAAGAGGCCAGAGTCGAAGCGACCGCTGCAAAACAAATCACAATCAGATGACGGTTTAAAAAATATAAGAGATTCATGAACAATTGGATTTATTATACTAGCTGCAGAGGTGGCAAAGCCGGAAGGACCAGTGGTACAACTGTTCTCTCATTTCCTCCTTCAATCTGTAGTACTACAATCAAGGAAAAGAAGAATCAGAAATGATTTCACTGTCGGTAAAAGAAAGAACATTAACTGAAGGCTTTATTCACCAGCACCACTGGATGAAGCAATCTCCGACAGGAAGGAGAAGTGGGGGTGCAGCACCTGGTACAGGTGGTCAAAAAGGACTCCTACAAAAACGCAATAATGCAACGTCAGTACATAAATTATACAGCTTAAAAAATAAGACTGATGAGTCACAAATCCACACCTTCCAATATCTGAGATGGTATAAGAGAGGGTAGAGGAGATGCCACCGTCAAAGCGGTAGCTGATGGCGCTGCCTCGGGTAGTGCGACATCAGCACTAGCCGCACCTGCATTAGAGACAAAATAAACCCTATCAGGAAAGATTGCAGAATGAAAAGAAGGGTGGTGACCTAATTTTACCTGATGAGTCGCCAGCCAGAGCCGTGACGAGGGCGTCACTTGATAAAACGGCGGCGTCTTCCTCCTCCATCGGGGTGGTCTCACCTCCCATCGCCTCATCCCCTGACTCCACGAGAGCCGTCGTCACGCTCGCAATGCCAGGAGACGGCAAAGAACCGTAGGCGGGAAGAGCAATGATCGGAGCAGTTCCCGACTCTTGAGAAAGAACAGCCATCTTGGGCCCAGCAATTGTACCCGTTTCATTCGCCACTACCTCGGGTTCAGTGATTGCAGCCGTCTCATCCACCGCTGCCTTAGGCTCGGCCGTGGTAGCCGTCTCACCCGTCGCCACCTTGGGCTCGGCAGTGGTGGCTATCTCGGGCATAGCAATCGTGACTGTCTCGTCAGCCACTACTTCGGGCCCAGCAATTGCGACCACATCGCCTACCGCCGCCCCGGGTTCGGGAATAGCAGCCACCTCCTCCACCGCTCCCTCAGGCTCAGCGGTCGCCACCGTTTCTTCGGGAAGGCTCGACCCTGCAAGATAAGGTATATGAGAACTGATAGCTTAAAACTTTGACAACGGAATCTCATGGCACATTACCTGGAGTTGATTTACCGTTCGCTTCCCGAGCCGCCCGTGTCGCCCGTCTATAAGTAGTAGACAAGGCGACCGGAGACTCTTCTAAAGGAGTAGCAGCAGGGGCAGCGGCGCTCGAACCCGCACCCACAGCTAGAGCAGCATTACGCTCCCTTGCTGCGCGCCTCTGGCGCTTCCTTTCCTCCTGGGCTGTTAAAGCAGACCTTCTAGAAGCCTCCCTCAACAGAGTGTCATCATCCACACCCAGGGTTACCTCTGGAGCCGTCAAGGCTTCCTTCATCGGTTGTTTGAGTAAAGCCTCTTTCGGTAATACCGAAGAGGCCGGGACTTCGGTGGCTGGCCCGGGAAGAGTCTCTGTATCACCTTGCGGGACCGGCGTTGTGATCCCTGCAATGAGATAAAGAAAGGGTTAGATTGTCCATAAAAAAGAGAATGAAGACTCAATGAGCCGAGACATACCAATGCCCAATAGAGTGCGATTCCTCTCCTCCTCTTCGAAGGACCTGAGGGAAGTCGCCAGAATCTCTTCAGTGGTAAAGCCTGCTACAAAAGGAGAAGTGTCAATCAAAACATGATAATAAGAAGGAAGGTATAATGCAATAACAAGACGCGACTAATGTTTACTTGATTGCACGAGGGCGGCTATTTCTGTTTGAAGAGTGGCAGAGCGCACAGAAGCTGCAATAGCGGCCTCGAGATCAGTGTCTTCTGGCGCTATGACGAAACCCTCATTGGTCCCATATTCACTTATGCCCCCGTTATAAGGAGCCTCAGGCTCTAGGCCGAGTACGGCATCAAGAGAGAGAATCGATTTCTTCTTCTTCTTCTGTGCACGAGCTCCGGTTGCAGCCAGTACCAGTTTGCGTTTAGTGGACACTTTAGGACGGCGAGTCCCGATGTCCGAGCCCACGCCAGATTCAGGTGAAGCTACATTTATCGTCTCTATGGGAGCACGGGGCACCAATGGCACATCCACCGTCTTCACAGGAGCATGGGGCAATCCGCGCGTGGGGCTTAACACACGTGGAGGCTCAACTGCAACGACTTCTCTTAGCAAATGGGGGACAATGGTCCATCGCCTCAAAGGGACCTTGCGATTACTGGCAGGAGGTGCACTTTTGCAGTCAAGCAGCAACCGCCTTTCTTCCTTAATAACGGCGCCCGTCGAATGCTGGTACCATGCCCTATATGCATTAAGGATCCGTGGGACACAACTCGGCTCGCTGATAAAGAAGTGAGAGCCCGTATTCAAACGCATGAAGTGATGCAGCGCGCTCCGCATCCCCTCTTCAATAGCATTGGGTTCCATCAAAAAGGCCTCCAGCGGCACTCCTTGGTTATAGCTCAATTATTGGGCAAAACGATATGGATTATATCTCATGAAAAGCGCCGCATCATTTTGCCTAAACACCAGGAAGCCCGGTCTGATAGAGTATAAATGGAGGGTCTCCCTGTTAGTTATATGTATGCCCTAGAGGCCATTACTATACATAGGATGTATATTGTAGTGGATGCTGGGACATATATAGGGAGGACTTTCTTGCTCGACATGATAGTATGCTATCTGGTTGCTCTTTATCTTAACGTGTACACTGATTGTCTCTCTATTACATATTGGTAAAGCCCTTAGGATGTGTACTTGACTACCTGGACTATGATGCGGATCATATTAGTGGGGACATGTGTAAGTCCGCGGGGGCGCCCCGGCCGTCGATCCGATGCCGGAAACGCGGAAACAAAAACTTTGCAAACTAGTAAACCGGCACCACCGCGCACTTTTAACCCGGATCGGGCCATTAACCTAGCTACTAGCAAACTAGAAAAGAGTAGAGAAGCTATACCAAGCGATCCGTGTCCTTCGGTCTTCGTCTCCACTCCGATCTCCCGCGGAATCTCCGTCCGTCACCTCCTCATCGGAAAGGGCACCACGTAGCCGGGTTCGTATACGGGCTCCTACCTCTGGACAGAGGCAACTCGGGCGCGAAGTTGGCTAGCCGACGCGTCCAAGATTTGCTGTAGACCAGTGTAGAAAACATGTCTCTTTGGGGTAGTGAAGTTGCCATGGATGGAGGAAGTGAAGAATGAACTTTTGAGAGGGTTTGAGAATTTAGCAAGCATGTAAATGAGATATGAATAATTCCCTCATCAAAAATGAACCTCTCATTCTCCTCCTCTAATGTGGCTGGCCCCTCTCTCATGAGAAAATGGTGGAGGAACAAACAACAACATCAAGGGAGGTGATGGTAGGAAAAGTAGAGGGTGACCACATCAAAAGGAAATGATAATCATATCAAATCAAATTCTAATCACAATAAAGCAAGAAATGATGATAGAAAAGAATGGTATCAAAAGATGCTTTCATAATCAATCCATATGCAAGAAATCCCCCTCCACAAATGTTATTTGCAAACTTGCAAATAACCCCCTCCATCGAAAAGTCCGGCCGTGAAGGAACAAAGGAAAACCGGCCGGAACGGAATGCAAACTGGCAACTTCAGAAAACTAGTCCCGTAATAAATTACAGGAAAACCCCACTACTGCATATACATGCCCGCATTTATATTCCCACTGAACACAAATGCAAAGAGACAAAATCTACACTATCAAATACTAGGATCCGGCTTAAGCCAAAGCCGGCTAGTAAAAACCGTCCGATCACGATCCGTGCAATACCGCACGTATCTGATTGAACCCTGCCATATCTCCATACGGCCTCTACAGCGTTTAGCCCGAAACTTGAGTAACTGTATGTGTGGTGGACTCGAAAGACTCGTCAATACTATGGCTGTGGATTTAACCACTAGCACGTCAGAGGTATTAGCCATACGTGACGGGCCACCAGCTATTGACCAAAAGAGACGTCGATGAGCGAACTCGTCCCGACACCCTACTGAGCCTGTCAGTGACAATATCCGAACAGTCCGGTCCGTTCGTCTATGAGTATCGCATGGCGGGCCTAGGGGGTTGGTAAAAGTCAGACCCCCAATAGCGGTATAAGTCGTGTCGGAGTGTAGTCCAGAACACCCTGAGATACTACTGGAATACCTACCAGCAAATCTCCTGCCTTGGCCAAGGACTTTTCATGTACTGGCTCTCCTAGACACAGCGCGACCTCACCCCCAATACCGGGAGAGACGAACCTCTGCAGATCCGCTCACTGCCTCCATGTGGCTCGGGACTGTACCCAACTAAAACCTGTTTGCATGACTCCTTTGAGCCGTGGTAGGGTAGTAATCAAAGCACAGTGGGAACTCACACGAGACAAATGACGATCTCAGGTCGATGAACTAACCTGTACACATGTCACCAGGGAACTGCTATCTGACATCAGGTATAATCCCAACTAGCAGGTTCCCGGCGAGTCCTGTCCGGTGTACTCATAACCCAATGAGCACATGTATACATCTTAGGTGAACCAACTCACACCAGTGGCTTGTGAGACCGGCCACCGCCCCTCGTCGGGGTCTCGACTGTATACACTAGTCTACTCTGGAGAATCGATGCCTTGTCTCGAAACTCCCATGACTAGGGACCTTTTAAGGATGTGCTTATAGACTCCAGCTCTCACGTATATGATCGCCCTCATACTGCTGGTAGTCAAGCAAGAATCCTAGGGGCTCTATCAACGTGTAATAGCGACTCGTAAGGTCATCTAAAGCAGTACACGATGATAAAAATAAACCAGATAGCATACTATCATCTCGAGTACGACTGTCCTACTGGGATAGGTCCTTCCTCAATCATTGCAATCACGTGCCTGTGATCCAATAATTGACTCTGAGGGCACTATCTCCAACAATCTCCCACTTGCACTCAAAGCTAATTATTGCGATGTCGCATACTCACAGCCCGTATGATACCGAACACCCAACTCCTCTACTAGTCAGTCTCACAAAGCTCGTTTGCAAAACTATTGCGTTCGAGGAATATCCTCAGTGAGTGGATCCGCTCTAGTGTTTCTTTCTATGTCTCTCTTTATCTCAAGTTCGCGGAGAAAGCCATCTCCCGAAATGAGCAATACCTGTCTTATAATGTGTCTGGATATCTGATGGGACCTAGCTCATAAATGAACTCCAAATCTAAACTTCTTAGACTATATCGTCAACTGAACTTAATCAGTATCATGCGCCATGCCTTCCCTCAGTATCCAACTGGAACACCTGTCCAAAATACTGCCCCTTGTTAGAGGGAAAACTATAACTCTGACAGCCACTCTGCCATCCAGGTCACCTTGGAAGCCTGGAATGATAACTGTCTCCCAAAGGAGAATGCTGTTATCATATCCCTAGAATATCCACTTATGTTCTAAAACTGCTTCCGATTGTTTCTCAAGGATTGGATTAATATCAACTTATTGCACCTACTGCAAGAACAACATCTGGTGTGGTACTTGACATCTCATGATTGACTCAATTGCCTAAGCAAGTGATCTGCCAATCATGCACATCCCTCTCCCCTTTTGTCTGTAAGACACCTTAGAGAGGGTGACTCCATTAACTGCAGGTACACCACCATGCCAGGAGTCGTCCATTCTAAATACTCTTAGAATGCTGTCTAAGTACCCTGATTGGGAAACCACCCAAATCTATATCTAAAACCATAGATCTAGTAACCAGAATGTCTGATATAATATCCAAGTCCTATGTGGAGAAACCACTGTGTGATGACCAAAGTATAACCGATCGTAGTATAGGAATATCACTTCCTACTCTTTGTATATCATCAAAATACCAGGACATCACACCCTACTACCTTCTTAACAGATCCATCCCTCATTCTGATGAAGTCAAACCTATGACTGTCACATCAGAGATAAATGATCTATCTCCGCTATATCTGCTTTAGTCTATAAATAGACATAAGCCTGATGTCCACCAATGCTTCCGCTGCTCCCACTGACTGCGACAACCCTCTGGCAGAGTCATATAGACGTGCACTTCTAAAGCTAGTTTAGAACGACGCTATACTTATCCTCCTGCCGGGTCTCACTGTCTGGAACAACAGCAATGGTAAGTCTGGGTAAATAAGAACCTCCCTGCCATCGTCCTTGAGCATACCGAAGTACCTCTCGAGTGCCTGAGGTTACCCACCATATCTGCGGAGTGGCCAATGGAATGTCAAACCAGATTGAATCTTTAGGTTCTTATCAAATCTTCAGTAATCGTTTGCGGTTCTGGAATCACTTCCAGTTCTACCATACTCCCACTACTGTTTTCTGAAAAAATCCATTTTTAATAAAACTGTGGCGAGTCAAGAACAACATCACTATTGATCTTCCAGATGGTAGAATATCAACCCTCGTCATAGCCCGGGTCAACCCACAAACAGCCATTACAGAAACGTGCCTCGAGTGATCCGGAGTCTGGTTTTAAGCATAAGCCAGACAACTCCCCGTATCTTAACAACGTCAAGATATGAACTGTTCTATATCTAATACAGAAACAGAGGCACTGATTTAATTGAACCAGATTCAAATCATGCAGCTGTCTCCAGTGCATGTCAACTAAATGGAAAGAGACCGATCAGCGTTACTCAACTTAGGAATGCTTCCAATTATGAGTAACCTGAAAGAGAAGCAAGTTCTCTTAATCATTACTATCAACTGAATACCATCCACAAGTATCTACATCTTCGATCACCTTGAAGAATCCCGATACTTGCAATACCTGGTTCTCTACTTTATTCTTATATCTATAACTTCTCAAAACTTGGACCCTGTGTTTCTACGAAACACCTGTCTAAGAACCAGAGAAGTCATAAGTAAACAGAATATAGTACGAGGGCCAAGCCCTCTGTCCTAATGGACACTGGACAATATACAATACTCTGTATAAGTCCCTGAGTCTAGTGACTCATTCACTGTGTGTCGTAGGTTGAAAACTGTACTTATGGTTAAGAAGAATTACACCGCTGTTCAATGCTCCTTACCTAACCATCCACTGATATAGGTAAATGTCATAGACATAATTTCAAAAAGCTATATCTCACTCTATATAAAAATAGACGTACAGATATATCAATTTGAAATTGGTGCACAACAGCGGATATTCAAAACCAAATATTTGCCGTCGGGCAAACAACCCAGGTGACTTCCTCAAATATCACCAATTACAATGAATCCCGATATAATGAGGATGATCACCTAATCCCCAATAACTTACTTCCTCTCATCATCTATAAAACCATACAGATGTGAGAATCATACCTGGTAAATACATACCCTGGAGCAAGTGTCTAATTGGGAAATCAGTTTTCCTTTAACAGTACACAGTGAAACTAAAACATTGAAATGTTTCGATGGGGTATCCTGGTATTCATAGTAATGCCTCTTCCATTATCCAGATTCACAACTGTAACCATATAATTCTTTGCCACTTCTCCAAATCCCTTTTTATGTCTTTAGTCATTACCTTCTGCATACCCCTTTAGGCTAAATGGTTTTCTTCCTTCCCTACCCTTCGGCACGAGCCTATTGTTTGGAAGAAGACTATCCAATAAGCATAATGGGTGTACTATCCTAATCCCAGGAGTACTCGCAATGCGAGAGAAGGTGAAGATAAAAGACAACCGAATGAACCTTATTCCTATTTCTCCTGAACCAGGATCCATCCCCGAACTGGAACAAGTTCCTTCGAGTTCGTATATAACCATACGATGGATTATCCAATAAACTTGGGATCTTCGTAGTGATACGGAGTGTCCTGGAGAAATACAAAGGTGATTTAGGATTGGCGAAGAAATACTTGGTTTGGTCGTGAATAGCAGTCGCAATTTACTTTGCCCTCTTACTAATCCCTCTCTTTGTCTTAACTTAATACCTTTTGTACACCATCATTATGCTAATTGGTTTTCTTCATTCCCCACCGTTCGGCACCAGCTTAAGGTTTGGAAGAAGACTATCCAATTTGCGTAATAGGTGTACTACTCCTAAACCAAGGAGTACTCGCAATCTGAGAGAAGGTAAAAGGAAAAGACAACTGAATAGTCCTATTCGTTTTCTCCAGAACCGGAAACCATCCTCGAGTTCCTTCGAGTTCGTATATAACCATACGATGGTTTTGTCCAATGGAAGTGGACGTTCGTAGTAACACGGGGTGTCTTGGAGAAAAGGGTAAAAGTAGGAGTGGCAATGAGGTTTGCAACTCTGACAATCCAAAAGCCAGTGTTAAGAAGGTTCGGTCAACTTGGTCACTAAGTCATAGTCTAGGGTCGGGTCAATGGTCGCTGCCAAAGAGAGAGAGAAAAGAAACACTTAGCATGCACTCTAACCTAGATCAGAATGGTTATCACTTTATCTAATCTGGAAACCTCCCACTGTAACGTCAAATTCTTCCCCAAACCTGAAAGAAGAATTAGCCGGGATCACCCGAGGAGTAAACCAACTCATCAGTGGGAATCGGGATCCAACTATCATCGCATGATAATGTGACAGAATCCGCTCACGTTATCACACTCCAGAAGGTATGCGCATATCTGGCAAGTTTCAGTTCTTTTGAAACTCCCGATGTGGATTTTTACCCCATGCTCTTATGACCTTGACTTTGGCCAATATATCATAAGTCACATGTCAAGTTCTACCCGTCATTGTCCAGGTTAATTTGAACCCACCCGTACATACCCTTGACTTTGGCCAAAATAGTAGTACGACTGTCCCAAACCAACTCATCTATCTATGCAGCATATGAATAACCAATAGCTACCAAGCACTGTGCCTTGACTTTGGCCAACATATACAGCTTGAATACTATTGACTATCCATATGAAACGACGGAGGGCTACGAATTATTTCTGGCGAAAACCTTTAACGTAATGAACTTGATATCGTTGAAGGAACTGATAGCTTTATAAAAATATAGTGACGAAAACCTTTGCTAAAGAGGTCACTCCCGGTGAAGGGATCTCGGCTCTTTCCCCGTAGAATGAGGTGCAGGATATTCCAACTAAATACCACGATGCAAAGCAAAAGTAATCAGCTATAGTGAAGTTATTGCCCTGACGCAAACTTTTGTCCAAGGGGTCACTCCCGGTGAAGGGATCTCGGCCCTTGCCTCGTCGACTGAGGAGCTGGATATTCATAACCGAATACCACTGTGCAAAACAAAAGAGAACGCCCTTGCAATAACAGCTTTTTGAAAAAATGTTCCAACAACATCAAATAGGTTTGTTTATCTTGCATTGATCCGAATCAACGCAGTTCCAACAATTGATCACACCAGAAAGAACGAAAATAATGATGTACGTATATGCCATCCGCATTCGCCACTGGGTCCCGTCATCACCCGTTAGGTTACTTAACTAACGATAGAGCGGGGACTGGACTAGCGCGGATGCAAAACATATACAATATCTACTAGTATATATAATATATAATTTTCGCTCAAGGCGTGATAAAATGTAATATCACAGAAATGTACAGCATCACAGAATAATACAGATATCTGGGATCCCCGGGTTTCACAGAGCCGCTGCTGAAACCCGACGTTCCCCTGGTCGTGTGGATAGCCTGTGCAATGAAAACCTAGACCCCTACGGGCGCGGCAAGTTACCCGCCAAAACCTGAAGCGAGGCAGCCCCCTTCAGCAACGTGAATGGACCACCCAGCACTTCACGGAATCCGGTAACTTGGGCACCCCTCCTGGGTCAACCTGTACCCCCTACGAGTGCAGCGAATAGCCCGCCAATTCTAGAGTAAAGCCCCCTCCGTCTCAACGCCATGAGATGCGGGCTCATTGCCCTCTAGAACCCGGCTATCCGTGCACCCCTCCGCTGGGTAATCCTAGTACAGAAAGTAAAATATACATACAACGGGTACATCGACCGCAACCTGGTCGTGCCCCAAAAGAATAATACAAACAGCAGTGACGACAATCCACAGGTCGGACGCTCGCCCCGCAATAACAAATGTACATATAAAACAAAACTGTACTAACATTGCATCCAGGCTATCCCCACGACCGATCCGCAACATCACAGCACAACACAGAACATCAACGTGAATGTCACGTTCGCAAATCCGTCTAACCGGGCTATAGCAGTTAGACTGGATTTACCGATCGAGTGACATTCACGGTCGCAGATATAATGTAAATACTGTGAGCTAGCATGTTTAAAATATCCGATCGATCAAATTTATCAAAGTGGGCCCCAAGCAGTACTGTAGCACTTACAGAAAATCTGGGCCCAAAAAGAATGTCCCAAAACCCCTATTTCCAACCCAACAGCCCACTGGAAAAATTTGGTGCGTTGACAAGTCAAAGTAGCGGCGGAACCGCGGCCAATGCGTGGGTTTGGCCACGGTTCCGCGGTGGAATGGTGACATCACGCCACCAAATTTTCTCAGAATGCTTATAATTGCCTACACATGTCTCTGCAACAACCTGAAAAATTTTTGGAGCTGAAAAAATTTCGACAGAGAACAGTGCACTGAAAATACGGTTTTTGCTGATTTTTATTCGATCGGGTTTTAAACATACTAGAGCAAGCTAGGCATGGTTAATGGCGTGGCTCTGATACCAATGTAAGTCCGCGGGGGCGCCCCGGCAGTCGATCCGACGCCGGAAACGTGGAAACAAAAACTTTGCAAACTAGAAAACCGGCACCACCGCGCACTTTTAACCCGGATCGGGCTATTAACCTAGCTACTAGCAAACTAGAAAAGAGTAGAGAAGCTATACCAAGCGATCCGTGTCCTTCGGTCTTCGTCTCTACTCCGATCTCCCGCGGAATCTCCGTCCGTCACCTCCTCATCGGAAAGGGCAACACGTAGCCGGGTTCGTATACGGGCTCCCACCTCTGGACCGAGGCAACTCGGGCACGAAGTTGGCTAGCCGACGCGTCCAAGATTTGCTGTAGACTAGTGTAGAAAACATGTCTCTTTGGGGTAGTGAAGTTGCCATGGATGGAGGAAGTGAAGAATGAACTTTTGAGAGGGTTTGAGAATTTAGCAAGCATGTAAATGAGATATGAATAATTCCCTCATCAAAAATGAACCTCTCATTCTCCTCCTCTAATGTGGCCGGCCCCTCTCTCATGAGAAAATGGTGGAGGAATGAACAACAACATCAAGGGAGGTGATGGTAGGAAAAGTAGAGGGTGACCACATCAAAAGGAAATGATAACCATATCAAATCAAATTCTAATCACAATAAAGCAAGAAATGATGATAGAAAAGAATGGTATCAAAAGATGCTTTCATAATCAATCCATATGCAAGAAACCCCCCTCCACAAATGTTATTTGCAAACTTTCAAATAACCCCCTCCATCGAAAAGTCCGTCCGTGAAGGAACAAAGGAAAACCGGCCGGAACGGAATGCAAACTGGCAACTTTAGAAAACTAGTCCCGTAATAAATTACAGGAAAACCCCACTACTGCATATACATGCCCGCATTTGTATTCCCACTGAACACAAATATAAAGAGACAAAATCTATACTATCAAATACTAGGATCCGGCTTAAGCCAAAGCCGGCTAGTAAGAACCGTCCGATCATGATCCGTGCAATACCGCACGTATCTGATCGAACCCTGCCATATCTCCATACGGCGTCTACAGCGTTTCGCCCGAAACTTGAGTAACTGTATGTGTGGTGGACTCTAAAGACTCGTCAATACTATGGCTGTGGATTTAACCACTAGCACGTCAGAGGTATTAGCCATACGTGACGGGCCACCAGCTATTGGCCAAAAGGGACGTCGATGAGCGAACTCATCCCGACACCCTACTGAGCCTGTCAGTGACAATATCCGTACAGTCCGGTCCGTTCGTCTATGAGTATCATGTAGGGTTCTTGGGCACTCTAATGAGGTCTCACAAGGTATCAACCATGCCAATTTCAAATTTTACAAGTGCCGAGAAACTCTAATACGGATCGTTAACTAGAATTTTAGGCGAAAAGGAAACTAGTTAACAACTTAACTACAAGAACGGAAATACAACCTTTGTAGATCTGGTTCTCTACCTCCATAGCTCCGCAATGAAGTCTCCTCGCTGTCCAAATCGAATCCCGGGCTCTAGCGTTGGCTTCATCGGAAAAATGGGCGGGCTAGGTCGTCGACTTCGATGCCGAAGATGATCTACGTCGAGGCATCACAAGATCAAGCTCCCACTTCACCAAGTCATGAAACTTGTGAAGAGAACACCCTATACTACTTGGCAAGAGGTAGAGGATGAAGAAATAGGAGGTGGGTTCAATTTAGAATTGGATTTCTCACTCATTTTCACAAGTTGCCATTGTTGATAGCAAGCTTTTTCTTGAAGTGAAGAAGCAAGAATATGATAAGTGTTGATTAAAAATGGAAAAGAAAATCAATACTTATCATATTCAAACCATGATTAGGTGTAGAGAATAAACTAGGGTTAAGTGGAATGGTTAGGTTAAAGGAAAGAAACAAAATGGTCAACTTTTCAAACCTTCATGAACTTTCAACATAAAACAAAACTAGCAACCATTTTATTTCTTGCCAAAATGAAATAAATAAATGAATAAGAAAATGAAAACCCTAACCATTACACAACCATGGTTTAATCTTTACACAAACCCAAGTGAACATGTATCATCAAACATGATACAATCATGTGCACAAAAATATATCACATATACAATGTGCACAATTCAAGTGAGAAAATCCATTTAAAGTGAACCAATGCTAGTTAATGCAAAGTAATATATCAAATATATAATTATACATTAAATCATTAAATCAACACTTGATTTAACGATTCGGTCATATCGCATATAACCGACTAGTATCCTTTGTATCGGTTTACCGAATCAATCCTTGATTCGATAACTAGGTTATATCTGTAGGGTTCCTAGGCACACTATAGAGGTCTCACAAGGCATCAACCATGCTAATTTCAAATTTTATGGGTGCCGAGAAACCCTAATACGGATCGTCGACTAGAATTCTAGGCGAAATACGAATCTACTTAACAACTTAACTAAAGATAAGAAACTACAACCTTTGTAGATCCGGATATCCACTTCCTTAGCTCCACGTAGACGTCCTCTCGCTGTCCGTCTTGAATCCCGAACTCAAGCATCGGCTTCATCGGAGAAATGGGCGGGCAAGGTCGTCGGCTTCGTGCCGAAGATGATCTACGTCGAGGTTTCACAAGATCTAGCTCCGACTTCACCAAGTTGTGAAACTTGTGAAGAAAACACCCAAAACAACTTGGCAAGAGGTAGAGGGTGAAGAAATAGGAGGTGGGTTCACTTTAGAATTGGATTTCTCACACTTTTGCTCAAGATGTCATTGTTGAAGACAAGGTTTTTCTTGAAGAAGAAGAAGGAGAGCTTAAGAATATGATAAGTTTCTTATTTTAAAATGAAACTAATATGAATACTTATCATATACAAACCATGGTCAAGTGTAGAGATTAAACTAAGGTTAGTTGGAATGGTTAGGGTTAAGGATGAGATAAGAATGGTGGACTTTGTCAAAGCTTCAAGAAGCTTCAACATAGAAACAAAATAAGCCACCATTCTTAATAATATCCAAAATGAATAAATAAATAAATAACTAAGTAAATAAACAAAACCCTAACCATTCATATAACCATGGTTTAATCTTTACATAAACCCAAGTGAGCAAGTATCATCAAACATGATACAAACAAGTGCACAAAAGATATATCACATATACAATGTGCATCAAGTGAGAAAATCCTTTTAAAATGAACCAATACTAGTTAATGCAAAGCAATATATCAAATATATAATTATACATTAAATCATTAAATCAACACTTGATTTAACGATCCGGTCATATCGCATATAACCGACTAGTATCCTATGTATCGGCTTATCGAATCATTCCTTGATTCGATATCTAGGTTATATCGCATATAACCAATCGATACATTCATCGCGAGAATGAAATACGGTATCACATACACGCAATATTCTCGCTCCCGCACATATCTCATATGCGCTCCTATTTCGTTTCGTTTGAGCCAGGAAACCTCTGTGTAGGACTCTAAAGACTCGTCAATACGCCGGTAGCAGATGATGATCATATCAAGCACCCACAAGCCGCAAGCGGTCTGCTAAACATAACGGCCACCCGGGTATTGAGCGATCAGAAGATCGACGAGCAAGCCCGCTCACACTCCTGTGAATCCAACCAGTAACACTTACCGTACAGTCCGGTCTGTTCGTCTGATATGTCGCATATCAAGTCTAGGGGTGGTATACGTCAGACCCCAATAACCGATAAGTCGTGCCGATGTAAGGCTCATAACGGGTTGAGAAACTACTGGTAACACTTACCAGCAAATCTCTGATCATCCCTGGCCAGGGACTTCCCTGTTACGGCCAATCGAGCACAGCGCAACATCAACCCCCAATACCGGGAGAGACGAAACCCCTCCTATCGCTCATTGCCTCCATGTGACTCGGGACTGTACCCAAAGACCACCGTTTTGCACGTCCTCATGGACGTGGTAAGGTGGAGATCAAAGCACAGTGGGAATCACACAAGACTCTATAACGATCTCGGGTCTACAGACTAACCTGCACAAGTGTCACCTGAGAACTGCCATCTGACGTAAGGTATAATACCATCTGGGAGTTCTCGGCGAGTCCGTCCAGTATACCCAGTCTCCACTGAGCACACGTATACCATCTCTGATGTCAAACACCAATGGATATGGGATCATCCATCGCCCATCTCATGGGTCGAGAAGCGTATACGCTAGTCTACACTGGTATATCGATGCCCCGTCTCGATACACCTATGACTAGGGACCTTGAAGGATGTACCTATAGACTACCATGTCCCCACTAGTATGATCTGTATCATAGTCCAGGTAGTCAAGCACACATCCTAAGGGCTTTACCAACATGTAACTATAAGACAGTATAAAGAGACAAGTGTACATGTTAAGATAAAGAGTAACCAGATAGCATACTATCATATCGAGCAAGAAAGTCATCTCTATATATGTCCAAGCATCCAATATAATATACATCATCTGTACAATACTGGCCTCTAGGGCATACATACAACTAACAATCTCCCACTTGCACTAGGGCCAGCTGCTGTAGTATCGCATACCGAGCATCCCGAAGAGTCTCTCAAACTGTATCTGGGGAATGGCCTTCGTGAGTGGATCCGCCGTGTTGTTCTTCGTGTCAACCCTCCTGACCTCGATCTCTCGGCGATCAACTATCTCCCGGATCTGGTGATACCGCCTCAGAATATGCCTGGATCGCTGATGGGACCTAGGTTCCTTGGCCAAAGCCACCGCTCCATTGTTATCGCAATACAAAGGTATTGGATGCTCAATGGATGGAACCACTCCAAGTTCAGTAATGAACTTCTTGATCCAGACAGCCTCTTTGGCAGCATCGTTGGCAGCGATGTATTCAGCCTCCATCGTCGAGTCTGCCACGGTTTCCTGCTTGGAACTCTTCCAGCTAACCGCCCCTCCGTAAAGGGTAAAGACAAAGCCCGACCGCGACTTAGAGTCGTCCTTATCACTCTGGAAGCTCGAATCGGTAAAGGACTCCACTTGGAGTTCTCCGTTACCATACACCAAGAGCATCTCTTTAGTCCTTCGTAAGTACTTGAGAATGCTCTTCACAGCTGTCCAGTGACTCTCTCCAGGATCAGCTTGATACCTGCTCACTATACTTAGTGAGTATGAAACATCGGGTCTGGTATATAGCATCGCATACATGATAGAGCCTACAGCTGAAGCATAGGGTATCCCTTGCATGCGAGCTCTCTCCAAATCAGTCTTGGGAGACATCTCTTTGGAGAGAGTGACTCCAGAGATCGTGGGCAAGTTCCCACGCTTGGATTCTTCCATACTAAACCTTTTTAGTATGGTGTCAATGTACCTGGATTGGGACAATCCCAATATCCGTTTGGATCTATCTCTATAGATCCTAATTCCCAATATGCAGGAGGCATCACCAAGATCTTTCATTGAGAATCTTTGTGATAAGAAGAGCTTGACCGATTGCAGCATAGGAATATCATTTCCTATCAAGAGTATGTCGTCCACGTACAATACGAGGAAGACAACCTTACTCTCTGCTACCTTCTTGTAGATACAAGGTTCATCTGGGTTTTTGACGAAATCAAACTCTTTGATAACGACGTCAAAGCAGATGTTCCAACTCCGCGATGCTTGCTTTAATCCATAAATGGATTTAAGCAGCTTGCACACCTTCCCGCTGCGCCCACTGTCTACGAAGCCCTCTGGCTGAGTCATGTACACGCACTCTTCTAAATCACCATTTAGAAAGGCGGTCTTAACATCCATTTGCCAGATTTCGTAATCATGATATGCAGCGATGGCAAGCATGATCCGGATGGATTTAAGCATAGCCACTGGAGAAAAGGTCTCGTCATAGTCCACACCTGGTCTTTAACGAAAACCCTTTGCAACAAGTCTAGCTTTGAAAGTCTCCACTTTCCCATCTACACCAAGTTTCTTCTTGAAGATCCACTTGCTCCCGATGGGTTTTACCCCTTCAGGAGCAATATCCAAAGTCCATACTTTGTTGGTGTACATGGATTCCATCTCGGACCGCATAGCATCCAGCCATTTCACTGAGTCCCTACTCGTGATGTCCTGCTCGAAGCTAGTTGGGTCATCATCCTCCATGATGCAATCTTCGCTTCCACCGTCAATGAGAAAACCGTAGTATCTCTCAGGTGGATGAGAAACCCTGCTAGATCGGCGGAGAGGCTGGGGTTCGTCGTGTACTACTGAATCCTCTGGTTCTACTAAATCTTCAGTTATAGTTTGTGTTGCTGGATCCTCTTCCAGTTCTACCTCAATGCCACTAATCTGTTTCATAAGAAAACCTTTTTCTAAGAAAGTGGCATGTCGAGAAACAAACACCTTTTGTTCCTCGGGGTGGTAGAAGATATACCCTTGTGAATTTTTGGGATATCCTACAAACTTACATAAGACTGATCTTGCCTCGAGTTTGTCCGGATTTTGTCTTTTGACATAGGCTGGACAACCCCATATCTTAACATACTTAAGAGATGGTCTCTTCCCTTTCCATATCTCATATGGAGTGGTAGGCACTGATTTGGTAGGAACCATATTCAATAGGTGTATGGCTGTCTCAAGCGCATACCCCCAGAAGGAAATAGGTAACTCAGCTGTACTCATCATTGAACGCACCATATCTAATAGGGTGCGATTCCTTCGTTCCGATACACCGTTGTGCTGTGGTGTATAAGGTGGAGTAAGCTGAGAGAGAATCCCATTCTCTTTTAGATAATCTTGGAACTCATTGTTCAAGTATTCTCCTCCTCGATCAGATCGAAGGATCTTAATACTTTTGCCCGTTTGGTTCTCTACTTCTTGCTTATATTCTCTGAATTTCTCAAAAGCTTCAGACTTGTGTTTCAATAGGAACACATGCCCGTATCTAGAGAGATCGTCAGTGAATGTAATGAAGTAGGAAGAACCGTTCCTGGTATGGGTAGACATGGGACCGCATACATCACTATGTACCAGTCCTAAGAGTTCAGTAACTCTTTCTCCGTGTCCACTAAACGGAGCTTTGGTCATTTTTCCTTTGAGACATGAATGGCAAGTATCATAAGATGATAATTCGAACGGATTCAAATAACCATCCTTCTGTAACTTAGCCAGTCGTGTTGCATTGATATGACCAAGTCTACAATGCCACAAGTAGGATTCGTTCATTTCTGAACTTTTCCTCTTGTGTGTGTTTTGTATATTGAGGACTGCATTTTGATTTAGAATGAATATGCCATTATATAACGAGCCTGATGCAATCAACTTTTGATCTAGGAATATGTTCATAACATTATCCTGTACTACAAAATTATATCCTTCTTTACTCAATAAAGAAACTGATATAATGTTGCACATCATGTTCGGTATATAATAGCACTCATTCAGAATCATTGTATCACCACTTGGTAATAGTAGGTGATATTCGCCAACTGCTTTGGCTGCAACATTTGCACCGTTCCCTACTTGAACGGAATGATCACCTTTACCCAGTTCTCTACCTTTCCGTAACCCATGTAATTGCTTACATATGTGGGATCCTGATCCGGTATCTAATACCCAGGACGTAGGGTGAACTGAAAAACAGTTCTCAATAACTAACACACCCGAAGAAGATGCATCAACATGCATGTTCCTTTGGGCGGCTTGAGAATCTAGATATTCTCCTATTCCCTGTTCAGTCTTATAACTCTTATAAGAAAGAACGGGTCCAACGTTCCCCTGCACAGTATAACATGCGGGTTCGGTCAATACATCCATATTATTATCTTTATTAGGGCATGACATGGTCGCTACCTGGAGAGAGAGAGAAGAAAACACTTTAGCGTATGCTCTTGCAAGATCAGATTGGTTATTATCTTATCTAATCAGGATGGCTCCCACTGGTTTTTATCAAATCTTCCTTCAAACCCTAAAAGGAAAGACTAGCCGGGATTAATTACACACTACAAGTTCGCCAATCTTTCAGCCAGGCCAGTGTCGGTACTTTGAGGGAGGTCCCCCGTGCTTTCGCACGAACCTAATTAATGTAAACCTCGTTTTCCCAGAGGCGTAACCCCGTTGACACCTTTCTAGACACCTACTTGATCGGCTAATTGTAATGTGTAAAACTCTCCCAGGAGTAACTCTTACTCGCAGTGGGTATCGGGATCCAACTATCTCGTAGAAGGTATGCAATCTCATTGCAAATTTCAACACTTGAAATTCCCAATAATATTTTACCCCTAGTGTTCTATGACCTTGACGAATGCCAAACAACCCATAGTCCACTAGTCAAGTTCAACCCGTACATTTCTTGATTGAATTAAACACACCCGCACGACCCTTGACGAATGCCAAACAACGCCGTACGAATACCCTAATCCAATCTGCATCATATGCATAAGCAGATAAATACTAGTTAGCTACCGTACACTACGCCTTGACGAATGCCAAACTACCGTAGCACGAATACTAAGTAGTACTTATCTGAAATGACGGAGGGCTACGCAGGTTTTTCTGAAAACCATGAGCGTAATGAACTTGATATCGTTGTAGAATCAAAATGATGTTTTGAAATGGAGTGATTTTGAGGCTTTTCTAGTTTTGCTAAAGGGGTCACTCCCGGTGAAGGGATCGTCGGCCCTTTCCTCGTCGAATGAGGTGCAGGATATATCATATATATCACTGTGCAAAGCAGAAACTATAGAAGCAATCAAAAGTCAAACCGAGTGTGTAGCATCTGCCAGTTATTGCTAAAGGAGTCACTCCCGGTGAAGGGATCTCGGTCCTTTCCTCATCGAATAAGGTGCAGGGTATATCATATATACCGCTATGCAAAGCAAGAACTGTAGCTACCTGTTTTATTTAAAATTTGATTCTACAACATCATTTGGTTTCTTTTCTTTCATTAATCACATTAATGAAGTCCCATCATTTAAATACCTAAACATCACAGATAAATACGACGTACACTTATGCCATCCGCATTCGCCTCGATGTCCCCTCGTGCACCGTTAGGTTAGGTAACTAACGACAGAGCAGGGCAGGGCTGGTGCGGATGCAAAACATAAGTAACGTCTATATATAATATATCATATATACTATATACTGTATCTATCACAGAACATCACATGATCACATCACAGATATCGCAGCAGAAAAATATCGTATGAAATATTGGATATATTAGGACGTCCGTGTTTTCAATACGAGCCAGTATAAAACACGGATTCCACGGTCGTGATGAATAGCCAATCCCACACCCTTAGACCCCTACGAGAGCGGCAAGCAACCCTGCCAATTCTTGGGTTAGGAGACCCGGACTCGACTCCTCGAGTTGGTCTCCCACTGAACCCCAGAACCCGGTTACTTGTGCTCCCCTCCTTGGGTCTATCCTAATGCGGAAAAGTAAATAATATACAAAAGGTGACGACTTCCGCAACCTAGAAGTACCCCAAATAAAAGAATATTACATACAAGTTTTTACATGAATGAAAATGAAAAAACGCTCATCTCACATAAAAAACCCCGGCTATTCGAACACGACGATCCAATATAACATATCCAGCAACACATAACATCACATGTCATCAACGTAAGTAAATATGCGCATCCCAATTGTCGTTGACATATAGCAACGAAACCGGCGATATCACATATTACACTTACGGTCACAGAAAAAAAATGTAAAACTACAACAGTTGGAATCCGCAACCCTTTTAGACATCACATGCCTAATCAAATGAAATACTTAGACATCACATGCCTAACAGTTATAAACCCCGCATTTTAGTCTCATTATCGAAAACTCTTTTCAATATCAAGTGAAACTAAACCGCTGGATTTATAACATTCATTCAGTTATCTCATAACTGTTTGTGAATTCCAATTATTGTATCCCATTCCGGATAAATAGAATATATTAAACTTTCCGATCGAACATTCGAACACCCAAGTTTTCCCGAAACCGTTCAACACATGAAATAGGTTCAAAGACATTCACTTCATGCCTCAGTACCAACGGTCCAGCCGTAGAAGGGTCAAGCCAACGCCTCACATGTGGCACGCCGTACTGCCCCAAACCCGAAGGTTCAAAGGGCAGTTCAAGACGGTCACATAATCGAGTTAAGGTTTGTTGTCTTCTAGAGGGACCATCGCGTTACTTGCACTACTCAGAACGTCCTTAAACCACAGAAAAATCCAACACTTGGAAATTTTCCGGCAGGGGAAAAGTTGGGTATTTATATCCGGTCGAACTTTTTAACATATTCTAAAGTTATTCGGAAAGCCACATAGACAAGATTTGATAATCCGATCGAATCGTCGATTCCCAATACAACCCCAGAACACTCAACTCTTGAGTCAAATTAAAAATTCCCAGAAAATTCAGCATAATAAAATAGTAATTACTGTGCAAAATGGGAGTGATGATGTCATCATATTGCCGCGGAACCGCCGCAGAAGCCAGGCTTCTGCCGCGGTTCCGCCGCACTCTTTACTGTTCATGGGATAAATTTTGCATCGTAATTCTTAGATTTCCCTGCTGAATTTTTTAAGCATTTTTAATATGGAAAAATCCCAGATTTTAGAAAAAGTCCAGAGAGCACTTGGGTTTTAGGGTTTCGGGTTCGTTCGGGTTTCAAACGTCGTCTAGACTTCGCCTAAGGCTCTAGCTAGGCTCTGATACCACTGTAGGGTTCCTAGGCACACTATAGAGGTCTCACAAGGCATCAACCATGCCAATTTCAAATTTTATGGGTACCGAGAAACCCTAATACGGATCGTCGACTAGAATTCTAGGCGAAATACGAATCTAGTTAACAACTTAACTAAAGATAAGAAACTACAACCTTTGTAGATCCGGATATCCACTTCCTTAGCTCCATGTAGACGTCCTCTCGCTGTCCGTCTCGAATCCCGAACTCAAGCATCGGCTTCATCGGAGAAATGTGCGGGCAAGGTCGTCGGCTTCGTGCCGAAGATGATCTACGTCGAGGTTTCACAAGATCTAGCTCCGACTTCACCAAGTTGTGAAACTTGTGAAGAAAACACCCAAAACAATTTGGCAAGAGGTAGAGGGTGAAGAAATAGGAGGTGGGTTCACTTTAGAATTGGATTTCTCACACTTTTGCTCAAGATGCCATTGTTGAAGACAAGGTTTTTCTTGAAGAAGAAGAAGGAGAGCTTAAGAATATGATAAGTTTCTTATTTTAAAATGAAACTAATATGAATACTTATCATATACAAACCATGGTCAAGTGTAGAGATTAAACTAAGGTTAGTTGGAATGGTTAGGGTTAAGGATGAGATAAGAATGGTGGACTTTGTCAAAGCTTCAAGAAGCTTCAACATAGAAACAAAATAAGCCACCATTCTTAATAATATCCAAAATGAATAAATAAATAAATAACTAAGTAAATAAACAAAACCCTAACCATTCATATAACCATGGTTTAATCTTTACATAAACCCAAGTGAGCAAGTATCATCAAACATGATACAAACAAGTGCACAAAAGATATATCACATATACAATGTGCATCAAGTGAGAAAATCCTTTTAAAATTAACCAATACTAGTTAATGCAAAGCAATATATCAAATATATAATTATACATTAAATCATTAAATCAACACTTGATTTAACGATCCGGTCATATCGCATATAACCGACTAGTATCCTATGTATCGGCTTATCGAATCATTCCTTGATTCGATATCTAGGTTATATCGCATATAACCAATCGATACATTCATCGCGAGAATGAAATACGGTATCACATACACGAATTATTCTCGCTCACGTACATATCTCATATGCGCTCCTATTTCGTTTCGCTTGAGCCAGGAAACCTCTGTGTAGGACTCTAAAGACTCATCAATACGCCGGTAGCAGATGATGATCATATCAAGCACCCACAAGCTGCAAGCGGTCTGCTAAACGTAACGGCCACCCGGGTATTGAGCGATCAGAAGATCGACGAGCAAGCCCGCTCACACTCCTGTGAATCCAACCAGTAACACTTACCGTACAGTCCGGTCTGTTCGTCTGATATGTCGCATATCAAGTCTAGAGGTGGTATACGTCAGACCCCAATAACCGATAAGTCGTGTCGATGTGAGGCTCATAACGGGTCGAGAAACTACTGGTAACACTTACTAGCAAATCTCTGATCAGCCCTGGCCAGGGACTTCCCTGTTACGGCCAATCGAGCACAGCGCAACATCAACCCCCAATACCGGGAGAGACGAAACCCCTCCTATCGCTCATTGCCTCCATGTGACTCGGGACTGTACCCAAAGACCACCGTTTTGCACGTCCTCATGGACGTGGTAAGGTGGAGATCAAAGCACAGTGGGAATCACACAAGACTCTATGACGATCTCGGATCTACAGACTAACCTGCACAAGTGTCACCTGAGAACTGCCATCTGACGTAAGGTATAATACCATCTGGGAGTTCTCGGCGAGTCCGTCCAGTATACCCAGTCTCCACTGAGCACCCATATACCATCTCTGATGTCAAACACCAATGGATATGGGATCATCCATCGCCCATCTCATGGGTCGAGAAGCGTATACGCTAGTCTACACTGGTATATCGATGCCCCGTCTCGATACACCTACGACTAGGGACCTTGAAGGATGTACCTATGGACTACCATGTCCCCACTAGTATGATCTGTATCATAGTTCAGGTAGTCAAGCACACATCCTAAGGGCTTTACCAACATGTAACTATAAGACAGTATAAAGAGACAAGTGTACATGTTAAGATAAAGAGTAACCAGATAGCATACTATCATATCGAGCAAGAAAGTCATCTCTATATATGTCCAAGCATCCAATATAATATACATTATCTGTACAATACTGGCCTCTAGGGCATACATACAACTAACAATATCGCATACAACCTTTCGATACATTCATCGCGAGAATGGAATACGGTATCACATACACGCATTATTCCCGGTCCCGCACATATCTCATATGCGCTCCTATTTCGTTTCGGTTGAGCCAGGAAACCTCTGTGTAGGACTCTAAAGACTCGTCAATACGCCGGCAGCAGGTGATGATCATATCAATCACCCACAAGCCGCAAGCGGTCTGCTAAACGTAACGGCCACCCGGGTATTGAACGATCAGAAGATCGACGAGCAAGCCCGCTCACACTCCTGTGAATCCAACCAGTAACACTTACCGTACAGTCCGGTCTCGTCGTCCGATATGTCGCATATCTCGCCTAGGGGTGGTAAACGTCAGACCCAATAGCTCGATAAGTCGTGTCGATATGAGGTCTATAACAGTTCGAGAAACTAATGGTAACACTTACCAGTAAATCTCAGCAACCCTAGCCAGGGATTTCCGGTTATAGCCAATCGAACACAGCGCAACATCAACTCCCTATACCGGGAGAGACGAATCCCCTCCTATCGCTCATTGCCTCCATGTGATTCGGGACTGTACCCAAAAACCACCGTTTTGCACGCCCTCTTGGACGTGGTAAGATGGAAATCAAAGCACAGTGGAAACCACACAAGACTCTATAACGATCTCGGGTCAACAGACTACTCTGTACCAGTGTCACCAGAGAACTGCCATCTGACGTAAGGTGTAGTACCATCTGGGAGTTCTCGGCGAGTCTGTCCAGTGTACCCAGTCTCCACTGAGCACCCGTATATCATCTCTGATGTCAAACAGCAATGGATATGGGATCATCCATCGCCCATCTGTATGGGTCGAGAAGGTATACGCTAGTCTACACTGGTATATCGATGCCCCGTCTCGATACACCCACGACTAGGGACCTTGAATGATGTACTTATGGACTACCATGTCCCCACTAGTATGATCCGCATCATAGTCCAGGTAGTCAAGTACACATCCTAAGGGCTTTACCAACATGTAACAGAGAGACAATCAGTATACACGTTAAGGTAAAGATCAACCAGATAGCATACTATCATGTCGAGCAAGAAAGTCCTCCATATATATGTCCAGGCATCCACTACAATATACATCCTATGTATAGTAATGGCCTCTAGGGCATACATATAACTAACATATCGCATGGCAGGCCTAGGGGGTTGGTAAAAGTCAGACCCCCAATTGCGGTACAAGTCGTGTCGGAGTGTAGCCCAGAACACCCTGAGATACTACTGGAATACCTACCAGCAAATCTCCTGCCTTGGCCAAGGACTTTTCATGTACTGACTCTCCTAGACACAGCGCGACCTCACCCCCAATACCGGTAGAGACGAACCCCTGCAGATCCGCTCACTGCCTCCATGTGGCTCGGGACTGTACCCAACTAAAACCTGTTTGCACGACTCCTTTGAGCCGTGGTAGGGTAGTAATCAAAGCACAGTGGGAACTCACAAGACACAAATGACGATCTCAGGTCGATGAACTAACCTGTACACATGTCACCAGGGAACTGCTATCTGACATCAGGTATAATCCCAACTAGCAGGTTCCCGACGAGTCCTGTCCGGTGTACTCATAACCCAATGAGCACCTGTATACATCTTAGGTGAACCAACTGACACCAGTGGCTTGTAAGACCAACCACCGCCCCTTGTCGGGGTCTCCACTGTATACACTAGTCTACTCTGGAGAATCGATGCCCTGTCTCGAAACTCCCACGACTAGGGACCTTATAAGGATGTGCTTATAGACTCCAGCTCTCACGTATATGATCGCCCTCATACTGCTCGTAGTCAAGCAAGAATCCTAGGGGCTCTATCAACGTGTAATAGCGACTCGTAAGGTCATCTAAAGCAGTACACGATGATAAAAATAAACCAGATAGCATACTATCATCTCGAGTAAGACTGTCCTACTGGGATAGGTCCTTCCTCAATCATTGCAATCACGTGCCGGTGATCCAATAATTGACTCTGAGGGCACTATCTCCAACAACATGGTAGTCCATAAGTACATCCTTCAAGGTCCCTAGTCGTGGGTGTATCGAGACGGGGCATCGATATACCAGAGTAGACTAGCGTATACCTTCTCGACCCATACAGATGGGCGATGGATGATCCTATATCCATTGGTGTTTGACATCAGAGATGATATACGGGTGCTCAGTGGAGACTGGGTACATTGGACGGACTCGCCGAGAACTCCCAGATGGTATTATACCTTACGTCAGATGGCAGTTCACTGGTGACACTGGTACAGAGTAGTCTGTTGACCCAAGATCGTCATAGAGTCTTGTGTGATTCCTACTGTGTTTTGATTTCCACCTTACCACATCTAAGAGGGCCTGCAAAACGGTGGTTTTTGGGTACAGTCCCGAATCACATGGAGGCAATGAGCGATAGGAGGGGATTCGTCTCTCCCGGTACAGGGAGTTGATGTTGCGCTGTGTTCGATTGGCTATAACCGGAAATCCCTGGCCAGGGTTGCTGAGATTTACTGGTAAGTGTTACCAATAGTTTCTCGAACTGTTATAGACCTCATATCGACACGACTTATCAAGCTACTGGGGTTTGACGTTTACCACCCCTAGGCAAGATATGCGACATATCAGATGAACAGACCGGACTGTACGGTAAGTGTTACTGGTTGGATTCACAGGAGTGTGAGCGGGCTTGCTCGTCGATCTTCTGATCGCTCAATACCCGGGTGGCCGTTACATTTAGCAGACCGCTTGCGGCTTGTGGGTGTTTGATATGATCATCACATTCTGCCGGCGTATTGACGAGTCTTTAGAGTCCTACACAGAGGTTTCCTGGCTCAAACAAAACGAAATAGGAGCGCATATGAGATATGTGCGGGACCGAGAATAATACCAGTATGTGATACTGTATTCTATTCTCGCGATTTGTATCATTGGACGGTTATATATGATATAGCCGGGTTACCGAATCAAGTGTTGATTCGATACATTGATACACTTGATATTAGTCGGTTATATGCGATATGACCGGATCATTAAATCAAGTGTTGATTTAATGATTTAATGTATAATTATATATTTGATATATTACTTTACATTAACCAGTATTGGTTCACTTAAGATTATTTTCTCACTTGATTGTGCACATTGTATATATGATATAGTTTTGTGCACTAGTTTGTATCATGTTTGATGATACATGCAAACTTGGGTGTGTATGTATTAAACCATGGTTTAGGTTAATGGTTAAGGTATTATTTTCTTTACTTTATTTATTTTGGTTAAAAGAAAAAGGAAACTAAATGGTTGCTTTTGTTTTATACAAGAAGTTTCTTGATGCTTCATGCATCTTTGACAAAGTGACCATTTTGTCTTCATCTCTTAACCTAACCATTAACCTAACCCTAGTTTATTCTCTACACTTAACCATGGTTGCATTATGATAACCATCAATTCTTTTTTATTCATCTTCTTCTTCTTCTTCATAAAGAAAATGAAAGCTTGCTAGAAAATTGTCAAGTGATGAAATCAAGTGAGAAACCCAAATCCAAATTGAACCCACTTCCTATTTCTTCATCCTCTACCACTTGCCATGTAGTATAGGGTGTTTTCTTCACAAGTTTCATGACTTGGTGAAGTTGGAGCTTGATCTTGAGTTGCCTCGACGTAGATCATCTTCGGCATCGATGTCAACGACCTAGCCCGATCATTTCTTCGACGAAACCATCGCTAAAGTCCGGGATCCGATGATCGCAGCGGAGGGACATCATCACGGAGCTAAGGAAGTGGAGGACCGGATCTACAAAGGTTGTATTTCCGTTCACTTATTGTAAATGTGATTTACTTTCATTTCGTTTCGCCTAAACTCTAGTTAACGATCTAGTTTAGGGTTTCTCGGCACCGGAAAATTTTAATTTGGCATGGTTGATGCCTTATGGAATCGCTTGAGTGTGCCTAGGAACCCTACAGTGGTATCAGAGCTACTAGCCATTTGATGTCGACCTATGGGGGGTTCTCACTGTGTGACAGTGTGGCGAAGCATAGGCTTTTACCCCTAGGGTGTCCCGAGACCGGAAGGTGTTCCGGCGGGTTGTAGTCCTCGCGAGGGGGCATGCGTAAAAAGTAGCTGCTGAGGGACCCGTTGGTGCCACGGTGACCCCATTGGATGGGGTGGCTGCCTGACCTACAGTGGTATCAGAGACTAGCTAGAGCCTTAGGCGAAGAGTAGATGATGTTAGAAGTCCGATCGAACCCGAAACCCTAATTCAAAACCACTCTCTGGAAATTTTCTGGAATTTTGGATTTTTGTGAATTAAAAATTGTCAAAAAATTCAGCAGGGTGTTTTAAGAGTTACTGTGAAGCACGTGACCATAAATCGTCTAAAGCGCCGCGGAACCGAGGCCCGACCCTGGCTTGGGCGGAGGTTCCGCAGCCAAATTGATGAATCTTTCCACGTGGCTTGCATAGTAATTTCTATATTTAAGTGCTGTATTTTATGGGAATTTTTAACTTCTACTCAAGAGTTGAGTTTTCTGGGTTGTATTGGGACTTCGAAGATTCGACCGGAAAGTTTAACTTCGTCTATGGTTTTTCCGGATAATTTTAGAAAATGTTGAAAAGTTCGACCGGATATAAATACCCACTTTTTCCCCTGTCGGGAAATTTCCAAGTGTTGGATCTTTCCGTAGTTTAAGAATGTTCGAAGTAGTGCAAGTAACGCGATGGACTCTCTAGAAGACAACAAACCTTAACTCGATTATGTGACCGTCTTGAACTGCCCTTTGAACCTTAGGGTTTGGGGCAGTACAGCGTGCCACATATGAGGCGTTGGCTTGACCCTTCTACGGCTGGACCGTTGGTACTGTGGCACGAAGTGAATGTTCTTAAACTTATTTCATGTGTTGAGCTGTTATCGGGAAAACTTGGGTGTTTGAATGTTCGATCGGAAAGTTTAATATTTTATATTTATCTGGAATGGGATACAATATTTGGAATCCACAAGTAGTTATGAGATAACTGATTTGGATGTTATAAACATAGCAGTTTAGTCTCACTTGATCGGTTGCCACGGAATTTTGATGTGATCAAAAGTCCGTTGCAATCACGTAGCGTACGCGGATACTCGCCGGGTAAACTTAATAGACAGCCTCACCCCATAGTCCCGACCAAGTGACTGTAGGAGAACCCCGTCGCCGAAAGCATCCGTTCGAGTGCTCGCGGCAGCGGTGTTCCGCCTTGGTGCACTTCGTCGACGGCGTCGGGGGTGCGGCCGCCTACTAAAGATTGCGGCGAGCATTCGATCAAGATGTCAGGAATCTTGTTGAATTGCCCGACTTGATATTGAAAAGAGTTTTCGATAATGAGACTAAAACGTGGGGTTTATAATTGTTAGGCATGCGATGTCTAAGGAATTCATTTGATTAGGCATGCGATGTCTAAGGAGGTTGTGGATTCCAACTGTTGTAGTTTTACACTTTCTTTTCTGCGACCGTAAGTGTAATATGTGATATCACCGGTTTCGTTGCTATATGTCAACCACAATTGGGATACGCATGTTTACTTACGTTGATGACATGTGATGTTATGTGTTGCTGGATATGTTATATTGGATCGTCGTGTTTGAATAGCCGGGGGGGTTTTATGTGAGATGAGTGTTTTTCATTTTCATTCATGTAAAAACTTGTATGTAATATTCTTTTATTGGGGCACTTCCAGGTTGCGGATGATGTCACCATTTGTATATTATTTACTTTTCCGCATTAGGATAGACCCAAGGAGGGGAGCACAAGTAACCGGGTTCTAGGGTCCAGTGGGAGACCATCTCGAGGAGTCGAGTCCGGGTCTCCTAACCCTAGAATTGGTAGGGTTTCTTGCCGCTCTCGTAGGGGTCTAGGGGTGTTGGATTGGCTATTCATCGCGACCGTGGAATCCGTGTTTTATACTGGCTCGTATTAAAAACACGGACGTCCTAGTACATCCAATATTTCATATGTTTCTTCTGCTGCGATATCTGTGATGTGATCATTTGATATGCTGTGATGGATACTGTATATAGTATATATGATATATTATATAGACGTTACTTATGTTTTACACCCGCGCTAGCCCTGCCTCGCTCTGCCGTTAGTCACCTAACCTAACGGTGTACGAGGGGACATCGAGGCGAATGCGGATGGCATAAGTGTACGTCGTAATTATCTGTGATGTTTAGGTGTTTAAATGATGGGACTTCATTAATATGATTAATGAAAGAAAAGAAACCTAATGATGTTGTGGAATCGAATTTCAAAAACAGGTAGCTACAGTTCTTTCTTTGCATCGCGGTGTTCCTTGTAGAACATCCTGCACCTTATTCGATAAGGAAAGGACCGAGATCCCTTCACCGGGAGTGACTCCTTTAGCAATAACTGGCAGATGCTACAACCCTCGGTTTGTCCTTTGATTGCTTCTATAGTTTCTGCTTTGCACAGTGATATATATGATATATCCCGCACCTCATTCGACGAGGAAAGGGCCGACGATCCCTTCACCGGGAGTGACCCCTTTAGCAAAACTAGAAAAGCCTCAAGAACACTCCATTTTAAAATCGTTTGATTCTACAACGATATCAAGTTCATTACGCAATAGGTTTTCAGAAAAACCTGTCGTAGCCCTCCGTCATTTTAGATAAGTTGTATATAGTATTCGTGCTACATTTGTTGGCTTTCGTCAAGGTGTAGTGTGCGGTAGCTATATGCTTCTTATCTGCTGCATACGATGCGATTGGATTAGGGTAGTCGTGCGGCTTTGTTGGCTTTCGTCAAGGGTCGTGCGGGTGGGTTTAATTCAATCAAGAAATGTACGGGTTGAACTTGACTAGCGGGCTATGGTTTGTTGGCTTTCGTCAAGGTCATAGCACGCTAGGGGCAAAATTATCGGGAATTTCAAGTGTTGAAATTTGCAATGAGATTGCATACCTTCTATGAGATAGTTGGATCCCGAAACCCACTGCGAGTAAGAGTTACTCCTGGGAGAGTTTTACACATTACAATTAGACGATCAAGTAGCTGTCTAGAAAGGTGTTAACGAGGTTACGCCTCTGGGTAAACGAGGTTTACTGTAATTAGGTCCGTGCGAAAGCACGGGGAACCTCCTTCAAAGTACCGACACTGGCCTGGCTGAAAGATTGGCGAACTTGTAGCGTGTAATTAATCCCGGCTAGTCTTTCCTTTTAGGGTTTGAAGGAAGATTTGATAAAAACAGTGGGAGCCATCCTGATTAGATAAAATATATAACCAATCTGATCTTGCAAGAGCATACGCTGAGTGTTTTCTTCTCTCTCTCTCCAGGTAGCGACCATCTCACGCCTTAATCAAGATAATAAAGCGGATATATTGACCGAACCCGCTTGTTATACTGAGCTGGGGAACGTTGGTCCCGCTCCAACTTATAATTGTTATAAGACAGAGCAGGAATTGGAGAATACCAGATTTCCCGTGCCGCCCAAACGAAGAAATTGCATGTTGATGCATCATCTTCGGGTGTGTTCGTTACAAAGAACTGTTTCTCTGTATCCTCTACATCCTGGGTATTTGATACCGGATCAGGATCCCAGATATGTAATCTGTTACATAGGGCTACAAATAGGTAGAGAACTGAGAACGGGTGATAAGTTTCATGAGACAAAAAACGGAGCAAGTGTTGCAGCCAAGTCTGTTGGTCACTGTCACCCTGTATTATCAGTACATTGATTCTGAACAAATGCTATTAGATACCGAACCTTATATACAAAATCATATCAGTCTCTTTATTAGTAAAGAAACGATAAAATTTTGTATTGTTGGATAATGTTTTGAACATTTCCTATATCAAAAGTTGATCGGTTCAGGCACGTTATCTAAAAGCATTGATGTTCTAAATCAAACTAAAGTTCTTAGTATACGGAACACACACAAGAGGAAGAGTTCAGAAATGAACGGATCCTTCTTGAGGTATTGTAGACTAGGTCATATCAATGCGACCCGACTAGCTGAAGTTACATTTAGATGCATATTTAAATCTGTTTGAATTTACATCTTGTGAAACTTGCCAGTCATGTCACAGAGATAAGATGACCATAGCTCTGTTTACTGTAAACAGAGAAAGAGTTAGTGAACTCTTGGGATGATACATGTTGATGTATGTAGGTCTCCTGTCTACACATGCCAAGACCGGTTCTTTGTACTTCATTACATTCTCTGATGATCTCTTTAGATTCAGACATATGTTCCTGTTGAAACACAAGTCCGAACCTTTTGAGATATTCACAGAATATAAGTTAGAAGTAGAGAACCAATATGGGTATAAGTATTATGTCCTTTGATGAGATCAAGGAGGAGAATACTTGAGCACGGAATTCTTGGATTTTTCTAAAGGAGAATGAGATTCTCTCTCAGCATTACTCCTCCGTATACACCATAGCATGATGGTATATCGGGGCGGAGCAATCACACCCTATATGATAAGGTGTGCTCTATGATGAGTACTACTGAGTTACCTATTTCCTTTTGGGAGTTATGCACTTGTGAAGTTGCATACCTATTGAATAGGGTTCAAATCAAATCAGTTGCCTACCACTTCATATGTGATATGGAAAGGGAAGCGCCCATCTCTTAAGTCAGTTAAGATTTGGGGTTGTCCGGCCTATGTCTAAAAGCAAAATCCGGACAAGATCGTGGCAAGGTCAGTTCTGTAGAACTGGAAAAGTTCCAGCTATACAAACTACAGCTAATGATTTGATAGAACCAAAGGATTCAGTAGATTCCAACGAACCTCAGCCTCTCCGCTGATCTAGTAGGGTTCCTCACCCACCTGAGAGTTACTTCGGTTTCTCTATGACAGTGGGAGTGAAGATTGCATCATGAGATGATGACCCAACTAGTTTCGAGCTGGCCATCAGGAGTGAGACTCTTTAAGAATGGATGGATGTTTATCGATCTGAGATGGAATCCTTATACACCAACAAAGTATGGACTTTGGTTGCTATATATGAAGGGTTAAATCCCCATCAGGAGCAAGTATATCTTGAGAAGATTACATGGTGTAGATGGAAAGGTTGAGACTTTCAAAGGTAGACTTGTTAAAGGTTTTCGTCATCGACCAGGCGTGGATAATGATGAAACCTTTTTCCGGTGGCTATGCTTAAGTCCATCCAGATCCTACTTGCCACGGCTACATACCATGACTACGATATCTGGCGGTTGGGTGCCATGACTGCTTTTCTAAATGATGTTTTAGAAGAGAACGTCTATAAGTACACAGCCAGAGGGCTTCGTAAATAGTGGGAGCAGCGGAAACGTGTGCAAGATGTTTTATGTGATGAAGCAGGCATCGCGGAGTTGGAACATCTGTTTTGATGAGTTAGTCAAACAGTTTGACATCATCAAAATGGTAGATGAACCTTGTATATACAAAAAGGTAGTAGGGAGTATGGTAGTGATCCTCGTAGAGTACGTGGATGATATACTCTTGATAGGGAACGAGTTTCCTATGCTACGCTCGGTCAATCTCCGCTTATCACAATGATTCTCCATATAGGATCAAAGTGATACCTACTAAATCCTGGGTTTTGGATCTATGAGATAGATCTAATTGGTTATTAGGATACTCACTAGTTGTAGTGAGATGGTATCAATTGGACCTGGGGAGAATCACTGGAAGGGATCCAGGGTGATAAGGACGACTGAAAGTCAGTCACATGCATTGTCTTTACCCTCAGTAAAGGGACGGTATGTTGGAAGAGTTCCAAGCTAGATACCGTGGCATACTAGACGATAAAGGCTGGATACATCGCTACTTAAGATGCTACCAAAGAGGCAGTCTGGATGTATATTTGTTCATGAGATGAACTTAGTTCCTCCCATTGTGTGACAATGGAGTTGTGGCTTATGCCAAGGAATGTCCGTCCCATCAGTGATCCAGACATATTCTAAGGCAGTATCACCTGATCATGGAGATGGCTGATCTCCAAGGTGATCGAGGTTAGGAGAGTAGACTCAGAGGACAACACGGCGGATCCACTCACAAAGGCCTTTCCCCAGAGAGAGACAATTATGGGATGGTTGAGTATGAGATACTGCAACCACTGCTACAGACGGCCCTAGTGCAAGTGGGAGATTGTTAGTTATATGTATGCCCTAGAGGCCATTACTGTACATAGGATGTATATTGTAGTGGATGCTGGGACATATATAGGGAGGACTTTCTTGCTCGACATGATAGTATGCTATCTGGTTGCTCTTTATCTTAACGTGTACACTGATTGTCTCTCTGTTACATGTTGGTAAAGCCCTTAGGATGTGTAATTGACTACCTGGACTATGATGCGGATCATACTAGTAGGGACATGGTAGTCCATAAGTACATCCTTCAAGGTCCCTAGTCGTGGGTGTATCGAGACGGGGCATCGATATACCAGAGTAGACTAGCGTATACCTTCTCGACCCATACAGATGGGCGATGGATGATCCCATATCCATTGGTGTTTGACATCAGAGATGATATACGGGTGCTCAGTGGAGACTGGGTACATTGGACGGACTCGCCGAGAACTCCCAGATGGTATTATACCTTATGTCAGATGGCAGTTCTCTGGTGACACTGGTACAGAGTAGTCTGTTGACCCAAGATCGTCATAGAGTCTTGTGTGATTCCCACTGTGCTTTGATTTCCACCTTACCACGTCCAAGGGGGCGTGCAAAATGGTGGTTTTTGGGTACAGTCCCGAATCACATGGAGGCAATGAGCGATATGAGGGGATTCGTCTCTCCCGGTATAGGGAGTTGATGTTGCACTGTGTTCGATTGGCTATAACCAGAAATCCCTGGCCAGGGTTGCTGAGATTTACTGGTAAGTGTTACCAGTAGTTTCTCGAACTGTTATAGACCTCATATCGACACGACTTATCGAGCTACTGCGGTCTGACGTTTACCACCCCAAGGCAAGATATGCGACATATCAGATGAACAGACCGGACTGTACGGTAAGTGTTACTGGTTGGATTCACAGGAGTGTGAGCGGGCTTGCTCGTCGATCTTCTGATCGCTCAATACCCGGGTGGCCGTTACATTTAGCAGACCGCTTGCGGCTTGTGGGTGTTTGATATGATCATCACATTCTGCCGGCGTATTGACGAGTCTTTAGAGTCCTACACAGAGGTTTCCTGGCTCAAACAAAACGAAATAGGAGCGCATATGAGATATGTGCGGGACCGAGAATAATACCAGTATGTGATACTGTATTCTATTCTCGCGATTTGTATCATTGGACGGTTATATATGATATAGCCGGGTTACCGAATCAAGTGTTGATTCGATACATTGATACACTTGATATTAGTCGGTTATATGCGATATGACCGGATCATTAAATCAAGTGTTGATTTAATGATTTAATGTATAATTATATATTTGATATATTACTTTACATTAACCAGTATTGGTTCACTTAAGATTATTTTCTCACTTGATTGTGCACATTGTATATATGATATAGTTTTGTGCACTAGTTTGTATCATGTTTGATGATACATGCAAACTTGGGTGTGTATGTATTAAACCATGGTTTAGGTTAATGGTTAAGGTATTATTTTCTTTACTTTATTTATTTTGGTTAAAAGAAAAAGGAAACTAAATGGTTGCTTTTGTTTTATACAAGAAGTTTCTTGATGCTTCATGCATCTTTGACAAAGTGACCATTTTGTCTTCATCTCTTAACCTAACCATTCACCTAACCCTAGTTTATTCTCTACACTTAACCATGGTTGCATTATGATAACCATCACTTGTTTTTCTATTATTGATAATTCTTTTTCATTCATCTTCTTCTTCTTCTTCATCAAGAAAATGAAAGCTTGCTAGAAAATTGTCAAGTGATGAAATCAAGTGAAAAACCCAAATCCAAAATGAACCCACTTTCTATTTATTCATCCTCTACCACTTGCCATGCAGTATAGGGTGTTTTCTTCATAAGTTTCATGACTTGGTGAAGTTGGAGCTTGATCTTGAGTTGCCTCGACGTAGATCATCTTCGGCATCGATGTCGACGACCTAGCCCGATCATTTCTTCGACGAAACCATCGCTAGAGTCCGGGATTCGATGATCGCAGCGGAGGGACATCATCATTGAGCTAAGGAAGTGGAGGACCGGATCTACAAAGGTTGTATTTCCGTTCACTTAGTGTAAATGTGATTTACTTTCATTTCGTTTCGCCTAAACTCTAGTTAACGATCTAGTTTAGGGTTTCTCGGCACCGAAATTTTTTAATTTAGCATGGTTGATGCCTTGTGGAATTAATTGAGTGTTCCTAGGAACCCTACACTCCCGAGCTGTCAGAACTGAGGCTCGGTCTTTGAAAATATCCTGCAATAACCGCACCGTTATGGTAGACTCTTTTCCGATGGTTAACACCTTGTCGGTAAAGGTCATCCCGTCTCCAACCGTGCGGGGGCGAAGGAGCAAACCTCTAGCAGCCCACGGTGACGGATTTACAATTGAGGCGCCGACCAATCGCATAATCCGGGGGAAGCTGCACCTGTCATAGAATGAAGGCCTTCTATGGATACTAAAAATGCCAAGTGCATGTAGCTCGAGCCATGACATGAAGTAATGCATCGAGAAGTTCACATGCTGTACTCCAGGTTCAGTAGTATCCACCACTTGACTAAGGCCGTAATACGGATGGGCTAAGCCAGCGACCCCGACAACTACTTTCACCCCAATAGTCATCCGGTGAGCCGGGTAAAAGATAGATGGCCTCATACGGCGAAGGTACGTCGGGAGCGCGAACCAGCTCAACCATAGCCCAAGAAATCCCTAAAAGAATGCTTCCTCATCCATCTCAGGGACTGAAATCTCCACAAAAGGAACAACCGGGGAGTTAGGAAGGAAGAAACTCTTCTGATTTACCTCCGTCGCTGGCAGGTTGTCCAAACCTAAACCGAAAGGGTCATCAAGCATGGCGAATTTAGCAGCTTCCATCGAGAAGACTTTCGGGTGAAGGAAGCGAGCGATGAAATCCTCGAAACTAACCCCGCGACTCCCAGATTCGAGAAAAAGGCGCTCGTAGATATTCAACACTTTGATCAGACTGGGAAACTGGTGTTGAACAGCATTCGCTGGAGTAAGGCCCATTATCATTGGCTTGGCACCGAAGACATATTCGTCCGTGGGAAGCAGCTCTTCATAATGCTCCCCTATGACCGGTAAGCCGGAAACTTCTGCAAACTCCTCTAAAGAGATTGACACTTCCCGGTCCAGTGAGAGGAAGGTGTGAGTAGGGATATTCCACTGCTCCAAAAAGGCCTTAACCCACCAGGTGGGAAGCGTAGGGTATTGGAAGAGAGAAGCATAAACAGAGGTATATAACCCAAGCCTCATTAAGTGTGACTTCTTCGCTGACAGAATGTAGCGGGCCCATTGCAGATAACCGATCGGATGACGGGGAATCAGACCAATATTATATGGTTGCCCCTACGGCCGCGCTTTGCCTTGACAAATAGGGCGTCCCAAGGTATCTAAAATCATAGGAGGATGAACTGGAATCGAAGCTATAGCGGGTTGAAGAACTTCTGAAGTCCAATTAACCATCTCCACGGCGTAGTTCACCGGGGGTGAGTTGGCGTAATGGATTGCCGTGATAGGCTCCGAAGGCACCGCGCATGAAAAGCTTTGTCGACCCCTGATAATCTGATTGTACCATGATCCCCAAAGGTGAAGATTCTTATGTTCCGGATCATGGTCTCTGATCAAAGCTAGGACCTCCCGGTCCACTGGTGCTCCAGGAAATCCTCCCTCTGAACGAACGAATGGGAATGAAGCATCGAAAGACATGTTGCCTGCCAAAAAAAGGGGGGATGGAAATCAACTGTCAGTGTTGTAATTTTTAATTTCTGACACTTGGTACTTTAAAATTTGTACCACACTGCAATGCAGTGGAAAGGGGACCAAAGGGGGACCCACAAAATCCAGATGACAGTGCATCGATTACTAAAACAGCTTCATCATTGGATGAGACTATCAATTAATGAGGAAATCCTCAAAGAATATTCACATTGAATGAGAAATCCCTCGGGAGAAGGAGAAAATCTCCCTTTCAGAGCAAAGCTCTGTAACAGAATGACATTTGTCAAACTCTGGTCATGAAGGACTAAAATTCCTTAAAGAGCCTAGCTCTGTAATGATGATGGAAAATCCATCAAAGATTAATTAAAATTAATTCTTGAGAATTAAAAATTCTGAGATCTTCAAGATCCATGAAAAAACTCTTAAGAATTCTTCATCAAAAGATCAAAAGATCTACATGTTATCAAAAGAGCAAAACTCTGATTCATGGGCTAAGAAACCCCAAGAGAGATTCATGAGAGCAAGGCTCTATTAATGAAACCCTAAAAGGGTTTTCTTTAGTTCAAAGATCTATGAAGAGTAAGGCTCTGTTAATGGGTAAAAACCTTAATTTAACAAAAATTAATTTTACCTAAGTTTGGTAGGGTTCTAACTCTTGAAATTTCTTGAACAGAAGAGCAAGGCTCTGAATAAAAATTCTTAAGAAGAAGATGGAAATCATCTGAGGACCAAAAGGTCCTATTTATAGGCACTGAAACGCCTCTTCAACTTCTGACTTGATCCAAGGGCTCAGATGTTGCCACCGCTGCACTCACGTGTGCGCCACGTGAGCGCAGCGGTGGGGGGGCATTTGTTTCCCCCAATCAGAGCAAAACTCTGTTTTGAATTTCAAAATTCAAAAATTGAAGCAACGCTTCAGATTCTACGCGCTGCGCGCCACGTGTCAAACGCAGACGCGCTGGCGCAAGGGGCGCTGCGCCCTAGGTAGCGCACCCCCAATCAGAGCAAAGCTCTGCATTAAAATTCAAAATTAAATTGAAGCAACGCTTCAGATTCTGCTGCGCTGCGTGCCACGTGTCAAACACGGGCGCGCTAGGGCAGTGGCGCTGCGCTCTGCGCTGCGCACCACGTGTCAAACACGGGGCCCTAGGGCAGTTGCGCTGCGCTCTGTACTGCGCGCCACTTGTCAAACACGGGCGCGCTAGCACAGGTGCGCTGGCGCAAGGTGCGCCAGCGCTGGAATTAAAATTCCCCCACCGTCAGATCAAAAGATCTATTAATAATAAATTATTAATTAATCAAAACTAATATTCTATTATGGAAAGATCTTTCCAATCTTGTTAAAAACAAGAAGATTATCTTCTGTAAAACAGAAGCCTTAGGATCAAAGATCCAACGGTGGGAAATATTCCCAAATCAATCAGAGAAAGATCTCTCTAACCAATTCAACAAATCATTTGGCCCTATATAAAGAACCCTGGACTTCAAGTCTAAAAGATAGAAAGACACACAAAAAAAAGAGAGAAGAAAACCCTCTGCAAATTTTGAGAAAAATCAAAAGAGAAAGGAAGACAAGCATTTAGAAGAAAGAAGATTTTTCTTCATCTTCAAGGGTAAAGAATTATTTCTTGAACAACAGAGATGAATCCATCTCATAAAAAAAAAGAAGAACCATCTTCTAAAAAGATCTTAGATCTATAAAAAGACTAAGGTCTTTTGATTTAAAAGAAAAAGATCAAAAAGATCTAATCATAAAAAGACAAAAAGAAGTATTTTAGTTCATTCACAGATCTTTTGATCGATAAAGGAAGATACTTTTATAAAAAACAAGAACTTTTGTTCTTTGATCTTGAGGGAAAGCCTCCTTTGAAGAACATAAATTTGTTCTTTGATCATAAAATTGATCAGAAGTGCTTTGCGCTATTAAAAAGTGCTTTGCACTCATGAATTGCGCCCTTGCGCTCCTTGGACCGGCGCTCAGCGCCAAAACCTGCCACGTGTCAACCAGAGACACAATCTGTGCTTTGCGCTTCTAAAAACAGAGCACTGCGCTCATGGGCTGGCGCTCAGTGCCAAGCGCGCCACGTGTCACTCACTGGTGCGCCAACAGACTAGCACAATGCGCTCATACACTAAAAGCGCAATGCGCCAATAAACTAGCGCTCAGCGCTAAGCGCGACACGTGTCCTCCTCGTGTGCGCTATCCAACAGAAGCGCAATGCGCTCTTTAAATGGCGCAAAGCGCCTGATGCGCTACGTGGCGCACTGTCAGAACATACTTTGTTCTGATAAATGCTATGCATTATTAAAAGGGCCGAGCCCAGATGAAGGCTCAATAGCCAGAACAATAAAATGTTCAACTCATATCAACTGAGCCCATATGCTCATAAACCCGCAAACAGACTTTAGTCTGAAATTGGACTATAGATCTCCCAACAAACATTGGTTCAAGGGTACATCTCTGAACTCCTCTGATATTTGTCGTTGTAATCCTTCAACGTCTTTAGAGAGGTGACGGGTCTCGACAGCCATACATTCTACGGACTATGATGTCCTTAACATTGGACTGTGGAGTCCTTAAACCCACGGACTATGATGTCCTTAACCTTGACCGGGAAGTCTTTAAACTAACATTGGACCACCATATCCTTAAACTGGTAATCGACCGGAATGTCCGTAAATTAAACAATAGAGTCT
Source organism: Agapanthus africanus (assembly GCA_030015575.1). Classification (NCBI taxonomy): domain Eukaryota; kingdom Viridiplantae; phylum Streptophyta; class Magnoliopsida; order Asparagales; family Amaryllidaceae; genus Agapanthus; species Agapanthus africanus. Next base: position 313,843,320 of record CM057350.1, on the reverse strand, counting down.
AAATGCTCTTTTGTTGGATCTAAACGAACATGTTAAGTTGATCTTAGTCTAGAAATTAGACTAACGTATCCTTAACAAACGTTTAAGTTGATCTTAGTCTCAAATGAGGCTAACGTATCCTTAAACCAAACCCCCAAACCCAAATCTAAGAAGATACGGATTTGGACTAATCCACGTCCTATGGGCGACTGTTGGAGATAGTGCCCTCAGAGTCAATTATTAGGTCACAGGTACGTGATTGTAATGATTGAGGGAGGACCTATCCCGGTAGGACAGTCTTACTCGAGATGATAGTATGCTATCTGGTTTACCTTTATCATCGTGTACTGTTTTAGGTGACCTGACACGTCGCTATTACACGTTGATAGAGCCCCTAGGATTCTTGCTTGACCACCAGCAGTATGAGGGCGATCATATAAGTGGGAGCTGGGGGTCTACAAGCATATCCTTAAAAGGTCCCTAGTCGTGGGAGTTTCGAGACCGGGCATCGATACTCCATTAGTAGACTAGTGTATACAGTCGAGACCCCGACGAGGGGCGGTGGCCGGTCTCACAAGCCACTGGTGTCAGTTGGATCACCTAAGATGTATACAGGTGCTCATTGGGTTATGAGTACACCGGACAGGACTCGCCGGGAACATGCTAGTTGGTCATATACCAGACGTCAGATGGCAGTTCCCTGGTGACATGTGTGCAGGTTAGTTCATCGACCTGGGGATCGTCATTTGTCTCGTGTGAGTTCCTACTGTACTTTGATTACTACCCTACCACGGCTCAAAGGAGTCGTGCAAACAGGTTTTAGTTGGGTACAGTCCCGAGCCACATGGAGGCAGTGAGCGTATCTTCAGGGGTTCGTCTCTCCCGGTATTGGGGGTGAGGTCGTGCTGTGTCTAGGAGAGCCATTACACAAAGTCCTTGGCCAAGGCAAGGAGATTTACTGGTAGATATTCCAGTAGTATCTCAGGGTGTTCTGGGCTACACTCCGACACGACTTGTACCGCTTTTGGGGGTCTGACTTTTACCAACCCCCTAGGCCCGCCATGCGATACTCATAGACGAACGGACCGGACTGCACGGATATTGTTACTGACAGGCTCAGTAGGGTGTCAGGATGAGTTCGCTCATCGACGTCCTTTTTAGTCAATACCTGGTAGCCCGTTACGTATTGGCTTATACCTTTGACGTGCTAGTGGTTAAATCCACAACCAAGGTGTTGACGAGTCTTTAGAGTCCCCCACATTCAGTTTCTCAGCTTTCGGGCGAAAGGTTGTAGAGGCCGTATGGAAATATGGCAAGGTCCGATCAGATACGTGCGGTATTGCACGGATCAGGATCGGACAGTTTGTACTATAGGCCGTATGGTTATATGGCAGGGTTCGATCAGATACGTGCGGTATTGCACGGATCAGGATCGAACAGATATTACTAGCCGGCTTTGGTTTAAGCCGGATCCTAGTATAGTACAGTGTAGATTTTGTCTCATTGCATTTGTATTTCGGTCGAAATACAGATGCGGGTGTGTATGCACAGTATCGGGGTTTTCCTGTAATTTATTACGGGACCAGTTTTTGGAGTTGCCAGTTTGCTTTCCGTTTCGGCCAATTTCCTTTGTTCCGTTCATTGGCCGAAGATTGGTGGAGGAGGGCTTATTTGCATTGTTGCAAATAAGCTTTTGTGGAAGGGGGTCTTTGCATGTTTCCTTGTATCATGATGGTGCACCATTCTTTTGACCTTGACTTGTATCTTCATGATGGCATGACTTTTAAGCCATCATGTTTGATGATGGTTGGTGATTGAGTGTGGATGTATTTTGTTATCATGTTCTTTCATGATTCCCTTTTTGCATTATTGTTATGGTTGCACCACTCATTCCTTGGCTCACTCTCTCTCATTCTCTCCATTCACCTCTCATGGCCGGCCAAGCTTGGAGGAGGGGTTGCCCATTTTGTAGTGGGGATTTTTGCTCTCTTGATGTTAGAAAAATCCCCAAGTTCCTCTACATTGTTCTTGTATCATCCCTCCACCTAAAATGGCATCTCCAAGAACCCCAAAGTGAGACTTGAGGACTACATATTCTACAGCGAACCTTGGGCACGTCGAGTAGCCGGCTTCGTGCCCGAGTTGCCTCGGCATTGAGGTGGGAGCCCGTAAACAAAGTTGGCGATGTGGTGCACTTCCGGCGACGAGGAGGAGACGGGACTTTTCCGCAGGAGATCGGGACCATGACGAGAAGACCGGAGGACTTGGATCGTCGGTATATCTCTATTCCCTTTCTTGTAGATAGCTAGGACTAGTTAGTGGTTCGATCCCGGTTATAGTGCGCGGTGGTGCCGGTTTGCTAAGTCCGCAAAAATTAAAGTTTATCACCGCTTCCGCATTCCGGCGTCGGATTGACGGCCGGGGCGTCGCCGTGCACTTACAGTGGTATCAGAGCCTCGCCATTAACATAGTCTAGCTTGGTGTAATGTGTTTTTCTGTTTCGATCGATCGAATGTTCCAAAACTGCATTTTAGTTCGCATCAGTTTCTGTTGAAAATTTTTGGTCTCGAAAAATTTTTCAGGTTGTAAAATATTGATGTACTGGAAAATCTAAAAGCTCTGTAAAAATTCGACGAAGTAACTCCACAGTGGGAGCGCGGAACCGCCGCGAAAACCACCTTCCCGCCGCCCTTCCGCCGCACGCTGTGGAGATCACTTCACAAATTTTTTACAGAGGCCTTCTGGGCTTGAAATATGGGTTTTGGAATATTAAAATTGGGCCCAGGATTTCTGTGAGTGCTACAGTTTTGATTGGGGGCCCACTTGTTAATTTTTGATCGATCGGATATTTTAAACACATTTTTCACAGTATTTACATTATATCTGCGACCGTGAATGTCACTTGATCGGTAAATCCGGTCTAACTGCTATAGCCCGGTTAGACGGATTTGCGAACGTGACTTTCACGTTGATGTTCTATGTTTTTGCTGTGATGTTGCGGATCGGTCGTGGGGGATAGCCTGGATGCAATGCTAGTACAGTTTTGTTGTATTATGTACATTTGATATTGCGGGGCGAGCGTCCGACATGTGGACTGCCGTCACTGCCTGATTGTATTATTTTTTTTGGGGCACGACCTGGTTGCGGTCGATGTACCCGGTGTATGTATATTTTACTTTCTGTACTAGGATTACCCCGCGGAGGGGTGCACGGATAGCCGGATTCTAGAAGGCAACAAGCCCGCATCTCATGGCATTGAGACGGAGGGGGCTTCATTCTAGGATTGGCGGGCTATTCGCCGCACTCGTAGGGGGTACAGGTTGACCCAGGAGGGGTGCCCAAGTTGCCGGATTCCGTGAAGTGCTGGGTGGTCCATTCACGGCGCTGAAGGGGGCTGCCTCGCTTCAGGTTTTGGCGGGTGACTTGCCGCGCCCGTATGGGTCTAGGATTTCATTGCACAGGCTATCCACACGACCAGGGGAACGTCGGGTTTCAGTAGTGGCTCTGTGAAACCCGGGGATCCCAGATATCTGTATTGTTTCTGTGATGCTGTTCATTCTCTGTGATGTTGCATTCTATTCACGCCTTGAGCGAATATAATATATTGGTATATATATTAGTAGATGTTGTATATGTTTTACATCCGCGCTAGTCCAGTCCCCGCTCTGTCGTTAGTTAGCTAACCTAACGGGTAATGACGGGACCCAGTGGCGAATGCGGATGGCATATACGTACATCGGTATATTTTCGTTCTTTGTGGTGTGATCAATTGATGGGACTGCATTGATTCGGATCAATGCAAGTTAAAAACAAACCTAATCTGATGTTGTTGGAACACTTTTCAAAAAGCTGTTATTGCAAGGACGTTCACTTTTGTTTTGCATCGTGATATTCAGTTGGAATATCCTGCTCCTCAGTCGACAAGGCAAGGGCCGAGATCCCTTCACCGGGAGTGACCCCTTGGACAAAAAGTTTGCGTCAGGGCATTAACTTCACTATAGCCGACTACTTTTGCTTTGCATCATGGTATTCAGTTGGAATATCCTGCACCCCATTCTACGGGGAAAGAGCCGAGATCCCTTCACCGGGAGTGACCTCTTTAGCAACGGTTTTCGTCACTATATTTTCTAAAAAGCTATCCGTTCCTTCAACGATATCAAGTTCATTACGTTAAAGGTTTTCGCCAGAAACCATTCGTAGCCCTCCGTCGTTTCATATGGATAGTCAATAGTATTCAAGCTGTGTATGTTGGCCAAAGTCAAGGCACAGTGATTGGTAGCTATTGGGTATTCATATGCAGCATAGATAGATGCGTTGGTTTGGGACAGTCGTACTGCCATTTTGGCCAAAGTCAAGGGTAGGTACGGGTGGATTCAAATTAACCTGGAGAATGACGGGTTGAACTTGACATGTGACTTATAATATGTTGGCCAAAGTCAAGGTCATAAGAGCATGGGGTAAAAATCACATCGGGAGTTTCAAAAGTACTGAAACTTGCCAGATATGCGCATACCTTATGGAGTGTGATACCGTGAGCGGATTCCGTCACGTTATCATGCGATGAGAGTTGGATCCCGATTCCCACTGATGAGTTAGTTTACTCCTCGGGTGACCCCGACTAATTCTTCTTTCAGGTTTGGAGGAGAATTTGAGGTACAGTGGGAGGTTTCCAGATTAGATAAATTGGTGACCATTCTGATCTAGGTTGGAGTGCACGCTGAGTGTTTCTTTTCTCTCTCTCTTTGGCAGCGACCATTGACCTGACCCTAAGACTATGACTCAGTGACCAAGTTGACCGAACCTTTTTAACACTAGCTTTTGGATTGTCAGAGTTGCAAACCTCATTGCCACTCCTACTTTTACCCTTTTCTCCAGGACACCCCGTTTTACTACGAACGTCCTCTTCCATTGGACAAAACCATCGTATGGTTAGATACGAACTCGAAAGATTTATTCGAGGATGGTTTCCGGTTCTGGAGAAAACGGATAGGATTATTCAGTTGTCTTTTCCTTTTACCCTCTCTCAGGTTACGAGTACTCCTTGGTTTAGGGGTAGTACACCTATTACGCAAATTGGATTGTCTTCTTCCAAACCTTAGGCAGGTGCCGACCGGTAGGGAATGAAGAAAACCAATTAGCATAACGATGGTGTACAGAAGGTATTAAGTTCAGACAAAGCAAGGGATTAGTAAGAGGGCAAAGTAAATTGCAACAGATATTCACGACCAAACCAAATATTTCATTACCACTCCCACATCACCTTTGTATTTCTCCAGGACACTCCGTATCACTACGAAGATCCACAGTTTATTTGGATACTCCATCGTATGGTTATATACGAACTCGAATGGAACTTGTTCCAGTTCGGGGATGGATTATGGTCCAGGAGAAATAGGAAGGTTTATTCGGTTGTCTTTTATCTTCACCCTCTCTCATTGCGAGTGTTCCTAGGATTGGGACAGTACACCCATTATGCTTATTGGATAGTCTTCTTCCAAACCATAGGCTGGTGCCGAACGGTAGGGAAGGAAGAAAACCATTTGGCCTATAGGGTGTGCAGAAGGTAACGACTAAAGACATATGAAGGGGCTTGGAGAGGTGGCAAAGAAATATACGGTTACAGTTGTGAATCTGGATAATGGAAGAGGCATTACTAGGAATACCAGAATACCCTATCGAAACGTTTCGATGTTTCAGTCTCACTGTGTACTGTTAAAGGAAAACTGATTTCCCGATTAGATACTTACTCCAGGGTATGTATTTACCAGGTATGATTCTCATATCTGTATGGTTTTACAGATGATGAGTGGGAGTAAGTTATTGGGAATTGGGTGATCATCCTCATTATATCGGGATTCGTTGTAATCGGTGATATTTGAGGAAATCACCTGGGCTGTTTGCCGGTCGGCAAATATTTGGTTTTGAATATCCGCTGTTATGCACCAATTTCAAATTGATATATCTGTACGTCTATTTTCATAGAGTGAGATATACCTTTATGAAATTATGTCTACGACATTTACCTATATCAGTGGATGGTTAGGTAAGGAGCATTAAACAGCGGTGTAATTCTTCTTAACCATAAGTACAGTTTTCAACCTACGACACACAGTGAATGAGTTATCAGACTCAAGGGACTTATACAGAGTATTGTATGTTGTCCAGGGTCCATCAGGACAGAGGGGTTGGTCCTCGTACTATATTCGGTTTACTTATGACTTCTCTAGTTTTTAGACAGGTGTTTCGCGGAAACACAGAGTCCGAATTTTGAGAAATTATAGGTATTTGAATAGAGTAGAGAACCAGATGTAGCAAGTATCGGGATTCTTCAAAGAGATCGAGGATGTAGATACTTGTGTACGGTATTCAGTTGATAGTAATGTTTTAAGAGATCTTGCTTCTCTTTCAGGTTACTCATAATTGGAAGCATTCCTAAGTTGAGTAACGCTGATCGGCATCCTTCCATTTAGTTGACATGCACTGGAGACAGTTGCATGATTTGGATCTGGTTCAATTAAATCAGTGCCTCTGGTCCTATATGGGATATAGAACAGTTCATATCTTAACGATGTTAAGGTACGGGGAGTTGTCCGGCTTATGCTTAAAACCAGACACTGGACAACTCAAGGCACGTTTCTGTAATGGCTGTTTGTGGGTTGACCCAGGCTATGACGCGGGTTGATTTTCTACCATCTGGATGAACAATAGCAATATTGTTCTAGACTCGCCACAGTTTTAATAAAAATGGATTTTTTCAGAAAAACAGTAGTGGGAGTATGGTAGAACTGGAAGTGATTCCAGAACCACAAACGATTACTGAAGATCTGACAGGAACCTAAAGATTCAATCTGGATTGACATTCCATTGGCCACTCCGCAGATAAGGTGGGTAACTTCAGGCACCCGAGAGGTACTACGGTAGCCTCAAGGACGGTGACAGGGAAGTTCTTGTTTACCCACAATTACCATTGCTGTTGTTCCAGGGTGCGAGACCCGGCGGGAGGATGAGTATAGCGTCGTTCTAAACTAGTTTTAGAAGTGTACGTGTATATGACTCTGCCAGAGGGTTGTCGTAGTCAGTGGGAGCAGCGGAAGCATTGGTGGACAGGTAGCTTATGTCTATTTATAGACTAAAGCAGATGTAGCGGAGATAGATCATCTATTTCTGACGTGACAGTCATAGGTTTGACTTCATCAGAATAGGGGATGGATCTGTTGAGAAGGTAGTAGGGTGTGATGTCATGGTGTTTGGATGACATACACAGAGTAGGAAAGGAAACTCCTATACTACAACCGGTTATACTTTGGTCGTCACACAGTGGTTTCTCCACACAGGACTTGGACATTATATCAGACATACTGGTTACCGGATCTATGGTATTAGATCTAGATTTGGGTGGTTTCCCAATCAGGGTACTTGACAGCATTCTAAGAGTATTTAGGATGGACGACTCCTGGCACGGTAGTGTACCTGCAGGTAATGGAGTCACCCTCTCCAAAGGTGTCTTACAGACTAAAGGGGAGAGGGACATGCATGATTGGCAGATCACTTGCTCAGGCAATTGAGTCAATCGTGAGATGTCAAGTACCACACCAAATGTTGTTCTTGCACTAGATGCGATAAGTTGACATTGATCCAATCCTGGAGAAACGGTCGGAAGCAGTTTTAGAACATAAGTGAATGTTCTAGGGATATGATAACGACAGCCTCATTCGGGAGACAGTTATCATTCCAGGCTTCCAAGGTGACATGGACGACAAGGAGGTTGTCAAAGTTATAGTTTTCCTTCTAACGAAGGGCAGTATTTTGGACAGGTGATCCAAGGCAATACTGAGGGTGGCATGGCGCAGGATACTGATTAAGTTCAGTTGACGATACAGTCTAAGGAGTTTGGATTTGGAGTTCATTTATGAGCTATGTCCCATCAGACATCCAGACACATCCTAAGACAGGTATTGCTCTTTTCGGGAGATGGCTTTCTCCGCGAACTTGAGATATAGAGAGACATAGAAAGAAACAACTAAGCGGATCCACTCACTGAGGTTATTCCTCGAACGCAATAGTTCCGCAAACGAGCTTTGTGAGACTGACTAGTAGAGGAGTTGGATGTTCGGTATCACACGGGCTGTGAGTATGCGACATCGCAATAATTAGCCTTGAGTGCAAGTGGGAGATTGTTGGACATAGTGCCCTCAGAGTCAATTATTAGATCACAGGTACGTGATTGTAATGATTGAGGGAGGACCTATCCCGGTAAGACAGTCTTACTCGAGATGATAGTATGCTATCTGGTTTACCTTTATCATCGTGTACTGTTTTAGGTGACCTGACACGTCGCTATTACACGTTGATAGAGCCCCTAGGATTCTTGCTTGACCACCAGCAGTATGAGGGCGATCATATAAGTGGGAGCTGGGGGTCTACAAGCATATCCTTAAAAGGTCCCTAGTCGTGGGAGTTTCGAGACCGGGCATCGATACTCCATTAGTAGACTAGTGTATACAGTCGAGACCCCGACGAGGGGCGGTGGCCGGTCTCACAAGCCACTGGTGTCAGTTGGATCACCTAAGATGTATACAGGTGCTCATTGGGTTATGAGTACACCGGACAGGACTCGCCGGGAACATGCTAGTTGGTCATATACCAGACGTCAGATGGCAGTTCCCTGGTGACATGTGTGCAGGTTAATTCATCGACCTGGGGATCGTCATTTGTCTCGTGTGAGTTCCCACTGTACTTTGATTACTACCCTACCACGGCTCAAAGGAGTCGTGCAAACAGGTTTTAGTTGGGTACAGTCCCGAGCCACATGGAGGCAGTGAGCGTATCTTCAGGGGTTCGTCTCTCCCGGTATTGGGGGTGAGGTCGTGCTGTGTCTAGGAGAGCCATTACACAAAGTCCTTGGCCAAGGCAAGGAGATTTACTGGTAGATATTCCAGTAGTATCTCAGGGTGTTCTGGGCTACACTCCGACACGACTTGTACCGCTTTTGGGGGTCTGACTTTTACCAACCCCCTAGGCCCGCCATGCGATACTCATAGACGAACGGACCGGACTGCACGGATATTGTCACTGACAGGCTCAGTAGGGTGTCAGGATGAGTTCGCTCATCGACGTCCTTTTTAGTCAATACCTGGTAGCCCGTTACGTATTGGCTTATACCTCTGACGTGCTAGTGGTTAAATCCACAACCAAGGTGTTGACGAGTCTTTAGAGTCCCCCACATTCAGTTACTCAGCTTTCGGGCGAAAGGTTGTAGAGGCCGTATGGAAATATGGCAAGGTCCGATCAGATACGTGCGGTATTGCACGGATCAGGATCGGACAGTTTGTACTATAGGCCGTATGGTTATATGGCAGGGTTCGATCAGATACGTGCGGTATTGCACGGATTAGGATCGAACAGATATTACTAGCCGGCTTTGGTTTAAGCCGGATCCTAGTATAGTACAGTGTAGATTTTGTCTCATTGCATTTGTATTTCGGTCGAAATACAGATGCGGGTGTGTATGCACAGTATCGGGGTTTTCCTGTAATTTATTACGGGACCAGTTTTTGGAGTTGCCAGTTTGCTTTCCGTTTCGGCCAATTTCCTTTGTTCCGTTCATTGGCCGAAGATTGGTGGAGGAGGGCTTATTTGCATTGTTGCAAATAAGCTTTTGTGGAAGGGGGTCTTTGCATGTTTCCTTGTATCATGATGGTGCACCATTCTTTTGACCTTGACTTGTATCTTCATGATGGCATGACTTTTAAGCCATCATGTTTGATGATGGTTGGTGATTGAGTGTGGATGTATTTTGTTATCATGTTCTTTCATGATTCCCTTTTTTGCATTATTGTTATGGTTGCACCACTCATTCCTTGGCTCACTCTCTCTCATTCTCTCCATTCACCTCTCATGGCCGGCCAAGCTTGGAGGAGGGGTTGCCCATTTTGTAGTGGGGATTTTTGCTCTCTTGATGTTAGAAAAATCCCCAAGTTCCTCCACATTGTTCTTGTATCATCCCTCCACCTAAAATGGCATCTCCAAGAACCCCAAAGTGAGACTTGAGGACTACATATTCTACAGCGAACCTTGGGCACGTCGAGTAGCCGGCTTCGTGCCCGAGTTGCCTCGGCATTGAGGTAGGAGCCCGTAAACAAAGTTGGCGATGTGGTGCACTTCCGGGGACGAGGAGGAGACGGGACTTTTCCGCAGGAGATCGGGACCATGACGAGAAGACCGAAGGACTTGGATCGTCGGTATATCTCTATTCCCTTTCTTGTAGATAGCTAGGACTAGTTAGTGGTTCGATCCCGGTTATAGTGCGCGGTGGTGCCGGTTTGCTAAGTCCGCAAAAATTAAAGTTTATCACCGCTTCCGCATTCCGGCGTCGGATTGACGGCCGGGGCGCCGCCGTGCACTTACAGCGACAACATAAATTAGTCTCCGTATACAATCCACGGGCAACCACAAACAAAACAAACACCCACGACACGAAGTGACCATATGGAGAAAGAGAAAGTTGTTACCCCGATGCGGTAGCGTAATTAACTGCAGGGGCTTGCGCCTGCAGGGAAGAGTGTCCCCACAATCAAAAACCCCTCAGACGAGGGGGAATCTGATGAAGTCTGCTACATCGGCCACATCCGATTAAACCTTCGATACATGGTGCCATAAATCAACTTGGCATCTTCGGAGAGGTGGACGGATAGCACCAATTAGCATTTGCCCCGAATTTCAGGCAAGACGTTTATCGCGTCTCCGTGATCCGGAGGGGAACACCTACAGTGATTAAAGATTATACGTACAGAGGTTTGCTGGAAGATCTTCCTCCAGGATGCACAAGCTCCTAGTTCTTAGCTTGAGGGTAAGAAAAATCCTTAGAACTTGGCACTTCTTTTTACTTCTCTTTCTTTTATTTTCTTTGTTGTTCTAAGTTTTCTCTTGCCTTTTCTTTTCTATGTTCTGATCAATTTTAGGTTTTTTATGAACTGAACAAGTATATAAAAGATAAGGGGAGTGAGCTATGAGATGTAGGAGGTGGTGTCCCCAAAAGGAGGTGATAGATTCATGAAAGGGTGAGGTGTTTGCACAAAAATGGTGGGGTTTTCATGCAAGGGTGAGGTGTGTGCATGAGGTGTATATGTGCAAGAAGGAGGTGTCTTCATGATGGTATGATACACCAAAGGGTTTAACTTAACCTTAACCAATTCCTACCCCTTATTGCATAAAAACCCTTAAACAATTCTAATTTGCATAAAGAAACTAACATTTTCACATAACCCCTCATACTATGTCATTTTACACATGAAGCTAAACTTTTCGCTAAAACCCTAGAAATTTACAAATATTGCAAACTAGTCTTTCAATTTAATTAGTTTTACATACTACCTATGAAAATGTCCTATTTTGTTTCAATAACTTTTTAATTTAATATTTTATTATTTAATTAATTAATTAATTTTTTTATCTAAAATTTTCAAATGTTACAATATTCCCCCTTAAGAAAATTCGGTCCCCGAATTTAAATTAAAACCTTTTCTTAAAACATTTTCCTCAATCCAATCTGCTCTAATTAAAAATAATTTTCCGAGGTCCAACTTAAAACATACTATGTCCGTGCAAATAATGGAACTCCAAAGTCCCACATGAGCTAAAACGTATCGTAACGCAACCGTGTGCGTGAAACCTCAAAATATAAAAACACACATAACTGTAACTCTAGCTGGTGCTATGAGAATTACTTCAGTTATAATGCAATTTGCCAAATACGAAAACCGTTGTGTATCTTAAGTACACAATAAGTGTCATAATCGTAGTGCAATATAAATGTACACGATCAGGAGAAAATTCTTTTATATAAATCTATAATATATCCTATTAAGTGCAAAGCACGAAAACAAAATCAACCCTAATGGGTTTGCGTGCAAATCTCAAACCACACATCCCAGTGTGAATGAAAACAAACTGCGTTAAGTGCAACAGGCGTGCACGAAACGATATCCTCTGCATCTACTGTGCATGGAACAAAAGTGTACAAATTAGTATAAAGTGCATCGGGATGTACAAAATAAATCTCAAGTGCAATGGGTGTGCACGAAAACATACGAAGTATACCTAGGGCATTCATATATAAAATCACTTAACCATGTGCATCTGATGTGTATAGAAATATCAGTGTAGTGCATACGCTGTATATAACACTCAAATCGAGTGCAGTCATCTCGCACGAAAATCTTGACAAGTGCACCTGGTGTGCACAAAACATAGATAAAAAATAAATTTACTGTACATAGAAATCTCCTCAAGTGCACCTGGTGTGCAAAAATATAAATTGACCCTCAAATCCTCAAAACACATATATCAAAATAACGGAAGTTGTGTTTTTTCTTTCTCTAATGTCGAAAACGAAATGTTTTAGATGATGAAAACGAAATGTTTTAGATGATAAAAACGCATAGGTGTTTATACCACCGGAATTGGCATAGCGAGGATTACTACTTGCCGTCTTTCACATTCTAACGTTCTCTGTCTCTGAATTCGGGTTTTTCTTACAGATCTCTAATACCATGGCTTCTTTATGCGATCGTCCGGTGAGGAGTAACGACACCGTTCGTCATATTGCTGATACATCCCATCCCATCTTCTTAACCAGTTGTCCAGTCCCTTGTAACGCAACATGTTGTTTAACGGAAATTCCTGTCCTATATTTGTGTTCTCACAACTAATCCTAGTCGAATCTTATTTATTATAAACTCCTGGAAGAGAATCTATCTAATCTTCTGCTAAAAATCATTTATCCAGCCTGTCTGGAACTAGCACTCATTTCTTAACCCAATTTCTCTTTAGTAATCACTATCATTCCCTTTTTGATTTCTTCCTAAAAGTGTAGTCGTGGTCGTATTTAAATTTTCAATATCAACTATGAAGAACAACTGTCCACTACAATTTCGCACCAATCCCCCATTCCATAAATCTCCAATAATCAACTACTTAAGGAACGTATCTGCCTAGTTACGCGAATTGCAAGTCATACTTGGTTATGACCCAACTCGGAGTCTTACAAACTCGGAAACAAGAATCCGTCATCTCTGATACTCTGTAGAAAATCTAACTAATCTCACCTTCGAAAACTCATCCCAAATCGTAGGAGGAAAACTCACTGCACGATCTCTTTCTCGAGCGACTTGCATCAAGTCTGAGCAAGATCCATCTGTAGAAGTACATCAATTTCACCGATCTCGTATCGGAGCGCCACAACGGATTAAAAGTCCTAACCATCGCACATCTGAACGGCTATAAATTCTGCTGATCCACCTACCCCTATAATCATCGTCATCCATTAACTTCGTGAACCCTGGGAGCAACATCTCGATAACCTTAATAATGATTGGTACCACTGTCTGAACAGCACGCGACACCACAAACTTCGGAGAGGAAATACATCACGCCTTAAGTCCGGCTGATCTCTAGCTATGATCCTCCCACCTGGTGCGGATCCCGAAGAACTCGCCTCAATCTTAGAACTCGATCACGTATACTTAAACGACGTGTCTCTATATCACCGGAAAGTCACCCTGGTCAGTCCTTGTCCCCAACAAGTCTGTTCTGACCGTATCTCAAATTGCAGGGCTCTTGGCTCCTATAAACATAGTGACCAAAACAATCAACATGCATTGAGGAAGATAGATCAACAGAATGAATAGAAGGAAGATCTCAAGACTAAGGTAACTTAGGCGGAGTATCATATCGTAAATATGCCGCGGAACATTTGTACGGTACGTCACTCTACTTAGTACTTACTCCATCAACAAGGTCAATCCTATATAACGAAAGTTCGGGTATAAGACCTCCAAAGCCAAGTCTACGTCCTATAAGTTAAATCCAGGTAACAAAAGTACATGCCTAGATCCCATATAGTCAACCTAGACTTGAACAAATGTTAAACCAAACGCTCTGATACCAACTTTGTCACGACCCAAATGTGGCACGCGACCGGCACTTAAATCACGTGACATCTAAAGACGTCGACGCGGTCCAAGTAAGCCGAAACCCGGAATCTAAACCTTTTTGAAAATATTGGAGATGAGTTTAAATTAGTCATCAGATGGAATCGGTTTAAATAACATTTAAAATTAATTAAGTAATTTGAAAAGCATCTATGACATTTTGAAATTTGACAGCACCTCTTTTGAAAATTTTACATTAAAACCCGATACAACTACAACAGTAAAATAGCATCCCAACGGGAGCTAGCTTCCATGCCCAAACGATGGAGCAGCCAAACAATTTATATCAGAAGTCGACGCCAAAGAGTGCGACCTCACACTTTCTAAGTCTTGCTTCTAAGCACACAATATACCATTTTTAAGTTGATAGAGCTTCCACTAGATACAAGAATATATGAATAATCAAGAGTGAGTATGATACAATAATAACCCACTTACCAATCAATCACCGAAAAGAATATGTGCCCAAGCCGCTGATAATCCAAGCGGTAAAACCTGCAAGAAACTGTGGCACAACGGGGATGAGTTGCCAACTCAGTGAAAAAAAGTACATCTAAAGGAAAAAAATCGAAATACATGACGGTACCTAGGTCATAAGTATAATACTACCAAAATCTGTACTAATATAATATGATATGAATGGGTATGATAATGCAACACTATCCGTCATGCAACCCTAATTAGAATATATGTATAGGCACTGTCCCCCTGGGTCAGTCCTAGTCGAAATCCAATGAATGAAATCTTACTGTGTACCTCATGATAACAATCATATCAATAAATACGGATGTCCAGCATCAACACCGAATTCAGAAATCACTCGTGCCCAGCACCGACACATAAATGCAGATACCGTCGACACCATCTTAACAAATAATTGTCACCCGATATCCCTGGTCCGGTCGGTATCCCCTGGATAACCGCCGTGCCCATCGAACACCGGTCAGTATCCCCTAGATATCTGCCGTGCTCATCGAACCCCGGTCAGTATCCCTTGGATATCTTCCGTGCTCATCTCTATCTCCGGAATCGAGTAACCTCGTTAGGCTCCCCGCCTAAAATGCGGCTATCCTGCCCCTGGTTCTCGACCGGGTCCACCATATATCCAACTATATGCCCACTGACTCAGTCTAGATAACTTGTAAATCCGCAACCGTAGGACCCCCAACTCGGTTTGGAATAAAATCACCAGAAAACATAAAACTCATGGTGGACGTTAAATCATCATCTTCAGAAAATATCAAATAAGAAAGAGAATATTTGCATAGATTTTCCCGATGATATATTATATATATACATATATAATAGCGTCCCATACCACTGATATATATCATCAAAAGTAAAACGTTCAGAAATTGATAAAATCAAATATAACATTCATAGTACTGGTATTCATAATGCTTAATAGACAATAAGGTAAAGTGCGTAAATAAATCATACAAGCAATGAACGTATCGATTCTACTTTGTTATGGCACTATTAATTATATGTAGTGTAGTATACGCGTATGTGCTCGTACAACATGGCAATCATTAATATTTGTGCAAGTGTTCTACGGTATAACAACCTATTTATATTAACACATATATGTATACGCTTTATATAACAAAACAGTTCTACAGTGACATGGCAGTACCAATGAGATGTGGTGTAACATATATGTACGTGCTTGTGCAGCAAAGTACTCATTGGTAGTTGTGCAGTGTTCTATCAGAGTGTTCGTACTTACGGAAACGCATAACATCAATAATATAATGCTAATATGTAAAGTAATTTAAGCGTAACTATTGTAATTACTTGCTATGAGCTATACCATTATCTTTTGAAATGAAACGAAACGTTAGTTTTGAAATAAGGAAGATGCCTTAGATTAAAATAGATATTCGTTTTGGAAATTGGCATCGCATCCTTGTATTTTATCATTAAAAGAGAAACGAATCATAGTTTTTAAAAGAATATAGCTCACACAAGTATTACATCCTAAAAATGGAATATAAATCTAACTCTACGAGTTCAAAGGAAAACTTGGCCGTTATTCAGTATGTACATCTCATCATTTCCAATAAGTAAAATTTCTTGTATAATACCCCATCGTATCACTGTATCTGTATCATCTCAAGTATGGCATGATCCCTCGTGTAAATCCATCAAATCATATCCACATCGTACGGATCCAACATCACGTACGTATCTCATCTAAAACAATGCATGAAACTATATGCAAATGAAGGACATACTAGATGCGATACTATATCAATATCTTGAATAAGTACTAAACTAACTAGATATCATAATACTATTTATAAGGTTGCGGGGGTGCTATACGCCATCCACCCGACTTTCCCGGTAGATGTAAATCTACTCACCAACTTGATAAGCTTGCTGAATTCCACGCTGCTAAGTCGTCAACTCCGTCTCGGAATCCTTCGCGATCGCACCTATAATCGTATTTAAAATCACATCGATGTAAATATCATACTGAAACCTAAATAACGAGCTAAGCACCCGTAGGTTAGAACCTACAGGTCACTTAATCTAAAAACGATCAATTGCCTCTGAACTTAACGTATAAACGTCAACGTTTCAGTTGCAGTATAGAAATACAGAAAATCATATCAAAATGTCGGAAACTTTAAATACAACCCAACTAAATATTCTCAGAATTCTCTGTATGAATATTGGAACAAATCAAACAATACTAAAATTCATAATTTTCCCCTACAAAGGCACAGAAGAAAAACCAACACCAAATACCCAAAGGGGGCCGGCGAGCTCGGAATTTTCCTAAATGTCGCCGGGTCAACTAATGACTTGGGGGCTTGATCTCTAAGTTAAGTCTTGTAGTGGTCCTATGATGCTTATGGTGTTGCTAGTTTTTCTAGTTCTTATACCTATTTGTTCCAGATTCAAATGAGATAAGCTAGATATCACCAAATCCTAGTTTATGATATTGCACAACTAAACATGCTACGTGTCGTATATAGAATTTTACTCCAAAACTGATACCAGTCTACAGATTCAACCTACCGCTAAAATAATTTAAATAAACAATACCGAACATACCTATACACCTACAGAGAGATACCCTAAAAATTACAACACCCAGCTCCCCTACAAATCCGGTGAGCTCGGATTTTACCCTCTTGTCGCCGGCCAAATTCCGAGGTTAAGGGCTCGTCTTCCTATGGTTTATTCTAGATCTAATCTTCAAGGTTCAGGCACTGTTTGGGTTTTCAAATTTACATCTAAACTATAGCAGATTCAAACAGAGGCTAAACTTATCAAAATACGATATCCAATTTCTAAAACACAACAGTTACAGAACTAAATCCTACATTGATTAAAGATTATACCTACAGAGGTTTGCTGGAAGATCTTCCTCCAGGATGCACAAGCTCCTAGTTCCTAGTTTGAGGGTGAGGAAAATCGTTAGAACTTATCTCTTCTCTTTCTTTTATTTTCTTTGTTATTCTAAGTTTTCTCTTACGTTTTCTTTTCTATGTTCTATTCAATTTTAGGCTTTCTATGAGCTGAACAAGTATATAAAAGATAAGGGGAGTGAGCTATGAGATGTAGGAGGAGGTGTCCCCAAAAGGATGTGATAGATTCATGCAAGGGTGAGGTGTTTGCACAAAAATGGTGGGGTTTTCATGCAAGGATGAGGTGTGTGCATGAGGTGTATATGTGCAAGAAGGAGGTGTCTTCATGATGGTATGATACACCAAAGGGTTTAACTTAACCTTAACCAATTCGTACCCCTTATTGCATAACAACCCTTAAACAATTCTAATTTGCATAAAGAAACTAACCTTTTCACATAACCTCCCATATTATGTTATTTTACACATGAAGCTAAACTTTTCACCGAAACCCTAGAAATTTACAAATATTGCAAACTAGTCTTTCAATTTAATTAGTTTTACATACTATTTATGAAATTGTCCTATTTTTTTCAATAACTTTTTAATTTAACATTTTATTATTTAATTAATTAATTAATTTTTTATCTAAAATTTTCAAATGTTACAGAAAGATAGTAGATCGACGGGAGATCGAGATCAGGTGAGTTGACTCGAAGGACAACGTAGCGGATCCACTCACGAAGGTCCTCTCCCAGACGCAGTTTGACAGACTTTTTGGGATGTTGGGTATGAGATATTACAACAAATGGCCTTAGTGCAAGTAGGAGATTGTCAGGAATATGTGTGCCCTAGAGGCCATTATTGTATGATATAGAGGATTCTTGGACATATATATGGAGGACTTTCTTGCTCGATAGTATGCTATCTGGTTGCTCTTTATCTTAACATATACACTTGTATTATTATATTGTCTCTATGATACATGTTGATAAAGCCCTTAAGATGTTTTCTTGACTACCAGGACTATGATGCGGATCATACTACTGGGACTTATGTAGTCTACAAACACATCCTTTAA
Organism: Agapanthus africanus; assembly: GCA_030015575.1. Taxonomy (NCBI): domain Eukaryota; kingdom Viridiplantae; phylum Streptophyta; class Magnoliopsida; order Asparagales; family Amaryllidaceae; genus Agapanthus; species Agapanthus africanus. Next base: position 313,824,910 of record CM057350.1, on the reverse strand, counting down.
TTGTTCCTAGTTGAGAGAGTATTGAGACAGGGCATCGATATTCCAGAGGAGACTAGTGTGTACGTTTCTTGATTCTGTATGGAGCGATGGTTGATCCCATAACTATTGGTGTTTGACATCAAAGATTGTACACAGGTGCTCATTTGAGAGTGGGTATACCGAACAGGACCCGCCGAGAACTCCTAGATGGTAGCATATTTATTGTCAGATAGCAGTTCTCTGGTGACACTGGTACAGGTTAGTCTGTAGACCCGAGATTGTCATAGTGTCTTGTATGGTTCCCACTGTGCTTTGATTTCCTCCCTACCACGGCTCAAAGGAGTCGTGCAAACAGGTGGATTTTGGGTACAGTCCCGAGTCACATAGAGGCGGTGAGCGATAGGAGGGGTTTCGTCTCTCCCGGTATAGAGAGTTGATGTTGCGTTATGGCTATAACAGCAAGTCCCTGGCCAGGGATGATTAGATTTACTGGTAAGTGTTATCAGTAGTTTCTCAAACCGTTATGAACCACACATCGGCATGACTTATTATGCTACTGAGGTCTGACGATTCCACCCTTAGACTCGATATGCGACATATCAGACGAAGAGACCGGACTGTACGGTAAGTGTTACTTATAGGCTTCATGGGACAAGCTTTCTTATTGATCTTCTAATCTTTCAATACCTGGGTAGCCGTTACGTCCTGCTAGTACCGCTGATGGCTTGTGGGTAACTGATGTGATCATTACCTACTGCTGGCGTATTGACGAGTTTTTAGAGTCCCATACAGAGGTTTCCTAGTTCAAGCGAAACGAAATAAGGCACGTATGCTGATATGTGCGGGAGCCTAATTAAATACGAGTATGTGATACTGTATTCTAATATGGCGATAACTGATATCGGTTTGGTTATATGTGATATAACCGGATTATTGAATCAAGTGTTGATTTGATAATTTGATATATAGATAAATGATATTAGTTGGTTATATATGATATAACTGGATTATTAAATCAAGTGTTGATTTAATAATTTTATATATATTTATATTTGATATAATTATATGTTAACTAATATTAAAGCTCACTTAAGTTTTTATTCTCTTAATATATATTTATATATATGTATATATTGGAATTATCTATTTTAGAAATAGATAATTGAGGTGGAAAATAAGAGATATTTTGGGCATGGGTGAAGCATGGCTTTATTCAATTGTTTAATGGTTTGGAAACATTATTGAAATATGGTTGAATAAATTTATTAAAAAATTCTTCATGTTTCAATAAGTGATGAAAGATGAGAGCTATTCTTCACTTGAGATTTTTTTCTTGAGCTCATTTCCTTTGCTCTCACCATTATCTCTTCCTTCCTCCTCAAAGCCCTAACTCTCACATGTGTTGTGAACCCTAGGGTTTTAGAGTAATACAAGTGAGCTAAACACCCTACTTCATCAACTTACACTCAAGTAGCTATTAAGTATAGGTTGTTTCATTCACTAATAGTATATTAGTGAAGAGCTAGCTTGAATTAGAGAAGCTTCAAGGTTGATCATCTTCGACAAGAAGATCGCGAAGCAAGCTTGTTTCTTCTTCAAGTGGAGCTACGATCAGTCGTATGGACTACTACTTGGAGCTTTAAAAGTGAAGGACTTGGTCTACAAAGGCTCTTTCACTTAGTATAGTTTTTATGATATCATTGTTTAAACCCTAATACTCTTGTTAAGATTCTAGGTTAGTGTAGCTTAGCACACCAAAATTTTTAAAATAGCATGCTTGATACTTGTGAAAACCCAGTGGTGGTACTATGAAACACTTTGAGTGCAACCCCTTCTAATCGACGTATAGCGATTAAAAGACATTTAAGAACACATATACAAATTAATAAAGCAAGTAAAGAAAACCATGACGTTATAATTTGTGCTCAAAATTAGCGAACGAAACCATTTTCCAAGTCCAGAAAAAACTGTCCACAATAGTCCCCAAAAAATTCGTTTTAAGCCAATCCAGAAGTCGAAACGAACTCGAAACCTGTCCGGATTTTCGCGGAGGAGAAGAGGCTAAAATTAACTATTGATCTGGGGGTCTTAGGGGGTACCCACCCCTGGGAGCTGTTGGATATAGTGCCCTCAGAGTCAATTATTGGATCGGAGGCACGTGATTGTAATGATTGAGGGAGGACCTGTACCGGTAGGACAGTCTTACTCGAGATCTTTGTTTACTATCTGGTTTGTCTTTATCATCGTGTACATGCTTTAGGTGACATTGTAGTTCACTATTACACTTTGATAAAGAATAGTATGCTACCATGGTTTGTCTTTATCATCGTATACTGTTTTAGGTGACCTTACAGGTCGCTGTTGCACGCTGATAGAGCCCTTAGGATTCTTACTTGACGACCAGCAGTATGATGGCGATCATATACGTGGGAGCTGGGACTATACGCACATCCTTAAAAGGTCCCTAGTCGTGGGAGTTTCGAGACTGGGCATCGATACTCCGTTAGTAGACTAGTGTATGCAGTCGAGACCCCGACGAGAGGCGGTGGCCGGTCTCACAAGCCACTGGTGTCAGTTGATTCACCTAAGATGTATACAGGTGCTCATTGGGTTATGAATACACCAGACAGGACTCGCCGGGAATATGCTAGTTGGTATTATACCTGACGTCTGATAGCAGTTCCCTGGTGACATGTGTACAGGTTAGTTCATCGACCTGAGATCGTCATTTGTCTCATGTGAGTTCCCACTGTGCTTTGATTACTACCCTACCACGGCTTAAAGGAGTCATGCAAATAGGTTTTATTTGGGTATAGTCCCGAGCCACATGGAGGCAGTGAGCGGATCGGCAGGGGTTTTGTCTCTCCCAGTATTGGGGGTGAGATCGCGTTGTGCCTAGGAGAGCCATTACACGAAGTCCTTGGCCAAGGAAGGAGATTTACTGGTAGGTATTCCAGTAGTATCTCAGGGTGTTCTGGGCTACACTCTGACATGACTTGTACCGCTTTTAGGGGTCTGACTTTTACCAACCCCCTAGGCCCGACATGTGATGCTCATAGACAAACGGACCGGACTGTACGGATATTGTCACTGACAGTCTCAGTAAGGTGTCGGGATGAGTTTGCTCATCGACCTCCCTTTTGGTCAATACATGGTATCCCGTTACGTACGGCTAATACCTCTGACGTGCTAGTGGTTAAATCCACAGCCAAAATATTGACGAGTCTTTAGAGTCCCCCACAGACAGTTTCTCAAGTTTCGGGCAAAACACTGTAGAGGCCGTATGGATTTATGGCAAGGTTCGAATGTACACGTGCACTTATGCACGTGTCATGGTTCAAACGGATAATACTAGCGGGCTTTGGTTTAAGCCGGATCCAAGTATTATACTGTGTAGATTTTGTCTCATTGCATTTGTATTCGGTCGGAATACAAATGCGGGTATGTATATACAGTCGCGGGGTTTTCCTGTAATTTATTACGGGATCGCTTTTTGAAGTTGCCAGTTTGCATTCCGTTTCGGCCATTTTCCTTTCTTTCTTTTCTTGGCTGATTTTTGCTTAGAGGGGCTTATTTGTAAAAGTGGCTTTTACAAAATGGGGGGAGTTATGGTGCTGGGGCTCCAGCAGTTTCTACAATGATCTTGATGAGATTGATTTATTTTGTGCATCATTTCTTGCATTAATGAGATTGGATTTGGAAAGGATTTTGGTGTGACTTCTTTTTCTTGTGGTCACCCACTCTTTTCTCTTATGCTCACCTCCCTCCTCTCAAAATATGGCCGAGCCCCAAATTTGGACAACCCATTTTTTTGTGTGTGAGATTGAGGATTCATTTCATCTTGCTTAAAATTCCTTTTCCATTCAAAAGCTCATCTCCTTCTCCACTTCAAAAATGGCAACTTCATTAACCCTCAAGACATAGCGTTCTACACATATTCTACAGCAATCTTGGACACGTCGACTAGCAAACTTCGTGTCCGAATTGCCTCGGTTCAGAGGTGGGAGCCCGTAAAAAGACTCGGTGATGTGGTGCCCTTTCCAACGAGGAGATCGAGACCGGAGATGCCGCGAAGAGCTTGGGTTGGTGGCTAAGGACCGAAGGACACAGATCGATCGGTATAGCTTCTCTACCCTCTCTCTAGTTAGCTAGTAGTAGGTTAATGGTTCGATCCGGGTTTTAAGCATACGATAGCGCCGGTTTCTAGTTTAGAAAAATTTTTGTTTCCGCATTTTGGCCTCGGAAAGACGGCCGGGGCGCTACCGTAGACCTACATGGTATCAGAGCCACGCCATTAACCTTTACTAGCTTGCTCTAGCGTATTTACAACTCGATCGAACGAAATTTTCAAAAACCACAATTTCAAAAATGCAGTTTCTGTCGAATTTATTTTGTGCTCGAAAAATTATTTTGAGTGTTGAAGAAATACGTGCAGGCTTTTCTAAGAGATCTGTGAAATTTTGGTTGCCTGTTACCACTGTTGAGCCGCGGAACCGCGGCCTTACCTATGCATTGGCCGCGGTTCCGCCGCCATTTCATGTCATCAATCCACCAAAATTTCTACAGTTCTTTCTGAGTTGGAATTGGGGTTTTTGGTAATTTTTATTTGGGCCCAGATTATTTTCTGTGCTGCAGTTGTGCTTGGGGCCCACTTCGGGAAATTTTGTCGATCGAAAATTTTAAACATGTTAGTTCAAAGTATTTACATTATATCTGCGACCATGAATGTCATTTGATCGGTAAATCCTGTCTAATTGCTATAGTTCTTTTAGACGGATTTGCGAACGTGACATTCACGTTGATGTTCTGTGTTGTGCTGTGATGTTGCGGACTTGTCTTCAGGATAGCCTGGTGTACAGTTTGGTTGTATTTGTACATTTGATATTGCGGGGCGAGCGTCCGACATGTGGACTGCCGTCACTGCCTGTTTGTATATTATTCTTTTGGGGCACGACTGGGCTGAGTTCGATGTACCCATTGTATATATTTTACTTTCTGTACTAGGATTACCCCACGGTGGGGTGCACGGGTAGCCGGGTTCTAGAAGGCAACGGGCCCGCATCTCATGGCTTTGAGACGGAGGGGGCTTTACTCTAGAATTGGCGAGCTATTCGCCGCACTCGTAGGGGGTACAGGTTGACCCAAGGAGGGCTGCTCAAGTTACCGGATTCCGTGAAGTGCTGGGTGGTCCATTCACGTTGTTGAAGGGGGCTGCCTCGCTTCAGATTTTGGCGGGTAACTTGCCGCGCCCGTAGGGGTCTAGGATTTCATTGCACAGGCTATCCACACGACCAGGGGAACGTCGGGTTTCAATAGCGGCTCTATGAAACCCGGGGATCCCAGAATATCTGTATTATTCTGTGATGCTTATAACTCTCTGTGAAGTTGCATTTTATCATGCCTTGAGCGAATATTATATATTGATATATATACTAGTAGATGTTGTATATGTTTTACACCCGCGCTAGTCCAGTCCCCGCTCTGTCGTTAGTTAAGTAACCTAACGGGTGATGACAGGACCTAGTGGCGAATGCGGATGGCATATACGTACATCGTATTTTCGTTCTTTTGTGGTGTGATTAATTGATGGGACTGCATTGATTCGGATCAATGCAAGCTAAATAAACCTATTCTGATGTTGTTGGAACATTTTTCAAAAAATAAAGCAGTTATTACATGGACGTTCTCTTTTGTTTTGTACAGTGGTATTCGGTTATGAATATCCAGCACCTCAGTCGACGAGGCAAGGGCCGAGATCCCTTCACCGGGAGTGACCCCTTGGACAGAAGTTTGCGTCAGGGTAATAACTTCATTATAGCCGATTACATTTTGCTTTGCATTATGGTATTCAGTTGAAATATCCTGCACCTCATTCTACGGGGAAAGAGCCGAGATCCCTTCACTGGGAGTGACCTCTTTAGCAAAGGTTTTCACCACTATATTTTTATAAAAAGCTATCTGGTTCCTTCAACGATATCAAGTTCATTACGTTAAAGGTTTTTCACCAAAAACCATTCATAGCCCTCCGCCATTTCAGAAAGGTAGCACTTAGTATTCATGCTATGTATGTTGGCCTTCGTCAAGGCATAGTGTATGGTAGCTATTTGTTACTTTTCTGCTGCATAGATAGATGCGTTGGTTTGGGACAGTCGTACTACTATTTTGGCCTTCGTCAAGGGTATGTACTATTGGGTTCAAATTAACCTGGATAATGACGGGTAGAGCTTGATATGTGACTTATGATATGTTGGCCTTCGTCAAGGTCATAAAAGCATGGGGTAAAAATCACATCGGGAGTTTCTAAAGAAACTGAAACTTGCCAGATATGCGCAAACCTTCTGGAGTGTGATAACGTGAGTGGATTCCATCACGTTATCATGCGATGATAGTTGGATCCCGATTCCCACTGATGAGTTGGTTTACTTCTCGGGTGATCCCGACTAATTCTTCTTTCAGGTTTGGAAGAGAATTTGACGGTACAGTAGGAGGTTTCCTGATTAGATAAAGTGATAACCAATCTGATCTAGGTTTGAGTGCACGCTGAGTGTTTCTTTTCTCTCTCTCTTTGGCAGCGACCATGGCCCGACCCTTGACTATGACTCAGTGACAAAGTTAACCGAACCTTTTTAAAACACTGGCTTTTGGATTGTCAGAGTTGCATACCTCATTGCCACTCCTACTCTTACCCTTTTCTCCAGGACACCCCGTATTATTACGAACATCCACTTCCATTAGATAAAACCATCGTATGGTTATATATGAACTCGAAGGAACTTGTTCCAGATTCGAGGATGGTTCCGGTTCTGGAGAAAACGAATAGGACTATTCAGTTGTCTTTTCCTTTTACTTTCTCTCAGGTTGCGAGTGCTCCTTGGATTAGGACGGTACACCTATTATGCTAATTGGATAGTCTTCTTCCAAACCATAGGAAGGTGCCGAAAGGTAGGAAATGAAGAAAACCGTTTAGCCTAAAAGGTGTACATAAGGTATTAAGGAAAGGCAAATAAAGGGATTAAAAAGAGGGCAAACTAAACTGCGACTACTATTCACGACCAAACCAAGTATTTCATCGCCACTCCTACTTCACCTTTGTATTTCTCCAGGACACTCCGTATCACTACGAAGATCCACAGTTATTTGGATACTCCATCGTATGGTTATATACGAACTCGAAAGAACTTGTTCCAGTTAGGGGATGGATTCTGGTTCAGGAGAAATAGGAATAAGGTTTATTCAGTTGTCTTTTATCTTCACCTTCTCTCAAGTTACGAGTACTCCTAGGATTAGGAGAGTACACCTATTATGCTTATTGGATAGTCTTCTACCAAACCATAGGCTGGTGTCGAACGGTAAGGAAGGAAGAAAACCATTTGGCCTAAAGGGGTGTACAGAAGGTAATGACTAAAGACATATAAATGGATTTGGAGAGATGGCAAAAAAATATACGGTTACAGTTGTGAATCTAATAATGGAAGAGGCATTACCAAGAATACCCGGATACCTCTTCGAAACATTTACATGTTTCAGCTTCACTGTGTACTGTTAAAAGAAAACTGATTTCCCAATTAGTCCTTGCTCCAGGGTATGTATTTACCAGGTATGATTCTTACATCTGTATGGTTTTACGGATGATGAGTGGGAGTAAGTTATTGGGAATTGGGTGATTATCCTCATTATATCGGGATTCGTTGTAATTGGTGATATTTGAGGAAATCGCCTGGGTTGTTTGCCGGACGGTAAATATTTGGTTTTGAATATCCGTTGTTATGCACCAATTTCAAATTGATATATCTGTACGTTTATTTTTATAAAGTGAGATATAACTTTTTGAAATTATGTCTATGACATTTACCTATATCAGAGGATTGTTGGGTAAGGAGTATTAAACAGCAGTGTAATTCTTCTTAACCATAAGTACAGTTTTCAACCTACGACACACAGAGAATGAGTTATTAGACTCAGGGGGACTTATACAGAGTATTGTATGTTGTCCAGTATCTATGAGGACAGCAGAGTTGGTACTCGTACTATATTCTATTTATTTATGACTTCTCTAGTTCTTAGACATGTGTTTCATAGAAATGCAAGGTCCAAGTTTTGAGAAGTTATAGGTATAAGAATAAAGTAGAGAACCAGGTGTTGCAAGTATCAGGATTCTTCAAGGTGATCAAAAATTTAGATACTTGTGTATGGTATTCAGTTGATAGTAATGATTAAGAGAACTTGCTTTTCTTTCAGGTTACTCATAATTGGAAGCACTCCTAAATTGAGTAATGCGGATCGGCTTCTTTTCTATTTAGTTGATATGCACTGGAGACAGCTGCATGATTTGAATCTGGTTCCAATTAAATCTGTGCCTCTGTTTCTATATTGGATATAGAATAGTTCATATCTTAACAATGTTAAGGTACGGGGAGTTGTCCGGCTTATGCTTAAAACCAGACTCTGGATAACTCAAGACACGTTTCTGTAATGGCTGTTTGTGGGTTAACCCGGGCTATGACAAGGGTTGACTTTCTACTATCTGGAAGATCAATAGTGATATTGTTCTTGACTCGCCACAAATTTAATAAAAATGGATTTTTTCAGAAAACCGTAGTGGGGGTATAGTAGAATTGGAAGTGATTCCAGAACCGCAAACGATTACTGAAAATTTAATAGAACCTAAACATTCAATCTGGTTTGACATTCCATTGGCCACTCCGCAGATAAGGTGGGTAACCTCAGGCACTCGAGAGGTACTTCGGTATGCTCAAAGACGGTGACAGGGAGGTTCTTGTTTACCCAAACTTGCCATTGCTGTTGTTCCAGACTGTGAGACCCGGTTGGAGGATGAGTATAGCGTCGTTCTAAACTTGCTTTAGAAGTGCACGTGTATATTATTATGCCAGACGGTTGTCGTAGTCAGTGGGAGCAGCAGAAGCATAGTGGACAAGTAGCTTATGTCTATTTATGGACTGAAGCAGATATAGCGGAGATAGATCATCTATTTCTGATGTGACAGTCATTGGTTTGACTTCATCAGAATAGGGGATGGATCTGTTAAGAAGGCAGTAGGGTGTGATGTCCTGGTATTTGGATGACATACACAGAGTAGGAAGTGAAATTCCTATACTACGATCGGTTATACTTTGGTTGTCACACAGTGGTTTCTCCACAAAGGACATGGATTTTATATCAAATATTCTGGTTACTAGATCTATGGTTTTAGATCTAGATTTGGGTACTTTCCCAATCTGGGTACTTAGACAGCATTCTAAAGGTATTTAGAATGGATGACTCCTGGCACGGTAGTGTTCTTGCAGGTGATGGAGTCACCCTCTCTAAAGGTGTCTTACAGACTAAAAGGGAGAGGGATGTGCATGATTGGAAAATCACTTGCTTAGGCAATTGAGTCAATCATGAGATGTCAAGTACCATACCAGATGTTGTTTTTGCACAAGATGCAATAAGTTGATATTAATCCAATCCTGGAGAAACGATCGGAAGCAGTTTTAGAACATAAGTTGATGTTCTAGGTATAAGATAACGGCATCCTCCTTCAGGAGACAGTTATCATTCCAGGCTTCCAAGGTGACCTGAATGACAGAGTGACTGTCAGAGTTATAGTTTTTCCTCTGACGAGGGACAGTATTTTGGACAGGTGGTCCAAACGGATACTGAGGGAGGCATGGCGCAGGATACTGATTGGTTTCAGTTGACGATACAGTCTAAGAAGTTTGGATTTGGAGTTCATTTATGAACTAGGTCCCATCAGATATCCAGACATATTCTAAGACAGGTATTGCTCATTTCGGGAGATGGCTTTCTCCGTGAACTTAAGATAAAGAGAGACATAGAAAGAAACATCAAAGTGGATCCACTAACTGAGGCTATACCTCGAACGCAATAGTTTCGCAAACGGGCTTTGTGAGACTGATCAGTAGAGGAGTTGGGTGTTCGGTATCACACGGGCTGTGAGTATGCGACATCGCAATAATTAGCCTTGAGTGCAAGTGCGAGATTGTTGGATATAGTGCCCTCAGAGTCAATTATTGGATCGCAGGCACGTGATTGCAATGATTGAGGGAGGACCTGTACCGGTAGGACAGTCTTACTCGAGAGGTTTGTATACTATCTGGTTTGTCTTTATCATCGTGTACATGCTTTAGGTGACATTGCAGTTCACTATTACACTCTGATAGAGAATAGTATGCTACCATGGTTTGTCTTTATCATCGTGTACTGCTTTAGGTGACCTTACAGGTCGCTATTGCACGCTGATAGAGCCCTTAGGATTCTTGCTTGACGACCAGCAGTATGATGGCGATCATAAACGTGGGAGCTGGGGTCTATAAGCACATCCTTAAAAGGTCCCTAGTCGTGGGAGTTTCGAGACTGGGCATCGATACTCCGTTAGTAGACTAGTGTATACAGTCGAAACCCCGACCAGGGGCGGTGGCCGGTCTCACAAGCCTTCGGTGTCAGTTGGTTCACCTAAGATGTATACAGGTGCTCATTGGGTTATGAGTACACCGGACAGGACTCGCCGGGAACATGCTAATTGGTATTATACCTGACGCCAGATAGCAGTTCCCTGGTGATATGTGTACAGGTTAGTTCATCGACCTGAGATCGTCATTTGTCTCGTGTGAGTTCCCACTGTGCTTTGATTACTACCCTACCACGGCTCAAAGGAGTCGTGCAAAAATGTTTTAGTTGGGTATAGTCCCAAGCCACATGGAGGCAGTGAGCGGATCGGAAGGGGTTTCGTCTCTCCCGGTATTGGGGGTGAGATCGCGCTATGTCTAGGAGAGCCATTACACGAAGTCCTTGGCCAAGGCAGGAGATTTACTGGTAGGTATTCCAGTAGTATCTCAGTGTGTTCTGGGCTACACTCCGACACGACTTGTACCTCTTTTGGGGATCTGACTTTTACCAACCCCGTAGGCCCGACATGCAATGCTCATAGACGAACGGACCGGACTGTACGGATATTGTCACTGACAGGCTCAGTAGGGTGTCAGGATGAGTTCGCTCATCGACCTCCCTTTTGGTCAATACTTGGTGGCCCGTTACGTACGGCTAATATCTCTGACGTGCTAGTGGTTAAATCCACAGCCAAAGTATTGACGAGTCTATAGAGAAATCCACAGCCAAAGTATCGGGCGAAACGCTGTAGAAGCCGTATGAATTTATGGCAGGGTTCGAACGTACGCGTGCACTTGTGCACGTGGCATGGTTCGGACGGATAATTCTAGCGGGCTTTGGTTTAAGCCGGATCCTAGTATTATACTGTGTAGATTTTGTCTCATTGCATTTGTATTCGGTCGGAATACAAATGCGGGTATGTATATACAGTCGCGGGGTTTTCCAGTAATTTATTACGGGATCGCTTTTTGAAGTTGCCAGTTTGCATTCCGTTTCGGCTATTTTCCTTTCTTTCTTTTCTTGGCTGATTTTTGCTTGGAGGGGCTTAGTTGTAAAAGTGGCTTTTACAAAATGGGTTTTTTTTTTTTGTGGTGCTGGGGCTCCAGCAGTTTCTACAATGATCTTGATGAGATTGATTTATTTTGTGCATCATTTCTTGCATTTGGAAAGGATTTTGGTGTGACTTCTTTTTCTAGTGATCACCCACTCTTTTCTCTTATGCTCACCTTCCTCCTCTCAAAATATGGCCGAGCCTCTCATTTGGACAGCCCATTTTTTTATGTGTGAGATTGAGGATTCATTTCATCTTGCATAAAATTCCTTTGCCATTCAAAAGCTCATCTCTTTCTCCACTCCAAAAATGGAAACTTCATTAACCCTCGGGACATAGCGTTCTACACATATTCTACAGCAATCTTGGACACGTCGACTAGCAAATTTCGTGTTCGAGTTGCCTCGGTTCAGAGGTGGGAGCCCGTAAAATGACTCGGTGATGTGGTGCCCTTTTCGACGAGGAGATCGACACCGGAGATGTCGCGAGGAGCTTAGGATGGTGGCCAAAGACCGAAGGACACAGATCGATCGGTATAGCCTCTCTACCCTCTCTTTAGTTAGCTAGTAGTAGGTTAATGGTTCGATCCGGCTTTTAAGCATACGATAGCGCTGGTTTCTAGTTTAGAAAAAATTTTGTTTTCGCATTTTGACCTCGGAAAGACGGCCGGGGCGCTACCGTAGACTTACAGGGGCCACCACGAGGTGGACCCCAAGGGCAGGCACACCCAAGAGCACCCTTTTGGGGTGCTCTCAGGTCACCACCCTCAAGGCTGCCTTCTGGTGGTCTTGGGGGGTGGGCCCATCCTTTGGTCCCCTAGAGGTATCCCCGGGTTGCCCATGCTTCACTCCGCGGCTTCTCGGTTCAAACCGTGGGCCCGCGGGGTGTGCAAACATCTCAAAATTCCAATTTTAGGGACTGTTTTTGTCGGCAGTTCGTGCACGACAAAAACGGCAGATTTCAAACGTCGCTCCAAGCTATCTAAGGCTTATGGAGTGGCTTTGATACCATTTAAATCGATGTCGCACACTCCACAAGGTTTGCAGAGAGGTGGAATTAACAAAAAATAATTTTATTGCTAGGAACATCAACTAAACATCCAAGATCGACCATAAGCTCTAACTAGCTAAACTAACAAAGATTCTAATCTACTATGAAGCGATTTATACATTTGTGTTCAAGTCTTTCGGGTCTTCTTATCCTCTTTTTAAGCTCCTCGTTTGTATGGATTGAGCTTGGTTATCGGTCTCCTCCTGTCGAAGAAGATCCACCTGAGAGTCTATGGTTCAAGCTCTAACCTTTAGAATAAGATAACTAAAGTAGCTGGTTTGCTAATCTAGGTTAATTAGAAGATATAGAGAATGTTTATTGGATTAATTTGTCTCAATAATCCTAGGTTTCTCAACATATGAGAGTGTTTAGGGTTTGCGGTAGAAGAAGAGAGCAAAGGAGAAAAGAGAGTGTCAAGTGAAGAATGAGTTGAAGAATGGCTAAGTGTTGATAATTATGAAGCATATCTTTTCAATAATAATAATAACAATAATACAACCATGCTTCAATAGTCATCCAAAGTGAATGAGTTATCCAAAGTAGCCATGCTTCAACCATGCTCTAATAACACCTCATTATCCATTTGAATAAATGGGTTAATCACAAATAAGGTGTCTTCTTCTGGAAGCACTCTTGTGAAAATACAAGAATACCCTTCATCGTATATACATACCTGTATTCGTACCAAGAATACCTAAAGATGAAAATAATTCAATATTCTAATACTAGAATGCGGTTTAATTTTAAGCCCGCTAGTATTATTCGCCCGATCAAAAATACGTGTAGCTAGTACACGTATATAATTGAAATCCTGCACGTAAAACCATACTGCCTCTATATCATTTCGTCTGAACCAGAGAAACCCTCTGTGTGGGACTCTAAATACTCAACAGTACGCTGGTAGTGGGTTTAACCATAAGCACGTTAGTGGCATACATATCCAACAAAAGGTAAATGTTCAGAACATAATTTTTGAAAATATATATCCCACTTTATCAAATAAAGAGACGAATATATGAGTTTTTTAAAAGTTGGTGCATAATAACAGATATTCAAAACCAAATGTTTGCCGAAAGGCTAAACCATGCGATTTCCCCAATAGCAATAATTGCTTCGAGAACCGACATTGAGGATCAAATCACCATTTCTCAATAATCTACTCCTTCTCAGCATATATAACGACTTACAGATGTGGGATTCTTATCCGGTATTCATATACCCAGGAGTCGGAATTAATTGAGAAAAGAGTTTTAAATTACTATTACACAGGAAACATGAAACATCAAAGGGGGTGGCCGGGTATTCCTAGTAATAGCTCTTTCACTTGACCAGGCTTACAATAGTAGTTGCAATTTTCTTTTCGCTCAGTTCATCCCCTATTATTGTCTCTCTATCTTAATTTTTGTGTACCGAACTTATACTAGTTGGTTTTCTTCTTACCCTTACTTTCTGCTCTAGTATCAGGATTGGAAGAAGACTATCCAACGAGCGTAATGGTATATTTTTCTTATTTAAGGAGCTCTTAAACTTGAGATAAGGTAGAGAGGAGAGATGAATGAATTGTATCATATACAATTCACTTTCTCCAGAACCAACGACCATTCTCGACTGAAACATTTTCTCTGAGTTCGTATGTAACTATACGAGATGGATTTCCATGGAATATGGATCTCTATATCGGATACAGAGTGTTCTGGAGAAAGCAAAAGGGAAAGTGGGAGGGACAAGGACATATGTGATTATGTCGTGAAATAAGGCAATCATGACATTCCAAAGCTAAAAATAGTAAAATGGTTCGGTTAATTTAGTTTACGAGTTTTAGTTTAAGATCAGTTTTAGGTCGCTGCCAGAAAGAGAAAAGAAACACTCAACGTGCACTCTATCCTAAATTAGATTATTTAATTAATTTACCTAATCTGGTCTTCTACTATTTTATCGAATTCTCCTTCAAAACCTAAAAGGAGAATTAGCCGGGATCATTTATAGAAAATCTCCCGAGAGTAACTATTACTCACAGTGAGATTCGAGACCCAAACTATCATGCTGTGGTAACCTTGATATGGTCAACAAGTCATCTCACTTCATAGAAGGTATGCAATCACATTGCAAGTTTCAACACTTGAAACTCCCGATATCGGTTTTTATCCCAAATGGCTTATGACCCTGACGAGGTCAACAAAACATAAACCGCTAGTCAAGTTCAACCCATCATTTCGTGATTAATTTAGATCCACCCGCATGAGTCCTTAACGAGGTCAATAAGGCTATGCGACTGTCTTAGATAATCGCATCATATGCAAGCAAGAAGTATCAAGTAGCTACCATACACTATGCCTTGACAAGATCAATAAACGTAGCATGAATACTAAATAATACTTCCTGAAATGACAGAGGATTATGGCTGGTTTTGAAGAAAACTTTTAACATAATGAACTTGATATCGTCGAAAGAACCGAGTGGTTTTGCAAATTTATAGTAACATAAAAATTTTCTCAAGAGCAAACTCCCGGTGAAGGGATCAAGGCTCTTTCTTTATCGAATGAGGAGTACGATATTCCTAACCGAATATCTCGATGCAAAACAAAAAAAATACGACCATAAGTTTTAAGAAAAAAATGGTTCCTACAACGTGTTAGGTTTGTTTTCTTTGTAGTAATCCGAATCAATGCAATCCCATCTTTTAGATAATCACATTACCTAACATCTTTTCACACAATCACAGAAAAAATATGAAAAGAAAAGAAAATAGAATGCACATATACGCCATCCGCATTCGCCACGGGGCCCCGGATCTTCACCGTAAAGTTACCTAACTTACGGCAGGGCGGAAGCAGGGCTAGCGTGGGTGCAAAACGTATACACCATTTATTTATTTATCATATATATCACTATGTATATTATCGTAGGCAGATAATCATCATTACATGTAAGCGATAATTATCATCACAGGTAGGTAATCACATTACAGGCATGCAATGAACATCACAGAAATAAAATGGTCAGATTTTCTAGGAATCCCGTGTTTTGTTCGGACCACAAACGAAACACGGCATTCCCCAGTCGTGTGAATAACCCGTACTTAGCCAATTGATGACCCCTACGAGTGCGGCAAACCACCCGCCAACCAAAGAAACGAGATAACCCGACTTCATCACCATGAGGGGGCTACCCATCACTTTCTCGAATCCGATGACTTGAGCACTCCTTCTCGGGTTTATCTTATACCCCTACAAGCGGAGGAAGCAACCCGCCAATTCTAAACTCGAGTTATCCGATCTCAACTCCTTGAGATGACCACCCGCTGCAATTTAGAACCTGGCCGTTTGTGCGCTTCTCTGTGGGGTAATCCTAAACCTGTATTAATACAACGGTAATATTGATCGTAACCTGATCGTGTCCCGACAAATTATAATACAACCAACGGTAATAACGGCCCCAAGTTGGCTTCTCGTTCCGAATAAACGGATATACATAAATCGGCAACGACTGCCACAAGTCGACCGCTTGTCCCGAAATAGAATATACAATTGGCATTTGGCAATACATGAAAATGAAATTAATACAACTATTACATCCATTCACACGCGGGGCTATTCGTTGCGACAATCCAATTCCAAAGAAACAAACAAACAATACATCACAATATATACAAAATAATTTGATTAAACAATTTAATCAAAATATTTTGCTTGTTGATGATCAGTAAACGCTAAACAATCCCAAACCAAATCTGGCACCCACACACCCAATCAAACACTCCCAATTTTTTTTTAAAAAATGTGTGTGCAACCCAAGCCCAAGGGAAAAAAAATTGGGCACGGTTGCACAACACTAAATAAGTGAAGAGGGAAAAAAATAGGGGAGGGAAAATAATTAAAAGGCTGCGTGGGTGGTGATTAGTGGCAGCATGCATCATGTGAAGGTGGGAAGGAATTTTAAACCAGAGAACATATCATGCATGTTGCACTCATGCAAAATTTGCCACTTTCAAGTGAGGAATATTAGTGGCAACATGTGAATGGAAAACTAATACCCAAAGAGCATATTTTGCATGAAGCAAATTGATGAAAATGTATAGTTTTAGAGATCATCAACAACAATTGCAACTAATAGTAAATGATAAGCTCCGATGCCACTGTAAGGATCGGCGCTAGGGTCGCAACGTTTGTAGACCCAGTAGAATAGCAAAATCAAAATTTTACAAACATAGCATCCAATCCCAACGTCAAGATCAAACATTTACTTATCTAATTGCATAACAAGAAAACCTAAAGAGCTAGTAAAGGAGGCTACAACCTTTGTAGCGAGTCCGATCACCATCGGTAGACCCAACCTAGACTTCATGAGCTTCGGAGAGTCTACTAGCCGACCACCTCGCCGTAGATGATCCGCGGTGAAGAGTGGCCATCTGAAACTTCATCTCCATCTTAAAGTAGAGAAACTCACACATTGAACTTGCTAGGTTAATGTGTGAGGCGATATGGTTTGGAAAAACACTCTCTTTTTGAATTCTACACTCATTTCTATCATCCACCATTTTTGAAGAGAGAAGGAAGAAGATGAAGAAGAAACTCTCATGGAAATTAGAATCAGAATTAACCTTAAAAGGAAGAGAGAAGAAAAGAAGAGAAGAATGAATAAAACAAGAAAAGAAGAGAGAAGAACAAAGAAGAAGTCTACTCTTCTAATTTGTTGTTTTCATTTCTTTTCAATTCTTATCTTTTCTTTTCTTTTCTACTTTTGTTAATCTGATCTAATCATTTCTCTTTACAATATATAATAAATACATATTTATAAAGAGAAAAAAACATGTATGAAATTCATTTCCATTTTACGTATCGTATACGCAATAATAATATATTAGTAACGCATACTAATATAATATACAGAGAGAGAGTGTGTGTAACCAATACACAATACTAGAAAACATATCAAAATACGGTTATTAAGTCAACACTTGACTTAATATTCCGGTTTTTAAACCGACTAGTATTTTCCGGACATTCAATTAAACCATACATTTAATCGAACTCCCGTACGTATCTGTTAGAATATAAAATTGTAACATTTTGGAAAAATTATAAATATTAATTTATAATTTTAAATATAGAAATAACGATTTTATAAAAAAACATATCGCATATGAATTTGTTATCGGAATTATACCCGTAAAAATGTAATATTTTGGTAAATATGAAGAAAAGTGGGTGATATCATAAAAATGATATTTTTATTTACTTTAATATAACATGAGATTTTATAGTAAGATAATGATATTTAAAGTATTATAATAAGTATTCTAATTCATTTAAAATAAAGAGTTTAGATTTATGGTAACATAAAGGTATTTATGTGCAAGGGGTATTTATTTACAAAATGTATTGAGTTATAAAATGAGGCCACTTATTTAAAAAAGAATTATTGTAATTGTTATTTCTTTTTTATGGTTGGGTTTATGTTAGCCTAGGATTAAACCCGCACCTCTAGCACACCCTCACCCATGCTCTCCTCCCTCCACCTCATGCTTCAACACTTACACCACCATCTCACAATCCTTCACCTCACTCTTTTTTACCTAACTCCTTTATCTAAATTCCCATATTCCTTTAGCTTTTCCAAACTGAACACAACATAGCTTCTTCAAGCTTCAAACTGAAAATCCCCAAGTGTTCATCAAACCCAAAGAAGAAAATCTTAATTCCTTCATCTAAGTTGTTCACATCACCAAGTTTGATCCACTACAACACCTAGGAACTTCCATATGCACTTCTTGAGCTGATTTTCCTTTGTGAATTATCTACATAGGTATATCTCCTTCTTTCTTTACAATTTCAATTCTGTTTGATATCTGTTCTTGTGTTCAGTATCAGAAAAACTGCTTTTTTGTGATATTTGTCATACTGAAATTGAATTTGGAACCACTAGGTATAACTACTAGAAAAACTAACAAGACTATAGTATTATGAAACCATTAGGAGACTATAACTAAATCCCGAGCTTCAAATTCCTATGTTCACCCGGCGACAATCTTGGTTTGGTCGGCGCCGCCGGGCCCATTGGAGAGTTTTGTGTTAGTTTTTGTACTGTAGGTGTATTTGGCTATTTTATGATCTATAATATTGTTTGATTTGTCCCAGTATTCATACAGTGGAATCTGGGAGTATTCTAGTAAGGGTTTTGTTAAAGTTTCCGATATTTCGATACGGTTTTTCGTATTTCTGTAACGTCACTGAATTGTTGACGTCCGTATGTTAACAACAGGGATATCTCATCGTTTTTGGGGTAAGTAAGCTGTAGGTTCTAACCTACAGTGCTTAGCTCGTTGTTTTGGGTTTTGATATGATATTTACATCGTTATGATTTAACTACAATTATAGGTACGATCGCGAAGGCTTCCGAAACGGAGATGACGGACATAGAAATCGTGGATTCAACGAGCTCGACAAATTGGTGAATAGATTTATATCTACGGGGGAAGTCGGGTGGATGGCATATAGCACCCCCGCAACCATTTAATTAGGATAGTTATGCTATCTAGTTAATTGTTAGTGTTAATTTAGTTAAGGGTTTTGATATTATTTCTCATCTAGTATGTTATTCATTTCATATAGTTTAATACATAGTTATTTTGATATACGTACGTGACGATAGATCCGTATGATATGGATATGAGATAATATGGATATTGTACGAGGGATCATGTCGTACTTGAGATAATGTAGATATTATACGAGGGATCATACCGTGCTTGTGATAATAAGGTTAGCGTGCCGAATATGGCCATATTTCCTTTAGAGTCGTGGAGTCATGTTTCATTTCGATTTAGAACGTAAAATTTGAGTGAGCTATACTCTTTTAAAAACTAACGATTCGTTTCCCTTTTAAACGATAAATGACAAGGATGCGATGCTAAATTCCAAAACGAACATCTATTTTTCACCTAAGGCAGCTTCCATATTTCAAAACTAACGTTTCGTTCCATTTTCAAAGATAATGGTATAGCTCATAGTAAGTAGTTACGTTTAATATTTACGTTACGCATAGATTTATTTTACATGTTTGTGATATACGTTTCCGTTATACGAACACGCTGATAGAACACCGCACAACTACCAATGAGTACTATGTTGCACGCGCACAGATGCTTATGTACACTACACCTCATTGGTACTGCCATGCCACTATAGGACCGCTATACTATGTGATGCGTATGTAATGCCGGTACTAGGCATATTAATTCCCTATATTCGAAAAGTATGATTTTATTATATACTACGGATATGGGTAGAATTACTTTCTGCTTTATACACTTATAGAACACTTGCATAAATACTAATGATTAACATGCTGCATGAGCACAGACGCGTATGCTACACTACACATCATTAGTATTGCCATGACACAGTAGAATTGCTACATTTATTGCATGTATGACTTTATTTACATACTTTACTTTTATTGCCTGTTGAGTATTGCGAATACCAGTATCATGGATATTCGTATTCGATTTTTATGAGTTTTCAGGATGTTTTACCTTCGATGATATATATCAGTGGTATGGGACGCTGTTATATATATATATATATATATATATATATATATATATAATCATCAGAATGATCTATGCAAGTACCTTATTCTCTACTTGATATTTCTGGATACGATGAGTTGACGTCCACCATTGTCACGACCCGAAATGGCACTTGACTGGCACTTGAATCATGTGAAGTCTATAAGACCCCACCTAATTCAAGTAAGCCAAACGCCCAGAAATCTAAACCATTTAAAAAGAGAGTGAAGGAAAATTCATTTAAAAGTTAACATATAGAATCACTTTTGAAAGTCGTAGTAAGCATTTTTAAAAGCATCAAGTTTTTCCCAAAAAATTTGGCAGAGTTCCCTTTGTAAATACTGGCCCCTAACGGGTACAAACAGGAATATACATAAGTAATAAGTAAAGGCATCCCCAAGCGGGAGCTAACTCTTCGCCAATTGGCGGAAACAACCACGCAAGCAATATAATATACAATGCCGAAGGGCGAGGATCAAAACTCAGAAAGGAATCCAACATCCTCAAGAAAACCAAAGAAGACCTATAATAATACAAGCGCGCGACTCTAAGGTCGAAAGAATATACAACTGGTCTTCTATGTCTATCAAATAATACAAGTCTGGTTGATGGAGTTTACTAGATACTGTAGGGTTACTAGGCACATGTACAAGGGTCTATAAGGCATCAACCATGCCCGATTTAAAATTTAGCCGTGCCGAACAACCCAAAGCCGGATCTTTAAACTAGAGATTAGGCGAAAGCAAGCATGTTAAACACTTTAACACTAAGTGAGAGGGATTACAACCTTTGTAGATCCGGTCCTGCACTTCTTAAGCACCGTGTTGAGGTCCCTTCGCTGCGATCATCGTGTTCCGGACTCTTGAGAGGCTCTGCGAAGAGAAAGATGCAAGCTTGCTTCCGATCTTCGATAACAAAGATGATCTACCTTGAAGTTTCATTAACACAAGCTCTCACTTACTAAATAAAGTGAACACCCTCATCTAAATGGCAAGGATAGATGAGAATGATGAAGTAGGATTTTTTGCTCTCATTTATTTTCTTATTCTCACTCACTTTCATCACAAAATCAAAGCAAGAAAACTTTTCCATGAAAAGAGAAGGAAGAAGAAGAAAGAATCCTTTTGTGATGAAATAATAAATAACTCATATATGAAGTTAGAAATGCAACCATAGTTAAGAATGAATCCTTAACCCTTGTAGAGAAACAACCATGGTCAAGGGTTTGGGTTTGGTTAAGCAAATATCTTCACAAAATATCTTACACAAAACAAAACAAAACCTTCTAGAAACTTCTAGAAAAGCTTAACCCAAATCAAACCATAACCATGTTTAATCTCCACTAATCATGTTGCATTAATAACCATATCATGTTACAATATTATATATCACATATATAATATTTATTGTAACAAAATAAAATAATACAATTAACATATATCGCATATATATCAATGTATTACCCGAGCGAGAAAAAGAATCTTTTAGTTAGCTAATATTAGTTAATGTAATTTAATATATTATATATATTATTATACATTAAATTATCGAATCAACACTTGATCCGACAATCCGGCTATATCGCATATAACCGACTAATATATCATTTACCGATTCATCGAATCAACACCTGATCCGATGACCCGGCTGATATCAAATAACGCGAGAATAGAATACGGTATCTCATATCGTATTATCCTCGGTCCTGCACATATCACATATGTGCCCCTACTCCGTTTTGCCTGAGCCAAGAAACCTCTGTGTAGGACTCTAAAGAATCGTCAATACGCCGGCAGTAGGTGATGATCATATCAAACACCCACAAGCTGCAAGCGGTCAGCTAAATGTAACAGCCACCCCAGGTATTGAGCGATCAGAAGATCAACAAGCAAGCCTGTACATTCTCCTGCGAATCCAATCAGTAACACTCCCGTACAGTCCGGTCTCGTCGTCTGATATGTCGCATATTTCGCCTATGGGTGGTAAACGTCTGACCCAAGTAGCTCGATAAGTCGTGTCGATATGAGCTCTATAATAGTTCGAGAAACTACTAATAACACTTACCAGTAAATCTCAGCAACCCTGGCCAGGGATTTCTAGTTATAGCCAATCGAACACAGCACAACATCAACTCCCTATACCGGGAGAGACGAATCCCCTCCTATCGCTCATTGCCTCCATGTGATTCGGGACTGTACCCAAAAGCCACCTTTTTGCATGCCCTCCTGGATGTGGTATGATGGAAATCAAAGCACAATGGGAATCACACAAGACTCTATGACGATCTCGGGTCAACAGACTACTCTGTACCAGTGTCACCGGAGAACTGCCATCTAACGTGAGGTATAATACCATCTGGGAGTTCTCGGTGAGTCCGTCCAGTGTACCCAGTCTCTACTGAGTACCCGTACACCATCCTTGATGTCAAACATCGATGGATATAGGATCATCTATCGCCCATCATATGGGGTCAAGATGCGTATACGCTAGTCTACTCTGGTGTATCGATACCCTGTCTCGATACACCCTCGACTAGGAACAGTTATAGGATGTACTCGTCCACTACCGTGGCCCTACTAGTATGATCTCATCATAGTCCCAGTAGTCGAGTACATATCCTAAGGGCTTTATCAACATGTAACACAGAGACAATCAGAATACATGTTAAGATAAAGTACAACCAGATAGCGTACTATCATGTCGAGCAAGAAAGTCCTCCCTATATATATCCAAGCATCCACTACAATATACATCGTATGTACAGTAATGGCCTCTAGGGCATACATATAACTAACAGATACAACTGAATAAATAAAAGTACAATGGTGGTCATGATGCATGTGAACCCACCTACCCAAGCAATCACCCGGAAAGGAATGTTGTGCCAAAAAAACCGCCAAGGAAACCTGTACGGTAAAACCTGCAAAAAACTGTGGCACAACGGGGATGAGTTGCCAACTCGTGAGTAGAAGACATCACCGAGAAGAAATCGTATGTATGACTCTCTCCTAGTTCATACAATAAATATACTCAATACTACAACAAAGGTAACCGTATCATAAGTGTGATATCAAAGTACTCGTGTCTGTGTCAAGAATAATAATATATTGATGCGTATCATGTATGAATGCATCATCCAACGTATGTCCAGCAACGACACACAAATCCTGATAAAACCTGAGTATCCATCACCGACACTCGAAACATCATAAAACTCGTATCCAGTATCGACACGTAAATCCTCATATCTCAGGCGCCGCATCCTCAGATCGGCTCATGGGCTCCATCAGTCCGGATCGGCCCATATATCTATCTCTCTCATAACTCCGAACGGTATCCTTCGGATTTCCGTCGAGTTTCCATACAATCACCGGTCGGTAATGCTCCCCTGCCGGGCTCAACGCCTTTCTATACTATTAGTGATATATGCCCTAGAGGCCATTATTGTATCATATTGGATTGTATATTACTTAATGGGAGCTTGGGATATACACAGATATAGTAACAGTCTTACTCAAAATGGTAGTATGCTACTTGGTTTGTTTCTACCTCAATATGTGCATGTGTTTTTTTAGTATATCGCTTATACATATTGGTAGAGCCCTTCAGATCTTTGCTTGATTACGAGCATTGTGATGGCAGTCACACTAGTGGGGGCTGGATAATCTACAAGCACATCCTTATACAGGTCCCTAGTCGTAGGATTATCGAGACAGGGCATCGATACACCGGAATAGACTGGTGTATACGTTTCTCATCTCAGGAGGGGAGACGGTCTGTCCCATAGCCATTAGTACGTCGTACTGGAGATAGTATGCAGGAGCTCGTTAGGTTATGAGTACACTGGACAGGACTCGTCGGGAACTGCTGATGGTTATTATACCTGTCGTCAGGTAGCAGTTCCCAGATGACATTAGTACAGCTTAGTCCGTCGACTTGACACTGCAACTTTGCCTCGAGTGAGTTCCCACCGTACTTTTATTACTACCTTACCACGGCTCAAAAGAGTCGTGTAAACAGGTATGTTCCCCTCCGAACGGCGGCCAAGACATGGACGTCTTGCCTAAGATTCAGGGCAGATGCTATTTGGTTTTATCCATCCACCTCTCTGAAGATGCCAAGTTGATTTATGGCACCGTGTATCGGAGGTTTAGACGGATGCGGCCGATGTAGCAGACTTCGTCAGATTCCCCCTCGTTAGAGGGATTTTTGATTGTGGGGACGCTCATCCCTGCAGACGCAAGCCCCCGCAGTTAATTACGCTACCGCATCGCGGTAACAACTTTCTCCTTCTCCAGCTGGTCACTTCATGTCGTGGGTGTTTGTTTTGTTTGTGGTTGCCCGTGGATTGTATACGGAGACTAATTTATGTTGTCGTCCGTAGGATGTGGATTAGTCCAAATCCGTATTTTCTTAGATTTGGGTTTGGGGTTTTGGTTTAAGGATACGTTAGCCATATTTGAGGCTAATATCAACTTAAACGTTTGTTAAGGATACGTTAGCCCAATTTGAGACTAAGATCAACTTAACGGGATCGTTTGGATCCGACAAAAAGAGCATTTGAGGGCTCTATTGTTCCAGTTTAGGGACATAGTGGTCTATTACATGTATGGCCGTCGGGACCCATCACCTCTCTGACGACATTGAAGGATTACAATGACAGATGTCAGAGGAGTTTAGAGATTTACCCTTGAACCAAAGTTAATTGGGGGATCTATAGTCCAATTTGGGACTTGTAGGGTTCCTAGGCACCCTAATGAGGTCTCACAAGGCATCAACCATGCCAATTTAAAATTTTACGGTGCCGAGAAACCCTAAACTACGGATCGTTGGCTAGATGTCTAGGCGAACAAAGTAACTAGTTAACACTTAACTATAAGAATCGGAAATACAACCTTTGTAGATCCGGTGCTCCACATCCATAGCTCCGCAATGAAGTCCTCTCGCTGTCCAAAACAAATCCCGGGCTCTAGCGTCGGCTTCATCGGAGAATAGGCGAGCTAGGTCGTCGATGTCCATGCCGAAGATGATCTACGTCGAAGCATCGCTAGATCAAGCTCCACCTTCACCAAGCCATGAAAACTTGTGAAGGAAACACACTCTACTACTTGGCAAGAGGTAGAGGATGAAGAAATAGGAAGTGGGTAGACTTTAGTTTTGGATTTCTCACTAGTTTTCATCACTTGCCATTAGAGTAGCAAGCTTTCTTCCATGGAAGAAGATGAAGAAGAAGAAGAAGAATCTTTTTATAAGTTAAAAGAAAATAATAATTATCATATAATAAACCATGGTCAAGTGTAGAGAACTAACTAAGGTTATGTGAATGGTTAGGGTTAAAAGAACAAGACAAAATGGTCAATTGGTCAAAGCTTCATGAAGCTTCAAAAAGCTTCATGAAAGAAAAGAAAGAAAGAAACCATTTTGCTTTTTCTTTTTATGCTTTTATTAATATCCAAAATGAATAAACAAATAATAAAATGAAAAAGCAAAACCCTAATCAATAAGGTAACCATGGTTCAATTCTATACACTTAACCAAAGAAGCATGTATCATCAAACATGATACAAACATGTGGACAAAAGTATATCACATATACAACTTGCACATATCAAGTGAGAAATACCATTTAAAGTGAACCGATACTAGTTAATGCAAAGTAATATATCAAATATATAATTAAGCATTAAATCATTAAATCAACACTTGATTTAACGATCCGGTCATATCGTATATAACCGACTAGTATCCTATGTACCGGTTTATTGAATCAATCCTTGATTCGATAATTAGGGTATATCGCATATAACCTAATCGATACATTTATCGCGAGAATGTAATACGGTATCACATACACGCATTACTCTCGGTCCCACACATATCTCATATGCGCTCCTATTTCGTTTCGCTTGAGCCAGGAAACCTCTGTGTAGGACTCTAAAGACTCGTCAATACGCCGGCAGCAGGTGATGATCATATCAAACACCCACAAGCCGCAAGCGGTCTGCTAAACGTAACGGTCACCCGGGTATTGAGCGATCTGAAGATCGACGAGCAAGCCCGCTCACACTCCAGTGAATCCAACCAGTAACACTACCGTACAGTCCGGTCTGATCGTCTGATATGTCGCATATTTCGCCTAGGGGTGGTAAACGTCAGACCCCAATAGCTCGATAAGTCGTGTCGATATGAGGTCTATAACAATTCGAGAAACTACTGGTAACACTTACCAGTAAATCTCAGCAACCCTGGCCAGGGATTTCCTGTTATAGCCAATCGCACACAGCGCAACATCAACTACCTATACCGGGAGAGACGAATCCCCTCCTATCGCTCATTGCCTCCATGTGACTCGGGACTGTACCCAAAAACCACCGTTTTGCACGCCCTCTTGGACGTGGTAAGATGGAAATCAAAGCACAGTGGGAACCACACAAGACTCTATGACGATCTCGGGTCAACAGACTACTCTGTACCAGTGTCACCAGAGAACTGCCATCTGACGTGAGGTATAATACCATCTGGGAGTTCTCGGCGAGTCCGTCCAGTGTACCCAGTCTCTACTGAGCACCCGTATATCATCTCTGATGTCAAACACCAATGGATATGGGATCATCCATCGCCCATCTGTATGGGTCGAGAAGGTATACGCTAGTCTACTCTGGTATATCGATGCCCCGTCTCGATACACCCACGACTAGGGACTTTGAAGGATGTACTTATAGACTACCATGTCCCCACTAGTATGATCCGCATCATAGTCCAGGTAGTCAAGCACACATCCTAAGGGCTTTACCAACATGTAACAGAGAGACTATCAGTGTACACGTTAAGGTAAAGATCAACCAGATAGCATACTATCATGTCGAGCAAGAAAGTCCTCCCTATATATGTCCCAGCATCCACTACAATATACATCCTATGTATAGTAATGGTCTCTAGGGCATACATATAACTAACAATCTGTTGGAGATAGTGCCCTCAGAGTCAATTATTGGATCACAGGCACGTGATTGCAATGATTGAGGGAGGACCTATCCCGGTACGACAGTCTTACTCGAGATGATAGTTTGCTATCTGGTTTACCTTTATCATCGTGTACTGTTTCAGGTGACCTTACAGGTCGCTATTACACGTTGATAGAGCCCCTAGGATTCTTGCTTGACTGCCAGCAGTATGAGGGCGATCATATAAGTGGGAGCTGGTAGTCTATAAGCACATCCTTAAATGGTCCCTAGTCGTGGGAGTTTCGAGACAGGGCATCGATTCTCCAGAGTAGACTAGTGTATACAGTCGAGACCCCGACGAGGGGCGGTGGCCGGTCTCACAGGCCACTGGTGTCAGTTGGTTCACCTAAGATGTATACAGGTGCTCATTGGGTTATGAGTACACCGGACATGACTCGCCGGGAACATGCTAGTTGGTCTTATACCTCATGTCAGATAGCAGTTCCCAGGTGACATGTGTACAGGTTAGTTCATCGACCTGGGGATCGTCATTTGTCTCGTGTGAGTTCCCACTGTGCTTTGATTACTACCCTACCACGGCTCAAAGGAGTCGTGCAAACAGGTTTTAGTTGGGTACAGTCCCGAGCCACATGGAGGCAGTGAGCGGATCTTCGGGGGTTCGTCTCTCCCGGTATTGGGGGTGAGGTCGCGCTGTGTCTAGGAGAGCCATTACACGAAGTCCTTGGCCAAGGCAGGAGATTTACTGGTAGGTATTCCAGTAGTATCTCAGGGTGTTCTGGGCTACACTCCGACACGACTTGTACCGCTTTTGGGGGTCTGACTTTTACCAACCCCCTAGGCCCGCCATGCGATGCTCATAGACGAACAGACCGGACTGTACGGATATTGTCACTGACAGGCTCAGTAGGGTGTCAGGATGAGTTCGCTCATCGACGTCCCTTTTGGTCAATAGCTGGTGGCCCGTCACGTATTGGCTTATACCTCTGACGTGCTGGTGGTTAAATCCACAGCCATAGTATTGACGAGTCTTTAGAGTCCACCACACATTCAGTTACTCAGGTTTTCGGGCGAAACGCTGTAGAGGCCGTATGGAGATATGGCAGGGTCCGATCAGATACGTGCGGTATTGCACGGATCAGGATCGGACAGTTTTGTACTAGTGGCCATATAGTTATATGGCAGGGTTCGATCTGATACGTGCGGTATTGCACG
The DNA here is from genome assembly GCA_030015575.1 of Agapanthus africanus. Classification (NCBI taxonomy): domain Eukaryota; kingdom Viridiplantae; phylum Streptophyta; class Magnoliopsida; order Asparagales; family Amaryllidaceae; genus Agapanthus; species Agapanthus africanus. Next base: position 313,796,673 of record CM057350.1, on the reverse strand, counting down.
GATCAGGATCGGACGAACATTACTAGCCGGATTTGGTTTAAGCCGGATCCTAGTTCAGTACAGTGTAGATTTTGTCTCTTTGCATTTGTATCCGGACGGAATACAGATGCGGGTGTGTATGCACAGTATCGGGGTTTTCCTGTAATTTATTACGGGACCAGTTTTCTGGAGTTGCCAGTTTGCATTCCGTTCCGGCCGGTTTTCCTTTGTTCTTTCCCGGCCGGACTTTTCCGATGGAGGGGGTTATTTGCAAGTTTGCAAATAACATTTTGTGGAGGGTTTATTTGTGAGATGAGAGATTATGATAGCATCTTTGATTCCCTCCATCACTTGCATTAAATGAGATTAGAAAGGGTATGGGTTTGATGTTCATATGTTATCATAATGTTTTTGGATGTGGTCACCCTTGCTTTCGACTACACTCACCTCCCTCTTTGATAAAGTTTTGATTCCTCCACCATTCTCTTAAGAGAGGGCCGGCCACTTCTTTAGGAGAGGATGAAAGAGAGAGCTTTGATTTTGGTGGTATGGCAAATTTCATTCATCTCATTTTTGATACAAGGAAAAATGAAAGCACCATTTTTCATACCTCCATTCCTCCATCTTCAAAAGGCAACCAATACCCCAAAGTGAGACATGCACTCTACACTACATTCTATAGCACATCTTGGGCATGTCGACTTGCCAGCTTCATGCCCGAGTTGCCTCGGTATTGAGGTGGGAGCCCGTAAAAGATACAGACGATGTGGTGCTCTTCCGGCGAAGAGGCGACGACCGGAGTTTCCGCGAGAGATCGGGAGGACTACGAGAAGACCGGAGGACTCGGATCACTCGGTATATCTCTAACCCGTCTTGTTGTTTGCTAGATCTAGTTTAATGGCCCGATCCGGGGTTTAGTGCGCGGTGGTGCCGGTTTTCTAAGTACGCAAAATTAAAGTTTATCACTGTTTCCGCATTTGGCCGTCGGTTTGACGGCCGGGGCGCCGCCGTGCACTTACAGTGGTATCAGAGCCTCGCCATTAACTTCATCTAGCTTCGTTTGATGTGTTTTGCATTTCCGATCGACCAAAATTCCAAAACTTGCATTTTTGTTCACATCAGTTTTCTGTTGAAATTTTTTGGTCTCGAAAATTTTTTCAGGTTGTAAAATATTGATGTACTGGAAATTCTAAGACTACTGGGAAAATTCGACACAGTCAGTCGACGACTGAAGCGCGGAACCGCGGCCAACCCGCCCCTTGGGCCGCGGTTCCGCCGCACATTGGTGTCCTCACTGTGTCCAATTTCTCCAGTGGGCTTCTGGGCTTATTTTAGGGGTTTTGGAATATTAATATTGGGCTCAGATTTTCTATGAGTGCTACAGTATTGCTTGGGGGCCCACTTGTTAATTTTTGATCGATCGGATATTTTAAACACATTTTTTCACAGTATTTACATTATATCTGCGACCGTGAATATCACTTGATCGGTAAATCCGGTCTAACTGCTATAGCCCGGTTAGACGGATTTGCGAACGTGACTTTCACGTTGATGTTCTGTGTTTTGCTGTGATGTTGCGGATCGGTCGTGGGGATAGCCTGGATGCAATGCTAGTACAGTTTGGTTGTATTATGTACATTTGATATTGCGGGGCGAGCGTCCGACATGTGGACTGCCGTCACTGCCTGATTGTATTATTCTTTTGGGGCACGACCTGGTTGCGGTCGATGTACCCGTTGTATGTATATTTTACTTTCTGTACTAGGATTGCCCCGCGGAGGGGTACACGGATAGCCGGGTTCTAGAAGGCAACAAGCCCGCATCTCATGGCATTGAGACGGAGGGGGCTTCAGTCTGGAATTGGCGGGCTATTCGCCGCACTCGTAGGGGGTACAGGTTGACCTAGGAGGGGTGCCCAAGTTACCGGATTCCGTGAAGTGCTGGGTGGTCCATTCACGGTGCTGAAGGGGGCTGCCTCGCTTCAGGTTTTGGCGGGTGACTTGCCGCGCCCGTAGGGGTCTAGGATTTCATTGCACAGGCTATCCACACGACCAGGGGAACGTCGGGTTTCAGCAGTGGCTCTGTGAAACCCGGGGATCCCAGATATCTGTATTGTTCTGTGATGCTGTACATTTCTGTGATGTTGCATTTTATTCACGCCTTGAGCGAAATACTATATATTGGTATATATATTAGTAGATGTTGTATATGTTTTTCATCCGCGCTAGTCCAGTCCCCAATCTGCCGTTAGTTAGCTAACCTAACGGGTGATGACGGGACCCAGTGGCGAATGCGGATGGCATATACGTACGTCAGTATATTTTCGTTCTTTGTGGTGTGATCCATTGATGAGACTGCGTTGATTCGGATCAATGCAAGTTAAAACAAACCTATTCTGATGTTGTTGGAACACTTTTCAAAAAGCTGTTATTGCAAGGACGTTCACTTTTGTTTTGCATCGTGGTATTCATTTGGAATATCCTGCTCCTCAGTCGACGAGGCAAGGGCCGAGATCCCTTCACCGGGAGTGACCCCTTGGACAAAAGTTTGCGTTAGGGCAGTAACTTCACTATAGCCGTTTACTTTTGCTTTGCATCGTGGTATTCAGTTGGAATATCCTGCACCTCATTCTACGGGGAAAGAGCCGAGATCCCTTCACCGGGAGTGACCTCTTTAGCAAAGGTTTTCGTAACTATATTTTCAAAAGCTATCCGTTCCTTCAACGATATCAAGTTCATTACGTTAAAGGTTTTCGCCAGAAACCATTCGTAGCCCTCCGTCATTTCATATGGATAGTCAATAGTATTCAAGCTGTGTTTGTTGGCCATAGTCAAGGCACAGTGTTTGGTAGCTATTGGGTGTTCATATGTAGCATAGATAGATGCGTTGGTTTGGGACAGTCGTATAGCCTTGTTGGCCCTAGTCAAGGGCTTGTACGGGTGGGTTCAAATTAACCTGGACAATGACGGGTAGAACTTGACATGTGACTTATGATTTGTTGGCCTTAGTCAAGGTCATAAGAGCATGGGGTAAAAATCACATCGGGAGTTTCAAAAGAACTGAAACTTGCCAGATATGCGCATACCTTCTGGAGTGTGATGACGTGAGCGGATTCCGTCACGTTATCATGCGGTGATAGTTGGATCCCGATTCCCACTGATGAGTTAGTTTACTCCTCGGGTGACCCCGACTAATTCTTCTTTCAGGTTTGGAGGAGAATTTGAGGTACAGTGGGAGGTTTCCAGATTAGATAAATTGGTAACCATTCTGATCTAGGTTAGAGTGCACGCTGAGTGTTTCTTTTCTCTCTCTCTCTGGCAGCGACCATTGACCCGACCCTAGACTATGACTCAGTGACCAAGTTGACCGAACCTTCTTAACACTGGCTTTTGGATTGTCAGAGTTGCAGACCTCATTGCCACTCCTACTTTTACCCTTTTCTCCAGGACACCCCGTATTACTACGAACGTCCACTTCCATTGGACAAAACCATCGTATGGTTAGATACGAACTCGAAGGAATTTATTCGAGGATGGTTTCCGGTTTTGGAGAAAACGGATAGGATTATTCAGTTGTCTTTTCCTTTTACCTTCTCTCAGGTTGCGAGTACTCCTTAGCTTAGGAGATAGTACACCTATTACGCAAATTGGATAGTCTTCTTCCAAACCTTAGGCTGGTGCCGACCGGTAGGGAATGAAGAAAACCAATTAGCATAACGATGGTGTGCAGAAGGTATTAAGTTCAGACAAAGCAAGGGATTAGTAAGAGGGCAAAGTAAAATGCGACTGATATTCACGACCAAACCAAGTATTTCTTCGCCAATCCTAAATCACCTTTGTATCTCTCCAGGACACTCCGTATCACTACGAAGATCCACAGTTTATTGGATAATCCATCGTATGGTTATATACGAACTCGAAAGGAACTTGTTCCAGTTCGGGGATGGATTCTGGTCCAGGAGAAATAGGAATAAGGTTTATTCGGTTGTCTTTTATCTTCACCTTCTCTCGCATTGCGAGTGCTCCTAGGACTAGGACAGTACACCCATTATGCTTATTGGATAGTCTTCTTCCAAACCATAGGCTGGTGCCGAACGGTAGGGAAGGAAGAAAACCATTTGGCCTAAGGGGTGTGCAGAAGGTAATGACTAAAGACATATAAAGGGATTTGGAGAGGTGGAAAAGAATTATACGGTTATAGTTGTGAATCTGGATAATGGTAGAGGCATTACTAGGAATACCAGGATACCCCATCGAAACATTTCAATGTTTCAGTTCAACTGTGTACTGTTAAAGGAAAACTGATTTCTCGATTGGACACTTGCTCCAGGGTATGTATTTACCAGGTTTGATTCTCACATCTGTATGGTTTTACAGATGATGAGTGGGAGTAAGTTATTGGGAATAGGGTGATCATCCTCATTATATCGGGATTCGTTGTAATCGGTGATATTTGAGGAGATCACCTGGGCGGTTTGCCGGTCGGTAAATATTTGGTTTTGAATATCCGCTGTTATGCACCAATTTCAAATTGATATATCTGTACGTTTATTTTCATAGAGTGAGATATACCTTTTGATATTATGTCGATGACATTTACCTATATCAGTGGATGGTTAGGTAAGGAGCATTAAACAGCGGTGTAATTCTTCTTAACCATAAGTACAGTTTTCAACCTACGACATACAGTGAAAGAGTTGTTAGACTCGGCGGACTTATACAGAGTATTGTATGGTGTCCAGTGTCCATTAGGACAGAGGGGTTGGTCCTCATACTATATTCTGTTTACTTTTAACTTCTCTAGTTCTTAGACATGTGTTTCGTAGAAACACAGGTTCTGAGTTTTGAGGAGTTATAGGTATTTGAATAGAGTAGAGAACCAGGTGTAGCAAGTATCGGGATTCTTCAAAGTGATCGAAGATATAGATACTTGTGTATGGTATTCAGTTGATAGTAATGATAAAGAGAAATTGCTTCTCTTTCAGCTTACTCATAATTGGAAGCGTTCCTAAGTTGAGTAACGCTGATCGGCCTACTTCCATTTAGTTGGCATGCACTGGAGATAGCTGCATGATTTGAATCTGGTTCAATTAAATCAGTGCCTCTGGTTCTATATTGGATATAGTACAGTTCATATCTTAACATTGTTAAGGTACGGGGAGTTGTCCGGCTTATGATTAAAACCAGACTCTGGATGACTCAAGGCATGTTTCTGTAATGGCTGTTTGTGGGTTGACCCAGGCTATGACGAGGGTTGACTTTCTACCATAAGAAAGATCAATAGTGATATTGTTCTTGACTCGCCACAGTTTTAATAAAAATGGATTTTTTCAAAAACAGTAGTGGGAGTATGGTAGAACTGGAAGTGATTCCAGAACCGCAAAACGATTACTGAAGATTTGATAAGGAACCTAAAGATTCAATCTGGTTTGACATTCCATTGGCCACTCCGCAGATACGGTGGGTAACCTCAGGCACCCGAGAGGTACTCCGGTAGCCTCAAGGACGGTGGCAGGGAGGTTCTTGTTTACCCAGACTTACCATTGCTGTTGTTCCAGACTGTGAGACCCGGCAGGAGGATGAGTATAGCGTCTTTCTAAACTGGTTTTAGAAATGTACGTGTATATGACTCTGCCAGAGGGTTGTCGTAGTCAGTGGGAGCAGCGGAAGCATTGGTGGATAGGTAGCTTATGTCTATTTATAGACTGAAGCACCAGTAGCGGAGATAGATCATCTATTTCTGACGTGACAGTCATAGGTTTGACTTCATCAGAATAGGGGATGGATCTGTTGAGAAGGTAGTAGGGTGTGATATCCTGGTATTTGGATGACATACACCGAGTAGGAAAAGAAACTCCTATACTACAATCGGTTATACTTTGGTCGTCACACAGTGGTTTCTCCACAAAGGAAATGGATTTTATATCAGACATACTGGTTACAAGATCTATGGTTTTAGATCTAGATTTGGGTGGTTTCCCAATCAGGGTACTTCGACAACATTCTAAGAGTATTTAGAATGGACGACTCCTGCCACGGTAGTGTACCTGCAGGTGATGGAGTCACCCTCTCTAAAGGTGTCTTATAGACTAAAGTAGAGAGGGAAGTGCATGATTGGCAGATCACTTGCTTAGGCAATTGAGTCAATCATGAGATGTCAAGTACCACACCAGATGTTGTTCTTGCACTAGATGCAATAAGTTGATATTGATCCAATCCTGGAGAAACAGTCGGAAGCAGTTTTAGAACATAAGTGGATGTTCTAGGGATATGATAACGACAGCCTCATTTGGGAGACAGTTATCATTCCAGGCTTCCAAGGTGACATGGACGACAAGTAGGTTGTCAGAGTTATAGTTTTCCTTCTGACGAGGGGCAGTATTCTGGACAGGTGATCCAAGGCAGATACTGAGGGAGGTATGGCGCAGGATACTGATTAAGTTCAGTTGACGATACAGTCTAAGAAGTTTGGATTTGGAGTTCATTTATGAGCTCGGTCCCATCAGAAATCCAGACATTCTAAGACAGGTATTGCTCATTTCGGGAGATGGCTTTCTCCGCGAACTTGAGATATAGAGAGACATAGAAAGAAACATCTGAGCGGATCCACTCACTGAGGCTATTCCTCGAACGCAATAGTCTTCCAAACAGGCTTTGTGAGACTGACTAGTAGAGGAGTTGGGTGTTCGGTATCACACGGGCTGTGAGTATGCGACATCGCAATAATTAGCCTTGAGTGCAAGTGGGAGATTGTTGGAGATAGTGCCCTCAGAGTCAATTATTGGATCACAGGCACGTGATTGCAATGATTGAGGGAGGACCTATCCCGGTACGACAGTCTTACTCGAGATGATAGTTTGCTATCTGGTTTACCTTTATCATCGTGTACTGTTTCAGGTGACCTTACAGGTCACTATTACACGTTGATAGAGCCCCAAGGATTCTTGCTTGACTGCCAGCAGTATGAGGGCGATCATATAAGTGGGAGCTGGTAGTCTATAAGCACATCCTTAAATGGTCCCTAGTCGTGGGAGTTTCGAGACAGGGCATCAATTCTCCAGAGTAGACTAGTGTATACAGTCGAGACCCCGACGAGGGGTGGTGGCCGGTCTCACAGGCCACCGGTGTCAGTTGGTTCACCTAAGATGTATACAGGTGCTCATTGGGTTATGAGTACACCGGACAGGACTCGCCGGGAACATGCTAGTTGGTCTTATACCTCATGTCAGATAGCAGTTCCCAGGTGACATGTGTACAGGTTAGTTCATCGACCTGGGGATCGTCATTTGTCTCGTGTGAGTTCCCACTGTGCTTTGATTACTACCCTACCACGGCTCAAAGGAGTCTTGCAAACAGGTTTTAGTTGGGTACAGTCCCGAGCCACATGGAGGCAGTGAGCGGATCTTCGGGGGTTCGTCTCTCCCAGTATTGGGGGTGAGGTCGCGCTGTGTCTAGGAGAGCCATTACACGAAGTCCTTGGCCAAGGCAGGAGATTTACTGGTAGGTATTCCAGTAGTATCTCAGGGTGTTCTGGGCTACACTCCGACACGACTTGTACCGCTTTTGGGGGTCTGACTTTTACCAACCCCCTAGGCCCGCCATGCGATGCTCATAGACGAACGGACCGGACTGTACGGATATTGTCACTGACAGGCTCAGTAGGGTGTCAGGATGAGTTCGCTCATCGACGTCCCTTTTGGTCAATAGCTGGTGGCCCGTCACGTATTGGCTTATACCTCTGACGTGCTGGTGGTTAAATCCACAGCCATAGTATTGACGAGTCTTTAGAGTCCACCACACATTCAGTTACTCAGGTTTTCGGGCGAAACGCTGTAGAGGCCATATGGAGATATGGCAGGGTCCGATCAGATACGTGCGGTATTGCATGGATCAGGATCGGACAGTTTTGTACTAGTGGCCATATAGTTATATGGCAGGGTTCGATCTGATACGTGCGGTATTGCACGGATCAGGATCGGACGAACATTACTAGCCGGCTTTGGTTTAAGCCGGATCCTAGTTCAGTACAGTGTAGATTTTGTCTCTTTGCATTTGTATCCGGACGGAATACAGATGCGGGTGTGTATGCACAGTATCGGGGTTTTCCTGTAATTTATTACGGGACCAGTTTTCTGGAATTGCCAGTTTGCATTCCGTTCCGGCCGGTTTTCCTTTGTTCTTTCCCGGCCGGACTTTTCCGATGGAGGGGGTTATTTGCAAGTTTGCAAATAACATTTTGTGGAGGGTTTATTTGTGAGATGAGAGATTATGATAGCATCTTTGATTCCCTCCATCACTTGCATTAAATGAGATTAGAAAGGGTATGGGTTTGATGTTCATATGTTATCATAATGTTTTTGGATGTGGTCACCCTTGCTTTCTACTACACTCACCTCCCTCTTTGATAAAGTTTTGATTCCTCCACCATTCTCTTAAGAGAGGGCCGGCCACTTCTTTAGGAGAGGATGAAAGAGAGAGCTTTGATTTTGGTGGTATGGCAGATTTCATTCATCTCATTTTTGATACAAGGAAAAATGAAAGCACCATTTTTCATACCTTCATTCCTCCATCTTCAAAAGGCAACCAATACCCCAAAGTGAGACATGCACTCTACACTACATTCTATAGCACATCTTGGGCATGTCGACTTGCCAGCTTCATGCCCGAGTTGCCTCGGTATTGAGGTGGGAGCCCGTAAAAGATACAGACGATGTGGTGCCCTTCCGGCGAAGAGGCGACGACCGGAGTTTCCGCGAGAGATCGGGAGGACGACGAGAAGACCGGAGGACTCGGATCACTCGGTATATCTCTAACCCGTCTTGTTGTTTGCTAGATCTAGTTTAATGGCCCGATCCGGGGTTTAGTGCTCGGTGGTGCCGGTTTGCTAAGTACGCAAAATTAAAGTTTATCACCGTTTCTGCATTTGGCCGTCGGTTTGACGGCCGGGGCGCCGCCGTGCACTTACACAATCTCCCATTTGCACTAGGGCCATCTGTAGCAGTGGTTTGAAGTATCTCATACTCAACCATCCCATAAAAGTCTCTCTCTGGGGACAGGCCTTTGTGAGTGGATCCGCTGTGTTGTCCTCTGAGTCTACTCTCCTGACCTCGATCCCCTGGAGATCAACCATCTCCATGATCAGGTGATACTGCCTTAGAATATGTCTGGATCACTGATGGGACCGGCGTTCCTCGGCATAAGCCACAACTCCATTGTCTCACAATGGTAGGAACGTAGTTCATCTCATGAACCAATATACACCCAAACAGCCTCTTCGGTAGCATCATAAGTAGCGATGTATCCTGCCTTTATCGTCTTGTATGTCACGGTATCTAGCTTGGAACTCTTCCAACATACCGTCCCTCGATTGAGGGTAAAGACAATGCCTGTAACTGACACTCAGTCGTTCTTATCACTCTGGAACACTTCCAGCGATTCTCCCCAGGATCAATTGATATCATCTCACTACAACTAGTGAGTATTCTAACATCCATTTAGATCTATCTCATAGATCCAAAACCCAGGATTTAGGAGGTATCATCTTGATCCTATGTAGAGAATCATTGTGATAAGCGGAGATTGATCGAGCGTAGCATAGGAAACTCCTTCCCTATCAAGAGTATGTCATCCACGTACTCTACGAGGATCGTCACCATACTCCCTACTACCTTTTTGTTTATACAAGGTTCATCTACCATTTTGATGATGTCAACTTCTTTGACTAATCCATCAAAACAGATGTTCCAACTCCGCGATGCCTGCTTTATCCTATAAATCATCTTGCACACGTTTTCGCTGCTCCCACTGTCTACGAGGCACTCTGGCTGTGTACTTATAGACGCACTCTTCTAAAACATCATTTAGAAAAGCAGTCATGACACCCAACTGCCAGATATCGTAGTCATGGTATGTAGCCGTGGCAAGTAGTATCTGGATGGACTTAAGCATAGGTACTGGAAAAGGTTTCATCATTATCCACGCCTGGTCGATGACGAAAACCTTTAACAAGTCTAGCTTTGAAAGTCTCAACTTTTCCATCTATACCAAGTAATCTTCTCAAGATATACTTGCTCCTGATGGGGATTTAACCCTTCAGATATAGCAGCCAAAGTCCATACTTTGCTGGTGTATAAGGATTCCATCTCAGATCACTAAGCATCCAGCCATTCTTACAGAGTCTTACTCCTGATGGCCAGCTCGAAGCTAGTTGGGTCATCATCTCATGATGCAATCCTCGCTCCCACTGTCATAGAGAAACAGAAGTATCTCTCAGGTGGGTAAGGAACCCTACTAGATCGGCGGAGAGGCTGAGGTTCGTTGGAAACTATTGAATCCTTTGGTTCTACCAAATCTTCAGCTGCAGTTTGTATAGCTGGAACCTTTCCAGTTCTACATTATAGACTTTGCCTCGAGCTTGTCCGGATTTTGCTTTCAGACATAGGCCGGACAACCCCAAATCTTAACTAGCTTAAGACATGGGCTCTTCCCTTTCCATATCACATATGAAGTGGTAGGCAAGTGATTTGATTCGAACCTTATTCAATAGGTATGCAGCTTCTCAAGCGCACAACTCCCAAAAAGGAAACAGGTATCTCAGTAGTACTCATCATGGAGCACACCTCAACATATAGGGTGTGATGGCTCCGCCCCGTTATACCATCGTGCTATGGTGTATACGGAGGAGTAATGCTGAGAGAGAATCTCATTCTCCTTTAGAATAGTCCATAAATCCCGTGCTCAAGTATTCTTCTCCTTGATCTCATCAAAGGACATAATACTTATACCCTTATTGGTTCCCTACTTCTAACTTATATTCTGTGAATATCTCAAAAGGTTCGGACTTGTGTTTCAACAGGAACATATGTCTGAATCTAAAGAGATCATCAGAGAATGTAATGAAGTACAAAGAACCGGTCTTGGCATGTGTAGACAGGGGACCTTTATACATCAACATGTTGTTGGAGATAGTGCCCTCAGAGTCAATTATTAGGTCACAGGTACGTGATTGTAATGATTGAGGGAGGACCTATCCCGGTAGGACAGTCTTACTCGAGATGATAGTATGCTATCTGGTTTACCTTTATCATCGTGTACTGCTTTAGGTGACCTGACACGTCGCTATTACACGTTGATAGAGCCCCTAGGATTCTTGCTTGACCACCAGCAGTATGAGGGCGATCATATAAGTGGGAGCTGGGGTCTATAAGCTTATCCTTAAAAGGTCCCTAGTCGTGGGAGTTTCGAGACTGGGCATCGATACTCCATTAGTAGACTAGTGTATACAGTCGAGACCCCGACGAGGGGCGGTGGCCGGTCTCACAAGCCACTGGTGTCAGTTGGATCACCTAAGATGTATACAGGTGCTCATTGGGTTATGAGTACACCGGGCAGGACTCGCCGGGAACATGCTAGTTGGTCATATACCAGACGTCAGATGGCAGTTCCCTGGTGACATGTGTGCAGGTTAGTTCATCGACCTGGGGATCGTCATTTGTCTCGTGTGAGTTCCCACTGTACTTTGATTACTACCCTACCACGGCTCAAAGGAGTCGTGCAAACAGGTTTTAGTTGGGTACAGTCCCGAGCCACATGGAGGCAGTGAGCGTATCTTCAGGGGTTCGTCTCTCCCGGTATTGGGGGTGAGGTCGTGCTGTGTCTAGGAGAGCCATTACACAAAGTCCTTGGCCAAGGCAAGGAGATTTACTGGTAGGTATTCCAGTAGTATCTCAGGGTGTTCTGGGCTACACTCCGACACGACTTGTACCGCTTTTGGGGGTCTGACTTTTACCAACCCCCTAGGCCCGCCATGCGATACTCATAGACGAACGGACCGGACTGCACGGATATTGTCACTGACAGGCTCAGTAGGGTTGTCAGGCTGAGTTCACTCACAGACGTCCCTTTTAGTCAATACTTGGTAGCCCGTTACGTATTGGCTTATATCTCTGACGTGCTAGTGGTTAAATCCACAACCGAGGTGTTGACGAGTCTTTAGAGTCCCCCACATTCTGTTACTCAGCTTTCGGGCGAAAGGTTGTAGAGGCCGTATGGAGATATGGCAAGGTCCGATCAGATACGTGCGGTATTGCACGGATCAGGATCGGACAGTTTGTACTATAGGCCGTATGGTTATATGGCAGGGTTCGATCAGATACGTGCGGTATTGCACGGATCAGGATCGAACAGATATTACTAGCCGGCTTTGGTTTAAGCCGGATCCTAGTATAGTACAGTGTAGATTTTGTCTCATTGCATTTGTATTTCGGTCGAAATACAGATGCGGGTGTGTATGCACAGTATCGGGGTTTTCCTGTAATTTATTACGGGACCCGTTTTCTGGAGTTGCCAGTTTGCTTTCCGTTTCGGCCAATTTCTATTGTTCCGTTCATTGGCCGAAGATTGGTGGAGGAGGGTTTATTTGCATTGTTGCAAATAGGCATTTGTGGAGGGGGTTCTTTGCATCTTTTGGCATCATGATGGTTTTCATGATGTGCACCATCATTGACTTCTCCTTCTCATGATGGATTGACTTTGTGGACTTGATGGTTGTGGTTGTGTGTGGTTTTTGTTTGTTATCATGTTCTTTCATGATTCCCTTTTTCATTATTGTTCCACCCACCCCCTTGACCTTCTCTCTCTCTCTCTCCAATCACACTTGTGGAGAAAGGGGGGCCGGCCATTTCCGAGGAAGTGGAATAGGATTCATTTCTTTTGGTGGGGGAAAAATTGTTATTCTCATTCTTTTGTATGCCACATTTTTCCCACCTCTCTCCAAGTTCTTCTTCCTCCACCTTATGGCAACTCCTTCAACCCCAATAGAGACAATATAGCTCACTACACATTCTACAGCGAACCTTGGGCACGTCGAGTAGCCGGCTTCGTGCCCGAGTTGCCTCGGCATTGAGGTGGGAGCCCGTAAACGATGTAGGCGATGTGGTGCACTTCCGGCGACGAGGAGGAGATGGGACATTCCGCAGGAGATCCGGACGATGATGAGAAGACCGGAGGACTTGGATCGTCGGTATATCTCTTTCCCATCTTCTAGTTAGTTTAGACTAGTTAATGGTTACGATCCGGGTGTTTAGTGCGCGGTGGTGCCGGTTTGCTAAGTCCGCAAAAATTAAAGTTTTTCACCGCTTCCGCATTCCGGCGTCGGATTGACGGCCGGGGCGCCGCCGTGCACTTACAGTGGTATCAGGGCCTCGCCATTAACTTAGTCTAGCTTTGTGTAATGTGTTTTTCAGTTCCGATCGATAAAATTTTCCAAAACCCGTATTGTCTTCACATCAGTTTTCTGTCAGAATTTTTCAGTCTCCAAAAATTTTTCAGGTTGCAGAAAATTGATGTACTGGAAATTGTAAGGCCACTGTAGAAATTCGACTGAGTGATGCCATAGTTCGAGCGCGGAACCGCGGCCAAACCCCCCTTTGGGCCGCGGTTCCGCCTCACTATAATGAGCTCACTGTGTCAATTTTCTCCAGTGGGCTTCTGGGCTGTTTTTAGGGGTTTTAGAATAATAACATTGGGCCCAGAATTTCTTTAACTGCTACAGTATTGCTTTGGGGCCCACTTGTTAAAATTTTGATTGATCGGATATTTTAAACACATTTTTCACAGTATTTACATTATATCTGCGACCGTGAATGTCACTTGATCGGTAAATCCGGTCTAACTGCTATAGCCCGGTTAGACGGATTTGCGAACGTGACTTTCACGTTGATGTTTTGTTTTTGCTGTGTTGTTGCGGATCGGTCGTGGGGGATAGCCTGGATGCAATGCTAGTACAGTTTTGTTGTATTATGTACATTTGATATTGCGGGGCGAGCGTCCGACATGTGGACTGCCGTCACTGCCTGTTTGTATTATTATTTTGGGGCACGACCTGGTTGCGGTCGATGTACCCGTTGTATGTATATTTTACTTTCTGTACTAGGATTGCCCCGCGGAGGGGTGCACGGATAGCCGGGTTCTGGAGGGCAACAAGCCCGCATCTCATGGCATTGAGACGGAGGGGGCTTCACTCTAGGATTGGCGGGCTATTCGCCGCACTCGTAGGGGGTACAGGTTGACCCAGGAGGGGTGCCCAAGTTACCGGATTCCGTGAAGTGCTGGGTGGTCCATTCACGGCGCTGAAGGGGGCTGCCTCGCTTCAGGTTTTGGCGGGTAACTTGCCGCACCCGTAGGGGTCTAGGATTTCATTGCACAGGCTATCCACACGACCAGGGGAACGTCGGGTTTCAGCGGCTCTGTGAAACCCGGGGATCCCAGATATCTGTATTGTTTCTGTGATGCTGTACATTTCTGTGATGTTGCATTCTATTCACGCCTTGAGCGAAATATAATATATTGGTATATATATTAGTAGATGTTGTATATGTTTTGCATCCGCGCTAGTCCAGTCCCCGCTCTGTCGTTAGTTAGCTAACCTAACGGGTAATGACGGGACCCAGTGGCGAATGCGGATGGCATATACGTACATCAGTATATTTTCGTTCTTTTTGGTGTGATCAAATGATGGGACTGCATTGATTCGGATCAATGCAAGTTTAAAAACAAACCTAATCTGATGTTGTTGGAACACTTTTCAAAAAGCTGTTATTGCAAGGACGTTCACTTTTATTTTGCATCGCGGTATTCATTTGGAATATCCTGCTCCTCAGTCGACGAGGCAAGGGCCGAGATCCCTTCACCGGGAGTGACCCCTTGGACAAAAGTTTGCGTCAGGGCATTAACTTCACTATAGCCGATTACTTTTGCTTTGCATCGTGGTATTCAGTTGGAATATCCTGCACCCCATTCTACGGGGAAAGAGCCGAGATCCCTTCACCGGGAGTGACCTCTTTAGCGAAGGTTTTCGTCACTATATTTTTAAAAGCTATCCGTTCCTTCAACGATATCAAGTTCATTACGTTAAAGGTTTTCGCCAGAAACCATTCGTAGCCCTCCGTCGTTTCATATGGGTAGTCAATAGTATTCAAGCTGTGTATGTTGGCCAAAGTCAAGGCACAGTGTTTGGTAGCTGTTGGTTATTCATATGCAGCATAGATAGATGCGTTGGTTTGGGACAGTCGTACTGCCATTTTGGCCAAAGTCAAGGGTATGTACGGGTGGATTCAAATTAACCTGGAGAATGACGGGTAGAACTTGACATGTGACTTATGATATGTTGGCCAAAGTCAAGGTCATAAGAGCATGGGGCAAAAATCACATCGGGAGTTTCAAAAGAACTGAAACTTGCCAGATATGCGCATACCTTCTGGAGTGTGATAGCGTGAGCGGATTCCGTCACGTTATCATACAATGATAGTTGGATCCCGATTCCCACTGATGAGTTAGTTTACTCCTCGGGTAACCCCGACTAATTCTTCTTTCAGGTTTGGAGGAGAATTTGAGGTACAGTGGGAGGTTTCCAGATTAGATAAATTGGTGACCATTCTGATCTAGGTTAGAGTGCACGCTGAGTGTTTTCTTTTCTCTCTCTCTCTGGCAGCGACCATTTGACCCGACCCTAAGACTATGACTCGGTGACCAAGTTGACCGAACCTTCTTAAACACTGGCTTTTGGATTGTCAGAGTTGCAAACCTCATTGCCACTCCTACTTTTACCCTTTTCTTCAGGACACCCCGTATTACTACGAACGTCCACTTCCATTGGACAAAACCATCGTATGGTTAGATACGAACTCGAAAGAATTTATTCGAGGATGGTTTCCGGTTCTGGAGAAAACGGATAGGATTATTCAGTTGTCTTTTCCTTTTACCCTCTCTCAGGTTACGAGTACTCATTGGTTTAGGGGTAGTACACCTGTTACGCAAATTGGATTGTCTTCTTCCAAACCTTAGGCTGGTGCCGACCGGTGGGGAATGAAGAAAACCAATTAGCATAACGATGGTGTGCAGAAGGTATTAAGTTAAGACAAAGCAAGAGATTAGTAAGAGGGCAAAGTAAATTGCAACAGATATTCACGACCAAACCAAGTATTCCTTCGCCAATCCTAAAATCACCTTTGTATTTCTTCAGGACACTCCGTATCACTACGAAGATCCACAGTTTATTGGATACTCCATCGTATGGTTATATACGAACTCGAAAGGAACTTGTTCCAGTTCGGGGATGGATTCTGGTCCAGGAGGAATATGAATAAGGTTTATTCGGTTGTCTTTTATCTTCACCCTCTCTCATTGCGAGTGTTCCTAGGATTGGGACAGTACACCCATTATGCTTATTGGATAGTCTTCTTCCAAACCATAGGCTGGTGCCGAACGGTAGGGAAGGAAGAAAACCATTTGGCCTAAAGGGGTGTGCAGAAGGTAAAGACTAAAGACATATGAAGGGATTTGGAGAGGTGGCAAAGGATTATACGGTTACAGTCGTGAATCTGGAAGAGGCATTACTAGGAATACCAGGATACCCCATCGAAACATTTCAATGTTTCAGTTTCGCTGTGTACTGTTAAAGGAAAACTGATTTCCCGATTAGGCACTTGCTCCAGGGTATGTATTTACCAGGTATGATTCTCACATCTGTATGGTTTTACAGATGATGAGTAGGAGTAAGTTATTGGGAATTGGGTGATCATCCTCATTATATCGGGATTCGTTGTAATCGGTGATATTTGAGGAAATCACCTGGGTTGTTTGCCAGTCGGCAAATATTTGGTTTTGAATATCCGCTGTTATGCACCAATTTCAAATTGATATATCTGTACGTCTATTTTCATAGAGTGAGATATACCTTTCTAAAATTATGTCTACGACATTTACCTATATCAGTCGATGGTTAGGTAAGGAGCATTAAACAGCGGTGTAATTCTTCATAACCAAAGGTACAGTTTTCAACCTACGACACACAGTGAATGAGTTATCAGACTCAAGGGACTTATACAGAGTATTGTATGTTGTCCAGGGTCCATCAGGACAGAGGGGTTGGTCCTCGTACTATATTCGGTTTACTTATGACTTCTCTAGTTTTTAGACAAGTGTTTCGCGGAAACACAGGGTCTGAATTTTGAGAAGTTATAGGTATTTGAATAGAGTAGAGAACCAGGTGTAGCAAGTATCGGGATTCTTCAAAGTTATCGAAGATGTAGATACTTGTGTATGGTATTCAGTTGATAGTAATGATAAAGAGATCTTGCTTCTCTTTCAGGTTACTCATAATTGGAAGTATTCCTAAGTTGAGTAACGCTGATCGGCCTCCTTCCATTTAGTTGACATGCACTGGAGACAGCTGCATGATTTGAATCTGGTTCAATTAAATCAGTGCCTCTGTTTCTATATTGGATATAGAACAGTTCATATCTTAACGATGTTAAGGTACGGGGAGTTGTCCGGTTTATACTTAAAACCAGACACTGGACAACTCAAGGCACGTTTCTGTAATGGCTGTTTGTGGGTTGACCCAGGCTATGACGCGGGTTGACTTTCTACCATCTGGATGAACAATAGCGATATTGTTCTAGACTCGCCACAGTTTTAATAAAAATGGATTTTTTCAGAAAACAGTAGTGGGAGTATGGTAGAACTGGAAGTGATTCCAGAACCACAAACGATTACTGAAGATTTGATAAGGAACCTAAAGATTCAATCTGGATTGACATTCCATTGGCCACTCCGCAGATAAGGTGGGTAACTTCAGGCACCCGAGAGGTACTACGGTAGCCTCAAGGACGGTGACAGGGAAGTTCTTGTTTACCCACAATTGCCATTGCTGTTGTTCCAGGTTACGAGACCCGGCGGGAGGATGAGTATAGCGTCGTTCTAAACCAGTTTTAGAAGTGTACGTCTATATGACTCTGCCAGAGGGTTGTCGTAGTCAGTGGGAGCAGCGGAAGCATTGGTGGACAGGTAGCTTATGTCTATTTATAGACTAAAGTAGATATAGCGGAGATAGATCATCTATTTCTGACGTGACAGTCATGGGTTTGACTTCATCAGAATAGGGGATGGATCTGTTGAGAAGGTAGTAGAGTGTGATGTCCTGGTATTTGGATGACATACACAGAGCAGGAAAGGAAGCTCCTATACTACAACCGGTTATACTTTGGTCGTCACACAGTGGTTTCTCCACAAAGGAAATGGATTTTATATCAGACATACTGGTTACTAGATCTATGGTTTTAGATCTAGATTTGGGTGGTTTCCCAATCAGGGTACTTAGACAGCATTCTAAGGGTATTTAGAATGGACGACTCCATGCACGGTAGTGTACCTGCAGAAGATGGAGTCACCCTCTCTAAAGGTGTCTTACAGACTAAAGGGGAGAGGGACGTGCATGATTGGCAGATCACTTGCTCAGGCAATTGAGTCAATCATGAGATGTCAAGTACCACACCAGATGTTGTTCTTGCACTAGATGCAATAAGTTGACATTAATCCAATCCTGGAGAAGCAGTCGGAAGCAGTTTTAGAACATAAGTGCATGTTCTAGGAATATGATAACGACAGCCTCATTCGGGAGACAGTTATCATTCCAGGCTTCCAAGGTGACATGGACGACAAGGAGGTTGTCAGAGCTATAGTTTTTCCTTCTGACGAGGGGCAGTATTTTGGACAGGTGGTCCAAGGCAATACTGAGGGAGGCATGGCGCAGGATACTGATTAAGTTCAGTTGACGATACAGTCTAAGAAGTTTGGATTTGGAGTTCATTTATGAGCTATGTCCCATCAGACATCCAGACACATTCTAAGACAGGTATTGCTCATTACGGGAGATGGGTTTCTCCGCGAACTTGAGATATAGAGAGACATAGAAAGAAACAACTAAGCGGATCCACTCACTGAGGCTATTCCTCGAACGCAATAGTTCCGCAAACGAGCTTTGTGAGACTGACTAGTAGAGGAGTTGGATGTTCGGTATCACACGGGCTGTGAGTATGCGACATCGCAATAATTAGCCTTGAGTGCAAGTGGGAGATTGTTGGAGATAGTGCCCTCAGAGTCAATTATTAGGTCACAGGTACGTGATTGTAATGATTGAGGGAGGACCTATCCCGGTAGGACAGTCTTACTCGAGATGATAGTATGCTATCTGGTTTACCTTTATCATCGTGTACTGCTTTAGGTGACCTGACACGTCGCTATTACACGTTGATAGAGCCCCTAGGATTCTTGCTTGACCACCAGCAGTATGAGGGCGATCATATAAGTGGGAGCTGGGGTCTATAAGCTTATCCTTAAAAGGTCCCTAGTCGTGGGAGTTTCGAGACTGGGCATCGATACTCCATTAGTAGACTAGTGTATACAGTCGAGACCCCGACGAGGGGCGGTGGCCGGTCTCACAAGCCACTGGTGTCAGTTGGATCACCTAAGATGTATACATGTGCTCATTAGGTTATGAGTACACCGGGAAGGACTCGCCGGGAACATGCTAGTTGGTCATATACCAGACGTCAGATGGCAGTTCCCTGGTGACATGTGTGCAGGTTAGTTCATCGACCTGGGGATCGTCATTTGTCTCGTGTGAGTTCCCACTGTACTTTGATTACTACCCTACCACGGCTCAAAGGAGTCATGCAAACAGGTTTTAGTTGGGTACAGTCCCGAGCCACATGGAGGCAGTGAGCGTATCTTCAGGGGTTCGTCTCTCCCGGTATTGGGGGTGAGGTCGTGCTGTGTCTAGGAGAGCCATTACACAAAGTCCTTGGCCAAGGCAAGGAGATTTACTGGTAGGTATTCCAGTAGTATCTCAGGGTGTTCTGGGCTACACTCCGACACGACTTGTACCGCTTTTGGGGGTCTGACTTTTACCAACCCCCTAGGCCCGCCATGCGATACTCATAGACGAACGGACCGGACTGCACGGATATTGTCACTGACAGGCTCAGTAGGGTTGTCAGGCTGAGTTCACTCACAGACGTCCCTTTTAGTCAATACTTGGTAGCCCGTTACGTATTGGCTTATACCTCTGACGTGCTAGTGGTTAAATCCACAACCGAGGTGTTGACGAGTCTTTAGAGTCCCCCACATTCTGTTACTCAGCTTTCGGGCGAAAGGTTGTAGAGGCCGTATGGAGATATGGCAAGGTCCGATCAGATACGTGCGGTATTGCACGGATCAGGATCGGACAGTTTGTACTATAGGCCGTATGGTTATATGGCAGGGTTCGATCAGATACGTGCGGTATTGCACGGATCAGGATCGAACAGATATTACTAGCCGGCTTTGGTTTAAGCCGGATCCTAGTATAGTACAGTGTAGATTTTGTCTCATTGCATTTGTATTTCGGTCAAAATACAGATGCGGGTGTGTATGCACAGTATCGGGGTTTTCCTGTAATTTATTACGGGACCCGTTTTCTGGAGTTGCCAGTTTGCTTTCCGTTTCGGCCAATTTCTATTGTTCCGTTCATTGGCCGAAGATTGGTGGAGGAGGGTTTATTTGCATTGTTGCAAATAGGCATTTGTGGAGGGGGTTCTTTGCATCTTTTGGCATCATGATGGTTTTCATGATGTGCACCATCATTGACTTCTCCTTCTCATGATGGATTGACTTTGTGGACTTGATGGTTGTGGTTGTGTGTGGTTTTTGTTTGTTATCATGTTCTTTCATGATTCCCTTTTTCATTATTGTTCCACCCACCCCCTTGACCTTCTCTCTCTCTCTCTCCAATCACACTTGTGGAGAAAGGGGGGCCGGCCATTTCCGAGGAAGTGGAATGGGATTCATTTCTTTTGGTGGGGGAAAAATTGTTATTCTCATTCTTTTGTATGCCACATTTTTCCCACCTCTCTCCAAGTTCTTCTTCCTCCACCTTATGGCAACTCCTTCAACCCCAATAGAGACAATATAGCTCACTACACATTCTACAGCGAACCTTGGGCACGTCGAGTAGCCGGCTTCGTGCCCGAGTTGCCTCGGCATTGAGGTGGGAGCCCGTAAACGATGTAGGCGATGTGGTGCACTTCCGGCGACGAGGAGGAGACGGGACATTCCGCAGGAGATCCGGACGATGATGAGAAGACCGGAGGACTTGGATCGTCGGTATATCTCTTTCCCATCTTCTAGTTAGTTTAGACTAGTTAATGGTTACGATCCGGGTGTTTAGTGCGCGGTGGTGCCGGTTTGCTAAGTCCGCAAAAATTAAAGTTTTTCACCGCTTCCGCATTCCGGCATCGGATTGACGGCCGGGGCGCCGCCGTGCACTTACACATGTATCATCCCAAGAGTTTATTAACTCTTTCTCTGTTTCCAATAAACAGAGCTGGTGTCATTATATCTTTGTGACATAACTAGCGAGTTTCACAAGATGTAAATTCAAACTGATTTAAATATGCATCTACATGTAACTCTAGCTAGTCGGGTCACATTGATCTGACCTAGTCTACAATACCTCAAGAAGGATTCGTTCATTTCTGAACTTTTCCTCTTGTGTGTGTTCCGTATACTAAGAACTGTAGTTTGATTTAGAACATCAATGCTTTTAGATAACATGCCTGAACCGATCAACTTTTGATATAGGAAATGTTCAAAACACTATCCAACAATACAAAATTTTACCGTTTCTTTACTAATAAAGAGACAGATATGATTTTGTATATCAGGTTCGGTATCTAATAACATTCGTTCAAAATCAATGTATTGTTATACAGGGTGACAGTGACCAACAGACTTGGCTGCAACTCTTGCCCCGTTTTCTTCCTCATGAAACTTATCACCCGTTCTCAGTTCTCTACCTATCTGTAGCCCTATGTAACAGATTACATATCTGGTATCCTGATCTGGTATCACATACCCAGGACGTAGAGGATACAGAGAAACAGTTCTTTGTAACGAACACACCCGAAGATGATGCATCAGCATGCACTCTCTTCGTTTGGGCGGCACGGGAAATCTGGTATTCCCCAATTTCCGGCTCTGTCTTATAAAAATTATAAGTTGGAGAGGGACCAACGTTCTCCAGCTCAGTATAACAAGCGGGTTCGGTCAATATTCCGTATTATTATCTTGATTAAGGCGTTATATGGTCGCTACCAGGAGAGAGAGAGAAGAAAACACTCAGCGTGCGCTCTAGCAAGAATAGATTGGTTATTATTTTATCTAATCAGGATGGCTCCCACTGCTTTTTATCAAATCTTCCTTCAAACCCTAAAAGGAAAGACTAGCCGGGATTAATTACACACTACAAGTTCGCCAATCTTTCAGCCAGGCCAGTGTCGGTACTTTGAGGGAGGTCCCCTGTGCTTTCGCACGAACCTAATTAATGTAAACCTCGTTTTCCCAGAGGCGTAACCTCGTTAACACCTTTCTAGACACCTACTTGATCGGCTAATTGTAATATGTAAAATTCTCCCAGGAGTAACAATTACTCGCAACGGGTATCGGGATCCAACTATCTCATAGAAGGTATGCAATCTCATTGCAAATTTCAACACTTGAAATTCCCGATAATTTTGCCTCTAGCACCCTATGACCTTGACGGAGGTCAACAAACCATAGGCTACTAGTCAAGTTCAACCCGTCATTTCTTGATCGAATTAAACCCACCCGCACGACCCTTGACGGAGGTCAACAAGGCCACACGACTACCCTAATCCAATCTGCATCATATGCATAAGCAGATAAATACTAGTTAGCTACCGCACACTACGCCTTGACGGAGGTCAACAAACGTAGCACGAATACTAAATAGGACTTATCTGAAATGACGGAGGGCTACGACAGGTTTTTCTGAAAACCTATTGCGTAATGAACTTGATATCGTTGTAGGATCGAATGAATTTTAAAATGGAGTGTCTTTGAGGCTTTTCTAGTTTTGCTAAAGGAGTCACTCCCGGTGAAGGGATCATTGGTCCTTTCCTCGTCGAATGAGGTGCGGGATATATCACATATATCACTGTGCAAAGCAAAAACTCTTAAAAGCAATCAAAAGACAAACCGAGTGTGTAGCATCTGCCAGTTATTGCTAAAGGAGTCACTCCCGGTGAAGGGATCTCGGTCCTTTCCTCATCGAATAAGGTGCAGGATATATCACATATACCGCTGTGCAAAGCAAGAACTGTAGCTACCTGTTTTATTTTGAAATTCGATTCTACAACATCATTAGGTTTCTTTTATTTCATTAATCTCATTAATGAAGTCCCATCATTTAAGTACCTATACATCACAGATAAATACGACGTACACTTATGCCATCCGCATTCGCCTCGATGTCCCCTCGTGCACCGTTAGGTTAGGTAACTAACGGCAGAGCGGGGCAGGGCTAGCGCGGGTGTAAAACATAAGTAACGTCTATATAATATATCATATATACTATATACAGTATCTATCACAGAACAACACATGATCACATCACAGATATCGCAGCAGAAGAATCATATGAAATATTGGATATACTAGGACGTCCGTGTTTTCAATACGAGCCAGTATAAAACACGGATTCCACGGTCGTGATGAATAGCCAAACCCACACCCCTAGACCCCTACGAGAGCGGCAAGCAACCCTACCAATTCTAGAGTTAGGAGACCCGGACTCGACTCCTCGAGTTGGTCTCCCACTGGACTCCAGAACCCGGTTACTTGTGCTCCCCTCCTTGGGTCTATCCTAGTGCGGAAAAGTAAATAATATACAAAGCGTGACATCTTCCGCAACCTGGAAGTGCCCCAAATAAAAGAATATTACATATAAGTTTTTACATGAATTAAAATGAAAAACACTCATCTCACATAAAAACCCCCAGCTATTCAAACACGACGATTCAATATAACATATCCAGCAACACATAACATCACATGTCATCAACGTAAGTAAATATGCGCATCCCAATTGTCGTTGACATATAGCAACGAAACCGGCGATATCACATATTACACTTACGGTCACAGAAAAGAAAGTGTAAAACTACAACAGTTGGAATCCGCAACCTCCTCAGACATCGCATGCCTGACCAAATGAATTACATAGACATCGCATGCCTAACAATTATAAACCCCGTATTTTAGTCTCTTTATCGAAAACACTTTTCAATACCAAGTCGGGCAATTCAACAGGATTTCCGACATTTTGATCGAATGCTCGTCGCAAACTTTAGTAGGCGGCCGCACCCCCGACGCCGTCGACGAAGTGCACCAAGACGGAACACCGCTACCGCGAGCACCCGAACGGATGCTTTCGGCGATGGGGTTCTCCTACAGTCACTTGGTCGGGGCTATGGGGCGAGGCTGTCTATTAAGTTTACCCGGCGAGTATCCGCGTACGCTACGTGATTGCGACGGACTTTTGATCACATCAAAATTCCGTGGCAACCGATCAAGTGAGACTAAAGTGCTATGTTTATAACATTCATTCAGTTATCTCATAACTCATTGTGAATTCCAATTATTGTATCCCATTCCAGATAAATAGAAAATGTTAAAATTTTTGATCGAACAGTCAAACACCCAAGTTTTCCCGATACAGATCAACACATGAAACAAGTCTAACAACATTCAGTTCGTGCCTCAGTACCAACGGTCCAGCCGTAGAAGGGTCAAGCCAACGCCTCACATGTGGCACGCCGTACTGCCCCAAACCCAAAGGTTCAAAGGGCAGTTCAAGACGGTCGCATAATCGAGTTAAGGTTTGTTGTCTTCTAGAGGGTCCATCGCGTTACTTGCACTACTTAGAACGTCGTTAAACTACGGAAAAATCAAACACTTGGAAATTTCCCGACAAGGGAAAAATTGGGTATTTATATCCGGTCGAACTTTTTAACAAATTCAAAAAAATTATCCGGAAAGCCACATAGACAAGATTAGATATTCCGATCAAAACACCGAATCCCCAAAACAACTCCAGAAAATTCAACTCTTGAATAAATTTTTAAAAATACCCAGAGAACTCAGCACCTGAAACAATGTATTACTGTGCAAACAGTTAGGGCTGACGTCACGATTCTGCCGCGGAACCGCCGCATAAGCTAGGCTTATGCCGCGGTTCCGCCGCCGATAACAATGTTCATTCAAAACTTTTTGCGCCGTAATTCTTAGATTTCCCTGCTGAGTTTTCTGCATATTTTTAAATTGGAAAAATCCCAGTTTTTGAAAAAAGGACAGAGAGCATGTTTCGAGTTCGGGTTTTGGTTCGATCGGACTTCAAATTGCGTCTAGACTTCGCCTAAGGCTCTAGCTAGGCTCTGATACCACTGTAGAGTTCCTAGGCACCCTAATGAGGTCTCACAAGGTATCAACCATGCCAATTTAAAATTTTACGGTGCCGAGAAACCCTAAACTACGGATCGTTGGCTAGATGTCTAGGCGAACAAAGTAACTAGTTAACACTTAACTATAAGAATCGGAAATACAACCTTTGTAGATCCGGTGCTCCACATCCATAGCTCCGCAATGAAGTCCTCTCGCTGTCCAAAACAAATCCCGGGCTCTAGCGTCGGCTTCATCGGAGAATAGGCGAGCTAGGTCGTCGATGTCCATGCCGAAGATGATCTACGTCGAAGTATCGCTAGATCAAGCTCCACCTTCACCAAGCCATGAAAACTTGTGAAGGAAACACACTCTACCACTTTGAAAGAGGTAGAGGATGAAGAAATAGGAAGTGGGTAGACTTTAGTTTTGGATTTCTCACTAGTTTTCATCACTTGCCATTGGAGTAGCAAGCTTTCTTCCATGGAAGAAGATGAAGAAGAAGAAGAAGAATCTTTTTATAAGTTAAAAGAAAATAATACTTATCATATAATAAACCATGGTCTAGTGTAGAGAACTAACTAAGGTTATGTGAATGGTTAGGGTTAAAAGAACAAGACAAAATGGTCAATTGGTCAAAGCTTCATGAAGCTTCAAAAAGCTTCATGAAAGAAAAGAAAGAAAGAAACCATTTTGCTTTTTCTTTTTATGCTTTTATTAATATCCAAAATGAATAAACAAATAATAAAATGAAAAAGCAAAACCCTAATCATTAAGGTAACCATGGTTCAATTCTATACACTTAACCAAAGAAGCATGTATCATCAAACATGATACAAACATGTGCACAAAAGTATATCACATATACAACTTGCACATATCAAGTGAGAAATACCATTTAAAGTGAACCGATACTAGTTAATGCAAAGTAATATATCAAATATATAATTATGCATTAAATCATTAAATCAACACTTGATTTAACGATCCGGTCATATCGTATATAACCGACTAGTATCCTATGTACCGGTTTATTGAATCAATCCTTGATTCGATAATTAGGGTATATCGTATATAATCTAATCGATACATTTATCGCGAGAATGTAATATGGTATCACATACACGCATTACTCTCGGTCCCGCACATATCTCATATGCGCTCCTATTTCGTTTCGCTTGAGCCAGGAAACCTCTGTGTAGGACTCTAAAGACTCGTCAATACGCCGGCAGCAGGTGATGATCATATCAAACACCCACAAGCCGCAAGCGGTCGGCTAAACGTAACGGCCACCCGGGTATTGAGCGATCTGAAGATCGACGAGCAAGCCCGCTCACACTCCAGTGAATCCAACCAGTAACACTACCGTACAGTCCGGTCTGATCGTCTGATATGTCGCATATCTCGCCCAGGGGTGGTAAACGTCAGACCCCAATAGCTCGATAAGTCGTGTCGATATGAGGTCTATAACAATTCGAGAAACTACTGGTAACACTTACCAGTAAATCTCAGCAACCCTGGCCAGGGATTTCCTGTTATAGCCAATCGCATACAGCGCAACATCAACTCCCTATACCGGGAGAGACGAATCCCCTCCTATCGCTCATTGCCTCCATGTGACTCGGGACTGTACCCAAAAACCACCGTTTTGCACGCCCTCTTGGACGTGGTAAGATGGAAATCAAAGCACAGTGGGAACCACACAAGACTCTATGACGATCTCGGGTCAACAGACTACTCTGTACCAGTGTCACCAGAGAACTGCCATCTGACATGAGGTATAATACCATCTGGGAGTTCTCGGCGAGTCCGTCCAGTGTACCCAGTCTGTACTGAGCACCCGTATATCATCTCTGATGTCAAACACCAATGGATATGGGATCATCCATCGCCCATCTGTATGGGTCGAGAAGGTATACGCTAGTCTACTCTGGTATATCGATGCCCCGTCTCGATACACCCACGACTAGGGACTTTGAAGGATGTACTTATGGACTACCATGTCCCCACTAGTATGATCCGCATCATAGTCCAGGTAGTCAAGCACACATCCTAAGGGCTTTACCAACATGTAACAGAGAGACTATCAGTGTACACGTTAAGGTAAAGATCAACCAGATAGCATACTATCATGTCGAGCAAGAAAGTCCTCCCTATATATGTCCCAGCATCCACTACAATATACATCCTATGTATAGTAATGGCATCTAGGGCATACATATAACTAACAGGACTAAAGTTTGTTTGAAGGTTTAAGCATACGTTAGCCATATTTGAGGCTAAGATCAACTTAAACGGGATCATTTAGATCCGACAAAAGAGCATTTGGGGGCTCTATTGTTCCAGTTTAGGGACATAGTGGTCCATTTCCAGTTTAGGGAAATGGTGGTCCATTGCCAGTTTAGGGACATGGTGGTCCATTGCTAGTTCAGGGACATGGTGGTCCAACATTCCCATTTTGGGGACGAATATTGGTTTAAGGACACATTAGCCATATTTGAGGCTAAGATCAGCTTAAACGTTTGTTAAGGATACGTTAGTCTAATTTGAGACTAAGATCAGCTTAATAGGATCGTTTGGATCCGACAAAAGAGCATTTGGGATCTATTGTTCTAGTTTAGGGACATAGTGGTCCATTGCCAGTTTAGGGACATGGTGGTCCATCATTCCCCTTTGGGGACGAACATTAGTTTAAGGACATTTCGGTCCAACGTTCCCATTTTGGGACGAATATTAGTTTAAGGACGTTCCGGTCCACGAGTTTTAGGACTCCGCAGTCCGTATCAATATGTGATTGTCGGGACCCGTCACCTCTCTGACGACGTTGAAGGATTACAACGACAAATATCAGAGAAGTTCAGAGATGTACCCTTGAACCGGGTGTAAATTGATTTAAGAGGGCAGTCGTGCTCAGTCAATTTTAATTTGAGGACTTACGGCCAGAATTGGGCTAAGTCCGGTTGAGAATATTCAACATTTATTTGCATTTTGCCTGTTAGGCCTTTACTAGGGCTCTGCCCCTGTTTAATAATGCATGGCATTTTTGCTTGGTCTATTAGACCTTTATTTGGGCTCTGCCCTTTTTAAATGATGCACAGCATCTGTTTTGGTCTGACAGACCTTTGTTTGGGCTCTGCCTATTTTTAATAATGCATTGCATTTTTTATTAGGCCTGTTAGGCCTTTTTAGTTGGGCTCTGTCCCTTTTTTTAAAATAATGCAGTGCATTAATTAGCCTGACAAAGCGCCACGTGGCTTGTTAGGCGCTTTGCGTCAACGCAAGGCGCAAACGCATGTGTAGGTGACACGTGTCGCGCTCGGTGAGCGCAAGCACAGTGCGCTGCGACAGTGCGTTGCGCTGTTGCGCTGCTGACACGTGGCACGCTTTGATGACTTGCGCCAAATTTAAGAGAGCAGTGCTCTGTTTTTAAAGCGCATAGCGCAAGTTGTTCTGGAGCTGACACGTGGCGCTCTCTGGTGGCTTGCACCAACCCAAGAGCGCAACAGTGCAGATTTACAAGTGCAAGGCACTGTTTTAATATCTTGATCCAATTTTGGATTCAAGCAAAGAATCTTTAAAGATTCCAGAACCAGTGGTTCATAAAAAAAGGCAATGCCTTTATGTAGATCAAATGATCTAAAGAAGTATGTTACTTCTTATTTTATTCTTATTTTTTAATCTTTTCTTTTTATTTTAAGATCTTGATCTTGTTCTTAGATCATTGATCTTTTCAGAAGAAATTCTTCTTTTCAAAAGTTTACCTTTCTTTTTTCTTTCTTGAATTCTTCTCAAACTTTCTTTTTTTTAGGGGTTCTCTGAATTCTCTCTCTGTTTCTCTGTGTTTTAGACTTGGAGTCTAGGGGCCTTTTTATAGTGCAAATTGATTTGTTAAATAAGTTAAAGAGATCTTTCTCTGAGTGATTTAGGGATTTTTCCTACCGTTGGATCTTTGATCCAAGGGCTCCTGTTTTACAGGAGAGAATCTTATTGGTTTAATAAGATCAGAAAGATCTTTCTGGAATTTTAATTCTGTTTTAGTGCTGGCACAGTTGGCGCAAGCGCACCTGCGCTTGACACGTGTCGCGCAGCGCAGAGCGCAGCGCAACTGCGTTGCCACGTGTCGCGCAGCGCAGAGCGCAGCGCAACTGCGCTTGACACGTGTCGCGCAGCGCAGAGCGCAGCACAACTGTGCTAGCGTAACTGCGCTGCCACGTGTCGCGCAACGCAGAGCGCAACTTGTCTGAAGCATTGCTTCCTTTATTTTTTTTATTTTAAATAGTGCCTTGCTCTGATTGGGTGCGCTGCGCTCATTGCGCTGGCGTGCCTGATTTTGACACGTGGCGCGTTGCGCCCAACGCAAGAAATCTGAAGCGTTGCTTCCTTAATTTTAACTTTAATTTCAAAGCAGAGCTTTGCTCTGATTGGGGGAAGCAGAAGCGTTGCTTCATCTCCCTCCTTGGAATTTGAACAGAGCTTTGCTCTAATTGAGGGTAAACAAATGCCCCCACCGTTGCGCTTATGTGGCCTCCAAACGTGAGCGCAGCGGTGGTAGAATTCCAACCGTCGTGCCATCCCTTCAAAGTTGAAACGGCTCTTCAATGCCTATAAACAGAATCTTTGGTCCCTTAGATGATTTTCATCTCGTCATAAGAATTTTGTTAAGAGCCCTGCTCTTTTGTTTAAGCACTTTTAAAAGTTCAAACTCTAGAGAATTTTAGGTAAAAATTAATTTGGATTAAATTAAATCAATTTTAAGAACCTTGCTCTCAATAGATGCCTGATCTAAAGAAGACCCATTTAGGGTTTCACTTAGCAGAGCTTTGCTCTAAAGGGGTCTAAAGAGAACTAAGGAGAACCCTATTAGGGTTCCATTAATAGAGCTCTGCTCTCTAAAAGATTTTCTTTGGATTTTCTTAATTCATTAATGGAGTTTTGCTCCTTCTAAATCATATGAAGGAACTTTTTAAGATGCTATTTCATGGATCTTGGAGTTTTTAAGATGAAAATTTATTTTTGATGAATCATATCATCTTTTTAGGGCAGAGCTCTTCATGTTCTAAGGGGGTTTTCTTTAAATTTTCCTCATAACTGATTTTGACAGGTGTCACTCCTGTCTGCAGAGCATTGCTCTCGAGGAGTTTAACTCCCTATGTCTTTTTTATTTCTAATCTTCCAATGATATTTCCTTCAGGCATTATGGCTGTTCATCTATACAGTCTGCACGAATTCATCACCTATGAGGATATCCGCGTACAGGGCCATCACCAAAACCAGGAGTTTACAGATGCCCAGTGTGCGGAGGTTATGGGTCGTCTGAACGCACGCGTTGGTTGGCTGCTTCCTCGCCGTTCAGCTTTCTTGAAAGTCGTGCTGGGAGCAATTTGGAGAGCACTCCCAGGGTTTCACGAGGCCATGCCGCTTAATGCACTGGATGATGCCGAAGACAAGGTGCATTCAGTGTACCTGTCGGGGCTGATCTTGAAGAAACGGCGAGATAGCCTCATGGACATTCTGCATCAAATTTTTCAGCAGACGACGATAATCGCTACTTATCGAAAGATGGGGGGCCTTGCCGAAGATCTTGACACACGTGAGCACGAGAGGCTGCGCATGAGAATAATCAGAAAGGCCAGAAGAACTCTAGATGGCCTTACTTTCGAATTCCTTAATCCATGCCCTGGATCTGAGGTTCTGCCATTGTAAACATTTGATAATGTTTTTCGTTTACTGATTTCATTATTGTAAGAATTTTTAGCAATATGAATGGAAAATTTTTATTTCAGCTTGTCTTATTTCTCATTCTGAGTCTTTTGCCCATGCATGAATGAGTGTGTCTCGAACGCTTGATCAAATGCACATCCGATGTTTTTTTTTGTCGCTTTCTTCTTTCATTTATTCTCAGCATGTTACTTTAGCAAACATGGTCGACAGATGATAGAACGAGCATCCTGTCTTGGTTTCTTCAAGAGGTAGCAATGGCTTAGGCCGCAGGTTCAAATCTGCTGCCTAAGACTTTTCAACTTTATGAGCCGTGAGGGTCTCATAAAGAATTTTCTCCCTACGGATCGAGAGGATCTCGTAGGTGCATTTTCTCCTTAGGAATCGTGAGGATTCCTAAGTGCGTTTTCTCTTATAAGTCGTAAGGATCTTATAAGAGAATTTTTCTCTCTTACGAGTCAAGAGGACCCGTAAGCGGTTGTTTCCTTCCTTATCAAGATTTGACTTCGGAGAGTGTGACCCGTGAATAGTATGCAAGAGTCCGTTTTGGACCGACTTGCAAGGTCCCAGTGCTTAGGAAATAAGTTTTTTTTTAATCCCCACTGCCTAAGGCTTTTCCTCACGAGTCGAGCCGAATCGAGCACTCCTCGCAAGAATATCCTAACGTCACAGTTAACCTCTGCTCTTTACGACAGAGGTCCGTTAGGGTCTGTAGTACTTAGGGTTTTGGCCGTCGTACCGTCGCGTTGGTTGATATATTCCTCGATGTGCAATCTTGCTGTTCGAGTAGCCTTGCGATTGTCGTGTCTCTGATCCCTTCGGGGGCTGGACAAGACGTCTTCAAGTAATCTTCCAGGTAGTATTACCGTCGAAAGAGCAAGCGTAAGGATATTCCATGTCACTTTTTACTTGAGGTTAGGCTCATTTTGGAGAGCCCCGATGAGTCATAACCACTCCGCGCTGGTGTGGGATGATCTCCGACAGTCTTTCAGGCTTTATATGAGTTGCCGTCAAGACCTTGAAGCTAGGAATTTAGCTTTTGCTTCGTTTACTGATATTGCGTCCTCTATATCGAGATGAATGTCGCGGTTGTCTCTAGGTTGTTGGTGAACCGTCGAGGTTTGGAACTAAGGACTTTGCCGTGGCTCCGCTGTTTGATGGTCGCGTCTGAATCCTGTTGGAGGAAGAACGCTGAGGTGACATCTCGTCTGCTGTATCAAGATGAACGTCGAGGTGGTGACCACTCCGCACTGGTGCAAGATGATCTCCGATTGTCTTTCAGGCTTTATATGACTTGCAGTTAAGACCTTGAAGCTAGGAATTTGGCCTTCGCTTCATTTGCTTGCATTGTGTCCTCTCTATCGAGACGAATGTCGCGGTTGTCTCTAGGTTGTTGGTGAACCGTCGAGGTTTGGAACTAGGGACTTTGCCGTGGCTTCATTTCATTGCGACTCTAAGGTTGGTTGTTGACGTCATGTCTACATCTGGTTGGAGTGAGGAGAAACGCCGTTAGCAATCTCTAAGTTGTCGATATCGACGTTGAGACCCTGAAGCTAAGGATCTTCTTTTGCTCCATTTGTTGACATCGTGTCTACAATATTGCGACAAATGTCGATGTTGTCTCTAGGTTGTTTATGAACCGTCGAGACTTGGCTTTGCTTTCTGATGGAGCCTGTTGGGAAGGTATGGTTCTCTCTTTGTTTGTGTCCCTGGATTATATACAGGGATCGATGTGATCTCACCTGTAGGGCAGAAGTTTCATACATTTTTTTTATTATTATTTTCTTTCCGCGATGCTCTATTATTTCATCTTTTATATCGCGAAGGTCGCGATTGCCCAATCATTTCGGCTATTTTTCGCGGTGCCCAATCATTTCGGCTATTTATTTTATTTTCACTCGCTGCTTTTTATTGCGAGTTGCCTAATCATTTCGGCTATTTATTTTTATTTTCACTCGCTGCTTTTTATTGCGAGTTGCCCAATCATTTCGGCTATTTTTTTTTACTCGTTGCTTTTTATTGCGAGTTGCCCCATCATTTCGGCTATTTTCCACGCATACATTTCTACTTGCAGATTTTTATTGCAAGTTGCCCCATCATTTCGGCTATTTCGTATGCATGTATGGCTCGCTTTTTTTTTTATCGTGAGTGTGAAACTTGGAATCTGATGCCAATCTTAGCATCAGCATCGCTACGACTGGAATATTGCCAGTAGCGAATCATCATTTGCCATGAAAGGACATGGAATTTGATACCAGTTTAGGCATTAGCATCGCTACAACTGGGATATCGCAGGAGCGAATCATCATTTTCCTTTGTCAATGTCAAACAAAGGTGGCTCAGTAAACAGGGTTAGGATCCTGTCGACTAAGGATTTTGGCTTTATGAGCCGTAAGGGTCTCACAAAGGTATTTCTCCCTACAAGTCGTGAGGATCTCGTAGGTGTGTTTTCTCCTTAGGGATCGTGAGGATTCCTAAGTGTATGTTCCCCTGTAAGTCGTAAGGATCCTACAAAAGGGTTTTCTCCTTATAAGTCGAGAGGCCTTACAAGGGTTGTTCATTGTATGGACATATCCCCAGTCACGGGTGAGACTTGGTTAGGGAAAAGTTTATTCGCGCCCGTGGATTGTATACAAGGGTCAGTATTGAGCCACTTGTAAGGCAATATCGAAGGTTATGAGGGGTTTGCTTAAGCACAGGTTTAGGTCTCTGTAACTTAAGACTTTCAAATCTTATGAACCGTGAGGGTCCCATAAGAGAGTTCTCATTACGAGTCGTGAGGATCTCGCAAGTGTATTTTCTCCTTAGGAATCATGGGGATCCCTAAGTGTGTTGCTCCCTTATGAGTCGTAAGGATCTCACGCGGGTGGTTTCTCCTTACAAGGTCGAGAGGACCCTGCAAGTGTCTTTTAACGAGGTTGCGCCCTTTCGGGTTTTCACAAACACTCGCCGGTAGCTTTGCTGTTTTTACTCACTGAGCCCTTTCGGGTTTTCATCCGTGCCCATTTTGCTTATGGACATACCGTCTTTTTTTTTATTCTTTTTTTTTAACGAGGTCGCGCCCTTTCGGGTTTTCACGAACACTCGCCGGTAGCCCTGCTGTTTTTACTCACGGAGCCCTTTCGGGTTTTCATCCATGCCCATTTTGCTTATGGACATACCGTCTCTTTTTTTTATTCTTTTTTTTAACGAGGTCGCGCTCTTTCGGGTTTTCACGAACACTCGCCGGTAGCCTTGCTGTTTTTACTCACGGAGCCCTTTCGGGTTTTCATCCGTGCCCATTTTGCTTATGGACATACCGTCTCTCTTTTTTTTTTTTATTTTTTTAACGAGGTCGCGCCCTTTTGGGTTTTCATGAACACTCACCGGTAGCCCTGTTGTTTTTACTCACGGAGCCCTTTCGGGTTTTCATCCGTGCCCATTTTGCTTATGGACATACCGTTTTTTCATTTTTATTATTATTTTTTTTATTCTTTATTCTTCTTTTTTTTTCTCGTCAGCCTAAGGATGCTGCGGTAGTAGTTTAACGATGTTTCGGTCGCCAGCTAGTTTTAGGACGTAGTGGTCCGTCATTAGTTTAAAGACCTTTCGGTCCGCCGTCGCCGTATTTGAGGCGAATCTCTAGTTTACTGACTTTTCGGTCTATGGGGCTTTCCCTATGAATGAGCATGATGCCCCCGGCATATCCATCTTTCTTGGAGCATGTGGTTGTGGCGGGCTCACCTTCCAATTTTCGGACAATACGAACTCGCCCTGTTGGTATTGGTCTTCAAACCAGTTTTTGAAAACGTAGCAGTTTTCGATTGGATGGCCCAATACTTGGTGGTAAGGGCAGTAATTAGGATTGTTGACATCATTCAGTTGTAGCTGGTGTTTCGGCTCCGGTAGAGTGATAAGCCTGTTGTGCGCTGCTAGTTTGAACAGCCTCTTTGTTTCATCCCGGGGAAATGAGTAAGGTCGTTTCAACTTTTCATAGAGGGGTTGCCGCTTGTTACTTTGGCGAACAACCGGTCTAGGGCCACTCGATTTTTGTTGAGCGTTGGCGACGAAGGACGTTTTTTCCTTCCCTTTATCCTTTTTGTTCGAGCCCACGTTTGCGGGTCCGAGATTCTTTCTGGGTAGCATGCGATTGCACGGCTAAATGTTCTTGCAACTCCTCAATTCTTTCGTTTTAGAGATGGATTCCTTAAAGAGAGGGCCGGGGGCTATTTTTTCGTCGGAGTCGCTCCCGAATGTGAGAACTCGCGGTCCCTCGGGATCAACCCTATGACAATTGCCGACAATTCTTTTACGCTCATCTGTCGCATTTTTCTGCTGTCTATGAGCTTCAGGCTTTGTCCTGTTGAAGTGTTGCCTGTGAGCGACATACCCTTGCCACCAACACTTAAAGGAGTCGTAGTCTTCAGTAGGATGTGCGATCTTCTGATGATATAAGCAGTAATTAGGATGCATTTTTACTCCACCGAGAGTGTTTTCTTCAGAGGGTGGTAGCTTCATTCCCATTGATATGGTTTTAGCGAACCTTTTCCTCGTCTTGAATTTGTTTTTATCGGCAGCGGATGTCTTTTGATTCGACGGGAGTGTCTCGACTCTTTCGTCTCGTCGCCGGCGTTTGGCTCCTTCCAATATGGCCATCTCACGCTCCTTCTTGGCTTTACTTTTCAGACGAATCTCATTCAGGAAGGCATCGATCATTTCGTCTGACGGCCACAGAAGTTCTGGTTCAGGTTCCGCCCTCGGTTTCTCGGTGCAAGGAGCCTCTTCATCATCTATCAATGAGTGAGAGATCACATGACAACTTGCTACGTAGTCCTCAGATTCATCTGATGAGTCTTCTCCATCATCTTCCTCCCGAAAGACGTGGCTGAGGAACTCTTGGAGCGTGATGGGAGTCCGTGCCTTCTGATTATACTCCTCCAGCGCGTCTATCTGTTTTTGTAAGTCCATACGCTTGTCGCCTGGTTTCAAGGGCTTTTTGGATCTTTTCTTCTTCTTCTTTGAAGATTTCGACGACTGGGTACAAGTGCTTGGGCCATCACCACCGATCTTTGGAGTTGGGCGCGGCTTCAGCATCCCTTTGATGATCTGGGGTTCTAGCGGGTTCTTCTATCTGATCGCCGGGCATGTCTTGAGATCATTCAGCATCCTTTTGGTTTTGGCTGACAACACAACCTCCTACGGAGCTTCTTCAACAAGGGAGCACATTGTCCCCGGCATATTCACTTTTTTAGGGGTATGAGGTTGAGGCGGGTTCACCTTCCATCTTTAGGATAACACGAACTTGCCTTGCTGATATTGATCTTCAATCCAGTTTTTGAAGACGTAGCAATCTTCGATCGGATGACCCAACACTCGGTGGTAGGGGCAGTAATTGGGATCATTGACGTCATTTGGTTGCAACGGACGCCTTGAATCTGGCAGATTGATGAGCCTGTTACGCAGCGCCAGCTCGAACAGTTTTCTCGTTTTATCTTGAGGAAATGAGTAAGGAAGTCCTAGCCTCTCCTCGAGGGATACGCGTGGACGCATATTGTTTTGACGGACAACCGGCTTCAAGTTGCTCGGCTGTTGTTGAGCATTAGCGATGAAAATCGCTTTTCCTTTCCCCTTCTAATTTCGAGAGTCCGGTTTTGGAGGAGACGGCGTATGGCCCATTTGGTCCATCTGGGCTAGCTTGTTGATCAGGGCCTGGAACGTGATTGGTTTAAAGAACATCATGAACTGTGAAATAGTTGCATGAGGATTTAGGGTACCCACGAACATGCCTACCGCAGGTGCTTCTTCGATCCGCTGTTCGCATTTCGACCATAGATTCCGCCACCGTGTTGCGTATTGAACCCACGTCTCGCCTGGCTTCACCCTGGCATTGATCAGTGCTGTTATAGGGGTGTGTTCACTAGCACTCGCGAATCTTTGTGTAAACAATAACTCTATCTCCGCAAATGTTTTGACAGAGTCGTTAGGTAGCTCCGAATACCATTCAAAGGCCGTCTCCGATAGGCTGCCGATGAATTGGCGAAGCAGGAGCTTGTCGTCGCCTCCAGTGTTGCCACAAAGAGCCCTGAATTGAGCGACATGCTGATGGGGATTCCCTGTCCCTTTATATACGTGGAACTTAGGGATCGTATATCCTGGCGGGTAACTGATTTGGTCATACCAGCTCGGATAGGGCCGTTCGGTTCTAACAATTTGCCCAGCCGTTTCATTCGCCTGATGAATTCGTATCTGCTGAGCTATATAGTCGTCTAGTGCAGCTTTGGAAATGGTTTCCTCTTTGGCTGCTGAAAGAGCGGGCGGAGGATTAGATGTCTCCTCTTTATTGTCTTCAATAATGATCGGACGGTCTTCAGCTGGAGGGTCCGGCTATAACATCATCCCTACCATATCTTGGAAGAGGAGCGCCATTTGTTTTATGTTGGCCGCCTGCTCTGCGGCTTCTTTGTCCTTCTTTTCGAGGACTCTGCGTAGGAAGTCAGCGTCGGTTTCTTGTTCGTGACGCTGTTCTGACGATACCTCCGAGCTTTCTTTTGGCCCGGTAAGTGCGGCCATTGTAGTCATCATTTCCTGAAGCTTCTGTTGCTGCTCCTGGGCTTTTGTTACGGATCGGGTGAGCGGTCGGTGACCCGTCGAAGCGCGGCTATCCTCCTTTCCGAAAGTCATATAAACGGTGTGCACCACCATGCCCCAGACTTGGGGCGTTTAGCTTCAGTGTCTTTGCGATTTTCCAAAGACACAAGGATCTTCTCCGACCTCCTTCTTTTTTGAGCGGTCGAAGTTGAGGGGGCCGTTGTAGTGGGTACCCAAGTAGCTGTCTCTTTTGGTGGCTTGACAGAGTAGTCTTTCTCCTGCCGAACCTTCATCTTTTTCTGTCAGCGGAGATAGTCTTGATCCACTACGGAGTCCAGGACTTGATACCAGACCTTGTAAATTTTAGAGGACGGACGTTGAGGGGGCTGCTCCAGCTTCACCTTTGGGGCATTATCCACAGGCGGCAGTTGGCGAGTTTTTGCGCACCCTTCTTAGCGGTTCAAATCTATTCCCGGTCGGAACAGCAGCATTGAATTCCACCATCGGAGCTGGCAGAGTTATCCCAGAGGGGGAGTTGCCCCCAGCCTTCCTTACCCGGCGCCAGTGACGACGTCGAGCGTGTCGAGCTGTTGGGGCTGGTTCAGCGATGGGGATGGCTTTGTCTTGCCCCCTATCCAGATGAAGCACTGCTGGTGCCAGTCTCTTGAAGACTGACGCCTTTTGAGTAGCGGTATCCAATCTGTCAAAGATAGACCTTCGAGCAGGAACGAGAGCCGGAATAGTCAGTCTTGTGAAGACCGACCCTTTGGCAGGAGAACCGCCTTGACGTCTTCAGGAGCAGGGATGGCTATCCTCTTCGGAACAGCCTTTTCTGGTATTGCAGGCTTCTTCATGGGCCCACATGAGTTTTGGCCCAGTTTACTAAAAGCTGAGGCATTGGGATTGGGCGACCCGTTGAGAGGGGCCGCGATAGTTGTAAGCCGATCGAAGACCGACTTCTTCGGAGCTTCTTGCGATGGTAATGGGGCATTGAAGCTCATTGGTGGGATCATGGTCCCGAAGAATAGCCCAGTGTTGGTCTGAGTCACCTGTTCCACCGGCATAGCGAAGATGGAGGCCGCTTGAGGCCCGTAAGTCACTCCTCCGGCGGGGGCGGAGCGAGAGTTGCAGTTGCAGGTAGTGCAGTTTGAAGCCATTGATCTTCTTTTTTCTGCACGGAGCGAGACACCAAATCTTAGTACTTCGATTCCACAGGCAACCAAAGCAAACCGCGATTTGTTCGCGAACATGACACACGAAGTGTGGAGTGGAAAAAGGAAAAGGTCCCACCGGGCATGCCAGAATCTGTTCCCCTTCGAACGACGGCCAAGATATGGACGTCTTGCCTGAGATTCGGGGCAGATGCTATTTGGTTTTATCCGTCCACCTCTTCGAAGATGCCATGTTGATTTATGGCACCGTGTATCGGAGGTTTAGACGGATGCGGCCGATGTAGCAGACTTCGTCAGATTCCCACTCGTTAGAGGGGTTTTTGATTATGGGGACGCTCTTCCCTGCAGGCGCAAGCCCCCGCAGTTAATTACGCTACCGCATTGCGGTAACAACTTTCTCCTTCTC
This sequence comes from Agapanthus africanus, assembly GCA_030015575.1. Lineage (NCBI taxonomy): Eukaryota > Viridiplantae > Streptophyta > Magnoliopsida > Asparagales > Amaryllidaceae > Agapanthus > Agapanthus africanus. Next base: position 313,757,716 of record CM057350.1, on the reverse strand, counting down.
CAGCTGGTCACTTCGTGTCGTGGGTGTTTGTTTTGTTTGTGGTTGCCCATAGATTGTATACGGAGACTAATTTATGTTGTCGTCCGTAGGACGTGGATTAGTCCAAATCCGTATGTTCTTAGATTTGGGTTTGGGGTTTTGGTTTAAGGATACGTTAGCTATATTTGAGGCTAAGATCAACTTAAACGTTTGTTAAGGATACGTTAGCCCAATTTGAGACTAAGATCAACTTAACGGGATCGTTTGGATCCGACAAAAAGAGCATTTGAGGGCTCTATTGTTCCAGTTTAGGGACATAGTGGTCCATTACATGTATGGCCGTCGGGACCCATCACCTCTCTGACGACATTGAAGGATTACAACGACAGATGTCAGAGGAGTTCAGAACCCTTGAACCAAAGTTGATTGGGGGATCTATAGTCCAATTTGGGACTAAAGTCTGTTTGAAGATTGAAGAATACGTTAGCCATATTTGAGGCTAAGATCAACTTAAACGGGATCGTTTAGATCCGACAAAAGAGAATTTGCGGGCTCTATTGTTCCAGTTTAGGGACATAGTGGTTCATTGCCAGTTTACGGACATGGTGGTCCATTGCCAGTTTAGGGACATGGTGGTCCATTGCCAGTTTAAAGACATGGTGGTCCATTACTAGTTTAAAGACATGGTGGTCCATTACTAGTTTAAGGACATGGTAGTCCAACATTCCCATTTTGGGGACGAATATTTGTTTAAGGACACATTAGCCATATTTGAGGCTATGATCAGCTTAAACGTTTGTTAAGGATACGTTAGTCTAATTTGAGACTAAGATCAGCTTAACAGGATTGTTTGGATCCGACAAAAGAGCATTTGGGCTCTATTGTTCTAGTTTAGGGACATAGTGGTCCATTGCCAGTTTATGGACATGGTGGTCCATCATTCCCATTTGGGGACGAACATTAGTTTAAGGACATTTCGGTCCAACGTTCCCATTTTGGGACGAATATTAGTTTAAGGACGTTTCGGTCCACGAGTTTAAGGACCCCGCAATCCGTATCAATATGTGGTTGTCGGTACCCGTCTCCTCTCTGACGACGTTGAAGGATTACAACGACAAATATCAGAGGAGTTCAGAGATGTACCCTTGAACCGGGTGTAAATTGATTTAAGAGAGCAGTCGTACTCAGTCAATTTTAATTTGAGGACTTACGACCAGAATTGGGCTAAGTCCAGTTGAGAATATTCAACATTTATTTGCATTTGGCCTGTTAGGCCTTTAATAGGGCTTTGCCCCTGTTTAATAATGCATGGCATTTTTGCTTGGTCTATTAGACCTTTATTTGGGCTCTGCCCTTTTTAAATGATGCACAGCATCTTTTTTGGTCTGACAGACCTTTGTTTGGGCTCTGCCTATTTTTAATAATGCATTGCATTTTTTATTAAGCCTGTTAGGCCTTTTTAGTGGGGCTCTGTCCCTTTTTTTAATACTGCAGTGCATTAATTAGCCTGACAAAGCGCCACGTGGCTTGTCAGGCGCTTTGCGCCAACGCAAGGCGCAAACGCATGTGGAGGTGACACGTGTCGCGCTCGGTGAGCGCAAGCGCAGTGCGCTGCGCTGTTGCGCTGCTGACACGTGGCGTGCTTTGGTGACTTGCTCCAAATTTAAGAGAGCAGTGCTCTATTTTTAAAGCGCATAGCGTAAGTTATTCTGGAGCTGACACGTGGCGCTCTCTGGTGGCTTGCGCCAACCCAAGAGCGCAACAGTGCAGATTTACAAGTGCAAGGCACTGTTTTAATATCTTGATCCAATTTTGGATTCAAGCAAAGAATCTTTAAAGATTCCAGAACCAGTGGTTCATAGAAAAGGCAATGCCTTTATGTAGATCTAATGATCTAAAGAAGTATGTTACTTCTTATTTTATTCTTATTATTTGATCTTTTCTTTTTATTTTAAAATCTTGATCTTGTTCTTAAATCATTGATCTTTTCAGAAGAAATTCTTCTTTTCAAAGGTTTACCTTTCTTTTTTCTTTCTTGAATTCTTCTCAAACTTTCTTTTTTTTTTAGGAGTTCTCTGAATTCTCTCTCTGTTTCTCTATGTTTTAGACTTAGAGTCTAGGGGCCATTTTATAGTGCCAATTGATTTGTTAAATCAGTTAAAGAGATCTTTCTCTGAGTGATTTAAGAATTTTTCCTACCGTTGGATCTTTGATCCAAGGGCTCCTGTTTTACAGGAGAGAATCTTATTGTTTTAATAAGATCAAAAAGATCTTTCTGGAATTTTAATTCTGTTTTAGTGCTGGCACAGTTGGCGCAAGCGCACCTGCGCTTGACACGTGTCGCGCAGCGCAGAGCACAGCGCAACTGCTCTGCCACGTGTCGCGCAGCGCAGAGCGCAGCGCAACTGCGCTAGCGCATCTGCGCTTGACACGTGTCGCGCAGCGCAACTGCGCTAGCGCAACTAGCGCAACTGTGCTAGCGCAACTGCGCTGCCACGTGTCTCGCAGCGCAGAGCGCAACTTGTATGAAGCATTGCTTCCTTTATTTTTTTATTTTAAATAGAGCTTTGCTCTGATTGGGTGCGCTGCGCTCCTTGCGCTGGCGTGCCTGATTTTGACACGTGGCGCGTTGCGCCCAGCACAAGGAATCTGAAGCGTTGCTTCTTTAATTTTAACTTTAATTTCAAAGCAGAGCTTTGCTCTGATTGGGAAAAACAGAAGCGTTGCTTCATCTCCAACCTTGGAATTTGAACAGAGCTTTGCTCTGATTGGGGGTAAACAAGGTAGTAGTTGGGTGCACTCCCGAATCACTTGGAGGCAGTGGCGGTTAGATAGGATTCGTCTCTTCCGGTATTGGGGGTTGAAATCGCTCTGTGTTGGAGAGCCATTACACAAAGTCCGTGGCCACGGCAAGTGAGATTTACTGTTAGGTGTTCCAGTAGTTTCTTAGGGTGTTCTGGGCTACACTCCGACATGACTTATACGGCTATTAGGGGTCTGACGTTTACCATTCCCGTAGGCCCGATATGCGATACTTTTAGACGAACAAACCGGACTATATGGAGATTGTAACATTCAGGCTCAGTAGGAGTTCGGATGAGTTAGTTCATCGACCGTCTTAGAGACATCTACCTGGGGACTGTTGGGATGCGGCGGCGCCCCGGCCGTCAAACCGACGCCGGATACGGAACAAAAACGCTTTACGGAACCGGCCCCACCGCAACCCAAAATCCCGGATCGTTCCATTAACCGTAAACTACCAATCTGTAAAAGGAGTTAGGAAATTATACTGATCGATCCGTATCCTTCGGTCTTTAATCTCCGCACCAAGATGCCCGCTGCTGCGCCGATGAAGTCCGCTCCCCGATCACGCCCGTCGATGTGGCACCACGTCTATGAATCTTTATACGGGCTCCCGCCCCAAGATCGAGGCAACTCGGATATGTAGTTTGCTAGACGACATGTCAAAGTGTGAAGTAGAGAGAGTGTGGAATATTTTATCTCAAGACACTCGAGCGATTGGGTGGAGGTAAATTGAAGTTGCCAAGATGGGAGAACATGTGAGCAAAGGAAATTTTGCAAGTGAAGAAGGGAATCAACGGGCTCGGCCAGAGAGGAGATAGCTCTCTGTTGAATGAGCAAAGAGAAAAAATGGAGACTCAATTAATAAAGTGAGTGTGTAAAAAAAGGGTCACCACAAAAAAGCCCCTCCATTTTTTGGCTGCACCAGCATTGCAAGAAACCCCCCATCAATGAAAATCAACCACCTTGCAGATGGAAGCCATGCTGTCCCCACCTCAAAGATGGAAGCCCATGCTGCCTACAGTGCTCGAAAAAGGCAGACCCCCCATCAGCAAGAATTTCAGTGCAAGGGAAAAACAAAGGTCAAAGTAAGCTTGCTCACATTAATTAAACATAGCGGATGATGTTTAAGACGGAAAAAGAAAATTGGCAACTCCCAAAATAATCACATAACGAACTACGAGATTACACATCAACTATAAATACATACCCGCATTTGTATTCCGACCGAATACAAATGCAATGAGACAAAAATATTCCGACACTATAATACTAGGATCCGGCTTAAACCAAAGCCCGCTAGTATTATCCGTCCGATCCTGATCCGTACACAAGTGCACGAATATGATCTAACCATGCCATAAAACCATATGGCCTCTACAATGTTTCGCCCGAACTTGGAAAACATTCTGTGGGGGACTCTAATGACTCATCAATACACTGGCACTGGGTATAACCACTAGCACGTCAGAGGTACTAGCTGTACGTAACGGTTGCCCATGTATTGATCGGAAGGGAAGCTGACGAGTGAACTCATCCAGAAACCCTACTGAGCCTGACAGTGACAATATCCTTACAGTCCGGCCCGTTCGTCTATGAGTATCGTATATAGGGCCTAAGGGGCTGGTAAACGTCATACCCCCAATAGCGGTATAAGTCGTGTCGGAGAGTAGCCCAGAACACCCTGAGAAACTACTGGAATGCCTACTAGTAAATCTCGATTACCCTGGCCAGGGATTTCGTGTAATGGCTCTCCTAAACACAACGCGATCTCACCTCCCAATACCAGGAGAGACGAATCCCTGACGATCCGCTCACTGCCTCCATATGGCTCGGGACTGTACCCAACTAAAACCTGTTTGCACGACTCCTTTGAGCCGTGGTAGGGTAGTAATCAAAGCACAGTGGGAACTCACACGAGAAAAATGACGATCTCAGGTCGACAGATTAACCTGTACACATGTCACCTGGGAACTGCTATCTGACGATATGTATAATACCAACTAGCATGTTCCCGGCGAGTCCTGTCCGGTGTACTCATAACGCAATGAGCTCCTGTATAAATCTTAGGTGAACCAACATACACCAATGGCTTGTGAGATCGGCCACCACCCCTCGTCGGGGTCTCGACTGTATACACTAGTCTACTCTGGAGTATCGATGCCCTGTCTCGAAACATCCACGACTAGGGACACTTTGAGGATGTGCTTATAGACCCCAGCTCCCACGTATATGATCGCCATCATACTGCTGGCAGTCAAGCAAGAATCCTATGGGCTCTATCAACATGCAATAGTGAACTAAAGCATGCACACGATGATAAAGACAAACCAAATAGCATACTATCATCTCGAGAAAGACTTTCCTATCAGTATAGGTCCTCCCTCAATCATTGCAATCACGTACCTGCGATCCGATAATTGACTTTGAGGGCACTATATCTAACAATCTCCCACTTGCACTTAAGGCTAATTATTGCGATGTCGCGTACTCACAGCTCGTGTGATACCGAACATCCAACTGCTCTACTATTCAGTTTCACAAAGCTCGTTTGTAAAACTATTGTGTTCGAGAAATAGCCTCAGTGAGTGGATCCGCCTTGATGTTTCTTTCCATGTCTCTCTTTTTCTCAAGTTCGCAGAGAAAGCCATCTCCCGAATTGAGTTATACCTGTCTTAGAATATGTCTGGATATCTGATGGGACCTAGCTCACAAGTGAACTCCAAATCCAGCAAACTTCTTAGACTGTATCGTCAACTGAAATTAATCAGTATCCTGCGCCATACCTTCCTCAGTATCCGCCTGGACTACCTATCTAAACTACTGCCCCTCGCCAGAGGGAAAACTATAACTCTGACAGTCACTCTGTCATCCGGGTCACCTTGGAAGCCTGGAATGATAACTGTCTCCCGAAGGAGGCTGTCATTATCAAATCCCTAGAACAACCACTTATGTTCTAAAACTGCTTTCGAACGTTTCTCCAAGATTGGATTAATTTCAACTTATTGTATCTAGTGCAAAAACAACATCTGGTGTGGTACTTGACATCTCATGATCAACACAGTTGCCTAAGCAAGTGATCTGCCAATCATGCACATCCCTATCCCCTTTAGTCTGTAAGACATCTTTAGAGAGGGTGACTCCATCACCTGTAGGTACACCACCATACCAGGAATCGTTAATTCTAAAATACCTTTAGAATGCTGTCAAAGTACCCAGATTAGGAAACTTCCCAAATCTAGATCTAAAACCATAGATCCAGCAACCAGAATGCCTGATATTATATCCATATCCTATGTGGAGAAAACACTGTGTGACAACCACAGTATAAATGATCGTAGTGTGGGTCGTCCAAATACCAGGACTTTACACGCTACTACCTTCTTAACAGATCCATCCCCTATTCTGATGAAGTCAAAGCCCATGACTGTCACATCAGAAATAGATGATCTATCTCTGCTATATCTGCTTTAGTCTATAGACATAAGCTACTTGTCCACTATGGTTCCACTGCTTCCACTGACTACGACAACCCTCTGGCAGAGTCATATACATGTGCACTTCTAAAGCTATTTTAGAACGACACTATACTCATCCTCCTGCCGGGTCTCATAGTCTGGAACAGCAGTAATGGCAAGTCTGGGTAAAGAAGAACCTCCCTGTCACCGTCTTTGTGAATACCGAAGTACCTCTCGGGCGCCTGAGGTTACCCACCATATCTGCGGAATGGCTAATGGAATGTCAATCCTGATTTGAATCTTTAGGTCCTATTAAATTTTCCGTAATAGCTTGTGGTTCTTGAATCACTTCCAGTTCTACCATACTCCCACTACTGTTTTTCTGAAAAAATCCATTTTACTAAAATTGTGGCGAGTCAAGAACAATATTACTATTGATCTTCCAGATGGTAGAAAGTTAACCCTCGTCATAGCCCGGGTCAACCCACAAACAGCCATTACAGAAACGTGCCTTGAGTTATCCAGAGTCTGGTTTTAAGCATAAGCCGGATAACTCCCCGTACCTTAACATCGTTAAGATACGAACCATTTTATATACAATATAGAAATAGAGGCACTGATTTAATTGGAACCAGATTCAAATCATGCAGCTGTTTCTAGTGCATGTCAACTAAATGGAGAGAGGACGATCAAAATTACTCAACTTAGGAGTGCATCCAATTATGAGTAACCTGAAAGAGAAACAAGTTTCTCAAAACCATTACTATCAACTGAGTACCATACACATGTATCTATATCTTCAATCATCTTGAAGAATCCTGATACTTGCAACACATGGTTCTCCACTTTATTCCGGTACCTATAACTTCTCAAACTTGGACCTTGTATTTCTACGAAACACTTATCTAAAACATGAGAAGTCACAAGTAAACAGAATAAAGTACGAGGACCAACCCCTTTGTCCTAATGGACACTTGACAATATACAATACTTTGTATAAGTCTCCTGAGTTGAATAACTCAAACTCTGTGCGTCGTAGGTTGAAAACTGTATCCAGGCGATTTCCTCAAATATCACCAATTGCAATGAATTCCGATATAATGAGGATGATCACCTAATTCCCAATAACTTACTCCCACTCATCATCTGTAAAACCATACATATGTGAGAATCATACCTGGTAAATACATACCCTGGAGTAAGTGTCTGATTGGGAAATCGGTTTTCAATTAACAATGCATAGTGAAACTGAAACATAAAAATGTTTCGAAAGGGTATCCGGGTATTCTTAGTAATGCCTCTTCCATTATTCAGATTCATGACTGTAACCGTATATTTCCCTGCCATCTCTCCAATTCCCTTTATTTGTCCTTACCCATTACCTTCTGTACACCATCGTTAAGCTAAGTGGTTTTCTTCCTTCCCTACCGTTCAACACCAGCCTATGGTTTGGAAGAAGACTATCCAATAAGCATAATAGGTGTACTCTCCTAATCCTAGGAGCACTCGCAACCTGAGAGAAGATAAGGATAAAAGACAACTGAATAAACCTTATTCATATTTCTCCTGAACCAGAATCCATCCTCGAAAAAGTTCCTTCGAGTTCGTATATAACCATACGATGGATTTATCCAATGGAATTGGATGTTCGTAGTTATACGGGGTGTTCTGGAGAAATACAAAGGTGAATTAGGAGTGGCTATGAAATACGTGGTTCGGTCGTGAATGATAGCAGTCGCAATTTTACTTTGCCCTCTTTCTAATCCCTTTATTTTGTCTTTACTTATTACCTTCTCTACACCCAACTTAGGCTAATTGATTTTCTTCATTCCCTACCTTTCGGCACCTGCCTATGGTTTGGAAGAAGACTATCCAATAAGCGTAATAGGTGTACCCTCTCCTAATCCTAGGAGCCCTCACAACCTGAGAGAAGGTAGAAGGAAAAGAAAACTAAATAGTCCTATTCAATCTCTCCAGAACCAGAATCCAACCTCGAAGAAGTTCCTCCGAGTTCGTATATAACCATACGATGGATTTATCCAATAGAAGTGGATGTTCGTAATAATACGGGATGTTCTGGAGAAACTCAAAGGATAAAAGAAGGAGTGGCAATGATGTATGCAACTCAGACAATCCAAAAGCCAGTGTTATAAGAAAGTTCGGTTAACTTGGCTACAGAGTTATTGTCTAGGGTCGGGTCATGGTCGCAGTCAAAGAGAGAGAGAGAAAAGAAACACTCTGTGTGCACTCTAACCTGAATCAGAATGGTTAATAATTTTATCTAATCAGGAAACTGTTGGAGATAGTGCCCTCAGAGTCAATTATTAGGTCACAGGTACGTGATTGCAATGATTGATGGATGACCTATCCCGGTAGGACAGTCTTACTCGAAATGATAGTATGCTATCTGGTTTACCTTTATCATCGTGTACTGTTTTAGGTGACCTGACAAGTTGCTATTACACGTTGATAGAGCCCCTAGGATTCTTGCTTGACCACCAGCAGTATCAGGGCGATCATATAAGTGGGAGCTGGGGTCTATAAGCATATCCTTAAATGGTCCCTAGTCGTGAGAGTTTCGAGACAGGGCATCGATACTCCAGAGTAGACTAGTGTATACAGTCGAGACCCCGACGAGGGGCGGTGGCCGGTCTTACAAGCCACTGGTGTCAGTTGGATCACCTAAGATGTATACAGGTGCTCATTGGGTTATGAGTACACCGGACAGGACTCGCCGGGAACATGCTAGTTGGTCATATACCAGACGTCAGATGGCAGTTCCCTGGTGACATGTGTGCAGGTTAGTTCATCGACCTGGGGATCGTCATTTGTCTCGTTGAGTTCCCACTGTACTTTGGTTACTACCCTACCACGGCTCAAAGGAGTCGTGCAAACAGGTTTTAGTTGGGTACAGTCCCGAGCCACATGGAGGCGGTGAGCGTATCTTCAGGGGTTCGTCTCTCCCGGTATTGGGGGTGAGGTCGCGCTGTGTCTAGGAGAGCCATTACACGAAGTCCTTGGCCAAGGCAGGAGATTTACTGGTAGGTATTCCAGTAGTATCTCAGGTGTTCTGGGCTACACTCCGACACGACTTGTACCGCTTTTGGGGGTCTGACTTTTACCAACCCCCTAGGCCCGCCATGCGATACTCATAGACGAACGGACCGGACTGTACGGATATTGTCACTGACAGGCTCAGTAGGGTTGTCAGGCTGAGTTCGCTCACAGACGTCCCTTTTAGTCAATTCCTGGTAGCCCGTTACGTATTGGCTTATACCTCTGACGTGCTGGTGGTTAAATCCACGACCAAGGTGTTGACGAGTCTTTAGAGTCCCCCACATTCTGTTACTCAGCTTTCGGGCGAAAGGTTGTAGAGGCCGTATGGAGATATGGCAAGGTCCGATCATACACGTGCGGTATTGCACGGATCAGGATCGGACAGTTTGTACTATAGGCCGTATGGTTATATGGCAGGGTTCGATCAGATACGTGCGGTATTGCACGGATCAGGATCGAACAGATATTACTAGCCGGTTTTGGTATAAGCCGGATTCTAGTATAGTACAGTGTAGATTTTGTCTCATTGCATTTGTATTTTGGTCGAAATACAAATGCGGGTGTGTATGTACAGTATCGGGGTTTTCCTGTAATTTATTACGGGACCAGTTTTCTGGAGTTGCCAGTTTGCTTTCCGTTTCGGCCAATTTCCTTTGTATCGTTCATTGGCCGAAGATTGGTGGAGGAGGGCTTATTTGCATTGTTGCAAATAAGTATTTGTAGAGGGGTTCTTTGCATATTCTTGTATCATGATGGTTTCATGATGGAGCCCATCCTTTGACTCTTTCTTTTCCATCATGGCTTGACTTTGGCTCATCATGGTTGTTGATGATGAGGTTGGTGGTAGGTGGTTGAGTGTGGGTTTTTGATTTGGTGATGATTCCTTTTGCATGATAGTCTTCTCTCTCTCTCTCTCATTCTCACTCTCCCCCACCAAGAGAGGCCGGCCATTTTTGGGCAAGGGCTGTCCAAGTTTTTGAGGGTGGAAATCTTGTTCATTTGATGCTCCAAAAACCCCCAAGTCCCTCCACATTGTTCTTGTATTATCCCTCCACCAAAATGGCACCTCCATGAACCCCAAAGTGAGACTTGAGTCCTACACAATATTCTACAGCGAATCTTGGGCACGTCGACTAGCCGGCTTCGTGCCCGAGTTGCCTCGGCATTGAGGTGGGAGCCCGTAAAAGAAGTAGGCGTGTGGTGCACTTCCGGCGACGAGGAGGAGACGGGACATTCCGCAGGAGATCGGGACGACGACGAGAAGACCGGAGGACTCGGATCTGTCGGTATATCTCTCTTCCCCTTCTTGTAGATAGCTAGGACTAATTAATGGTTCGATCCGGGTATTAGTGCGCGGCGGTTTGCCAGTTCAAGAAAATTTAAAGTTTATCACCGCTTCCGCATTTGGCCGTCGGATTGACGGCCGGGGCGCCTCCGTGCACTTACAGAAACCTCCCACTGTTTTCTCAAATTCTTCTCCAAACCTGAAAGAAGAATTAGTCGGGATCACCCGAGGAGTAAACTAACTCATCAGTGGGAATCGGGATCCAACTATTATCGCATGATAACATGATGGAAGCCACTCACGTTATCACACTCCAGAAGGTATGCGCAAGCCCGGCAAGTTTCCTGTATGTTTGAAAATCCCGATGTGATTTTTACCCCTAGGACCCAAGTAATCTTGACTGAGCCAACATATCAAAGGATCCTAATCAAGTTCAACCCGTCATTATCTTGATTGCATTAGACCCACCCGTACGAGTCCTTGACTGAGCCAAAATGACCGCACGACTGTCCTAACCAATCGCATATCCAATCAACAGAAAAGCATTACAGAGCTACCGCACACTACGTCTCGGCTGAGCACGACATACGTAGCACGAATACTAAGCAATACTAATCTGAAATGACGGAGGGCTACGGCTGGTTTTTAGCGAAAAATCTTTAGCGTAATGAACTTGATATCGTTGAAGGAATCCAAGTGGTTTTATAAAAATATAGTGGCGAAAACCTTTGCTAAAGAGGTCACTCCCGGTGAAGGGACCTCGGGTCTTTCCCCGTAGAATGAGGTGCAGGATATTCCAAACTGAATACCACGATGCAAAGCAAAAAGTAATCGACTATAGTGAAGTTATTACCCTGATGCAAACCTCTGTCCAAGGGGTCACTCCCGGTGAAGGGATCTCGGCCCTTGCCTCGTCGAATGAGGTGCTGGATATTCATAACCGAATACCACTGGGCAAAACAAAAGAGAACGTCCTTGCAATAACAGTTTTTGAAAAATAGGTTCTAACAACATCATATATAGGTTTGTTTTCCTTGCATTGATAAAAATCAACGCAGTCCCGTCAATTGATCACACCATAAAAGAACGAAAATAAAATGTACGTATATGCCATCCGCATTCGCCACTTGGTCCCGTCATCACCCGTTAGGTTACTTAACTAACGATAGAGCGGGGACTGGGCTAGCGCAGGTACAAAACATATACAACATCTACTAGTATATATATCAATATATAATAATCGCTCCAGGTATGATAAATGCAACATCACAGAAAAGTAATAAGCATCACAGAACAATACAGATAATCTGGGAGCCTCGGGTTTCATAGAGCCGCAAATGAAACCCGACGTTCCCCTGGTCGTGTGGATAGCCTGTGCAATGAAAACCTGTACCCCCTACGAGTGCAGCGAATAGCCTGCCAATTCTAGAGTGAGGCCCCCTCCTTCTCAACGCCATGAGATGCGGGCCCGTTGCCCTCTAGAACCCGGCTATCCGTGCACCCCACCGCGGGGTAATCCTAGTACAGAAAAAAAAAATATACAACGGGTATATCGACCTCAACCCGGTCATGCCCCAAAAGAATAATATACATACAGGAAGTAACGGCAGTCCACATGTCGGATGCTCGCCCTGCAATATCAAATGTACAAATAAATCCAAACAGTACTAACATTGCACCAAGCTATCCACCACGACAAATCCGCAACATCACAGCACAACACAGAACATCAACGTGAATGTCATGTTCGCAAACCCGTCTAAAAGAGCTATAGCGATTAGACAAGATTTACCGATCAAATGACATTCACGGTCGCAGATAGAAATGTAAGAATTGTGAACTAACTTGTTTAAATTTTCGATCGACAAAAATTTCCCGAAGTGGGCCCCAATAACAAATCCAGTACACAAAATAAAATCTAGGCCCAAACAAAATATTCCAGAAACCCCAATTCCATGTTAAAGACCCAAAGCAAAAATTTAGTGCACTGAAACCTCAAGACTGCGGCAGAACCGCGGCCAAAACGTGGGTACGGCCGCGATTCCGCGGCGCTACAGAAGAATCATGCTACCAAAATTTTACAGTTGTCTTATAAAAGCCTGCCTGATTTTCTGAAACACTCAAAATAATTTTTCGACGAGAAAAAAATTCGACAGAAACTTTATAACTGAAATTGCGGTTTCGGAAATTTTGTTCGATCGATGTTTTAAACATGTTAGAACAAGCAAGTTTATGTTAATGGCGTGGCTCTGATACCATGTTGGGATGTAGCGGCGTCCCGGCCGTCAAACCGACGCCGGATGCGGAAAAAAAACTTTTTACGGAACCGGCCCCACCGCAACCCAAAATCCCGGATCGTTCCATTAACCGTAAACTAGCAATCTGTAAAAGGAGTTAGGAAATTATACCGATCGATCCGTGTCCTTCAGTCTTTAATCTCCACGCCAAGCTGCCCGTTGCTGCGCCGACGAAGTCCGCTCCCCGATCACGCCCGTCGAAGTGGCACCACGTCTATGAATCTTTATACGGGCTCCCGCCTCAAGACCGAGGCAACTCAGACATGAAGTTTGCTAGCCGACATGTCAAAGAGTGAAGTACAAAGAGTGTGGAATATTTTGTCTCAAGACACTCGAGCGATTGGGTGGAGGTAAATCGAAGTTGCCAAGATGGGAGAATATGTGAGCAAAGGAAATTTTGCAAGTGAAGAAGGGAATCAATGGGCTCGGCCAGAGAGGGGATAGCTCTCTGTTGAATGAGCAAAGAGAAAAAATGGAGACTCAATTAATCAAGTGAGTGTGTAAAAAAAAAGTCACCACAAGAAAGCCCCTCCATTTTGTGGCTGCCCCAACATTGCAAAAAAAACCCTATCAATGAAAATCATCCACCTTGCAGATGGAAGCCCATGCTGTCCCCACCTCAAAGATGGAAGCCCATGCTGCCTACAGTGCTCGAAAAGGGCAGACCCCCCATCAGCAAGAATTTCAGTGCAAGGGAAAAACAAAGGTCAAAGTAAGCTTGCTCACATTAATTAAACATAGCGGATGATGTTTAAGACGGAAAAAGAAAATTGGCAACTTCCAAAATAATCACGTAACGAACTACGAGATTACACCTCAACTGTAAATACATACCCGCATTTGTATTCCGACCGAATACAAATGCAATGAGACAAAAATATTCCGACACTATAATACTAGGATCCGGCTTAAACCAAAGCCCGCTAGTATTATCCATCCGATCCTGATCCGTGCATAAGTGCACGAATATGATCAAACCCTGCCATAAAACTATATGGCCTCTACAATGTTTCACCCGAACTTGGGAAAATTTCTGTGGGGGACTCTAATGACTCATCAATACACTGGCACTGGGTATAACCACTAGCAAGTCAGAGGTACTAGCTGTACGTAACGGTTGCCCATGTATTGATCGGAAGGGAAGCTGACGAGTGAACTCATCCAGAAACCCTACTGAGCATGACAGTTACAATATCCGTACAGTCCGGTCCGTTCGTCTATGAGTATCGCATATCGGGCCTAGGGGCTGGTAAACGTCAGACCCCCAATAGCGGTATAAGTCGTGTTGGAGAGTAGCCCAGAACACCCTGAGAAACTACTGGAATATCTACCAGTAAATCTCGATTACCCTGGCCTGGGATTTCGTGTAATGGCTCTCCTAAACACAACGCGATCTCACCCCCCAATACCGGGAGGGACGAATCCCTGACGATCTGCTCACTGCCTCCATATGGCTCGGGACTGTACCCAACTAAAACCTGTTTTCACGACTCCTTTGAGCCGTGGTAGGGTAGTAATCAAAGCACAGTGGGAACTCATACGAGACAAATGACGATCTCAGGTCGACAGACTAACCTGTACACATGTCACCTGGGAACTGCTATCTAACGATATGTATAATACCAACTAGCATGTTCCTGGCGAGTCCTGTCCGGTGTACTCATAACGCAATGAGCACCTGTATACATCTTAGGTGAACCAACTGACACCGATGGCTTGTGAGACCGGCCACCGCCCCTCGTCGGGGTCTCAACTGTATACACTAGTCTACTCTGGAGTATCGATGCCCTGTCTCGAAACTCCCACGACTAGGGACGCTTTAAGGATGTGCTTATAGACCCCAGCTCCCACGTATATGATCGCCATCATACTACTGGCAGTCAAGCTAGAATCCTATGGGCTCTATCAACATGCAATAGTGAACTAAAGCATGTATACGATGATAAAGACAAACCAGATAGCATACTATCATCTCGAGTAAGACTGTCCTATCGGTATAGGTCATCCCTCAATCATTGCAATCACGTACCTATGATCCAATAATTGACTTTGAGGGCACTAAATCCAACAGGGACTGTTACATACATCTAGTACCGCTTGTGGCCTATTGTTAAACCCACTGCCAGCGTAGTGTCGAGTCTTTAGAGTCCCACACAGAGGGTTTCCCTGCACCAGGAAAAAGTTGTAGAGGCCGTATGGTTTTACGGCAGGGCTTTGATCACTTACGTGCACTTGTGCACGTACAATGATCGGGCAGGTAATACTAGTGGGTTTTGGTTTAAGCTGGATCCTAGTATTATACTGAGGGATTTATTTCGTCTCTTTGTATTCGTATTCTTCGGAATACGGATACGGGTTTATATATACAGTTGAGGGGCATTCTCGTAATTTGTCGGGAAAGCTTCTAGAAGAAGATGACTCATTAAGGTTTTTATCATTTGATTAAAGCTTAAAAGAGGTGGAGAAAATGAGGTGTATGTTTACATTAAATGAACCATGACTCATGAGGTGATTCACTACTTAAATTAAATGAAGCATGCTAAGATATTTACTAGATTTTTTCGTAGATATTTGTATGCTTCATATTATTCAATCATGGGTGATTATTCATTAAGATGATAACAAATACTCTCATTCTCTCAAGTATTCATCTTCTTCTTCCTCAAAACCCTAATATCTCTCAAGTGTTGAGAATTCTAGGGTTTAAAGAGACAAAGAACTCCATCTTCATATTCTACACTCTCTAGGACTTCTAGTTTGGCAAACTAGAAGCCGTAGTTATCTCAGATTCGAGATAGAAGCTCAGACTATAGACTCTCGGGTGGATCGTCTTTGACTCGAGGAGACCGTCGAGGTAGCCGCGATCCGTTACGATCCATAGAGCCTACGATGGCGAGGAGGACAGTGATGAAGACCCGAAGGACTTGTATCGTGAGGTATAACTTCGAATCCGAGTAGTTAAACCTCTTGTTTTTTGCTAGTTATAGTTTAGTCACGATCCGTGATCTCAAGTCCGTGTTACGATACTTTGATGATCGTTTTTCACATATTCCGCCTCCCCATGAACCATGGGGCGCATGATATGGACTTACAGTGGTATCAGAGCCTACTAAACCATTACTAGCTTGTTAGCAACTTATTAGAACTTCGATCGTCGGAAAAACACGAAAAGAAAACTCTGAATCCTTGCAGTTTCTGTCGATTTTAAAACGGTCAAAAAATTTATTTCAGAGGCATGAAAATTCACTGCAGGGAATTATAAGAACACTGGAGAAAAACGAGTCCCTAACTCGGTTAGACCACCGTGAAAGCACGGCTGATCTATGAGATTCGCCGCGGATCCGCGGCCGAGTCGACGCCGAGTTAGCTCGTTTTTTCCACAGCATTGTCTTATTTTTTGTGTTCGTTCTTCTTGCATATTTGGTATCTACCCAGAATATTTTGAGTGCTGGTTTGCATTTGGGGTAGACACGGAAAATAGTTTTCGATCGAAATTCTAAGTTATTTGCTTATCGGTTTTCATCTGTGTTGTTATATGTGCTAAACATCTGCTAATCGCTATACGTCGATTAGTGGGGGTTGCACATATCAGTAATCTATGATATTGGATTGTGTATATGTACTTGTTGGATTGTCGTGGATGAATAGCCGGGGATGTGAGATGAGGATTTTTATCTTTCATTTGATGTAAATTGTAATTTATTGTAATATTATTTCGCAGGGCACATCCGGGTTGAGGTTGTACCTACCATTGTATTATTTCATTTACTGTTTATTACTCCTAGGATAGACCCAAGATGGGGTGCACAAACTACCGGGTACTTTGAAGTGCTGAGTGACCTACTCACTTTATTGAGGGAGGTTGCTTCACTTTGGCTATTTGGCGGGTAGTTTGCCGAACCCGTAGGAGTCTAGGGTAGGGTTTGGCTATTCATCACGACCGTGGAAACCGTCTTTTGTTGTAGACTCAAACGAAATGCGGACTTCCTAATATATCCAATATGTTAATCTGTGATCTAGAATGCCTATTATTGCATCAGATGAATGTACATATCTATATATGATATCTAGTAGGCGTTGCTTATGTTTTGCATCCGTGCTAGTCCAGCCCCCGCTCTGTCGTTAGTTAAGTAACCTAACTGGTGATGACGGGGCTTAGTGGCGAAAACTGATGGTATAAGCGTACGTTGTATTTTCGTTGTTTTCTGCAATGATAGGTTTTTGATGGGACTGCATTACATTAATGTGAAGCAAACAAACCAAAGCTGAATCGTTGGAATAAAGTTTTAATACCGCTCAGTTTTTCAAAACAGTAAAACTTTTAAAATGCGGAGCTTAAACTACTCCTTTTAAAAAGCTATCAGATTCCATCGATTATATCAAGTTCACTATGTTCACGGTTTCCCCAAAACCATTCATAGCCCTCCGTCATTTCATATGAATAGTCAGTAGTTTTCAAGCTATGTATGTTGGCCTTCGTCAAGACATAGTGATTGGTAACTGCTGGATATTCATCTGTAGCATAGATAGATGCGTTGGTTTGGGACAGTCGTACTACTATCTTGGCCTTCGTCAAGGGTATGTGTGGGTGGGTTCAAATTAACCTGGACAATGACGGGTAGAAATTGACATGTGACTTATGATATTTTGGCCTTCGTCAAGGTCATAAGAGCATGGGGTAAAAATCTACATCGGGAGTTTCCAAAGAAACAGAGACTTGCTAGTGTTGCATACCATTTGGAGTTTGATAATGTTAGTAGGATTCCTTCAGCATTATCACACGATGATATTTGGATCCCGATCCTACTGTGAGTATATGCTACTCCTCGGGAGATTCTTTCACTTAACGATCAATGCTATGAACCAAGTAGGTGTCTAGAAAGGTGTTAGCGGGGCTACGCCCCTAGGGAAAAGAGGTTATTTTAAGGAACTTCGTGAAAGCGTCGTAAAACCTCCCTCGAAGTACCGACACTGACCTGGCTGAACGGTTAAGCAAGTATTGTACAGTAAGATCAATCCTGACTAATTCTTCATTTATGATTTGAGGAAGGATTCGAGAAACAGTGGGAGCCATCCTGTTTAGATAAATTAAAAATCAATCTAAACTTGCAAGAGCATCATGCTAAGTGTATTCTTCTCTCTCTCCTAATTGCAGCAACCATGTGACCAGATTAGGTTACAAATAGATAATAAAATGACTGAATCTGACTATAATGACTGGCAAAGGTTTGTCCATATGTCCATTGCCTATGACAAGCCCCCGCAGTCCCAGGTCCAGTTTCCACCGTCGCGGATAAGGATATCCGTAAGACATGGGAAAAAGACTGTGTGAATGCCAAGTATTTCGTGTTGGCCTCAGTTGATGGTGTATACCAGAGGCAACACGAGAAGATGGACTTAGTTTCTATCTTCCTCCATAACAAAGTTTTATATGGAGAGCAATCTCATATCGCAAGATATAAGACCTCAAAGGAATTGCTTCAAGCGAGGATTGCTGTCGGGTCATCTGTAGGGGACAACGTCCTTACGATGACTAGCTATGAGCTCACGGAAGTGGAGACCACGTTGAGAAACGGGTCATATGCTGACTTGATTCTACAGTCCCTACCACCTACTTACGCCCAGGGGAAGAAAGTTATACTTCCAGTTAAGGGCACCCTAAAGGAAACCAGGGTAACACCCGCTCTGCTTATTGGAGAATCATCCTCTTCTGGATCTAAGGCGGAAGCCAAGGGTGAGAAGAAGAAGATCTCCACAAAGCTGATATGCGGTGTCAGTAAGGTAGAAGGACAGGGAAGGGCAAAAGTTTCAGGGTTAAACAGTAGGGAAGGAGGGATGTTCCTGTTGTTATGGGGCATTGGCAAAGGGATTGCAAGGCTTGGAAATCCAGAATCTAGGTTCTGAAGCATGTTGTGGCTTCGACTTTGGATGTGTTTGTAATCAAAAATTGTATATCAATTAACTCTACTTTCTGGGTACTAGATACCGGATCAGGATCTCATATCTGTAATTCATTACAGGCTTTGAGAAACCGTAGAGTTATCAGAGTAGGTGATATGACTCTCAGAGTTGCGAACGGAATGAGCATGGAAGCTGAATCCGTAGGGGAATATCATCTAGGGTTGACAAGTGGGCAGATATTGATACTACGTGACAGTTTGTATGTACCTAATCTAGCTTGTAATATCATATATGTATCCCTACTTTCTAAGAATGATATGATTTTACATTTGTAAGCGATGTCGTCCACATCCACCAAAATCAAGCTTTGATTGGGTCAGGTATATTAGATAATCGTATATACGTATTAAATCAAGCTCAGGTTTTCAGTATCCAGAACACACTTAAAAGAAAGTCTCCGGAAACAAATCAGGCTTTCTTATGGCATTGTAGACTGGGTCATATCAATGAAACACGGTTGACGAAGTTACATAAAGAGGGATATTTGAATCCGTTCGAATATCAGTCTTATACTACCTGTCAATCTTGTCTCATGGGAATGATGACAAAGACTCCGTTCACTGGACACGGAGTAAGAGCGAGTGAGCTCTTAGGACTCATACACGGCGATGTATGCGGTCCAATGTCTACACATGCGCAAAGTGGTTATTCCTATTTCATTACTTTTACGGATGATTTCTCTAGGTATGGACATGTCTTCTTAATGAAGCATAAATCCGAGGCCTTTGAGAAATTCCGGGAAAACAAGAATGAAGTGGAAAAAAAATAGGAAAAAGTATCAAGACACTAAGATCTGATCGAGGTGGTGAATACTTAAGTGCCGAGTTCCTGGGCTACCTAAAAGTGAATGGAATTCTCTCTCAGCTTACTCCTCCATACATACCACAACACAACGGTGTATCGGAAAGGCGGAATCGAACCCTATTGGATATGGTTCGTTCCATGATGAGTAAGGCTGAGTTACCACGATCCTTCTGGGGTTATGCACTAGAATAAGCTGCATATCTTTTGAACAAGGTTCCAAACAAGACTGTGCCTACCACACCATATCAGATGTGGAGTGGGAAGAAACCCTGTCTTAAGTACCTTAAGATATGGGGATGTCAAGCTTTTGTAGAGAAGCAACTTGCAGACAAGCTCGAGGCATGCTCAGCACTGTGTAAATTTGTGGGATACCCAAAGAACTCTAGGGGTATCTTTCCTATTACGCAGAGGAACAAAAGGTTTTTGTTTCTCAGCATCCCCACTTCTTGAAAGCTGAATTTTTAGAAAATCAAAGTAGTAGGAACGCAATAGAACTGGAAGAAATTCCAGAACCACAAACTATTACTGAAAGTATGGTAGAACCAGAGGTTTCAAAAGAACCGGACATCCCTATGCCAATCCGCGGGACTAGTAGGCAGTCTCATCCGCCCGAGAGTTACTACGGTTTTTCTTATAGACAGTGATCGAGAGGATTGCATCATTGACAATGATGAGCCAACTAGCTTCCAGTAATCCATTCAGAGCGGTGACTCGATAAAATGGTTGGATGCAATACGGACCGAAATGAAGTCCATGTACACCAATAAAGTATGCACTTTGAACATTGCTCCAAGAAGGGGTAAAACCCGTAGGCTGGAAATGGAACTTCAGAAAGAAGATTGGTGTAGATGGATAGGTTGAAACCTATAAGGCTAGACTTGTTGCAAAAGGTTTTCGTCAAAGACCTGGTTTGGTCCATGATGAAACCTTTTTTCTCCAGTGTCTATGTTCAAATCCATTTGGATCCTTCTTGCCATTGTTGTCTTCCAAGATTTTGAGATCCGGCAGATGGACGTAAAAACGACTTTTCTAAATGGTAATTTGGAAGAGTGCGTCTATATGGATCAGCCAGAAGGTTTCAATCAGAGTGGGAGCAGCGGGACAATGTGCAAGTTGCTTAAGTCCATTTATGGACTAAAGCAGACATCGCGGAGTTGGAACATCTGTTTTTATTGAGAGAGTCAAAGAATCCGACTTTATCAAAAATCCAGATGAACTGTGCATTTATAGTAAGATTGTAGCAGGAACTGTGGAATTCCTTGTTGAGTACGTGGATGGCATTCTCTTGATAGGAAAAGATATTCCAATGCTACAATCAGTCAAAGGATTCTTGTCACAGAGGTTCTCCATGAAAAACCTAGGTGATACCAACTACATTCTGGGGATCCAGATCTATCGTGATAGATCAAAAAGGATGGTGGGACTTTCACAGTCAAAGTACAACAACACCATACTGAAAAAAATTTAGTATGGAAGATTCTAAGCGCGGTAGTCTACCGGCATGTCACGGAATCACCCTCTCCAAAGAAATGTCTTCTAAGACTGATTTGGAAAGGGCTCGCATGTCGATTATACCCTACGCTTCAGCGATGGGCTCTATAATGTATGCGATGTTGTGTACCGGACCAGATGTAGCTTACGCACTGAGCATGGTAAGCGGGTATCACTCAAACCCAGGGTAGAAGCACTGGGAAGCAGAAAAGAACATTCTCATATACTTGAGAAGGACTAAGGAGATGTTCTTGGTGTATGGCAGAAAAGGACCTCCAGATCGAGGCCTTTGCTAAACTCCAGCTTCCAGAGTGATAAGAATGACTCCAAGTCTATGTCAGGTTATGGCTTTACCCTCAGTAGAGGGGCGGTCTGTTGGAAGAGCTCCAAGCAGAGCACCGTTGCAGACTCGACGATGGAAACGGAGTAGTTCGCTGCATGAGACGCCGCAAAAGAGGAAGTATGGATATGGAAGTTCTTAATCGAACTTCAGGAAGTTCCTTCCATTTGTTGGTCTAATATTTTAGTATTGTGACGACATACGGCGCTATAGGTTTAGGGAAGGAACCCAGGTCCTATCAGAGATCCAGACATATCTTGAGGTGGTACCACCTGATCAGAGAGATGGTTAATCCCCAGGGGATCGAGGTGAGGTGAGTAGATACGGAGAACAACATTGCAGATCCACTCACAGAGGCCATCCCTTAGACAGTGTTCGAGAGGCTACTCGAGACCTTCGGTCTGCGATATGCCAGTATATGGCCTTAGTGCAAGTGAGAGATTCTTAGTGATATATGCCCTAAAGGCATTATTGTATCATACTGGATTGTATATTACTTAATGGGAGCTTGGGATATACACAGATATAGTAACATTCTTGCTGAAAATGGTAGTATGCTACCTGGTTTATTTCTACCTCAATATGTGCATGTGTTTCTTTTAGCATATCGCTTATACATATTGGTAGAGCCCTTCGGATCTATGCTTGATTACCAGCGTTGTGATGGCAGTCACACTAGTGGGGGCTGGGTAATCTACAAGTAGATCCTTATACAGGTCCCTAGTCATAGGATTATCGAGACGGGATATCGATACTCCGGAGTAGACTGGTGTATATGTTTCTCATCTCAGGAGGGAAGATGGTTTGTCCCACAGCCATTATTACGTCGTACTGGAGATAGTATGACTCGTCGAGAACTGCTGATGGTTATTATACCTGTCGTCAGGTAGCAGTTCCCAGGTGACATGAGTACAGCTTAGTCCGTCGACTTGACACTGCTACTTCGCCTTGAGTGTGTTCCCACTGTACTTTGATTAATATCCTACCACGGCTCAAAGAAGACGTGCAAACAGGTAGTAGTTGGGTGCAGTCCCGAAGCACTTGGAGGTAGTGGTGGTTAGATAGGATTCGTCTCTCCCGGTATTGGGGGTTGATATCGCGCTGTGTTGGAGAGCCATTACACAAAGTCCATGGACACGGCAAGTGAGATTTACTGGTAGGTGTTCCAGTAGTTTCTTAGGGTGTTCTGGGCTACACTCCGACACGACTTATACCGCTATTAGGGGTTTGACATTTACCATTCCCCTAGGCCCGATATGCGATACTCTTAGACGAACAGACCGGACTGTATGGAGATTGTCACATTCAGGCTCAGTAGGAGTTCGGATGAGTTAGATCGGCCTTCTTATCGACATCTACCTGGGGACCATTGTGTGCAGCTAGTACCGCTTGCGGCCTGTAGTTAAACCCACTGCCACCATAGTGTCGAGTCTTTAGAGTCCCATACAGAGGGTTTCCCTACACCGGGCAAAAGGTGTAGAGGCCGTATGGTTTTATGGCACGGCTTCGATCACTTACGTGCACTTTTGCACGTACGATGATCAGAGGGATAATACTAGTGGGCTTTGGTTTAAGCCGGATCCTAGTATTATACTGATGGATTTATTTCGTCTCTTTGTATTCATATTCTTCGGAATACGGATACGGGTATGTATATACAGTTGAGTGGCATTCTCGTAATTTATCGGGAAAGCTTCTAGAAGGAGATGACTCATTAAGGTTTTTATCATTTGATTAATGCTTAAATGAGGTGGAGGAAATGAGGTGTATGTTTACATTAAATGAACCATGACTCATGAGGTGATTCACTACTTGAATTAAATGAAACATGCTAAGATATTTACTAGATTTTTTGGTAGATATTTGTATGCTTCATATTATTCAATCATGGGTGATTATTCATTAAGATGATAACAAACACTCTCATTCTCTCAAGTCTTCATCTTCTTCTTCCTCAAAACCCTAATATCTCTCAAGTGTTGAGAATCCTAGGGTTTAAAGAGACAAAGCACTCCATTTTCATACTCTACACTCCCTAGGACTTCTAGTTTGGCAAACTAGAAGCCGTAGTTATCTCAAATTTGAGATAGAAGCTCGGACTATAGACTCTCGGGTGGATCGTCTTTGACTCGAGGAGGCCGTCGAGGTAGCCGCGATCCGTTACGATCCATGGAACCTACGATGACGATGAGGACAGCGATGAAGACCCGAAGGACTTGTATCGTGAGGTATAACTTCGAATCTGAGTAGTTAAACCTCTTGTTGTTTGCTAGTTATGATTTAGTCACGATCCGTGAGCTCGAGTCTGTGTTGTGATGCTTTGATGGTCGTTTTTCACATATTCTGCCTCCCCATGAACCATGGGGTGCGTAACATAGACTTACATATACGATCCTTTTGCCCTGGGGTACCACACCAGGTCCACCATGCACCCGCAGACGGTCCCTCCCCCTACCTCGAATCGGGTGTATGATACCGCTCAAGAACCGACAAAACACATGGTGGACATCACAAATATCATATCATGAGAGAACCGCAAATTTCTATTTTTAGAAATGATAATGAGTTATAATTCCTTGTTTTCTCTCCAAATCTAGAAATCTCATGGAAAATCTAAATCCCATAATCAAGAGTCAATAAACAGTGAATACCGGCATAAAACCCCATAATATTGCATGACAAATGAATTTACACATGCATGGATATCTAAGTAAAGCATGCAATATCTAAACTAGCATAGTAATGACATATTGGAACTATTAGCTAGCAAGTTATATCAATGAAATAATATTCTCTAAAGTGTACGTGACATGGCAATTACCGATGATGATGTGTGTGAGCCGGCAAGCAAGTGATTGTGGACATATGCATCATCGGTAATGGTGCCGGTGTCCAAACAAACGAGATCATAATGGTTAAGGAAACACTTGTATGAATATGCAATGCATGAGAACATGAATATAACGGAGAATGAAAAGTAAACGCAACATTGAAGAATATACATTTCTATATACGAGTCATACAGTTTTTGGTGTTTTGAAATAGCAGGAATTGTGGTTTTAGAAAATTAGGGGCTATGGGATCTTTGAGAAAAGATACGTCTTTTGAAAAATCAGTAGTATCCCTCGGCCTGTCTTTAAAAATACTCGCGATTTGTTTGTTTTGAAAGTAAGTATGACTCGAGCCCAGTTTAAAGGGTAAGGAAATCCACCTAAAGTCCGAGTCGATATATCTAGTAGTTAGCGATCCCGCCTTAATAGCGTCACGTACGGTAAAATACATAGTACGCCATCCTCGAGTTAAGAGTGCGGATCAATCATCATATCTATATCTCGTACGGTAAAATCCATCGTACGGCATCCCAAAATCGGGGTACGGGTCAAATATCACATATACTTCATTATTCATATGGTATCATTATCATAATCATGAATTAGGCATACAGTTCTAAAGTCTAGTACATTCCCATATCATCAAACATATATCCTCGTGTGTATGAAAACACATTGCCCAATGATCCGCTATAATATCATGTCGTATATCATATCATATGCCATATCATGGCTCAATCACTTATCAACATCTCACGGTATCATGCCCGATCATATCGACTCATCACCTCATATCGCATGCTATCCTCATCATCCGTGTATATGTATATATACGTACATACATACATGCATGCATGCATACATACATACATACATACTCACATACATATATATATATCCACCTATACACACAAGAAATCAAAGTATGTGTGCGTGTGTGTCAACCTTTACTTTAGGGTTTCGCGACTAAGAAACTAAACTAAAAGTACATTCTTGCTAAGTATTCACGTCTCATAATAACATATATTAATATATATATAACATAATCGCATTGTTACTCTACGAAACTGCGGGGGTGCTATACGCTAACCACCCGACTTCCCCCATAGATATACATCTACTCACATTGATCCTTACTTGCCGAAGTCGATGTCGCTATGCTCTTCCCATGTCGTACGACGTCCACATGGGTACCTATAGTTTCAAATATGTTATATCGTAAAACAAGAATTAAATTACAAGAAAACCCTATACGGCACACGAGACACATATAGGTTAAAACCTACGGCCTATGTATGCAAAAAGAACCAATAACCCTCGACATCGACGTACAAACGCCAATCGATCGAGATAGAACACCAATTTCAAACTTAAGTCATTAAAACCCACAAAACATAAATAGCAACTTAGAAAACTGGTTCCAAATTTTTGGTCAGGTGAATTGGGGTTAAACAAGCAATGCAGAGGGTTGGTCTATGAGGCAAGTGAGCTACACCACCAACCTCAGCACCAATACCCACTGATGACCCGGAGAGATCCACCAAAATTCCGGCCTGCCCGGCCCAGACTGCATGGATCGGGTTCGTATTCATTGGGTGGTCTCCTAGTGTCTTAAATAGGTTAATAGTGTAAGTCTACGGTAGCGCCCCGGCCGTCTTTCAGACGCCAAAATGCAGAACAAAAACTTTTATAACTGGCGCTATCGCATACTATAACCCGGATCTGCCATTAACGCTAAACTAACAATCTACAAAGAGGGAAGAAAGGTTATACCGAACGATCCGAGTCCTTCGTTCTTTAACCATCATCCCACGCTCCGTTGCGGCTGCTCCGATCTCGTCGATCTCCGATCTCCTCGTCCAGGTGGCACCACATCATCGGATCTTTAAACGGGCTTCCGCCTCTGACTCGAGGAAACTCGGTCGTCAAGTTTGCTAAAAGAGACGACCAAGATTGATGTAGAGAATGAGTGGAATACTTTGTCTCGCTTCGTCCAAAACCATGGACGAACGGTTAATGAAGTTGCCATGGGAATCGGGTGATGGAATGAAATGAGCTGTGAAATTCCATACACCGAAACCTATCATCTTTTTTCCAAACAAGTAAGAGTGAAAAATCTCGTCGGCACCAAGGAGGGGGCCGGCCACAATATATAGAGGTGGGGGTGAGTGTAGGAGAGGGGGAGGTGACAATAAGAAAATATCTCTAGTGTGAACACAAAGTGTGAACACACTTAATGAAATGATGAATCATTAACCTAGTCATCAAGCATTAATGGAATCATTAAATGCAACCATGACTCACTAAACACCTCACCACTTCTAGAACCTTCTAGAAGCTTCCACACTCATCTCAAGAAAAGATAGATCCGTATTTAACCAAATGTTAAATACGGCTGATAGAAAACTGGAAACTGGCAACTTCCAAAAGTGATCCCGAAACGAATTTCAGGATAACCCCGTAACTGTATAAATATACCCGCATTTGTATTACGACCGAATACAAATGCAACTGAGAAAAAGATATTATATCTACTCTGTATAATACATGGATCCGGCTTAAACCAAAGCCCACCAGTATTATCTTCCC
The DNA here is from genome assembly GCA_030015575.1 of Agapanthus africanus. Lineage (NCBI taxonomy): Eukaryota > Viridiplantae > Streptophyta > Magnoliopsida > Asparagales > Amaryllidaceae > Agapanthus > Agapanthus africanus. The sequence continues at coordinate 313,730,822 of CM057350.1, read as the reverse complement.
GAAATATGACACGTGCGTAAACGCACGTGCATTTTCCGAACCCTGCCATAAAACCATACGGCTTCTACAACGTTTCGCCCGGACTTGGGAAACTGTCTATGGGGTACTCTAATGACTCGTCAGTATCCTGGCAGTGGGTTTAACCACAAGCCGTCAGCGGCACTAGCTATGCGTAACGGCTGCCCATGGACTGACCTCAAGGGAGGCTGATAAGCGAACTCATCCAGAAACCCTACTGAGCCTAACAGTGACAATGTATATACAGTCCGGTCCGTTCGTCTATGAGTATCGCATATCCGGCCTAGGGGGCTAGTAACGTCAGACCCCCAATAGCTGTATAAGTCGTGTCGGAGACAAGCCCTGAACATCCTGAGATACTACTGGAGTACCTACCAGTAAATCTCACCTGCCTTGGCCAAGGACTTGGTGTAATGGCTTTCCTAGACACAGCACGACCTCCACCCCTAATACCGGGAGAGACGAATCCCCTGCCGATCCGCTCACGTGCCTCCATGTGGCTCGGGACTGTACCCAAAAACTACCTGTTTGCACGACTCCTTTGAGCCGTGGTAGGGTAGAAATCAAAGCACAGTGGGAACTCACACGAGACAAATGACGACCTCAGGTCGATGAACTAACCTGTACACATATCACCAGGGAACTGCTATCTGACGATATGTATAATACCAACTAGCAGATTTCCGGCGAGTCCTGTCCGGTGTACTCATAACCCAATGAGCACCTGTATACATCTTAGGTGATCCAACTGACACCAGTGGCTTGTGAGACCGTCCACCGCCCCTCGTCGGGATCTCGACTGTATACACTAGTCTACTCCGGAGTATCGATGCCCTGTCTCGAAACTCCCATGACTAGGGACCACTATTAAGGATATGCTTATAGACCACCCAACTCTCACTTATATGATCGCCCTCATACTGTTGGTAGTCAAGCAAGATCCTAAGGGCTCTATCAAAATGTAATCGAGATCAGTCACCTGAACCTATACACGACTGATAAAGGCAAACCATATAGCATACTATCATCTCGAGTAAGACTGTCTTACCGGTATAGGTCCTCCGCAATCATTGCAATCACGTACCTGCGATCCAATAATTGACTGTGAGGGCACTATATCCAACAATCTCCCACTTGCACTTAAGGCTAATTATTGCGATGTCGCGTACTCACAGCCCGTGTGAAACCAACACCCAACTCCCCTACTAATCAGTTTCACAAAGCCCGTTTGTAAAACTTTTGTGTTCGAGAAATAGCCTCAGTGAGTGGATCCGCCCTGATGTTTCTTTCTATATCTCTCTTAATCTCAAGTTCGCGGAGAAAGCCATCTCCCGATTTGAGTAATACCTGTCTTATAATATGTCTGGATATCTGATGGGACCTAGTTCATAAATGAACTCCAAATCCAAACTTCTTAGACTGTATCGAAAACTGAACCTAATCAGTATCCGGCACCATACCTCCCACAGTATCCTCTTGGACCACCTGTCCATAATACTGCCCCTTTCGTCAGAGGGAAAACTATAACTCTGACAATCACTCTGTCATCCATGTCACCTTTGAAGCCTGGAATGATAACCGTCTCCCGAAGGAGGCTGCCGTCATCAAATCCGTAGAACATGCACTTATGTTCTAAAACTGCTTCCTTATGTTTCTCCTGGATTGGATTAATACAAACTTATCGCATCTAGTGCAAAAACAACATCAGGTGTGGTACTTGACATCTCATGATTGACTCAGTTGCCTAAGCAAGTGATCTGCCAATCATGCACATCCCTCTCCCCTTTAGTCTGTAAGACACCTTTAGAGAGGGTGACTCTATCACCTACAGGTACACCACCATGCCAGGAGTCATCTATTCTAAAAACCATTAAAATACTGTCAAAGTACCCACATTGGGAAACTACCCAAATCCAGATCTAAAACCATAGATCTAGAAACCAAAATGTCAGATATTATATCCATATCCTGTCTGGAGAAACAACTGTGTGACGACCACAGTACAACCGATCGTAGTGTAGGAATTTTACTTCCTACTCTGTGTATGTCATCCAAATACCAGGACATCATACCCGACTACCTTCTTAACAGATCCATCCCCTATTCTGATGAAGTCAAACCCATGACTGTCACATCAAAATTAGATGATCAATCTCCGCTATAACTGCTCTAGTCTATAAATAGACATAAGCTACTTGCCCACTATGCTTCCGCTGTTCCCACTGACCACAACAACCCTCCTACCGGGTCTCATAGCCTGGAACAACAGTAGTGTCAAGTCTGGATAGATAAGAACCTTCCTGTCACCGTCCTTGAGGCTATCGAAGTACCTCTCGGGTGTCTGAGGTTACCCACCAAATCTGCGGAGTGGCTAATGGAATGTCAAACCTGATTGAATCTTTAGGTCCTATTAAATTTTCCGTAATCGTTTATGGTTCTGGAATCACTTACAGTTCTACCATACTCCCACTACTATTTTCTGAAAAAATCCATTTTACTAAAACTGTGGCGAGTCAAGAACAATATCACTATTGATCTCCCAGATGGTAGAAAGTCAACCCTCGTCATAGCCTGGGCCAACCCACAAACTGCCATTACAGAAACGTGCCCTGAGTTATCCAGAGTCTGGTTTTAAGCATAAGCCGGACAACTCAACTATATCCAATATAGAAACTTTGGCACTTATTTAATTGGAACCAGATTCTAATCATGCATCTGTCTCCAGTGCATATCAACTTTAATGGAGAGAGGCTAATCAGCATTACTCAACTTAGGAATCCATCCAATTATGAGTAACCCGAAAGAGAAACAAGTTTCTCAAAACTTTTACTATCATCTGAATACCAATCACATGTATCTACATCTTCGATCTCTTTGAAGAATCCCGATACTAGCGACATCTGGTTCTCTACTTTATTCTTATACCCACAACTTCTCAAAACTTAGACCTTGTATTTCTACGAAACACTTGTCTAAAAACTAGAGAAGTCATAAGTAAACAGAACATAGTATGAGGACCTACCCCTTTGTCCTGATGGACACTTGACAACATACAATACTCTGTATAAGTCCGCTGAGTTGAGTAACTCAAAACCTGTGCGTCGTAGGTTGAAAACTGTACCCTGGCAATTTCCTCAAATATCACCAATTACAACGAATTCAGATATAATAAGGATGATCACCTAATTCCCAATAACTTCCTCCCACTTATCATCTGTAAAACCATACAGATATGAGAATGAAACCTGGTGAATACACACCCTGGAGTAAGTATCTAATCGAGAAAACAGTTTTTCATTAACAATGCACTGAAACATGAAAATGTTTCGTAGGGGTATCCTGGTAATCATAGTAATGCCTCTTCCATAATCCGATTCATGACTCTAACCGTATATTTCTTTGCCATCTCTCCAAATCCCTTTATTTGTCTTTAGTCGTTACCTTCTGTACACCATCGTTAGGCTAAATGGTTTTCTTCCATCCCTACCGTTCGGCACCAGCCTATGGTTTGGAAGAAGACTATCCGGTAAGCATAATAGGTGTACCTGTTCACATCATAATATTGCAATTCATACGCCCCATTTTTGTGCAATTTATAAGTAAACAGGTGCTTTTGACGATCGTTTGTTACATGATACAGGATACAGACTTTTGAAGCAATTACAGTGAAAAGGACAAAGATGATACAGGAAATGGACTTTTGACCAACCAGCACACGGATCCTACTCAAGCCGAGACGAACGTCAAGAGAAACGGTCGAAAAGATCCTTACAAGATTCACTGAGAATCTGGAGAATACTAGAAAGCCCAACAGAAAAAAGAACAGTAAAAAAAGAGAGCCCAAGAGAAGATCAACCAACCACAGAAAGATGGTGGGCCCATCCTACCAAATGGCCGTGGTTTCGCGGCCAAATGCATGTCTCTGCCGCGGAACCGCGGCCATATGGTGCCCGTGTTGGCACCGACTTCTTGTGTCGGTGTGTCGTTTCATTGTTGGGATTTTTAGGGGTTAAATCAGTAAATTCATGTCTACGAAAGTCTGTAACCCTAGCTTCACTAGTTACTTATAAATTGTAATCTAGATCTTAAAAATTGTATGCCTCTTTATATTCAATAAAAGTGAGATTTGTTGAAGGAATCAAGAGCATCATCTTCTTCTTGTAAGTCTTTAATTTATTTAATTTCTGCCTTAGTATAATTGTTTGCTTGCCCTAGGAATCATTTAATTGCTAGTTAGCTAATTTCTAAATCTGTCGTAAGATAACTATTTAAAACATAAAACATAAAAATGTTTCTTACTTATAATTCCCTAATGTGCGAGTAAAAATTCTCGCTCGTTAGGGTTAGGAACAAGGGAGTGAGTGAGAGATGGATGTCTCTCACCTCCTTCAATGTCAACTTATTTTTAAACGAAACCTTCATGCACACATATACGATCCGCCCCCTACGGCACCCTACCTATAAGGTAACGGTGTTCCGTAGTATAAAAGGCCGGACTTATATGATGTCCATGAAGCTCACATCAATGAATAAGAAAAGACGGACAAGGATCTAGAGGAAGAAACTTTGTTTCTTCCCGATCATCCTAATCCCTTTTCCTATTGATTGTTGTGACTTTCCTAAAAGCTTAAATCACGACATTGAAAGGGGTGAACACATTGATCTCAACACACCTACCTTCGACCTAACCCTAATGAGTTCTGTCTCATCACATAAATTCGTCTTAAACTCAATCGATAAAAAAAACCAACAACGATTTGAATCAACTCGTTATAACACAAAATCGGAAATTAACCATCCCTGTGGATCGACCCGTATTCACCGGCTAGCTGCGAAGCGACGCCGTTTCTGATTACGGTAAACTACAAATTTTTGGATTAATCAAATGGCGCCGTTGCCGGGGATGGCGTAATTTTCTCTTTTTGTATGATTTCGGGTTGATATAAAATTTTAAAATTATAAAAATCTGAAAATACAAAATACAAAAAAAAAAATTCTTTTCATTATCTTTATCTGTTTGAAGGGTTTCTCGTTTGAATCTTGCAGGAACAATAAGAACTTTTTGGATCTGGAATTTTACAGAAGGTCAAAACAGAAAAGGAGGCATAAAAACAGAGAGGACTTGAAAGTACAGAGCCACAGAAATTTTTCCAGAGGCTGAACCCATCTCTTTGCCGCGTTTCCGCCGCACAAGTACCCCATTTACCGCGGTTCCGCGCCTGTGATGCCACGTCAGCATCTCAAATTTGCTCTGTTTGTTCTCTTTCCCTCTCCTCTGTAACCTCCATATATCCACTGTTAAAAATCTTTCTGCAGGATTTCTTTGCGTAAAGAGTCTTTCTCCCCCTTCTAAATAACAGATTTCTGCAGGTTTCTTTGCGCCGCGCTAAAAAAAATTGATTGCAAGTGAATTGTTGTTTTGCATATTTTAATCGGATTTAAGGGGCTATTTGACCAAACTCAGATTGGGTGGGGATTTCATCACCCTTCCCAGGACCCCAGAAAACACCTAAAGCATTTTGCATCGACCACCTTTAATTAAAAAAGATTAGACTCAGACCTAAGGACAGCGAGCTCAATAGGAAAAGGACTAGGGTAGGCATCGGCCGTTTATCCTAACCGACATTGCGGTGACTAGGCTAGTGGTTTTTAATTAGGCCCACTGTAGTGGTGGTTCCTTCCCACTTACCTGGCCGTATTTGTCCGTGAAGAGGCGGTTTGAGGTCTATTTCTAGCCCTAGTTAGGAGCTGTCTAGTAGACCTAGGCGACCCTAGATCTAGGCCTGATTGTGCATGTGTGGTTGATACTTTTTGTGTCACGAGTCCGTTTTCAAAAACTTCCTTGCAAAATTCACAAATAAAAAAATAATAAAATCTTTTAAAAACTTGCAACTTGCCGCTAAAGAAACTTGAAACCTCACTTCCACCACTTCTTCTCACTGACGTTATCTTACCCCCACCTTCTGTTTTTCTCTTTTTTCTGACTGCACTACCCTATAGTGTATGTCATTTTGGACTAGGGATACTAACGCCCGATTAGTCCGCGTTTCGTTGATACCGACCAACGAACCCTTCGACGAACCCTTCGTCGATCTTCCGTCCACTTCCTTACCTCCACATTCAATTTCTTCATTCGAAGGTATGTCGGGATTCAACCCCAACGATACCTTACCGACGGGAATGATTCCACCTCCGCCAGGTGCGAATAACCCGAATCTACCGCCTGTTGTAGCGCCCGCACGAGTTGCGCTCCAGGATCTCTTCTACCCCGTTCGCACTTCTTTACCCACATGTCTTTCACCCCCACCGGCGAATGGGGATAATTTTGAAATAAAACCACACTTCATCAATATGCTGCCTAAGTTTCATGGTTTGGAATCCGAAGATGCATATATTTTCATTAATAAATTCCAAAACGTTTGCAGCATGATGAAGACAACCCAATTAAGTGACGACGCTATAAGGCTAAGGGTCATTCCTTTCACCTTATGTGACCTAGCCGAGAAGTGGCTATATAGCACCGCGTCACATTCCATAAGAAATTGGGATGAGTTTGTGAAGGCTTTTCTGAAAAAGTTCTATCCTCACCATAAAACTGCCAGAATTCGAAATGAAATAATTCAATTTTCACAACTTCCTTCCGAACCATTCTGGAAGTGCTTCGAGAGATTTAAAGACCTACTAGTTCAATGCCCTCACCATGGGATAGAAAGTTGGCAACTTTGCCAAACATTATATGAGGGATTGAACTCGGCAACGAAGCAGTTGCTAGAAACCATCTGTCAAGGTCATTTTCTCTCTAAGTCTAATGATGAGGCGTGGCAGTTTCTCGAGGATCTTAGTGAGCAGACAATACAGTGGGAGAGCACCAAGACCACATCAACTTCTAGTGGTCAATCTAGGGCGGGCATACATCAAATAGAGATGTCGATTGCTATGAAGGCCGAGATGGCCGCTCTTACGAAAAAGCTAGAAGCGATCGAGACCAAAATCTCGTCGTCTTCTCCTGCCCCTGCTATGCCCCCACGAACTGTCTGTGCTTGTTGTGCGGATCCATCGCACTTAACTGAAGAGTGTCCTTATAATGCATCCACTCAAGGACAGGATCAAGTCAATGCTGCATTTCAGCAACGACAAAGGAACGATCCGTACTCTTCGACGTATAATCCGGGGTGGAGGAGTCACCCAAATTTCGCTTGGAACCAAAATCAACAATTCCAAGGAAATAATAATAATTTTCAAAGACCTCCTCCTCCTCAACAACAACAAGCACCCTCGCAAACTCAATATCAACCGCAACAATTTCAACAACAACCTTACCCTAATCAGGTGAACAATTTTGTGCCGAACAATGCTTACCAGCCAAACAATTATGTTCAACCTAATAATGATAACGTTAGCTCGCTCGAGAGAAGTCTAGATGCATTTCTTAAGCAATCTACACAGTCTACAGCAAGACTTGAGACTTCTATTCAATCTTTAGTGCAAAACAGTGCCTCCCACGATCAGAGTATCAAATCTATTGAGGCACAAATTGCACAACTTAATGCAGCTTTGAGCGAGCGCGAAAAAGGAAAACTCCCGTCTCAACCGTTGCCCAACCCCGGTCACGCACATGCTGCCCACAATCAGCAAAATCATAACGTGAATGCGGTGACCACGTTGAGATCGGGAAAAGTGTTGCGGAACAATGTGGGCATTAACAATGACACCCCTGCCGGTGGGTATTCTTCTTCTTCTTCTTCTTCACCATCTTCTTCTTCTTTAGAGCCTATTCTCCACCCTTCACATGGCTCTACCTCTTCTAGCTTGAACGGACCTAATTCTCACGACACGAACACATCTACACGAGGTGCCGTTCCAACTCGACAATCTGATCAACAAAAGTTGGACTCAACCACTTTTCAAAATGTTCCTTTTCCTAATAGGTTGAGATCCAATAAACCAACTCCTCAAATGGAGAAGATTGTCGAGTTGTTCAAACAGGTTAGCATAAACATCCCACTTTTGGATGCAATTCAGCAAGTTCCTTCATATGCCAAAATTTTAAAGGACTTGTGCACCAAAAAGAGGAAGTCGCAAGTGCCAAAGAAAGTTTTTGTGGCTAGTGCTATTAGCGATGCTCTTGTAAATTCCCTTCCCCCAAAACAAAAGGACCCCGGGTGTCCTACCATTTCGATAACAATTGGGGACAAGAATATCAATAGAGCACTCTTAGATCTTGGCGCGAGCGTCAATTTGCTACCCTATTCTGTGTACGAGCAATTGGGCGTTGGAGAGCTTAAGCCCACTCACTGTACTCTCCAAATGGCTGACCGGTCGATCACTCATCCTAGGGGAGAGCTCGAGGATGTGTTAATAAGAGTAGGGGATTTCATTTTTCCCGTAGACTTTATAGTGATGGATACACAACCTGTTGCGAACCCCCGGAACCAAATTCCGGTTATACTAGGTCGACCATTTTTGGCTACCTCCAACGCAGTGATCAATTGTCGTAACGGTTCAATGAACTTATCTTTCGGCAATATGACAATTGAGCTCAATATTTTCAAGTTAGGAAGTCAGCCTGCTGAGCCCAATGCTAGCGTACTAGACGTTTGCTCGATCAATGAGATCGCGGAGGAGGACTGTGAGTTCGAGAATTTTTTATTCAACCACAGCAACGTTAACGCCACTAGTGCGTTCCTCCTAGAATCCGACTCAGTTTTCGCGGCGGATAATGATTTTGAATGTTTTACATTCGTCGACGACTTCGAAGACTCATCACCTGATTTGGAGTCTTTTGCTTTTGCGGATGAGTTAGTAGAACCATCCGACACTATTGCGTACACTCGGTACGAACCTTTGATGGAATCATTCGAGTTTGAAACAACTACCCCTTTGCTACCATCTATTGTTTCACCTCCTAAACTCGAATTAAAGCTTTTGCCGACACACCTAAAATATGCATATCTAGGTGATAATGAGACCTTACCTGTCATTATATCAACTTCTCTAGCTCTTGAGCAAGAGAAGGCTCTCTTGACGGTCTTACTTAATAATCGGCAAGCTTTCGGCTGGTCTATGGCGGACATTAAGAGGATTAGTCCCCTCATAGTCGAACATCATATACACTTAATGGATGATGCCAGGCCAGCACGAGATCCACAAAGGCGCCTCAACCCCATCATGAAAGAGGCGGTTAAGAAGGAAATTGTCAAATGTCTGGATAGCGGTATCATTTACCCTATCTCGGATAGCCAATGGGTTAGCCCAATCCACGTCGTGCCCAAGAAATCGGGTATTACGGTCATTGCAAACGAGGCAAATGAGTTGATTCCCACTCGCACCCAAACTGGGTGGCGAGTCTGCATAGACTATAGGAAACTCAATGCCGCTACAAGGAAAGACCACTTTCCTTTACCTTTCATTGACCAAATGCTCGAGCGATTGGCAGGGCACGAATTCTATTGCTTTCTCGATGGCTATTCCGGTTACAATCAAGTCCCCATCGCCAAAGAGGACCAAGACAAGACAACATTTACTTGTCCCTTTGGCACCTTTGCTTATCGTCGCATGCCCTTCGGGTTATGCAACGCGCCCGCTACATTTCAGCGGTGTATGATGGGGATCTTTTCAGACATGGTCGAAAAGTTCTTGGAGATTTTTATGGACGATTTCTCCATCTTTGGCGACTCCTTCGACGAGTGTTTACGCCATCTTGACGCTGTTCTTACCCGCTGCAGGGATAAGAACCTAACATTAAATTGGGAAAAGTGCCATTTCATGGTACGAGAGGGCATTGTCTTAGGACATGTTATCTCGCAAAACGGCATCAAGGTAGACAGGGCTAAAATCGAAGTGATTTCTAACCTACCTCCCCCAAAATGCGTCAAAGATATTAGAGCCTTCCTTGGCCACGCCGGTTTTTACAGACGGTTTATCAAGGACTTTAGCAAGATTGCTAGACCCTTGACCCTTTTACTGGCCAAGGACACGACCTTCGCTTTTGACTCCACATGCACTGAAGCATTTGAGTCTTTAAAACATTCACTCATCACTACACCCATCCTCTCATCTCCCGACTGGACGCACCCTTTTGAAATCATGTGCGACGCATCAGACTTTGCAATTGGAGCTGTTCTTGGACAGCACATTAATAAGATGCCGCACGTGATTTATTATGCCAGCCGAACACTAAATGAGGCCCAACTTAATTACACAACAACAGAGAAAGAATTTTTAGCTGTTGTGTTTGCACTCGAGAAATTTCGGCCTTATTTAATCGGCTCTCCAGTCGTTGTTTATACTGATCATTCAGCTCTTCGCCACCTCTTTGCGAAGAAGGATGCTAAGTCTAGGCTAATACGTTGGATCCTTTTATTGCAAGAATTCGACCTTGTCATTAAGGACAAAAAGGGATGTGAAAACGTAGTAGCTGATCACCTATCACGACTTCCTTCTTCGCCCACGCTCGATCTTCCAATCTCTGACGTTTTCCCCGACGAGCAGCTCTTGACCGTTTCTTGCGAACCATGGTTCGCCGATATTGTAAATTATTTAGCCACCGGCCTGATTCCTAATGATTGGTCGAAACAAGATAAGCTTCGATTTTTGTCCCAAGTAAAGCATTTTTACTGGGATGAACCCTATCTTTTCAAATACTGTTCCGACCAAATCATTCGTCGGTGTGTGCCCGAGAGTGAGGTCAAGAGCGTGTTGTCTTTCTGCCACGATCAAGCATGTGGCGGGCACTTTGGCCCAAAGAAGACAGCCGAAAAAGTTTTGCAGTGTGGTTTCTATTGGCCACGACTCTTCAAGGATTCATTTGAATACTGCAAAACTTGCTCCCGGTGCCAACATTTGGGCCGGATTTCGCGGAGAAACGAAATGCCACTCCAACCCATTTTGGTAGTGGACATTTTTGATGTTTGGGGTATAGATTTTATGGGACCATTTCCTAACTCTTTTGGAAATGTGTATATTCTGTTGGCGGTTGACTACGTTTCTAAGTGGGTCGAGGCTGTGCCCAGTCGAACGAACGATAATAAAGTTGTCGTTCGATTCCTTAAAGAACACATATTTTCTCGATTCGGGCACCCTCGAGCGATAATAAGTGATAATGGTTCTCACTTCTGCAATAGGACTTTCGAGTCCTTAATACGTAAATACTCTATCACCCACAAATTGTCAACGCCATATCACCCCCAAACATGTGGGCAAGCCGAGGTTTCAAATCGGCAGATAAAGCAAATTTTGGAGAAAACGGTTTCCAAAAACCGTAAGGATTGGTCATTAAAACTGATAGATGCACTATGGGCTTTCCGTACTGCATATAAGACCGACCTTGGTATGTCTCCATATCGGCTTGTGTATGGGAAGGCTTGCCACCTCCCAGTGGAAATCGAGCACAAAGCTTTCTGGGCTATCAAAGAGCTAAATTTGTCTTTAGGAGATGCGGGCAGCAACAGAAAGCTGCAACTGAATGAGTTGGAGGAGCTAAGGGATGAGGCATATGACAATGCCATAACTGCTAAAAACCGAGCCAAGGTGTTCCACGATAAACACCTTTTACGAAAAACTTTTGAACCTGGTCAACAGGTTCTACTTTATGACACTCGGTTACACTTGCATCCTGGTAAGCTCAGGTCCAGATGGAGAGGACCTTTTGTGGTCCGCACCGTTTATCCGCACGGTGCGGTTGATCTTGAGAACCCTGAAGACGGTACCTTATTTAAGGTAAATGGGCATCGACTAAAACCGTTCTTCACTGCGGATCCTTCGGAGGAGCTCCTGTTTTTGCAGGAGCCGCTTTACACTGATTGATCTTCCTCCGCTTTCACCCCAAAACTTTGTTTCCCAAGGACACTATTTCAAATAAGTTAGCTCGCTCGAGAGAAGTCTAGATGCATTTCTTAAGCAATCTACACAGTCTACAGCAAGACTTGAGACTTCTATTCAATCTTTAGTGCAAAACAGTGCCTCCCACGATCAGAGTATCAAATCTATTGAGGCACAAATTGCACAACTTAATGCAGCTTTGAGCGAGCGCGAAAAAGGAAAACTCCCGTCTCAACCGTTGCCCAACCCCGGTCACGCACATGCTGCCCACAATCAGCAAAATCATAACGTGAATGCGGTGACCACGTTGAGATCGGGAAAAGTGTTGCGGAACAATGTGGGCATTAACAATGACACCCCTGCCGGTGGGTATTCTTCTTCTTCTTCTTCTTCTTCACCATCTTCTTCTTCTTTAGAGCCTATTCTCCACCCTTCACATGGCTCTACCTCTTCTAGCTTGAACGGACCTAATTCTCACGACACGAACACATCTACACGAGGTGCCGTTCCAACTCGACAATCTGATCAACAAAAGTTGGACTCAACCACTTTTCAAAATGTTCCTTTTCCTAATAGGTTGAGATCCAATAAACCAACTCCTTAAATGGAGAAGATTGTCGAGTTGTTCAAACAGGTTAGCATAAACATCGCTCTTTTGGATGCAATTCAGCAAGTTCCTTCATATGCTAAAATTTTAAAGGACTTGTGCACCAAAAAGAGGAAGTCGCAAGTGCCAAAGAAAGTTTTTGTGGCTAGTGCTATTAGCGATGCTCTTGTAAATTCCCTTCCCCCAAAACAAAGGACCCCGGGTGTCCTACCATTTCGATAACAATTGGGGACAAGAATATCAATAGAGCACTCTTAGATCTTGGCGCGAGCGTCAATTTGCTACCCTATTCTGTGTACGAGCAATTGGGCGTTGGAGAGCTTAAGCCCACTCACTGTACTCTCCAAATGGCTGACCGGTCGATCACTCATCCTAGGGGAGAGCTCGAGGATGTGTTAATAAGAGTAGGGGATTTCATTTTCCCCGTAGACTTTATAGTGATGGATACACAACCTGTTGCGAACCCCCGGAACCAAATTCCGGTTATACTAGGTCGACCATTTTTGGCTACCTCCAACGCAGTGATCAATTGTCGTAACGGTTCAATGAACTTATCTTTCGGCAATATGACAATTGAGCTCAATATTTTCAAGTTAGGAAGTCAGCCTGCTGAGCCCAATGCTAGCGTACTAGACGTTTGCTCGATCAATGAGATCGCGGAGGAGGACTGTGAGTTCGAGAATTTTTTATTCGACCACAGCAATGTTAACGCCACTAGTGCGTTCCTCCTAGAATCCGACTCAGTTTTCGCGGCGGATAATGATTTTGAATGTTTTACATTCGTCGACGACTTCGAAGACTCATCACCTGATTTGGAGTCTTTTGCTTTTGCGGATGAGTTAGTAGAACCATCCGACACTATTGCGTACACTCGGTACGAACCTTTGATGGAATCATTCGAGTTTGAAACAACTACCCCTTTGCTACCATCTATTGTTTCACCTCCTAAACTCGAATTAAAGCTTTTGCCGACACACCTAAAATATGCATATCTAGGTGATAATGAGACCTTACCTGTCATTATATCAACTTCTCTAGCTCTTGAGCAAGAGAAGGCTCTCTTGACGGTCTTACTTAATAATCGGCAAGCTTTCGGCTGGTCTATGGCGGACATTAAGGGGATTAGTCCCCTCATAGTCGAACATCATATACACTTAATGGATGATGCCAGGCCAGCACGAGATCCACAAAGGCGCCTCAACCCCATCATGAAAGAGGCGGTTAAGAAGGAAATTGTCAAATGTCTGGATAGCGGTATCATTTACCCTATCTCGGATAGCCAATGGGTTAGCCCAATCCACGTCGTGCCCAAGAAATCGGGTATTACGGTCATTGCAAACGAGGCAAATGAGTTGATTCCCACTCGCACCCAAACTGGGTGGCGAGTCTGCATAGACTATAGGAAACTCAATGCCGCTACAAGGAAAGACCACTTTCCTTTACCTTTCATTGACCAAATGCTCGAGCGATTGGCAGGGCACGAATTCTATTGCTTTCTCGATGGCTATTCCGGTTACAATCAAGTCCCCATCGCCAAAGAGGACCAAGACAAGACAACATTTACTTGTCCCTTTGGCACCTTTGCTTATCGTCGCATGCCCTTCGGGTTATGCAACGCGCCCGCTACATTTCAGCGGTGTATGATGGGGATCTTTTCAGACATGGTCGAAAAGTTCTTGGAGATTTTTATGGACGATTTCTCCATCTTTGGCGACTCCTTCGACGAGTGTTTACGCCATCTTGACGCTGTTCTTACCCGCTGCAGGGATAAGAACCTAACATTAAATTGGGAAAAGTGCCATTTCATGGTACGAGAGGGCATTGTCTTAGGACATGTTATCTCGCAAAACGGCATCGAGGTAGACAGGGCTAAAATCAAAGTGATTTCTAACCTACCTCCCCCAAAATGCGTCAAAGATATTAGAGCCTTCCTTGGCCACGCCGGTTTTTACAAACGGTTTATCAAGGACTTTAGCAAGATTGCTAGACCCTTGACCCTTTTACTGGCCAAGGACACGACCTTCGCTTTTGACTCCACATGCACTGAAGCATTTGAGTCTTTAAAACATTCACTCATCACTAGACCCATCCTCTCATCTCCCGACTGGACGCACCCTTTTGAAATCATGTGCGACGCATCAGACTTTGCAATTGGAGCTGTTCTTGGACAGCACATTAATAAGATGCCGCACGTGATTTATTATGCCAGCCGAACACTAAATGAGGCCCAACTTAATTACACAACAACAGAGAAAGAATTTTTAGCTGTTGTGTTTGCACTCGAGAAATTTCGGCCTTATTTAATCGGCTCTCCAGTCGTTGTTTATACTGATCATTCAGCTCTTCGCCACCTCTTTGCGAAGAAGGATGCTAAGTCTAGGCTAATACGTTGGATCCTTTTATTGCAAGAATTCGACCTTGTCATTAAGGACAAAAAGGGATGTGAAAACGTAGTAGCTGATCACCTATCACGACTTCCTTCTTCGCCCACGCTCGATCTTCCAATCTCTGACGTTTTCCCCGACGAGCAGCTCTTGACCGTTTCTTGCGAACCATGGTTCGCCGATATTGTAAATTATTTAGCCACCGGCCTGATTCCTAATGATTGGTCGAAACAAGATAAGCTTCGATTTTTGTCCTAAGTAAAGCATTTTTACTGGGATGAACCCTATCTTTTCAAATACTGTTCCGACCAAATCATTCGTCGGTGTGTGCCCGAGAGTGAGGTCAAGAGCGTGTTGTCTTTCTGCCACGATCAAGCATGTGGCGGGCACTTTGGCCCAAAGAAGACAGCCGAAAAAGTTTTGCAGTGTGGTTTCTATTGGCCACGACTCTTCAAGGATTCATTTGAATACTGCAAAACTTGCTCCCGGTGCCAACATTTGGGCCGGATTTCGCGGAGAAACGAAATGCCACTCCAACCCATTTTGGTAGTGGACATTTTTGATGTTTGGGGTATAGATTTTATGGGACCATTTCCTAACTCTTTTGGAAATGTGTATATTCTGTTGGTGGTTGACTACGTTTCTAAGTGGGTCGAGGCTGTGCCCAGTCGAACGAACGATAATAAAGTTGTCGTTCGATTCCTTAAAGAACACATATTTTCTCGATTCGGGCACCCTCGAGCGATAATAAGTGATAATGGTTCTCACTTCTGCAATAGGACTTTCGAGTCCTTAATACGTAAATACTCTATCACCCACAAATTGTCAACGCCATATCACCCCCAAACATGTGGGCAAGCCGAGGTTTCAAATCGGCAGATAAAGCAAATTTTGGAGAAAACGGTTTCCAAAAACCGTAAGGATTGGTCATTAAAACTGATAGATGCACTATGGGCTTTCCGTACTGCATATAAGACCGACCTTGGTATGTCTCCATATCGGCTTGTGTATGGGAAGGCTTGCCACCTCCCAGTGGAAATCGAGCACAAAGCTTTCTGGGCTATCAAAGAGCTAAATTTGTCTTTAGGAGATGCGGGCAGCAACAGAAAGCTGCAACTGAATGAGTTGGAGGAGCTAAGGGATGAGGCATATGACAATGCCATAACTGCTAAAAACCGAGCCAAGGTGTTCCACGATAAACACCTTTTACGAAAAACTTTTGAACCTGGTCAACAGGTTCTACTTTATGACACTCGGTTACACTTGCATCCTGGTAAGCTCAGGTCCAGATGGAGAGGACCTTTTGTGGTCCGCACCGTTTATCCGCACGGTGCGGTTGATCTTGAGAACCCTGAAGACGGTACCTTATTTAAGGTAAATGGGCATCGACTAAAACCGTTCTTCACTGCGGATCCTTCGGAGGAGCTCCTGTTTTTGCAGGAGCCGCTTTACACTGATTGATCTTCCTCCGCTTTCACCCCCAAACTTTGTTTCCCAAGGACACTATTTCAAATAAGTTTGGGGGTGTGTATATCATTTGTATGTACATTTCCAAAATACCATAAAAATAAGATAATATAAAATAAAAAAAATATATAAAAAAATAATAAGAATAATAATATTTTTCTGGACTAAATTGCAAATGTGCAGATTAATAGCTGCATTTACGAATAAAACACTCACCTTTGAGGGTGTTTTTTGTAAATCACCCCTTTCCCCCTATATAATGGAACCCGAGCCCTCCTGCCCTCATACCCTAAAAAATTTTCTCTTCATAAAAACCCTAGGCGCCGCCCTTCCCTCTGCAGAAATCTCGAGACGCGCCGCCACCTTCCAACCGCGGAACCGCCGCTCCTGCCGTCTCCAGCCGCGCAACCGCCGCCGATCTGCCTCGTCACCCCCTGAAATTTTCAGGGGAGGTAAACCTGAACCCTTGCTCTCTGTTTCTTCATAGAACTTTCTCTGTAAACTTGTGATGGCCCACAAAATGCAGTACGAGAGAGATTTCTCACCGGTGTTCGCACACGAGATCTATGGATCATACTTTCCACACGAAATTGCACAAAGGGGATGGAATTTCCTCCTCTATAACCATGGATCTGCATTTGCTGTCCCTAGCTTAGTTACCCAATTTTATGAGTCAATGGAAGAAAATAGCCTAGATAACTTAGGTTATATTAAACTGATTTGGGGAAATAATGAAATTCGCATTGATAGGGATATGATACACGAGGTGACACTAATACCACGTGTACCGGCACACGAACAACCCTTTCGCTTTGAAGACTATATTCCTTTAATGGGTAATGACTGTGCGCGAGAACCGCGCAAGGGGATCCAAGCACGGACCCTCTTCGCAAATGTTTTAACTGTGTGCTGGTGGGCACAAAACAATATTTTTGGAAGTTCTCACAACACAACCTTTTTCACCCCTTCCTTACATGTCGTTCATACTTTAATGACAAAAAACCCTAGATTCGACATGTGCACAGTTTTGCTATACTCCATAGGTTCGGGTAAACGAGGGAGTGTATATCCATGTCCCATGCTCGTGACCCAACTCTGCCGTTATTTCCTCCCGGCCGAAGAATTTGACTCTTATTTGACAGAAGGTACCGCAGTTCGACCACTTTTAGAGGGTGTCTCGTCGTCTTACTCTAGACTGACGGATATTTGGACACGGACTGAGCCGGGAGAAAACATACCTGCACACACCCCCAGCTCAAGCTCGACTTCGAGTGGGGAAGAACTAACTCCCCAAGAACATGCGCGATTAATGAGAAGAACAGTGAGGAGATTAGACTCTTTGCGGGATGAGTTTCGGGAAACGGCACGAGAACACGACCGTCGGTTGACGGAGATTGAGAGGGGGATACAAACACTGTTGGCTAGGGGGGAGAGATCACGTTCACGCTCACGAGCGCGACGTGGGGCCGGGCAGTGAGGGCACTGCTTGGTTCAAGTTTGGGGGTATTAGAGGTGATGTATATAGTTATCCTTGCATTGCATATTGTATATATCTTTGTTTTCCTTTTGCATATTTAATTTCTGCATTGCATTTTTATAAAAAATCATAAAAAATTTTGAAAATTTGAAAAATAAAAAAATTAAGAAAACAGTAAAACCCATAAAAATTGAAAAATTTCAAAAAGTAAAAAAAAAAATTAATGTATTCAATTCTGGTTAATTGACTTGAGTTTGATAAATAGGTTAACTGGCTAGGAAAAACTAAATCTTAGACTTAGCAAATTAAAAACCCTAAAAATAACCTTCCTTAAAGTTTAACTGTGGAAAGCATATGTCTTTGTTGCCTATTTAGAAATAGGCAAATCTTGGGTTCAGTTCTTGGGCTAAGTCGAAACAAAGGAAAAGTATTAAAACTCTTATTAGAGTATAAGTTTGAAAAATAGTTCCTAACTTAAGTCTAGATTCTGAAAATGTATACCCTACAAATTGCACAAACACGCACCTTGAAACTTGGATTAGTAGAAGAGACCTTGAAATACTCTTGTCTAACGTCCTTAGCACAATGAAAAAGAAAAAAGAGTGAATAAAGAAAAAAATGGACACTGGTTTTTGTGATTATTTGAGGCTAAAAAAAAAAAAAAATTAGAAAAATATTTAGCGAAGGTGCTACTGCTAAAAGCCTTGGGTGTTGCAAAACTAGGAAGTACGCCTTAAAGTGCTAACGCATCTGGTAATCGGTTGTTGGTACCTCAAGAAGTATTAGCAATCGCATGAATGATGTGAAAGCGAAGTCTCACAAGTGCTTTGGACAATGGGCTGGAGTATGATTGCTTGATTTGAATTTCCAAGTGTAGGGGTGATATTTACACACACGTGGGGATATGTGATTAGAGTTTAGATAAGAGAAAGGAATGAAGAATAGAACTTGTGTCTTTAATAGAGTTGATAGAAATTCCTAAGTGGAGATGGAACTCTAGAAGGAAAACTTAAGAAATGCCGAAAGCTAGGTAATTCTACAGGATATGTGTAATCTTAAGTTAAATAATGAGCAAGCGTGAAGAATACGGGTGGATAATTTGCGGGTCAACGATAATAGATTTCCTTGTTAGAAAACCTAAATGGAGAACAAAAGTCGAAAAACCAAGTTGATAGGATTTTGTGGGTGTAATCCGCTGAAAACCCTCAGGAGACAACACTCCTCCTACTAGGGACACCTAGAGGTTTAACGGCTTGTTGCACGTGCTCAGTGCAATCGCGTTTCCCTGCGAAAATGTGGCTAGGTTAGAATAAACTAATAAATTTGCTCGAGGACGAGCAAAAAGGTAAGTTTGGGGGTATTTGTTCACATCATAATATTGCAATTCATACGCCCCATTTTTGTGCAATTTATAAGTAAACAGGTGCTTTTGACGATCGTTTGTTACATGATACAGGATACAGACTTTTGAAGCAATTACAGTGAAAAGGACAAAGATGATACAGGAAATAGACTTTTGACCAACCAGCACACGGATCCTACTCAAGCCGAGACGAACGTCAAGAGAAACGGTCGAAAAGATCCTTACAAGATTCACTGAGAATCTGGAGAATACTAGAAAGCCCAACAGAAAAAAGAACAGTAAAAAAAGAGAGCCCAAGAGAAGATCAACCAACCACAGAAAGATGGTGGGCCCATCCTACCAAATGGCCGCGGTTTCGCGGCCAAATGCATGTCTCTGCCGCGGAACCGCGGCCATATGGTGCCCGTGTTGGCACCGACTTCTTGTGTCGGTGTGTCGTTTCATTGTTGGGATTTTTAGGGGTTAAATCAGTAAATTCATGTCTACGAAAGTCTGTAACCCTAGCTTCACTAGTTACTTATAAATTGTAATCTAGATCTTAAAAATTGTATGCCTCTTTATATTCAATAAAAGTGAGATTTGTTGAAGGAATCAAGAGCATCATCTTCTTCTTGTAAGTCTTTAATTTATTTAATTTCTGCCTTAGTATAATTGTTTGCTTGCCCTAGGAATCATTTAATTGCTAGTTAGCTAATTTCTAAATCTGTCGTAAGATAACTATTTAAAACATAAAACATAAAAATGTTTCTTACTTATAATTCCCTAATGTGCGAGTAAAAATTCTCGCTCGTTAGGGTTAGGAACAAGGGAGTGAGTGAGAGATGGATGTCTCTCACCTCCTTCAATGTCAACTTATTTTTAAACGAAACCTTCATGCACACATATACGATCCGCCCTCTACGGCACCCTACCTATAAGGTAACGGTGTTCCGTAGTATAAAAGGCCGGACTTATATGATGTCCATGAAGCTCACATCAATGAATAAGAAAAGACGGACAAGGATCTAGAGGAAGAAACTTTGTTTCTTCCCGATCATCCTAATCCCTTTTCCTATTGATTGTTGTGACTTTCCTAAAAGCTTAAATCACGACATTGAAAGGGGTGAACACATTGATCTCAACACACCTACCTTCGACCTAACCCTAATGAGTTCTGTCTCATCACATAAATTCGTCTTAAACTCAATCGATAAAAAAAACCAACAACGATTTGAATCAACTCGTTATAACACAAAATCGGAAATTAACCATCCCTGTGGATCGACCCGTATTCACCGGCTAGCTGCGAAGCGACGCCGTTTCTGATTACGGTAAACTACAAATTTTTGGATTAATCAGTACCCTCCTAAACCAAGGAGTACTCACAACTGAGAGAAGGTGATGATAAAAGACAACTGAATAATACCTTATTCTTTTAAAGGTGAAATAGGAGTGGCGATGAAGCACGCGGTTTGGTCGTGAATGATAACAGTCGCAACTTACATTGCCCTCTTTCTAATCCCTTTATTTTGTCTTTACATATTACCTTCTGTACACCCTACTCAGGCTAATTGGTTTTCTTCATTTCCTACCTTTCGGCACCTGCCTATGGTTTGGAAGAAGACTATCCAATAAGCGTAATAGGTGTACTCTCCTAAACCAAGGAGCCCTCGCAACCTGAGAGAAGGTGATAATAAAAGACAACTGAATAAACCAATTCTTTTTCTCCTGAACCTTGATCCATCCTCGAAGAAGTCCCTTCAAGTTCGTATATAACCATACGATGGATCTATCCAATGGAAGTGGATGTCCGTAGTAATACGGGTGTTCTAAGAAATGCAAAGGGTAGAAGAAGGAGTGGCAATGACTTATGCAACTAAGACAATCCAAAAGCCAGTATTTTAAGAAGGTTCGGTTAACTTGGTCCCTGAGTCATAGTCTAGGGTCGGTCAAAGGTCGTTACCAAAGAGAGAGAGAAAAGAAATACTCTGTGTGCACTCTAACCAAAGATCAGAATGGTTATCACTTTATCTAATCCGGAAACCTCCCACTGTACTGTCAAATTCTCCTCCAAACCTGAAAGAAGAATCAATCGGGATCACCCGAAGAGTAAACCAACTCATCAGTGGGAATCGGGATCCAACTCTCATCGCATGATAACGTGACGGAATCCACTCGCGTTATCACACTCCAGAAGGTATGCGCATACCTGGCAAGTTTCAGTTTCTTTAGAAACTCCCGATATGATTTTTACCCCATGTTCTTATGACCTTGACGAAAGCCAAGAAATCATAAGTCACATGTCATGTTCTGCCCGTCATTATCTTGTTAATTCGAACCCACCCATACATACCCTTGACGAAAGCCAACAAGGTAATACGACTGTCCCAAACCAACTCATCTATCTATGAAACAAATGAATACCCCAGCAACTACCAAACACTATACCTTGACGAAAGCCAACAAACATAGCTTGAATATTACTGACCATCCATAAGAAACGACGGAGGGCTGCGGCTGGTTTTTGGCGAAAAACCTTTAACGTAATGAACTTGATCTCATTGAAGGAACCTGATAACTTTTTATAAAAATATAGTGGCGAAAACCTTTGCTAAAGAGGTCACTCCCGGTGAAGGGATCTCGGCTCTTTCCTCGTGGAATGAGGTGTTGGATATTCCACTGAATACCGCGATGCAAAGCAACATGTAATCGACTATAGTGAAGTTATTACCCTGACGCAAACTTCTGCCCAAGGGGTCAGTCCCGGTGAAGGGATATCGACCCTTGCCCCGTCGAATGAGGTGCAGGATATTCCAACCGAATACCACTGTGCAAAACAAAAGGAAACGTCCTTGTAATAACACTTTTTAAATTGTTCCAACAACATCCAAACAGGTTTGTTTTACTTTGCATTGATCAGAATCAACGCAGTCCCATCAATAATCACACCAGAAAAGAACGAAAATAAAATGTACGTATATGCCATCCGCATTCGTCACTGGGTCCCGTCATCACCCGTTAGGTTACTTAACTAACGACAGAGCGGGGACTGAACTAGCGCTGGTGTAAAACATATACAACATCTAATAGTATATAAACCAATATACAATAATCGCTCCAGGCGTGATAATATGCAACATTACAGAAAAGTAATAAGCATGACAGAACAATACAGATAGTCTGGGATCCCCGGGTTTCACAGAGCCGCTGCTGAAACCCGACGTTCCTCTGTCGTGTGGATAGCCTGTGCAATGAAACCTAGACCCCTACGGGTGCGGCAAGTTACCCGCTAAAACCTGAAGCGAGGAAGCCCCCTACAGCATAGTGAATGGACCACCTAGCACTTCATGGAATCCGGTAATCTTGGGCACCCCTTCTTGGGTCAACCTGTACCCCCTACGAGTGCGGCGAATAGTCTGCCAATTCTAGAGTGAGGCCCCTCTGCCTCTCAAAGCCATAAGACGCGGACCCGTTGCCCTCCAGAACCCGGCTATCCGTGCACTCCGTCGCGGGGCAAAACCTAGTACAGTAATGAAAAATAGTACAACAGGTACATCGACCGCAACCTGGTCGAGCCCCAAAAGAATATTATACAACAGGCAGTGACGGCAGTCCACATGTTGGACGCTCGCCCCGCAATATCAAATGTACAATTAAAATCAAACTGCACTACCATTGCACACTGCTATCCACCACGACAAATCCGCAACATCACAGCACAACACTGAACATCAACGCGAATGTCACGTTCGCAAATCCGTCTAAAAGAACTATAGCAATCAGACGCGGTTTACCGATCAAATGACATTCCCGGTCGGAGATATAATGTAAGCACTGTAAACTAACATGTTTAAATTTCGATCGACTAAATATCACGAAGTGGGCCCCACGAACATCTGTTGAACAGTAACAAAATCTGGGCCCAAAAGATATATACCAAAAACCCCAAATTCCAGACAAGAACCTACTGTGCGAATTTGGGGCCATGATCTCACTGAATGGCCGCGGAAGCGCGGTCAAACCATAGGTTTGACCGCGATTCCACGGCGGTCTAGTCGAATCACGTGCCCAAATTTGTACAGTATTCTTAGAAAAGCCTGCTGAATATTCTGTGATATGTAAAATTATTTTTAGAACCCTTTAAAAATCAACAGAAACTCAGAACTTGAATTTTGCGGTTTTCGATATCCGGTTCGATCGATGTTTTAAACGCGTTAGCACAAGTTAGTAAAGCTTAATGGCGTGGCTCTGATACCATGTAAGTCTACGGTAGCGCCCCGGCCGTCTTTCAGACGCCAAAATGCGGAACAAAAACTTTTATAACTGGCGCTATCGCATACTATAACCCGGATCTGCCATTAACGCTAAACTAACAATCTACAAAGAGGGAAGAAAGGTTATACCGAACGATCCGAGTCCTTCGTTCTTTAACCATCATCCCACGCTCCGTTGCGGCTGCTCCGATCTCGTCGATCTCCGATCTCCTCGTCCAGGTGGCACCACATCATCGGATCTTTAAACGGGCTCCCGCCTCTGACTCGAGGCAACTCGGTCGTCAAGTTTGCTAAAAGAGACGACCAAGATTGATGTAGAGAATGAGTGGAATACTTTGCCTCGCTTCGTCCAAAACCATGGACGAACGGTTAATGAAGTTGCCATGGGAATCGGGTGATGGAATGAAATGAGCTGTGAAATTCCATACACCGAAACCTATCATCTTTTTTCCAAACAAGTGAGAGTGAAAAATCTCGTCGGCACCAAGGAGGGGGCCGGCCACAATATATAGAGGTGGGGGTGAGTGTAGGAGAGGGGGAGGTGACAATAAGAAAATATCTCTAGTGTGAACACAAAGTGTGAACACACTTAATGAAACGATGAATCATTAACCTAATCATCAAGCATTAATGGAATCATTAAATACAACCATGACTCACTAAACACCTTATTACTTCTAGAACCTTCTAGAAGCTTCTACACTCATCTCAAGAAAAGATAAATCCGTATTTAACCAAATGTTAAATACGGGTGATAGAAAACTGGCAACTGGCAACTTCCAAAAGTGAACCAGAAACGAATTTCAGGATAACCCCGTAACTGTATAAATATACCCGCATTTGTATTACGACCGAATACAAATGCAACTGAGATAAAGATATTATATCTACTCTGTATAATACATGGATCCGGCTTAAACCAAAGCCCACCAGTATTATCTTCCCGAAATATGACACGTGCGTAAACGCACGTGCATTTTCCGAACCCTGCCATAAAACCATACGGCCTCTACAACGTTCCGCCCGAACTTGGGAAACTGTCTGTGGGTACTCTAATGACTCGTCAGTACCCTGGCAGTGGGTTTAACCACAAGCCGTCAGCGGCACTAGCTATGCGTAACGGCTGCCCATGGACTGACCTCAAGGGAGGCTGATGAGCGAACTCATCCAGAAACCCTACTGAGCCTAACAGTGATAATGTATATACAGTCCGGTCCGTTCGTCTATGAGTATTGCATATCCGGCCTTGGGGGCTAGTAACGTCAGACCCCAAATAGCTGTATAAGTCGTGTCGGAGACAAGCCCTGAACACCCTAAGATACTACTGGAGTACCTACCAGTAAATCTCACCTGCCTTGGCCAAGGACTTGGTGTAATGGCTTTCCTAGACACAGCACGACCTCCACCCCTAATACCGGGAGAGACGAATCCCCTGCCGATCCGCTCACGTGCCTCAATGTGGCTCGGGACTGTACCCAAAAACTACCTGTTTGCACGACTCCTTTGAGCCGTGGTAGGGTAGAAATCAAAGCACAGTGGGAACTCACACGAGACAAATGACGACCACAGGTCGATTATCTAACCTGTATACATGTCACCAGGGAACTGCTATCTGACGATATGTATAAAACCAACTAGCAGATTCCCGGCGAGTCCTGTCCGGTGTATTCATAACCCAATGAGCACCTGTATACATCTTAGGTGATCCAACTGACACCAGTGGCTTGTGAGACCGGCCACCGCCCCTCGTCGGGGTCTCGACTGTATACACTAGTCTACTCCGGAGTATCGATGCCCTGTCTCGAAACTCCCACGACTAGGGACCACTATTAAGGATATGCTTATAGACCACCCAACTCTTACTTATATGATCGCCCTCATACTGTTGGTAGTCAAGCAAGATCCTAAGGGCTCTATCAAAATGTAATCGAGATCAGTCACCTGAACCTATACACGACTGATAAAGGCAAACCAGATAGCATACTATCATCTCGAGTAAGACTGTCTTACCGGTATAAGTCCTCCGCAATCATTGCAATCACGTACCTGCGATCCAATAATTGACTTTGAGGGCACTATATCCAACAAATAAAGTTGCTAGTTTTTCTCGTAATGGTCTTAGGTCACTCCAGATTCCCTGTAGGCACATGATGATCACAAAACCGACATTGAACATCTAAAGTCCAAGTCTTGGGTTTTATCTCAGTTTTAGTCTATAAGATTAACAATACCGGGGTTTAAGGTCACTACCAAACCTCAATTGCACCATCTCAATTCAAATCAAACCCTAACCTCAACTTGGAATTTTCAAAGCTCACTAATCCTCACTTAACCAATTCTAAACTAGAATAGAAACTAAAGAAACACAATTACTAAACTAATGGTGTACGAAATACCTCATTTGGCAACCCAAGAATTTTCTTGAGTTGCCCCAAGTGCTCAAAATCCCAACTTTCTTGGTCCACCATGCTTGTAGTGAGCTTGTGCATGAATTTTGTGAAGAGAATGCAAGGTTTTAATATGGAAATGGGGGTGTAGTGAGGAGGTAGAGGAGGTGGAGGGAAGAGGGCAGCCAAGGTGAGGAGAGGGAGAAGAAGAAAGATGAAGATGAAGTGAAGAAACAATGCCATGGTCAACAAATGACCCTTCACCCTCTCTCTCTCTCCTAAGCTCATCCTTCCTTGTCTCCCCATGTCACAAAATATCTCTCCAATTTTAAAATCCTTTTTTTTCTTTTTCTTTTCTCCTTTTTATTTTTAAAACAAAATCAAAAACCATTTCATTGCAAAAGAAACCATGGTCACATAAAACTGTAATAAGGTTTATAACATGCTTTGTTGCATGTCATGATGCATAATCAAGATTAATGCAAGATTAGTGAAAATTTATCGAGTTTAGCATTAACATAGGATATAATTAATTATAAGAAAATCTATGAATGCTCCAATCTTATAACCCCTTTCAAAATCAATAGTTCTTATGAATTCTCCGAATGTTTTCCAAACTATCGGTATATAATTATACCCCTTTTGTTAAAACTAATCTCCATACCTTAAAATATTTATAATAATTCATTATTTAATTATCTAAATTCCCAAAATAATATTTTATATTCTGAAATGTTACAACCATGAGCTTGATGTTTACTGATTGTTTTTATTTCGAACCGAGTGGGGGAGATATACGGTTACGGACTTACTACTTATCCGGGCTGAGTGGGGGAGTAAAGAGATGGATACATGGTAGACCCGGTCGAGACAGAGGTGCAGGAAAGCCGCATTAAAGGCAGGGAGCCTAGCGAGAACACTCGATACCGGAGAAGGATATGAGTACGACAGATATCCAAGGGATACCAGCCAGAGCTAGAGATGTGCACAGCAGATATCCAGGGGATACTGACCGGGGCTAGGGATATCGGGTGGCGATCATCTGTTGAGATGGTGTCGACGATATCTACATTTGTGTGTCGGTGATGAACACGAGAGATTTTGAGGATTTGCGTGTCGGTAATGGACTCGAGGGATTTCTGATTTCGGGTGTCGATGCTGGACATCCATATATTGATATGTTGTTATCATACGAGGTATACAGTTAGAGTGGTGCGTTATTGTAGCCGACCAGGACTGATCCGGGGGACAGTACCTGAATAACCCTTTTTACCGATTGTTGAAAAGGATTTCTAAAACGAGCTATAGTCTGATTATTTTGACATGTCTAGAATGACACTGGGATATTTTAAATCATAAACCTTTTATCACTCTTTACTAAAACAGCAAGACGTATATCTTAAATAAGATACCTATTATATTTCCTATTATCCCGTCTGTTTTTACGCCGTGACATATGTATCCCGTGGCTATTTTAAAGAAGAGGTTTTACATATATATTTTCGGTTACCTTTGGGCTTATACCAAGATACAGGTCATTTGCATATGAGATGTCCTACTTTGGGATCACATGATAGATAGTGTTGCATTTATAATACTTATGGATATCATATATATTAGTACAGGTTATGATAGTACTATACTTATGACCTAGGTATCGTTGTGCATTTAGATTTCTACTTTGTGATGTACTTTTATTCACATAGTTGGTAACTCACCCCCGTCGTGCCACAATTTCTTGCAGGTTTTACCGCTCGGATCGTCAGTAGCTTGGGGCACACTTCCCTTTTCGGTGATTGTTTTGGTAGGTGGGTTACTATTGTATCATACCCATACTTGTACTTATACATTCTTGTATCTAGCAAAACTTCATCGACTTAGAATTTGTATATTATGGACTTAGAAGCGAGACTTAGAGTTTGTGTGTTGTGGGCGTCATACTCATTGGAGTCGACCTTTTTCTAGTGTTGATTTTGTTTCGCTTTTCTTTTCTTCGCTATTTGGCGTCGTATATTATCTGTGTGGTTGTTCCGCCGTTTGGGCGTAGAAGCTAGCTCCCGTTGGGATGCTGTTTACATTATTATGTTTTTATCGGGTTTTATTCAAAATTTACAAGGAGGTGCTGTCGAATTTCAAAACGTCATAGATGTTTTTTTTCAAACATACTTAGTTAGAATTAAATGTTTATTTTAAACCGATCCCATCTGATGACTATTTTAAACTCCACCTCCAATATTTTCAAAAGGGTTTAGATTCCGAGTTTCGGTTTACTTGAACTGTGTCGACCTCTCTAGATGTCACGTGATTTAAGTGCCGGTCACGTGCCACTTCCAGGTCGTGACAAAGTTGGTATCAGAGCATTTGGTTTAACCTTTGTTCGAGTCTAGGATTGACTATATGGAGTCTAGACATACACTTTTGTTACCTTGGCTTGACCTTATAGGACTTAAACTTCACTTTGGGGGTCTTATACCCGAACTTTCATTATATAGGATGACCTTGGTTGATGGAGTAGGTACTAAGTAGAGTGACGTACCGTACATATGTTCCGCGGCATATTTACGATATGGTACTATGCCTAAGTTACCTTAGGATATCCATTTTGAGATCTTTTCTTCTATTCGTTCTGTTGATCTATCTTTATCGTTACTTGTTGATTATTTCGGTCTCCATGTATACGCGAGCCGAGAGGGCTGTGATTAGAGACACGGTCAGGGCAGACTTGTCGGGGACGAGCACTGACCAGGGTGACATTTCGGTGACATAGGGATATGTTGTTATCCATACATGATCGGGTTTCTAATGTTGAAGCGAGTTTCTTCGGAATTCGCACCAGAAGGTCAGGTCATTACTGGAGACCAGCCAGACTTAGAGTCCTGATGTTTTCCCTACTCTGAAGATTGTGGTGTTGCGTACTGTTCAGACAGTTGTACCAACCGTTGCTGAGGTTATCGAGGTGTTGCTTCCAGAGTTCATGAAGTTATAAGTTGCTGATGTTTACAAGTATAGATGGACCAAAGGATTCGTAGTCATACAGATGTGTGATGGCTAGGATATTTAATCCGTTGTAGCGCTTCCATGTGAGATCGGTGAAGTTGATTAGTTTCTTTTGATGGGTCTTGCTCAAACCTGATGTGAGTCACTCAAAAGAGATTGTGTAGTAAGTTTTACTCCGACGAATTGGGACGGGTTCTCGAACGTGAGCTTAGCCAGATTCTTCCACAGTGTGTGAGAGATGCTAGATTCATGTTTTTGAGTTTTGTAAAGACTTCGGGCTTAATCATGACCAAGACTTGTAGTTCGCGTAACTATCGCGATACGCTCCTTATTTGACCGATACTGGAGACTAATGGAACAGGAGATTGATGTGAATTCTCAATGAGCAGTTGTTCTTCCCCGTCGATACTAGAGATTCGATGCATATGCAGAGGCATGTACGATCATACTTTCAGAGGAAAATCTTGAGGAGATTGCAGTTGTTACGAAACGGAAGTGGATTCTGTAATGAATTCTAGTTTCGGGCAGACTGGATAGATGAGATCAGCAGGAACTTGATGGGTTCTTTCCAGGATTTTATAATAAGTATGATTGGACCCAGGATTAGTTTTTTGGCACGCACGTAAAGGTTAGAGAGCGTCGTTGTCGACATGTGGCATTGCGAGAGACATGACTGCTTGGCAAGAAAGTGTTTTGAGAAGTATCAGCATAAGACTGTTCGCGTCGCTGCTCCTCACTGGTCGATTGTATAAAGAGGCCATGATGTTCATGATCCGTAGAAAGAACAAGAATTCAGAGATAGAGAATGCTAGACCATGGCAAAGGGCAAGTGGTAATCCTTGTATGCCAGTTCCGGGTGTATAGACACCTTTCGACATTGAAGAAGATATGCTTCAATGCCATTTGTTTTCGATTTGCGTTTTTATGATCCAAATATTTCATTTTCAACATTGAAGAAAGGGGAACTCGAAGTCCGTTATTTTGACATATGTATTTTGGGGATTTGAGGGTCACAAAAACGTTTTGTACACACCAGGTGCACTTGTTTGAGATTTTCGTGCACGGTGGTTGCACTTTGATTAATGTGTTGCGCACACCAGATGCACTAGACTGATATTTTCGTGTACATCAGTTGCACATGCGTAAGAGATTTTATATATATGTAGGCTCTAGGTATACTCGATATGATTTTGTGCACACCAGTTGCACATTTTGATTTTGTGCACCCAGATGCACTTGGTTTTGATTTTGTGCATCCCGATGCACTTGAGATTGTTTTGTGCACCCAGATGCACTTGGTTTTGATTTTTTCCACCCCGATGCACTTGAGATTGTTTTATGCACCCCGATGCACTGGGTATTGATTTTGTGCACTTTAGATGCACTTTATATTTGCTCCATGCACAGTTAATGTAGTGGATATTGTTTCATGCACACCTGTTGCACTTAGCGCTAATTTGTTTTTATGCACACCTGTTCAGTTGATAAAACTGCACATTTAATATGACATTTTCCCTACTATTTCTATATAATAAAAGGTGTTTATTATAATATATGATACATATGAGGGTTTATCTGTAAAAATACTATTTTCAAGTGTTTATATATTATAATTAACATTTGGTAGGAAAAATTAAGCATATAATATCCATGTAACATTTGGCCCATTTAAATATGCTTACCTTATTAAATACCTTTGACCAATTCTTAATGTTTAAGATAATATCTCAATAAAAAAATTTCTACTAATATTATTTATTGAGTTATTGTGCAGAATTTTCAGGACTTTAATCAAGGAAATCAAAGTTGATAAGAACAAACCTGCCTAAATAGGAAAGTAAACTGAAGAAATCAATTCTGGCAGAAACGTAGAAAAGATTTTCAGTTTCCAGATATTCAAAAGATCACCACGTGTCATCAAGATGAAACCCCAGAAAAACAAACCAAAGATCCCACCCTAAGGCCGCGGAACCGCGGCCAAACCCACCTATTGGCCGCGGTTCCGCCGCAGATTTGAGGAGTTGAGATATGGGATTTTGGTGCTTAGGATGCTAACAACTAGTTTCCATATTAGGAAACTAGGGTTCTGACTCTGGGACTATAAATAAGGACCGAGAGGCTCTTGGAAAACTCATCAAGCTGAAGAGATCACGAAGTCCACGACAGGCTCACGCATCCAGGCTGATCATCAACTGTTCATCTACCTCCGTAGGAGAGATCGAGAAGCAAAACTAGCATTTTGTAATCATTTTCTAAAGGAACAAAGTGTACTTGATCTTGTTGATTAATAAAGCTAGTTTTATTCTATTGCATTTTATTTTCTTCATGATTTCTATCTTTTCTTATCCCAACATGCACGAGTAATTCTTTGCTTGTTAGGGTTCATACGATTATGGTAGGTTAATGGATGATGAAGATCCTTAAACTCTTTTAAAATCCTATAAAGTTTATAAACTTTATCATAAGAATCATTAACATCCTAATTGGGCACGCTACCAATTTATTGCTAGTCTTGACCGCGATTAGAGATTAAATTAAACATTGTTTTGGTAAAGGCTAGACATGAACGGAGATCCATGTCAAGATAGGGGTTAAGAGTGGGAACCCTTTTCCCTCCAGAAACCCTAATCTACATGCATCACTGTCGTTCTAGTTTTAAATCTATTAAAGGATAAAAAGAGTAATCTTTAATTAATTATCCATGACTACTAAATCTTAATGAACCCTACAAACCTCCTTCTACTATAAAACCTACATCCGTAGTTAATCTAGATCTATATTCTACATCCGTGTTTAACGTAGATCTGGATTCTATAACTATTCTTCACTATTCTCTATTCCTCTATTCTTCCTCTTTTTCAACACGTCTAAAGTAAGATTGAAAGATTCCACATATCCCTGAGGATGACCCGTACTCATCTCGGTCTAGCTACACACGACACCGTTATTGATTGCGGTTACTACAAGCACTTCTTTAAAATACAGAATCAATCAAATGGCGCCGTTGCCGGGGATATGTGCGTAATTTTTTATTCTTACTATTTATGTTGAATTCTTATTAGATCATTATCATAAACAAAACAAAACTGCAAATTGTATATTTAACGATTATTGTGTGAATTTTGTGAGGGGATCTAGAGTCGCAGTCTTGAGGAAACAGAGAGCCAGAGACATTCATCAAGATCCAGAGGAGCACAGGAGGCCACATAGCAAAAATCATCAAAAGATTCCCTCAAAGCACGGCGGAAGCGCGGCAGAAAGGCTATTTTAGCGGTGGATCCACGGCTTAAGTGAGGAATTAGGATTCCAAACTTCTCTGGTGAAATTTTCAACTCATTCTCTCTCCTCTGAAAAATCCAATAATATATTTTCTGCAGGATTCTTTGCAAAATATCGCCGCTCAAAAATCTTTTTGCAAAGTTTTGTTATTGGTTTGTTATTTCATATTTTAATACAGATTTTAAGGGGCAAGACCAAAATTCAGATTAGGTGGGGATTTCATCACCTTTCCTAAGCCCCACAATCACAAAACGAGCATCCGCATCAACCCTACATTAATTTAAAAAATATCTAGACAAGACTCTAAGGACTGTCGCGCTCAATAAGGACAGAGGAAGGTCGTGGGTAATCTATCACTTATCCGCATTACTTTTGTGGTGTCTAGGCAAGTGTGTCGAAGGCAAGTGGTTACTTAATTAGGCCCGCTATTTTCGGTGATTCATATAGCGGATACCTCCTACTTACTTGGCACTTACCTGGCCAAAAGAGTAGTAAAGAGGTGGTAGAGGATTGATCCTGCGGCTTGTCCTTTGGAAGTCTAGGAGCGGTCTAGAGACTTGACCTAGGTAACCTCGGTTCTAGGGCTGTTTGTGCATTTTTGTGTGATTTGTTTTAAAGTCCAACTTTTTTCAAAAAACAAACCAATTTTAAATCACACACACGCTGCCACTTATGGTAAACCTGCTTAGTGCATGCTCGGCTGGACACGGGATTCTAGTGCCCGTCTTGTCCGCGTTCCTGCTATCGACTCCCAAGTCGATACTTCTTCATCTTCTTTTCCTCCACCACCCACCACATCGACCAAGATGGACGGTGCTTCATCAAATTATAATACCACCCTACCACCGCCCGTAGGTGAGCAGAATCAACCACGCATTTCTCTCCAAGAGAGATGCTATCCTATCCGTGGTCCACTTCCTACTTGTCTTTCTATTCCACCAACCAATGGGGATAATTTTGAAACCAAACCCCAATTTATCAAACTGTTGCCCAAATTTCACGGGCTTGAGTCCGATGACGCATACGTTTTTATAAACAAATTCGAAAACGTATGTGCAATGATTGGCACGTCACAACTTTTCTGTGGATGCTGTGCATTTACGTCTTCTCCCTTTTTCTTTGTGCGATCTAGCCGAGAAATGGCTTTATAACACTGCCGCACATTCTATTTCTAATTGGGATGAATTTGTAATAGCATTTCTTAAGAAGTTTTACCCAAACCATAAGACCGCCCGTGTTAGGAGCGAGATCAACCAGTTTACCCAGCTTCCCAATGAACCATTTTGGAAGTGCTTTGAACGTTTTAAGGATCTGCTTGTCCAATGTCCTCATCATGGAATAAATAGATGGAATTTGTGCCGAATTATATATGAGGGCATTAATCCAGCGATAAAGCAGATGCTTGAAACAAATTGTCAATGCAATTTCATGTCTAAAGATGATGGTGAAGCTTGGAAATATCTGGAAGATCTCGCTAAAAACACTTTGCAGTGGAAAAGCGTAAGACCACCTTCATCTAGGGAGGTATTCATCAGCTCGATGTTTCCATCGCAGTAAAAGCCGAAATGGCAGCGATGCAAAAGAAACTCGACACTATTGAGAACAAATTCTCATCAGTCTCCCTAAATCAGGTAACACTTCCCAAGACAGTGTGTGGTTGCTGTTCAGATCCTTCACACTTGATGAAAGAATGTCCTATGAATGCACCGTTTCAAGGTCACGAGCAAACTAATGATGCTTTTCAGCAGCGCCCTAGAAACGATCCTTATTCTTCCACATACAATCAGGGATGGAGGAATCATCCTAATTTTGCTTGGAACCAAAACCAACCCCAAAATCAAAACCAGTTCCAAAGCAATTATCAAAGACCTCCTCTACAGCAACAGAAACCACAACCACAAAGTCAGCACCCCTTTCAGTCACAAAATTTTCAAAATCCGGCCAACACTTCTACACAGCAATTAGCCGGTACTGATAACTCTTCACTCGCACAAACTTTGGATTTGTTTATGAAACATACCATTCAAATGTCGGCTGATATGAAGTTTTCTATTGATACCATAAAGAAAAACTCCGCCTCTCACGGTGAGAGTATTAAATAAATAGAAAACCAAATTGCACAGTTGAAAGCCGCAATGAGTGCGAGAGAGAAAGGGACACTCCCATCTCAACCCCTACCGAATCCTGGTCACTCACAAAATCATAATGTGAATGACGTTACTACATTGAGATCGCGAAAATTGCTGAATAACCGAGTGGGTGAGCAATTTGATGATGTTAGTGATACCAATGATACCCCGTCTTCTACTTCTTCTCCTAATTCCTTTAGTCTCCCACCTACTTCCGAGCCTATTCTACGCTTCCCACAAGGCTTAAACCCTCAGCCCACTTCCACAAATCTATCTAAAACGATCCCCACTCCAATTTTGGGATCCATTCCATCCCCACAATCCTCTCCAATATTAGACCCAACCCTTATTGATAAAGCACCTTATCCAAACAGGTTAAGGGGCAACAGACCAAGTCCACAAATGTAGAAGATTGTGGAAATTTTTAAGCAAGTTAACATAAACATTCCTCTCTTAGATGCTATTCAACAAGTTTCGTCTTATGCGAAAATCCTAAAGGACTTGTGCACTAGGAAGAGAAAAGTTCAAGTACCTCAAAAAGTTTTCCTTACGAGTAATGTGAGCACTGCTTTTACACAACAACTACCCAAGAAACGAAAGGACCCCGGAAGTCCTACAATTTCTATTTCTATTGGATGTAAAAATATCAATCGTGCTCTACTCGATTTAGGTGCTAGTGTTAACTTGCTTCCGTATTCTATTTATGAGCAATTAGGGATCGGAGCGTTAAAACCTGCGTATTGCACTCTTCAGATGGCCGATCGATCTATCACCCAACCTAGGGGTGAGCTAGAGGATGTGTTAATCAAAGTCGGGGAATTTATATTTCCTGTGGACTTTATCGTTATTGATACACAACCTGTAGCGAACCCACGAAACCAAATTCCGGTAATTTTAGGTCGACCTTTTCTTACGACTTCCAACGTTGTAATCAATTACCGAAACGGCTCTGTGACCCTATCCTTTGGAAAGAAGTCAATTGAGCTTAACATTTACAAGTTGGGAAGTGAACCCTCCAAACCCTATACTCATGTGTGTTCTGTCGAAACAATAGATTTCGACAGTAGCGAAATTGAAGAGCTTCATGATACTGATCTTGACTCCGCTATTACGTTGTTGTCCGGGTCAACATCTAACACTAAATGTGAACCTTTTATGGAGTCAGAGTATCATCCCATTCTTTCTGATGAGATTATTATTCGGGATATCGATGAAAGCTTCGAGGAAATCTTCGCTGATGAACTCGCATTCTTAGAAGACATGGGCGTTGTGATGAATCAACCCCAACCCAAAGAAATTGAACCGACACATCTTCTTCTTATCAAGAATGAGAATGCGAGTAATCCATCACCATTGTTTTGTCTCTACAAATCGAGACGTAAACATTTTCCATTACACCTCTTATCTCCTCCCCACTTCTTTATGTCAATTGGCGACATGTTCTTCTACCAGCCTTGGTGCATCATCGATAAAATTTTTGAATGGTTGGTTTTGACTTTTGGTCTTTGTAAAGTCTTATATTGACCAAATAACTTTACCCCCTTAAAATGCTTAATATTGCTTAACTCAAGTTTGGGGGGTATATTTTTGGCTCTTGAAAATAAAAATTTTCCTCAAAATTGTGAGCCAAAAATAAGTTTGGGGGAGGATTTTCAATTTCAATTTTTGTTGCCCCCGTTAATAACCTTTCCTCCCAAGTCTACAGGTTTTTGAGATTTAAAAGAAACAACAGTGAGGACACTGCTGCAAACAGGTTTGGGAGAGATTTGTGCTTATTTACGCATTACTTTGCATTATACTATATATAAGCACAAAAAAAAAATTGATAAGAAAAGTTTGAAAGTGAAAATTTACATATGAAAGATAGAAATAGTTTGAGAAAAGCAAGAAAATTAGATGTTTTCTTAAATGAAACTAGTAATAAGTAGTTATGAGCTGTTGTCCCAAGGGTTAGTAAGATGAAGGAAATTACTAATCTGAGGATAAAAATAAGCCTGAAAAATAGTTCCTATTCTGTAAGCCAAACATTTGAACGTTGATACCCTACTATGCGCACTCACACACATCTTGAAACTCGGGATAGTAGAGGATACCTTGAAATGCTCTTGTCTAAAAGCCAAAGTATGAAGAAAATAAAAGTGGAAAATAAAAGATAAAATGGTGAAAAGAAAAAAATGAACACTGGTTCTGTTATCGCCAAGGCAGCAATAAAAAAACAGAGCGAGGGTGCTTTATCACCTAGTGCTTTAAACCAACTGGTTTGGGAGCCACTGCTAAGCCTTAGATGTTGCAAGACGAGGAAATACACCTAAATAAGCAGGTACATGAGTAATCGGTCGGTTAGTACCTCAAGAAGTATTAACGGTCGCATGAAAAATGTGTGAGCAAATTCCATCTAAATATCTATTAAAAAGTTCTAAGGTAGATGGATAAGAGTATGATTGCTTGAATTGAATTCTCTAAGTGTAGGGATGTCCAGATCACACACGTAGGGGTATATGATCAATATTTTGAAGAAAGGTTGGAATGAAAACTAAAGATGATGTTTTATTGAGAGATAATGTGATTTCTAACATTTTTTCACGACCATTAAGATAGGGCTGATAGCAGTTGAAAAACTGGTGTAGTTGAAAACTCTTATTTTCAAGTTCTTTCTTTTATATTTCTTATCTTTATATGTAACTTTCACTATCTTTCTTTTATTATGGGATTTTGTGCGTGTAATCTGCTGAAAACTCTCAGGAGACAACACTCCTCCTGCTAGAGACACCTAGAGGTTTAACGGCTTGTTGCACGCGCTCAGTGCAATCGTGTTGCCTACGAAAGTGTGCTTAGCTTTCTCCTTTCTTTTTCTCCTTCTCTTGAATAAACTAGTTTGCTCGGGACGATCAAAGATAAGTTTGGGGGTATTTGTTCAGTTGATAAAACTGCACATTTAATATGACATTTTTCTTACTATTTCTATATAATAAAAGGTGTTTATTATAATATATGATACATATGAGGGTTTATCTGTAAAAATGCTATTTTCAAGTGTTTATATATTATAATTAACATTTGGTAGGAAAAAATAAGCATATAATATCCATGTAACATTTGGCCCATTTAAATATGCTTACCGTTTTAAATACCTTTGACCAATTCTTAATGGTTAAGATAATATCTCAATAAAAACAAATTCTACTAATATTATTTATTGAGTTATTGTGCAGAATTTTCAGGACTGAAATCCAGGAAATCAAAGTTGACAAGAACAAACCTGCCTAAATAGGATAGTAAACTGAAGAAATCAATTCTGGCAGAAACGTAGAAAAGATTTTCAGTTTCCAGATATTCAAAAGATCACCACGTGTCATCAAGATGAAACCCCAGAAAAACAAACCAAAGATCCCACCATAAGGCCGCGGAACCGCGGCCAAACCCACCTATTGGCCGCGGTTCCGCCGTGGATTTGAGGAGTTGAGATATGGGATTTTGGTGGTTAGGATCATAACAACTAGTTTTCATATTAGGAAACTAGGGTTCTGACTCTGGGATTATAAATAAGGACCGAGAGCCTCTTGGAAAAATCATCAAGCTGAATAGATCACGAAGTCCACGACAGGCTCACGCATCCAGGTTGATCATCAACGGTTCATCTACCTCCTTAAGAGAGATCGAGAAGCAAAACTAGCATTTTGTAATCATTTTCTAAAGAAACAAAGTGTACTTGATCTTGTTGATTAATAAAGGTAGTTTTATTCTATTGCATTTTATTTTCTTCATGATTTCTATCTTTTCTTATCCCAACATGCATGAGTAATTCTTTGCTTGTTATGGTTCATAGAATTATGGTAGGTTAATGGATGATGAAGATCCTTAAACTCTTTTTAAATCCTATAAAGTTTATAAAATTTATCAAAAGAATCATTAACAACCTAATTGGGTGCGCTACCAATTTATTGCTAGTCTCGACTGCGATTAGAGATTAGATTAATGATTGTTTTGGTAAAGGTTAGACATGAACGGAGATCCATATCAAGATAGGGGTTAAGAGTGGGAACCCTTTTTCCTCCAGAAACCCTAATCTACATGCATCACTGTCGTTCTAGTTTTAAATCTATTAAAGGATAAAAAGAGTAATCTTTAATTAATCATCCATGACTACTAAATCATAATGAACCCTACAAGCCTCCTTCTACTATAAAACCTACATCCGTAGTTAATCTAAATCTATATTCTACATCCGTGTTTAACGTAGATCTAGATTCTATAACTATTCTTCACTATTCTCTATTCCTCTATTCTTTCTCTTTTTCAACACGTTTAAAGTAAGATTGAAAGATTCGACATATCCCTGAGGACGACCCGTACTCATCTCGGTCTAGCTACACGCGACACCGTTATTGATTGCGGTTACTACAAGCACTTCTTTAAAATACAGAATCAATCAACACCCGTGGCATGTGATTTAGATTTTCGTGCAAAACCGTTATGGTTGATTTCATTTTCGGGCACTGTACTTGATGTGGTATATTATGGATTTGAACTTATTTTCGCTTGGTCGTATGCTATAGATATTGCACTATGGCTATGGCAACGAGCATGTACTTGATGTGCACAGCTGATTTAGTATTTAGAATTTAGCATCATAACTGATGTAATTCTCATAGCAACCGCTGGAGTTACAGTTATGTTAGTTTTATATCTTTTTGAGTTTTCACGCACACTATTGCGTTATGTTACGTTTTAGCTCATGTGGGGCTTTGGAGTTCCGTTATATTGAGTGGACTATATGTTTTAAAATTTAGACCCCGGCAAATTATTTTGAATTGAGTTGATTGGATTAAGAAAAATGTTTTAAGATGGGGGTTAAATTTAAATCCTGAGACCAAATTTCTTTAAGGGGGGATATTGTAACATTTTGGAAAAATTACAAATATTAATTTATAATTTTAAATATAGAAATAATGAGTTTATAAAAATGATATCGCATATGAATTTGTTATCGGAATTATATCCGTAAAAATGTAATATTTTGGTAAATATGAAGAAAAGTGGATGATATCATAAAAATGATATTTTTATTTACTTTAATATAACATGAGATTTTATAGTAAGATAATGATATTTAAAGTATTATGATAAGTATTCTAATTCAAGTATTCTAATTCATTTAAAATAAAGAGTTTAGATTTGTGGTAATATAAAGGTATTTATATGCAAGGGGTAATTATTTACAAATTGTATTGAGTTTTAAAATGAGGCCACTTATTTAAAAAAGAATTGTTGTAATTGTTATTTCTTTTTTATGGTTGGGTTTATGTTAGCCTAGGATTAAACCCACACCTCTAGCACACCTCACCCATCCTCTCCTCCCTCCACCTCATGCTTCAACACTTACACCACCATCTCACAACCCTCCACCTCATTCTTTTCTACTTAACTCCTTTATCTAAATTCCCATATTCCTTTAGCTTTTCGAAACTGAACACAACATAGCTTCTTCTAGTTCCAAACTGAAAATTCCCAAGTGTTCATCAAACCAAAAGAAGAAAACCTTAATTTCTTCATCTAAGTTGTTCACATCCCTAAGTTTGATCGACTACAACACCTAGGAACTTCCATATGCACTTCTTGAGCTGATGTTCCTTTGTGAATCATCTAAATAGGTATATCTCCTTCTTTCTTTACAATTTCAATTCTGTTTGATATCTGTTCTTGTGTGCAGTATGAGAAAAACTGCTTTTTGTGATATTTTTCATACTGAAATTGAATCTGGAACCACTAAGTGTAACCACTAGAAAAACTAACAAGATTATAGTATTATGAGACCACTAGGAGACTATAACTAAAGCACGAGCCTCAAATTCCTATGTTTACCCGGCGACAATCTTGGTTTGGCCGGCGCCGCCGAGCCCATTGGAGAGTTTTGTGTTAGTTTTTATACTGTAGGTGTATTTGGCTATTTTATGATCTATAATATTGTTTGATTTGTCCCAGTATTCATACAGTGGAATCTGGGAGTATTCTAGTAAGGGTTTTGTTAAAGTTTCCGATATTTCGATATGGTTTTTCGTATTTGTGTAACGTCACTGAATTGTTGACGTTCGTATGTTAACAACAGGGATATCTCTTCATTTTTGGGGTAAGTAAGCTGTAGGTTCTAACCTACGGTGCTTAGCTCGTTGTTTTGGGTTTTGATATGATATTTACGTCGTTATGATTTAACTATGATTATAAGTACGATCGTGAAGGCTTCCGAAATAGAGATGACGGACATAGCAATCGTGGATTCAACGAGCTAGACAAATTGGTGAGTTGATTTATATCTACGGGGGATGTCGGGTGGATAGCGTATAGCACCCCCGCAACCATTTAATTAGGATAGTTATACTATCTAGTTAATTGTTAGTGTTAATTTAGTTAAGGGTTTTGATATTATTTCTCATCTAGTATGTTATTCATTGCATATAGTTTAATACAAGGTTATTGTGATATACGTACGTGACGATAGATCCGTACGATATAGATATGAGATAATGTGGATATTGTATGAGGGATCATGCCATACTTGAGATAATGTAGATATTGTACGAGGGATCATACCGTACTTGTGATAATAAGGTTAGCGTGCCGAATACGGTCAGGTTTCCTTTAGACTCGTAGAGACATGTTTCATTTCGATTTAGAACGTAAAATTTGAGTGAGCTATACTCTTTTAAAAACTAATGATTCGTTTCCTTTTTCAACGATAAATGACAAGGATGCAATGCTAAATTCCAAAACGAATATCTATTTTTCACCTAAGGCAGCTTCCTTATTTCAAAACCAACGTTTCGTTACATTTTCAAAGATAATGGTATAACTCATAGCAAGTAGTTACGTTTAATATTTACGCTACGCATAGATTTACTTTACATGTTTGCGATATACGTTTCCATTATACGAACACACTGATATGTTGGCAATAGTGCCCTCAAGTCAATTATTGGATCGCAGGCACGTGATTGCGATGATTGAGGGAGGAGCTATACTGGTAGAACAGTCTTAATTGAGATGATAGTATGCTATCTGGTTTGTCTTTATCATCATGTACAACATTAGGCGGCCTTACAGTTCACTATTACATGTTGATGGAGCCCATAGGATTCTTTCTTGACTACTAGCATTATGATGGCGATCATATACATGGGACCTGGGTGGTCTATAAGCACATCCTTAAATGTCCCTAGTCGTGGGAGTATCAAGACTAGGCATCAGAACTCCAGAGTAGACTAGTGTATACTGATCGAGACTCCGACGAGGGGCGGTGGCCGGTCTCACAAGCCATTGGTGTTAGTTTGTCCACCTAAGATAGTGTACAAGTGCTCATTGGGTTAAGAGTACATTGGACGGACTCGCCGGGAATATGCTAGTTGGTATTATACCTATTGTCAGATGGCAGTTCCCTAGTGATATGTGTATAGGTTAGTATGTCGACCTGAGATCGTCATTTGTCTCATGTGAGTTCCCACTGTGCTTTGATTACTACCCTACCACGGCTCAAAGGAGTCATGCAAACAGGTTTTAGTTGGGTACAGTCCCGAGCCACATGGAGGCAATGAGCGGATCGTCGGGGATTCGTCTCTCCCGGTATTGGGGGTTGATATCGCGCAGTGCATTGGTGGCCATCACCAGAAATCCTTGGCCAAGGTAGTCGATAATTACTGATCTAGGATCAGTAGTTTCTCAGGTGGTGATGGGTTTCATACCGACACGAATTATCGCATTATTAGGGGTCTGACTTTATCTACCCCCAAGACTCGATATGCGATACTCTTAGACGAACATACCAAACTGTATAGAGATTGTCACTGTCAGGTTCAGTAGGGGTACGGATGAGTTTGCTCGTCGGCCTTCCTTTCACTCAATACCTAGATAGCCGTTACGTACAGCTAGTGCCGCTGATGTGCTTATGGTTAAAC
Source organism: Agapanthus africanus (assembly GCA_030015575.1). Taxonomy (NCBI): domain Eukaryota; kingdom Viridiplantae; phylum Streptophyta; class Magnoliopsida; order Asparagales; family Amaryllidaceae; genus Agapanthus; species Agapanthus africanus. Next base: position 313,688,695 of record CM057350.1, on the reverse strand, counting down.
CTACTGCCAGCGGCACTAGCTGTACGTACATTTTACTAGCTAGTGCCATTGACGAGTCTTTAGAGTCCCACACAGAGGGTTTTCACGGTTCAGGTGATATGGTGTAGATGACGTATGTTGGTACATACAGGTGTCCAATTAAATATGTGTACAGGCTGCACAGATTTTAGTCGGACAGTTGATAATACTAACGGCTTAGGGTTAAGCTGGATTATTGAATCGGGTTTTGATTTAATAATTTTTATATATTTTATATATATATATTCTATTATTAATTTTCACTATTCATTTTCTCTCTTGGCTATTCGTATTTTTGAACGAATATGCATATATGTATTTCGATACGTATTTCGGGTAGCATTCCGTATTTATACGGAATAGCTACAAGAAGATGGCCACCTCATTATTTGATTTTCATTTTAGAAAATCAATTTGGGAAATGAGATGGAGGGTGAGTTGGCATGAGCATGGGCTTGGCATGTAGAGAGGTAAGGCACACATTTGTTTATTAGTAAAATCTGAGGAGATATTTTTGGGTGCATGAGAGAGAGGCGGCCACTTTCTTTTAGTGAGGCTATGCCCTTGATTTTCTTGACTTGCTCTCTTCACTTGATCACTCACTCTCTCACTTGGAGAAACACTTAGCCATTTTTCTTTAGTTGCTCATGCCACAAGTTTCCTCACCTCCTCTTCATCTTCTTGAGTTGCTCTTACAGCATTTTGACGAGAGAAAATTATAGTGAGACATCCCTACACCTCCACTCTCTAATGCTAGAAACTTTGGAGCGTCGGTTGCCTCGCTTGGTGAGGCTGGAGCTTGCACCGTTTCCCTCGGGTGGATCATCATGGATGGAGGAAGACCGGAAACCAAATCCAATCCGTAACACCTTAAAGAGCTTGGAAATGGTAGAAGACCAAAAGACACGATCCGTTTGGTATAACCATCTAACTCCTAGTTAACATATTGCTAGTATAGATTTTTGGTTCGATCTTGTGCGGGTTTTGTTTGCGCCAAAGATTTTAAACGCTAATTTTGTTCCGCATTTGGCCACGGTTTTATATCCGGGGCGCCGCCGAAACCCAGCAGTGGTATCAGAGCCACCCAAACACCTTAAACTAGCTAGTTGCGACATTAGAATTCATGATTTTCCGGGCATCGAAAACTGTCGAAAAAGCAGTCCTGGATTTTTGAGTTTTGAGATGTTTGCACACCCCGCGGGCTCTCGGTTTGAACCAAGAATCCGCAGGGTGGTTTTTGGGCACCCCGGGGAGACCCCGGGGGTACCGAACGGCTGGGCCCACTCCCCAAGACCACCACAAGGTGGTCTTGTGGTGGGGACCCGAAACTGCCCCTCCATGGGCAGTTTCAGGTCTTCCTCACCCTCTGACCACCTTGTGGTGGCCTCGAGGGTAGGGTACCCCCTCTAGGCCCCCCGAGTCGAAATTAATTTCGTTCTCTAACTCTCCACGAAGGTTCGGGCGCGTTTCACTTTGATTCGGACCTCTGAATTGGCTCAAAACTTGACTTTTTTGGATGTTTAGTGCACTTGTTTTTTTTATCCTTAGTATATTTGGGATGTGCGCTAATTGTGTTTTGGAATTCTAATGTCGTGACTTCATTTGCATGCGTGGATGTGTTGGTAACGTTGTTTAATTGCTATATGCTCAATTAGACGGAGTTACACACTTGTTTCGGTTACTTGTTTCTGTGGATATATATCTTGTTATGGTTTGTGCGGATTGTCATGATGGATAGACTTGGGTGCAATGGTAGTTCAGTTTAGTTTCATTTGTATATTTGATATTGCGGGGCGAGCGTCCGACATGTGGACTGCCGTCACTGCCGGTTTGTATATTATTTGTTTGGGGCACGACCGGGTTGATGTCGATGCCACCCTTATACATATTTTTTTTCTTTCTTTTCTCTACTAGGATTACCCCGCGGTGGAGTGCATGAATAGCCGGATTTTGGAGGGCAACGGGCCCGCATCTCATGGCGTTGAGACGGAGGGGGCCTTACTCTAGAATTGGCGGGTTATTCGCCGCACTCGTAGGGGGTATAGGTTGACCCGGGGAGGGGTGCTCAAGTTACCGGATTTCGTGATGTGCTGGGTGGCCCACTCACTTTGATGATTGGGGTTGCCTCACTTCTGAGATTGGCGGGTAACTTGCCGTGCTCGTAGGGGTCTAGGTTTTCATTGCACAGGCTATCCACATGACCAGGGGAACGTCGGGTTTCACTTGCGGCTAAAAGGAAACCCGAGGCTCCAAGATTATCCATTTGTTCTGTAATGCTTATCGCTATTCTGTGATGTTGCTTATATCATGTCCGGGACGAATATTACACACACACACACACACACACATACACACACTAGTAGATGTTATATATGTTTTGCACCCGCGCTAGTCCAGCCCTCGCTCTGTCGTTAGTTAAGTAACCTAACGGGTGATGACGGGGCCCAGTGGCGAATGCGGATGGCATATACATACATTTTATTTTCGTTCTTTTCTGGTGTGATTAATTGATGGGACTACGTTGATTCTGATCAATGCAAGGAAAATAAACCTATTTGATGTTGTTGGAACCAATTTTAAAAATGATATTATAGACGTTTTCTTTTGCTTTGCACAACGGTATTCGGTTATGAATATCCGGCACCTCATTCAACGGGGCAAGATTCGAGATCCCTTCACCGGGAGTGACCTCTTGAGCAAAAGTTTGCGTAAGCGTAATAACTTCACTATAGTCGTTTCTTTTACTTTGCATTGTGATATTCGGTTAGGAATATCCTGCACCTCATTCGACAAGGAAAGAGTCGAGATCCCTTCACAGGGAGTGACCTCTTTAGCAAAAGTGTGCGCCACTATATATTTAAAAAGCTATCCGGTTCCTTCAATGATATCAAGTTCATTACGTTAAAGGCTTTTCGCCAAAAACCAGTCATAGCCCTCCGTCATTTCAGATAGGTATCGACTAGTATTCATACTATGTGTTTTGACCTTCGCCAAGGCATAGTGTTTGGTAGCTAACGGGTGCTTATCTATAGCATAGATAGATGCATTAGTCTAGGACAGGCGTACAGCTGTTTTGGCCTTCGTCAAGGGCTTGTACGAATGGGTCTACATTAATCTGGATAATGACGGGTTAAACTTAACTTGCAACTTATGATGTGTTGGCCTTCGTCAAGGTCATAAGCCGCTTGGGGCAAAAACTATATCGGGAGTTTCAAACATACAGGAAACTTGTCAGGCATGCGCATACCTTCTGGAGTGTGGTGACTTGAGTGGCTTCCATCAAGTTATCATGCGATGATAGTTGGATCCTGATTCCCACTGATGAGTAGGTGCTACTCCTCGGGTGATTTTAGATGATCGCGACTAATTCTCCTATTGGGTTTGGAGGAGAATTCGAGGAAACGGTGGGAGCCATCCTGATTGGATAAATTTATTAACCATTCTAATCTAGGTTAGAGTGCACGCTGAGTGTTTCTTTTCTCTCTCTCTTTGGCAGCGACCATAACCTGACCCTAAACTAAAACTCTTGAACCAAGATAACTGAACCATCTTAAAAAACTTTGGCTTTTGGATTGTCATTTAGTCGCATAAATCATTGCCGCTCCTTCTTTAGCTTTTCATTTCTCCAGAACACTCCGTATCTCTACGAAGATCCACAGTTTTTGGATATTCCATCATATAGTTACATACGAACTCGAAGGAACTTGTTCCAGTTCGAAGATGGATTCTGGTTCTGGAGAAATTGAATGGGAATATTCGGTTGTCTTTTCTCTTTACCTTCTCTCAGGTTGCGAGAGCTACCTATGTTAGGAGAGTACACCTATTACGCTTACTGGATAGTCTTCTTCTAAACCATAGGCAGGTGCCGAAAGGTGGGGAAGGAAGAAAACCAATTAGCCTGAGTGTGGAGCACAGAAGGTAATAAGTGAAGACATATAAAGGGATTAGATTGAGGGCAAAGTGTTAGTTATATGTATGCCCTAGAGGCCATTACTGTACATTGGATGTATATTGTAGTGGATGCTGGGACATATATAGGTAGGACTTTCTTGCTCGACATGATAGTAAGCTATCTGGTTGCTCTTAAACTTAATATGTATACTTTCTGTCTCTCTGATTACATGTTGATAAAGCCCTTAGGATGAGTACTCGACTTCCAGGACTATGATGCGGATCATACTAGTGGGGCCTGGGTAGTCAATGAGTACATCCTTCATTGTTCCTAGTCGTGGGGATATCGAGACGGGGCATCGATATTCCAGAGTAGACTAGCGTATATCTTCTCGACCCATATGATGGGCGATGGATGATCCCATATCCATTGGTGTTTGACATCAGAGATGGTATACGGGTGCTCAGTGGAGACTGGGTACACTGAATGGACTCGCCGAGAACTCCCAGATGGTATTATACCTCACGTCAGATGGCAGTTCTCTGGTGATACTGGTACAGCTTAGTCTGTTGACCCGAGATCGTCATAGAGTCTTGTGTGTCTCCCACTGTGCTTTGATTTCCACCCTACCACGGCTCTACTGAGTCGTGCAAACAGGTGGTTTTTGGGTACAGTCCCGATTCACATGGAGGCAATGAGCGATAGGAGGGGATTCGTCTCTCCCGGTATTGGGGGTTGATGTTGTGCTATGCTCGACTGGCCATAACAGGAAATCCCTGGCCAGGGTTGCAGTGATATACTGGTAAGAGTTATCAGTAGTTTCACGAATGTTATGGACCTCAAGTCGGCATGACTTATCGAGCTACTGGGGTCTGACGTTTACCACCCCTAGGCGAGATATGTGACATATCAGACGAACAGACCGGACTGTACGGTAAGTGTTACTGGTTGGATTCACAGGAGTGTGAGCGGGCTTGCTCGTCGATCTTCTGATCGCTCAATACCCGGGTGGCCGTTACGTTTAGCAGACCGCTTGCGGCTTGTGGGTGTTTGATATGATCATCATCTGCTGCCGGCGTATTGACGAGTCTTTAGAGTCCTACACAGAGGTTTCCTGGCTCAAGCGAAACAAAATAGGAGCGCATATGAGATATGTGCGGGACCGAGAGTAATGAGTGTATGTGTTACCGTATTTCATTCTCGCGATGAATGTGTCGAATGGTTGTATGCGATATAACCTAGTTATCGAATCAAGGATTGATTCAATAAGCCGATACATTGGATACTAGCCGGTTATATGCGATATGACCGGATCATTGAATCAAGTGTTGATTTAATGATTTAATGTATAATTATATATTTGATATATTACTTTGCATTAACTAGTATTGGTTCACTTTAAATGGATTTACTCACTTGATTTGCACAAGTTGTATATGAGATATACTTTTGTGCACAAGATTGTATCATGTTTGATGATACATGCAAACTTGGGTTTGTGTAAAGAATTGACCATGGTTATATGAATGGTGAGGGTTTCTTTTATTTACTTATTCATTTATCTATTTATTTTTAAAAGGTAAAGAAAAAAAAATGGTTTCTTTTGGATGCTTCAAGCATCTTTGACCTAATGACCATTTTGTCTTCATCTCCTAAACCTAATCATTCTACTAACCTTAGTTGATTCTCTACACTAAACCATGGTTGTTGACATGATAAGTATCATATTGTTTTTATTTTTAAATAACACTTATCATAATTCTTTATCATCTTCTTCTTCATCTTCAACTTGAAGAAAGCTTGCACCATCAATGGCAACTAGCCAAAATGAGTGAGAAATCCAAATCTAAAGTCTACCCACTTCCTATTTCTTCATCCTCTACCTCTTGCCAAGTTGTATAGGGTGTTTCCTTCACAAGTTTTCAAGGCTTGGTGAAGTTGGAGCTTGTTCTTGTGATGCCTCGACGTAAATCATCTTCGGCATCGAACCGACGATCAAGCCCGCCCATTCTTCGATGATGCCAATGCTAGAGTCAAGGGTTCGATTTGGACAGCAGATGGAGATCATCGCGGAGCTTAGGAAGTGGTGGACCGGATCTACAAAGGTTGTAGTCACTTTCCCTTAGCATTTAATTTGATTACATGCTTGCTTCGCCTATATATCTAGTTAACGATCCGTATTAGGTTTTCTCGGCACATGTAAAATTTCAATTGGACATGTTTGATCACTTGTGAAACTTCATTAGTGTGCCTAGGAACCCTACAGTGGTATCAGAGCCTAGCTAGAGCCTTAGGCGAAGTCCAGACGGAATTAGAACTCCGATCGAATCAAAACCCAAACCCTAATATTGCTCTCTGTACTTTTTCTGAAATCGTGGATTTTTTAGAATTAAAAATATGCAGAGAAATGTGCAGGAAATTCTAAGAAAAACTGCAGAAAACGACAGCCTAATTCTACAGTACGACCACGGAACCGCGGCGTTGACCCCTATTTTGCGGCGGTTCCGCGGCCGTCTGTGATGATCAGGCTGTGAGTTTTCTTCAGTTGTTTCTGTTGGTGTTTCTTGTGTGTTCTGGATGCTTTTAATATTTATTACAGAGTTGTATTTTCTGAGTTGTATTGGGGACTCGGTGTATTCGATCGGACTGTCTAATTTTGTCGGTGTGCTTTTCCGGGTATTTTTAGAATATGTTAAAAAGTTCGACCGGATATAAATACCCAATTTTTCCCTGCCGGGAAATTTCCAATTGTTGGATTTTTCCGTAGTTTAACGACGTTCTAAGTAGTGCAAGTAACGCGATGGACCCTCTAGAAGACAACAAACCTTAACTCGATTATGTGACCGTCTTGAACTGCCCTTTGAACCTTCGGGTTTGGGGCAGTACGGCGTGCCACATGTGAGGCGTTGGCTTGACCCTTCTACGTCTGGACCGTTGGTACTGAGGCACGAACTGAATGTTGTTAGACTTATTTCATGTGTTGAGCTGTATCGGGAAAACTTGGGTGTTCGATTGTTCGATCGAAAAGTTTGACATTTTCTATTTATCCGGAATGTGATACAATACTTGGAATTCGCAAATAGTTATGAGATGACTGGATGAATGTTATAAACATAGCAGTTTAGTCTCACTTGATCGGTTGCCACGGAATTTTGATGTGATCAAAAGTCCGTTGCAATCACGTAGTGTACGCGGATACTCGCCGGGTAAACTTAATAGACAGCCTCACCCCATAGCCCCGACCAAGTGACTGTAGGAGAACCCCGTCGCCGAAAGCATCCGTCCGGGTGCTCGCGGCAGCGGTGTTCCGCCTTGGTGCACTTCGTCGACGGTATCAGGGGTGCGGCCGCCTACTAAAGTTTGCGACGAGCATTCGATCATTTTTTCGAGAATCTTGTTGAATTGCCCGACTTGATATTGAAAAGTGTTTTCGATAACGAGACTAAAATGCGGGGTTTATAATTGTTAGGCATGCGATGTCTAAGTAATTCATTTGATTAGGCATGTGATGTCTAAAGAGGTTGCGGATTCCAACTGTTGTAGTTTTACACTTTCTTTTCTGTGACCGTAAGTGTAATATGTGATATCGCCGGTTTCGTTGCTATATGTCAACGACAATTGGGATGCGCATATTTACTTACGTTGATGACATGTGATGTTATGTGTTGCTGGATATGTTATGTTGGATCGTCGTGTTCGAATAGCCGGGGGGTTTTATGTGAGATGAGTGTTTTTCATTTTTATTCATGTAAAAACTTGTATGTAATATTCTTTTATTGGGGCGCTTCCAGGTTGCGGAAGTTGTCACCGTTCATGTATATTATTTACTTTTCTGCACTAGGATAGACCCAAGAAGGGGAGCACAAGTAACCGGGTTCTGGGGTCCAGTGGGAGACCAACTCGAGGAGTCGAGTCCGGGTCTCCTAACCCTAGAATTGGTAGGGTTGCTTGCCGCTCTCGTAGGGGTCTAGGGGTGTGGGTTTCGCTATTCATCACGACCGTGGAATCCGTGTTTTATACTGGCTCGTATTGAAAACACGGACGTCCTAGTATATCCAATGTTTCATATGTTTCTTCTGCCGCGTTATCTGTGATGTGATCATGCGATGTTCTGTGCTCTGTTCAGATAGATGTAGTATATAGTATATATGATATATTATATAGACGTTACTTATGTTTTACACCCGCGCTAGCCCTGCCCCGCTCTGCCGTTAGTTACCTAACCTAACGGTGCACGAGGGGACATCGAGGCGAATGCGGATGGCATAAGTGTACGTCATATTTATCTGTGATGTTTAGGTAATTTAAATGATGGGATATTCATTAATGAGATTAATGAAAGAAAATAAACCTAATAGATGTTTTGGAATCGAATTTCAAAAATAAAACAGGTAGCTACAGTTATTGCTTTGCATCGCGGTGTTCATTATAGAACATCCTGCACCTTATTCGATGAGGAAAGGACCGAGATCCCTTCACCGGGAGTGACTCCTTTAGCAATAACTGGCAGATGCTACAACCCACGGTTTGTCTTTGATCGCTTCTATAGTTTCCGCTTTGCACAGTGATATATATGATATATCCCGCACCTCATTCGACGAGGAAAGGGCCGACGATCCCTTCACCGGGAGTGACCCCTTTAGCAAAACTAGAAAAGCCTCGAAAACATTCCATTTAAAAACCATTTGATTCCGCAACGAGATCAAGTTCAAAGCGTTAAAGGTTTTCACAAAAACCATTCGCAACCCTCCGTCATTTTAGGAAGTAGAGTACTTAGTATTCATGCTGTATTTGTTGACCATAGTCAAGGCACAGTGTACGGTAGCTAAGTGATGTCTTCCTACACCGCATATGATGCGATTAGTTAGGACAGTCGCGTGACTTTGTTGACCTTAGTTAAGGATCATGTGGGTGGGTCTAATTAATCACGAAATGACGGGTAAAACTTGACTAGTACTTATGATTTGTTGACCATAGTTAAGGTCATAGGTGCTAGGGGTAAAAACCTTTATCGGGAGTTTCAAGTGTTGAAATTTGCAATGAGATTGTATACCTTCTATATGATAGTTGGATCCCGATACCCACTGCGAGTAATTGTTACTCCTGGGAGAGTTTTGCACTTTGCAATTAGCCGATCAAGTAGGTGTCTAGAAAGGTGTCAATGGGGTTACGCCTCTGGGAAAACGAGGTTTACTGTAATTAGGTCCGTGCGAAAGCACGGGGAACCTCCCTCAAAGTACCGACACTGGCCTGGCTGAAAGATTGGCGAACTTGTAGAGTGTAATTAATCCCGGCTAGTCTTTCCTTTTAAGGTTTGAAGGAAGATTTGATAAAAACAGTGGGAGTCATCCTGATTAGATAAAATATATAACCAATCTGATCTTGCAAGAGCGCACGCTGAGTGTTTTCTTCTCTCTCTCCACGTAGCGACCACATCACGCCTTAATCAAGATAATAAAATGGATGTATTGACCGAACCCGCTTGTTATACTGAGCTGGGGAACGTTGGTCCCGCTCCAACTTATAATTGTTATAAGACAGAGCAGGAAATTGGGGAATACCAAAATTCCTATGCCGCCCAAACGAAGAAAGTGCATATGATGCATCTCCTTCGAGTATGTTCATTACAAAGAACTGTTTCTTAGTATCCTCTGAATCCTGGGTATATGATACCGGATCAGGATCCCAGATATGTAAGCTGTTACATAGGGCTACAAAAAGGTAGAAAAACTGAGAACGGGTGATAAGTTTCATGAGACAGAAACCGGGGCAAGTGTTGCAGCCAAGTCTGTTGGTCACTGTCACCCTGTATTACCAATACATTGATTCTGAACAAATGCTATTAGATACCGAACCTGATATACAAAATCATATCAGTCTCTTTATTAGTAAAGAAAGGATATAATTTTGTATTGATGGATAAAGTTTTGAACATTTCCTATATCAAAAGTTGATCGGTTCAGGCACGTTATCTAAAAGCATTGACGTTCTAAATCAAACTACAGTTCTTAGTATTCAGAACACACACAAGAGGAAGAGTTCAGAAATGAACGAATTCTTCTTGAGGTTTTGTAGACTAGGTCATATCAATGCGACCCGACTAGCTGAAGTTACATTTAGATGCATATTTAAATCAGTTTGAATTTACATCTTATGAAACTTGCCAGTCATGTCACAAAGATAAGATGACCATAGCTCTGTTTATTCGAAACAGAGGAAGAGTTAGTAAACTCTTGGGACTGATACATGATGATGTATGTGAGGTCTCCTGTCTGCACATGCCAGGACTGGTTCTTTATACTTCATTATATTCTCTGATAATCTCTCAAGATTCAGTCGTATGTTCCTGTTGAAACATAAGTCCGAAGCTTTTGAGGTATTCACAGAATATAAGTTGGAAGTAGAGAACCAATATACGGGTATAAGTATTATGTCCTATGATGAGATCAGGGAAGAGAATACTTGTGCATGGAATACTTGGACTATTCTAAAGGAAAATGAGATTCTCTCTCAGTATTACTCCTCTGAATACACCACAGCACAACGGTGTATCGGGGCGGAGCAATCACACAATATTAGATATCGTGTGCTCTATGATGAGTATTACTGAGTTACCTATTTCCTTTTGGGAGTTATGCGCTTGAGAAGCTGCATACCTATTGAATTAGGTTCGAATCAAATCAGTGCCTACCACTCCATATAAGATATGGTGTGGGAAGATCCTATCTCTTAAGTAAGTTAAGATTTAGGATTGTCCGGCCTATGTCAAAAGCAAAATCTGGACAAGATCGAGGCAAGGTCAGTTCTGTAGAACTGGAAAGGTTCCAGCTATTCGAAACTACAGCTGAAGATTTGACAGAACCAAAGGATTTTATAGTCCCCGACGAACCTCAGCCTCTCCGCCGATCTGGTAGGGTTCCTCGCCTGCCTGAGAGATACCTCAGTTTCTCGATGACAGAGGGAGCGAGGATTGCATCATGAGATGATGACCCAACCAGTTTCGAGCAAGCCATCGAGAGTAGGGACTCTGTAAGAATGGCTGAATGCTTAGTGATCTGAGATGGAATCCTTATACACCAACAAAGTATGGACTTTGGTTGCTATATCTGAAGGGTTAAATCCCCATCAGGAGCAAGTATATCTTGAGAAGATTACTTGGTGTACATGGAAAAGTTGATACTTTCAAAGCTAGACTTGTTAAAGTTTTTCGTCATCAACCAGGCACGGATAATGATGAAACCTTTCCAGGGACTATGTTTAAGTCCATCCAGATCCTACTTGCCACGGCTACATACCATGACTACGATATCTGGTGGTTGGGTGCCATGACTACTTTTCTAAATATTGATTTAGAAGAGAACGTCTATAAGAACACAGCCAGAGGGCCTCGTAGACAGTGGGAACAGCGAAAACGTGTACAAGATGCTTTATAGGATAAAGCAGGCATCGCGGAGTTGGAACATCTGTTTTGATGGATTAGTCAAAGAAGTTGACATCAACAAAATGGTAGATGAACCTTGTATAAACAAAAAGGTAGTAGGGAGTATGGTGACGATCCTCGTAGAGTACGTGGATGACATACTCTTGTTAGGGAAGGAGTTTCCTATGCTACGCTCGATCAATCTCCGCTTATCACAATGATTTTCCATATAGGATCAAAGTGATACCTACTAAATCCTAAACTTTGGATCTATGAGATAGATCTAATTGGATGTTAGGATACTCACTAGTTGTAGTGAGATAGTATCAATCGATCCTGGGGAGAATCACTGGAAGGGTTCCAGAGTGATAAGGACGACTGAATGTCAGTCGCAGGCATTGTCTTTACCCTCGGTAAAGGGACGGTATGTTGGAAGATTTCCAAGCTAGATACCATGACAAACTAGACGATAAAGGCTGGTAACATCGCTATTAAAGATACTACCAAAGAGGAAGTTTGGGTGTATATTGGTTCATAAGATGAACTAGGTTCCTGCCATTGTATGACAATGGAAGTGTGGCTTCAGCCCTGGAACCCTGGTCCCATCAGTGACCCAGACATATTCTAGGCAGCATCACCTAATCATATAGTTGATCTCCAGGGTGATCGAGGTTAGGAGAGTAGACTCAGAGGAGAACACGGCGGATCCACTCACGAAGGCCTTTTTCCCAGAGAGAGACTCCTATGGGATGGTTGAGTATTAGATACTGCAACCACTGCTACAGATGGCCCTAGTGCAAGTGGGAGATTGTTAGTTATATGTATGCCCTAGAGGCCATTACTGTACATTGGATGTATATTGTAGTGGATGCTGGGACATATATAGGTAGGACTTTCTTGCTCGACATGATAGTAAGCTATCTGGTTGCTCTTTATCTTAATATGTATACTTTCTGTCTCTCTGATTACATGTTGATAAAGCCCTTAGGATGAGTACTCGACTTCCAGGACTATGATGCAGATCATACTAGTGGGGCCTGGGTAGTCAATGAGTACATCCTTCATTGTTCCTAGTCGTGGGGATATCGAGACGGGGCATCGATATTCCAGAGTAGACTAGCGTATATCTTCTCGACCCATGTGATGGGCGATGGATGATCCCATATCCATTGGTGTTTGACATCAGAGATAGTATACGGGTGCTCAGTGGAGACTGGGTACACTGAACGGACTCGCCGAGAACTCCCAGATGGTATTATACCTCACGTCAGATGGCAGTTCTCTGGTGACACTGGTACAGCTTAGTCTGTTGACCCGAGATTGTCATAGAGTCTTGTGTGTCTCCCACTGTGCTTTGATTTCCACCCTACCACGGCTCTACTGAGTCGTGCAAACAGGTGGTTTTTGGGTACAGTCCCGATTCACATGGAGGCAATGAGCGATAGGAGGGGATTCGTCTCTCCCGGTATTGGGGGTTGATGTTGTGCTATGCTCGACTGGCCATAACAGGTCCCTGGCCAGGGTTGCAGTGATATACTAGTAAGAGTTATCAGTAGTTTCACGAATGTTATGGACCTCAAGTCGGCATGACTTATCGAGCTACTGGGGTCTGACGTTTACCACCCCTAGGCGAGATATGCGACATATCAGACGAACAGACCGGACTGTACGGTAAGTGTAGGGATCCTAGGCACTCTCAAGAGGTCTCACAAGGCATCAACCATGCCAATTTCAAAAATTACGGTGCCGAGAAACCCTAGACTACGGATCGTTGGCTAGAAGTTTAGGCGACAAAGCAACTAGTTAACTATTTTAACTAAGAGTACGGAAATACAACCTTTGTAGATCCGGTCCTCCACCTCCACGGCTCCGTGATGAAGTACTCTCCGCTGTCCAAATGAAATCCCGGGCTCTAGCATCGGCTTCATCGGAGAAATGGGCGGGCAAGGTCGTCGGCTTCGTGGCGAAGATGATCTTCGTCGAAGCATCACAAGATCAAGCTCCCACTTCACCAAGTCATGAAACTTGTGAAGAAAACACACTCTACTACTTGGCAAGAGGTAGAGGATGAAGAAATAGGAAGTGGGTTCACTTTAGAATTGGATTTCTCACTCTTTTCATCAAGTTGCCATTGATGAGGCAAGCTTTTTCTTCAAGTAGAAGATGAAGAAGAAGAAGAAAATAATATGATGAATATTATGATAAGTGTTAGAATAGAAAAGAAAAATCAATTCTTATCATAATATTAACCATGGTAATGTGTAGACAATTGACTAAGGTTAAGTGAATGGTTAGGGTTAATGAGATGAAGACAAAAGGGTTTCTTTGGTCAAATCTTCATGAAGCTTCAACAAGCTTCATGAAAGAAAGAAACCTTTTTGTTTTTCTTTTCTCTTATCTTTAATCCAAAAACAAATAAATAAATGAATGAATAATCAAATAAAAACCCTAACCATTTATTTAAACAAAGTTTAATTCTTTACACAAACCCTAGCAAACATGTATCATCAAACATGATACAAACTTGTGTACAAAAGTATATCACATATACAATGTGCACAAACCAAGTGAGAAAATCCATTTAAAGTGAACCAATACTAGTTAATGCAAAGTAATATATCAAATATATAATTATACATTAAATCATTAAATCAACACTTGATTTAACGATCCGGTCATATCGCATATAACCGACTAGTATCATATGTATCGACTTATCGAATCAATCCTTGATTCGACAACTAGGTTATATCGCATACAACCAATCAATACATTCATCGCGAGAATAGAATACGGTATCACATACACGCATTATTCTCGGTCCTGCACATATCTCATATGCGCTCCTATTTCATTTCGCTTGAGCCAGGAAACCTCTGTGTAGGACTCTAAAGACTCGTCAATACGCCGGCAACAGGTGATGATCATATCAAACACCCACAAGCCACAAGCGGTCTGCTAAACGTAACGGCCACCCGGGTATTGAGCGATCAGAAGATCGACGAGCAAGCCCGCTCATACTCCTGTGAATCCAACCAGTAACACTTACCGTACAGTCCGGTCTGATCGTCTGATATGTCGCATATCTCGCCTAGGGGTGGTAAACGTCAGACCCCAATATCTCGATAAGTCGTGTCGATATGAGGTCTATAACAATTCGAGAAACTACTGGTAACACTTACCAGTAAATCTCAGCAACCCTGGCCAGGGATTTCCGGTTATAGCCAATCGAACACAGCGCAACATCAACCCCCTATACCGGGAGAGACGAATCCCCTCCTATCGCTCATTGCCTCCATGTGACTCGGGACTGTACCCAAAAACCACCGTTTTGCACGCCCTCTTGGACGTCGTAAGGTGGAAATCAAAGCACAGTGGGAACCACACAAGACTATATGACGATCTCGGGTCAACAGACTACTCTGTACCAGTGTCACCAGAGAACTGCCATCTGACGTATGTTATAATACCATCTGGGAGTTCTCGGCGAGTCCGTCTAGTGTACCCAGTCTCCACTGAGCACCCGTATATCATCTCTGATGTCAAACACCAATGGATATGGGATCATCCATTGCCCATCTGTATGGGTCGAGAAGGTATACGCTAGTCTACTCTGGTATATCGATGCCCCGTCTCGATATACCCACGACTAGGGACTTTGAAGGATGTACTTATGGACTACCATGTCCCCACTAGTATGATCCGCATCATAGTCCAGGTAGTCAAGTACACATCCTAAGGGCTTTACCAAGATGTAACAGAGAGACAATCAGTATACACGTTAAGGTAAAGTTCAACCAGATAGCATACTATCATGTCGAGCAAGAAAGTCCTCCCTATATATGTCCCAGCATCCACTACAATATACATCCAATGTACAGTAATGGCCTCTAGGGCATACATATAACTAACAATTTCCCACTTGCACTAGGGCCATCTGATAGCAGTGGTTGTAGTATCTCATACTCAACCATCCCATAAAAATCTCTCTCTGGGAACAGGCCTTTGTGAGTGGATCCGCTGTGTTGTCCTCTGAGTCTACTCTCCTAACCTTGATCACCCTGGAGATCAACCATCTCCATGATCAGGTGATACTGCCATAGAATATGTCTGGTGTAAGTGCACGGCGGCACCCCGGCCGTCAATCCGACGCCGGAATGCGGAAACGGTGATAAACTTAAATTTTGCGGACTTTGCAAACCGGCACCACCGCGCACTAAACTCCGGATCGTAACCATTAACAAGTCTACGCAACTAATAAGAAAGGGAAGAGATGTATACCGACGATCCAAGTCCTCCGGTCTTCATCTCCACTCCGATCTCTTCGCGGGATCTCCGTCCGTCTCCTCCTCGTCGGAAAGGGGCACCACATCGCCTGTAGCTTTTACGGGCTCCCACCTCAATACCGAGGCAACTCGGGCGCGAAGCTGGCGAATCGACGCGTCCAAGATTTGCTGTAGGAATATAGTGTAGAGTGTATGTCTCACTTTGGGGTTGGTTGCCATAGATGGAGGAATGGTGTATAGAAAATTGGTGCTTTCAATTTTCTAGCAATGGAATGAGATGAAGAATGATATACACCAAATGAATCACTCTCAAAGATGAAGCTCTCTCCTTCTCCTTTTTTTTTTTTCTTCTCACTCAACCATGGAAAAACTATGAACTTAGAAAATGTAGAAGGAAAGAATATGAAGCCTTAAGGGAGGTGAGTGTAGGAGTGAAGAAGAGGTGACCACATCCAAGGGACAAAGAAACATACAACCATGCTTCACCCTTTTTCAAACCATACCCTTTCATGTCACTCAAATCCAAAGTATGGAGCAAAAGAAATGAAAGCTATCATAATCAATATATATACAATAAAACCCTCCACAAAGTGTTATTTGCAAAACTGCAAATAACCCCCTCCATCGGAAAAGTCCGGCCGGGAAAGAACAAAAGAAAACCGGCCGGAACGGAATGCAAACTGGCAACTCTATAAAACTGGTCCCGTAATAAATTACAGGAAAACCCCGATACTGTGCATACACACCCGCATCTGTATTCCGTCCGGATACAAATGCAATGAGACAAAATCTACACTGTACTAAACTAGTACCGGCTTAAACCAAAGCCGGCTAGTAAAAAACCGTTCGATCCTGATCCGTGCAGTACCGCACGTATCTGATCGAACCCTGCCATATAACTATACGGCCACTAGTACAAAACTGTCCGATCCTGATCCGTGCAATACCGCACGTATCTGATCGGACCCTGCCATATCTCCATACGGCCTCTACAGCGTTTCGCCCGAAACTTGAGTAACTGAAAGTGTGGTGGACTCTAAAGACTCGTCAATACTATGGCTGTGGATTTAACCACCAGCACGTCAGAGGTACAAGCCAATACGTGACGGGCCACCAGCTATTGACCAAAAGGGACGTCGATGAGCGAACTCATCCTGACACCCTACTGAGCCTGTCAGTGACAATATCCGTGCAGTCCGGTCCGTTCGTCTATGAGTATCGCATGGCGGGCCTAGGGGGTTGGTGAAAGTCAGACCCCCAAAAGCGGTACAAGTCGTGTCGGAGTGTAGCCCAGAACACCCTGAGATACTACTGGAATACCTACCAGTAAATCTCCTTGCCTTGGCCAAGGACTTTGTGTAGTGGCTCTCCTAGACACAGCACGACCTCACCCCCAATACCGGGAGAGACGAACCCCTGAAGATACGCTCACTGCCTCCATGTGGCTCGGGACTGTACCCAACTAAAACCTGTTTGCACGACTCCTTTGAGCCGTGGTAGGGTAGTAATCAAAGTACAGTGGGAACTCACACGAGACAAATGACGATCCCCAGGTCGATGAACTAACCTGCACACATGTCACCAGGGAACTGCCATCTGACGTCTGGTATATGACCAACTAGCATGTTCCCGGCGAGTCCTGTCCGGTGTACTCATAACCCAATGAGCACCTGTATACATCTTAGGTGATCCAACTGACACCAGTGGCTTGTGAGACCGGCCACCGCCCCTCGTCGGGGTCTCGACTGTATACACTAGTCTACTAATGGAGTATCGATGCCCAGTCTCGAAACTCCCACGACTAGGGACCTTTTAAGGACATGCTTGTAGACCCCCAGCTCCCACTTATATGATCGCCCTCATACTGCTGGTGGTCAAGCAAGAATCCTAGGGGCTCTATCAACGTGTAATAGCGACGTGTCAGGTCACCTAAAGCAGTACACGATGATAAAGGTAAACCAGATAGCATACTATCATCTCGAGTAAGACTGTCCTACCGGGATAGGTCCTCCCTCAATCATTACAATCACGTACCTGTGACCTAATAATTGACTCTGAGGGCACTATCTCCAACAATCTCCCACTTGCACTCAAGGCTAATTATTGCGATGTCGCATACTCACAGCCCGTGTGATACCGAACATCCAACTCCTCTACTAGTCAGTCTCACAAAGCTCGTTTGCGGAACTATTGCGTTCGAGGAATAGCCTCAGTGAGTGGATCCGCTTTGTTGTTTCTTTCCATGTCTCTCTATATCTCATGTTCGCGGAGAAACCCATCTCCCGAAATGAGCAATACCTGTCTTAGAATGTGTCTGGATGTTTGATGGGACATAGCTCATAAATGAACTCCAAATCCAAACTTCTTAGACTGTATCGTCAACTGAACTTAATCAGTATCCTGCGCCATGCCACCCTCAGTATTGCCTTGGATCACCTGTCCAAAATACTGCCCCTCGTCAGAAGGAAAACTATAACTCTGACAACCTCCTTGTCGTCCATGTCACCTTGGAAGCCTGGAATGATAACTGTCTCTCGAATGAGGCTGTCGTTATCATATCCCTAGAACATCCACTTATGTTCTAAAACTGCTTCCTACTGTTTCTCCAGGATTGGATCAATATCAACTTATTGCATATAATGCAAGAACAGCATCTGGTGTGGTACTTGACATCTCATGATTGACTCAATTGCCTAAGCAAGTGATCTGCCAATCATGCGCATCTCTCTCCCCTTTAGTCTGTAAGACACCTTTAGAGAGGGTGACTCCATTACCTGCAGGTACACCACCATGCCAGGAGTCGTCCATTCTAAATACTCTTAGAATGCTGTCAAAGTACCCTGATTGGGAAACCACCCAAATCTAGATCTAAAACCATAGATCTAGTAACCAGTATGTCTGATATAATGTCCAAGTCCTTTTTGGAGAAACCACTGTGTGACGACCAAAGTATAACCGATCGTAGTATAGGAATGTCACTTCCTATCTTGTGTATGTCATCCAAAACCAGGATATCACACCCTACTACCTTCTCAACAGATCCATCCCCTATTCTGATGACGTCAAACCTATGACTGTCACATCAGAAATAGATGATCTATCTCCGCTACATCTGCTTTAGTCTATAAATAGATATAAGCCTGATGTCCACCAATGCTTCCGCTGCTCCCACTGACTACGACAACCCTCTGGCAGAGTCATATAGACGTGCACTTCTAAAGCTAGTTTAGAACGACGCTATACTCATCCTCCTGCCGGGTCTCGCAGCCTGGAACAACAACAATGGCAAGTGTGGGTAAACAAGAACTTCCCCGTCACCGTCCTTGAGGCTACCGGAGTACCTCTCGGGTGCCTGAAGTTACCCATCTTATCTGCGGAGTGGCCAATGGAATGTCAATCCAGATTGAATCTTTAGGTTCCTTATCAAATCTTCAGTAATCGTTTGTGGTTCTGGAATCACTTCCAGTTCTACCATACTCCCACTACTGTTTTCTGAAAAAATCCATTTTTAATAAAACTGTGGCGAGTCTAGAACAATATCGCTATTGTTCATCCAGATGGTAGAAAATCAACCCTCGTCATAGCCTGGGTCAACCCACAAACAGCCATTACAGAAACGTGCCTTGAGTTGTCCAGTGTCTGGTTTTAATCATGAACCGGACAACTCCCCGTACCTTAACATCATTAAGATATGAACTGTTCTATATCCAATATAGAAACAGAGGCACTGATTTAATTGAACCAGATTCAAATCATGCAGCTGTCTCCAGTGCATGTCAACTAAATGGAAGAAGGCCGATCAGCGTTACTCAACTTAGGAATACTTCCAATTATGAGTAACCTGAAAGAGAAGGAAGATCTCTTTATCATTACTATCAACTGAATACCATACACAAGCATCTACATCTTCGATCTCTTTGAAGAATCCCGATACTTGCTATACCTGGTTCTCTACTCTATTCAAATACCAATAACTTCTCCAAATTCGGACCCTGTGTTTCCACGAAACACTTGTCTAAAAACTAGAGAAGTCATAAGTAAACTGAATGTAGTACGAGGACCAACCCCTCTGTCCTGATGGACCCTGGACAACATACAATACTTTGTATAAGTCCCTTGAGTCTGATAACTCATTCACTGTGTGTCGTAGGTCGAAAACTGTACTTATGGTTAAGAAGAATTACACCGCTGTTTAATGCTCCTTACCTAACCATCCACTGATATAGGTAAATGTCGTAGACATAATTTCAGAAAGGTATATCTCACTCTATGAAAATAGACGTACAGATATATCAATTTGAAATTGGTGCATAACAGCGGATATTCAAAACCAAATATTTGCCGACCGGCAAACAGCCCAGGTGATTTCCTCAAATATCACCGATTACAACGAATCCCGATATGATGAGGATGATCACCCAATTCCCAATAACGTACTCCCACTCATCATCTGTAAAACCATACAGATGTGAGAATCATACCTGGTAAATACATACCCTGGAGTAAGTGTCTAATCGGGAAATCAGTTCTCTTTTAACATTACACAGTGAAACTGAAACATTGAAATGTTTCGATGGGGTATCCTGGTATTCCTAGTAATGCCTCTTCCATCATCACGTCTGTAACCTTGTAATTCTTTGCCACCTCTCCAAATCCCTTCATCTGTCTTTAGTCTTTACCTTCTGTATACCCCTTTAGGCCAAATGGTTTTCTTCCTTCCCTACCGTTCGGCACCAGCCTATGGTTTGGAAGAAGACTATCCAATAAGCATAATGGGTGTACTGTCCCTATCCTAGGAACACTCGCAACACGAGAGAAGGTGAAGATAAAAGACACCTGAATGTACTTTATTCCTATTTCTCCTGGACCAGGATCCATCCCCGAACTGGAACAAGTTCCTTTCGAGTTCGTATATAACCATACGATGGATTATCCAATAAAATGGGATCTTCGTAGTGATACGGAGTGTCCTGGAGAAATACAAAGGTGATTTAGGATTGGCGAAGAAATACTTGGTTCGGTTGTGAATAGCAGTCACAATTTACTTTGCCCTCTTACTAATCCCTTGTTTTGTCTGAACTTAATACCTTCTGTACACCGTTTAGGCTAACTGGTTTTCTTCATTCCCTACCGGTCGGCACCAGCCTATGGTTTGGAAGAAGACTATCCAATTTGCGTAATAGGTGTACTACTCCTAAACCAAGGAGTACTCGCAACCTGAGAGAAGGTGAAAAAGAAAAGACAACTGAATAATCCTATCCGTTTTCTCCAGAACCGGAAACCATCCTCGAATCCCTTCGAGTTCGTATCTAACCATACGATGGTTTTGTCCAATGGAAGTGGACGTTCGCAGTAATACGGGGTGTCCTGGAGAAAAGGGTAAAAGTAGGAGTGGCAATGAGGTCTGCAACTCTGACAATCCAAAAGCCTGTGTTAAAGAAGGTTCGGTCAACTTGGTCACTGAGTCAAAGTCTTAGGGTCGGGTCAAATGGTCGCTGCCAGAGAGAGAGAGAGAAGAAACACTCAGCGTGCACTCTATCCTAGATCAGAATGGTTACCAATTTATCTAATCTGGAAACCTCCCACTGTACCTCAAATTCTCCTCCAAACCTGAAAGAAGAATTAGTCGGGGTCACCCGAGGAGTAAACCAACTCATCAGTGGGAATCGGGATCCAACTCTCATCGCATGACAACGTGACGGAATCCGCTCACGGTATCACACTCCAGAAGGTATGCGCATATCTGGCAAGTTTCAGTACTTTTGAAACTCCCGATGTGATTTCTGCCCCATGCTCTTATGACCTTGACTTTGGCCAACAAATCATAAGTCACATGTCAAGTTCTGCCCGTCATTCTCCAGGTTAATTTGAATCCACCCGTATATACCCTTGACTTTGGCCAACAAGGCAGTACGACTGTTCCAAACCAACGCATCTATCTATGCTGCATATGAATAACCAACAGCTACCAAACACTGTGCCTTGACTTTGGCCAACAAACACAGCTTGAATACTATTGACTACCCATATGAAACGACGGAGGGCTACGAATGGTTTCTGGCGAAAACCTTTAACGTAATGAACTTGATATCGTTGAAGGAACGGATAGCTTTTTAGAAAATATAGTGACGAAAACCTTTACTAAAGAGGTCACTCCCGGTGAAGGGATCTCGGCTCTTTCCCCGTAGAATGAGGTGCAGGATATTCCAACTGAATACCACTATGCAAAGCAAAAGTAATCGGCTATAGTGAAGTTAATGCACTGACGCAAAATTCTGTCCAAGGGGTCACTCCCGGTGAAGGGATCTCGGCCCTTGCCTCGTCGACTGAGGAGCAGGATATTCCAAATGAATACCACGATGCAAAACAGAAATGAACGTCCTTGCAATAACAGCTTTTTGAAAAGTGTTCCAACAACATCAGATTAGGTTTGTTTTTAAACTTGCATTGATCCGAATCAATGCAGTCCCATCAATTGATCACACCAAAAAGAACGAAAATATACTGATGTACGTATATGCCATCCGCATTCGCCACTGGGTCCCGTCATTACCCGTTAGGTTAGCTAACTAACGACAGAGCGGGGACTGGACTAGCGCGGATGTAAAACATATACAACATCTACTAATATATATTCCAATATATTATATTCGCTCAAGGCGTGATAGAAAATGCAACATCACAGAGAATGAACAGCATCACAGAAACAATACAGATATCTGGGATCCCCGGGTTTCACAGAGCCGTTGAAACCCGACGTTCCCCTGGTCGTGTGGATAGCCTGTGCAATGAAATCCTAGACCCCTACGGGCGCGGCAAGTCACCCGCCAAAACCTGAAGCGAGGCAGTCCCCTTCAGCACCGTGAATGGACCACCCAGCACTTCACGGAATCCGGTAACCTGGGCACCCCTCCTGGGTCAACCTGTACCCCCTATGAGTGCGGCGAATAGCCCGTCAATCCTGGAGTGAAGCCCCCTCCGTCCCAATGCCATGAGATGCGGGCTTGTTGCCTTCTAGAACCCGGCTATCCGTGCACCCCTCCGCGGGGCAATCCTAGTACAGAAAGTAAAATATACATACACCGGGTACATCGACCGCAACCAGGTCGTGCCCCAAAATAATAATACAGTCAGGCAGTGACGGCAGTCCACATGTCGGACGCTCGCCCCGCAATATCAAATGTACATAATACAACAAAACTGTACTAGCATTGCATCCAGGCTATCCCCCACGACCGATCCGCAACATCACAGCAAATACATAGAACATCAACGTGAAAGTCACGTTCGCAAATCCGTCTAACCGGGCTATAGCAGTTAGACCGGATTTACCGATCGAGTGACATTCACGGTCGCAGATATAATGTAAATACTGTGAAAAATGTGTTTAAAAAATTTCCGATTGATCAAACAATTAACAAGTGGGCCCCAAAGAAAACTGTAGCACTCACAGAAACAATTGGCCCAACTTTAATATTCCAAAGCCCATATTTTAAGCCCAGAAGGCCTCTGTAAAAAAATGGTGAAGTGATGTGAATAGTGCGCGGCGGAAGGGCCGCACAAAGGGGGTTTTCGCGGCGGTTCCGCGCTCCAACTGTGGAGTTACTTCGTCAAATTTTTACAGAACACTTAGATTTTCCAGTACATCAATATTTTACAACCTGAAAAATTTTTCGAGACCAAAAAATTTCAACAGAAACTGTCGTGGGCAAATACGGGTTTTGGGACATTTCGATCGATCGGAACTGAAAAACACATTACACAAAGCTAGACTAAGTTAATGGCGAGGCTCTGATACCACTGTAAGTGCACGGCGGCGCCCCGGCCGTCAATCCGACGCCGGAATGCGGAAACGGTGATAAACTTAAATTTTGCGGACTTTGCAAACCGGCACCACCGCGCACTAAACTCCGGATCGTAACCATTAACAAGTCTACGCAACTAATAAGAAAGGGAAGAGATGTATACCGACGATCCAAGTCCTCCGGTCTTCATCTCCACTCCGATCTCTTCGCGGGATCTCCGTCCGTCTCCTCCTCGTCGGAAAGGGGCACCACATCGCCTGTAGCTTTTACGGGCTCCCACCTCAATACCGAGGCAACTCGGGCGCGAAGCTGGCGAATCGACGCGTCCAAGATTTGCTGTAGGAATATAGTGTAGAGTGTATGTCTCACTTTGGGGTTGGTTGCCATAGATGGAGGAATGGTGTATAGAAAATTGGTGCTTTCAATTTTCTAGCAATGGAATGAGATGAAGAATGATATACACCAAATGAATCACTCTCAAAGATGAAGCTCTCTCCTTCTCCTTTTTTTTTTCTTCTCACTCAACCATGGAAAAACTATGAACTTAGAAAATGTAGAAGGAAAGAATATGAAGCCTTAAGGGAGGTGAGTGTAGGAGTGAAGAAGAGGTGACCACATCCAAGGGACAAAGAAACATACAACCATGCTTCACCCTTTTTCAAACCATACCCTTTCATGTCACTCAAATCCAAAGTATGGAGCAAAAGAAATGAAAGCTATCATAATCAATATATATACAATAAAACCCTCCACAAAGTGTTATTTGCAAAACTGCAAATAACCCCCTCCATCGGAAAAGTCCGGCCGGGAAAGAACAAAAGAAAACCGGCCGGAACGGAATGCAAACTGGCAACTCCATAAAACTGGTCCCGTAATAAATTACAGGAAAACCCCGATACTGTGCATACACACCCGCATCTGTATTCCGTCCGGATACAAATGCAATGAGACAAAATCTACACTGTACTAAACTAGTACCGGCTTAAACCAAAGCCGGCTAGTAAAAAACCGTTCGATCCTGATCCGTGCAGTACCGCACGTATCTGATCGAACCCTGCCATATAACTATACGGCCACTAGTACAAAACTGTCCGATCCTGATCCGTGCAATACCGCACGTATCTGATCGGACCCTGCCATATCTCCATACGGCCTCTACAGCGTTTCGCCCGAAACTTGAGTAACTGAAAGTGTGGTGGACTCTAAAGACTCGTCAATACTATGGCTGTGGATTTAACCACCAGCACGTCAGAGGTATAAGCCAATACGTGACGGGCCACCGGCTATTGACCAAAAGGGACGTCGATGAGCGAACTCATCCTGACACCCTACTGAGCCTGTCAGTGACAATATCCGTGCAGTCCGGTCCGTTCGTCTATGAGTATCGCATGGCGGGCCTAGGGGGTTGGTGAAAGTCAGACCCCCAAAAGCGGTACAAGTCGTGTCGGAGTGTAGCCCAGAACACCCTGAGATACTACTGGAATACCTACCAGTAAATCTCCTTGCCTTGGCCAAGGACTTTGTGTAGTGGCTCTCCTAGACACAGCACGACCTCACCCCCAATACCGGGAGAGACGAACCCCTGAAGATACGCTCACTGCCTCCATGTGGCTCGGGACTGTACCCAACTAAAACCTGTTTGCACGACTCCTTTGAGCCGTGGTAGGGTAGTAATCAAAGTACAGTGGGAACTCACACGAGACAAATGACGATCCCCAGGTCGATGAACTAACCTGCACACATGTCACCAGGGAACTGCCATCTGACGTCTGGTATATGACCAACTAGCATGTTCCCGGCGAGTCCTGTCCGGTGTACTCATAACCCAATGAGCACCTGTATACATCTTAGGTGATCCAACTGACACCAGTGGCTTGTGAGACCGGCCACCGCCCCTCGTCGGGGTCTCGACTGTATACACTAGTCTACTAATGGAGTATCGATGCCCAGTCTCGAAACTCCCACGACTAGGGACCTTTTAAGGACATGCTTGTAGACCCCCAGCTCCCACTTATATGATCGCCCTCATACTGCTGGTGGTCAAGCAAGAATCCTAGGGGCTCTATCAACGTGTAATAGCGACGTGTCAGGTCACCTAAAGCAGTACACGATGATAAAGGTAAACCAGATAGCATACTATCATCTCGAGTAAGACTGTCCTACCGGGATAGGTCCTCCCTCAATCATTACAATCACGTACCTGTGACCTAATAATTGACTCTGAGGGCACTATCTCCAACATCTGGAACACTGATGGGACCGGCGTTCCTTGGCATAAGCAACAACTCCATTGTCTCACAATGGTAGGAACGTAGTTCATCTCATGAACCAATATACTCCCAGACAGTCTCTTTGGTAGCATCTTGAATAGCGATGTATCGAGCCTTTATCGTCTAGTATGCCACGGTATCTAGCTTGGAACTCTTCCAAAATACCGTCCCTTTACTGAGGGAAAAGACAATGCCTGTGACTGACTTTCAGTCATCCTTATCACTCTGGAACCCTTCCAGTGATTCTCCCCAGGATCGATTGATACCATCTCACTACAACTAGTGAGAATCCTAACATCCAATTAGATCTATCTCATAGATCCAAAACCCAGGATTTAGGAGGTATCACTTTGATCCTATATGGAGAATCATTGTGATAATCGGAGATTGGCCGAGCGTAGCATAGGAAACTCCTTCCTTATCAAGAGTATGTCATCCACGTACTCTACGAGGATCATCACCATACTCCCTACTACCCTTTTGTTTATACAAGGTTCATCTACCATTTTGATGATATCAAACTCTTTGACTAACACATCAAAACAGATGTTCCAACTCCGCGATACCTGCTTTATCTTATAAAGCATCTTGTACACGTTTCCGCTGCTCCCACTGTTTACGAAGCCCTCTGGCTGTGTACTTATAGATGTCCTCTCCTAAAACATCATTTAGAAAAGCAGTCATGGCACCCAACCGCCAGATATCGTAGTCATGGTATGTAGCCGTGGCAAGTAGGATCTGGATGGACTTAAGCATAGCTACTTGAAAAGGTTTCATCATTATCCACGCCTGGTCGATGACGAAAAGCTTTAACAAGTCTAGCTTTGAAAGTCTCAACTTTTCCATCTACACCAAGTAATCTTCTCAAGATATACTTGCTCCTGATGGGGATTTAACCCTTCAGATATAGCAACCAAAGTCCATACTTTGTTGGTGTATAAGGATTCCATCTCAGATCACTAAGCATCCAGCCATTCTTACAGAGTCCCACTCCTGATGGCCAGCTCGAAACTAGTTGGGTCATCATCTCATGATGCAATCCTCGCTCCCACTGTCATAGAGAAACTGAAGTATCTCTCAGGTGGGTGAGAAAACCCTACTAGATCGGCGGAGAGGCTGAGGTTCGTTGGTCTCTACTGAATCCTTTGGTTCTATCAAATCATCAGCTGCAGTTTGTATAGCTGGAACATTTCCAGTTCTACATAACAGATCTTGCCTCGAGCTTGTCCGGATTTTGCTTTTCAGACATAGGCTGGACAACCCCAAATCTTAACTAACTTAAGATATGGGCTCTTCCCTTATCATATCAAATATGAAGTGGTAGGCAACTGATTTGATTTGAACCCTATTCACTAGGTATGCAGCTTCTCAAGTGCATAACTCCCAAAAAGGAAATAGGTAACTCAGTAGTACTCATCATAGAGCACACCTTATCACATAGGATGCTATTGCTCCGCCCCGATATACCATCGTGCTATGGTGTATACGGAGGAGTAATGCTGAGAGAGAATCTCATTCTCCTTTAGAAAAGTCCAGGAATTCCATGCTCAAGTATTCTCCTCCCTGATCACATCAAAGGACATAATACTTATACCCTTATTGGTTCCCTACTTCTGACTTATATTCTGTGAATATCTCAAAAGGTTCGGACTTGTGTTTCAACAGGAACATATGTCTGAATCTAAAGAGATCATCAGAGAATGTAATGAAGTACAAAGAACCGGTCTTGGCATATGTAGACAGGGGACCTACATACATCAACATGTATTATCCCAAAAGTTCACTAACTCTTTCTCTGTTTCCAGTAAACGGAGCTATGGTCATCTTATCTCTGTGACATGACTGGAAAGTTTCACAAGATGTAAATTCAAACTGATTTAAATATGCATCTACATGTAACTTCAGCTAGTCGGGTCGCATTGATATGACCTAGTCTATAATGCCTCAAGAAGGATTCGTTCATTTCTGAACTCTTCCTCTTGTGTGTGTTCCGTATACTAAAGAACTGTAGTTTGATTTAGAACATCAATGCTTTTAGATTACGTGCCTGAACCGATCATCTTTTGATATAGGAAATGTTCAAAATATTATCCATCAATACAAAATTATATCCTTACTTTACTAATAAAGAGATAGATATGATTTTGTATATCAGGTTCGGTATCTAATAACATTCGTTCATAATCAATGTATTTGGGATACAGGGTGACAGTGACCAACAGACTTGGCTGCAACACTTGCCCCGTTTTCTGCCTCATGAAAGTTATCACCCATTCTCAGTTCTCTACCTCTCTGTAACCCTATGTAACAGATTACATATCAGGGATCCTGATCTGGTATCACATACCCAGGACGTAAAGGATACTGAGAAACAGTTCTCCATAATGAACACACCCGAAGATGATGCATCAGCATGCACTCTCTTCGTTTGGGCGGCAAGGGAATTCTGGTAATCCCCAATTTCCTGCTCTGTCTTATAACAATTATAAGTTGGAGCGGGACCAACGTTCCCCAGCTCAGTATAACAAGCGGGTTCGGTCAAATATCCGTATTATTATCTAGATTAAGGCGTGATATGGTCGCTACCTGGAGAGAGAGAGAAGAAAACACTCAGCGTGCGCTCTTGCAAGAATAGATTGGTTATTATTTTATCTAATCAGGATGGCTCCCACTGCTTTTTATCAAATCTTCCTTCAAACCCTAAAAGGAAAGACTAGCCGGGATTAATTACACACTACAAGTTCGCCAATCTTTCAGCCAGGCCAGTGTCGGTACTTTGAGGGAGGTCCCCCGTGCTTTCGCACGAACCTAATTAATGTAAACCTCATTTTCCCAGAGGCGTAATCTCGTTAACACCATTCTAGACACCTACTTGATCGGCTAATTGTAATGTATAAAACTCTCCCAGGAGTAACTCTTACTCGCAGCGGGTATCGGGATCCAACTATCTCATAAAAGGTATGCAATCTCATTGCAAATTTCAATACTTGAAATTCCCGATAATATTTTGCCCCTAACCTCCTATGACCTTGACAAAGGCCAACAAACCATAGGATGCTAGTCAAGTTCAACCCGTCATTTCCTGATTGAATTAAACCCACCCGCACGGCCCTTGACAAAGGCCAACAAGGTCGCACGACTACCCTAATCCAATCTGCATCATATGCATAAGCAGATAAGCACCAGTTAGATACCGCACACTGCGCCTTGACAAAGGCCAACAAACGCAGCACGAATACTAACTACTACTTATCTGAAATGACGGAGGGCTACGTCAGGTTTTTCTGAAAACCTATTGCGTAATGAACTTGATATCGTTGTAGAATCAAATGATTTTAAAATGGAGTGTTTTTGAGGCTTTTCTAGTTTTGCTAAAGGAGTCACTCCCGGTGAAGGGATCATCGGTCCTTTCTTCGTCGAATGAGGTGCGGGATATATCATATATATCACTGTGCAAAGCAAAAACTCTTAAAAGTAATCAAAAGACAAACCGAGTGTGTAGCATCTGCCAGTTATTGCTAAAGGAGTCACTCCCGGTGAAGGGATCTCGGTCCTTTCCTCATCGAATAAGGTGCAGGATATATCACATATACCGCTGTGCAAAGCAAGAACTGTAGCTACCTGTTTTATTTTGAAATTCGATTCTACAACATCTTAGGTTTCTTTTATTTCATTAATCACATTAATGAAGTCCCATCATTCATTACCTAAACATCACAGATAAATACGACGTACACTTATGCCATCCGCATTCGCCTCGATGTCCCCTCATGCACCGTTAGGTTAGGTAACTAACGGCAGAGCGGGGCAGGGCTAGCGCGGGTGTAAAACATAAGTAACGTCTATATAATATATCATATATACTATATACTGTATCTATCACAGAACATCACATGATCACATCACAGATATCGCAGCAGAAGAATCATATGAAATATTGGATATACTAGGACGTCCGTGTTTTCAATATGAGCCAGTATAAAACACGGATTCCACGGTTGTGATGAATAGCCAAACCCACACCCCTAGACCCCTACGAGAGCGGCAAGCAACCCTTCCAATTCTAGAGTTAGGAGACCCGGACTCGACTCCTCGAGTTGGTCTCCCACTGGACTCTAGAACCCGGTTACTTGTGCCCTCCTCCTTGGGTCTATCCTAGTGCGGAAAAGTAAATAATATACAAAAGGTGACATCTTCCGCTACCTGAAAGTGCCCCAATAAAAGAATATTACATACAAGTTTTTACATCAATGAAAATGAAAAACACTCATCTCACATAAAAACCCCCGGCTATTCAAACACGACGATCCAATACAACATATCCAGCAACACATAACATCACATGTCATCAACGTAAGTAAATATGCGCATCCCAATTGTCGTTGACATATAGCAACGAAACCGGCGATATCACATATTACACTTACGGTCACAGAAAAGAAAGTGTAAAACTACAACAGTTGGAATCCGCAACCACCTCAGACATCACATTCCTGACCAAATGAATTTCTTAGACATCGCATGCCTAACAATTATAAACTCCGTATTTTAGTCCCATTATCGAAAACACTTTTCAATATCAAGTCGGGCAATTCAACAAGATTCCCGACATCCTGATCGAATGCTCATCGCAAACTTCAGTAGACGGCTGCACCCCCGATACCGTCGACCAAGTGCACCAAGGCGGAACACCGCTACCGCGAGCACCCGGACGGATGCTTTCGGCGACGGGGTTCTCCTACAGTCACTTGGTCGGGGCTATGGAGTGAGGCTGTCTATTAAGTTTGCCCGGCGAGTATCCGCGTACGCTACGTGATTGCGACGGACTTTTGATCACATCAAAATTCCGTGGCAACCGATCAAGTGAGACTAAACTGCTATGTTTATAACATTCATTCAGTTATCTCATAACTTATTGTGAATTCCAATTATTGTATCCCATTCCGGATAAATAGAAAATGATAAACTTTCCGATCGAACATGCAAACACCCAAGTTTTCCCGACACAGATCAACACATGAAACAAGTCTAAAAACATTCAGTTCGTGCCTCGGTACCAACGGTCCAGCCGTAGAAGGGTCAAGCCAACGCCTCACATGTGGCACGCCGTACTGCCCCAAACCCGAAGGTTCAAAAGGCAGTTCAAGACGGTCACATAATCGAGTTAAGGTTTGTTGTCTTCTAGAGGGACCATCGCGTTACTTGCACTACTTAGAACGTCGTTAAACTACGGAAAAATCCAACACGTGGAAATTTCCCGACAGGGGAAAAATTGGGTATTTATATCCGGTCGAACTTTTTAACATATTCAAAAATACCCGGAAAGCCACATGGACAAAGTTTGATAATTCGATCGAATTCACGAACCCCCAAAACAACCCCAGAAAATTCAACTCTTGAATAAATATTAAAAATTCCAAGAAAAACCAGCACTGTTATGTAAGAATTACTGTGTAAAACTTTTTGAACAATGAGCCATTTTGGCCGCGGAACCGCCGCACTATAGAGGAGTTGGACACTCGAATTTTACAATAACTCTTAGATATTCCTGCTGAGTTTTCTGCATATTTTTAATTCTCAAAAATCCACAATTTTCAAAAAAGGACAGAGAGCAATTTGGAGTTAGGGATTTCGATCGATCGGACTTCAAACTGCGTCTAGGTTTCGCCTAAGGCTCTAGCTAGGCTCTGATACCACTGTAGGGATCCTAGGCACTCTCAAGAGGTCTCACAAGGCATCAACCATGCCAATTTCAAAAATTACGGTGCCGAGAAACCCTAGACTACGGATCGTTGGCTAGAAGTTTAGGCGACAAAGCAACTAGTTAACTATTTTAACTAAGAGTACGGAAATACAACCTTTGTAGATCCGGTCCTCCACCTCCACGGCTCCGTGATGAAGTCCTCTCCGCTGTCCAAATGAAATCCCGGGCTCTAGCATCGGCTTCATCGGAGAAATGGGCGGGCAAGGTCGTCGGCTTCGTGGCGAAGATGATCTACGTCGAAGCATCACAAGATCAAGCTCCCACTTCACCAAGTCATGAAACTTGTGAAGAAAATACACTCTACTACTTGGCAAGAGGTAGAGGATGAAGAAATAGGAAGTGGGTTTACTTTAGAATTGGATTTCTCACTCTTTTCATCAAGTTGCCATTGATGAGGCAAGCTTTTTCTTCAAGTAGAAGATGAAGAAGAAGAAGAAGATAATATGATGAATATTAAGATAAGTGTTAGAATAGAAAAGAAAAATCAATTCTTATCATAATATTAACCATGGTAATGTGTAGAGAATTGACTAAGGTTAAGTGAATGGTTAGGGTTAATGAGATGAAGACAAAAGGGTTTCTTTGGTCAAATCTTCATGAAGCTTCAACAAGCTTAATGAAAGAAAGAAACCTTTTTGTTTTTCTTTTCTCTTATCTTTAATCCAAAAACAAATAAATAAATGAATGAATAATCAAATAAAAACCCTAACCATTTATTTAAACAAAGTTTAATTCTTTACACAAACCCTAGCAAACATGTATCATCAAACATGATACAAACTTGTGTACAAAAGTATATCACATATACAATGTGCACAAACCAAGTGAGAAAATCCATTTAAAGTGAACCAATACTAGTTAATGCAAAGTAATATATCAAATATATAATTATACATTAAATCATTAAATCAACACTTGATTTAACGATCCGGTCATATCGCATATAACCGACTAGTATCATATGTATCGACTTATCGAATCAATCCTTGATTCGACAACTAGGTTATATCGCATACAACCAATCAATACATTCATCGCGAGAATAGAATACGGTATCACATACACGCATTATTCTCGGTCCTGCACGTATCTCATATGCGCTCCTATTTCATTTCGCTTGAGCCAGGAAACCTCTGTGTAGGACTCTAAAGACTCGTCAATACGCCGGCAGCAGGTGATGATCATATCAAACACCCACAAGCCGCAAGCGGTCTGCTAAACGTAACGGCCACCCGGGTATTGAGCGATCAGAAGATCGACGAGCAAGCCCGCTCATACTCCTGTGAATCCAACCAGTAACACTTACCGTACAGTCCGGTCTGATCGTCTGATATATCGCATATCTCGCCTAGGGGTGGTAAACGTCAGACCCCAATAGCTTGATAAGTCGTGTCGATATGAGGTCTATAACAATTCGAGAAACTACTGGTAACACTTACCAGTAATCTCAGCAACCCTGGCCAGGGATTTCCGGTTATAGCCAATCGAACACAGCGCAACATCAACCCCCTATACCGGAAGAGTCGAATCCCCTCCTATCGCTCATTGCCTCCATGTGACTCGGGACTGTACCCAAAAACCACCGTTTTGCATGCCTTCTTGGATGTGGTAAGGTGGAAATCAAAGCACAGTGGGAACCACACAAGACTCTATGACGATCTCGGGTCAACAGACTACTTTGTACCAGTGTCACCAGAGAACTGCCATATGACGTATGGTATAATACCATCTGGGAGTTCTCGGCGAGTCCGTCCAGTGTACCCAGTCTCCACTGAGCACGCGTATATCATCTCTGATGTCAAACACCAATGGATATGGGATCATCCATCGCCCATCTGTATGGGTCGAGAAGGTATACGCTAGTCTACTCTGGTATATCGATGCCCCGTTTCGATATACCCACGACTAGGGACTTTGAAGGATGTACTTATGGACTACCATGTCCCCACTAGTATGATCCGCATCATAGTCCAGGTAGTCAAGTACACATCCTAAGGGCTTTACCAACATGTAACAGAGAGACAATCAGTATACACGTTAAGGTAAAGTTCAACCAGATAGCATACTATCATGTCGAGCAAGAAAGTCCTCCCTATATATGTCCCAGCATCCACTACAATATACATCCAATGTACAGTAATGGCCTCTAGGGCATACATATAACTAACAATCTCCCACTTGCACTAGGGCCATCTGATAGCAGTGGTTGTAGTATCTCATACTCAACCATCCCATAAAAATCTCTCTCTGGGAACAGGCCTTTATGAGTGGATCCGCTGTGTTGTCCTCTGAGTCTACTCTCCTAACCTTGATCACCCTGGAGATCAACCATCTCCATGATCAGGTGATACTGCCATAGAATATGTCTGGAACACTGATGGGACCGGCGTTCCTTGGCATAAGCAACAACTCCATTGTCTCACAATGGTAGGAACGTAGTTCATCTCATGAACCAATATACTCCCAGACAGTCTCTTTGGTAGCATCTTGAATAGCGATGTATCGAGCCTTTATCGTCTAGTATGCCACGGTATCTAGCTTGGAACTCTTCCAACATACCGTCCCTTTACTGAGGGTAAAGACAATGCCTGTGACTGACTTTCAGTCGTCCTTATCACTCTGGAACCCTTCCAGTGATTCTCCCCAGGATCGATTGATACCATCTCACTACAACTAGTGAGAATCCTAACATCCAATTAGATCTATCTCATAGATCCAAAACCCAGGATTTAGGAGGTATCACTTTGATCCTATATGGAGAATCATTGTGATAATCGGAGATTGGCCGAGCGTAGCATAGGAAACTCCTTCCTAATCAAGAGTATGTCATCCACGTACTCTACGAGGATCATCACCATACTCCCTACTACCCTTTTGTTTATACAAGGTTCATCTACCATTTTGATGATATCAAACTCTTTGACTAACACATCAAAACAGATGTTCCAACTCCGCGATACCTGCTTTATCTTATAAAGCATCTTGTACACGTTTCCGCTGCTCCCACTGTTTACGAAGCCCTCTGGCTGTGTACTTATAGATGTCCTCTCCTAAAACATCATTTAGAAAAGCAGTCATGGCACCCAACCGCCAGATATCGTAGTCATGGTATGTAGCCGTGGCAAGTAGGATCTGGATGGACTTAAGCATAGCTACTTGAAAAGTTTTCATCATTATCCACGCCTGGTCGATGACGAAAAGCTTTAACAAGTCTAGCTTCGAAAGTCTCAACTTTTCCATCTACACCAAGTAATCTTCTCAAGATATACTTGCTCCTGATGGGGATTTAACCCTTCAGATATAGCAACCAAAGTCCATACTTTGTTGGTGTATAAGGATTCCATCTCAGATCACTAAGCATCCAGCCATTCTTACAGAGTCCCACTCCTGATGGCCAGCTCGAAACTAGTTGGGTCATCATCTCATGATGCAATCCTCGATCCCACTGTCACAGAGAAACCGAAGTATCTCTCAGGTGGATGAGAAAACCCTACAAGATCGGCGGAGAGGCTGGGGTTCATTGGTCTCTACTGAATCCTTTTGTTCTATCAAATCATCAGCTGCTGTTTGTATAGCTGGAACATTTCCAGTTCTACATAACAGATCTTGCCTCGAGCTTGTCCGGATTTTGCTTTTCAGACATAGGCTGGACAACCCCAAATCTTAACTAACTTAAGATATGGGCTCTTCCCTTATCATATCAAATATGAAGTGGTAGGCAACTGATTTGATTTGAACCCTATTCAATAGGTATGCAGCTTCTCAAGTGCATAACTCCCAAAAAGGAAATAGGTAACTCAGTAGTACTCATCATAGAGCACACCTTATCACATAGGATGCTATTGCTCCGCCCCGATATACCATCGTGCTATGGTGTATACGGAGGAGTAATGCTGAGAGAGAATCTCATTCTTCTTTAGAAAAGTCCAGGAATTCCATGCTCAAGTATTCTCCTCCCTGATCACATCAAAGGACATAATACTTATACCCTTATTGGTTCCCTACTTCTGACTTATATTCTGTGAATATCTCAAAAGGTTCGGACTTGTGTTTCAACAGGAACATATGTCTGAATCTAAAGAGATCATCAGAGAATGAAATGAAGTACAAAGAACCGGTCTTGGCATATGTAGACAGGGGACCTACATACATCAACATGTATTATCCCAAGAGTTCACTAACTCTTTCTCTGTTTCCCGTAAACGGAGCTATGGTCATCTTATCTCTGTGACATGACTGGCAAGTTTCACAAGATGTAAATTCAAACTGATTTAAATATGCATCTACATGTAACTTCAGCTAGTCGGGTCGCATTGATATGACCTAATCTACATGCCTCAAGAAGGATTCGTTCATTTCTGAACTCTTCCTCTTGTGTGTGTTCGGTATACTAAAGAACTGTAGTTTGATTTAGAACATCAATGCTTTTAGATAACGTGCCTGAACCGATCATCTTTTGATATAGGAAATGTTCAAAACATTATCCATCAATACAAAATTATATCCTTTCTTTACTAATAAAGAGATAGATATGATTTTGTATATCAGGTTCGGTATCTAATAACATTCGTTCAGAATCAATGTATTTGGGATACAGGGTGACAGTGACCAACGGACTTGGCTGCAACACTTGCCCCGTTTTCTACCTCATGAAACTTATCACCCGTTCTCAGTTCTCTACCTCTCTGTAGCCCTATGTAACAGATTACATATCAGGGATCCTGATCTGGTATCACATACCCAGGACGTAAAGGATACTGAGAAACAGTTCTCCATAATGAACACACCCGAAGATGATGCATCAGCATGCACTCTCTTCGTTTGGGCGGCAAGGGAATTCTGGTAATCCCCAATTTCCTGCTCTGTCTTATAACAATTATAAGTTGGAGCGGGACCAACGTTCCCCAGCTCAGTATAACAAGCGGGTTCGGTCAAATATCCGTATTATTATCTAGATTAAGGCGTGATATGGTCGCTACCTGGAGAGAGAGAGAAGAAAACACTCAGCGTGCGCTCTTGCAAGAATAGATTGGTTATTATTTTATCTAATCAGGATGGCTCCTACTGCTTTTTATCAAATCTTCCTTCAAACCCTAAAAGGAAAGATTAGCCGGGATTAATTACACACTACAAGTTCGCCAATCTTTCAGCCAGGCCAGTGTCGGTACTTTGAGGGAGGTCCCCCGTGTTTTTGCACGAACCTAATTAATGTAAACCTCGTTTTCCCAGAGGCGTAACCTCGTTAACACCTTTCTAGACACCTACTTGATCGGCTAATTGTAATGTATAAAACTCTCCCAAGAGTAACTCTTACTCGCAGCGGTTATCGGGATCCAACTATCTCATAGAAGGTATGCAATCTCATTGCAAATTTCAATACTTGAAATTCCCGATAATATTTTGCCCCTAACCTCCTATGACCTTGACAAAGGCCAACAAACCATAGGATGCTAGTCAAGTTCAACCCGTCATTTCCTGATTGAATTAAACCCACCCGCACGGCCCTTGACAAAGGCCAACAAGGTTGCACGACTACCCTAATCCAATCTGCATCATATGCATAAGCAGATAAGCACCAGTTAGCTACCGCACACTGCGCCTTGACAAAGGCCAACAAACGCAGCACGAATACTAACTACTACTTATCTGAAATGACGGAGGGCTACGTCTGGTTTTTCTGAAAACCTATTGCGTAATGAACTTGATATCGTTGTAGAATCAAAGGATTTTAAAATGGAGTGTTTTTGAGGCTTTTCTAGTTTTGCTAAAGGAGTCACTCCCGGTGAAGGGATCGTCGGTCCTTTCCTCGTCGAATGAGGTGCGGGATATATCATATATATCACTGTGCAAAGCAAAAACTCTTAAAAGTAATCAAAAGACAAACCGAGTGTGTAGCATCTGCCAGTTATTGCTAAAGGAGTCACTCCCGGTGAAGGGATCTCGGTCCTTTCCTCATCGAATAAGGTGCAGGATATATCACATATACTGCTGTGCAAAGCAAGAACTGTAGCTACCTGTTTTATTTTGAAATTCGATTCTACAACATCTTAGGTTTCTTTTATTTCATTAATCACATTAATGAAGTCCCATCATTTATTACCTAAACTTCACAGATAAATACGACGTACACTTATGCCATCCGCATTCGCCTCGATGTCCCCTCATGCACCGTTAGGTTAGGTAACTAACGGCAGAGCGGGGCAGGGCTAGCGCGGGTGTAAAACATAAGTAACGTCTATATAATATATCATATATAATATATACTGTATCTATCACAGAACATCACATGATCACATCACAGATATCGCAGCAGAAGAATCATATGAAATATTGGATATACTAGGACGTCCGTGTTTTCAATACGAGCCAGTATAAAACACGGATTCCACGGTCGTGATGAATAGACAAACCCACACCCCTAGACCCCTACGAGAGCGGAAAGCAACCCTTCCAATTCTAGAGTTAGGAGACCCGGACTCGATACATTGGATTCACAGGAGTGTTACTGGTTGGTTTCTTTAATAACCAAACCCTTCCAATTCTACAATAGCCAAACCCTTCCAATATAACTAACAGTAAGTGTTACTGGTTGGATTCACAGGAGTGTGAGCGGGCTTGCTCGTCGATCTTCTGATCGCTCAATACCCGGGTGGCCGTTACGTTTAGCAGACCGCTTGCGGCTTGTGGGTGTTTGATATGATCATCATCTGCTGCCGGCGTATTGACGAGTCTTTAGAGTCCTACACAGAGGTTTCCTGGCTCAAGCGAAACGAAATAGGAGCGCATATGAGATATGTGCAGGACCGAGAGTAATTCGTGTATGTGTTACCGTATTTCATTCTCGCGATGAATGTGTCGAATGGTTGTATGCGATATAACCTAGTTATCGAATCAAGGATTGATTCAATAAGCCGATACATTGGATACTAGCCGGTTATATGCGATATGACCGGATCATTGAATCAAGTGTTGATTTAATGATTTAATGTATAATTATATATTTGATATATTACTTTGCATTAACTAGTATTGGTTCACTTTAAATGGATTTACTCACTTGATTTGCACAAGTTGTATATGAGATATACTTCTGTGCACAAGATTGTATCATGTTTGATGATACATGCAAGCTTGGGTTTGTGTAAAGAATTGACCATGGTTATATGAATGGTTAGGGTTTCTTTTATTTACTTATTC
This sequence comes from Agapanthus africanus, assembly GCA_030015575.1. Classification (NCBI taxonomy): domain Eukaryota; kingdom Viridiplantae; phylum Streptophyta; class Magnoliopsida; order Asparagales; family Amaryllidaceae; genus Agapanthus; species Agapanthus africanus. Next base: position 313,650,043 of record CM057350.1, on the reverse strand, counting down.
ATTTATCTATTTATTTTTAAAAGGTAAAGAAAACAAAATGGTTTCTTTTGGATGCTTCAAGCATCTTTGACCTAATGACCATTTTGTCTTCATCTCCTAAACCTAACCATTCTACTAACCTTAGTTGATTCTCTACACTAAACCATGGTTGTTGACATGATAAGTATCATATTGTTTTTATTTTTAAATAACACTTATCATAATTCTTTATCATCTTCTTCTTCATCTTCAACTTGAAGAAAGCTTGCACCATCAATGGCAACTAGACAAAATGAGTGAGAAATCCAAATCTAAAGTCTACCCACTTCCTATTTCTTCATTCTCTACCTCTTGCCAAGTTGTATAGGGGGTTTCCTTCACAAGTTTTCAAGGCTTGGTGAAGTTGGAGCTTGTTCTTGTGATGCCTCGACGTAGATCATCTTCGGCATCGAACCGACGATCAAGCCCGCCCATTCTTCGATGATGCCAATGCTAGAGTCAAGGGTTCGATTTGGACAGCGGAGGGAGATCATCGCGGAGCTTAGGAAGTGGTGGACCGGATCTACAAAGGTTGTAGTCACTTTCCCTTAGCATTTAATTTGATTACATGCTTGCTTCGCCTATATATCTAGTTAACGATCCGTATTAGGTTTTCTCGGCACATGTAAAATTTCAATTGGACATGTTTGATCACTTGTGAAACTTCATTAGTGTGCTTAGGAACCCTACACAAAGGACATTGTGACTACTATCATTCACGACGAAACTGCGTATACCCCTGCCACTCCTAGTTCAACTTTGCTTTTCTCCGGAACATTTCGTATCACTACGAAGATCCACATTTATTGGATATGCCATTGTATAGTTACATACGAACTCGAAGGAACTTGTTCCAGTTCGAGGATGGATTCTGGTTCTGGAAGACTAGAATAAGGATTATTCGGTTGTCTTTTCTCTTTACCTTCTCTCAGGTTGCGAGGGCTCCTGGTTAGGAGTGTACACTTATTACGCTTATTAGATAGTCTTCATCCAAACCTTAGGCTGGTGCCGAAGGGTAGGGAAGGAAGAAAACTAATTAGCCTAAAGGTGGTTACAGAAGGTAATAAGTAAAGACATATAAAGGGATTGGAGTGAGAAGCAAGGAAGTTTACGGTTACTTTCATGAATCTGGATAGTGGAAGAGGCATTACTTGGGATACCCGGCTACCCCTTCGAAATATTTTCATGTTTCAGTTTTATTGTGCAGTGTTAATTGAAAACTGTTTTCTGATTCTGACTCCAGGGTATGTATTTACCAGATTTGTTTCTCACATCTGTATGGCGTTACGGATGCTGAGTGGGAGTAAGATATTGGGAATTGGGTGATTATATCCTCATTATATCGAAATTATTTGTAATTGATGATATTTGAGGAAATCACCTGGGTTTTGCCTGACGACAAATATTTGGTTTTGAATATCCATCGTTATGCACCAATTTCAAACTGATATATCTGTACATTTATTTTATAAAGTGAGATATAACTTTTTGAAATTATGTCTATGGCATTTAGCTATATCAGTTGATGGTTAGGTAAGGAGCATTAAACAACGGTGTAATTCTTCTTAACCATAGTGCAGTTTTCAACCTACGATGCATAGGGTTTGAGTTATTAATCTCAGTGGACTGATACAGAACATTTTATGTTGTCCGATGTCCATTAGGACAGAGGGGTTGGTACTCGTACTATATTTTGTTTACTCATGACTTCTCTAGTTTTAGACAAATATTTCATTGAAATACAAGGTCCGGATTTTAAGAAGTTATAGGTATAAGAATAAAGTAGAGAACCATGTTGCAAGTATCAGGATTCTTCAAATTGATCGAAAATGTAGATACTTTTGTAAGGTATTCCATTGTTAGTAATAGTTTTGAGAACTTGATTCTCTTTCAGGTTACTCATACGTGGATGCATTCCTTGATGAGTAATGATGCTTGGCCTCCTTCCATATAGTTGATATGCACTGGAGACAGCTGCATGATTTTGAATCTGGTTCCAATTAAATTAGTGACTTTGTTTCTATATGGTATATAGAATGGTTTCATATCTTAACGATGTTAAGGTATATGGAGTTGTCTGGCTGATGCTTAAAACCAGAATCTGGACAAACTCTAGGCACGTTTCTGTAATGGCAGTTTGTGGGTTATCACGGGCATTGATGAGGGTTAACATTCTACCATCTGGAAGATCAATAGTTATATTGTTCTTGACTCACCACAGTTTTAGTAAAAAGGGATTCTTTTCAGAAAACATTAGTGGAAGTATGGTAGAACTGGATGTGATTCCAGAACCACAAACGATTACTGAAAATTTAATAGAACCTAAAGATTCAATCGGATTTGACATTCCATTAGCCACTCCACAGATATGGTGGGTAACCTCAGGCAGCCGAGAGGTACTTCGGTATCCTCAATGATGGTGACGGGGAGGTTCTTATTTATCCAGACTTGCCATTACTGCTGTTCTAGATTATGAGACCCGGTAGGAGGATGAGTATAGTGTCGTTCTAAACTAGTTTTAGAAGTGCACGTGTATATGACTCTCCCAGAGGGTTGTTGTAGTCAGTGTGAGTAACGGAAACATAGTGGACAAGTAGCTTGCATCTATTTATAGACTAAAATAGATATAGCGGAAACATATCATCTATTTTTGATGTGGCAGTCATAGGCTTTGACCTCATCAGAATAGGAGATGGAACTGGTAAGAAGGTTGTAGGTGTGATGTCTTAGTATTTGGATGACATGCACTTTATAGGAAGTGAAATTCCTATACTACGATCGGTTATACTGTGGTTGTCACAAGGTGTTTCTCTACATAGCATCTAGATAAAATATAAGGAATTCTGGTGACTAGATCTATAGTTTTAGATCTAGATTTGGGAAGTTTCCCAATTCAGGTACTTTGACACTATTCTAAAGTGATTTAGAATGGGCGACTCATGGCGAGGTGGTGTACCCGCAGGTGATGGAGTCGCCCTCTCTAAAGATATGTCTTCTAGACTGATGAAAAGAGGGATTTGCATGATTGACATATCACTTGCTTAGGCAATTGAGTCAATCATGAGATGTCAAGTATAACACCAGATATTGTTTTTACACTAGCTGCAATAAACATATATTAATCCAATCCTGGAGAGACATTGGGAAGCAGTTATGAACATAAGTGGATGTTCTTGCTATATGGTAACGGCAGCTTCCTTCGGAAGGCGGTTATCATTTCAGGCTTCCAAGGTGACCTGGATGACAGAGTGACTGTCAGAGTTATAGTTTTCCCTCTTCTGAGGCGCAGTATGTTGGACGGGTGGTCCAAGGGGATACTGAGGCATGCATGGCGCAGGATACTGATTAAATTCAATGGATGATACAGTCTAAGAAGTTTGTTGGATTTGGAGTTCATTTATGAATTGGGCCCCATCAGATATCCAGACAAATTCTAAGACAGGTATTGCTCATTTCGGGAGATAGTCTTTCTCCGCAAAGTTGAGATATAGAGAGATACAGAAAGAAACATTGGAGCGGATCCACTCACGGAGGCTATTTCTCGAACGCAATAGTTTCACAAACGAGCTTTGCGAAATTGATTAGTAGAGAAGTTGGATGTTCGGTATCACACGTGTTGTGAGTATGCGACAACGCAATAATTAGCCTTAAGTGCAAGTGGGAGATTGTTGTCTATAGTGCCCTCAAGTCAATTATTGGATCGCAGGCACACGATTGCGATGATTGAGGGATGACCTATACCGGTAGAACAATCTTACTTGAGATGATAGTATGCTATCTGGTTTATCTTTATCATCATGTACAACATTAGGTGGCCTTACATATCACTATTACATGTTGATGGAGCCCATAGGATTCTTTCTTGACTACCAGCATTATGATGGCAATCATATACGTGGGAGCTGGGTGGTCTATAAGCACATCCTTAAATGTCCCTGGTCGTGGAAGTATCGAGACTGTAGGGTTACTAGGCACTCTCACAAATGTCTATAAGGCATCAACCATGCCCGATTTAAAATTTAGACGTGCCAAACAACTTTAACCAAGATCTTAGACTAGAGATTAGGAGAAACAAAGCATGTAAACATCTTTACATCTAAGAGTTTGGGATTACAACCTTTGTAGTCCGGTCCTTCACTTCTAAAGCTCCGTGTTGAAGTCCCTTCACTGCGATCATCGAGTACCCGGACTCTAGAGAGGCTCCACGAAGAGAAAGATGCAAGCTTGCTTCCGATCTTCGATAACAAAGATGATCTACCTTGAAGTTTCTTTAACACAAGCTCTCACTCACTAATAAAGTGAACACTCTGATCTAAATGGTTAGGATAGATTAGGATGATGAAGTAGGAATTTAGCTCTCATTTATTTTCTCAATCTCACTCATTTTCATCACCTCTCAAAAAGCTAGAAAGCTTTTCAAGCAAGAAGGAAGAAGAAGATGAAGCTAACTCTTTTGTGATGAATAATGAATCCATAATGTGGTTAGAAATGCAACCATGGGTTAAGTATGACAACTTAACCCAAGTAGAGACTTAACCATGGTCAAGGGTTGGATTGGGTTAACAAATATCTACAAAAATATCTTTACAAAATATCTTTACAAAAACAAAACAAAAAGCTTCTAGAAGCTTCTAGAAAAATTAACCCAAATCAAACCTTAATCATATTTAATCTCCACTAATCATGTTGCATTAATAACCCTAACATGTTACAATATTATATATCACATATACAATATTTATTGTAACAAAATAAAATAATACAATTAACATATATCGCATATATATCAATGTATTACCCGAGTGAGAAAAAGAATCTTTTAGTGAGCTTATACTAGTTAATGTAATTTAATATATCAAATATATAATTATACATTAAATTATCGAATCAACACTTGATCCGATAATCCGACTATTTCACAAATAACCGACTAATATAATCTGTATCAGTTCATCGAATCAACACTTGATCCGATGACCCGGCCGATATCTCATATCGCGAGAATATAATACGGTATCACATACAATTATTGTTCTTGGTCCCGCATATATCATATATATGCTCCTACTCCGTTTTGCCTGAGTCAAGAAACCTCTGTGTAGGACTCTAAAGAATCATCAATACGCCGGCAGTAGGTGATGATCATATCAAACACCCACAAGCTGCAAGCGGTCAGCTAAATGTAATAGCCACCCAGGTATTGAGCGATCAGAAGATCAACAAGCAAGCCTGTACATTCTCCTATAAATCCAATCAGTAACACTCCCGTACAGTCCGGTCTCTTCGTCTGATATGTCGCATATCTCGCCTAGGGGTGGTAAATGTCAGACCCCAGTAGCTTGATAAGTCATGTCGATATGAGGTCCATAACAGTTCAAGAAACTACTAATAACACTTACCAGTAAATCTCAGCAACCCTGGCCAGGGATTTCCAGTTATAGCCAATCAAACATAGCGCAACATCAACTCCCTATACCGGGAGAGACGAAACCACTCCTATCGCTCATTGCCTCCATGTGATTCGGGACTGTGCCCAAAAGCCACCTTTTTGCAGGCCCTCTTGGATGTGGTATGATGGAAATCAAAGCACAGTGGAAATCACACAAGACTCTATGACGATCTCGGGTCTACAGACTAACCTGTACCAGTGTCACCAGAGAACTGCCATCTGACGTGAGGTATAATACCATCTGGGAGTTCTCAGTGAGTCCGTCCAGTGTACCCAGTCTCCACTGAGCACCCGTATTGTAACGTTTCTGAAATCGTTTTGTGAATTTTCCCGTTTTAGGGCAAAATTGTCGGTTTTTCCCGTTTTAACCCGATTTCGATCAAACGACCGTATAAGCTTACCGACACCTAATTTGGCCAAAATAAAGCTTGTGCGCGAACTTTGGGAGTATTTGGGAGGTTTTGGTTCAGATAGATTTTTTCCCGAATAAAATATTATTTTAAGCGGTATTTTGTGCACGTAAATCGGGAAATTTTTTATTTTATGAATAAATTAATTTTGTCACTAGAATTATTTTAGAAGGTTCTTTTTAAATATCTAGATTTTTTTTGGTGACTAATGGTTTGGTTTTTTTTAAGAAGAAAAGAAAAGAGTGAAAGGTGGCAAAATAACATTTTTTATATTATTTACACTCTTTCCTAGCTATTTCCTCACAAATTATTCACAAAAATACCCCCCATCCCTTCTTGGCCGAGCTCAACCCCCCCATTTCTGTCCTTAACAATTCCAAACTCATTTCTCACTCATTTTCTATCAAAAACACAAAAGGAATTCCAAAAATAAATCCAAAAATTCCTATATAAATATTAAACCATTTTTCCTTCACTAATCCTTCATGGATCTTCATCAAAGCTTGATTTTGGAGGATAAAATGATGGATCAAATTTCTTTTTGGTGTTCTTGAGGAGGTATAATTTATTACCTTAATCTATAATTAATTTCTTTAATCTTTAACTAGCTAATTTAGTTAACTATTTAAGTGCTTAGTTTAGCTTTTAATTCATGATTAATTCATTATATTTGGTTTAAGAAATTCATGTTAGGGTTAAATTTTGATTAAGTGATTAGTGTTTAATTCAAATGTTAAATTGTGTTTTGGAAAAGATTAATCTAGTAGAAAGTGTTAAATTTTGCTAATAAGCATTTTGTTTAATTAAGCAAAATTGCTTACTAGATTTTTTGCTAAAACTTAATTAAGCAAGTTTAAAAATATAGGATTGGTTTAGATAGCTTAGTTAAGCTATTTTAAGATATTTGTAATTGTTAGATTTGTGTTATTTTGAATCTAGTGCGATATATTGCGATAGGTTGCTTACTAGATTTCGGGGTTTTTCCGACGTAGGGTTCGTTTGGTAGTTGCGAGGTTATATCTAGTGTATACCTCGTGTTTGTTGTGTTGTGTTGCGCGATCGGGACGATCGGGGTTCAGAATTGGTGTTTTGTAGTTTAGCGACCCCAATTAGGGTTTTGGCCGGTATCGTGCGCGATAGATGCGCTAAGCGCGCAGTGTAATTTTCCGGGCGTTTTCGTCGCGTTTCGTTGTCTTTTCGTCATTTTAGGATATTTAGCTTATGTGTTGTGTTTGTGAAATTTTAGGTTCGCAAACAGGGACTTCGGACGCTACGACAAGGGGAAACAGGTGGTAGGCTTCACCTAGCTTGGAGCGTTGGTGAGTAGATTTAACATCTACAGGGGAATCGCCCGCATGGCGTTATGTGTCTGGGCTAGAAATATTTACATTGTCGTATATTTTATGTCGTGTTTAGAATTGCGCATTTACCCGATTAGTTAGATTGTAGTGTGCCTGGACTAGTAGTAGTATGACACTGCACATATTATTGATGATTTATGTTGCACTAGCACTGTTTGTATGCTACACACACCGTCAATAATTACCATGTCACACACATAAACACTTATAGATGTTATATTGTTTGGTTAGGGACATTGTGACATTGATTCATATTTCTTATCACATTGACATACAGTTATCTTTTTACCTATAGGGTATTGTACCATTAGTGATAGGTACATACACACTTAAGGACATAGCTACAGGTGTACTTGCATTTTATTCTTTACTTATACCTGATAGGTATATCACATCATCATATAGGTAGATACCTATATTTCTGCTATACCATTCATGTGTTCATTTATATCTGGTGAATGCTATGCTTTTCTTTTATACGCTTTCATTACAGTTTTTATGTTGCGTATACTTTATTCATGGATTATCGCATTGTTATATGGATTCTTCATGATGTTTTCTGGATTTGGGAACCGTGGTAGTTCATGAAATTATGTATACATTGAAAAACCCGGTTTCCTTGATATGATATTTTAGCAGCCACCATGAGATTTATCGGTGCTGATATATATACCCTACGCGAGGAAAGGAGGGATCCGTGTATGGGTACATGGTGGGGCCCGGAGGTACCCTGAAGCAAGAACGTTGTCGCTGTGTGAGTCGACATCGCGGTGCTAGGCGATGAGGCTTAGGGGAACCATACTTTCCGGTGACAGGACCAATGACTCATCGGCTATCGAGTGGATACCGAAGGGAGTCATGTACGCATGGATACGTCGAGAGGCGAGGGTCAGAGCTAGGCACTCGAGCTTTCGGGATAGCGTATGATACGTACCTATCAGGGGGCCAGTTATGGAGACAGCACCTGATGGATCAGCATTTCTGTGTCGATGCTTGGCACATTGGTTTCATGGTATTTCTAATTACTCCTTTGTATATATAACAGGGGATTGAGCCGCTGTTATATATACCCTTACACCAATATTAGTGGAATGGGACGCTAATATATGTGTATTGCCCTCATCATATTTAATTATGACATTATATTAGGATGTTAGAACTGTGCTGGAGATTTGATTTGGGACTTAAGGGATTCATTAGGATTGGATACTGATATTGTACATACGAGATATGTGAGATCCACTTGCTGTTGTACATTTGATATATGTGAGATATACTGATATTGTACATACGAGATATGTGAGATCCACTTGCTGTTGTACATTTGATATATGTGAGATATACTGATATTGTACATACGAGATATGTGAGATCCACTTGATGTTGTACATTTGATATATGTGAGATATACCTGATATTGTACATACTAGATAGGTGAGATCTACTTGATGTTGTACATTCGATACATATGCGAGATATACTTGATATTGTGCAATTGAGGAGATGTGACACTTAGATGATATGAGAGCCAATTTGGGGGCTGATTTGAGGAATTGGGATTTTGATTTATCTTGCTGGATTGTGATCCTACCACGATGTCAGGATTCCGTGGAAATGACATATTTCACTCCATACCTCATCTATATATATTTGTGCACTGTCCATGTATTAGGAGTACCTGTGAGTGTACCTTTCATGAGTGTTGCACATTTACTTTCTCATATTCCCAGTGCATGATTATTGCATACTGTTGTCATATCATTATTGCTTTATATATTGGTGGTACTTGTTAGTGTACTTTCCATTATTTCGTACTCATGACCTGTTATTACTGCAATTGTCATATATTAGATTCATGCTGTACGTACATTCTTGCGATTACCTGCATATGTTATTTACTATTCATGAGTTGGCAACTCACCCCCGTTGTGCCACAGGTGTTACAGAGTGTTCCCCAGAATAGTCGAGGCTGGCTATTCATTTATCATCTTTTGCTACGGATACCGCATCAGCTCACAGTGTGCAGTTTGCTTAGGTGGGTTTTGTGGTTATTCATTGTATTGTATATTCGTTGTATCCCTGTACTCTCCATCTACTATTTTCATATTGACTTAGAGACTTGGTGAGGACGATGTTGTATATTATGTTGGATTTGTTGTCTTTTATACAGTTTCCTTTCTATCGTCTTCTATTTCTTCGCTACGGCGTCGTATATTTGTTGTGGTGGTTGTTTTCCGCCGTTGGGCGTGGATTTTTGCTCCCGTTTGGGATGCTTTACTTTATATTTATGTTGTACCCATTTTTGGGGCTAGCTTTTACAATGGAGGTGCTGCCAAAATTTTAAAGAAAAAGTGGACTCTTTTAAAGAATTTGGGTTGTGATTTCAAATGTTTCAAAAACTTTTTATTATCTTTTCCGTATTTTTATGGTTTAGATTTCTGGGTTTTGGCTTTCTTTTACTGCGTTACGTCTGAAGGCGTTGCGTAGTATTAGGGCCGTCACGTGCCAATTTCGGGTCGTGACACGTATACCTTCTCTGATGTCAAACACCAATGGATATGAGATCATCCATCGCCCATCATATGGGTCAAGAAGCGCATACGCTAGTCTACTCTGGAGTATCGATGCCCTATCTCGGTACTCCCACGACTGGGAACATTTGAAGGATGTACTTGGCGACTACACTGTCCTCACTAATATGATCTGCATCATAGTCCTGGTAGTCAAGTACTTATCCTAAGGACTTTATCAACATGTAACATAGAGACAATCAGAGTACATGTTAAGATAAAGAGTAACCAGATAGCATACTATCATGTCGAGCAAGAAAGTCCTCCCTATATATGTCCCAGCATCCATTACAATATACAACGCATGTACAGTAATGGCTTCTAGGGCATACATACAACTAACAGAGACTGGGCATCAGTACTCCAGAGTAGACTAGTGTATAGTGATCGAGATCCCGACGAGAGGCGGTGGCCGGTCTCACAAGCCATTGGTGTTAGTTTGTTCACCTAAGATAGTGTATCAGTGCTCATTGGGTTATGAGTTCATTGGACGGACTTGCCGGGAACATGCTAGTTGGTATTATACCTATTGTTAGATGGCAGTTCCCTGGTGACATGTGTACAGGTTAGTCTATCGACCTGAGATCGTCATTTGTCTCGTGTGAGTTCCCGCTGTGCTTTGATTACTACCCTACCACGGCTCAATAGAGTCGTGCAAACAGGTTTTAGTTGGGTACAGTCCCGAGCCAGGAGGAGGCAGTGAGCGGATCGTCGGGGATTCGTCTCTCCCGATATTGGGGGTTGATGTCGCGCAGTGCACGGGTGGCCATCACCAAAAATCCTTGGCCAAGATAGTCGAAAATTACTGATCTAGGATCAGTAGTTTCTCAGGTGGTGATGGGTTTCATACCGACACGAATTATTGCGTTATTAGGGGTCTAACTTTATCCACCCCCCTAGACTCGATATGCGATACTCTTAGATGAACATACCGGACTGTACGGAAATTGTCACTGTCTGGCTCAGTAGGGGTACGAATGAGTTTGCTTGTCGGCCTTCCTTTCACTCAATACCTGGGTAGCCGTTACGTACAGCTTGTGCCGTTGACGTGCTTGTGGTTAAACTCACTGCTAGAGTATTAACGGGTCTTTAGAGTCCCACACAGAGGGTTTTCACAGTTCAGGCGATATGGTGTAGATGACGCATGTTGATACATACAGGTGTCCGATTAAATATGTGTACAGGCTACACAGACTTTAGTCGGACGGTTGATAATACTAGCGGCTTAGGGTTAAATAGGATTATTAAATCAGGTTTTGATTTAATAATTTATATATATTTTTTATATATGTATTCTAGTATTATTGTTCACTATTCATTTTCTCTCTTGGCTATTCGTATTTTTGAATGAATACGCGTATATGTATTTCGATACGTGTACCAGGTTGCATTCCGTATTTAAACGGAATAGCTTCTAGAAGATGGCCACCTCATTATTTGATTTTCATTCTAGAAAATCAATTTGGGAAATGAGGTGGAGGGTGAGTAGGCATGAGCATGGGCTTGGCATATAGAGAGGTATGGCACACATTTGTTTATTAGTAAAATGTGAGGGGATATTTTTGGATGCATGAGAGAGAGAGGCAGCCACTTTCTTTTGGTGAGGCCATGCTCTTGATTTTCTTGACTTGCTCTCTTCACTTGATCACTCACTCTTTCACTTGGAGAAACACTTAGCCATTTTTCTTTAGTTGCTCATGCCACATGTTTCCTCACCTCCTCTTCATCTTCTTGAGTTGCTCTTGGAGCATTTTGATGAGAGAAAATTATAGTGAGACATCCCTACACCTCCACTCTCCAATGCTAGCAACTTTGGAGCGTCGGTTGCCTCGCTTGGCGAGGCAGGAGCTTGCACCATTTCCCTCGGGTGGATCATCATGGATGGAGGAATACCGGCAACCAAATCCGATCCGCAACACCTCAAGGAGCTTGGAAATGGTTACAGACCGAAGGACACGATCCGTTTGGTATAACTATCTAACTTCTAGTTAACATATTGCTAGTATAGGTTTTTGGTTCAATCTTGTGTGAGTTTTGTTTGCGCCAAAGATTTTAAACGCTATTTTTGTTCCGCATTTGGCCACGGTTTGATGGTCGGGGCGCCGCCGAAACCCAGCATGATAGAATACCGCACAACTACCAATGAGTACTATGTTGCACGCGCATAGATGCTTATGTACACTACACCTCATTAGTACTGCCATGCCACTGTAGAACCGCTATACTATGTGATGCGTATGTAATGACGGTACTAGGCATATTAATTCCCTATATCCGAAAAATCTGATTTTATTATATACTACGGATATGGGTAGAATTACTTTCTGCTTTATAAACTTATAGAACACTTGCACTATAAGTCTATGTTACCCACCCCGGTGCTTAACGGGTAGGCGGAATAGGTAAAAATCGATTTTTTTCTCAAAGGAAACATAGACAAACCATGAAGGATCTTTGTTAAACGAAAACTAACAAAATAATACGGAGTTTTAACTACTAGGTTAGATGGTTATACCTAGTTCTTGAACTCCTTCTCTTCTTGTTGCGGTCCTCCTTGTTGCGAGCTCTTTGGAGTGGTGTAGATGGCTCCTCCTCGTTGTCTTCTCTAGGTTAAAGAACGATCCACCCGAAGGCCTCTATCATGAGCTCCTACCTCAACAATGAAGTAACTAGAGTGCTTGGCTTGCTACACTAAGAACCCTAGAGAGAGTAGAGAAGTATTTTGGTGGTTTAGTCTCAAAGCTTTGATTTTCAACACATCAAACACTTAAGCCTTTTGAGAGAGGAAGAGAGAGAGCAAACCATGAGAGAGAAAGGTTATGTGAGAATAAGAGGATAAACTCTCATATGAGGAAAATATGATAATAATAATATTAATTAGGATAATTGTGATGGTGTGTTGATTTGACCATTATCATATCACATTTAATACTAAGCATGCTCACAAAAATATCTAAGTCAACATGGGTCAACTTGGTCAAATGGTCAAACCAACATTAGCCATGACACAATTAACTCTAATTAAAACTATTAATCATTTTCCTCCTTCTCATTATGGTTTTGATCAAGTCAATGGTCAAAACCCTAATGAGGTGTCTCCCTATCCGCCTCTGTCAACTGTACATACATATCCGCATCCGTGTTCCATAGAAACACGAATACAATAAGACTAGACCAATCCCAAAACAAATACTAGGATCTGGCTTAAACAAAAGCCCACTAGTATCAACTGCCCGAACAAGAAACGTGCATAAGTCCGCGTATGTGAACGAACCCTGTCGTAAAACCATACGACCTCTACTTCGTTTCGCCCAAAGATGAACAACCCTCTGTGTGGGACTCTAAAGACTCAACACTACGCTGGCAGTAGGTTTAACCACAGGCCGCAAGCGGTACTAGCTGTACGTAACGGTCCCCAGGTAGATGTCGATAAGAAGACTGATGAGGTGAACCCATCCGAACTCCTACTGAGCCTGAATGTGACAATCTCCGTACAGTCCGGTCTGTTCGTCTAAGAGTATCGCATGTCGGGCCTAGGGGGCGGTAAACGTCAGACCTCTAATAGCGGTACAAGTCATGTCGGAGTGTAGCCCAGAACACCCTGAGAAACTACTGGAAACACTATCAGTAAATCTCGCTTGCCCTGGCCAGGGACTTTGTGTAATGGCTCTCCTAGACACAACGCGATATCAACCCTAATACTGGGAGAGACGAATCCTGTCTAACCGTTACTGCCTCCAAGTGTTTTGGGAATGCACCCAACTACTACCTGTTTACACGACTCAATAGAGCCGTGGTAGGGTAGTAATCTAAGAACAATGGGAACACACTCGAGGCGAAGTGACAGTGTCAAGTCAACGGACTAAGCTATACTCATGTCACCTGGGAACTGCTAACTGACGATAGGTATAGTACCAACCAACAGTTCCCGACTAGTACTGTCCAGTGTACTCATAACCTAATGAGCACCTGCATACTATCTCCAGTACGACGTACTGATGGCTGTGGGATAGACCATCTCCCCAGCTGGGATAAGAAGCGTACACACTAGTCTACTCTGGAGTAACGATGCCCTGTCTCGATAATCCTACGACTAGGGACCTGTATAAGGATGTGCTTGTAGATTACCCAACCCCCACAAGTGTGATTTCCATCACAATGCTGGTAGTCAAGCAAAGATCCTAAGGGCTCTATCAATATGTATTAGCGATACGTCAAAAGAAACATATACACATATTAAGATAGATACAAACCTAGTAGCATACTACCATGTCAAGCAACACTGTTATAAATCTGTGTATATATATATATATATCCCAAGCTTCCAAAATGTAATATACAAACTAGTACTATACAATAATGGCCTCTAGGGCATATCACAGTAACAATCTCCAACTTGCACTAAGGCCATGTGCTGGCATATCGCAGACCTATCATCTCGAATAGCCTCTCGAACTGCGTCTGAAATATGGCCTTTATGAATGGATCTACAGTGTTATCCTCGGTAGCAACCCTCCGAACCTCGATCTCCCGGCGATCCACGATCTCCATGATCAGGTGATACCGCCTCAAGATGTGTCTGGACTTCTGATGGGACCTGGGTTCCTTTGCTAAAGCTATAGCTCCATTCTTGTCACAATACAGAGGTATTGGAGAAACAATGGACGGAACCACCTAAAGTTCTGTTAAGAACTTCCTCATCCAGACTGCTTCTTAGGTTGTTTGAGTTAATGAGTTAATCCGAAGCAAGTGAACGGAGTGAACGATTGAGTTTGCGGCATCAGAAGCTGCGATATACTCTGCCTCCATCGTCGAGTCAGCAACGGTTTCTTGCTTGGAACTCTTCCAACAGACTACCTCTCCATTGAGGGTAAAGACATAACTCGACATGGATTTGGAGTCATCCTTGTCACTCTGGAAGTTGGAGTCAGCAAAGGCCTCGATCTGGATGTCTTTTCCGTCGTAAACCAAGAACATATCCCTAGTTCTTCTCAGGTACTTTAGAATGTTCTTTACCGCTACCTAGTGCTTCTCCCCAGGGTTTGACTCATACCGGCTTACTACACTCAGTGCATAAGCTAAATCTGGTCTGGTACACAACATCGCATACATTATAGAGTCTACCGCAGAAGCGTAGGGTATAATAGACATGTGATCCCTTTCCAAATCAGTCTTGGGAGACATCTCTTTGGAGATGGTGATTCCGTGATAAGCCGGTAAATTACAGCGCTTTGAATCTTCCATACTGAATCTTTTCAGTATGGTGTCGATGTACCTGGTGTTGGATATAGTGCCCTTAAAGTCAATTATTGGATCACGGGCACGATTGCAATGATTGCGGAGGACCTATACAGGTAGGACAGTCTTACTCGAGATGATAGTATGCTATCTGGTTTGCCTTTATCAGTCGTGTACAGGTTCAGGTGACTGATCACTGTTACACTTTGATAGAGCCCTTAGGATCTTGCTTTACTACTAACAGTATGATAGCGATCATATACGTGAGAGTTGGGTGGTTTATATGCATATACTTAATTGTGGTCCCTAGTCGTGGGGTTTTCGAGACAGGGCATCGATACTCCGGAGTAGACTAGTGTATACAGTCGAGACCCAGATGAGGGGTGATGGCCGGTCTCATAAGCCACTGGTGTCAGTTGGATCACCTAAGATGTATACAGGTGCTCATTGGGTTATGAGTACACCGGACAGGACTCGCCAGGAATCTGCTAGTTGGTATTATACTTATCGTCAGATAGCAGTTCCCTGGTGACATGTGTACAGGTTAGTTCATCGACCTGAGGTCGTCATTTGTCTCGTGTGAGTTCCCACTGTGCTTTGATTTCTACCCTACCACGGCTCAAAGGAGTCATGCAAACAGGTATTTTTTGGGTACAGTCCCGAGCCACATGGAGGCAAGTGAGCGGATCGGCAGGGGATTCGTCTCTCCCGGTATTGGGGGTGAGATCGTGCTGTGTCTAGAAGAGCCATTACACAAAGCCCACAGCCGTGGTAGGAGATTTACTGGTAGGTACTCTAGTAGTATCTCAGGGTGTTTTTAGGCTACACTCCGACACGACTTATACTGCTATTGGGGGCTGACATTACCAGCCTCCTAGGCCGATATGCGATACTCATAGACGAACGGACCGGACTGTATATACATTGTCACTGTTAGGCTCAGTAGGGTTTCCGGATGAGTTCGCTCATCGGCATCCCTTGAGGTCAGTCCATGGGCAGCCGTTACGCACAGCTAGTGCCGCTGACGGCTTGTGGTTAAACCCACTGCCAGGGTACTGACGAGTCATTAGAGTCCCCCACAGATAGTTTCCCAAGTTCGGACGAAACATTGTAGAGGCCGTATGGTTTTATGGCAGGGTTCGGAAAATGCACGTTCGTTTTCGCACGTGTCATATTTCGGGCAGATAATACTGGTGGGTTTTGGTTTAAGCCGGATCCGAGTATTATATTGAGTAGATATAATATCTTTGTCTCAGTTGCATTTGTATTCGGTCGTAATACAAATGCGGGTATGTTTATACTGTTACGGGGTTATCCTGAGATTCGTTTCGGGATCACTTTTGGAAGTTGCCAGTTTACAGTTTTCTATCACCCGTCTTTGACATTCGGTTAAAGACGGATTTATCTTTTCTTGAGATGAGGGTGAGTCGTGCTTCTAGAAGCTTCTAGATGATGACTAGGTTTAATGACTCATGGGTGCTTTAATGGTTCTTTTAATGATATGATGATGTGTTTATGTGATTCATTATATGCATTAAATGTATTCATACAAGGTGTAATTGTGACTCATTCTTTCTTTAATTGTTGTGGTCACCTCATAGCTCCTACACTCATCCCCTCCTCCTTATATATGGCCGGCTCCTCTTCACAAGAGGTAATGGTTGTTGTTTGGAAAAAGATTATAGTTTTGGTGTATGGAAATTTCATAGCTCATTTCATTCCATCACCCGATTCAAATGGCAACTTCATTAACCGTTCGTCCATGGCTTTGGACAAAGCCGGACAAAGTGTTCTACTCATTCTCTACATCAATCTTGGTCATCTCTTTTAGCAAACTTGATGACCGAGTTGCCTCGAGTCAGATGCGGGAGCCCGTTTAAAGATCCGTTGACGTGGTGCCACCTGGACGAGCAGATCGGAGATCGACGAGATAGGAGCCCGCAACAAAGCGTGGGATGATGGTTAAAGAACGAAGGACTCGGATCTTTCGGTATAACCTTTCTATCCTCTTTGTAGTATGTTAGTTTAGCAATAATGGCAGATCCGGGTTATAGTACACGATAGCGCCAGTTAAAAGTTTTTGTTCCGCATTTGGCGTCTGTTAGACGGCCGGGACGCTACCGTAGACTTACAGTGGTATCAGACCCTCACCATTATACTTTACTAACTTGTGCTAACGCGTTTAAAATATCGATCGGACCGAATTTCAAAAACTGCAATTTTCAGTGTTAAAGTTTCGGTTGATTTTAAATCTGGTCTAAAAATCATTTTGACCATACCAGAAAATTAAGCAGGCTTTTTATAGAAAACTGCAGAAAAACGACCCACTGTTCCGACCATACAGCCGCGGAAACGCGGTCAACTCCATGCTTTGACTGTGGAACCGCGGCCGTCTTGGTGTATCAATGGGTAATTTTTCTTCTGGGGTTTCTACATGATAAATTGTGGTTTCTGGTACTGTTCTTTTGGGCCCAGATTTTGTTACTGTACAGCAAGTGTACGTGGGGCCCACTTCGTGAAATTTAGTCGATCGAAATTTAAACGTGTTAGTTTACAGTACTTACATTATATCTCCGACCGGGAATATCATTTGAGCGGTAAATTGCGTCTAATTGCTATAGTCCTTTTAGACGGATTTGCGAACGTGACATTCACGTTGATGTTCTGTGTTGTGCTGTAATGTTGCGGATTTGTCATGGTGGATGGCAGTGTGCAATGGTAGTGCAGTTTGAATTTATTTGTACATTTGATATTGCGGGGCGAGCGTCCAACATGTGGACTGCCGTCTCTGCCTGTTTGTATAATATTCTTTTGGGGCACGACCGGGCTGAGGTCGATGTACCCGTTGTACACATTTTTCATTTCTGTCCTAGGTTCTACCCCGCGATGGAGTGCACGGATAGCCGGGTTCTGGAGGGCAACGGGTCCGCATCTTATGGCTTTGAGAGGCAGAGGGGCCTCACTCTAGTATTGGCAGACTATTCGCCGCACTCATAGGGGGTACAGGTTGACCCAAGGAGGGGTGCTCAAGTTACCGGATTCCATGAAGTGCAGGGTGGTCCATTCACTTTGCTGTAGGGGGCTGCCTCGCTTTAGGTTTTGGCAGGTAACTTGCCGCACCCGTAGGGGTCTAGGTTTCATTGCACAGGCTATCCACATGACCAGGGGAACATCGGGTTTCAGCAGCGGCTCTGTGAAACTCGGAGATCCCAGATTATCTGTATTGTTCTGTGATGCTTATTACTTTTCTTTAATGTTGCATATTATCATGCCTGGAGAGATTATTGTATATTGGTATATATACTATTAGATGTTGTATATGTTTTACACCCGCGCTAGTCCAGTCTCCGCTCTGTCGTTAGTTAAGTAATCTAACGGGTGATGACGGAACCACGTGATGAATGCGGATGGCATATACGTACATTTTATTTTCGTTCTTTTCTGGTGTGATTAATTGATGGGACTGTATTGATTCTGATCAATGCAAAGGAAAACAAACCTGTTTGGCAGTTGTTGGAACAATTTTAAAAAGTGTTATTACAAAGACGTTTCCTTTTGTTTTGCATAGCGGTATTCGGTTGGAATATCCTGCACCTCATTCGATGAGGCTAGGGCCGATATCCCTTCACCGGGAATGACCCCTTGGGCAGAAGTTTGCGTCAGGGTAATAACTTCACTATAGTCGATTACATGTTGCTTTGCATCGCGGTATTCAGTTGGAATATCCTGCACCTCATTCCACGAGGAAAGAGCCGAGATCCCTTCACCGGGAGTGACCTCTTTAGCAAAGGTTTTCGCCACTATATTTTTATAAAAAGCTATCAGGTTCCTTCAGTGATATCAAGTTCGTTACGTTAAAGGTTTTTCGCCAAAAACCAGCCGTAGCCCTCCGTCATTTCTTTTGGGTATTCAGTAGTATTCAAGCTATGCATTTTAGCCAAAGTTAAGGCATAGTGTTTGGTAGTTGCTGGGTAATCATTTGTTGCATAGATAGATGAGTTGGTTTGGGACAGTCGTTCTGCCGATTGGCCAAAGTCAGGGGCATGTGCGGGTGGGTTCAAATTGAAAAGATAGTGACGGGTAGAACTTGGCATGTGACTTATGACATTTTGACCAAAGCCAAGGTCATAAGAGCATGGGGAAAAAATCCTATCGGGAGTTTCTAAAGAAACTGAAACTTGCCAAGTATGCGCATACCTTCTGGAGTGTGAGTAACGTGGATGGATTCCGTCACGTTATCATGCGATGAGAGTTGGATCCCGATTCCCACTGATGAGTTGGTTTACTCTTCGGGTGATCCCGATTGATTCTTCTTTTAGGTTTGGAAGAGAATTTGACAGTACAGTGGGAGGTTTCCTGATTAGATATGGTGATAACCATTCTGATCTAGGTTAGAGTGCACGCAAAGTGTTGCTTCTCTCTCTCTCTCTCTGGCAGCGACCATTGACCGACCCTAGATTTTGACTCAGTGACCAAGTTGACCGAACCTTCTTAAAATACTGGCTTTTGGATTGTCCGAGTTGCATAAGTCATTGCCGCTCCTTCTTCTACCCTTTGAATTTCTCAGAACACCCCGTATTACTACGGACATCCACTTCCATTGGATAGATCCATCGTATGGTTATATACGAACTCCAAGGGACTTCTTCGAGGATGGATCCAGGTTCAGGAGAAATAGAATTGGTTTATTCAGTTGTCTTTTATTATCACCTTCTCTCAGGTTGCGAGAGCTCCTTGGTTTAGGAGAGTACACCTATTACGCTTATTGGATAGTCTTCTTCCAAACCATAGGCGGATGCCGAAAGGTAGGGAATGAAGAAAACTAATTAGCCTAAGTAGGGTGTACAGAAGGTAATATGTAAAGACAAAATAAAGGGATTAGAAAGAGGGCAAAGTAAATTGCGACTGCTATCATTCACGACCAAACCGCGTACATCATCGCCACTCCTATTTCACCTTTAATAGAATAAGGTATTATTCAGTTGTCTTTTATCATCACCTTCTCTCAAGTTGCGAGTACTCCTTGGTTTAGGAGAGTACACCTATTATGCTTACTGGATAGTCTTCTTCCGAACCATAGGCTGGTGCCGAACGGTAGGGAAGGAAGAAAACCATTTAGCCTAACGATGGTGTACAGAAGGTAATGAATAAAGACAAATAAAGGGATTTGGAGAAATGACAAAGAAATATACGGTTATAGTCATGAATTGGATTATGGAAAAGGCATTACTAGGAATACCAGGATACCCCTACGAAACATTTTCATGTTTCAGTGCATTGTTAAAGGAAAAACTGTTTTCCCGATTAGATACTTACTCCAGGGTATGTATTTACCAGGTTTCTTTCTCATATCTGTATGGTTTTACAGGTGATGAGTGGGAATAAGTTATTGGGAATAAGGTGATCATCCTCATTATATCGGAATTCGTTGTAATTGGTGATATTTGAGGAAATCATCTGGGTACAGTTTTCAACCTACGACGCACAGGTTTTGAGTTGTTCAACTCAGCGGACTTATACAGAGTATTGTATGCTGTCCTGTATCCATCAGGACAAAGGGGTAGGTCCTCGTACTATGTTCTGTTTACATATGACTTCTCTAGTTTTTAGACAAGTGTTTCGTAGAAATACAAGGTCTAAGTTTTGAGAAGTTGTGGGTATAAGAATAAAGTAGAGAACCAGATGTCGCAAGTATCGGGATTCTTCAAAGAGATAAAAGATGTAGATTCTTGTGATTGGTATTCAGATGATAGTAATAATTTTGAGAAACTTGTTTCTCTTTCAGGTTACTCATAATTGGATATATTCCTAAGTTGAGTAATGCTGATTTGCCTCTCTCCATTAAGTTGATATGCACTGGAGACAGCTGCATGATTGAATCTGGTTCCAATTAAATAAGTGCCAAAGTTTCTATATTGGATATAGAATGGTTCATATCTTAACGATGTTAAGGTACAGTGAGTTGTCCAGCTTATGCTTAAAACCAGACTCTGGATAACTCAAGGCACGTTTCTGTAATGGCAGTTTGTGGGTTAACCCTGGCTATGACGAGGGTTGATTTTCTACCATATGGAAGATCAATAGTGATATTGTTCTTGACTCGCCACAGCTTTAGTAAAATGGATTTTTACAGAAAACAGTAGTGGGAGTATGGTAGAACTGGAAGTGATTCCAGAACCGCAAACGATTACGGAAAATTTAATAGGACATAAAGATTCAATCAGGTTTGACATTCCATTAGCCACTCCGCAGACATGGTAGGCAACCTCAGACACCCGAGAGGTACTCCAGTAACCTCAAGAACGGTGACAGGGAGGTTCTTATCTAGCCAGACTTGACACTACTGTTGTTCCAGGCTATGAGACCCGGCAGGAGGTTAAGTATAGCGTCGTTCTAAACTCGCTTTAGAAGTGCACGTATATATTATTCTGCAAGAGGTTTGTTGTGGTCAGTGGGAGCAGCGGAAGCATAGTGGGCAAGTAGCTTATGCCTATTTATAGACTTGAGCAGATATAGCGGAGATAGATCATCTATTTTTGATGTGAAAGTCATGGGTTTGACTTCATCAGAATAGGGGATGGATCTGTTAAGAAGGTAGTAGGGTGTGATGTCATGGTATTTGGATGACATACACAGAGTAGGAAGTAAAGTTCCTATACTACGATCGGTTGTACTGTGGTCGTCACACAGTTGTTTCTCCAGACAGGATATGGATATAATATTTGACATTCTAGTTTCTAGATCTATGGTTTTAGATCTAGATTTGGGTAGTTTCCCAATGTGGGTACTTTGACAGTATTCTGATAGTTTTTAGAATAGTTGACTCCTGGCATGGTGGTGTACCTGCAGGTGATAGAGTCGCCCTCTCTAAAGGTGTCTTACAGACTAAAGGGGAGAGGGATGGGCATGATTGGCAGATCACTTGCTTAAGCAATTGAGTCGATCATGACATGTCAAGTACCACACCAGATGTTGTTTTTGCACTAGATGCAATAAGTTTGTATTGATCCAATCCAGGAGAAACATAAGGAAGCAGTTTTAGAACATAAGTACATGTTCTACGGATTTGATGACGGCAGCCTCCTTCGGGAGACGGTTATAATTCCAAGCTTCAAAGGTGACATGGTTGACAGAGTGATTGTCAGAGTTATAGTTTTCCCTCTGACGAGGGACAGTATTTTGGACAGGTGGCCCAAGAGGATACTGTGGGAGGCATGGTGCAGAATACTGATTAGGTTCAGTGAACGGTACAGTCTAAGAAGTTTGGATTTGGAGTTCATTTATGAACTAGGTCCCATCAGATATCCAGACATATTCTAAGACAGGTATTACTCAATTCGGGAGATGGTTTTCTCCGCGAACTTGAGATTAAGAGAGACATAGAAAGAAACATCGGGGCGGATCCACTCACTGAGGCTATTTCTCGAACACAATAGTTTTACAAACGGGCTTTGTGAAACTGATTAGTAGAGGAATTGGATGTTCGGTTTCACACAGGCTGTGAGTATGTGACATCACAATAATTAGCCTTAACTGCAAGTGGGAGATTATTGGATATAGTGCCCTCAAAGTCAATTATTGGATCGCAGGCACGTGATTGCAATGATTGCGGAAGACCTATACCGGTAGGACAGTCTTACTCGAGATGATAATATGCTAGCTGGTTTGCCTTTATCAGTTGTGTACAGGTTCAGATGACTGATCACTGTTACACTTTGATAGAGGCCTTAGGATCTTGCTTTACTACCAACAGTATGATGGCGATCATATACGTGAGAGTTGGGTGGTTTATACGCATATCCTTAATTATGGTCCCTAGTCGTGGGGTTTTCGAGACAGGGCATCGATACTCCGGAGTAGACTAGTGTATACAGTCGAGACCCCGATGAGGGGCGGTGGCCGGTCTCAGAAGCCACTGGTGTCAGTTGGATCACCTAAGATGTATACAGGTGCTCATTGGGTTATGAGTACACCGGACAGAACTCGCCGGGAATCTGCTAGTTGGTATTATACTTATCGTCAGATAGCAGTTCCCTGGTGACATGTGTACAGGTTAGTTCATCGACCTGAGGTCGTCATTTGACTCGTGTGAGTTCCCACTGTGCTTTGATTTCTACCCTACCACGGCTCAAAGGAGTCGTGCAAACAGGTATTTTTTGGGTACAGTCCCGAGCCACATGGAGGCAAGTGAGCGGATCGGCAAGGGATTCGTCTCTCCCGGTATTGGGGGTGAGATCGTGCTGTGTCTAGAAGAGCCATTACACAAAGCCCACGGCCGTGGCAAGAGATTTACTGGTAGGTACTCTAGTAGTATCTCAGGGTGTTTTTAGGCTACACTCCGACACGACTTATATTGCTATTGGGGGTCTGACATTACCAGCCCCCTAGGACGATATGCGATACTCATAGACGAACGGACCGGACTGTATATACATTGTCACTGTTAGGCTCAGTAGGGTTTCCGGATGAGTTCGCTCATCGGCATCCCTTGAGGTCAGTCCATGGGCAGCCGTTACGCATAGCTAGTGCCGCTGACGGCTTGTGGTTAAACCCACTGCCCGGGTACTGATGAGTCATTAGAGTTCCCCACAGATAATTTCCCAAGTTCGGGCGAATCGTTGTAGAGGCCGTATGGTTTTATGGCAGGGTTCGGAAAATGCACGTGCGTTTTCGCACGTGTCATATTTCGGGCAGATAATACTGGTGGGTTTTGGTTTAAGCCGGATCCGAGTATTATATTGAGTAGATATAATATCTTTGTCTCAGTTGCATTTGTATTCGGTCGTAATACAAATGCCAGTATGTTTATACTGTTACGGGGTTATCCTGAGATTCGTTTCGGGATCGCTTTTGGAAGTTACCAGTTTCCAGTTTTCTATCACCCGTCTTTGACATTCGGTTAAAGACGGATTTATCTTTTCTTGAGATGAGAGTGAGTCGTGCTTCTAGAAGCTTCTAGATGATGACTAGGATTAGTGACTCATGGGTGCTTTAATGGTTCATTTAATGATATGATGATGTGTTTATGTGATTCATTATATGCATTAAATGTGTTCATACAAGATGTAATTGTGACTCATTCTTTCTTTAATTGTTGTGGTCACCTCCTAGCTCCTACACTCACCCCCCTCCTCCTTATATATGGCTGGCTCCTCTTCACAAGAGGTAATGGTTGTTGTTTGGAAAAAGATTATAGTTTTGGTGTATGGATATTTCATAGCTCATTTCATTCCATCACCCGATTCAAATGGCAACTTCATTAACCGTTCGTCCATGGCTTTGGACGAAGCAAGATAAAGTGTTCTACTCATTCTCTGCATCAATCTTGGTCATCTCTTTTAGCAAACTTGATGAACGAGTTGCCTCGAGTCAGAGGCGGGAGCCCATTTATAGATCCGTTAACATGGTGCCACCTGGACGAGTAGATCGGAGATCGACGAGATCGGAGCAGCCGCAATAAAGCGTGGGATGATGGTTAAAGAACGAAGGACTCGGATCGTTCGGTATAACCTTTCTATCCTCTTTGTAGTATATTAGTTTAGCAATAATGGCAGATTCGGGTTATAGTATACGATAGCGCCAGTTAAAAGTTTTTGTTCCGCATTTGGCGTCTGTTAGACGGCCGGGGCGCTACCGTAGACTTACACCTGGACTGCGAAAGTCCCAATATCCTCTTAGATCTATCATGATAGATCTGGATCCCTAGAATGTAAGTGGCATCACCCAGGTCTTTCATGGAGAACTTGTGTGACAAGAACCCTTTGACAGATTGTAGCATAGGAATGTCATTTCCTATCAAGAGAATGTCATCCACGTACAAGACGAGGAATACAACAGTCCGTGCTACAATCTTACTATAAATGCATGACTCATCTGAATTTTTGATAAAGTCAAATTCTTTGACTGTCTCATCGAAACAGATGTTCCAACTCCGCGATGCCTGCTTCAGTCCATAAATAGACTTAAGCAACTTGCACACTTTCCCGCTGCTCCCACTCTGAATGAAACCCTCTGGCTGGTCCATATAGTCGCACTTCTCTAAATTTCCATTTAGAAAAGCGGTCATTACGTCCATCTTCCAAATCTCATAATCGTGGAAAGCAGCAATGGCAAGAAGGATCCGAATGGATTTGAGCATAGCCACTGGAGAAAAGGTTTCGTCATAGTCCAAACCAGGTCTTTGACGAAAACCCTTTGCAACAAGTCTAGCCTTATAGGTCTCAACCTGTCTATCTACACCAATCTTTTTTCTGAAGATCCATTTGCAGCCTCCGGGTTTTATCCCTTCCGGAGCAACGTCCAAAGTCCATACTTTGTTGGACTCCATCTCGGTCCGCATTGCATCCAGCCATTTTACCGAGTCAGTGCTCTGAATGGCCTGCTGGAAGTTAGTCGGCTCATCATTGTCAATGATGCAATCCTCTCTATCCCCGTCTATGAGAAAACCATAGTATCTCTCAGGTGGATGAGAAAGCCTACTACTCCTGCGGAGCGGTGCAGGAATGTCCTGTTCTTTTGAAACTTCTTTTTCCACCAAGCTTTCAGTAATAGCTTGTGGTTCTGAAATTTCTTCCAGTTCTATTATGCTCCCACTTGTTTCTTTTTCTAAGAACTGATGTTCTAGAAAGTGGGCATTACGAGAAACAAAAATCTTTTGTTCCTCTGCGTAATAGAAAAGATACCCCCTGGAGTTCTTTGGGTATCCCACAAACTTACACAGTACTGAGCATGCCTCGAGTTTGTCCGCATGCTGCTTTTTTACAAAAGCTGAACATCCCCATATCTTCAGATATTGAAGGTAGTGTTTCTTTCCACTCTACATCTGATACGGTGTGGTAGGCACAGTCTTGGTAGGAACCTTGTTCAAAAGATATGCAGCTGATTCTAGTGCATAACCCTAGAATGATCGCGGTAACTCAGCGTTACTCATCATGGAACGTACCATATCCAATAGGGTTCGGTTCCGCCTCTCCGATACACCGTTATGTTGTGGAGTGTATGGAGGAGTAAGCTGAGAGAGAATTCCATTCTCATTTAGGTAATCCAGGAACTCGGTGCTTAGATATTCACCACCTCGATCAGATCTTAGTGTCTTGATACTTTTACCGGTTTGTTTTTCTACTTCATTCTTATATTCCCGGAATTTCTCAAAGGCCTCGGATTTATACTTCATGAAGAAGACATGTCTATACCTGGATAAATCATCCGTAAAAGTAATGAAATATGAAAAACCACTTCTTGCATGTGTAGACATTGGACCATACACGCCGCTGTGTACAAGTCCCAAGAGCTCGCTCGCTCTTACTCCGTGTCCAGTGAATGGAGTCTTTGTCATCTTTCCTTTGAGACATGATTGACAAGTTGCATAAGAATGATATTCGAACGGATCCAAATATCCTTCTTTATGTAACTTAGTTAACCTTGTCTCATTGATGTGACCCAGTCTACAATGCCATAAGAAAGCATGATTTATTTCTGGAACTTTCTTTTGTGTGTATTCTGGATATTGAAGATCTGCGGTTGGTTTAATGCGTATATACCGTTGCTTAATATACCCGACCCAATCAAAACATGATTAAGGTGAATGTTTACAACATTGCATACAAATGCAAAATCATAACCTTCTTTAGACATTAAAGATACAGATATGATATTACAAGTCGAACTGGGTACAAAATAACAGTTGTGCAAAACCAAAACATGTCCATCTGTCAATCTTAAGTGATAGTCCCCCACAGACTCAGCATCCATGCTTGCTCCGTTTACAACTCTGAGGGTCATATCACCCGCCTTCAAAACCCTACGGTTTCTCAGTGCCTGCATAGAATTACAGATATGAGATCCTGATCCGGTATCCAATACCCAGGAAGTAGAGTTGATTGACAGACGGTTTTCAATTACATACACACCTGAAGCCGAAGCCACAACTTGCTTCGGGTCCCGGTTCTTAGCCCTCCAAGCCCTGCAATCTTTCTTCCAGTGTCCTTTCTTGTGACAATAAAAGCATTCTTCCTTCCCCACAATCTGTCCCGCTGCCTTTGCTTTTCCCTTGGCTTCCACCTTACTAACACCGCCCCTTGGTTTGGTGGGGGCCTTCTGTAACGTTTTGAAAATCGTTTCGGTGAAATTTCGAAAAAACGGTAAAATAAGGGGGTTTTCTGTAAAAAGTCAAAATACAAATATCTTTATTATAAAATTAAATATACATATTCTAGCTATGAAATTTCTAGTATTTGGTGTTTATTGAG
Organism: Agapanthus africanus; assembly: GCA_030015575.1. Classification (NCBI taxonomy): domain Eukaryota; kingdom Viridiplantae; phylum Streptophyta; class Magnoliopsida; order Asparagales; family Amaryllidaceae; genus Agapanthus; species Agapanthus africanus. The sequence continues at coordinate 313,622,749 of CM057350.1, read as the reverse complement.
CCACTGGTGAAATTTCAAATTTTCTGAAATTTTTTCCGAAATTAATTATTTTAATATTATTTTAAGCCGGTAAGAAAATACATTAAATTAGCGATAAATACAAATTTAAATGGGCTAATTTTAATCCTTAAAATCATGTTGATTAAAATCTAGTTGTAATATAAATTTTTAGTATTTTATTTCAAGTTTTAATTGATTTATTTTATGGAAAACAAAAATATAGTTATTTTGAACTAAAACTTGCAAATATGGTATTGTGGGGGGTCTTTTTGCATAGAATTTTTTTGTAAAGTCTCTCACACTCACCCTCACTCCCCTTGGCCGGGCCCACACTATTGTAATAGCCCAAGAATTTTATTTCCCTCCTTTTGACCTTAAATCATGTGAGAAATGGGTTAAAATAAGGTTTTTACATATAGTAAAGTAGGTGAGGGTATTATGGTAATTTGGGAGGGGCTTCGACTTGGATTCTTTTCCACAACTCCCCCACACCTCTCCCCACTCCCTCCTCAGCCGAAATTCCTGCAATAAACAGCCCCAAAATTTCCCCTCTCATTTTTCTTCTAAACTCATCAAAATTCCTTCAAAATTCCATTTAAACTTCACAATTTCAAGCACATCCTTCATCCATTCTTCTTAACCTTTCTTGCATGGATTTTGGATGCTAGGAGGCCATCTTTGGAGTCAAAATTTCTTGCTAGATCTCTAGATCTAGAGGTATAATTCTTACCCATTTAAATTCTTATGGTTAGATTTCTTTAAATGAGTTGTTTTAGTGTTAATATTGGTGCTATTTTCATCTAGGATCTTCAAGAGAATGGTTTGAGTTAAACTAGGGTTTTTAGCACACCATTATTAAGTTAATTATTCTATTTTGCTATCTAGTGTTTTATACAAACCAAATCTAAGAGTTTAACTTGCTTTTTGGGCTTCAAATTAGTGCTAATTTAGTGTTTCATGTATAGTTTGGGTTGGATTTTGTTAGCTATAAAATTCAAGAAAGGGTTTGAATGCAAGTTAGGGTTTTGTAAAATTGGTGTATGGTTGTGTAATGTATTAGGCTCTTATGGCTTGTTAAAACAAAGTTAGTAGCTAGTTGTTAATTGTTAGTTTAAAAATTATGATAATTACGCTAATTTGCTAACTAGCTATTTAAAATTGGTTAAATAATTGGGTTAAAAATGTAATTATGTTTTTATGACATCATTAACATTATTATGAGTGGTTTAATATCTTAGGTTATGCAAAACCAAGCTTAATTGTTGAATTGTGAATTTTGCTTTAAAATGTGTTAAAAATTGATATTTTTGCAAACTAGGATTTTGGAATTTATGCAAATTGATGAGAATAAATTATAGGAATGGTTTATATGACTTTGTTATGATATTTTGTGAATATTGTGGATGCTAGGTTCGTTTATACATCGAGTTTTGTACTAAAACGGTGATTTGTGCTTGCTAGATTTTCGGAAAAATGACTTTTTAAGTGAAATTGGGGTTTTTGTGAATTTTAAGCTATTTTATATTATAATTAGTGCTTGTAATTGTACAAATGAGTGTGTTGGGAGTTTTCTCGATGGTTTGGCGTTTGTACGCCGACATCGAGGGTTTTTGGGTCGATTTGTGAAAGCAACCATAGGTTTTGACCTATGTGGGATTCGTGAGTCGTGTTGGTCATGAGTCGGATTTTAATGCGATACGGTGCGTTATGATATGTAGGTACCCCATGTGGACTTCGAGACGACAAGCAAGCGCGTGGCGACGTCGGCACCGACGAGCGAGGACCAGGTGAGTAGATTTGTATCTACGGGGAGAAGTCGGGTGGATGGCGTATAGCACCCCCGCAGTCCGTGGTGGTGTATACGGATGCGTATACGCACCAACAATTTATTATATGTTATTTGGGATTAATAAGGATGTTTAGGATGGATATTGGTGTGTTGGATTATTTTAGTGTTGCGAACCCTAGGGTCGTGTTGCACTACTTATTTTAGTGTTGCGAACCCTAGGGTAGTGTTGCACTACACATACACACATACATTCCTATTTATATGTGCTCATGGGATTCTTTATAGTTATGTGTTCACATGGGTATGGGACTATGTGTTCATATACGGATTTGAGGATGATACTTGGGATTGAGCTGAGTCGATGAGATTTGTTTTGTGATTGTGATATCGGTGATATGGCAGGATTCGTACTTGAGGTACGTCCTGGTGTTATAGCGGATCTTGGGACGACGATACGGGTGAATAGTGTTGTTAATAAAATGGTCGACATGTGATCGTGATATAAGATATGATATGCTAGGATATTGATACTAGGCCGTATTGGGCGATGTATACCCCTTGATGATGATATGTGCTAATGATATCGGTTTGTACGAGATTGTCGATCAGTAGTCAGATCATGAGTATCTTGAGGATATTAGTATTGTACTAGACATAGGACAGTACCCTAGACTACGATCTTTAATAAAGTGGATACCAGAGGAATGGCGTGAGGAATATGATATTGACCCGTACCCAGATTTGGGAATGCCGTACGACGGATTTGTTGGAGATAGTGCCCTCAGAGTCAATTATTAGGTCACAGGTACGTGATTGTAATGATTGAGGGAGGACCTGTCCCGGTAGGACAGTCTTACTCGAGATGATAGTATGCTATCTGGTTTACCTTTATCATCGTGTACTGTTTTAAGTGACCTGACACGTCGTTATTACACGTTGATAGAGCCCCTAGGATTCTTGCTTGACCACCAGCAGTATGAGGGCGATCATATAAGTGGGAGCTGGGGGTCTATAAGCTTATCCTTAAAAGGTCCCTAGTCGTGGGAGTTTCGAGACTGGGCATCGATACTCCATTAGTAGACTAGTGTATACAGTCGAGACCCCGACGAGGGGCGGTGGCCGGTCTCACAAGCCACTGGTGTCAGTTGGATCACCTAAGATGTATACAGGTGCTCATTAGGTTATGAGTACACCAGACAGGACTCGCCGGGAACATGCTAGTTGGTCATATACCAGACGTCAGATGGCAGTTCCCTGGTGACATGTGTGCAGGTTAGTTCATCGACCTGGGGATCGTCATTTGTCTCGTGTGAGTTCCCACTGTACTTTGATTACTACCCTACCACGGCTCAAAGGAGTCGTGCAAACAGGTTTTAGTTGGGTACAGTCCCGAGCCACATGGAGGCAGTGAGCGTATCTTCAGGGGTTCGTCTCTCCCGGTATTGGGGGTGAGGTCGTGCTGTGTCTAGGAGAGCCATTACACAAAGTCCTTGGCCAAGGCAAGGAGATTTACTGGTAGGTATTCCAGTAGTATCTCAGGGTGTTCTGGGCTACACTCCGACACGACTTGTACCGCTTTTGGGGATCTGACTTTTACCAACCCCCTAGGCCCGCCATGCGATACTCATAGACGAACGGACCGGACTGCACGGATATTGTCACTGACAGGCTCAGTAGGGTTGTCAGGCTGAGTTCGCTCGCAGACATCCCTTTTGGTCAATACCTGGTAGCCCGTTACGTATTGGCTTATACCTCTGACGTGCTAGTGGTTAAATCCACAACCAAGGTGTTGATGAGTCTTTAGAGTCCCCCACATTCAGTTACTCAGCTTTCGGGCGAAAGGTTGTAGAGGCCGTATGGAGATATGGCAAGGTCCGATCAGATACGTGCGGTATTGCACGGATCAGGATCGGACAGTTTGCACTATAGGCCGTATGGTTATATGGTAGGGTTCGATCAGATACGTGCGGTATTGCACGGATCAGGATCGAACAGATATTACTAGCCGGTTTTGGTATAAGCCGGATCCTAGTATAGTACAGTGTAGATTTTGTCTCATTGCATTTGTATTTCGGTCGGAATACAAATGCGGGTGTGTATGCACAGTATCGGGGTTTTCCTGTAATTTATTACGGGACCAGTTTTTGGAGTTGCCAGTTTGCTTTCCGTTTCGGCCAATTTCCTTTGTTCCGTTCATTGGCCGAAGATTGGTGGAGGAGGGCTTATTTGCATTGTTGCAAATAAGCATTTGTGGAGGGGGACTTTGCATATTATCATGTCATGATACTTGTCCCATCATTTGACTTCATAAACTCATGATTGCTTGACTTTGTATATCATCATGGTTGTTGATGATGAGGTTGATGGTAGGTGGTTGAGTGTGGGTTTTGATTTGGTGATCATTTCCTTTTGCATGATAGTCTTCTCTCTCTCTCCCTTTTGGTATTATTGGATGGCTCTCTCATTATCTTATATATGACACTCTCATTCTCTCCTCTCTTTATGTCATGGCCGGCCTTCCCCTTGGAAGGGCTGTCCAAGTTTTTTTGAGGGTGGAAATCTTGTTCATTTTATGCTCTAAAAGCCTACAAGTTCCTCCACATAATCCTTGTATCATCCCTCCACCAAAAGGCACCTCCATGAACCCCAAATGAGACACAATCCTTTACTACACATTCTACAGCAAACCTTGGGCACGTCGAGTAGCCGGCTTCGTGCCCGAGTTGCCTCGGCATTGAGGTGGGAGCCCGTAAACAAAGTAGGCGATGTGGTGCACTTCCGGCGGCGAGGAGGAGACGGGACATTCCGCAGGAGATCGGGACGATGGCGAAAAGACCGGAGGACTTGGATCGTCGGTATATCTCTAACCCATCTTCTAGTTAGCTTAGACTTGTTAATGGTTACGATCCGGGTGTTTAGTGCGCGGTGGTGCCGGTTTGCTAAGTCCGCAAAAATTAAAGTTTTTCACCGCTTCCGCATTCCGGCGTCGGATTGACGGCCGGGGCGCCGCCGTGCACTTACAGTGGTATCAGAGCCTCCCCATTAACTTTGTCTAGCTTTGTGTAATGTGTTTTTCTGTTTCGATCGATCGAATGTTCCAAAACTACATTTTTGTTAGCATCAGTTTTCTGTTGGAAATTTTTGGTGTCGAAAAATTTTTCAGGTTGTAAAATATTGATGTACTGGAAAATCTAAGAGCTCTGTAAAAATTCGACGAAGTAACTCCACAGTGGGAGCGCGGAACCGCCGCGAAAACCCCCTTCCCGCCGCCCTTCCGCCGCACACTGTGGAGATCACTTCACCAATTTTTTACAGAGGCCTTCTGGGCTTAAAATATGGGTTTTGGAATATTAAAATTGGGCCCAGGATTTCTGTGAGTGCTACAGTTTTGATTGGAGGCCCACTTGTTAATTTTTGATCGATCGGATATTTTAAACACATTTTTCACAGTATTTACATTATATCTGCGACCGTGAATGCCACTTGATCGGTAAATCCGGTCTAACTGCTATAGCCCGGTTAGAAGGATTTGCGAACGTGACTTTCACGTTGATGTTTTGTTTTTGCTGTGATGTTGCGGATCGGTCGTGGGGGATAGCCTGGATGCAATGCTAGTACAGTTTTGTTGTATTATGTACATTTGATATTGCGGGGCGAGCGTCCGACATGTGGACTGCCGTCACTGCCTGTTTGTATTATTATTTTGGGGCACGACCTGGTTGCGGTCGATGTACCCGTTGTATGTATATTTTACTTTCTGTACTAGGATTGCCCCGCGGAGGGGTGCACGGATAGCCGGGTTCTGGAGGGCAACAAGCTCGCATCTCATGGCATTGAGACGGAGGGGGCTTCAGTCTGGAATTGGCGGGCTATTCACCGCACTCGTAGGGGGTACAGGTTGACCCAGGAGGGGTGCCCAAGTCACCGGATTCCGTGAAGTGCTGGGTGGTCCATTCACGGTGCTGAAGGGGGCTGCCTCGCTTCAGGTTTTGGCGGGTGACTTGCCGCGCCCGTAGGGGTCTAGGATTTCATTGCACAGGCTATCCACACGACCAGGGGAACGTCGGGTTTCAGTAGTGGCTCTGTGAAACCCGGGGATCCCAGATATCTGTATTGTTCTGTGATGCTGTACTTTTCTGTGATGTTGCATTTTATTCACGCCTTGAGCGAAATACTATATATTGGTATATATATATTAGTAGATGTTGTATATGTTTTTCATCCGCGCTAGTCCAGTCCCCGCTCTGCCGTTAGTTAGCTAACCTAACGGGTGATGACGGGACCCAGTGGCGAATGCGGATGGCATATATGTACGTCAGTATATTTTTCGTTCTTTGTGGTGTGATTAATTGATGGGACTGCATTGATTCGGATCAATGCAAGTTAAAACAAACCTAATCTGATGTTGTTGGAACATTTTTCAAAAAGCTGTTATTGCAAGGACGTTCTCTTTTGTTTTGCATCGTGGTATTCAGTTGGAATATCCTGCTCCTCAGTCGACGAGGCAAGGGCCGAGATCCCTTCACCGGGAGTGACCCCTTGGACGAAAGGTTTGCGTCAGGGCATTAACTTCACTATAGCCGATTACTTTTGCTTTGCGCCGTGGTATTCAGTTGGAATATCCTGCACCCCATTCTACGGGGAAAGAGCCGAGATCCCTTCACCGGGAGTGACCTCTTTAGCAACGGTTTTCGTCACTATATTTTTAAAAAAAGCTATCCGTTCCTTCAACGATATCAAGTTCATTACGTTAAAGGTTTTCGCCAGAAACCATTCGTAGCCCTCCGTCGTTTCATATGGATAGTCAATAGTATTCAAGCTGTGTTTGTTGGCCAAAGTCAAGGCACAGTGTTTGGTAGCTGTTGGTTATTCATATGCAGCATAGATAGATGCGTTGGTTTGGAACAGTCGTATAGCCTTGTTGGCCAAAGTCAAGGGCTTGTGCGGGTGGATTCGAATCAACCTGGAGAATGACGGGTAGAACTTGACATGTGACTTATGATTTGTTGGCCAAAGTCAAGGTCATAAGAGCATGGGGCAGAAATCACATCGGGAGTTTCAAAAGAACTGAAACTTGCCAGATATGCGCATACCTTCTGGAGTGTGATGACGTGAGCGGATTCCGTCACGTTATCATGCGATGATAGTTGGATCCCGATTCCCACTGATGAGTTGGTATACTCCTCGGGTGATCCCGACTAATTCTTCTTTCAGGTTTGGAGGAGAATTTGAGGTACAGTGGGAGGTTTCCTGATTAGATAAATTGGTGACCATTCTGATCTAGGTTAGAGTGCACGCTGAGTGTTTCTTTTCTCTCTCTCTCTCTCTGGCAGCGACCATTTGACCCGACCCTAAGACTATGACTCAGTGACCAAGTTGACCGAACCTTCTCAACACTGACTTTTGGATTGTCAGAGTTGCAAACCTCATTACCACTCCTACTTTTACCCTTTTCTCCAGGACACCCCGTTTTACTACGAACGTCCACTTCCATTGGACAAAACCATCGTATGGTTAGATACGAACTCGAAAGAATTTATTCGAGGATGGTTTCCGGTTCTGGAGAAAACGGATAGGATTATTCAGTTGTCTTTTCCTTTTACCCTCTCTCAGGTTACGAGTACTCCTTGGTTTAGGGGTAGTACACCTATTACGCAAATTGGATTGTCTTCTTCCAAACCTTAGGCTGGTGCCGACCGGTGGGGAATGAAGAAAACCAATTAGCATAACGATGGTGTGCAGAAGGTATTAAGTTAAGACAAAGCAAGGGATTAGTAAGAGAGCAAAGTAAATTGCAACAGATATTCACGACCAAACCAGGTATTTCGTTACCACTCCCACATCACCTTTGTATTTCTCCAGGACACTCCGTATCACTACGAAGATCCACAGTTTATTTGGATACTCCATCGTATGGTTATATACGAACTCGAAAGGAACTTGTTCCAGTTCGGGGATGGATTCTGGTTCAGGAGAAATAGGAATAAGATTTATTCAGGTGTCTTTTATCTTCACCTTCTCTCGCATTGCGAGTGTTCCTAGGATTGGGACATTACACCCATTATGCTTATTGGATAGTCTTCTTCCAAACCATAGGCTGGTGCCGAACGGTAGGGAATGAAGAAAACCATTTGGCCTAAAGGGGTGTACAGAAGGTAAAGACTAAAGACATATGAAGGGATTTGGAGAGGTGGCAAAGAATTATACGGTTACAATCGTGAATCTGGAAGAGGCATTACTAGGAATACCAGGATACCCCATCGAAACATTTCAATGTTTCAGTTTCACTGTGTACTGTTAATAGAAAACTGATTTCCCGATTAGATACTTACTCCAGGGTATGTATTTACCAGATACGATTCTCACATCTGTATGGTTTTATAGATGATGAGTGGGAGTAAGTTATTGGGAATTGGGTGATTATCCTCATTATATCGGGATTCGTTGTAATCGGTGATATTTGAGGAAATCACGTGGGCTGTTTGCCGGTCGGCAAATATTTGGTTTTGAATATCCGCTGTTATGCACCAATTTCAAATTGATATATCTGTACGTCTATTTTCATAGAGTGAGATATACCTTTCTGAAATTATGTCTACGACATTTACCTATATCAGTGGATGGTTAGGTAAGGAGCATTAAACAGCGGTGTAATTCTTCTTAACCATAAGTACAGTTTTCAACCTACGACACACAGTGAATGAGTTATTAGACTCAAAGGACTTATACAGAGTATTTTATGTTGTCCAGGGTCCATCAGGACAGAGGGGTTGGTCCTCGTACTATATTCGGTTTACTTATGACTTCTCTAGTTTTTAGACAAGTGTTTCGTGGAAACACAGGGTCCGAATTTGGAGAAGTTATAGGTATTTGAATAGAGTAGAGAACCAGGTGTAGCAAGTATCGGGATTCTTCAAAGTGATCGAAGATGTAGATACTTGTATGTGGTATTCAGTTGATAGTAGTGATTAAGAGAAATTGCTTCTCTTTCAGGTTACTCATAATTGGAAGCATTCCTAAGTTGAGTAACGCTGATCGGCCTCCTTCCATTTAGTTTACATGCACTGGAGACAGCTGCATGATTTGAATCTGGTTCAATTAAATCAGTACCTCTGGTCCTATATTGGATATAGAACAGTTCGTATCTTAACGATGTTAAGGTACGGGGAGTTGTCCGGCTTATGCTTAAAACCAGACACTGGACAACTCAAGGCACGTTTCTGTAATGGCTGTTTGTGGGTTGACCCAGGCTATGACGCGGGTTGACTTTCTACCATCTGGATGAACAATAGCAATATTGTTCTAGACTCGCCACAGTTTTAATAAAAATGGATTTTTTCAGAAAACAGTAGTGGGAGTATGGTAGAACTGGAAGTGATTCCAGAACCACAAACGATTACTGAAGATTTGATAAGGAACCTAAAGATTCAATCTGGATTGACATTCCATTGGCCACTCCGCAGATGAGGTGGGTAACTTCAGGCACCCGAGAGGTACTCCGGTAGCCTCAAGGACGGTGACAGGGAAGTTCTTGTTTACCCACAATTGCCATTGCTGTTGTTCCAGGTTACGAGACCCGGCGGGAGGATGAGTATAGCGTCGTTCTAAACCAGTTTTAGAAGTGTACGTCTATATGACTCTGCCAGAGGGTTGTCGTAGTCAGTGGGAGCAGCGGAAGCATTGGTGGACAGGTTGCTTATGTCTATTTATAGACTAGAGCAGATGTAGCGGAGATAGATCATTTATTTCTGACGTGACAGTCATGGGTTTGACTTCATCAGAATAGGGGATGGATCTGTTGAGAAGGTAGTAGGGTGTGATATCCTGGTATTTGGATGATATACACAGAGTAGGAAAGGAAACTCCTACACTACGATCGGTTATACTTTGGTCGTCACACAGTTGTTTCTCCACAAAGAAAATGGATTTTATATCAGACATACTGGTTACTAGATCTATGGTCTTAGATCTAGATTTGGGTGGTTTCCCAATCAGGGTACTTGACAGCATTCTAAGAGTATTTAGGATGGACGACTCCTGGCACGGTAGTGTACCTGCAGGTAATGGAGTCACCCTCTCCAAAGGTGTCTTACAGACTAAAGGGGAGAGGGATGTGCATGATTGGCAGATCACTTGCTTAGGCAATTGAGTCAATCATGAGATGTCAAGTACCACACCAGATGTTGTTCTTGCACTAGATGCAATAAGTTGACATTAATCCAATCCTGGAGAAACAGTCGGAAGCAGTTTTAGAACATAAGTGGATGTTCTAGGGATATGATAACGATAGCCTCTTTCGGGAGACAGTTATCATTCCAGGCTTCCAAGGTGACCTGGACGACAGGGAGGTTGTCAGAGTTATAGTTTTTCCTTCTGATGAGGGGCAGTATTTTGGACAGTTGGTCCAAGGCAATACTGAGGGAGGCATGGCGTAGGATACTGATTAAGTTCAGTTGACGATACAGTCTAAGAAGTTTGGATTTGGAGTTCATTTATGAGCTATGTCCCATCAGACATCCAGACACATTCTAAGACAGGTATTGCTCATTTCGGGAGATGGCTTTCTCCGCGAACTTGAGATATAGAGAGACATAGAAAGAAACAACTAAGCGGATCCACTCACTGAGGCTATTCCTCGAACGCAATAGTTCCGCAAACGAGCTTTGTGAGACTGACTAGTAGAGGAGTTGGATGTTCGGTATCACACGGGCTGTGAGTATGCGACATCGCAATAATTAGCCTTGAGTGCAATTGGGAGATTGTTGGAGATAGTGCCCTCAGAGTCAATTATTAGGTCACAGGTACGTGATTGTAATGATTGAGGGAGGACCTGTCTCGGTAGGACAGTCTTACTCGAGATGATAGTATGATATCTGGTTTACCTTTATCATCGTGTACTGTTTTAAGTGACCTGACACGTCGCTATTACACGTTGATATAGCCCCTAGGATTCTTGCTTGACCACCAGCAGTATGAGGGCGATCATATAAGTGGGAGCTGGGGGTCTATAAGCTTATCCTTAAAAGGTCCCTAGTCATGGGAGTTTCGAGACTGGGCATCGATACTCTATTAGTAGACTAGTGTATACAGTCGAGACCCCGACGAAGGGCGGTGGCCGGTCTCACAAGCCACTGGTGTCAGTTGGATCACCTAAGATGTATACAGGTGCTCATTGGGTTATGAGTACACCGGACAGGACTCGCCGGGAACATGCTAGTTGGTCATATACCAGACGTCAGATGGCAGTTCCCTGGTGACATGTGTGCAGGTTAGTTCATCGACCTGGGGATCGTCATTTGTCTCGTGTGAGTTCCCACTGTACTTTGATTACTACCCTACCACGGCTCAAAGGAGTCGTGCAAACAGGTTTTAGTTGGGTACAGTCCCGAGCCACATGGAGGCAGTGAGCGTATCTTCAGGGGTTCGTCTCTCCCAGTATTGGGGGTGAGGTCATGCTGTGTCTAGGAGAGCCATTACACAAAGTCCTTGGCCAAGGCAAGGAGATTTACTGGTAGGTATTCCAGTAGTATCTCAGGGTGTTCTGGGCTACACTCCGACACGACTTGTACCGCTTTTGGGGGTCTGACTTTTACCAACCCCCTAGGCCCGCCATGCGATACTCATAGACGAACGGACCGGACTGCACGGATATTGTCACTGACAGGCTCAGTAGGGTTGTCAGGCTGAGTTCGCTCGCAGACATCCCTTTTGGTCAATACCTGGTAGCCCGTTACGTATTGGCTTATACCTCTGACGTGCTAGTGGTTAAATCCACAACCAAGGTGTTGATGAGTCTTTAGAGTCCCCCACATTCAGTTACTCAGCTTTCGGGCGAAAGGTTGTAGAGGCCGTATGGAGATATGGCAAGGTCCGATCAGATACGTGCGGTATTGCACGGATCAGGATCGGACAGTTTGCACTATAGGCCGTATGGTTATATGGCAGGGTTCGATCAGATACGTGCGGTATTGCACGGATCAGGATCGAACAGATATTACTAGCCGGTTTTGGTATAAGCCGGATCCTAGTATAGTACAGTGTAGATTTTGTCTCATTGCATTTGTATTTCGGTCGGAATACAAATGCGGGTGTGTATGCACAGTATCGGGGTTTTCCTGTAATTTATTACGGGACCAGTTTTTGGAGTTGCCAGTTTGCTTTCCGTTTCGGCCAATTTCCTTTGTTCCGTTCATTGGCCGAAGATTGGTGGAGGAGGGCTTATTTGCATTGTTGCAAATAAGCATTTGTGGAGGGGGTCTTTGCATATTATCATGTCATGATACTTGTCCCATCATTTGACTTCATAAACTCATGATTGCTTGACTTTGTATATCATCATGGTTGTTGATGATGAGGTTGATGGTAGGTGGTTGAGTGTGGGTTTTGATTTGGTGATCATTTCCTTTTGCATGATAGTCTTCTCTCTCTCTCCCTTTTGGTATTATTGGATGGCTCTCTCATTATCTTATATATGACACTCTCATTCTCTCCTCTCTTTATGTCATGGCCGGCCTTCCCCTTGGAAGGGCTGTCCAAGTTTTTTTGAGGGTGGAAATCTTGTTCATTTTATGCTCCAAAAGCCTACAAGTTCCTCCACATAATCCTTGTATCATCCCTCCACCAAAAGGCACCTCCATGAACCCCAAATGAGACACAATCCTTTACTACACATTCTACAGCAAACCTTGGGCACGTCGAGTAGCCGGCTTCGTGCCCGAGTTGCCTCGGCATTGAGGTGGGAGCCCGTAAACAAAGTAGGCGATGTGGTGCACTTCCGGCGGCGAGGAGGAGACGGGACATTCCGCAGGAGATCGGGACGATGGCGAGAAGACCGGAGGACTTGGATCGTCGGTATATCTCTAACCCATCTTCTAGTTAGCTTAGACTTGTTAATGGTTACGATCCGGGTGTTTAGTGCGCGGTGGTGCCGGTTTGCTAAGTCCGCAAAAATTAAAGTTTTTCACCGCTTCCGCATTCCGGCATCGGATTGACGGCCGGGGCGCCGCCGTGCACTTACAGGATTTACGTACGAGCTATATCTTGATGATTGATCCGTACTCTTGACTTGGGATGTCTGATTGTAGATATGGTATCGGATATGATATTATTGAGGCGGGATCACCGACTAATATATATACAGGTATGTATATGGATCGACTCAGATGTTAGGCGGTTTCCTTACCTGTAGTCCAGCTTGTTAGCTTAGCCCTTTAGTTTAGTTTAGTTGTTAGATTAGATTCGATTCTTACCTATTTCAAAAACTAACGAATCATGGGTATTTTAAAAGACAGCCCAAGGGATCCTACGGATATTTCAAAAGACGTATCTTTTCATAAAAACACCGTAGCCCCTATTTTTAAAACCCCATGATTCGTGTTATTTCAAAAGGCACCATTTGTAGGACTTATATTAGATTAATGCAGGTTAGTTACAGTTGCGTCTAGTATTCAGCTCCCGCTTATTATTGTGGTTCGCTTCGCATCGCATACTTATGTTATAATTTCTTATTGCAATGTTGATATCATATTGTTAGGACACCAGCACCATTACCGATGATGCGTATGTACCACGTACACTTACTTGCCGGCTCACACACATCTTCATCGGTAATTGCAATGTCACGTACACCTTAGAAAATATTATTGCTTGACTTAGCTTGTTAGTTAGTAATTTGACATGATATTAGTGTACCTGCCTTATATGCCAGCTTAACATTGTAGTTATTACTTGTCACTTCATGCATACTGTTATTCATTGTTATGCCTATATTCATGGTTTTACATGCTATTGATGATTTGGATTCGGATTTCCATGAAATTTTCTGGATTTGGGGGGAAAACCGAAAAACTTATATAAACTGATTTCTCTCTTTTTAAATAAAAAAAAGTGCGGTTTTTCCCATGATGTATGAGTCGTCCACCATGAGTTTGCTGATGGATTTCGAGACCCGATTCGAGGAGACGGATGAACCGTTTCGGGTACATGGTGGACCCGGTGAGGTACCCCGGGGCAAGAAGCGCGTGATGATGACGATGTGAGCCTGGCAGGGGAGCACTACCTACCGGTGATTTTACCCGACGCGTCGGATATCCGGAGGATACCGTCGTGGTCTTGAGATGGATGGCAGGGGCCGGTCTGGACTGACGGCGCCCTAGATATTGTGATTGAGACATTGAGATTTCGAGATATTGAGGTACAGAGACTGTGATACAGAGATATCGAGATATCGGGATTACGTTTTGTGCCGATGCTAGGCACTGTTTTATGCTGATTTCATTGTGATACCTCATTTTAAAAATACAAAAGAAATCTCACTAAATTATGAAAACAATTCTTCATTTACATGTATTCTGTTTTCATGCATTCATACCTCATTCGTATGATATATTGCTACCTGAGGCACTGACACGGGCACATGAGATTACACTCGGGTTAGATATTTACCCTAGCCTTGTTATAGGTTGCATGTTATATATATAATTGAGGATATATTATGATCTTTGACCTAGGTTGCGTTATTTATGCGATTTCTTTCCGTAGATGTTTTTCTATTCACGAGTTGGCAACTCACCCCCGTTGTGCCACAGTTCTTGCAAGTTTCGCCGTACAGGTTTCATTACGGCTTTGCTGGCACTACTTCCATTTCCGGGTGATTTGCTAGTAGGTGGGTTTATTTGTATCGTACCCCTATTATATATCTTGTATATCATTATTCTGTTGTATCTAGAAGTTCCATCAACCAAACATGTATTTATTTGAGATAGAGACCAGTGATGTTTATTCTCTCGACCTTAGAGTCGCGTGTTGTATTTCTGTGGTTTTCTTATGGTTTTTGAGTTTCCTTTTGAATTTTGATCCTCGCCCTTGGCGTTGTATATTATATTGCTTGTGTGGTTATGACCGTCGATTGACGAAGAGCTAGCTCCCGCTTGGGGATGCCTTTTTATTGATTTCGTATACTATTCATGTTGTATCCCATTTGGGGGCCAGTATTTACAAAGGAGACTCTGCCGAAATTTTCAGGAAATATTTGATGTTTTTTTAAACGCATAATTCGGCTATGCTATTAAAACTACTTGATTTAAATTGGTTTTTCTTCACTCTACTACTTTTCTTGGTTTGGATTTCTGGGTTTTCGGTTTACTTAGATTACGTACGCCTCGAGACGTTTCGTAGTTTAAGTGCCGGTCATGTTCCGTACTTTCGGGATGTGACACCTTCTTCTTCTTTCCTTTGGCTTTCGCCTTGGACCTAGAAGAGGAAGCTCCTCCAACAAATAAAGCGGGTGTTTCCCTGACTTTCTGCAGGGTGCCCTCTACACTCCTCAACATGTTGAGAAGTTCCGGAAGTTCAACTTCTTTTCCTTGCATGTTGAAATTCAGGATAAACTGGGCATAGGAGGAAGGAAGGGACTGGAGAATCAAGTGTACAGCTCATTCTCTAACGTAGTCCCGAGGTCCACGAGTTCCTCAATGTAGACAATCATCTTAAGGACGTATTCCCCTACAGATGATCCGATGGCCAACCTTGCTGAAAATAGCTTCTTCGAGGTCTCGTATCTTGCGATACGGGATTGCTCTCCATATAGTTCCTTAGTATGGAGAAATATGGATTCAAGGTCCATATTCTCGTGCCTTCTCTGATGTTCATTGTCCATAGAGGCAAGCACGACGCACTTGGCCTTCGCGCTGTCAATCTCCCAGGTCTTACGGATTTCCCTATCCGCGACACTGGATTCTGGACCTAGGACGGCGGGGGCCTTAGTGGTAAAGAGATACCCCAACTTGTCATAAGTGATTGCCATTTTGACATTCCTGAACCAATCTTTGTAGTTTGGCCCTGTCAGTATATTTTTATCTAATAGTAACTTAAGGCCCGTCATGTTGTTTGGTTGCTGCAATTAGGAGAGAGAGAAGAAACACTTTAGCATGATGCTCTTGCAAGTTTAGAGTGTTTTTTAGTTTGTCTAAACAGGATGGCTCCCACTGTTTCTCGAATCCTTCCTCAAACCATAAAAGAAGAACTAGTCGGGATTGATCTCACCGTACAATACTTGCTTAACCGTTCAGCCAGGCCAGTGTCAGTACTTCGAGGGAGGTTTTACGATGCTTTCGCGAAGTTCCTTAATTAAATAACCTCTTTTCCCTATGGGTGTAGCCCCGCTAACACCTTTCTAGACAGTTACTTGGTTTATAGCATTGATCGTTAAGTGAGAAAAATTTCCCAAGGAGTAGCATATACTCACAGTAGGATCGGGATCCAAATATCATTGTGTGATAAAGTTGAAGGAATCCTACCAAAATTATCACACTCCAAAAGGTATGCAACACTAGCAAGTTTCAGTTTCTTTAGAAACTCCCGATATGGATTTTTTCCCCATGCTCTTATGACCTTGACGAAGGCCAACATATCATAAGTCATATGTCAAGTTCTACCCATCATTATCCAGGTTAATTTGAACCCACCCGTACATACCCTTGACGAAGGCCAAAATAGCAGTACGACTGTCCCAAACCAACGCATCTATCTATGCAACAGATAAATATTCGGCAGCTACCAATCACTATGCCTTGGCGAAGGTCAAAATATATAGTTTGAATACTACTGAATATTTAACTGAAATGACGGAGGGCTACGAATGGTTTTGGCGAAACCGTGAACGTAGTGAACTTGATATAATCGAAGGAACCTGATAGCTTTTAAAAGGAGTGGTTTAAGCTCCGCATTTTAAAAGTTTTGCTGTTTTGAAAAAACCGAGTGGTTTTGAAACTGTTCCAACGATTCAACTTTGGTTTGTTTTCTTTGCATTAATATAATGCGTCCCATCAATTAATCCAACCATTGCAGAAAACAACGAAAATATGACGTACGCTTATGCCATCCGCATTCGCCACTGGGCCCCGTCATCACCCGTTAGGTTACTTAACTAACGACAGAGCAGGGGCTGGACTAGCGCCGATGCAAAACATAAGCAACGCCTACTAGATATCATATATATATATATACATTCGTCAGACGCAATGATAGTCATTCCAGATCACAGATGAACACATTGGATATGCTAGGAATCCGCGTTTCGTTCGAGCCTGCAATGAAAGACGGATTACACGGTGGCGATGAATAGCCAAACCCCACCCTAGACCCCTACGGGTGCGGCAAACTACCCGCCAAATACCCGAAGTGAAGGAGCCTCCCTCAACAACGTGAGTAGGCCACTCAGCACTTCAAAGTACCCGGTAGTTTGTGCACCCCACCTTGGGTATATCCTAGGAGTAAAAACAGTAAAAGAAATAATATACAATGGTGGCTACTAGCTCAACCCAGATGTGCGACCATAAAACAATATTACATCAATTTACAATTTACATCGAATGAAAAATGAAAAACACTCATCTCACATCCCCGGCTATTCATCCACGATAATCCAACAAGTTCATATCCATAAACCAATATCACAGATCACAGATATGTGCAACCCCCACTAATCGACGTATAGCGATTAGCAGATGTTCAGCACATATTACACATAATAGATATAATCTGATTAGCTAAAGTTTATAGAATTTTGATCGATATTTTAAATTTGAAACTACCCCAAATACAACACTGTACTCAAAAGAATCTGGGCAAAAACAATGTATCTGAAAAATCACAAAACATCAAGCTGGACGATCTGCAAGAAAAACGAGTTGACTCCGAGTCGACTTGGCCGTGGATCCGCGGCGAAACGCATGGTTTCGCCGCGCTTCCACGGCATTCTGACCGAGTCACGAGCTCGTTTTTCTTGGGTGTCCCTAAAAAATCCTGCATGTATTTTTCAGGTCTCTGAAAATATTTTTAGACCTGTTTTGAAAATCGGCAGAAAACATGAATTTTTGATGTATTTTGCGATTTGTTCGGGATCGAAGTTCTAAAGACTTTGCTAACATGTTAGTTGTTGTTTAGCTAGGCTCTGATACCACTGTAAGTCTATGTTACCCACCCCCGGTGCTTAACGGGGAGGCGGAATAGGTAAAAATCGAATTTTTTCTCAAAGGAAACATAGACAAACCATGAAGGATCTTTGCTAAACGAAAACTAACAAACTAATACAGAGTATTAACTACTAGGTTAGATGGTTATACCTAGTTCTTGAACTCCTTCTCATCTTGTTGTGGTCCTCCTTGTTGCGAGCTCCTTGGAGTGGTGCAGATGGCTCCTCCTCGTTGTCTTCTCTAGGTCAAAGAACGATCCACCCAAAGGCCTCAACCTTGAGCTCCTACCTCAACAATGAAGTAACTAGAGTGCTTGTCTTGCTACACTAAGAACCCTAGAGTGAGTAGAGAAGTATTTTGGTGGTTTAGTTTCAAAGCTTTGATTTTCAACACATGAAACACTTAAGCCTTTTGAGAGAGGAAGAGAGAGAGCAAACTATAAGAGAGAAAGATTATGTGAGAATAAGAGGATAAACTCTCATATGGGGAAAATATGATAATAATAATAATATTAATTAGGATAATTGTGATGGTGTGTTGATTTGACCATTATCATATCACATTTAATGCTAAGCATGCTCACAAAATATCTAAGTCAACATGGGTCGACTTGGTCAAATGGTCAAAAAACATTAGCCATGACACAATTAACTCTAATTAAAACTATTAATCATTTTCCTCCTTCTCATTATGGTTTTGATCAAGTCAATGGTCAAAACCCTAATGAGGTGTCTCCCTATCCGCCTCTGTCAACTGTACATACATACCCGCATCCGTGTTCCATAGAAACACGAATACAGTGAGACTAGACCAATCCCAAAACAAATACTAGGATCTGGCTTAAACCAAAGCCCACTAGTATCAACTGCCCGAACACGAAACGTGCACATGTGCGCATATATGAACGAACCCTGTCGTAAAACCATACGACCTCTACTTCGTTTCGCCTAAAGGTGAACAACCCTCTGTGTGGGACTCTAAAGACCCGACACTACACTGGCAGTGGGTTTAACCACAGGTCGCAAGCGGTACTAGCTGTACGTAACGGTCCCCAGGTAGATGTCAAAAAGAAGACCGATGAGGTGAACCCATCCGAACTCCTACTGAGCCTGAATGTGACAATCTCCGTACAGTTCGGTCTGTTCATTTAAGAGTATCGCATGTCGGGCCTAGAGGGCGGTAAATGTCAGACCCCTAATAGCGGTACAAGTCGTGTCGGAGTGTAGCCCAGAACACCCTGAGAAACTACTGGAAACACTATCAGTAAATCTCGCTTGCCCTGGCCAGGGACTTTGTGTAATAGCTCTCCTAGACACAGCGCGATATCGACCCTAATACCGGGAGAGACGAATCCTGTCTAACCGTCACTGCCTCCAAGTGCTTCGGGACTGCAGCCAACTACTACCTGTTTGCACGACTCAATAGAGCCGTGGTAGGGTAGTAATCTAAGAACAGTGGGAACACACTCGAGGCGAAGTGACAGCGTCAAGTCAACGGACTAAGCTGTACTCATTTCACCGGGGAACTGCTAACTGACAATAGATATAGTACCAACCAACAGTTCCCGACGAGTCCTGTCCAGTGTACTTATAACCTAATGAGCACCTGCATACTATCTCCAGTACGATGTACTGATAGCTGTGGGACAGACCATCTCCCCAGCTGGGATGAGAAGCATACACACTAGTCTACTCTGGAGTATCGATGCCCTGTCTCGATAATCCTACGACTAGGGACCTGTATAAGGATGTGCTTGTAGATTATCCAACCCCTACAAGTGTGATTGCCATCACAACGCTGGTAGTCAAGGAAAAATCCTAAGGGCTCTATCAATATGTATTAGCGATACGTCAAAAGAAACATATACATATATTAAGATAGATACAAACCAAGTAGCATACTACCATGTTGAGCAAGACTGTTATAAATCTGTGTATATATATATATATCCCAAGCTTCTAAAATGTAATATACAAACTAGTACCATACAATAATGGCCTATAGGGCATATCACACTAACATGCACAAATACTAATGATTGCCATGCTGCACGAGCACAGACGCGTATGCTACACTACACATCATTAGTATTGCTATGACACAGTAGAATTGCAACGTTTGTTGCATGTATGACTTTATTTACGTACTTTACTTTTATTACATGTTGAGTATTGCGAATACTAGTACCATGGATATTCGTATTCGATTCTTATGAGTTTTCAAGATGCTTTACCTTCGATGATATATATCAGTGGTATGGGACGCTATTATATATGTATATATATAATATATTATCAGAATGATCTATGTAAGTATCTTATTCTCTACTTGATATTTCTGGATACGATGAGTTGACATCCACAATGAGCTTGATGTTTTCTGATTGTTTTTATTCCGAACCGAGTGGGGGAAATATACAGTTACGGACTTGCTGCTTATCCGGGATGAGTGGGGGAGGAAACAGACGGATACATGGTGTACCCGGTCGAGACCGAGGGGCACGATAGCCGCATTAGAGGTGGAGAGCCTAGCAAGGACACTCAATACCGAAGATGGATATGAGCACGACAGATATCCAAGAGATACCGGCCGGAGCTAGAGATGAGCATGGTTGATATACAGGGGATACCGACCGGGGCTAGGGATATCGAGTGGCGATCATCTGTTGAGATGGTGTCGACGATATCTGTATTTGCGTGTCGGTGATGGACACGAGAGATTTTGAGGATTTGCATGTTGGTGATGGACACTAGGGATTTCTGATTTCGGGTGTCGATGCTGGACATCCATATATTGATATGTTGTTATCATACGAGGTATACAGTAAGAGTGGTGCGTTATTGTAGCCGACCAGGATTGATCTGGGGGATAGTACCCGAATAATCCTTTCTACCGATTGTTGCATATAAAAAGGATTTCTAAAATGAGCTATAGTCTCATTATTTTGACATGTCTAAAATGACGCTGGCATCTTTTAAATCGTAAACCTCTTATCACTCTTTACTAAAACAGCAAGACGTATATCTTAAATAAGATACCTATTATATTGCTTACTATGTCGTCTGCTTTTACGCCGTGACATATGCATCCCGCGGCTATTTTAAAGAAGATGTTTTACAAATATATTTTCGGCTATCTTTTGTTAGTGTGATATGCCCTAGAGGCCATTATTGTATAGTAATAGTTTGTATATTACATTTTGGAAGCTTGAGATATATACATGGATTTATGACAGTCTTGCTCGATATAGTAATATGCTACTTGGTTTGTATCTATCTTAATATGTGTATGTGTTTCTTTTAACATATCGCTAATACATATTAATAGAGCCCTTAGGATCTTTTCTTGATGATCAGTCGAAAATATTACATTTTTAACACATCAATTTCCCTACTATTTGAAACCATCTAAAGGTGTTCGGTATGAATATAGCGCATATTAGCAATTTGTCTGCAAAATACCAAATAACATGTGTTATACATTATAACCGGCATTTTGAGGGAAATTGTGTGTTTATTATTGCACGCATGATCTTTTGTGAATCAACACTTGTCTCGAGATTGTGTGCAGGAAATTCTCCAGGTAAAAGAGCCGGAACTGCTAAAAGTGCTGATAAAATACGTCAAGTCAAAGACTTGAGATCTGGCAGAAATCAAGAAAGAAAAATCGGATTCCAGACATCAGATAAAGACCCTAAACCCAACAGAAGAATCCCCTGGAAATTGCATGCAGTACTTCACCAAAATGGCCGCGGATCCGCGGCTAGTTGGACACATCAGCATTTCATATTTCCTCCACGTGGCTTCTTGTAATGGCCAGGCTTCCAGAAGACTCCCAAAGACCACGTGGGATCATCCAGAAGGCTCAGCCTAACAACCTTATCCCAGAATATTCCTTATTCTAGAATATTCCCTCAAACAAACTTCTTCTAGAAGACTCTCTCTAACAACTTAGCTTTGGAGGGAAGATTCAAATGAGTGGTTATAAAAATGGATCTAGATCTAGGGTTTGGAGGTTGTTGAATTTGGAGGGAAATCATTTTGAGTGGTGAAAATTGTAGATCCAAATCATTTCAAAATCAAATTGAGTGACACAATTTGATCCAAATCAACACCAACCGAGTACCGAGCCAAAGCAAGCCTTCAACAAGCCTTTTGAAGCGACGCCGATCTTCATCCGAGCAAGTGATCCATGACGATCCGCGACTCACGAAGACGATGCGAAGCTAGTTTCGACGATTGACTTTTCTCCTCGAATCTTATAATCTTTGAGTGAATTGTAACGAAACGTTGATTAATAAAAGGTGAAAATTCTTGATCTTGCTTTTTCTTTACATTTGAGCATTATGAAGAGTTATCGATTCTTGATTGTTATCTTTTTCATGATGTTTGAGTGAAAACTCCGCTTGTGGAGGAATCGAGAAAATAGGGAGATGATGATGATTAAATTCTTGAACAATTCTTATGTCTATGAGTTTTGTAAACTTTAGGAAATTGAATCATCGATAACCTAATTTGAGCGAGATGCTTTCTTGAATGTTTTCGCTCCAAATTAGAGATCAATGATCGATGATTGAATTTCCTAGAGGCTAGAATTTGAATGCTAATCAACGAAAGGACAAGGGATAGAAGGAGAAACCCTAGTTTCTTCAATAGATCCCTAATTCTCGTTGATCATCATCGATCTAGCAACAAATCATCAATAGATAAGAATTTGTAATCATAAGTATTCATCATCACTATCAATTGGATCGATTCCTACAAGCCTCTTTACAAATCTTGATAATTCAAACTATTTGGTCATTTTCTTGATCTTTATTGATTCTTGATTCTAGATCTATATTCTTTATGTTTCTTGAAATTAAAATTTACAAATCTTGAATCAACTTTCTTGCATTTTCTTTTATCTTTTCATTTCGTCTCATAAAACAAGATCGATCAAAACACACATCTCAATGGACGATCCGTATTCATTAACGCGCTACATCGACACCGTTAATGGATTGCGGTATAAATTTCTTTGGTTGTTATCTTTTACACTTTTCTAAACATGACACGGAAATGATCAATCAAATGGCGCCGTTGCCGGGGATGTGTGCTATTTTGTTCGTTTTTGTTATTTGAGTTGAAAAATTATTATTCCATCAGAATTTTTAGATCAAATTCGCATCAAGTGCTTAACGATTGGTTGTGAATTTTTGCGAGGGAATCTGGCATCACTGTAGAAGGGGTCTCAAGATTCAGAGAAGTTTTACGAAGTTCAGGGAAGCACAAACAGCTGAGGAAAAATTTGCAAACCCTAATTCCCCCATCAAGCAGCGGAACCGTGGCCAGAGAGGCGTTTTTGCGGCGGAACCTCCGCCGTTTAGGGTTTTCACAGTGTGAAATTTCTCAAGTTTGCTCTCTGTACTCTCCTCTCCTCTCTGATCTTCTCCAATAACCATTTTTCTGCAGGATTCTTTGCAAAATTCGCACCACCGCAAAATGAAAAAAATTGTTGCGTGTTTGATCTTGGTTGTTTGCATATCTTAATACGGAAATTAAGGGGCAAAGACCAAATTCAGATTAGGTGGGGAGTTCATTACCCTTCCTAAGCCCTGAAAATCACAAACTTGCATCCATATCACCCTTCATTAACTAAAAAATATCTAGACAAAACTCTAAGGACCGTCGTGCTCAATTAGAACAGAAGAAGTTCGTGGGTAATCTATTGCTTATCCGCGTTTCTTTTGTGATGTCTAAGGCAAGTGTGTCTAAGGCAAGTGGTTACTTAATTAGGCCCACTACTTACGTAGTGGAGAACCTCCCACTTACCTGGCCACAGGAGAGACAAAGAGGCAGTAGAGGATCTATCTTGCGACTTGTCTTCTGGAAGTCTAGGAGCGGTCTAGAGACTTGACCTAGGTGACCACTAGAATTAGGGTTGCTTGTGCATTGTTTGTGTGAATTTTTCAAAAATCCGTATTTTTTCAAAACAAACACCAACCAACTTTTCCCCTAATTATCACAACGCTGCCACTTGTGCTAAACCCTTTAGTGCAAGCTCGGCTAGACACGGGATTCTAGTGCCCGCCTTGTCCGCGTTTCCCCCATCGACCACAAAGTCGGTATTTCTACATTTTCTTTTTCCCACCACCCACCACGACCGTGATGGACGGATTTCCATCACACTTTAACACCACCCTTCCACCGCCCGCAGGTGCGCAAAATCCTCCACGCATTTCTCTCCAAGAGAGATACTATCCTACACGTGTTCCCCTTCCCACCTGTCTTTTTATACCACCTACCAACATGGAAAATTTTGAAATCAACCCCCAATTTATCAAACTGTTACCCAAATTTCACGGTCTTGAGTCTGAAGACGCATACGTTTTTATCTCCAAATTTGAAAATGTATGCGCAATGATTGGAACATCACAACTGTCTTTGGATGCTCTGCGTTTACGTTTTCTCCCATTCACTTTGTGCGATTTAGCCGAGAAGTGGCTTTATAATACAACTGCACATTGTATTTCAAAATAGGATGAATTTGTTGCAGCATTCCTTAAGAAATTTTATCCCAATCATAAGACCGCCCGTGTTTGGGGCGAAATCTTCAAATTTACCCAACTTCCCAAAGAACCATTTTGGAAATGCTTTGAACGGTTCAAGGATCTTCTTATCCGATGTCCTTATCACGGAATCTCCAGATGGGATTTGTGTCGAGTTATCTATGAGGGTATTGATCTCACGACTAAACAGATGCTTGAAACCATGTGTCATTGTCAATTCCTGTCTAAATATGATGGTGAAGCTTGGAAATACCTAGAAGATTTAGCTCAAAACACATTACAATGGGAAAGTGTTAGACCACCATCGCCTAGGGAAAGTATCAATCAGCTTGATCTTTCCGTCACAATGAGAACCGAAATGGCCGTAATACAAAGGAAACTCGACGCTCTAGAAAATAAGTTCTCTTCAGCCTCCCTAAACCAATACACACTTCCTAAGACCGTGTGCGGCTGCTATTCAAATCCATCACATTTGATGGAAGAATGTCCTTTGAATGTACCATTTCAAGGTCACACTAATGCTGCATTTTAGCAAAGACCTGGAAACGATTTTTCTTCTTCCTCATATAATCAAGATTGGAGGAATCAGCCTGATCTTTCTTGGATCCAACACCAAACTCAATACACGGATCCAAACCAGAATAACTTTCAATGGGTCCCTCCACAGCAACAGCAACCACCATAAATGAGTCAGCACCCCTTCCAACCACAAAATTTTCAAAACCCGGCCAACAACTTTGATCCTTTTTTCTGCCGGAACCAATAACACCTCTTCACTCGAACAAACCATAACAAATTTCATGCAAGTTAGGGCAAATTTTTAGTCTTCTATCGATAATATAATGAAAACCTCCGCCTCCCAAGGTGAGATTATTAAATCGATGGAAGCACAAATCACACAGTTAACAGCCGAAATGAGTGCTAGAGAGAAAGGGAATCTTCCATCTCAACCTCTAGCTGATCCTGGACCTTCACATTACACTAATGTGGATGCATTTACCATGTTGAGATCTGGAAGAGTGCTAGACAATCATGTGGGTGAACAAATTGATAATGATGAATTGATCATTAACACCCCGGCTTCCACTTCCACTTCCATTCCCACTTCTACTTCTTACCCTATTTCGTTCAATTTACCTTCTTCTTCTTCCGAGCCTATTCTCCGTTTTCCCAAAGACTCGAACCCTCCACC
Source organism: Agapanthus africanus (assembly GCA_030015575.1). Taxonomy (NCBI): domain Eukaryota; kingdom Viridiplantae; phylum Streptophyta; class Magnoliopsida; order Asparagales; family Amaryllidaceae; genus Agapanthus; species Agapanthus africanus. The sequence goes on along the minus strand of CM057350.1, from coordinate 313,597,244 downwards.
CACTTCATCCTTCCCACCCCCACAAACTTCTCCACAAATGTTGGACCCAACACTTATTAATAAAGCTCCATTTCCAGAAAGGTTGAGGCCCAACAAACCCAATGCCCAAATGGAGAAGCTTGTGGAAATGTTTAAGCAAGTTAACATCAACACCCCTCTCCTAAATGCTGATACAATCAAGTGCACAAAAGTATATCACATATACAACTTGTGAACTTCAAGTGAGAAAATCCATTTAAGTGAACCTATATTAGTTAATGTAAAGTGATATATCAAATATATAATTATACATTAAATCACTAAATCAACACTTGATTTAACGACCCGGTCATATCGCATATAACCGACTAATATCAATAGTAACAACTTATCGAATCAACACTTGATCCGATAACCCGGCTATAACGCATATAACCGATCAATGTTACAAATCGCGAGAATCGAATACAGTATCACATACTGGTATTATTCTCGGTCCCGCACATATCTCATATGCGCTCCTATTTCGTTTTGCTTGAGCCAGGAAACCTCTGTGTAGGACTCTAAAGACTCGTCAATACGCCGGCAGCAGGTGATGATCATATCAAACACCCACAAGCCGCAAGCGGTCTGCTAAACGTAACGGCCACCCGGGTATTGAGCGATCAGAAGATCGACGAGCAAGCCCGCTCACACTCCAGTGAATCCAACCAGTAACACTACCGTACAGTCCGGTCTCGTCGTCTGATATGTCGCATATCTTGCCTAGGGGTGGTAAACGTCAGACCCCAATAGCTCGATAAGTCGTGTCGATATGAGGTCTATAACAATTCGAGAAATTACTGGTAACACTTACCAGTAAATCTCAGCAACCCTGGCCAGGGATTTCCTGTTATAGCCAATCGAACACAGCGCAACATCAACCCCCTATACCGGGAGAGACGAATCCCCTCCTATCGCTCATTGCCTCCATGTGACTCGGGACTGTACCCAAAAACCACCGTTTTGCACGCCCTCTTGGACGTGGTAAGATGGAAATCAAAGCACAGTGGGAACCACACAAGACTCTATGACGATCTCGGGTCAACAGACTACTCTGTACCAGTGTCACCAGAGAACTGCCATCTGACGTAAGGTATAATACCATCTGGGAGTTCTCGGCGAGTCCGTCCAGTGTACCCAGTCTCTACTGAGCACCCGTATATCATCTCTGATGTCAAACACCAATGGATATGGGATCATCCATCGCCCATCTGTATGGGTCGAGAAGGTACACGCTAGTCTACTCTGGTATATCGATGCCCCATCTCGATACACCCACGACTAGGGACTTTCAAGGATGTACTTATGGACTACCATGTCCCCACTAGTATGATCCGCATCATAGTCCAGATAGTCAAGTACACATCCTAAGGGCTTTACCAACATGTAATAGAGAGACAATCTGTGTACACGTTAAGGTAAAGAGCAACCAGATAGCATACTATCATGTCGAGTAAGAAAGTCCTCCCTATATATGTCCCAGCATCCACTACAATATACATCCAATGTACAGTAATGGCCTCTAGGGCATACATATAACTAACAATCTCCCACTTGCACTAGGGCCATCTGTAGCAGTGGTTGTAGTATCTCATACTCAACCATCCCATAAAAGTCTCTCTCTGGGAATAGGCCTTCGTGAGTGGATCCGCCGTGTTGTCCTCTGAGTCTACTCTCCTAACCTCGATCCCTTAGAGATTAACCATCTCCATGATCAAGTGATACTACCTTAGAATATGTCTGGATCACTGATGGGACCTGCGTTCCTTGGCATAAGCCACAACTCCATTGTCACACAATGGGAGGAACATAGTTCATCTCATGAACCATTATACACCCAAACAGCCTCTTTGGTAGCATCTTAAGTAGCGATGTATCCTGCCTTTATCGTCTAGTATGTCACGGTATCTAGCTTGGAACTCCTCCAACATACCGTCCCTTTACTGAGGGTAAAGACAATGCCTGCGACTGACATTCAGTCGTCTTTATCACCCTGGAACCTTTCCAGTGATTTTCCCCAGAATCGTTTGATATCATCTCACTACAACTAGTGAGAATCTTAACATCCAATTAAATCTATCTCATAGATCTAAAACTCAGGATTTATGAGGTATCATTTTGATCCTACACGGAGAATCTTTGTGATAAAAGGAGATTGATCGAGCGTAGCATAAGAAACTCCTTTCTTATCAAGAGTATGTCATCCACGTACTCTACGAGGATCACCACGTACTCTACGTGATAAAGGAGATTGATCGAGCGTAGCATAAGAAACTCCTTTCTTATCAAGAGTATATCATCCACGTACTCTACGAGGATCACCACCATACTCCCTACTACCTTTTTGTTTATACAAGGTTCATCTACCATTTTGATGATGTCAAACCCTTTGACTAATCCATCAAAACAGATGTTCCAACTCCGCGATGCCTGCTTTAATCCTATAAAGCATCTTGCACACGTTTCCGCTGCTCCTACTGTCTACGAAGCCCTCTGGCTGTGTACTTATAGACGCACTCTTCTAAAACATCATTTAGAAAAGCAGTCATGACACCCAACCACCAGATATCGTAGTCATGGTATGTAGCCGTGACAAGTAGGATCTGGATGGACTTAAGCATAGCTACTTGAAAAGGTTTCATCATTATCCACACCTGGTCAATGATGCAAACTTTTAACAAGTCTAGCTTTGAAAGTCTCAACTTTTCCATCTACACCAAATAATCTTCTCAAGATATACTTGCTCCTGATGGGGATTTAACCCTTCAGATATAGCAACTAAAGTCCATACTTTGTTGGTGTATAAGGATTCCATCTCAGATCACTAAGCATCCAGCCATTCTTACAGAGTCTTACTCCTGATGGCCAGCTCGAAACTAGTTGGGTCATCATCTCATGATGCAATCCTCACTCCCACTGTCATAGAGAAACAGAAGTATCTCTCAGGTGGGTGAGGAATCCTACTAGATCGGCGGAGAGGCTGAGGTTCGTTGGAATCTACTGAATCCTTTGGTTCTATCAAATCATCAGCTGTAGTTTGTATAGCTGGAACCTTTCCAGTTCTACAGTACAGACCTTGCCTCAAGCTTGTCCGGATTTTGCTTTCAGACATAGGCCGGTCAACCCCAAATCTTTAACTTGCTTAAGACATGGGCTCTTCCCTTTCCATATCACATATGAGATGGTAGGCAACTGATTTGATTGGAACCCTATTCAATAGGTATGCAGCTTCTCAAGTGCATAACTCCCAAAAGGAAAAAAGGTAACTCAGTAGTACTCATCATAGAGCACACCATATCACATAGGGTGCTATTGCTCCGCCCCGATATACCATCGTGCTATGGTGTATACGGAGGAGTAATGCTGAGAGAGAATCTCGTTCTCCTTTAGAATAGTCCAAGAATTCCGTGCTCAAGTATTCTCCTCCTTGATCACATCAAAGGACATAATACTTATACCCGTATTTTGGTTCTCTACTTCTAACTTATATTCTGTGAATATCTCAAAAGGTTCGGACTTGTGTTTCAACAGAAACATATGACTGAATCTAAAGAGATTATCAGAGAATGTAATGAAGTACAAAGAACCGGTCTTGGCATGTGTAGATAGGGGACCTACATACATCAACATGTATCATTCCAAGAGTTCACTAACTCTTTCTCTGTTTCCAGTAAACGGAGCTATGGTCATCTTATCTCTGTGACATGACTGGCAAGTTTCATAAGATGTAAATTCAAACTAATTTAAATATGCATCTATATTTAACTTCAGCTAGTCGGGTCGCATTGATATGACCTAGTCTACAATACCTCAAGAAGGATTCGTTCATTTCTGAACTCTTCCTCTTGTGTGTGTTCTGTATACTAAAGAACTGTAGTTTGATTTAGAACATCAATGCTTTTAGATAACGTGCCTGAACCGATCAACTTTTGATATAGGAAATGTTCAAAACATTATCCAACAATACAAAATTTTATCATTTCTTTACAAATAAAGAGACTGATATGATTTTGTATATCAGGTTCGGTATCTAATAACATTCGTTCAGAATCAATGTATTTGGAATACAGGGTGACAGTGACCAACAGACTTGGCTGCAACTCTTGCCCCGTTTTCTGCCTCATGAAACTTATCACCCGCTCTCAGTTCTTTGCCTATCTGTAGCCCATGTAACAAATTACATATGCGGGATCCTGACCTGGTATCACATACCCAGGACGTAAAGAATACTGAGAAACAGTTCTGTATAATGAACACACCCGAAGGAGATGCATCATATGCACTTTCTTCGTTTGGGCGGCACGGGAATTCTGGTAATCCCCAATTTCCTGCTCTGTCTTATAACAATTATAAGTTGGAGCGGGACCAACGTTCCCCAGCTCAGTATAACAAGCGGGTTCGGTCAAAATTCCGTATTTTTATCTTGATTAAGGCGTGATATGGTCGCTACCTGGAGAGAGAGAGAGAAGAAAACACTCAGCGTGCGCTCTTACAAGAATAGATTGGTTATTATTTTATCTAATCAGGATGGCTCCCACTGCTTTTCATCAAATCTTCCTTCAAACCCTAAAAGGAAAGACTAGCCGGGATTAATTACACACTACAAGTTCGCCAATCTTTCAGCCAGGCTAGTGTCGGTACTTTGAGGGAGGTCCCCCGTGCTTTCGCACGAACCTAATTAATGTAAACCTCATTTTCCCAGAGGCGTAACCCCGTTGACACTTTTCTAGACACCTACTTGATCGGCTAATTGTAATGTGTAAAACTCTCCCAGGAGTAACAATTACTCGCAGCGGGTATCGGGATCCAACTATCTCATAGAAGGTATGCAATCTCATTGCAAATTTCAACACTTGAAATTCCCGATAATATTTTGCCCCTAGCGTCCTATGACCTTGATGCAGGCCAACAAACCATAGTGCGCTAGTCAAGTTCAACCCGTCATTTCCTGATTGAATTAAACCCATCCGCACGACCCTTGACGCAGGCCAACAAGTCGCACGACTACCCTAATCCAATCTGCATCATATGCATAAGCAGATAAATACCAGTTAGCTACCGCACACTACGCCTTGACGCAGGCCAACAAACGTAGCACGAATACTAACTACTACTTATCTGAAATGACGGAGGGCTACGACAGGTTTTTCTGAAAACCTATTGCGTAATGAACTTGATATCGTTGTAGGATCGAATGAATTTTGAAATGGAGTGATTTTTAGGCTTTTCTAGTTTTGCTAAAGGAGTCACTCCCGGTGAAGGGATCGTCGGTCCTTTCCTCGTCGAATGAGGTGCGGGATATATCATATATATCACTGTGCAAAGCAAAAACTCTTAAAAGCAATCAAAAGACAAACCGAGTGTGTAGCATCTGCCAATTATTGCTAAAGGAGTCACTCCCGGTGAAGGGATCTCGGTCCTTTCCTCATCGAATAAGGTGCAGGATATATCACATATACCGCTATGCAAAGCAAGAACTGTAGCTACCTGTTTTATTTTGAAATTCGATTCTACAACATCTTTAGGTTTCTTTTACTTTCATTAATCACATTAATGAAGTCCCATCATTTAAATACCTAAACATCACAGATAAATACAACGTACACTTATGCCATCCACATTCGCCTCGATGTCCCCTCGTGCACCGTTAGGTTAGGTAACTAATGGCAGAGCGGGGCAGGGCTAGCGCGGGTGTAAAACATAAGTAACGCCTATATAATATATCATATATACTATATACAGTATCTATCACAGAACATCACATGATCACATCACAGATATCGCAGCAGAAGAATCATATGAAATATTGGATATACTAGGACGTCCGTGTTTTCAATACGAGACAGTATAAAACACGGATTCCACGGTCGTGATGAATAGCCAAACCCACACCCCTAGACCCCTACAAGAGCGGCAAGCAACCCTACCAATTCTAGAGTTAGGAGACCCGGACTCGACTCCTCGAGTTGGTCTCCCACTGGACTCCAGAACCCGGTTACTTGTGCACTCCTCCTTGGGTCTATCCTAGTGCGGAAAAGTAAATAATATATAAAGGGCGACATCTTCCGCTACCTGGAAGTGCCCCAATAAAAGAATATTACATACAAGTTTTTACATGAATCAAAATGAAAAACACTCATCTCATATAAAAACCCCCGGCTATTCAAAGACGACGATCCAATATAACATATCCAGCAACACATAATATCACATGTCATCAACGTAAGTAAACATGCGTATCCCAATTGTCGTTGACATATAGCAACGAAACCGGCGATATCACATATTACACTTACGGTCACAGAAAAGAAAGTGTAAAACTACAACAGTTGGAATCCGCAATCTCCATAGACATCGCATGCCTAATCAAATGAATTACTTAGACATCGCATGCCTAACAATTATAAACCCCGCATTTTAGTCTCATTATTGAAAACTCTTTTCAATATCAAGTCGGGCAATTCAACAAGATTCCCGACATCCTGATCGAATGCTCGTCGCAAACTTTAGTAGGCGGCCGCACCCCCGATGCCGTCGACGAAGTGCACCAAGGCGGAACACCGCTGCCGCGAGCACCCGAACGGATGCTTTCGGCGACGGGGTTCTCCTACAGTCACTTGGTCGGGGCTATGGGGCGAGGCTGTCTATTAAGTTTACCCGGCGAGTATCCGCGTACGCTACGTGATTGCGACGGACTTTTGATCACATCAAAATTCCGTGGCAACCGATCAAGTGAGACTAAACTGCTATGTTTATAACATTCATTTAGTTATCTCATAACTTATTGTGAATTCCAATTATTGTATCCCATTCCAGATAATTAGAAAATGTTAAACTTTCCGATCGAACATTCAAACACCCAAGTTTTCCCGAAACAGATCAACACATGAAACAAGTCTAAAAACATTCAGTTCGTGCCTCAGTACCAACGGTCCAGCCGTAGAAGGGTCAAGCCAACGCCTCACATGTGGCACGCCGTACTGCCCCAAACCCGAAGGTTCAAAGGGCAGTTCAAGACGGTCACATAATCGAGTTAAGGTTTGTTGTCTTCTAGAGGGTCCATCACGTTACTTGCACTACTTAGAACGTCTTTAAACCACGGAAAAATCCAACACTTGGAAATTTCCCGGCAGGGGAAAAAGTGGGTATTTATATCCAGTCGAACTTTTTAACATATTCTAAAATATCCGGAAAGCCACATAGACAAAATCTGATACTCCGATCGAATCCACGAATTCCCCAATACAACCCAGAAATTTCAACTCTTGAATAAATATTAAAAATTCCCAGGAAAACCAGCACTGAAAAGTAGGAGTTACTGTTCAATGCATGAAGAGACTAAATGAGCACGGAACCGCCGCAATAGGCGGCTAATGCCGCGGTTACGCCGCGCTTTAGACAGATCATTAGGTAATTTTTGCACTGTAATTCTTAGAATTTCCTGCTGAATTTTTTAAGAATTTTTAATTTGGAAAAAACCGCTTTTTCAGAAAAAGTCCAGAGAGCATGGAAATATTGGGGTTTCGGTTTGATCGGACTTCAAACTCCGTCTAGACTTCACCTAAGGCTCTAGCTAGGCTCTGATACCAATGTAGGGTTCCTAGGCACACCAAGGAGGTCTCATAAGGCATCAACCATGCCAATTTGAAAATTTACAAGTGCCGAGAAACCCTAATACGGATCGTTGACTAGATTTTTAGGCGAAAAAGAAACTAGTTTACAACTAAACTAAAAGAACGGAAATACAACCTTTGTAGATCCGTTTCTCCACCTCCATAGCTCCATGATGAAGTCCTCTCCGCTGTCCAAATCGAACCATGACTCTTGCATCGGCTTCATCGGAGAAAAAGCGGGCTAGGTCATCGACGATGATGCCGAAGATGATCTACGTCGAGGCATCACTAGATCAAGCTCCACCTTCACCAAGCCTTGAAAACTTGTGAAGGAAACACCCTATACTACTTGGCAAAAGGTAGAGGATGAAGAAATAGGAAGTGGGTTCACTTTAGAATTGGATTTCTCACATGATTTCATCACTTGCCATTGATGATGCAAGCTTTTCTTCTTTGAAGATGAAGAAGAAGAAGATGATAATATTATGATAAGTTATTAAAATGAAAAGGAAAATGAATACTTATCATAATACTAACCTTAGTTAAGTGTAGAGAATAGATCATGGTTTGTTTAAATGGTTAGGGTTAAGTATGAAGACAAGAATGGTGACTAAGTCAAAGCTTCATGAATCTTCAACAAACAAACAAACAAAGCCACCATTCTTTCTTTATCTTTTCCAAAACAAACAAACAAATAAATAAATAAGATAATCAAAACCCTAATTATTAACTTAACCATGGTTTAATTTTTACACTTAACCAAGTTAACATGTATCATCAAACATGATACAATCAAGTGCACAAAAGTATATCACATATACAACTTGTGAACTTCAAGTGAGAAAATACATTTAAGTGAACCTATATTAGTTAATGTAAAGTGATATATCAAATATACAATTATACATTAAATCACTAAATCAACACTTGATTTAACGACCCGGTCATATCGCATATAACCGACTAATATCAATAGTAACAACTTATCGAATCAACACTTGATCCGATAACCCGACTATAACGCATATAACCGATCAATGTTACAAATCGCGAGAATCGAATACAGTATCACATACTGGTATTATTCTCGGTCCCGCACATATCTCATATGCGCTCCTATTTCGTTTTGCTTGAGCCAGGAAACCTCTGTGTAGGACTCTAAAGACTCGTCAATACGCCGGCAGCAGGTGATGATCATATCAAACACCCACAAGCCGTAAGCGGTCTGCTAAACGTAACAGCCACCCGGGTATTGAGCGATCAGAAGATCGACGAGCAAGCCCGCTCACACTCCAGTGAATCCAACCAGTAACACTACCGTACAGTCCGGTCTCGTCGTCTGATATGTCGCATATCTTGCCTAGGGGTGGTAAACGTCAGACCCCAATAGCTCGATAAGTCGTGTCGATATGAGGTCTATAACAATTCGAGAAACTACTGGTAACACTTACCAGTAAATCTCAGCAACCCTGGCCAGGGATTTCCTGTTATAGCCAATCGAACACAGCGCAACATCAACCCCCTATACCGGGAGAGACGAATCCCCTCCTATCGCTCATTGCCTCCATGTGACTCGGGACTGTACCCAAAAACCACCGTTTTGCACGCCCTCTTGGACGTGGTAAGATGGAAATCAAAGCACAGTGGGAACCACACAAGACTCTATGACGATCTCGGGTCAACAGACTACTCTGTACCAGTGTCACCAGAGAACTGCCATCTGACGTAAGGTATAATACCATCTGGGAGTTCTCGGCGAGTCCGTCCAGTGTACCCAGTCTCTACTGAGCACCCGTATATCATCTCTGATGTCAAACACCAATGGATATGGGATCATCCATCGCCCATCTGTATGGGTCGAGAAGGTATACGCTAGTCTACTCTGGTATATCGATGCCCCGTCTCGATACACCCACGACTAGGGAGTTTGAAGGATGTACTTATGGACTACCATGTCCCCACTAGTATGATCCGCATCATAGTCCAGGTAGTCAAGTACAGATCCTAAGGGCTTTACCAACATGTAACAGGGAGACAATCAGTGTACACGTTAAGGTAAAGATCAACCAGATAGCATACTATCATGTCGAGCAAGAAAGTCCTCCCTTTATATGTCCCAGCATCCACTACAATATACATCCAATGTACAGTAATGGCCTCTAGGGCATACATATAACTAACAAATGCTATACAACAAGTTCTGTCCTATGCGAAAATTCTTAAGAACTTATGCACTAGGAAGAGGAAGACTCAAGTGCCTACAAAAGTTTTCATGTCGAGTACTGTAGACACAGCTTTTCCCCAACAATTACCAAGGAAACGTAAAGACCCTGGCTGTCCTACTATTTCTATTTCTATTGGGGATAAACACATTAACCGTGCTTTACTTGACCTTGGCGCTAGTGTTAACTTGCTTCCATATTCAGTCTATAAGCAATTAGGTATCGGAGTGTTAAAGCCCTCGGACATAACTCTTCATATGGCCGACCGATCAATCACCAAACTTAGGGGTGAACTTGAGGATGTGTTGATAAAAATCGGGGGATTTGTATTCCCTGTGGACTTTATTGTTCTTGATACACAGCCTGTTGCGAACCCACGGAACCAAATTCCGGTGATTTTAGGTCGCCCCTTTTTGGCTACTTCCAACGCTGTAATCAACTGTAGAAACGGCTCTATGAACCTATCTTTCGGGAATAGGTCAATTGAGCTCAACATTTATAAGTTGGGAAGTCAACCCTCCGATCCTCATGCTCGAGTATGTTCTGTCGAATTAATGGATGTCGACAGCAGCGAATTTGATCAGCTTCATGATACAGATCCAGACTTCCTTTATACGTTGTTGTTTGACCCAGATATGTATCATATATATACGGACCCTTCTATCGAGTTTTCCGGGTCAACATCTAACGTCGATGATGAACCTATTCTGGAGTCTGAGTATCATCCCATTCTTGCCAATGACATTATTCTTCGGGATATCGATGAAAGCTTCGCTGATAGACTTGTATTCTTAGCAAACACGGGTGTTGAGATGAATCATCTCCAAAACGAAGAAATTGAACCTCCACCCCTTCTTCTTGACAATCAAGAGAATGTGAGTAATCCATCACAATCACTGTGTTGTCTCTCCAAAACGAGACGCAAACCCTCTCCTTCACACCACTTATCTTTTCCCACTTCTTCTTGGCTCTTTTCAACTTGTTCTTCCACCAACCGATGCACTACACCGATAAAATCTTTGAATGGTTGGTGTTGACTTTCGGTCTTTGCAAAACTTGGCATTGACCAATAACTTTGACCCCCTCTTATGATTTTCAAAGCTTAACATTATTTAACTCAAGTTTGGGGGGGTATAAGCTGGCCCTTGAAAATAAATTTTTTACTCAAAATGGTGAGCCGAAGAATAAGTTTGGGGAAGGATTTTCACGATCATATTTATTGCCCCCGTTAATAAATTTCCTCCCAGGCTTACAGGTTTTTGTGATCTAACAGAAGACAACAGTGAGGACACTGTTGAAAACAAGTTTGGGGGAGGTTTGTGCTTATTTATGCATCACTTTGCATCATACTTTGCATAAGCACAAAACATATAAAAAAAATGAAATTTTTTTTTGTACATAAATAAGATAATGAAAGATTAGATAGTGCAAAATTACATCCAAAAGATTAGAAAAATTTAAGAAAACCAAGAAAATTAGAAGTTTTCTTAAACGAAACTAGTAATAAGTAGTTATGAGCCGTTGTCCCAAGGGTTAGTAAGATGAAGGAAGTCACTAATCTGAGGATAAAAATAAGTCTGAAAAATAGTTCCTATTCTGGAAGCCAAACATTTGAACGTTGATACCCTACTATACACACTTACACACGTCTTGTAATTCGGGATAGTAGAGGATACCTTGAAATGCCCTTGTCTAAAAGCCAAAGCATGAAGGAAATTATAAATGAACAAAAAGATAAAATGGTGTTAAGAAAAAAATGAACACTAGTTTCGTTATCACCAAGGCAGCAAAAAAAAATATAGCGAAGGTGCTTCATCGCCTAGTGCCTTAGACTAACTGGTCTGGGAGTCACTGCTAAGCCTTAGGTGGTGCAAGACGAGGAAAATACTAATACGCCTAATAAGCAAGCACATAAGTAATCGGTCGGTTAGTACCTCAAGATGTATTAACGGTCGCATGAAAAATGTGTGAGCAAATCCATCTAAATAATCATCATATTAAAAAGTACTGAGGTGATGGACAAGAGTACGATAGCATGAATTGAATTCTTCGAGTGTAGGGATGTCTTTTACACACACGTAGGGGTATATGATCGATGTTTGGATGAAAGATACGAATGAAGAATAAAGACGATGTTTTATTGAGGGATGATGTAATTTCTAACATCTTTTCATAACTATTAAGATAGGGCTCATGACAACCGAAAAACTAGTATTAGTTGGAAACTCTAATTTTCAAAGTCTTTATTTTACAATTCTTATCTTTACATGTAACTTTCACGGTCATCCTTTTATTATTGGATTTTGTGGGTGCAACCCGCTGAAAACCCTCAGGAGACAACACTCCTCCTACTAGGGACAACTAGAGATTTAAAGGCTTGTTGCACGTGCTCAGTGCAATCGTGTTGCCTACGAAAGTGTGCTAGTTAGATTTTCTTTTTCTATATTTTCTCCTGCTCTTTCTAATAAAACAAGTTTGCTCGAGACAACCAAAATTAAGTTTGGGGGAATTTGATCAGTCGAAAATATTGCATTTTTAACACATCAATTTCTGTACTATTTGCAATCATCTAAAGGTGTTCGGTATGAATATAGCACAAATTAGCAATTTGTCTGCAAAATACCAAATAACATGTGTTATACATTATAACCGGCATTTTGAAGGAAATTGTGTGTTTATGATTGCACGCATGATCTTTTGTGAATCAACACATGTCTCGAGATTGTGTGCAGGAAATTCTCCAGGTAAAAGAGTTGGAACTGCTAAAAGTGCTGATAAAATACGTCAAGTCAAAGACTTGAGATCTGGCAGAAATCAAGAAAGAAAAATAGGATTCCAGACATCAGATAAAGACCCTAAACCCAACAGAAGAATCCCCTGGAAATTGCATGCAGTACTTCACCAAAATGGCCGCGGATCCGCGGCTAGTTGGACACGTCAGCATATTATATTTCCTCCGCGTGGCTTCTTGTAACGGCCAGGCTTCCAGAAAACTCCCAAAGACCACGTGGCTTCATCCACAAGGCTCGGCCTAACAACCTTATCCTTCAATATTCCTTATTCTAGAATATTCCCTCGAATAAACTTCTTCTAGAGGACTCTCTCTAACAACCTAGCTTTGGAGGGAAGATTCAAATGAGTGGCTATAAAAATGGATCTAGATCTAGGGTTTGGAGGTTGTTGAATTTGGAGGAAAATCATTTTGAGTGGTGAAAATTGTAGATCCAAATCATTTCAAAATCAAATTGAGTGACACAATTTGATCCAAATCAAGATCCACCAAGTACCGAGCCAAAGAAAGCCTTCAACAAGCCTTTTGAAGCGACGCCGATCTTCATCCGAGCAAGTGATCCATAACGATCCGCAACTCTCGAAGACGATGCGAAGCTAGTTTCGACGATTGAGTTCTCTCTTCGAATCTTGTAATCTTTGAGTGAATTGTAACGAAACGTTGATTAATAAAAGTTGAAAATTCTTGATCTTGCTTTTTCTTTACATTTGAGCATTATGAAGAGTTATCGACTCTTGATTGTTATCTTTTTCATGATGTTTGAGTGAAAACTCCGCTTGTAGAGGAATCGAGAAAATAGGTAGATGATGATGATTAAATTCTTGAACAATTCTTAAGTCTTATGAGTTTTGTAAACTTTAGGAAATTGAATCATCGACAACCTAATTTGAGCGAGATGCTTTCTTGAATGTTTTCACTCCAAATTAGAGATCAACGATCGATGATTGAATTTCCTAGATGCTAGAATTTGAATGCTAATCAACAAAAGGACAAGGGATAGAAGTGTTAGTTATATGTATGCCCTAGAGGCCATTACTGTACATAGGATGTATATTGTAGTGGATGCTGGGACATATATAGGGAGGACTTTCTTGCTCGACATGATAGTATGCTATCTGGTTGATCTTTACCTTAACGTGTACACTGATTGTCTCCCTGTTACATGTTGGTAAAGCCCTTAGGATCTGTACTTGACTACCTGGACTATGATGCGGATCATACTAGTGGGGACATGGTAGTCCATAAGTACATCCTTCAAACTCCCTAGTCGTGGGTGTATCGAGACGGGGCATCGATATACCAGAGTAGACTAGCGTATACCTTCTCGACCCATACAGATGGGCGATGGATGATCCCATATCCATTGGTGTTTGACATCAGAGATGATATACGGGTGCTCAGTAGAGACTGGGTACACTGGACGGACTCGCCGAGAACTCCCAGATGGTATTATACCTCACGTCAGATGGCAGTTCTCTGGTGACACTGGTACAGAGTAGTCTGTTGACCCGAGATCGTCATAGAGTCTTGTGTGGTTCCCACTGTGCTTTGATTTCCATCTTACCACGTCCAAGAGGGCGTGCAAAACGGTGGTTTTTGGGTACAGTCCCGAGTCACATGGAAGCAATGAGCGATAGGAGGGGATTCGTCTCTCCCGGTATAGGGGGTTGATGTTGCGCTGTGTTCGATTGGCTATAACAGGAAATCCCTGGCCAGGGTTGCTGAGATTTACTGGTAAGTGTTACCAGTAGTTTCTCGAATTGTTATAGACCTCATATCGACACGACTTATCGAGCTATTGGGGTCTGACGTTTACCACCCCTAGACGAGATATGCGACATATCAGACGATCAGACCGGACTGTACGGTAGTGTTACTGGTCGGATTCGCAGGAGTGTGAGCGGGCTTGCTCGTCGATCTTCTGATCGCTCAATACCCGGGTGGCCGTTACGTTTAGCAGACCGCTTGCGGCTTGTGGGTGTTTGATATGATCATCACCTGCTGCCGGCGTATTGACGAGTCTTTAGAGTCCTACACAGAGGTTTCCTGGCTCAAGCGAAACGAAATAGGAGCGCATATGAGATATGTGCGGGACCGAGAATAATACGAGTATGTGATACTGTATTCGATTCTCGCGATGTGACATTGATCGGTTATATGTGATATAGCCGGGTTATCGGATCAAGTGTTGATTCGATAAGTTGTTACTAATGATACTAGCCGGTTATATGCGATATGACCGGATCGTTAAATCAAGTGTTGATTTAATGATTTAATGCATAATTATATATTTGATATATTACTTTGCATTAACTAGTATCAGTTCACTTTATAATGGATTTTCTCACTCGGATGTGCGCATTACATATGCGATATGATTTTGTGCACTAGATTGTATCATGTTTGATGATACATGCATTTTGGTTAAATGTAAAGAATTAAACCATGTTTTAAGTGGATAATTAGGGTTTTGATTTCCTTATTCATTTATTAATCTTTTTCTTTTTGGAAAAAGGAAAAATGAAATGAGAAAATGGTTGCTATTTTGTTTGTATTCTTTGAAGCTTCATGAACTTTGACCATAGCAACCATTTTGTCTTCTTATACAAACCCTAACCATTCATCTAACTTGAGTTAACTCTCTACAATTAACCATGGTCTTGTTATGATAAGGTTTGATTATTCATTTCATTTTTAATTAACTTATCATAACTATTATCTTCTTCTTCCTCATTTTTCTTCAAGTGAAGAAAGCAAGGTCATCAATGGTGATAGATGATAAAGAGTGAGAAATCCAATTCTAAAATCTACCCACTTCCTATTTCTTCATCCTCTACCTCTTGCCAAGTAGTAGAGTGTGTTTCCTTCACAAGTTTTTAGGGCTTGGTGAAGGTGGAGCTTGATTTAGCGATGCCTCGACGTAGATCATCTTCGGCATGGACATCGACGACCTAGCTCGCTTTTTCTCCGACGAAGCCGACTCTAGAGCCCGGATTCCTTTTGGACAGCGGAGACGACTTCGTTGCGGAGCTATGGAGGTGGAGCACCAGATCTACAAAGGTTGTATTTCCGATATCCCATTAGTTAAGTTGTTAACTAGATTGCTTTTCGCCTAGATTTCTAGCCAACGGTCCGTGTTAGGGTTTCTCGGCACCTAGAATTTTTGAAACGGGCATGGTTGATGCCTTGTGAGACCTCATTAGTGTGCCTAGGAACCCTACAAGAAGGAGAAACCCTAGTTTCTTCAATAGATCCCGAATTCTCGTTGATCGTCATCGATATAGCAACAAATCATCAATAGATAAGAATTTGTAATCATAAGTATTCATCATCACTATCAATTGGATCGATTCCTACAAGCCTCTTTACAAATCTTGATAATTCAAACTATTTGGACATTTTCTTGATCTTTATTGATTCTTGATTCTAGATCTATATTCTTTATGTTTCTTAAAATTAAAATTTACAAATCTTGAATCAACTTTCATGCATTTTCTTTTATCTTTTCATTTCGACTCATAAAACAAGATCGATCAAAATACACATCTCAGTGGACGATCCGTATTCATTAACGCGCTACATCGACACCATTAATTGATTGCGGTATAAATTTCTTTGGTTGTGATCTTTTACACTTTTCTAAACAAGATACGAAAATGATCAATCACTTGACTACCAGCATTGTGATGGCAGTCACACTAGTGGGGGCTGGGTAGTCTACAAGTACATCCTTATACAAGTCCCTAGTCATAGCATTATCGAGACAGGGCCTCGATACTCCAGAGTAAACTAGTGTATATACTTCTCATCCCAGCAGGGGAGATGGTCTGTCCCACAGCCATCAGTACGTCGTACTGGAGATAGTATGCAGGTGCTCATTGGGTTATGAGTTACACTAGACGGACTCGTGGGATACTGCTGGTTGGTACTATATCTATCGTCAGTTAGTAGTTCCCAGGTGATATGAGTACAGCTTAGTCCGTTGACTTGACACTGTTTCTTCGCCTCAAGTGTGTTCCCACCGTTCTTAGTTTGCTACCATACCACGGCTCTATTGAGTCGTGCAAACAGGTAGTAGTTGGGTGCAGTCCCGAAGAACTTAGAGGCAATGGCGGTTAGATAGGATTCGTCCCTCCCGGTATTGGGGGTTTATGTCGCACTGTGTTCGGAACGCCATTACTCAAAATACCTGGCCAGGGAAATCAAGATTTACTGGTAGGTACTCCAGTAGTTTCTCATGGTGTTTTGGACTGTACTCATACACGACTTATACCGCTATTAGGGGTCTGACGTTTACCACCCCCTGGGCCCGATATGCGATACTCTTAGAAGAACAGACCGGACTGTATGAAGATTGCCACAGACAGGTTCAGTAGGAGTTTGAATGAGCTTTCTCGTCGACCTTCTTATTGACAGATACCTGGGTAGCCGTTACGTACAGCTAGTGCTGCTGACGTGCTTGTGGTTAAACCCACTACTAGAGTACTGTCGAGTCTTTAGAGTCCCACACAGAGGGTTTCCCAGCTTCGGGCGAAATGATGTAGAGGTCGTATGGTTTTACGACAGGGTTCGATCATATACGTGTACTTGTACGCGTTGGGTGTTCTAGCGGACAATACTAGCGCTTTGGTTTAAGCCGGATCCTAGTATTTGATTTTTAGATTAGCTTCGTCTCATTGTATTCGTGTTTTTCGGAACACGAATGCGGGTATGTATATACGGATGAGAAGAGGTAAAGAAGGAGACACCTCATTAGGGTTTTGACCATTGACTTAGTCAAAAAAAAATTGAGGTGAAGAAAAGAATTTTTTATTTTTTGGTAAATGATAATTATATGGAATGGCTACTTGGGTTGACCTTTTGACTTGGCTTGACTTGTTGACTCTAGATATTTTTGGTGAGATATTTTGAGACCTAGATATTTTGGTTAAAATATTATTTTCATGCCATGCTTATTGTCATATCAAGGACCATTCCATTATCAATTATCATTATCAAAAATACATTCTCTTTCCTCAAGCTTGCTCTCTCTATCTTCCTCTCAAAACCCTAGTATCTCATGTGTTGAGAATCAAAGGATTAGTGAGGCTAAGCTACTCAAAATCACACTCTAGGTTACTTTGTTTAGCACACCAAGTGATCTAATTACCTCAACTTGGAGGTTTAGCTGAAGGTTGGAACTCTCGGGTGGACCTTCTACTACTTCGAGAAGCCGACGAGGAGGTGCTTTCCATTTCCACTCCAAGGAGCTTGTGAGGTGAATGAGGACAGCGGGAACACTAGAAGGACTTGGAACTTTAGGTATAATCATTTTACATAGTAGATAATATATCTAGTTAGTTTGTTAGTTATGGTTTAGCTATGATCTTGGTGTTAAAGTCAATGTTACCTTGTTGTAAAAATCATTTTTTACCCGTTCCGCCTCCCCGCAAACCCGTGGGGTGTGTAATATCGACTTACAGTAGTATCAGAGCCGACTAAACCATAGCTAACAGCTTAAACGACAAGTAAAACTACGAAACCGAAATAACCCAAAAACATCGAAGCATAGATTCAAGTTTCTGTCGATTTTTAATGAGGCTCTAAAAATTAATTTAGCAACTGCAGAGTACTCTTTGAACTGTAAAATGAACACAGAACAAAAATGAGACATTTCTACCCAAACTGGGCCGGCCACAATGCCCAAAAATCCGGCGAGCTCGGTTCAATTTTGGGGAAATCCTTCGTGTTTTGGTGTGTGGCTTTGTGACTTAGATCTAGGGGTTCAGGAGTTGTTTGTTTTTGCCAATTTTGATTTTACTGTAAATTCTTTAATGTGGCAAATACCGGGTGTTTCGAAGTAGCAGTTTAATGTCGTTTAATGTTTCAAGTTATGTTAAATGTGTTTGTAAACTTCCACTAATTGCTATATGTCGGTTAGTTGGGGGTTGCACATTTCTGTGATGATTATATTGGTTTGTGTATATAAACTTGTTGGATCGTCGTGATGAATAGCCAGGGATGTGAGTTGAGGGTTTTCATTCTTTCATTCGATGTAAAATTTGTAAAGTGATGTAATATTATTTTTGCGGGGCACATCCGGGTTGAGATTGTGGCCACCGTTGTATTATTTCTTTTACTGTTTTTGCTCCTAGGATAGACCCAAGATAGGGTGCATAAACTACCGGGTACTTTGAAGTGCCGAGTAGCCTACTCACTTTGTTGAGGGAGGTTGCTTCACTTCGGGTATTTGGCGGGTAGTTTGCCGCACCCGTAGGGGTCTAGGGTGGGTTTTGGCTATTCATCAAGGCCGTAGAATCCGTCTTTCGTTTTAGGCTCAAACGAAACGCGGATTCCTAGTATATCCATTGTGTTCATCTGTGATCTGGAATGCCTATCATTGCATCTGACGAATGTATATATCTATATATGATATCTAGTAAACGTTGCTTATGTTTTGCATCCGCGCTAGTCCAACCCCCGCTCTGTCGTTAGATAAGTAATCTAACGGGTGATGCCGGGGCCCCGTGGCGAATGCGGATGGCATAAGCGTACGTTATATTTTCGTTGTTTTCTGCAATGGTAGGATTAATTGATGGGACTACATTAAATTAATGCTAAGCAAACAAACCAAAGTTGAATCGTTAAAACAATTTCAAAACCTCTCGGTTGTTTCAAAACAGCAAAACTTTTAAAATGCGGAGCTTAAACCACTCATTTTAAAAGCTATCAGGTTCCTTCGATTATATCAAGTTCACTACGTTCACGGTTTCGCCAAAACCATTCGTATCCCTCCATCATTTCAGTTAGATATTCAGTAGTATTCAAGCTATGTATTTTGACCTTCGCCAAGGCATAGTGATTGGTAGCTGCTGAATATTTATCTGTATCATAGATAGATGCATTGGTTTAGGACAGTCGTACTTTTATTTTGGCCTTCGTCAAGGGTATGTACGGGTGGGTTCAAATTAACCTGGATAATGACGGGTAGAACTTGACATGTGACTTATAATATGTTGGTCTTCGTCAAGGTCATATGAGCATGGGGCAAAAATCCATATCTGGAGTTTCTAAAGAAACTGAAACTTGCTAGTGTTGCATACCATTTGGAGTGTGATAATTTTGGTAGGATTCCTTCGACTTTATCACACGATGATATTTGGATCCCGATCCTACTGTGAGTATATGCTACTCCTCGGGAGATATTTTCACTTAACGATCAATGTTATAAACCAAGTAGGTGTCTAGAAAGGTGTTAGCGGGGCTACGCCCCCAGGAAAAAGAGGTTATTTAATTAAGGAACTTCGCGAAAGCGTCGTAAAACCTCCCTCGAAGTACCGACACTGGCCTGGCTGAATGGTTAAGCAAGAATTGTACGGTGAGATTAATCCTGACTAATTCTACTTTTATGGTTTGTAGAAGGATTCGAGAAACAGTGGGAGCCATCATGTTTAGAGAAACTAAAATCCATTCTAAACTTGCAAAAGCATTATACTAAATTGTTTCTTCTCTCTCTCCTAATTGCAGCGACCAAACATGATGGGCCTTAAGTTACTATTAGATAAAAATATATTGATAGGGCCAAACTATAAAGATTGGTTCAGGAATGTCAAAATGGTAATCACTTATGATAAATTGGGGTATCTCCTTACTACTAAATCCCCGGCCGTCCCAGGTCCAGAATCCAGTATCGCGGATAAGGAAATCCGTAAGACCTGGGAGATTGACTGCGCGAAGGATAAGTGCCTCGTGCTGGCCTCTATGGATAATGAACGCCAGAGGCGACACGAGAATATGGATCTTGAATCCGTATTTCTCCATACCAAGGAATTATATGGAGAGCAATATCGTATCGCAAGATACGAGACCTCGAAGAAGCTATTTCAGGCGAGGTTGGCCGTCGGATCATCTGTACGGGAATACATCCTTAAGATGATTGGCTACATTGAGGAGCCGGCGGACCTCAGGACCACGTCAGAGAACGAGCTGTATACAGACTTGATTCTCCAGTCACTTCCTTCCACCTACGCCCAGTTTATCTTGAATTTTAATATTCAAGGTAAAGAAGTTGAACTTCCGAAACTCCTCAACATGTTGAGGAGTGCAGAAGGCACCCTTTAGAAAGCCAGGGAAACACCCGCTCTGTTTGTTGGTGGTGCTTCCTCTTCTAGATCTAAGGCGAAAGCCAAAGGAAAGAAGAAGAAGGCCCCTACCAAACCGAGAGGCGGTATTAGCAAGGTGGAAGCAAAGGGAAAGGGAAAAGTGGCAGGGCCGACAGTAAGAAAAGTAGAATGCTTCTACTGTCATAAGAAGGGCCATTGGAAGAAAGATTGCAGGGCTTGGAGGGCCAAGAACCAGGACCCGAAGCAAGTTGTTGTTTCGGCTTCAGGTGTGTTTGTAATTGAAAACTGTCTGTCAATCAACTCTACTTCCTGGGTATTGGATACCGGATCAGGATCTCATATCTGCAATTCCTTGTAGGCACTGAGAAGCCGTAGGGTTCTGAAGACCGGTGATATGACCCTCAGGGTTGCTAACGGATCGAGCGTGGATGCTGTGTCCGTAGGGGAATATCACCTTGGATTGACGGGTGGACATATTTTGGTTTTTGCGCAATTGTTTTTGTGTACCTAGTTTGACTTGTAATATCATTTCTGCATCTTTGTTATCTAAAGAAGGTTATGATTTTACATTTCTAAGCAATGTCGTAAACATCCACCTTAATCATGGTCTAATTGGGTCAGGTACTCTAAACAACGGTATATACGTATTAAACCAACTACAAGTTTTCAATTTCCAGAACACACATAAAAGAAAGACCCCAGAATTAAATCAAGCTTTCTTATGACATTGTATACTAGGTCACATCAATGAGACAAGGTTGACCATGTTACATAAAGAAGAATATTTGGATCCGTTCGAATATCAATCTTATGCAACTTGTCAATCATGTCTCAAAGGAAAGATGACAAAGACTCTGTTCACTGGATACGGAGTAAGAGCGAGTGAGCTCTTGGGACTCATACATAGCGACGTGTGTGGTCCAATGTCTACACATGCAAGAAGTGTTTATTCCTGTTTCATTACTTTTACGGATGATTTCTGTAGGTATGGACATATTTTCTTGATGAAATATAAATCCGAAGCCATTGAGAAATTCCGAGAATATAAGAATGAAGTGGAAAAACAAACCGGCAAAAGTATAAAGACACTGAGATCCGATCGAGGTGGTGAATACTTGAGTGCCGAGTTCCTGGATTACCTAAATGAGAATGGAATTCTCTCTCAGCTTACTCCTCCATACACACCACAGCACAACGGTGAATCAGAGAGACATAACCGAGCCCTATTGGATATGGTACGTTCCATGATGAGTAACGCTGAGTTACCACGATCATTCTGGGGATATGCACTAGAATCAGCTGCATATCTTTTGAACAAGGTTCCTACTAAGACTGTGCCTACCACTCCATATCAGATGTGGACTGGGAAGAAACCCTATCTTCAGTATCTCAAGATATGGGGATGTCCAGCTTTTGTTAAAAAGCAGCATGCGGACAAACTCGAGGCACGATCAGTACTGTGTAAGTTTGTGGGATACCCAAAGAACTTCAGGGGGTATCTTTTCTATTACCCAGAGGAACAAAAGGTTTTTGTTTCTCGTCATTCCCACTTTCTGGAACATCAGTTTTTAGAAAAAGAAACAAGTGGGAGCGCAATAGAACTGGAAGAAATTCCAGAATCACAAGCTATTACTGAAAGCTTGGTGGAACCAGAAGATTCAAAAGAACAGGACATTCCTGCACCACTCCGCAGGAGTAGTAGGCTGTCTCATCCGCCTGAGAGATACTACGGTTTTCTTGTAGACGGGAGTAGAGAGGATTGCATCATTGATAATGATGAGCCGACTAACTTCCAACAAGCCATTCAGAGCACTGACTCGGTAAAATGGATGGATGCAATGCGGACCGAGATGGAGTCCATGTACACCAACAAAGTATAGACTTTGGAAATTGCTCCAGAAGAGGTAAAACCCGTAGGCTGTAAGTGGATCTTCAGAAAGAAGATTGGTGTAGATGGACAGGTTGAAACCTATAAGGCTAGACTTGTTGCAAAAGTATTTCGTTAAAGACCTGGTTTGGACTATGACGAAACCTTTTCTCCAGTGGCTATGCTCAAATCCATTCAGATCCTTCTTTCCATTGCTGCCTTCTACGATTATGTGATTTGGCAGATCAACGTAAAGACCGCTTTTCTAAATGGACATTTGGAAGAGTGCGTCTATATGGACCAGCCAGAGGGTTTCATTCAGAGTGGGAGCAGCGGGAAAGTGTGCAAGTTGATTAAGTCCATTTATGGACTAAAGCAGGCATCACGGAGTTAGAACTTCTGTTTTGATGGGACAGTCAAAGAATTTGACTTTATCAAAAATCCAGATGAGCCATGCATTTAATAGTAAGATTGTAGCACGAACTGTTGTATTCCTTGTCTTGTACGTGGATGACATTCTCTTGATAGGAAATGACATTCCTATGCTACAATCTGTCAAAGGATTCTTGTCACACAGGTTCTCCATGAAAGACCTGGGTGATGCCTCTTACATTCTGGGGATCCAGATCTATTGTGATAGATCTAAGAGGATGTTGGGACTTTCGCAGTCCAGGTACATCGACACCATACTGAAAAGATTCAGTATGGAAGATTCTAAGCATGGTAATTTACCGGCTTGTCACGGAATCACCCTCTCCAAAGAGATGTCTCCCAAGACTGATTTGGAAAGGGATCGCATGTCTAATATACCCTACGCTTCTGCGGTAGGCTCTATAATGTATGCGATATTGTGTACCAGACCAGATGTAGCTTAAGCGCTGAGCGTGGTAAGCCGGTATTAGTCAAACCCCGGGGAGAAGCACTGGATAGCAGTAAAGAATATTCTCAAATACCTGAGAAGGACCAAGGAAATGTTCTTGGTTTACAGCTGAAAGGACCTCCAGATCGAGGCTTTTGCTGACTCCAACTTCCAGAGTGATAAGGATGACTCCAAGTCCATGTCAGGTTACGTCTTTACCCTCAATGGAGGGACGGTCTGTTAGAAGAGTTCCAAGCAGGACACCGTTGCTGACTCGACAATGGAAGCGGAGTATATCGCAGCTTCTGATGCCGCAAAAGAAGCAGTCTGGATGAGGATGTTCTTAACAGAACTTCAGGTAGTTCCGTCCATTGTTGATCCAATACCTTTGTATTGTGACAACAATGGGGCTATAATTTTAGCAAAGGAGCCCAGGTCCCATCAGAAGTCCATGTTAGTTATATGTATGCCCTAGAGGCCATTACTGTACATACGATGTATATTGTAATGAATGCTTGGACATATATAGGGAGGACCTTCTTGCTCGACATGATAGTATGCTATCTGGTTGTACTTTATCTTAACATGTACTCTGATTGTCTCTATATTACATGTTGATAAAGCCCTTAGGATATGTACTCGACTACTGCGACTATGATGAGATCATACTAGTGGGGCCATGGTAGTCGACGAGTACATCCTATAACTGTTCCTAGTCGAGGGTGTATCGAGATAGGGCATCGATACACTAGAGTAGACTAGCGTATACGCATCTTGACCCATATGATGGGCGATGTATGATCCCATATCCATCGGTGTTAGACATCAAGGATGGTGTACGGGTGCTCAGTGGAGACTGGGTACACTGGACGGACTCGCCGAGAACTCCCAGATGGTATTATACCTCATGTCAGATGGCAGTTCTCCGGTGACACTGGTACAGAGTAGTCTGTCGACCCGAGATCGTCATAGTGTCTTGTGTGATTCTCACTGTGCTTTGATTTCCATCATACCATGTCCAAGAGGGCGTGAAAAAAGGTGGCTTTTGGGTACAGTCCCGAATCACATAGAGGCAATGAACGATAGGAGGGGATTTGTCTCTCCCGGTATAGGGAGTTGATGCTGCGCTGTGTTCGATTGCTATAACTGGAAACCTTAGCCAGGGTTGCTGAGATTTACGGGTAAGTATTATCAGTAGTTTCTTGAACTGTTATAGACTACATATCGACACGACTTATCGAGCTACTGGGGTCTGACGTTTACCACCCCTAGGCGAGATATGCGACATATCAGACGACGAGACCGGACTGTACTGGAGTGCTACTGATTGGATTCACAGGAGAATGTACAGGCTTGCTTGTTGATCTTCTGAGCGCTCAATACCTGGGTGGCTGTTACGTTTAGCTGACCGCTTGGAGCTTGTGGGTGTTTGATATGATCATCACCTACTACCGGCGTATTGACGATTCTTTAGAGTCCTACACAGATGTTTCTTGACTCAGGCAAAACGGAGTAGGGGCACATATCTGATATGTGCAGGACCGAGGATAATGCGATATGAGATACCGTATTATATTCTTGCGTTATTTTGATATGAGACGGATTATCGGATCAAGTGTTGATTCGATAAATCGGTACATGATATATTAGTCGGTTATATTCGATATAGCCGGATTGTCGGATCAAGTGTTGATTCGATAATTTAATGTATAATAATATATATGATATATTAAATTACATTAACTAATATTAGCTCACTAAAAGATTCTTTTTCTCACTCGGGTAATACATTGATATATATGCGATATATGTTAATTGTATTATTTTATTTTGTTACAATAAATATTATATATGTGATATATAATATTGTAACATGATATGGTTATTAACGCAACATATTTAGTGGAGATTAAACATGGTTAGAGTTTGATTAGGGTTAAGCTTTTCTAGAAGTTTCTAGAAGCTTTGTTTTTTTTTTCTTGCAAAGATATTTGTTATGATATTTTTGCAAGATATTTCCTTAACCCAACCAAACCTTTAACCTTAGTCAAATCTCTAGAAGGGTTAGTTTGACCATGGTTGCATTTCTAACCTTATCATAATTTTCATTATTCATCACAAAAGGAATCACTATTCTTCTTCTTCTTCTTCCGTGATGCAAAGCTTTCTTGCTTTGCTTTTTGTGATGAAAATGAGTGAGAATAAGAAAAAAAATGAGAGCAAAAATCCTACTTCATCATCCTCATCTACCCTTGCCCTTTAGATGAGAGTGTTCACTTCATTTAGTGATTGAGAGCTTGTGTTAATAAAACTTCAAGGTAGATCATCTATGTTATCGAAGGTCGGAAGCAAGCTTGCATCTTTCTCTTCGTGGAGCCTCTCGAGAGTCCGGAACACGATGATCGCAGCGAAGGGACCTCAACACGGAGCTTAAGAAGTGAAGGACCGGATCTACAAAGGCTGTAATCCCTCTCACTTAGTATTAAAGTGTTTAACATGCTTGTTTTCGCCTAATCTCTAATTTAAAGATCCGGCTTTGGGTTGTTCGGCACGGCTAAATTTTAAATCGTGCATGGTTGATGCCTCGTAGACCCTTGTGCGTGTGCCTAGCAACTGTTGGAGATAGTGCCCTCAGAGTCAATTATTGGATCACAGGCACGTGATTGCAATGACTGAGGGAGGACCTATCCCGGTAAGACAGTCTTACTCGAGATGATAGTATGCTATCTGGTTTACCTTTATCATCGCGTACTGCTTTAGGTGACCTGACAGGTCACTATTACACGTTGATAGAGCCCTTAGGATTCTTGCTTGACCACCTGCAGTATGAGGGCGATCATATAAGTGGGAGCTGGCAGTCTATAAGCACATCCTTAAATAGTCTCTAGTCGTGGGAGTTTCGAGACAGGGCATCGATTCTCCAGAGTAGACTAGTGTATACAGTCGAGACCCCGACGAGGGGCGGTGGCCGATCTCACAAGCCACTGGTGTCAGTTGGTTCACCTAAGATGTATACAGGTGCTCATTGGGTTATGAGTACACCGGACAGGACTCGCCGGGAACATGCTAGTTGGTCTTATACCTTACGTCAGATAGCAGTCCCCTGGTGACATGTGTACAGGTTAGTTCATCGACCTGAGGATCGTCATTTGTCTCGTGTGAGTTCCCACTAGACTTTGATTACTACCCTACCACGCTCAAAGGAGACGTGCAAACAGGTTTTAGTTGGGTACAGTCCCGAGCCACATGGAGGCAGTGAGCTGATCTTCAGGGGTTCGTCTCTCCCGGTATTGGGGGTGAGTTCGCGCTGTGTCTAGGAGAGCCATTACACGAAGTCCTTGGCCAAGGCAGGAGATTTACTGGTAGGTATTCCAGTAGTATCTCAGGGTGTTCTGGGCTACACTCCGACACGACTTGTACCGCTTTTGGGGGTCTGACTTTTACCAACCCCCTAGGCCCGCCATGCGATGCTCATAGACGAACGGACCGGACTGTACGGATATTGTCACTGACAGGCTCAGTAGGGTGTCAGGATGAGTTCGCTCATCGACGTCCCTTTTGGTCAATAGCTGGTGGCCCGTCACGTATGGCTAATACCTCTGACGTGCTAGTGGTTAAATCCACAGCCATAGTATTGATGAGTCTTTAGAGTCCACCACACTTTCAGTTACTCAAGCTTTCGGGCGAAACGCTGTAGAGGCCGTATGGAGATATGGCAGGGTTCGATCAGATACGTACGGTATTGCACGGATCGTAATCGGACGGATTTTACTAGCCGGCTTTGGCTTAAGCCGGATCCTAGTATTGTACAGTGTAGTTTTTGTCTCATTACATTTGTATCCGGACGGAATACAGATGCGGGTGTGTATGCACAGTATCGGGGTTTTCCTGTAATTTATTACGGGATCAGTTTTCTAAGGTTGCCAATTTGCATTCCGTTCCGGCCGGTTTTCCTTTGTTCTTTCCCGGCCGGACTTTCCGATGGAGGGGGTTATTTGTAAGTTTGCAAATAACTTATTGAGGAGGGGTTTTATACATTTATGGGGCTTCATGTTGGTTCATAATCTTGAGATGCTTTCTTAGTCTTTTCCTTTGCATTAATTAAGATATGAAAGGATTAGAAATTGATTTGAGTTTTGTTATCATGATGTTTGGATGTGGTCACCCCTTCACCTTTTACTACCATCACCTCCCTTGTTGTATTTGTTTTTTGCTCCACCATTTTGAGATGGGAAGGGGGCCGGCCACATATTGAGGGAGAGAGAGAGAGTTTCATTTTTGAGCTTTTGGCATTTTTCTTCATCTCAATTTCCTTGCATGAAAAATAAAAGCACCATTTTTTTTAACCTCATTCCTTCATCTACAAAGGCAACAAAAAAAACCCCAAATGAGACACAACCCTACACATTCTACAGCAAATCTTGGGCATGTTGACTTGCCAGCTTCATGCCCGAGTTGCCTCGGTATAGAGGCGGGAGCCCGTAAAAGATGCAGGCGATGTGGTGCCCTTCCGGCGAGGAGGCGACGACCGGAGTTTCCGCGGGAGATCGGGACGACGACGAAAAGACCGGAGGACTCGGATCACTCGGTATATCTCTTCCCCATCTTGTAGTTAGCTAGGACTAGTTTAATGGTTCGATCCGGGTTTAGTGCGTGGTGGTGCCGGTTTGCTAGTTTGCAAAATTAAAGTTTATCACCGCTTCCGCATTTGGCCGTCGGATTGACGGCCGGGGCGCCGCCGTGCACTTACAGTGGTATCAGAGCCTCGCCATTAACTTAGTCTAGCTTTGTTTAATGTGTTTTGCATTTCCGATCGAACAAAATTCCAAAAACCGCGTTTTTCTCATGCATCAGTTTCTGTCGAAATATTTTTGTCTCGAAAATTTTTTTAGGGTGTTGCAGAATGATGTACAGAGTATCCTAAGAACACTGGAAAATTTTGGTTCCCTGATCCTTCCGTAAGACCGCGGAACCGTGGCCATAACCCTTCTTTGGCCGCGGTTCCACCGCAGGAAGTTGGGTTCAGTTTACCAATTTTTTTTCAGTGGGCTTATGGGCTTAAAATATGGGTTTTGGAATATTAATTTTGGGCCCAGATTTTCTTGATGTGCTACAGTAGTACTTGGGGCCCACTTGTTAAAATTTGATCGATCGGATATTTTAAACACATTATTTCACAGTATTTACATTATATTTGCAACCGTGAATATCACTCGATCGGTAAATCCTGTCTAACTGCTATAGCCCGGTTAGACGGATTTGCGAACGTGACATTCACGTTGATGTTCTGTGTATTGCTGTGATGTTGCGGATCGGTCGTGGGGGATAGCCTGGATGCAATGGTAGTACAGTTTTTGTTGTATTATGTACATTTGATATTGCGGGGCGAGCGTCCGACATGTGGACTGCCGTCACTGCCTGATTGTATTATTCTTTTGGGGCACGACCAGGTTGCGGTCGATGTACCCGTTGTATGTATATTTTTACTTTCTGTACTAGGATTACCCCGCGGAGGGGTACACGGATAGCCGGGTTCTAGAAGGCAACAAGCCCGCATCTCATGGCATTAGGACGGAGGGGGCTTCACTCTAGGATTGGCGGACTATTCGCCGCACTCGTAGGGGGTACAGGCTGACCCAGGAGGGGTGCCCAAGTTACCGGATTCCGTGAAGTGCTGGGTGGTCTATTCACGGTGTTGAAGGGGGCTGCCTCGCTTCAGGTTTTGGCGGGTAACTTGCCGCGCCCGTAGGGGTCTAGGATTTCATTGCACAGGCTATCCACACGACCAGGGGAACGTCGGGTTTCAGTAGTGGCTCTGTGAAACCCAGGGATCCCAGATATCTGTATTTTTCTGTGAAGCTGTACATTTCTGTGATGTTGCATTTTATCACGCCTTGAGCGAAATATTATATATTGGTATATATATTAGTAGATGTTGTATATGTTTTACATCCGCTCTAGTCCAGTCCCCGCTCTGTCGTTAGTTAGCTAACCTAACGGGTAATGACGGGACCCAGTGGCGAATGCGGATGGCATATACGTACATCAGTATATTTTCGTTCTTTGTGGTGTGATCCATTGATGGGACTGCGTTGATTCGGATCAATGCAAGATAAAAACAAACCTAATCCGATGTTGTTGGAACACTTTTCAAAATGCTGTTATTGCAAGGACGTTCACTTTTGTTTTGCATCGTGGTATTCAGTTGGAATATCCTGCTCCTCAGTCGACGAGGCAAGGGCCGAGATCCCTTCACCGGGAGTGACCCCTTGGACAAAAAGTTTGCGTCAGGGCATTAACTTCACTATAGCCGATTACTTTTGCTTTGCATCGTGGTATTCAGTTGGAATATCCTGCACCTCATTCTACGGGAAAAGAGCCGAGATCCCTTCACCGGGAGTGACCTCTTTAGCAAAGGTTTTCGCCACTATATTTTCTAAAAAGCTATCAGTTCCTTCAACGATATCAAGTTCTTTATGTTAAAGGTTTTCGCCAGAAACCATTCGTAGCCCTCCATCATTTCAGTTAAATATTCGGTAGTATTCAAGCTATGTATTTTGACCTCACGCCAAGGCATAGTGTTTGGTAGCTGCCGGGTATTTATCTGTTGCATAGATAGATGCGTTGGTTTGGGACAGTCGTACTACTATTTTGGCCTACGTCAAGGGTATGTACGGGTGGGTTCAAATTAACCTGGATAATGATGGGTAGAACTTGACATGTGACTTATGATATTTTGACCTCACGCCAAGGTCATAAGAGCATGGGGTAAAAATCACATCGGGAGTTTCAAAAGAACTGAAACTTGCCAGATATGCGCATACCTTCTGGAGTGTGATAACGTGAGCGGATTCCGTCATGTTATCATGCGATGAGAGTTGGATCCCGATTCCCACTGATGAGTTAGTTTACTCCTCGAGTGACCCCGACTAATTCTTCTTTCAGGTTTGGAGGAGAATCTGAGGTGACAGTGGGAGGTTTCCAGATTAGATAAATTGGTAACCATTCTGATCTAGGTTAGAGTGCACGCTGAGTGTTTCTTTTCTCTCTCTCTTTGGCAGCGACCATTGACCCGACCCTAAGACTATGCCTCAGTGACCAAGTTGACCGAACCTTCTTAACACTGGCGTTTGGATTGTCAGAGTTGCAGACCTCATTGCCACTCCTACTTTTACCCTTTTCTCCAGGACATCCCGTATTACTACAAATGTCCACTTCCATTGGACAAAACCATCGTATGGTTATATACGAACTCGAAGGAATTTATTCGAGGATGGTTTCCGGTTCTGGAGAAAACGGATAGGACTATTCAGTTGTCTTTTCCTTTTACCTTCTCTCGGGTTACGAGTACTCCTTGGTTTAGGAGATAGTACACCTATTACGCTTATTGGATAGTCTTCTTCCAAACCTTAGGCTGATGCAGAACGGTGGGGAATGAAGAAAACCAATTAGCAAAATAATGGTGTGCAGAAGGTATTAAGTTAAGACAAAGCAAGGGATTAGTAAGAGGGCAAAGTAAATTGCAACTGATTTTCATGACCAAACCAGGTATTTCATTACCACTCCCAAATCACCTTTGTATTTCTCCAGGACACTCCGTATCACTACGAAGATCCACAGTTTATTGGATAATCCATCGTATGGTTATATACGAACTCGAAAGGAACTTGTTCCAGTTCGGGGATGGATTCTGGTTCAGGAGAAATAGGAATAAGATTTATTCAGGTGTCTTTTATCTTCACCTTCTCTCGCATTGCGAGTGCTCCTAGGGTTAGGACAGTACACCCATTACGCTTATTGGATAGTCTTCTTCCAAACCATAGGCTGGTGCCATACGGTAGGGAAGGAAGAAAACCATTTGGCCTAAAGGGGTATGCAGAAGATAATGACTAAAGACATAAAAAGGGATTTGGAGAAGTGGCAAAGAATTATACGGTTACAGTCGTGAATCTGGAAGAGGCATTACTAGGAATACCGGGATATCCCATCGAAACATTTCAATGTTTCAGTTTCAACGTGTACTGTTAAAAGAAAACTGATTTCCCAATTAGACACTTGCTCCAGGGTATGTATTTACCAGGTATGATTCTCACATCTGTATGGTTTTACAGATGATGAGTGGGAGTAAGCTATTCGGAATTAGGTGACTGTCCTCATTATATCGGGATTCGTTGTAATCGGTGATATTTGAGGAAGTCACCTTGGTTGTTTGCCAGACGGCAGATATTTGGTTTTGGATATCCGCTGTTATGCACCAATTTCAAATTGATATATCTGTACGTCTATTTTCATAGAGTGAGATATACTTTTTGAAATTATGTCGATGACATTTACCTATATCAGTGGATGGTTAGGTAAGGAGCATTAAACAGCGGTGTAATTCTTCTTAAACCATAAGTACAGTTTCCAACCTACGACACACAGTGAATGAGTTGTCAGACTCAAGGGACTTATACAGAGTATTGTATGTTGTCCAGGGTGCATCAGGACAGAGGGGTTGGTCCTCGTACTATATTCGGTTTACTTATGACTTCTCTAGTTTTTAGACAGGTGTTTCGTAGAAACACAGGGTCCGAATTTTGAGAAGTTATAGGTATAAGAGTATAGTAGAGAACCAGATATTGCAAGTATCGGGATTCTTCAAGGTGATCGAAGATGTAGATACTTGTGTAGGGTATTCAGTTGATAGTAATGATTAAGAGAACTTGCATCTCTTTCAGGTTACTCATAGATGGAGGCATTCCTAAGTTGAGTAACGCTGATCGGCCTTTTTCCATTTAGTTAACATGCACTGGAGACAGCTGCATGATTTGAATCTGGTTCAATTAAATCAGTGCCTCTGGTCCTATATTGGATATAGAACAGTTCGTATCTTAACGATGTTAAGGTACGGGGAGTTGTCCGGATTATGCTTAAAACCAGACTCTGGATAACTCAAGGCACGTTTCTGTAATGGCTGTTTGTGTGTTGACCCAAGCTATGACGAGGGTTGACGTTCTACCATCTGGAAGATCAATAGTAATATTGTTCTAGACTCGCCACAGTTTTATTAAAAATGGATTTTTTCAAGAAAACAGTAGTGGGAGTATGGTAAAACTGGAAGTGATTCCAGAACCACAAACGATTACTGAAGATTTGATAGGAACCTAGAGATTCAATCTGGTTTGACATTCCATTGGCCACTCCGTAGATACGGTGGGTAACCTCAGGTACCCGAGAGGTACTCCGGTAGCCTCAAGGACGGTGGCAGGGAGGTTCTTGTTTACCCAGACTTACCATTGCTGTTGTTCCAGACTGTGAGACCCGGCAGGAGGATGAGTATAGCGTCTTTCTAAACTAGTTTTAGAAATGTACGTGTATATGACTCTGCCAGAGGGTTGTCGTAGTCAGTGGGAGCAGCAAAAGCATTGGTGGACAGGTGGCTTATGTCTATTTATGGACTAAAGCAGATATAGCGGAGATAGATCATCTATTTCTGATGTGACAGTCATAGGTTTGACTTCATCAGAATAGGGGATGGATCTGTTAAGAAGGTAGTAGGGTGTGATGTCCTGGTATTTGATGACATACACAGAGTAGGAAGTGATATTCCTATACTACGATCGGTTATACTTTGGTCGTCACACAGTGGTTTCTCCGCATCGGACTTAGATATTATATCAGACATTCTGGTTACTAGATCTATGGTTTTAGATCTAGATTTGGGTGGTTTCCCAATCTGGGTACTTAGACAGCATTCTAAGAGTATTTAGAATGGATGACTCCTGGCACGGTAGTGTACCTGCAGATGATGGAGTCACCCTCTCTAAAGGTGTCTTAAAGACTAAAGGGGATAGGGATGTGCATGATTGGCAGATCACTTGCTCAGGCAATTGAGTCAATCATGAGATGTCAAGTATCACACCAGATGTTGATCTTGCAGTAGATGCAATAAGTTGATACTAATCCAATCCTGGAGAAATATTAGGAAGCAGCTTTAGAACATAAGCGGATGTTCTAGGGGTTTGATAACGGCAGCCTCTTTTAGGAGACGGTTATCATTCCAGGCTTCCAAGGTGACATGGTCGACAGGGTGATTGTCAGAGTTATAGTTTTCCCTCCGACGAGGAGCAGTATTTTGGACAGGTGATCCAGGCAGATACTGAGGGAGGCATGGCGCAGGATACTGATTAAGTTCAGTTGATGATACAGTCTGAGAAGTTTGGATTTGGAGTTCATTTATGAACTAGGTCCCATCAGACATCCAGACATTCTAAGACAGGTATTGCTCATTTCGGGAGATGGCTTTCTCCGCGAACTTGAGATATAGAGAGACATAGAAAGAGACATCAGGGCGGATCCACTCACTGAGGTTATTCCTCAAACGCAATAGTTTCGCAAACGAGCTTTGTGAGACTGACTAGTAGAGGAGTTGGGTGTTCGGTATCACACGGGCTGTGAGTATGCGACATCGCAATAATTAGCCTTGAGTGCAAGTGGGAGATTGTTGGAGATAGTGCCCTCAGAGTCAATTATTGGATCACAGGCACGTGATTGCAATGATTGAGGGAGGACCTATCCCGGTAAGACAGTCTTACTCGAGATGATAGTATGCTATCTGGTTTACCTTTATCATCGCGTACTGCTTTAGGTGACCTGACAGGTCACTATTACACGTTGATAGAGCCCCTAAGATTCTTGCTTGACCACCAGCAGTATGAGGGCGATCATATAAGTGGGAGCTGGCAGTCTATAAGCACATCCTTAAATAGTCCCTAGTCGTGGGAGTTTCGAGACAGAGCATCGATTCTCCAGAGTAGACTAGTGTATACAGTCGAGACCCCGACGAGGGGCGGTGGCCGGTCTCACAAGCCACTGGTGTCAGTTGGTTCACCTAAGATGTATACAGGTGCTCATTGGGTTATGAGTACACCGGACAGGACTCGCCGGGAACATGCTAGTTGGTCTTATACCTGATGTCAGATAGCAGTTCCCTGGTGACATATGTACAGGTTAGTTCATCGACCTGAGGATCGTCATTTGTCTCGTGTGAGTTCCCACTGTACTTTGATTACTACCCTACCACGCTCAAAGGAGACGTGCAAACAGGTTTTAGTTGGGTACAGTCCCGAGCCACATGGAGGCAGTGAGCGGATCTTCAGGGGTTCGTCTCTCCCGGTATTGGGGGTGAGTTCGCGCTGTGTCTAGGAGAGCCATTACACGAAGTCCTTGGCCAAGGAAGGAGATTTACTGGTAGGTATTCCAGTAGTATCTCAGGGTGTTCTGGGCTACACTCCGACACGACTTGTACCGCTTTTGGGGGTCTGACTTTTACCAACCCCCTAGGCCCGCCATGCGATGCTCATAGACGAACGGACCGGACTGTACGGATATTGTCACTGACTGGCTCAGTAGGGTGTCAGGATAAGTTCGCTCATCGACGTCCCTTTTGGTCAATAGCTGGTGGCCCGTCACGTATGGCTAATACCTCTGACGTGCTAGTGGTTAAATCCACAGCCATAGTATTAACGAGTCTTTAGAGTCCACCACACTTTCAGTTACTCAAGCTTTCGGGCGAAACGCTGTAGAGGCCGTATGGAGATATGGCAGGGTTCGATCAGATACTGCGGTATTGCACGGATCGTGATCGGACGGATTTTACTAGCCGGCTTTGGCTTAAGCCGGATCCTAGTATTGTACAGTGTAGTTTTTGTCTCATTACATTTGTATCCGGACGGAATACAGATGCGGGTGTGTATGCACAGTATCGGGGTTTTCCTGTAATTTATTACGGGATCAGTTTTCTGAGGTTGCCAATTTGCATTCCGTTCCGGCCGGTTTTCCTTTGTTCTTTCCCGGCAGGACTTTCCGATG
Source organism: Agapanthus africanus (assembly GCA_030015575.1). Lineage (NCBI taxonomy): Eukaryota > Viridiplantae > Streptophyta > Magnoliopsida > Asparagales > Amaryllidaceae > Agapanthus > Agapanthus africanus. Next base: position 313,561,916 of record CM057350.1, on the reverse strand, counting down.
GAGGGGGTTATTTGCAAGTTTGCAAATAACTTATTGAGCAGGGGTTTTATACATTTGTGGGGCTTCATGATGGTTCATAATCATGAGATGCTTTCTTAGTCTTTTCCTTTACATTAATTAAGATATGAAAGGATTAGAAATTGATTTGAGTTTTGTTATCATGATGTTTGGATGTGGTCACCCCTTCACCTTTTACTACCATCACCTCCCTTCTTGTATTTGTTTTTTGCTCCACCATTTTGAGATGGGAAGGGGGCCGGCCACATATTGAGGGAGAGAGAGAGTTTCATTTTTGAGCTTGTGGCATTTTTCTTCATCTCAATTTCTTTGCATGAAAAATAAAAGCACCATTTTTCTTAACCTCATTCCTCCATCTACAAAGGCAACAAAAAAAAACCCCAAATGAGACACAACCCTACACATTCTACAGCAAATCTTGGGCATGTCGACTTGCCAGCTTCATGCCCGAGTTGCCTCGGTATAGAGGCGGGAGCCCGTAAAAGATGCAGGCGATGTGGTGCCCTTCCGGCGAGGAGGCGACGACCGGAGTTTCCGCGGGAGATCGGGACGACGACGAAAAGACCGGAGGACTCGGATCACTCGGTATATCTCTTCCCCATCTTGTAGTTAGCTAGGACTAGTTTAATGGTTCGATCCGGGTTTAGTGCGTGGTGGTGCCGGTTTGCTAGTTTGCAAAATTAAAGTTTATCACCGCTTCCGCATTTGGCCGTCGGATTGACGGCCGGGGCGCCGCCGTGCACTTACAGCAACCCTATAATGGTATCAGAGACAAGCTAGAGCTTTAGGCGAAGTATAGGCGAAGTTTAAAGTCCGATCGAACCAAACCCCGATACATACCCTTCTCTGGATATTTTTCAAAAATGTGATTTTTTTATGGATTAAAAATACTCAGAAAATTAAGCAGGAAAAACTAAGAATTACTGTGAAGTACGGCCCATTAATGCGCTCACGTGACCGCGGAACCGCAGCCTAACCAAGGGTTCCGCGGCGGTTCCGCGGCCAAAATTTTGATTTGGTCCCTGGTACTTTATATATTTATTCTTAGGTCCTTTCTTTTCATTTTTTTCTGGGAATTTTTAATTCCACTCATGTGTTGAGTTTTCTGGGTTGTATTGGGGACTCGTTGATTTGATCGGATAATTTAACTTCGTTTAGTTTGTCCGGGTAATTTTAGAAACTGTTAAAAAGTTCGAACGGATATCAATAACTCACTTTTTTCCCTGCCGGAAAATTTCCAAGTGTTGGATTTTTCCGTAGTTTAAGAATATTCTAAGTCGTGCAAGTAACGCGGTGGACCCTCTAGAAGACAACAAACCTTAACTCGATTATGTGACCGTCTTGAACTGCCTCTAAATTTTAGGGTTTGGGGCAGTACGGCGTGCCACATGTGAGGTGTTGGCTTGACCCTTCTACGGCTGGACCATTGGTACTGTGGCATGCGATGGATGTTTTTAAATTAATTTCAAGTGTTGAGAACTATTTGGGAAATCTTGGGTGTTGTTTATTCGATCGGAAAGTTTAACATTATCTATTTATCTGGAATGTGATACAATATTTGGAATCCACTAGTAGTTATGAGATAACTAATTTGAATGTTATAAATTTAGCAGTTCAGTCTCGATTGATCGGTTGCCACGGAATTTTGATGTGATCAAAAGTCTGTCGCAATCACGTAGCGTACGCGGATACTCGCCGGGTAAACTTAATAGACAGCCACGCCCCATAGCCCCGACCAAGTGACTGTAGGAGAACCCCGTCACCAAAAGCATCCGTTCGGGTGCTCGCGGCAGCGGTGTTCCGCCTTAGTGCACTTCGTCGACGGCATCCGGGGGTGCGGCCGTCTAATAAAGTTTGCGACGAGCATTCAAACAGGATGTTTGGAATCTTGTTGAATTGCCCGACTTGATATTGAAAAGAGTTTTCGAAAAAGAGACTAAAATGCGGGGTATATAATTGTTAGGCGTGCGATGTCTAAGGAATTCATTTGGTTAGGCATGCGATGTGTAAGATGGTTGCGGATTCCAACTGTTGTAGTTTTACATTTTTTTTTTCTATGACCGTAAGTGTTGTATGTAGTTGTATCGCCGGTTTTTGTTGCTATACATCAACGACAATCGGTGTATGCAAACTTACTTACGTTGATGATATGAGATATTATGTGTTGCTGTGATATGTTATATTGGATCGTCGCGTTCTGAATAGCCGGGGGTTTTATGTGAGATGAGAGTTTTTTCTTTTTCATTCATATAAAATTCATTTGTATGTAATATTCTTTTATTGGGGTACTTCCGGCCAGAGGATGATGTCACCATTGTATATTATTTACTTTTCCGCATTAGGTAGACCCAAGGCGGGGAGCACAAGTAACCGGGTTTTAAGGTCCAGTGGGAGACCATCTCGAGGAGTCGAGACCGGGTCTCCTAACCATAGAATTGGCAGTGTTGCTTTCCGCTCTCGTAGGGGTCTAGGGATGTGGGTTTGGCTATTCATCATGACCGTGGAATCCGTGCTTTATACAGGCTCGTATTAAAACACGGACGTCCTAGTATATCCAATATTTCATATATGTTCTTCTGCTGCAATGTTCTGTGATGAGATCATATTACTGCCTGAGACGAATGTTTATATTATATATATGAGATATATGTTATATTGCAGATTTCTTTTCAAATGTGATGCTTGTGAAGCATAATAAAAAATGGGACTTCATTAATGAGATTAATGAAACTAAAAGAAACTTAAGATGTTATAGAAACTTGTTTAAAAACTGGTAGCTCTAGTTCTTGCTTTGCATAGCGGTGTTCCTTGTAGAACATCCAGCACCTTATTCGATAAGGAAAGAGCCGAGATCCCTTCACCGGGAGTGACCTCTTTAGTGAAACTAACAGATACTGCATACTCGGTTTGTCTTTTGATTGCTTCTATAGTTTTTGCTTTGCATAATGATATTTGTGAAATATCCTGCACCTTATTCGACGAGGAAAGAGCCGACGATCCCTTCACCGGGAGTGACCTCTTTAGCAAAACTAGAAAAGCCTCAAAAACATTCCATTTAAAATCACTCGATTCTACAACGATATCAAGTTCATTACGCAAAGGGTTTTCTTAAAAACCTGTGGTAGCCCTCCGTCATTTCAGATAAGTAGTATTTAGTATTCGTGCTGCGTTTGTTGACCTCTGTCAAGGCATAGTGTGTGGTAGCTGATTAGTGCTTATCTGTATAAACATATGATGTGATTGATTTAGGGTAGTCGTGCGACCTTGTTGACCTCTGTCAAGGGTCGTGCGGGTGGGTTTACTTCAATCAGGAAATGACGGGTTGAACTTGACTAGTAGCCTATGGTTTGTTGACCTCTGTCAAGGTCATAGGATGCTAGGGGTAAAATATTATTGGGAATTTCAAGTGTTGAAATTTGCAATGAGATTGCATACCTTCTATGAGATAGTTGGATCCCGATACCCGCTGCGAGTAAGAGTTACTCCTGGGAGAGATCAAGTAGGTGTCTAGAAAAGTGTTAACGGGGTTACGCCCTTGGGAAAACGAGGTTTATTTTAATTAGGTCCGTGCGAAAGCACGGGGAACCTCCTTCAAAGTACCGGCACTGGCCTGGCTGAAAAATGTAAGGTTCCTAGGCACTCTAGTAAGGTCTCACAAGGCATCGAACATGCCAATTTAAAATTTTGGTGCCGAGAAACCCTAGACTACGGATCTTAGACTAGATATTTAGGCGAAACGGAAAACTAGTTAACTATTTAACTAAAGTTGAGATGCTACAACCTTTGTAGATCCGGATTTCCGCCTCCTTAGCTCCACGTGGTCATGTCCTCGCTGTCCATCATGAATCCTCGACTCGATCGTCGGCTTCATCCGGAAAACAAGCGGAATAGGTCGTCGTCTTTGTGTCAAAGACGATCTACGTCGAGGTTGCACAAACTCAAGCTCCGACTTCACAAACTAGTAAAACTTGTGAAGTAAACACCCAAAACAACTTGGCAAGAGGTAGAGGGTGAAGAAATAGGAGGTGGGTTCACTTTAGAATTGGATTTATCTCACTTTAACTCAAGTTGCCATTGATGGACCTTGAGCTTTTCTTTTGAAGATGAAGAAGAAGAAGAGCTAGAATTATGATAAGTGTTATATAAAATAAAAAGAAAATCTATACTTATCATAACTCTAACTCAAGTTAGGTGCAGAGAATAAACCATGGTTAGTAGAGTGGGTTAGGGTTAAGCAAGAGGATAAGAATGGTTGCTAAAGTCAAGAGTTCAAGAAGCTTCATATATGAAACAAAAATAGCCACCATTCTCATTTTGAATTTATCCACATAAATAAACAAATAAATGAATAAATAAATATGGAAAACCCTAATTACAAAATAACCATGGTTTAATTCTATTCACTTAACCTTATGATCAAGTATCATCAAACATGATACAAAAAGTGCACAAAAGTATATCACATAATGTGCAATCCAAGTGAGAAAAAAACCGTTTAAAGTGAACCAATACTAGTTAATGCAATGCAATATATCAAATATATAATTATGCATTAAATCATTAAATCAACATTTGATTCAATGATCCGGTCATGTCGCACATAACCGGCTAGAAACCAATGTATCGATTTATCGAATCAATGATTCGATAACTAGGTCATATCGAATATAACCAATCGAAACATATATCGCGAGAATGAATTGCGGTATCATATACACGCATTATTCTCGGTCCTGCACATATCTCATATGCGCTCCTATTTCGTTTCGCTTGAGCCAGGGAACCTCTGTGTAGGACTCTAAAGACTCGTCAATACGCCGGTAGCAGATGATGATCATATCAAGCACCCACAAGCCGCAAGCGGTCTGCTAAACGTAACGGCCACCCGGGTATTGAGCGATCAGAAGATCGACGAGCTAGCCCGCTCACACTCCTGCGAAACCGACCAGTAACACTTACCGTACAGTCCGGTCTCTTCGTCTGATACGTCGCATATCAAGTCTAGGGGTGGTATACGTCAGACCCTAATAACCCGATAAGTCGTGCTGATGTGAGGCTCGTAACGGGTCGAGAAACTACTGGTAACACTTACCAGCAAATCTCTGATCAGCCCTGGCCAGGGACTTCCCTGTTACGGCCAATCGAGCACTGCGCAACATCAACCCCCAATACCGGGAGAGACGAAACCCCTCCTATCGCTCATTGCCTCCATGTGATTCGGGACTGTACCCAAAGACCACCGTTTTGCACGCCCTCGTGGACGTGGTAAGGTGGAGATCAAAGCACAGTGGGAATCACACAAGACTCTATGACGATCTCGGGTCTACAGACTAATCTGTACAAGTGTCACCTGAGAACTGCCATCTGACGTGAGGTATAATACCATCTGGGAGTTCTCGGCGAGTCCGTCCAGTGTACCCAGTCTCCACTGAGCACCCGTACACCATCTCTGATGTCAAACACCAATGGATATGGGATCATCCATCGCCCATCACATGGGTCGAGAAGCGTATACGCTAGTCTACTCTGGTATATCGATGCCCCGTCTCGATACACCTACGACTAGGGACCTTGAAGGATGTACTTATGGACTACCATGTCCCCACTAGTATGATCTGCATCATAGTCTAGGTAGTCAAGTATAAATCCTAAGGGCTTTACCAACATGTAACTATAAGACAGTATAAAGAGACTAGTGTACATGTTAAGATAAATAGCAACCAGATAGCATACTATCATGTCGAGCAAGAAAGTCATCTCTATATATATGTCCAAGCATCCAATATAATATACATAATCTGTACAATACTGGCCTCTAGGGCATACATACAACTAGCAATCTCCCACTTGCACTAGGGCCAGCTGCTGTAGTATCTCATACCGAGCATCCCGAAGAGTCTCTCAAACTGTATCTGGGGAATGGCCTTCGTGAGTGGATCCGCCGTGTTGTTCTTCGTGTCAACTCTCCTGACCTCGATCTCCCGGCGATCAACTATCTCCCGGATCAGGTGATACCGCCTCAGAATATGCCTGGATCGCTGATGGGACCTGGGTTCCTTGGCCAAAGCCACCGCTCCATTGTTATCGCAATACAAAGGTATTGGATGCTCAATGGATGGAACCACTCCAAGTTCAGTAATGAACTTCTTGACCCAGACAGCTTCTTTAGCAGCATCGTTGGCAGCGATGTATTCAACCTCCATCGTCGAGTCTGCCACGGTTTCCTGCTTGGAACTTTTCCAGCTAACCGCCCCTCCGTAAAGGGTAAAGACAAAACCCGACTGCGACTTAGAGTCGTCCTTATCACTCTGGAAGCTGGAATCGGTAAAGGACTCCACTTGGAGTTCTCCGTTACCATACACCAAGAACATATCTCTAGTCCTTCGCAAGTACTTGAGAATGCTCTTCACAGCTGTCCAGTGACTCTCTCCAGGATCAGCTTGATACCTGCTCACTACACTTAGTGAGTATGCTACATCGGGTCTGGTACATAGCATCGCATACATGATAGAGCCTACTGCCGAAGCATAGGGTATCCCTTGCATGCGAGCTCTCTCTAAATCAGTCTTGGGAGACATCTCTTTGGAGAGAGTGACTCCAGAGATCGTGGGCATGTTCCCACGCTTGGACTCTTCCATACTAAACCTTTTTAGTATGGTGTCAATGTACCTGGATTGGGACAATCCCAAAATCCGTTTGGATCTATCTCTATAGATCCTGATCCCCAATATGCAGGAGGCATCACCAAGATCTTTCATTGAGAATCTTTGTGATAAGAAGAGCTTGACCGATTGCAGCATAGGAATATCATTTCCTATCTAGAGTATGTCGTCCATGTACAATACGAGGAAGACAACCTTACTCTCTGCCACCTTCTTGTAGATACATGGTTCATCTGGATTTTTGACGAAATCAAACTCTTTGATAACGACGTCAAAGCAGATGTTCCAACTCCGCGATGCTTGCTTTAATCCATAAATGGATTTAAGCAGCTTGCACACCTTCCCGCTGCTCCCACTGTCTACGAAGCCCTCTGGCTGAGTCATGTACACGCACTCTTCTAAATCACCATTTAGAAAGGCGGTCTTAACATCCATTTGCCAGATTTCGTAGTCATGAAAGGCAGCAATGGCAAGCATGATTCGGATGGATTTAAGCATAGCCACTGGAGAAAAGGTTTCGTCATAGTCCACACCTGGTCTTTGACGAAAACCCTTTGCTACAAGTCTAGCTTTGAAAGTCTCCACTTTCCCATCTACACCAAATTTCTTCTTGAAGATCCATTTGCTCCCAATGGGTTTTACCCCTTCAGGAGCAACTTCCAAAGTCCATACTTTGTTGGTGTACATGGAATCCATCTCGGACCGCATAGCATCCAGCCATTTCACTGAGTCCCCACTTGTGATGGCCTGCTCGAAGCTAGTTGGGTCATCATCCTCCATGATGCAATCCTCACTACCACCATCAATGAGAAAACCATAGTATCTCTCAGGTGGACGAGGAACCCTACTAGATCGGCGGAGAGGCTGGGGTACGTCGGGCACCACTGAATCCTCTGGTTCTACTAAATTGTCAGTTGCAGTTTGTGGTGCTGGAACCTCTTCCAGCTCTACCTCTATGCCATTAATTTCTTTTGCAAGAAATTCCCTTTCCAAAAAGGTGGCATGTTGAGCAACAAACACTCTTTGTTCCTCAGCTTGGTAGAAAAAATATCCTTGAGAATTCTTAGGATATCCCACAAACTTGCAAAGGACTGATCGTGCCTCGAGTTTGTCCGGATTTTGCTTTTTCACATAGGCCGGACAACCCCATATCTTAATTCGCTTAAAATATGGTCTCTTCCCACTCCATATCTCATATGGTGTGGTAGGTACAGATTTAGACGGAACCAGATTCAATAGGTATATGGCTGTCTCAAGCGCATACCCCCAAAAGGAAATAGGTAACTCAGCATTACTCATCATTGAACGCACCATATCTAATAGGGTGCGATTCCTTCGTTCCGATACACCGTTGTGCTGTGGTGTATAAGGAGGAGTAAGCTGAGAGAGAATCCCATTCTCTTTTAGATAATCCAGGAATTCACTGCTTAAGTATTCACCTCCTCGATCAGATCAAAGAACCTTAATACTTTTGCCCGTTTGGTTCTCTACCTCGTGCTTATATTCTTTGAATTTCTCAAAAGCTTCAGACTTGTGTTTCAACAGGAACACATGCCCGTATCTAGAGAGATCGTCAGTGAATGTAATGAAGTAGGAAGAACCATTTCTGGCGTGTGTAGACATTGGACTGCATACATCACTATGCACCAGTCCCAAGAGTTCAGTAACTCTTTCTCCGTGTCCTTTAAACGGAGTTTTGGTCATTTTTCCTTTGAGACATGAATGGCAAGTGTCATAAGATGATAATTCGAATGAATTCAAATACCCGTTCTTATGCAACTTAGCTAGTCGTGTCTCATTGATATGGCCAAGTCTACAGTGCCACAAGAAGGATTCGTTCATTTCTGAGCTTTTCCTTTTGTGTGTGTTTTGTATATTGAAGACTGTATTTTGATTGAGAATGAATATGCCATTATGTAGCGAGCCTGATGCAATCAACCTTTGATCTAGGAATATGTTCATAACATTATCCTTTACTAGAAAATTATAACCTTCTTTACTTAATAAAGAAACTGATATAATGTTGCACATCATGTTCGGTATATAATAGCACTCATTCAGGACTAGTGTATCACCATTTGGTAATACTAGGTGATATATGCCAACTGCTTTGGCTGCAACATTTGCCCCATTCCCTACATGAACGGAATGTTCACCTTTTCTCAGTTCTCTACCTTTTCGCAGCCCATGTAACATCTTACATATGTGGGATCCTGACCCGGTATCTAATACCCAGGACGTAGGGTGAACTGAGAAACAGTTCTCAATGACAAACACACCCGAAGATGATGCATCAACATGCATGTTCTTCGTTTGGGCGGTGTGAGAATCCAGATATTCTCCTGTTTCCTGTTCATTCTTATAACACTTATAAGATAGAACGGGTTCAACGTTCCCCTGCACAGTATAACATGCGGGTTCGGTCAATACATCCATATTATTATCTTTATTAGGGCATGTAATGGTCGCTACCTGGAGAGAGAGAGAAGAAAACACTTTAGCGTATGCTCGGGCAAGATCAGATTGGTTATTATCTTATCTAATCAGGATGGCTCCCACTGCTTTTTATCAAATCTTCCTTCAAACCTTAAAAGGAAAGACTAGCCGGGATTAATTACACACTACAAGTTCGCCAATCTTTCAGCCAGGCCAGTGTCGGTACTTTGAGGGAGGTCCCCCGTGCTTTCGCACGAACCTAATTACTGTAAACCTCGTTTTCCCAGAGGCATAACCCCGTTGAAACCTTTCTAGACACCTACTTGATCGGCTAATTGCAATGTGTAAAACTCTCCCAGGAGTAACTCTTACTCGCAGCGGGTATCGGGATCCAACTATCTCATAGAAGGTATGCAATCTCATTGCAAATTTCAACACTTGAAATTCCCGATAATATTTTGCCCCAGGCGATCTATGACCTTGACTGAGTCAACAAACCATAGACCGCAAGTAAAGTTCAACCCGTCATTTCCTGATTGAATTAAACCCACCCGCACGACCCTTGACTAAGTCAACAAGGCCGCACGACTACCCTAATCCAATCTGCATCATATGCATAAACAGATAAGTAGTAATCAGCTACCGCACACTACGCCTTGACTGAGTCAACAAACGCAGCACGAATACTAACTATTACTTATCTGAAATGACGGAGGGCTACGTCAGGTTTTTAAAAACCCTTTGCGTAATGAACTTTATATCGTTGTAGAATCAAATGAAGTTTTGAAATGGAGTGATTTTTTAGGCTTTTCCAGTTTTGCTAAAGGGGTCACTCCCGGTGAAGGGATCGTCGGCCCTTTCCTCGTCGAATGAGGTGCGGGATATATCATATATATCACTGTGCAAAGCAAAAACTCTTAAAAGCAATCAAAGCCAAACCGAATGTGTAGCATATGCCAGTTATTGCTAAAGGAGTCACTCCCGGTGAAGGGATATCGGTCCTTTCCTCATCGAATAAGGTGCGGGGTATATCATATATACCGCTGTGCAAAGCAAGAACTGTAGCTACCTTTTTTTTATTTTAAAATTCGATTCCACAACATCTTAGGTTTCTTATCTTTCATTAATCACATTAATGAAGTCCCATCATTTAATACCTAAGCATCACAGATAGATATGACGTACACTTATGCCATCCGCATTCGCCTCGATGTCCCCTCGTGCACCGTTAGGTTAGGTAACTAACGACAAAGCAGGGCAGGGCTAGCGCGGGTGTAAAACATAAGTAACGTCTATATAATATATCATATATACTATATACTATATCCATCACAGAATCACATCACAGAAATCGCAGCAGAATCAACATATGAAATATTGGATATACTAGGACGTCCGAGTTTTCAATACGAGCCAGTATAAAACACGGATTCCACGGTCGTGATGAATAGCCAATCCCACACCCCTAGACCCCTACGAGAGCGGCAAGCAACCCTGCCAATTCTAGGGTTAGGAGACCCGGACTCGACTCCTCGAGTTGGTCTCCCACTGGACCCCAGAACCCGGTTACTTGTGCTCCCCTCCTTGGGTCTATCCTAATGCGGAAAAGTAAATAATATACAAAGGGTGACAACTTCCGCTACCTGGAAGCGCCCCAAATGAAAGAATATTACATACAAGTTTTTATACATGAATGAAAATGAAAAACACTCATCTCACATAAAAACCCCCGGCTATTCAAACACGACGATCCAATATAACATATCCAGCAACACATAACATCACATGTCATCAACGTAAGTAAGTATGCATACCCCAATTGTCGTTGACGTATAGCAACGAAACCGGCGATATGAACATACTACACTTACGGTCACAGAAAAGAAAGTGTAAAACTACAACAATTGGAATCCACAACGGATTTAGACATCACATGCCTAATCAGATATAAATCCCGCATTTTAGTCTCATTATCGAAAACTCTTTTCAATATCGTATGGGACTAAACTGCTAGATTTATAACATTCATCCAGTTATCTCATAACTGTTTGTGAATTCCAATTATTGTATCCAATTCCGGATAAATAGAATATATCAAACTTTCCGATCGAACATTCGAACACCCAAGTTTTCCCAACACCGATCAACACATGAAATAGGTTCAAAGACATTCACTTCATACCTCAGTACCAACGGTCCAGCCGTAGAAGGGTCAAGCCAACGCCTCACATGTGGCACGCCGTACTCCCCCAAACCCGAAGGTTCAAAGGGCAGTTCAGGACGGTCACATAATCGAGTTAAGGTTTGTGTCTTCTAGAGGGACCATCGCGTTACTTGCACTACTTCGAACGTCTTTTAACCACAGAAAAATTCAACACTTGGAATTTTTTCGGCAGGGGAAAAGTTGGGTATTTGTATCCGGTCAAACTTTTTAACATATTCTACAATTTATCCGGAAAGCCAAATAGACAAAATTTGATACCCCGATCGAAACACCGAATCACCAAAACTATTCCAGAAAATTCAACTCTTGAATAAATATTAAAAATTCCCAGAATATTCAGCATAATTAACTATGAGTTACTGTGCAATTTTTATTCAGTAATATGAACAGTACACCGCGGAAGCGCGGCAGAAGGCATGCTTCTGCCGCGTTTCCGCGCCTGTATAGATGAATTACGAGATCGTGTTTCACCATAACTCTTAGATATTCCTGCTGAATTTTTTAGGCATTTTTAATCTGGAAAAATCCCGGTTTTTAGAAAATGTACAGAGAGCAATATAGATTTGGTGTTTCGGGTTCGTTCGGACTTCAAATCGCGTCTAGACTTTGCCTAAGGCTCTAGCTAGGCTCTGATACCAGTGTAAGGTTCCTAGGCACTCTAGTAAGGTCTCACAAGGCATCGAACATGCCAATTTAAAATTTTTTGTGCCGAGAAACCCTAGACTACGGATCTTAGACTAGATATTTAGGCGAAACGGAAAACTAGTTAACTATTTAACTAAAGTTGAGATGCTACAACCTTTGCAGATCCGGATTTCCGCCTCCTTAGCTCCACGTGGTCATGTCCTCGCTGTCCATCATGAATCCTCGACTCGATCGCCGGCTTCATCAGGAAAACAAGCGGAATAGGTCGTCGGCTTTGTGTCAAAGACGATCTACGTCGAGGTTGCACAAACTCAAGCTCCGACTTCATAAACTAGTAAAACTTGTGAAGTAAACACCCAAAACAACTTGGCAAGAGGTAGAGGGTGAAGAAATAGGAGGTGGGTTCACTTTAGAATTGGATTTATCTCACTTTAACTCAAGTTGCCATTGATGGACCTTGAGCTTTTCTTTTGAAGATGAAGAAGAAGAAGAGCTAGAATTATGATAAGTGTTATATAAAATAAAAAGAAAATCTATACTTATCATAACTCTAACTCAAGTTAGGTGTAGAGAATAAACCATGGTTAGTAGAGTGGGTTAGGGTTAAGCAAGAGGATAAGAATGGTTGCTAAAGTCAAGGGTTCAAGAAGCTTCATATATGAAACAAAAATAGCCACCATTCTCATTTTGAATTTATCCACATAAATAAACAAATAAATGAATAAATAAATATGGAAAACCCTAATTACAAAATAACCATGGTTTAATTCTATTCACTTAACCTTATGATCAAGTATCATCAAACATGATACAAAAAGTGCACAAAAGTATATCACATATACAATGTGCAATCCAAGTGAGAAAAAAACCGTTTAAAGTGAACCAATACTAGTTAATGCAATGAAATATATCAAATATATAATTATGCATTATATCATTAAATCAACATTTGATTCAATGATCCGGTCATGTCGCACATAACCGGCTAGAAACCAATGTATCGATTTATCGAATCAATGATTCGATAACTAGGTCATATTGAATATAACCAATCGAAACATATATCGCGAGAATGAAATGCGGTATCATATACACGCATTATTCTCGGTCCTGCACATATCTCATATGCGCTCCTATTTCGTTTCGCTTGAGCCAGGGAACCTCTGTGTAGGACTCTAAAGACTCGTCAATACGCCGGTAGCAGATGATGATCATATCAAGCACCCACAAGCCGCAAGCGGTCTGCTAAACGTAACGGCCACCCGGGTATTGAGCGATCAGAAGATCGACGAGCTAGCCCGCTCACACTCCTGCGAATCCGACCAGTAACACTTACCGTAAAGTCCGGTCTCTTCGTCTGATACGTCGCATATCAAGTCTAGGGGTGGTATACGTCAGACCCTAATAACCCGATAAGTCGTGCTGATGTGAGGCTCGTAACGGGTCGAGAAACTACTGGTAACACTTACCAGCAAATCTCTGATCAGCCCTGGCCAGGGACTTCCCTGTTACGGCCAATCGAGCACTGCGCAACATCAACCCCCAATACCGGGAGAGACGAAACCCCTCCTATCGCTCATTGCCTCCATGTGATTCGGGACTGTACCCAAAGACCACCGTTTTGCACGCGCTCGTGGACGTGGTAAGGTGGAGATCAAAGCACAGTGGGAATCACACAAGACTCTATGACGATCTCGGGTCTACAGACTAATCTGTACAAGTGTCACCTGAGAACTGCCATCTGACGTGAGGTATAATACCATCTGGGAGTTCTCGGCGAGTCCGTCCAGTGTACCCAGTCTCCACTGAGCACCCGTACACCATCTCTGATGTCAAACACCAATGGATATGGGATCATCCATCGCCCATCATATGGGTCGAGAAGCGTATACGCTAGTCTACTCTGGTATATCGATGCCCCGTCTCGATACACCTACGACTAGGGACCTTGAAGGATGTACTTATGGACTACCATGTCCCCACTAGTATGATCTGCATCATAGTCTAGGTAGTCAAGTACAAATCCTAAGGGCTTTACCAACATGTAACTATAAGACAGTATAAAGAGACTAGTGTACATGTTAAGATAAATAGCAACCAGATAGCATACTATCATGTCGAGCAAGAAAGTCATCTCTATATATATGTCCAAGCATCCAATATAATATACATAATCTGTACAATACTGGCCTCTAGGGCATACATACAACTAACAAAAAATTGGCGAACTTGTAGGGTGTAATTAATCCCGGCTAGTCTTTCCTTTTAGGGTTTGAAGGAAGATTTGACTAAAACAGTGGGAGACATCCTGATTAGATATATTAGATAACCAATCTAATCTTGTAAGAGCGCACGCTGAGTGTTTTCTTCTCTCTCTCCTGGTTACGACTATGTCACGCCTTAATCAAGATAATAATACGGATGTATTAACCGAACCCGCTTGTTATACCGCGCTAAGGAACGTTGGTCCCGCTCCAAGTTATAATTGTTATAAGACAGAGCAGGAAATAGGGGATTACCAGAATTCCCGTGCCGCCCAAACGAAGAAAGTACATGTTGATGCATCTTCTTCGGGTGTGTTCATTACCGAGAACTGTTTCTCAGTATCCTTTACGTCCTGGGTATTTGATACCGGATCAGGATCCCATATATGTAATTTGTTATATGGGCTACAGATAGGTAGAGAACCGAGAACGGGTGATAAGTTTCATGAGATAGAAACGGTGCAAGTGTTGCAGCCAAGTCTGTTGGTCACTATCACCCTGTATTACAAGAATATATTGATTCTAAACGAATGTTATTAGATACCGAACCTGATATACAACATCATATCAGTCTCTTTATTAGTAAAGAAAGGATATAATTTTGTATTGTTGGATAATGTTTTGAACATTTCCTATATCAAGGGTTGATCGGTTCAGGCACGTTATCTAAAAACATTGACGTTCTAAATAAAACTACAGTTCTTAGTATACAGAACACACACAAGAGGAATAGTTCAGAAATGAATGAATCCTTCTTGAGATATTGTAGACTAGGTCATATCAATGCGACCCGACTAGCCAAGTTATATTTAGACGCATATTTAAATTAGTTTGAATTTACATCTTATGAAACTTGCCGGTCATGTCACAAAGATAAGATGACCATAGCTCTGTTTATTGGAAACAGAGAAAGAGTTAGTGAACTCTTGGGATTGATACATGCTGATGTATGAAGGTCCCCTGTCTGCACATGCCAAGATCGGTTCTTTTTACTTCATTACATTCTCTGATGATCTCTCAAGATTCAGACATATGTTCCTGTTGAAACACAAGTCCGAACCTTTTGAGATATGTAGGGTTCCTAGGCACACTAATGAGGTCACACAAGGCATCAACCAAGCCAATTTCAAATTTTACAAGTGCCGAGAAACCCTAATACGGATCGTTAACTAGAATTTTAGGCGAAACTAGAAGCTAGTTAACAACTTAACTAAAAGAACGGAAATACAACCTTTGTAGATCCGGTCCTCCACCTCCATAGCTCCATGATGAAGTCTCCTTGCTGTCCAAATCGAATCCCGGGCTCTAGCGTCGGCTTCATCGGAGAAATGGGCGGGCTAGGTCATCGACAACGATGCCGAAGATGATCTACGTCGAGGCATCACAAGATCAAGCTCCCACTTCAACAAGTCATGAAACTTGTGAAGAAAACACCCTATACTACTTGGCAAGAGGTAGAGGATGAAGAAATAGGAGGTGGGTTCACTTTAGAATTGGATTTCTCACTCATTTCATCAAATCACCATTGATGGAATCAAGCTTCTTCATCTTGAAGAAGAAGAAGAAGAAGTAGATAATATATCATAAGTGTTATAAGAAAATAGAAAAAGATTATTCTTATCATAACTACAACCATGGTTAGATGTAGAGAATTAACTAAGCTTAGGTGGAATGGTTAGGGTTAGGAGAAGAAGACAAGAATGGTTGCTTTGGTCAAAGTTGCATGAAGCTTCAAGAAGCTTCAAGTAAGAAAGCAACCATTATGTTTTCTTTTCCCATTTATTTTTAATCCAAATTAAAAGATAAATGAATGAATAAATAAATAAAAACCCTAACCATTTACTTAACCAAGGATTAATTCTTTACACAAACCCTAGCAATCATGTATCATCAAACATGATACAATCAAGTGCACAAAAGTATATCACATATACAACTTGTGTACATCAAGTGAGAAAATCCATTTAAAGTGAGCCAATACTAGTTAATCCAAAGTAATATATCAAATATATAATTATGCATTAAATCATTAAATCAACACTTGATTTAACGATCCGGTCATATCGCATATAACCGACTAATATCCAATGTATCAGCTTATCGAATCAATTCTTGATTCGATAACTAGGTTATATCGCATACAACCAATCGATACATTCATCGCGAGAATGAAATACAGTATCACATACACACATTATTCTCGGTCCCGCACATATCTCATATGCGCTCCTATTTCGTTTCGCTTGAGCCAGGAAACCTCTGTGTAGGACTCTAAAGACTCGTCAATACGCCGGCAGCAGGTGATGATCATATCAAACACCCACAAGCCGCAAGCGGTCTGCTAAACGTAACGGCCACCCGGGTATTGAGCGATCAGAAGATCGACGAGAAAGCCCGCTCACACTCCTGTGAATCCAACCAATAACACTTACCGTACAGTCCGGTCTCGTCGTCTGATATGTCGCATATCTTGCCTAGGGGTGGTAAACGTCAGACCCCAATAGCTTGATAAGTCGTGTCGATATGAGGTCTATAACAATTCGAGAAACTACAGGTAACACTTACCAGTAAATCTCAGCAACCCTGGCCAGGGATTTCCGGTTATAGCCAATCGAACACAGCGCAACATCAACTCCCTATACCGGGAGAGACGAATCCCCTCCTATCGCTCATTGCCTCCATATGATTCGGGACTGTACTCAAAAACCACCGTTTTGCACGCCCTCTTGGACGTGGTAAGGTGGAAATCAAAGCACAGTGGGAATCACACAAGACTCTATGACGATCTCGGGTCAACAGACTACTCTGTACCAGTGTCACCAGAGAACTGCCATCTGACGTAAGGTATAATACCATCTGGGAGTTCTCGGCGAGTCCGTCCAGTGTACCCAGTCTCCACTGAGCACCCGTATATCATCTCTGATGTCAAACACCAATGGATATGGGATCATCCATCGCCCATCTGTATGGGTCGAGAAGGTATACGCTAGTCTACACTGGTATATCGATGCCCTGTCTCGATACACCCACGACTAGGGATCTTGAAGGATGTACTTATGGACTACCATGTCCCCACTAGTATGATCCGCATCATAGTCCAGGTAGTCAAGTACACATCCTAAGGGCTTTACCAACATGTAACAGAGAGACAATCAATGTACACGTTAAGGTAAAGTGTAACCAGATAGCATACTATCATGTCGAGCAAGAAAGTCCTCCCTATATATGTCCAAGCATCCATTACAATATACATCCAATGTACAGTAATGGCCTCTAGGGCATACATATAACTAACAATCTCCCACTTGCACTAGGGCCATCTGACAGCAGTGGTTGTAGTATCTCATACTCAACCATCCCATAAAAGTCTCTCTCAGGGAAAAGGCCTTTGTGAGTAGATCCGCCGTGTTGTCCTCTGAGTCTATTCTCCTAACCTCGATCTCCTTGGAGATCAACCATCTCCATGATCAGGTGATACTGCCTTAGAATATGTCTGGATCACTCATGGGATGGGCGTTCCTTGGCATAAGCCACAACTCCATTGTCTCACAATGGTAGGAACGAAGTTCATCTCATGAACTAATATACACCCAAACAGCCTCTTTGGTAGCATCTGAAGTAGCGATGTATCCAGCCTTTATCGTCTAGTATGCCACGGTATCTAGCTTGGAACTCTTCCAACATACCGTCCCTTTACCGAGGGTAAAGACAATGCCTGTGACTGACATTCAGTCGTCCTTATCACCCTGGAACCCTTCCAGTGATTCTCCCCAGGATCGCGTAATACCATCTTACTACTACTAGTGAGATTCCTAGCATCCAGTTACATCTATCACATAGATGATAACTCAGGATTTAGGAGGTATCACTTTGATCCTATATGGAGAATCCTTGTGATAAACGG
The DNA here is from genome assembly GCA_030015575.1 of Agapanthus africanus. Classification (NCBI taxonomy): domain Eukaryota; kingdom Viridiplantae; phylum Streptophyta; class Magnoliopsida; order Asparagales; family Amaryllidaceae; genus Agapanthus; species Agapanthus africanus. The sequence continues at coordinate 313,543,763 of CM057350.1, read as the reverse complement.
AGATTGACCGAGCGTAGCATAGGAAACTCCTACCCTATCAAGAGTATGTCATCCACGTATTCTACGAGGATCATTACCATACTCCCTACTACCTTCTTGTATATACAAGGTTCATCTACCATTTTGATGAAGTCAAACTCTTTGACTACCACATCAAAACAGATGTTCCAAGCCCGCGATGCCTGCTTTATCCTATAAAGCATCTTGCACACGATTCCGCTGCTCCCACTGTCTACGAAGCCCTCTGGTTGTGTATTTATAGACGCTCTCTTCCAAAACATCATTTAGAAAAGCAGTCATGACACCCAACCACCAGATATCGTAGTCATGGTATTTAGCCGTGGTAAGTAGGATCTGGATGGACTTAAGCATTGCCACTGGAAAAAGGTTTCATCATTATCCATGCCTGGTCAATGACGAAAAGCTTTAACAAGTCTAGCTTTAAAAGTCTCAACTTTTCCATCTACACCAAGTAATCTTCTCAAGATATACTTGCTCCTGATGGGGATTTAACCCTTCAGATATTGCAACCAAAGTCCATACTTTGTTGGTGTACATGGATTCCATCTCAGATCGCTAAGCATCCAGCCATTCTTACAGAGTCCCACTCCTGATGGCCAGCTCGAAACTAGTTGGGTCATCATCTTATGATGCAATCCTCGCTCCCACTGTCATAGAGAAACAGAAGTATCTCTCAGGTGGGTGAGAAACCCTACTAGATCGGCGGAGAGGCTGAGGTTCGTTGGTAACTATTGAATTCTTTGGTTTTATCAAATCATCTGCTGTTGTTTGTATAGCTGGAACCTTTCCAGTTGTATATAACAGACCTTGCCTCGAGCTTGGCCGGATTATGCTTTTAGACATAGGCTGGACAACCCCAAATCTTAACTAACTTAAGAGATGGGCTCTTTCCTTATCATATCAAATATGAAGTGGTAGGCTACTGATTTGATTTGAACCTTATTCAATAGGTATGCAGCTTCTCAAGTGCATAACTCCCAAAAAGGAAATAGGTAACTCAGTAATACTCATCATAGAGCACACCTTATCATATAGGGTGAGATTGCTCCGCCCCTATATACCATCGTGCTATGGTGTATACGGAGGAGTAATGCTGAGAGAGAATCTCATTCTCCTTTAGAAAAGTCCAGGAATTCCATGCACAAGTATTCTCCTCCCTGATCTCATCATAGGACATAATACTTATACCCGTATTTTGGTTCTCTACTTCTAACTTATATTCTGTGAATATCTCAAAAGGTTCGGACTTGTGTTTCAACAGGGACATATGTCTGAATCTTGAGAGATCATCAGAGAACGTAATGAAGTATAAAGAACCAGTCTTGGCATGTGTAGACAGGGGACCTACATACATCAACATGTATCATCCCAAGAGTTCACTAACTCTTTCTCTGTTTTCAATAAACAGAGATGGTGTCATTATATCTTTGTGACATGACTGGCAAGTTTCACAAGATGTAAATTCAAACTGATTTAAATATGCGTCTACAAGTAACTTCAGCTAGTCGGGTCGCATTGATATGACCTAGTCTACAATGCCTCAAGAAGGATTCGTTCATTTCTGAACTCTTCCTCTTGTGTGTGTTCCGTATACTTAGAACCGTAGTTTGATTTAGAACATCAATGCTTTTAGATAACGTGCCTGAACCGATCAACTTTTGATATAGGAAATGTTCAAAACATAATCCGACAATACAAAATTTTATCGTTTCTTTACTAATAAAGAGACAGATATGATTTTTCATATCAGGTTCGGTATCTAATAACATTCGTTCAGAATCAATGTATTGGTAATACAGGGTGACAGTGACCAACAGACTTGGCTGCAACACTTGCCCCGTTTTCTGCCTCATGAAACTTATCACCCGTTCTCAGTTCTTTACCTTTCTGTAGCCCTATGTAACATATTACATATGCGGGATCCTGATCCGGTATCATATACCCAGGACGTAAAGAATAGAGATACAGTTCTGTATAAAGAACACACCCGAAGATGATGCATCAGCATGCACTTACTTCGTTTGGGCGGCACGGGAATTCTGGTAATCCCCAATTTCCTGCTCTGTCTTATAACAATTATAAGTTGGAGCGGGGCCAACGTTCCCCAGCTCAGTATAACAAGCGGGTTCGGTCAATTATCCGTATTATTATCTTGATTAAGGCGTGATATGGTCGCTACCTGGAGATAGAGAGAAGAAAACACTCAGCGTGCGCTCTTGCAAGATCAGATTGGTTATTATTTTATCTAATCAGGACGGCTCCCACTGTTTTTATCAAATCTTCCTTCAAACCCTAAAAGGAAAGACTAGCCGGGATTAATTACACGCTACAAGTTCGCCAATCTTTCAGTCAGACCAGTGTCGGTACTTTGAGGGAGGTCCCCCGTGCTTTCGCACGAACCTAATTAATGTAAACCTCGTTTTCCTAGAGGCGTAATCCCGTTGACACCTTTCTAGACACCTACTTGATCGGCTAATTGTAATGTGTAAAACTCTCCCAGGAGTAACAATTACTCGCAGCGGGTATCGGGATCCAACTATCTCATAGAAGGTATGCAATCTCATTGCAAATTTCAACACTTGAAATTCCCGATAATATTTTGCCCCTAACGTGCTATGACCTTGACGAAAGCCAACAAACCATAGCTCGCTAGTCAAGTTCAACCCGTACATTTCTAGATTGAATTAAACCCACCCGCACGACCCTTGACGAAAGCCAACAAAGCTGCACGACTACCCTAATCCAATTGCATCGTATGCAGCAGATAAGCAGCATATAGCTACCGCACACTGCACCTTGACGAAAGACAACAAATGCAGCACGAATACTATATACAACATATCTGAAATGACGGAGGGCTACGACAGGTTTTTCTAAAAACCTATTGCGTAATGAACTTGATATCGTTGTAGAATCAAATGATTTTAAAATGGAGTGTTTCTGAGGCTTTTCTAGTTTTGCTAAAGGGGTCACTCCCGGTGAAGGGATCGTCGGCCCTTTCCTCATCGAATGAGGTGCGGGATATATCATATATATCACTGTGCAAAGCAGAAACTATAGAAGCTATCAAAAGACAAACCGAGTGTGTAGCATCTTCCAGTTATTGCTAAAGGAGTCACTCCCTATGAAGGAATCTCGGTCCTTTCCTCATCGAATAAGGTGCAGGATATATCACATATACCTCTGTGCAAAGCAAGAACTCTAGCTACCTTTTTTATTTTGAAATTCGATTCTACAACATCTTAGGTTTCTTTTACTTTCATTAATCACATTAATGGAGTCCCATCATTTAAGTACCTAAACATCACAGATAAATACGACGTACACTTATGCCATCCGCATTCGCCTCGATGTCCCCTCGTGCACCGTTAGGTTAGGTAACTAACAGCAGAGCGGGGCAGGGCTAGCGCGGGTGTAAAACATAAGTAATGCCTATATAATATATCATATATACTATATACTATATCTATCACAGAACATCACATGATCACATCGCAGATATCGCAGCAGAAGAATCATATGAAATATTGGATATTCTAGGACGTCCGTGTTTTCAATACGAGCCAGTATAAAACACGGATTCTACGATCGTGATGAATAGCCAAACCCACACCCCTAGACCCCTATGAGAGCGGCAAGCAACCCTACCAATTCTAGAGTTAGGAGACCCGGACTCGACTCCTCGAGTTGGTCTCCCACTGGACCCCAGAACCCGGTTACTTGTGCTCCCCTCCTTAGGTCTATCCTAGTGCGGAAAAGTAAATAATATACAAAAGGTGACATCTTCCGCAACCTGGAAGTGCCCTAATAAAAGAATATTACATACAAGTTTTTACATGAATGAAAATGAAAAACACTCATCTCACATAAAACCCCCGGCTATTCAAACACGACGATCCAATATAACATATCCAGCAACACATAACATCACATGTCATCAACGTAAGTAAACATGCGTATCCGAATTGTCGTTGACATATAGCAACGAAACCGGCGATATCACATATTACACTTATGGTCACAGAAAAGAAAGTGTAAAACTACAACAGTTGGAATCCGCAACCTACATAGACATCGCATGCCCAATCAAATGAAATACTTAGACATCGCATGCCTAACAATTATAAACCCCGCATTTTAGTCTCAAAATCGAAAACACTTTTCAATATAAAGTCGAGTAATTCAACAAGATTCCCGACATCCTGATCGAATGCTCATCGCAAACTTTAGTAGGCGGCCGCACCCCCGACGCCGTCGACGAAGTGCACCAAGGCGGAACACCGCTGCCGCGAGCACCCGAACGGTGCTTTCGGCGACGGGGTTCTCCTACAGTCACTTGGTCGGGGCTATGGAGTGAGGCTGTCTATTAAGTTTACCCGGCGAGTATCCGCGTACGCTACGTGATTGCGACGGACTTTTGATCACATCAAAATTCCGTGGCAACCAATCAAGTGAGACTATACTACTAGATTTATAACATTCATTCAGTTATCTCATAACTATTTGTGAATTCCAAATGTTGTATCACATTCCGGATAAATAGAAAATGTTAAACTTTCCGATCGAACAATCGAACACCCAGGTTTTCCCAATACAGCTCAACACATGAAATAAGTCTAAAAACATTCAGTTCATGCCTCAGTACCAACGGTCCAGCCGTAGAAGGGTCAAGCCAACGCCTCACATGTGGCACGCCGTACTGCCCCAAACCCTAAGGTTCAATGGGCAGTTCGAGACGGTCACATAATCGAGTTAAGGTTTGTTGTCTTCTAGAGGGACCATCGCGTTACTTGCACTACTTAGAACGTCTTTAAACCACGGAAAAATCCAACACTTGGAATTTCCCGACAGGGGAAAAGGTGGGTATTTATATCCGGTCGAACTTTTTAACATATTCTAAAATATCCGGAAAGCCACAAAGACAAAGTCTGATAATCCGATCGAATCATCGAATCCCCAAAACAACCCCAGAAAATGCAACTCTTGAATAAAGATTAAAAATTCCCAGAAAATACAGCACCCAAATATAGGAATTACTGTGCAAAGACCAACTGGAGAAAAGACAAAATGGCCGCGGAACCGCTGCATTAGCCATGCTAATGCCGCGGTTCCGCCGCGCTTTGAGGGAATCATGGGTACGGGCTTCACAGTAATTCTTACAATTCCCTGCTGAATTTTCTGCATATTTTTAATTCTCAAAAATCCACAATTTTCAAAAAAGTACAGAGAGCAATTTTGGGTTTAGGGTTTCGGTTCGATCGGGTTTCAAACATCGTCTAAGCATCGCCTAAGGCGCTAGCTAGGCTCTGATACCACTGTAGGGTTCCTAGGCACACTAATGAGGTCACACAAGGCATCAACCATGCCAATTTCAAATTTTACAAGTGCCGAGAAACCCTAATACGAATCGTTAACTAGAATTTTAGGCGAAACTAGAAGATAGTTAACAACTTAACTAAAAGAACGGAAATACAACCTTTGTAGATCCGGTCCTCCACCTCCATAGCTCCATGATGAAGTCTCCTTCCTGTCCAAATCGAATCCCGGGCTCTAGCGTCGGCTTCATCGGAGAAATGGGCGGGCTAGGTCATCGACAACGATGCCGAAGATGATCTACGTCGAGGCATCACAAGATCAAGCTCCCACTTCAACAAGTCATGAAACTTGTGAAGAAAACACCCTATACTACTTGGCAAGAGGTAGAGGATGAAGAAATAGGAGGTGGGTTCACTTTAGAATTGGATTTCTCACTCATTTCATCAAATCACCATTGATGGAATCAAGTTTCTTCATCTTGAAGAAGAAGAAGAAGAAGTAGATAATATATCATAAGTGTTATGAGAAAATAGAAAAAGATTATTCTTATCATAACTACAACCATGGTTAGATGTAGAGAATTAACTAAGGTTAGGTGGAATGGTTAGGGTTAGGAGAAGAAGACAAGAATGGTTGCTTTGGTCAAAGTTGCATGTAGCTTCAAGAAGCTTCAAGTAAGAAAGCAACCATTATGTTTTCTTTTCCCATTTCTTTTTAATCCAAATTAAAAGATAAATGAATGAATAAATAAATAAAAACCCTAACCATTTACTTAACCAAGGTTTAATTCTTTACACAAACCCTAGCAATCATGTATGATCAAACATGATACAATCAAGTGCACAAAAGTATATCACATATACAACTTGTGTACATCAAGTGAGAAAATCCATTTAAAGTGAACCAATACTAGTTAATGTAAAGTAATATATCAAATATATAATTATGCATTAAATCAACACTTGATTTAACGATCCGGTCATATCGCATATAACCGACTAATATCCAATGTATCGGCTTATCGAATCAATCCTTGATTCGATAACTAGGTTATATCGCATACAACCAATCGATACATTCATCGCGAGAATGAAATACGGTATCACATACACGCATTATTCTCGGTCCTGCACATATCTCATATGCGCTCCTATTTCGTTTCGCTTGAGCCAGGAAACCTCTGTGTAGGACTCTAAAGACTCGTCAATACGCCGGCAGCAGGTGATGATCATATCAAACACCCACAAGCCGCAAGCGGTCTGCTAAACGTAACGGCCACCCGGGTATTGAGCGATCAGAAGATCGACGAGCAAGCCCGCTCACACTCCTGTGAATCCAACCAGTAACACTTACCGTACAATCCGGTCTCGTCGTCTGATATGTCGCATATCTTGCCTAGGGGTGGTAAACGTCAGACCCCAATAGCTCGATAAGTCGTGTCGATATGAGGTCTATAACAGTTCGAGAAACTACAGGTAACACTTACCAGTAAATCTCAGCAACCCTGGCCAGGGATTTCCGGTTATAGCCAATCGAACACAGCGCAACATCAACTCCCTATACCGGGAGAGACGAATCCCCTCCTATCGCTCATTGCCTCTATGTGATTCGGGACTGTACCCAAAAACCACCGTTTTGCACGCCCTCTTGGACGTGGTAAGGTGGAAATCAAAGCACAGTGGGAATCACACAAGACTCTATGACGATCTCGGGTCAACAGACTACTCTGTACCAGTGTCACCAGAGAACTGCCATCTGACGTAAGGTATAATACCATCTGGGAGTTCTCGGCGAGTCCGTCCAGTGTACCCAGTCTCCACTGAGCACCCGTATATCATCTCTGATGTCAAACACCAATGGATATGGGATCATCCATCGCCCATCTGTATGGGTCAAGAAGGTATACGCTAGTCTACACTGGTATATCGATGCCCTGTCTCGATACACGCACGACTAGGGACCTTGAAGGATGTACTTATGGACTACCATGTCCCCACTAGTATGATCCACATCATAGTCCAGGTAGTCAAGTTCACATCCTAAGGGCTTTACCAACATGTAACAGAGAGACAATCAATGTACATGTTGAGGTAAAGTGTAACCAGATAGCATACTATCATGTCGAGCAAGAATGTCCTCCCTATATATGTCCCAGCATCCACTACAATATACATCCAATGTACAGTAATGGCCTCTACGGCATACATATAACTAACAAGATATTCACAGAATATAAGCTAGAAGTAGATAACCATAAACGGGTTTAAGTATTTTGTCTTTTGATGAGATCAAGGAGGAGAATACTTGAGCACAGAATTCCTGGACTATTCTAAAGGAGAATGAGATTCTCTCTCAGCATTACTCCTCTGTATACACCATAGCACAATGGTATATCGGGGCGGATCAATAGCACCCTATGTGATATGGTGTGCTCTATGATGAGTACTACTGAGTTTCCTATTTCCTTTTGGGAGTTATGCACTTGAGAAGTTGCATACCTATTGAATAGGGTTTCAATCAAATCAGTTGCCTACCACTTCATATGTGATATGGAATGAGAAGAGCCCATATCTTAAGTATGTTAAGATTTGGGGCTGTCCAGCCTATGTCTAAAAGCATAATTCGGACAAGCTCGAGGCAAAGTCAGTTCTGTTGAAGTTTGTTGGATATCCCAAGCATTCGCAATGGAATATCTTCTACCTAACCGAGGAACAAAAGATGTTTTGTTTCTCAGCATGCCATCTTTGTGAAAGGGAATTTCTTGTGAAGAAATTATTGGTCATGAGGTAGAACTGGAAAGAGTTCCAGCTATACAAACTGCAGCTGATGATTTGGTAGAACCAAAGGATTCAATAGATTCTAACGAACCTCAGCCTCTCCGCCGATCTAGTAGGGTTCCTCATCCACCTGAGAGATACTTCGGTTTCTCTATGACAGTGGGAGCGAGGATTGCATCATGAGATGATGACCCAACTAGTTTTGAGCTGGCCATCAGGAGTGGGACTCTGTAAGAATGGCTGGATTCTAAGCAATCTGAGATGGAATCCTTATACACCAACAAAGTATGGACTTTGGTTGCTTTATCTGAAGGGTTAAATTCCCATCAAGAGCAAGTATATCTTGAGAAGATTACTTGGTGTACATGGAAAAGTTGAGACTTTCAAAGCTATGCTTAAGTCCATCCAGATCCTACTTGTCACTGCTACATACCATGACTACGATATCTGGTGGTTGGGTGTCATGACAGCTTTTCTAAAAATGATGATTTAGAAGAGAGCGTCTATAAGTACACAGCCAGATGGCTTCATAGACAGTGGGAGCAGCGGAAACGTATGCAAGTTGTTTTATGCGATAAAGCAGGCATCGCGAAGTTGGAACGTCTGTTTTGATGTGGCAGTTAAAGAGTTTGACTTCATCAAAATGGTAGATGAACCTTGTATATACAAAAAGGTAGTAGGGAGTATGGTGGTGATCCTCGTAGAGTACGTGGATGACATACTGTTGATAGGGAAGGAGTTTCCTATGCTACACTCGGTCAATCTCCGCTTATCACAAGGATTCTCCATATAGGATCAAAGTGATACCTATTAAATCCTGGGTTTTGGATCTATGAGATAGTTCTAATTGGATGTTAGGATTCTCACTAGTTGTAGTGAGATGGTATCAATTGATCCTGGGGAGAATCACTGGAAAGGTTCCAGGGTGATAAGGACGACTGAATGTCAGTTGCAGGCATTATCTTTACCCTTAGTGGAGGGACGTATGTTGGAAGAGTTCCAAGCTAGATACCGCGACTTACTAGACGATTAAAGGCAGGATACATCGTTACCAAGAATGTTACCAAAGAGGCAGTCTGGATATATATAAGTTCATGAGATGAACTTCATTCCTACCATTGTGTGACAATGGAGTTGTGGCTTTAGCCAACGAACTACCGTCCCATCAGATTTCCAGATATAATTCTTAGGCAGTATCACCTGATCATGGAGATGGTTGATCTCCAGCGAGATCAAGATTAGGAGAGTAGACACAGAGGACAACAGTGCGGATCCACTCACAAAGGCCTTTTTCCCAGTAGAGACTTTTATGGGATGGTTGAGTATGAGATACTTCAACCACAGCTAATTGTTGGGTATGTGATACCACAACAGATGGCCTTAGTGTAAGTGGGAGATTGTTAGTTATATGTATGCCCTAGAGGCCATTATTGTACATACGATGTATATTTTAATGGATGCTTGGACATATATATGGAGGACTTTCTTGCTCGACATGATAGTATGCTATCTGGTTGTACTTTATCTTAACATGTACTCTGATTGTCTCTATGTTACATGTTGATAAAGCCCTTAGGATATGTACTCGACTACTGCGACTATGATGAGATCATACTAGTGGGGCCACGGTAGTCGACGAGTACATCATATAACTGTTCCTAGTCGAGTGTGTATCGAGACAGGGCATCGATACACCAAAGTAGACGAGCGTATACGCATCTTGACCCATATGATGGGCGATGGATGATCTCATATCCATCGGTGTTTGACATCAAGGATAGTGTATGAGTGCTCAGTGGAGACTGGGTTCACTGGACGGACTCGCCAAGACTCCCAGATGGTATTATACCTCACGTCAGATGGCAGTTCTCCGGTGACACTGGTATAGAGTAGTCTGTTGACCCGAGATCGTCATAGAGTCTTGTGTGATTCCCACTGTGCTTTGATCTCAATCATACCATGTCCAAGAGGGCGTGCAAAAAGGTGGCTTTTGGGTACAGTCCCGAATCACATGGAGGCAATGAGCGATAGGAGGGGATTCGTCTCTCCCGGTATAGGGAGTTGATGTTGCGCTGTGTTCGATTGGCTACAACTGGAAATCCCTGGCCAGGGTTGCTGAGATTTACTGGTAAGTGTTATCAGTAGTTTCTCAAACTGTTATAGACCTCATATCGACACGACTTATCGAGCTACTGGGGTCTGATGTTTACCACCCCTAGGCGAGATATGCGACATATCAGACGACGAGACCGGACTGTACGGGAGTGTTACTGATTGGATTCACAGGAGAATGTACAGGCTTGGTTGTTGATCTTCTGAGCGCTCAATACTTGGGTGGCTGTTACGTTTAGCTGACCGCTTGCATCTTGTGGGTGATTGTTATGATCATCACCTACTGCCGGCGTATTGACGATTCTTTAGAGTCCTACACAGAAGTTTCTTGACTTACGCAAAACGGAGGAGGGGCACATATGTGATATGTGCAGGACCGAGGATAATGCGATATGAGATACCGTATTATATTCTCGCATTATTTTGATCTGAGCCGGATCATCGGATCAAGTGTTGATTCGATAAATCGGTACGTGATATATTAGTCGGTTATATTCGATATAGCCGGATTATCGGATCAAGTGCTGATTCGATAATTTAATGTATAATAATATATATTATATATTAAATTACATTAACTAATATTAGCTCACTAAAAGATTCTTTTTCTCACTCGGGTAATACATTGATATATATGCGATATATGTTAATTGTATTATTTTATTTTGTTACAATAAATATTATATATGTGATATATAATATTGTAACATGATATGGTTATTAATGCAACATGTTTAGTGGAGATTAAACATGGTTAGGGTTTGATTAGGGTTAAGCTTTTCTAGAAGTTTCTAGAAGCTTTGTTTTTTGTTTCTTGCAAAGATATTTGTTATGATATTTTTGCAAGATATTTCCTTAACTTAACCAAACCTTTAACCTTAGTCAAATCTCTACAAGGGTTAGTTTGACCATGGTTGCATTTTTAACCTTATCATAATTTTCATTATTCATCACAAAAAGAATCACTATTCTTCTTCTTCTTCTTCCTTGATGCAAAGCTTTCTTGCTTTGCTTTTTGTGATGAAAGTGAGTGAGAATAAGGAAAAAAATGAGAGCAAAAATCCTACTTCATCATACTCATCTACCCTTGCCCTTTAGATGAGAGTGTTCACTTCATTTAGTGAGTGAGAGCTTGTGTTAATGAAACTTCAAGGTAGATCATCTATGTTATCGAAGGTCGGAAGCAAGCTTGCATCTTTCTCTTCGTGGGGCCTCTCGAGAGTCCGGAACACGATGATCGCAGCGAAGGGACCTCAACACGGAGCTTAAGAAGTGAAGGACCGGATCTACAAAGGTTGTAATCCCTCTCACTTAGTGTTAAAGTGTTTAACATGCTTGTTTTCGCCTAATCTCTAGTTTAAAGATCCGGCTTTGGGTTGTTCGGCACGGCTAAATTTTAAATCGGGCATGGTTGATGCCTCGTAGACCCTTGTGCGTGTGCCTAGCAACCCTACAGTCCAGACACATCTTGAGGCGGTATCACCTGATCAGGGAGATCAAGGTTCGGAGAGTTGCTATAGAGGAAAACAATGCAGATCTATTCACAAAGGCCATCCCTCAGACGTGGTTCAAGAGGCTATTCGAGATGATAGGTCTACGATATGCCAGCACATGGCCTTAGTGCAAGTGGAAGATTGTTAGTGTGATATGCCCTAAAGGCCATTATTGTATAGTACTAGTTTGTATATTACATTTTAGAAGCTTAGGATATTTAAATGGATTTATGACGGTCTTGTTCGATATAGTTGTAGGGTTCCTAGGCACTCCAAGGAGGTCTCACAAGGCATCAACCATGCCAAATTCAAAAATTTCCGGTGCCGAGAAACCCTAATGCGATCGTTGACTAGAGTTTAAGGCGAAACATGCAACTAGTTAACAACTTAACTAAGAGTGAACGGAAATACAACCTTTGTAGATTCGTTCCTCCACCTCCATAGCTCCGTGATGACGTCCCTCCGCTGTACCTATCGAAATTCGAACTCTGGCGATGGTTTCGTCGGAGAAATGATCGGGCTAGGTCGTCGACTTCGATGCCGAAGATGATCTACGTCGAGGCAACTCAAGATCAAGCTCCAACTTCACCAAGTCATGAAACTTGTGAAGAAAACACCCTATACTACTTGGCAAGTGGTAGAGGATGAAGAAATAGGAAGTGGGTTCACTTTAGAATTGGATTTCTCACACCTTTTCTCATGTTGCCATTAATGGTAGCAAGCTTTCTTCTTCTTGAAGAAGAAGAAGAAGAAGAAGAAGAAGAAGAAATATGATAAGATATATTCAAATAGAAAATAAAGTGATTCTTATCATATAGCAACCATGGTTAAGTGTAGAGAATAAACTAGGGTTAGGTGAATGGTTAGGTTTAGGAAAGAAACAAAGTGGTCAAAGCTTCATGAAGCTTCAAAGAAAAAACAAAAGAAGCCACCCTTTTGTTTCTTTCCTTAAAATGAATAAATAAAAATAAATAGATAAGTAAATCAAAACCCTAACCATTAACATAACCATGGTTTAATCATACACACCCAAGTTTGCATGTATCATCAAACATGATATAAACTAGTGCACAAAACTATATCATATATACAATGTGCACTTCAAGTGAGAAAATCCATCTAAAATGAACAAATATTAGTTAATGCAAAGTAATATATCAAATATATAATTATACATTAAATCATTAAATCAACACTTGATTTAACGATCCGGTCATATCGCATATGACCGACTAATATCCAATGTATCGACTTATCGAATCAATCCTCGATTCGATAACTAGGTTATATCACATACAACCATTCGATACATTCATCGCGAGAATAGAATACGGTATCACATACACGCATTATTCTCGGTCCCGCACATATCTCATATGCGCTCCTATTTCGTTTCGCTTGAGCCAGGACACCTCTGTGTAGGACTCTAAAGACTCGTCAATACGCCGGCAGCAGATGATGATCATATCAAACACCCACAAGCCGCAAGCGGTCTGCTAAACGTAACGGCCACCCGGGTATTGAGCGATCAGAAGATCGACGAGCAAGCCCGTTCACACTCCTGTGAATCCAACCAGTAACACTTACCGTACAGTCCGGTCTCGTCGTCTGATATGTCGCATATCTCGCCTAGGGGTGGTAAACGTTAGACCCCAATAGCTCAATAAGTCGTGTCGATATGAGGTCTATAATAGTTCGAGAATCTACTGGTAACACTTACCAGTAAATCTCAGCAACCCTGGCCAGGGATTTCCGGTTATAGCCAATCGAACACAGCGCAACATCAACTCCCTATACCGGGAGAGACGAATCCCCTCCTATCGCTCATTGCCTCCATGTGATTCGGGACTGTTGATTAGTACGAAAACTTGTATTTACCGCAATCAGAAACGGCGTCGCTTCGCAGCTAGCCGGTGAGTACGGGTCGATCCACAGAGATGGGTAAATTCCTTTTATGTGTTTTAACGAGTTGATTCAAAGTGTCGTTTTGGTTGGTTTATAAAAATCTATGAAAACTGGATCTAATTAATCTAATTAAAAATCTTGCTAGGGTTAGGCTTAGGGGAAGTTTTAGAGATTAACGTTTTTCTTCACCGCTTTCAATGCCTTCTTTTTTAGATCTATTAGATGTTACGGTAATCGTCAATAAAGTGGGTCCGAATCTTTTGGGAAGATGTTTCTTCCTCTAGATTCGCATCCTTCCTTTCTTGATAATTACCCTAACCCCCATGGAAAACACGCGCAACCGGCCCTTTATACTACGGTTCATCGTTACCTCGAGGGGTAGGATGCCGTAGGGAGCGGTTGTGCGTGTATGCATGGAGTTCTAATTCATTAGGTGAATGTGGCATTGAAAGGGGTGAGAGATCTCATCTCTCAACCCTTTCCCTAAGGCTAACCCTAACAAGCGAGGAGATTACTCGCTCATTAGGGGATGAGAAAACATTTTAATTAACGGAACAGAAATAAAATTACTTACTAGGTTGACGGCTCCCTCCAAACGATATAGAACAGATCTGAATATAACTCCCAGAAATTCTGAAATTTATTGATTGAAAAGAGGCATGAGTTTTTACAGATCTGGAAATACAATTTATAGGAAAACAGAAAACCTAGGGCTACAGACTCTCGCACATGCGTAATTACAGATTTGACCTCTAAAAATCCCAACACCCGAACCGTCGCACCGACACAAGAAGTCAGTGCCGACACGTGCAACAAACGGCCGCGAAACCGCGGCAATAGGGCGCTTGGGCCGCGGTTCCGCGGCCCTTTGGTGGCCTTAGCTCACCAAACTTCTGGGACTCCTTATTAACTTCTTGGGCTTCCTATTTCCATATGTATTTTCTCTTTTGGGCTTCTTATTCTCCTCCAGATATTTCAGTGAATACTTGTAGCGATCTTTTAACCGTTTACTTGACTTTTTGGACCTTGCACTGTTCTTCGACTAGGCTTGACTATGATCCGTCTACTTGTTGGTCAAAAGTCCCTTTTCTGCATCAGCTATCGTCTTTTTCACTGTATTTGCATCCAAGCCCTGTATCCTGTAACATGTATCAAAAGTGCGTCAAGAGTACCTGTTTATTTATAAAGAGAATAAGAATAGGGGAATGAATAATGCAATATTATAGTCTGAACAAATACCCCCAAACTTATCTTTTTCTCGTCCTCGAGCAAACTTATTATTTTTATTCACTAAAATCCTAACCGCACTTTCGCAGGGAAACACGATTGCACTGAGCACGTGCAACAAGCCGTTAAACCTCTAGGTGTCCCTAGTAGGAGGAGTGTTGTCTCCTGAGGGTTTTCAGCGGATACTACCCACAAAATCCTATCAATTCAGCCCATTAACTTTTGTTCTCCAATTAGGTCTTCTAATAAGGAATTCTATTATCTTCTACTAAATTATCCACCCATATTCTTCACGCTTCCTCATTATTTAACTTAAGATTATATATGTTATGTAGACCTACTTAGCTTTCGGCATCTCTTAAGTCTTCCTTCTAGGGTTTCATCTCTACTTAGGAATTTTCTATCAACTCTATTAAAGATACAAATTTTATCTTTCATTCCTCTCTCTTATCTAAATTCCAATCACATACCCCTACGTGTGTGTATAGATCACCCCTACACTTGGAAATTCAATTCAAGCAATCATGCCCTTGTCCATTGTCCAAAGTACTTATTAATACGTGAATTTTTAATTGAATTTTTGCTTACACATCCTTCATGCGACCGTTAATACTTCTTGAGGTACCAACGACCGATTACAAAATGTATTTGCACTTTAAAAGCGTACTTCCTAATTTTTGCAACACCCAAGGCTTTTAGAAGTGACTCCCAAACTAGTTAGTCTAAGGCACTAGGTGATGAAGCACCCTCGCTAAATATTTTTCTATTCTTACAGCCTTAAGTAATCACAAAAACCAGTGTCCATTTTTTTTATTCTTTATTCACATTTTTTTTCATTGTACTAAGGACTTTAGACAAGAGTATTTCAAGGTCTCTTCTACTATTCCAAGTTTCAAGGTGCGTGATAGTGCAAATTGTAGGGTATACATTTTCAGAATCTAGACTTAAGGTAGGAACTATTTTTCAAACTCATACTCTAATAAGAACATCAATACTTTTCCTTCATTTTGACTTAACCCAAGAAGTGAACCCAAAGTTTGCCTATTTCTAAATAAACTACAAGGCATATACTTTCTACCGTTAAATTTTAAGGAATGTTATTTTTAGGGTTTTTAATTCACTAAGTCTAAGATCTAGTTGCTCCTAGCTAGTTAACATATCTGTCAAACTCTAGTCAAATAAGCCAAAACTGAATACGATAATTTTTATAATTTTTCAAATTTTTATGTTTTTTTTTCAAATAAATATGCAAATGCAAAAAATATATACAAATGAATGCGAAGGAAAAAGACGTACCGAGCATACCCCCAAACTTGAACTTGACAGTGTCCTCACTGTCATGCTAAACCAAGAGGGTCAAAATACCGGCGCTTCCCTGTTTATTTATTTATAAATTTTTTTATTGCTAAGAAAAACAAAAATATATACAAAAAGGCCCTCCCCCAAACTTCATTTAAACTATGTTAGACATTACTGCCAAACTTTGTATAGACCAACACCAACCAGTTGAAAATTTTATCAGTAAAGAGTATTGGCTGGTGGAAGAATAAGTTGTAGCGATCCGCAAAGAATTGGAAAAGATAGAAGTAGTGGTAAGGGAGGTGTGGAGGTAAATATACAGGCGATGGTGATGTATCAAAACGAGAATGTAAATGATCAGCAATCAGTGGAATGTTGGCATTCTCGTAGCTTATTAAAAGAAATGGGGGTATTTCAACTTCTAAAGGAGGAGGTTGACTCACCACAATACCCCCAAGATGTTCCTGTGGGTCCTCTATTGACTCGGCATCATCCATCAATTGTATATGATACTTAATTATGAGGGAACTTATCTCCTCGATGTCCGCCATAGTCCAACCGAAAACTTGCCGCCTATCTTGTAAGACCATTAAGAGGGCGTTCTCTTGCTCGAGGGCTAGAGAGGCCGATATGATAATGGGAAAGGTCTCATTCTCACCTATGTAAGCATATCTAAGGTGAGACGGCAAGGGCGTGAGTTCGAGTTTCGGAGGCGAAAGAATCATTGCGGAATCTACCTCGAACTCAAAGGACTCCAACACAGGTTCGAAATCACTGCAGACAACCGATTCGGATGGCTCGACTAACTCATCCAAAAATTCAAAAGACTCATATTCGGGCTGTGAGTTGTCATCATCCGAAAAAGTGAAACATTCATAATCAACATCAGTTGTGTCAACGGTGGTAGGCTCAAGCAGGGACGCACTAGTGGCGTCAAAACTGTCTTCATCAAATAGAAATCTCTCAAGCTCGCAGTCCTCCTGCGTGATTTCGTGAATAGAGCAAACTTCTCGTGTACTGGTTTTTGGTACGGGGGGCAGACTTCCCATCTTATAAATATTGAACTCACTAGACATCTTCCCAAAGGATAGAGTCATGGAGCCATTGCGACAGTTTATCACAGCATTGAAAGTGGCCAAAAATGGTCGACCGAGAATCACCGGAATCTGGTTTCTTGGGTTAGCAACAGGTTGTGTATCCATAACGATAAAATCAACGGGGAATATGAACTCCCCGACTTTGATTAACACATCCTCTAGTTGACCCCTTGGATGGGTGATTGATCGATCAGCCATTTGGAGAGTACAACGAGTGGGTTTCAACTCTCCAACCCTTAATTGTTCGTACACGGAGTAGGGAATCAGGTTAACACTAGACCCAAGATCTAAAAGTGCTCGATTAATTTTCTTATCCCCAATTGTGATGGAAATCGTAGGACAGCCGGGGTCCTTTCGTTTTTGGGGTAAGCTTTGATGGTGGTTAATAGCATTGCTCACTGCACTAGCCACTAGCACTTTCTTGGGTACTTGAGATGCCTTTCTCTTCGAGGTGCATAAGCCCTTTAAGATTTTCGCGTATGAAGGGACTTGTTGGATTGCATCTAAGAGAGGTATATTTATGTTAACCTGCTTAAATAACTCCACAATCTTCTCCACTTGTGCAGTTGGTTTATTGGGACTCAACCTGTTTGGAAATGGTGCCTTTGGAAAATTTGTTGAGTCAAATGTCTGTGGAGTAGGAATGGATCCTGGTGTAGATGTGTTCATGTTGTGAGAATTGGGTCCGTTCGAGCTAGAAGAAGTAGAGCCGTGTGAAGGGTGGAGAATAGGCTCTAAAGAAAAAGGTGAAGAAGAAAGTGAAGAAAATGAAGAAGGGGAAGGTGATGATGGAGAGGAAGAAGAAGAAGAAGAAGAACCACCACCGGCGGGGATGTCATCACTAGTTCCCACATTATTTTGCAACACTCTTCCGGATCTCAACGTGGTCACCGCATTAACATTGTGATTGTGATATGCGTTTTGTGTATGACCGGGATTTGGCAATGGTTGAGATGGAAGCTTTCCCTTTTCTCTCTTGCTCAACGCAGCAGTTAATTGTGCAATTTGTGCCTCAATAGATTTGATACTTTGATCGTGTGAGGCATTGTTATGCATTAAAGACTGAACATAATTTTCAAATCTTGCTGCGGATTCTGTAGATTGCTTAAGAAATGCATCTAAATTTTTTTCGAGTGAGATAACCTTATCATCATTTGGTTGAATCAAATTGTTCGTTTGATTTGTATAAGGTTGTTGTTGGAAAGGTTGCTGGTTTTGAGTTTGTGAAGGTGCTTGTTGTTGTTGTGGAGGAGGTCTTTGAAAATTGTTATTTCCTTGGACTTGTTGATTTTGGTTCCAAGCGAAATTTGGGTGACTCCTCCACCCCGGATTGTATGTCGAAGAGTACGGATCATTTCTTTGTCGTTGCTGAAATGCAGCATTGACTTGATCCTGTCCTTGAATAGGTGCATTATAAGGACATTCTTCGGTTAGATGTGATGGATTCGAACAACAAGCACAAACAGTTCGTGTGGGTAGAGTAGGGGCAGGAGAAGACGATGAGATTTTGGTCTCAATGGCTTCTAGCTTTTTCATAAGTGAGGCCATCTCGGCCTTCATAGCAATCGACATATCCACTTGATGTATGCCTGCCCTAGATTGACCACTAGAAGAAGATGATGTGGTCTTGGTACTCTCCCACTGAATTGTTTGCTCACTAAGGTCCTCAAGAAACTGCCATGCTTCGTCGCTAGACTTTGAGAGAAAATGACCATGACATATAGTTTCTAGCAACTGCTTCGTTGCCGAGTTCAATCCCTCGTATAATGTTTGGCAAAGTTGCCAACTTTCGATCCCATGATGAGGGCATTGAACAAGTAGGTCTTTAAATCTCTCGAAGCACTTCCAAAATGGTTCGGAAGGAAGCTGTGAAAATTGTATAATCTCGTTACGGATTCTAGCAGTTTTGTGATGAGGATAGAAATTTTTCAGAAAAGCTCTTACAAACTCGTCCCAATTTCTAATGGAATGTGATGCGGTGCTATATAGCCACTTCTCGGCTAGGTCACATAAGGTGAAAGGAATGACCCTTAGCCTTATAGCGTCATCACTTAATTGGGTCGTTTTCATCATAGCGCAAACGTTTTGGAATTTATTAATAAAAATATATGCATCTTCAGATTCCAAACCATGAAATTTTGGCAGCATATTGATGAAATGTAGTTTTATTTCAAAATTATCCCCATTCGCCGGTGGGGGTGAAAGACATGTTGGTAAAGAAGTGCGGACGGGGTAGAAGAGATCCTGGAACGCAACTCGTGCGGGCGCTACAACAGGCGGAGGATTCGGGTTATTCGCACCTAACTGAGGTGGAATCATTCCCGTCGGTAAGGTATCGTTGGGGTCGTGTCCCGACATACCTTCGAAAAAAGAATTTAAAGGTGGAGGTAAGGAAATGGACGGAATGTCGACGAAGGGTTCGTCGAAGGGTTCGTTGGTCGTTACCAACGAAACACGGACTAATCGGGCGTTAGTATCCCTAGTCCAAAGTGACATACACTAAAGGAGTAGTGTAGTCAAAAAAAAAAAAAAAAAGAATGTGGGGGTAAGATAATGTCAATGGAGGGAAGTGATGGAAGTGAGTTGCAAGGTTTCTTATCGACAAGTTGCAAGTTTTGAAAAGATTTTTCTCTTTTTTTCTTATGTGAGAGTTTTGCAAAAAGGTTTTTGAAATGGGACTCGTGACACAAATGTATCAACCACACATGCACAATCAGGCCTAGATCTAGGGTCGCCTAGGTCTGCTAGACAGCTCCTAACTAGGGCTAGAAATAGGACCTCAAACCGCCTCTTCACGGACAAATACGGCCAGGTAAGTGGGAAGGAACCACCACTACAGTGGGCCTAATTAATAACCACTAGCCTAGACACCACAATGTCGGTTAGGATAAACGGCCGATGCCTATACTCGTCCTTTTCCTATTGAGCTCGATGTCCTTAGGTCTGAGTCTAGTCTTTTTTAATTAATTGTGGTCAATGCACATGCTTTAGGTGTTTTCTGGGGTCCTGGGAAGGGTGATGAAATCCCCACCCAATCTGAGTTTGGTCAATTAGCCCCTTAAAGTCCGATTAAATTATGCAAAACAGATAAAATTTCACTTGCAATCAAATTTTTTTTTTAGCGCGGCGCAAAGAAACCTGCAGAAAATCCGTTACTTAGAAGGGGGAGAAAGACTTTTTAGCGCAAAGAACCCCGCAGAAATTTTTTTACAGTGGATATATGGAGGTCACAGAGGGGAGAATGAGGAAACAAACAGAGCAAATCTGGTGTGCTGACGTGGCAGACGAGGCGCGGAACCGCAGTCTGGAGGCTACCAATGCGGCGGAAACGCGGTCCTTTGAGGGGATCAGGGTCTGACAATTTTTGTGCTGCTCTGTACTGATAGTTCCTCTCTGTTCTTATGTACCAATTTTTGTTTTGCCCTCTGTAAATTTCCAGATCCTCAATTCTTCGTTGTTCCTGCAAGATTCAAAAGATACACCCTACAAACAGATCAAAGTTGATAATTTTTGTATTTTTTTTTTATATTTTCAGATTTTTATAATTTTTTAAAATTTATATCAACCCGAAAATTCACAAAAAGAAATTTTACGCCATCCCCGGCAACGACGCCATTTGATTAGTACGAAAACTTGTATTTACCGCAATCAGAAATGGCGTCGCTTCGCAGCTAGACGGTGAGTACGGGTCGATCCACAGAGATGGGCAAATTCCTTTTATGTGTTTTAACGAGTTGATTCAAAGTGTCGTTTTGGTTGGTTTATAAAAATCTATGAAAACTGGATCTAATTAATCTAATTAAAAATCTTGCTAGGGTTAGGCTTAGGGGAAGTTTTAGAGATTAACGTTTTTCTTCACCGCTTTCAATTCCTTCTTTTTTAGATCTATTAGATGTTACGGTAATTGTCAATAAAGTGGGTCCGAATCTTTTGGGAAGATGTTTCTTCCTCTAGATTCGCATCCTTCCTTTGTTGATAATTACCCTAACCCCCATGGAAAACACGCGCAACCGGCCCTTTATACTACGGTTCATCGTTACCTCGAGGGGTAGGATGCCGTAGGGAGCGGTTGTGCGTGCATGCATGGAGTTCTAATTCATTAGGTGAATGTGGCATTGAAAGGGGTAAGAGATCTCATCTCTCAACCCTTTCCCTAAGGCTAACCCTAACAAGCGAGGAGATTACTCGCTCTTTAGGGGATGAGAAAACTTTTTAATTAAAGGAACAGAAATAAAATTACTTACTAGGTTGACGGCTCCCTCCAAACGATATAGAACAGATCTTAATATAACTCCCAGAAATTCTGAAATTTATTGATTGAAAAGAGGCATGAGTTTTTGCAGATCTGGAAATACAATTTATAGGAAAACAGAAAACCTAGGGTTACAGACTCTCGCACATGCGTAATTACAGATTTGACCTCTAAAAATCCCAACACCCGAACCGTCGCACCAACACAAGAAGTCGGTGCCGACACGTGCAACAAACGCCCGTGAAACCGCGGCAATAGGGCGCTTGGGCCGCGGTTCCGCGGACCTTTGGTGGCCTTAGCTCACCAAACTTCTGGGACTCCTTATTAACTTCTTGGGCTTCCTATTTCCATATGTATTTTCTCTTTTGGGCTTCTTATTCTCCTCCAGATATTTCAGTGAATACTTGTAGCGATCTTTTAACCGTTTACTTGACTTTTTGGACATTGCACTGTTCTTCGACTAGGCTTGACTAGGATCCGTCTACTTATTGGTCAAAAGTCCCTTTTCTGCATCAGCTTTCGTCTTTTTCACTGTATTTGCATCCAAGCCCTGTATCCTGTAACATGTATCAAAAGTGCGTCAAGAGTACCTGTTTATTTATAAAGAGAATAAGAATAGGGGAATGAATAATGCAATATTATAGTCTGAACAACTGTACCCAAAAACCACCGTTTTGCACGCCCTCTTGGACGTGGTAAGGTGGAAATCAAAGCACAGTGGGAATCACACAAGACTCTATAATGATCTCGGGTCTACAGACTAACCTGTACCAGTGTCACCAGAGAACTGCCATCTGACGTAAGGTATAATACCATCTGGGAGTTCTCTGCGAGTCCGTCCAGTGTACCCAGTCTCTACTGAGCACCCGTATATCATCTCTGATGTCAAACACCAATGGATATGGGATCATCCATCGCCCATCTGTATGGGTCGAGAAGGTATACGCTAGTCTACACTGGTATATCGATGCCCCGTCTCTATACACCCACGACTAGGGACCTTGAAGGATGTACTTATGGACTACCTTGTCCCCACTAGTATGATCCGCATCATAGTCCAGGTAGTCAAGTACACATCCTAAGGGCTTTACCAACATGTAACAGAGAGACAATCAGTGTACACGTTAAGGTAAAGAGCAACCAGATAGCATACTATCATGTCGAGCAAGAAAGTCCTCTCTATATATGTCCAAGCATCCACTACAATATACATCCTATGTATAGTGATGGCCTCTAGGGCATCCATCTAACTAACAATCTCCCACTTGTACTAGAGCCATCTGAGAGCAGTGGTTGTAGTATCTCATACTCAACCATCCCATAAAAGTCTCTCTCTGGGAAAAGGCCTTTGTGTGTGGATCCGCCGTGTTGTCCTCTGAGTCTACTCTCCTGACCTCGATCCCTTGGAGATCAACCATCTCCATGATCAGGTGACACTGCCTCAGAATATGTCTGGATCACTGATGGGAAAGACGTTCCTCGGCATAAGCCTCAACTCCATTGTCACACAATGGGAGGAACTAAGTTCATCTCATGAACCAATATACACCCAAACAGCCTCTTTGGTAGCATCTTAAGTAGCGATGTATCATGCCTTTATCGTCTAGTTAGCCACGGTATCTATCTTGGAACTCTTCCAACATACCGTCCCTTTACTAAGGGTAAAGACAATGCCTGTGACTGACATTCAGTCGTCCATATCACCCTGGAACCCTTCCTGTGATTCTCCCCAGGATCAATTGATACCATTTCACTACATCTAGTGAGTATCCTAACATCCATTTAGATCTATCTCATAGATCCAAAACCCAGGATTTAGTAGGTATCACTTTGATCCTATGTGGAGAATCATTGTGATAAGCGGAGATTGATCGAGCGTAGCATAGGAAACTCCTTCCCTATCAAGAGTATGTCATCCACGTACTCTACGAGGATCGCCACCATACTCCCTACTACCTTTTGTATGTATAAGGTTCATCTACCATTTTGATGAAGTCAAACTATTTGACTACTACATCAAAACAGATGTTCTAACTCCGCGATGCCTGCTTTATCCTATAAAGCATCTTGTACATGTTTCCGCTGCTCCCACTGTCTACGAAGCCCTCTGACTGTGTACTTATAGACTCTCTCTTCTAAATCAATATTTAGAAAAGCAGTCATGATACCCAACCGCCAGATATCGAAGTCATGGTATGTAGCCATGGTAAGTAGGATCTGGATGGACTTAAGCATAGCTACTTGAAAAGGTTTCATCATTATCCATGCCTGGTCGATGACGAAAAACTTCAACAAGTCTAGCTTTGAAAGTCTCAACTTTTCCAAGTACACCAAGTAATCTTCTCAAGATATACTTGCTCCTGATGGGGATTTAACCCTTCAGATAAAGCAACCAAAGTCCATACTTTGTTGGTGTATAAGGATTCCATCTCAGATCGCTAAGCATCCAGCCATTCTTACAGAGTCACACTCCCGATGGCCAGTTCGAAAATAGTTGGGTCATCATCTCATGATGCAATCCTCGCTCCCACTGTCATCGAGAAACCGAAGTATCTCTCAGGTGGATGAGGAACCCTACTAGATCGTCGGAGAGGCTGATGTTCGTTGGAATCTACTGAATCCTTTGGTTCTACCAAATCACCTGCTGTAGTTTGTATAGCTGGAACCTTTCCAGTTCTACACAACAGACCTTGCCTCGAGCTTGTCCGGATTTTGCTTTTAGACATAGGCCGGACAACCCCAAATCTTAACTGACTTAAGAGAAGGGCTCTTCCCTTTCCATATCACATATGAAGTGGTAGGCACCTGATTTGATTTGAACCCTATTCAATAGGTATGCAGCTTCTCAAGTGCATAACTCCCAAAAGGAAATAGGAAACTCAGTAGTACTCATCATAGAGCACACCATATCGAATAGGGTGTATCTGCTCCGCCCCGATACACCGACGTGCTGTGGTGTACACGGAGGAATAATGCTGAGAGAGAATCTCATTCTTATTTAGAATAGTCCAAGAATTCTATGCACAAGTATTCTCCTCCCTGATCTCATCATAGGACATAATACTTATACCCATATTTTGGTTCTCTACTTCTAACTTATATTCTGTGAATATCTCAAAAAGTTCGGACCTATGTTTCAACAGGAACATATGACTGAATCTTGAGAGTTCATCAGAGAATGTAATGAAGTATAAAGAACATGTCTTGGCATGTGTAGACAGGGGACCTAACATACATCATCATGTATCAGTCCCAAGAGTTCATTAACTCTTTCTCTGTTTCCAGTAAACGGAGCTATGGTCATCTTATCCTTGTGACATGACTGGCAAGTTTTACAAGATGTAAATTCAAACTGATTTAAATATGCATCTATATGTAACTTCAGCTAGTCGGGTCGTATTGATATGACCTAGTCTATAATACCTCAAGAAGGATTCGTTCATTTCTGAACTCTTCCTCTTGTGTGTGTTCTATATACTAAGAACTGTAGTTTGATTTAGAACATCAATGCTTTTTGATAACGTGCCTGAACCGATCAACTTTTGATATAGGAAATGTTCAAAACATTATCCAACAATACAAAATTATATCCTTCTTTACTGATAAAGAGATTGATATGATTTTGTACATCAGGTTCGGTATCTAATAACATTCGTTCAGAATCAATGTATTCTAGTAATACAGGGTGACAGTGACCAACAGATTTGGCTGCAACACTTGCACCGTTTTCTGCCTCATGAAACTTATCACCCGTTCTCAGTTCTCTACCTTTCTGTAGCCCTATATAATAGATTACATATCTGGGATCCTGATCCGGTATCAAATACCCAGGACGTAGAGGATACAGAGAAACAATTCTATGTAATGAACACACCCGAAGGAGATGCATCATATGCACTTTCTTCGTTTGGACGGCATAGGAATTCTGGTAATCCCCAATTTCCTGCTGTCTTATAACAATTATAAGTTGGAGCGGGACCAACGTTCCCGAGCTCAGTAAAACAAGCGGGTTCGGTCAATATCCGTATTATTATCTTGATTAAGGCGTGATATGGTCGCTACCTGGAGAGAGAGAGAGAAGAAAACACTCAGCGTGCGCTCTTGTAAGAATAGATTGGTTATTATTTTATCTAATCAGGATGGCTCCCACTGTTTTTTATCAAATCTTCCTTCAAACCCTAAAAGGAAAGACTAGCCGGGATTAATTACACGCTACAAGTTCGCCAATCTTTCAGCCAGGCCAGTATCAGTACTTTGAGGGAGGTCCCCCGTGCTTTCGCACGAACCTAAATACTGTAAACCTCGTTTTCCCAGAGGCGTAACCCCGTTGACACCTTTCTAGACACCTACTTGATCGGCTAATTATAATGTGTAAAACACTCCCAGGAGTAACTCTTACTCGCGGCGGGTATCGGGATCCAACTATCTCATAGAAGGTATGCAATCTCATTGCAAATTTTAACACTTGAAATTCCCGATAATATTTTGCCCCGAACGATCTATGACCTTGACAAGGTCAACAAACCATAGACCGCAAGTCAAGTTCAACCCATCATTTCTTGATTGAATCAAATCCACCCGCACGACCCTTGACAAGGTCAACAAGGCCGCACGACTACCCTAACCCAATCTGCATCATATGCATAAGCAGATAAATACCGGTTAGCA
The DNA here is from genome assembly GCA_030015575.1 of Agapanthus africanus. Taxonomy (NCBI): domain Eukaryota; kingdom Viridiplantae; phylum Streptophyta; class Magnoliopsida; order Asparagales; family Amaryllidaceae; genus Agapanthus; species Agapanthus africanus. Next base: position 313,517,596 of record CM057350.1, on the reverse strand, counting down.
ACCGCACACTGCACCTTGACAAGGTCAACAAACACAGCACGAATACTAAGCAGGACTTATCTGAAATGACGGAGGGCTACGACAGGTTTTTCTGAAAACCTATTGCGTAATGAACTTGATATCGTTGTAGAATCAAATGATTTTAAAATGGAGTGTTTTTTAGGCTTTTCTAGTTTTGCTAAAGGGGTCACTCCCGGTGAAGGGATCGTCGGCCTTTTCCTCGTCGAATGAGATGCGGGATATATCATATATATCACTGTGCAAAGCAGAAACTATAGAAGCTATCAAAAGACAAACCGAGTGTGTAGCATCTGCCAGTTATTGCTAAAGGGGTCACTCCCGGTGAAGGGATCGTCGGCCCTTTCCTCATCGAATAAGGTGCAGGATATATCACATATACCGCTGTGCAAAGCAAGAACTGTAGCTACCTGTTTTATTTTTTGAGATTCGATTCTACAACATCTTTAGGTTTCTTTTACTTTCATTAATCATATTAATGAAGTCCTATCATTTAAGTCACCTAAACATCACAGATAAATACGACGTACACTTATGCCATCCGCATTCGCCTCGATGTCCCCTCGTGCACCGTTAGGTTAGGTGACTAACGGCAAAGCGGGACAGGGCTAGCGCGGGTGTAAAACATAAGTAACGCCTATATAATATATCATATATACTATATACTGTATCTATCACAGAACATCACATGATCACATCACAGATATCGCAGCAGAAGAAACATATGAAATATTGGATATACTAGGACGTCCGTGTTTTCAATACGAGCCAGTATAAAACACGGATTCCACGGTCGCGATGAATAGCCAAACCCATATCCTTAGACCCCTACGAGAGCGGCAAGCAACCCTACCAATTCTAGAGTTAGGAGGCCCGGACTCGACTCCTCGAGTTGGTCTCCCACTGGACTCCAGAACCCGGTTACTTGTGCTCCCTTTCTTGGGTCTATCCTAGTGCGGAAAAGTAAATAATATACAATGGGTGACATCTTCCGCAACCTGGAAGTGCCCCAATAAAAGAATATTACATACAAGTTTTTACATGAATGAAAATGAAAAACACTCATCTCAAATTAAAAAAAACCCGGATATTCAAACACGATGATCCAATATAACATATCCAGCAACACATAACATCACATGTCATCAACGTAAGTAAATATGCGCATCCCAATTGTCGTTGACATATAGCAATGAAACCGTCGATGTCACATATTACACTTACGGTCACACAAAAGAAAGTGTAAAACTACAACAGTTGGAATCTGCAAACTCTTTAGACATCGCATGCCTAATCAAATGAATCCCTTAGACATCACATGCCTAATTATTATAAACCCCGCATTTTAGTCTCAATATCGAAAACACTTTTCAATATCTAGTCGGGCAATTCAACAAGATTCCCGAAAAACTGATCGAATGCTCGTCGCAAACTTTAGTAGGCGGCCGCACCCCCCGATACCGTTGACGAAGTGCACCAAGACGGAACACCGCTACCGCGAGCACCCGAACGGATGCTTTCGGCGACGGGGTTCTCCTACAGTCACTTGGTTGGGGCTATGGGGTGTAGTTGTCTATTAAGTTTTATCCGGCGAGTATCCGCGTACGCTACGTGATTGCGACGGACTTTTGATCGCATCAAAATTCCGTGGCAACCGATCAAGTGAGACTAAAGTGCTATGTTTATAACATTCATTCGGTTATCTCATAATTACTTGTAGATTCCAAATATTGTATCCCATTCCAAATAAATAGAAAATGTTAAACTTTCCGATCGAACATTCAAACACCCAAGTTTTCCCAAAACAGCTCAACACATGAAATAAGTTTAAAAAACATTCACTTCGTGCCTCAGTACCAACGGTCCAGCCGTAGAAGGGTCAAGCCAACGCCTCACATGTGGAACGCCGTACTGCCCCAAACCCTAAGGTTCAAAGGGCAGTTCAAGATGGTCACATAATCGAGTTAAGGTTTGTTGTCTTCTAGAGGGTCCATCGAGTTACTTGCACTACTTAGAACGTCTTTAAACCACGGAAAAATTCAACACTTGGAAATTTCGCGGCAGGGGAAAAAGTGGGTATTTATATCCGGTCGAACTTTTTAACATGCTCTAAAAATACCCGGAAAAAAAAACACAGACAAAATTAGACAATCCGATCGAATCTCCGAACTCCCAATACAACCCAGAAAACTCAACTCTTGAGTAAGATTTAAAAATTTCCAGAAAATACGGCACCAAAATATAGGAATTACTGTGCAAAAATCAATTGAAGAAGCGACCAAGTGGCCGCGGAACCGCCGCATTAGCCATGCTAATGTCGCGGTTCCGCCGCGCTTTGATTGAATCAGGCGCACGGGATTCACAGTAATTCTTAGAAACTCCTGCTGATTTTTCTGCATATTTTTAATTCTCCAAAATCCCCGATTTCAGAAAATGTACAGAGAAGGAATTTGCGTTAGGGTTTCGATTCGATCGGACTTCTAACTCCGTCTACGCATCGTCTAAGGCTCTAGCTAGGCTCTGATACCACTGTAGGGTTCCTAGGCACTCTAAGGAGGTCTCACAAGGCATCAACCATGCCAAATTCAAAAATTTCCGGTGCCGAGAAACCCTAATGCGATCGTTGACTAGAGTTTAAGGCGAAACATGCAACTAGTTAACAACTTAACTAAGAGTGAACGGAAATACAACCTTTGTAGATCCGGTCCTCCACCTCCATAGCTCCGTGATGACGTCCCTCCGTTGTACCTATCAAAATCCGGACTCTGGCGATAGTTTCGTCGGAGAAATGATCGGGCTAGGTCGTCGACTTCGATGCCGAAGATGATCTACGTCGAGGCAACTCAAGATCAAGCTCCAACTTCACCAAGTCATGAAACTTGTGAAGAAAACACCCTATACTACTTGGCAAGTGGTAGAGGATGAAGAAATAGGAAGTGGGTTCACTTTAGAATTGGATTTCTCACACTTTTTCTCATGTTGCCATTAATGGTAGCAAGCTTTCTTCTTGTTGAAGAAGAAGAAGAAGAAAAAATATGATAAGATATATTCAAATAGAAAATAAAGTGATTCTTATCATATAGCAATCATGGTTAAGTGTAGAGAATAAACTAGGGTTAGGTGAATGGTTAGGTTTAGGAAGGAAACAAAGTGGTCAAAGCTTCATGAAGCTTCAAAGAAAAAACAAAAGAAGCCACCCTTTTGTTTCTTTCCTTAAAATGAATAAATAAAAATAAATAGATAAGTAAATCAAAACCCTAACCATTAACATAACCATGGTTTAATCATACACACCCAAGTTTGCATGTATCATGAAACATGATACAAACTAGTGCACAAAACTATATCAGATATACAATGTGCACTTCAAGTGAGAAAATCCATCTAAAATGAACAAATATTAGTTAATGCAAAGTAATATATCAAATATATAATTATAAATTAAATTATTAAATCAACACTTGATTTAACGATCCGGTCATATCGCATATGACCGACTAATATCCAATGTATCGACTTATCGAATCAATCCTCGATTCGATAACTAGGTTATATCACATACAACCATTCGATACATTCATCGCGAGAATAGAATACGGTATCACATAAACGCATTATTCTCGGTCCCGCACATATCTCATATGCGCTCCTATTTCGTTTCGCTTGAGCCAGGAAACCTCTGTGTAGGACTCTAAAGACTCGTCAATACGCCGGCAGCAGATGATGATCATATCAAACACCCACAAGCCGCAAGCGGTCTGCTAAACGTAACGGCCACCCGGGTATTGAGCGATTAGAAGATAGACGAGCAAGCCCGCTCACACTCCTGTGAATCCAACCAGTAACACTTACCGTACAGTCCGGTCTCATCGTCTGATATGTCGCATATCTCGCCTAGGGGTGGTAAATGTCAGACCCCAATAGCTCGATAAGTCGTGTCGATATGAGGTCTATAACAGTTCGAGAAACTACTGGTAACATTTACCAGTAAATCTCAGCAACCCTGGCCAGGGATTTCCGGTTATAGCCAATCGAACACAGCGCAACATCAACTCCCTATACCGGGAGAGACGAATCCCCTCCTATCGCTCATTGCCTCCATGTGATTTGGGACTGTACCCAAAAACCACCGTTTTGCACGCCCTCTTGGACGTGGTAAGGTGGAAATCAAAGCACAGTGGGAATCACACAAGACTCTATGACGATCTCGGTTCTACAGACTAACATGTACCAGTGTCACCAGAGAACTGCCATCTGACGTAAGGTATAATACCATCTCGGAGTTCTCGGCGAGTCCATCCAGTGTACCCAGTCTCTACTGAGCACCCGTATATCATCTCTGATTTCAAACACCAATGGATATGGGATCATCCATCGCCCATCTGTATGGGTCGAGAAGGTATACTCTAGTCTACACTGGTATATCGATGCCCCGTCTCGATACACCCACGACTAGGGACCTTGAAGGATGTACTTATGGACTACCTTGTCCCCACTAGTATGATCCGCATCATAGTCCAGGTAGTCAAGTACACATCCTAAGGGCTTTACCAACATGTAACAGAGAGACAATCAGTTTACACGTTAAGGTAAAGAGCAACCAGATAGCATACTATCATGTCGAGCAAGAAAGTCCTCTCTATATATGTCCAAGCATCCACTACAATATACATCCTATGTATAGTGATGGCCTCTAGGGCATACATATAACTAACAATAGTAGTATGCTACTTGATTTGTATCTATCTTAATATGTGTATGTGTTTCTTTTAACATATCGCTAATACATATTGATAGAGCCTTTAGCATTTTTTCTTGACTACCAGCGTTATGATGGCAGTCACACTAGTGGGGGTTGGGTAGTCTACAAGCACATCCTTATACAGATCCCTAGTCGTAGGATTATCGAGACAGGGCCTCGATACTCCAGAATAGACTAGTGTATACGCTTCTCATCCCAGCAGGGGAGATGGTCTGACCCACAGCCATCAGTACGTCGTACTGGAGATAGTATGCAGGTGCTCATTGGGTTATGAGTTACACTGGACGGACTCGTGGGGTACCGCTGATTGGTACTATACCTATCGTCAGTTAGCAGTTTCCAGGTGACATGGGTACAGCTTACTCCGTTGACTTGACACTACTATTTCGCCTCAAGTGTGTTCCCACTGTTCTTAGATTGCTACCCTACCACGGCTCTATTGAGTCGTGCAAACAGGTAGTAGTTGGGTGCAGTCCCAAAGCACTTGGAGTCAGTGGCAGTTAGATAGGATTCGTCTCTCCCGGTATTGGGGGTTGATGTCGCGCTGTGTTCGGAACGCCATTACACAAAGTCCCGGGCCAGGGCAAGCGAGATTTACTGGTAGGTACTCCAGTAGTTTCTCAAGGTGTTTTGGACTGTACTCCGATACGACTTATACCGCTATTAGGGGTCTGACGTTTACCGCCCCTAGACCTGATATGCGATACTCTTAGACGAACAGACCGGACTGTACGAAAATTGCCATAGACAGGCTCAATAGGAGTTTGGATGAGCTTGCTCGTCGACCTTCTTATCGATAGATACCTGGGTAGCCGTTACGTACAGCTAGTGCCGCTGACGTGCTTGTGGTTAAACCCACTGCCAGAGTACTGACGAGTCCTTAGAGTCCCACACAGAGGGTTTCCCAGCTTCGGGCGAAATGATGAAGAGGTCGTATGGTTTTACGATAGGGTTCGATCACATACGTGTACTTGTACGCGTGTGGTGTTCGAGCGGACAATACTAGTGGGCTTTGGTTTAAGCCTGATCCTAGTATTTGATTATTAGATTAGTTTCGTCTAATTGTATTCGTGTTTTTCGGAACACGAATGCGGGTATGTATATACGGATGAGAGGAGGTAAAGAAGGAGACACCTCATTAGGGTTTTGACCATTGACTTGGTCAAAACAAAAATGAGGTGGAGAAAAGAATTTTTTATTTTTTGGTAAATGATAATTATATGGCATGGCTACTTGGGTTGACCTTTTGACTTGGCTTGGCTTGTTGACTCTAGATATTTTTTAGGTGAGATATTTTGGTTAAAATATTATTTTCATGCCATCCTTATTGTCATATCAAGGAGCCTTTCCATTTATCAATTATCATTATCAAAAATACATTCTCTTTCCTCAACCTTGTTTTCTCCTTCTTGCTCTCAAAACCCTAGTGTCTCATGTGTTGAGAATCACGGGATTAGTGAGGCTAAGCTACTCAAAATCACACTCTAGGTTACTTTGTTTAGCACACCAAGTGATCTAGTTACCTCAACTTAGAGGTTTAGATCAAGGTTGGAACTCTCGGGTGGACCTTCTACTACTTCGTGAAGTCGACGAGGAGGTGCTTTCCATTTCCACTCCAAGGAGCTTGCGAGGTGAACGAGGACAACGCGAACACTAGAAGGACATAGAACTTTAGGTATAATCTTCTTATATAGTAGATAACAACTCTAGTTAGTTTGTTCGTTATGGTTTAGCTATGATCTTGGTGTTAAGGTTGATGTTACCTTGTTGTAAAAATCGTTTTTAACCCATTCCGCCTCCCCGCAAACCCGTGGGGTGTGTAACGTCGACGTACACCTTTGGGCTTATACCTAGAAACAGGTCATTTGCATATGTGATGTCCTACTTTGGGATCACATGATAGATAGTGTTGCATTTATGATTCTTATGCATATCATATATATTAGTACAGGTTAAGATAGTACTATACTTATGACTTAGGTATCGTGGTTCATTTCGATTTCTATTTTGTGATGTACTTTTATTTACTGAGTTGGCAACTCACCCCCGTTGTGCCACAGTTTCTTGCAGCTTTTACCGCTCGGACCGTCAGCGGCATGGGGCACACTTTCCTTTTCGGTGATTGCTTTGGTAGGTGGGTTACTATTGTATCGTACCCATATTTGTACTTATACATTCTTGTATCCAGCAAAACTCCATCGACTTAGAATTTGTATATTATGGACTTAGAAGCGAGACTTAGAGTTTGTGTGTTGTGGGCATCGTACTCATTGTAGTCGACATTTTTCTATTGTTGATTTTGTTTCACGTTTCTTTTCTTCGCCATTTGGCGTCGTATATTATCTGTGTGGTTGCTCCGTCGTTTGGGCGTGGAAGCTAGCTCCCGTTGGGATGCTGTTTACATTATTATGTTTTTATCGGGTTTTATTCAAAATTTACAAGGAGGTGCTGTCGAATTTCAAAACGTCATAGATGTTTTATTCAAACATACTCAGTTAGACTTAAAGGTTTATTTTAAACTGATTTCATCTGATGACTATTTTAAACTTCACCACTAATATTTTCAAAAGGGTTTAGATTCTGGGTTTCGGTTTACTTGAACTGTGTCGACGTCTTTAGATGTCACGTGATTTAATGTCACGGCCCGGAAATAGCACGTGACAGGCACTTGAATCATATGAAGTCTATAGGACCCCATCTAATTCAAGTAAACCAAAAATCCCAGAAATATAAACCATTTGAAAAGAGAGAGAAGGAAAAGTTTAGTTTTAAAATGTCACGACCCGAAAGTACGGAACGTGACTGGCACTTAGATTACGAGACGTCTAAAGGCGTAACGTAACCTAAGTCAGCAAAAGCCCAGAAAATCTAAACCAAAATCAAAAGAGTGAAGGAAACCTTTCATGAAAACGATTTTGAAATCAATTAAGTTGCATTGAACCCCATTTTAGAAACATCAGAAATTTCCGAAAATTTCGGCAGAGTCTCCTTTGTAAATTCTATCCCCCAAAATGGGTACAACAAGATATATAACCTGTAATCACAAAATGGCATGCCCAAGTGGGAGCTAGCTCTTCGCCCAAGGCGGATCACAACCACACGCAATATATATATATATATATATATATATATATATATATATATATATATATGTAATCGCAAGAAAAGAGCATAAAGAAATGCGAAATATAAGAAAACACAACGTCGGCTCAAGTGAGCTCGACCCAAAAGAAACCACATATACACAAATCTCTCAGTCTCATCACTAGGTCACATATACACATAAGAAGTGGTAGATGGAGAATACTTGATACAAAAATAGTACAAAAAGAGATAAAAGTGCTCTCGCAACCCACCTACGAGCAATGTCGCGAGTCTGAGCAAAAGAAGTCACTAATAAGATAAGTCGACGCTACAAGGCTGATGAGTCAAACCTGCAAGACACTGTGGCACAACGGGGGTGAGTTGCCAGCTCGTGAGTAGAATATAATATCTAGTAAGGCTATCGTAAGAATGCACGCAAATGCGTCACAGCATGTATGTCCAGATGCGATGTAATACCTCTAGTATGCATGCACATGTATGCAATGTCAATACTAAATCTTTAAGTGTTTTAAATGCTATGAGTTCTGCATTCTTAACTTTAGAAAAATAATATCTGTATAATAGCTAAATACCATCAAGAAATCATCTGAAACCCGTGTCAAGCATCGACACCAAATATGAAAACACATCTGTCTCAATGTCTCACTGTATCAATGTCTCAATACATCGAGCTCCGTCAGTCCGGATCGGCCCATATCATCAAATCTCACGACAACGATCGGTATCCTCCAGATATCCGCCGCGCCAGACATCACCGGTAGGTAGTCTTCCCCTGCCAGGCTCATCGTCTACAACTCGATCTTCTTGCCCCGGGATACCAAACCGGGCCCACCATGTACCCGAGACGGTTCATCCACTCCTCGAATCGGGTCTCGAAATCCAACAGAAAACATGAAAACTCATGGTGGACGACACATACATCACGAGAAAACCGCAACTTTGTTTTTAAAAATGATAAATATAAGCTTTTGTTAAATTCTTGCGGTTTTCCCCAAAATCCAGAAATCGCAGCAATACTGAAATCCTCAAGAAAATCATAATACCCAACATGTTGTATATGATAAATTTCTATGACATCAAGGTATGCGATGTGATTTGTGGCTAGAAATCTATGTAAGTATGATGATGATGCGAGGTATATACATGCTATGCGATTTCATATATCATGTATGATGCAAGTGGTGATACTAAGCTAAACAGGTTCAATGGTGCTCGTGGCATGGCAATTACCAAAGGCATGTCTGTCACATGAATAGTGTGCGTGCAACAGGAGTCAATGGTAATGGTGTACGTGTCCTACGAAGTGATATCGCACATGTGTATAAATGTATGAAATGTGAATGAGGGGGGTTAGCTAACTAACAATGCATATGTAGCAAGAAATAAAGTAATCCTAACTAGGGGGTGCCTCATGCCATCCAGACGATTTTCCCCATAGATTAATACATCTACTCACCTGAATGCCTCGCTAATCCGATCCGACCACCGCTTTGCCTTTGCGCTCTACGTCCGATGTTTCCGCGATCGATCCTAGAATTGCATAACACACAATATAAGATTACATATTCCTAAAACGATGCAAGTCACAATATAAAAAGATCGACGCTCATGAATTAGTCACAACGTGCACTCGGTGCACGGAAAACACACGAAAATCGCTAAAAGCTTAACTAAACTCGTCATTTCGGTGCAACCGCCAAAGCTAAAACCTGACTAGACAAAACCCCGCATTCGCGCACACTAATAGTCGTATGAGATGCTAATTATATCGCTAATATAACGCAATTAGATCACCTCCTAAAAATTTTGAAAAACTAGTAAGTATTGACATAGAAATATCGATGCAATTATCGCGATTTAACGGTGTAGCGATCGCTACATCGCACAAACAACCATTCTAACCAACTAGATAACCACTACCCTAACTTAAACCCACTTATCCTACAATAAACCCTAATTAGGGCATCAACACCTCTCTTGAAAATCATGAGCAAACAAATTAAACCACATTTCATACTTAAACTACTAAATCTAGCAAGCTTAAGCTACAATTAACAACTAGATTAGGATTTATACCTTACAAGTGTTGATTCCTAACTTTCACTAGCCTCCAAGACACCTTTTTCTCCACTTTTCAAACAAATTAGGGTTTGAGAGAAGATAGAATAGGAATTTGGTTTGAATTTGAGAAGGAAAAGTGTGTATTTTTTATGGATTTTGTTGATTTTTGCAAGAATTTAAAGCAAGAGAAGTGAGGGAAAAAGGGAAGGGGAGCAGCAGCAAGCTCGGCCTGAGGATGAGGGGGCAGTTATGAGTGAATTGTGTAGAAAATTCTACACATAAAGCATCCTTTAAGGTCAGTTAATGCACAAAATATCAATTCTTTACAAAAAAACCCTTTTTCATTCATTTTTTTGCAATGAAACAATAAATCTTGGAAAGTTTTGGAAAAAATTTTGTTAATACTAAATTTTAGTTTATTATGGTTCCAAATTATATTATTTACCCAATTAAATTTGTATTTATCACTAATTAAATGTATTTTTAAAAGATTAAAATAATATTAAAAATAATTAATTAAGGAAAAAAATTTATTTAACTAGAAAATTTTAAGTGTCATTTTAGTGACCAATTTATAGTAATATCTTATCTAAATTTTGTATAATAAGGTCTATAATGAAAAATACCTATTTTGACTTTTTACGGAAAAGATTGCTAATTTAGCCGATTACCGAAAAACTGCCTAAACGATATTCGAAGCGTTACAATCTTCCCCCCTTAAAGAAATTCGGTCCCCGAATTTAGAGTTTAACTACGCGTACCTTCAAAAAGATGGGGATATCTCTTCCTCATCTCGACTTCGGTCTCCCAGGTGACCTCCTCACTGTTCGGGCCACGCCAAAGGACCTTGACGGACGGTATAACCTTCGACCTCAATTTCTTCACCTGCCGATCCAAAATGACCACCGGCTGCTCGGTGAATGAAAGATCACGCTCTAGCTGGATCGCCTGGTGCTGAATCGCATGGGAAGGATCATGAAGGTACTTGCGAAGTATCGAAACATGGAACACGGGGTGAACATCGGGGAAGCTGGGCGGAAGAGCTAACCGATAAGCGACTGGACCAACACGCTCTAGGATCTCGAAGGGACCAACATATCTAGGACTAAGTTTCCTTTTCCACCCAAATCTCATCACACCCTTCATCGGAGAGACCTTCAGGAAAACATGGTCGCCAACAGCGAACTCGAGTCGGCGACGGTGCCTGTCAGCATATGATTTCTGCCTACTCTGTGCCGCTCTCATCCTGTCCCGAATCAGCTGTATCTTCTCGGTCATCTCCTGTACGATCTGCGGCCCCAAAATACTGCTCTCTCTGAGCTCTGTCGAATATACAGGCGATCGACATCTCCTCCCATATAAAGCCTCGAAAGGTGCCATCTGAATCGTCTCCTGGAAGCTATTATTGTAGGAGAACTAGATCAAGGGCAAATGACGATCCCAGCTACCACAGAAATCTAAAACAGAAGCTCTGAGCATGTCCTCAAGAGTCTGAATAGTACGCTCCGACTGACCGTCAGTCTGCGGATGAAAGGCTGTGCTAAAACTCAATCAGGTGCCCAAAGCTTCCTGAAGTTTCTGCCATAATCGGCTGGTAAACTGGGTGCCCCGGTCAGACACAATACAAGTCGGGATGCCATGCAGTCGCACGATCTCATCGATATAAACCTGGGCATACTGAGAAAATCCAAAAGTGGTCTTCACTGGCAGGAAATGAGCCGCTTTCGTCAGTCGATCCACAATCACCCAAATAGAGTCATACCCTCGACTGGTCCTGGATAGACCCACAATGAAGTCCATGGAGACCTGTTCACATTTCCACTCAGGGATGGGTAAAAGCTGTAACTCGCCGGCTGGCCTCTAGTGCTCGGCCTTGACTTGCTGACAAGTCAGGCATCTCGACACAAAATCTGTAACATCCTTCTTCATTCCGTCCCACCAGTAAACCTCTCTCAAATCACGGTACATCTTGGTGGAACCTGGATGCATACTGTATACTGATCTATGTGCCTCCTCGAGGATATCGCGCCTCAGTCCCCCAGAATCTGGTACCGAAGTGAATACTTTCGCAAGAAAACGGATATGCTACCGCACAACGGCTTTCGCGCTAGCGCTCACTCCGTTGTTTGGGTCAGGGGATTTCTCTTGCTTTTGTCTCATTACCCTAGCTATCGAGTATAGCTGGTTTTGGTTCAGTTAAGTCAATGAATTCGGCAAGGTGCACAGTCGAGTCCCAAATCGAAGTATCCCCTGATCATCAATCACGAACTCAGAAACTCTGCCCTGCCGAATCTGCTCAATAATCTCTAAAATACGGGCATCACCGGACTGTGCCTCGCAGATACGGTCAAGTAACTGTGGGCGTGCTCTGAAATGGGCCAGCTGTCCCCCTGTAGGAGTAAACTCGAACTGCACTCTGCTGTCACATAAAACCTGCCAATCCACCGTCGACTGCATCTGTACTGCGCTCAAACAAGATAAGCTACCTCGGGGTCTCCTACTCAAAGCATCTGCCACCACATTCGCCTTGCCCGGATGGTATAGAATCTCGCAGTCATAATCTTTCACCAACTCCATCCAACGGCGCTGTCTCAGATTCAGATCTCGCTGCTGAAAGATATACCTCAAACTCTTGTGGTCAGTGAATATCTGGCACGACTCACTGTATAGGTAATGTCTCCAGATCTTAAGTGCAAATACCACTTTAGCCATCTCTAAATCATGAGTGGGGTAGTTCTGTTCGTGTTTCCTCAGCCGCCAAGAAGCATACGCGATAACTCTGTCGTGCTGCATCAATACACAGCCTAGCCCCACTCGAGAAGCATCATAATATACCACGAACACGCCTGATCCTGAAGGCAAAGCTAACACCGGTGCAGTAGTCAGACGAGTATTCAACTGCTGGAAACTATCCTCACATGCCTCGGTCCAATCAAAAGGGACCCCCTTCTGGGTCAACCCGGTCAGCGGTGCAGCAATACGGGAGAAATCCTGGACAAAACGTCGATAATAGCCGGCCAGACCCAGAAAGCTGCGAACCTCTGTAACTGATACCGATCTAGGCCAACGCTGAACTGCCTCGATCTTCTTTGGGTCCACACAAATACCATCTCTCGTCACCACATGACCCAAGAAGTCGACACTGTCTAACCAGAATGCGAACTTGGAAAATTTGGCGAACAGCTGATGCTCCCTCAATGTCTACAAGGTGATATGCAAGTGCTGCTCATGCTCCTCCCGGCTCCGAGAATAAACCAAGATGTCGTCAATGAACACAATGATGAATTGATCGAGATACGGCCTGAATACATGGTTCATCAAGTCCATAAATGCTGCCGGGGCATTGGTGAGCCCGAACGACATCCCCAAGAACTCATAATGACCATAACGAGTACGAAAAGCGGTCTTCGGAATATCCTCCTTCCGAACCAGCAACTGGTGATAACCTGACCGCAAATCAACCTTCGAGAAAAACCCTGCACCCTGGAGCTGATCGAATAAGTCATCAATGCGGGGTAGGGGATATCTGTTCCGCACAGTAACCCGGTTCGGCTGACAATAATCAATGCATAAGCGCATACTTTCGTCCTTCTTCTTAACAAACAGGATGGGAGCACCCCAAGGTGACACAATCGGTCGGATAATCCCTTTGTCCAGCATGTCCTGTAACTGATCCTTCAGCTCTCTCAGCTTCGCCGGGGCCATCCGATAAGGCGGTATAGAGATAGGCCCCGTGCCGGGGATCAGGTCGATGCAGAACTCAATCTCACGCTCTGGTGGCAGACCAGGCAGCTCGTCAGGGAATACATCAGGAAACTCTCTCACAATAGGGACCTGGTCCAACGGAACCTCTGTGGAGCTAGTATCACAAACATAGGCTAAGAATCCCTGATACCCTTTCCTCAAGAGCTGACCAGCGCGAAGAGAAGAAATCAAGCTGGGAAGGGTAGCGCTACGATCTCCCTGAATAACAAGAACCGGCTCACCAGGAAAACTGAATCTGACTGCTTTCTCACGGCAGTCCACGGATGCATAACAGGTGGCTAGCCAGTCCATACCAAGAAGAACGTCAAAGTCTAGCATATCGAGGAGAATCAAATCAACTGAAAAATCTCTCTCCCCGATACGAACGGATCATAAACGGTACACAAAACGAGCCACAAACGACTCGCCTACTGGTGTAATAACGACAAGCGGCTGATCTAACGAAGAAGACTCTCGGCCCAACTTCGGTGCAAAGTATGTGGATACATAGGAATGTGTGGAGCCTAGATCAAATAATACACGTGCATCAAAAGAACATACTGGCAGAGTACCTATCACGACGGTATTGGATGCCTGTGCATCCTGAGGAGTCAACGTGAACACTCGGGCCTGTCCACCACTAATAGCTGGCTGTCCTCTGCCTCTACTTCGGCCTCTGCCTCTTCCTTTGTCGCCTCGTCCTCTCTGAACCGGACCTCCACGCCCACGACCTCTAGGAGCATCTGGCTGGCGTGGAGCATCATCAGGAGTAGGAAGTAGAGCTCTCTGAGGAGGTGGTGAAGGTGGTAAGGTTACATGCGGGACTGTCTCCATGCCCTGGCACCCCATGGTACAGTCTCTGACACGGTGGTACTGACTCCCACACCGAAAACATCCTGGCGACGACTGCTGGGTCTGTGGATATGAACCAAATAACTGACCTCGTCTCAATCCTCTACCTCCACCATCTCCCGGAAATAATCTATCGCGGTGTCTACCCGTCTGCCGCTGAGCTGGCGTATCAGTACGGATCCTCTTTGGCCCAGAAACGACCGGAGTCTCAGAAATACGCTCCTCCAAAAGTAAGGCTGCGTCCATCGCGGCTGCTTATGTATCAAAGTGCTGGGTGCCACTGGCAAGGAATAGCTGTATGTCAAGCCCTCGCACAAACCTCTTTATTCTTTTCTCTTCCGTGTCTACTAGGTACGGAGCATATCGAGACAACTGGGTAAACTGTATATCATACTCCGACACCGTCATCCCGGGAGTCTTGCGCAGAGACTCAAAACTATGGGTTCGAGCATCTCGGACACTCTCCGGAAGAAAACGGGCAAGAAATGCAGCTGTAACTCGTCCCAGGTCATAGAAGGTAGACCTGCAGCTTGGCCTCTCTCTACTGAATCGTACCATGTCTGGGAAAGACCCTCCAGACGAAAACTCGCGAACTCCACCAATCTATCATCAGAACACTTCAACGAACGGCAAATCCTAGCCATCCTAATAGGAAATGCATGTGGGTCCTCTGTCGCATCCGTACCGGTAAAAGCTGGAGGTCTCAATCTCATAAACTCCTGTAGTGAAACATGGATAGTCGCAGTAGTAGCAGGAGCGACCATCTGTGCAGCAGGTACAATCATGGTCTGTGCGGTGGAAGGAACGTCCTCGGACCTCTGTGCCCGACTGGACTCAACTAAAGATCCCATCATCTGTCGCAACTCCTGCATGCCGGCCTTTAATCTGGCAATACGGTCTGGATAAGGCGGATCAATATGACCCTGAGGGGTAGGCGTATCATCCCGCTCGATCCTCGCCTCAGATGAGCCTGCTCGAATCTCATCCCTAGCGGCAGCCCGCTGAGCTCCCGTACCCTTTAGCGGCATCGAAGCTGGAATAAGAAACAGGACCGATAAGAACATTGCAATTGAATAAAGGAATGCAAGGAATCAAGAAGGGAAATACAAGCAATTATGTCCTAAAGTCACTTAGGCGGAGTATCGTATCGTAAGTATGCCGCGGAACATACCCACGGTACGCCACTCTGCTTAAGTCACCGACTCCATCTACCAAGGTCGTCCTACACTCAAAAAGGAAAAACCTACGCTCTGATACCAACTTTGTCACGACCCGAAAGTACGGAACGTGACTGGCACTTAGATTACGAGACGTCTAAAGGCGTAACGTAACCTAAGTCAGCCAAAGCCCAGAAAATCTAAACCAAAATCAAAAGAGTGAAGGAAACCTTTCATGAAAACGATTTTGAAATCAATTAAGTTGCATTGAACCCCTTTTTAAAAACATCAAAAATTTCCGAAAATTTCGGCAGAGTCTCCTTTGTAAATTCTATCCCCCAAAATGGGTACAACAAGATATATAACCTGTAATCACAAAATGGCATCCCCAAGCGGGAGCTAGCTCTTCGCCCAAGACGGATCACAACCACACGCAATATATATATATATATATATATATATATATATATCTATGTAATCTCAAGAAAAGAGCATAAAGAAATGCGAAATATAAGAAAACACAACGTCGGCTCAAGTGTGCTCGACCCAAAAGAAACCACATATACACAAATCTCTCAGTCTCATCACTGGGTCGCATATACACATAAGAAGTGGTAGATGGAGAATACTAGATACAAAAATAGTACAAAAAGAGATAAAAGTGCTCTCACAACCCACCTACGAGTAATGTCGCGAGTCTGAGCAAAAGAAGTCACTAATAAAATAAGCTGCCGCTACAAGGCTGATGAGTCCAACCTGCAAGACACTGTGGCACAACGGGGGTGAGTTGCCAGCTCGTGAGTAGAATATAACATCTAGTAAGGCTATCGTAAGAATGCACGCAAATGCGTCACAGCATGTGTGTCCAGATGCGATGTAATACCTCTAGTATGCATGCACATGTATGCAATGTCAACACTAAATTTTTAAGTGTTTTAAATGCTATGAGTTCTGCATTCTTAACTTTAGAAAAATAATATCTGTATAATAGCTAAATACCATCAAGAAATCATCTGAAACCCGTGTCAAGCATCGACACCAAATATGAAAACACATCTGTCTCAATGTCTCTCTATATCAATGTCTCAATACATCGGGCTCCGTCAGTCCGGATCGGCCCATATCATCAAATCTCACGACAACGGTCGGTATCCTCCGGATATCCGCCGCGCCAGACATCACCGGTAGGTAGTCTTCCCCTGCCAGGCTCATCGTCTACAACTCGATCTTCTTGCCCCGGGATACCAAACCGGGCCCACCATGTACCCGAGACGGTTCATCCACTCCTCGAATCGGGTCTCGAAATCCAACAGAAAACATGAAAACTCATGGTGGACGACACATACATCATGAGAAAACCGCAACTTTGTTTTTAAAAATGATAAATATAAGCTTTTGTTAAATTCTTGCGGTTTTCCCCAAAATCCAGAAATCGCAGCAATACTGAAATCCTCAAGAAAATCATAATACCCAACATGTTGTATATGATAAATTTCTATGACATCAAGGTATGCGATGTGATTTGTGGCTAGAAATCTATGTAAGTATGATGATGATGCGGGGTATATACATGCTATGAGATTTCATATATCATGTATGATGCAAGTGGTGATACTAAGCTAAACAGGTTCTATGGTGCTCGTGGCATGGCAATTACCAAAGGCGTGTGTGTCACTTGAATAGTACGCGTGCAACAGGAGCCAATGGTAATGATGTGCGTGTCCTACGAAGTGATATCGCACATGTGTACATGGATATCCTATGCAAATCTTGCAAACGAATAGCTATAAATGTATGAAATGTGAATGAGGGGGGTTAGCTAACTAACAATGCATATGTTGCAAGAAATAAAGTAATCCTAACTAGGGGGCGCCTCGCACCATCCAGACGATTTCCTCCATAGATGAATACATCTACTTACCTGAATGCCTCGCTAATCCGATCCGACCACCGCTTTGCCTTTGCGCACCGCGTCCGATATTTCCGCGACCGATCCTAGAATTGCATAACACACAATATAAGATTATATATTCCTAAAACGATGCAAGTTACAATATAAAAAGATCGACGCTCATGAATTAGTCACAACGTGCACTCGGTGCGCGGAAAACATACGAAAATCGCTAAAACCTTAACTAAACTCGTCATTTCGGTGCAACCGCCAAAGCTAAAACCCGACTAGACAAAACCCCGCATTCGCGCACACTAATAGTCGTATAAGATGCTAATTATATCGCTAATATAACGCAATTAGATCACCTCCTAAAAATTTTGAAAAACTAGTAAGCATTGACATAGAAATATCGATGCAATTGTCGCGATTTAACGGTGTAGCGATCGCTACATCGCACAAACAACCATTCTAACCAACTAGATAACCACTACCCTAACTTAAACCCGCTTATCCTACAACAAACCCTAATTAGGGCATCAACACCTCTCTTGAAAATCATGAGCAAACAAATTAAACCACATTTCACACTTAAACTACTAAATCTAGCAAGCTTAAACTACAATTAACAACTAGATTAGGATTTATACCTCACAAGTGTTCATTCCTAACTTGCACTAGCCTCCAAGACACCTTTTTTCTCCATTTTTCAAACAAATTAGTGTTTGAGAGAAGATAGAATAGGAATTTGGTTTGAATTTGAGAAGGAAAAGTGTGTATTTTTTTATGGATTTTGTTGATTTTTGCAAGAATTTAAAGCAAGAGAAGTGAGGGAAAAAGGGAAGGGGTGCAGTAGCAAGCTCGGCCTGAGGATGAGGGGGGAGTTATGAGTGAATTGTGTAGAAAATTCTACACATAAAGCATCCTTTAAGGTCATTTAATGCACAAAATATCAATTCTTTACAAAAAAAAAACCTTTTTCATTCTTTTTTTGCCATGAAACAATAAATCTTGGAAAGTTTAGGAAAAATTTTTGTTAATACTAAATTTTAGTTTATTATGGTTCCTAATTATATAATTTACCCAATTAAATTTGTATTTATCGTTAATTAAATGTATTTTTAAAAGCTTAAAATAATATTAAAAATAATTAATTAAGGAAATTTTTTTATTTAACTAGAAAATTTTAAGTGACATTTTAGTGACCAATTTATAGTAATATCTTATCTAAATTTTGTATAATAAGGACTATAATGAAAACTACCTATTTTGACTTTTTAGGGAAAAGACTGCTAATTTAGCCGATTACCGAAAAACTGCCTAAACGATTTTCGAAGCGTTACATAAAATAAGCCGTAGAATGAATTTTTAAAACATCATGTCTTTTCCAAACATTTCGGCAGAGTTTCCTTTGTAAAAACTGGCCTCAAACGGGTATAAACATGCATAATATAAAGGCATCCCCAAGCGGGAGCTAGCTCTTCGCCAATTGGCGGACACAACCACGCAAGCAATACAATATACAACGCCGAAGGTTGAGGATCAAAACTCAGAAGAAAACCCAAGTCCACCAGAAAACCATAATAATATAAGCGCGACTCTAAAGTTGAAAGAATATACAGTGGTCTTCTAAGTCTATACAATATACATGTCTGGTTGATGGAGTTATTAGAAACAACTAAATATAAAATAAAATAAAATGGTGGTCACGATGCGAGTGAACCCACCTACAAAAACAATCACCCGGAAAGGAGCAGTGTGCCAGCAAGCCACAATGAACATGTACGGCAGAACCTGCAAGAAACTGTGGCACAACGGGGGTGAGTTGCCAGCTCGTGAGTAGAAAACATCACCAAGCAGAAATCGCATGTATGACTCTATCCTAGGTCATACCATAATATCCATATAATATATAACCGTGAAACCATCTACACATAAGTGTAATATCATGTGCCCGTGTCAGTGCCTCAGGTAGCAATACGTCACTAATACATATATGATGCATGAATGCATGAAAACATAATGCAATTGAATGAGAAAACTGTTTTCATATCTCAGTGAGATTTCTGTATAAAAATCGAAGTATCATCAATGAAATCAACAGAGAATCCGTGTCAACCATCGACACAAAATATATATCCAAATATCTCAATATCTATGGCTTCGGCAATCCGGACTGGCCCATATGATAAAATATCAATATCTTTGTATCTCAATATCTCGGGCTCCAGCAATCCGGACTGGCCCAAATATCAATATCTCACGACTAAGTCGGTATCCTCCGGATATCCGCCGCGTCACAAATAACTGGTTGGTAGTGCTTCCCTGCCGGGCTCAACGCCATCTTCGGCGACCATCTTGCCCCGGGGTACCGCACCGTGTCCACCATACACCCACAGATGGTTCCTCCTCCTCCTCGAATCGGGTGTATGATATCGCTCAAGAGCCGAGAAAACTCATGGTGGACATATCTCACATCATATCACGAGAAAACCGCACTTTTTATCTTTCGAAATAAAATGAGTTTATAAAATCTTGCGGTTTCTCCAAATCCATAAATCTCATGGAAAATCCGAATCCCATAATCAAAAGTCAATAAACAGTGAATACCGTCATAAAGCCTCATAATATTGCATGACAAATGAAAATACACATGCATGAGATATCACAGTAATAAGTGCAATGCCTAAGCTATCATATAAAAGCAAACTCACTAGTACCATGTCGAAACTATCAGCTGACAATTTATACTAATGAAGTAGTATTTTCTAATATGTACGTGACATGGAAATTACCGATGATGATGTGTGTGAGCCGGCAAGTAAGTGTACGTGGAGCATACGCATCATCGATAATGGTGCTGGTGTTCTGACAGCACGGTGTCATAATAACTACGAGAACATATTTAAGCATGCAATGCGATGCGAATAGCAAGAATATACGGAAAATGAATAGTAAACGCAACAATAAAGAATATGCATTATATATACGAGTCATACAGTTTGGTATTTGAAATAACACGAATCGTGGTGTTTAGAAAATAGAGCTACGGTGTTTTTAAGAAAATGTACGTCCTTTGAAATATCCGTAGTATCCCTTGGCCTGTCTTTAAAATACTCACGATTCGTTATTTTTGGAAATAAGTATGACTCGGGCCCAGTCTAATCATCTACTAAGTAAACTACAAGACAAAACTAAGAGACTAATCAAAAGGGTAAGGAAAACCACCTAAGTCCGAGTCGATATATGTAGTAGTCTGTGATCCCGCCTCAATAGCGTCACATACGATAAATTATACAATACGTCATCCTCGAGTCAAGAGTGCGGATCAATTATCATAATTATAGCTCGTACGGTAAATCCACCGTACGTCATCCCAAAATCGGGGTACGGGTCAATATCACATATACCTCATTATCTAACTGGTATCACTATCATCATATCATGAATTAGTGTTACTGAATCTAACGTTTAGTACATTCTGATACCATCAACATATATCGCGTGTGTATGAAAACACATCGCTCAACGATCCGCTATAATATCATGTCGTGTCTCATAGCACGACCTAAATCATGTCACCGATCTCACGGCATCATGCCCAATCACATCGACTCATCTCCAAGTATCATATACTATCCTCATCATCCGAGTATATAAATGCTCACATACATACATATACATGCTCACATACACACACACACACACACACATACATGCTCACATACATACTTACATACATACATATATATATATATATATATATATATATCCCCATATACGTACAAGAAAATCAAATGTATGCGTGTGTGTGTGCGTGTATGCCAAACTTTACTCTAGGGTTTCGTAACTAAGAATTAAACTAAAAACACTAACCCATGATCTCCCTAAACCGTTCTTGCTAATTATCCATGTTTCAAAAAACATATATTGATATATATATATATATATCATATCATATCAAATGCTACACTACGAATTGCAGGGGTGCTATACGCCATCCACCCGACTTCCCCCGTAGATATATATCTACTCACCTTGATCCTTACTTGCCGAAGTCGATGTCTCCATCTCTTCCTTGTCGTATGAAATCCACGTGAAGGTACCTACATATATAACACATGGTATTGTAAACAGAAATCACGCACGAAAACCAAAACAGCACCCGAATCACACATAGGTTAAAACCTATGGTCTACTCATGCAAAAGAGCCAAATAACACCCGATATTGACGTACAAACGTCACGTGATCGAGATAAAACACAAATAACAAAGTTCAAGTTCACAGAATTCACAAACCGAAATCAAAAACTATGAAAAAAACTTCCAGATTTTACCCTAGATGAAATTAACCAATTTTGCATATGTGGATGGTCTAATTACTAGGTAAATGAACTACAGACCAAGCACGAACCCAAAACCACACCCCCAGGCCTCAATTTGCGAAAAACGCAATTTATTTGCGGCCAAACGCAATTTATTTGCGGCCAGGCTATGGAATTATAGTCTCGGGTCTCCAAAGTAGCTTCTAAATTGCCTGCACGATTCACTGTGATCACTACTTATTTTTCAGGACTCCCAAGTTGCAACAGATTTCAATAAGTCATCACAAAAACCATAAAATCCGATATCGACAAAATCTAACATCATGGTTTGGGGTTCCAATCTCCGGTTGGATCAGAATCCTAACGCTAAAAGGATTTATGGCCTCTACTATTTCTCAATTGCACCATCAAAACATATAGTATCCCCTAATCTCAACTTGGAAATTTCAAAGATCACTAAACCATAATTTAACAACTCAAAACTACTATATGGGTGAAAGGAAACTAGATTCTAAGCTAAGGGTGTAGAGAATACCTCATTTGGCAACTCAAGAAATTTCTTGGGTTGCCCCTAGAGCTC
Source organism: Agapanthus africanus (assembly GCA_030015575.1). NCBI lineage: Eukaryota > Viridiplantae > Streptophyta > Magnoliopsida > Asparagales > Amaryllidaceae > Agapanthus > Agapanthus africanus. Next base: position 313,495,100 of record CM057350.1, on the reverse strand, counting down.
AAAATCCAAACTTTCTTGTTTCCCAATGCTTATAGTGAGCTTGTGCACAATTTTAATGAAGCGAAAGGGGTGTTTTGAGGTGATTTTGGTGGTGTTGTGAGGAGGTGGAAGAGGTGGAGAGAAGGGGGCAGCCGTGAGAGAGGAGGAGGTGAGAATGATGAAGGAAATGGAGGGAAAACAAATAGGGCAATGGTCAAATGACCCCTCACCTCTCTCTCTATTCTCTCTCTTGCCCATACCTTTTTGTTTATTCATTTTCTTTTTCTTTTCCTTTTAAAAACAAAACAATTTAAAACCATATACATATAAAGAAACACAAGGTGCCATGGTAGAAAAATAAAACAAGTTTTGTTGCATGTCATGGTGCCAAATCAAGCTTAATGCAAGATTAGTGAAAATTAATCAAGTTTAGAAATAAACTTGTATATAATTAATTATAAAAATTTATAATTTGCCTAAATCACATAAATCCCTCCCAAAATCACCATTCAATTTAATTTCCCAATATTTCCAAAATTATCGGTATTTAATTACACCATAACATTAAAACTAATCTCTATTCACTAAAATATTCATTATATTTATCATTCAATTATATAAATTCCCAAAAATAATATTTTATTTTTCTGAAATGTTACAGTCTTCCCCCTTAAATAAATTTGGTCCCCGAATTTAAATTTAAACCCCTCAATTACTAAAACATTTCAGTAAAATGATCAAGTCGTCGGGGCTCCGAAATCATACATACATAAAACATATCAAAGGGCAATGCATACGCATGAAAAACGAGTATATAACTCAAAATCAAAACTCCGTCAAGCATCCCGCAATCATCGGAGTTATGGTGAAGACATCAATGTCAAAGTCCAAAATGAAAACCAACATGATATACATCAAAACTATAACATGTACATAGTACGCATCGTTGTAAACTTGTCAAAACATCTGAAAAGAAAAGCATGCCAAACTTTTTTCAAGTAGCTGTGGGAAGCGCGTATCATGGCACAAGTAGCGGACGTTTATTGTAAGAAAATAATTATACATATATATTTTGTTTAACATACACGTCCCGCCGTTTGAAAATAATTTAGAAGGGTTTCCTTTGTAAAATGTTTCGTGTCATCGCAAACACGTAGGTAAATACTGAGACTATCGCTCCTTTTTGGAAATCCCTTCGGTAACTATCGATGCATGCAAAAACATATTCAGGTACTGTCCTCTGAATAGTCCTGCTCAGTTACTATATCAAATAGTAAATATCATAAAAACGTACTGCTCAAAAGAAATCGTACTCAATAGTACATGTAATAATGCCACGTGCGTCTGGTGTGCATAGAAATCGAAATCAATGAATGTGCCATACATGTGCACAAAAACCAAAACTAAGTGCAACGGGTGTGCACGAAAACACCAGTCAGGGCAACGAGTGTTCCTGACAACAATATCAGGTGCATCTGATATGCACTAAGAATCCCAATTTAGTGCATCGGGTGTGCACCAAAATCGCATCAAGCGCACCAAGTATGCGCAAAAATCCAACTTAAGTGCACAAGGTGCACGAAAACAAATATCGAATATCGCAATCGAAATCGACGGTATACAACCTATCTCAACCAAAATCAGGTATACCGTGGTATATAAATTCATAAACGCGTGCATCTGCATGCACAAAAATCATAACAAGGTACGGAAAGCTCGCGTACCTTACACCAAATACATAAGTCAAAATCGTGTGCGACCCCTATGCATGAATTCAAAATTGAATATATCGGAGGGTATGAGATCAAAATCATGTGCAATGGGTGCGCACAAAACGAAAATCAGTACAACTGATATATAGAAATACGAATCATGTGCAACTGTGGTGTACAAATCTCAATCGTGCAATTAAATTGCCCAAAATACCGAAATCCAAAATGGCGGATACATGATATTCAAATCACCAAATCGCAACTCATAAACACTGTCATCGATATGCGTCTTCTCCAATGTCGAAGGGTGTTGGTGCATCCAAAGCTAGCAACTCAAGATATCTACTTGCCTCCTTTTCATAGTCTGGCGCCTTATGCCCTTAAGCCCTCGTCTCTCACTGCGAATTGCTAGTTACATAGCCCCTCGGCTCAGCGGCCCAATATGGAAATGATGACGGAACAGTTCCGCTCTGGCACATCCTCTAAAAGATCTCTGGCCAACTATCATGGTCACTCATAACATGTCTCGTCGATGATGCCGAACTCTGGCCTACCAGGTGTGCGTAATACGACCGATCCTGGGTCCAAGTCGTCTCGTTTAGTATTTCCAGAAAGATCTTGTCGGGGTCTCTCCCAATCTCGTTTCTGTCGAACTGCCCCGAAGTTATCACCTTTTATTAAATCCATTTCTTGTTCCGGAACGGTTGCATACTCATCACGACTCCTTCTGAAAGATATATCCATATTCAATGCCTCTGCATACGTATCACATCTCTGATGTCAACGGGGTGGAACGTCATCTCGTCGAAATCTCGTACGAACCTCTTACTCCACTTTTCTCTAATATCGACTGATTCGGACTCGTCTCTTCGTAGCTGTATGGACTGCGATACAACGGCTATACCCATATCTAGAGTCTCCCAAGTAATGTATCACATCACATGATATCCGGACGACGTCGAACTTTTCGATTGATTCGTCAAAGTCCCATAATTCCCTAAAAGCTCAACTCTGGAGTACAGTTTAATAATATCCTGTACATGCCACAGTACCTATGGACAAGCCGTAGAAGGGCAAACCCAAGCCTCATCAATGGCACCGCGGAACTGCCGCAAACCTCAAGGTTCAAAAACGTTCCCATGGTCATTATATCGAGTTAGGGTTTCATTCTTCTAGAGGGTCCACGGAATTACTTGCATGTTTTTCCGAATACCTTAAACTTGGAAAAATAGGTTTCTGACATTCGATCGTTTTCTATCGACTCTCAACGTACCTGCGTGAAGTCTTCTCTAGCTAGAATCAATCAATCTGATGACCTCGCATCGGGGTATGCAAACAAACCACATATCCTAGTCATTCATCCATGGGTGACTAGCGATCTTCTATCATACCTCTAAGTATAAACTCGTGCTGCAATAGCTTCAAACATCTGGGGTAGTATCTTGTCAGTCGCGGCAACATTTGGCTCATTCGTCCGCACGCTAAACAGTGCCTCAATCATCAAGAATAACGGTGCATTGACGGTCATCACATTCTAGCCGGCCTCTATCAGTGGCCCAATCCTCTGGTGTTGATTTGCACGTTCGAGAAATTTTTGTAAAAGCAATCCATCAAACGCTCATGGCGCGAAAACACCATAAAACGACACATCTATGCAATCGTGTGTCACCGGAATTACGCCCTAGTCAGTTCTCGTCCATGACGAGCTCATGCTGACCACAACTCTAGCCGCAGCTCTCTCTGCCCGTGCAATCGTGGTAACAAAAACCACCAACTGATACCGATGAGGATAGATCATATGAACGAATAGAATACTGTGCAAAGAAATGTACATCCTAAGGCTTCTTAAGAGGAGTAGCGTATCGTAAGTATGCCGCGGAACATACACACGGTACGTCACTCTACTTAAGTATCCTACTCCATCAACCAATGTCAACCTATGCGATGAAAGTTCGGGTCTAAAACCCCCTTGACCAAGTCTAAGTTCCGTAAGGTCAAGCCTAGGTTCCGAATATCAATGTACGTCCTAGACTCTGCATAGTCAAACATAGACTCGAACCAAGGTTAAACCTAGCGCTCGGATACCAACATTGTTACGACCCGGAAATAGCACGTGACTGGCGCTTGAATCATATGAAGTCTATAGGACCCCATCTAATTCAAGTAAGCAAAAAATCCCAGAAATCTAAACCATTTGAAAAGAGAGAGAAGGAAAAGTTTAGTTTTAAAATAAGTGGTTTAACAAAATAAGCCGTAGTATGCATTTTTAAAACATCATGTCTTTTCCAAAAATTTCGGCAGAGTTTCCTTTGTAAAAACTGGCCCCAAACGGGTACAATCATGCATAATATAAAGGCATCCCCAAGCGGGAGCCAGCTCTTCGCCAATTGGCGGACACAACCACACAAGCAATATAATATACAATGCCGAAGGGCGAGGATCAAAACTCAGAAGAAAACCCAAGTCCACCAGAAAACCATAATAATATAAGCGCGACTCTAAGGTCGAAAGAATATACACTGGTCTTCTAAGTCTATATATTATACATGTCCGGTTGATGGAGTTACTATATACAACTGAATATAAAATAAAATACAATGGTGGTCACGATGCGAGTGTACCCACCTACCAAAGCAATCACCTGGAAAGGAGCAGTGTGCCAGCAAGCCGCAATGAAACATGTACGACAGAACCTGCAAGAAACTGTGGCACAACGGGGGTGAGTTGCCAACTCGTGAGTAGAAAACATCACCGAGCAGAAATCGCATGTATGACTCTATCCTAGGTCATACCATAATATCCATATAATATATAACTCTGAAACCATCTACACATAAGTGTAATATCATGTGCTCGTGTCAGTGCCTCAGGTAGCAATATGACACTAATACATATATGATGTACGAATACATGAAAAAAGAATGCAACTGAATGAGAAAACTGTTTTCATTTCTCAGTGAGATTTCTGTATAAAAATTGAAGTATCATCAACGAAATCAACAGAGAATCCGTGTCAAGCATCGACACAAAATATATATCCCAATATCTCAATATCTCAGGCTTCGGCAATCCGGACTGGCCCATATCATAAAATATCAATATCTCTGTGTCTCAATATCTCGGGCTCCGGCAATCCGGACTGGCTCAAATATCAATATCTCACGATTCGGTATCCTCCGAATATCCGTCGCGTCACAAATAACCAGTCGGTAGTGCTCCCCTGCTGGGCTCAACGCCATCATCTGCGACCATCTTGCCCCAGGGTACCGTATCGAGTCTACCATGCACCTACAGACGGTTCCTCCTCCTCCTCAAATCAGGTGTATGATATCGCTCAAGAGCCGAGAAAACTCATGGTGGACATATCTCACATCATATCACGAGAAAACCACACTTTTTATCTTTTGAAATAAAATGAGTTTATAAAATCTTGCGGTTTCTCCAAATCCATAAATCTCATTGAAAATCCGAATCTCGTAATCAAAAGTCAATAAACAGTGAATACCGTCATAAAGCCTCATAATATTGCATGACAAATGAAAATACACATGCATGAGATATCACAGTAATAAATGCAATGCCTAAGCTATCATATAAAAGCCAGCTCACTAGTACCATGTCGAAACTATCAGCTAACAATTTATACTAATGAAGTAGTATTTTCTAATATGTACGTGACATGAAAATTACCGATGATGATGATGTGTGTGAGCCGGTAAGTAAGTGTACATGGAGCATACGCATCATCGGTAATGGTGCTGGTGTCCTGACAGCAGGGTGTCGTAATAACTACGAGAACACATTTAAGCATGCAATGCGATGCGAATAGCAAGAATATACAGAAAATGAATAGTAAACGCAACAATAAAGAATATGCATTATATATACGAGTCATACAGTTTGGCATTTGAAATAACACGAATCGTGGTGTTTAGAAAATAGGGCTACGGTGTTTTTAAGAAAAGGTATGTCCTTTGAAATATCCGTAGTATCCCTTGGCCTGTCTTTAAATAGTCACGATTTATTAGTTTTGGCAATGAGTATGACTCAGGCCCAGTCTAATCATCTACTAAGTAAACTACAGGACAAAACTAAGAGACTAATCAAAAGGATAAGGAAAACCACCTAAGTTCGAGTCGATATATCTAGTAGTCGGTGATCCCGCCTCAATAGCGTCACTTACGATAAATTATATAATACAAAATCCTCGAGTCAAGAGTGCGGATCAATTATCATAATTATACCTCGTACGGTAAATCCATCGTACGTCATCCTAAAATCGGGGTACGGGTCAATATCACATATACCTCATTATTTAACTGGTATCATTCTCATGTAACGCCTTAGATTTCGGTTAGTATTAGTTTAGACGTTAATGCGGGTTTACTGTTAAAAGTTTACCAATTCGGGTTCCTCACATTTTATAACATTTAATTAATAATTTATTATTATTTGTTATGAGCATGCACGCATGTGTGCACGTTAATGTGGGGGTTTGTTTGTGTTAATCTAGTTCTTAGCAACCATGACACTTAACCATTTATCTAATTCTTTGCTTTTATCCTAATCTTTGCTTTAATCCTTAACCCTAATTCAAGATATTTGTGTGAGAGAGAGATATTTCTTTTGTTAAGTGAAGAGGTGGCAAGGTGAGGTGTGAAAGCATTAATGGTGAGTTAATGCTAATGGTTACACTCACCTCATCTCTCACCCTATACTCACCTCCCTCTCTCTTATCCTTACACACTATCTCATTTCTCTATCTCTTTTATTCTTTCATATCTCTCACCTCACAACTGAACACTCTCTTTCTCCATCACAAAACTTCATCAAAAACTTCACAAATCTCACAAAAATCACACATTTTTCTTAGATTTACCTCTTGGATGCTTTGGAGTTTGCAAAGCTTGGATCTTTAAGTTATTTTGTGTAGGTAATGATCTATTTCTGTACTTTATGTGCTTTTTGTGTAGCTTAGCTTGTTAGTTTCAGTTTTTATCGCATATCGTATCGTTTCGGGTAAATATCGTATTTTTAGTGTAATTTTTGGTCTCGGTTGATCTTCTATCGAACCAGCTAATTGTTGCAAAAGTTCACATCACAGTAACCTAGTGTAGTGACCTAGAACCTACCCTCAAAATACGAACCAATTCCATCATGAACTGGCCGCAAATTTAATGGTTCTGGCCGCAAATTGCGGCCAGACTGGGGAGTTGGGGTGTAGATTTTTGTGTAGGGGTCTCTGGGGTTATATGTGTTCTCATGGTACTTGCAACTTTTACAGATTGTTAGTATATCAAAATCTGGGACCACTTTGCGTATTTTTAGTGTTTCGTTTCACGCGATACGTTATCCGATACGGTGCATGTTCTGTGCTGCTGTTGCTCTGAGTTGGTTTCATAGTGTCGTTATACACGTTGCAACAACACGAACCCTTTAGAGTACGTATGTGTGCCGTGTTGGTCCGTGTAGATTGTACGTGTTTTGGGTCTATTGCTAATATATTTCTGTTATATTGTTTTATGTTACAGGTTCGAAGGCGGGAACTTCGGACGCTGCGACAAAGGGAAAACCGGTGGTAGGTTTCACTTAGCCAGGAGCGTTGGTGAGTAGATTTAACATCTACAGGGGAATCGCCCGTATGGCGTTATGCGTCTGGGCTAGAGATGACTTAACTTGTCGCATATTCTATTTCATATTTAGAATTGCGCATACACCCTACTCCTTAGTTAATTGTTGTGCTTGGACTAGTATCCTTAGGACATTGCACTATTATTGACGGCTCATGTTGCACGAGTACTGATTGTATGCCACACACACCGTCAATAATTGCCATGACACGCACAACCCACTTATAGATATGATATTGCTTGGTTAGGGATATTGAGACATTGATTCATATTTCTTTACGCATATGACATATAGCATACCTGTATACCCACATGCTTACACATATGCCTTGACATACTTACATGATAGTTACCTGTATACCTATAGAGTACTGTACCATTAGTGATAGGTACATACACACATAATGACATAGCTACATGTATACCTTGCATATATACTTACACTTATACCTGGAGGGTATATTACATCATTACTGATTGGTAGATACGTATACTTTGCTATACCTTTATGTTTACACATATATCTGGTTATAGCTACATGTTTACCTTTACTTGATGTTATTTAGAATTGGAGAAAATAGGAACCGCATGACATTTTATATTAACTTGTTGCGGTTAATTAACGGCTTTTCCTTTATATGCCTACACTTCAGTTTTTGTTGCATATATTATATATGGATTTTTCATGATGTTTTCTGGATTTGAGGACCGTGGTAGTTTCATAAAATTATGCATTATTTGAAAAACCCGGTTTCTCTTGATATGATATTTTAGCATCCACCATGAGATTTATCGGTTCTGATATATAAATACCCCACGCGAGGAAAGGAGGGGGCCGTGTGCGGGTACATGGTGCGGCCCGGAGGTACCCCGAGGCAAGAGTCGTGGAGTTGACGATGAGTTAGTGGGGGAACCATACCATCCGGTGAAATTACCAATGACTCGGCGGTAATCGTGGGGATACCGACGGGAGACATGTGCGTATGGATACGTCGAGAGGCGAGGGTCAGAGCTAGGCACTCGAGCTTTCGGTATAGTGTATGATACGTACCTATCAGGGTTCCAGTCGTGGTGACAGCACCTGATAGGTCAGCATTTCTGTGTCGATACTTGACACATTGTTTTCATGATATTTTACTCCTAAGTATATATAACAGTGGAATGGGACGTTGTTATATATGCATATATATATATATTAGTGGAATGGGACGCTAATATATATGTATACATATAAATTCATATGCATCATCATATTTATTCATGCAAATTTTCTTAGGATATTAGAGATTTACTTGATATTAGATTTGGGATATATGAGATTTATTTGAGATTGGATACGGGATATATATATATATGAGATTGCTGATTTTGTACATTCAGGATATATGAAATTTATTTGATATTGTACATGAAAGGATTTGTGAGACTTATATGATATGAGAGCCAATTTGGGGGCTGATTTGAGGAAATTGGGATTTGGATTGTTTTGATGGATTTTGATCCTACCACGATATCAGGATTCCATGAAAATGATATGTTTCATTCCATACTCCACATTTATTGTTTATGCACTGCTTCATGTATTAGTTGTACCTGATAGAGTACCTTTCATGACTGTTGCATTTACATACTTATTTTATATGCATTACTTCATGTGTTAGTGTACCTTTGATGACTGTTGCATATATTCCTTTTTCACATCATTATTGCATGATTATTGCATATCGATTGTAATATTATTGCTTCATGTATTTGTAGTAACCGTTAGTGTACCTTTCATGATTATTGCATTCATATGACCTTTTATTGCTATTAATTGCATATGTTAGATTCGCGCTGTATGTGCATACTTGCGATTACCTGCATATGTTATTTACTATTCACGAGTTGGCAACTCACTCCCGTTGTGCCACAGTTGTTTTGCAGGTTGTTCCCCAGAGTAGTCGAGGCAGGCTATTCATCTATCTTATCATCATTTGCTGCGGATACCGCATCGGCTCACAGTGTGCAGTTTTGCTTTAGGTGGGTTTTTTGGTTATTCGTTGTTGTATTGTATATTCGTTGTATCCTTGTACTCTCCATCTACTATTTTCATGTTTGACTTAGAGACTTGATGTGAGGACGATATTGTATATTATTTTGTAACTTGGTTGTCTTTTATACAGTTTCATTTTTATCGTCTTTTATTTCTTCGCTACGGCGTCGTATATCTGTTATGGTGGTTGTTTTCCGCCTTTGGGCGTGTATTTGCTCCCGTTTGGGGATTCTTTACTTTTATTTATGTTGTACTCATTTTTGGGGCTAGTTTTTACAAAGGAGGTGCTGCCAAAATTTTAAAGGAAATAAAGTTGGACTTTTAAAGAATTTGGGCTGAGATTTCAAAGGCTTTTAAAAATTGTTCTTAATTCTTACTACTTTTGATGGTTTAGATTGCTGGATTTTCGGCTTACTTGAATTGCGTTACGCCTGTGGACGTTGCGTAGTTTAAGGGCCGTCACGTGCCGATTTCGGGTCGGGGCATATCATCATATCATGAATTAGTGGTACTAATCTAACGTCTAGTACATTCCGATACCATCAACATATATCGCGTGTGTATGAAAACATATCGCTCAATGATCCGCTATAATATCATGGCGTGTCTCGTAGCACGACCTAAATCACGTCACCGATCTTACGGCATCATGCCCAATCACATCGACTCATCTCCAAGTATCATATACTATCCTCATCATCCGAGTATATGTATACATATATATATATATACATACTCACATACATATATCTATATCTATATATATATATATATATATATATATATATATATATATATATATATCCCCATATACACACAAGAAAATCAAATGTATGCGCGTGTGTGTGCGTGTGTGCCAAACTTTACTCTAGGATTTCGTAACTAAGAATTAAACTAAAAACACTAACCCATGATCTCCTAAACCGTTCTTGCTAATTATCCATGTTTCACAAAAACACATATTGATATATATATATATATATATATATATATATATCAAATGCTACACTACGAACAGCGGGGGTGCTATACGCCATCCACCCGACTTTGATGTACTTGGATTCTTCTATACTAAATCTTTTCAGTATAGTGTCAATGTACTTGGATTGGGATAATCCCAATATCCGTTTAGATCTATCTCTATAGATCAAAATTCCCAATATGCAGGAGGCATCACCTAGATCTTTCATTGAGAATCTTTGTGATAAGAAGAGCTTGACTGATTGCAGCATAGGAACATCATTTCCTATCAAGAGTATGTCATCGACGTACAATACGAGGAAGACAACCTTACTCTCTGCAACCTTTTTATATATACAAGGTTCATCTACGTTTTTGATGAAGTCAAACTCTTTGACTACAACATCAAAGCAGATGTTCCAACTCCGCGATTCTTGCTTTAACCCATAAATGGATTTAAGCAGCTTGCACACCTTTCCGCTGCTCCCACTATCTACGAAGCCCTCTGGCTGAGTCATGTACACGCACTCTTCTAAATCACCATTTAGAAAGGCGGTCTTAACATCCATCTACCAGATTTCGTAGTCATGGTATGTAGCAATGGCAAGTAAGATTCGGATGGACTTAAGCATAGCCACTGGAGAAAAGGTTTCGTCATAATCCACACCTGGTCATTGACGAAAACCCTTTGCAACTAGTCTAGCTTTGAAAGTCTCAACTTTTCCATCTACACCAAGTTTCTTCTTAAAGATCCATTTGCTCCCAATGGGTTTTACCCCTTCAGGAGCAACTTCCAAAGTCCATACTTTGTTGGTGTACATGGATTCCATCTCAGATCGCATTGCATCCAGCCATTTCACAGAGTCACCACTCGTGATGGCCTGCTCGAAACTAATCGGGTCATCATCTTCCATGATGCAATCCTCGCTCCCACCATCAATGAGAAAACCGTAGTATCTCTCAGGTGGATGAGAAACCCTACTAGATCGGCGGAGAGGCTGGGGTTCGTCAGGAAGTACTGAATCTTTTGGTTCCATCAAATCTTCTGTTGTAGTTTGTTCTGCTGGAACTTCTTCTAGTTCTACCTTAGAGCCACTAATCTCTTTTGCAAGAAATTCCTTTTCTAAAAAGGTGGTGAGCAACAAACACCCTTTGTTCCTCACTATAGTAGAAGATATACCCTCACGAATGCTTGGGATATCCAACAAACTTACACAAAACAGATCTTGCCTCGAGTTTGTCCGGTTTTTGTCTTTTGACATAGGCCGGGAAACCCCATATCTTAACAAAATTAAGATATGGTCTCTTCCCTTCCCATATCTCATATGGAATGGTAGGCACAGATTTCGTAGGAACTTTATTCAGTAGGTATGCCGCTGTCTCAAGCGCATATTCCCAGAAGGAAATAGGCAACTCAGCAGTGCTCATCATAGAGAGTACCATATCTAATAGGGTGTGATTCCTCCGCTCCGATACACCGTTGTGCTGTGGTGTATAAGGAGGAGTAAGCTGAGAGAGAATCCCATTCTCTTTTAGATAGTCTAGAAACTCATTGCTCAAGTATTCTCCTCCTCGATCAGATCGAAGGATCTTAATACTTTTGCCCATTTGGTTCTCTACTTCGTGCTTATATTCTCTGAATTTCTCAAAAGCTTCAGACTTGTGTTTCATCAGGAACACATGTCCGTATCTTGAGAGATCGTCAGTAAATGTAATAAAGTAGGAAGAACCGTTCCTGGCATGCGTAGACATGGGACCGCATACATCACTATATACCAGCGCTAAGAGTTCCTTAACTCTTTCTCCGTGTCCACTAAACGGAGTTTTGGTCATTTTACCTTTGAGACATGAATGGCAAGTATCATAATATGATAATTCGAACGGATTCAAATATTCATCCTTATGTAACTTAGCTAGCCGTGTCGCATTGATATGATCAAGTCTACAATGCCACAAGAAGGATTCGTTCATTTCTGAACTCTTCCTCTTGTGTGTGTTTTATACATTAAGGACTGTATTTTGATTGAGAATGAATATCCCATTATGTAACGAGCCTGATCCAATCAACTTTTGATTTAGGAAGATGTTCATAATATTATCCTGTATTACAAAATTATACCCTTCTTTACTTAATAAAGAAACTGATATAATGTTGCACATCATGTTCGGTATATAATAGAACTCATTCAGAATCAATGTATTACTACTTGGTAATACTAGGTAATATTCGCCAACTGCTTTGGCTACAATATTTGTACCATTCCCTACTTGTACAGAATGATCACCTTTTCCCAGTTCTCTACCTTTACGTAGCCCACGTAACAATTTACATATATGGGATCCTGATCCGGTATCTAATACCCAGGACGTAAGGTGAACTGAGAAACAGTTCTCAATAACTAACACACCCGAAGAAAATGTATCAACATGCTTGTTCTTCGTTTAGGCGGCGTGAGAATCCAGATATTATCCTATTCCCTGCTCAGCCTTATAACACTTATAAGAAAGAACGGGACCAACGTTTCCCTGCTCAGTATAATAAGCGGCTTTAGTCAATACATCCATATTATTATCTTGATTAAGGCCTGACATGGTCGCTACCTGGAGAGAGAGAGAAGGAAACACTTTAGCGTATGCTCTTGCAACATTAGATTGGTTATTATCTTATCTAATCAGGATGTCTCCCACTGTTTTTATCAAACCTTCCTTCAAACCCTAAAAGGTAAGATTAGCCGGGATTAATTACACCCTATAATTTCGTCAATCTTTCAGCCAGATCAGTGTTGGTTCTTTGAGGGAGGTTCCCCGTGCTTTCGCACGGACCTAATTAAAATAAACCTCATTTTCCCAGAGGTTTAACCCCGTTAACACCTTTCTAGACACCTACTTGATAGACTAATTGTCCTGTGTAAAATTCTCCCAGGAGTAACTCTTACTCGTAGTGGGTATCAGGATCCATCTATCTCATAGAAGGTATGCAATCTCATTGCAAATTTCAACACTTGAAATTCCCGATAATATTCTGTGTAGGGTTCCTAGGCACACTCAAGAGGTTCCACTAGGCATCAACCATGCCAAAATCAAAAATTTGTGTGCCGAGAAACCCTAATGAAGATCGTTAACTAGTGATTAGGCGAAACATGTGCAAGTAAACAACTTTATTGCTAAGTGAAAGGGACTACAACCTTTGTAGATCCGCTCCACCACTTCTTTAGCTCCGTGTTGACGTCCCTCCGCTGCGATCATCAGAATCCCGGACTCTAGCGATGGTTTCGTCGGAGAAATAATCGGGCTAAATCGTTGACTTCGATGCCGAAGATGATCTACGTCGAGGCGACTCTAACTCAAGCTCCATCTTCACTTGGTCATGAACCTTGTGAAGAAAACACCCTATACAATATGGCAAGTGGTAGAGGATGAAGAAATAGGAAGTGGGTTCACTTTAGAATTGGATTTCTCACTTGATTTCAACACTTGAAATTTTCTAGCATGGTTTTTCTTTTCTTCATCAAGAAGAAGAAGAAAGAAAAGAATGAATTATTATGAAAAGAAAATTCAAGTGAAGTTATCAAATTGCAACCATGGGTGAGATTAACCTTTGTAGAGAATAAAGAAAATAAAACAAATTAAAACCTAACCATTAACCTAAAGATGGTTTAAATCAAACATACACCCAAGTTTGCATGTATCATCAAACATGATACAATCAAGTGTACAAAAATATATCACATATACTACTTGTGTACATCAAGTGAGAAAATCAATCTTAAGTGAACAAATGCTAGTTAATGTAAAGTAATATATCAAATATATAATTATACATTAAATCATTAAATCAACACTTGATTTAATGATCCAGTCATATTGCATATAACCGACTAATATCAAGTGTATCAATATATCGAATCAACATTTGATTCGGTAACCCGGCTATATCTCATATAACCGTCCAATGATACATATCGCGAGAATAGAATTCAGTATCACATACTGGTATTATTCTCGGTCCCGCACATATCTCATATGCGCTCCTATTTCGTTTCGCTTGAGCCAGGAAACCTCTGTGTAGGACTCTAAAGACTCGTCAATACGCCGGCAGCAGCTGATGATCATATCAAACACCCACAAGTCGCAAGCGGTCTGCTAAACGTAACGGCCACCCGGGTATTGAGCGATCATAAGTTCAACGAGCAAGCCCGCTCATACTCCTATGAATCCAACCATAAACACTTACCGTACAGTCTGGTCTGATCGTCTGATATGTCGCATATCTTACCTAGGGGGGTAAACGTCAGACCCCAGTAGCTCGATAAGTCGTGTCGATATGAGGTCTATAACAGTTCGAGAAACTACTGGTAACACTTACCAGTAAATCTCAGCAACCCTGGGCAGGGATTTCCGGTTATAGACAATCGAACACAGCGCAACATCAATGGATATGGGATCATCCATTGCCCATCTCTATGGGTCGAGAAGGTATACGCTAGTCTACTCTGGTATATCGATGCCCCGTCTCGATACACCCACGACTAAGGACCTTGAAGGATGTACTTATGGACTACCATGTCCCCACTAGTATGATCCGCATCATAGTCCAGGTTGTCAAGTACACATCCTAAGGGCTTTACCAACATGTAACAGAGAGACAATCAGTGTACACGTTAAGGTAAAGAGCAACCAGATAGCATACTATCATGTCGAGCAAGAAAGTCCTCCCTATATATGTCCAAGCATCCACTACAATATACATCCTATGTATAGTAATGGCCTCGAGGGCATACATATAACTAACAACCTCCCACTTGCACTAGGGCCAACTGATAGCAGTGGTTGTAGTATCTCATACTCAACCATCCCGTAAAAGTCTCTCTCTGGGAAAAGGCTTTTGTGAGTGGATCCGCCGTGTTGTCCTCTGAGTCTACTCTCCTAACCTCGATCCCCTGGAGATCAACCATCTCCACGATCAGGTGATACTGCCTAAGAATATGTCTGGATCACTGATGGGATGGGCGTTCCTTGGCATAAGCCACAACTCCATTGTCTCACAATGGGAGGAACGAAGTTCATCTCATGAACTAATATACACCCAGACTGCCTCTTTGGTAGCATCTTTGGTAGCGATGTATCCAGCCTTTATCGTCTAGTATGCCACGGTATCTAGCTTGGAACTCTTCCAACATACCGTCCCTTTACTGAGAGTAAAGACAATGCCTGTGACTGACATTCAGTCGTCCTTATCACCCTGGAACCTTTCCAGTGATTCTCCCCAGGATCAATTGATACCATCTCACTACAACTAGTGAGTATCCTAACATCCAATTAGATCTATCTCATAGATCCAAAACCTAGGATTTAGGAGGTATCACTTTGATCCTATATGGAGAATCCTTGTGATAAGCGGAGATTGACCGAGCGTAGCATAGGAAACTACTTCCCTATCAAGAGTATGTCATCCACGTACTCTACGAGGATCACCAGCACACTCCCTACTACCTTTTTTGTATATACAACGTCCATCTACCATTTTGATGATGTCAAACTCTTTGACTAACTCATCAAAACAGATGTTCCAACTCCGCGATGCCTGCTTTATCACATGAAACATCTTGCACACGTTTCCGCTGCTCCCACTGTCTACGAAGCCCTCTGACTGTGTACTTACAGACTCTCTCTTCTAAAACATTATTTAGAAAAGCAGTCATGACACCCAACCACCAGATATCGTAATCATGGTATGTAGCCGTGGCAAGTAGGATCTGTATGGACTTAAGCATAGTTACTTAGAAAAGGTTTCATTATAATCCATACCTGGTCAATGATGCAAGCCTTTAACAAGTCTGGCTTTGAAAGTCTAAACTTTTCCATGTACACCAAGTAATCTTCTCAAGATATACTTGCTCCTGATGGAGATTTAACCCTTCAGATAAAGCAACCAAAGTCCATACTTTGTTGGTGTATAAGGATTCCATCTCAGATCACTAAGCATCCAGCCATTCTTACAGAGTCCCTACTCTCGATGGCCTACTCGAAACTAGTTGGGTCATCATCTCATGATGCAATCCTCGCTCCCACTGTCATAGAGAAACCGAAGTATCTCTCAGGTGGGTGAGGAAACCCTACTAGATCGGCGGAGAGGCTGAGGTTCGTTGGTAACTATTGAATCCTTTGGTTCTATCAAATCATCTGCTGTAGTTTGTATAGCTGGAACCTTTCCAGTTCTACATAACAGACCTTGCCTCGAGCTTGTCCGGATTTTGCTTTTAGACATAGCCCGGACAACCCTAAATCTTAACCAACTTAAGATATGGGCCTTTCCCTTTCCATATCACATATGAAGTGGTAGGCATCTGATTTGATTGAAACCCTATTCAATAGGCATGCAGCTTCTCAAGTGCATAAGTTCCAAAAGGAAATAGGAAACTCAGTAGTACTCATCATAGAGCACACCATATCACATAGGGTGCTATTGCTCTGCCCCGATATACCATCGTGCTATGGTGTATACGGAGGAGTAATGCTGAGAGAGAATCTTATTCTTAGAATAGTCCAGGAATCCCGTGCTCAAGTATTCTCCTCCCTGATCACATCAAAGGACATAATACTTATACCCGTATTTTGGTTCTCTACTTCTAACTTATATTCTGTGAATATCTCAAAAGTTTCGTACTTGTGTTTCAACAGGAACATATGTCTGAATCTTGAGAGATTATCAGAGAATGTAATAAAGTACAAAGAACCGGTCCTGGCATGTGTAGACAGGGGACCTTTCATACATCAGCATGTATCAATCCCAAAAGTTCACTAACTCTTTCTCTGTTTCCAGTAAACGGAGCTATGGTCATCTTATCTTTGTGACATGACTGGCAAGTTTCACAAGATGTAAATTCAAACTGATTTAAATATGCATCTATATGTAACTTCAGCTAGTCGGGTCGCATTGATATGACCTAGTCTACAATACCTCAAGAAGAATTCGTTCATTTCTGAACTCTTCCTCTTGTGTGTGTTCTGTATACTAGGAACTGTAGTTTGATTTAGAACGTCAATGCTTTTAGATAACGTGCCTGAACCGATCAACTTTTGATATAGGAAATGTTCAAAACATTATCCAACAATACAAAATTACATCTATCTTTACTAATAAAGAGACCGATATGATTTTGTATATCAGGTTCGGTATCTAATAACATTTGTTCAGAATCAATGTATTCTGGTAATACAGGGTGACAGTGACCAACAGACCTGGCTGCAACGCTTGCACCGTTTTCTGTCTTATGAAACTTATCACCCGTTCTCAGTTCTCTACCTATCTTTAGCCCATGTAACGGATTACATTTGCGGGATCCTGATCCGGTATCTAATACCTAGGACGTAGAGGACATTGAGAAACGGTTCTTTATAATGAACACACCCGAAGAAGACGCATCATATGCACTTTCTTCGTTTGGGCGGCATGGGAATCCTGGTATTCCCCTATTTCCTGCTCTGTCTTATAACAATTATAAGTTGGAGCGGGAGCAACGTTCCCCAGCTCAGTATAACAAGCGGGTTCGGTCAATATATCCGTATTATTATCTTGATTAAGGCGTGATATGGTCGCTACCTGGAGAGAGAGAAAGAAGAAAACACTCAGCGTGCGCTCTTGCAAGAATAGATTGGTTATTATTTTATCTAATCAGGATGGCTCCTACTGTTTTTATCAAATCTTCCTTCAAACCCTAAAAGGAAAGATTAACCGGGATTAATTACACTCTACAAGTTCGCCAATCTTTCAGCCAGGCCAGTGTCGGTACTTTAAGGGAGGTCCCCCGTGCTTTCGCACGAACCTAATTAAAGTAAACCTCGTTTTCTCAGAGGCGTAACCTCGTTAACACCTTTCTAGACACCTACTTGATCGGCTAATTGTAATGTATAAAACTCTCCCAGGAGTAACAATCACTCGCAGTGGGTATCGGGATCCAACTATCTCATAGAAGGTATGCAATCTCATTGCAAATTTCAACACTTGAAATTCCCAATAATATTTTACCCCTAGTGTTCTATGACCTTGACGAATGCCAAACAACCCATAGTCCACTAGTCAAGTTCAACCCGTACATTTCTTGATTGAATTAAACCCACCCGCACGACCCTTGACGAATGCCAAACAACTCCTTACGAATACCCTAATCCAATCTGCATCATATGCATAAGCAGATAAGTACTAGTTAGCTACCGCACACTACGCCTTGACGAATGCCAAACTACCGCAGCACGAATACTAAGTAGTACTTATCTGAAATGACGGAGGGCTACGACAGGTTTTTCTGAAAACCTATTGCCTAATGAACTTGATATAGTTGTAAAATCAAATGATTTTTAAAATAGAGTGTTTTTTAGGCTTTTCTAGTTTTGCTAAAGGGGTCACTCCCGGTGAAGGGATCGTCGGCCCTTTCCTCGTCGAATAAGGTGCAGGATATATCATATATACTGCTGTGCAAAACAAGAACTATAGGAGCAATCAAAAGACAAACCGAGGGTTGTAGCATCTGCCAGTCATTGCTAAAGGGGTCACTCCCGGTGAAGGGATCTCGGCCCTTTCCTTATCGAATAAGGTGCAGGATGTTCTACAAGGAACACCACGATGCAAAGCAAGAACTGTAGCTACCTGTTTTTGAAAATTCGATTCCACAACATCTTAGGTTTCTTTTCTTTCATTAATCATATTAATGAAGTCCCATCATTTAAGTTACCTAAACATCACAGATAAATACGATGTACACTTATGCCATCCGCATTCGCCTCGATGTCCCCTCGTGCACCGTTAGGTTAGGTAACTAACGGCAGAGCGGGGCAGGGCTAGCGCGGGTGTAAAACATAAGTAACGTCTATATAATATATCATATATACTATATATACAATTTCTATCTGAACAAATCACATGATCACATCACAGATAACGCAGCAGAAGAATCATATATGAAATATTGGATACACTAGGACGTCCGTGTTTTTAATACGAGCCAGTATAAAACACGGATTCCACGGTCGTGATGAATAGCCAAACCCACACCCCTAGACCCCTACGGGAGCGGCAAGCAACCCTTCCAATTCTAGGGTTAGGAGACCCGGACTCGACTCCTCGAGTTGGTCTCCCACTGGACCCTAGAACCCGGTTACTTGTGCTCCCCTCCTTGGGTCTATCCTAGTGCGGAAAAGAAAATAATATACAACAATGGTGACATCTTCCGCAACCTGGAAGTGCCCCAATAAAAGAATATTACATACAAGTTTTTACATGAATGAAAATAAAAAACACTCATCTCACATAAAAACTCCCCGACTATTCAAACACGACGATCCAATATAACATATCCAGCAACACATAATATCATATGTCATCAACGTAAGTAAATATGCCCATCCCAATTGTCGTTGACATATAGCAACGAAACCAGCGATATCACATATTACACTTACGGTCACAGAAAAGAAAGTGTAAAACTACAACAGTTGGAATCCGCAATCTCTTTAGACATCGCATGCCTAACCAAATGAATTCCTTAGACATCGCATGCCTAACATTTATAAACCCCGCATTTTAGTCTCATTATCGAAAACACTTTTCAATATCAAGTCGGGCAATTCAACAAGATTCCCGTCATCCTGATCGAATGCTCGTCGCAAACTTTAGTAGACGGTCGCACCCCTGATACCGTCGACGAAGTGCACCAAGGCGGAACACCGCTACCGCGAGCACCCGAACGGATGCTTTCGGCGATGGGGTTCTCCTACAGTCACTTAGTCGGGGCTATGGGGTGTATCTGTCTATTAAGTTTACCCGGCGAGTATCCGCGTACGCTACGTGATTGCGACGGACTTTTGATCACATCAAAATTCCATGGCAACCGATCAAGTGAGACTAAACTGCTATGTTTATAACATCCAAATCAGTTATCTCATAACTGCTTGTGGATTCCAAATATTGTATCACATTCCAGATAAATTGAAAATGTTAAACTTTCCGATCGAACAGTCAAACACCCAAGTTTTCCCGAAACGACTCAACGCATGAAATAAGTTTAAAAACATTCACTTCATGCCTCAGTACCAACGGTCCAGCCGTAGAAGGGTCAAGCCAACGCCTCACATGTGGCACGCCGTACTGCCCCAAACCCTAAGGTTCAAAGGGCAGTTCAAGACGGTCACATAATCGAGTTAAGGTTTGTTGTCTTCTAGAGGGTCCATCGCGTTACTTGCACTACTTAGAACGTTCTTAAACCACGGAAAAATCCAACACTTGGAAATTTCCCGGCAGGGGAAAAAGTGGGTATTTATATCCGGTCGAACCTTTTAACATATTCTAAAATTACCCGGAAAAACACATAGACAAAGTTAAACAATCCGATCGAAACATCGAGTCCCCAAAACACCCCAGATAACTCAACTCTTGAGTGTAATTTAAAATTTCCCAGAAAACACAGGAAATAGAGTTGGGAATTACTGTGCAAATCACGTGCCAAGAATGACCATTATGGCCGCGGAACCGCCGCACAAGCTATGGTGGGGCCGCGGTTCCGCGGCGCTTTGGTTGACTTGGGCTCATGTGCTTCACAGTAACTCCTATAATACCCTGCTGTATTTTTTGGATATTTTTAATTCACAAAATTCCACAGTTTCAGAAAATGTACAGAAAGGGGTTCAACTTAGGGTTTCGGGGTTCGATCGGGTTTCTAACATCGTCTACACATCGCCTAAAGCTCTAGCTAGGCTCTGATACCACTGTAGGGTTCCTAGGCACACTCAAGAGGTTCTACTAGGTATCAACCATGCCAAAATCAAAAATTTGTGTGCCGAGAAACCTTAATGAAGATCGTTAACTAGAGATTAGGCGAAACATGTGCAAGTAAACAACTTTATTGCTAAGTGAAATGGACTACAACCTTTGTAGATCCACTCCACCACTTCTTTAGCTCCGTGTTGACGTCCCTCCGCTGCGATCATCGGAATCCCGGACTCTAGCGATGGTTTCGTCGGAGAAATAATCGGGCTAGGTCTTTGACTTCGATGCCGAAGATGATCTACATCGAGACGACTCTAACTCAAGCTCCATCTTCACTTGGTCATGAACCTTGTGAAGAAAACACCCTATACAACATGGCAAGTGGTAGAGAATGAAGAAATAGGAAGTGGGTTCACTTTAGAATTGGATTTCTCACTTGATTTCAACACTTGAAATTTTCTAGCAAGGTTTTTCTTTTCTTCATCAAGAAGAAGAAAGAAAAGAATGAATTATTATGAAAAGAAAATTCAAGTGAAGTTATCAAATTGCAACCATGGGTGAGATTAACCTTTGTAGAGAATAAAGAAAATAAAACAAATTAAAACCTAACCATTAACCTAAAGATGGTTTAAATCAAACATACACCCAAGTTTGCATGTATCATCAAACATGATACAATCAAGTGCACAAAAATATATCACATATACTACTTGTGCACATCAAGTGAGAAAATCAATCTTAAGTGAACAAATACTAGTTAATGTAAAGTAATATATCAAATATATAATTATACATTAAATCATTAAATCAACACTTGATTTAATGATCCGGTCATATTGCATATAACCGACTAATATCAAGTGTATCAATATATCGAATCAACATCTGATTTGGTAACCCGGCTAATATCGCATTTCATATTCCCCAATTCTTATTCTTTTTATAACTAAACAGGTGCTTTTGACGCATGTCTGCTGCATATTACAGTATACAGGTTCTTGGAGCGAATACAGTGAAAAAGACGAAAGTTGATACAAAAGAGTGACTTTTGACCAGCAAATAGAAGGGTCCTACTCAAGCCTAGACGAAGAACAATTCACAAGGCAATGAATGGTCCGAAATGTCAAAGGAAACGGTTAAAAGACCAATAAAAACTTCACTGAAGATCTGGAGAAGAGCCAAAAGCCAAAATGAGAAAAAAAAACTAAAGTAATAGAAAGCCCAAGCATCATAGAAGAGACCCACAAAGTTTCAGAGCCCAACTCCCTATTTTGGCCGCAGTTCCGCGGCCAAACCCAGGCTGGGGCTGCGGTTCCGCGGCCGTCTAGTGCGCACGTCGGTGCAAACTTCTATTGACGGTGCGTCGGTGCGTGGGTTGGGATTTTTCATGGGCATATCTGTAAAAGCACATGCGCGAGAATTTGTAACCCTAGTTTTCCCTGTTTACTTATAAATTGTAATCACAATGTTGTAATCCTATGCCTCTTTTCAATTAATAAAAATTCAGATTCTTTGAGGATTGAAGAGCATCATTTTTTTGTAAGTTCCTTTTAATTTTTCTGCCCTAGTTTACAATTAATTTATTGCCCTAGTTCTCTTAATTTAATTCTTGCCTTAGATAAATAATCCCATTGCCCTAGTTTAATCTAGTGTAGTTCTTTTAAATGCAATAGGTAAGTGATTTCAAAATGTTATTTTTAAAAGATTCCCTAATGAGCGAGTAATTTCCTCGCTTGTTAGGGTTAGGAATAAGGGAGGGGTTGAGAGATGAATATCTCTCATCTCTTTCAAGCCCAATAACTTGTAACAACTAGAACTTCATGCACGCATGCATGATCCGCTCCCTACGGCACCCTACCCACGAGGTAACGGTGAAACCGTAGTGTAAAGGACCGGACATGCATGACTTCCATGAAGGTTATAGCAATTAGTAGGAAAGGACGGGCAAGGATCTAGAGGAAGAAACTTCGTTTCTTCCCAAACATCCCAGTCCCCTTTA
Organism: Agapanthus africanus; assembly: GCA_030015575.1. Classification (NCBI taxonomy): domain Eukaryota; kingdom Viridiplantae; phylum Streptophyta; class Magnoliopsida; order Asparagales; family Amaryllidaceae; genus Agapanthus; species Agapanthus africanus. Next base: position 313,472,023 of record CM057350.1, on the reverse strand, counting down.
CTAATAATTGTTATAACTTCTAAAAAGATTTAATCGAGGGCATTGAAAGAGGTGTTAATATTAATCTTATCAAACCCTACTTTAGACCTAACCCTAGCAAGTTCCTTAACCATCGTACAACTTAGTTTTAGAATCAATCAACAAAACCAAACAACCATTGGAATCAACTCGTAAGAACATTAGGAAAATTACACATCCCTGTGGATCGACCCGTATTCACCGGCTAGCTTCATGCGACGCCGTTTCTGATTACGGTAAAATATTTTTGGTGATCGTAAAAACACACACTAATCAAATGGCGCCGTTGCCGGGGATGGCATAAAATTTCTTGTGTGTAATTTCGGGTTGATATAAATTTTTAAAATCATAAAAATCTGAAAATAGAAAAAATACAAAAACATTTTATCAATTTTTATCTGTTTGAAGGGTTTTGTCGTTTGAATCTTGCAGGAACAGCAAAGAATCGCGGATCTGGAAATTTACAGAGGGCAAAATAGGAAAAATCACATTAGAACAGAAGGGAAATACCACAACAGAGCTGTACCAACTTTCTGGAGATCTGATCCCTCAGAAGAACCGCGAAACCGCGGCTCAGGAGCGCCCAAAACCGCGGAACCGCGGCGCTATAGCCACGTCAGCACATAAAATTTAGTTGGTTTGTTTTCTCATTCTCCCCTCTGCAACCTACAATATATCCTTTGTGAAAACTTTCTGCAGGATTACTTTGCGCTAAAATTCTTCCTCCCCCTTCTAAATAACAGATTTTCTGCAGGTTTCTTTGCGCCGCGCTAAAAATTTTTGATTGCAAGTGAATTTAATGTTTTGCATAATTTAATCGGACTTTAAGGGGCTAATTGACCAAACTCAGATTGGGTGGGGATTTCATCACCCTTCCCAGGACCCCAGAAATCAATTTAAAGCATTTGCATTGACCACAATTAATTAAAAAAATACTAGACTCAGCCCTAAGGACTTCGAGCTCAATAGGAAAAGGACTAGTATAGGCATCGACCGTTTATCCTAACCTGACTTTGCGGTGTCTAGGCAAGTGTGTCTAGGCTAGTGGTTATTAATTAGGCCCACTACAGTGGTTCCTTCCCACTTACCTGGCACTTACCTGGCCGCAATTGGCGGTGAAGAGGCGGTTTAAGGTCCTATTTCTAGCCCTAGTTAAGAGCTGTCTAGCAGACCTAGGTGAGCCTAGATCTAGGCCTGATTGTGCATGTGTGGTTGATACATTTGTGTCACAAGTCTCTTTTCAAAAAAAAATCTCTTTGCAAAACTCTCACAAAGAAAAAGAAAAAGAAAAATCTTTCCAAAACTTGCAACTTGTCGCTAAAGGAAACTTGCACCTCATTTACACCACTTCCTTTCATTGACGTTATCTTACCTCCACATTCTGTCTTTCATTTTTTTTTTCTTTCTAACTGCACTACCCCTTTAATGTATGTCACTTTGGACTAGGGATACTAACGCCCGATTAGTCTGTGTTTCGTTGGTACCGACCGACGAACCCTTCGACACCGAAGTCGACATTCCGTCCACTTTCTTACCTCCACCTTCAAATTCTTCCTCCGAAGGCATGTCGGGATTCAACCCCAACAATACCTTACCGACGGGAATGATTCCACCTCCGTTAGGTGTGAATAACCCGAATCAACCGCCTGTTGAAGCGCCCGCACGAGTCGCGCTCCAGGATCTCTTCTACCCTATCCGCGCTTCTTTACCTACCTGTCTTTCACCCCCACCGGCAAATGGGGACAATTTTGAAATAAAACCACATTTCATCAATATGCTGCCAAAATTTCATGGTTTGGAATCAGAAGATGCGTATATTTTTATTAATAAATTCCAAAACGTTTGCGCTATGATGAAAACGACCCATTTAAGTGATGACGCTATAAGGCTAAGGGTCATTCCTTTCACCTTATGTGACCTAGCCGAGAAGTGGCTATACAGCACAGCATCACATTCCATTAGAAATTGGGACGAGTTTGTGAAGGCTTTTCTTAAGAAGTTCTATCCTCATCACAAAACTGCTAGAATCCGCAATGAGATTATACAATTTTCACAACTTCCTTCCGAACCATTTTGGAAGTGTTTTGAGAGATTCAAAGACCTACTCGTTCAATGCCCCCATCATGGGATCGAAAGTTGGCAACTTTGCCAAATAATATACGAGGGATTGAACTCGGCAACGAAGCAGTTGCTAGAAGCCATCTGTCAAGGTCACTTTCTCTCCAAGTCTAGTTAGGAAGCGTGGTAGTTTCTTGAGGATCTTAGTGAACAAACAATTCAGTGGGAGAGCTCCAAAACCACATCATCTTCTTCTAGTGGTCAATCTAGGGCAGGCATACATCAAGTAGAGATGTCGATTGCTATGAAGGCCGAGATGGACGCTCTTACGAAAAAGCTAGAAGCGATTGAGACCAAAATCTCATCGTCTTCTCCTGCCCCTGTTGTGCCTCCACGAACTGTTTGTGCTTGTTGTTCGGCTCCATCATATCTCACCGAAGAGTGTCCTTACAATGCATCTACTCAAGGACAGGATCAAGTCAATGCTGCCTTTCAGCAACGACAGAGAAACGATCCATACTCTTCGACATACAATCCGGGGTGGAGGAGTCACCCAAATTTCGCTTGGAACCAAAATCAACAATTCCAAGGAAATAACAATTTTCAAGGGCCTCCTCCACAACAACAACAAGCACCTCCACAAACTCAATTTCAACAGCAACCTTTCCAACAACAACCTTACCCTAATCAAGTGAATAATTTTGTGCCTAACAATTCTTACGCGCCAAACAATTTTGTTCAACCTAACAATGACAAGGTTAGCTCTCTCGAAAGAAGTCTAGATGCGTTCCTAAAGCAATCTACACAGTCTACAGCAAGACTAGAGACTTCTATTCAATCTTTGGTGCAAAACAGTGCCTCACACGATCAAAGCATCAAATCTATTGAGGCACAAATTGCACAACTCAATGCAGCATTGAGCGAGCGCGAAAAAGGAAAGCTCCCTTCTCAACCACTGCCTAATCCCGGTCATGCACATGCTGCAAATCAACAATAAACTCATAACGTAAACGCTGTGACCATGTTGAGATTGGGAAAAATTTTGCAAAATAATGTGAGTATTCACGATGACACCCCTGCCGGTGGTTCTTCTTCACCATCTTCTTCTTCGTTAGAGCCTGTTCTCCATCATTCACAAGGCTCTACTCCTTCTAGCTCGAACAGACCCACTTCTCACAACACGAACACATCTACACGGGATTCCGTTCCAGCTCAACAATCTGATCCACAAAAATTAGACTCAACAACCTTTCAAAATGTTCCTTTTCTAAATCGGTTGAGATCAAATAAACCAACTCCATAAATGGAGAAGATTGTTGAGTTGTTCAAGCAGGTTAGCATAAATATCCCTCTTTTGGATGCAATCCAACAAGTTCCTTTATATGCAAAAATCTTAAAGGACTTATGCACCAAAAAGAGGAAGTCACAAGTACCAAAGAAAGTTTTTGTGGCTAGTGCTATTAGCGATGCTCTTGTCAATTCCTTACCCCAAAAGCAAAAGGACCCCGATTGTCCTACCATTTCGATAACAATTGGGGACAAGAACATCAATAGAGCACTACTTGATCTTGGTGATAGTGTCAATTTGCTACCTTATTCTGTGTACGAGCAATTAGGCATTGGAGAGCTCAAGCCCACTCACTGTACTCTCCAAATGGCTGATCGATCAATCGCCCATCCAAGGGGTGAGCTAGAGGATGTGTTGATCAAAGTTGGGGAGTTCATATTCCCCGTTGATTTTATTGTTATGGACACACAACCTGTTGCCAACTCACGGAACCAAATTCCGGTGATCCTCGATCGACCATTTTTGGCCACTTCCAATGCTGTAATAAACTGTCGCAATGGCTCCATGATCTATCCTTCGGGAAGACGTCTAGTGAGTTCAATATTTACAAGTTAGGAAGTCTGCCCCCCGTGCCTAATCCTAGTACACGAGAAGTTTGCTCTATTCATGAAATCACGCAGGAGGACTGCGAGTTTGAAAGATTCTTATTTGATGAGAACAGTTTTGACGCCACTAGTGCGTCCCTCCTTAAGCCTACCACAGTTGACATAACCGATATTGATTATGAATGTTTCACTTTTTCGGATGATGAAGACTCACAGCCCGAATATGAGTCTTTTGAATTTTTGGATGAGTTAGTTGAACCATCCGAATCGGTTGTTTGCAGTGATTTCGAACCTGTGCTAGAGTCCTTCGAGTTCGAGGTAGATTCCCCAATTTTACCTATGATTCTTTCGCCTTAGAAACTCGAGCTCATGCCCTTGCCGTCTCACCTTAAATATGCTTACATAGGTGAGGATGAGACCTTTCCCATTATAATATCAGCCTCTCTAGCCTTCCAGCAAGAGAACGCTATTTTCAAGGTTTTACAAGATAGGCGGCAAGTTTTTGGTTGGACAATGGCGAACATCGAGGAGATTAGTTCCCTCATAATTGAATATCATATGCATATGATGGATGATGCCAAGTCAATAACGGATCCACAGATATATCTTGGGGATAGTGTGGTCAGTCAATCTCCTCCTTTAGAAGTTGAACCACCCCCATTTCTTTTAATAAGCTACGAGAATGCCAATATTCCACTGATTGCTGATCATTCACATTCTCGTTTTGATTCATCACCACATCATATCTATTCACTTCCATACTTTCACGGCCATCACTCCTATCTTCCCCAATTCTTTTTGGATCGGTACAACATGTTATTCCACCAACCGACACTCTTTACAGATAAATTTTTCGACTGGTTGGTGTTGATGTTTAGTCTGTGCAAAGTCTGGCAGTAATGTCTAACATTGTTTCACTGAAGTTTGGGGGGGCCTTTCTGTACATATTTTTGTTTTTCTTTTAACAATAAAATAAAAAAAATTATAAATAAATAAACAGAGGAGTGCCGACATTCTCGACCCTACTGGTGCAGCATGACAGTGAGGACACTGTCCAGTTTATGTTTAGGGGTATGCTCGGTACGTTTTCTTCCTTTGCATTCATATGTACATTTTGCATTAGCATACTTATTTTGAAAACCCATATAAAACAAAAATTGAAAAATTTCAAAAATTATAAAAAGTATTTTATTCAATTTTGGCCATGTCTAACTTGAGTTTGACAAATAGGTTAACTGGCTACGAATAACTAGATCTTAGACTGAGTAAATTGAAAACCCTAAAAATAACCTTCTTTAAAGATTAACGGCAGAAAGTATATGTCTTTGTAGTTTATTTAGAACTAGGCAAATTTTAAGTTCACTTTTAGGGCTAAGTTGAAATAAAGGAAAAATATTGATATTCTTATTAGAGTATAAGTTTGAAAAATAATTCCTAGCTTAAGTCTAGATTCTGAAAATGTATACCCTACAATTTGCACAATCACGCATCTTGAAACTTGGAATAGTAGAGGAGACCTTGAAATGCTCTTGTCTGAAGTCCTTAGTACAATGAAAATGAAAAAAAAATTATATATAAGTGTGAATAAAGAAAAAAAAATGAACACTGGTCTTTGTGATTACTTAAGGCTGCAAAAATAGAAAAAATATTTAGCGAGGGTGCTTCATCACCTAGTGCCTTAGACCAACTGGTTTGGGAGTCACTGCTAAAAGCCTTGGGTGTTGCAAGACTAGGAATTACGCTTTAAAGTGCAAACATATCTTGTAATCGGTCGTTGGTACCTCAAGAAGTATTAACAGTCGCATGAAGGATGTGAATTCACCAGTTAATTAGTGCTGTGGACAACGGACAAGAGTATGATTGCTTGATTTGAATTTCCAAGTGTAGGGGTGATTTATACACACACTTGGGGATATATGATTAGAGTTGAGATAAGAGAAGGGAATGAAGAATAGAACTTGTATCTTTGGTAAAGTTGATAGAAAAATTCCTATATGGAAATGGAACCTTAGAAGGAAAACTTAAGAAATGCCGAAGGCTGAATGAGTCTATCGAACATATATAATCTTAAGTTAAATGATGAGAAAGTGTGAAGAATATGGGTGGATAGTTTACAAGTCGACGATAATAGAATTCCTTGTTAGAAAACCTAATTGGAGAATTAAAGTTAATGAGCCAAATTGATAGGATTTTGTGGGTAGTATCCGCTGAAAACCCTCAGGAGACAACACTCCTCCTACTAGGGACACCTAAAGGTTTAACGGCTTGTTGCACGAGCTCAGTGCAATCGCGTTTCCCTGCGAAAGTGTGGTTAGGTTTTATCGAGAATAAAATAATAAGTTTGCTCGAGGACGAGCAACAGATAAGTTTGGGGGTATTTGTTCATATCATAATATCGCATTTCATATTCCCCAATTCTTATTCGTTTTATAACTAAACAGGTGCTTTTGACGCATGTCTGCTGCATATTACAGGATACAGGTTCTTGGAACGAATACAGTGAAAAAGACAAAAGTTGATACAAAAGAGTGACTTTTGACCAGCACATAGAAGGGTCCTACTCAAGCCTAGACGAAGAACAATTCACAAGGCAATGCATGGTCCGAAATGTCAAAGGAAACGGTTAAAAGACCAATAAAAACTTCACTGAAGATCTGGAGAAGAGCCAAAAGCCAAAATGAGAAAAAAAAACTAAAGAAATAGAAAGCCCAAGCATCATAGAAGAGACCCACAAAGTTTCAGAGCCCAACTCCCTATTTTGGCCGCGGTTCCGCGGCCAAACCCAGGGTGGGGCCGCGGTTCCGCGGCCGTCTAGTGCGCACGTCGGTGCAAACTTCTAGTGACGGTGCGTCGGTGCGTGGGTTGGGATTTTTCGTGGGCATATCTGTAAAAGCACATGCTCGAGAATTTGTAACCCTAGTTTTCCCTGTTTACTTATAAATTGTAATCACAATATTGTAATCCTATGCCTCTTTTCAATTAATAAAAATTCAGATTCTTTGAGGATTGAAGAGCATCATTTTCTTGTAAGTTCCTTCTAATTTTTCTGCCCTAGTTTACAATTAATTTATTGCCCTAGTTCTCTTAATTTAATTCTTGCCTTAGATAAATAATCCCATTGCCCTAGTTTAATCTAGTGTAGTTCTTTTAAATGCAATAGGTAAGTGATTTCAAAATGTTAATTTTAAAAGATTCCTTAATGAGCGAGTAATTTCCTCGCTTGTTAGGGTTAGGTATAAGGGAGGGGTTGAGAGATGAATATCTCTCATCTCTTTCAAGCCCAAAAACTTGTAACAACTAGAACTTCATGCACGCATGCATGATCCGCTCTCTACGGCACCCTACCCACGAGGTGACGGTGAAACCGTAGTGTAAAGGACCGGACATGCATGACTTCCATGAAGGTTATAGCAATTAGTAGAAAAGGACGGACAAGGATCTAGAGGAAGAAACTTCGTTTCTTCCCAATCATCCTAATCCCCTTTATTAATAATTGTTATAACTTCTAAAAAGATTTAATCGAGGGCATTGAAAGAGGTGTTAATATTAATCTTATCAAACCCTACTTTAGACCTAACCCTAGCAAGTTCCTTAACCATCGTACAACTTAGTTTTAGAATCAATCAACAAAACCAAACAACCATTGGAATCAACTCGTAAGAACATTAGGAAAATTACACATCCCTGTGGATCGACCCGTATTCACCGGCTAGCTTCATGCGACGCCGTTTCTGATTACGGTAAAATATTTTTGGTGATCGTAAAAAAACACACTAATCAGCGGTCTGCTAAACGTAACGGCCACCCGGGTATTGAGCGATCAAAAGATCAACGAGCAAGCCCGCTCACACTCATGTGAATCCAACCAGTAACACTTACCGTACAGTCCGGTCTGATCATCTGATATGTCGCATATCTCACCTAGGGGTGGTAAACGTCAGACCCCAGTAGCTCGATAAGTCTTGTCGATATGAGGTCTATAACAGTTCGAGAAACTACTGGTAACACTTACCGGTAAATCTCAGCAACCCTGGCCAGGGATTTCCGGTTATAGCCAATCAAACACAGCGCAACATCAACTCCCTATACCGGGAGAGACGAATCCCCTCCTATCGTTCATTGCCTCCATGTGATTCGGGACTGTACCCAAAAACCACCGTTTTGCATGCCCTCTTGGACGTGGTAAGGTGGAAACCAAAGCACAGTGGGAATCACACAAGACTCTATGACGATCTCGGGTCAACAGACTAACATGTACCAGTGTCACCAGAGAACTGCCATCTGACGTAAGGTATAATACCATCTGGGAGTTCTCGGCGAGTCCGTCCAGTGTACCCAGTCTCCACTGAGCACCCGTATATCATCTATGATGTCAAACACCAATGGATATGGGATCATCCATTGCCCATCTGTATAGGTCGAGAAGGTATACGCTAGTCTACTCTGGTATATTGATGCCCCGTCTCGATACACCCACGACTAGGGACCTTGAAGGATGTACTTATGGACTACCATGTCCCCACTAGTATGATCCGCATCATAGTCCATGTAGTCAAGTACACATCCTAAGGGCTTTACCAACATGTAACAGAGAGACAATCAGTGTACACGTTAAGGTAAAGAGCAACCAGATAGCATACTATCATGTCGAGCAAGAAAGTCCTCCCTATATATGTCCAAGCATCCACTACAATATACATCTTACGTATAGTAATGGCTTCTAGGGCATACATATAACTAACATTCTGCCCCAAGCATCCCATGACCTTGACGGAGGTCAACAAATAATAGGGTGCTAGTCAAGTTCAACCCGTCATTTCTTGATTAAATCAGACCCACCCGCACGACCCTTGACGGAGGTCAACAAGGCCGTACGACTAGCCTAATCCAATCTGCATCACATGCATTAACAGATAAATACTAGTTAGCTACCGCGCACTACGCATTGACAGAGGTCAACAAACGTAGTATGAATACTAAGTAGGACTTATCTGAAATGACGGAGGGCTACGACAGGTTTTTCAGAAAACCTATTGCGTAATGAACTTGATATCGTTGTAGAAACAAGTGATTTTGAAAAGGAGTGTTTTTGAGGCTTTTCTAGTTTCTCTAAAGAGGTCACTCCCGGTGAAGGGATCTCGGCTCTTTCCCCATCGAATAAGGTGCAGGGTATATATATACCGCGGTGCAAAGCAAAAACTATTTAAGCTGTCAAAAACTAAACCGTGATTTTGTAGCATCTGCCAGTTCTGCTAAAGAGGTCACTCTCGGTGAAGGGATCTCGGCTCTTTCCTCATCGAATAAGGTGCGGGATATATCATATATACCGCTATGCAAAGCAAAACTGTAGCTACCCTTCTGATAAAGTTTTGATTCTACAACATCTTTTAGGTTTCTTTTCTTTTATTAATCTCATTAATAAAAATCCCATCAATTAATGCTTCCTAAGCATCACAGAAGTAACGAAAACAGTAATATTTATATATCAACATATATATATAGTATAAGCATTCGTCTCAGACAGTTATATGATCACATCACAGAACATTGCAGCAGAAGATAACATATGAAATATTGGATATACTAGGACGTCCGTGTTTTATATCGAGCCTGTATAAAACACGGATTCCACGGTCGCGATGAATAGCCAAACCCGCATCCCTAGACCCCTACGAGAGCGGCAAGTAACACTGCCAATTCTAGGGTTAGGAGACCCGGTCTCGACTCCTCGAGATGGCCTCCTACTGTACCCTAGAACTCGGTTACTTGTGCTCCCCTCCTTGGGTCTATCTAATGCGGAAAAGTAAACAATATACAATGGTGACATCAACCTCATCCCGGAAGTGCCCCAATAAAAGAATATTACATACAAATGAATTTTACATGAATGAAAATAAAAACCCTCATCTCACATAAAACACCCGGCTATTCAGAACACGACGATCCAATATAACATATCACAGCAACACATAATATCTCATATCATCAACGTAAGCAAGTATGTGTATCCCGATTGTCGTTGATGTATAGCAACGAAGCCGGCGATACACCACATACCACGCTTACGGTCACAGAAAAGAAAATGTAAAACTACAACATTTGGAATCCACAATCACTTTAGACATCTTAAATCCGAAATATCACATACTTCGCATTTCATGCCTAACTATATGAATTCCACATATTGTATCACATTCCAGATAAATAGACAATATTAAACTTTCCGATCGAATAATCAAATACCCAAGATTTCCTAAATAGCTCAACACTTGAGCGGAGTTTAAAAATCCCAGAATATGTCACAGTACCAATGGTCCAGCCGTAGAAGGGTCAAACCAACGCCTCACGTGTGGCAACGCCGTACTGCCCCAAACCCTAAGGTTTAGAGGCGGTTCAGACGGTCACATAATCGAGTTAAGGTTTGTGTTCTTCTAGAGGGTCCACCGCGTTACTTGCACGTTTTTCCGAAAGATTTAAACTCAAGAAAAATTCAAACACTTGAAAGGTTTTCGTGTCGGGAAAAGTGAGTTAATGATATCCGTTCAAATATTTTAATACTTTATAAATTATCCGGAAAACAGAACGAAGTTAAACTTTCCGATCGAATCAACGAGTACCAAAAAATCTCCAGAAAACTCAACACTTGAGTAAGATTAAAAATACCCAGAAGCATGTACAAATACCTACGGATATACCCTTCAAATACGTGTCTATGGCCGCGGAACCGCCGCGACAAGCATGTTCTTGCCGCGGTTCCATGGCTCATTGAGAGACTTGGGGGCTCGTATTTCATTGTTATCCTTAGAATTCCCTGCTGATTTTTTTGAGTATTTTTAATGCAGAAAAAACCAACTTTTTAGAAAATTTCCAGAGAGGGGGTCTAGTTCGATGTTTCGGGGTTCGATCGGAGTTTTAACTGTAAGTGCACGGCGGCGCCCCGGCCGTCAAACCGACGGCCAAATGCGGAAGCGGTGATAAACTTTAATTTTGCGGACTTTGCAAACCGGCACCACCGCGCACTAAACCCCGGATCGGGCCATTAAACTAGGTCTAGCTAACTACAAGATGGGGTGAGAGATATACCGAGTGATCCGAGTCCTCCGGTCTTCTCGTCATCGTCCCGATCTCCCGCGGAAAGTCTTGTCTCCATATCGTCGCCTCCTCGCCGGAAGGGCACCACATCGCCTGCGTCTTTTACGGGCTCCCGCCTCAATACCGAGGCAACTCGGGCATGAAGCCGGCAAGTCGACATGCCCAAGATTTGCTGTAGAATGTAGTGTAGATGATGCTTGTCTCATTTGGGGTTTGTAGTTGCCTTGATGGAGGAATAAGGTTAAGGAAAAATGGTGCTTTCATTTTTCCAAAACTAGAAGAATGAGATGAAGAAATTTGTGTCACAACCATAATGGAAATTTCTCTCATCCTTGTACCAAAGTGGCCGGCCATTCTCATGTAGGAAAATGGTGGGAGGAAACAACTAAGGGAGGTGAGTGTAGGATAAAGAGAAAGGTGACCATATCCATAAAGCAAAGAAACATCAACCATACTTAAAACCCATACCCTTTCAAATCTCCATTAAAGCACCATTATGGATGAAAAACAAAAGATGCTTATCATAATGAAACCATATGCATGAAACCCCTCCACAATGTGTTATTTGCAAACTTGCAAATAACACCCTCCATCGGAAAAGTCCGGCCGGGAAAGAACAAAGGAAAACCGGCCGGAACGGAATGCAAACTGGCAACTCCAGAAAACTGGTCCCGTAATAAATTACAGAAAAACCCCGATACTGTGCATACACACCCGCATCTGTATTCCGTCCGGATACAAATGCAAAGAGACAAAATCTACACTGTACTAAACTAGGATCCGGCTTAAACCAAAGCCGGCTAGTAATATCCGTTCGATCCTGATCCGTGCAATACCGCACGTATCTGATCGGACCCTGCCATATCTCCATACGGCCTCTACAGCGTTTCGCCCGAAAGCTGAGTAACTGAATGTGTGGTGGACTCTAAAGACTCGTCAATACTATGGCTGTGGATTTAACCACTAGCACGTCAGAGGTATAAGCCAATACGTAACGGGCCACCAGCTATTGACTAAAAGGGACGTCGATGAGCGAACTCATGCTGACACCCTACTGAGCCTGTCAGTGACAATATCCGTACAGTCCGGTCCGTTCGTCTATGAGCATCGCATGTCGGGCCTAGGGGGTGGGTAAAAGTCAGACCCCCAAAAGCGGTACAAGTCGTGTCGGAGTGTAGCCCAGAACACCCTGAGATACTACTGGAATACCTACCAGTAAATCTCCTGCCTTGGCCAAGGACTTCGTGTAATGGCTCTCCTAGACACAGCGCGACCTCACCCCCAATACCGGGAGAGACGAACCCCTGAAGATCCGCTCACTGCCTCCATGTGGCTCGGGACTGTACCCAACTAAAACCTGTTTGCACGACTCCTTTGAGCCGTGGTAGGGTAGTAATCAAAGCACAGTGGGAACTCACACGAGACAAATGACGATCCCCAGGTCGATGAACTAACCTGTACACATGTCACCTGGGAACTGCTATCTGACGTCAGGTATAAAACCAACTAGCATGTTCCCGGCGAGTCCTATCCGGTGTACTCATAACCCAATGAGCACCTGTATACATCTTAGGTGAACCAACTGACACCAGTGGCTTGTGAGACCGGCCACCGCCCCTCGTCGGGGTCTCGACTGTATACACTAGTCTACTCTGGAGAATCGATGCCCTGTCTCGAAACTCCTACGACTAGGGACCTTTTAAGGATATGCTTGTAGACTCCAGCTCTCACTTATATGATCGCCCTCATACTGCCGGCAGTCAAGCAAGAATCCTAGGGGCTCTATCAACGTGCAATAGTGACATGTCAGGTCACCTAAAGCAGTACACGATGATAAAGGTAAACCAGATAGCATACTATCATCTCGAGTAAGACTGTTCTACCGGGATAGGTCCTCCCTCAATCATTGCAATCACGTGCCTGTGATCCAATAATTGACTCTGAGGGCACTATCTCCAACAATCTCCCACTTGCACTCAAGGCTAATTATTGCGATGTCGCATACTCACAGCCCGTGTGATACCGAACACCCAACTCCTCTACTAGTCAGTCGCACAAAGCCTGTTTGCGAAACTATTGCGTTCGAGGAAAAGCCTCAGTGAGTGGATCCGCCTAGATGTTTCTTTCTATGTCTCTCTATATCTCAAGTTCGCGGAGAAAACCATCTCCCGAAATGAGTAATACCTGTCTTGGAATGTCTGGATATCTGATGGGACCTAGCTCATAAATGAACTCCAAATCCAAACTTCTTAGACTGTATCGTCAACTGAACTTAATCAGTATCCTGCGCCATGCCTCCCTCAGTATTGCCTTGGATCACCTGTCCAAAATACTGCCCCTCGTTAGAAGGAAAACTATAACTCTGACAACCTCCTTGTCGTCCATGTCACCTTGGAAGCCTGGATTGATAACTGTCTCCCAAATGAGGCTGTCGTTATCATATCCCTAGAACATCCACTTATGTTCTAAAACTGCTTCCGACTGTTTCTCCAGGATTGGATCAATGTCAACTTATTGCATCTAGTGCAAGAACAACATCTGGTGTGGTACTTGACATCTCATGATTGACTCAATTGCCTAAGCAAGTGATCTGCCAATCATGCACATCTCTCTCCCCTTTAGTCTATAAGACACCTTTAGAGAGGGTGACTCCATCACCTGCAGGTACACTACCGTGCCAGGAGTCGTCCATTCTAAATACTCTTAGAATGTTGTCTAAGTACCCAGATTGGGAAACCACCCAAATCTAGATTTAAAACTATAGATCTAGTAACCAGTATGTCTGATATTATGTCCAAGTCCTTTGTGGAGAAACTACTGTGTGACGACCATAGTATAACCGATCGTAGTATAGGAGTATCACTTCCTATTTCGTGTATGTCATCCAAATACCAGGATATCACACCCTACTACCTTCTCAACAGATCCATCCCCTATTCTGATGACGTCAAACCTATGACTGTCACATCAGAAATAGATGATCTATCTCTGCTATATCTGCTTTAGTCTATAAATAGACATAAGCCTGATGTCCACCAATGCTTCCGCTTCTCCCACTGACTACGACAACCCTCTGGCAGAGTCATATAGACGCCCACTTCTAAAGCTAGTTTAGAACGACGCTATACTCATCCTCCTGCCGGGTCTCGCAGCCTGGAACAACAACAATGGCAAGTGTGGGTAAACAAGAACTTCCCTGTCACCGTCCTTGAGGCTACCAGAGTACCTCTCGGGTGCCTGAAGTTACCCACCTTATCTGCGGAGTGGCCAATGGAATATCAAATCAGATTGAATCTTTAGGTTCCTTATCAAATCTTCAGTAATCGTTTGCGGTTCTGGAATCACTTCCAGTTCTACCATACTCCCACTATTCTTTTTGAAAAAATCCATTTTTAATAAAACTGTGGCGAGTCTAGAACAATATTTCTATTGATCTCCCAGATGGTAGAAAGTCAACCCTCGTCATAGCCTGGGTCAACCCACAAACAGCCATTACAGAAACATGCCTTGAGTTATCCAGAGTCTGGTTTTAATCATAAGCCGGACAACTCCCCGTACCTTAACAATGTTAAGATATGAACTGTACTATATCCAATATAGAACCAGAGGCACTGATTTAATTGAACCAGATTCAAATCATGCAGCTATCTCCAGTGCATGTCAACTAAATGGAGAGAGGCCGATCAGCGTTACTCAACTTAGGAATGCTTCCAACTATGAGTGACCTGAAAAAGAATCAATTTCTCTTTATCATTACTATCAACTGAATACCATACACAAGTATCTACATTTTCGATCACTTTGAAGAATCCTGATACTTGCTACACTTGGTTCTATACTCTATTCAAATACCTATAACTCCTCAAAACTTAGACCCTGTGTTTCTACGAAACACATGTCTAAGAACTAGAGAAGTTAAAAGTAAACAGAATATAGTATGAGGACCAACCCCTCTGTCCCAATGGACACTGGACAACATACAATACTCTGTATAAGTCCGCTGAGCCTAACAGCTCTTTCACTGTGTGTCGTAGGTTGAAAACTGTACTTATGGTTAAGAAGAATTACACCGCTGTTTAATGCTCCTTACCTAACCATCCACTGATATAGGTAAATGTCATCGACATAATATCAAAAAGGTATATCTCACTCTATTTAAATAGACGTACAGATATATCGATTTGAAATTGGTGCATAACAACGGATATTCAAAACCAAATATTTGCCGACCGGCAAACAGCCCAGATGATCTCCTCAAATATCACCGATTACAACGAATCCCGATATAATGAGGATGATTACCCTATTCCCAATAACTTACTCCCACTCACCATCTGTAAAACCATACAGATGTGAGAATCAAACCTGGTAAATACATACCCTGGAGCAAGTGTCCAATCGGGAAATCAGTTTTCTTTTAACAGTACACAGCTGAACTGAAACATTGAAATGTTTCGATGGGGTATCCTGGTATTCCTAGTAATGCCTCTACCATTATCCAGATTCACAACTATAACCGTATAATTCTTTGCCACCTCTCCAAATCCCTTTATATGTCTTTAGTCATTACCTTCTGCACACCCATTTAGGCCAATTGGTTTTCTTCCTTCCCTACCGTTCGGCACCAGCCTATGGCTTGGAAGAAGACTATCCAATAAGCATAATGGGTGTACTGTCCTAATCCTAGGAGCACTCGCAATGCAAGAGAAGGTGAAGATAAAAGACAACTGAATAAACCTTATTCCTATTTCTCCTGAACCAGAATCCATCCCCGAACTGGAACAAGTTCCTTTCGAGTTCGTATATAACCATACGATGGAGTATCCAATAAACTGTGGATCTTCGTAGTGATACGGAGTGTCCTGGAGAAATACAAAGGTGATTTAGGATTGGCGAAGAAATACTTGGTTTGGTCGTGAATATCAGTCGCAATTTACTTTGCCCTCTTACTAATCCCTTGCTTTGTCTTAATCTTAATACCTTCTGCACACCATCGTTATGCTAATTGGTTTTCTTCATTCCCTACCGGTAGGCACCAGCCTAAGGTTTGGAAGAAGACTATCCAATTTGCGTAATAGGTGTACTATCCCCTAAACCAAGGAGTACTCGCAACCTGAGAGAAGGTAAAAGGAAAAGACAACTGAATAATCCTATCCGCTTTCTCCAGAATCAGAAACCATCCTCGAATAATTCCTTCGAGTTCGTATCTAACCATACGATGGTTTTGTCCAATGGAAGTGGACGTTCGTAGTAATACGGGGTGTCCTGGAGAAAAGGGTAAAAGTAGGAGTGGCAATGAGGTCTGCAACTCTGACAATCCAAAAGCCAGTGTTAAGAAGGTTCGGTCAACTTGATCACTGAGTCATAGTCTTAGGGTCGGGTCAATGGTCGCTGCCAGAGAGAGAGAAAAGAAACACTCAGCGTGCACTCTAACCAAGATCAGAATGGTTACCAATTTATCTAATCTGGAAACCTCCCACTGTACCTCAAATTCTCCTCCAAACCTGAAAGAAGAATTAGTCGGGGTCACCCGAGTAGTAAACCAACTCATCAGTGGGAATCGGGATCCAACTATCATCGCATGATAACGTGACGGAATCCGCTCATGGTATCACACTCCAGAAGGTATGCGCATATCTGGCAAGTTTCAGTTCTTTTGAAACTCCCGATGTGATTTCTACCCCATGCTCTTATGACCTTGACTTTGGCCAACATATCATAAGTCACATGTCAAGTTCTACCCGCCATTCTCCAGGTTAATTTGAACCCACCCGTACCCACCCTTGACTTTGGCCAAAATGGCAGTACGGCTGTCCCAAACCAATGCATCTATCTATGCTGCATATGAATATCCAACAGCTACCAAACACTGTGCCTTGACTTTGGCCAACATACACAGCTTGAATACTATTGACTATCCATATGAAATGACGGAGGGCTACGAATGGTTTCTGGCGAAAACCTTTAACGTAATGAACTTGATATCGTTGAAGGAACGGATAGCTTTTTAGAAAATATAGTGACGAAAACCTTTACTAAAGAGGTCACTCCCGGTGAAGGGATCTCGGCTCTTTCCCCGTAGAATGAGGTGCAGGATATTCCAAATGAATACCACGATGCAAAGCAAAAGTAATCGGCTATAGTGAAGTTAATGCCCTGACGCAAACTTCTGTCCAAGGGGTCACTCCCGGTGAAGGGATCTCGGCCCTTGCCTCGTCGACTGAGGAGCAGGATATTCCAAATGAATACCACGATGCAAAACAAAAGTGAACGTCCTTGCAAACAGCCTTTTGAAAAGTGTTCCAACAACATCAGATTAGGTTTGTTTAACTTGCATTGATCCGAATCAACGCAGTCCCATAAATTGATCACACCACAAAGAACGAAAATATACCGACGTACGTATATGCCATCTGCATTCGCCACTGGGTCCCGTCATCACCCGTTAGGTTAGCTAACTAGCGGCAGAGCGGGGACTGGACTAGCGCGGATGAAAAACATATACAACATCTACTAATATATATACCAATATATAGTATTTCGCTCAAGGCGTGAATAAAATGCAACATCACAGAAATGTACAGCATCACAGAACAATACAGATATCTGGGATCCCCGGGTTTCACAGAGCCACTACTGAAACCCGACGTTCCCCTGGTCGTGTGGATAGCCTGTGCAATGAAATCCTAGACCCCTACGGGCGCGGCAAGTCACCCGCCAAAACCTGAAGCGAGGCAGCCCCCTTCAGCGCCGTGAATGGACCACCCAGCACTTCACGGAATCCGGTAACTTGGGCACCCCTCCTGGGTCAACCTGTACCCCCTACGAGTGCGGCGAAAAGCCCGCCAATTCCAGACTGAAGCCCCCTCCGTCTCAATGCCATGAGATGCGGGCTTGTTGCCCTCCAGAACCCGGCTATCCGTGCACCCCACCGCGGGGTAAACCTAGTACAGAAAGTAAAATATACATACAATGGGTACATCGACCGCAACCAGGTCGTGCCCCAAAAGAATAATACAAACAGGCAGTGACGGCAGTCCACATGTCGGACGCTCGCCCCGCAACAACAAATGTACATAATACAACAGAAACAGTACTAGCATTGCATCCAGGCTATCCCCCACGACCGATCCGCAACATCACAGCAAAACACAGAACATCAACGTGAAAGTCACGTTCGCAAATCCGTCTAACCGGGCTATAGCAGTTAGACCGGATTTACCGATCGAGTGACATTCACGGTCGCAGATATAATGTAAATACTGTGAAATAATGTGTTTAAAATATCCGATCGATCAAAAATTAACAAGTGGGCCCCCAAACAATACTGTAGCACTCACAGAAAATCTGGGCCTAATTTTAATATTCCAAAACCCCTAAAATAAGCCCAGAAGCCCACTGGAGAAATTGGAAGCATTGATCCCACCAACCTGCGGCGGAACCGTGGCAACAAGGGGGGTTTTGCCGCGGTTCCGCGCTCGATCTGAGGGATCATTGTCTCGAATTTTCCCAGAGTTCTTAGAACTCCCTGCACATCATTCTGAGACAACCTGAAAAATTTTTAGACTTCAAAAAATTTCGACAGAAACTGATGTGAAGGAAAAATACGGTTTTTGGAAATTTTGGTCGATCGAAAATGCAAACACATCAAACGAAGCTAGACGAAGTTAATGGCGAGGCTCTGATACCACTGTAAGTGCACGGCGGCGCCCCGGCCGTCAAACCGACGGCCAAATGCGGAAGCGGTGATAAACTTTAATTTTGCGGACTTTGCAAACCGGCACCACCGCGCACTAAACCCCGGATCGGGCCATTAAACTAGGTCTAGCAAACTACAAGATGGGGTGAGAGATATACCGAGTGATCCGAGTCCTCCGGTCTTCTCGTCATCGTCCCGATCTCCCGCGGAAAGTCTTGTCTCCATATCGTCGCCTCCTCGCCGGAAGGGCACCACATCGCCTGCGTCTTTTACGGGCTCCCGCCTCAATACCGAGGCAACTCGGGCATGAAGCCGGCAAGTCGACAGGCCCAAGATTTGCTGTAGAATGTAGTGTAGATGATGCTTGTCTCATTTGGGGTTTGTAGTTGCCTTGATGGAGGAATAAGGTTAAGGAAAAATGGTGCTTTCATTTTTCCAAAACTAGAAGAATGAGATGAAGAAATTTGTGTCACAACCATAATGGAAATTTCTCTCATCCTTGCACCAAAGTGGCCGGCCATTCTCATGTAGGAAAATGGTGGGAGGAAACAACTAAGGGAGGTGAGTGTAGGATAAAGAGAAGGGTGACCATATCCATAAAGCAAAGAAACATCAGCCATACTTAAAACCCATACCCTTTCAAATCTCCATTAAAGCACCATTATGGATGAAAAACAAAAGATGCTTATCATAATGAAACCATATGCATGAAACCCCTCCACAATGTGTTATTTGCAAACTTGCAAATAACACCCTCCATCGGAAAAGTTCGGCCGGGAAAGAACAAAGGAAAACCGGCCGGAACGGAATGCAAACTGGCAACTCCAGAAAACTGGTCCCGTAATAAATTACAGAAAAACCCCGATACTGTGCATACACACCCGCATCTGTATTCCGTCCGGATACAAATGCAAAGAGACAAAATCTATACTGTACTAAACTAGGATCCGGCTTAAACCAAAGCCGGCTAGTAATATCCGTTCGATCCTGATCCGTGCAATACCGCACGTATCTAACCGAACCCTGCCATATATCTATACGGCCTCTAGTACAAACCGTCCGATCCTGATCCGTGCAATACCGCACGTATCTGATCGGACCCTGCCATATTTCCATACGGCCTCTACAGCGTTTCGCCCGAAAGCTGAGTAACTGAATGTGTGGTGGACTCTAAAGACTCGTCAATACTATGGCTGTGGATTTAACCACTTGCACGTCAGAGGTATAAGCCAATACGTAACGGGCCACCAGCTATTGACTAAAAGGGACGTCGATGAGCGAACTCATGCTGACACCCTACTGAGCCTGTCAGTGACAATATCCGTACAGTCCGGTCCGTTCGTCTATGAGCATCGCATGTCGGGCCTAGGGGGTGGGTAAAAGTCAGACCCCCAAAAGAGGTACAAGTCGTGTCGGAGTGTATCCCAGAACACCCTGAGATACTACTGGAATACCTACCAGTAAATCTCCTGCCTTGGCCAAGGACTTCGTGTAATGGCTCTCCTAGACACAGCGCGACCTCACCCCCAATACCGGGAGAGACGAACCCCTGAAGATCCGCTCACTGCTTCCATGTGGCTCGGGACTGTACCCAACTAAAACCTGTTTGCACGACTCCTTTGAGCCGTGGTAGGGTAGTAATCAAAGCACAGTGGGAACTCACACGAGACAAATGACGATCCCCAGGTCGATGAACTAACCTGTACACATGTCACCTGGGAACTGCTATCTGACGTCAGGTATAAGACCAACTAGCATGTTCCCGGCGAGTCCTGTCCGGTGTACTCATAACCCAATGAGCACCTGTATACATCTTAGGTGAACCAACTGACACCAGTGGCTTGTGAGACCGGCCACCGCCCCTCGTCGGGGTCTCGACTGTATACACTAGTCTACTCTGGAGAATCGATGCCCTGTCTCGAAACTCCTACGACTAGGGACCTTTTAAGGATATGCTTGTAGACTCCAGCTCTCACTTATATGATCGCCCTCATACTGCCGGCAGTCAAGCAAGAATCCTAAGGGCTCTATCAACGTGCAATAATGACATGTCAGGTCACCTAAAGCAGTACACGATGATAAAGGTAAACCAGATAGCATACTATCATCTCGAGTAAGACTGTTCTACCGGGATAGGTCCTCCCTCAATCATTGCAATCACGTGCCTGTGATCCAATAATTGACTCTGAGGGCACTATCTCCAACATTAACTTCGTATACACGTCGCCTAATACTCTAGTTAGGCTCTGATACAACTGTAGGGTTACTAGGCACTCTTACAAGGGTCTATAAGGAATCAACCATGCCCGATTTAAAATTTAGACGTGCCGAACAACCCAAAGCGAGGATCTTTGCTAGATTATTAGCTTTAAACATGCAACTAAACATCTTTACAACTAAGAGAGAGTGATTACAACCTTTGTAGTCCGCTCCTTCGCTTCATAAGTTCCGAGTAGAAGTCCCTTCGCCGCGATCCATGATCTCCCGGACTCAAGAGCGGCTCCACAACCCGAATGATCCATGCTTGCTTGTAGTCTTCCTTTTCAAAGATGATCTACCTTGATCTTTCTTTAACTCAAGTTCTCACTCACTAATGAGGTGAACACCCTAATCTAATTGGCTAGATTAGATGAGGATGATGAAGTTGCATTTATGCTCTCTTTTAATATCAAATTCTCACACTAATCCATCACAAAATAAAAACCTAGAAAGCTTTTGTGATCTCAAGGAAGAAGAAGAAGAATGAAATTCCTTTTGTGATGAATAATGAAATTGTAACATAATTACAAATGCAACCATGGTTGATAAAAGAAAGGGCTAACCATTGTAGAGAGTTAACTAGGGTTAAGGGTTTGGGTTGGGTTTCAAAATATCTCACAAAATATCAACACATAATATCTTTGCAGGAAACAAAAGAAAAAGCTTCTAGAAGCTTCATGAAAGAACTAACCCAAATCAAACCCTAACCATGTTTAATCTCCACTAATCATGTTGCATTAGTAATTATAACATGTTAAAATATTATATATCACATATATAATATATTTTTGTAACAAAAGAAAATAATACAATTAACATATATCGCATATATATCAATGTATTATCCGGTGAGAAAATGAATTAATAAAGCGATCCAATATTAGATAATGTAATATAATATATCACATATATAATTATACATTAAATTATCGAATCAACACTTGATCCGACAATCCAGCTATATCGAATATAACCGACTAATATTATCATGTACCGATTCATCGAATCAACACTTGATCCGATGACCTAGCTGATATCAAATATCGCCGACCGGTATCATTTATCGCGAGAATAGAATACGGTATCTCATATCGTATTATTCTCGATCCCGCACATATCGCATATGTGCTCCTACTCCGTTTTTCCTGAGTCAAGAAACCTCTGTGTAAGACTCAAAAGAATCGTCAATACGCCGGTAGCAGGTGATGATCATATCAAACACCCACAAGCTGCAAGCGGTCAGCTAAACGTTACAACCACCCAGGTATTGAACGATCAGAAGATCAAAAAGCAAGCCTATACATTCTCCTGTGAATCCAATCAGTAACACTCCCGTACAGTCCGGTCTCTTCGTTCGATATGTCGCATATCCAGTCTAGGGGTGGTATACGTCAGACCCCAGTAACCGATAAGTCGTGTCGATGTGAGGCTCATAATAGGTCGAGAACCTACTGATAACACTTACCAGTAGTACTCAATATTCGCTCTGGCCAGGGACTTCCAGTTATAGCCAATCGAACACAGCGCAACATCAACTCCCTATACCGGGAGAGACGAAACCCCTCCTATCGCTCATTGCCTCCATGTGATTCGGGACTGTACCCAAAAGCCACTGTTTTGCACGCCCTCTTGGACGTGGTAAGGTGGAAATCAAAGCACAGTGGGAATCACACAAGAATCTATGACGATCTCAGGTCTGCAAACTAACCTGTACCAGTTTCACCAGAGAACTGCCATCTGACGTAAAGTATAATACCATCCGGGAGTTCTCGGCGAGTTCGTCCAGTGTACCCAGTCTCCACTGAGCACTCGTACACCATCTTTGATGTCAAACACCGATGGATATAGGATCATCCATCGCCCATCATATGGGTCAAGATTCGTGTACGCTAGTCTACTCTGGTGTATCGATGCCCTGTCTCGACACACCCTCGACTAGGAACAGTTATAGGATGTACTCGTTGACTACCCTGGCCCCACTAGTATGATCTCATCATAGTCCCAGTAGTCGAGTACATATCCTAAGGGCTTTATCAACATGTGAGAACAAGACAGTAAACTAATACAAGTCAACATGTTAAGATAAAGTGAAACCAAATAGCATACTATCATGACGAGCAAGAAAGTCCTCTCTATATATATTCAAGCATCCATTATAATATACATCATCTGTAAAACAATGGCCTCTAGGGCATATATATAACTAACACTATAAATACTGGCTGAGGAACATAAACATTGCTATTACATATGATAAGGTATCATATGTCCTCACTGCCTCAACCCCTCCCAGCCCAGGCCCTGAATTTTCTGTTGCGGATAGGGAGATCCGCAAGACATGGGATATTGACTGTGCCACTTCCAAATGCCCCATGCTTTCCTCGATGGACAATACACTTAAAAAACAGCATGAGCAGATGGATGTTCAATCCATCTTTCTCCATACAAAGGAGTTGTATGGGGAGCAATCTCGTACCCTTCGATACGAGGCGTCTCGAAAGTTGTTTCAGATGCGGATGGCTCCTGGCACACCAGTAGGTGATCATGTTTTGAAGATGATAGCTCTTATTGAAGAGCTTGAGGGCTTCGGATGGACAATGGAGAACGAACAGTATATTGATATTGTTCTACAGTCTCTTCCCCCTGCCTTTGCTCCATTCATAGTGAAATTCAACATGCATAACATGGAGAAGTCACTACCTGAACTTCTCAATATGTTAAGATATGTGGAGAGCACGCTAAAGGCGAAGACTCCCTCTCTAATTGTTAGGCAATCTTCCTCTTCCATCCCAAAAGCCAAGGCTAAGGGAAGGAATAAGAAGAAACCCACCAAACCGAGAGGTAGAATCAAAAAGGTACAAAGGAGAGACAAATCCAAGGCTGAGAAGTCAGGAAAAGGAGAATGTTTCTGCTGCAAGAAGTCGAGACACTAGAAGTGAAACTGTATTGAGTACATTGCTGATCTCAAGAAAAAGAAGCATGGTGATGCTTCCGCTTCAGGTGTGTTTGTGACTGAAAACTGTTTTTCTATAAACTCTGCTTCCTGGGTATTGGATACCGGTTCGGGTTTTCACATCTGCTATTGTTTGTAGGGACTGATAAATAGCAGAGTTTTGAAGACCAGTGATCACACTCTCCGAGTTGGAAATGGTTCCAATGTGCATGCAGTATCAGTGGGAGAGTATCACCTGGGGTTGTCATCAGGTTGTATATTGGTTTTGAACCCATGTTATTATGTACCTAGTATGCTTTGAAATATAATATCCGTTTCTTTGTTAGACAATTAAGCATATCATTTTGTATTGCAGAATAATGTTATGAACATTAAACTGAATCAAGAGTTGATTGGGTATGGTACACTTAATAATGGGATATACGTCCTAAATCAACACACAGTTTTCAACATACAACACACAAATAAAAGAAAATTTTCAAATATAAATGATGCTTTTCTTTGGCATTGTAGACTTGGTCATATTAACGAAATAAGACTAAATAAGCTTCATAAAGATGGATATTTAAATCCTTTTGAATATAAATCTTATGCGACTTGTCAGTATTGTATCAAAGGTAAAATGACCAAAACTCCGTTTACTGGACACGGAGAAAAGGCTACAAATCTCTTAGGCCTCATACATAGTGATGTATGTGGGCCAATGTCTACACATACGAGAGGCGGTTTTCTTACTTCATAACTTTTACTGATGATTTCTTAAGTTTCGAATATGTGTTTTTATTAAAGCATAAGTCTGAAGCTTTCGAGAAATTTAAAGAGTATAAACTTGAAGTAGAAAAACAAACAGGTTTGAGGATCAAGAAACTTCGATCAGATCGAGGTGAGAGTATCTGAGTACAGAGTTTTCGGACTTGCTAAAAGAGAATGGGATTCTCTCTCAGCTCACTCCCCTTACACACCACAACACAACGATGTGTCAGAGTGGTGGAATCGTACCCTATTAGATATAGTGCGATCCATGATGAGTGATGCTGAGTTACCTCTCTCCTTTTGGGGGCATGTATTGGAGACTGCGGCATATCTGTTGAACAGGGTTCCAACCAAGACCGTGTCTACCACTCCATATGAGATATGATAAAGGAAGAGACCATCTCTTAAACGAGTTATAATTTGGGGTTGCCCGGCTTTTGTCAAAAAGCAGAATCCAGAAAAACTCGAGACACGATCGGTTCTGTGTATATTTGTGGGATACCAAAACATTCGTTTGGATATCTTTTCTACCACAAGGAGGAACAAAGAGTGTTTGTTTCTCAGTATGCCACATTTTTAAAGAATGAAATTTTTTCAAATAACACTGATGGCAATGTGGTGGAACTAGAAGAAGTTCTAGAAACACAAGTTACAAATGACGACTTGGTTGAACCTGATGTTGCAACAGAATCTAATGAACATCGTCCACTCCGTAGATCTAGTAGGACTTCTCGCCCACCGGAGAGATTCTACGGTTTCCTCATTGATGGTGATAGAGAAGATTGCATCATGGATGATGATGACCCTACTAGTTTTCAGCAAGCTATCACGAGTGATGACTCTGTGAAGTGGCTGGATGCCATGAGATCCGAAATGAAGTCTATGTACACCAACAAAGTATGGACTTTGGAAGTTGTACCCTCTGGGGTAAAACTCGTAGGGTGCAAATGGATCTTTAAGAGAAAGATTCGTGTAGATGGGCAGGTGGAGACCTATAAAGTAAGGCTTGTAGCGAAAGGATTTCGTCAAAGACCAGGATTGGACTATGACGAAACTTTCTCTCCTGTAGCCATACTTAAATCCATTCGGATCCAACTTGCTATTGCTGCTCACTAAGACTATGAAATCTGGCAGATGGATGTTAAAACTGTATTTCTAAATGGTGATTTAGAAAAGTACGTTTATATGGATCAGCCAGAGGGCTTTGTTGATAGTGGGAGCAGCGGGAAGCATGTAGGTTGCTTAAATCCATTTATGGATTAAAGCAAGAATCACGGAGTTGGAACATCTGTTTTGATGATGCGATCAAAGAGTTTGATATCGTCAAAAATCCAGATGGACCTTGTATTTATAAGAAGATTGTAGGGAGTACTGTCACATTCCTCGTATTGTACGTGGATGACATCCTCCTAATAGAAAACGATGTTCCTATGCTACAATCGGTTAAACTGTTCTTATCACAAAGGTTCTCCATAAAGGACCTGGGTGATGCCTCGTACATATTGGGCATTAAGATCTATAGAGATAGATCTAAAAGGTTATTGGGATTGTCCCAATTCAGGTATATTAACACCATCCTAAAGAGCTTTAGTATGGAAGATTCCAAGCAGGATGCCTTACCCGCTTGTCACGGAATCACTCTCTCCAAGGACTTTTGCCCAAAGTCTGATGAAGAGAGAGCTCGCATGGGCATTATACCCTACGCTTCAGCAGTAGGATCTATAATGTATGCGATGTTATGTACTCGCCCTGATATAGCTTATGCACTAGGTGTAGTAAGCAGGTATCAATCCAACCCAGGAGAGAAACACTGGATAGCTGTGAAGAACATTCTTAAGTACTTACGAAGGACTAAAAAAATGTTCTTGGTGTATGGTAACGGGGATCTCCAAATGGAGGCCTTTACCAATTCGAGCTTCCAGAGTGATAAGGATGACAGCAAATATATCTCAAGGTTTGTATTTACCCTCAATGGAGGGGCGGTATGTTGGAAGAGTTCCAAACAGGATACCGTTGCAGACTCCACGATGGAAGCTGAGTATATTGCTGCAAATGATGCTTCCAAGGAAGTCGTCTGTATGAGGAAGTTCATTTCGGAGCTAGGAGTAGTTCCAACCATTATTGATCCAATACCATTGTATTGTGATAATAATGGGGCTATGGCGTTGGCCAAAGAGCCCAGGTCCTATCAGTGATCCAGACACATCCTGAGGCAATATCATTTGATCCGGGAGATAGTTGATCGCCGCAAGATCGAGATTCGGAGAGTAGATACAAAGAATAACACCATGGATCCAATCACCAAGGCCCTCCCTCAGCCACAGCATGAGCAACTTTACGAGATGTTGGGTATGAGATATGCCAATAATCGGTCTTAGTGCAAGTGGGAGATTGTTGAATATATGTATGCCCTAGAGGCCATTATTTGATAGTGGATGTATCGGCATGTGTGTATATCTGTGTATTCATAGGACATTCTTGCTCGACATGATAGTATGCTATCTGGTTACTCTTTATCTTGACATGTTCACTTGATCATGCGTATTATTCATTTGGTACATGTTGATAAAGCCCTTACGGTATTTGCTTGACTACTGAGATTATGATGCAGATCATACTAGTGGGACATGTGTAGTTTATAAGCATATCCTTAAAATGTTCCTAGTCATGGGTGTATCGAGACGTGGCATCGATATTCCAGAGTAGACTAGCGTATACGTTTCTTGACCCATATGATGGGCGATGGATGATCCCATATCCATTGGTGTTTGACATCAAAGATTGTATACGGGTGCTCAGTGGAGACTGGGTACACTGAACGGACTCGCCGAGAACTCCTATATGGTATTATATCTATCGTCGGATAGCAGTTCTCAGGTGACACCGGTACAGGTTAGTCTGTAGACCCAAGATCGTCATAGAGTCTTGTGTGTTCTCCAACTGTACTTTGATTTCCACCCTACCACGGCTCTACTGAGTCATGCAAACAGGTGGCTTTTGGGTACTGTCACGACCTGAAATAGCACGTGACTGGCACTTGAATCATATGAAATCTATAGGACCCCATCTAATTCAAGTAAGCCAAAAATCCCAGAAATCTAAACCATTTGAAAGAAGGAAGTGAAGGAAAACTTGTTTTAAAGTTTGCATATAATCACTTTGAAAACTCGTAGTAAACCATTTTGAAATATCAAGTCTTTTCCGAAAATTTCGGCAAACTCTCCTTTGTAAATACTGGCCCCAAACGGGTACAAACATGAATAATGTGCACAATGAATAAAGGCATCCCCAAGCGGGAGCTAGCTCTTCGCCAATTGACGGTCAGAACCACGTAAGCAAAATAATATACAACGCCGAAGGGCGAGGATCAAAACTCAAAAAGGAAACCAATATCATCAAGAAAACCATAATAATACATTGCGTGACTCTAAGGTCGAAAGAATATACAACTGGTCTTCTAAGTATAATAAATATACAAGTCTGGTTGATGGAGTTTATTAGATACAACAATGTAAATAAAATAAAAGGATGGTCACGATGCGAGTGAACCCACCTACCAAACTAATCACCCGGAAATAAGCAATGTGCTAGCAAAGCCGCCAAGGAAAACCTGTACGGCAAAACCTGCAAGAAACTGTGGCACAACGGGTGTGAGTTGCCAACTCGTGAGTAGAAAACATCACCGAGCAGAAATCGTATGTATGACTCAATCCTAGGTCAATACGATCAAATATATATATCCTCAAAAATGATAAATCCTGAAGCATGATAAGGTGGTAAAGGTAAACATCTATACATAAGTGTAATACCAAGTGCTCGTGTCAGTGCTTCAGCTAGCAACATATCATAAATATGAGGTATGAATGAAATATAATGAAAACAGAATACATCATGCATGTGAAAACTGTTTTCTTAATTTAGTGAGATTTATGTATATTTAAATCGAGGTATCATCAATGAAATCAACATAGAATAAGTGTCAAGTATCGACACAAAACATATATCCCAATATCTCAATATCTCAGGCTCCGGCAATTCGGACTGGCCTGTATCCTCGAATCATAATATCTAAGGCTCCGTCTATCCGGACTGGCCCATATCATCAAATCTCAAAAACCTCAGGCTCCGGCAATCCGGACTGGCCTATACTCCGATCGGTATCCTCCGGATATCTGTCGAGTCACAATAAAATCACCGGTCGGTAGTGCTCCCCTGCCAGGCTCAACACCATCATCTGCGACCTTCTCGCCCTGGGGTACCGCACCGGGTCCACCATGCACCCACAGACGGTTCCTCCTCCTCCTCGAATCGGGTGTATCATATCGCTCAAGAGCCGAGAAAACTCATGGTGGACTCCGCTCAAATCATATCATGAGAAAACCGCAACTTTCATTTTAAAATGAAAATCAGTTTATAAAATCCTTGCGGTTTCTCCAAATCCAGAAATCTTATGGAAATCCGAAATCCCAATCTCAAGGGTAAATAAACAATGAATTCCATAATATTAGGCTCCGGCAATCCGGACTGGCCCATAATGTTATGGCAAATGAATATATAAATATACATGAAAATCACAGTAATAAATGCAATGTCTAAGATATCATATAAAAGCAAGCGCACTAGTACCATATCGAAACTATCAGCTAACAATTTATACTAATGAATAGTGTTTTCTAATATGTACGTGACATGGCAATTACTGATGATGATGTGTGTGAACCGGCAAGCAGGTGTACGTGGAGCATACGCATCATCGGTAATGGTGATGGTGTCCTGACAGCATGGGTTTCATAATAATTATGAAAACACAAATAAGCATGCGATGCGATGCGAATAATAAGAATATGCGGAAAATGAATGGTAAACGCAGCAATAAAGAATATACATTTATATAATCGAGTCATACTGTTTTGGCATTTGAAATAACACGAATTATGGTGTTTAGAAAATAGGGCTACGGTGTTTTTAAGAAAAGGTATGTCCTTTGAAATATCCGTAGTATACCTTGTCCTGTCTTTAAAAATACTCATGATTCGTTAGTTTTGGAAATAAGTATGACTCGAGCCCAGTCTAACATCAACTAAGTACTACGGGTCTAAACTAACAGACTAGTCGAAAAGGGTAAGGAAAACCACCAAAGTCTGAGTCCATATATATATATATATATATATATATATATATATATATATATATATATATATATATATATATATATTAGTCGGTGATCCCACCTCAATAGTATCACGTACGATACAATATATAATATGACATTCTCGAGTCAAGAGTGCGGATCTATCATCATAAACATATCGCGTATGGTAAACCCATCGTACGGCATCCCAAATCTGGGTACGGGTCGAATATCACATTTATCTCAACATTTATCTGATATCCTTATCATCATATCATGAACTGGGGTACTGATCAAAGGTCTAGTACATTCTGATACCGTCAACAGATATATATATACATATATATATATATGCGTATGTATGAAAACACAACGCCTAAGGACCCGTTATAACATCATGTCGTATCTCATAATACGAACCAAATCAAATCACCGATCTCATGGCATCATGCCCAATCTCATCGACTTATCTCCAAGTACCACATATTATCCTCATATCCAAGTATATATATATATATATGTATATATTTATATATGTATATGTATATATGTATATATGTATATATATATATATGTATATATGTATATATATATATATATATCCTCATATACGCATAAGTTAAAAAATGTATGCGTGTGTGTGTGCGTGTGGGTGTAATCTTTACTCTAGGGTTTCGCGACTAAGAAACTAAACTAAATTACTTTTAATTACACTAAAACTAACCCATGAACACCTAAAACCTACCTTGAAAATCATCCAGTCTCACAAAAAACATATTTATATATATAGGTATACGTATTCGTATACAACACTACGAAACTGCGAGGGTGCTATACGCCATCCACTCGACTTCCCCCGTAGATATATCTACTCACATTGATCCTTGCTTGCCGAAGTCGATGACGCCATCCTCTTCTTCATCGTCCGAAGTCCACGCGAGGGTACCTACATATCACATATATCGTATCACATCAAAACGTCCAATTCAAACCCAAAACGATACGCAAAGTGCCTATAGGTTAGAACCTATAGCCTACTCAGGCAATTCAACCAAATAACACCTGTTATCGATGTACAAACGTCAAGTGACCGATACAAAACACAAATATCAAAACTCCAATTC
Organism: Agapanthus africanus; assembly: GCA_030015575.1. Classification (NCBI taxonomy): domain Eukaryota; kingdom Viridiplantae; phylum Streptophyta; class Magnoliopsida; order Asparagales; family Amaryllidaceae; genus Agapanthus; species Agapanthus africanus. The sequence continues at coordinate 313,441,043 of CM057350.1, read as the reverse complement.
AAAAACATCGAGGAATACAAGGCAGCAACTCATGAAAATGGTCCCAGATTTTGGTTCAGGTGAAATTGTGGTAAGCAAACAATATTGGGGTGTTATATAGGAGGTATATGAGCTACAGACCAGACCTAGACACCAATGCCTACCACTTGGCCGGCCACACTAGCCCAAAATCGGGTGAGCTCGGCTATTCCAGGGAGTTAGGGTCTCGTCTCTTAAGGGTGGTCCTGTAGTGGTCCATTTAGGTCTCTGGGGTTGTTTGTTTTTCCAGTAATGGTCTCGGATCATTCCAGATTCCCTGCACCCACTAATTATTCACAAACCAACATATCGATATCAAATTCCCAAAGCATAGGTCTAGGTTCTATTTGGTCCAAGTTTTTAGCACTATGGGGGTTTGTAGTCACTAATACATCTCAATTACACCATCACAACTCAAGGATCCCTAAACTTCCTCTAGAAATTTCCAAAGTTCTCTAAACTACACCAAATCGATTTTAAACTAAACTATAGGCTAAAGGAAATCAAATACTACACAAATTGTGAAAGGATTACCTCATTTGGTAACTCAAGAATTTTTTTGAGTTGCCCCAAGTCTTCAAAATCCAATTTTTCTTGATCTCCCATGCTTGTAGTGAGCTTGTGCATGTTTTTAATGAAAGGAATGAAGTGTTTTGAGGTGTTGTTCATGGAGTTGTGAGGGTGGAGGGGGTGGAGGGAAGAGGGAAGCCATGGTGAAGGAGAGGAGAGGAAAATGATGAAGGAAAAATGGAGGGAAACAAATGGCCATGGTCAATTTGACCCCTCACCTCTCTCTCTTTTCTCTCTCTTGCCCATACCTCTTTCTTTATTCCATTTCTTTTTCTTTTCTATTCTTTTCTTCTCTTATTTAAAAATCAAACCATGCTTGAAAAAAAAGGAAAGAAGCCAAAGTAGAAAAATGTAACAATGTGTAATATGACATGGTGCATGTCATGTGCACAATTCAAGCTTAATACACGATTAGTGATATTTAATCGCGATTAGCATTAAAATGGAATATAATTAATCATAAAGAATTTTAATTTGCTTAAAACATATAAAACACTCTCATTTCAGTAATTCCTATAATTTTCCAAATATTTCCCAATTTATCGGTATTTAATTATACCGCATTATCAAAATATTCATAATATTTATTATTTAATTTTATAAATTCCCAAAAATAATATTTTATTTTTCTGAATTGTTACAATCTTCCCCCCTTAAAGAAATTCGTTCCCCGAATTTAAATTTAAACTCCCCAAATTTCTAAAACATTTCAGCAAAATAATCATGTTGTCGGGGCTCCGAAATCGTAAATACATTAAACACCTCGTAGCGCAATGCATACGCATGAAAAACGAGTATATAACTCAAAATCGAAACTCCGTCAAGCATCCCGCAATCATCGGAGTTATGGTGAAGACACCAATGTCAAAATCCAATACGAAAACCAACATGATATACATCAAAACTATAGCATTTACCTAGTACGCGTCGGTGTAAACTCGTCAAAACATCTGAAAGAAATGCATGCCAAACCTTTTTCAAATCACTGTGCAATGCGCGTATCACGGCACAGTAGCGGACGCTTATTGTAAGAAAATAGCTATATCTATTCATATCCTTTGTTTAACATACACGTCCCGCCGTTTTTTCTTTAAAACAATTTAAAAAGGTTTCCCTTGTTAAACGTCTCATGTCATCTCGGACACGTAAGTAAATACTGAGACTATAGCTCCTTTTTGGAAATCCCTTCGGTATCTATCAATGCATGAAAAATATATTCAGGCACTGTTCTCAGACTAGTCCTGCTCAGCTACTATACCAAATAGTAAATATCATCGAAATGTACTGCTCAAGAGAAATCGTACTCAATAGTACATGTAACAATGCTATGTACGTCTGGTGCGCACAGAAATCGAAATCAATGAATGTGCCATATATGTGCACAGAAATAAAATCAACGGGTGTGCACGAAAACACATGTCAAGGGCAACGAGTGTGCCTAACAACAATATCAGGTGCATCTGATATGCACGAAGAATCCCGATTTATTGCATCTGGTATGCACCAAAATCGCATCAAACGCGTCAAGTATGCACGAAATCCAACTCAAGTGCACAAGGTGCACGAAAACAATATCGAATATCACAGTCGAAATCGACGGTATACGACAAATCTCAATCTAAATCAGGTATACCGTGGTATATAGTCTCACAACCATGTGCATCAGCGTGCACGAAATCGAATCAAATTACTAAAAGTGCATGAAAACTATGCTGAAGGCACAAGTCGAATCCATGTATACCATAGGCATGAAATCAAAATCAACATCTCAAATGACATCAAATCGAAGTCAAGTGCAACTGTAGTGCACAAAATCTCAATCATGCAAACAAAACGCCAAAATACCGAAATCAAAGATGGCGAAAACAGTCCTGCTCTAGCACATCCCCTAAAGATCTCTGGCCAACTGTCATGGTCACTCATAACATGTCTTATCGATGATGCCGAACTCTGGCCAACTGGGTGTGCGTAATATGACCGATCCTGGGTCTAAGTCTTCTCGTATTGTATTCCAGAAAGGTTCTGTCGAAGTCTCCCCCAAATCTCGTTTCTGCCGATTTGTCCGGAAGTTATCACCCTTTACTAAATCTATCTCTTACTCCAGAACGGCTGCATACTCATCACGACTCCTTCTGGAAGATATATCCATATACAACGCCTCTGCATGCGTATCATATCTCTGATGTCAGCGGAGTGGAACATCATCTCATCAAGATCTCGTACGAACCTCTTACTCCACTTTACTCTAATGTCGACTGATTCGGACTCATCTCTTCGTGGCTGCATGGACTGCACTCCAAAGGCTATACTCGTATCTGGAGTCTCCCAAGCAATGTATCCCATCATATGATATCCGAACGACGTCGAACTTTTCGATCGATTCGTCAAAGTTCCATAATCCCCCAAGAGCTCAACATCTTGAGTACAGTTTAATAGTATTCCAATACATGCCACAGTACTTATGGACGAGCCGCAGAAGGGCGAACCCAAGCCTCATTAATGGCACCACGGAACTGCTGCAAACCCTAAGGTTTCAAAGCATTCTCATGGTCATTATATCGAGTTAGGGTTTCATTCTTCTAGAGGGTCCACGGAATTACTTGCATGTTCTTCCGAATACCTTAAACTTGGAAAATGGGTTTCTGACATTCGATCGTCTTCTATCGACTCTCAACGTACCTGTGTGAAGTCGTCTCAAGCTGGAATCAATCAATCTGATGACCTCGCATCGGGGTGTGAAAACGAATCACATGTCATAGTCCCTCCTCTTTGGGTAAATAGCTATCTTCTATCATTTCTCTAAGTATAACTCGTGCGACATTAGCTTCAAACATCTGGGGTGATATCTCGTCAGTCGCAGCAACAACTAAATCATTAGCCCGCACGTTGAACAGTGCCTCAATCATCAAAATAATCGGTGCATTGACGGTCATCACATTCTGGCTGGGCTCTAGCAGTGGCCCACTCCTCTGGTGCTGATCTGCACGTTCGAGAAATCTTTGTTAAAGAAATCCATCAAACGCACATGGCGTGAAAACACAACAAAACGACACATCTATGCAATCGTGTGTCACTGGAATACATCATGATCAGTCCTTGTCCAAGACGAGCTCGTGCTGACCGCAACTCTAGACGGAGCTTTCTCTGCCTATGCAATCGTGGTAACAAAATCACCAACCGATATCGATGAGGATAGATCATAGGAATGAATATAATACTGTAAGTGTACGGTAGCGCCCGGCCGTTTGTCCGAGGCCAAAATGCGGAAACGAAAACTTTTTCATACTAGAAACCGGCGCTATCGTATGCTTAAAACCCGGATCGAACCATTTACCTACAACTAGCAACTAAAGAAAGGGTTGGAAAGCTATACCGATCGATCCGTGTCCTTCGGTCTTTGGCCACCATCCCAAGCTCGTCGCGGCATCTCCGGTCTCGATCTCCTCGTCGGAAAGGGCACCACATCTTCGAGTCTTTTTACGGGCTCCCGCTTCGTCCGAAGCAACTCGGGCACGAAGTTCGCTAGCCGACGTGTCCAAGGCGATGTAGAGAATGTGTGTGACAACTTTGTCTCAAACATCTATTGATTCTCATCACATAAGAGTGTATGGATGGAGGTTAGAGATGATGCCATTAATGGAGGTTGTGAGCTAGAGGAGGAAGAAGAAGAAGAAGAAGCCTTTTCTTTCTTTTGTTTTGCTATGATAAAATGAGAGAGAGTTGTGAAAAAATACAAGACCAAAACCCTATCATGGCATCCCCTCTCTCTCTCCTTATCATATCAAGACTCAAATCCATCAAATAATATGACACATGCACAAAGAAAGAGACCATGAGTCATCACTTGTGCATGTGTCACAATTAAGGCTTCTAATGATGATTTCTAGCTCATAATTTCCATATGTAAACATTAACCCAAATGTTTACAACAATAAAAAATACGGCAACATCTAAAGTAAACTCGTGACGGATCACAAGAATACCCCTCACCTTTATATACATACCTGCATCCGCATTCCGACTGAATGCGAATACGATGAGACTAAAGTAATCCAACAAATCTAATACTAGGATCCGGCTTAAACCAAAGACCACTAGCATTATCCGTCTGATCATGATCCGTGCACTACTGCACGTATATGATCGAACCCTGCCATATATCCTATGGCCTCTACAACGTTTCGCCCGAAACTTGAAAACTGTCTGTGGGGGACTCTAAAGACTCGTCAATACTTTGGCTGTGGATTTAACCACTAGCACGTCAGTGGTACTAGCTGTACGTAACGGGCTACCAGGTATTGACCAAAAGGGAGGTCGATAAGCGAACTCATCCTGACACCCTACTGAGCCTGTCAGTGACAATATCCGTACAGTCCGGTCCGTTCGTCTATGAGCATCGTATGGCGGGCCTAGGGGGTTGGTAAAATTCAGACCCCCAAAAGCGGTACAAGTCGTGTCGGAGTGTAGCCCAGAACACCCTGAGATACTACTGGAATACCTACCAGTAAATCTCCTGCCTTGGCCAAGGACTTCATGTAATGGCTCTCCTAGACACAGCGCGATCTCACCCCCAATACCGGGGGAGACGAAACCCCTGCCGATCCGCTCACTACCTCCATGTGGCTCGGGACTGTACCCAACTAAAACCTGTTTGCACGACTCCTTTGAGCCGTGGTAGGGTAGTAATCAAAGCACAGTGGGAACTCACACGAGACAAATGACGATCTCAGGTCGATGAAAAAAACTGTACACATGTCACCAGGGAACTGCTATCTGACGTCAGGTACAATACCAACTAGTATGTTCCCGGCGAGTCCTGTCCGGTGTACTCATAACCCAATGAGCACCTGTATACATCTTAGGTAATCCAACTGACACTAATGGCTTGTGAGACCAGCCACCGCCCCTCGTCGTGGTCTCGACTGTATACACTAGTCTACTAATGGAGTATCGATGCCCAGTCTCGAAACTCCCATGACTAGGGACCTTTTAAGGATGTACTTATAGACCCCAGCTCCCACGTATATGATCGCCATCATACTGCTGGCCGTCAAGCAGGAATCCTAAGGGCTCTATCAACGTGTAATAGTGACCTGTAAGGTCACCTAAATCAGTACACGATGATAAAGATAAACCAGATAGCATACTATCATCTCGAGTAATACTGTCCTACCGGTATAGGTCCTCCCTCAATCATTGTAATCACGTTCCTGTGATCCAATAATTGACTCTGAGGGCACTATATCCAACAATCTCCCACTTGCACTCAAGGCTAATTATTGCGATGTCGCATACTCACAACCCGTGTGATACCGAACACCCAACTCCTCTACTAATCAGTCTCACAAAGCATCCCGTTTGCGAAACTATTGCGTTCGAGGAATAGCCTCAGTGAGTGGATCCACCCTGATGTTTCTTTCTATGTCTCTCTTTATCTTAAGTTCGCGGAGAAAGCCATCTCCCGAAATGAGTAATACCTGTCTTAGAATATGTCTGGATATCTGATGAGACCTAGTTCATAAATGAACTCCAAATCCAAACTTCTTAGACTGTATCGTTAACTGAACTTAATCAGTATCCTGCGCCATGCCTCCCTGAGTATCCGCTTGGACCACCTGTCCAAAATACTGCCCCTCGTCAGAGGGAAAACTATAACTCTGACAGCCACTCTGTCATCCAGGTCACCTTAGAAGCCTGAAATGATAACCGTCTCTTGAAAGAGGCTGTTGTTATCATATCCCTAGAACATCCACTTATGTTCTAAAACTGCTTCCGAACGTTTCTCCAGGGTAGGATTAATATCAACGTATTGCATCTAGTGCAAAAACAACGTCTGGTGTAGTACTTGATGTCTCATGATTGACTCAATTGCCTAAGCAATTGATCTGCCAATCATGCACATCCCTCTCCACTTTAGTCTGTAAGACACCTTTAGAGAGGGTGACTCCATCACCTGCAGGTACACTACCGTGCCAGGAGTCGTCCATTCTAAAACACCTTTAGAATGCTGTCAAAGTACCCAGATTGGGAAACTATCCAAATATAGATCTGAAACCATAGATCTAGTAACCAGAATATCAGATATAATATCCATATCCTATGTGGAGAAACCACTGTGTGACAACAAAAGTATAACCAACCGTAGTATAGGAATTTCTCTTCCTACTCTGTGTATGTCATCCAAATACCAGGACATCACACCCTACTACCTTCTTAACAGATCCATCTCCTATTCTGACGATGTCAAACCTATGACTGTCACATCAGAAATAGATGATCTATCTCCGCTATATCTGCTTTAGTCTATAAATAGACATAAGCCACTTTTCCACTATGCTTCCGCTGCTCCTATTAACTACGACAACCCTCTGGCAAAGTCATATACACGTATACTTCTAAAGCTAGTTTAGAACGACGCTATACTCATCCTCCTGCGAGGTCTCACAGTCTGGAGCAACAGCATCGGCAAGTCTGGGTAAACAAGAACCTCCTTGTCACCGTCTTTGAGCATACCGAAGTACCTCTCGAGTGCCTGAGGTTACCCACCATATCTGCGGAGTGGCCAATGGAATGTCAATCCAGATTGAATCTTTAGGTTCTTATCAAATTTTCAGTAATCGTTTGCGGTTCTGGAATCACTTCCAGTTCTACCATACTCCCACTACTGTTTTCTGAAAGAATCCATTTTTATTAAAACTGTGGCGAGTTAAGAACAATATCACTATTGATTTTCCAGATGGTAGAAAATCAACCCTCGTCATAGCCCGGGTCAACCCACAAACAGCCATTATAGAAATGTGCCATGAGTTATCCAGAGTCTGGTTTTAAGCATAAGCCGGACAACTCCCCGTACCTTAACGTTGTTAAGATATGAACTATTCTATATCCAATATAGAAACAGAGGCACTGATTTAATTGGAACCAGATTCAAATCATGCAGCTGTCTCCAGTGCATGTCAACTAAAATGGAGAGAGGCCGATCAGCATTACTCAACTTAGGAGTACTTCCAATTATGAATAACCTGAAAGAGAAGCAAGTTCTCTTAATCATTACTATTAACTGAATACCATACACAAGTATCTACATCATCGATCACCTTGAAGAATCCTGATACTTGCAATACCTGGTTCTCTACTTTATTCTTATACCTATAACTTCTCAAAACTTAGACCTTGCATTTCTACGAAACACATGTCTAAGAACCAGAGAAGTCATAAGTAAACAGAATATAGTACGAGTACCAACCCCTCTGTCCTCATGGACACTGGACAACATACAATACTCTGTATAAGTCCCCTGAGTCTAATAACTCATTCCCTGTGTGTCGTAGGTTGAAAACTGTACTTATGGTTAAGAAGAATTACACCGCTATTTAATTCTCCTTACCTAACCATCCACTGATATAGGTAAATGTCATAGACATAATTTCAAAAAGTTATATCTCACTTTATAAAAATAAACGTACAAATATATCAATTTGAAATTGGTGCATAACAACGGATATTCAAAACCAAATATTTGTCGTCCGGCAAACAACCCAGGCTATTTCCTCAAATATCATCAATTACAACGAATCCCGATATAATGAGGATGATCACCCAATTCCCAATAACTTGCTCCCACTCATCATCTGTAAAACCATACAGATGTGAGAATCAAAACCTGGTAAATACATACCCTGGAGCAAGGACTAATTGGGAAATCAGTTTTCTTTTAACAGTATACAGTGAAACCGAAACATGTAAATGTTTCGAAGGGGTATCCGGGTATTCCTAGTAATGCCTCTTCCATTATCAGATTCACAGCTGTAACCGTATATTTCTTTGCCATCTCTCCAAATCCCTTTATATGTCTTTAGTCATTACCTTCTGTACACCGCTTTAGGCCAAATGGTTTTCTTCCTTCCTTACCGTTCGGCACCAGCTTATGGTTTGGAAGAAGACTATCCAATAAGCATAATGGGTGTACTCTCCTAATCCTAGGAGTACTCGTAACCTGAGAGAAGGTGAAGATAAAAGACAACTGAATAAACCTTATTCCAATTTCTCCTGAACCAGAATCTATCCCCGAACTGGAACAAGTCCCTTCAAGTTCGTATATAACCATACGATGGAGTATCTAATAAACTGTGGATCTTCATAGTGATACGGAGTGTTCTAGAGAAATACAAAGATGATGTAGGATTGGCGAGGAAATACTTGGTTTGGTCGTAAATAGCAGTCGCAATTTACTTTGCCCTCTTACTAATCCCTTTATTTGTCTTTACTTAATACCTTCTGTACACTATCGTTAGGCTAATTGGTTTTCTTCATTCCCCACCGTTCAGCACCTGCCTATGGTTTGGAAGAAGACTATCCAATAAGCGTAATAGGTGTACTGTCCTAATCCAAGGAGCACTCGCAACCTGAGAGAAGGTAAAAGAAAAAGACAACCGAATAGTCCTATTCATTTTCTCCAGAACCGGAAACCATCCTCGAATCTGGAACAAGTTCCTTCGAGTTCGTATATAACCATATGATGGTTTTATCCAATGGAAATGGATGTTCGTAGTAATACGGGGTGTTCTGGAGAAAAGGGTAAAAGTAGGAGTGGCAATGAGGTATGCAACTCAGACAATCCAAAAGCCAGTGTTTTAAGAAAGTTCGGTTAACTTGGTCACTGAGTCATAGTCAAGGGTCGGGCCATGGTTGCTGCCAAAGAGAGAGAGAAAAGAAACACTCTGCGTGCACTCTAACCCAGATCAGAATGGTTATCAATTTATCTAATCAGGAAACCTCCCACTGTATCGTCAAATTCTCCTCCAAAGAAAGAAGAATTAGTCGGGATCACCCGAGGAGTAAACCACCTCATCAGTGGGAATCGGGATCCAACTATCATCGCATGATAACTTGATGGAATCCACTCAAGTCACCACACTCCAGAAGGTATGCGCATGCTTGGCAAGTTTCAGTTTCTTTAGAAACTCCCAATATGATTTTTACCCCTAGGACCCATGTGACCTTGACACGGTCAACAAATCAAAGAGTCCTAGTCAAGTTCAACCCGTCATTATCCTGGATTGCATTAAACCCACCCGTACGAGCCCTTGACACAGTCAACAAGGCCGCACGACTATCCTAACCAATCCCATTAATATGCCACATACAAACACTACTTAGCTACCGCACACTACGCCTTGACACAGTCAACAAACGCAGCACGAATACTAAGTAACACTTGTAAGAAATGACGGAGGGCTACGGCTGGTTTTTGGCGAAAAACCTTTAACGTAATGAACTTGATATCGTTGAAGGAACTGCATAGCTTTTTATAAAAATATAGTGGCGAAAACCTTTGCTAAAGAGGTCACCCCCAGTGAAGGGATCTCGGCTCTTTCCCCATAGAATGAGGTGCAGGATATTCCAACTGAATACCACGATGCAAAGCAAAAAGTAATCGACTATAGTGAATTTATTACCCTGACGCAAACTTCTGTCCAAGGGGTCACTCCCGGTGAAGGGATCTCGGCCCTTGCCTCGTCGACTGAGGTGCTGGATATTCATAACCGAATACCACTGTGCAAAATAAAAGAGAACGTCCTTGCAATAACAGCTTTTTTTTGAAAAATGTTCCAACAACATCAGAATAGGTTTGTTTAGCTTTGCATTGATCCGAATTAATGCGGTCCCATCAATTAATCACACCACAAAAGAACGAAAATACGATGTACATATATGCCATCCGCATTCGCCACTGGGTCCCATCATCACCCGTTAGGTTACTTAACTAGCGACAGAGCGGGGACTGGACTAGCGTGGGTGTAAGATATATACAACATCTACTAGTATATATATCAATATATAATATTCGCTCATGGCGTGATAAAATGCAACATCACAGAAATGTAATAAGCATCACAGAACAATACAGATAATCTGAGATCCCCGGGGTTCATAGAGCCGCTACTGAAACCCGACGTTCCCCCGGTCGTGTGGATAGCCTGTACAATGAAATCGTAGACCCCTACGGGCACGGCAAGTTACCCGCCAAAACCTGAAGCGAGGCAGCCCCCTTCAACAACGTGAATGGACCATTCAGCACTTCACGGAATCCGGTAACTTGAGCACCCCTCCTTGGGTCAACCTGTACCCCCTACGAGTGTGTCGAATAGCCCGCCAATTCTAAAGTGAAGCCCCCTCCGTCTCAAAGCCATGAGATGCGGGCTCGTTGCCCTCTAGAACCCGGCTATCCATGCACCCCACCGCGGGGTAATCCTAGTACAGAAAGTAAAAATATATACAACGGGTACATCGACCTCAGCCCGGTCGTGCCCCAAAAGAATAATATACAAACAGACAGTGACGGCAGTCCACATATCGGACGCACGCTCCGCAATATCAAATGTACAAATACAACCAAACTTTACTACCATTGCATCCAGGCTATCCACCACGACAAATCCGCAACATCACGGCACAACACAGAACATCAACATGAATGTCACGTTCGCAAATCCGTCTAAAAGGGCTATAGCAATTAGACAAGATTTACCGATCAAATGACATTCACGCTCGCAGATATAATGTAAATACTGTGAACTAACATGTTTAAAATTTTCGATCGACAAAATTTCCCGAAATGGGCCCCAAGTACAATACCCAATACTCAAAATAATCTGGGCTAAAAATAAAATTACAAGAAACACCATTTCCAGGTCAGAAACCACATGAAGAAAGTTGGTAAGATGAATCCCCAGAATGGCGGCGGAACCGCGGCCAAAAGGAGGATACGGCCGCGGTTCCGCGGCGTTCCTGTTGGATCGTCCTACCAAATTTCTACAGTGCTCTTAAAAACCCTGCCTGATTTTCTGACATACCCAAAAAAAATTTTAGAGCACAAAAAAATTTCGACAGAAAGTTCAATATTGGAAATGCAGTTTTGGAAAATTTCGTCCGATCGAAGTTCTAAACACGTTAGAGCAAGCTAGTAAAGGTTAATGGCGTGGCTCTGATACCATGTAAGTGTACGGTAGAGCCCCGGCAGTCTTTCCGAAGCCAAAATACGGAAACGAAAACTTTTTCAAACTAGAAACCGGTGCTATCGTATGCTTAAAACCCGGATCGAACCATTAACCTACAACTAGCAACTAGAGAAAGGGTTGAAAAGCTATACCGATCGATCCGTGTCCTTCGGTCTTTGGCCACCATCTCAAGCTCCTCGCGGCATCTCCGGTCTCGATCTCCTCGTCGGAAAGGGGACCATATCTTCGAGTCTTTTTACGGGCTCCCGCTTCGTCTGAAGCAACTCGGGCACGAAGTTCGCTAGCCGACGTGTCCAAGGCGATGTAGAGAATGTGTGTGACAACTTTGTCTCAAGCATCCATTGATTCTCATCACATGAGAGTGTATGGATGGAGGTTAGAGATGATGCCATTAATGGAGGTTATGATCTGGAGGAGGAAGAAGAAGAAGAAGCCTTTTCTTTCTTTTGTTTTGCTATGATAAAATGAGAGAGTTATGAAAAAATACAAGACCAAAACCCTATCATGGCAGCCCCTCTCTCTCTCCTTATCATATCAAGACTCAAATCCATCAAATAATGTGACACATGCACAAAGAAAGAGACCATGAGTCATCACTTGTGCATGTGTCACAATTAAGGCTTCTAATGATGATTTCTAGCTCATAATTTCCATATGTAAATATTAACCCAAATGTTTACAACAATAAAAAATACAGCAACATCTAAAGTAAACTCGTGACGAATCACAAGGATACCCCTCACCTGTATATACATACCTGCATCCGCATTCCTACTGAATGCGAATACGATGAGACTAAAGTAATCCAACAAATCTAATACTAGGATATGGCTTAAACCAAACCCCACTAGTATTATCCGTCCGATCATGATCCGTGCACTACTGCACGTATATGATCGAACCCTGCCATATATCATACGGCCTCTACAACTTTTCGCCCGAAACTTGAAAACTGTCTGTGGGGGACTCTAAAGACTCGTCAATACTTTGGCTGTGGATTTAACCACTAGCACGTTAGTGGTACTAGCTGTACGTAACGGGCTACCAGGTATTGACCAAAAGGAAAGTCGATGAGCGAACTCATCCTGACACCCTATTGAGCCTGTCAGTGACAATATCCGTACAGTCCGGTCCGTTCGTCTATGAGCATCGCATAGCGGGCCTAGGGGGTTGGTAAAAGTCAGACCCCCAAAAGCGGTACAAGTCGTGTCGGAGTGTAGCCCAGAACACCCTGAGATACTACTGGAATACCTACCAGTAAATCTCCTGCCTTGGCCAAGGACTTCGTGTAATGGCTCTCCTAGACACAGCGCGATCTCACCCCCAATACCGGGAGAGACGAAATCCCTGCCGATCCGCTCACTGCCTCCATGTGGCTCGGGACTGTACCCAACTAAAACCTGTTTGCACGACTCCTTTAAGCCGTGGTAGGGTAGTAATCAAAGCACAGTGGGAACTCACACGAGACAAATGACGATCTCAGGTCGATGAACAAACCTGTACATATGTCACCAGGGAACTGCTATCTGACATCAGGTATAATACCAACTAGCATGTTCCCGGCGAGTCCTGTCCGGTGTACTCATAACCCAATGAGCACCTGTATACATCTTAGGTGATCAAACTGACACCAATGGCTTGTGAGACCGGCCACCGTCCCCCGTCGGGATCTCGATTGTATACACTAGTCTACTAATGGAGTATCGATACCCAGTCTCGAAACTCCCACGACTAGGGACCTTTTAAGGATGTGCTTATAGACCCCAGCTCCCACGTATATGATCGCCATCATACTGCTGGCGGTCAAGAAAGAATCCTAAGGGCTCTATCAACGTGTAATAGTGACCTGTAATATCACCTAAAGCAGTACACGATGATAAAGATAAACCAGATAGCATACTATCATCTCGAGTAAGACTGTCCTACCGGCATAGGTCATCCCTCAATCATTGCAATCACGTGCCTGTGATACAATAATTGACTCTGAGGGCACTATATCCAACAAATACTGTGCAAAGAAATGTACATCCAAAGGCTTCTTAAGCGGAGTAGTGTATCGTAAGTATGCCGCGGAACATACACACGGTACGTCACTCTACTTAAGTCACCTACTCCATCAACCAAGGTCAACCTATGCGACGAAAGTTCGGGACTATTACCCCCTCGACCAACTCTAAGTTCCGTAGGGTCAAGCCTAGGTTCCGAATACATATACGCCCTAGACTCCGCATAGTCAAAACTAGACTCGAACCAAAGTTAAACCTAGCGCTCTGATACCAACTTTGTCACGACCCGAAATAGCACGTGACTGGAACTTGAATCATATGAAGTCTATAGGACCCCATCTAATTCAATTAAGCCAAAAATCCCAGAAATCTAAACCATTTGAAAGAAGGAAGTGAAGGAAAACTTGTTTTAAAGTTTGCATATAATCACTTTGAAAACTCGTAGTAAACCTTTTTAAAATATCAAGTCTTTTCCGAAAATTTCGGCAGAGTCCCTTTTGTAAATACTGGCCCCAAACGGGTACAAACATGAATAATACGCACAATGAATAAAGGCATCCCCAAGCAGGAGCTAGCTCTTCGCCAATTGGCGGTCACAACTGCGCAAGCAATATAATATACAACGCCGAAGGGCAGGGATCAAAACTCAAAAAGGAAACCAATATCATCAAGAAAACCATAATAATATAGCGCGCGACTCTAAGGTCAAAAGAATATACAACTGGTCTTCTAAGTCTAATAAATATACAAGTCTGGTTGATGGAGTTTACTAGATACAACAATGTAAATAAAATACAAGGGTGGTCATGATGCGAGTGAACCCACCTACCAAAGCAATCACCCGGAAATAAGCAATGTGCCAGCAAAGCCACCAAGGAAAACCTGTACGGCAAAACCTGCAAGAAACTGTGGCACAACGGGGGTGAGTTGCCAACTCGTGAGTAGAAAACATCACCGAGCAGAAATCGTATGTATGACCCAATCCTAGGTCAATACGATCAAATATATATATATATATATATCCTAAAAATGATAAAGCCTGAAGCATGATAAGGTGGCAAGGGTAAACATTTATACATAAGTATAATACCAAGTGCTCGTGTCAGTGCCTCAGGTAGCAACATATCATAAATATGAGGTATGAATGCAATATAATGAAAACAGAATACATCATGCATGTGAAAACTGTTTTCTTAATTTAGTGAGATTTCTGTATATTTAAATCGAGGTATCATCAATGAAATCAACAGAAAATAAGTGTCAAGCATCGACACAAAATATATATCCCAATATCTCAATATCTCAGGCTCCAGCAATCCGGACTGGCCTGTATCCTCGAATCTCAATATCTAGGGTTCCGACTATCCGGACTGGCCTATATCATTAAATCTCAAAAACCTCAGGCTCCGGCAATCCGGACTAGCATATACTCCGAGTGGTATCCTCCGGATATCTATCGAGTCACAATAAAATCACCGGTCGGTAGTGCTCCCCTGTCGGCATCAACGCCATCATCTGCGACCTTCTCGCCCTCGGGTACCGCACCGGGTCCACCATGCACCCACAGACGGTTCCTCCTCCTCCTCGAATCGGGTGTATCATATTGCGCAAGAGCCAAGAAACTCATGGTGGACTCCGCTCAAATCATATCATGAGAAAACCGCAACTTTCATTTTAAAATGATAATCAGTTTATAAAATCCTTGCGGTTTCTCCAAATCCAAAAATCTCATGGAAATCCGAAATCCCAATCTCAAGGGTAAATAAACAATGAATTCCATAATATTAGGCTCCGGCAATCCGGACTGGCCCATAATGTCATGCCAAATGAATATATAAATATACATGAAAATCACAGTAATAAATGCAATGTCTAAGCTATCATATAAAAGCAAGCGCACTAGTACCATATCGAAACTATCAGCAAACAATTTATACTAATGAATAGTGTTTTCTAATATGTACGTGACATGACAATTACCGATTATGATGTGTGTGAGCCGGCAAACAGGTGTACGTGGAGCATACGCATCATCGGTAATGGTGCTGGTGTCCTGACAGCATGGGTTTCATAATAATTACGAAAACACAAATAAGCATGCAATGTGATGCGTATAATAAGAATATGCGGAAAATGAATGGTAAACACAGCAATAAAGAATATACATTTATATAATGGAGTCATACTGTTTTGGCATTTGAAATAACACGAATCGTGGTGTTTAGAAAATAGGGTTACAGTGTTTTTAAGAAAAGGTACGTCCTTTGAAATATCCGTAGTATCATTTGGCCTGTCTTTAAAAATACTCATGATTCGTTAATTTTGGAAATAAGTATGACTCAAGCCCAGTCTAACATCTACTAAGTACACTACAGGTCTAAAATAACAGACAAGTCGAAAAGGGTAAGGAAAACCACCTAAGTCTGAGTCGATATATATATATATATATTAGTCGATGATCCCGCCTCAATAGTATCACGTACGATACAATATATAATATGACATCCTCGAGTCAAGAGTATGGATCTATCATCATAAACATATCACGTATGGTAAATCCATCGTACGGCATCCCAAATCTAGGTACTGGTCAAATATCACATTTATCTCATCATTTATCTGGTATCCTTATCATCATATCATGAACTAGGGTACTAATCTTAGATCTAGTACATTTTGATACCGTCAACAGATATATATATGCATGTGTATGAAAACACAACGCCTAAGGACCTGCTATAACATCATGTCGTATCTCATAATACGAACCAAATCACCATACCGATCTCATGGAATCATGCCCAATCTCATCGACTCATCTCCAAGTACCACATACTATCCTCATATCCAAGTACACACACACACACACTCACATACATTTATGTGTTTGTGTGTGTGTGTGTGTGTGTGTGTGTGTGTATATATCCCCATATACGCACAAGTAATAAAATGTATGCGTGTGTGTGGGCGTGTGGGTGTAATCTTTACTCTAGGGTTTCGCGACTAAGAAGCTAAACTAAGTTACTTCTAATTACACTAAAACTAACCCATGAACACCTAAAACCTATCTTGAAAATCATCTAGTCTCACAATAAACATATTTATATATATAGGTATACGTATTCGTATACAACACTACGAAACTGCGGGGGTGCTATACGCCATCCACCCGACTTCCCCCGTAGATATATATCTACTCACATTAATCCTTGCTTGCTGAAGTCGATGATGCCATACTCTTCTTCATCGTTAGAAGTCCACGCGAGGGTACTTACATATCACATATATCGTATCGCATCAAAACATCCAATTCAAACCCAAAACGATACGCAAAGTGCCTATAGGTTAGAACATATAGTCTACTTATGCAATTCAACCAAATAACACCCGATATCGACGTACAAACGTCAAGTGACCAATACAAAACACAAATATCAAAACTCCAATTCAAAAACATCGAGGAAAAAAAGGCAGCAACTCATGAAAATGGTCCCAGATTTTGGTTCAGGTGAAATTGGGGTAAGCAAACAATAATGGGGTGTTATATAGGAGGTATATGAGCTACAGACCAAACCAAGACACCAATGCCCACCACTTGACCGGCCACAATAGCCCAAAATCGGGTGAGCTCGGCTATTCCAGGGAGTTAGGGTCTCGTCTCTTCAGGGTGGTCTTGTAGTGGTCTATTTAGGTCTCTGGGGTTGTTTTTTTTTCCAGTAATGGTCTCGGATCATTCCAGATTCCCTGCATCCACTAATTATTCACAAACCGACATGTCGATATCAAATTCCCAAAGCATAGGTCTAGGTTCTGTTTGGTCCAGGATTTTAGCACTATGGGGGTTTGTAGTCACTAATACATCTCAATTACACAATCACAACTCAAGAATCCCTAAACTTCCTCTAGAAATTTCCAAAGTTCTCTAAACTACACCAAATCGATTTTAAACTAAACTAGAGGCTAAAGGAAATCAAATACTTACACAAATTGTGAAAAGATTAACTCATTTGGTAACTCAAGATTTTTTTTGAGTTGCCCCAAGTCTTCAAAATCCAATTTTTCTTGATCTCCTATGCTTGTAGTGAGCTTGTGCATATTTTTAATGAAAGGAATGAAGTGTTTTGAGGTGTTTTTCATGGAGTTGTGAGGGGTTGAGGGGGTGGAGGGAAGAGGGAAGCTATGGTGAAGGAGAGGAGAGGAAAATGATGAAGGAAAAATGGAGGGAAACAAATGGCCATGGTCAATTTGACCCCTCACCTCTCTCTTCTCTCTCTTACCCATACCTCTTTCTTTATTCCATTTCTTTTTCTTTTCTATTCTTTTCTTCTCTCATTTAAAAATCAAACCATGCATGAAAAAAAGGAAAGAAGCCAAAGTAGAAAAATGTAACAATGTGTAATATGACATGGAGCATGTCATGTGCACAATTCAAGCTTAATGCACGATTAGTGATATTTAATCGCGATTAGCACTAAAATGGAATATAATTAATCATAAAGAATTTTAATTTGCTTAAATCATATAAAACACCCTCATTTCAGTAATTCCTATAATTTTCCAAATATTTCCCAATTTATCCGTATTTAATTATACCGCATTATCAAAATATTCATAATATTTATTATTTAATTTTATAAATTTCCAAAAATAATATTTTATTTTTCTGAAATGTTACAGGTACAGTCCCGAGACATATTGTAACGACCGAGATTTCTAATAAAATATCTCTTATGTTAAATTCCTAGAATCAAGTGGTTATTTACGTATTTTGTTGATAAAAGACTGTTTTTGAAGAAAAATGGTGTTAGTAATATTCAAGGCATCGAGAAATAGGATTAAAGGAATTTTCAAGAAAAAAAAAACATATCAAGGATAAACTAGATATTATATAATTATTATAACTAAGCTAAAACCGTAAATATGGGATATAATATTTATTTTTAGTCCAAAATTATTTTTATACTAAAGATAACAATAAAACCTATTTTCTGTAATTTTCCCATAATTTTTCCGTAGTTTTAACTATTTTTAACAAATTTTTTAAATCAAAACAATAATTTTAATAACCTGCTGAGTTTTTATTTTAATTAATTTTTATTTTATTTTTTTTAAAAACCCCTTTAACCTGGACCATTGGATGCTTAGATCCAACGGCCCAGAGCGCGCGGCAGCGCCCACATGGTGGGGACCACGCGAAACCGCGTGATTCCCAGCCACGTGGACACGTGGCGGGCTGCGGCGGCGTGACGGTGCTGCGTGGGCCGTTGGATCAACATCCAACAGCTAGGAATCCCTGGCGGCGGGCACAATCATCAACAGATGATGAGGAAATCATTGGCCGGTGCGGATTTTCATATATTTTAACCGATATTTTGGATTTTATGGTTAGAAATAAAACCCTATAAATAGACACTTCAAACATTGATTTCTCACACCTCAGAACTCCAAAAATTCTGAAAAAAAATACCAGCGCCTTCGTATCGACGACGCCGACGCTACGGCTCCACCCAATCACCAAGGAAAAATTTGAGCGTGGAGCTATTGAGGAGTTTGCACAAGCCTACATTTTCAACCCGTCTACATCCAACTCTAATCAAAGGTAGGATCCACCTCTCTCCTCTCATCTGTCGCCTTCTTTCTCATAATAGTCTTGGTTTCAACTCCTAATCCCTAATCTCATATTAAAATGATATTAAAAATTATTCTTGCATGCTTATTCTTTTGTACCTCTCAATGATGATCATATTAACCCATGTTTAAAATGGCTTCCTTAATCACTCCTATACAAAATATTGCACCCTCGTACTACAAGAAATGTAATATGCTTAATGTTATAACCCACGAGATATCACTTCACCCCTCACATACCCACACTTACCCATACTACCAATTTGATCTCGAAATAGCGTACTTCCACAAAATACCCTCGTTTTATTAAAATGTTGTATTTGTTTAAAATATCCACCTGAGGTAAAATATTTAGAATAAATGTTTTAGATACGATATATATATTTTACTTACACTTTTCCACCAACTACTTTAGTTTTGTTAAAAATTCCTTCACCTTTTGAAAGGGGATAATACTAAATTTAAATAACGGCATATGGTTTTTCCAACTTAGCCCCTTTTTACTCGAAAGGATATTTTTATATTAATTCTTCTTAGAATATTAACTAAAGTTTAATGAGTTACCCTAATAATAGGGTAATGTTGTAAGTCGATGCTATCCACCCCGTGGAATCGTGGGGAGGCGGAAGGTGTAAAAAACGATAATTTTAGCATCATAACATCGACTGTAAGCCATGATCGTAATTTAAACCGTATCTAGCAAAAGCAAAAGAAGTATAAACTAAGTACAAAAATTATACCTCAAGAAACCTGGTCCTTCTTCTCCTTATCTCGCTGTCCTCCTCACCTGCACGAACTCCTCGAAGTGGTACGGATGACATCTCCTCGTCAGCTTGCTCGAATCCTTGGTGATCCACCCGAACGTTTGTGCACCAAGCTTATCTTCTAAACCAAAGAAACTAGATCAAGTAGATTGCTAATCTAAATGATCTAGGTTGTGTAGATGGTGTAGATGGATTTAGGAGTCTTTCTATTTCTTCTTAGGTAACTCAACACATGAGTATCCTTAAGTTTGAGGAAGAAGAAGATGTTTTAAAAAAAGCTAGTGAAGAGAATGTATATGAGAGAGGGTGTAGCTCACTTATGGTTCTAAACTGAACACTTTCTATTTTTCATCTAATAAATTAAATGAATAATAGTCATTAGGGTTCAATTTACAACCAAATGAGTCATGGCTTCAAAATCCACCATGTGTCACATTTAGCCATGCTCAATATCATGCAATTTCCACCTCATTTCTACCATGTCATAATGCATAAATCATTTAATCCAAAATGAAAAATACATATATGAAACATCATCTTCTAGAAGCATCTTTGAATAAATTACAAAAACGCCCCTTCGTCCGTACATACGTACTTGTATTCGTATTCCGAAAAACACGAATACCGAAGACGAAGAAAATCCATCAGTACATTACTAGGTTCCGGCTTAAACCAAAGCCAACTAGTATTGTCCGTCCGACTCATCGTGCGTGCACGAGTGTACGCACGTTATTGAACCCTTTCGAAAAACCATACGATATCTACACGTTTTGCCCGATGCAGGGAAACGCTCTGTGTGGGACTCTAAAGACTCGACTCTACGCTGGCAGTGGGTTTAACCACACGCCACAAGCGGTACTAGCTGTACGTAACGGTCCCCAGGTATTGTCGATAAGAAAGCCGATGAGCATAACTCATCCGAACTCCTACTGAGTCTGTATGTCACAATCTTCTTACAGTCCGGTCTGTTCGTCTAAGAGTATCGCATGTCGGGCCTAGGGGCGGTAAACGTCAATCCCCTAATAGCGGTACAAGTCATGTCAGAGTGTAGCCCAGAACACCCTAAGAAACTAATGGAAATACTACCAGTAAATCGCGCTTGCCCTGGCCAGGGACTTTTGTAATGGCTCTCCTAGACACAGCGCGATATCAACTCCCAATACCGGGAGAGACGAATCCTGTCTAACCGTCACTGCCTCCAAGTGCTTCGGGACTGCACCCAACTACTACCTGTTTGCATGACTCAATAGAGCCGTGGTAGGGTAGTAATCTAAGAACAGTGGGAACACACTCGAGCCAAAGTGACAGTGTCAAGTCAACGGACTATGCTGTACTCAACGAGTCCTGTACAGTATACTCATAACCTAACGAGCACCTGCATACTATCTCCAGTATGACGTACTGATGGCTGTGGGACAGACCATCTCCCCTCCTGGGATGAGAAGCGTATACACTAGTCTACTCTGGAGTATCGATGCCCTGTCTCAATAATCCTACGACCAGGGACCAGTATAAGGATGTGCTTGTAGACTACCCAGCCCACACTAGTGTGACTGCCAACACAACGCTGGTAGTCAAGCAAAGATCCTAAGGGCTCTATCAATATGTATTAGCGATATGTTAAAACGAAACACATACACATATTAAGATAGACACAAACCAAGTATTATACTACCATATTGAGCAAGAATGTCAATCCGTGTATATATCCCAAGCTTCCAAAATGTAATATACAAACTAGTATTATACAATAATGGCCTCTAGGGCATATCACACTAACAATCTCCTACTTTCACTAAGGCCATGTGTTGGCATATCGTAGACCTATTATCTCGAATAGCCTCTCGAACTGCGTCTGAGGAATGGCCTTTGTGAATGAATCTGCAGTGTTATCTTCTGTAGCAACCCTCCGAACCTCGATCTCCCGGCGATCCACGATCTCCCTAATCAGGTGATACCGCCTCAAGATGTGTCTGGACTTCTGATGGGACCTAGGTTCCTTTGCTAAAGCTATAGCCCCGTTGTTGTCACAATACAGAGGTATTGGATCAACAATGGATGGAACCACCTGAAGTTCTGTTAAGAACTTCCTCATCCAGATGGCTTCTTTTGCGGCATCAGATGCTGCGATATACTCCGCTTCCATCGTCGAGTCAGCAACGGTTTCCTGTTTGGAACTCTTCCAACACACCGCCCCTCCATTGAGAGTAAAGACATAACCCGACATGGATTCGGAGTCATCCTTGTCACTCTGGACGCTGGAGTCAGCAAAGGCCTCGATCTGGAGGTCTTTTCCGCCGTAAACCAAAAACATATCCTTAGTCCTTCTCAGGTACTTCAGAATGTTCTTTACCGCTATCCAGTGCTTCTCCCCAGGGTTTGACTGATACCGGCTTACTACACTCGGTGCATAAGCTACATCTAGTCTGGTACACAACATTGCATACATTATAGAGCCTACCGCAGAAGCGTAGGGTATAATAGACATGCGATCCCTTTCTAAATCAGTCTTGGGAGACATCTCTTTGGAGAGGGTGATCCCGTGACAAGCCGGTAAATTACCGCGCTTGGAATCTTCCATACTAAATCTTTTCAGTATGGTGTCGATGTACCTGGACTGTGAAAGTCCTAACATCCTTTTAGATCTATCACGATAGATCCGGATCCCCAGAATGTAAGAGGCATCACCCAGGTCTTTCATGGAGAACCTGTGTGACAAGAACCTTTTGACAGATTGTAGCATAGGAATGTCATTTCCTATTAAGATAATGTCATCCGCGTACAAGACGAGGAATACAACGGTTCGTGCTACAATCTTACTATAAATGGATGGTTCATCTGGATTTTTGATAAAGTCAAATTCTTCGACCGTCTCATCAAAACAGATGTTCCAACTCCGCGATGCCTGCTTTAGTCCATAAATGGACTTAAGCAACTTGCACACTTTTCCGTTGCTCCCACTCTGAATGAAACCCTCTGGCTGGTCCATATAGACACACTCCTCTAAATTTCCAATTAGAAAAGCAGTTTTTACGTCCATCTGCCAAATCTCATAATCGTGGAAGGCAGCAATGGCAAGAAGGATCCGAATGGATTTGAGCATAGCCACTAGAGAAAAAGTTTCGTCATAGTCCAAGCCAGGTCTTTGAAAAAAACCCTTTGCAACAAGTCTAGCCTTATTGGTTTCAACCTGTCCATCTACACTAATCTTCCTTTTGAAGATCCATTTGCAGCCTACGGGTTTTACCCCTTCTGGAGCAATGTCCAAAGTCCATACCTTGTTGGTGTATATGGACTCCATCTCGGTCCGCATTGTATCTAGCCATTTTACTGAGTCAGTGCTCTGAATGGCTTGCTGTAAGTTAGTAGGCTCATCATTATCAATGATGCAATCCTCTCTATCCCCGTCTATGAGAAAACCGCAGTATCTCTCAGGCGGATGAGACAGCCTACTACTCCTGCGGAGAAGTGTGGGAATGTCATGTTCTTTTGAAACTTCTGGTTCCACCAAGCTTTCAATAATTGAAGGGTTACCTACGACGGCAGCAAGGTTTCGGGAGGCATCGTCCATGCCAAATTAAAATTTTGCCGTTTTAGCTAACCCTAAACACTAGAAATATATGGATAACTATATGCAAACACTTTGCAATATATAAAGAAAGCGGGAATACAACCTTTGTAGACTGGTCCTTCACTTCAATAGCTCTGTGTAGATGTCCCCTCCGCTGCGATCGTGAACTCCGGACTCTAGAGAGGCTCCACAAGAAGAACGAACATGCTTGCTTCGATGACTTCGAGGCCGAAGATGATCTACGTCGGGAAGACACTAACTCAAGCTATTCCTTCACTAGGTCATGAACTTTGTGAACAGAACACCCTATACTACATGGCAAGTAGTAAAGGATGATGAAGTAGGAAGTGGGCTCACTTTAGAATTGATTTTCTCACTCTTTTTCTCAAACCACCATTGAAGCTAGCAAGCTTTTTAGGAGGAAGAAGAAGATGAAGATAGAACTCATCATATGAGTTTATCTAAATGAATAATGCAACCATGGGTGAGTTAAGCCCTCATGCTTAACTAATGTAGAGAATTAACCAAGCTATAAGGTTAAGGGTTGGGTTAACTAAATATCCAAAAGAATGACAAAAGAGTTGACTTTGTCAATGTTTCCACAAGCTTCATGAAAGCTTGAGAACTTTGACTAAGTCTTTCTCTTTTGTTATTCTTTAGATATAAACAAAACCCTAATTTAACCTAACCATGGTTTAAGTGTTATACACCCATCTTGTATGTATCATCAAGCATGATACAAACATGTACACTTGCATATATCACATATAAACAATGTGCACAATCTAATGAGAAAATAAATCATAAGTGAGCTAATACTAGTTAATATAATGTAATATATCAAATATATAATTATACATTAAATTATTAAATCAACTCTTGATTTAATAATCCGGCTATAACCGACTAATATCATGTGTAACAACTTATCGAATCAACACTTGATCAGATAACCCGGCTATATCATATATAACCGACCAATGTCACAAATCACGAGAATAGAATACGGTATCTCATATCGTATCAATTTCGGTCCTGCACATATCTCATATATGCTCCTACTCCATTTCGCTTGAGCCAGGAAACCCCTGTGTAGGACTCTAAAGACTCGTCAATACGCCGGCAGTAGGTGATGATCATATCAAACACCCACAAGCCGCAAGCGGTCTGCTAAACGTAACGGCCACCCGGGTATTGAGCGATCAGAAGATCAACAAGCAAGCCTGCTCACACTCCTGTGAATCCAATCAGTAACACTACCGTACAGTCCGGTCTCTTCGTCTGATATGTCGCATATCTCGTCTAGGGGTGGTAAACGTCAGACCCCATTACCTCGATAAGTCGTATAGATATGAGGCTCATAATGGGTCGAAAAACTACTGATATCACTTACCAGTATATCTCTGAAGCTGCCGTGGCCAAGGATTTCCTGTTATAGCTAATCGAGCACTGCGCAACGTCAACTCCCTATACCGGGAGAGACGAAACCCCTCCTATCGCTCATTGCCTCCATGTAACTCGGGACTGTACCCAAAAGCCACCATTTTTCACACCCTCTTGGACGTGGTATGATGGAAATCAAAGCACAGTGGGAATCACACAATACTTTATGACGATCTCGGGTCTACTGACTAACCTGTACCAGTATCACCAGAGAACTGCCATCTGACGTGAGGTATAATACCATCTGGGAATTCTCGGCGAGTACGTCCAGTGTACCCAGTCTATACTGAGCACCCCTATACTGTCTCTGATGTCAAACACCAATGGATATGGGATCATCCATCGCCCATCTGTATGGGTCGAGAAGCTATACGCTAGTCTATTCTGGTATATCGATGCCCTGTCTCGATACACCCATGACTAGGGACATTTGAAGGATGTACTTAACGACTACTTTGTCCCCCCTAGTATGATCTGCATCATAGTCCTGATAGTCAAGTACTCATCCTAAGGGCTTTATCAATATGTAACATAGAGACAATCAGAGTACATGTGAAGATAAAGTGCAACCAGATAGCATACTATCATGTCGAGCAAGAAAGTCCTCCATATATATGTCCAAGCATCCACTACAATATACATCGTATGTACAGTAATGGCCTCTAGGGCATACATATCACTAACAATCTCCCACTTGCACTAGGGCCATCTGTTGTAGTATCTCATACCAAACAATCAGCAGTGGTTGAAGTATCTCATACTCAACCATCCCATAAAAGTTTCTACTGGGAAATAGGCCTTTATGAGTGGATCCGCCCTATTCTCCTCTGTATCTACTCTCCAAACTTCGATCTCCCTGGAGATCAACCATCTCCACTGATCAGGTGATACTACCTAAGAATATGTCTGGATCACAGATGGGACGGCGGTTCCTAGGCCAAAGCCACAACTCCATTGTCACACAATGGTAGGAAAGATGTTCATCTCATGAACTAGTGTACATCCAGACTATTTCTTTGGTAGCATCCTTGGTAGCAATGTATCTCGCCTTTATCGTCTAGTATGTCACGGTATCTAGCTTGGAACTCTTCCAACAAACTGTCTCTCCACTGAAGGTAAAGACAATGCCTGTGACTGACATTCAGTCGTCCTTATCACCCTGGAACCTTTCCAGTGATTCTTCCCAGGATCAATTGATACCATCTCACTACAGCTAGTGAGAATCTTAACATCCAATTAAATCTATCTCATAAATCCATAACCCAGGATTTAGGAGGTATCACTTTGATCCTTTATGGAGAATCCTTGTGATAAGAGAAGATTGACCGAGCGTAGCATAGGAAACTCCTTCCCTATCAAGAGTATGTCATCCACGTACAATACGAGGATCATCACCACACTCCCTACTACCTTTTTGTAAATACAAGGTTCATCTACCATTTTGATGAAGTCAAACTCTTTGACTACCACATCAAAACAGATGTTCCAACTCCGCGATGCCTGCTTTAACTCATAAAGCAACTTGCACATGTTTCCGCTGCTCCCACTACCTACGAAGCCCTCTGGCTGTGTACTTATAGACGTTCTCTTCTAAATCACTATTTAGAAAAGCAGTCATGACACCGAACCACCAGATATCGTACTCATGGTATGTAGCAGTAACAAGTAGGATCCAGATGGACTTAGGCATAGCTTCTGGAGAAAAGGTTTCATCATAAACCACACCTGGTCGACGACGAGAACCTTTTACAATAAGCCTAGCTTTGAAAGTCTCAACTTTTCCATGTACACCATGTAATCTTCTCAAGATATACTTGCTCCTGATGGGGATTTAACCCTTCAGATAAAGCAACCAAAGTCCATACTTTGTTGGTGTAAATTGATTCCATCTCAGATCACTAAGCATCCAGCCATTCTCACAGAGTCCCCACTCCTGATGGCCTGCTTGAAACTAGTTGGGTCATCATCTCATGATGAAATCCTCGCTCCCACCGTCATAGAGAAACCGAAGCACCTCTCAAGTGGATGAGGAAACCTACTAGATCGGCGGAGAGGCTGAGGTTCGTCGGAAACTACTGAATCCTCCGGGTTTACCAAATCATCAGCTGCAGTTTGTATAGCTGGAACTCCTTCCAGTTCTACCTCATAACCACTAATTTCTTCACAAGAAATTCCCTTTCTCAAAGGTGGCATGCTGAGAAACAAAACACCTTTTGCTCCTCAGTGTGGTAGAAGATATTCCCTTGCGAATGCTTGGGATATCCAACAAACTTCCACAGAACTGACCTTGCCTCGAGCTTGTCCGGATTTTGCTTTTAGACATAGGCCGGACAACCCTAAATCTTAACATCCTTTAGAGATGGTCTCTTCCAATACCATATCTCATATGGAGTGGTAGGCACCTGATTTGGTTGGAACCCTATTCAATAGGTATGTAGCTTCTCAAGTGCATAACCCTCAAAAGAAAACAGGCAACTCAGTAGTACTCATCATAGAGCACACTATACCACATAGGGTGCAATTGCTCCGCCCCGATATACCAACGTGCTGTGGTGTATATGGAGGAGTAATGCTGAGAGAGAATCACATTCTCCTTTAGAATAGTCCAGGAATTCCGTGCTCAAGTATTCTCCTCCCTGATCACATCAAAGGACATAATACTTATATCCGTTTTGGTTCTCTACTTCTAACTTATATTCTTTGAATATCTCAAAAGTTTCAGACTTGTGTTTCAGCAGGAACACATGTGTGAATCTTGAGAGATCGTCAGTGAATATAATGAAGTACAAAGAACCAGTCCTGGCATGTGTAGACAGGGGACTTTCATATATCAGCATGTATCAATCCCAAGAGTTTACTAACTCTTTCTCTGTTTCTAATAAACGAAGCTATGGTCATCTTATCTTTGTGACATGACTGGAAAGTTTCAAAAGATGTAAATTCAAACTGATTTAAATATGCATTTTTATGTAACTTTAGCTAGTCGGGTCGCATTGATATGACCTAGTCTACAATGCCTCAAGAAGGAGTCGTTCATTTCTGAACTCTTCCTCTTGTGTGTATGTTCTATACATTAAGAACTGTAGTTTGGTTTAGAACGTATATGCTTTTAGATAAATGCCAGAACTGATCAACTCTTGACATAGGAAATGTTCAAAACATTATCCAACAATACAAAATTATATCCTTCTTTACTAAATAAAGAAAGTGGTATGATGTTGTACTTCAGGTTCGGTATCTCATAACATTTGTTCAGAATCAATGTATCTAGTAATACAGGGTGATAACTGCCAACAGGCTTGGCTTGAAACAATTGCACCATTTCTGACTTTTGAAACTTATCACCCGTTCTCAGTTTCTCTATCTATCTTTAGCCCATGTAAAAGTTTACATATGAGGGATCCTGATCTGGTATCTCATACCCAGGACGTAAAGGATACTGAGAAACGGTTCTGTGTAATGAACACACCCGAAGAAGATGTATCAGCATACACTTTCTTCGTTTGGGTGGCACGGGAATTCTGGTAATCCCATATTTCCTGCTCGGTCTTATAACAAATATAGGTTAGAGCGGGACCAACGTTCCTTAGTGCAGTATAACAAGCAGGTCCGGTCAATACATCCGTATTATTATCTTGATTAAGGCATGACATGGTCGCTACCTAGAGAGAGAGAGAAGAAAACACTCAGCGTATGCTCTTGCAAGATTAGATTGGTTATTAATATATCTAATCAGGACAGCTCTCACTGTTTTATTCAAATCTGTAAGTCCACGGTAGCGCCCCGTCCGTCTAACAGACACCAAATGCGGAACAAAAACTTTTTACAAACTGGCGCTATCGTGTACTGTAACCCGGATCTGCCATTAAAGCTAAACTAACAAACTACAAAGTGGATAGAAACGTTATACCGAATGATCTGAGTCCTTCGGTCTTCAACCATCATCCCACGCTTTGTTACGGCTGCTCCGATCTCCTCGATCTCCAGTCTTCTCGTCCAGGTGCCACCACGTCGACGGATCTTTAAACGGGCTCCCGCCTCTGAACCGAGGCAACTCGATCGTCAAGTTTGCTAAAAGAGACGATCAAGATGAAGTAGAGAATGAGTAGAACACTTTATCTCATTACGTCCAAGGCTATGGACGAACGGTTAATGAAGTTGCCTTTTGGATCGGGTGAAATGAGAAATGAGGCTATCTTAATTTCCATGAATCCAATACAATAATCTTTTCAAAACCACATCCATAATTCCCACACCAAGAGGGGCCGGCCACTTATAGCAAGGAGAGGGTGAGTGTAGGAGCAAGGAGGAGGGTGACCATAAACTTGAAGCTTATCATGAAAGAATGAATCACACAAAACATTAAATGCTAACCAATGAACATTAACCTAGTCACAAAAAGCATTTAATGCATCATTAATGGCGCTAATGAGTCACAAGCCTCATCACCACTTCTAGAAGCTTCTACACACATGACTCACCCTGTGACTGACCCTCAAGAAGAAAAGATAAATCCGCATTTAACCGAATGTCAAAATACGGCAAATAGAAAACTGGAAACTGGCAACTTCCAAAAGTGATCCTGAAACGAATTTCAGGATAACTCCGTATCAGTATAAACATACCCGCATTTGTATTACGACCGAATACAAATGCAACTGAGACAAAGATATTATATCTACACAGTATAATACTGGGATCTGGTTTAAACCAAAGCCTACCAGTATTATCTGCCCGAAAAATGACACGTGCGAAAACGCACGTGCATTTTCCGAACCTTGCCATAAAACCATACGGCCTCTACAACGTTTCGCCCGAACTTGGGAAAGTGTCTGTGGGGGACTCTAATGACTCATCAACACACTGGCACTGGGTATAACCTCTAGCACGTCAGAGGTACGGGCTGTACGTAACGTTTGCCTATATATTGATTGGAAGGGAAGCTGACGAGCGAACTCATCCATAAACCCTACTGAGCCTGACAGTGATAATGTATATACAGTCCGGTCCGTTCGTCTAAAGAGTATCGCATATCGAGTCTAGGGGGTGGATAAAGTCAGACCCCTAATAACGCGATAATTCGTGTCGGTATGAAGCCCATCACCACCTGAGAAACTACTGATCCAAATCAGTAATTCTCCACTATCTTGGCCAAGGATTTCTAGTGATGGCCACCCGTGCACTGTGCGACATCAACCCCCAATACCGGGAGAGACGAATCCCCGACGATCCGCTCACTGCCTCCATGTGGCTCGGGACTGTACCCAAAAAATACCTGTTTGCACAACTCCTTTGAGCGTGGTAGGGTAGGAATCAAAGCACGGTGGGAACTCACACGAGACAAATGACGATCTCAGGTCGACAAACTAACCTGTACACATGTCACCAGGGAACTGCTATCTGACGATATGTATAATACCAACTAGCATGTTCCCGGCGAGTCCTGTACGGTGTACTCATAACCCAATGAGCACCTGTATACATCTTAGGTGAACCAACTGACACCAGTGGCTTGTGAGACCGGACACCGCCCTTCGTCGGGGTCTTGACTGTATACACTAGTCTACTCTGGAGCATCGATGCCCTGTCTCGAAACTCCCATGACTAGGGACACATTTAAGGATGTGCTTACAGACCCCAGCTCCCACGTATATGATCGCCATCATACTGCTGGTAGTCAAGCAAGAATCCTATAGGCTCTATCATCATGCAATAGTGAACTAAAGCATGTATACGATGATAAAGTCAAACCAGATAGCAAACTATCATCTCGAGCAAGACTGTCATATCGGTATAGGTCCTGCCTCAATCATTGCAATCACGTACCTGCGATCCAATAATTGACTTTGAGGGCACTATCTCCAACAATCGCCCACTTGCACTCAAGGCTAATTATTGCGATGTCGCATACTCACAGCCCGTGTGATACCGAACATCCAACTCCTCTACTAATCAGTTTCACAAAGCTAGTTTGTAAAACTCTTGTGTTCGAGAAATAGCCTCAGTGAGTGGATCCGCCCTGATGTTTCTTTCTATGTCTCTCTTAATCTCAAGTTCGCGGAGAAAGCCATCTCCCGAATCGAGTAATACCTGTCTTAGAATATGTCTGAATATCTGATAGGACCTAGTTCATAAATGAACTCCAAATCCAAACTTCTTAGACTGTATCGATAACTAAACCTAATCAGTATCCAGCACCATGCCTCCCACAGTATCCTCTTGGACCACCTGTCTATAATACTGTCCCTCGTCAGAGGGAAAACTATAATTCTAACAATCACTCTGTCATCCATGTCACCTTTGAAGCCTGGAATGACAACCGTCTCCCGAAGGAGTCTTCCGTCATCAAATCCATAGAACATGCACCTTATGTTCTAAAACTGCTTCCTTACGTTTCTTCAGGATTGGATTAATATAAACTTATCGCATCAAGTGCAAAAACTGCATCTGGTGTGGTACTTGACATCTCATGATTGACTCAATTGTCTAAGCAAGTGATCTGCCAATCATGCACATCCTACTCTCCTTTAGTCTCTAAGACACCTTTAGAGAGGGTGACTCCATCACCTGCAGGTACACCACCATGCCAGGAGTCATCTATTCTAAAATACTATTAGAATACTGTCAAAATACCCACATTGGGAAACTACCCAAATCTAGATCTAAAACCATAGATCTAGTAACCAGAATGTCTGTTATTATATCCACATCCTGTCTGGAGAAACAACTGTGTGACGACCACAGTACAACCGATCGTAGTATAGGAATTTTACTTCCTACTCTGTGTATGTCATCCAAATACCAGGACATCACACTCTACTACCTTCTTAACAGATCCATCCCCTATTCTGATGAAGTCAAAGCTATGACTGTCTCATCAAAATTAGATGATCTAATCTCTGCTATATTTGCTCAAGCCTATAAATAGACATAAGCTACTTGCCCACTACGTTTCCGCTTCTCCCACTGATTACGACAACCCTCTGGCAGAATAATATCTACGTACACTTCTAAAGCTAGTTTAGAACGATGTTATACTTATCCTCTTGCCGGGTCTCATAGTCTGGAACAACAGTAGTGTCAAGTCTGGGTAAACAAGAACCTCCCTGTCACCGTCCTTGAGGCTACCGGAGTACCTCTCGGGTGTCTGAGGTTATCCACCATGTCTGCAGAGTGGCTATTGGAATGTCTAACCTGATTGAATATATAGGTCCTATTAAATTTTCCGTAATCGTTTGCGGTTCTGTTATCACTTCCAGTTCTACCATACTCCCACTACTGTTTTCTGAAAAAATCCATTTTAATAAAACTGTGGCGAGTCAAGAACAATATCACTATTGATCTTCCAGATGGTAGAAATGTCAACCCTCGTCAAAGCAAGGGTCAACCCACAAACTGCCATTACAGAAACGTGCCTTGAGTTATCCAGTGTCTGGTTTTAAGCATAAGCTGGACAACTCCCCGTATCTTAACATCGTTAAGATATGAACCATTCTATATACAATATAGAAATAGAGGCACTAATTTAATTGGAACCAGATTCAAATCATACAGCTGTCTCCAGTGCATAACAACTTAATGGAAAAAGGCTAATCAGCATTACTTAACTTAGGAATCCATCCAATTATGAGTAACCTGAAAGAGAAACAAGTTTCTCAAAAACCATTACAATCATCTGAATACCAATCACAAGAATCTAAATCTTCGATCTCTTTGAAGAATCTCGATACTTGTGACACCTGGTTCTCTACTTTATTCTTATACTCACAACTTCTCAAAACTTAGACATTGTATTTCTACGAAACACTTGTCTAATAACTAGAGAAGTCACAAGTAAACAGAACATAGTACGATGACCTACCTCTTTGTCCTAACGGACACTAGATAACATACAATACTCTGTATAAGTCCTTTGAGTTGAATAACTCAAAACCTGTGCGTCGTAGGTTGAAAACTGTAACTAGGCGACTTCCTCAAATATCACCAATTACAACGAATTCCGATATAATGAGGATGATCTCCTAATTCCCAATAACTTACTCCCACTCATCATCTGTAAAAATCCATACAGATATGAGAATGTTACCTGGTAAATACATACCCTGGAGTAAGTATCTAATCGGGAAATCAGTTTTGCTTCAACAATGCACTGTAACATGAAAATGTTTCGTAGGGGTATTCTGGTATTCCTAGTAATGCCTTTTCCATAATCCAATTCATGACTATAACCGTATATCTCTTTGCTATCTCTCCAAATCCCTTTATTTGTCTTTAGTCGTTACCTTCTGTACAACTTCGTTAGGCTAAATGGTTTCTTCCTTCCCTACCGTTCGGCACCAGCCTATGGTTTGGAAGAAAACTATCCAGTAAGCATAATAAGTGTACTCTCATAATCCTAGGAGTACTCGCAACTTGAGAGAAGGTGATGATAAAAAACAACTGAATAATACCTTATTCTATTTCTCCCAAACTGGGGAAAAAGCAAAGGTGAAATAGGAGTGGCGATGAAGTATGCGGTTTGGTCGTGAATGATAACAGTCGCAATTTACTTTGCCCTCTTTCTAATCACTTTAGTTTTGTCTTTAGTTATTACCTTCTGTACAGCCTACTTAGGCTAATTGGTTTTCTACATTCCCTACCTTTCGGCACCAGCCTATGGTTTGGAATAAGACAATCCAATAAGCGTAATAGGTGTACTCTCCTAAACTAAGGAGCCCTCGCAATCTGAGAGAAGGTGATAATAAAAGACAACTGAATAATCAATTCTATTTCTCCTGAACCTGGATCCATCCTCGAAGTAGTACCTTCGAGTTCGTATATAACCATACGATGGATCTATCCAATGGAAGTGGATATCCGTAGTAATACGGGGTGTTCTGAGAAATGTAAAGGGTAAAAGAAGGAGCGGCAATGACTTATGCAACTAAGACAATCCAAAAGCCAGTATTTTAAGAAGGTTCGATCAACTTGGTCACTGAGTCATAGTCTAGGGTCGGTCAATGGTCGCTGCCAAAGAGAGAGAGAAAAGAAACACTCTGTGTGCACTCTAACCAAGATCAGAATGGTTATCACTTTATCTAATCAGGAAACCTCCCACTGTAATATCAAATTCTCCTCCAAACCTGAAAGAAGAATTAGTCGGGATCACCCGAGGAGTAAACCAACTCATCAGTGAGAATCGGGATCCAACTATCATTGCATGATAACTTGATGGAAGCCACTCAAGTTATCACACTCCAGAAGGTATGCGCATGCCTGGCAAGTTTCCTGTATGTTTGAAACTCTCGACGTGATTTTTGCCCCATGCTCTTATAACCTTGGCGTTGGTCAAAATGTCATAAGTCACATGCCAAGTTCTACCTGTCACTGTCCAGGTCAATTTGAACCCACCCGCACATGCCCCTGACGTTGGCCAAATGGCAGAACGACTGTCCCAAACCAGCTCATCTGTCTATGCAACAAATGAAATATCCCAGCAGCTACCAAACACTATGCCCTGGCGTTGGTCAAATGCATAGCTTGAATACTACTGAATACCCAAAAGAAATGACGGAGGGCTACGGCTGGTTTTTGGCGAAAAACCTTTAACGTGATGAACTTGATCTCGTTGAAGGAAACTGATAGCTTTTTTATAAAAATATAGTGGCGAAAACGTTTTGCCAAAGAGGTCACTCCCGGTGAAGGGATCTCGGCTCTTTCCTCGTGGAATGAGGTGCAGGATATTCCAACTGAATACCGCGATGCAAAGCAACTTGTAATCGACTATATTGAAGTTATTACCCTGACGTAAACTTATGCCCAAGGGGTCATTCCCGGTGAAGGGATCTCGGCCCTTGCCTCGTCGAATGAGGTGCGGGATATTCTGACTGAATATCGCTATGCAAAACAAAAGGAAACATCTTTGTAATAACACTTTTTTAAAATTTGTTCCAACAACATCAAATATAGGTTTGTTTTATCCTTGCATTGATAAGAATCAATGCAGTCCCATCAATCAATCACACCAGAAAAGAACGAAAATAAAATGTACGTATATGCCATCCGCATTCACCACTGGGTCCCGTCATCACCCGTTAGGTTACTTAACTAACGACAGAGCGGGGGCTGGACTAGCGCGGGTGTAAAACATATAAAACATCTAATAATATATATAACAATATACAATAATCGCTCCAGGCGTGATAATATGCAACATTACAGAAAAGTAATAAGCATCACAGAACAATACAGATAATCTAGGATCCCCGGGTTTCACAGAGCCGCTGCTGAAACCCGACGTTCCCCTGGTCGTATGGATAGCCTGTGCAATGAAACCTAGACCCCTATGGGTGCGGCAAGTTACCCGCCAAAACCTGAAGCGAGGTAGTCCCCACAGCATAGTGAATGGAACACCCAGCACTTCATGGAATCCGGTAAATTGAGCACCCCTCCTTGGGTCAACCTGTACCCCCTACGAGTGCGGAATATAGTCTGCCAATTCTAGAGTGAGATCCCTCTGCCTCTCAAATCCATAAGATACGGACCCGTTGCCCTCCAGAACCCGGCTATCCGTGCACTCCTTCGCGGGATAAACCTAGTATAGAAATAAAAATATGTACAACAAGTACATCGACCTTAACCCGGTCGTGCCCCAAAAGAATATTATACAAACAGGCAGTGACGGCAGTCCACATGTTGGAAGCTCGCCCCGCAATATCAAATGTACAAATAAATCCAAACTGCACTTCATTGCACCCTGCTATCCACCATGACATATCCGCAACATCACAGCACAACACAGAACATCAACGCGAATGTCACATTCGCAAACCCGTCTAAAAGAACTATAGCAATTAGACGCGGTTTAACGACCAAATGACATTCCCGGTCGGAGATATAAAGTAAATACTGCATACTAACAAGTTTAAAATTTCGATCGACTAAATTTCCCGAAGTGGGCCCCACGTACATCTGCTGTACAGTAACAAAATCTGGGCCCAAACAAATATTACCAAAAACCACAATTTCCTGTGAATAAGCTACTGTAAAAATTTGGATCACTGTTCCTACAATCTTGCCGCGGATACGCGGTCAAACCCTAGGTTTGACCGTGGATCCGCGGTGATACTGTAGGATCACGTGACCAACTTTTTGCAGTTTGCTTAGAAAACCCTGCTCAACTTTCTGAGATGTGAAAAATAATTTTTAGACACTGTTTAAAATCGACAGAAAGTTTTGCACTGAAAAAAGTGATTTTCGAAATTCCGTTCGATCGATGTTTTAAACGTGTTAGCATAAGTTAATATAGCTTAATGGTGAGGCTCTGATACCACTGTAAGTCCACGGTAGCGCCCCGGCCGTCTAACAGACGCCAAATGCGGAACAAAAACTTTTTACAAATTGGCGCTATCGTGTACCGTAACCCGGATCTGCCATTAAAGATAAACTAACAAACTACAAAGTGGGTAGAAACGTTATACCGAATGATCCGAGTCCTTCGGTCTTCAACCATCATCCCATGCTTTTTTGCGGCTGCTCCGATCTCCTCGATCTCCAGTCTTCTCGTCCAGGTCGCACCACGTCGACGGATCTTTAAACGGGCTCCCGTCTCTGAACCGAGGCAACTCGATCGTCAAGTTTGCTAAAAGAGACGATCAAGATGAAGTAGAGAATGAGTAGAACACTTTGTCTCTTTACGTCCAAGGCTATGGACGAACGGTTAATGAAGTTGCCTTTTTGGATCGGGTGAAATGAGAAATGAGGCTATCTTAATTTCCATGAATCCAATACAATAATCTTTTCAAAACCACAACCATAATTCCCACACCAAGAGGGGCCGGCCACTTATAGCAAGGAGAGGGTGAGTGTAGGAGCAAGGAGGAGGGTGACCATAAACTTGAAGCTTATCATGAAAGAATGAATCACACAAAACATTAAATGCTAACCAATGAACATTAACCTAGTCACAAAAAGCATTTAATGCATCATTAATGGCACTAATGAGTCACAAGCCTCATCACCACTTCTAGAAGCTTCTACACACATGACTCACCCTATGACTCACCCTCAAGAAGAAAAGATAAATCCGCATTTAACCGAATGTCAAAATACGGCAGATAGAAAACTGGAAACTGGCAACTTCCAAAAGTGATCCTGAAACGAATTTCAGGATAACTCCGTATCAGTATAAACATACCCGCATTTGTATTACGACCGAATACAAATGCATCTGAGACAAATATATTATATCTACACAGTATAATACTGGGATCTAGTTTAAACCAAAGCCTACCAGTATTATCTGCCCGAAAAATGACACGTGCGAAAACGCACGTGCATTTTCCGAACCTTGCCATAAAACCATACGGCCTCTACAACGTTTCGCCCGAACTTGGGAAAGTGTCTGTGGGGGACTCTAATGACTCATCAACACACTGGCACTGGGTATAACCTCTAGCACGTCAGAGGTACAAGCTGTACGTAACGTTTGCCTATGTATTGATTGGAAGGGAAGCTGACGAGCGAACTCATCCATAAATCCTACTGAGCCTGACAGTGACAATGTATATATAGTCTGGTCCATTCGTCTAAAGAGTATCGCATATCGAGTCTAGGGGGTGGATAAAGTCAGACCCTTAATAACGCGATAATTCGTGTCGGTATAAAGCCCATCACCACCTGAGAAATTACTGATCCAAATCAGTAATTCTCCACTATCTTGGCCAAGGATTTCTAGTGATGGCCACCCGTGCACTGCGCGACATCAACCCTCAATACCGGGAGAGACGAATCCCCGACGATCCGCTCACTGTCTCCATGTGGCTCGGGACTGTACCCAAAAAATACCTGTTTGCACAACACCTTTGAGCATGGTAGGGCAGGAATCAAAGCACAGTGGGAACTCATACGAGACAAATGACGATCTCAGGTCGACAAACTAACCTGTACACATGTCACCAGGGAACTGCTATCTGACGATATGTATAATACCAACTAGCATGTTCCCGGCGAGTCCTGTCCGGTGTACTCATAACCCAATGAGCACCTGTATACAGCTTACGTGAACCAACTGACACCAGTGGCTTGTGAGACCGGCCACCGCCCCTCGTCGGGGTCTCGACTGTATACACTAGTCTACTCTGGAGTATCGATGCCCTGTCTCGAAACTCCCACGACTAGGGACACATTTAAGGATGTGCTTACAGACCCCAGCTCCCACGTAAATGATCGCCATCATACTGCTGGTAGTCAAGCAAGAATCCTATGGGCTCTATCATCATGCAATAGTGAACTAAAGCATGTATACGATTATAAAGTCAAACCAGATGGCAAACTATCATCTCGAGCAAGACTGTCATATCGGTATAGGTCCTGCCTCAATCATTGTAATCACGTACCTACGATCCAATAATTGACTTTGAGGGCACTATCTCCAACAAAATCTTCCTTCAAAGCCTAAAAGAAAAGACCAGCCGGGATTAATTACACCCTACAAGTTCGCCAATCTTTCAGCCAGGCCAGTACCGGTACTTTGAGGGAGGTTCCCCGTGCTTTCGCACGGACCTAATTAAAATTAACCTCATTTTCCCAGGGGCGTAACCCCGTTGACACCTTTCTAGACACCTACTTGATCGGCTAATTGTAATGTGTAAAACTCTCCCAGGAGTAACTCTTACTCGCAGTGGGTATCGGGATCCAACTATCTTATAGAAGATATGCAATCTCATTACAAATTTCAACACTTGAAATTCCCGATAATGTTTTACCCGTAGCATCCTATGACCTTGACGAAAGCCAACAAACCATAGGGTACTAGTCAAGTTCAACCCGTCATTTCCCAATTGAATTAAACCCACCCACACGACCCTTGACGAAAGCCAACAAAGTCGCACGACTACCCTAACTCAATCGTATCATATGCTTATGCAGATAAGCATAAGTAGCTACCGCACACTACGCCTTGACGAAAGCCAACAAACGCAGCACGAATACTATGAAGTACTTATCTGAAATGACGGAGGGCTACGCAGGTTTTTAAGAAAACCATGAACGTAATGAACTTGATCTCGTTGTAGAATCAAATGATTTAAAAAGGAGTGTTTTTGAGACTTTTACTAGTTTTGCTAAAGAGGTCACTCCCGGTGAAAGGATCGTCGGCTCTTTCCTCATCGAATGATGTGCTGGATATTCATAATACCACTGTGCAAAGCAAAAACTATAGAAGCAATCAAAAGACAAACCGAGTTTGCAGCATCTGCCAGTTATTGCTAAAGAGGTCACTCCCGGTGAAGGGATCTCGGCTCTTTCCTTATCGAATAAGGTGCTGGATGTTCAATAAGGAACACCGCTATGCAAAACAACAACTAGAGCTACCTGTTTTTGAAAATTCGATTCCACAATATCTTTAGGTTTCTTTTATTTCATTAATCTCACTAATGAAGTCCCATCATTTTAGGTTACCTAAACATCACAGATAAACACAACGTACGCTTATGCCATCCGCATTCGCCTCGATGTCCCCTCGTGCACCGTTAGATTAGGTAACTAACGGCAGAGCGGGGCAGTGCTAGCGCGGGTGTAAAACATAAGCAACGTCTATATAATATATCACCTATACTATATCCTGTATCCATCTCAACATATCAAATGATCACATCACAGATATAGCAGCAGAAGAACAACATATGAAATATTGGATATACTAGGATTTACGTGTTTTATATCAAGCCAGTATAAAACACGGATTCCATGGTCGCGATGAATAGCCAAACCCACATCCCTAGACCCCTACGAGAGCGGCAAGCAAGCCTGCCAATTCTAGAGTTAGGAGACCCGGTCTCGACTCCTCGAGAAGGTCTCCCACTGGACCCTAGAACCCGGTTACTTGTGCTCCCCGCCTTGGGTCTATCCTAATGCGGAAAAGTAAATAATATACAATGGTGACATCATCCTCGGCCCGGAAGTGCCCCAATAAAAGAATATTACATACAATGAATTTTACATGAATGAAAAAGAAAAACTCTCATCTCACATAAAACCCCCAGCTATTCAAACACGACAATCCAATATAACATATCCAAGTAACACATAACATCACATGTCATCATCGTAAGTAAATATACATATCCCAATTGTCGTTGACATATAGCACCGAAACCGGCGATACACCACATATTACACTTACGGTCGCAGAAAAGAAAGTGAAAAACTGCAACAATTGGAATCCGCAACCTCCTTAGACATCGCATGCCTAACCAAATGAATTCCTTAGACATCACATGCATAACAATTATAAACCCCGCATTTTAGTCTCGATCTCGAAAACACTTTTCAATATCTAGTCGGGCAATTCAACAAGATTCCCGACATACTGATCGAATGCTCGTCGGAAACTTTAGTAGATGGCCGCACCCCCGATGCCGCCGACTAAGTGCACTAAGGCGGAACACCGCTGCCGCGAGCACCCGAACGGATGCTTTTGGCGACGGGGTTCTCCTACAGTCACTTGGTCGGGGCTATGGGGCGTGGCTATCTATTAAGTTTACCCAGCGAGTATCCGCGTACGCTACGTGAATGCGACGGACTTTTGATCACATCAAAATCCCGTGGCAACCGATCATCTGAGACTAAACTGCTAGATTTATAACATTCAAACTAGTTATCTCATAACTATTTGTGGATTCCAAATATTGTATCCCATCACATAATATCCGAACGAAGTTAAACTCTTCGATCGATTCATCAAAGTCCCACAATTTCCCGACAGCTCAACACTTGAGCACAGTTTTAGTAATACCCAGAAGATGCCATAGTACCTATGAACCAGCCGTAGAAGGGTCAAACCAACGCCTCACATGTGAAACGCTAAACCACCACAAACCCTAGGGTACAAGCAGCGGTTTTGACGGCCACATAATCGAGTTAAGGTTTACGTTCTTCTAGAGGGTCCAAAGAATCACTTGCATGTTTTTCCGAATACGTTAAACTTGGAAAAATGGATTTTTGATATTCGATCGAACTTTTTAACATTGTCTAGACAAACACCCGAAACAATGTTAAAACTACGAATACGAAACACTCCGAATTTCTTATAGTGTAAAATTACATCATATGCAAAATTAGCAAAAATAAACAACACTTGAAACATCAAAACCAAGCCACAGGAATACTGACAAAATTTCAGGGGAGAGGGCTCGGTTTTGGCCGGTATTGGGGGGTGCGGCCGGCCCAATTTTACCAAAATGCCCTTAAATTTTGTCTATGTTCATGATATATCACATACATCACTCTGTACTTGTTTAAAATAAATTTTGACAACCTTTTGAAATCGACAGCAAGCAAGTTTTGACGATGCAGATTTCGGAGTTGTTTCGGTTTCGTGATCTTAACAAAATCTGTAATTATTTCTAGCATGGCTCTGATACCACTGAAGGGTTACCTACGATGGCAGCAAGGTTTCAGGAGGCATCGTCCATGCCAAATTAAAATTTTGCCATTTTAGCTAACCCTAAACTAGATCGTCTACTAGAAATATACAGATAACTATATGCAAACACTTTGCAATATATAAAGAGAGCGGGAATACAACCTTTGTAGACCGGTCCTTCACTTCAATAGCTCCGTGTAGATGTCCCCTCCGCTGCGATCGTGAACTCCGGACTCTAGAGAAGCTCCACAAGAAGAACGAACGTGCTTGCTTCGATGATTTCGAGGCCGAAGATGATCTACGTCGGGAAGACACTAACTCAAGCTATTCCTTCACTAGGTCATGAACTTTGTGAAGAGAACACCCTATACTACATGGTAAGTAGTAGAGGATGATGAAGTAGGAAGTGGTCTCATTTTAGAATTGATTTTCTCGCTCTTTTTCTCAAACCACCATTGAAGCTAGCAAGCTTTTTAGGAGGAAGAAGAAGATGAAGATAGAACTCATCATATGAGTTTATCCAAATGAATAATGCAACCATGGGTGAGTTAAGCCCTCATGCTTAACTCATGTAGAGAATTAACCAAGCTATAAGGTTAAGGATTGGGTTAACTAAATATCCTAAAGAATGACAAAAGAGTTGACTTTGTCAATGTTTCCACAAGCTTCATGAAAGCTTGAGTACTTTGACCAAGTCTTTCTCTTTTGTTATTCTATAGATATAAACAAAACCCTAATTTAACCTAACCATGGTTTAAGTGTCATACACCCATCTTGTATGTATCATCAAGCATGATACAAACATGTACACTTGCATATATCACATATAAACAATGTGCACAATCTAGTGAGAAAATAAATCATAAGTGAGCTAATACTAGTTAATGTAATATAATATATCAAATATATAATTATACATTAAATTATTAAATCAACTCTTGATTTAATAATCCGGCTATAACCTACTAATATCATGTGTAACAAATTATCGAATCAACACTTGATCCGATAACCCGGCTATATCATATATAACCGACCAATGTCTCACAAATCGTGAGAATAGAATACGGTATCTCATATCGTATCAATCTCGGTCCCGCACATATCTCATATGTGCTCCTACTCCGTTTCGCTTGAGCCAGGAAGCCCCTGTGTAGGACTCTAAAGACTCGTCAATACGCCGGCAGTAGATGATGATCATATCAAACACCTACAAGCCGCAAGCGGTCTGCTAAATGTAATAGCCACCCGGGTATTGAGCGATCAGAAGATCAACAAGAAAGCCTGCTCACACTCCTGTGAATCCAATCAGTAACACTACCGTACAGTCCGGTCTCTTCGTCTGATATGTCGCATATCTCGTCTAGGGGTAGTAAATGTCAGACCCCATTAAATAGATAAGTCGTGTCGATATGAGGCTCATAAGGGGTCGAGAAACTACTGATAACACTTACCAGTATATCTCTGAAGCTGCCTTGGCCAAGGACTTCCTGTTATAGCCAATCGAGCACTGCGCAACGTCAACTCCCTATACCGGGAGAGACGAAACCCCTCTTATCGCTCATTGCCTCCATGTGACTCGAGACTGTACACAAAAGCTACCGTTTTGCACGCCCTCTTGGACGCCGTATAATGGAAATCAAAGCACAGTAAGAATCATACAAGACTCTATGACGATCTCGGGTCTACAGACTAACCTGTACCAGTGTCACCAGAGAACTGCCATCTGACGTGAGGTATAATACCATCTGGAAGTTCTCGGCGAGTCCGTCCAGTGTACCCAGTCTCCACTGAGCACCCGTATACTGTCTCTGATGTCAAACACCAATGGATATGGGATCATCCATCGCCCATCTGTATGGGTCGAGAAGCTATACGCTAGTCTACTCTGGTATATCGATGCCCTGTCTCGATACACCCACGACTAGGGACATTTGAAGGATGTACTTAACGACTACTTTATCCCCACTAGTATGATCTGCATCATAGTCCTGGTAGTTAAGTACTCATCCTAAGGGCTTTATCAACATGTAACATAGAGACAATCAGAGTACATGTTAAGATAAAGTGCAACCAGATTGCATACTATCATGTCGAGAAAGAAAGTCATCCATATATATGACCAAGCATCCACTACAATATACATCGTATGTACAGTAATGGCCTCTAGGGCATACATATCACTAATAGTAATAACTTGTGGTTCTGGAATTTCTTCCAGTTCTATTGCGCTCCTACTAGTTTCCTTTTCTAAGAACTGGTGTTCTAGAAATTGGGCATAACGAGAAACAAAAACCTTTTGTTCCTCTGCGTGATAGAAAAGATACCTCCTGGAGTTCTTTGGGTATCCTAAAAACTTACACAGTACTGAGCGTGCCTCGAGTTTGACCGCATGCTACTTTTTGACAAAAGCCGGACATCCTCATATCTTCAGATATTGAAGATAGGGTTTCTTCCCACTCCACATCTGATATGGTGTGGTAGGCACAGTTTTGGTAGGAACCTTGTTTAAAAGATATGCAGCTGATTCTAGTGCATAGCCCCAGAATGATCGCGGTAACTCAGCGTTACTCATCATGGAACATACCATATCTAATAGGGTTCGGTTCCGTCTCTCTGATACACCGTTGTGTTATGGAGTGTATGGGGAAGTAAGCAAAGAGAGAATTCCATTCTCTTTTAGGTAAGCCAGGAACTCGGCACTTAAGTATTCACCA
Organism: Agapanthus africanus; assembly: GCA_030015575.1. Lineage (NCBI taxonomy): Eukaryota > Viridiplantae > Streptophyta > Magnoliopsida > Asparagales > Amaryllidaceae > Agapanthus > Agapanthus africanus. The sequence continues at coordinate 313,396,900 of CM057350.1, read as the reverse complement.
CCTCGATCAGATCTAAGTATTTTGATACTTCTGCCGGTTTATTTTTCTACTTCATTCTTATATTCCTGGAATTTCTCAAAAGCCTCGGATTTATGCTTCATTAAGAAAACATGTCCATACTTGGAGAAATCATCCGTAAAAGTAATGAAATAGGAAAAACCACTTCTTGCATGTATAGACATTGGACCACACACGTCGCTGTGTACGAGTCCCAAGAGCTTGCTTGCTCTTACTCCGTGTCCAGTAAACGGAGTCTTTGTCATCTTTCCTTTGAGACATGATTGACAAGTTGCATAAGAATGATATTCGAACGGATCCAAATATCCTTCTTTATGTAACTTAGTTAACCTTGTCTCATTGATGTGACCCAGTCTACAATGCCATAAGAAAGCATGATTTAATTCTGGAGACTTTCTTTTGTGTGTATTCTGGATATTGAAAATCTGCGGTTGGTTTAAAACGTATATACCGTTGCTTAATGTACCCGACCCAATCAAAATATGATTAAGGTGAATGTTTACAACATTGCTTACAAATGCAAAATCATAACCTTCTTTAGACATTAAAGATACAGATATGATATTACAAGTCGAACTGGGTACAAAATAACTGTTGCGCAAAACCAAAACATGTCCATCCGTCAATCCTAAGTGATAGTCCCCCACGGACTCACCATCCATGCTTACTCCGTTTGCAACTCTGAGGGTCATATCATCCGCCTTCAAAACCCTACGGCTTCTCAGTGCCTGCAAAGAATTACAGATATGAGATCCTGATCCGGTATCCAATACCCAGGAAGTAGAGTTGATTGACAGACAGTTTTCAATAACATACACACCTGAAGCCGAAGCCATAACTTGCTTCGGGTCCTGGTTCTTGGCCTTCCAAGCCCTGCAATTTTTCTTCCAGTGTCCTTTCTTGTAACAATAAAAACATTCTTCCTTTCCCACAATCTGTCCCGCTACCTTTGTTTTTCCTTTAGCTTCCATCTTACTAACACCGCCCCTTGGTTTGGTGGGGACCTTCTTCTTCTTTCCTTTGGCTTTCGCCTTGGACCTAGAAGAGGAAGCTCCTCCAACAAACAAAGCGGGTGTTTTCCTGACTTTCTGTAGGGTGCCCCTATGCACTCCTCAACATGTTGAGGAGTTCCGGAAGTTCAACTTCTTTTCCTTGCATGTTGAAATTCAGGATAAACTGGGCGTAGGTGGAAGGAAGGGACTGAAGAATCAAGTCAGTGTAGAGCTCGTTCTCTAACGTGGTCCCGAGATCCGCGAGCTCCTCAATGTAGCCAATCATCTTAAGCACGTGTTCTGCTACAGATGATCCGACGGCCAACCTCGCTGAAAATAGCTTCTTCGAGGTCTCGTATCTTGCGATACGGGATTGCTCTCCATATAGTTCCTTAGTATGGAGAAATATGGATTCTAGGTCCATATTCTCATGCCTCCTCTGATGTTCATTGTCCATAGAGGCAAGCACAAGGCATTTGGCCTTCGCACAGTCAATCTCCCAGGTCTTACGGATTTCCCTGTCCGCGACACTGGAGTCTGGACCTGGGACGGCGGGGGCTTTTGTAGTAAGAACATAGCCCAACTTGTCATAAGTGATTGCCATTTTGACATTCCTGAACCAATCTTTATAGTTTGGCCCGGTCAGTATGTTTTTATCTAATAGTAACTTAAGACCCGTCATGATGTTTGGTTGCTGCAATTAGGAGAGAGAGAAGAAACATTTTAGCATGATGCTCTTGCAAGTTTAGAGTAGTTTTTAGTTTGTCTAAACAGGATGGCTCCCACTGTTTCTCGAATCCTTCCTCAAACCATAAAAGAAGAATTAGTCAGGATTGATCTCACCGTACAATACTTGCTTAACCGTTCAGCCAGGCCGGTGTTGGTACTTCGAGGGAGGTTTTACGACGCTTTCGCGAAGTTCCTTAATTAAATAACCTCTTTTCCCTGTGGGCGTAGCCCCGCTAACACCTTTCTAGTCACCTACTTGGTTTATAGCATTGATCGTTAAGTGAAAAAATCTCCCGAGGAGTAGCATATACTCACAGTAAGATCGGGATCCAAATATCATCGTGTGATAAAGCTGAAGGAATCCTACCAAAATCATCACACTCCAAATGGTATGCAATACTAGCAAGTTTCAGTTTCTTTAGAAACTCCCGATGTGGATTTTTGCCCCATGCTCTTATGACCTTGACGGAGGCTAACATATCATAAGTCACATGTCAAGTTCTACCCATCATTATCCAGGTTAATTTGAACCCACCCGTACATACCCTTGACGAAGGACAAAATGGCAGTACGACTGTCCCAAACCAACGTATCTATCTATGCAACAGATAAAATATTTAGCAGCTACCAATCACTATGCCTTGGCGAAGGTCAAAATACATAGCTTGAATACTACTGAATATTTAACTGAAATGACAGAGGGCTACAAATCGTTTTGGTGAAACTGTGAACATAGTGAACCTAATATAATCGAAGGAACCTGATAGCTTTTAAAAGGAGTGGTTTAAGCTCCGCATTTTAAAAGTTTTGCTGTTTAGGAAAAAACTGAGTGGTTTTGAAATTGTTCCGATGATTCAATTTTGGTTTGTTTTCTTTGCATTTATATAATGTGTCCCATCATTTACTCCTATCATTACAGAGAGAATTGAAAAAGAATATCACGTCCTCTTATGCCATCCGCATTCGCCACGGAGCCCCGTCATCACCCGTTAGGTTACTTAACTAACGACAGAGCGGGGGCTGGGCTAGCACGGATGTAAAACATAAGTGACGCCTACTATATACCATATATAGATATTTTACAATCATCTCATGCAATAATAAACATTCCAGTCACAGATAAACATTTCAGATATGCTAGGAATGTCGCGTTTCGTTTAAGCCTACAACAGAAAAACGGATCCCACGGTCGCGATGAATAGCCAAACCCCACCCCAGACCCCAACGGGTACGGCAAACTACCCACTAAATTCCAGAAGTGAAGCAGCCTCCCTCAACAAAGTGAGTACGCCACTCGGCACTTCAAAGAACCCGGTAGTTTATGTACCCCACCTTGGGTCTATCCTAGGAGCAGAAAACAGTAAAAAGAAAATAATACAACAGTGGCTACAACCTCAACCCGGATGTGCCCAGCAAAATAATATTACATCAATTTTACAATTTACATGAATGAAAGATAAAAAAAAACGCTCATCTCACATCTTCGGCTATTCATCATCGACAATCAGAAAATGTTTATATACACAAACCAACAGATATGTGCAATCTCGACTAACCGACCTATAGCAATTAGTCGACGTTTAAAACACATATAACAATACAGAAGAACCAATTAGCTAAGAACAATAGGAATTCGATCGAAACATATTTTCCGTATCTACCCCAAATGCAAACCAGCACTCAGAAACATACTGGGTAGAAACCAAATATTCCAGAAATCATAATACCAAAAATAAGATATAATAAAATAAATCCGAGTTGAATCGGCCACGACTCGGCCGCGGTTCCGCCGCAGAAAGACGATTCTGCCGCGGATCCGCGGCTGTCTTGGCGATTCAGAGGCTCGAATTTCTTGTGTCATCTTAGAAAACCCTGCATGTATTTTTCATGATACTGAAATGATTTTACAGACAGTTTTTAAAAACGACAGAAACTGGGGTTTTCGGTATTTAGTTTTCCGGATTTTCCGACGATCGAAATTCTACTACTTGCTAATCTGCTAGATTAGGTTTAGTTGGCTCTGATACCACTGTAAGTCGATGCTATGCACCCCGCGGAATCGCGGGGAGGCGGAAGGTGTAAAAAACGACAATTTTAGCATCATAACATCGACTGTAAGCCATGATCTTAATCTAAACCGTATCTAGCAAAAGCAAAAGAAGTATAAACTAAGTACAGAAATTATACCTTAAGAAACCTAGTCCTTCTTCTCCTTATCTCGCCGTCCTCCTCACCTGCACGAACTCCTTGAAGTGGTACGGATGTCGTGTCCTCGTCGGCTTGCTCGAATCCTAGATGATCCACCCGAACGTTTGTGCACCAAGCTTATCTTCAAAACCAAAGAAACTAGATCAAGCAGATTGCTAATCTAAATGATCTAGGTTGTGTAGATGGTGTAGATGGATTTAGGAGTCTTTCTATTTCTTCTTAGGTAGCTCAACACATGAGTATCCTAAGGTTTGAGGAAGAAGAAGATGTTTTAGAAAAAGCTAGTGAAGAGAATGTATATGAGAGAGCGTGTAGCTCACTTATGGTTCTAAACTGAACACTTTCTATTTTTCATCTAATAAATTAAATGAATAATAGTCATTAGGGTTCAATTTACAACCAAATGAGTCATGGCTTCAAAATCCACCATGTGTCACATTTAGCCTTGCTCAATATCATGCAATTTCCACCTCATTTCTACCATGTCATAATGCATAAATCATTTAATCCAAAATGAAAAATACATATATGAAACATCATCTTCTAGAAGCATCTTTGAATAAATTAGAAAAACGCCCCCTCGTCCGTACATACGTACCTGCATTCGTATTCCGAAAAATACGAATACCGAAGACGAAGAAAATCCATCAGTACAATACTAGGATCCGGCTTAAACCAAAGCCCGCTAGTATTGTCCGTCCGACTCATCGTGCGTGCACGAGTGTACGCACGTGATCGAACCCTTTCGAAAAACCATATGATATCTACATGTTTTGCCCGATGCAGGGAAACGCTCTGTGTGGGACTCTAAAGACTCAACGCTACGCTGACAGTGGGTTTAACCACAGGCCGCAAGCGGTACTAGCTGTAGGTAACGGTCCCCAGGTATTGTCGATAAGAAAGCCGATGAGCATAACTCATCCGAACTCCTACTGAGTCTGTATGTGACAATCTTCGTACAGTCCGGTCTGTTCGTCTAAGAGTATCGTATGTCGGGCCTAGGGGGCGGTAAACGTCAGTCCCCTAATAGCGGTACAAGTCGTATCGGAGTGTAGCCCAGAACACCCTGAGAAACTACTGGAAATACTACCAGAAAATCTCGCTTGCCCTGGCCAGGGACTTTGTGTAATGGCTCTCCTAGACACAGCGCGATATCAACTCCCAATACCGGGAGAGACGAATCCTGTCTAACCGTCACTGCCTCCAAGTGCTTCGGGACTACACCCAACTACTACCTGTTTGCACGACTCAATAGAGCCGTGGTAGGGTAGTAATCTAAGAACAGTGGGAACACACTCGAGGCAAAGTGACAGTGTCAAGTCAACGGACTAAGCTGTACTCATGTCACCTGGGAACTGATAACTGACGATAGTTATAATACCAACCTACAGTTCCCAGCGAGTCCTGTCCAGTATACTCGTAACCTAACAAGCACCCGCATACTATCTCTAGTACGACGTACTGATGGCTGTGGGACAGACCATCTCCCCTCTTGGGATGAGAAGCGTATACACTAGTCTACTATGGAGTATCGATGCCGTGTCTCGATAATCCTACATCCAGGGACCAGTATAAGGATGTGCTTATAGACTACCCAGCCCCCACTAGTGTGACTGCCATCACAACGCTGGTAGTCAAGCTAACATCCTAAGGGCTCTATCAATATGTATTAGCGATATGTTAAAAAGAAACACATACACTATTAGTGTTTATGCCCTAGAAGGCCATTACTGTATCATACTAGTTTGTATATTACTTAATGGAAGCTTGGGATATTCACATGTATATAACAGTCTTGCTAAACATGGTAGTATGCTACTTGGTTTTTCTATCTTAATATGTGAGTGTACGTATTGATAGAGCTCTTAGGATCTTGCTTGTCTACCAGCATTGTGATGGCAGTCACACTAGTGGAGGCTGGGTAGTCTACAAGCACATCCTTATTCAGGTCCCTGGTCGTTGGATTATCGAGACAGAGCATCGATACTCCGGAGTAGACTAGTGTGTACGCTTCTCATCCCAGTTGGGGAGATGGTCTGTCCCACAGCCGTCGGTACGTCGTACTGGAGATAGTATGCAGGTGCTCGTTAGGTTACGGGTACACCGGACAGGACTCATAGGGAACTGTTGGTTGGTTTTATACCAGTCGTCAGTGAACAGTTCCCAGGTGACATGAGTACAGCATAGTCCGCAGACTTGACACTGCTACTTCGCCTCGAGTGTGTCCCACTGTTCTTAGATTGCTACCCTACCACGGCTCAAAGGAGTCGTGCAAACAGGTAGCAGTTGGGTGCAGTCCCGAGCACTTGGAGGCAGTGGCGGTTAGACAGGATTCGTCCCTCCCGGTATTGGGAGTAGATATCGCGCTGTGTCAGAGAGCCATTACGCAAAGTCCCTGGCCAGGGCAAGCGAGATTTGCTGGTAGGTTCCAATAGTTTCTCAGGGTGTAATGGGCTTCGCTCCGACACGACTTATACCGCTATTAGGGGACTGACGCTTGCCGCCCCCTAGGCCCGATATGCGATAGTCTTGGACGAACGGACCGGACTGTATGGAGATTGTCAAAGCAGGCTCAGTAGGAGTTCGGATGGGTTTCCTCATCGGCCTTCTTATCGACAACTACCTGGGGACCGTTACGTACAGCTAGTGCCGCTTGCGGTCTGTGGTTAAACCCACTGCCAGCGTAATAGTCGAGTCTCTAGAGTCCCACACAGAGAGTTTCCTATTCCAGGCGAAACGATATAGAGGTCGTATGGTTTTACGACAAGGGTTCGGACGCATACGTGCGTTTACGCGCGTACGACTTTCGGACAGTTTTTACCAGTCGGCTTTGGTTTAAGCCAGTTACTGGTATCCGGTTATTGGATTTATACAGTCTAAAGTTTTTCCGTATTTTTACGGATCGGAGGGGCGTTCTCGTAATTACTCGAGAAGCTTCTAGAAGATGGTGACTAAGGAGGGTTATGTGTCATATGCATTGAATGAGATTAGTGAGTCATGAGAGTGATTCATCATAGTCATTAATGCATCATAAATGCTTAATGACTCATGATAATGAATCACCATTAGATATTTATGAAGCATGCTTATTCATCATTTATTTTCTTTTCTTGTTAAAAGATAATGCTTCATATATATTATGATAGCTTACTATTCTCACTCATAATATTATTCACATTCTCTCTCCTCAAGCTCACTCTCTTCAAAAGACTAATCCTCACCCCTCATGTGTTGAGATCTAGGATTAGTTAGACTAAACAATCCATAACCATCACTCTATCTCAATCTATCTTCTTTGATTAGCAATCCAAGAAGGTTAGTTGCCTCAAGTTTAGAGGCTAAGCTTGGAGTTTTGCTCTCGGGTGGATCGTCTACTACCTAGAGCAGGCCGAGGAGGACAAAGAGATCGTAAAGACGAAGGAGTTGGTTCATTAGGTATAATCCCTAAACACAGTAGTTTAGAAACACTTTGTGTTTGGTTATTTATAGTTTAGCTTCGATTCAAGCGGTTAGTCGATGTTCGTTCACTAAACAAGATCGTTTTTGAAAATTCCGCCTCCCCACAAGTTCTGGGGTGTAGTACATCGACTTACAGTGGTATCAGAGCCTCGCTAAACAATAAATAACTTTATTGCAAATTTATACGAATTTCGAACGGAAAAACGAAGCCGAAAACCCTAAAAAATATCAGTTTCTGTCGAATTTAAAATGATGTCCTAAAATTTTTCAGGTAAGTGCAGAAAGCTTGAAATGAACACAGAAGAACACCCAAGAAATTTGGGTTCCTGATTCGTCTACAGTGCCGCGGAACCGCGGCGGATCCCACCGATCCGCCGTGCTTCCGCCGCCGAGTTGACGAGTCAGGAAATCGTTTTTCTTGTGTGGGTCCCCTGTGGTTTTTTGGATTTTCTGGGATATTTAATATTTGCTCAGGTTTCAGTTTTACAGAGCAGTTTTTGGAGCAATATTAAAGATGTTTAATCGATCGAAATTGTACAGTATTTGCATATTGGATTATATCTGTGATTGATAAATGTGTTCGTAAACCTCCCCTAACTGCTAGTATGTCGGTTGGCAGGGGGTTGCACATTTCTGTAATGGTTATATCTGTTTGTGCATATGAACTGTATTGGACTGTTGTGGTGTATAGCCGGGGTTTTGCAATGGGTTATTGTTTAATTCATTTGTTGTAAATGTAATTTGTTGTAATATTATTTTTGCGGGGCACATCCAGGTTGCGGTTGTAGCCACCGTTGTATTATTTCATTTTACTGTTTTTGCTCCTAGGACTGACCCAAGGTGGGGTACACAAACTGCCGGGCGGGTAGTTTGCCGTACCCGTAGGGGTCGAGGGTGGGGTAACGGCTATTCATCACAACTGTGTAATCTGTCTTTTCTTGCAGGCTCAAAAGAAATACAGATTGCTTGCAAATCCAATATTGTTTATCTGTGTTCTGGAATGTATATCATTGCGTCAGACGAATGTAAAATATCTATATATATGATAGCTATTTAGACGTCACTTATGTTTTACACCCGCGCTAGCCCAGCCCCCGCTCTGTCGTTAGTTAAGTAACCTAACGAGTGATGACGGGACCCCGTGGCGAATGCGGATGGCATAAGAGGACGTTGTATTTTCGTTGTTTTCTGCAATGATAGGTTAATGATGGGACGCATTATCTACAATGCAAAGAAAAACAAACCAAAGTTTAAATCGTTGGAACAGTTTAAAAGAAACCACTCGGTTAATTTTAAAAACAGATATTTTTAAATGCGGAGCTTTAACCACTCCTTTTAAAAGCTATCAGGTTCCTTCGGTTATATCAAGTTCACTACGTTCACGGTTTCGCCAAAACCAGTCGTAGCCCTCCGTCATTTCTTATGAATGGTCAGTAGTATTCAAGCTATGTTTGTTTGGCCCTTAGTCAAGACATAGTGATTGGTAGCTGCTGGGGTATTCATTTGTTGCATAGATAGATGAGTTGGTTTGGGACACTCGTATTACTTTGTTTGGCCCTTAGTCAAGAGTATATACGGATGGGTTCAAATCAACAGGATAATGATGGGCAGAACTTGACATGTGACTTATGATTTGTTGGCCCTTAGTCAAGATCATAAGAACATGGGGCAAAAATAATTATCGGGAATTTCTAAAGAAACTGAAATTTGCAAAAAGATGCATACCATTTGGAGTTTGATGAATGTTGGTAGGATTCCTTCAACATTATCATACGATGATATTTGGATCCCGATCCTACTGTGAGTATATGCTAATTATCAGGAGATTCGTCACTTAACGATCAATGCTATAAACCAAGTAGGTGTCCAGAAAAGTGTCAGCGGGGTTACGCCCCCAGAGAAAAGAGGTTATTTAATTAAGGAACTTCGCGAAAGCGTTGGAAAACCTCCCTCGAAGTACCGACACCAGCCTGGCTGAACGGTTAAGCAAGTATTGTACAGTGAAAATAGTCCTGGCTAATTCTTCTTTTATGGTTTGAGGAAGGATTCGAGAAACAGTGGGAGCCATCCAGTTTAGATAAACTAAAAACCACTCTAAACTTGTAAGAGCATCATGCTAAAGAGTTTTCTTCTCTCTCTCCTAATTGCAGCGACCCTGAAAATGACTGGACTTAAGTTACTTTTAGAGAAAAATATACTGACAGGGCCAAACTATAAAGATTGGCTGCGGAATGTCAAAATGGCTTTGACCTATGACAAATTGGGGTACATCCTCACCGCTACGGCACCTGCTGTCCCTGGTCCCAAATCCAGCAATGCGGATAAGGAAATCCGCAAAACCTGGGATTTAGATTGCGCGAAAGCCAAGTGCATCGTGCTTGCCTCAATGAACAATGAACATCAGAGGAGGCACGAGGATATGTCCCTAGATGGCATATTTCTCCATACAAAGGAACTTTATGGAGAGCAATCTCGTATAGCAAGATACGAGACCTCTAAGAACTTGTTTCGAGCGAGGTTGGCTGTCGGGTCATCGGTAGGTGAACATGTCCTAAAGATGATCGGCTATATTGAAGAGCTCGCAGACCTTGGGACGACTTTGGATAATGAGCTCTATACATACCTCATTCTCCAGTCTCTTCCTCCCACCTACGCCCAGTTTATCCTCAACTTCAACCTTCAAGGAAAAGAAGTTGAACTTGCGGAACTCCTGAACATGTTAAAGAGTGCAGAGGGCACCTTGCAGAAAGTAAGGGAAACACCCGCTATGTTTGTTGGCGGTGCATCTTCTTCCGGGTCCAAGGCTAGGGCCAAAGGAAGGAAGAAGAAGGCCGCACCCAAACCTAGAGGAGGTGTTAGTAAGGTGGGAGGGAAGGGAAAGAAAAAGTTTGCAGCACCGGTAGTTGGCCAGGATGAGTGCTTCCATTGTCACAGGAAAGGGCACTGGAAGAAGGATTCCAAGGCGTGGAACGCCAAGAACCAGGAACCGAAGCAAGCTGTGGCTTCGACTTCAGGTGTGTTTGTAATTGAGAATTGTCTATCAATCAACTCTACTTCCTGGGTATTGGATACCGGATCAGGATCTCATATTTGCAATTCTTTGCAGGCACTGAGAAACCGTAGAGTGCTGAAGGAAGGTGATATGACCCTAAAGGTTGCTAACGGAGCTAGCGTGGGAGCTGCGTCCGTCGGGGATTATCACCTAGGATTGACGAGTGGACATATTTTGGTTTTGCATAACTGTTATTTTGTACCAAGCTTAACGTGTAATATCATATCAGTTTCCTTGTTATCAAATAAAGGTTATGATTTCACGTTTGTAAGAGATGTTGTTAACATCCACCTTAATCATGGTTTGATTGGGTCCGGTACTCTAAATAACGGCATATATGTTTTAAACCAACTCCAAATTTTCAATGTCCAGAACACACTAAAAAGAAAGTCTCCAGATTTAAATAAAGCTTTCTTATGGCATTGTAGACTGGGTCACATCAATAAGAGAAGGTTGACTAAGTTGCATAGAGAAGGATATTTGGACTCGTTCGAATATCAAACTTATGACACTTGTCAATCCTGTCTCAAAGGAAAGATGACAAAGACTCCATTTACTGGACAAGGAGTAAAAGCGAGCGAGCTCTTAGGACTCATACACAGCGATGTATGCGGTCCAATGTCTACACATGCAAGAGGTGGTTATTCCTACTTCATTACTTTTACAGATGATTTCTCTAGGTTTGGACATGTCTTCTTAATGAAGCATAAATCCGAGGCCTTTGAGAAATTCAAGGAATACAAGAGTGAAGCGGAAAACCAAACAGGCAAAAGTATTAAGACACTGAGATCTGATCGAGGTGGAGAATACTTAAGTGCCGAGTTCCTAGGTTACCTAAAAGAGAAAGGAATTCTCTCTCAGCTTACTCCTCCATACACTCCACAGCATAACGGTGTATCGGAGAGACGGAATCGAACCCTATTGGATATGGTACGATCCATGATGAGTAATGCTGAGTTACCGCGATCTTTCTGGGGTTATGCGCTAGAATCAGCGGCATATCTTTTAAACCAGGTTCCAACCAAGACTGTGCCTACCACACCATATCAGATGTGGAGTGGGAAGAAACCCTGTCTAAAACATTTTAGGACATGGGGGTGTCCAGCTTTTGTAAAAAAGTAGCATATGGACAAGCTCGAGGCACGCTCAGTACTGTGTAAGCTTGTGGGATATCCAAAGAACTCCAAGGGATATTATTTCTATTACGCAGAGGAACAAAAGGTTTTTGTTTCTCGTCATGCCCACTTCTTAGAAACTGAATTTTTAGAAAATCAGAAGAGTGGGAGCGCAGTAGAACCGGAAGAAATTCCAGAACCACAAGCTGTTACTGAAAGTTTGGTAGAACCAGAGGTTCAAGCAGAACAGGACATTCCCGCACCCCTCCGCAGGAGTAGTAGGCCGTCTCATCCGCCTGAGAGATACTACGGTTTTCTCATAGATGGGGATAGAGAGGATTGCATCATAGATGATGATGAACCTACTGACTTCCAGCAGGCCATCCAGAGCGGCGACTCGGTACGATGGCTAGATGCAATGCGGACCGAAATGGAGTCCATGTACACCAACAAAGTATGGACTTTGGACTTTGCTCCAGATGGGGTAAAACCCATAGGATGCAAATGGATCTTCAAGAAAAAGATTGGTGTAGATGGACAGGTGGAAACCTATAAGGCTAGACTTGTTGCAAAGGGTTTTCGTCAAAGACCTGGTTTGGACTATGACGAAACTTTTTCTCCAGTGGCTATGCTCAAATCCATTCGGGTCCTTCTTGCTATTGCTGCCTTCCATGATTATGAAATCTGGCAGATGGACGTAAAGACGGCTTTTCTGAATGGAAATTTAGAAGAGAGCGTCTATATGGATCAGCCAGAGGGTTTCAATCAGAGTGGGAGCAGCGGGAAAGTATGCAAGCTGCTTAAGTCCATTTATGGACTAAAGCAGGCATCGCGGAGTTGGAACATCTATTTTGATGAGACAGTCAAAGAATATGACTTTATCAAAAATCCAGATGAACCGTGCATATATAGTAAAGCTGTAGCCAGAAGTGTCGTATTCCTCGTCTTATACGTGGATGACATTCTATTAATAGGAAATGACATTCCTATGCTACAATCTGTCAAAGGATTCTTGTCACACAGGTTCTCCATGAAAGACCTGGGTGATGCCTCGTACATTCTGGGGATCCGGATCTATCGTGACAGATCCAAGAGGATGTTGGGACTTTCGCAGTCCAGGTATATCGACACTGTACTGAAAAGATTCAGTATAGAAGATTCTAAGCGCGGTAATCTACCGGCTTGTCACGGAATCACCCTCTCCAAAGAGATGTCTCCCAAGACTGACTTGGAAAGGGAACGCATGTCTATTATACCCTACGCTTCTGCAGTAGGCTCTATAATGTATGCGATGTTGTGTACCAGACCAGATGTAGCTTACGCACTGAGCGTGGTAAGCCGGTATCAGTCAGACCTAGGGGAGAAGCACTGGATAGCAGTAAAGAACATTCTCAAGTACCTGAGGAGGACTAAGGAGATGTTTTTGGTTTACGGCGGAAAAGACCTCAGGTTGGAGGCCTTTGCTGATTCCGGCTTTCAGAGTGATAAGGACGATTCCAAGTCCATGTCGGGTTATGTCTTTACCCTCAATGGAGGGGCGGTGTGCTGGAAGAGCTCCAAGCAGGACACCGTTGCTGACTCGACGATGGAAGCGGAGTATATAGCTGCTTGCGATGCCGCAAAAGAAGCAGTCTGGATGAAGAAGTTCCTAACAGAACTTCAGGTGGTTCCTACCATAGTTGATCTAATACCTCTGTATTGCGACAACAACTATAGCTTTAGCGAAGGAACCAAGGTCCCATCAGAAGTCCAGACACATCTTGAGGCAGTATCACCTGATCAGGGAGATCATTGATCGTCAGGAGATCGAGGTTCGGAGAGTTGCTTCTGAAGAGAACATTGCTGATCCATTCACGAAGGCCCTATCTCAGATTCAGTTCGAGAGGCTACTCGAGATCATCGGTCTACGATATGCCAGTACATGGCCCTAGTGCAAGTGGGAGATTGTTAGTGTTTATGCCCTAGAAGGCCATTACTGTATCATACTAGTTTGTATATTACTTAATGGAAGCTTGGGATATTCACATGTATATAACAGTCTTGCTAAACATGGTAGTATGCTACTTGGTTTTTCTATCTTAATATGTGAGTGTACGTATTGATAGAGCTCTTAGGATCTTGCTTGTCTACCAGCGTTGTGATGGCAGTCACACTAGTGGGGGCTGGGTAGTCTACAAGCACATCCTTATTCAGGTCCCTGGTCGTTGGATTATCGAGACAGAGCATCGATACACCGGAGTAGACTAGTGTGTACGCTTCTCATCCCAGTTGGGGAGATGGTCTGTCCCATAGCCGTCGGTACGTCGTACTGGAGATAGTATGCAGGTGCTCGTTAGGTTACGGGTACACCGGACAGGACTCACAGGGAACTGTTGGTTGGTTTTATACCAGTCGTCAATGAACAGTTCCCAGGTGACATGAGTACAGCATAGTCCGCAGACTTGACACTGCTACTTCGCCTCGAGTGTGTCCCACTGTTCTTAGATTGCTACCCTACCACGGCTCAAAGGAGTCGTGCAAACAGGTAGCAGTTGGGTGCAGTCCCGAGCACTTGGAGGCAGTGGCGGTTAGACAGGATTCGTCCCTCCCGGTATTGGGAGTAGATATCGCGCTGTATCAGAGAGCCATTACGCAAAGTCCCTGGCCAGGGCAAGCGAGATTTGCTGGTAGGTTCCAGTAGTTTCTCAGGGTGTAATGGGCTTCGCTCCGACACGACTTATACCGCTATTAAGGGACTGACACTTGCCGCCCCCCTAGGCCCGATATGCGATAGTCTTGGACGAACGGACCGGACTGTATGGAGATTGTCACAGCAGGCTCAGTAGGAGTTCGGATGGGTTTCCTCATCGGCCTTCTTATCGACAACTACCTGGGGACCGTTACGTACAGCTAGTGCCGCTTGCGGTCTGTGGTTAAACCCACTGCCAGCGTAGTAGTCGAGTCTCTAGAGTCCCACACAGAGAGTTTCCTATTCCAGGCGAAACGATATAGAGGTCGTATGGTTTTACGACAAGGGTTCGGACGCATACGTGCGTTTACGCGCGTACGACTTTCGGACAGTTTTTACCAGTCGGCTTTGGTTTAAGCCAGTTACTGGTATCCGGTTATTGGATTTATACAGTCTAAAGTTTTTCCGTATTTTTACGGATCGGAGGGGCGTTCTCGTAATTACTCGAGAAGCTTCTAGAAGATGGTGACTAAGGAGGGTTATGTGTCATATGCATTGAATGAGATTAGTGAGTCATGAGAGGGATTCATCATAGTCATTAATGCATCATAAATGCTTAATGACTCATGATAATGAATCACCATTAGATATTTATGAAGCATGCTTATTCATCATTTATTTTCTTTTCTTGTTAAAAGATAATGCTTCATATATATTATGATAGCTTACTATTCTCACTCATAATATTATTCACATTCTCTCTCCTCAAGCTCACTCTCTTCAAAAGACTAATCCTCACCCCTCATGTGTTGAGATCTAGGATTAGTTAGACTAAACAATCCATAACCATCACTCTATCTCAATCTATCTTCTTTGATTAGCAATCCAAGAAGGTTAGTTGCCTCAAGTTTAGAGGCTAAGCTTGGAGTTTTGCTCTCGGGTGGATCGTCTACTACCTAGAGAAGGCCGAGGCGGACAAAGAGATCGTAAAGACGAAGGAGTTGGTTCATTAGGTATAATCCCTAAACACAGTAGTTTAGAAACACTTTGTGTTTGGTTATTTATAGTTTAGCTTCGATTCAAGCGGTTAGTCGATGTTCGTTCACTGAACAAGATCGTTTTTGAAAATTCCGCCTCCCCACAAGTTCTGGGGTGTAGTACATCGACTTACATACACATATTAAGATAGACACAAACCAAGTAGCATACTACCATATTGAGCAAGAATGTCAATCCGTGTATATATCCCAAGCTTTCAAAATGCAATATACAAACTAGTACTATACAATAATGGCCTCTAGGGCAAATCACACTAACAAATGTTTTACGTGAGTACCTCGTGGTTGATAGGCAATCGTCCTTGAAAAGAACACAAATCCTGCTGTCCATGTGCAGCGGTTGCCAACACGAACGTATTTTCTAAAACGTTACCTCAAACTTAAAACACTATAATTTCATAAAATTATTATTTACAATAAAATACCTCAATCCATCCTAAAAAGAGATAATTTCAGTTAAATACCTTGACATTTACTAAAAGTCTATTTTCAACAAAGACCATAACCCTTATAAATGATATTTTCCAAAAGGATATTTAAAACTTTATGAAAAGATAATTTCCAAACAAATACCATAACCTTTTATTAAAAGGATATTTTTTCAGTAAAACATTATGGTTTTCCAAAATGATAAATATTTCAAACATCATGGTTTTCTTAGAAGCAATAAATATAATTAAACACTATTATCCTTTATTAACTAAATGTTTTATAAGATGATACGAAATACATTACAAATTTTAAAAGATAACAAGATAAAACGAGCGGTTGTGGAAAGCCATATTAATGAGATCAACTTCTTGATTACAAGTCTATGACATATACAAAACATGATACGGTTAGGGTTAGAATACGCGGACCTAGGTATGGAATACTTATTGAGAAGATCCCGATATTCCGGGTGACCAGTCTGATGTACGGATGACTATACATATATGAAGATCCCTGCAGGCAGGGTGACCAGTCCAAAGTGTGGACGACTACTAACCCGATATTCGGGTGAATACTAACCCTACTTGAGGGTGAATGATCTAAAATGTAGATAACATATAATGTGGAAATTCCATGCCTAGAGGTATACGCACTAACTCTAGACCTTTATACTAAATAACGGGGAATGGGTAGTTTGATTAGGCAAGGAGATGCGGAACTCGGATTCCCCTACCATACGATCATGATCCGGGGAAGTGAAACGGTACATTTCACTTCCCCAGTTGTTGTTCCGTGGCCACAACAGAATAATCGCGAGTATCTGTACCCTTGTTTAACAAACTGATTCGAACTTTTACCTTCACTTATACTCCCTATCACTTACCTTCATATAACATACAACATACTTGTTAGTGTTTATGCCCTAGAAGGCCATTACTGTGTCATACTAGTTTGTATATTACTTAATGGAAGCTTGGGATATTCACATGTATATAACAGTCTTGCTAAACATGGTAGTATGCTACTTGGTTTTTCTATCTTAATATGTGATTGTACGTATTGATAGAGCTCTTAGGATCTTGCTTGTCTACCAGCGTTGTGATGGCAGTCCCACTAGTGGGGGCTGGGTAGTCTACAAGCACATCCTTATTCAGGTCCCTGATCGTTGGATTATCGAGACAGAGCATCGATACTCCGGAGTAGACTAGTGTGTACGCTTCTCATCCCAGTTGGGGAGATGGTCTGTCCCACAGCCGTCGGTACGTCGTACTGGAGATAGTATGCAGGTGCTCGTTAGGTTACGGGTACACCGGACAGGACTCACAGGGAACTTTTGGTTGGTTTGATACCAGTCGTCAGTGAACAGTTCCCAGGTGACATGAGTACAGCATAGTCCGCAGACTTGACACTGCTACTTCGCCTCGAGTGTGTCCCACTGTTCTTAGATTGCTATCCTACCACGGCTCAAAGGAGTCGTGCAAACAGATAGCAGTTGGGTGCAGTCCCGAGCACTTGGAGGCAGTGGCGGTTAGACTGGATTCGTCCCTCCCGGTATTGGGAGTAGATATCGCGCTGTGTCAGAGAGCCATTACGCAAAGTCCCTGGCCAGGGCAAGCGAGATTTACTGGTAGGTTCCAGTAGTTTCTCAGGGTGTAATGGGCTTCGCTCCGACACGACTTATACCGCTATTAGGGGACTGACGCTTGCCGCCCCCCTAGGCCCGATATGCGATAGTCTTGGACGAACGGACCGGACTGTATGGAGATTGTCACATCAGACTCAGTAGGAGTTCGGATGGGTTTCCTCATCGGCCTTCTTATCGACAACTACCTGGGGACCGTTACGTACAGCTAGTGCCGCTTGCGGTCTGTGGTTAAACCCACTGCCAGCGTAGTAGTCGAGTCTCTAGAGTCCCACACAGAGAGTTTCCTATTCCAGGAGAAACGATATAGAGGTCGTATGGTTTTACGACAAGGGTTCGGACGCATACGTGCGTTTACGCGCGTACGACTTTCGGACAGTTTTTACCAGTCGGCTTTGGCTTAAGCCAGTTACTAGTATCCGGTTATTGGATTTTTACAGTCTAAAGTTTTTCCGTATTTTTGCGGATTGGAGGGGCGTTCTCGTAATTGTACTAGAAGCTTCTAGAAGATGGTGACTAAGGAGGGTTATGTGTCATATACATTGAATGAGTTATATGAGTCATGAGGGTGATTCATTCATCTCATTAATGCACATTTATTGCTTAATGACTCATGCTAATGAATCACCACTTGATATTTTATGAAGCATGATTATTCATCACTCTTTATTCTTTTCTTCTTATTAGAAAATGCTTCATATATATTATGATACTCATAACTTTATTTAATTATCATTCTCACATTCTCTCTCCTCAAGCTCTCCCTCTTCAAAAGACTAATCCTCCCCTCTCATGAGTTGAGTACAAGGGTTAGTAAGACTAATTAATCCATAACCATCTCTATATTACACCTAGCTTCTTTGATTAGCAATCCAAGAAGGTTAGTTGCCTCAAGTTTAGAGGTTTAGCTTGGAGTTTTGCTCTCGGGTGGATCGTCTACTACCTAGAGAAGGCCGAGGAGGACAAGGAGATCGTAAAGACGAAGGAGTTGGTTCATTAGGTATAATCCCTAAACACAGTAGTTTAGAAACACTTTGTGTTTGGTTATTTATAGTTTAGCTTCGATTCAAGCGGTTAGTCGATGTTCGTTCACTAAACAAGTTCATTTTTGAAAATTCCGCCTCCCCACAAGTATTGGGGTGTAGTGCATCGACTTACAGTGGTATCAGAGCCTCGCTAAATAATAAATAACTTTATTGCAAATTTGTACGAATTTCGAACGGAAAAACGAAGCCGGAAAACCCTAAAAAAATCAAGTTTCTGTCGAAATTTAAATGAAGTCCAAAAATTTTTCAGGGAAGTTCAGAGAGCTTGAAAAGACACCAGAAGAACACCCAAGAAATTTGAGCTCCTGAATCGGCAACGCGGCCGCGGAACAGCGGCGAACCGCGGCGGATCGCACCGATCAGCCGCGCTTCCGCCGCCGAGTTGCCGAGTCAGGAACTCAAATTTCCTGTGCTGCTTCTCTGTGTAATTTGGGATTTTCTGGGATATTTAATATTTGCTCAGGTTTCAGTTTTACAGAGCAGTTTTTGGAGCAATATTAAAGATGTTTAATCGATCGAAATTGTACAGTATTTGCATGTTGGATTATATCTGTGATTGTTAATGTGTTCGTAAACCTCCCCTAACTGCTAGTATGTCGGTTGGCAGGGGGTTGCACATTTCTGTAATGGTTATATCTGTTTGTGCATATAAACTGTATTGGACTGTTGTGGTGTATAGCCGGGGTTTGCAATGGGTTATTATTTAATTCATTTGTTGTAAATGTAATTTGTTGTAATATTATTTTGCGGGGAACATCCAGGTTGCGGTTGTAGCCACCGTTGTATTATTTCATTTTACTGTTTTTGCTCCTAGGACAGATCCAAGGCGGGGTACACAAACTGCCGGGCGGGTAGTTTGCCGTACCCGTAGGGGTCGAGGGTGGGGTAACGGCTATTCATCACAACTGTGTAATCTGTCTTTTCTTGCAGGCTCAAAAGAAATACAGATTGCTTGCAAATCCAATATTGTTTATCTGTGTTCTGGAATGTATATCATTGCGTCAGACGAATGTAAAATATCTATATATATGATAGCTATTTAGACGTCACTTATGTTTTACACCCGCGCTAGCCCAGCCCCCGCTCTGTCGTTAGTTAAGTAACCTAACGGGTGATGACGGGACCCCGTGGCGAATGCGGATGGCATAAGAGGACGTTGTATTTTCGTTGTTTTCTGCAATGATAGGTTAATGATGGGACGCATTATCTATAATGCAAAGAAAAACAAACCAAAGTTTAAATCGTTGGAACAATTTAAAAGAAACCACTCGGTTAATTTTAAAAACAGATATTTTTAAATGCGGAGCTTTAACCACTCCTTTTAAAAGCTATCAGGTTCCTTCGGTTATATCAAGTTCACTACGTTCACGGTTTCGCCAAAACTAGTCGTAGCCCTCCGTCATTTCTTATGGATGGTCAGTAGTATTCAAGCTATGCTTGTTGGCATACGTCAAGGCATAGTGTTTGGTAGCTGCTGGGGTATTCATTTGTTGCATAGATAGATGTGTTGGTTTGGGACAGTCGCATTACCTTGTTGGCATACGTCAAGGGTATATACGGGTGGGTTCAAATTAACAAGATAATGATGGGCAGAACTTGACATGTGACTTATGATTTGTTGGCATACGTCAAGGTCATAAGAGCATGGGGCAAAAAATTATATCGGGAATTTCTAAAGAAACTGAAATTTGCAAAGAGATGCATACCATTTGGAGTTTGATGAATGTTGGTAGGATTCCTTCAACATTATCATACGATGATATTTGGATCCCGATCCTACTGTGAGTATATGCTACTTATCAGGATATTCGTCACTTAACGATCAATGCTATAAACCAAGTAGGTGTCCAGAAAAGTGTCAGTGGGGTTACGCCCCCAGAGAAAAGAGGTTATTTAATTAAGGAACTTTGCGAAAGCGTTGGAAAACCTCCCTCGAAGTATCGACACTGGCCTGACTGAACGGTTAAGCAAGTATTGTACGGTGAGAATAGTCCTGGCTAATTCTTCTTTTATGGTTTGAGGAAGGATTCGAGAAACAGTGGGAGCCATCCAGTTTAGATAAACTAAAAACCACTCTAAACTTGCAAGAGCATCATGCTAAAGAGTTTTCTTCTCTCTCTCCTAATTGCAGCGACCCTGAAAATGACTGGACTTAAGTTACTTTTAGAGAAAAATATACTGACAGGGCCAAACTATAAAGATTGGCTGCGGAATGTCAAAATGGCTTTGACCTATGACAAACTGGGGTACATCCTCACCGCTACGGCACCTGCTGTCCCTGGTCCCAAATCCAGCAATGCGGATAAGGAAATCCGCAAAACCTGGGATTTAGATTGCGCGAAAGCCAAGTGCATCGTGCTTGCCTCAATGAACAATGAACATCAGAGGAGGCACGAGGATATGTCCCTAGATGGCATATTTCTCCATACAAAGGAACTTTATGGAAAGCAATCTCGTATAGCAAGATACGAGACCTCTAAGAACTTGTTTCGAGCGAGGTTGGCTGTCGGGTCATCGGTAGGTGAACATGTCCTAAAGATGATCAGCTATATTGAAGAGCTCGCAGACCTTGGGACGACTTTGGATAATGAGCTCTATACAGACCTCATTCTCCAGTCCCTTCCTCCCACCTACGCCCAGTTTATCCTCAACTTCAATCTTCAAGGAAAAGAAGTTGAACTTGCGGAACTCCTGAACATGTTAAGGAGTGCAGAGGGCACCTTGCAGAAAGTAAGGGAAACACCCGCTATGTTTGTTGGCGGTGCATCTTCTTCCGGGTCCAAGGCTAGGGCCAAAGGAAGGAAGAAGAAGGCCGCACCCAAACCTAGAGGAGGTGTTAGTAAGGTGGGAGGGAAGGGAAAGAAAAAGTTTGCAGCACCGGTAGTTGGCCAGGATGAGTGCTTCCATTGTCACAGGAAAGGGCACTGGAAAAAGGATTGCAAGACGTGGAACGCCAAGAACCAGGAACCGAAGCAAGCTGTGGCTTCGACTTCAGGTGTGTTTGTAATTGAGAATTGTCTGTCGATCAACTCTACTTCCTGGGTATTGGATACCGGATCAGGATCTCATATTTGCAATTCATTGCAGGCACTGAGAAACCGTAGAGTGCTGAAGGAAGGTGATATGATCCTCAAGGTTGCTAACGGAGCTAGCGTGGGAGCTGCGTCCGTCGGGGATTATCACCTAGGATTGACGAGTGGACATATTTTGGTTTTGCATAACTGTTATTTTGTACCAAGCTTAACGTGTAATATCATATCAGTTTCCTTGTTATCAAATAAAGGTTATGATTTCACGTTTGTAAGAGATGTTGTTAACATCCACCTTAATCATGGTTTGATTGGGTCCGGTACTCTAAATAACGGCATATATGTTTTAAACCAACTCCAAATTTTCAATGTCCAGAACACACTTAAAAGAAAGTCTCCAGATTTAAATAAAACTTTCTTATGGTATTGTAGACTGGGTCACATCAATGAGAGAAGGTTGACTAAGTTGCATAGAGAAGGATATTTGGACTCGTTCGAATATCAAACTTATGACACTTGTCAATCTTGTCTCAAAGGAAAGATGACAAAGACTCCATTTACTGGACAAGGAGTAAGAACGAGCGAGCTCTTAGGACTCATACACAGCGATGTATGTGGTCCAATGTCTACACATGCGAGAGGTGGTTATTCCTACTTCATTACTTTTACAGATGATTTCTCTAGGTTTGGACATGTCTTCTTGATGAAGCATAAATCCGAGGCCTTTGAGAAATTCAAGGAATATAAGAGTGAAGCAGAAAACCAAACAGGCAAAAGTATTAAGACACTGAGATCTGATCGAGGTGGAGAATACTTGAGTGCCGAGTTCCTAGGTTACCTAAAAGAGAAAGGAATTCTCTCTCAGCTTACTCCTCCATACACTCCACAGCACAACGGTGTATCGGAGAGACGGAATCGAACCCTATTGGATATGGTACGATCCATGATGAGTAATGCTGAGTTACCGCGATCTTTCTGGGGTTATGCGCTAGAATCAGCGACATATCTTTTGAACAGAGTTCCAACCAAAACTGTGCCTACCACACCATATCAGATGTGGAGTGGGAAGAAACCCTATCTTCAGTACCTGAAGACATGGGGATGTCCAGCTTTTGTAAAAAAGCAGCATCCGGACAAGCTCGAGGCACGCTCAGTAGAGTGTAAGTTTGTGGGATATCCAAAGAACTCTACAGGGTATTGTTTCTATTACGCAGAGGAACAAAAGGTTTTTGTTTCTCGTCATGCCCGCTTCTTAGAAACTGAATTTTTGGAAAATCAGAAGAGTGGGAGCGTAGTAGAACTGGAAGAAATTCCAGAACCACAAGCTGCTACTGAAAGTTTGGTAGAACCAGTAGTTCAAGAAGAACAGGACATTCCCGCACCCCTCCGCAGGAGTAGTAGGCCATCTCATCCGCCTGAGAGATACTACGGTTTTCTCATAGATGGGGATAGAGAGGATTGCATCATAGATGATGATGAACCTACTGACTTCCAGCAGGCCATCCAGAGCGGCGACTCGGTACGATGGCTAGATGCAATGCGGACCGAAATGGAGTCCATGTACACCAACAAAGTATGGACTTTGGACTTTGCTCCAGATGGGGTAAAACCCATAGGATGCAAATGGATCTTCAAGAAAAAGATTGGTGTAGATGGACAGGTGGAAACCTATAAGGCTAGACTTGTTGCAAAGGGTTTTCGTCAAAGACCTGGTTTGGACTATGACGAAACTTTTTCTCCAGTGGCTATGCTCAAATCCATTCGGGTCCTTCTTGCTATTGCTGCCTTCCATGATTATGAAATCTGGCAGATGGACGTAAAGACGGCTTTTCTGAATGGAAATTTAGAAGAGAGCGTCTATATGGATCAGCCAGAGGGTTTCAATCAGAGTGGGAGCAGCGGGAAAGTATGCAAGCTGCTTAAGTCCATTTATGGACTAAAGCAGGCATCGCGGAGTTGGAACATCTGTTTTGATGAGACAGTCAAAGAATATGACTTTATCAAAAATCCAGATGAACCGTGCATATATAGTAAAGTTGTAGCCAGAAGTGTCGTATTCCTCGTCTTGTACGTGGATGACATTCTATTGATAGGAAATGACATTCCTATGCTACAATCTGTCAAAGGATTCTTGTCATACAGGTTCTCCATGAAAGACCTGGGTGATGCCTCGTACATTCTGGGGATCCGGATCTATCGTGATAGATCCAAGAGGATGTTGGGACTTTCGCAGTCCAGGTATATCGACACTGTACTGAAAAGGTTCAGTATGGAAGATTCTAAGCGCGGTAATTTACCGGCTTGTCACGGAATCACCCTCTCCAAAGAGATGTCTCCCAAGACTGATTTGGAAAGGGAACGCATGTCTATTATACCCTACGCTTCTGCCGTAGGCTCTATAATGTATGCGATGTTGTGTACCAGACCAGATGTATCTTACGCACTGAGCGTGGTAAGTCGGTATCAGTCAGACCCAGGGGAGAAGCACTGGATAGCAGTAAAGAACATTCTCAAGTACCTGAGAAGGACTAAGGAGATGTTCTTGGTTTACGGCGGAAAAGACCTCAGGTTGGAGGCCTTTGCTGATTCCGGCTTTCAGAGTGATAAGGACGATTCCAAGTCCATGTCGGGTTATGTCTTTACCCTCAATGGAGGGGCGGTGTGCTGAAAGAGCTCCAAGAAGGACACCGTTGCTGACTCGACGATGGAAGCGGAGTATATAGCTGCTTGCGATGCCGCAAAAGAAGCAGTCTGGATGAAGAAGTTCCTAACAGAACTTCAGGTGGTTCCTACCATAGTTGATCCAATACCTCTGTATTGTGACAACAACGGGGCTATAGCTTTAGCGAAGGAACCAAGGTCCCATCAGAAGTCCAGACACATCTTGAGGCGGTATCACCTGATCAGGGAGATCATTGATCGTCAGGAGATCGAGGTTCGGAGAGTTGCTTCTGAAGAGAACATTGCTGATCCATTCACGAAGGCCCTACCTCAGATTCAGTTCGAGAGGCTACTCGAGATCATCGGTCTACGATATGCCAGTACATGGCCCTAGTGCAAGTGGGAGATTGTTAGTGTTTATGCCCTAGAAGGCCATTACTGTATCATACTAGTTTGTATATTACTTAATGGAAGCTTGGGATATTCACATGTATATAACAGTCTTGCTAAACATGGTAGTATGCTACTTGGTTTTTCTATCTTAATATGTGAGTGTACGTATTGATAGAGCTCTTAGGATCTTGCTTGTCTACCAGCGTTGTGATGGCAGTCACACTAGTGGGGGCTGGGTAGTCTACAAGCACATCCTTATTCAGGTCCCTGGTCATTGGATTATCGAGACAGAGCATCGATACTCCGGAGTAGACTAGTGTGTACGCTTCTCATCCCAGTTGGGGAGATGGTCTGTCCCACAGCCGTCAGTACGTCGTACTGGAGATAGTATGCAGGTGCTCGTTAGGTTACGGGTACACCGGACAGGACTCACAGGGAACTGTTGGTTGGTTTGATACCAGTCGTCAGTGAACAGTTCCCAGGTGACATGAGTACAGCATAGTCCGCAGACTTGACACTGCTACTTCGCCTCGAGTGTGTCCCACTATTCTTAGATTGCTACCCTACCACGGCTCAAAGGAGTCATGCAAACAGGTAGCAGTTGGGTGCAGTCCCGAGCACTTGGAGGCAGTGGCGGTTAGACAGGATTCGTCCCTCCCGGTATTGGGAGTAGATATCGTGCTGTGTTAGAGAGCCATTACGCAAAGTCCCTGGCCAGGGCAAGCGAGATTTACTGGTAGGTTCCAGTAGTTTCTCAGGGTGTAATGGGCTTCGCTCCGACACGACTTATACCGCTATTAGGGGACTGACGCTTGCCGCCCCCTAGGCCCGATATGCGATAGTCTTGGACGAACGGACCGGACTGTATGAAGATTGTCACATCAGACTCAGTAGGAGTTCGGATGGGTTTCCTCATCGGCCTTCTTATCGACAACTACCTGGGGACCGTTACGTACAGCTAGTGCCGCTTGCGGTCTGTGGTTAAACCCACTGCCAGCGTAGTAGTCGAGTCTCTAGAGTCCCACACAGAGAGTTTCCTATTCCAGGCGAAACGATATAGAGGTCGTATGATTTTACGACAAGGGTTCGGACGAATACGTGCGTTTACGCGCGTACGACTTTCGGACAGTTTTTACCAGTCGGCTTTGGCTTAAGCCAGTTACTAGTATCCGGTTATTGGATTTTTACAGTCTAAAGTTTTTCCGTATTTTTGCGGATTGGAGGGGCGTTCTCGTAATTGTACTAGAAGCTTCTAGAAGATGGTGACTAAGGAGGGTTATGTGTCATATACATTGAATGAGTTATATGAGTCATGAGGGTGATTCATTCATCTCATTAATGCACATTTATTGCTTAATGACTCATGCTAATGAATCACCACTTGATATTTTATGAAGCATGATTATTCATCACTCTTTATTCTTTTCTTCTTATTAGAAAATGCTTCATATATATTATGATACTCATAACTTTATTTAATTATCATTCTCACATTCTCTCTCCTCAAGCTCTCCCTCTTCAAAAGACTAATCCTCCCCTCTCATGAGTTGAGTACAAGGGTTAGTAAGACTAATTAATCCATAACCATCTCTATATTACACCTAGCTTCTTTGATTAGCAATCCAAGAAGGTTAGTTGCCTCAAGTTTAGAGGTTTAGCTTGGAGTTTTGCTCTCGGGTGGATCGTCTACTACCTAGAGAAGGCCGAGGAGGACAAGGAGATCGTAAAGACGAAGGAGTTGGTTCATTAGGTATAATCCCTAAACACAGTAGTTTAGAAACACTTTGTGTTTGGTTATTTATAGTTTAGCTTCGATTCAAGCGGTTAGTCGATGTTCGTTCACTAAACAAGTTCGTTTTTGAAAATTCCGCCTCCCCACAAGTATTGGGGTGTAGTGCATCGACTTACAATACTCATGCTCACATATACCCCTTTTCAAAACGTCTTAAGTTTGTGCATTTCATACCTTTACACCCCTTACTTTATGTCTGCATGCATACATCATACTCTTATATACACATGTTCATTTCTATATTCTTACTTCCTTATGAGGCAATCCTACCCGAGTATAACTCGCTGACGGACTTTTCTTTTTCCCATTTTGGAATGTCCGTTAAATGGGAATGAGTTTTATGATGAAGATCTAGACGTGGAACCGACTTACGAAGATTATGCAGAGTTGGTATCGGAGGATTAATTAGTTTTCTTTGTCGCCCACTTGTTTAGGGCTTTGTTTCTTTGATGTAATTAAACCAATTAGTTTGCTTTGCTCCTTCTCTTGGAATGTAATAAAATGGGTTAATGGAAATAAATGCCGTTCGCTTTTATTGTTTTATTTTGGTACACACCCTGCATACTATGATTATTCTTACGCTTAACGTAACTGTAATGAATAGACCACCTTCAATACAGTTAGGTTGCGGACCGTGCCACGCCACTCTTCACCTTATTTTGGGAAGTGGGGCGTGACAGGTTTTTGTGGTGGCCCATGCAGGTCCTCTTGTGTACTAAAATGAAACTGTTAACTGACTTATTATATTTGTGAATCTCATCCGCTTGTATCAATTTCATAAATTTTTCCCATTGCTCGTCCTTTCCTTGGCATTTCTGTATCCTGACCATGACCATCCTTCTCAGGTCATGGCACATCTTCCGGACGAGGACAACACGTCAGACATCACCTTTGAAGCTACGCTTGAATATTCGGACGACGAAGTAATAGGTCCCCAAATAAATATCCCCAAGGATGATATGGAAGATGGAGGAGGAGAACTGCCAGTAGAAGAGGAAAATCACGTTGAGGAAGAGGAAACCGAAGAAGAGGAAGAACCTGAAGAGGACATCCCTGCTGAAGAGGAAGAACCTGAAGAGGACGTCCCTGCTGAAGAGGAAGATCCCGTTGAGGAAGAGGAAGATCCCATGGAGGTAGAAGAATCTGAGGAGGAGGAAGAGCCCGAAGAGGAGGCCCCCGCTGAGGAGGAAATTCCAGTGGAAGAAGAAGAACCAAGAGAATACGGGCCACACATGTGGTTCATTGGGAAAACCCTCTATATTCGGGAGCATGCTTATCGATGTGTTCGTCGTACCCCTCCGCAACTCTACCGTCAGGATGTACCAGGCTCTCCCTTCTTTTACAGTTTTTCAAGAAAGATCAACAAGCGCCGAGCCAATAACGTGCAGTTTCCGCGCTATAATTGATGGACGAATAACACTTGTTTAGTTCTTAATTTTTAGTGAGCCAAATAAAATGTGTATAGAAATAGGACCCTGTTTAATAATTCCTTGTATTTCCGTTAGCATTGTTAATAAAATCTTGATTTCAACAATCGCACTCCCGTGTCTCTCGTTTTTATTATTTCCTTACTAAGTTTCCCTCTGGCATGAATTGTTACTTCTCCTGCAAGTTACTATCCTATGTCTTCCTCCTCCGGTTATAGCCTAACCCTTTCTGATTCAGATATCCATGGCTGGACGACACCATCACCGCAACCGAAGGGGAAATGGAGACAATGAAGACACTGCTCAACAAGCAGCGATGCTACAAATGATGCAAGGAATACTGGAGCAACAGCAGTAGCAGACAGCTGTCCTGCATCAAGAGCTGCACGAGAGTAGGAAGCAACAAGAAGAAATTTTAAAACAAGCACTGGCCCCAGTTCCTCAAGGATCGGCGGGAGTGAAACAGATCACTCCATCCTAAGACTTTTTCAGGGAAGGAAACTCCCTTGGAAGCTGAGGAATGGCTCAAGGGAACAATCAACGACCTCGGTGCTGCCCAAATTCCGAAGGACGCGTGGGTGAACATTGCCAAACTACAACTGACGGATAATGCCCGAAAATGGTGGGAGGCCGAGGAAAGTAGACTGAAAGAGCCCGTCGACTCGGAAACATTCAAACGACGGTTCGATACTCAATACTTTCCCATCGTAGCACATCTAAAAACGGAACGGGAGTTTATACAGTTCCAACAAGGGAGTATGTGGGATAAGTCGATGGACGAGTAAGCTTCGGAGTTCGCGAGATTAAGTCGGTTTGCGCATCACCTGGTGGCAACCCCGGAACTGTATGCTAAAAGATTCCGATAGGGGTTGGATCTGAAGACACAGTCCTCCATGTCTTCTGCCACCTTATCAACTTATGATGAAATCTTAGAAGCGGCACGGAACTTTGAAGGCCTTCAGAGACACATAAGGAAGGATGACGGATTGTCTTGCATTAAGCGACCAGCTAATCAAGTTCTTGGAGGATCATCTTCCAGATTTCACGAGAGGCAACAACCTAAGAGACCAGCAGGACCAGCTACTTTCAGGAAACCAGCAATAAAATGCAACCATTGCGGTAAATCCGGACACTTCATGAAGGACTGTCGCATTTTGAACAAGCTCTGTATAGTCTGTGGGTCTCCGGATCATGCCATAGGGGATTGTCCATAGAGAAGACGACCACTACTCCCGGACAACAGACCAGACAATCTTGGAGCGCCTCAATAGGGAGCCCGGCCACCACCTGCTAATAAACCAATCGGGCACGGAACAGCAGCTAGAGGACCACCCCTGCCCCAGCAGAAGTGAGTTTTCCAGTAAGCTCAGCGCAACAGACCGAAGCGTCAGGCCTTTACTATGACCGCAGAAGAGACTGAAGCAACTGGGGAAGTGATTACAGGTATCACTGTTTTGACTGTCATGTTTCCAAGTTCACTCCCATCTTGCATGCATATCTTGTTAGGCTCATCACTAATCTTTCCACCTATAACATAGGTATCCTCCTAGTAGCCTCTATACCTGCACTCACACTTTTTGATTCTGGTGTGTCGCATTGCTTCATGGCACAAAAGTTTGTGACCGCCAGCTCCATCCCAGTAACACCTCTCATCACTGAGTGGAACGTCAACACGGGAAACGGTGTGATCAAGTCCACTTCAGGATACGATCTGTGCCCCGTGGTAATCTGCGGGCGAGGTTTCTATGCCAACTTTATGGTGATAGATATGCCCAATTTTGACGTGGTCTTGGGTATGGACTGGTTGAGTACTTTTTACGCTACTATCGACTGTCGTCAAAGGAGGGTAGTATTTGAAATCCCTGACCACCCACTGTTCATATTTGAGAGTGGAAGTAAATCCTTGGACCCAGCAACCTACCGAGCCGTACTGAGAAAGGAAGAAATGTTGTACACCGTACAAGGGGAGGAGAGTATGCCGATGGTTGTACGAGATTTTAAAGACGTATTTGCAGATGTGTCGGGTTTACCGCCGGATCGGGCGATCGAGTTCACCATAGACTTGATGCCGGGAACTCAACCCATGTTAAAGACACCGTACCGAATAGGGCCAGCAGAATTGAAGGAGCTTCGGACGCAAGTTGAGGACCATCTCAATAAGGGATTCATTCGACCCAGCTCATCACCTTGGGGTGCCCCAGTTCTTTTAGTACCTAAGAAGGATGGGACTAAGCGGATATGCATCGACTATCGGGAATTAAATAAAGTAACAATCAAGAACAAGTATCCCTTGTCACGGATAGATGACTTGTTCGATCAACTGGAGGGAGCTCGAGTGTTCTCCAAGTTGGATTTACGAACAGGCTATCACCAACTCAAGGTGAAAGCGTCTGACATACCCAAGACGACTTTCAGGACTAGGTATGGACATTATGAATTCCTAGTGATGCCCTTTGGGGTAACCAGTGCCCCCGTAGTCTTTATGAATTTGATGAATCAAGTGTTTTACGAACAATTAGACAAGTTTGTGGTTATCTTCATCGACGATATTCTAGTGTATTCTAAGAATCAAGAAGAACACGCAGAACACTTACGTGCGGTGCTCGAAACCTTGCAACAACACCAACTTTATGCAAAGCTCAGCAAATGCGAGTTTTGGTTAGAACAGGTAGCATTCCTGGGACATGTGGTGTCAGGCGAAGGGATTTCAGTGGATCCAGCCAAGATTGTCGCAGTTCAGACATGGCCGATACCAAGAACTGTTACCGAGATCAGGAGCTTTTTGGGACTTGCTGGATATTACCGTCGTTTCATCAAGAACTTCTCAAAGATTGCGGAACCACTGACTACTTTGACTTGGAAAGATGTATCGTATGTATGGTCCGAGGGTTGCGAGGAAGCATTCGTAGAGTTGAAGACTCGTTTATCCTCTGCACCCATTCTTACGATTCCCGACAGGACTGGAGGGTTCGACATACATTGCGACGCCTCGGGAAAAGGCTTGGGATGCGTTTTACACCAACATGGTAGGGTAGTGGCTTATGCGTCAAGACAATTAAAGGTGCATGAGCGAAACTACCCAACGCACGATTTAGAACTTACCACAGTTGTCTTCGCACTCAAGATTTGGAGACACTATTTATTGGGTGAGAGGGTAGATATTTACACCGATCACAAGAGCTTGAAGTATATCTTCACCCAGAAGGAACTCAATATGAGGCAGAGGAGATGGCTGGAATTAATGGCAGATTTCGACATAAATTTACAATATCATCCGGGAAAGGTGAATGTAGTCCCGGACGCTTTGAGTCGCCAACCAATGATTTCGAGTCTGACTACTCATTGGAGGAATCGTCAAGATCTTAATGAACTAGAGACCAAGATGATAATGCCCGGAATGCTTACATCCTTCATGAATTTTCAAATTCACTCCACATTAGTCGAACAGATCAAGACAGCTCAAATGGAGGACCAGAGGTTGCGAAGGATCAGAGAGCAAGTGGATGCGAATCTGCGAACGGACTTTGTCATCCATGAAGATGGTTCTTTGAGATATGGATGCAGAGTCTGTGTGCCCAAGGGTGAGATGAGAGAGGAATTATTAAAAGAGGCACATAGTTCTCCATACTCCGTTCATCCGGGAGGAACAAAGATGTACAAGGACCTCAGGCAAAACTATTGGTGGCATGGGATGAAGCGGGAGATAGCCAAGAGTGTATCCAGATGTCTTGTTTGCCAACAAGTAAAAGCCGAGCACCACAGGATGGCAGGTCTATTACAGCCTTTACCAATACCTGAATGGAAATGGCAAAACATTACTATGGATTTTGTGACCGTACTCCCTCGCAGCTCTAAGGGAAACGATGCAGTATGGGTGATTGTGGACCGACTCACCAAGTCGGCACATTTCATTCCTTTTCGAGTGGGTCAATCAACCGAAAGCCTTGCAAAAAGGTATATGGAGGAGATTGTCAGATTACATGGCGTGCCAATTTGCATTGTGTCCGACCGAGATACACGTTTCAGATCTCAGTTTTGGCAAAGCCTACAAGAGAGTCTAGGCACGAATCTGAGTTTCAGTACCGCCTACCATCCGCAGACCGATGGCCAATCAGAAAGGGTTATTCAAATTCTCGAAGACATGCTCCGGGCTTGTATGTTGGATTTTAAAGGATCTTGGGAAGATCACCTACACTTGGTAGAGTTTGCTTACAACAATAGCTACCAGTCTAGTATCGGCATGGCGCCTTTCGCCGCTTTGTATGGACGAAAGTGTAGATCACCGTTAAGTTGGGACGATGTTGGGGATCGAGAACTTCTAGGCCCCGAGATGATTGTCGAGACAGTGAAGGTGATAAGAACCATAAGGGAACAATTACGCATAGCACAAGATCGGCAGAAGCATTAGGCAGATATGAAGAGAAGGCCACTAGAGTTCCAACCAGGAGAACACGTGTTTCTGAAGATTTCTCCTAACTAAGGAGTAATACGTTTTGGGAGACGCGGGAAGCTCAGCCCGCGGTTCATAGCTCCCTTCGATATTCTCGAACGAGTTGGAGAGGTTGCGTATCGTCTAGCCTTGCCCCCTTCTCTGGAAGGCGTACACAACGTTTTCCATATCTCACAATTGAGGAATTATGTCAGCGACCCCGGTCACGTTTTGGATCATTCTGAAATCACCGTGGGGACTGATCTAACCTATGAACAGCAGCCAGTGGAGATCCTAGACCGGAAGGAAAAGATTTTGAGAGACAAGACGATCAAATTGGTTAGGGTCATGTGGAAGAAGGACTCTCCCGGTGAGTCCACGTAGGAAAAAGAGGACGAGATGAGAGAACGATATCCTCACCTATTTAAAGATTCCATTATGTAAAACTTTTTCTCTCTCTCTTTTTGACCTACCTTCTGAAATTTCGGGGACGAAATTATTCTAAGGAGGGTAGATTGTAACGACCGAGATTTCTAATAAAATATCTCTTATTTTAAATTCCTAGAATCAAGTGGTTATTTACGTATTTTGTTGATAAAAGAATGTTTTTGAAGAAAAATGGTGTTAGTAATATTCAAGGCATCAAGAAATAGGATTAAAGGAATTTTCAAGGAAAAAAAAACATATCAAGGATAAACTAGATATTATATAATTATTATAACTAAGCTAAAACCGTAAATATGGGATATAATATTGTCACAACCCGAACTTGGCACGTGACGGCCCTAATACTACGCAACGTCTACAGGCGTAACGCAGTAAAAGAAAACCAAAACCCAGAAATCTAAACCAATAAAAGACAAGATAAGATAAGAAACATTTTTAAAAGTCTTTGAAATCACAACCCAAATTCTTTAAAAGTCCAACTTTCTTTCTTTAAAATTTTGGCAGCACCTCCTTTGTAAAAACTAGCCCCAAAAATGGGTACAACAAAAATATAAATAAAGCATCCCCAAACGGAAGCAAAAACACGCCCAAAGGCTGAAAACAACCACAACAACAAATATACGACGCCGTAGCGAAGAAATAAAAGACGATAGAAAGGAAACTGTATAAAATACAACAAGTCACAAAATAATATACAATATCGTCCTCACCAAGTCTCTAAGTCAACATGAAAATAGTAGATGGAGAGTACAAGGATACAACGAATATACAATACAACAATACGGATAACCACAAAACCCACCTAAGCAAAACTGTACACTATGAGCTGAAGCGGTATCCGCAGCAAAAGATGATCAGATAGATGAATAGCCTGCCTCAACTACTCTGGGGAACACCCTGCAAAACAACTGTGGCACAACGGGGGTGAATTGCCAACTCGTGAATAGTAATTAACATATGCAGGTAATCGCAAGTATGCATGTACAGCGTGAATCTAACATATGCAATTAATAGCAACAAAAGGTCATATGAATGCAATAATCATGAAAAGTACACTAGCAGGTACAACTAATACATGAAGCAATAATAATATGACAATCGGTATGCAATAATCATGCACTAATGATATGAAAATGTATATATGCAACAATCATGAAAGGTACACTAACAGGTACAACTAACATGAAGCAATGCATATAATAAAGGTATGTAAATGCAACAGTCATGAAAGGTACACTAACAGGTACTACTAATACATGAAGCAGTGCATAAACAATAAATGTGGAGTATGGAATGAAATGTCATTTCCACGGAATCCTGACATCGTGGTAGGATCACAATCCATCAAGACAAATCCAAATCCCAATTTCCTCAAATCAGCCCCCAAATTGGCTCTCATATCATATAAGTCTCATAAATCCTTAATGTACAATATCGAATAAATATCCTATATCCTGAATGTACAAAATCAAATAAATGTCATATGTCCTAAATCCAATATCAAGTGAATCTCTTATAACCTAGGTATATTTGCATGAATAAATATGATGATATATATAAATTGATATCAATACACATATATTAGCGTCCCATTCCACTAATATTGGTGTAAAGGCATATATAACAGCGTCCCATTCTACTGTTATATATACTTAGGAGTAAAAAGAAATATCATGAAACCAATGTGTCAAGCATCGACACAGAAATGCTGATCTATCAGGTGCTGTCACTAAGACTGGCACCCCTGATAGCTACGTATCACACGCTATCCGAAAGCTCGAGTGCCTAGCTCTGACCCTCGCCTTTCGACGTATCCATACGGAAATGACTCCCGTCGGTATCCCCATGATAACCGCCGAGTCATAGGTAATGTCACCGGATGGTATGGTTCCCCTGACAGGCTCAAGCGGCAAGGTCCATCAATCGTCTTGTCCCGGGGTACCTCCGGGCCCCACCATGTACCCTCATACGGCCTCAACGCCTCCTCACAGGGGTATATATATATATATCAGAACCGATAAATCTCATGGTGGATGCTGAAATATCATATCAAGGGAAACCGGGTTTTTCAAACAATGCATAATTTCATGAACTCCCACGGTCCCCAAATCCAGAAAACATCATGAAAAATCCATAGCTCAATGCGAAAAATCCATGAATATAATATATGCAACATAAAACTGAAATGTAAGCATATAAAGGAAAAGCCGCTAACTAACTGCAACAAGTTAATATAAAATATCATGCGGTTCCTATTTTCTCCAATTCTAAATAACATCAAGTAAAGGTAAATATATAGCTATAACTGATATATGTGTAAACATAAAGGTATAGCAAGGTATATGTATCTACCTATAAGTAATGATGTAATATACCCCCTGGGTATAAGTGAAGTATGTGTGCAAGGTATACCTGTAGTTATGTCATTAAGTGTGTATGTACTTATCGCTAATGGTAAAATACTCTATAGGTATACAGATATCTAGCAAGTAAGTATGTCAAGGCATATATGTAAGCATGTAAGTATACAGGTATGCTATATGTCAATGCGTAAAGAAATATGAATCAATGTCTCAATGTCCCTAACCAAACAATATCATAACTATAAGTGGATTGTGCGTGACATGGCAATTATTGACGGTGTGTGCAGCATACAATCAGTGCTCGTGCAACATGAGACGTCAATAATATGTGCAGTGTCCTAAGGATACTAGTCCAAGTACAACAATAACTAAGTAGTCGGGTAAATTCACAAATTCTAAATATGACATAGAATATACGACAAGTCAAATCATTTCTAGCCCAGACGCATAACGCCATGCGGGCGATTCCCCTGTAGATGTTAAATCTACTCACCAACGCTCCTGGCTAGGTGAAGTCTACCACCTGTTTTCCCTTTGTAGGAGTGTCCGAAGTCCCCACCTGCGAACCTGCAACATTAAAACAATAAAACAAGTATATATTAATAATAGACCCACAACACATATAATCTACACGGACCAACACGACACACACACGTACTCTAAAGGGTTTGTGTTGTAGCAAACGCGTATAGCGATACTACGAAACCAACACAGAACAACAGCAACACAGAACAAGCATTGTATCGAATAACGTATCGCGCGAAACGAAACACTAGAAAACGCAAAATGGACCCAGATTTTTCTGTGCTAATAATTTGTAAAAATTGCAAGTACCATGAGATTACAAACAACCCCAGAGACCCCTACACCAAAAACCCAAACCCCAACTCCCCAGTCTGGCCGCAATTTGCGGCCAGAACCAATAAAACTACGGCCTGACCTTGGAGGAATTGGCTCGTATTTTCAAGGAAGGTTCTAGGTCTCTACACTAGGTTACTGTCATGCCAACTTTTGCAACAAATATTTGGTTTAACAGCAGATCATCCGAGACCCAAACAAAACACTAAAAATACGATATTTACCCGAAACGATACGATACGCGATAAAAACTAAAACTAACAAGCTAAGCTACACAAAATTAACTTAAAGAACAGAAAGGAATCATTACCTACACAAAAGAACTCAAAGATCCAAGCTTGGCACACTCTGAGGCATCCATGAGGCAAAACCAAGATAAAGATGTGATTTTTGTGAAGATTTGTGAATTTTGTGATGGATTTGTGTAGGAAAAGGTGAAGAGAAGCTAAGTGTTTAGTTTGAGGAATTAGGAGGTGAAGAAATGAGAAAGAGATAGAGAAAAAAGAGAGGGTGATTGATAAAGAGAGAGGGAGGTAAGTGTAGAGTGAGAGATGAGGGTGAGTGTACCTTATGCATTAATTACTTATTAATGCATTCACACTACCATTAAAGCCCACCATGCCACCTTTCTCATCCAAAACAAAGAAAAATCTTTCTCCCACAAAAGATCTAGAGTTTAGGTTGAGGATTGGATTAAAAAAAAGATTAGGATAAACAAAGGATTAGGTTAAGTGTCAAGCTTGCTAAGAACAAAATTAGCACAAACAAAAGTCACATTTACGTGCACACGTGCGTGCATACTTATAACAAATAATAATAAATTATTAATTAAATGTTATAAAAAGTAAGGAACCCGAATTGGTAAACTTTTTACAGTAAACCCGCATTAACGTCTAAACGAACACTAACCGAAATTTAAGACGTTACAAATATTTATTTTTGGCCTAAAATTATTATTATACTAAAAATAACAATAAAACCTATTTTCTGAAATTTTCCCATAATTTTTCCGTAGTTTTAACTATTTTTAACAAATTTTTTAAATCAAATCAATAATTTTAATAACCTGCTAAGTTTTTATTTTAATTAATTTTTTTTAAAACCCCCTTTAACCTGGACCGTTGGATGCTTGGATCCAACGGCCCAGAGCGGGCGGCGGCGCCCACGTGGTAGGGACCACGCGAAACCGCGTGATCCCCAGCCACGCGGACACGTGGCGGGCTGCGGCGGCGTGACGGTGCTGCGTGGGCCGTTGGATCAACATCCAACGGCTAGGAATCCCTGCCGGCGGGCGCAATTATCAACAGATGATGAGGAAATCATTGGCCGGCGTGGATTTTCGTATATTTTAACCGATATTTTGGATTTTATGGTTAGAAATAAAACCCTATAAATAGCACTTCAAATATTGATTTCTCACACCTCAGAACTCCAAAAATTCTGAAAAAAATACCAGCGCCTTCGTATCAACGACGCCGACGCTACGGCTCCACCCAATCACCAAGGAAAAATATGGAGCTATTGAGGAGTTTGCACAAGCCTACATTTTCAACCCGTCTACATCTAACTCTAATCAAAGGTAGGATCCGCGTCTCTCCTCTCATATGTCGCCTTCTTTCTCATAATAATCTTGGTTTCAACTCCTAATCCCTAATCTCATATTAAAATGATATTAAAAATTATTCTTGCATGCTTATTCTTTTGTACCTCTCAATAATGATCATATTAACCCATATTTAAAATGGCTTCCTTAATCACTCCTATACAAAATATTGCACCCTCGTACTACATGAAATGTGATATGCTTAATGTTATAACCCACGGGGTATCACTTCACCCCTCACATACCCATACTTACCCATACTACCAATTTGATCTCGAAATAGCGTACTTCCACAAAATACCCTCGTTTTATTAAAATGTTGTATTTGTTTAAAATATCCATCTGAGATAAAATATTTGGAATAAATGTTTTAGATACGATATATATATTTTACTTACACTTTTCCACCAACTACTTTAGTTTTGTTAAAAATCCCTTCACCTTTTGAAAGGGGATAATACTAAATTTAAATAACGGCATATGGTTTTTCCAACTTAGCCCCTTTTCACTCGAAAGGATATCTTTATATTAATTCTTCTTAGAATATTAACTAAAGTTTAATGAGTTACCCTAATAATAGGATAATGTTTTACGCGAGTATCTCGTGTTTGATAGGCAATCGTCCTTGAAAAGAACACAAATCCTGCAGTCTATGTGCAATGGTTGCCAACACGAACGTATTTTCTAAAACGTTACCTCAAACTTAAAACACTATAATTTCATAAAATTATTATTTACAATAAAATACCTCAATCCATCCTAAAAAGAGATAATTTCAGTTAAATACCTTAACCTTTACTAAAAGGCTATTTTCAATAAAGACCATAACCCTTATAAATGATATTTTCCAAAAGGATATCTAAAACTTTATGAAAAGATAATTTCAAACAAATACCATAACCTTTTATTAAAAGGATATTTTTTTCAGTAAAACATTATGGTTTTCCAAAATGATAAATATTCCAAATATCATGGTTTTCTTAGAAGCAATAAATATAATTAAACACTAGTATCCTTTATTAACTAAACGTTTTATAAGATGATACGAAATACATTACAAATTTTAAAAGATAACAAGATAAAATGAACGGCTGTGGAAAGCCGTATTAATGAGATCAACTTCTTGATTACAAGTCTATGACATATACAAAACATGATACGGTTAGGGTTAGAATGCGCGGACCTAGGTATGGAATACTTATTGAGAAAATCCCGATATTCCGGGTGACCAGTATGATGTACGGACGACTATACATATATGAAGATCCCTGGTGGCAGGATGACCAGTCCAAAGTGTAGACGACTACTAACCCGATATTCGGGCGAATACTAACCTTACTTGAGGGCGAATGATCCAAAATGTGAATAACATACAATATAGAAATTCCATGCCTAAAGGTATACGCACTAACTCTAGAACTTTACACTAAATAACGGGGGATGGGTAGTTTGATTAGGCAAGGAGATGCGGAACTCGGATTCCCCTACTACTCGATCATGATCCCGGAAAGTGAAACGGTACATTTCACTTCCCCAATTGTTGTTCCGTGGCCACAACGGAATAATCGCGAGTATCCGGACCCTTATTTAACAAACTGAGTCGAACTTTTACCTTCACTTATACTCCCTATCACTTACCTTCATATAACATACAACATACTCATGCTCACATATACCCCTTTTCAAAACGTCTTAAGTTTGTGCATTTCATACCTTACACCCCTTACTTTATGTCTGCATGCATACATCATACTCTTATATACACATGTTCATTTCAATATTCTTACTTCCTTATGAGGCAATCCTACCCGAGTATAACTCGTTGACGGACTTTCCTTTTTCCTATTTTGGAATGTCCGTTAGATGGGAATGAGTTTTATGATGAAGATCTATGCGTGGAACCGACTAACGAAGATTATGCAGAGTTGGCATCGGAGGATTAATTAGTTTTCTTTGTCGCCCACTTTTTAAGGGCTTTGTTTCTTTGATGTAATTAAACGAATTAGTTTGCTTTGCTCCTTCTCTTGGAATGTAATAAAGTGGGTTAATGGAAATAAATGGCTTTCGCTTTTATTGTTTTATTTTGGTACATGCCATGCATACTATGATTATTCTTACGCTTAACGTAACTGTATTGAATAGACTGCCTTCAATACAGTTAGGTTGCGGACCGTGCCACGCCACTCTTCACCTTCTTTTGGGAAGTGTTATCAGTAGTTTCTCGATCTGTTATAGGCCAAATATCGGCATGACTTATTGAGTTATTGGGGTCGACGATACCATTCCTAGACTCGATATGCAGCACATCTGATGAAGAGACCGGACTGTACGGTAAGTGTTGCCAGTTAGCTCTACGGGAGTTTTGACAGGTTCTCTTATTGTTCCTCTGTTCACTCAATACCTAGAAGCCATTACGTACAGCTAGTGCCGCTGACAGTTTGTGGGTATGTGATATGATCACTACCTACTGCTAGCGTATTGATGATTCTTAGAGTCCCACAAAGGGGTTTTCTAGCTCAGGCGAAACAATGTGGGGTGCATATGGGGATATGCGTGGGAGCTTGATTAAATACGCGTATATGATACCGTATTTTAATCTAGCATTTTCTATTGGTCGGGTCGTATGTGATATGACCGGATTATTAAATCAAGTGTTGATTTAATATTTAATGACCATTAGCTCATTTATTAAACCTTTTCTTTATTATGTATGCATGAATGTATGTATGTTTATATTGATATGCATGCATGTCATGGTTGATGATACATTGGAGATGGCTATGCAAGACTCACATGAAAACCATTTTGGTATTTTTGATTATTGAGTTAAAAGAAAAAGGAAATTAAATCATGGTTGATTTTTTTTTGTTCTACACACTTCTTAAAATATCTAATACTAACCATAGTTTCATTTCTAATTATCTCTTAACTCAACATCAAAAACATCTAGATATTTTCTAGCCTTGGTTAAAAGTGAGTGTGACTCTCTCTTATTCATTATTATCTTGAGTTTATTTTCTTTTGAGCTCAAGCAAGCCATTTCCATCTCCTTCTTCCTCCAAGCTCTCTACATCTTTCAAAGTGAGTGAAGAGAAAGAAAAAGAAAGGTTTTTAAGTGAGAATATTACCCACTTCACCAATCCATATTAGTCTAGCCCACTAGTGTAAGTTGTTTGCTTCACTTCCACTTAGACCAAGTGAAGCTAGGAGCTTGAGCAAAGGGACTCCATGGTGGATCGTCGTGGACTTCGAATGCTTCAAGCGAACCCGTTCATACTCCAAGTAGAACCAAGGAGTCAAGGAGGAGAGGTCTACAAAGATTGTATTTCTCCCCTCTTAGTGTTAGACACTAAGTAGTATGTGATACTTGCTACTTTTTACCCTAATCCACTAGTTCGATAATAAGTTAGGTTTAGTTAGCACCCTAGTTTTTTAAAGTTGCATGTTTGATGCTTGTTAAATCCTAGTGAGGGTGCTAAGCAAATCCAGCACATGCCTGGCAAGTTTCTTGTATGTTTGAAACTCCCGATGTGGTTTTTACCCCTAGGATCCAAGTGACCTTGACAATGCCAACATATCAAAGGGTCCTAGTCAAGTTCAACCCGTCATTATCTTGATTGCGTTAAACCCACCCGTACGATCCCTTGACAATGCCAACATGATCGTACGACTGTCCTAACCAATCCACATATCCATACGACAGAAAAGCATTACAGAGCTACCGAACACTACGCCTCGGCAATGCACGACATACATAGCACGAATACTAAGCAATACTAATCTGAAATGACGGAGGGCTACGGCTGGTTTTTGGCGAAAAAACCTTTAACGTAATGAACTGATATTGTTGAAGGAACCCGGGTGGTTTTTACAAATATATAGTAGCGCAAACTTTTGTTAAAGAGGTCACTCCCTATGAAGGAATATCGACTCTTTCCTCATTGAATGAAGTGCAGGATATTCCAACCTGAATACCATGATGCAAAGTAAAAGAATTGACTATAGAGCAGTTATCACAAATACGCAAACTTTCGCCCAAGAGGTCACTCCCTGAACAAGGGATCTCGGCTCTTGCCTCGTCGAATGAGGTGCGGGATATTCTGAACCGAATATGTCACGACCCAAATGTGGCATGTGACCGATACTTAAATCACGTGACGTCTAAAGACGTCGACGCGGTTCAAGTAAGCCGAAACCTGGAATCTAAACCTTTTTGAAAATATTGGAGGTGAAGTTTGAAATAGTCATCAGATGGAATCAGTTTAAAAATAACATTTAAGTTTAACTAAGTATGTTTGAAAAACATCTATGACGTTTTGAAATTCGACAGCACCTCCTTTGCATTTTTGTATAACCCGATACAACATAATAATATAAATAGCATCCCAACGGGAGATAGCCTCCACGTCCAAACAATGGAGCAGCCAAACAATCTATATCAGAAGTCGACTCCAATGAATGCGACCTCACAATTTCTAAGTCTCGCTTCTAAGTCCACATTATACCATTACTAAGTTGATGGAGTTATCACTAGATACTAGAATATATGAATAATCAAGGGTGAGTATGATACAATAGTAACCCACTTACCAATCAATCACCGAAAGGAATGTGTGCCCAAGCCGCTGATAATCCAAGCGGTAAAACCTGCAAGAAACTGTGGCACAACGGGGATGAGTTGCCAACTCAGTGAATAAAAGTACATCTAGAGGTAGAAATCGAAAAGCACGACGATACCTAGATCATAAGTATAGTACTACCATAATCTGTACTAATGTAATATGATATGCGTATAGATCATAATGCAACACTAACTATCATGCAATCCTAAGTAGAATATCAGACATCTCAAAATAATGAGTCCATAGCTCGTGTTTGAATTCCCTTTTTTGTGTATATGAATGCCCGTACAATATATATAGGTACTGTCCCCCGGATCAGTCATGGTCGGTTACAATAACTGTAATCTAACTGTGTACCTCATGATAGCAATTATATCAATAAATATGGATGTCCAGCATCGACACCCGAAATCAGAAACCTCTCGTGTCCATCACCGACACGTAAATGCAGATACCGTCGACACCATCTCAATAGATAATCGCCACCCGATATCCTTGGCCCCGGTCGATATCCCTTAGATATCCGTTGTGCCTAATCGAACCCCGGTCAGTATCCCCTGAATATCTGTCATGCTCATCTCTATCTCCGGTATCGAGTATCCTCGTTAGGCTCCTCGCCTATAATATGTCTATTCTTCCCCTCGGCCTCGAACCGGGTCCACCATGTATCCGACTGTATAGCTCCCCCACTCAGTCTGGATAATAACAAGTCCGAAACCGTATAGCTACCCCACTCGGTTCGGAATAAAAACTTAGAAAACATAAACTCATGGTGGACTCCAACTCATTATATCCAAAAATATCAAGTAATGAAAGAGAATATTTGCATGAATTATCCTGATGGTATATTATATATATACATATATAACAGCGTCCCATACCACTAATATATATATCATCAAAAGTAAAATGTTCAGAAAACTCATAAATCAAATATAACATTCATAGTACTGGTATTCACAATGCTTAACAGATAATAAGGTAAAGTGCATAAATAAAACATACAAGCAAATAAACTTATCAATTCTATTGTGTCATGGCAATACTAATGATGTGTAGTGTAACATACACGTCTGTGCTCGTGCAGCATGGCAATCATTAGTATTTGTGCAAGTGTTCTAAAAGTGTAATAGCCTACTCATATCAACATCTATATACGTATTACGGAGTATAACAGTTCTACAGTGACATGGCAGTACCAATGAGGTGTAGTGTAACATAGGTATGCATGCTTGTGCAGCATAGTACTCATTGATAATTGTGCAGTGTTCTATCAGAGTGTTCGTATCGCGGAAACGTATACATCGATAGTATAACGCAAACATGTAAAGTAATCTAAGCATAACTATTAATTGTAATTACTTTCTATGAGCTATACTATTATCTTTAGAAATGGAACGATACGTTGGGTTTGAAATAAGGAAGCTGCCTTAGTTTAAAATCGCAACTTTGTATTTTATCATTTAAAAGAGAAACGAATCGTGGTTTTTAAAAGAATATAGCTCACACAAGTATTACATCCTAAAACGGAATATAATCTAACTCTATGAGTCTAAAGGAAAACTTGGCCGTTATTCGGCATACGAATCTCATCACTTCCAATACGTATAATCTTTTGTATAATACCTCATTGTATCACTGTATCTGTATAATTTCAAGTACGACATGATTCCTGGTACATATCATCAAACCATTTCCATGTCATACGGATCTCACGTCTCGTACGTATGTCATTAAAGCTATGTATGAAACTATATGCAATTGAAGGACATACTATATGTGATACTATATCAATAACATCTAACTAG
The DNA here is from genome assembly GCA_030015575.1 of Agapanthus africanus. Lineage (NCBI taxonomy): Eukaryota > Viridiplantae > Streptophyta > Magnoliopsida > Asparagales > Amaryllidaceae > Agapanthus > Agapanthus africanus. Next base: position 313,353,049 of record CM057350.1, on the reverse strand, counting down.
ATATCATACTATTTTATTTATAAGGTTGCGGGGGTGCTATACGCCATCCACCCGACTTCGCCCGTAGATATAAATCTACTCACCAACTTAATAAGTTTGCTGAAATCCACGCTGCTATATCCGCCAACTCCGTCTCGGAAATCCTCGCGACGGCACCTATAATCGTATTTAAAACCATATCGATATAAATATCATATTGAAATCCAAAACAATGAGATAAGTAACCATAGGTTAGAACCTATAGCATACTTAACCCAAAAACGACAATATATATCTGTCGTTAACGTATAAACGTTAACGGTTCAGCTACAGTACTGAAATACGAAAAATCCGTATCGGAATATCGGAAAACTTAATAAAACCTTTACTAATCATTCCCAGATTTCTCTATAAGAATACTGGAAAAAATCTGTAACATTTAAGAAAAATAAAACATTATTTTTGGGAATTTTTATAATTAAATAATAAATATTGTGAATATTTTAATGTGCGGTATAATTAAATACCGATAAAGTGGAAAAAATTTGGAAAATTATAGGAATTACGGAAATGAGGGTGCTTTATATGATTTAAGCAAATTATAATTCTTATGATTAATTATATTCCATTTTAACGCTAATCGCAATTAAATATCATTAATCGTGCATTAAGCTTGTTTTGTGCATGTGACATGCACCAACTCATTTTTCACATTATTACACTTTTCTACCATGTCTTTTCTTTATTTCTTCATGCTTGGTTTGGTTTTAAAATGAGAAGAGAAAAGATTAGAAAAGAAAAAGAAAAGAAAAGGAATAAAGAATGAGGGATGGGCATAAGAGAGAAGAGAGGGTGACGGGTTGTGTTGACTTGGTCATTGGTTTCCCCTTCATTGTTTTTCTCTTCATTTTTCCCTCCTCACTTCACCATGGCTGCCCTACACCTCCTCCCTTCTCTACCTCCTCATAACATCACCAAAACCACATTAAAACTTCATCTCCACTTCACAAAAAGCATGCACAAGCTCATCACAAGCACTTTGGACCAAGAAAGTTTGTATTTTGGGCACTTGGGGCAACTCAAGAATTTTCTTGAGTTGCCAAATGAGGTACTTACATCACCATTAGTATTGTATTTGATTCATTTTAGCATCTATATTAGTTTAGAGTGGGTTAAATGAGGTTTAGGGAACTTTGAAAATTCTAAGTTGAGGATTAGGGTTTGAATTGAATCCAAAGATGAAATTGAGGCTTAATAGTGACCTTAAACCCCTGTAGGGATTGTTTCATGGACCAAACCAGAGGATAAAACCCCTTAACCCAAACATAGGAACCCCGATATCGGGAAATTATGGGATTTGTGATGAGAATTGGAGATCTGCTAACACCCGGAGCCTCTGAAAATTATTTAACGATCACAGTGAGTCATGCAGGCAACCTAGAAGCTGCCCTGAAGACCCGAGCCTAAACCCATCAATCCAGGCCGTAGATTTATTCACTTGGGCCGCAAATTGCATCCTGGGTGCTTCCAAACTGGTTCGTGTTTGTTCCATGGCTTTATCTCCAGTAAATTAGACCCTCCACATATGCAAAATTGGCTAATTTCACGTAGGGTAAAATCTGGGACCATTTTCTTGTGTTGTTGCATTGTTTTGCGACTTCGTTTTAATTTGGGATTTGGTATTTGATATAGTGTTCTGTCATCTGATGTTTGTACGTCAGCAACGGGGGTTGTTTGGTGGTTTTGCAGGCGTAGGCTATAGGTTCTAACCTATAAGCGATTCGCATGCCGTTTTGGTTTTCGTGCGTGATTTCGGTTTACGATATCTTGTGCGTATATATGTAGGTACCCTCTAGTGGACTTGAACGATAAGGACGAGCGTGGCATCATCGACTTTGGCAAGCAAGGATCAGGTGAGTAGATATATATCTACGGGGGAAGTCGAGTGGATGGCGTATTAGCACCCCCGCAACTTGATGGAAACCGATATATATATATAGGATACAGTCGTAGAAACCTAGATTTGGGAACTAGGGATATGATTAAAGAGATAGTTAGAGAAGATGTGAGTGATTGAATATATATATATTGAGATATGAGATGAAAACTTAGGGATATGAAAAGTGAATGTGAATCATGACGTATAGATGTGTAGTTGCATTAGAACAAGTACTAGTTTTAGAGTAACATGAAACTAAATTAATAAGGTAGAATGTATATATAAAATTGACTTAATGTGATGAAAAGAAAATATGATGAGAGATAATGACTTGATGATATGTTGGTATACGGATGCGAGTCGACTGAGATGATTGATACCTTGTCGGTCCCAGATATGAGATTGTTATAGATGTGACCTGGGATATAGGTATATAGATTTATATAATGTTGTGAATCTTGATTGATATGTTGTACGAGATGTTAGGTCCGTACCCTCATTGTCGTAAAGGTTGATAGGATCCATAATGGTTTAATGCCGCCGTACGATGATTTTCCGTACGTGATGAGTTTGACTTGATGTTTGATCCATACCCTTGACTAAAGGATGTCGTACGATGGATTATATCGTACGTGATGTTGTGAGGCTGGATGTCGATTGATAGATTCACTGACTCGGACGTGTTAGATACGTATACCTGTCAGCATTCGCTTATGATTTACTTTATGCTACTACGTTCATGTCACTCTCATTGCATTTCATATATCCGTGCTAGTACACCTATACCATTATCGATGATGCATATGTTATACTTACACAGATTGGCCGGCTCACACACTTCATCATCGATAATTGCCATGTCACTACACAATAGAATTTCTGCATCATGATATGACTCCTTGCATAATTTACTTGCTATAATTACATATGCACCTTTATACGATGTTGCATTTGACTTTGGAGAATTTGGGAACTGCAGGATATATTTTAAAACTGGATTCATTTAAAAGAGCGGTTTTCCCTCGACATGTGCATATTACTGTTCAATGTTGCAAGATATACGGATATGCTTACATCCTGTTATATGTCGCATACATTATGCTTTACGATTATACGCATTGAGATATGTTGTTATCATGAAATTTCTAAATTTGAGAACCGTGGTTATTTCAAAAGAAAGTACGTATTGTTTTAAAAACCCGGTTTCTCTTGATATGATATTTCAGTGCGACCACCATGCGTTTTCTCGGTTCTGAGACGTGTGATATGCGAAACCCGATTCAAGGAGGCGGATGATCCGTTTGCGGGTTCATGGTGGACCCAGTATGGTACCCCGGGGCGAGAGAGAGAGATTTCGTGGGGATGACGATGAGGCTGGCTGAGGGACTACTACCTACCGATGATTGGTTGGACCTGGCCCGGAGGATACCGATCGGAGTCGAGAGATGGATAGAGGCCGACCCGTTCTGTCGAAGCCCGCAAGACGATCCCGCAGACGGAGCCCGAAGGCCGATCTGGACTGACGGAGCCCGAGATATGAGGATTTACGTGTCGATGCTGGACACAGGTTTCATGATGTTTCAAGTGTCACTGCTGGACACTCAGGTTCCATGATTTTGATGTGTCGCGAGGGACACACGTTGATTTATATCCTCATACATTCATGCATATGCTTTTATGATATTTACATGCATGATATTGTTGTGTCATAGGTTGACACGTGGACAAGATCCACATGCATACTGGCATTGATTTTATGGTTGGATGATATCCGCATGCATATAGACATTGATTACATTGTTGGCACAGATGTAGCTATGGTCACCCTAGATATCATAGTATTACCTTTATGATATAATTGACCTAGGAAATCGTTATTTTATTCGATTTCTACCTGTTGATGTTTTCTACTCACGAGTTGGCAACTCACCCCCGTTGTACCACAGTTCTTGTAGGTTGACCGCATGGATCAGCAGCGACATCGCTGGCACACAGCTACTTTTGGATGATTTGCTTGGTAGGTGGGACATTTGTATCGTACCCACCCTTGTATTTATATTTTCCGTTGTATCTATCCAACTCCATCAATCAAACTAGTATTTGTATAAGTAATGAGACTTGGCAAGACTTGCAGTTGTGAGACTTGAGCGATGGGTTTTATGTTCGCTTTTGGGGTTGATGTCTTGCTTTACTTTACCTTTTTGGTGAACTTCGCCGTTGGGCATCGTATACTTATTTTTATGCTTTGCGTGGTTGAGAATCCACCTATTGGCAAAGAGCTAGCTCCCGCTTGGGGATACCTTTATATTATCATGTATTGTGGTTTTGGATCAAAATATACAAAGGAGGTGCTGCCCAAATTTTCAAAAGACGATACATGTTTTTAAACTAGTAAATTTCACTTGCATTATTCATGTTCCTTTTCTATGCATTTAAGAAAACTTGATTTCATTATACCTTTATTTCAACACTTCAACTCTTTTATTTTCTTAAACAGGTTTAGACTTCTAGGTTTCAGCTTACTTGAATTACGTTACGCCTTTAGACGTTGCGTGATTTAAGTGCCGGTCACGAGCTAATATTTCGGGTCGTGACAAAACTAAACAACACCATAGCTTATAAAATACAAAAACAAAGCTACAAGAGAAAAACCAACACCAAAAGCCTAGGGAAGGCCGGCGAGCTCGGAAAATGGTGGGATGTCACCGGTTCATTTGAGGAGTTTGGGCCTCGAGTTTTGTGTAAAGTCTTATTGTGATCATACTATAGTTTTGGTCTTTCTAATTTTTCTGGTAATTGTACCCAATGGTTCAAGATTCAATTGCAGTGAGCTAGATATCACAATTATCCTAGTTTATGATACTTCTTAAACTAAACAGGCTATGTGAAGATTATCATGAGTTAACCGAACTTAGGTTTTTCTGAGCTAACCCTCTTCTGGTCATAGTAGGTAAAAACAGAACTCGTGATACGATATATCCGTGTCGTATATAGAATTTTAACTCCAAAACAGATATTTACTTCTATATTTCTTATACTGATAAACTAACTTAAACTAGCAATACCAGACAACTCACAATATAAACAGATTAGCTACCCTGAAAATCCCAACAACCAAACCCCATAGAAAACCGACGAGCTCGAAATATTTGTGAATGTCGCCGGCCAAAATTCCGAGGCATGGGTCCGTGTTTCATGTGGTTATTCTAGGTCCAATTTATAAGCCTATTGTACTACTTGATTTTGTTATAAATTAACTATACTATAGCAGACTGAAACAGCAAGAACCTAATCGAAATACGATATTTCCTATACTTTACATCTTCACTAAAAGAACTACAGGGTTGGAAATTATACCTATCTAGAAAATCAACTGAAAGTTTCCTTCAAAGATGTACAAGCTCAATTCATCCTAGCTTGATGGTGGTGGTGAAAATCCTTAGCACTTAGCTTTTCTTCTCTTCTCTCATTTTTCTTTGGTGTGTCCTAAGATTTTTCTTTGTTTCTAAACTAGTTACTTAGCCTAAACTTGATATATATTAACTGAACCATTTGGAACAATATAAGAATAAAAAGTGATAAGGTAGGAGGTGGTGTCACCATGCAAGATGGTGGTGCTTTCTTGTAAGGAGGAGGTGTGTGTGTGAGGTTCACCCTAGGTTGTGATATCCCATGAGTTTAATTTAACCCTAACCATGATCTAGCCCTCTTTACAACAAAACCCTCACACAATATCTAATTTCCACAATTAATTAAACTTTCCATAAAACCCCTCACACTATGTAACAATACATAATGAAGCTAAATTTTCACTAAAACCTTTCTTAATAGCTAATGTTACAAACTAAATATTTAAATTAATTAGTTTCACACAATACTTAAGAAATGTCCCATTTTGTTTCAATAAAAATTTTAATTCACATTTTTAATTAATTAACTAAATCAATTTATCATCTAAAATATTTCAAAATGTTACAATATTCCCCCCTTAAGAAAATTCGGTCCCCGAATTTAAATTAAATTCTCTTCTTAAAACATTTTTCTCAATCTAATCAGTCATTTCAAAACAATTTTCCGGGGTCCCAATTTAAAACATATAATCCGCTCGATATAACGAAACTCCAAAGTCCCATATGAGCTAAAACGCATCATAACGCAACCGTGTGCGTGAAAACTCAAAAAGATACAATTTCTCATAACTGTAACTCTGGCGATTGCTATGAGAATTACTCCAGTTATGATGCACTTTGCCAAATACGAAAACCGTTGTGTATCCTAAGTACACAATCAATGCTATAATCGTAGTGCAATATCGATGCACACGACCAAGCGAGAAATACATAAATCCAATCTATAAGATATCCTCTTAAGTACAATCATAAAAACAAAATCAATCCTAATGGTTTTGCATGCAAATCTCAAACCACACGTCCTGGTGTGCATGAAACTAAAACAACGCTAAGTGCAACAGGCGTGCATGAAACGATATCCAATGCATCTACTGTGCATTGAACAAAAGTGTACAAAATAGTATCAAGTGCATCGGGGTGCAAAAAATAAATCTCAAATGCATCGGAGTGCACAAAATCATCATCAAGTGCATCAGAGTGCACAAAATCAAAATCAAATATACCTAGGGTATATATATATATAATCTATTAACCATGTGCATCTGATGTGCACGGAATATCAATGTCGTGTATCCGGTGTACATAACATTCCGATCGAGTGGAGTCACCTCGCACAAAAATCACAACAAGTGCACCTAGTGTGCACAAAACATAAATCAAAATGAAATTACTGTACATGGAAATCTCATCAAGTGCACCTGGTGTGCACAAAACATAATATAACCCTCAAATCCTCAAAAATGCATATATCAAAATAACGGACGTTGAGTTGTCCCTTCTTCAATGTTGGAAACAAAATATTTGGATCATAAAAACGCAAATCGAACTCAAATGACATCGAAGTATATCCTCTTCAATGTCAGAAGGTTTTTTATACACTCGGATTTGGCATAGCAAGGGTTACTACTTGCCGTCTGCCATGATCTAACGCTCTCTGTCTCTGAATTCCGATTCTTCTTGTGGATCTCTAACGTCGGGATCTCTTCATACAATCATCCGGTGAGGAGCAATGACACAATCAGTCCTACTGCTGATAACTCTCAACACATCTTCTTGGCCAGTAGTCCAGTCTCCCGTAACGCAACTTGTTAATGACAGAAATCTCTATTCTCTGCTTGTGTGCTAACAACTGATCCTGCTTCCAATCTTACTTATTATCAACTTTCAAAAAGAACTCCTTCAAGTCTCCTGTTGATCTCAGCTATCCAGCCTGCCCGGAACTAGCACTCATTTCTGAATCCACTTTCTCTTTAGTAACGACTGTCATTTCCTTAAGATTTTCCCTGAAAGTGTGGTCGTACTCATTTCTGCATTTGCTTTGAATCTTCAACATCGGCGGTGAAGAATAACTGTCTACTGAAACTTTGCACCAATCTTCTATTTCATAAATCTCCAATATCAACCACTTAAGGAGCGTGTCACGATAATCATGCGAGTTGCAAGTCATTCTCGATTATGACCATGCCCGGAACCTTACAAGACTTCCAAAAACACGAATCTGACATCTCTGATACTTCGTAGAAGAATCTGGCTAAGCTCACCTTCGAAAACTCGTCCCAATTCGTCGGAGAAAAACTTACTGCATGATCTCTTTCTCGAGCGACTTGCATCAGGTCTGAGCAAGATTCATCGGAAGAAAAAAATCAATTTCACCAATCTCGTATCAGAGCGCCACAACGGATTAAAAGTCCTAACCATCCCACATCTGAACGGCTACGAATCCTTCTGATCTGCCTACACTCATAAACATCGTCAACCAATAACTTCGTGATCTCTGGAAGCAACATTTCGATAACCTCAGCAATGTTTGTTACCGCTATCTGAACAGTACGCGACACCACGATCTTCGGAGAGGAAAATATATCATGCCGCAAGTCCGGCTGACTTTCAGCAACGACTCAGCCATCTGGTGCGGATCCCGAAGAAACTCGCTTCCACATTAGAACTCGATCAAATATGAATAAACGACATGTCTCTATATCACCGGAAAGTCACCCTGGTCAGTCCTTGTCCTCGACAAGTCTACTCTGACCGTATCTTTAACTGCAGCCCTCTCGGCTCCCAAAAACATGGTGACCGAAATAATCAACATGCACTGACGAGGATAGATCAACGGAATGAATAGAAGGAAGATTTCAATAAGGTAACTCAGGCGGAATATCATATCGTAAATATGCCGCGGAATATATGTACGGTACGTCACTCTACTTAGCACCTACTCCATCAACAAAGGTCATCCTATATAACGAAAGTTCGGGTATAAGACCCCCAAAGTCAAGTCTAAGTCCTATAAGGTCAAGCCTAGGTAACAAAATGTATGCCCAGAGTCCATATAGTCAAACCTAGACTTGAACAAAGGCTAAACCAAACGCTCTGATACCAACTTTGTCACGACCCAAATGTGGCACGTGACCGACACTTAAATCACGTGACGTCTAAAAACGTCGACGCAGTTCAAGTAAAGCCGAAACCCGGAATCTAAACCTTTTTAAAAATATTGGAGGTGAAGTTTGAAATAGTCATCAGATGGAATCAGTTTAAAAATAACATTTAAGTTTAACTATGTATGTTTGAAAAACATCTATGACGTTTTGAAATTCGACAGCACCTCCTTTGCATTTTTGTATAACCCGATACAACATAATAATATAAATAGCATCCCAACGGGAGCTAATCTCCACGTCCAAACGATGGAGCAGCCAAACAATCTATATCAGAAGTCTACTCTAATGAGTGCAACCTCACAATTTCTAAGTCTCGCTTCTAAGTCCACAATATACCATTACTAAGTTGATGGAGTTATCACTAGATATAAGAATATATAAATAATCAAGGGTGAGTATGATACAATTTTAACCCACTTACCAATCAATCAACCAAAGGAATGTGTGCCCAAGCTGCTGATAATCCAAGTGGTAAAACCAAAAAGAAACTGTGGCACAACGGGGATGAGTTGCCAACTCAGTGAATAAAAGTACATCTAGAGGTAGAAATCGAAAGGCACGACGATACCTAGGTCATAAGTTAGTTACTACCATAATCTGTACTAATACAATATGATATGCGTATAGATCATAATGAAACACTAACTATCATGCAATCCCAAGTAGAATACCAGACATCTCAAAATAACGAGTCCATAGCTCGTGTTTGAATTCCCTTTTTTGTGTATATGAATGCTCATACAATATATATAGGTACTGTCCCCCGGATCAGTCCTGGTCGGTTACAATAACTGTAATCTAACTGTGTACCTCATGATAGCAATCATATCAATATATATAGATGTCCAGCATCGACACCCGAAATCAAAAACCTCTCGTGTCCATCACCGACACCTAAATGCAGATACCGTCGACACCATCTTAATAGATGATCGCCACCCGATATCCCTGGCCCCGGTCGGTATCCCCTGGATATCCGCCGTGCCTAATCGAACCCCGGTCAGTATCCCCTGGATATCTGCCGTGCTCATCTCTATCTCTGGTATCGAGTATCCTCGTTAGGCTCCCCGCTTATAATGCGGCTATCCTGCCCCTCGGCCTCGAACCGGGTCCACCATGTATCCGACTGTATAGCTCCCTCACTCAGTCTAGATAATAACAAGTCTGAAACCGTATAGCTACCCCACTCGGTTCGGAATAAAAACTCAGAAAACACAAACCCATGGTGGACTCCAACTCATTATATCCAAAAATATCAAGTAAAGAAAGAGAATATTTGCATGAATTATCCTGATGATATATTATATATATACATATATAACAGCGTCCCATACCACTGATATATATCATCAAAAGTAAAATGTCCAGAAAACTCATAAATGAAATATAACATTCATAGTACTGGTATTCACAATGCTTAACAGATAATAAGGTAAAGTGCGTAAATAAAACATACAAGCAAATAAACGTATCAATTTTATTGTGTCATGGCAATACTAATGATGTGTAGTATAACATACTCGTCCGTTCTCGTGCAGCATGGCAATCATTAGTATTTGTGAAAGTGTTCTAAAGGTGTAATAGCCTACTCATATCAACATCTATATATGCATTACGGAGTATAACAGTTCTACAGTAACATGGCAATACCAATGAGGTGTAGTGTAACATAGGTATACGTGCTTGTGCAGCATAGTACTCATTGATAATTGTGCAGTGTTCTATCAGAGTGTTCGTATCGCGGAAACGTATACATCGATAGTATAACGCAAACATGTAAAGTAATCTAAGCATAACTATTAATTGTAATTACTTTCTATGAGCTATACTATTATCTTTAGAAATGGAAGGATACGTTGGGTTTGAAATAAGGAAGCTGCCTTAGTTTAAAATTGCATCCTTGTATTTTATCATTTAAAAGAGAAACGAATCATAGTTTTTAAAAGAATATAGCTCACACAAGTATTACATCCTAAAACGGAATATAATCTAACTCTACGAGTCTTAAAGGAAAACTTGGCCGTTATTCGGCATACGAATCTCATCACTTCCAATACGTATAATCTTTTGTATAATACCTCATTGTATCACTGTATCTGTATCATTTCAAGTACGGCATGATTCCTTGTACATATCATCAAACCATTTCCACGTCATACAGATCTCACGTCTCGTACGTATGTCATTAAAGCTATGTATGAAACTATATGCAATTGAAGGACATACTATATGTGATACTATATCAATAACATTAACATCTAACTAGATATCATACTATTTTATTTATAAGATTGCGGGGGTGCTATACGCCATCCACCCGACTTCTCCCATAGATATAAATCTACTCACCAACTTAATAAGTTTGCTGAAATCCACGCTGCTATATCCGCCAACTCCGTCTCGGAAATCCTCGCGACGGCACCTACAATCGTATTTAAAACCATATCGATGTAAATATCATATTGAAATCCAAAACAACGAGATAGGCACCCATAGGTTAGAACCTACAGCATACTTAACCTAAAAACGACAATATATATCTGTCGTTAACGTATAAACGTTAACAGTTCAGCTGCAGTACTGAAATACGAAAAATCCGTATCGGAATATCGAAAAACTTAATAAAACCTTTACTAATCATTCCCAGATTTCTCTGTAAGAATACTGGAACAAATCAAACAACACCATAGCTTATAAAATACCAAAACAAAGCTACAGGAGAAAACCAACACCAAAAGCCTAGGGAAGGCCGGCGAGCTCGGAAAATGGTGGGATGTCGCCGGTTCCTTTAAGGAGTTTGGGCCTCGTGTTTTGTGTAAAGTCTTATTATGATCATACTATAGTTTTGGTTTTGCTAGTTTTTCTAGTAATTGTACCCAATGGTTCAAGATTCAATTGCAGTGAGCTAGATATCACAATTATCCTAGTTTATGATACTGCTCAAACTAAACATGCTACGTGAAGATTATCATGAGTTAACTGAACTTAGGTTTTTCTGAGCTAACCCTCTTCTGGTCATAGTAGGTAAAAACAGAACTCGTGATACGATATATCCGTGTCGTATATAGAATTTTAACTCTAAAACAGATATTTACTTCTATATTTCTTATACTGATAAACTAACTTAAACTAGCAATATGTCACGACCCGAATATTTCGACTCGTGATCGGCACTTAACCACGCTACGTCTACAGGCGTAACGCGACTAAGTAAGCCGAACCCAGAAATCAAAACCATTTAAAAATAGTGAGTGTTGAAAACATTTAGTTAAAACATTTAGAAAACCTTAATTAGTTCAATAAGTTCTTTTAAAATTACTTAATCATTTAAATAATTTTGGCAGCATTTCCTTTGTAAAAGTAGCCCCGAGACCGGGTATAAAAGAGGATATGAGTAAAAATGAGATATAATGAAACAAAACATTCCTAAACGGGAGCAATCACGCCCAACGGCGGAAACCATCATCACAAGAGTAATATACGACGCCGTAGCGAAGAATGAGCAATAAGTAAACATCACAGAATATAAACTGCATATAAAAACAGTCGGCTCCCACGAGCTCGACACCAGAATACAAAATATACATCATCGTCCTCACATAGTATCTAAGTCCAGTACATAAATGGTAGATGGAGAGTACTAGATACAAAAGGGATACAATAAAAGTAATCAGATACCACAACCCACCTAAATGCAAAACAGCTCTCGCCGCAACTGTAGTGGTATCTGTAGCCAAAAGATGCAAAAGACAGCCTGCCACGACTATGCTGAGGGCAACCTGCAAATACTGTGGCACAACGGGGGTGAGTTGCCAACTCGTGAATAGAGATAACATATAAAGGTAATCGCGAGCATGCACGTATTGCGCTACTCAACAAATGCCAGCAGATGATATCAATGCGTGATAAGCAGTATGTGCAATAATCATGCAGATGCTCTGTCAGGTAAAATAACTACAGGATGAGATATATGGTAATCAATGCTGAGCATGGGATAAACAACATCTACACGGAATATCAACGTGGAAAACAATCGGTGGCCACAACTGCACCCAAATCCTAAATAACTCAGGCGCCGGCACACCCATCGGCCCTCAAACCCTGTAAATCTCTGAGAAATCACGAGTGCCCAACATCGGCACCCAAAATATCATAAAATACTCGTGTCCAGTATCGACACGCAAATCCTCATATATCGGGCTCCGTCAGTCCGGATCAGCCCACGGGCTCCGTCTGCGGTATCGGCCCTCGGCCCCGGCAGTACGGATCATCCCGCATCCATCTCTCGACTCTGATCAGTATCCTCCGGATAACCGCCAGGTCCAACCAATCACCGGTAGGTACTCGCCACCCTGCCAGGCTCATCGTCTACTCCACGAAAAACATTTCTCGCCCCGGGGAACCATATCGGGTCCACCACGAACCCGTAAACGGATCATCCAACTCCTCGAATCAGGTTTCAAGCACACGTCTCAGCACCGAGAAAACGCGTGGTGGACGCACCAAAATATCATATCACGAGGAACCGGGTTTTCAAATAGTGCATCTTTTCTTAAATATCCCACGATCCTCAAAAACAGAAATCACATGAAAATCCAACACCAAGAAGTAAATCCAATGCGATGTGCTATGTACATTAATCCATGATATAGGTATAAGGGAAAACCGTTTTTAAAATTAGTTTCCGTTTTTAAAGATATCATGCGGCTCCCAATTTCCATGAAAGTCATATCGAATCATATATGAAATGAACTACAGCAATATAATCATGGCAGTTCTATTGTGAGTGTGTCATGGCAATTACTAACGGTGCGTGCGTAGCATGCAGATTAGTGCTCGTGCAACATGAACCGTTAGTAATAGTGCGGTGTTCTATCAATTCTAAGCATACATACAGCAGGGAATGCACTATGCAATGACAGTCCATGAGGTGAATGCAACATATAATAATAAGGTCCTATCAGCCCTGACGCATAACGCCATGCGGGCGATATCCCCGTAGATGTTAAATCTACTCACCGAAGTCTCGCGCTAAGTGTAGCCGACGACTTGCTTACCCTTCTTCACTGCGTCCGTCTTACTCGCCTGCGAACCTAGAATCACATAACATATATCACACATAAGCTCAATTTCACAAAAACGTGATATTACGGTCCAACTAGAAACCCGTGTCGTAAACCAATCGCGCGTGTGCGCGATACGCTAAAACGTGTGATCACGCGCCTGAAACTACCCTGACGCGTCGCGATACGCAGAAACCCCAAACTCATACCCGTATCACGCGTGTCGCGAAGGTTTAGAAATACGGAAAAACAGGCAATAAGCCCCAGATTTTTCTGCAGTAAGAACCAAACAAAATTGCACATGCCAGGAGTCTAAGGGTTGCAACAGACACCTATAGGACCAAACCCCAACCCAAACCCTACCTATCTGGCCGCAAATTGCGGCCAGATCTAATATTTCGGCGGCCAGAACAAAGGATATGGGGGTCGGGTTCTACCTGGGGTATCAGTACCTAGCCACTACACTGCAGTCTTCTCAAAATTAATCTGAACTCATCGGGTCGATAGCAGTTTTCAGAAACTCAAATTTTGCTTAAAAATGATGAATTTGCATCAAATAGGGATCTGGTGGTATTTTAGTGCAATTGGGGTTTAAGCTGGGTTAATGTGGCCTTAACAACACTCTATCAACCTACTAAAACCAAATCACACATCACTTGCTCAAGGTTCCCACTAAACACCTCATATCGCACTAAATCGCACCAATAAACACTAACCGAAGCAAAACTACACTAAACAAGTAAACTAGGGAGTAAGTTCAGGAAATATACCCCACACTCGACCCTAGGGAGCTGGAGGAAGAAGAAGAAGTGAAGGGAAGGAGCTGCAGCTGGAGTTGTGGCTGTTGCTGCTGCTAACTGCTGCTACTGGTGCTGTTGCTGTTGCTGAAATGCTTGCTGCTGTTGCTGTGAAGTCTGCTGCTGTTGCTGTGGATGCAAGGAGCTGCTATGGATGCTTGCTGCTGCTGCTGCTGTGAGGTAAGTGGGTGTGTGTGTGTGAGTGAAGTTGTGAGAAAGAACAAAACAAATGAGAGGAAATCATAACCACTAATGTCAACCCCTCACTCTCTCTCTCCTCATTAATTGCAAGCATGGCTTAAGCCATGATGCACTCTCTCTCTCTCTCACCAAGTCAACACCCTAAGGAAATTCAAATTAAAGCAACTATTAATTAACTAATTTAAACTTAATTAAAACCCAAAAGACTTAATCCCCATGATTAACCCACCATGGTTACTAATCATGGTAATACCTTATTTAAAAACCCTAGTTTACATGCACATGTGTGTGCAAGCCTAGGAAAATTTTAGAAAAATATTTATTAAATTAGGAAAAATATTTGAAACACAATTTGGTAAACTTTTTATTAAAAACCCTTTATTTAAATATAAAAGTCACTAAACACATCCTAAGGTGTTACAATCTCTCCCCCTTAAAGAAATTCGTCCCCGAATTTCAAAATCTAACTACACGTACCTTCAAAAAGACGGGGATACTTCTTCCTCATCTCGCTTTCGGTCTCCCAAGTGACCTCCTCACGGCCCTGACCACGCCAAAGTACCTTGACTGATGGGATGTCCTTCGATCTCAATTTCTTCACTTGTCGTTCCAAGATCATCACTGGCTGTTCCGCATAGGAAAGGTCGCGCTCAAGCTGGATCGTCGGGTGCTGAATCGCATGCGAAGGATCATGAAGATATCTGCGGAGCATCGAAACGTGAAATACGGGGTGCACATCTGGAAAACTGGGCGGAAGGGCTAACCGGTACGCAACTGCACCAACACGCTCGAGGATCTCGAAGGGGCCCACATATCTGGGACTGAGCTTCCCCTTCTTCCCAAACCTCATCACACCTTTCATAGGGGAGACCCTCAAGAAAACATGATCACCAACCGAAAACTCAAGTCTGCATCGCCGACGGTCCGCATGAGATCTCTGCCTACTCTGGGCTGCTCTCATCCTATCATGAATCAACTGGATCTTCGCGGTCGTTTCCTCAACGATCTGTGGCCCTAAGATACTGCTCTCACTGAGCTCTGTCCAACAGGCGGGCGATCTGCATCTCCTCCCATAAAGAGCCTCGAATGGTGCCATCTGAATGGTCTCCTGGTAGCTGTTATTGTAGGAGAACTCTACTAAGGGTAAGTGATGATCCCAGCTACCTCCGAAATCTAATACACAAGCTCTGAGCATGTCCTCGAGAGTCTGAATAGTCCGCTCTAACTGTCCGTCGGTCTGCGGATGAAATGCTGTGCTGAAACTCAAGCGAGTGCCTAAAGCCTCATGAAGCCTCTGCCATAATCGGCTGGTAAACTGGGTGCCTCTATCGGACACAATACACGTCGGGACTCCGTGTAGTCGCACAATCTCGTCGATGTAGATCTGGGCATACTGAGTAAATCCGAAAGTTGTCTTCACTGGTAGGAAGTGAGCCGCTTTCTTCAAACGATCCACGATCACCCAGATGGAGTCATACCCTCGACTAGTCCTGGGTAGACCCACAACGAAATCCATCGAAATCTGCTCCCATTTCCACTCCGGAATGGGTAACGGCTGTAGCTCTCCCGCGGGCCTCTGGTGCTCAGCCTTGACTTGCTGACAAGTCAGGCATCTCGACACAAAATCTACGATGTCTCTTTTCATTCCGTCCCACCAGTAAACACCTCTCATGTCATGGTACATCTTGGTGGAACCGGGATGAACACTATATACCGATCGATGTGCCTCCTCAAGAATCTCACGCCTCAGTCCCTCAGCATCTGGTACGCACAGTCTAGTCCCAAATCGTAGTACCCCCTGATCATCGATCACGAACTCGGAAAATCTGCCCTGTCCAATCTGTGCCATGATCTCCGAACATCGGTCATCACTGCGCTGTGCCTCATGTATGCGGTCAAGTAACCGTGGGCGTGCACGAACATGCGCGATCTGTCCTCCAATCGGCGTGAACTCGAACTGTACTCGGCTGTCGCATAATATCTGCCAATCTGCCGACGACTGCCCCTGTACTGCGCTCAAACAAGATAGACTACCCCCGGGCCTCCTGCTCAAAGCATCCGCCACCACATGTGCCTTGCCCGGGTGATACAAGATCTCGCAGTCGTAATCCTTCACTAACTCCATCCATCGGCGCTGTCTAAGGTTCAGGTCTCGCTGCTGAAATATATATTTTAGACTCTTGTGATCCGTGAATATGTGGCACGACTCGCCGTATAGGTAATGTCGCCAGATCTTAAGTGCAAAGACCACTGCAGCCATCTCCAAGTCATGAGTGGGGTAGTTCTGTTCATGTTTCTTCAATTGTCGCGAAGCATACGCGATCACCCTGTCATGCTGCATCAAAACGCACCCTAGCCCCACTCGAGAGGCATCATAATAGACCACAAATCCGCCTGAGCCTGAAGGTAATGATAATACCGGTGCCGTCGTCAGCCGAGTCCGTAGCTGCTGAAAACTGTGCTCGCACTCCTCCGTCCAATCGAAAGGAACTCCCTTCCGGGTCAACCCGATCAAAGGGGTAGCAATACTGGAGAAGTCCTGCACAAAACGCCTGTAGTAACTGGCCAACCCCAAAAAGCTGCGAATCTCCATAACCGATGTGGGTCTGGGCCAACGCTGAACGGCCTCGATCTTCCTCGGGTCTACACATATACCGTCTCGTGAAATAACATTCCCCAAGAAGTCTACGCTGTCCAGCCAAAAAGCACACTTGGAGAATTTCGCATAAAGCTGGTACTCCCTCAAAGTCTGCAGTGTAATCCGCAGGTGCTGCTCGTGCTCCTCAGTACTTCGGAAATACACCAAGATATCGTCAATGAACACTATAATGAACAGATCCAAATATGGCCGGAAAATACGGTTCATCAAGTCCATGAATGCTGCTGGCGCATTGGTGAGTCCGAACGACATCACCAAAAACTCATAATAGCCGTAGCGCGTACGGAAAGCTGTCCTGGGAATGTCCTCCTGTCTAACCCGCAGCTGATGATAGCCCGATCGTAAATCGATCCTCGAAAAGTACCCTGCCCCCTGAAGCTGGTCGAACAAATCATCGATGCGCGGCAAAGGATACCTGTTCCACACTGCCACCCTATTCAGCTGGCGGTAGTCGATACACAGACGCAAACTGCCGTCCTTCTTCTTGACGAACAGGACTGGAGCACCCCAAGGAGAAACACTGGGTCGAATAAGTCCCTTATCCAGCAAATCTTGCAACTGACCCTTCAATTCTCTAAGTTCCGCCGGGGCCATCCGATAAGGCGGTATGGAAATATGCCCCGTGCCAGGAACCAAATCAATACAGAAAGAAATGTCGCGCTCGGGCGGTAGCCCAGGAAGCTCGTCAGGGAACACATCAGGGAACTCGCTAACAATCGAAACCTGATCCAATGGAACCTGTGTAGCACTAGCATCGCAAACATAAGCGAGAAATCCCTGACATCCCTTCCTCAAAAGCTGTCCAGCGCGAAAAGAAGAAATCACACTGTGAGGGGCGGCACCACGGTCCCCCAACACAACAAAAACCGACTCGCCGGGAAAACAAAATCTAACTGTCTTCTCACGGCAGTCCACAGAAGCATAGCACGTGGCTAACCAATCCATGCCCAAAAGAACGTCGAAGTCCAACATCTCGAGAAGGATCAAATCGACAGGCAGCTCTCTCTCGCCAATACAGACGGTGCAGGACCGGAACACGTGCCTAGCAAGAAACGACTCTCCTACAGGAGTGGTCACAACAAGCGGCTGATCAAGCAAACCGGACTCTCTACCCAAACTCGGCACGAAGTGTGTGGATACGTACGAGTGCGTGGATCCGGGATCGAACAATACGTGTGCATCAACTGAACATACTGGAAGGATACCTGAAACCACCGCATTAGACGCCTGCGCGTCCTGATGCGTCAAAGAAAAAACCAGTGCCTGTCCACCACCTGCGACTGACTGCCCTATGCCTCGGTCATCCCGTCCTCTCTGAGCAACTCCTCCACGCTCACGACCTCTCTGTGTATGAGTCTGGCGCGGAGCAACGGTAGGTACAACAGGCAACGCCCTCTGGGGTGGTGAAGGTGGTAAGGTAACATGTGGTGCTGCCGTCTCCCTCCGGTGTATCTCAGGACAATCTCTAACGAGGTGAAGAAGACTGCCGCATCTAAAGTAACCCCGCGGCGACTGCTGACTCTCCTGAGGATACGAACTAAACATCTGGCCTCGTCCCGAATCTCTGCTACTCCTCGTACCAGAACGATACCTGTCGCGGCGTCTGAATGACTGCCTCCGTGCGGATATACTAGTACGAACTCTCTTCGGCTCTGGAACTACCGAAGTCTCAGCAAGGCGCTCCTCGACTAATAGGACTGCATCTACAGCTGCTGTATAGGTCTCGTAGTGCTGCGCGCTGATCGTAAGGAACAGTGGTGTAAGCAAGCCTCGAACAAATCTCTTGACTCGCAACTCCTCGGTAGCCACTAAATACGGGGCATAAACTGCTAGCTCTGTAAACAGCACGTCATACTCTGCCACTGTCATCCCTGGCATCTGGCGCAAGGACTCAAATCTGCGTGCTCGGGCATCCCTAACACTCTGGGGGAGGAAACGGGCTAGAAATACTGTCACAAACTCCGTCCAGGTCATAGGAGGAAGACCTGCTTCTCTGCCCTTCTCAACTGAATCACACCACTTCTGCGCAAGACCTTCCAGGCGAAAGCTCGCGAACTCAACCCATCTCGTATCTGCGTATCTGAGGGAACGGCATATCCGGGCCATCCTGTCGATGAAAGACTGTGGGTCCTCGGCTGTATCGGTGCCTGTGAAGACCGGAGGCTTCAGCCTCATGAACTCTGACAGCGATACTGTAATCACCTCCGTGGCTGCAGGGGCAACTGGTTGTGCGGTAGGTACCATCACGGTCTCTGGAACGGGTGGAGCTACTTCTGGTCGCTGCGCTCGAAGCGTCTCAACTAGCAATCCTATCATCTGGCGCATCTCCTGCATGCTGGATCCCACTATCTGGCGTATCTCCTGCACACCAGCCCCTAGCGTGGCGATCTGATCTGTCACAGGAGGAACAGTCTGCTCGGGTACAACGGGTGCACTACCCGGATCAGTCCTCGTCTCGGACGAGTCAACTCGAATCTCGGCCCTCGCGGCCTCTCTCTGCGCCCTTGTAGTCTTTGGCGGCATAATGGCTGAAAGGAAATTAGGATACGATAAGAATACGGAAATCGAATCACAAGAATATATATATACTCAAGAAGGAATTTAAATCAATAAGTCCTAAGGTCGCCTTGGCGGAGTACCGTGTCGTGAGTATGCCGCGGAACATACACACGCTACGCCACTCTGCTTCAGCTACCTACTCCATCATACCAAGGTCATCCTACACTCCGAAGGTAAAACCTACGCTCTGATACCAACTTTGTCATGACCCGAATATTTCGACTCGTGACCGGCACTTAACCACGCTACGTCTACAGGCGTAACGCGACTAAGTAAGCTGAACCCAGAAATCAAAACCATTTAAAAATAGTGAGTGTTGAAAATATTTAGTTAAAACATTTAGAAAACCTTAATTAGTTCAATAAGTTCTTTTAAAGTTACTTAATCATTTAAATAATTTTGGCAGCATTTCCTTTGTAAAAGTAGCCCCGAGACCGGGTATAAAAGAGGATATGAGTAAAAATGAGATATAATGAAACAAAACATTCCCAAACGGGAGCAATCACGCCCAACGGCGGAAACCATCATCACAAGAGTAATATACGACGCTGTAGCGAAGAATGAGCAATAAGTAAACATCACAGAATATAAACTGCATATAAAAACAGTCGGCTCCCACGAGCTCGACACCAGAATACAAAATATACATCATCGTCCTCACACAGTATCTAAGTCCAGTACATAAATGGTAGATGGAGAGTACTAGATACAAAAGGGATACAATAAAAGTAATCAGATACCACAACCTACCTAAATGCAAAACAGCTCTCGCCATAACTGTAGTGGTATCTGTAGCCAAAAGATGCAAAAGACAGCCTGCCGCGACTATGCTGAGGGCAACCTGCAAATACTGTGGCACAACGGGGGTGAGTTGCCAACTCGTGAATAGAGATAACATATAAAGGTAATCGCGAGCATGCACGTATTGCGCTACTCAACAAATGCCAGTAGATGATATCAATGCGTGATAAGCAGTATGTGCAATAATCATGCAGATGCTCTGTCAGGTAAAATAACTACAGGATGAGATATATGGTAATCAATGCTGAGCATGGGATAAACAACATCTACACGGAATATCAACGTGGAAAACAATCGATGCCCACAACTGCACCCAAATCCTAAATAACTCAGGCGCCGGCACACCCATCGGCCCTTAAACCCTGTAAATCTCTGAGAAATCACGAGTGCCCAACATCGGCACCCAAAATATCATAAAATACTCGTGTCCAGCATCGTCACGCAAATCCTCATATATCGGACTCCGTCGGTCCGGATCAGCCCACAGGCTCCGTCTGCGGTATCGGCCCTCGGCCCCGGCAGTACGGATCATCCCGCATCCACCTCTCGACTCTGGTCAGTATCCTCCGGATAACCGCCAGGTCCAACTAATCACTGGTAGGTACTCGCCACCCTGCCAGGCTCATCGTCTACTCCATGAAAAACATTTCTCGCCCCAGGGAACCATACCGGGTCCACCACGAACCCGCAAACGGATCATCCTACTCCTCGAATCGGGTTTCAAGCACACGTCTCAGCACCGAGAAAACGCGTGGTGGACGCACCAAAATATCATATCACGAGGAACCGGGTTTTCAAATAGTGCATCTTTTCTTAAAAATCCCACGGTCCTCAAAACCAGAAATCACATGAAAATCCAACACCAAGAAGTAAATCCAATGCGATGTGCTATGTACTTCAATCCATGATATAGGTATAAGGGAAAACCGTTTTTAAAATTAGTTTCCGTTTTTAAAGATATCATGCGGCTCCCAATTTTCATGAAAGTCATATCGAATCATATATGAAATGAACTACAGCAATATAATCATGGCAGTTCTATAGTGAGTGTGTCATGGCAATTACTAACGGTGTGTGCGTAGCATGCAGATTAGTGCTCGTGCAACATGAACCGTTAGTAATAGTGCGGTGTTCTATCAATTCTAAGCATACATACAGCAGGGAATGCACTATGCAATGACAGTCCATGAGGTGAATGCAACATATAATAATAAGGTCCTATCAGCCCTGACGCATAACGCCATGCGGGCGATATCCCCGTAGATGTTAAATCTACTCACCGAAGTCTCGCGCTAAGTATAGCCGACGACTTGCTTGCCCTTCTTCGCTGCGTCCGTCTCACTCGCCTGCGAACCTAGAATCACATAACATATATCACACATAAGCTCAATTTCACAAAAACGTGATATTACGGTCCAACTAGAAACCCGTGTCGTAAACCAATCGCGCGTGTGCGCGATACGCTAAAACGTGTGATCACGCGCCTGAAACTACCCTGACGCGTCGCGATACGCAGAAACCCCAAACTCACACACGTATCACGCGTGTCGCGAAGGTTTAGAAATACGGAAAAACAGGTAATAAGCCCCAGATTTTTCTGCAGTAAGAACCAAACAAAATTGCACTTGCCAGGAGTCTAAGGGTTGCAACAGACACCTATAGGACCAAACCCCAACCCAAACCCTACCTATCTGGCCGCAAATTACGGCCAGATCTAATATTTCGGCGGCCAGAACAAAGGATATGGGGGTCGGGTTCTACCTGGGGTATCAGTACCTAGCCACTACACTGCAGTCTTCTCAAAATTAATCTGAACTCATCGGGTCTATAGCAGTTTTCAGAAACTCAAATTTTGCTTAAAAACGATGAATTTGCATCAAATAGGGATCTGGTGGTATTTTAGTGCAATTGGGGTTTAAGCTGGGTTAATGTGGCCTTAACAACACTCTATCAACCTACTAAAACCAAATCACACATCACTTGCTCAAGGTTCCCACTAAACACCTCATATCGCACTAAATCGCACCAATAAACACTAACCGAAGCAAAACTACACTAAACAAGTAAACTAGGGAGTAAGTTCAGGAAATATACCCCACACTCGACCCTAGGGAGCTGGAGGAGGAAGAAGAAGTGAAGGGAAGGAGTTGCAGCCGGAGTTGTGGCTGTTGCTGCTGCTACTGGTGCTGTTGCTATTGCTGAAATGCTTGCTGCTGTTGCTGTGAAGTCTGCTGCTGCTGCTGTGGATGCAAGGAGCTGCTGTGGATGCTTGCTGCTGCTGCTGCTGTGAGGTAAGTGGGTGTGTGTGTGTAAGTGAAGTTGTGAGAAAGAACAAAACAAATGAGAGGAAATCATAACCACCAATGTCAACCCCTCACTCTCTCTCTCTCCTCATTAATTGCAAGCATGGCTTAAGCCATGATGCATTCTCTCTCTCTCTCACCAAGTCAACACCCTAAGGAAATTCAAATTAAAGCAACTATTAATTAACTAATTTAAACTTAATTAAAACCCAAAAGACTTAATCCCCATGATTAACCCACCATGGTTACTAATCATGGTAATACCTTATTTAAAAACCCTAGTTTACATGCACATGTGTGTGCAAGCCTAGGAAAATTTTAGAAAAATATTTATTAAATTAGGAAAAATATTTGAAACACAATTTGGTAAACTTTTTATTAAAAACCCTTTATTTAAATATAAAAGTCACTAAACACATCCTAAGGTGTTACACAATACCAGACAACCCACAATATAAACAGAGAGCTACCCTGAAAATCCCAACAACCAAACCCCATAGAAAACCGACTAGCTCGAAATATTTGTGAATGTCGCCGGCCGAAATTCCGAGGCATGGGTCCGTGTTTCATGTGGTTATTCTAGGTCCAATTTATAAGCCTACTGTACTACTTGATTTTGTTATAAATTAACTATACTATAGCAGACTGAAACAGCAAGAACCTAATCGGAATACGATATTTCCTATACCTTACATCTTCACTAAAACAATACTGAACTAAAAGAACTACAAGGTTGGAAATTATACCTATCTAGAAAATCAACTAAAAGTTTTCTTCAAAGATGTACAAGCTCAATTCATCCTAGCTTGATGGTGGTGGTGAAAATCCTTAGCACTTAGCTTTTCTTCTCTTCTCTCATTTTTCTTTGGTGTGTCCTAAGATTTTTCTTTGTTTCTAAACTAGTTACTTAGCCTAAACTTGATATATATTAACTGAACCTTTTGGAACAATATAAGAATAAGAAGTGATAAGGTGGGAGGTGGTGTCACCATGCAAGATGGTGGTGCTTTCATGCAAGGAGGAGGTGTGTGTGTGGGGTTCATCCTAGGTTATGATATCCCATGAATTTAATTTAACCCTAACCATGATCTATCCCTCTTTACAACAAAACCCTCACACAATATCTAATTTCCACAATTAATTAAACTTTCCATAAAACCCCTCACACTATGTCATAATACATAATGAAGCTAAATATTCACTAAAACCCTTCTTAATAGCTAATGTTATAAACTAAATATTTAAATTAATTAGCTTCACACAATACTTATGAAATGTCCCGTTTGTTTAAATAAAATTTTAAATTCACATTTTTAATTAATTAACTAAATCAATTTATCATCTAAAATATTTCAAAATGTTACAGAATACCACTGTGCAAAGCAAAAGGAAACGTCTTGCAACAACAGTTTTTCAAAATTGGTTCCAACAACATCAAATAGGTTTATTTTTCTTGCATTAATCAAAATCAACGCAGTCCCATCAATTAATCATATCACACCACAGAAAAGGAACGAAAATAAAATGTACGTATATGCCATCCGCATTCGCCACAGGGCCCGTCATCACCCGTTAGGTTACTTAACTAACGACAGAGCGGGGGCTGGACTAGCGCGGGTGCAAAACATATACAACATCTACTAGTATATATATAAATATATATAACATTCGTCCTAGGTATGATATAAGCAACATCACAGAATTTCAGCCAGCAACACAGAATGGTAGATAATCTTGGAGCATCGGGTTTCATTTGAGTCGCAAATGAGACCTGACGTTCCCGGTCGTGTGGATAGCCCGTGCAATGAAAACCTGGACCCCTACGAGCGCGGCAAGTTACCCGCCAATCCCAGAAGTGAGGCAACCCCAATCAACAAAGTGAATGGGCCACTCAGTACTTCACGGAATCCGGTAACTTAAGGACTCCACCGTGGGTCATCATATACCCCCTACGAGTGCGGTGAATAGCCCACCAATTCTAGAGTAAGGTCCCTTCCGTCTCAACGCCATGAGATGCGGACCCGTTGCCCTTTAGAACTCGGCTATTCGTGCACTCCACCACGGGGTAATCCTAGTATAGAAAAGAAAAGATATTTACAATGGCGACATCGACCTCAACCCGGTCGTGCCCCAATAAAAGAATATACAATCTAGCAGAGACGGCATTCCACATGTCGGACGCTCTCCCCGCAATAACAAATATATAAATGAATCTGAACTGTACTACTAGCATTGCACTCCAGGCTATCCACCACAACAATCTAACCACAATATCAGCACAACACAGAATATCAACGTGAATATTATGTTCGCAAACCCGTCTAGTTGAACATATAGCAACTAGTCGGGTTGTACCGCTCAATAATATTCACGGTCGCAGATATCATCACATGTACTGATAATCACACAGTTTAAAATTTTGATCGACTAAAACTTTCCCAAATTGGCCCCAAATGCAAAACAACACGTGAAACAAATCTGAGCCAAAACTAAATATACAAAAAATTAAATTTCCATGTCAGAGAGTGCCACAAGAAATTTGGAACAATTTCGCCACAAGACGGCCGCGGAACCGCCGCAAATAAGCACCTATTTTGGCGTTTCCGCAGCCATTTTGATGGTTCACTTGTCCAATTTCTTGTGGTCCCCTATAAATGCCTGCACGGATTTTTAAGATACACAGAAAGATTTTTTGAACACTTTTCAAAATCGACAGCAAGCATGTGAAAATGGAAAAATGATTCGGAAAATTTGGTCGATCGATATTCTAATATTATGCAAACAAGCTAGTATTGTTTTATAGGTGGCTCTGATACCATTGCTGGGTTTCGCCGGTGCCCTGGTCATCTACCGTGGCCGATGTGGAACAAAAACTGACATTTAAAAATTTTAGCGCAAACAAAACCCTCCCAAGATCTTGTCACGACCCGAAAGAGTACGTGACTGGCCCTTGAACCATATGAAGTCTATAGGACTCCATCTGATCCAAGTAAGCCAAAAGCCCAGAAATCTAAAACCATTTTAAGGATAAATAAACAACAAGCAATATACTATACAACGCCGAATGGCGAGGATCAAAATTTAAAAGAAACCCAGATAAGCATGAAACTGCAACACTACTAAGCGCGACTCTAAGGTCGAAATAATACATCACTAGTGTCTGAGTCTGAAACAATATACAAGTTTTTGGTTGATGGAATTTCTAGATACAATGAATAATACAAGTACAACGGCGGTTCTGATACAAAGAACCCACCTACCAAGCAAATCACCCGCAAAGGAAAACAGTGTGCCAGAAGTGCCGCTATGGAACCTGTACGGCAAGCCCTGCAAGAACTGTGGCACAACGGGGGTGAGTTGCCAACTCGTGAATAGAAAATATCTACAAGCAGAAATCGAATGCAAGACATAATCCTAAGTCAATACAATCAGTATATAATAAAACCCTCAAGAGTAAGTCTGAAGCATGAAAATGTGGCAGTATAACATCTAATCATGTAGGGAGTGCCAAGTACTCGTGCCAGTGCCTCAGATAATAACATGTCATAAATGTAAGGTATGTCTGCATGAAGTAAACATGATGAAGCATCAAATGGATATCAATACACATATATTAGCGTCCCATTCCACTAATATTGATGTAAGGGTATATGTAACAGCGCCCTCGTACCCTGTTATATATATAAATGAAATATGATCAATGTAGTCAAGGTCGTATGTAATCAATGTCTGTATAAACGTGGAACCCGTCCACCCGTCACCCAATGACAATAAGCATCATGCATGTAAATGTGAGGATATAATCAAATCATGGAAAACATCATGAAACCCATGCCTAGCATCGACACGTAAATCCTCATTTATCGGGCTCCGTCAGTCCGGATCAGCCCACGGGCTATGTCTGCGGAATCGGCCCTCGGCCCCGGCAGTACGCCCATATCCATCTATCGACTCTGGTCAGTATCCTTTGGATAACCGCCAGGTCCAACCAATCACCGGTAGGTAGTAGTCCCTCTGCCAGGCTCACCGTCTACTACACAGCGAAACCGTTCTCGCCCCGGGGTACCATACCGGGTCCACCATGTACCCGTAATCGGCCTCATCCAACTCCTCAATTCGGGTTCACACATATCACTCTCACACCGAGAAAACACATGGTGGACGCACCGAAATATCATATCAAGGGAAACCGGGTTTTAAATAATTAACTATTTTCTTTGTGTAAGTCCACGGTAGCGCCCCGGCCGTCTACAGACGCCATATGCTGAACAAAAACTTTTTACAAACTGGCGCTATCGTGTACCGTAACCCGGATCTGCCATTATTGCTAAACTAACAAACTGTAAAGAGTGTAGAAAGGTTATACCGAACGATCCGAGTCCTTCGTTCTTTAACCATCATCCCACGCTCCGTTGCGGCTGCTCTAATCTCGTCGATCTCCGATCTGCTCGTCCAAGTGGCACCACGTCAACGATTCTTTAAACGGGCTCCCGCCTCTGACTCGAGGCAACTCGGTCGTCAAGTTTGCTAAAAGAGATGACCAAGATTGATGTAGAGAATGAGTGGAATACTTTGTCTCGCTTCGTCCAAAACCATGGACGAACGGTTAATGAAGTTGCCGTGGGAATCGGGTGATGGAATGAAATGAGCTGTGAAATTCCATACACCGAAAACTATCATAATCTTTTTCTACAAAGTGAGAAACATCAAGTGAGAGAGAGAGAGAGGAGGGGGCCGGCCATATATAGGGAGGAGGAGGGTGAGTGTAAGAGAGGGGGGTGACCACAAGAAAATATCATGTGTGAACACAAACAAATATCTTAAGTGTGAACACAAACAAATATCTCAAGTGTGAACACAAAGTGTGAACACACCAAAAGCAACCAATGAAACAATAACACCTTACTGCTTCTAGAACCTTCTAGAAGCTTCCACACTCATCTCAAGAAAAGATAAACCCGTCTTTAACCGAATGTTAAAAGACGGCTGATAGAAAACTGGAAACTGGCAACTTCCAAAAGTGATCTCGAAACGAATTTCAGGATAACCCCGTAACTGTATAAATATACCCGCATTTGTATTACAACCGAATACAAATGCAACTGAGACAAAGATATTATATCTACTCAATATAATACTCGGATTCGGCTTAAACCAAAGCCGACCAGTATCATCTGCCCGAAAACTGACACGTGCGTAAACGCACGTGCATTTTCCGAACCCTGCCATAAAACCATACAGCCTCTACAACGTTTCGCCCGAACTTGGGAAACTGTCTGTGGGGAACTCTAATGACTCGTCAGTACCCTGGCAGTGGGTTTAACCACAAACCGTCAGCGGCACTAGCAATGTGTAACGACTGCCCATGGACTGACCTCAAGGGAGGCCGATGAGCGAACTCATCCGGAAACCCTACTGAGCCTAACAGTGACAATGTATATACAGTCCGGTCCGTTCGTCTATGAGTATCGCATATCTGCCTAGGGGGCTAGTAACGTCAGACCCCCAATAGCAGTATAAGTCGTGTCGGAGTGTAGCCCAATAACACCCTGAGATACTATTGGAGTACCTACCAGTAAATCTCCTGCCACGGCCGTGGGCTATGTGTAATGGCTCTCCTAGACACAGCACGATCTCGCCCCCAATACCGGGAGAGACGAATCCCCTGCCGATCCGCTCACGTGCCTCCATATGGCTCGGGACTGTACCCAAAAACTGTTAGTGTATATGCCCTAGAGGCCATTACTGTATCATACTAGTTTGTATATTACTTAATGGAAGCTTGGGATATTCACCTTGTATAAACAATCTTGCTCAATATAGTAGTATGCTACTTGGTTTGTTTCTACTTCAATGTGTACATGTGTTTATTTTGCGATATCACCTATACGCATTAGTGGAGCCCTTAGGATCTTTGCTTGATTACCAGCGTTGTGATGGCAGTCACACTAGTGGGGGCTGGGTAATCTATAAGCACATCCTTATACAGGTCCCTAGTCGCAGGACTATCGAGACAGGGCATCGATACTCCGGAGTAGACTAGCGTATGCGCTTCTCATCCCAGTGTGGGAGATGGTCTGTCCCACAGCCATCAGTACGTCGTACTGGAGATAGTATACGGGTGCTCGTTAGGTTACGAGTACATTGGACAGGACTCGTCGGGAACTGACAGGTTGGTATTATACCTATCGTCAGTTATCAGTTCCCAGGTGACATGAGTACAGCTTAGTCCGCTGACTTGACACTGACACTTCGCCTCGAGTGTGTTCCCACTGTACTTTGACTACTACCCTACCACGGCTCAAAGGAGTCGTGCAAACAGGTAGTGGTTGGGTGCAGTCCCGAAGCACTTGGAGGCAGTGACGGTTAGACAGGATTCGTCTCTCCCGGTATTGGGGGTTGACATCGCGCTGTGTCTAGGAGAGCCATTACACGAGTAGTCCCTGGCCAGGGCAAGCGAGATATACTGGTAGGCTTCCAGTGTTATCTCAGGATGTTTTGGGCTTCACTCCGACACGACTTGTACCGCTATTGGGGGACTGACGTTTTACCGCCCCCTAGGCCCGACATGCGATGTATCAGACGAACAGACCGGACTGTACGGAGAATGTCACATTCAGACTCAGTAGGAGTTCAGATGGGGTTCACCTCGTCAGCCTTCTTGTCGGCATCTACCTGGGGACCGTTACGCACAGCTAGTGCCGCTTGCGGTCTGTGGTTAAACCCACTGCCAGCGTAGTGTCGAGTCTTTAGAGTCCCACACAGAGGGTATTCGCCTCTGGGCAAAACAGAGTAGAGGTCGCATGGTTTTGCGGCAGGGTTCGTTCTCATCCGCGCACTTTTGCACGTTTGGAGTCCGGACGGATTATACTGGCAGGCTCTGGTTTGAGCCAGATACTGGTATATGTTTTGGGGTTGCTTTTATATCTCGGTATTCTTGTTCCTCGGAACGAGAATGCAGGTGTGTATGCACAGTTGCTTGAGGCGGAGGATGAGGTATTTCATTAGGGTTTCGGAACGGGTGCGTATGCACAGTTGACAGTCATCATTTTCCAAACCCTAATGGATTTATGGATTATCAATTAATAATAGTAATTAAATGAAAATTATATGGTTGATTTTGTTGACTTGTTGACCATGGTTGACTTGTTGACCATGGTTGACTTGTTGACCATGGTTGAATGTTGACCACCATCATGCTTTGCAAAGATACTCCTTGATTCATGCTTACATTCATTTAATGAAGCATGATAGTGGTCATTCCAAAACTACCATCAACTATTCTCATTTAAATTATTATTACTAATTAGATAATTCTTTTTCTTTTGATATGATTGCAAAAAAAAAATAGAGAGCTCATTCTTTCATAACCTCTCTCTCTCCTCATTTCATCTTCTTCTTCCTCAAGCTCAAGGTGATTCCTTCTCATGTGTTGAGAATCCATCACCTTGAAAAGAAAGCACTCCATAGATACTCTCTACTCTCTCTAGGGTTCAAGGTTTAGCAAGCCGGAGATCCTAGTTCACTCAAAGTTCGAGGAAGAGCCCGAAGGTTGAACCCTCAGGTGGATCCATCTTCGACGGAAGAAGGCGACGAGGAAAGAACCATCAACCTCTACAAAAGTTTGAAGAAGAAGGAGTTCAAGTTTAGGTATAACCATCTATCCTAACTCTCCTTTGCATGTTAGCTAGTTTAGTTTAGAAAAGATCCCGACTTTGTTTAGTCCATGTTGCCCCATGCGCCAAAATTTGATTTTTATACCGTTTCCGCCTCCCTGTAAGAACCGGGGGTCGCAACGTGGACTTACAGTGGTATCAGAGCCTAACTAAACTTAAACTAGCTTGGTAGTGAAGTGTAACGAAGTTCGGAAAGGAAAAATCGCAAAACCGGAAAAACCAAAACCCTAAGTTTCTGTTAAAAATTTTTCTGGTCAAAACAAGATTTGTTATACACCTAAATTCGGCTCAGGGTTTTGTGTGAACACCCAAGAAAAACGATCCCCTGATTCATTCAAACCGCCGCGGTTCCGCGGCATGAGGTAGGTATTTGCCGCGGAACCGCCGCCGTTTGTTGTCCTCTCGTCATCGTTTTTCGTGCAGTGTGTCTCTGTGTTGGTTTTGGGATTTTTAAGATATATTATATGTGCCCAGATTTTCCAGAACAGAAATTTACTTTTGGGGTCCTATAATTCCGTATTTTTTTTCCGAACTTCACTGCACTTTGACTATGTTGGTTATATCTGTGATGTTTGCATGTATTGAACGTCGGCTAATCGCTATAAGTCGATTGGTCGGGGTTATACATGATCTGTGTTTGATATTGGATTGTGTATATGAATCTGTTGGATTGTCGTGGGTGAATAGCCGGGGTGGATGTGAGATGAGCTTTTTGTTTTTCTTCCATTCATTTGTAAGTGTAAATTGATGTAATATTATTATTTGTATGGTCGCACAACCGGGTCGGGGTTGTAGCCGTCATTGTATAATTATTTTTACTGTTTTTGCTCCTAGGATAGACCCATGGAGGGGTGCACAAACTGCCAAGTACTTGGCGGGTAGTTTGTCGCACCCGTAGGGGTCTTGGGTGGGGTATTTGGCTATTCACCGCGACCGTGTAATCCGCTTTTCGTTGCAGGCTCGAAAGGATTGCGGATTGCTAGTATATCCAATGTATTCATCTGTGATCTGTAATGTCTATCATTGCTTTCTATTTAGGCGTTGCTTATGTTTTACAGCCGCGCTAGCCCAGCCCCCGCTCTGTCGTTAGTTAAGTAACCTAACGAGTGATGACGGGACCCCGTGGCGAATGCGAATGGCATAAGCGTACGTCATATTTTGGTTGTTTTCTGCAATGGTAGGATTAAATGATGGGACGCATTAAAAGAACTAATGCAAGAATATCACGCATTAAAAGAACTAATGCAAGATAATAAACCTAGTTAAAGTCGTTGGAACACTTTCGAAAAACCACTCGGTTCTTTTCAAAACTAACTTTTAAATGCGGAGCTTGAGCCACTCCTTCTAAAAGCTATCTCGTTCCATCGATTATATCAAGTTCACTACGTTCACGGTTTTACCAAAACCATTCGTAGCCCTCCGTCGTTTCACATAAATAGTCAATAGTATTCAAGCTGTGTTTGTTGACCAAAGTCAAGGCATAGTGATTGGTAGCTATTGGATATTCATGTGCAGCATAGATAGATGCGTTGATTTGGAACAGTCGTACTGCCTTGTTGGCCAAAGTCAAGGGTATGTACGGGTGGATTCAAATTAACCTGGAGAACGACGGGAAGAACTTGACATGTGACTTATGATTTGTTGGCCAAAGTCAAGATCATAAGAGCATGGGGCAAAAATCCACATCGGGAGTTTCATAAGTACTGAAACTTGCTAGATTTGCATACCATTTGGAGTGTGATGATTATGGTAGGATTTCTTCATTTTCGTCACGCGATGATATTTGGATCCCGATCCTACTGTGAGTATATGCTACTCCTCGGGAAATTTCTCACTAAACGATCAATGCTATAAACCTAGTAGGTGCCTAGAAAGGTGTTAGCGGGGCTACGCCCCTAGGGAAAAGAGGTTCTTAAATTAAGGAACTTCGCGAAAGCGTTGGAAAACCTCCCTCGAAGTACCGACACTGGCCTGGCTGAACGGTTAAGCAAGTATTGTACGGTGGTTTTGATCCCGGCTAATTCTTCCTTTATGGTTTGAGGAGAGATTCGAGAGACAGTGGGAGCCATCCTGTTTAGACAAATTAAAAACCATTCTAAACTTGCAAGAGCATCGTGCTAAAGTGTTTCTTCTCTCCCCCCTGCAGCGACCAAATTCGAAATGACTGGACTTAAGTTACTTCTAGATAAAAACATACTGACAGGGCCAAACTACAAAGATTGGCTCAGGAATGTCAAATTGGCAATCACTTACGACAAGCTGGGGTATCTTCTTACCACCAAAGCTCCCCCCGTCCCAGGTCCCACCTCCAGCGTCGCGGATAAGGAAATCCGTAAGACTTGGGAGATTGATTGCGCGAAGGCCAGGTGCCTCGTGCTTGCCTCTATGGACAACGAACATCAGAGGAGGCATGAGAATATGGACCTCGAGTCCATATTTCTCCATACAAAAGAACTGTATGGAGAGCAGTCTCGTATCGCAAGATACGAAGTGTCGAAGAAGTTATTTTCGACAAAGTTGGCCGTCGGATCATCGGTAGCGGACCACGTGCTTAAGATGATTGGCTACACTGAGGAGCTCGCGAAACTTGGGACCACGTTGGACAGTGAACTCTATACGGATTTAATTCTCCAGTCCCTTCCATCCACTTACGCCCAGTTTATACTGAACTTCAACTTACAAGAAAAGGAAGTTGAACTTTCAGAACTCCTCAACCTGCTGAGGAGCGCAGAGGGCACCCTACAGAAGGGTAGGGAAACACCCGCTTTGTTTGTAGGAGGATCTTCTTCCTTTAGGTCCAAGGCGAAAGCCAAGGGAAAGAGGAAGAAAGCCCCCGCCAAACCAAGAGGCGGTGTTAGTAAAGTGGGTACGAAGGGAAAGGAAAAGGCAACAAAGATTGCGGGGAAGCTTGTTGGAAAGGAAGAGTGCTTCTATTGTCATAAGAGTGGACACTGGAAGAAAGATTGCAGGGCTTGGAAAGCCAGGACACAGGAACTGAAGCAGGTTGCGGCTCCAGCTTCAGGTGTGTATGTTATTGAAAACTGTCTTTCTATAAACTCTACTTCCTGGGTATTGGATACCGGATCAGGATCTCATATCTGTAATTCTTTGCAGGCGTTGAGAAACCGTAGGGTTTTGAAGGCAGGTGACATGACCCTCAGAGTTGCGAACGGAGCTAGCATGGATGCTAAAGCCGTGGGGGACTATCACCTGGGAATGTCAGATGGGCATGTTTTGGTTTTGCGTAATTGCTTTTTTGTACCCAACGCAACTTGTAATATCATTTCTGTATCTTTGGTTTCTAAAGAAGGTTATGAATTTGCGTTTGTAAGTAATGTTGTAAACATTCACCTTAATCAAGTTCTGATTGGGTCAGGTACACTGAGCAATGGTATATACGTATTAAACCAACCACAGATTTTCAATGTCCAGAATACACACAAAAGAAAGTCTCCAGATATCAATCAGACTTTCTTATGGCATTGTAGACTGGGTCACATCAATGAAAGAAGGTTGACTAAGTTACATACAGAAGGATATTTGGATCCGTTCGAATATCAATCATATGCCACTTGTCAATCCTGTCTCAAAGGAAAGATGACAAAGACTCCGTTCACTGGACACGGAGTAAGAGCAAGCGAGCTCTTGGGACTCGTACACAGCGACGTGTGCGGTCCAATGTCTACACATGCGCGAAGCGGTTATTCTTACTTCATTACTTTTACGGATGATTTTTCAAGATACGGTTATGTCTTCTTAATGAAACATAAGTCCGAAGCTTTTGAAAAATTCCAGGAATTTAAGAATGAAGTGGAAAAACAAACCGGCAAAAGTATCAAGATTCTAAGACCGGATCGAGGTGGAGAATACTTAAGTGCCGAGTTCCTGAATTATTTAAAAGAGAACGGGATTCTCTCTCAGCTTACTCCTCCATACACTCCGCAACACAACGGTGTATCGGAGAGACGGAACCGAACCCTATTGGATATGGTACGGTCCATGATGAGTAACGCTGAGTTACCGCGATCATTCTGGGGGTATGCACTAGAATCAGCTGCGTACCTATTGAACCGAGTTCCTACTAAAACTGTGCCTACTACACCATATGAGATGTGGTGTGGGAAGAGGCCCCATCTCAGTCATATTAAGACTTGGGGATGTCCAGCTTTTGTTAAAAAGCAGCATACGGACAAGCTCGAGGCACGCTCAGTACAGTGTAAGTTCGTGGGATATCCAAAGAACTCCAAGGGATATTTCTTCTACTGTGAAGAGGAACAAAAAGTTCTTGTTTCTCGTCATGCCTACTTCTTGGAAACTGAGTTTTTGGAAAACCAGATAAGTGGGAGCACAGTAGAACTGGAAGAAATTCCAGAACCACGGGCTATTACTGAAAGCTTAGTGGAACCAGAGGGTTCAAATGAACAGGACATTCCTACGCCGCTCCGCAGAAGTAGTAGGCAGTCTCATCCGCCCGAGAGATACTACGGTTTTCTCATAGACGGGGATAGAGAGGATTGCGTCATAGATTATGATGAGCCTACTAGCTTCCCACAGGCCGTTCAGAGCGTTGACTCGGTAAAATGGCTGGATGCAATGCGGACCGAAATGGAGTCCATATACACCAACAAAGTATGGACGTTGGACATTGCTCCAGACGGGGTAAAACCCGTAGGATGCAAGTGGATCTTCAAAAGGAAGATTGGTGTAGATGGACAGGTTGAGACCTATAAAGCTAGACTTGTAGCAAAGGGTTTCCGTCAAAGGCCTGGCTTGGACTATGACGAAACCTTTTCTCCAGTGGCTATGCTGAAATCCATTCGGATCCTTCTTGCCATTGCTGCCTTCCACGATTATGAGATTTGGCAGATGGACGTAAAAACCGCTTTTCTAAATGGAAATTTAGAGGAGTGTGTCTATATGGATCAGCCAGAGGGTTTCATTCAGAGTGGGAGCAGCGGAAAGGTGTGGAAGTTGCTTAAGTCCATCTATGGACTAAAGCAGGCATCGCGGAGTTGGAACATCTGTTTTGATGAGACGGTCAAGGAATTTGACTTTATCAAAAATCCAGATGAACCATGCATCTATAGTAGGTTTGTAGCGAGAACTGTAGTATTCCTCGTTTTATACGTGGATGACATTCTCTTAATAGGAAATGACATTCCTATGCTACAATCTGTCAAGGGGTTCTTGTCACACAGGTTCTCCATGAAAGACCTGGGTGATGCCTCATACATCCTGGGGATCCGGATCCATCGTGATAGATCCAAGAGGATATTAGGACTTTCACAGTCCAGGTACATCGACACTATACTGAAAAGATTCAGTATGGAAGATTCCAAGCGCGGTAACCTACCGGCTTGTCACGGGATCACCCTCTCTAAAGAGATGTCTCCCAAGACTGATTTGGAGAGGGATCGCATGTCTATTATACCCTACGCTTCTGCGGTAGGCTCTATAATGTATGCGATGTTGTGTACCAGACCGGATGTAGCTTATGCACTAAGTGTGGTAAGCCGGTATCAGTCAAACCCTGGGGAGAAACACTGGATAGCGGTAAAGAACATTCTCAAGTACCTGAGAAGGACTAAGGAGATGTTCTTGGTGTATGGAGGAAAAGACCTCCAGATTGAGGCCTTTGCTGACTCCAGCTTCCAGAGTGACAAGGATGATTCCAAGTCCATGTCGGGTTTTGTCTTTACCCTCAATAGAGGGGCGGTGTGTTGGAAGAGTTCCAAACAGGAAACCGTTGCAGACTCGACGATGGAAGCGGAATACATCGCTGCATCTGATGCCGCAAAAGAAGCTGTCTGGATAAGGAAGTTCTTGAAAGAACTTCAGGTGGTTCCGTCCATTGTTGACCCAATACCTCTGTATTGCGACAACAACGGGGCTATAGCTTTAGCGAAGGAACCCAGGTCCCATCAGAGATCCAGGCACATCTTGAGGCGGTATCACCTGATCAGGGAGATCGTGGATCGCAAGGAGATCGAGGTTCGGAGGGTTGCTTCAGAAGAAAACACTGCAGATCCATTCACCAAGGCCCTTCCCCCGACTCAGTTTGAGCGGCTGATCGAGATGATAGGTCTTCGATACGCCAGTACATGGCCTTAGTGCAAGTGGGAGATTGTTAGTGTATATGCCCTAGAGGCCATTACTGTATCATACTAGTTTGTATATTACTTAATGGAAGCTTGGGATATTCACCTTGTATAAACAATCTTGCTCAATATAGTAGTATGCTACTTGGTTTGTTTCTACTTCACTGTGTACATGTGTTTATTTTGCGATATCACCTATACGCATTAGTGGAGCCCTTAGGATCTTTGCTTGATTACCAGCGTTGTGATGGCAGTCACACTAGTGGGGGCTGGGTAATCTATAAGCACATCCTTATACAGGTCCCTAGTCGCAGGACTATCGAGACAGGGCATCGATACTCCGGAGTAGACTAGCGTATGCGCTTCTCATCCCAGTGTGGGAGATGGTCTGTCCCACAGCCATCAGTACGTCGTACTGGAGATAGTATACGGGTGCTCGTTAGGTTACGAGTACATTGGACAGGACTCGTCGGGAACTGACAGGTTGGTATTATACCTATCGTCAGTTATCAGTTCCCAGGTGACATGAGTACAGCTTAGTCTGCTGACTTGACACTGACACTTCGCCTCGAGTGTGTTCCCACTGTACTTTGACTACTACCCTACCACGGCTCAAAGGAGTCGTGCAAACAGGTAGTGGTTGGGTGCAGTCCCGAAGCACTTGGAGGCAGTGACGGTTAGACAGGATTCGTCTCTCCCGGTATTGGGGGTTGACATCGCACTGTGTCTAGGAGAGCCATTACACGAGTAGTCCCTGGCCAGGGCAAGCGAGATATACTGGTAGGCTTCCAGTGTTATCTCAGGGTGTTTTGGGCTTCACTCCGACACGACTTGTACCGCTATTGGGGGACTGACGTTTTACCGCCCCCTAGGCCCGACATGCGATGTATCAGACGAACAGACCGGACTGTACGGAGAATGTCACATTCAGACTCAGTAGGAGTTCAGATGGGGTTCACCTCATCAGCCTTCTTGTCGGCATCTACCTGGGGACCGTTACGCACAGCTAGTGCCGCTTGCGGTCTGTGGTTAAACCCACTGCCAGCGTAGTGTCGAGTCTTTAGAGTCCCACACAGAGGGTATTCGCCTCTGGGCAAAACAGAGTAGAGGTCGCATGGTTTTGCGGCAGGGTTCGTTCTCATCCGCGCACTTTTGCACGTTTGGAGTCCGGACGGATTATACTGGCAGGCTCTGGTTTGAGCCAGATACTGGTATATATTTTGGGGTTGCTTTTATATCTCGGTATTCTTGTTCCTCGGAACGAGAATGCAGGTGTGTATGCACAGTTGCTTGAGGCGGAGGATGAGGTATTTCATTAGGGTTTCGGAACGGGTGCGTATGCACAGTTGACAGTCATCATTTTCCAAACCCTAATGGATTTATGGATTATCAATTAATAATAGTAATTAAATGAAAATTATGTTATGGTTGATTTTGTTGACTTGTTGACCATGGTTGACTTGTTGACCATGGTTGAATGTTGACCACCATCATGCTTTGCAAAGATACTCCTTGATTCATGCTTACATTCATTTAATGAAGCATGATAGTGGTCATTCCAAAACTACCATCAACTATTCTCATTTAAATTATTATTACTAATTAGATAATTCTTTTTCTTTTGATATGGTTGCAAAAAGAAAATAGAGAGCTCATTCTTTCATAACCTCTCTCTCTCCTCATTTCATCTTCTTCTTCCTCAAGCTCAAGGTGATTCCTTCTCATGTGTTGAGAATCCATCACCTTGAAAAGAAAGCACTCCATAGATACTCTCTACTCTCTCTAGGGTTCAAGGTTTAGCAAGCCGGAGATCCTAGTTCACTCAAAGTTCGAGGAAGAGCCCAAAGGTTGAACCCTCAGGTGGATCCATCTTCGACGGAAGAAGGCGACGAGGAAAGAACCATCAACCTCTACAAAAGTTTGAAGAAGAAGGAGTTCAAGTTTAGGTATAACCATCTATCCTAACTCTCCTTTGCATGTTAGCTAGTTTAGTTTAGAAAAGATCCCGACTTTGTTTAGTCCATGTTGCCCCATGCGCCAAAATTTGATTTTTATACCGTTTCCGCCTCCCCGTAAGAACCGGGGGTTGCAACGTGGACTTACAAAAACTACCTGTTTGCACGACCCCTTTGAGCCGTGGTAGGGTAGAAATCAAAGCACAGTGGGAACTCACACGAGACAAATGACGACCTCAGGTCGATGAACTAACATGTACACATGTCACCAGGGAACTGCTATCTGACGATATGTATAATACCAACTAGCAGGTTCCCGGCGAGTCCTGTCCGGTGTACTCATAACCCAATGAGCACCTGTATACATCTTAGGTGATCCAACTGACACCAATGGCTTGTGAGACCGGCCACCGCCCCTCGTCGGGGTCTCGACTGTATACACTAGTCTACTCCGGAGTATCGATGCCCTGTCTCG
Source organism: Agapanthus africanus (assembly GCA_030015575.1). Classification (NCBI taxonomy): domain Eukaryota; kingdom Viridiplantae; phylum Streptophyta; class Magnoliopsida; order Asparagales; family Amaryllidaceae; genus Agapanthus; species Agapanthus africanus. The sequence goes on along the minus strand of CM057350.1, from coordinate 313,313,970 downwards.
AAACTCCCACGACTAGGGACCACAATTAAGGATATGCTGATAAACTACCCAACTCTCATGTATATGATCGCCATCATACTGTTGGTAGTAAAGCCAGATCCTAAGGGCTCTATCAAAGTGTAACATGTAATCAGTCACCTGAACATGTACACGACTGATAAAGACAAACCAGATAGCATACTATCATCTCGAGTAAGATTGTCCTACCGGTATAGGTCCTCCGCAATCATTGCAATCACGTACCTGCGATCCAATAATTGACTATGAGGGCACTATCACCAACAATCTCCCACTTGCACTCAAGGCTAATTATTGCGATGTCGACTACTCACAGCCCGTGTGAAACCGAACACCCAACTCCTCTGCTAATCAGTTTCACAAAGCCCGTTTGTAAAACTATTGTGTTCGAGAAATAGCCTCAGTGAGTGGATCCGCCTAGATGTTTCTTTCTGTGTCTCTCTTAATCTCAAGTTCGCGGAGAAAGCCATCTCCCGAATCGGGTAATACCTGTCTTAGAATATGTCTGGATATCTGATGGGACCTAGTTCATAAATGAACTCCAAATCCAGACTTCTTAGACTGTATCGAAAACTGAACCTAATCAGTATCCGGCACCATGCCTCCCACAGTATCCTCTTGGTCCACCTGTCCATAATACTGTCCCTCTTCGTCAGAGGGAAAACTATAGCTCTGACAATCACCCTGTCATCCACGTCACCTTTGAAGCCTGGAATGATAATCGTCTCCCGAAGGAGGCTGCCGTCATCAAATCCGCAGAACATGTACTTATGTTCTAAAACTGCTTCCTTATGTCTCTCCAGGATTGGATTAATACAAACTTATCGCATCCAGTGCAAAAACAACATCTGGTGTGGTACTTGACACCTCACGATTGACTCAATTGCCTAAGCAAGTGATCTGCCAATCATGCACAGCCCTTTCCTCTTTAGTCTATACGACACCTTTAGAGAGGGTGACTCCATCACCTGCAGGTACACCACCATGCTAGGAGTCAACTATTCTAAAAACCATTAGAATATCTGTCAAAGTACCCACATTGGGAAACTACCCAAATCTAGATCTAAAAACCATAGATCCAGAAACCAGAATATCAAATATTATATCCATATCCTGTCTGGAGAAACAACTGTGTGACGACCACAGTACAACCGATCGTAGTATAGGAATTTTACTTCCTACTCTGTGTATGTCATCCAGATACCATGACATCACAGCCTACTACCTTCTTAACAGATCCATCCCCTATTCTGATGAAGTCAAACCCATGACTGTCACATCAAAATTAGATGATCTATCTCCGCTATAACTGCTCTAGTCTATAAATAGACATAAGCTACTTGCCCACTATGCTTCCGCTACTCCCATCGACCACAACAACCCTCATACCGCGTCTCATAGCCGGGAATGACGGTAGTGTCAAGTCTGGGTAGATAAGAACCTCCCTGTCACCGTCCTTGAGGCTACCGAAGTACCTCTCGGGTGTCTGAGGTTACCTACCATATCTGCGGAGTGGCTATTGGAATGTCAAACCTGATTGAATATATAGGTCCTATTAAATTTTCCGTAATCGTTCGCGGTTCTAGAATCACTTCCAGTTCTACCATACTCCCACTACTGTTTTCTGAAAAAGATCCATTTTATTAAAACTGTGGCGAGTCAAGAACAATATCACTATTGATCTTTCAAATGGTAGAATATCAACCCTCGTCATAGCCAGGGTCAACCCACAAACAGCCATTACATAAACGTGCCCTGAGTTATCCAGAGTCTGGTTTTAAGCATAAGCTGGACAACTCCCCGTACCTTAACATCTTTTAAGGTATGAACCATTCTATATCCAATATAGAAACTTTGGCACTTATTTAATTGGAACCAGATTCAATCATGCAGCTGTCTCCAGTGCATATCAACTTAATGGAAAGAGGCTAATCAGCATTACTCAACTTAGGAATCCATCCAATTATGAGCAACCTGAAAAAGAAACAAGTTTCTCAAAATCATTACTATCATCTGAATACTAATCACAAGAATCTACATCTTCGATCTCTTTGAAGAATCCCGATACTTGTGACACCTGGTTCTCTACTTTATTCTTATACCCACAACTTCTCAAAACTTAGACCATGTATTTCTACGAAACACTTGTCTAAAAACTAGAGAAGTTATAAGTAAACAGAACATAGTACGAGGACCTACCCCTTTGTCCTGATGGACACTGGACAACATACAATACTCTGTATAAGTCCGCTGAGTTGAACAACTCAAAATCTGTGCGTCGTAGGTTGAAAACTGTACCCTGGCGATTTCCTCAAATATCACCAATTGCAACGAATTCCGATATAATGAGGATAATTACCTAATTTCCAATAATTTCCTCCTACTCATTATCTGTAAAACCATACAGATATGAGAATGAAACCTGGTGAATACACACCCTGGAGTAAGTATCTAATCGGGAAAATAGTTTTCGATTAACAATGCACTGAAACATGAAAATGTTTCGTAGGGGTATCCTGGTATTCATAGTAATGCCTCTTCCATAATCCAATTCATGACTTTAACCGTATATTTTATTGCCTTCTGTACACCATCGTTAGGCTAAATGGTTTTCTTCCTTCCCTACCGTTCGGCACCAGCCTATGGTTTGGAAGAAGACTATCCAGTAAGCATAATAGGTGTACCCTCCTAAACCAAGGAGTACTCGCATCTTGAGAGAAGGTGATGATAAAAGACAACTGAATAATACCTTAACCTTTCAAAGGTGAAATAGGAGTGGCGATGAAGTACGCAGTTTGGTCGTGAATGATAACAGTCGCAATTTACTTTGCCCTCTTTCTAATCCCTTTATTTTGTCTTTACATATTACCTTCTGCACACCCTACTTAGGCTAATTGGTTTTCTTCATTCCCTACCTTTCGGCACCTGCCTATGGTTTGGAAGAAGACTTTCCAATAAGCGTAATAGGTGTACTCTCCTAAACTAAGGAGCCCTCGCAACCTGAGAGAAGGTGATAATAAAAGACAACTGAATAAACCAATTCTATTTCTCCTGAACCTTGATCCATCCTCGAAGAAATCCTTTCGAGTTCGTATATAACCATACGATGGATCTATCCAATGGAAGTGGATGTCCATAGTAAAACGGGTGTTCTGAGAAATGCAAAGGGTAAAAGAAGGAGTGTCAATGACTTATGCAACATAGACAATCCAAAAGCCAGTATTATAAGAAGATTCGGTCAACTTGGTCACTGAGTCATAGTCTAGGGTCGGTCAAAGGTCGCTGCCAAAGAGAGAGAGAAAAGAAACACTCTGCGTGCACTCTAACCTAGATCAGAATGGTTATCACTTTATCTAATCCGGAAACCTCCCACTGTCCTGTCAAATTCTCCTCCAAACCTGAAAGAAGAATCAATCGGGATCACCCGAAAAGTAAACCAACTCATCAGTTGGAATCGGGATCCAACTCTTATCGCACGATAACGTGATGGAATGCATCCACGTTACTCATACTCTAGAAGGTATGCGCATACTTGGCAAGTTTCAGTTTCTTTATAAACTCCCGATAGGATTTTTGCCCCATGCTCTTATGACCTTGGCTTTGGTCAAAATGTCATAAGTCACATGCCAAGTTCTACCCGTCACTATCTTGTCAATTTGAACCCACCCGCACATGCCCCTGACTTTGGCCAATCGGCAGAACGACTGTCCCAAACCAACTCATCTATCTATGCAACAAATGAATACCCAACAGCTACCAAACACTATGCCTTAACTTTGGCTAAAATGCATAGCTTGAATACTACTGAATACCCAAAAGAAGTGACGGAGGGCTACGGCTGGTTTTTGGCGAAAAAACCTTTAACGTAACGAACTTGATATCGCTGAAGGAACCTGATAGCTTTTTAAAATATAGTGGCGAAAACCTTTTGCTAAAGAGGTCATTCCCGGTGAAGGGATCTCGGCTCTTTCCTCGTGGAATGGGGTGCAGGATATTCCACTGAATATCGCGATGCAAAGCAACTTGTAATCGACTATAGTGAAGTTATTACCCTGACGCAAACTTCTGCCCAAGAGGTCAGTCCCGGTGAAGGGATATCGGCCCTTGCCCCGTCGAATGAGGTGCAGGATATTCCACAGAATACCGCTATGCAAAACAAAAGGAAACGTCTTTGTAATAACACTTTTTAAATTTGTTCCAACAACTGCAAACAGGTTTGTTTTACTTTGCATTGATCAGAATCAACGCAGTCCCATCAATTAATCACACCAGAAAAGAACGAAAATAAAATGTACGTATATGCCATCCGCATTCGTCACTGGGTCCCGTCATCACCCGTTAGGTTACTTAACTAACGACAGAGCGGGGACTGGACTAGCGCGGGTGTAAAACATATACAACATCTAATAGTATATAAATCAATATACAATAATCGCTCCAGGCGTGATAATATGCAACATTACAGAAAAGTAATAAGCATCACAGAACAATACAGATAATCTGGGATCCCCGAGTTTCACAGAGCCGCTGCTGAAACCCGACGTTCCCCTGTCGTGTGGATAGCCTGTGCAATGAAACCTAGACCCCTACGGGTGCGGCAAGTTACCCGCCAAAACCTGAAGCGAGGCAGCCCCCTACAGCAAAGTGAATGGACCACCCAGCACTTCACGAAATCCGGTAATCTTGGGCACCCCTCCTTGGGTCAACCTGTACCCCCTACGAGTGCGGCGAATAGTCTGCCAATTCTAGAGTGAGGCCCCTCTGCCTCTCAAAGCCATGAGATGCGGACCCGTTGCCCTCCAGAACCCGGCTATCCGTGCACTCCGTCGCGGGGCAAAACCTAGTACAGTAATGAAAAATAGTACAACAGGTACATCGACCGCAATATGGTCGTGCCCCAAAAGAATATTATACAACAGGCAGTGACGGCAGTCCACATGTTGGACGCTCGCCCCGCAATATCAAATGTACAAATAAACTCAAACTGTACTACCATTGCACACTGCTATCCACCATGACAAATCCGCAACATCACAGCACAACACAGAACATCAACGCGAATGTCACGTTCGCAAACCCGTCTAAAAGAACTATAGCAATCAGACGCGGTTTACCGATCAAATGACATTCCCGGTCGGAGATATAATGCAAGTACTGTAAACTAACATGTTTAAATTTCGATCGACTAAATATCACAAAGTGGGCCCCACGAACAACTGGTGAACAGTAACAAAATCTGGGCCCAAAAGATATATACCAAAAACCCCAATTTCCAGAGAAGAATACACTGTGCAAGTTTGGGGGCATGATCACTCAGAACGGCCGCGGATGCGCGGCCAAACCATGGGTTTAGCCGCGATTCCGCGGCAGTCTTGTCGATTCATGAGCCCAAATTTGTACGGTGTTCTTATAAAACCCTGCACAGTTTTCTAAGATATGTAGAATAATTTTAGGACATCATTTAAAATCGACAGAAACTGTGAAGCTTGAAAATTGTGTTTTTCGATATCCGGTTCGATCGATATTTTAAACGCGTTAGCACAATTTAGTAAAGCAAAATGGTGAGGCTCTGATACCACTGTAAGTCCACGGTAGCGCCCCGGCCTTCTACAGACGCCATATGCGGAACAAAAACTTTTTACAAAATGGCGCTATCGTGTACCGTAACCCGGATCTGCCATTATTGCTAAACTAACAAACTGTAAAAAGTGTAGAAAGGTTATACCGAATGATCCGAGTCCTTCGTTCTTTAACCATCATCCCACGCTCCGTTGCGGCTGCTCTAATCTCGTCGATCTCCGATCTGCTCGTCCAAGTGGCACCACGTCAACGATTCTTTAAACGGGCTCCCGCCTCTGACTCGAGGCAACTCGGTCGTCAAGTTTGCTAAAAGAGACGACCAAGATTGATGTAGAGAATGAGTGGAATACTTTGTCTCGCTTCGTCCAAAACCATGGACGAACGGTTAATGAAGTTGCCGTGGGAATCGGGTGATGGAATGAAATGAGCTGTGAAATTCCATACACCGAAAACTATCATAATCTTTTTCTACAAAGTGAGAAACATCAAGTGAGAGAGAGAGGGGAGGGGGCCGGCCATATATAGGGAGGAGGAGGGTGAGTGTAGGAGAGGGAGGTGACCACAAGAAAATATCATGTGTGAACACAAACAAATATCTTAAGTGTGAACACAAACAAATATCTCAAGTGTGAACACAAAGTGTGAACACACCAAAAGCAACCAATGAAACAATAACACCTTACTGCTTCTAGAACCTTCTAGAAGCTTCCACACTTATCTCAAGAAAAGATAAACCCGTGTTTAACCGAATGTTAAAAGACGGCTGATAGAAAACTGGAAACTGGCAACTTCCAAAAGTGATCCCGAAACGAATTTCAGGATAACCCCGTAACTGTATAAATATACCCGCATTTGTATTACAACCGAATACAAATGCAACTGAGACAAAGATATTATATCTACTCAATATAATACTCGGATCCGGCTTAAACCAAAGCCGACCAGTATCATCTGCCCGAAAACTGATACGTGCGTAAACGCACGTGCATTTTCCGAACCCTGCCATAAAACCATACGGCCTCTACAACGTTTCGCCCGAACTTGGGAAATTGTCTGTGGGGAACTCTAATGACTCGTCAGTACCCTGGCAGTGGGTTTAACCATAAACCGTCAGCGGCACTAGCAATGCGTAACGGCTGCCCATGGACTGACCTCAAGGGAGGCCGATGAGCGAACTCATCCGGAAACCCTACTGAGCCTAACAGTGACAATGTATATACAGTCCGGTCCGTTCGTCTATGAGTATCGCATATCTGCCTAGGGGGCTAATAACGTCAGACCCCCAATAACAGTATAAGTCGTGTCGGAGTGTAGCCCAATAACACCCTGAGATACTACTGGAGTACCTACCAGTAAATCTCCTGCCACGGCCGTGGGCTATGTGTAATGGCTCTCCTAGACACAGCACGATCTCGCCCCCAATACCGGGAGAGACGAATCCCCTGCCGATCCGCTCACGTGCCTCCATATGGCTCGGGACTGTACCCAAAAACTACCTGTTTGCACGACTCCTTTGAGCCGTGGTAGGGTAGAAATCAAAGCACAGTGGGAACTCACACGAGACAAATGACGACCTCAGGTCGATGAACTAACCTGTACACATGTCACCAGGGAACTGCTATCTGACGATATGTATAACACCAACTAGCAGGTTCCCGGCGAGTCCTGTCCGGTGTACTCATAACCCAATGAGCACATGTATACATCTTAGGTGATCCAACTGACACCAGTGGCTTGTGAGACCGGCCACCGCCCCTCGTCGGGGTCTCGACTGTATACACTAGTCTACTCCGGAGTATCGATGCCCTGTCTCGAAACTCCCACGACTAGGGACCACAATTAAGGATATGCTGATAAACTACCCAACTCTCACGTATATGATCGCCATCATACTGTTGGTAGTAAATCCAGATCCTAAGGGCTCTATCAAAGTGTAACATGTAATCAGTCACCTGAACATGTACACGACTGATAAAGACAAACCAGATAGCATACTATCATCTCGAGTAAGACTGTCCTACCGGTATAGGTCCTCCGCAATCATTGCAATCACGTACCTGCGATCCAATAATTGACTATGAGGGCACTATCACCAACACTTTGAAATATCCACGGTTCCCCAAATCAAGAATAAACATGGAAACAACATATCTCAATGCGTAATCTAAGCAAGTATGAAGGTATCAATGTATGTGTACAAGTATGAGTATGTGACATATAAAGGAAATGCAAGTATAACAGTATATCATGCAACACGGAAATAATAGTATGCACATACAAGGTCATATCCTGATGCAATAATGCTACTGTGTAGTGACATGGCAATTATCGATGATGAAGTGTGTGAGCCGGCAAGCAAGTGTACGTGGAACATACGCATCATCGATAATGGTGCTAGTGTCCTAGCAACATGATAGTAATATAACAATAAACATATGCAAAGCAATGTGAATAGCATGAATATGCGGAAATAGAATAATCAACGCAACAGTAAAGAATCTACACCCATATGTATATGCCATGCAGTTCTGCCATTCGAAATAAGAATGACTCGGTCTAGTTTAACATTTACTATGCAAACTACAGATCTAAGTATCAAGTCAATCGGGAGGGGTATGGAAACCACCTAAATCTGAGTCGATATACAAATATATATATACAATAGTCGGTGATCTCGCCTCAATAGTATCACGTACGACACGGTATATCATTTAGCATCCTCGAGTCATGAGAGCGGATCTAACATCAATAGAAAGCTCGTACGGTAAATCGTCGTACGGCATCCCAATAGCCGGGTACGGGTCAGTATCACATTCCTCTCATCAAATATCAGGTATCATTATCATCATATCACATAATCTGGGGTATAGATCTAAGTCTAGTACAAATCAATACCATCTATATAAGTATGAAAGTGGGGGTAAAACACATGCCCAACGGCCCGCTAAGATCACATGTCGTACCGCAAGTACAAATCACATCACATCACCGATCTCTCGGCACAAAGCCCAAAATCATCGACTCATTTCCAAAGTCATCCAATATCCTTATCAACACTGTGTAAGTATAGTGAGTATGCAAGGGTGCGCGTATGGTGTAAACCTATTTTAGGGTTCGTGACTAGGAACTATACTAGTTTATTGCTAACCCTAAGCTAACCATACTACACCTAACACAATATCCATGACACACAATAACTATCAAACATAATATATAGTATACCAACTACGGACTGCGGGGGTGCTATACGCCATCCACCCGACTTCCCCCAGTAGATATAATCTACTCACCTTGCGTCTTCATTTGTCGACGTCTCCACGCGCTTTACTTGTCGTTCCGAAGTCTTCATGGGGTACCTACACATCAAAGTATCGTATATGCGTATTAAAACCAAATCCAAGCTAACACGGCACATGAAACCCAAAACGATACGATAAGGGGCCTATAGGTTAGAACTTATGGGCACGCCTTCAAAACCATCAACAAATCCTCGATATCGTCGTATAAACGCCAAATAGTCGAGGTAAAACACAATACACAAATCAGAACTAAAAATACGGAATACGGAAACACGAATCCAAAACAGCAACTTAGGAAATAGGCTCCAGATTTCACCATAGGTCAAATTAGACAAATCTATACATACCATGGGCCTAATCTACAGATAAGGGAACACCAAAACCAAAACGAGGCAAATCCACCATGGTCTGGCCGCAAATTGCGGCCAGAATGGATAAATCTATGGCCGGGAATAGGAGGTAGGGGCTAGGGTTCTGGTGGTAGCTTCCTGGGTGCCTGCACATGTCACTGTCCAATCAATCTTAATTTAGGATGTCTCGGGTGATAGCAGATTCAATATACCCTTCACAGATTCTATAAATTCTCCGATATCGGTTTCTAAATCCGTATTTCGGGTTTCAACTCTCAGGTTAGGGTCTCAATTCATGCACTAGGGTGTTGGTGTAGCCTCTACTGAACTCAATTTCACATCACAACCCATGATTTCCTAAAACCCTAACTAGGTTTTCCTTAACTCCACAATATCACACAAAATCGGTTCAATCTAAACATGGGGGTAAAGGAAATGCTAAAACTAAGTTAATGATCCAGAAAATACCTCATTTGGCAACTCAAAAATTTTCTTGAGTTGCCTCTAGTGGCCAAAATCCTTGCTTCTTTAGTCCAATGTGTATATCTTGAGCTTGTGCACACTTTTAATGAAATGAGAGTGGGGTTTTGGAGTTGTTTTAGAAGTGATTTGAGGAGTTGAAGAGGGGAGGGAGGTAAGGAGCAGGAGCAGCAGCAGCAACAAGAGGGAGAGGGGGAAAAATGAGTGAAGGTTGAAGAGGAAATGGCTAAGTCTTTAGTCAAAGAAGCCCATACCTCTCTCTCTCTCACCAACTACTAAATTCTATAATATAAACCCTTTTTCCATTTCTTTTCTTTTCTCTAAATTCCTTCTCACTCAAAATAGTAAACCCAAAGTGAACCATGGCAGGAAAATGCACAAGTGTGAAAAAGAATGATATGTGCATGTTTTGCACAAATTGCTAAAAAACCGACTAGCGATTATTAATCGCGATTAGCACTAATTTAGTATATAACTAATCAATTAAACTTAGAAATGGCATAATTCTCTAATTTACCCTATTTTAGAATTTTCCATAATTTTCCAAAAAAATTCCCCATTTAATTGTATTTAATTATACCGAATTATTAAAATATTCAATAAAATAATATTAAATTATAAATATTCCCTAAAAATAATATTTTTATTATTTTAAAATATTACAATCTACCCCCCTTAAATAAATTCGGTCCCCGAATTTAAATTTAAACCCTCAATACTAAAATATTTCAGCAAAATCCATGTGTGTGTCATACAGGTGAACAAAACAACATCTATGTGCAACTGGTGTGCACGAAACATCTGTCATAGGCAACGTGTGTGCCTGACAACAAAATCAGGCGCATTTGACATGCACGAAGAATTTCGATTTAGTGCATCTGGCGTGCACCAAGATCGTATATCAAAACCAAATCATAAGTACCGTCGTCGGTAGTGCCTTTTTCAAGGTCGAGAAGGAGTCGGTGCATCCAATGCTAGCAGCGCTAGATATCTACTTGCCTCTTGCTCACGGTCTGGCGTCCTCTAACTCTGGGTCCTTATCTTCTCTGCGGATTACCTACCTCGCAGTCAATCGGCTCATCGGCCCTGTCAGGTGTGCTAACGGGGACGATTCCGTTCTGGCACTTCTCTGGTCATCTCTCGGTCAATCCTCACGACCACTCGTAAAGCAGTATGTCACTGGCATCGGCCTCTGGCTCTCTGAATGCACATCACACATCTAATCCTGGGTGCAAACATCATTTCAGCAATGTCCTGGAAGAAATCCTGCTCAAGGTCTCTTCCGATCTTGCCTATACCGAATTGTACGGAGGCTGTCTCTCTTGCATAATCTCTTCTCACTCGATGGACATCTGTGTCCTCAGCACAACATTTTCTCGGAAATTGGTCGCATCCCAACGCCTCTGTAAGCATATCAGGTCTCTAGTCTCGACGGGAAGTAATGACAGCTCGTCAGCGTCTCGCACGAACCTCTGGTTCCACTTGTCTCTATCGTCGTCCACTATGACGTCACGCCATGCTATCTACGCACTGCACTGTTCTCGGCCATGGTCAATCCGAAGTCCCTCGCACGGACTCAAAAGCGCATACTCTGTAGCTTCATCATTCTATAGAAGGTGTCTGGCCGAACAGGTCCTCGGGAACGCGTCCCAACCATCGGAGGAATACTCAATACTCGTCCGTCCTTGATCAATTCGCAACGCATCTGGGTAAGGTCCTTTATCCGAACCTGGTCAACTACCTTGTCGACGATGCCGAACTCTGGCCTACTGGGTGTGCGCAATATGACCACCCCTGGGTCTAGGTCTTCTCGTGTCGTATTCCAGAAAGGTCCTGTCGAGGTTTCTCTCTCAAATCTCATTCCTGCCGAATTGCCCGGAAGTCATCATCCATTGCTGAAGCTAATTCTTATTCCGGAACGGCTGCGTACTTATCGCGCCTCTTTCTGGAAAATATATCCATATACAACGCCTCTGGGTGCGTATCATATCTCTGATGTCAGCGGAGTGGGACGTCATCTCGACGAAATCTCTTGCGAACTCTTTACTTCACTCTGCCTCAATGTCGACTGATTCGGACTCATCTCATCGTGGCTGCATGGACTGTGCTCCAATGGCTATACTCGTATCTGGAGTCTCCCAAGCAAAGCATCCCATCACATGATATCCGAATGATGTCGAAACATTCGATCGACTCGTCAGAACCTTATAATCCCCCAAGAGATCAACATCTTGAGTACAGTTTAATAGTATCGAGTACATGCCACAGCGTCGGTGGTCCAGCCGTAGAAGGGCAAACCCAAGCCTCACTAATGGTGCCGTCGAACTGCCGCAAACCCTAAGGTTCAAAGGCTTTCACACGGTCATTAAGTCGAGTTAGGGTTTCATTCTTCTAGAGGGTCCATAGAATCACCTGCATGTCTTTCCGTATACTTTAAACTTGGAAAATGGGCTCCTGACATTCGATCGTCTCTATCGACTCTCAACGAACCTGCGTGAAGTCGTCTCTAGCTGGAACAATCTATCTGATGACCTCGCATCGGTAAACGAACGAACCACATATCCTAGTCATTCATCCTCAGGTGACTAGCGACCGTCCATCATATCTCTAAGTATATGCTCATGCTGCAGTAGCTCCAACCATCTAGACGATATCTCGTCATTTGCAGCAACAACTGGCTCATTCGCCTGTACGCCGAACAGTGCCTCAATCCTCCAGGAAAGGCGATACATTGGCGGTCAACTCTGAATCGGTCTGCTCTAGATCTGAGTAAGACTCTCCACACTAGAAATCTTCAACTCCACTGGGCCCGCTCCGGCGCATAAATCGGACGAATCACCTTCGTCTCTCAAATCGGTAGACTAGCTATCATCTGTCTCATATCTGCCTGGAAGCTCCGGCAATCTCAGCTCGTAAGCTCCGGAAGCGACATCCTGTCAATCTCAGCAACAGCTGGTCCATCTGTCTGCACGGTAGGCGACATCATAATCTCTGAGGTATGCTGTACATCAACAGTCCTCTCTCAACTGGCAGCTCTAACAATGGCCCGATCATCCGGTGCAAGACCAAGCACTCACCTCCACTAGAGGTCACAGTCACCAATACTAACTCGAGACGTTCCCATGTCACCAGAAAACACAATGGTCGGCCCTCGTACCAGACGAGCTCGCACCGACCGTAACCCTAGCAGCAGCCCCAAACTGCGCTCAAACATGGCGACAGGAACCTCAATCGAGTATCGAAGAGAGCAGATCAATGGCAAGAAAGAGAACAGCAGATCCAGAGTGGATACATGATCATAAGAAAGAACAACATCAATGAAGGTATGATCATGAAACTAATAGTATCGAGGATCTCAAATGGATGTATAATCATGGATATGAAGAGAATCACTGATCTCGAAAATATGTATATCCTAAGGTTCCTTAAGCGGAGTGGCGTGTCGTAAGTATGCCGCGGAACATACCCACGGTACGTCACTCTACTTTAGTCACCTATTCCATCAACCAAGGGTCATCCTACGCGACGAAAGTTCGGGTCTAATACCCCCTCGACTAAGTCTAAGTTCCGTAAGGTCAAGCCTAAGTTCCGTTAATATACTCGAACCAAGGTCAACCTAGCGCTCTGATACCAACTTTGTCACGACCCGAAAGAGCACGTGACTGGCCCTTGAACCATATGAAGTCTATAGGACTCCATCTGATCCAAGTAAGCCAAAAGCCCAGAAATCTAAAACCATTTTAAGGATAAATAAACAACAAGCAATATACAATACAACGCCGAATGGCGAGGATCAAAATTTAAAAGAAACCCAGATAAGCATGAAACTGCAACACTACTAAGCGCGACTCTAAGGTCGAAATAATACATCACTAGTGTCTGAGTCTGAAACAATATACAAGTTTTTGGTTGATGGAATTTCTAGATACAATAAATAATACAAGTACAACGGCGGTTCTGATACAAAGAACCCACCTACCAAGCAAATCACCCGCAAAGGAAAACAGTGTGCCAGAAGTGCCGCTATGGAACCTGTACGGCAAGCCCTGCAAGAACTGTGGAACAACGGGGGTGAGTTGCCAACTCGTGAATAGAAAATATCTACAAGAAGAAATCGAATGCAAGACATAATCCTAAGTCAATACAATCAGTATATAATATAACCCTCAAGAGTAAGTCTGAAGCATGAAAATGTGGCAGTATAACATCTAATCATGTAGGGAGTGCCAAGTACTCGTGCCAGTGCCTCAGATAATAACATGTCATAAATGTAAGGTATGTCTGCATGAAGTAAACATGATGAAGTATCAAATGGATATCAATACACATATATTAGCGTCCCATTCCACTAATATTGGTGTAAGGGTATATGTAACAGCGCCCTCGTACCCTGTTATATATATAAATGAAATATGATCAATGTAGTCAAGGTCTGTATGTAATCAATGTCTGTATAAACGTGGAACCCGTCCACCCGTCACCCAATGACAATAAGCATCATGCATGTAAATGTGAGGATATAATCAAATCATGGAAAACATCATGAAACCCATGCCTAGCATCGACACGTAAATCCTCATTTATCGGGCTCCGTCAGTCCGGATCAGCCTACGGGCTATGTCTGCGGAATCGGCCCTCGGCCCCGGCAGTACGCCCATATCCATCTATCGACTCTGGTCAGTATCCTCTGGATAACCGCCAGGTCCAACCAATCACCGGTAGGTAGTAGTCCTTCTGCCAGGCTCACCGTCTACTACACAGCGAAACCGTTCTCGCCCCGGGGTACAATACCGGGTCCACCATGTACCCGTAATCGGCCTCATCCAACTCCTCGATTCGGGTTCACACATATCACTCTCGCACCGAGAAAACACATGGTGGACGCACCAAAATATCATATCAAGGGAAACCGGGTTTTAAATAATTAACTATTTTCTTTGAAATATCCACGGTTCCCCAAATCCAGAATAAACATGGAAACAACATATCTCAATGCGTAATCTAAGCAAGTATGAAGGTATCAATGTATGTGTACAAGTATGAGTATGTGACATATAAAGGAAATGCAAGTATAACAGTATATCATGCAACACGGAAATAATAGTATGCACATACAAGGTCATATCCTGATGCAATAATGCTACTGTGTAGTGACATGGCAATTATCGATGATGAAGTGTGTGAGCTGGCAAGCAAGTGTACGTGGAACATACGCATCATCGATAATGGTGCTAGTGTCCTAGCAATATGATAGTAATATAACAATAAACATATGCAAAGCAATGTGAATAGCATGAATATGCGGAAATAGAATAATCAACGCAACAGTAAAGAATCTACACCCATATGTATATGTCATGCAGTTCTGCCATTTGAAATAAGAATGACTCGGTCTAGTTTAACATTTACTATGCAAACTACAGATCTAAGTATCAAGTCAATCGGGAGGGGTATGGAAACCACCTAAATCTGAGTCGATATACAAATATATATATACAATAGTCGGTGATCTCGCCTCAATAGTATCACGTACAACACGGTATATCATTTAGCATCCTCGAGTCATGAGAGCGGATCTACCATCAATAGAAAGATCGTACGGTAAATCGTCGTACGGCATCCCAATAGCCGGGTACGGGTCAGTATCACATTCCTCTCATCAAATATCAGGTATCATTATCATCATATCACATAATCTGGGGTATAGATCTAAGTCTAGTACAAATCAATACCATCTATATAAGTATGAAAGTGGGGGTAAAACACATGCCCAACGGCCCGCTAAGATCACATGTCGTACCGTAAGTACAAATCACATCACATCACCGATCTCTCAGCACAAAGCCCAAAATCATCGACTCATCTCCAAAGTCATCCAATATCCTTATCAACACTGTGTAAGTATAGTGAGTATGCAAGGGTGCGCGTGTGGTGTAAACCTATTCTAGGGTTCGTGACTAGGAACTATACTAGTTTATTGCTAACCCTAAGCTAACCATACTACACCTAACACAATATCCATGACACACTATAACTATCAAACATAATATATAGTATACCAACTACGGACTGTGGGGGTGCTATACGCCATCCACCCAACTTCCCCCAGTAGATATAATCTACTCACCATGCGTCTTCATTTGTCGACGTCTCCACGCGCTTTACTTGTCGTCCCGAAGTCTTCATGGGGTACCTACACATCAAAGTATCGTATATGCGTATTAAAACCAAATCCAAGCTAACACGGCACATGAAACCCAAAACGATACGATAAGGGGCCTATAGGTTAGAACCTATGGGCACGCCTTCAAAACCATCAACAAATCCTCGATATCGTCGTATAAACGCCAAATAGTCGAGGTAAAACACAATACACAAATCAGAACTAAAAATACGGAATACAGAAACACGAATCCAAAACAGGAACTTAGGAAATAGGCTCCAGATTTCACCATAAGTCAAATTAGACAAATCTATACATACCATGGGCCTAATCTACGGATAAGGGAACACCAAAACCAAAACGAGGCAAATCCACCATGGTCTGGCCGCAAATTGCGGCCAGAATGGATAAATCTGTGGCCGGGAATAGGAGGTAGGGGCTAGGGTTCTGGTGGTAGCTTCCTGGGTGCCTGCACATGTCACTGTCCAATCAATCTTAATTTAGGATGTCTCGGGTGATAGCAGATTCAATATACCCTTCACAGATTCTACAAATTCTCCGATATCGGTTTCTAAATCCGTATTTCGGGTTTCAACTCTCAGGTTAGGGTCTCAATTCATACACTAGGGTATTGGTGTAGCCTCTACTGAACTCAATTTCACATCACAACCCATAATTTCCTCAAACCCTAACTAGGTTTTCCTTAACTCCACAATATCACACAAAATCGGTTCAATCTAAACATGTGGGTAAAGGAAATGCTAAAACTAAGTTAATGATCCAGAAAATACCTCATTTGGCAACTCAAGAATTTTCGTGAGTTGCCTCTAGTGGCCAAAATCCTTGCTTCTTTAGTCCAATGTGTAGATCTTGAGCTTGTGCACACTTTTAATGAAATGAGAGTGGGGTTTTGGAGTTGTTTTAGAGGTGATTTGAGGAGTTGAACAGGGGAGGGAGGTAAGGAGCAGGAGCAGCAGCAGCAACAAGAGGGAGAGGGGGAAAAATGAGTGAAGGTTGAAGAGGAAATGGCTAAGTCTTTAGTCAAAGAAGCCCATACCTCTCTCTCTCTCTCACCAACTACTAAATTCTATAATATAAACCCTTTTTCCATTTCTTTTCTTTTCTCTAAATTCCTTCTCACTCAAAATAGTAAACCCAAAGTGAACCATGGCAAGAAAATGCACAAGTGTGAAAAAGAATGATATGTGCATGTTTTGCACAAATTGCTAAAAAACCGACTAGCGATTATTAATCGCGATTAGCACTAATTTAGTATATAACTAATCAATTAAACTTAGAAATGGCATAATTCTCTAATTTACCCTATTTTAGAATTTTCCATAATTTTCCAAAAAATTTCCCCATTTAATTGTATTTAATTATACCGAATTATTAAAATATTCAATAAAATAATATTAAATTATAAATATTCCCTAAAAATAATATTTTTATTATTTCGAAATGTTACAGATCTAAACCATAAACCTGTACTAGCAAACTATAGAAGCTAAACTAAAGGGTTAGAATGATTATACCAAAAGAACCAAGTCCTTCGGTCTTCCGTCATCCTCCTTAGCTCCATGAGGCATGGTCGAACGAACTTGGTCGCCGGTCTTCCTCCCTCGAAGATGATCCACCCGAGGGATGTAGTCATGGCTCTAGCTCCACATCAAAGGACGTCAGTGAAGCAACTAGGGTTTCTAGGTTGCTAATCTAGAAAGCCTAGGATGTAGTGAGTGAACTAAGTGTTTAGTTATCTCATCTCACTTCCTCTCATGATTCTCAACACATGATATAGTTGAGAGGAGGTAGAAGATGAAGGTTGAGGAAACCATGAAACTCAATAGAGGAGTGAAGCACAAAATGGTGAGGAGAAGATGGCATGCTCAAGAGAAATAACCATCTCACAAAATAATGAGCTAACCATGGAGAGAGAAAATGAGCATGCTTGGTTTTGTGAAACAATATCTTACATTTTTAAAATGTGCCCATACTTGAATAGTATGCACAAATGAATTAAAAATTCATTTGTGCACACTATGGAAGCATGGTCCCCACCATACTCCCATCAAATCATTGCCACCTCATTTATCCCTTTATTGATGGACTACCTTAGCACCATGATGAGGTTATAGAAGCATCTACCATGCCAAATTTAAATTTTTTTTGGTGCTAAGCTAGACAAACAAGATCTTAAACTAGATTATTAGGGTTTTCTTTAGATGATATGTTAAGTAGATAAGTGTAGGAAGATTATACCTTGGTAGAATCAAGTCCTTCACTTCACTTGCTCCTTGTAGTAGTCTCGCGACTCCACTAGGCATCTCTTGAGGCTTTGAACAGGCTTCCTTCGTTGCCTTCGCACCAAAGATGATCCACCACGAAGCTCCTACTAGTTCAAGCTACCACTATACTAAACTCTTTAGTGTATGAAACACATCACACTAGTTTACTAGAATGGTGTGAGATGATGAAGTAGGGGATGTTAAGAGCTCACTTATTTGTGCTCAAGCTTCATGATTCACATCACATGTGAGGGTTGAAGCTTGAGGCAAAAGCAAGAGGAGGAAGAAGAAGCAAGAGAAAGCATGAGCTAGAAGAAAATGGCTAAGTCTTTTGGAATGAACAAGAATGAAACATAATTCTTGACCCCTCACTCATTCAAGCATGGAATTATGCACTATTAAGTTGCAACCATGCGTGAATAGTGAGTCAAGAATGAATAAACAAGTATTTAACCCATGTTTGCAACCATGCTTCATTTTACACCTCATTTCTATTTTCACAAAATAGAAAAGAAAATGCCATGCTTCATATATATATATATATATATATATATATATATATATATATATATATATATATATATATATATATATATATATATATATATATTAATATATATTTAATGAAGATTAATTAGTGAGCTAATGATATTAGTTAATATATAATTATATCACATATAATTATATTACATTATTAAATCAACACTTGATCTAATAATACGGTTATATTATATACGACCGTCTAATATCATTTATCTGTATATCACATTATCGAATCAACGCTTGATTCGACAATTTGGTTATATCATATATAACTGAACTGATAACAGATGACTGCCAGATTACAATACGATATCACATACTCGTATTTAACCAGGCCCGCATACATATCACATATGTGTCCTACCTCGTTTCGCTTGAACCAGGGAACTTCTGTGTGGGACTCTAAAAACTCGTCAATACACCGGCAGTAGGTGATGATCATATCAGTCACCTACAAGCCGTCAGCGGTACTAGCTGGACGTAACTGCTACCCGGGTATTGAGCGATATGAAGGTCAACAAGCAAGCCTGTCCACAGTCTCCATGAAGCCTATCAGTAACACTACCGTACAGTCCAGTCTCTTCGTCTGATATGTCGCATATCATGTCTAGGGGTGGAAATCGTCAAACCCTAGTAACGTGATAAGTCATGTCGATGTGAGGCTCATAATAGGTCGAGAAACTACTGATAACACTTATCAGTAGATCTCCATATCAGCCCTGGCCAGGGACTTCCAGTTATTACCAATCGAGCATAGTGCAACATCAACCCCCAATACCGGGAAAGACGAAACCCTCCTATCGCTCATTGCCTCCATACGACTCGGGACTGTACCCAAAATCCACCTGTTTGCACGACTCCTCTTGAGCGTGGTAGGGCGGAAATCAAAGCACAGTGGGAGTCGCATAAGACTCTATGGCGATCTCGGGTCTACAGACTAACCTGTACCAGTGTCACCAGAGGACTGCTATCTGACGATAGGTATACTACCATATAGGAGTCCTCGGCGAGTCTTGTTCAGTGTACCCAGTCTCCACTGAGCACCCGTATATCATCTCTGATGTCAAACACCAATGGATGTGGGATCATCCATCGCCCATCATATGGGTTAAGAGGCGTATACGCTAGTCTACTCTGGAACATCGATGCCCTGTCTTGATATTCCCTCGACTAGGAACAATTGAAGGATGTATTTGTGAACTACCCTGGCCCCACTAGCATGATCTGCATCATATTCCTGGTAGTCAAGTAGATATCCTAAGGACTTTATCAATACGTGAGATAAAGGTAACCAGATAGCATACTATCATGTCGAGCATGAAAGTCTTCTCTGTATATAAATATCCAAGTATCCACTATAATATACATCATATGTACAATAATGGCCTCTAGGACATACACATAACTAACAATCTCTCGCTTGCACTGAGGCCATGTGTTGTAGTATCTCATACCCAACATCCCAAAAAGTCTCTCAAATTGCGTCTGAGGGAGGGCCTTCGTGAGTGGATCCGCTACGTTGTCCTTCGTGTCAACTCTCCTGACCTCGATCTCCCGGCGATCTACTATCTCCCGGATTAGGTAATACCGCCTCAGAATATGTCTGGATCTTTGATGGGACCGGGGTTCCTTGGCTAAAGCCACCACTCCATTGTTATCACAATACACAGGTATTGGATGCTCAATGGATGGAACCACACCAAGCTCAGCAATGAACTTCCTCATCCAGACAGCTTCTTTGGCAGCATCGTTGGCAGCGATGTATTCAGCCTCCATCGTCGAGTCTGCAACGGTGTCTTGCTTGGAACTCTTCCAACACACCGCCCCTCCGTTGAGGGTAAAGACAAAACCCGAGACCGACTTACTGTCATCCTTATCACTTTAGAAGCTCGAGTCGGTAAAGGACTCCACTTGGAGTTCACTGTTACCGTACAATAAGAACATCTCCTTAGTCCTTCTCAAGTACTTGAGAATGTTCTTAACAGCCGTCCAGTGATTCTCTCCTGGATCTGCTTGATACCTACTCACTACACTTAGTGAGTATGCTACATCGGGTCTGGTACATAACATCGCATACATGATAGAGCCTACTGCCGAAGCATAGGGTATCCCTTGCATGCGAGTTCTCTCCAAATCAGTCTTGGGAGACATCTCTTTGGAGAGAGTGAGTCCAGAGATTATGGGTACATTCCCATGCTTGGACTCTTCCATACTAAACCTCTTTAGTACGGTGTCTATGTATCTGGATTGGGACAATCCCGGTATCCGCTTAGATCTATCTCTATAGATCTTAATCCCTAAGATGTAGGAGGCATCACCTAGATCTTTTATTGAGAATCTATGTGATAAGAAGAGCTTGACCGAGTGCAGCATAGGAACATCATTTCCTATCAAGAGTATGTCATCCACGTACAATATGAGGAAGACGACCTTGCTCTCTGCAACCTTCTTGTATATACAAGGTTCATCTATATTTTTGATGAAGTCAAACTCTTTGACTACCTCATCAAAACAGATGTTCCAACTTCGCGATGCCTGCTTTAACACGTAGATGGATTTAAGCAGCTTGCACACCTTTCCACTGCTCCCACTGTTTACGAAGCCCTCCGGCTGAGTCATGTATACACTCTCTTCTGAATCACCATTTAGAAAGGCGGTCTTAACATCCATTTGCCAGATTTCGTAGTCATGGTATGCAGCGATGGCAAGTAGGATCCGGATGGATTTAAGCATAGCCACTGGAGAAAAGGTCTCATCATAATCCACACCTGGTCGTTAACGAAAACCTTTTGCAACAAGTCTAGTTTTGAAAGTCTCAACTTTTCCATCTACACCAAGTTTCTTCTTAAAGATCCATTTGCTCGCAATGGGTTTTACCCCTTCAGGAGCAACTTCCAAAGTCCATACTTTGTTGGCGTACATGGATTCCATCTCAGTTCTCATCGCATCCAGCCATTTCACAGAGTCCTCACTCGTGATGGCCTGCTCGAAACTAGTTGGGTCATCATCTTCCATGATGCAATCCTCGTTCCCACCATCAACGAGAAAACCGTAGTATCTCTCAGGTGGATGAGGAACCCTACTAGAACGGCGGAGAGGCTGGGGTTCGTCGGGAACTACTGAATCCTCTGGCTCCACCAAATCTTATGTTGCAGTTTGTGCAGCTGGAACTTCTTCCAGTTCTACTTCCTTGCCACTAATTTCTTTCGCAAGAAATTCCTTTTCTAAAAAGGTGGCATGCCGAGAAACAAATACCTTTTGTTCTTCGGTGTGGTAGAAGATATACCCTTGTGAATTTTTAGGATATCCTATAAACTTGCATAGAACAGACCTTGCCTCGAGCTTGTCCGGATTGTGCCTTTTGACATAGGCCGGACAACCCCATATCTTCACATAGTTAAGATGTGGTCTCTTTCCCTTCCATATCTCATATGGAGTGGTAGGCACTGATTTGGTAGGAACCATATTCAATAAATGTATGGCTGTATCAAGCGCATACCCCCAAAAGGAAACAGGTAACTCAGCGGTGCTCATCATAGAGCGCACCATATCTAATAGGGTGCGATTCCTCCGCTCCGATACACCGTTGTGCTGTGGTGTATATGGAGGAGTAAGCTGAGAGAGAATCCCATTCTCTTTTAGATATTCAAGGAATTATGTGCTCAAGTATTCTCCTCCCCGATCTGATCGAAGGATTTTAATACTTCTACCCGTTTGGTTCTCGACTTCGAATTTATATTCCTTGAATTTCTCAAAAGCTTCAGACTTGTGTTTCAATAGGAACACATGTCCGTATCTTGAGAGATCGTCAGTGAATGTGATGAAGTACGAGGAACCATTCCTGGCATGTATAGACATGGGACTACATACATCACTATGTATCAGTCCCAGGAGTTCCGTAACTCTTTCTCCATGTCCACTAAACGGAGTTTTGGTCATTTTGCCTTTGAGACATGACTGGCAAGTGTCATAAGATGAAAACTCGAACGGATTCAAATATCCATCTTTATGCAACTTAGCTAGTCGTGTCACATTGATATGACCTAGTCTACAATGCCACAAGAAGGATTCGTTTATTTCTGAACTCTTCCTATTGTGTGTGTTTTGTACGTTAAGAACTGTGTTTTGATTTAGAACGTACAATCCGTTATATAACGCACCAAACCCAATAAACACTTGATTTAGGTAAATGTTCATAACATTATTCTCTACTACAAAGTTATATCCTTCTTTATCTAATATAGAGATTGATATTAAATTGCATATCATAGAGGGTACGTAGTAACAGTCGTTCAGGATCAATGTATTCCCTTTTGGTAATACAAGGTGATATTCACCAACTGCTTTGGCTGCAACATTTGCACCATTTCCTACTTTTAGGGAATGATCACCTTTTCCCAGTTCTCTGCCTTTCCTTAGCCCATGCAACATATTGCATATGTGGGATCCCGATCTGGTATCTAATACCCAGGATGTAGATTGTACTGAGAAACAGTTCTCTGTAACTAACACACCTGAAGAAGTTGCATCAACATGTTTATTCTTCGTTTGGGTGGCGTGGGAATCCGTATATGTTCCTATCTCCTGATCGGACTTATAAAACTTATAAGTTGGAGCGGGAATAACGTTCCCCTGCTCAGTATAACAAGCGGGTTCGGTCAATACATCCATATTATTATCTTGATTAAGGCGTGACTTTGGTTGCTGCCTAGAGAAAGATGGAAGGAAACGCGTTAGCGTGCACTCTTTGCAAGATTAGATTGGTTATTATCTTATCTAATCAGGACGTCTCCCACTGTTTTTATCAAATCTTCCTTCAAACCGTAAAAGGTAAGATTAGCCGGGATTAATTACACCTTACAAGTTCGTCAATCTTTTAGCCAGGCCAGTGTTGGTACTTTGAGGGAGGTTCCCCATGCTTTCGCACGGACCTAATTAAAATAAACCTCGGTTTTCCAAAGGCGTAACCCCGTTAACACCTTTCTAGACACCTACTTGATTGGCTAATTGTTATGTGTAAAACTCTCTCAGGAGTAACTCTTACTCGCAGTGGGTATCGGGATCCAACTATCTCATAGAAGGTGTGCAATTTCATTGCAAATTTCAACACTTGAAATTCCCGATAATACTTTTACCCCCAGCATCCTATGACCTTGACGAAAGCCAACAAACCAAAGGACGCTAGTCAAGCTCAACCCGTACATTTCTTGATTGAATTAAACCCACCGTACGACCCTTGATGAAATCCAACAAAGTCGTACGACTACCATAATCCAATCGCATCTCATGCTTTAGCAGATAAGCACTAATTAGCTACCGCACACTACGCCTTGACGAAAGCCAATAAACGTAGCATGAATACTAAATAGTACCTATCTGAAATGACGGAGGGCTACGCAGGTTTTTCAGAAAAACCATGAGCGTAATGAACTTGATTTCGTTGTAGAAACTAGTGATTTTGAAAAGGAGTGTTTTTTAGGCTTTTCTAGTTTCGCTAAAGAGGTCACTCCCGGTGAAGGGATCTCGGCTCTTTCCTTATCGAATAAGGTGCTGGATATTCTACAAGGAATACCGCTATGCAAATCAAGAACTATAGAAGCTACCCTTTTTGAAAATTTGATTCTACAACATCTTTAAGTTTCTTTTCTTTCATTAATCTTATTAATGAAGTCCCATCAATTAATGTTTCCCTAAACATCACAGAAGAAATGAAACGAAAATAGAACGTACGCTTATGCCATCCGCGTTCGCCACGGGGCCCCGTCATGCACCGTTAGGTTACTTAACTACCGGCAGAGCGGGGGCTGGACTAGCGCAGGTGCAAAACATAAGCAACGTTTAATATATATATCTTATATATAATATTACATTCATCTCACGCAGTTATATGATCAACATCACAGAACACAGCAGCAGAAGATAAACATATGAAATATTGGATATACTAGGATGTCCGTGTTTTAAATTTAGCCAGTAATGTAAAACACGGATTCCACGGTCGTGAAGAATAGCCAAACCCACATCCCATAGACCCCTACGAGAACGGCAAGTAACCCTGCCAATTCTAGAGTTAGGAGACCCGGTCTCAACTCCTTGAAATGGTCTCCCATTGGACTTTAGAACCCGGTTACTTGTGCTCCCTATCTTGGGTCTATCCTAATGCGGAAAAGTAAATAATATACAACGGGTGACGACAACATCATCCCGGAAGTGCCCCAATAAAAGAATATTACATACAAATTTTACATGAATGAGAAAGAAAACTCTAATCTCATATAAAACCCCCAACTATTCTTTCACGACGATCCAATAAGACATATCAGCAGCACATGACATCACATATCATCTAGATCTATACGACGCCAAATATATCGATCGGTTTAACAAAATCCAGAGAACTCAACAACTTGAGAATCACAGTTAAAAATACCCAGACAGTGCACAAATCACCTACGGACCTACACAAGAAAGTATGCTCCCTGACTCACCTACTGCGCTGCGGAACCGCCGCCAAAATCAAGTTTAGGCCACGGTTCCGCGGTCATACGGTCGAGTCAAGGTGTCATTTTTCTTGTGGGTCCATAGAAAACCCTGCACGATTTTTTGGATATTTTTAATTTCAAAACGTTTGGAAAAATCGACAGAAACATGCAAAAATACGGGTTTTGAAAACCGATTGAACTCTTTAACTTCGTAACGACCTTCCCCGATGATCTAGTTCGGCTCTGATACCATGATGGACTACCTTAGCACCATGATGAGGTTATAGAAGCATCTACCATGCCAACTTTAAATTTTTCTTGATGCTAAACTAGACAAACAAGATCTTAAACTAGATTATTAGGGTTTTCTTTAGATGATATGTTAAGTAGATAAGTGTAGGAAGATTATACCTTGGTAGAATCAAGTCCTTCACTTCACTTGCTCCTTGTAGTAGTCCCGCGACTCCACTAGGCATCTCTTGAGGCTTTTAACGGGCTTCCTTCGTTGCCTTCGCACCAAAGATGATCCACCACGAAACTCCTACTAGTTCAAGCTACCACTACACTATGTATGAAACACATCACACTAGTTTGCTAGAATGGTGTGAGATGATGAAGTAGGGGATGTTAAGAGCTCACTTATTTGTACTCAAGCTTCATGATTCACATCACATGTGAGGGTTGAAGCTTGAGGCAAAAGCAAGAGGAGGAAGAAGAAGCAAGAGCAAGCATGAGCTAGAAGAAAATGGCTAAGTCTTTTGGACTGAACAAGAATGAAACATAATTCTTGACCCCTCACTCATTCAAGCATGGAATTATGCAATATTAAATTGCAACCATGCTTGAATAGTGAGTCAAGAATGAATAAACAAGTATTTAACCCATGCTTGCAACCATGCTTCATTTTACACCTCATTTCTATTTTCACAAAATAGAAAAGAAAATGTCATGCTTCATTTTAATATATATATATATATATATATATATATATATATCATATATATTAATATATATTTAATGAAGATTAATTAGTGAGCTAATGATATTAGTTAATATATAATTATATTACATTATTAAATCAACACTTGATCTAATAATACGGTTATATTATATACGACCGTCTAATATCATTTATCTGTATATCACATTATCGAATCAACGCTTGATTCGACAATTTGGTTATATCATATATAACTGAACTGATAACAGATGACTGCCAGATTACAATACGGTATCACATACTCGTATTTAATCAGGCCCACATACATATCACATGTGTGTCCTACCTCATTTCGCTTGAACCAGGGAACTTCTGTGTGGGACTTTAAAGACTCGTCAATACGCCGGCAGTAGGTGATGATCATATCAGTCACCTACAAGCCGTCAGCGGTACTACCTGGACGTAACGGCTACCCGGGTATTGAGCGATATGAAGGTCAACAAGCAAGCCTGTCCACAGTCTCCATGAAGCCTATCAGTAACACTACCGTACAGTCCGGTCTCTTCGTCTGATATGTCGCATATCATGTCTAGGGGTGGAAATCGTCAAACCCTAGTAACGTGATAAGTCATGTCGATGTGAGGCTCATAACAGGTCGAGAAACTACTGATAACACTTATCAGTAGATCTCCATATCAGCCCTGGCCAAGGACTTCCAGTTATTGCCAATCGAGCATAGTGCAACATCAACCCCTAATACCGGGAGAGACGAAACCCTCCTATCGCTCATTGCCTCCATATGACTCGAGACTGTACCCAAAATCCACCTGTTTGCACGACTCCTCTTGAGCGTGGTAGGGCGGAAATCAAAGCACAGTGGGAGTCGCATAAGACTCTATGGCTATCTCGGGTCTACAGACTAACATGTACCAGTGTCACCAGAGGACTGCTATCTGACGATAGGTATACTACCACATAGGAGTTCTCGGTGAGTCCTGTTCAGTGTACCCAGTCTCCACTGAGCACCCGTATACCATCTCTGATGTCAAACACCAATGGATGTGGGATCATCCATCACCCATCATATGGGTCAAGAGGCGTATACGCTAGTCTACTCTGGAACATCGATGCCCTATCTTGATATTCCCTCGACTAGGAACAATTGAAGGATGTACTTGTGAACTACCCTGGCCCCACTAGTATGATCTGCATCATATTCTTGGTAGTCAAGTACATATCCTAAGGGTTTTATCATTACGTGAGATAAAGGTAACCTGATAGCATACTATCATGTCGAGCAAGAAAGTCATCTATGTATATAAATATCCAAGTATCCACTATAATATACATCATATGTACAATAATGGCCTCTAGAGCATACACATAACAAACATTTATAATAAATGGTCAAACCCTAAAATAAGGTGTCCACCTTCTAGAATGTTATCTGTAAAAATACGGATTATATTCTACTGTATATACATACATGTATTCGTACCGAAATACGAATATCCAAAGAGATGGAATAACACAAATAACATAATACTAGAATATACATATCAAAATACATATACGTAAATTATTAAATCAATACCTGATTTAATAATCCGGCCCAATCCCAAGACGGCTAGTATTATCAACTCTCCAACCGAAAGTCCGGGTATATAGTACAATCAATCGATCGGAACCCTGCACGTATCCAATACGGCTACTACATCATTTCGCCAGAATTAGGGAAACCCTCTGTATGGGACTCTAAAAACTCATCAATACGCTGGCAGTGGGTTTAACCACAAGCACGTCAGCGGCACTAGCTGTACGTAATGGCTATCCAGGTATTGAGCGAAAGGAAGGCCGACGAGCAAGCTCATCCAAATCCCTACTGAGCATGTCCGTGACAATCTCCATACAGTCCGATCTGTTCGTTTAAGAGTATCGCATATCGAGTCTAGGGGTGGATAAAGTCAGACTGTAACATTTCAGAAAATATAAAATATTATTTTTGGAATTTAATAATAAAATAATATATTTCCCGAAAAATGCCCGATTTGCGAAATTGGAGTTTTCAAAAAAGGGTATAAATATATACCAATAATTGCGAAATAAATGAAAATTAAAATGATTTATTCATTTAATAATATATTTATAGGATTTGGCATTTTTAAAATTTATTATACGCAGTTTTGATAAAAACCCGATTAGTGCACTGCTAATCGCGATTAAGCCAAATCCGTGTTTCTACAGTTTTCATGGTTAGTGCACCATGACATGTTGCATTTGGTTACATGTTATTTCATTTATTGTTTTATATGGGGGGTGTTTTTTTTTGTGAGAAAAAGAAATGGGAAAAAGGAAAAGTCAAAGGGGACAAAATGATTAGGTTAGGTGGGCTTTTGGGGGAGAGAGAGTGTGTGTGATTAGTGAGAGAGAGGGAGGGGCTGCTGCCTCATTTCAATCCCCCACCATTTTCAACTCCCTCTTCATCTCCTCAACCCCACAACCCTCCTCAAAGAACCCTAGATCGATCTCCAAACAATCCCCAAAACCGTACACTCCCTTCACAAAACTTAATCCCCATCTCCTCCTCTACACGATGAACCGAGCAAAGTGGGATTTTGACGACGTTGGGAAGTTAGTGCTGCCTTGAGTGGACTAGATGAGGTATAATTCCTTCCCTTTAGATTAATTTTGTGTGATATCGTGTTTTGGATGTCGTTTTATGATGTTGCTGACCTGCTGTGACCCCGAGCATTCACTGGGAAAACAAACAATGTCATAGTGTTGTACTGGTAACCCTAAGTGACCACCTGAAGAACGAGACCTTTCCCACCGGTTTTGGCCGGCGGCTATTGGAGAAAATCCGGCGACCCCGGGTGAATAGGAGAGCTATGGTTTGGATTTTGTAGGGTGGTTACCTGATGGTGTTTAGAGGTGTTTGGTCCTGCTGGATTTTTGTGTAATGACTATGGGTAAAATCTGGGGGCTGTTGTGAGTATTTGCATGACTTTGGTGACACGATTCCTGACCTGAGCCATAGACCTGAACCAGATGCACAAACTTTAGAATTGATCCATGTCGGTTTAGTGAGTATTTTGGGTATGCAGGGAGATCTGGAGCAACCCAGGAAAATTATGAGAGTAGCAAACAACACCAGGGACCCATTTTTGACCATAGGAGACCATCATGACAAAATGAAGCCAATACGAGCCAAGGGGACCCGCGAGGCCGGATTTTTTATGGTATGTGGCCGACTACTTGGTGAGGGTAGGAGCCTAGGTTGGTCCAGTAGCTCACATATACCTTATACATCACCCTAGACTTGTTTGCTTGGATTTATTTGACCTGAGTCAAAATCTGGGAACACTTGTGTGTGATTTAGGATATGTTTTCCGTATTTTGAATGATGAGTTTTGATAATTGGATTCGTTTTTGGTTGTCGCATGTTTGTACATCGACAACAAGGGTTGTTTGATTGATTTTGTACGCATATGCTATAGGTTCTAACCTACGAGCAGTGCGTGTGCCGTTTTGGTTTTCTGCCTTGATTTTAATATCGTTACGATATGTGTTGTTATTGTAGGTACCTTCGCGTAGATTCCGAAGCGACGGAGCGAGGCGTCATCGACTTCGGCGAGCGAGGACTACGGTGAGTAGATCTATATCTACCGGGGAAGTCGGGCGGATGGCGTATAGCACCCCCGCAAACTTTTGATGGAAAACCGATTTATAGAATATAGTTAGGAAACCTAGATTAGGAAACTAGGGTTAGAATGAGATAGCTATGAAACCATATTAGAAACTAGAGGATAGTTAGAAGTGATATGTTACTACTATCGTAGGATGACGTTTAGCGATAAAACCGTTTAGGGTACTGTAGGAATAGATAGTCGATGTAGATGCGTCATCCGAACCATACCTTTTTCTAAACCGAAAAATCGTATGCACCTTTTAAATATATATCTTGAGGGATGTTATGGATTTTCAAACGATATCTCTTTCTTAAAAACACCGTAACCCCTATTTTCAAAACTACAATTCGCTTCTTTAAAAATCCGATTGTATGGTTCAGATGTGTATGTTAGATTAGATACTTATACTTGTAGTGATAGAATGTTTATGAAATTCGATTTGATAGGTGATTTAAATGCGATGAAAGAATATAAGACTGATATGATGACATGATGATATGATGGTATACGGATGCGAGTCGATCGAGTTGATTTATGTTAGTTATATGTATGCCCTAGAGGCCATTACTGTACATTGGATGTATATTGTAGTGGAAGCTGGGTCATATATAGGTAGGACATTCTTGCTCGACATGATAATACGCTATCCGGTTGCTCTTTATCTTAACAGGTATACTTTCTGTCTCTCTGTTACTTGTTGATAAAGCCCTTAGGATATGTACTCGACTTCCAGGACTATGATGCAGATCATACTAGTGGGGCCTGGGTAGTCCATGAGTACATCCTTCAATGTTCCTAGTCGTGAGAATATCGAGACGGGGCATCGATATTCCAGAGTAGACTAGCGTATATCTTCTCGACCCATGTGATGGGCGATGGATGATCCCATATCCATTGGTGTTTGACATCAGAGATGGTATGCGGGTGCTCAGTGGAGACTGGGTACACTGAACGGACTCGCCGAGAACTCCCAGATGGTATTATACCTCACGTCAGATGGAAGTTCTCTGGTGACACTGGTACAGCTTAGTCTGTTGACCCGAGATCGTCATAGAGTCTTGTGTGTCTCCCACTGTGCTTTGATTTCCACCCTACCACGGCTCTACTGAGTCGTGCAAACAGGTGGTTTTTGGGTACAGTCCCGATTCACATGGAGGCAATGAGCTATAGGAGGGGATTCGTCTCTCCCAGTATTGGGGGTTGATCTTGCGCTATGCTCGACTGGCCATAACAGGAAATCCCTGGCCAGGGTTGCAGTGATATACTGGTAAGAGTTATCAGTAGTTTCACGATTGTTATGGACCTCACGTCGGCATGACTTATCGAGCTATTGGGGTCTGACGTTTACCACCCCTAGGAGAGATATGCGACATATCAGACGAACAGACCGGACTGTACGGTAAGTGTTACTGGTTGGATTCACGGGAGTGTGAGCGCGCTTGCTCGTCGATCTTCTGATCGCTCAATACACGGGTGGCCGTTACATTTAGCAGACCGCTTGCGGCTTGTGGGTGCTTGATATGATCATCATCTGCTGTCGGCGTATTGACGAGTCTTTAGAGTCCTACACAGAGGTTTCCTGGCTCAAGCGAAACGAAATAGGAGCGCATATGAGATATGTGCGGGACCGAGAATAATGCGTGTATGTGATACCGTATTCTATTCTCGCGATGAATGTATCGAATGGTTATATGCGATATAACCTAGTTATCGAATCAAGGATTGATTCGATAAGTCGATACATTGGATACTAGTAGGTTATATGCGACATGACCGGATCATTGAATCAAGTGTTGATTTAATGATTTAATGTATAATAATATATTTGATATATTACTTTGCATTAACTAGTATCTGTTCACTTTGGATGGATTTTCTCACTTGATGTACACAAGTTGTATATGTGATATACTTTTGTGCACTTGATTGTATCATGTTTGATGATACATGAATGTTAGGGTGTATGTTTAGACTAAACCATGGTTATGTAATGGTTAGGGTTTTGATCTTATTTAGTTATTCTTTTTATTTATTTATTCTTTATTTTGGCAAGAAACAAAAGGGTGGCTACTTTTGTTTTTTCTTTGAAGCTTCATGAAGCTTTGAAGCATTGACCATTTTGTTTCTTAGCCTTAACCCTAACCATTTAACCTAACCCTAGTTTAGTCTCTACACCTAACCAAGGTTGGATTATGATAAGAATGAGTTAGATTTTCATTTTTAACAATAATCCTTTTTATTCTATCATATTCTTTCTTCTTCTTCTTCTTCAACATGAAGAAACCTTGCCACCATCAATGGCAACTTGAGAAAAAGAGTGAGAAATCCAATTTTAAAGTGAACCCACTTCCTATTTCTTCATCCTCTACCTCTTGCCAAGTAGTATAGGGTGTTTTCTTCACAAGTTTCATGACTTGGTGAAGTGGGAGCTTGATCTTGTGATGCCTCGACGTAGATCATCTTCGGCATCGAAGTCGACGACCTAGCCCGCCCATTTCTCCGATGAAACCGATGCTAGAGTCCGGGATCTGATATGGACAGTGGAGGGACGTCATCACGGAGCCTAGAAGGTGGAGGACCGGATCTACAAAGGTTGTAGCCTCTTTCCTTTAAGTTAAAGTTGTTTAACTTGCATTGCATCGTCTATACATCTAGTTAACGATCCGTATTAGGGTTTGTAGGCACATGGAAAATTTAGAATTAGCCATGTTTGATCACTTGTGAGACCTCATTAGTGTGCCTAGGAACCCTACAGTGGTATCAGAGCCTATCTAGAGCCTTAAGCGATGTGTAGACGACGTTTGAAATCCGAATGAACATCGAAACCCTAACTCAAATTGCTCTCTGGACAATTTTCAAAAACGGGGATTTTTTAGAATTAAAAATATGCAGAAAAATCAGCAGGCGTTTTTAGGAATTACCATGAAATTCGAGCGGCCAATTCTACTAAAACGCCGCATAACCGCGGCACGAGCATGGCTCGTGCGGCGGTTCCGCGGCCATATGTTCACCTTGTGCATTACTTTTTGCACAGTAATTCCTATAATGAAGTGCTGGTTTTCCTGGGAATTTTTAATCTGAACTCAAGAGTTGAGTTTTCTGGGTTGGGTTGGGAGTTCGTATATTCGATCGGATTATCAAACTTTGTTTATGTGTTTTTCCACGTAATTTTAGAATATGTTAAAAAGTTCGACCGGATATAAATACCCACTTTTTCCCCTGCCGGGAAATTTCCAATTGTTGGACTTTTCCGTAGTTTAATGACGTTCTAAGTAGTGCAAGTAACGCGATGGTCTCTCTAGAAGACAACAAACCTTAACTCGATTATGTGACCGTCTTGAACTGCCCTTTGAACCTTAGGGTTTGGGGCAGTACGGCGTGCCACATGTGAGGCGTTGGCTTGACCCTTCTACGGCTGGACCGTTGGTACTGAGGCATGAAGTGAATGTTTTTAAACTTATTTCATGTGTTGAGCTGTTTCGGGAAAACCTGGGTGTTCGATTGTTCGATCGGAAAGTTTAACATTTTCCATTTACCCGGAATGTGATACAATAATTGGAATTCACAAATAGTTATGAGATAACTAAATGAATGTTATAAATCAAGCACTTTAGTCTCACTTGATCGGTTGCCACGGAATTTTGATGTGATCAAAAGTCCGTCGCAATCACGTAGCGTACGCGGATACTCGCCGGGTAAACTTAATAGACAGTCTCGCCCCATAGCCCCGACCAAGTGACTGTAGGAGAACCCCGTCGCCGAAAGCATCCGTTCGGGTGCTCGCGGTAGCGGTGTTCCGCCTTAGTGCACTTCGTCGACGGTATCGGGGGTGCGGCCGCCTACTAAAGTTTGCGACGAGCATTCGATCAAAATGTCGGGAATCTTGTTGAATTGCCCGACTTGATATTGAAAAGAGTTTTCGATAATGAGACTAAAATGCGGGGTTTATAATTGTTAAGCATGTGATGTCTAAGTATTTCATTTGATTAGGCATGCGATGTCTAAAGAGGATGCGGATTCCAACTGTTGTAGTTTTACACTTTTTTTTCTGTGACCGTAAGTGTAATATGTGATATCGCCGGTTTCGTTGCTATATGTCAACGACAATTGGGATACGCATGTTTACTTACGTTGATGACATGTGATGTTATGTGTTGCTGGATATGTTATATTGGATCGTCGTGTTTGAATAGCCGGAGTTTTTATGTGAGATGAGTGTTTTTCATTTTCATTCATGTAAAAACTTGTATGTAATATTCTTTTATTGGGACACTTCCAGGTTGCGGATGATGTCACCATTTGTATATTATTTACTTTTCTGCACTAGGATAGACCCAAGGAGGGGAGCACAAGTAACCGGTTCTGGGGTCCAGTGGGAGACCGTCTCGAGGAGTCGAGTCCGGGTCTCCTAACCCTAGAATTGGTAGGGTTGCTTGCCGCTCTCGTAGGGGTCTAGGGGTGTGGGATTGGCTATTCATCACGACCGTAGAATCCGTGTTTTATACTGGCTCGTATTAAAAACACGGACGTCTTAGTATATCCAATATTTCGTATGATATTTTCTGCTGCGTTATCTGTGATGTGATCATGTGATGTGTTCAGATAGATATTATATATAGTATATATGATATATTATATAGACGTTGCTTATGTTTTACACCCGCACTAGCCCTGCCATGCTCTGGCATTAGTTACCTAACCTAACGGTGCAGACGGGACATCGAGGCGAATGCGGATGGCATAAGCGTACGTTATATTTATCTGTGATGTTTAGGTGGACTTAAATGATGGGATATTCATTAATGAGATTAATGAAAGAAAATAAACCTAATTGACGTTGTGGAATCGAATTTCAAAATAAAAACAGGTAGCTACAGTTCTTGCTTTGCATCGCGGTGTTCCTTGTAGAACATCCTGCACCTTATTCGATAAGGAAAGGACCGAGATCCCTTCACCGGGAGTGACTCCTTTAGTAATAACTGGCAGATGCTACAACACTCGGTTTGTCTTTTGATTGCTTCTATATTTTCTGCTTTGCACAGTGATATATATGATATATCCCGCACCTCATTCGACGAGGAAAGGGCCGACGATCCCTTCACCGGGAGTGACCCCTTTAGCAAAACTAGAAAAGCCTCAAAAACATTCCATTTAAAAAACCATTTGATTCCGCAACGAGATCAAGTTCAAAGCGTTAAAGGTTTTCACAAAAACCATTCGCAACCCTCCGTCATTTTAGGAAGTAGAGTACTTAGTATTCGTGCTACGTTTGTCGACCATAGCCGAGGCGTAGTGTGCGGTAGCTAAGTGATGTCTTCCTACACAGCATATGATGCGTTTAGTTAGGACAGTCATGTGGCTTTGTTGACCTTAGCCAAGGGTCATGTGGGTGGGTCTAATTAATCACGAAATGACGGGTAGAACTTGACTAGTACCTATGATTTGTTGACCTTAGCCAAGGTCATAGGTGCTAGGGGTAAAAACCATTATCGGGAATTTCAAGTGTTGAAATTTGCAATGAGATTGCATACCTTCTATGTGATAGTTGGATCCCGATACCCACTGCGAGTAATTGTTACTCCTGGGAGAGTTTTGCACTTTACAATTAGCCGATCAAGTAGGTGTCTAGAAAGGTGTCAACGGGGTTACGCCTCTGGGAAAACGAGGTTTACTGTAATTAGGTCCGTGCGAAAGCACGGGGAACCTCCCTCAAAGTACCGACACTGGCCTGGCTGAAAGATTGGCGAACTTGTAGAGTGTAATTAATCCCGGCTAGTCTTTCCTTTTAAGGTTTGAAGGAAGATTTGATAAAAACAGTGGGAGCCATCCTGATTAGATAAATTATATAACCAATCTAATCTTGCAAGAGCGCACGCACAGTGTTTTCTTCTCTCTCTCTCTCCAGGTAGCGACCATATCACGCCTTAATCAAGATAATAATATGGATGTATTGACCGAACCCGCTTGTTATACTGAGCTGGGAAACGTTGGTCCCGCTCCAACTTATAATTGTTATAAGACCGAGCAGGAAATAGGGGAATACCAGAATCCCTATGCCGCCCAAACGAAGAAAGTGCATGAGATGCATCTCCTTCGGGTGTGTTCATTATAAAGAACTGTTTCTCAGTATCCTCTGCATCCTGGGTATCTGATACCGGATCAGGATCCCAGATATATAATATGTTACATAGGGTTACAAAAAGGTAGAAAACTGAGAACGGGTGATAAGTTTCATGAGACAGAAAACGGGGCAAGTGTTGCAGCCAAGTCTGTTGGTCACTGTCATCATGTATTACCAGTACATTAATTCTGAACAAATGCTATTAGATACCGAAACTGATATACAAAATCATATCAGTCTCTTTATTAGTAAAGAAATGATAAAATTTTGTATTGATGGATAATGTTTTGAACATTTCCTATATCAAAAGTTGATCGGTTCAGGCACGTTATCTAAAAGCATTGATGTTCTAAATCAAACTACAGTTCCTAGTATACAGAACACACACAAGAGGAAGAGTTCAGAAATGAACGAATCCTTCTTGAGGCATTGTAGACTAGGTCATATCAATGCGACCCGACTGGCTTAAGTTACATTTTAGATACATATTTAAATCAGTTTGAATTTACATCTTGTGAAACTTGCCAGTCATGTCACAAAGATTAGATGACCATAGCTCTGTTTATTGGAAACAGAGAAAGAGTTACTGAACTCTTGGGACTGATACATGATGATGTATGTAAGGTCTCCTGTCTACACATGCCAGGATCGGTTCTTTGTACTTCATTACGTTCTCTGATGATCTCTCAAGATTCAGACATATGTTCCTGTTGAAACATAGGCCCGAAGCTTTTGAGATATTCACATAATATAAGTTAGAAGTAGAGAACCAAAAACCGGGTATAAGTATTATATCCTATGATGAGATCAGGGAGGAGAATACTTGTGCATGGAATTCCTGGACTATTCTAAAGGAGAATGAGATTCTCTCTCAGCATTACTCCTCCATATACACCATAGCACGATGGTATATCGGGACGGAGCAATCACACCCTATGTGATATGGTGCGCTCTATGATGAGTACTACTGAGTTTCCTATTTCCTTTTAAGGAGTTATGCACTTATGAAGTTGCATACCTATTGAATAGGGTTCGAATCAGATCACTGCCTACCACTCCATATAAGATATGGTATGGGAAGAGCCTATCTCTTAAGTAAGTTAAGATTTAGGATTGTTCGGCCTATGTCTAAAGCAAAATCCGGACAAGATCGAGGCAAGGACAGTTCTGTAGAACTGGAAAAGTTCCAGCTGTACAAAACTGCTAATGATTTGACAGAACCAAAGGATTCAATAATCCCCGACGAACCTTAGCCTCTCCGCCGATCTGATAGGGTTCCTCACCTGCATGAGAGACACTTCGGTTTCTCGATAACAGTGGGAGTGAGGATTACATCATGAGATGATGACCTAATTAGTTTCGAGCAGGCCATCGAGAGTAGGGACTCTGTAAGAATGGTTGGATGCTTAGCGATCTGAGATGGAATCCATGTACACCAACAAAGTATGGACTTTGGTTGCTATATCTGAAGGGTTAAATCCCCATTAGGAGCAAGTATATCTTGAGAAGATTACTTGGTGTAGATGGAAAAGTTGAGACTTTCAAAGCTAGACTTGTTAAAGGTTTTCGTCATCGACCAGGCGTGGATAATGATAATACCTTTTCCAGTGGCTATGCTTAAGTCCATCCGGATCCTACTTGCCACGGCTACATCCCATGACTACGATATCTGGCGGTTGGGTGCCATGACTACTTTTCTAAATAATGATTTAGAAGAGAATATCTATAGGTACACAGCCAGAGGGCTTCGTAAATAGTGGGAGCAGCGGAAACATGTGCAAGTTGCTTTACAGGATAAAGCAGGCATCGCGGAGTTGGAACGTCTGTTTTGATGTGATAGTCAAAGTATTTGACTTCATCAAAATGGTAGACGAACCTTGTATATACAAAAAGGTAGTAGAGAGTAAGGTGGTCATCCTCGTATTGTACGTGGACAACATACTCTTGATAGGAAAAAAGTTTCCTATGCTACGCACGGTCAATCTCCTCTTATCACATGGATTCTCCATATAGGATCAAAGTGATACCTCCTAAATCCTGGAGTTTGGGTCTATGAGATAGATCTAAATGGATGTTAGGATTCTTACTAGTTGTAGTGAGATGGTATCAATCGACCCTGGGGAGAATCACTGGAAAGGTTCCAGGGTGATAAGGACGACTGAATGTCAGTCACAGGCAGTGTCTTCACCCTCAGTGGAAGGACGGTATGTTGGAAGAGTTCCAAGCTAGATACCGTGACAAACTAGACGATAAAGGCTGGTAAAATCGCTATTAAAGATACTACCAAAGAGGCAGTTTGGGTGTATATTGGTTCATAAGATGAACTAGGTTCCTACCATTGTATGACAATGGAAGTGTGGCTTTGGCCCAGGAACCCCGGTCCCATCAGCGACCCAGACATATTCTGAGGCAGCATCACCTGATCATGGAGATAGATGATCTCCAGGGTGATCGAGGTTAGGAGAATAGACTCAGAGGACAACACGGCGGATCCACTCACAAAGGCTTTTTCCCAAAGAGAGACTTATATGGGATGGTTGAGTATATGATACTGCAACCACTGCTACAGATGGCCCTAGTGCAAGTGGGAGATTGTTAGTTATATGTATGCCCTAGAGGCCATTACTGTACATTGGATGTATATTGTAGTGGATGCTGGGTCATATATAGGTAGGACTTTCTTGCTCGACATGATAGTACGCTATCTGGTTGCTCTTTATCTTAACAGGTATACTTTCTGTCTCTCTGTTACTTGTTGATAAAGTCCTTAGGATGTGTACTCGACTTCCAGGACTATGATGCAGATCAAACTAGTGGGGCCTGGGTAGTCCATGAGTACATCCTTCAATGTTCCTAGTCGTGGGAATATCGAGACGGGGCATCGATATTCCAGAGTAGACTAGCGTATATCTTCTCGACCCATGTGATGGGCGATGGATGATCCCATATCCATTGGTGTTTGACATCAGAGATGGTATGCGGGTGCTCAGTGGAGACTGGGTACACTGAACGGACTCGCCGAGAACTCCCAGATGGTATTATACCTCACGTCAGATGGCAGTTCTCTGGTGACATGGTACAGCTTAGTCTGTTGACCCGAGATCGTCATAGAGTCTTGTGTGTCTCCCACTGTGCTTTGATTTCCACCCTACCACGGCTCTACTGAGTCATGCAAACAGGTGGTTTTTGGGTACAGTCCCGATTCACATGGAGGCAATGAGCGATAGGAGGGGATTCGTCTCTCCCGGTATTGGGGGTTGATGTTGCACTATGCTCGACTGGCCATAACAGGAAATCCCTGGCCAGGGTTGCAGTGATATACTGGTAAGAGTTATCAGTAGTTTCACGATTGTTATGGACCTCACGTCGGCATGACTTATCGAGCTATTGGGGTCTGATGTTTACCACCCCTAGGCGAGATATGCGACATATCAGACGAACAGATCGGACTGTACGGTAAGTGTTACTGGTTGGATTCACAGGAGTGTGAGCGGGCTTGTTCGTCGATCTTCTGATCGCTCAATACCCGGGTGGCCGTTACGTTTAGCAGACCGCTTGCGGCTTGTGGGTGCTTGATATGATCATCATCTGCTGCCGGCGTATTGACGAGTCTTTAGAGTCCTACACAGAGGTTTCCTGGCTCAAGCGAAACGAAATAGGAGCGCATATGAGATATGTGCGGGACCGAGAATAATGCGTGTATGCGATACCGTATTCTATTCTCGCAATGAATGTATCGAATGGTTGTATGCGATATAACCTAGTTATCGAATCAAGGAATGATTCGATAAGTCGATACATTGGATACTAGTAGGTTATATGCGACATGACCGGATCATTGAATCAAGTGTTGATTTAATGATTTAATGTATAATAATATATTTGATATATTACTTTGCATTAACTAGTATCTGTTCACTTTGGATGGATTTTCTCACTTGATGTACACAAGTTGTATATGTGATATACTTTTGTGCACTTGATTGTATCATATTTGATGATACATGAATGTTAGGGCGTATGTTTAGACTAAACCATGGTTATGTAATGGTTAGGATTTTGATCTTATTTAGTTATTCTTTTTATTTATTTATTCTTTATTTTGGCAAGAAACAAAAGGGTGGCTACTTTTGTTTTTTCTTTGAAGCTTCATGAAGCTTTGAAGCATTGACCATTTTGTTTCTTAGCCTTAACCCTAACCATTCAACCTAACCCTAGTTTAGTCTCTACACCTAACCAAGGTTGGATTATGATAAGAATGAGTTGGATTTTCATTTTTAACAATAATCCTTTTTATTCTATCATATTCTTTCTTCTTCTTCTTCTTCAACATGAAGAAACCTTGCCACCATCAATGGCAACTTGAGAAAAAGAGTGAGAAATCCAATTCTAAAGTGAACCCACTTCCTATTTCTTCATCCTCTACCTCTTGCCAAGTAGTATAGGGTGTTTTCTTCACAAGTTTCATGACTTGGTGAAGTGGGAGCTTGATCTTGTGATGCCTCGACGTAGATCATCTTCGGCATCGAAGTCGACGACCTAGCCCGCCCATTTCTCCGATGAAACCGATGCTAGAGTCTGGGATCCGATATGGACAGCGGAGGGACGTCATCACGGAGCCTAGGAGGTGGAGGACCGGATCTACAAAGGTTGTAGCCTCTTTCCTTTAAGTTAAAGTTGTTTAACTTGCATTGCATCGTCTATACATCTAGTTAACGATCCGTATTAGGGTTTGTAGGCACATAGAAAATTTAGAATTAGCCATGTTTGATCACTTGTGAGACCTCATTAGTGTGCCTAGGAACCCTACAATTTATACCCTGTCGATCCCCTAATATGAGATTATTGCGGATGTGAACCGGGACATAGACACATAGATATACATACATTTATAGAATATTGTGAATCATAGATGATAGGCCGTATGTGATATTAGGCCGTACCCTTTTTTGTCGTATAGGATGATAGGATCCCTATAAGTTTAATGCTGCCGCACGATGATTTTCCGTGCGTGATGAGTTTGACTTGATGTTTGATCCATACCCTTGACTAGAGGATGTCGTACGACGGATTATACCGTACGTGATGCTGTGAGGCTAGCTGCCGATCGATAGATTCACCGACTCAGACATATGATAGTTACGTATACCTTATAGCTTTTAGCTGATGACTTACCTTGTACTGCATTCATGATATTATTATTACATTGCATATACCTGTGATAGTACACCTGCACCATTATCGATGATGCGTATGTTACACGTACACAGTTTGTAAGCTCACACACTTCATCATCGATAATTGCTATGTCACTACACAGTAGAATTGCTGTATCATGATATGACTCTTCGCATAACCTGCTTGCACATATATATTGATATCTCCATACTTGTGCACATATACACTGGTATATCCATATTGGTACACACATACATTGATACATCTACACTTGCGCATATTCATATTGTACCTATATAGATAACTGGTTTTATTGCAAAATTGGGAACCGCATGTTATATTTTAAAAACTGGAATTAATTTAAAAGAGCGGTTCTCCCTTAATATGTCATATCACTATTCCATGTTGCATGATACACGATATGCTTACATTTCTATTATATGTCGCATGCATCATGCTCTATGATTTTACGCATTGAGATATGCTGTTTTCATGAGATTTCTGGATTTGAGAACCGTGGACATTTTAAAAGAGATTATGTGTTGTTTTAAAAAAAACCGGTTTCTCCTGATATGATATTTCAGTGCGTCCACCATATATTTTCTCGGTTCTAAGAGCGACATGTGAAACCCGATTCGAAGAGGCGGATGAGGCCGATTGCGGGTACATGGTGGACCCGGTATGGTATCCCGGGGCAAGAAAGGGATGCTGTGCATACAGACGGTGAGCCTGGCAGAGGGACTACTACCTACCGGTGATAGTATTTGGGCTCGGCGGATATCCGGAGGATACCGACCGGAGTCGAGAGATGATATGGGCCGATCCGGACTGACGGAGCCCGTGGGCCGATCCGGACTGACGGAGCCCGATATATGAGAATTTACGTGCCGATGCTGGGCACGGTTTTCATGATATTTTCGAGTGTCGATGCTAGGCACTCAGGTTCCATGATTTTGATGTTTCACGAGGAACACCGTTGATATATATATCCTCATACTTTCATGCACACTCTTTTATGATATTTACATGCATACAGACACTGATTTATGGGTGGACGAGATCCACATATCTGCATACATTGATTATTACTGTTGGATGTTATCCGCATGCATATAGGTATTGACTACCTTGTTGGCACGTATACGACCCGGTCACCCTAGATATCATAGTATTACCTTTTGATATAGTTGACCTAGGATGCGTTGTTTATTCGATTTCTACTTGTAGATATATTTCTATTCACGAGTTGGCAACTCACCCCCGTTATGCCACAATTCTTGCAGGTTGACCGTGTGGATCAGTAGCGGCATCGCTGGCACACAGTTTCCTTTGGGTGTTTTGCAGTGGTAGGTGGGACATTTGTATCGTACCCACTCTTGTATTACATTTCATATTGTATCTAGTTAACTCCATCAATCAATCAAAATTAGTGATTTGTATAAGTAATGAGACTTAGTGAGACTGTGGTTGCGAGACTTAGAGCGAGGGGTTTCCGCTACTTGTGAGTTATATGTCTTGCTTTTCTTTACCTCTTTGTAGGGATCTTCGCCGTTGGGCGTCATATACTTATTTATATTGTTTTGCATGGTTGTGATCCGCCGTTTGGCGAAGAGCTAGCTCTTGCTTGGGATGCCATTATTCTTATTTTGTATTTGTGGTTTTGCGTCAAAATATACAAAGGAGGTGCTGCCAAAATTTTTAAAAGACGAAACATGTTTTCAAACTAGTAAATTTCACTTGCATCATTCATGTTCTTTTCTTATGCATTAAGAAAACTTGATTTCATTATACCTTTATTTCAAAACTTCACCTCCTTTATTTTACTTAAAAGGTTTAGATTTCTGGGTTTCAGCTTACTTGAATTCCGTTACGCCTTTAGACGTTGCGTGATTCAAGTGCTGGTCACGAGCTAATATTTCGGGTCGTGACACAGACCCCTAATAACGCGACATTTCGTGTCGGTATGAAGCCCATCACCCACTGAGAATCTACTGATCCAAATCAATAATTCTCGTCCACCTCGGCCGAGGATTTCTGGTGATAGTCACCCATGCACAACGCGACATCAACCCCTAATACCGGGAGAGACGAATCCCCGACAATCCGTTCGCTGCCTTCATGTGGCTCGGGACTGTGCCCAACTAAAACCTGTTTGCATAACTCTTTTGAGTCGTGGTAGGATAGTAATCAAAGTATATTAGGAACTCACACGAGACAAATGACGATCTCAGGTCGACTGACTAACCTGTACTCATGTCACCTGGGAACTGCTATCTGACAATAGGTATAATACCAATTAGCATGTTCCTGGCGAGTTCGTCCAGTATACTCATAATCCAATGAGCACCTGTATACTATCTTAGATGACTAACTGACACCAATGACTTGTTAGACCGGCCGCCGCCCCTCGTCGGGGTCTCAATAAGTATACACTAATCTACTCTGGAGTATCGATACCCAGTCTCGATACTCCCACGACTATGGACATTTAAGGATGTGCTTATAGACCAACCAACTCCCACTTATATGATCGCCATCATAATGTTGGTAGTCAAGTAAGAATCATATGGGCTCTATCAATATGTAATAGTGATCTGTAATGCCATCTAATACTGTACATGATGATAAAGACAAACCAGACAGTATACTATCATCTTGAGTAAGACTGTTCTCCTCGTATAGGTCCTCACTCAATCATCATAATCGCGTGTCTGCGATTCAATAATTGACTTGAGGGCACTATAGCCAACAATATGTGCTCAGCCATGAAAGAGAAAGTGATAGCTGTGTGGATCCTACTGAAATATATGAATGTTCTAAACTTTTTCCTCTTTCTCACCTGTGCGAATGCATTTAATCCGATACACTAACTAATTCAATTTATGACCAAATCTGACGACAATGGTATGAAGAACCACGTTCATCAAGGAACAAAAACTTTCAATGTGTTGATAACCGTTGAGGACATTGGTCGGTGGAATCACAACCATAACTATATAACATGGAACCACTTTCATCTCAACATTGTCAATTACAAGTAGAAGTCATAAATTATAGGATAATATTTTAATTTAGACACTTTTTAAATAATATTTTTAAATTTAGACCACTTTCCAAAATATTTACAAATTTAGGTCATTTTTGGCCAGCTCAACGCCTGGCGCTGCAAAAAAATTCTAGGAGGCGTACTTGTCAGATACGTCCCTACAATTTATGAAAATATATGAAAAGCACTTGGCAAGCGTGTCCTATACAAAATGCCTCTCTCATCCGAATCTCAAGAGAACTCTCTGCAAATCCCTTACATTGCCCCATCATAATTCTCATCAAACACACAAAATGCCTCTCTCACCTCCTCTAAATTGGGCTCCTCTTCTTCAAACATTGCAGATATCTCAACACAGCCCATCTCTTCCTCTAACCTCTCCTCTTCCTTATCACAAAGCAATCCAATCCTTTCCATAACCATCTCTAGTTCATCTCTGCTTAGCTTTTATCCCTCCTTTGTTCCGAGTCAATGAGTAATTCTTCAAAGTTTTTTCATTGAGAACAACATTTGATGGTCTTTCGAGGAAG
Organism: Agapanthus africanus; assembly: GCA_030015575.1. Taxonomy (NCBI): domain Eukaryota; kingdom Viridiplantae; phylum Streptophyta; class Magnoliopsida; order Asparagales; family Amaryllidaceae; genus Agapanthus; species Agapanthus africanus. The sequence continues at coordinate 313,269,266 of CM057350.1, read as the reverse complement.
GAGATGGAGTTGAAGTAGAGAGTTTGGACTTTGATGGTGACCCAGTTGAGAATTGTGAAGAACAAGAGGAAACTAACTTGTTCTGTATGGGGCGCACCTGGCAAGTACGTCCCATACATTATCAAGCGCACCTGACAAGTACACCCCATACATTTTCAACGGGACACACTTGGCAAGAATTTTTTCAAAAAAAAAGTGCAGCGCTAGCGCTGAACTGGCACACGTCGCCAAAAGTGGTCTAAATTTGTAAATATTTTGGAAAGTTGCCTAAATTTAAAAATATTATTTAAAAAATGACTAAATTAAAAAAATGTCTAGATTATATTGTCTCTAACCAGAACATGTACCAACTTACGAGGACTGTTCCTATGGAATGAAAAGCAAGCTGAGCTTTTCAGGAAAGAAACAGTGTCATGACTCTACGGCTCTGCCCATGATTCTGTACTAGCATTTATTAATTGAAGACAAAGTCGAATTGAAATTCTAATCTATAGCTATTGGTTCAGTCAATTCACCAGCCGACCTATGAATAATAGCAAGTGTGAACCTGTTGTGGTTTCAGGACATATAGCATGGTATCATTCATCAATGCTGCCTATTGAAGACAGCATGGGAGACAATCTTGTTGGTTGACTTACCTCCTGATTACTCATAGGAACATTTTTTGGGCTCAGTTGTTAACCCTTACAGCCCGGATGGTATGAAGTAAAGCCGAAAATAGTGGACTTAAAAATGTACGGCTTTTCGGTATATGAAAAATCCGATTACTTGATGGATACTTAAAATGCTCCACGTCTCGCGATATTTCATACATAGGGGTTATTACATGTAGATTACGATGACTAGTACGGATCGTTGAAAAACACGGCGGTGTGGGTATGAGAAGTTGGTCTCATTGGATCATCTCTTGTGCTCTCTCTCTCTCTCTCTCTCTCTCTCTGATGAGCTAGCTTTTAATGTCATATATGAAGAGATGAGTTTATGAGTCCACTTATGTGTGTGTAATGAGTATAATTGCATGTATTTTTTTGGAAATCAACCCCCTTTACGGATCGGATCGAACTCACGACCTCTCACATTGGAGAGGAAATTGGCACCAACTGAGCCAGCTAAGCCTGGTTGGTAGTATAATTGCCTGTGGAGTTAGCTTTGATGAAGTACACTATTATATTTTTTTTTAGGAGTTGGATCAATTATTTGCTGCTTGGTCATGAATGATACTCTTAACTCATGTTTAATTAATCTCGTCTGCTCCCATGCACAAATCTCTTATGCATAGTTCCTGTTATCTCTTTGCAATCACTTCTCACCTATCCAGAATCCAAATACTCCAACTTCTGCAGACCTTGAAGCTGCTCACATGTTTCAACATGGCATTTAGATATATTCCAGGTTTTCCTTCGAGAGCTTTCTTATTACATAACTTTCTGAAAATATGTGCTTAATGTCAATTTTCCCTCCTTTAGGAAAGTGTGACGATGCTCGGAGATCTTCTGAATCTTAATTTCATGTTCTATTGGTTTCTCATATGTGCATGCATACAAAACTGATATCTGAAGGAAAATAATGTCACACATCTGTTACGCATTCAATATAATCCCATTGAAATTGATTCTTAGGCTTGACTGTAGTTTATGGCCATATTTCTTATTCTGCATTTTGCATTTCTTTGTATCTATATGATTGCCCGATTTAAAATTTGAAGTTGATTTTTAATTCTGGAAAGGTTCAATAGAATCTTATTAATTTGTTTCTTATAGCTTGCAATATCTGTCGTGTCCTAGGCCATCTCGCTGTCTTGGAAGAGGTGTTATTGTTGTGATTACTTGTACGGTATCAAACACTGTACTCATTTGAGTTCTGACGTATGTAAATCCTTTCTTTGTAGAATTTGAGTAGTTGGAGCAAAACTTCGACAGAGAACAAAATATTGATGGACTGGTAATCGACCTGTCGCAACTGAGAACATTGAGATAATTATTCCTATTCATGACAGATAAAGAATTAAACAACTATTTTGATATTTGTTGCAGTTGTATATGGGGTCTAGCTACACCAACCGAATAAGGCCGTGTTCGATTTCCTTTCTTCTTTTCAAGGAAAAGGTGGACAATTATGTCATCCGTGAATTCCTTTCTTTTTTCACTTTTATTATAGTGTTCTAAATGTCGGCCGACATCGCTGAAATGTCGTCGACATGTCAGTTTTGGAAAAAAAAACGACACAGATTTGCAGAATTATTTCGGTTACCGATATTTGGTAAACATCGGCTGACATTTCGTGATGTTGCTGTTTTACCAGACAATTTCCGGTATGTTTAGAAAAATTTTTTGGGTAATTTTCTTTCGGGTTTTAGGTTTTGAGCTTTGTACATTAAATAATTAATAGACGACCCCTCTACCTCTAAGCTATTGAAGACAATATAAATTTAATAAAACTAAAAATTTACATAAGTTAATATTTTTTCTAAAAAATAAGTAATATAAATGACATTTATATTACAAAAATGTAGAACCCGATATTTGATACACCTACCCGACGTTTCACGATATCCGATATCCGACATCAAAATCTTCGGATCGACAGGACACCGACATCCGAAAGTAAGAACATTGCTTTTATATCACCTTTTTCTGATCTTGGAAGCTCAAGGCTTGGGAGAAACAGTGGAATTCTGGTCTCAACACCATTCAAACCTCACTGTATGCAGTATATTATTATAGGCTAAATTACACTAAATACCCCTGACTTTGGCTGTTTTTCTTTAAATTACTTTTAATGTTTTTTTAATAACAGTAAGGTCCCTTAAAGTGATATATTTAAGGGTATTGAGTGAAAAACAACTCCCTTGAAACCAAAGTGTAAGGGAATTTACAATAATTAGAACTCTTTAACGTAGTTTAGTGGAAAAAACGACTATAGTTGAGGTTATTTTGGTACAATTTAGCCATTTTTATAAGGAAGGAAAAGGATGTTCCAACCAAAACCAATTATTCAAGAGTTGAACTAACCCACCAACTCATGAAACTTAGAGAATTCTGGTACCAAAAAGTAAAGAAGTTAGTAACCAGAAAGATATTCGCATCCCCATCCCCCAACTGAAACTCTCAAACAAAATCAAGGGGAGAAGGAACAAAGTTTGTCACTGGCTTCCATGGAGCGGTGGCTCTCTGCACTTCGTTCCAAAATCTCAAGAAGAACGCAATTAAACCAACCAGACTCCAAGGTGACCCATTTTGAGTTTTCTCTTGTTTAATTGTCCATTCGGAATTTTCGAGTAATTTTCTGAGTTGTTTTTAACAGGAAATTAGAGACCCCATGTCTGACCCCCAAAGCAGTAGTCTCAGATTCCGTACAGGTAACTCTGAGGAGGTATGTTTTGTGTAGGTTTTTTTTTCACTTTAATTGCCTTTTTTTTTTGTGCGTGATGAATTTTATCAACAAGTACCAAGCGATTTAGGATTTTAGTTTGTAAATGGGTTGTTGGGTACTGTTCCATCCATTGATTTATGGTGGGAATAGCATACTCAACCAATTATCAAGTTCAGTTTCTGCAATACAACCTGCGATTTCAACTTCATGTAAGCCTTTTCCCATCAAAATGGGGGCAGCTGTGAGCTCAAGTCAAAAGCATGTTGTTGCAGAGTGCAGCATCGGTTTTGATAGATCTTTCCCATACTGTCATTAAATTGTCAACCTTACTGAATCATGATTTTAATTCTTGGCCTATCCTGATACGAAATGGTCGATTTTGATTCCAAAATTGACTGTGCGTGTTCGGATACCAAGATAATTCAAAAAAATTAAACTTGGTACTTTGTTCACCAATTGGTTATTGATTATTTAAGATTATTAGTGTGTTAATGGGTTTATTAATGGGTTAAAGGGTTTTTTAATGGCTTACTAGTTTATTTGAGGTCATTAATTGCTGAACAAAGGCCAAAAATAATTTATAGACATCTTTAAACCATATTTAGAAAACCACTTTCAAAGCATATTTAGAAAACAACTCTAGACATCGTTACTTGCCTCTCAACACATGTCAAATATTTTATAATTTTTTAAGATCTTTTTTCTTTGTTTTGACTAAATTCTAGAAATACGTCTAGCCAATCGCTAAAAAAATACGATAGATCCGAGATACCCGATACAACCGAGAAGGCCAATTCAGATCCCAAATAATGACTACTGATACCCGTACCGATACTGAGATTTTAAACCTTGTACTGGATTTTGAAATATTTTTTTTGTAACTTGCAAGGAAATAATAAGGCTTACCAACGGAGATGAAAACATTATTCGAAACCCTTGCTTTGAGGATGGCCTAAATAGTTGGTCTGCTAGAGGGTGCAAGATTCTTTCAAACAACTCAATGGAAAATAATGAGGTTTTTGCTTCTGCTACTGATCGCACCCAGAGCTGGAACGGTATCGAGCAGGACATCAGTGGTAGGGTGGAGAGAAAGATTCCATATGAGGCCATAGCAATTGTTCGGATACACGGAAATACTAGTGGTATTGTAAAAGCTTGTTTATGGATACAGGCTCCCGGTGGCCGTGAGGAATATATAAGCATTGACAGGTCAGCTTCTTGTGAATTCTCCAATGCTTATTTTCCTATATTTTTTATGGTTGATGGGTATCCTGCTTCAATGCTATCAAGATAATCGGGACGTTGAAGCCTCAACAAGATTTGTTTGAAGTAGGGTAGAACAAGGCGGTGAATCACTCCGCTACAAGAACCGAAAAGCAAGAGCAAACACCAAAGGAATAACCGGAGATTGTTTTCCGAGTGCCTCCTCCGATGCTGAAGTTAGGATGCCGTCAAAATCAAATAGAGTTTAGGGTTAAAGAGTGCATATATATCTTAGTGTTTACTGTATATCTTTCCATCGGAGGAGCATATCAGTTCTTTTGGAGTCACGCATCTTAATGAATATTGACATATATAAGTTTAACCGCAATTTAGATTTATTGTTATTGACAGCTCATGGCCGACCCCTCCAATTTGAATACCAAGCTTGTCAAGCAAGAATTGACCATCAAGTCGGGCCAAGGCTTGTCATATGTTACGCGTATGCATCAAGTGCAAAAATCTTCCTTCTATGGCGAGGGAAAGTCAAATCTCTCTTCTTGTTGGTTAACAACACCATGTATCTTGATTTCATGGTTTAAAGCATGGATACACCAAAAGTCATGATTTATAAACTTATTGCTGATGGATCCAGGGATGCAAACTTGTTCAAGTATGAGAAATTGTTTTTCAACCATCTTATAAGATATAATTGCTCAACCCTCATCTTAATTTTGAAGTTGAGGTGCAGTGGAAGCGACGTTTCATATGGTATCTTGAGCAACCCGGCTTCGATTCCCATCGTGTGCGTATTAAAAGAGGATTTATTTAAATTAAAAGTACCGCTACGCAAAAGCCCAAGTTTCGACACAAAGGGCCTTCAACCTGAAGGAACGTGTTAGAATATAAAATATAATCTCCAACCTTCATCTTAACTTCGATGTTGTGTGCAGTGGAAAAGACATTTCACACATCGATTTAAGGGCATGCTGTTAGTGATATATGCCTTAGAGGCCATTATTGTATCATACTGGTTTGTATATTATATATTGGAAGTTTGGGATATACACGGATATAGTAATAGTCTTGCCCGAAATGGTAGTATACTACCTGGTTTGTTTCTACCTCAATATGTGCATATGTTTCTTTTAGCATATCGTTTATACATATTGGTAGAGCCCTTAAGATCTTTTGCTTGATTACCAGCGTTGTGATGGCAATCACACTAGTGGGGACTGGGTAGCCTATAAGCACATCCTTATACAGGTCCCTAGTCGTAGGATTATCAAGACGGGGTATCGATACTTCAGAGCAGACTGGTGTATACGCTTCTCATCCCAGCAGGAGAGATTATGGTCTGTCCCACAGCCATTAGTACGCCGTACTGGAGATAGTGTACAGGTGCTCATTGGGTTACGAGCATACTGGACAGGACTCGTAGGAAGCTGCTGGTGGGTATTATACCTATCGTCGGGTAGCAGTTCCCAGGTGACATGAGACAGCTTAGTCCGTCGACTTGACACTGTTATTTCATCTCGAGCGTGTTCCCACTGTTCTTAGATTAATACCCTACCACGGCTCAAATGAGTCATGCAAACAGGTAGTAGTTGGGTGCAGTCCCGAAGCACTTGGAGACAGTGGCGGTTAGATAGGGTTCGTCTCTCCCGGTATTGGGGTTGATATCGCGCTGTGTTCGAAAAACCATTACACAAAGTCCCTGTCCAGGGCAAGCGAGATTTACTGGTAGGCACTGTAAGTCGATGTACAACACCCCACGACTTGCGGGGAGGCGGAAATATGAAAAACGATCTTGTTCTTTGCTTAAACATCGACTAACCACATGAATCGAAGCTAAAAGATAACTAACATCAAATATAGAAGTTAACAACTACTATGTAAAGGGATTATACCTAAAGAACCGTGTCCTTCGTCTTTACGAACTCCACCTCCTCCTCGGCCTTCTCCAAGTAGTAGACGATCCACCACGAGAGCTAAACTCCAAGCTTTGCCTCTAAACTTGAGGCAACTAGGTATCTTTAAGTGCTAATCAAAGTACCTAGATGAAATAGAGTATGGTTATGGATTAAGTAGTCTAACTAATCCTTGTACTCAACACATGAGAGAGGAGGATTAGGGTTTGAAGAGAGAGAGCTTGAGGAGAGAGAAGATGAACATAATAATGAGAAGAGAAAATGAGTTATCATAATATATATCAAGCATTTTTATTTATCAAGAAAAGAAAAGAAAATGATTTACAACCATGCTTGATAAATATCTTGTGGTGATTCATCTCCATGAGTCATTAAGCAATTATGAAGCATTAATGACATGGATGAATCATCCATATGACTCACTAATCTCATTCAATGTATATGCCACCTAAACCTCCTTAGTCACCATCTTCTAGAAGCTTCTCGCGCAATTACGAGAACGCCCCTCCTATCCGTGAAAACACGGAAAAACTTTAGACTGTATAAATCCAATAACCGGATACTAGTAACTGGCTTAAACCAAAACCGACTAGTAAAAACTGTCCGAAAGTCGTACGTGCGTAAACACACGTATGCGTCCGATCCCTTGTCGTAAAACCATACGACCTCTATATCGTTTCGCCTGAAGTAGGGAAACTCTCTGTGTAGGACTCTGGAGACTCGACTACTACGCTGGCAGTGGGTTTAACCACAGACCGCAAGCGGCACTAGCTGTACGTAACGGTCTCCAGGTAGATGTCGATAAGAAGGCCGATGAGGAAACCCATCCGAACTCCTACTGAGTCTGATGTGACAATCTCCATACAGTCCGGTCCGTTCGTCTAAGACTATCACATATCGGGCCTAGGGGGCGGCAAGCGTCAGTCCCCTAATAGCGGTATAAGTCGTGTCGGAGCGAAGCCCATTACACTCTGAGAAACTACTGGAACCTACCAGCAAATCTCGCTTCACCTGGCCAGGGACTTTGCGTAATGGCTCTCTGACACAGCGCGATATCAACCCCCAATACCGGGAGAGACGAATCCTGTCTAACCGCCACTGCCTCCAAGTGCTCGGGACTGCACCTAATTGCTACCTGTTTGCACGACTCCTTTGAGCCGTGGTAGGGTAGCAATCTAAGAACAGTGGGACACACTCGAGGCAAAGTAGCAGTGTCAAGTCTGCAGACTATGCTGTACTCATGTCACCTGGGAACTGTTCACTGACGACTGGTATAAAACCAACCAACAGTTCCCTGTGAGTTCTGTCCGGTGTACCCGTAACCTAACGAGCACCTGCATACTATCTCCAGTACGACGTACTGACGGCTGTAGGACAGACCATCTCCCCAACTGGGATGAGAAGCGTACACACTAGTCTACTCCGGAGTATCGATGCCCTGTCTCGATAATCCAACGACTGGGGACCTGAATAAGGATGTGCTTGTAGACTACCCAGCCCCCACTAGTGTGATTGCCATCACAACGCTGGTAGTCAAGCAAGATCCTAAGAGCTCTATCAATACGTATACTCACATATTAAGATAGAAAAACCAAGTAGCATACTACCATATTTAGCATGACTGTTATATACATGTGAATATCCCAAGCTTCCATTAAGTAATATACAAACTTGTATGATACAATAATGGCCCCTAGGGCATATACACTAACAGGCACCCCAGTAGTTTCTCAGGGTGTTTTGGGCTATACTCCGGCACGACTTATTGCTCTATTAGGTGTCTGACGACTACCACCTTTAAGCCCGATATACGATACTCTTAGACGAACAGACCGGACTGTATGGAGATTGTCACAGATAGGCTTAGTAGGAGTTCGGATGAGTTTGCTCATCGGTCTTCTTATCGACAGATACTTGGGTAGCCGCTACGTGCAGCTAGTACCGCTGACGTGCTTGTGGTTAAACTCACTGCCAACGTAGTGTCGGGTCTTTAGAGTCACACACAGAAGGTTTTCCTGCATCGGGCAAAAGATGTAGAGACCGTATGGTGTTACAGCAGGGCTTCGATCACATACGTGTATTTGTGCACGTATGATGTTCGGGCGAATAATACTAGTGGGTTTTGGTTCAAGCCGGATCCTAGTATTATATTGATGGATTATTTTCGTCTCTTTGTATTAGTATTTTTTTGAATACGGATACGGGTATATATATACGGACGATGGGCATTCTTTTAATTTACTCAAGATTGTTTCTAGAAGAAGACACCTCATATTTGTAGTAACCATTTAGATTAAATGGTTATGAGGTGGAGAAAATGAGATGGAGGTTTGCATTAAGTGAAGTATGGCTACTTGGTGACTCATGGTGATGACTCACTAAATCACTATTGAAGTATGTTTGATATTTTACAAGCATGCTAGATATTTTGGTGAGATTTTCTTGCTTGAATTATTGGTATACTTCATAAGTGATAACTCTTAGCCATCTCATTATTATCTTTTTCTACACTCTCTTTTCCTCAAGCTCCCCTTCTTCTTCTTCTAACCCTAAATCTCTAATGTGTTGAGAATCCTAGGATACTTAGAGACATACTAATCCATCTACACTCTCTACATCATCTAGGACATCTAGTTTAGCGAACTAGATGCCGTAGTTACCTCGGATTTAAGGTTAGAGCTCGGACTATAGACTCTCGGGTGGATCGTCTTTGACTCGAGAAGGCCGACGAGGAGATATCGATCCTAACAATCCTTGGAGCTTATGACGAGGAGGAGGACAGCGACAAGAAGATCCGAGGGACATAGTAACGTGAGGTATAACCTCCTATCCGAGTAGTTAACCTTATACAATTTAGCTAGTTAGGGTTTAGTATCGATCATGGAGTTCAAATCGGTGTTACGAAGCCTGTAAAAATCATTTTTACGTATTCCACCTCCCCGCGAACCTGCGGGGTGCACAACATCGACTTACATATTCACTATTAGAATCACATGATCTTCGGAATGCAATATTGTAGGTCATGCAGATCGATATGGACACAGCCAATCACCTATAAAACTGGCAGAGTTGACTTAGGCACTTGACACCCGTTATTTTGTAATATATATCCACTGTTGTCAATGCACAAGGTGCAGGAAAAAGCACAAAGGGTCCAAAGCTTCCGAGGCGCAAGGCACGCGCTTGAGTGTGTGAAGCACACAAGTTTGTAATGAGATAAGAACATCCACATAAAATTCTCACTAAAAAATTTAACCTAAGACTCAAAAATTCAATACCAATAACATAATAGGAAGAATAGAAGGAGAAGAAGAGGAGAAACTATAACTCAATTTTATGTTTTGGATGGCTCTCGGGTTTTACCCGAGAAGAAGAAAAGAATCTATTAACTCATGAGAAGAATTAAGAGGAAAATACTTTATTGGCTTAATTCATAAACGAGTTCTACATGCAAATATATAGTGTCACAGACCATCTCTCAAATCTCAACCGATCTAACAACTTATAACTAATATCTAATAATCCATAACTAATATCTAAACTAATTATATTCATAACACTCCCTTGTAAACTGGAGCGTAAATGTCAATCACACCAAGTTTGGACAGAACACGAGCGAAAACCGGTCGAGAAAAAGTTTTAGTAAGAATATCTGCTAGTTGAGTTGAAGAAAAAATAAATTGGAATGCAACCATCTTATCTGTCACCTTGTCACGAATGAAGCGACAATCTATTTTGATATGCTTGGTCTGCTCATGAAAAATTGGATTTTCAGCAATGTGGATCGCGGCCTTATTATCACAGAAAAGTGTAGTCGAAAGAGAAGAAAGAACCCCAAGATCTGTCAGAAGGGATAAAAGCAATACCAACTCAGCAACTGTATGCGCCATAGATCTATATTCAGCCTCGGCAGAAGAACGAGCCACTATATTTTGCTTCTTGCTACTCCGCATAACCAAGTTTTCTTCCAAGAATACACAATAGCCGCTAGTGGAATGACGATCATCAATAGATCCAGCAAAATCAGCATCCGCAAAGGTTGTGAGCGACAACATAAATGATGGTTTGTAGAGAAGGCCCTATCATGAAGAACTTTTGATGTATCTGAGAATATACTCAATTGCCTTAAGCTGATAGGTCAAAAGATTCTGCATATACCGACTCACTGTACTAACGACAAAGACAATGTTAAGTTGAGTGACAATGAGGTACATAAGTTTCTCAACGAGACGTCGATATCGTCCTTGGTCAGATAGTGGAGAATCCGAGGGAGAGCTCAATCGAGATAGTTTGACTGAGAAATCCATAGAAGTATTTACTGGTCTACATACTAGAAATCCTGTCTCAGATAGAAAATCGAGTGCATACTTGTGCTGAGAAAGTTGTAATCGACCAGAGTTCCGTGACACTTTAAATCCAAGAAAATATTTAAATGCCCAAGGTTCTTGGTATGGAAGTGTGAAACCAAATGTTCTTTCACTTTGGAGATTCCAGCAGAATCATCTCCAGTAATGATAATATCATCAACATATACTAGCACAATTATCCTGTCCTAAGGATGATTATGTATAAAGAGATATGTCGGCGCGACTGCGTTTGAAGCAGTATGTCGTAGAACTGTACTAAACTTTTCAAACCAAATACGCGGTGACTGCTTCAAACCGCATAACGATTTATATAGAAGACAAACCATAGACTCCTCCAGTCGCTCAAAACCAGAAGACTGCTATATATAGTTTCCGAATGATATCCATTAAAAAAAGGTATTTTTCACATCGAGCTGATGAAGTGGCCATACCTTAGAAACAGCCAAGGATATAAGAACACGAACCGAGATCAATTTGGCAATTGGCGAAAAGGTTCCAACATAATTCAACCCATACTGCTGAGTAAAACCTTTGGCCACTAATCGAGTTTTGAGACGGTCAATAGTTTCATCAAGATTGTGGTTAACAGCAAAGACCCATCTACAGCCGACAATCTTCTTATCTGAAGGCGCGGAGGTATAAATTTCCAAGTTTGATTAGAGCGTAATGTGGCAATATGCTCTAACATAGCTGCGTACCAACCTGGGTGCTGAAAAGCTTCCTGAACAGAGAAAGGAAGAGTAAAGTCAAATAAGGAAGAAACAAACCGACGAGAGGATGACATCAGTCTATAATAGGAAACAAAGTTAGAAATCAGATGTGCAGTAATACATGAACGTTTACCCTTGCGTAAGGCAATAGGAAGAGAAAGATCTTCCGAAGACAACGACAGTGGAGAATCAGGAACAATGGATTGTATAGGAGTACCTGCAGAAGAATCGCTAAAAGAAATAGCGGTGGGAGGGGTTGGGACAACTTTGTTACGACGGTGATACACCTGTAGAAAGAGGTTACAGGCTTAAAAACATATCGTACAGGTTGAACAGACGAATCAAGCTCTGAGGAAGGGAGGTGAGGAACAGGAATAGGAGTGGGGTCCTTAATAGTTAGTGGAAAATAGGCTTGATCTTCTATGAAGGCACATCACATGAAGTACAAATTTTAGATGAGGCAGGATCAAAGCAAATATATCTTTTCTGGGACCGTGAGTAACCTACAAACACCATATGGGTGCTCGAGGATCTAGCTTGTCTACATGAGGACCTAGTATATGAGAATAACATAGATAACCAAACACTTTAGGAGAAACAGGAAAATGGTTGCCCTGTGGAAACAAAATAGTGAAAGGGGATTGGTTGCCTAGGATCGGAGAAGACAAACGATTGATATCAAAACATACAACAAAGACCGTAAAATTCCACAATCGTTTAAGGACATGCATATGCAAAACAAGAGAACGAGCTATCTCAAGCAAATGTCGGTTCTTCCGTTCAGCAATCTCATTTTGCTGAGAAGTATAAGAACATGAAGTTTGATACAATATACCTGGGTCTGACGAAATGCATTAAACTACGTACTAATATACTCCTTAGTATTATCTGAACGAAGAACCTTTACCGGAACACCAAATTAATTAGTAATCTCAGCTATGAAGATTTTAAAAGTAGACAAAAGTTCAGACCTATTACGCAGAAAATACAATCAAGTCATACGTCAATGATCATCGATAAAAGTCATAAAATATTTATAACCAAACACACTAGGAATTTTAAAGGGACCCCAAATATCAGAGTGAACTAACGTAAATGATAAATAATGTTTTTTATTAACTGGAGGAAAAGAAGAGCAATGGTGTTTACCAAGCATACATGATTCACAACCGAACTCAGCATATTACGTAAAGAAGAAAGAGGATGACCAAGTTGCCGATGCCACTAGATAATGGAAATAGCTACAGACGTACTGTGAAGTTGATCAATGTAGTACAATCCATTCTGTTCATGCCCCCACCAATCCGCTGTTTCGTCAGAAGATCATGTATCACAAAGTGAGATGGATAAAAAGTTACAGAGCAGTTAGAATTATTTGTAAGCTGACGAATAGAATGCCAGTTCCGTTTTAAAGATGACACAATTAAAGCATTTTTCAGGTGTAAAGATGAAATGATGAATCAGCAGAACCAGAAACATGTGTGGTATTACCATTGGCCATGGAAATCAACTTGTGAAGACTAGAAGTAAGCTCAAACGGTCCATCACGAGACATGTGATGTGAGGCGTCGGAATCAGCGACCCACGAATTAAAATGAGAAATGAACGATAGACCTGATGGAATAGAAAGGTTGGCAGGAGCTACAGAGGAAAGGAGACGACACAACTGTCCCTACTCAGTCCTGGATAAAGGTAAATTGCCGGCAGAAGAGGAAGATTGGACAGTAGCAACTGCTGTGGATGTCTGGCTGCAAGTCGATGCCACGCACCCCGCGGGTTCGCGGGGAGGCGAAATATGTAAAAAACGATAATTGTTTGCTTCATAACATCGACTAAACACCAAGATCGAAGCTAAACCTTAACTAACTATAAGTCTATGAAGTATTAACTACAAGTACAAGTGTTATACCTCACGTAACTGGTCCTTCTTTGCGCTCGCTGTCCTCCTCTCCTGCGCAAGCTCCTTGGAGTAGTTTGGATAGCGCCTCCTCGTCGGCTTTCTTGAATTGAAGACGATCCACCCGAGAGTCTGTGTATCGAGGTCCTACTTCAATACCGAAGTAATTAGGGCACCTAGTTCGCTACACTAGATGACCTAGGTGATGTAGAGTATATAGATGGATTAGAATGTCTCTTTTTGCCCTAGGTTTCTCAACACATGAGAGGTACAGGATTTGAGGAAGAAAAAGATGGCTTGAGGAAAAGGCAGTGAAGACTTAGCATAAAAGATGAGAATGAACTCTTGTTCTAAACTGAACCCCACTCATTATTCCTGGAATAAATCTTATGAATAATCAAAAATAAGGTTCAATTTACAACCATACGAGTCATGGCTTGAAAATCCACCATGTGTCACATAAAGCCATGCTTTAAATCATGCATAATCCACCTCATTTCCTCATATCATAATGCATCTACCTAAAATGAATAATACAAATATGATATGTCATCTTCTAGAAACATCTTTGAGCAAATTACAAAAATGCCCCTCTACTGTACATACATACGCGTATCCGTATTTCGAAAAATACGAATACAAAAAAAACGAAAACAATCCATCAGTACAATACTAGGATCCGGCTTAAACCAAAGCCCACCAGTATTGTCAGTCTGAATCATCATGCGTGCACAAGTACACGCACGTGATCGAACCCTGTGATAAAACCATACGACCTCTGTGTGGGACTTTAAAGACTCGACACTACGCTGGCAGTGGGTTTAACCACAGGCCGCAAGCGGTACTAGCTGTACGTAACGGCCCCCATATATATGTCGATAAGAAAGTCGATGAAATAACTCATCCGAACTCCTACCAAGCCTATCTGTGACAATCTCCGTATAGTCCGGTTTGTTCGTCTAAGAGTATCATATATCGGGCCTAGGGGCGGTAATCATCAAACCTCTAATAGTGTAATAAGTCGCGTCGGAGTGTAGCCCAAAATACCCTGAGAAACCACTGGAATACCTATCAGTAAATCTCGCTTGTCCTGGCCAGGGACTTTGTGTAATGGCTCTCTGAACACGGCGCGATATCAACCCTCAATACCGGGAGAGACGAATTCTATCTAACCGCCATTGCCTCCAAGTGCTTCAGGACTGCACCCAACTACTACCTGTTTGCACGACTCTTTTGAGCCGTGGTAGGGTAGTAATCAAAGTACAGTGGTAACACACTCGAGGTGAAGTAGCAGTGTCAAGTCAATGGACTAAGCTGTACTCATGTCACTTGGGAACTGCTACACGACGATAGGTATAATGCCCACCAGCAGTTCCCGACGAGTCCTGTCCAGTGTACTCATAACCCAATGAGCACCTACATACTATCTCCAGTACGACGTACTAATGGCTATGGGACAGACCATCTTCCCTGCTGGGATGAGAAGCTTTTACACCAGTCTATTCTGGAATATCGATACCCTGTCTCAATAATCCTACGACTAGGGATCTGTATAAGGATTTGCTTATAGACTACCCAGTCCCCACTAGTGTGACTGCCATCATACGCTGGTAATCAACCAAAAGATCCTAAGAGCTCTACCAATATATATAAACGATATGCTAAAAGAAACACATGCACATATTGAGGTAGAAACAAACCAGGTAACATACTACCATTTTGATCAAGACTGTTAATACAACTGTTAATATCCCAAGCTTCCATTAAGTAATATACAAACTAGTATGATACAATAATGGCCTCTAGGGCATATATCACTAACAATCTCCCACTTGCACTAAGGCTATGTATTGGTATATCGTAGACCTATCATCTCGGATAGCCTCTCGAACTGTGTCTGAGGGATGGCTTTTGTGAGTGGATCTGTAGTGTTGTTCTCCGAATCTACTCTCCTCACCTCGATCTCCTGGCGATCAACGATCTCCCTGATCAGGTGGTACCGCCTCAAGATATGTCTGGACTTCTGATGGGACCTGGGTTCCTTCGCTAAATCTATAGCGTCGTTGTCACAATACAGAGGTATTGGACCAACAATGGATGGAACCACCTGAAGTTCTGTTAGGAATTTCCTTACCCAGACTGCTTCTTTTGCGGCGTCACAAGCAGCTATGTACTTGCTTCCATCGTCGAGTCAGCAACAGTGTCCTGCTTGGAGCTCTTCCAACAGATCGCCCCTCTATTAAGGGTAAAGATATAACTCGACATAGATTTGGAGTCATCCTTGTCACTCTGGAAGCTGGAGTCAGAAAAGGCCTCGATATGGAGGTCTTTTCCACCATACACCAAGAACATCTCCTTAGTCCTTCTCAGGTACTTGAGAATGTTCTTCACTGCTATCCAGTGCTTCTCCCCTGGGTTTGACCGATACAGGCTTACCACGCTTAGTGCGTAAGCAACATCTGGTCTGGTACACAATATTGCATACATTATAGAGCCTACCGCAGAAGCGTAAGGTATAGATATCATGCGAGCCCTTTCCAAATCAGTCTTGGGAGATATCTCTTTGGAGAGGGTGATTCCGTGACAAGCCGATAGATTACCACGGTTTGAATCTTCCATACTGAATCGTTTTAGTATGGTGTCGATATACCTGGACTGTGAAAGCCCCAACATCCTCTTAGATCCATCACGATAGATCCGGATCCATAGAATGTAAGAGGCATCACCCAGGTCTTTCATGGAGAACCTTTGTAACAAGAATCCTTTGAATGATTGTAGCATAGGAATATCATTTCCTATCAGGAGAATATCATCCACGTACAAGACAAGGAATACCACAGTTCTCTCTACAATCTTACTATATATGCATGATTCATCTGGATTTTTGATAAAGTCGAATTCTTTGACCGTTTCATCAAAACAGATGTTCCAACTCCACGATGCCTGCTTTAGTCCATAAATGGACTTAAGCAACTTGCACACTTTCCCGCTGTTCCCACTCTAAATGAAACCCTCTGGCTGATTCATATAAACGCACTCTTCCAAATTTCCATTTAGAAAAGCCATCTTGACGTCCATCTACCAGATCTCATAATCGTGTAAGGCAGCAATGGTAAGAAGGATCCGAATGGATTTAAGCATAGCCACTGAAGAAAAGGTTTCATCATAGTCCAAACCAGCTCTTTGACGAAAACCTTTTGCAACAAATCTAGCCTTATAGGTTTCAACCTGTCCATCTACACCAATCTTCTTTTTGAAGATCCATTTGCAGCCTACGGGTTTACCCCTTCTAGAGCAAAGTCCAAAGTCCATAATTTGTTGGTGTATATGGACTCCATCTCGGCCCGTATTGCAGCCAGCCATTTTACCGAGTCGCCGCTCTGAATGGCTTGCTGGAAGCTAGTAGGCTTATCATTATCAATGATGCAATCCTCTCGATCCTCGTCTATAAGAAAACCGTAGTATCTCTCGGGTGGATGAGACTGCCTACTAGTTCTGCGGAGTGGCGCGGGGATGTCCGGTTCTTCTGAAACCTCTGGTTCTACCATGCTTTCAGGAATAGCTTGTGGTTCTAGAATTTCCTCCCGTTCTATTGCGCTCTCACTTATCTGAATTTCTAAAAATTCAGTTTCCAAGAAGTGGAGATGCCGAGAAACAAAAACCTTTTGTTCCTCTGCGTAATAGAAAAGATACCCCCTGGAGTTCTTAGGGTATCCTACAAACTTACACAGTACTAAGTGAGCCTCGAGCTTATCCGCATGCTGTTTTTTACAAAAGCTGGACATCCCCATGGCTTAAGGTACTTAAGACAAGGTTTCTTCCCACTCTACATCTGATATGGTGTGGTAGGCACTGACTTGGTAGGAACCTTGTTCAAAAGATATGCAGCTGATTCTAATGCATAACCCCAGAAGGATCGCAGTAACTCAGCCTTACTCACCATCGAACGAACCATATCCAATACGGTTCTGTTTCGTCTTTCTGATAAACTGTTGTGTTGTGGTGTGTATGGAGGAGTAAACTGAGAGATAATACCATTCTCTTTTAGGTAATCCAGGAACTCGGCACTCAAGTATTCACCACCTCGATCAGATCTCAATGTCTTGATACTTTTTCCTGTTTGTTTTTCCACTTCATTCTTATATTCTCGGAATTTCTCAAAGGCCTCGGATTTATGTTTTATCAAGAAGACATGTCCATACCTAGAGAAATCATCCGTAAAAGTAATGAAATAGGAATAACCACTTCGTGCATGTGTAGACATTGGAACACACACGTCGCTGTGTATGAGTCCCAAGAGCTCGCTCGCTCTTACTCCGTGTCCAGTGAACGGAGTCTTTGTCATCTTTCTTATGAGACATGATTGACAAGTTGCATAAGACTGATATTTGAACGGATCCAAATATCCTTCTTTATGTAACTTCATCAACCTTGTTTCATTGATGTGACCCAGTCTACAATGCTATAAGAAAGCTTTATTTAATTCTGGAAACTTTCTTTTAAGTGTGTTCTGGACACTGAAAACCTGAGCTTGATTTAATACGCATATTCCGTTATCTAATGTACCTGACCCAATCAGAGCTTGATTTAGGTGGATGTGGACCACATCGCTTACAAATGAAAAATCATATCCTTCCTTAGAAAGTAAAGATACAGATATGATATTACAAGCCAGACTAGGTACATACAAACAGTTACGTAGAATCAATATCTGCGCACTTGTCAATCCTAGATGATATTACCCTACGGATTCAGCGTCCACGCTCATTCCGTTAGCAACTCTGAGAGTCATATCACCTGCCTTGATAACTCTACGGTTTCTCAAAGCCTGTAACGAATTACAGATATGAGATCCTGATCCGGTATCTAGTATCCAGGAAGTAGAGTTAATTGATAGACAGTTTTCAATCACATACACACCCGAAGTCGAAACCACAACATATTTCAGATCGTAGATTCTGGCTTTCAAAGCCCTGCATTCCTTCTTCCAATACCCTTTCCCGTGACAATAGGAACACCCCTCCTTCACTACTGCCAGCCCTGAAACTTTTGCCCTTCTCTTTCCTTCTACCTTACTAACACCGTCTATCGGCTTTGTGGAAGTCTTCTTCTTCTTCTTACCCTTGGCTTTCGCCTTGTTTCCAGAAGAGGAAGATTTTCCAATAAGCAGAGCGGGTGTCTCCTTGGTTTCCTTTAGGGTGCTCTTAACTGGAAGTATAATTTTCTTCCCTTAGGTGTAAGTAAAAGGTAGGGACTGCAAAACTAAGTATGTACTTGACTTGTTCTCCAACGTGGTCTCCAGATCCGTGAGTTGTTTAATACAGCTAATCATTGTAGGTACGTGATCCCCTACAGATGATCCGACAGCTAAGCTCGCTTGAAACAATTCCTTCGAGGTCTCATATCTTGCGATATGAGATTGCTCTCCATATAAAACTTTGTTATGGAGGAAGATAGAAACTAAGTCTATCTTCTCGTGCTGCCTCTGGTTCACACCATCTACTGAGACCAACACGAGGCACTTGGTATTCGTACAGTCTTTTTCCATTATCTTATGGATATCAACATCCGTGACGGTGGAAACTGGACCTGAGACGACGGAGGCTTGAGTAGTAATGAGGTGGTCCAGCTTGTCACAGGTAATGGACATCTGGACAAAGCTTAGCCAGTCAATATAGTCTGTCCCAGTCCATTTATTAGCTAATTGTAATCTAAGCGGTCAACTGGTCGCTGCAATTAGGAGAAAGTGAAGAAATACTTAGTGTCATGACCCGAAAGAGCATATGACTGGCACTTAAATCATATGAAGTCTATAGGACCCCATCTGATCCAAGTAAGCCAAAAGCCCAGAAATCTAAAACCATTTTAAGGAGTGAATAGAGAAAACTGGTTTTTAAGAAGTAGGAAAATAGCTTTTAAAAGTGAAGAAAACATGTTTTAAAATCAAGGTTTTACTTTTTAAATAAGTAGGCCGAATATGCATTTTTAAAATCACATAACTTTTCTGAAATTTTCGGCAGAGTTTCCTTTGTAAATATTGGCCCCGAACGAGGTACAACATAAATAATATATATGCAGTGATAAAATGCATCCCCAAGCGCGAGCTAGCTCTTCGTCAATCGACGGTCACAACTACGCAAGCAATATAATATACAACACCGAAGGGCGAGGATCAAAACTCAAAGGAAAACTCAAATAGCATGAAAAGCGTAATACTACAACGCGCGACTCTAAGGTCGAAATAATACATAACTGATTTCTAAGTCTGAAACAATATACAAGTTTTTGGTTGATGGAATTTCTAGATACAACTGAACAATATATATACAATGGTGGTTCTGATGCAAAAGAATCCACCTACCCAAGCAAGTCACCCATATGGAAGCAGTGTGCCAGAAAAGCCGCATTGAAACCTGTGCGGCAAAAACCTACAAGAACTGTGGCACAACGGGGGTGAGTTGCCAACTCGTGAATAGAAGATATCTACAAGTAGAAATCGCATGCATGACCTAATCCTAGTTCAAAACGATCAGATATATAAAAACCTTAAATAAATAAGTCTGAATTATGATAAGGTGGCAATATAACATCTAAACATGTATGTAGTGCCAAGTGCTCGTGCCAGTGCCTCAGGTAATAACATATCATAGGATGATGTATGTCTGCATGAATAAGTATGATGAAGTATCTAAACTGATATCAATACACATATATTAGCGTCCAATTCCACTAATATTGGTGTAAGGGCATATATAACAGCGTCCTCATCCACTGTTATATATACATAAGAAGTATGATCAATGTAATCAAAGTCTGTATGTATATGGATATCATCTAACTATGTGATCGATGTCTGTATGTATGTGGATCCCGTCCACCTGTCACCCAATGACAATAAGCATCATGCATGTAAATATCATAAGCATATGCATGGAAGTATGCGGATATAAATCAAATCATGGAACCTGAGTGCCTAGCATCGACACTCGAAAACATCATGAAACCTGTGCCTAGCATCGGCACGTAAATCCTCATCTATCAGGCGCTGTCACCATGACTGGCCCTGATAGGTACGTATCATACGCTATCTCGAATACCTGAGTGCCCAGCTTCAACCCTCGAATTCCGACGTATCCATACGTACATAACTCCGGTCGGTATCCCCACGATAACCGCCGAGTCCAAATACTATCACCGATAGGTAGTACTCCCCTGCCGGGCTCACCGTCTAACATATACGAGTCTCTTGCCCCGGGGTACCTCACCGGGTCCACCATGTACCCGCAGACGTTGTCTACCACTCCTCGAATCGGGTTTCACATGCCACTCTCAGAACCGAGAAAACATATGGTGGACGCACTGAAATATCATATCAAGGGTAACCGGGTTTTTAAAACAATATATACTCTCTTTTAAAATACCCACGGTTCCCAAATCCAGAAATATCATGGAAACAACATATCTCAATGCGTATAGTCAAAAAGCATGATGTATGCGACATATAATCAAAATGTAAGCATATCAGTATATCATGTAACATGGAGTAGCAATATGCACATAATTAGGGAAGACCGCTTCTTTAAAATGAATCAATTTTTAAAAGTATCTTGCGGTTCCCAATCTGTGAGTCAAGCCAGAATCATCTATGTATGCGCAATATGTAAGTGTACAAATATAAGTGTGCAACAGGTAGGTGCACGAGTAGGAGTGTACAATATGTGAGTACACGAACATGAATGTACAATAGGTATGTGCACAAGTATGGGTGTACGCTATGTAGGTACACGAGTATGAATGTACAATAAATATGTGCACAGGTATGGGTGTACGCTATATAGGTACACGAGTATGCCATGCAAGGAATCAATATCATGAATGCAACAGTACTACAGTGTAGTGACATGGCAATTATCGATGATGAAGTGTGTGAGAGTGTACGTGGAACATACGCATCATCGATAATGGTGCTGGTGTCCTAACAGCATGATGGTAATATAGCAATAAACACAAGTAATGCGATGCAAATAATATGAATATGCGGAATCAAGTAATCAACGCAATAGTGAAGAATTTATATCAATGTGTAAGTGTCATGCAGTTTTGCCTTTTGAAATAAGACGAATCGGGTTTTTTAGTAAAATAAGGGCTACGGTGTTTGTAAGAAAAGATGCGCCTTTTGAAATTATCCGTAAAATCCCTTTTTGCCTATCTTTAAAATATTCCCGGTTCGTTAGTTTTGAAATAGGTATGTCTCGGGCCTAATCTAATGTCTACTAAGGAATCTACAGACCTAACTAACAAGCTAAGTGGAGGGGTATGGAAACCACCTACATCTGAGTCGATATATATATAAATATATATAATAGTCGGTGATCCCGCCTCAATAGTATCACGTACGATACAGTATATCATATGACGTCCTCGAGTCATGAATGCGGATCTATCATCAATGTAAAGCTCATACGGTAAATCGTCATACGTGTCACGTCCCGAAAGTACGGAACATGGCCGGCACTTAAACTACAAAACGTCTCGAGGCGTACGTAATCTAAGTAAACCGGAAACCCAGAAATCCAAACCAAGAAAAGAAGTAGAGTGAAGGAAAACCAATTTAAAACAAGTAGTTTTAATAGCATAAGCCGAATTATGCGGTTTTTAAAACATCAAAAATTTACTGAAAATTTCGGCAGAGTCTCCTTTGTAAATACAGGCCCCCAAACGGGATACACCATGAATAGTATACGAAAACAAGAAAAGGGCATCCCCAAGCGGGAGCTAGCTCTTCGTCAATCGACGGTCACAACCACACAAACAATATAATATACAACGCCAACGGCGAGGATCAATACTCAAAAGGAAACTCAAAACCACCAGAAATATAACGAGCAACACTAAGGTCGAAAGAATAAACAACACTGGTCTCTATCTCAAAAAAATACATGTTTGGTTGATGGAATTTACTAGATACAACGGAATAATATTATACAAGGTAATATGATGGGTACGATACAAGAAAAACCCACCTACTAGCAAGTCACCCGAATGAAACTGAGCCCGCAAAGCCGTAATGAAACCTGTACGGCAACCTGCAAGAAACTGGGGCACAACGGGGGTGAGTTGCCAACTCGTGAATAGAAAAATATCTACGCACAGAAATCGCATAAATAACGCAACCTAGGTCAATGATCATAATATATCCTCAAATATATGAATAACACGTAGCCTATAACAAGGCTAGGGTAAATATCTAACCCGAGTGTAATCACATGTGCCCGTGTCAGTGCCCAAGGGTAGCAATATATCATATGAATGAGGTATGAATGCATGAAAACAGAATACATGTAAATGAAGAACTGTTTCCATAATTTAGTGAGATTTCCTTTGTATTTTTAAAATGAGGTATCATAATGAAATCAGCATAAAACAGTGCCTAGCATCGGCACAAAACGTAATCCCAATGTCTCGATATCTCTGTATCACAGTCTCTGTACCTCAATATCTAGGGCGCCGTCAGTCCAGACCGGCCCCTACCATCCATCTCAAGACCACGACGGTATCCTCCGGATATCTGACGCGTCGGGTAAAATCACCGGTAGGTAGTGCTCCCCTGCCAGGCTCACATCGTCATCATCACGCGCTTCTTGCCCCGGGGTACCTTACCGGGTCCACCATGTACCCGAAACGGTTCATCCGTCTCCTCGAATCGGGTCTCGAAATCCATCAGCAAACTCATGGTGGACGACTCATACATCATGGGAAAACCGCACTTTTTATTTTAAAAAGAGAGAAATCGGTTCATATAAGTTTTTGCGGTTTTCCTCCAAATCCAGAAAATCTCATGGAAATCCGAGTCCAAAACCTCAATAACACGTAAAACAGTGAATATATGCATGAGAATCCATGAATGCGGTATAACAATGAATAACAGTATGCATGAAGTAGCAGGTAATAACTACAATGTCTAAACTAAAATATAAGGCAAGTACACTAACATCATGTCTAACTATTAGCTAACAGGCTATGTCAAGCAATAACATTTTCTAAGGTGTACGTGACATGGCAATTACCGATGAAGATGTGTGTGAGCCGGCAATTAAGTGTACGTGGTACATACGCATCATCGGTAATGGTGCTGGTGTCCTAACAGCATGATATCAATAATGGAGTATGAAACATAAAATAAGCATGCGATGCGAAGCGGACCACAAAAATGAGCGGGAGCTGAAAACTAGACGCAACTATAACTAATCTGCATTAATCTAATATCAGTCCTACAAATGGTGCCTTTTGAAATAACACAAATCATGGGGTTTTGAAAATAGGGGCTACGGTGTTTTTATGAAAAGATACGTCTTTTGAAATATCCGTAGGATCCCTTGGGCTGTCTTTAAAAATGCCCACGATTCGTTAGTTTTTGAAATAGGTGAGAAGTCTAATCTAATCTAACAACTACACTAAACTATACGGCTGAACTACAGGTAAGGAAACCGCCTATCATCTGAGTCGATACATATGCATACCTGTATATGTATAGTCGGTGATCCCGCCTCAACAATATCATATCCGATACCATATCTATAATCAGGCATCCCAAGTCAAGAGTGCGGATCAATCATCAATATAGCTCGTACGTAAATCCGTCGTACGGCATCCCCAAATTTGGGTACGGGTTAATATCACATTCAATCACACTATTCATCTGGTATCTTCTTTATCAAATATCATGATCCGGGACAATGTCCTACGTCTAGTACAATACTGATACCGCCTAAGCATGCATACAGGTGTAAGAATTGCTACGTCAAAAGACCCGCTAAAACATCATGTCGTATCTCAATACGAACCAAATCACATCACCGATCTTCTGGCCTCAGGCCCAATATCATCAACTCATCTCAAATTCCAAATACTATTCTCAAATCCAGTATATGAACACATAGTTACATACCCATGTGAACACATAAATATATACTCCCATATACGCACATATAAAAGAAGAATGTATGCAAGTATGTGTGTGTGTGTGTGCGTGTGTGAGTGCGACCACTACTCTAGGGTTTGACAACTACACTAAACCAATCCAAAAATACCAAATATCCAGCTTATCATCAATAATCTCAACAACATATAATCAATATCTGTGTGTATACGTATTCGTATACATCACCACGAACTGCGGGGGTGCTATACGCCATCCACCCGACTTCTCCCCGTAGATATAAATCTACTCACCTGGTCCTCGTTCGCCGGTGCCGACGTCGCCACGCGCTTGCTTGTCGTCTCGAAGTCCATATGGGGTACATACATATCATAACGCACCGTATTGTATTAAAATCCGACTCATGACCAAAACGACACACGAATCCCACATAGGTCAAAACCTATGGTTGCTTTCACAAATCAACCCAAAAACCCTCGACGTCGGCGTACAAACGCCAAATCATCGAGAAAACCCCAAATACACTCATTTGCACATTCACGAACACTAATTTTAATATAAAATAGGTTAAAATTCACAAAAACCCCAATTTCACTTAAAAAGTCATTTTTCCGAAAATCTAGCAAGCACAATTCGCCGTTTTTGTACAAAACATGATGTTTAAACAAATCTAGTGGCCATAATACTTATTAAATATCTTAAATAAGTCATAAAAACAATTTCCATAATTTAATCTCATTAAATTCCATTAACCCCAAAATTCTAGTTTACAAAATACCCAATTTTTTTTACAATTTATAGCAAAAATGCACAAACAACAATTTAGCTAGGATTTTCATGAACTAAAAGCATTAACCCACTCAATATATTATCTATAATGACATGAAACCATAATTATAATTTAATCTAAGGCATTTAATAATTTTCTAAAACTCTAGTTAGCAAAATAACTTAATTAGGGCATTTTATAAGTAATGGTTTGGAATTAACAACTAAATTAGCTTTCTATAAAACTTAAGATGTTAATCCACAACACAAAACCATGCACAATTTATCATAACACATTTCCACAACAAAACCCTAATTCAACTCAAGCCATAAACTTTTTAAAAAAACTAGTATGCAAATAGCACTAAAATTAACACAAAAACAACTCAATTAAATAAATCTAAACATAAGAATTTAAATGGGTAGAAATTATACCTTAAAATCTAGTGATCTAGCAAGAAGAATTTGCCTCCAATGATGGCTTCATAACACCATGATCCAAGTGATAAAAGCTAAGGAGAATGGGATGAAGAATGGAAATCAATTTGTGAGATTTAAATTGGATTTTGGAGCAATTTTTTGATTTAAATTGAAGGAAATGAAAAGAGGGAAAATGAAGGGGGAAGGGCTGCAGAATTTCGGCCATGGGGTGATGGGGGGAATGGTGTGGGTGTTGTGCACAATTGGTCAAGTCAACCCCCCTCAAATCAAGGTACAATGAGCCTCCAAAACAATACATCTTAACCTATACCTATAAACTCTATTTCAGCCATACAAATGAGATGGAGAAATTTTTGAGGGGGAGAAGTGGGATGCTGAATTCTTCAAGGGGAGAAGTAAATGGGAGTGTGTGGATGTGGGTACGGGTGTGTGGTGATGAAAAATGATAAATATAATACCACAAACATCCATTCACGCTAAAAAAAAGCCTTTTTTCTTCAATAATTTCTAAACCGTTTTGGCAAATGATTTCGTTCCAAAAACCACATGATAAAATTTTATTTAATGTTTTATGATGCACAAAATTTGTTTCAACTCATTCTAATTTGTAATTTTCCCTAATTTAATGTATTAGTGACGGCTTAAATAATAATAAAATAATATTTTTTTCAGAAAATTTGAAATTTCACCAGCGGCTCAATAAACACCAAATAATAGCAATTACATAGCTAGAATATGTATATTTAATTTTTATAATAAGATATTTGTATTTTGACTTTTTACAGAAAACCCCCTTATTTTACCCGATTTTTCGAAATTTCACCGAAACGATTTTCAAAACGTTACAATCTTCCCCCTTAAAGAAATTCGGTCCCCGAGTTTAAATTCAAACTCCCCCAAATACTAAAACATCTAAGAAAAACCATCAAGTCGTCGGAGCTCCGAAATTGTAACTACATAAAACAAATCGTAGCGCAGCGCATGCGCTTGAAAAATGAGTATATAACTCAAATCAAAACTCCGTCAAGCATCCCGCAATCATCGGAGTCATGGAAAAGACATCAATGCCAAATCTAAATCAAACCAATATGATATAACTCGAAACTATACATGTAAACATCGAATCTATATCTGTAAGTATCTGAAGGAAATGCATGCCAAATCTCTTTAAGTCGCTGTGCAACGCGTATAACACTGCACAGTGGCGGACGTCTATCATAAGAAAATAACTATATACATATATACCTTTGTTTGAAATGTACGTTCCGCCGTTTTGGAAACAATTTAGAAGGGTCTCCTTATTTTAAACATTTCGTGTCATATCAGACACGTAGGTAAATACTGAGGCTATAGCTCGCTTTTTGGAAATCCCTTCAATAACTATCAATGCATGCAAAATATATTCAGGTACTGTCCTCTGACTAGTCCTGCTCAGTACGAAAATACATAGCAATATCATAAAAAAGTACTGCTCTATACGAAATCAATCCCAAAATATGCACATGAATGCTACGTGCGTCTGGTGCGCACGGAAATCAAAATCCATGAATGTGCCATACATGCGCACAGAAACAACATCTAAGTGCATCGGGTGTGCACGAAACATCTGTCGTAGGCAACATGTGTGCCTGACAGCAAAATCAGGTGCATCTATCGTGCACGAAATCATGAAATCCAATATCAAGCACCGAACGTGCGCAAAATCAATCAGGTGCACAAGGTGCACAAAACAAATATCGGGTATCACAATCGAAATCGAAGTCCAGTGCATCTAAGTGCACAAAAGGCGTATCACTGCACTGCAAGCATATATAAACTATACCGAGTGCAGGAACGAAATCGTGTGCATGCATACGCACAAAACCAACTCAACTGTTTAAAATCGTAAAATCACAAACATGTGAAACTGAAGCACGAAAACGATATCAAGTGCAACACTGTGCAAAGATCGTAAATCCTCAATCATCAAAATCAAATCATACGAATAAATCACCCAAAACATCGTAATCAATAATGGTGGAATAGTACTGCTCAAGCGCATTCTCTAAGAATCTCGGCCAACTGTCGCGGTCACTAGTGGGACGTCTCGTCGATGATCATGAACTCTGTCCTGCTGGCGTGCGTAACCATGACCACTCCTGGGTCAAGGTCTTCACTGTGAATTACCAATCTTTCGGTCCATCGGCTCATCGGCCCTGTCAGGTGTGCTAACGGGGACGATTCCGTTTTGGAACTTCTCTGGTCATCTCTCGGTCAATCCGCACGACCACTCGTAAAGCAACATGTCACTGGAGTCGGCCTCTGGCTCTCTAAATGCACGTGACACATCTGATCCTGGGTGCAAATATCATTGCAGCATTGTCCTGAAAGGAATCCTACTCAAGGTCTCTTCCAGTCTCATCTCTGCCAACTGTCCGGGAGTCATCGTCCTTTACTATATCTGCTCCTTGTTCCGGAACGGCTGCATACTCATCGCGACTCCTTCTGGAAGGTATATCCAAGTACAATGCCTCGGCATGCGTATCGCATCTATGATGTCGGCGGAGTAGAATATCATCTTATCAAGATCTCGTACGCACCGCTTACTCCACTTTTCTCCAAGGTCGACCGTTTCGGACTCGTCTCGTCGTGGCTGCATGGACTGAGCTCCAACGGCTATCCTCGTATCGGGAGTCTCCCAAGAAATGCATCTCACCACCTAGCATCCGAATTAAGTCGAGCCATCCAATCGAGTCGTCAAAACCTCATAATCACCCAAGAGCTCAACATCTTGGGTACAGTATAATAGTATCGAGTACGTACCACAGTATCGGTGGTCCAGCCGTAGAAGGGCAAACCCAAGCCTCACTAATGGCGCCGTAGAACTGCCGCAAACCCGAAGGTTCAAAGGCTTTCACACGGTCATTAAGTCGAGTTAGGGTTTCATTCTTCTAGAGGGACCATAGAATTGCCTGCATGTCTTTCCGACTACTTTAAACTTGGAATAATAGGTTTCTGACATTCGATCGTCTCTGTCGACTCCCAACGTCTCCGCGTGAAGTCGTCTCTAGCTGGAATCAATCTATCTGATGACCTCGCATCGGGGTAGGCGAACGATCCACATGTCCTAGTCATTCATCCTCGATGACTAGCGACCTTCTATCATCTCTTAGTACAACTTATACTGCAATAGCTCCAACATCTGTGGCGATATCTCGTCGTTCGCAGCAATAACTGGCTCACTCGTCTGCATGCTGAACCGTGCCTCAATCATCAGGAGTAAGCAACACATCAACGGTCATCAAAATCTGGCTGGCCTCCATCATTGGCTCAATTCTCTAGTGTCGATCAGCACCTCCGAGTAACCTCATAAAGGCGATCCGCCAAACGCTAGTGGCGCGGAAACACAGTAAAAAGACACATCTCTGCAATTGGGTGTCGCCGGAATCACGCCCTGGTCAGTCCTCGTTTGTGACGAGCTCCTGTTGACCGCAACTCTAGCCGTATCTCTCCCTGCCCGAAATCGTGGCAGCAAAACCAAACTGGTAACGATGAGGCTAGATCAGGAAGGAATATAATACTGAACAAGGAAATGTACATCCTAAGGCTTCTTAAGTGGAGTGGCGTGTCGTAAATATGCCGCGGAACATACCAACGGTACGTCACTCTACTTTAGTCACCTATTCCATCAACCAAGGGTCATCCTACGCTCCGAAGGTTAAAACCTAAACTCTGATACCAACTTTGTCACGTCCCGAAAGTACGGAACATGACCGGCACTTAAACTACGAAACGTCTCGAGGCGTACGTAATCTAAGTAAACCGAAAACCCAGAAATCCAAACCAAGAAAAGAAGTAGAGTGAAGGAAAACCAATTTAAAACTAGTAGTTTTAATAGCATAAGCCGAATTATGCGGTTTTTAAAACATCAAAAATTTACTGAAAATTTCGGCAGAGTCTCCTTTGTAAATACAGGCCCCCAAACGGGATACAACATGAATAGTATACGAAAACAAGAAAAGGGCATCCCCAAGCGGGAGCTAGCTCTTCGTCAATCGACGGTCACAACCACACAAACAATATAATATACAACGCCAACGGCGAGGATCAATACTCAAAAGGAAACTCAAAACCACCAGAAATATAACGAGCAACTCTAAGGTCGAAAGAATAAACAACACTGGTCTCTATCTCAAAAAAATACATGTTTGGTTGATGGAATTTACTAGATACAACGGAATAATATTATACAAGGTAATATGATGGGTACGATACAAGAAAAACCCACCTACTAGCAAGTCACCCGAATGAAACTGAGCCCGCAAAGCTGTAATGAAACCTGTACGGCAACCTGCAAGAAACTGGGGCACAACGGGGGTGAGTTGCCAACTCGTGAATAGAAAAATATCTACGCACAGAAATCGCATAAATAACGCAACCTAGGTCAATGATCATAATATATCCTCAAATATATGAATAACACGTAGCCTATAACAAGGCTAGGGTAAATATCTAACCCGAGTGTAATCTCATGTGCCCGTGTCAGTGCCCAAGGGTAGCAATATATCATATGAATGAGGTATGAATGCATGAAAACAGAATACATGTAAATGAAGAACTGTTTCCATAATTTAGTGAGATTTCCTTTGTATTTTTAAAATGAGGTATCATAATGAAATCAGCATAAAACAGTGCCTAGCATCGGCACAAAACGTAATCCCAATATCTCGATATCTCTATATCACAGTCTCTGTACCTCAATATTTAGGGCGCCGTCAGTCCAGACCGGCCCCTACCATCCATCTCAAGACCACGACGGTATCCTCCGGATATCCGACGCGTCGGGTAAAATCACCGGTAGGTAGTGCTCCCCTGCCAGGCTCACATCGTCATCATCACGCGGTTCTTGCCCCGGGGTACCTTACCGGGTCCACCATGTACCCGAAACGGTTCATCCGTCTCCTCGAATCGGGTCTCGAAATCCATCAGCAAACTCATGGTGGACGACTCATACATCATGGGAAAACCACACTTTTTATTTTAAAAAGAGAGAAATCAGTTCATATAAGTTTTTGCGGTTTTCCTCCAAATCCAAAAAATCTCATGGAAATCCGAGTCCAAAACCTCAATAACACGTAAAACAGTGAATATATGCATGAGAATCCATGAATGCGGCATAACAATGAATAACAGTATGCATGAAGTAGCAGGTAATAACTACAATGTCTAAACTAAAATATAAGGCAAGTACACTAACATCATGTCTAACTATTAGCTAACAGGCTATGTCAAGCAATAACATTTTCTAAGGTGTACGTGACATGGCAATTACCGATGAAGATGTGTGTGAGCCGGCAATTAAGTGTACGTGGTACATACGCATCATCGGTAATGGTGCTGGTGTCCTAACAGCATGATATCAATAATGGAGTATGAAACATAAAATAAGCATGCGATGCGAAGCGGACCACAAAAATGAGCGGGAGCTGAAAACTAGACGCAACTATAACTAATCTGCATTAATCTAATATCAGTCCTACAAATGGTGCCTTTTGAAATAACACAAATCATGGGGTTTTGAAAATAGGGGCTACGGTGTTTTTATGAAAAGATACGTCTTTTGAAATATCCGTAGGATCCCTTGGGCTGTCTTTAAAAATACCCACGATTCGTTAGTTTTTGAAATAGGTGAGAAGTCTAATCTAATCTAACAACTACACTAAACTATACGGCTGAACTACAGGTAAGGAAACCGCCTATCATCTGAGTCGATACATATGCATACCTGTATATGTATAGTCGGTGATCCCGCCTCAACAATATCATATCCGATACCATATCTATAATCAGGCATCCCAAGTCAAGAGTGCGGATCAATCATCAATATAGCTCGTACGTAAATCCGTCGTACGGCATCCCCAAATTTGGGTACGGGTTAATATCACATTCAATCACACTATTCATCTGGTATCTTCTTTATCAAATATCATGATCCGGGACAATGTTCTACGTCTAGTACAATACTGATACCGCCTAAGCATGCATACAGGTGTAAGAATTGCTACGTCAAAAGACCCGCTAAAACATCATGTCGTATCTCAATACGAACCAAATCACATCACCGATCTTCTGGCCTCAGGCCCAATATCATCAACTCATCTCAAATTCCAAATACTATCCTCAAATCCAGTATATGAACACATAGTTACATACCCATATGAACACATAAATATATACTCCTATATACGCACATATAAAAGAAGAATGTATGCAAGTATGTGTGTGTGTGTGTGTGCGTGTGTGAGTGCGACCACTACTCTAGGGTTTCACAACTACACTAAACCAATCCAAAAATACCAAATATCCAGCTTATCATCAATAATCTCAACAACATATAATCAATATCTGTGTGTATACGTATTCGTATACATCACCACGAACTGCGGGGGTGCTATACGCCATCCACCCGACTTCTTCCCGTAGATATAAATCTACTCACCTGGTCCTCGTTCGCCGGTGCCGACGTCGCCACGCGCTTGCTTGTCGTCTCGAAGTCCATATGGGGTACCTACATATCATAATGCACCGTATCGTATTAAAATCCGACTCATGACCAAAACGACACACGAATCCCACATAGGTCAAAACCTATGGTTGCTTTCACAAATCAACCCAAAAACCCTCGACGTCGGCGTACAAACGCCAAATCATCGAGAAAAAACCCAAATACACTCATTTGCACATTCACGAACACTAATTTTAATATAAAATAGGTTAAAATTGACAAAAACCCCAATTTCACTTAAAAAGTCATTTTTCCGAAAATCTAGCAAGCACAATTCGCCGTTTTTGTACAAAACATGATGTTTAAACAAATCTAGTGGCCATAATACTTATTAAATATCTTAAATAAGTCATAAAAATAATTTCCATAATTTAATCTCATTAAATTCCATTAACCCCAAAATTCTAGTTTACAAAATACCCAAATTTTTTTACAATTTATAGCAAAAATGCACAAACAACAATTTAGCTAGGATTTTCATGAACTAAAAGCATTAACCCACTCAATATATTATCTATAATGACATGAAACTATAATTATAATTTAATCTAAGGCATTTAATAATTTTCCAAAACTCTAGTTAGCAAAATAACTTAATTAGGGCATTTTATAAGTAATGGTTTGGAATTAACAACTAAATTAGCTTTCTATAAAACTTAAGATGTTAATTCACAACACAAAACCATGCACAATTTATCATAACACATTTCCACAACAAAACCCTAATTCAACTCAAGCCATAAACTTTTATAAAAAAACTAGTATGCAAATAGCACTAAAATTAACACAAAAACAACTCAATTAAATAAATCTAAACATAAGATTTTAAATGGGTAGAAATTATACCTTAAAATCTAGTGATCTAGCAAGAAGAATTTGCCTCCAATGATGGCTTCATAACACCATGATCCAAGTGATAAAAGCTAAGGAGAATGGGATGAAGAATGGAAATCAATTTGTGAGATTTAAATTGGATTTTGGAGCAATTTTTTGATTTAAATTGAAGGAAATGAAAAGAGGGAAAATGAAGGGGGAAGGGCTGCAGAATTTCGGCCATGGGGTGATGGGGGGAATGGTGTGGGTGTTGTGCACAATTGGTCAAGTCAACCCCCCTCAAATCAAGGTACAATGAGCCTCCAAAACAATACATCTTAACCTACACCTATAAACTCTATTTCACCCATACAAATGATATGGAGAAATTTTTGAGGGGGAGAAGTGGGATGCTGAATTCTTCAAGGGGAGAAGTAAATGGGAGTGTGTGGATGTGGGTACGGGTGTGTGGTGATGAAAAATGATAAATATAATACCCCAAACATCCATTTACGCTAAAAAAAAGCCTTTTTTCTTCAATAATTTCTAAACCGTTTTGGCAAATGATTTCATTCCAAAAACCACATGATAAAATTTTATTTAATGTTTTATGATGCACAAAATTTGTTTCAACTCATTCCAATTTGTAATTTTCCCTAATTTAATGTATTAGTGACGGCTTAAATAATAATAAAATAATATTTTTTTCAGAAAATTTGAAATTTCACCAGCGGCTCAATAAACACCAAATAATAGCAATTACATAGCTAGCATATGTATATTTAATTTTTATAATAAGATATTTGTATTTTGACTTTTTACAGAAAACCCCCTTATTTTACCGATTTTTCGAAATTTCACCGAAACGATTTTCAAAACGTTACAATACGGCATTCCAATAGCTGGGTACGGGTCAATATCACAATTGTCTCATCAATTATCTGGTATCATCATCATCATATCCCATGATCTGGGGTACTGATCTAAATCTAGTGCAAATCGATACCATCCACATAAATATAAGTGCGTGTGTGAAACACACGTCTATAGGCCCGCTAAAAACCACATGTCGTATCCCAAATACGAATCACATCATATCACCGATATCATGGCAGTAAGCCCAAATCATCGACTCATCTCCAATGTCATCCACTATCCTCATCATCAAGGTACAAGTATAGCAATAAGTATGTGTGTACGTGTGGGTGTAAACCTGTTCTAGGGTTCGCGAATAGAAAACTACACTAGTTTACTTCTACCCCTAATCTATCTATAGTACACCTAACACATCTCAAATATCCACGACACTAAAAGCTATCATGAGTATATATGTATGCTATACTAATATCGGACTGCGGGGGTGCTATACGCCATCCACCCGACTTCCCCCTGTAGATATAATCTACTCACCTGTATCCTGCGTGTCGGTGTCGATGTCGCCTTCCTCTTCTTCATCGTCTCGGATCGCCATGGGGGTACCTACATATCACACGTATCGCATCGCATTAAAACCAAATCGAACTTAAAACGACACGCGAAAACCAACGCGATACGCTAAAAGGCCTATAGGTTAGAACCTATGGTTAGCCTTCGCAAAACAATCTGAAATCACTCGATATAGACGTACAAACGTCACACGATCGAGATAACGCACAAATACCAAAATCTAGAAATCAAAATACGCAAAACCAAAACTAAATTCAAAGCAGCAACCCAAGAAAATGATCCCAGATTTCGTCTCAGGCCAAAAAAGGCAAGCAAATAAGTCTAGAGTGATGTATAGGGTGTATGTGACCTACAGCAGAAGCCTGGGCACCTGAGCCTACCAAGTGGCCGAGCCCTCTAAAGGGTAAAACCGGCCTGGCCAGCCCTGTAGGGTCCAAAGGGGTTCATCTTGATACAGGGTGTTCCTAAGGTCAATTCTAGTCCTCTGGTATTGTTTAATTTTCCAGCAAAACTCCCAGCACATTCCAGATTTTCCTGCACACTAAAACATCTCACAAACCGACATGGAAGTCCCGTAATTCCGTATTTTTGGGTTTCAGGTCTTGCTAGGTCAGGGTCTTAGTTATTATAGGGTCTAGGGTCACCATTAGAGTCCAATTGCATCGCCACAACTCAAATTTACCCTAACCCTCTCTAGGGTTTTCCAAAGTGTACAAAACTTCGACAAAACGACCCTAAACTTTAAAGGAAGCTAAATCACTTGAAATGCTACAACAATTGTGAAAGAATTACCTCCATAGAGACTCATGAATCTTCCCACAGCACCAAAACACCATCTTTCTTGGTCCATTCTAAAGCTTGTAAGCTTGTGCACACTTTTTATGAAATGGGTGTGAGGTTTTGAGTTGATTTTTGTGGTGTTTGAGAGGCTTGAAGGTGGAGGAGGAAGTGAGGGAAGAGGCAGCAGCAGGAGATGGGGATGTTAGTTATATGTATGCCCTAGAGGCCATTACTGTACATTAGATGTATATTGTAGTGGATGCTGGGACATATATGGGTATGACTTTCTTGCTCGACATGATAGTATGCTATCTGGTTGCTCTTTATCTTAACATGTATACTTTCAGTCTCTCTGTTACATGTTGATAAAGCCCTTAGGATGTGTACTCGACTTCCAGGACTATGATGTAGATCATACTAGTGGGGCCTGGGCAGTCCATGAGTACATCCTTCAATGTTCCTAGTCGTGGGAATATCGAGACGGGGCATCGATATTCCAGAGTAGACTAGCGTATATCTTCTTGACCCATGTGATGGGCGATGGATGATCCCATATCCATTGGTGTTTGACATTGGAGATGGTATGCGGGTGCTCAGTGGAGACTGGGTACACTGAACGAACTCGCCGAGAACTCCCAGATGGTATTATACCTCACGTCAGATGGCAGTTCTCTGGTGACACTGGTACAGCTTAGTCTGTTGACCCGAGATCGTCATAGAGTCTTGTGTGTCTCCCACTGTGCTTTGATTTCCACCCTACCACGGCTCTACCGAGTTGTGCAAACAGGTGGTTTTCGAGTACAGTCCCGATTCACATGGAGGCAATGAGTGATAGGAGGGGATTCGTCTCTCCCGGTATTGGGGGTTGATGTTGCGCTATGCTCGACTGGCCATAACTGGAAATCCCTGGCCAGGATTGCAGTGATATACTGGTAAGAGTTATCAGTAGTTTCACGAATGTTATGGACCTTACATCGGCATGACTTATCAAGCTACTGGGGTCTGACGTTTACCACCCCTAGGCGAGATATGCGACATATCAGACGAACAGACCGGACCGTACGGTAAGTGTTACTGGTTGGATTCACAGGAGTGTGAGCGGGCTTGCTCGTTGATCTTCTGATCGCTCAATACCCGGGTGGCCGTTACGTTTAGCAGACCGCTTGCGGCTTGTGCGTGTTTGATATGCTCATCACCTGCTTCCGGCGTATTGACGAGTCTTTAGAGTCCTACACAGAGGTTTCCTGGCTCAAGCGAAACGAAATAGGAGCGCATATGAGATATGTGCGGGACCGAGAATAATCCCAGTATGTGATAATGAATTCTATTCTCGCGATTTGTATCATCGGACGGTTATATAAGATATAGCCGGGTTACCGAATCAAGTGTTGATTCGATACATTGATACACTTGATATTAATCGGTTATATGCAGTATGACCGGATCATTAAATCAAGTGTTGATTTAATGATTTAATGTATAATTATATATTTGATATATTACTTTGCATTAACTAGTATTGGTTCACTTAAGATGGATTTTCTCACTTGATGTGCACATTGTATATATGATATAGTTTTGTGCACTAGTTTGTATCATGTTTGATGATACATGCAAACTTGGGTTTGTGGTTATTTTAAACCATGTTTAGGTTAATGGTTAGGTTTTATATTTGTTTTATTTATTTTTTTTAATTCATTTTTAGAAAGATAAATGAAATGGTGGCTTGCTTTGTTTTTTTGTTGAAGCTTCATGAAGCTTTGAATAAGTAACCATTTTGTTTTATCCTTAAACCTAACCATTACCTAAACTAGGGTTTGCTCTCTACATGAGTTATCTTCACCCATGGTTGCAATATGATAAGATCACTTGCTTTATTATTATTCATTAATTCATTTTCTTTCTTCTTCATCTTCTTCTAGAGGTGAAGAAAACTTACTAGAAAATTACAAGTGATGAATCCAAGTGAGAAATCCAAATCCAAAGTGAACCCACTTCCTATTTCTTTATCCTCTACCACTTGCCATGTAGTAGAGTGTGTTATCTTCACAAGTTCTATGACCGAGTGAAGATGAAGCTTGATCTTGAGTTGCCTCGATGTAGATCATCTTCGGTATCGAAGTCGACGACCTAACCCGATCATTTCTCCGACGAAACCATCGCCAGATTCCGGGATCCGATGATCGCAGCGGAGGGACGTCATCACGGAGCTAAGGAAGTGGAGGACCGGATCTACAAAGGTTGTAGTCACTTTCACTTTCTAGTAAAGTTGTTTACTTCTTGTTGTTTCGCCTTTACCTCTAGTTAACGATCTATATTAGGGTTCTTTGGCACACATAAATTTTTGAATTAGACATGTTTGATCAGTTGTAGAACCTCATGGGTGTGCCTAGGAACCCTACAGGGGAAAGAGGGAGAGAGAAATGAGAGGATAAAATGATGGGAGTATGGTTCAAAAAGTAAAAGTTGACCTATACCTACCCTCTCTCTCTCTCATCATCAATCTTTACCTTTTTCTTTTCTTTTCTCCTTATCATTCTCACTCAATGGTCAACCCTAATCAACCATGCTAAAATGAAGAGAAGGCAAAGAAACGAATGAAACACAAGTGTACAAATGATATGTGCATGTTTTGCCCAAAAACGCTAAAAATCCAATTAGCGATTTTTAATCGCGATTAGCACTAAATTAGCATATAAATGCTCATAAAAACTTAAAAATGACATAATTCCATAGAATACATTATTTTAGAATTTTCCATAATTTTTTCAAAAA
The DNA here is from genome assembly GCA_030015575.1 of Agapanthus africanus. Lineage (NCBI taxonomy): Eukaryota > Viridiplantae > Streptophyta > Magnoliopsida > Asparagales > Amaryllidaceae > Agapanthus > Agapanthus africanus. Next base: position 313,231,283 of record CM057350.1, on the reverse strand, counting down.
TTTTCCCATTTATCGGTATTTAATTATAAATTTAATATTAAAATAATCAATAAAATAATATTAAATTATAAAAATTCCCAAAAATAATATTTTATTATTTTGAAATATTACAATCTTCCCCCTTAAAGAAATTCGGTCCCCGAATTTAAATTTAAACCCCCAAATTCTAAAACATTTCAATAAGAAGTCCAAATCATCGGGGTTTCGAAATCATCAATACATAAAACGCATCATAGCGCAATGCATGCGCATGAGTAATGAGCAGATAACTCAAAAACAAAACTCTGTCAAGCATCCCGCAATCATCGGAGTTATGGTAAAGACACGAATGCCAATCCAAGCAAAACCAATATGATATAAATCGGAACTATACATGTAAATAACTGAAGTAATTGCATGCAAAATATATGCAGGTACTGTCATCTGACTAGTCCTGCTCAGTATGAAAACAATAATAAACATCACAAAAATATACTGCTCCATTAAAATAAATCCCAAAGTGCGCATATGAAAACCCTGTGCGTCTGGTGCGCACGGAAATCAAAATCCATATATGTGCCATACAGGCGCATAAACCAACATCTAGGTACAACGGGTGTGCACGAAACATCTGTCATAGGCAACATGTGTGCCTGACAGCAAAATCAGGTGTATCTTACATGCACGAAGAATCCCGATTTAGCGCATCTGATGTGCACCAAAATTGCATCTCAAATTATGCGCTCAACACGCGCAAAAATCCAAATCAGATGCATCCATCACGCATGAATAAAATCTAAATCATGCGCACTCAACATGCACGAAATCACGAAATCCAATATCACGCAAGTCCAATCAAATGCACGGAATGCAGGAAATCAACATCTAAACACTAGGTGTGCATGTAAACGATGCCGAAGGCATAAGTCAAATCGCATGCACAACACAGGCATGAAATCAAAATCAGCATATGGAATGACATCAAATCGAAGTCAGGTGCAACCGTAGTGCACAAAATATAAATCCGGTGCAATAAAGGCACGAAATATAAATCTGGTGCGTTAAACGCACAAAACATAAAACCGGTGCGACAACGCACGAAATGTAAAACTGGTGCACCCTGTGCACAAAACCCAAACAAAAACTCAAATGCGTACATAGCAACACTGAGTGTACCAAGGTGTAAAAATCATAAACGTGTGCAACTGCATGCACAAAACACATATCAATGCACTACAAGCACATATAAGCTATACCGAGTGCAAGAATCAATTCGTGTGCGTATCATATGCACAAAATCAACTCAACGGTGTGTAAAGCACATCTCAAGTGTAAAAACTATGCGCGAGATATAAATGCCCAGTAGGTGCAACCATGGTGCATGAAAACAAATATCATGGAACTCAGCCATCAAGACTAAATCATGCGAATAAATCGCCCAAAATACGAAAATCCAAGGTAACGGATACGTGATAATCGAATCACAAAATCACAAATCATAAATACCGTCATCGGTATATCCTCCTTCAAAGTTAAGAAGGTGTCGATGCATCCAATGCTAGTAGTACAAGATATCTACTTGCCTCTTGCTCACGGTCTGGTGTCCTCTGTCTCTGGGCCCTTATCTTTTCTGTGGATAATCAATCTCGCAATCCATCGGCTAAACGGCCCTGTCAGGTGTGCTAACGGGAACAATTCCGTTCTGGCACTTCTCTGGTCATCTCTCGGTCAATCCTCACGACCACTCGTAAAGCAGCACGTCACTGGCGCTGACCTCTGGTCCTCTGAATGCACATCACACTTCTGCTCCTGGTGCAAATCATATTGTAGCAGTGTCTTGGAAGGAATCGTGCTCAAGGTCTCTTCCTATCTCGCCTATGCCGAACTGTGCAGAGGCTGGTACTCTTGCATAGTCCTTTCTCACTCTCTAGACATCTGCGTCCTCAGCACAACATTTTCTCGGAAACTGGTCGCATCCCAACGCCTTTGTAAACATCTCCGGCCTTTAATCTTAACGGAGAGTAACAACAGCTCGTCAGCATCTCGCACGAACCTCTTGTTCCGCCTGTCTGCATCATCGTCCATTTCGACGTCACGTCTCTATCTGTGCACTGCAATTGTTCTCAGCTACGGTCCATCCGAAGTCTCTCACACGGACTCGAAATCACGAACTCGGTATCTCCATCACTCTGTGGAAGATATCCAGCCGAACACATCCTCCGGAACACGTCCCATCCTGCGGAGATATACTCAATACCCGTCCGTTCTTGACCAATTCACAATGCATCTGGGTGAGGTCCTCTATCCGAACCTGGTCAACTGTCTCGTCGACGATGCCGAACCCTGGCCTGCTGGGTGCGCGCAATATGACCACTCCTAGGTCCAAGTCTTCTCGTATAGTATTCCAGAAAAGTCCTGTCGAGGTTTCTCTCAAATCTCGTTTCTACCGAATTGCCCGGAATTTACCACCTTCACTATATCTGGCTCTTGTTCCGGAACGGCTGCATACTCTTCGCAACTCCTTCTGGAAGGTATATCCATATACAACGCCTCTGCGTGCGTATCGCATCTCTGATGTCAGCGGAGTGGAACGTCATCTCGTCAAGAGCTCACACGAATCTCGTACTTCACTTTTCTCTGCTGTCGACTGCTTAGGACTCGTTTCATCATGGCTGCATGGACGGCGCTCCAATGGCTATACTCGTATCTGGAGTCTCCCAAGCAATATGTCCCATCACATGATGTCCGAATGATGTCGAACTATCCGATCGACTCGTCAGAACCTCATAATCCCCCAAGAGCTCAACATCTTGGGTACAGTTTAATAGTATCGAGTACATACCACAGCATCGGTGGTCCAGCCATAGAAGGGCAAACCCAAGCCTCACTAATGGCGCCGTGGAACTACCGCAAACCCTAAGGTTCAAAGGCTTTCACACGGTCATTATGTCGAGTTAGGGTTTTATTCTTCTAGAGGGTCCATAGACTCGCTTGCATGTCTTTCCGAATACTTTAAACTTGGAAAATAGGCTCCTGACATTCGATCGTCTCTATCGACTCTCAACGAATCTGCGTGAAGTCGTCTCTAGCTGGAATCAATCTATCTGATGACCTCGCATCGGAGTAAGTGAACGAACCACATGTCCTAGTCATTCATCCTCGGGTGACTAGCGACTCACCATCATATCTCTAGGTATATGCTCATGCTGCAGCGGCTCCAATCACCTGGGCGATATCTCGTCATTTGCTGCAACAACTGGCTCATTCGTCTGTACGCTGAACAGCGCCTTAATCGTCCTGAATAAGCGATATATCATCGGTCATCATATCCTGGCTGGCCTCTAGCAGTATCCTGATCTTCTGGTACCGATCTGCACCTCCGAGAAATCTCGTAAAAGCGATCTGTCAAACGCTCATGGCGCGAAAACACAATAAACGACGCCTCTACAAGCAATCGTATGTCTCTGGAATCACGCCCTGGTCAGCCCTCGTCCACGACGAGCTCATGCTGACGCAACTCTAGCCGTAGCTCTCTCTCTCTCTGCCCGTGTAATCGTGGCAGCAAAAATCATAACCAGTATCGATGAGGATAGATCATAGGAAAGAATATAACACTGTGCAAGGAAATGTACATCCTAAGGTTTCTTAAGCGGAGTAGCGTATCGTAAATATACCGCGGAACATACGTACGGTACGTCACTCTACTCAAGCTACCTACTCCATCAACCAAGGGTCATCCTACGCGACGAAAGTTCGGGTATAATACCCCCTCGACTAAGTCTAAGTTCCGTAAGGTCAAGCCTAAGTTCCGTATATATATAGACGCTCTAGGCTCCATATAGTCAAACTTAGACTCGAACCAAGGTTAACCTAGCGCTCTGATACCAACTTTGTCACGACCCGAAAGAGCACGTGACTGGCACTTAAATCATATGAAGTCTATAGGACCCCATCTGATCCAAGTAAGCCAAAAGCCCAGAAATCTAAAACCATTTTAAGGAGTAAATAGAGAAAACTGGTTTTTAAGAAGTAGGAAAATAGCTTTTAAAAGTGAAGAAAATATGTTTTAAAATCAAAGTTTTACTTTTTAAATAAGTAGGCCGAATATGCATTTTTAAAATCACATAACTTTTCTGAAAATTTCGGCAGAGTTTCCTTTGTAAATATTGACCCCGAACGGGGTGCAACATAAATAATATATATGCAGTGATAAAATGCATCCCCAAGCGGGAGCTAGCTCTTCGTCAATCGACGGTCACAACCACGCAAGCAATATAATATACAATGCCGAAGGGCGGGGATCAAAACTCAAAGGAAAACTCAAATAGCATGAAAAGCGTAATACTACAACGCGCGACTCTAAGGTCGAAATTATACATAACTGATTTCTAAGTCTAAAACAATATACAAGTTTTTGGTTGATGGAATTTCTAGATACAACTGAATAATATATATACAATGGTGGTTCTGATGCAAAAGAATCCACCTACCCAAGCAAGTCACCCATATGAAAGCAGTGTGCCAGAAAAGCCGCATTGAAACCTGTACGGCAAAAACCTACAAGAACTGTGGCACAACGGGGGTGAGTTGCCAACTCGTGAATAGAAGATATCTACAAGTAGAAATCGCATGCATGACCTAATCCTAGGTCAAAACGATCAGATATATAAAAACCTTAAATAAATAAGTCTGAAGCATGATAAGGTGGCAATATAGCATCTAAACATGTATGTAGTGCCAAGTGCTCGTGTCAGTACCTCAGGTAATAACATATCATAGGATGATGTATGTCTGCATGAATAAGTATGATGAAGTATCTAAACTGATATCAATACACATATATTAGCGTCCCATTCCACTAATATTGGTGTAAGGGCATATATAACAGCGTTCTCATCCACTGTTATATATACATAAGAAGTATGATCAATGTAATCAAAGTCTGTATGTATGTGGATATCATCTAACTATGTGATCAATGTCTGTATGTATGTGGATCCCGTCCACCTGTCACCCAATGACAATAAACATCATGCACGTAAATATCCTAAGCATATGCATGGAAGTATGAGGATATAAATCAAATCATGGAACCTGAGTGCCTAACATCGACACTCGAAAACATCATGAAACTTGCGCCTGGCATCGGCACGTAAATCCTCATCTATCAGGCCCTGTCGCTATGACTGGCCCTGATAGGTATGTATCATACGCTATCTCGAATACCCGAGTGCCCAGCTTCGACCCTCGAATTCCGACGTATCCATACGTACATAACTCCGGTCGGTATCCCCACGATAACCGCCGAGTCCAAATACTATCACTAGTAGGTAGTACTCCCCTGCCGGGCTCACCGTCTAACATATACGAGTCTCTTGCCCCGGGGTACCTCACTGGGTCCACCATGTACCTGCAGACGGTGCCTACCGCTCCTCGAATCGGGTTTCACATGCCACTCTCAGAACCGAGAAAACACATGGTAGACGCACTGAAATATCATATCAAGGGTAACCGGGTTTTTAAAACAATATATACTTTCTTTTAAAATACCCACGGTTCCCAAATCCAGAAATATCATGGAAACAACATATCTCAATGCGTATAGTCAAAAAGCATGATGTATGTGACATATAATCAAAATGTAAGCATATCAGTATATCATGCAATATGGAGTAGCAATATGCACATAATTAGAGAAGACCGCTTCTTTAAAATGAATCAGTTTTTAAAAGTATCTTGCGGTTCCCAATCTGCGAGTCAAGCCAGAATCATCTATGTATGCGCAATATGTAAGTGTACAAGTATAAGTGTGCAACAGGTAGGTGCACGAGTAGGAGTGTACAATATGTGAGTACACGAACATGAATGTACAATAGGTATGTGCACAAGTCTGGGTGTACGCTATGTAGGTACACGAGTATGAATGTACAATAAATATGTGCACAGGTATGGGTGTACGCTATGCAGGTACACGAGTATGCCATGCAAGGAATCAATATCATGAATGCAACAGTACTAAAGTGTAGTGACATGGCAATTATCGATGATGAAGTGTGTGAGAGTGTATGTGGAACATACGCATCATCGATAATGGTGCTGGTGTCCTAACAGCATGATGGTAATATAGCAATAAACATAAGTAATGCGATGCAAATAATATGAATATGCGGAATCAAGTAATCAACGCAACAGTGAAGAATCTATATCAATGTGTAAGTGTCATGCAGTTTTGTCTTTTGAAATAAGACGAATCGGGGTTTTTAGTAAAATAAGGGCTACAGTGTTTTTAAGAAAAGATGCGCCTTTTGAAATTATCCATAGAATCCTTTTTTGCCTATCTTTAAAATATTCCCGGTTCGTTAGTTTTGAAATAGGTATGTATCAGGCCTAATCTAATGTCTACTAAGGAATCTACAGGCCTAACTAACAAGCTAAGCAGGAGGGATATGGAAACCACTTACATCTGAGTCGATATATATATATATATATATAATAGTCGGTGATCCCGTCTCAATAGTATCACGTACGATACAGTATATCATATGACATCCTCGAGTCATGAGTGCGGATCTATCATCGATATAAAACTCGTACGGTAAATCGTCGTACGGCATCCCAATAGCTGGGTACGGGTCAATATCACAATTGTCTCATCAATTATCTGGTATCCTCATCGTCATATCCCATGATCTGGGGTACTGATGTAAATCTAGTACAAATCGATACCATCCACATAAATATAAGTGCGTGTGTGAAACACACGTCTATAGGCCCGCTAAAAACCATATGTCGTATCCCAAATACGAATCACATCATATCACCGATATCATGGCACTAAGCCCAAATCATCGATTCATCTCCAATGTCATCCACTATCCTCATCATCAAGGTACAAGTATAGCAATAAGTGCGTGTGTGCGTGTGGGTGTAAACCTGTTCTAGGGTTCGCGACTAGAAACTACACTAGTTTACTTCTACCCCTAATCTATCTATAGTACACCTAACACATCTCAAATATCCACGACACTAAAAGCTATCATGAGTATATATGTATGCTATACTAATATCGGACTGTGGGGGTGCTATACGCCATCCACCCGACTTCCCCCTGTAGATATAATCTACTCACCTGTATCCTGCGTGTCGGTGTCGGTGTCGCCTTCATCTTCTTCATCGTCTCGGATCGCCGTGGGAGTACCTACATATCACGCGTATCGCATCGCATTAAAACCAAATCGAACTTAAAACGACACGCGAAAACCAACGCGATACGCTAAAAGGCCTATAAGTTAGAACCTATGGTTAGCCTTCGCAAAACAACTCGAAATCACTCGATATAGACGTACAAACGTCACACGATCGAGATAACGCACAAATACCAAAATCTAGAAATCAAAATACGCAAAACCAAAACTAAATTCAAAGCAGCAACCCAAGAAAATGATCCCAGATTTCGTTTCAGGCCAAAAAAAAAGGCAAGCAAACAAGTCTAGAGTGATATATAGGGTGTATGTGACCTACAGCAGAAGCCTGGGCACTTGAGCCTACCAAGTGGCCGAGCCCTCTAAAGGGTAAAACCGGCCTGGCCGGCCCTGTAGGGTCCAAAGGGGTTCGTCTTGATACAGGGTGTTCCTAGGGTCAATTCTAGTCCTCTGGTATTGTTTAATTTTCCAGCAAAACTCCCAGCACATTCCAGATTTTCCTGCACACTAAAACATCTCACAAACCGACATGGAAGTCCCGTAATTCCGTATTTTTGGGTTTCAGGTCTTGCTAGGTCAGGGTCTTAGTCAATATAGGATCTAGGGTCACCATTAGAGTCCAATTGCATCGCCACAACTCAAATTTACCCTAACCCTCTCTAGGGTTTTCCAAAGTGTACAAAACTTCGACAAAACGACACTAAACTTTAAAGGAGGCTAAATCACTTGAAATGCTACAATAATTGTGAAAGAATTACCTCCATAGAGACTCATGAATCTTCCCACTGCACCAAAACACCATCTTTCTTGGTCCATTTTAAAGCTTGTGAGCTTGTGCACACTTTTTGTGAAATGGGTGTGAGGTTTTGAGTTGATTTTTGTGGTGTTTGAGAGGCTTGAAGGTGGAGGAGGAAGTGAGGGAAGAGGCAGCAGTAAGAGATGGGAAAAGTGGGAGAGAGAAATGAAAGGATAAAATGATGGAAGTATGGTTCAAAAAGTAAAAGTTGTGACCTATACCTACCCTCTCTCTCATCATCATTCTTTATCTTTTTCTTTTTCTTTTCTTTTCTCCTTATCATTCTCATTCAATGGTCAACCCTAATCAACCATGCTAAAATGAAGAGAAGGCAAAGAAACGAATGGAACACAAGTGTACAAATGATATGTGCATGTTTTGCCCCAAAACGATAAAAATCCAATTAGCGATTTTTAATCGCGATTAGCACTAAATTAGCATATAAATGCTCATAAAAACTTAAAAATGACATAATTCCATAGAATACATTATTTTAGAATTTTCCATAATTTTTTCAAAATTTTTCCCATTTATCGGTATTTATTTATAAATTTAATATTAAAATAATCAATAAAATAATATTAAATTATAAAAATTCCCAAAAATAATTTTTTATTATTTTGAAATGTTACACTTAGCATGACGTTCTTGCAAGTTTAGATTGGTTTTTAGTTTATTTAAACAGGATATCTCCCACTGTTTCTCGAATCCCTCTTCAAACCATAAAAGAAGAATTAGTCAGGATTAATCTCACCCTATAATACTTGCTTAACCTTTCTGCCAGGCTGATGTTGGTACTTCGAGGGAGATTTTCCAACGCTTTCGTGAAGTTCCTTAATTACATAACCTCTTTTTTCAGGAGGCGTAGCCCCGTTAACACCGTTCTAGACACCTACTTGGTTTATAACATTGATTGTGTTAGCGAAAAAATCTCCCGAGGAGTAGCGGATACTCACAGTAGGATCGGGATCCAAATATCATTGTGTGATAATCCTGAAGGAATCCTACCAACATTATCACACTCCAAATGATATACATCACTAGCAAGTTTCAGTTTCTTGAGAAACTCCCGATGTGGATTTTTTGCCCCATGCTCTTATGACCTTAACGAAGGTCTACAAATCATAAGTCACATGTCAAGTTCTATCCGTATTGTCCAGGTTAATTTGAACCCACCCGTACATACTCTTGACAAAGGTCAAGAAAGTAGTACGACTGTCCCAAACCAACACATCTATCTATACTATATATGAATACCCAGCAGCTACCAATCACTATGCCTTAACGAAGGTCAACAAACATAGCTTGAATACTATTAAATATTCATATGAAATGATGGAGGTCTACGAATGGTTTTGGCGAAACCGTAAACGTAGTGAACTTGATATAATCGAAGGAACCTGATAGCTTTTAAAAGGAATGGTTTAAGCTCCGCATTTAAAAGTTTGCTGTTTTGAAAAAACCGAGTGGTTTTATAATTTGTTCCAACGATTCAACTTTGGTTTATTGCTTTGCATTAATTTAATGCAGTTCCATCATTTACTCCTATCATTACAGAGATAAACGAAAATAACACGTCCGCTTATGCCATTTGCATTCTTCACTGGGCCTCGTCTAACACCGTTAGGTTACTTAACTAACGCCAAAGCGGGGATGGACTAGCATGGATGCAAAACATAAGCAACATATATTATATAACATATATAATAATAATCATTCGTCTCACGCAATAATAGGCATTCCAGATCATAGATGAATATATTGGATATACTAGGAATTCCGCGTTTCGTTTAAGCCTGTAACGAAAGACGGATTCCACGGCCGTGATGAATAGCCAAACCCCATCCCAGACTCCTACGGGTGCTACAAACTACCCGCCAAATTCCCGAAGTGAAGCAACCTCCCTCAGCAAAGTGAGTAGGCCACTTGGCACTTCAAAAAACCCTGTAGTTTGTCCACCCCACCTTGGGTCTATCCTATAATCAGAAAAAAGTAAAAAAGAAATAATACAACGGCGGCTACAACCTCAACCCGGATGTGTCCCTCAAAATAATATTACATCAAATTACAATTTATATTGAATGAAAGAAAAACAACTCTCTTCTCACATCCCCGGCTATTCATTCACGACGAATGTTCATATACACAAACTAATCACAGATATGTACAATTCCCACTAACCGACGTATAACAATTAGCGAAAATTTAAAAACACATATAACAATACAGAAAAAACAATTAGCCAAGAACGATAGAAATTCGATCGAAACATATTTTCCGAGTCTACCCCAAGTGCAAACCAGCACACAAAAATACTGGGTAGAAACCAAATATCCCCAAAAGCAGAAAACCATAAATTATAAATAACAGAAGAAAAAATTGTTGAGTCGGCTTTGACTCGGCGGCGGAACCGCGGCAAATCGGACCGAATCGCCGCGCTTCCGCGGCGGTCTTGGTGATTCATGCACTCATTTTTCTTTACTGTTCTTATAATACCCTGCATGCATTTTTAGTACATCTTAAATATTTTTTTGACAGTTTCAAAAATCGACAGCAAGTTAGGGATTTGGTGTTCCGTTTTCGGTTTTTTCGACGATTGAAATTCTAACACTTGCTAATAAGCTAGTAAAGGTTTAGTTGGCTCTGATACCACTGTAACTCGATACCACGCATCCCGCGAGTTCGCGGGAAGGCGGAATGAGTAAAAAACGATAATTTTTTGCTTCATAACATCGACTAAACACCAAGATCGAAGCTAAACCTTAACTAACTATAAGTCTATGAAGTATTAACTACAAGTACAAGTGTTATACCTCACGTAACTGGTCCTTCTTTGCGCTCGCTGTCCTCCTCTCCTGCGCGAGCTCCTTGGAGTAGTACGGATAGCGCCTCCTTGTCGGCTTTCTTGAATCGAAGACGATCCACCCGAGAGTCTGTGTATCGCGCTCCTACTTCAATACCGAAGTAATTAGGGCACCTAGTTCGCTACACTAGATGACCTAAGTGATGTAGAGTATATAGATGGATTAGAATGTCTCTTTTTGCCCTAGATTTCTCAACACATGAGAGGTATAGGGTTTGAGGAAGAAGAAGATGGCTTGAGGAAAAGGTAGTGAAGACTTAGCATAAAAGATGAGAATGAACTCTTGTTCTAAACCGAACCCCACTCATTATTCCTAGAATAAATCTTATGAATAATAAAAAATAAGGTTCAATTTACAACCATATGAGTCATGGCTTGAAAATCCACCATGTGTCACATAAATCCATACTCTAAATCATGCATAATCCACCTCATTTCCTCATATATAATGCATTTTCATTTAACCTAAAATGAATAATACAAATATGATATGTCATCTTCTAGAAACATCTTTGAGCAAATTACAAAAATGCCCCTCTACTGTACATACATACCAGTATCCGTATTCCGAAAAATACGAATACAAAAGAGACGAAAACAATCCATCAGTACAATACTAGGATCCGGCTTAAATCAAAGCCCACTAGTATTGTCCGTCCGAATCATCATCCGTGCACAAGTACACGCACGTGATCAAACCTTGTCGTAAAACCATATGACCTCTACGTCTTTTGCCCGATACAGGGAAACTCTATGTGTGGGACTCTAAAGACTCAACACTACGCTGGCAGTGGGTTTAACCACAGGCCGCAAGCAGTACTAGCTGCATGTAACGGCCCCAGGTATATGTCGATAAGAAAGCCGATGAGAATAACTCATCTGAACTCCTACTGAGTCTATCTATGACAATCTCCGTACAGTCCGGTCTGTTCGTCTAAGAGTATCGCATATCGGGCTTAGGGGTCGGTAATCGTCAGGCCCCTAATAGCGCAATAATTCGTTTCGGAGTGTAGCTCAAAACATCCCGAGAAACTATTGGAATACTTACCGGTAATTCTCGCTTGCCCTGGCCAGGGACTTTGTGTAATGGCTCTCTGAACACAGCGCGGTATCAACCCCCAATACCGGGAGAAATGAATCCTATCTAACCGCCACTGCCTCCAAATGATTCGGGACTGCACCCAACTACTACCTGTTTGCAAGACTCCTTTGAGCCGTGGTAGAATAGTAATCAAAGTACAGTGGTAACACACTCGATGTGAAGTAGCAGTGTCAAGTCGACGGACTAAGCTATACTCATGTTATCTGGGAACTGCTACCCGATGATAGGTATAATGTCCACCAGCAGTTCCCGACGAGTCATGTCCAGTGTACTTATAACCCAATGAGCACCTGCATGCTATCTCCAGTACGATGTACTAAAGGCTGTGGGACAGACCATCTCTCATGCTGGGATGAGAAGCTTATACACCAGTCTACTCTGAAGTATCGATGCCCTGTCTCGATAATCCTACGACTAGGGATCTGTATAGGATGTGCTTATAGACTACGCAGCCCCCACTAGTGTGACTGTCATCACAACGCTGGTAATCAAGAAAACATCCTAAGGGCTCTACCAATATGTATAAATGATATGCTAAAAGAAACACATGCACATATTGAGGTAGAAACAAATCAGGTAGCATATTACAATTTTGAGTAAAACTGTTAATACAACTGTGAATATCCCAAGATTCCATTAAGTAATATATAAACTAGTATGATACAATAATGACCTCTAGGGCATAAATCACTGACATTAGCGAGGTGTACGAGTATCATCAGGATAGCCATACTTCTCCCAACACCAGTCTACATGAAGATTAATGCCGCCACAATAAGAACAATAAAGGCAAGCATAGCTACAACTATGAGTACGGGGACCACGAGCACAAACAGTAATAGGGGAATGATCATGAGTAGTAATTAAAACCGAAGCAGAATCCATGAAGAATGGCGCAGAGGTAAATCCCGAGAGCGAGAATAAGGTAGACAATCAATAAGATCCAGACGGAGGTGGCGGTTCACAATTCACTCTCAAATACTGAATCTACACAATTTCATATCAAAAAATAGCTAGAACTTCAATTGTGAAAGAAAATACCTTAACGTTTCCTGTAGCAGACGATCAAAGAACCCTAAATCACGCTCCCAAAAACGACAAGATGCCTCAATTCCAACTCAAAAAGAACAAATCTCTAAGAATGTCCAAGATCCCAGCCTTATCAGCAAAAATTCAGCAAAAGAATCTCCAAATCAACAATAAAATCCATAATAAATTCCTAAATCAGCAACAAAGAACCAAGAGGGAGTCGAAGACCAGATCGATTGAGGAAGTCCACACCAAATCGAAGAACAGTGAGTTGAAGGACCAAATTGATCATCAAAATCGAAGATATCATGTAAAGAGTTTCGAGTATATAAAGTTTCCTATCATGGAGGACTACTTGGGGGTCGTGGAGAGCTTCGATAGTGCTGGAGAAGTCGTCTAGGGCTTCAATGGTGGCTACGGGGGGGGGGGGTCTGGTGGCTGTCGAAGAGGTCGGCGATGGTTCTTTGATGGTTGTCGAGGGTGCAGGGAGTCGTTGAAGGTTGAAGGGGGGTTATCGAAGGTGGCTGGGAAGGGTTGTCGGCGGCCGGAGAGATCGAGGGTGGCTGGAGGTGGGTCTAAGGCGTCGATGGTGACTGTCGATGGTGGTCTGGTGGCTGTCGAGGAGCTGTCAATGGTGGTCTGGTGGTTGTCGATGGTGGTCTGGTGGCTGTCGAGGGCCGCTGGAGAGCTTCGAGGGGTCGATGGTGCTGTAGGGTGGGTTCGATGGTGCTGGGGATGACCGGAAGAGGGTTGGAGGATGGGTTTAAGGGGGCTGGAGGGGAGATCTGGTATCGAAGGGGAGTCGAGGGGGCTAGGTGTGGCGGTGACTGCTGGTAAGGAAAATTAGGTTTTTTCCCCGTTAATTCTTTTTAAAAAGATTGATACCATGAAAAGAATCAAATGGAAAATATTTTATCGGCTTAATTCATAAATGAGTTATACATGCAAATATATATAGGATCATAGACTATCTCTCATATCTCAACTGATCTAAGAATTCATAACTAATATCTAAACTAATTATATTCATAACAACTCGCGAAGAAGAGAACTCGAGAAGAAGATGGAGAGACCCTAGCCACCGCTGCCGAACTTAAGGAGCCGTTGGCGAACCGACGACGATATCGAAAAACCCTATCCGATGATGAACTTGCAAACGAGAGAAACCCTAGCTCTCTCGGATGCCGTCTGGTTGGTTTCGGGTTACTGTTGTCTGATAACCGCTTAATTTTATGTTTTGGGTTTGGGTTTGTTAGACAAAAAAACCTCATAGCCAAACCCTTTTGATCTATTTACCTGAAGCTAGCCACTGATAATGAGGCGTGCGCCTCATATCAGGCGCAAGGCGCACATAAGACGCGCGTCTTGAACGCCTAAGCGCATGCCTCATTGCTGCACAGCGCCTCAAAGATTCGAGAGGCACACTTCATTGCCGGTTGGGCCTTGCGCCTGAGGTGAAGCTCCTTTTGCTCCTTTGACCGCACTGTTAATATTATCTATGTTATTTTTTACTTGTAACAATTAGCGTACTTTAAATTGCTGCGAGGCACCAAACTTTATCATTTTTTGTGCTTTCTTTGATCAATTTCGTAGTTTTTTAATATTCTTTTTCTACTCAAACAGCGTGCAGGCATCGGAGAAAGAGTGGGTGAAATTGCAGGGGAAGTTCTTAGTGAATGGTGTTGCTTCAAAAGCTGTGATTATTCTAGCTGGGCCACCAATGGGCTCCGATATCCTCATTAATAGTTTAGTAGTGAAACAAGCCGAGACACTTCAGCCTTCACCTCCACCTGATACCAAGGTCAGTGATCATGCAGTCAATACTTTTACAACGATAAAAAAATGGCATGTCCTTTTTTAGGCCAAATCAATTATTATATAAATCAAGTTACTTAGGGTTCTTTTACAAAAACCAACTCAAAACCTGCAATTCAATCTTGATTAAACATATTCTCTGGAATAACACACTAATATAACCAAATGCTTATATCTAAAATTCGAAGAATTTCTGTCCAACACTCGTTTCATTAAGTACAAATGAAATATCATAAAGTTTATATACTCAGTTGGCGTGACATTTTACTTATTTAAAAGATCATTATGTTTGTTTTTTAAGTCCTAACAAGAAGGTCCGCGATATGCTTTATCCTTCTGGAAAAAGTCCTTAATGAATCCTATGTTTCAAGAACAACCAGAGGTGTGGTGATTGTGGTTGTTCTCAAACAAATAGTAAACATGCACGAGTGCATAAACGCCCTATGGCGCTGCTACTGTGATGCTTGTCCTAGCTTCCCTTCCTACCGATGTCTCAATCCAACACATTTAGACAACTTTTTATTCATTGCTACAAATTATCACAACATAATTGATTAGTAATAAATATTTGGAGAAAGGGAGAGGAGAGATTATCGATCATGGAAAAGATTGATGGAGAATAAAGCCAGGTACCGGGATCGAACCGATGACCATTGCATTACATATGCGATGTTCTAATCTCATATATGCAATAAATGCATCACCTGATGTCGTCCAAGGTGCCTTAGCCAGCTCTACTGAACACCTGAGACAGTGCAAGACATTGTCACAAGCATTTCAAAGGTGCTTGCGAGCTCATTCTCATAAGAGGATCAGCTACATGTGCCATCAAAAGCATATATAATGCTGTTAATCCTGCTGTGAAGGAAGCTATTATTGTGAAAATTGGTGAATACAACCATAATTAAGGATTTCGCCACTCTCTGAAAGTTTTCTTTTTCTTGGGGGAAAATCTACTAGTCTATGACATGATTTACATCTTTGAAATATGATTCATCATTTGCGTTCAAATTACATGTATGGTAAAATCCCCCCCCCCCCCCCCCCCCCTCTTCCCCTTTCTTGCAGAATGTATTGTTTGGCATTAACATCATTGAAAACAGCAACTACAATCAAGGGCTAAATTGGTGGGGTCCTCTTGGTACATGTACACTAAGAATATGCACTGGTTCACCTAAGGCTTACTATATCCTTGCTACAAATCGCACTGAAACATGGATGGGTCCTTCTCAAAAAATCACACACAAACTTAACTTGTACGTGACCTACCGAGTTTCTGCATGGGTTCGTGTAGGACCGGGAGCTAATGGTCCTCAAGCTATCAATGTGACAATTTGTGTTGATGACCAATGGATCAGTGGAGGTCAAGTTCAAGCTATTGATGATCGATGGTTTGAAGTGAAGGGATCATTTAGAATTGAAAAGAAGCCGCTAAAAGCAGTAGTGTATGTTTCAGGTCCTGCTTCAGGTGTTGATCTTATGGTTCTGGGACTTGGCATATTTCCTGTTAATAGGAAAGCACGCTTTCAACATCTTAAGGAGAAAACAGACAAGGTATTTGCATTCTGTTTCTCGCTATATGATTAAAAAGAAAAAGCTTTTTTGCTTTGCTTTTTTTGTCAGCTAAATTATGAGAAATCGATCTTACTTTTACTTGTCTTGCAGGATTGTACATAAAACTTTAATTAGATGCTATTTTTGTTTATTGCAGTTGTTTATTTCCAAAATACACCTACTTGAAAGAATAATGTATGCAATGTCAGTGAAAAATTACAGAAAAATAGAACAGGAAAGAAGTGTTTGGAAATTAAAAATTGCAGAAGGGGGGAAAGTTGACTGTCAAAGTAGTGGGAAGTAGAGTGCAATCCTGCTATATGGGCAAAAATGATAGTTTCCTACAATTTAGCCTTTCCTATGTACCTTGATTTTCTCCCTGGTTTTTGGGATATTATTTATTTAAATTTGATAAAATCACAAGCACATCATTCATATGCCTAAAATTTTTGAACCATATCCTTAATTGTATTGGATTCATGTATTCCCAGTTTGGAGTAGTTAAGGATACGATCCATCGAGATATGTCAAGTTTTTGTTGTGTAGTAATAATAACAAGCCTTCATTCCAAAATTTTAGGGTTGGCTATATGAATCATTCTCGTTCATTCCAAACTGTTGAGGGCCATCTTCTTGGTTAAATTAACAAAAACCTTTTCGTTTTTAATTGACTATTCCATGTTTGTTTAGCACTATCCAACCCCTACTTGCGCCATTAACTACAATTTTTTTCATTTTTCTAACTAAGGAGTTGATTGATTTTCGTTGCACATGATCAAACCATCTCAATCGGTTCTCTCTTATTTTTACCTTTATGGGTGCTACCTCTAACTTGTTATGAATACATCCATTTCTTATTCTATCTTTTAGTTTATTACCACTCATTAATCGTAGCATTTTTATTTCAGCCACTCATTTTTTGTACATGTTATTTCTAAATTGTCCAACATTCTGCACCATAAAAAATGCCGGTCTTATTACCGTCTTATAAAATTTTCCTTTCAATTTCAAAGCTACCCTATGATCAGATAATACTCCTGAAGCATTTCTCCATTACAATCGTTCTGCGTTGATCCTATGAGCTATATCCTCCTCAATCTCTCAATCATAATTAACTATAGATTCTAATTAACGTAAATGGTTATTATTATATATTTCATGACCATCAATTTGCTATATACACCCATTTTTCCGCATTGTTTTGCTGAAATTATATTCCATATATTCAGTGTAACCATTCAATATAGATTTTTAGTTCTAAATTTTCGATTTAGAAGAGAACCTAGAAAGATTAGATATAAGATAGAGCCTAGAATTAAATGATGGCGATTGAAGAAAGGTAACCAAAAGGTTTTTATAGATCGTGTAGTTCAAGATACGGATTGGCAGTTTGAAAATGATTCAGACAGAATATGGAACAAAATGGCTAGTTGTATCAAGAGGGAAGTTAGAGATCTACTTGGTGTGTCGAGAGATGGTGTTCCACTATCTAAGAACACATCATGGCGGAATGAAGAAATAAATGCTTCTATTAAAATTAAGAGGAATTCTTATAAAGATTTGAAGAAAAACAGAGATGCAGAAAGATTTGATAAGTATAAAATGATTAAAAAGGAAGTTAAGAAAGCTGTTTGGGGAGCTAAAACTAAGGTCTATAAGAAGGTGTACGAGAAATTAGACACTAAAGAGGTTGAAAATGATATATATTGGATTGTTCGGATGCGGGAAAGGAAGACCAGAGATTTATGTGTGGTGAAGTGTGTCAAAGATGATGATCAAAAGGTATTAATTCGAGATGAGCATATGAAGTAAATGTGGAGAGATTATTTTGGCAAATTGTTCAATGAGAGTTTTACTAAGAATTTGGATGGACTTGTTATTCAATCTCAAGATATAAACCGTGATTTCATACGTAAAATAAGACTACCTGAGATTAAAGAACTTTTGAAGAGAATGAGATCAAGAAAAGCGGTTGGTCCAGACGGAATTCCTATTGAGATTTGGAGATGCTTAGAAGAAATAAGCGTTAAATGACTGACAGATCCGTTTAATAAGATTTGGCAGGCCAAAAAGATGCCAACTTAATGAAGAAAAATTACCCTTGTACCTATCTAAAAGAACAATGGTAACATTCAAAGTTGCTCAAACTATCGTGGAATAAAACTTATGTGTCACTATGAAAATTTGGGAGAGAGTGATTGAACACAGGCTAAGAAAGGATGTTACGATAACAGAGAACCGGTTTGGGTTCATGCCTGGACGATCGACGACAGAGGCTATTCATTTGCTTCGTCAACTTATCGAGTGTTTTCAAGAAAGGAGAAGAGATTTGCATATGATATTTATTGATTTAGAGAAAGCGTACGACAAGATATCTAGAGAGATATTATGGAGGACAATGATAAAGAAGGAGGTCCCCATCAAGTATATTGACATAATCAAGGACATGTACGATGGAGTAGTGATAAATGTCAGAACTTGCAGCGGCGTAATAAGTGATTTTCCGATTACAATTGGTTTACATCAAGGATCTGCATTAAGTCCATTCCTGTTTACCATCATGATAGATGAGCTTATTAGAACTATCCAAGATGAGGTACCTTGGTGTATGCTATTCACTGATGATATTGTTCTAGTAAATGAGACGAAAGCAGGGGTTAATGTCAAATTGGAGTTATGGAGGCAAACGTTGGAATTTTGGGAGTTTAGATTGAGCAGACAGCATATATGTATTGCAAATTTAGCAAACAGAGAAGTCAAAACCATATTGGTATAACATTGGAAGGACGAGAGATTACTGAGCAATCAGTTTAGATATCTAGGTTCCATCATCCAAAAGGATGGAGAGATCGATAGCGATGTTAATCAAAGGATCCAAGCTGATTAGTTGAAATGGAAAAGTGCAATAGGGATTTTGTGTGATCGTAACTTTCCGTTAAAGTTGAAAGGGAAGTTTTATCAGAGCGCTATTCGACCTGTCTTATTATATGATACAGAATGCTGGGCTTCTAAGAAGCATCATACTCAGAAAATGCATGTAGCGGAGATGCGTATGCTTCGTTGGATGTGTGGTAACACTAGAAAAAATAAGGTGCGAAATAAGAATATTCGTGCAAAAGTTGGTTTAGCACCATTGGAGGAGAAGATGCGGGAAAACCGGCTAAAATAGTTTAGTCATGTGCGACGCAGACCTATGGAAGCACTGGTTCAACGAATTGATACTCTTGATATAGGCAATGTCAAAAGGGCAAAAGAGAGACTGAAGAAAACATGAATGGAGGTGATATGAAAAGATATGGTTGCCAAAGGCCTCAACGAAAGTATATTGTTCGATAGGAGTGAGTGGAGGCGGAGGATTCATATGCTGGATCCAGTGTGATTCCCATGTTGGTTCATATAGCCTACCCCATATGCTTGGGATAAAAGGCTCTGTTGTTGTAATCTATGTTCCATTACTCTCTCCCGTAGTTTCATTATATGATACATAAGCTTTATCTTGGTTTGAACAATTTTATATATCTACTTTATTCTTAACTAGGTATCAAGATATTTGTCTTTTATTTATCAGAATTTTTTTGTATCTATAATTTTATTAAATAACTTAGTTAACCACAGTAGACTCGTGTCTCCAAAATGCTTCTCGATATTCTAAATATGGCCGATATATCTTCTGTATCGTCCGATATATTCGTTTTGGAGGGAAAGCACTACGATATACCGAATTTATATCTTTTAGTAGGTTTGGTTAATTATAATATCGTCCGATATATCTGTCCAAATATTGCGATATTTTCCTAATCTTAATTGGGTTAGTGGTTTTTAAGTAATATTAGTAATGCACCTGACCTGATCAGGAATGAAACATGAGCAAATCCACCACAGAGGAAGAGGGGTACATGGCCCATTTGAAATTTTGAAAATTAAAAATTAATTTATGTTGTATACGAGATTTTGGACATCTATTACATATGTTTGTTGCATAAATAACGCACAATGAGATTTTAGTTCAAGTGGTGATGTGCTTTTTCCCCTCAATAAAAGACATTGGGTTCAATTCACATTAACTACATTAGTTTTTGGATTATTTTAAGAGGGTACGAATATCATTATGCTTGTTTTTAATGAAAATAATTTTTTCTATATTGTAAATAAACTGATTTAAATTGTTTTTAAAAATATTTTTTAAGGATTTTTGTAAAACTTATAATATGTTTTTTAACCAAACCTTAAATTTTTAGCGTCCTTACTCGTGAAAATCCATGAATCCTCCTTTGTAGTGAAGGATAAGTCAAAGTCTAAACTGTTGAGAAAAATGGTTAAAATCCATATTAGCTTTTCTTCTTTATGAATCCATATACGGTTATTTGTGTTTATATCAAATCTTCTTAAATAAGATTCGAATCTACAACCAACCATTTCATATGATCGTTCTACTAAGCTATTGAGGAAAAACTCATTTAAAAAGCCGATTATTCGTATTTTCATATATGACATTTTTTATACACATTTTTATTAGAAAACATCTCCCGTTAAATCATGATATCTGCTATCCGATATGAAAATTTTCGGGCCGATACAATACCGATATCCGATATTTAGAATATTGAAACTTCTAAACTTCAATAGGATAATCAATTCTTTTGCTTTTCACATTTTTATCTTTTCTAAAGCGTCATTTACTTCGTTAAGTCTTACAACACTACCTAATGTTTCCATTACTACATGGATTGTTTGTTTCTATCTTATATTTTTGACTATTATTCAATTAAACAATGTATCTAAATAACTTTTTTATTTTTCTTTAATTTCATCGTCTTTAACTAAAACTCTTTCGTTTTCACTCTTAATACACTTAACATTACCTAAGACTTTACTATTCTTCTCTCATTTTAGCCAGTTAATACATATGTTTCCTTTCTTTGTTTCTAGTCTTTTATAAAAATTATAATAAGCTTCAGATTTAGATTTAGCTTCACTGATGCCTTCTATACTTCTTTATTTAATCTATATTTCTTAAAGCTTTCATTTTCTTACATTTTTTCTAGTTTTTAGGATTTATCTTTTGAACCTTCTCATTTCACCACATACTTTCCATTATCATTTGAGTCACCTAGAATTTTTTGGTACCTTTTTTTTTATGTAAGGACGAGTCATAGTTCTTCACATAACGTTTGATTCATCGTCAAAACTTCAGTTGTCTTCATTTATCATATTCTATGTTTAAATAAAATCAAATTCTCATTTCTTAATTTCCACCATATAGTTCTAGATTTCCTATATATTTTAGTATTTCGCTTCCAACATTCTAATACAAATATTTAATACCATTAACCTATGTTGACTGCTTAAACACTTAGCGGGAATAATTCTACAATTTTTAAGTAAGAAAAAAAATTTCTATATATGACTATTGTTTTATCTGGTTTTAAGATATATCAAATGCTCATCTCTCTTCTTGAAAATGCATTTGTTGTTATAAGATAGTATGACACTGCAAAATCTAATATCATCTTTTCCATATCTTTCTTTACTCTATACCTATGCTCTCCATGCATGCTCAGTTTTCATCTTTACCAGCATGACAATTTAAACTTCCTATCAATAATTGCTCATTTCCATGATACCTTGAATTAAGTCATCCATTTTTTCTAATAAAATTCTTTTAACACCCTTCGATAAACCTACATAAGATGCGTAAGCGCCAATGATACTAGTTATCTCTTCTGCTGATACAAGTTTTATTAATATTATTCCATTAATACTAGTTATCTCAACTACACTATATATGTTTTAGCATTTTATTCACTAGTATACCTATCTCATTTTTATTCTTTTTTTTTCTGAATACAGTATTTTATATCCTGTACTTTCTTTCTAAACTTTTCATCTATCCATCGAGTTTCTTGTAAACAATTATAATAATTTTTCTTCAAATCATTATATCAACTAACTCCATCAATTTTCCTATAAATGTTCATATCTTCCATATAGCTAACCGTATTTTACTCTCAGGAATAAGTTTCTTTTTTTAAAATCTATTAACCCCTAATATATTCCTACCTTCAGTTCTATCCCTCATCATCTTCCTGCATGTTCTATCCTTGCTCATTTGTTACCGCATTGGGGTGGTAAGGATACAATTCGTCGCTTTCAAGGGACGTCCTAGCAAACTACCCTTGCTTACTTATCATTCTATCTGGGTGGTAACAATGCAACGTCTCGGGATGCTCCAATGGAATTTCTTTGGGATTCATTTTATATAGATTTGATTATATTTTACACTGGTTGTCGGTTACCTAACACAACCCTCTTCCTTTATCTTGGCTTGGGACAAAAAATGATAATATAAAACACTTACGTACAACACTGGAAGAGTTTTTTTCCCTTTTCTTTTTGTATAAATATATGAGAATAATGGATGACGAAGGCTCTATAAGGGAAATCCTCTTATGACGGTGGTCAAAAGTCAACCCTCCACCATATGATTCTAACACCTTTTGACCATTGATTTAGTGGGTGCAAAATCAAAGGTTTTCCAATAAGAATTGCATGAAATTGGGTGTATATGTATTTTAGATGATGTAAGATAAGAGTGGTCTGTGCTGTTCTCCAAAAAAAATGGTGTAGGTTTGACTTTGCCTGCAACCATAGGAGGATTTTCCTTGTACAGCCTTTATCCTCCATTTATTCATTATATATATATATATATATATATATATATATAACAAAAATTTATCATGGTTGCAGACCTATTTGGCAAAATAATATTAGCAATCTAGGCTAAAGATACACATAATTTGTTAAACTTGACTCATATATAGTTGATGTTTCAGTCTTACATGTTAGATACATCTAGAACATAATATAACAAAGCGTGACGTAATCCTAAAATTTACACAAAAATGGAAGAAATGCAATCTTAAAATGGTCCAATCTAATACTTCTTCCTCTTGTACTGTTGCAGATAAGGAAGCGTGACGTAATACTAAAATTTCCAGCTACACACGGCAGCAATCTTCATGACATATCCGTGAAAGTTAGACAAATGAAGAACAGCTTCCCCTTTGGGTCCCACATAAACAGATCCCTCATTGAGAATGAAGAATTCGTCGATTTCTTATTGAAGAATTTCAGCTGGGCAGTTTTTGGTAATGAGTTAAAATGGTATGCAACCGAGCCCCAACAAGGAATTTACAAATACAACGATGCTGATGTGTTAGTAGACTTTTGTAACAAACACGGGATCAAAATTAGAGGACACTGCATATTTTGGGAAGTTGAAGAAACCATTCAGCCATGGGTCCGATCATTGAGCCCAAATGATCTGATGATTGCAGTCCAAAATCATCTCAAAGGTCTACTTTCGAGATATATAGGTAAGTTTAAGCACTATGATGTGAATAATGAAATGCTTCATGGATCTTTTTACAAAGATATGCTTGGTGAAGATATCAGAGCTTACATGTTTAGAGAAGCGCACCGCCTTGATCCTTTTTCGACCCTTTTTGTGAATGATTATAATGTCGAAGATGGGTTTGATTCTAAATCAACTCCTGAGATGTATATAAACCAAATTCTTGATTTGCAAGAACGAGGTGCAAAAATTGGTGGAATTGGATTACAAGGTCATGTAAGCAATCCAGTAGGAGAATCCTTATGTGATGCTTTGGATAAGTTGGGCGTGTTGGGGCTTCCCATTTGGTTTACTGAATTAGATGTGGCGGCATCAAACGAGCATGTTCGAGCCGATGATGTAGAAGTTATTTTGCGTGAAGCTTATGCGCATCCTTCGGTTGAGGGAGTTATGTTGTGGGGTCATTTTGAATTGATGTGCAGAGAATATTCTCATTTGGTTAATGCTGGAGGTGAGATTAATGAAGCTGGAAAGAGATTTCTTGCTTTGAGGCAAGAATGGTTGTCTCATTTTTATGGGCATTTTGATGATTTTGGGGAATTTAGATTTAGAGGGTATCATGGAGATTATGTTGTGGAGGTTAGTAGCCCTATCAAGAAATTTTCTCAATCTTTTGTTGTGGAAAAGGGAGAGAGTACTCTTGTATTGAACATAAACTTGTAGTTTGTTCATGATTATAGTTATGTATATAACAAAAATATTCAATCATTTGTAACTTGTTTTTGTAAGATGTTATAGGAAAGAAAATCCACGATTGTGACCTGTAATGAACTTTTCTGGTGCTCTTTTCCTTTTTAACAATAACATTAATGATGGCATTTTATCCTAAACAGATATGATTAATTAAAAGAAAGCTTTTCTTGATTCAGCTGCGTTGAAAGCAATTTTTTCAATTAAATAATATATTCTTTTATTTTCTCAATACGTGTATGTTTGGTTATATTTCTAGCTCTAATTTTTCTCCTTGATTTGGTCAAATGAATATTTTATTTTTCCATTTAGCTATATTAAGATCAATTTTCAATTTAATTCACAGTTTTTGACTCACGTGTAGACGACCATGAGCATGCATATAGGTGTTCACAGTCACACCCACGCCCATAGACGTGCCCACATCCGCACATGTGTGCACACATGCAGGATGACTAAAGTACTAGCAAGCCAGTTGCACATAATCCGACTGTTTTTCATCGACCCATATTTTGGTAAGCATGATCAAATTTCTAGAGAGTTTATACACCAAAAGTCATTATGCCTTAATAGTAAAATAAGCTTGCCATTGAGGGTTATAACATGTCTGCATTAGGAAAGTAGTAGGAGATGCTGAAGATTGAAAATGTAGCCCAAGAAAATACAAGCTAAAATAGCATGTCGAGAGTTTTTCTTTTTCTTTTTGTGTTTTGGGCCTTGATCACACCTTCATCGATATATCTATTTTTTTTAATATTTTATATTAAAACTAAGACAAATTGCTCCCGCATTTCGTTGAACGAAAATTTAATGAAATTACAAAAAAAAGCTCAAAAATAAAATATAAGGGCAAAATGGGATGTAAACCTCTGCAAAGCAAATAAAATCTTTGCAAAGAAGTTCATAGATACATCTAAGCTGAACTATCATAATTGTTTTTGTAAGACTGACTTATCGAAGTTTGTAAGGCTTATCGAACTTTCTGTTATCAATAAAAAAGCGGAAAATTAAGAGGATTCATCCAAAAAAAAGAAGAAGAAACAACAAAAAATTAAGAGAAACGAACACTTTCCATTGAAAATGAATATACGACACATCCTAATCCTTTCCTACATATTACATTGCACCTTAAAACAATATTTCAATCCATCCATTAATTACATGAAAACAAACAAAAGAAGCCTTGTCATTGTTACGAATCCCTTCTAAGTTTTAACTTCTGCCACTCTAGGCACATGAACTGGAAACTCATGGATCTCATCCATCCAAGGATTCTTCTCCTTGGCAGGATTGATGGCCATCAATGCCTTCCACACTGCGCTATTACACTTGAACCCTGATCCAAATGCGATCTGCCACGCCCGATCCCGCTTCTTCATCCATCCCTTCGCTTCCGTATATGCCAGTTCATACCACAACGAACTGCTCGAAGTATTTCGAAATCGGTACAAAGTCATCCTTGACGGCTCCATATTGTAAGTCTACGCTAGCGCCCCGGCCGTCTACAGACGCCAAATGCGGAACAAAAACTTTTTAACTGGCGCTATCGTATACTTTAACCCGGATCTTCCATTATTGCTAAACTAACAAACTGTAAAGAGTGTAGAAAGGTTATACCGAACGATCCGAGTCCTTCGTTCTTTAACCATCATCCCACGCTCCGTTGCGGCTGCTCCGATCTCGTCGATCTTCGATCTGCTCGTCCAGGTGGCACCACATCACTGATTCTTTAAACGGGCTCCCGCCTCTGACTCGAGACAACTCGGTCGTCAAGTTTGCTAAAAGAGACGGCCAAGATTGATGTAGAGAATGAGTAGATGACTTTGTCTCGTTCCGTCCAAAACTGTGGACGGACGGTTAATGAAGTTGCCGAGGAATTGGGTGATGGAATGAAATGAGCTGTGAAATTCCATACACCGATAAAACCCATCATAATCTTTTCAAGTGAAAAACTCAAGTGAGAGAGAGTGGGGAGGGGCCGGCCATATATAGGTGGAGGGAGGTGAGTGTAGGAGGAGGGGGAGGTAACCATATACAAAGATCATGAAGAAATATCTTAAGGAAAACAAGAATGTTTAGAAATCAAAGCATGAGTCATAAACACCTAGTCATCATGTAATCAATGTAAGCAAAGGTTCATGAACCTAGTCACCATCCTAGAAACTTCTAGAACCTTCTAGAAGCATGACTCACCCTCATCCAAGAAAAGATAAATCCGTCTTTAACCGAATGTTAAAAGACGGCTGATAGAAAACTGGAAACTGGCAACTTCCAAAAGTGATCCCGAAACGACTTTCAGGATAACCCCATAACTGTATAAATATACCCGCATTTGTATTACGACCGAATACAAATGCAACTGAGACAAAGATATTATACCTACTCAATATAATACTCGGATCCGGCTTAAACCAAAGCCGACCAGTATCATCTGCCCGAAAACTGACACGTGCGTAAACGCACGTGCATTTTCCGAACCCTGCCATAAAACCATACGGCCTCTACAACGTTTCGCCCGAACTTGGGAAACTGTCTGTGGGGGACTCTAATGACTCGTCAGTACCCTGGCAGTGGGTTTAACCACAAACCGTCAGCGGCACTAGCTATGCGTAACGGCTGCCCATGGACTGACCTCAAGGGAGGCTGATGAGCCAACTCAAGGGAGGCCGATGAGCCAAATCATCCAGAAACCCTACTGAGCCTAACAGTGACAATGTATATACAGTCCGGTCCGTTCGTCAATGAGTATCGCATATCCGCCTAGAGGGCTAGTAACGTCAGACCCCCAGAAGCAGTATAAGTCGTGTCGGAGTGTAGCCCAATAACACCCTGAGATACTACTGGAGTACCTACCAGTAAATCTCCTGCCATGGCCATGGACTTTGTGTAATGGCTCTTCTAGACACAGCACGACCTCGCCCCCAATACCGGGAGAGACGAATCCCCTGCCGATCCGCTCACGTGCCTCCATATGGCTCGGGACTGTACCCAAAAGCTACCTGTTTGCACGACTCCTTTGAGCCGTGGTAGGGTAGAAATCAAAGCACAGTGGGAACTCACACGAGACAAATGACGACCTCAGGTCGATGAACTAATCTGTACACATGTCACCAGGGAACTGCTATCTGACGATAGGTATAGTACTAACTAGCAGATTCCCGGCGAGTCCTGTCCGGTGTACTCATAACCCAATGAGCACCTGTATACATCTTAGGTGATCCAACTGACACCAGTGGCTTGTGAGACCGGCCACCGCCTCTCGTCGGGGTCTCGACTGTATACACTAGTCTACTCCGGAGTATCGATGCCCTGTCTCGAAACTCCCACGACTAGGGACCACAATTAAGGATATGCATATAAACTACCCAACTCTCACGTATATGATCGCCATCATACTGTTGGTAGTAAAGCAAGATCCTAAGGGCTCTATCAAAGTGTAACATGCAATCAGTCACCTGAACATGTACACGACTGATAAAGGCAAACCAGATAGCATACTATCATTTCGAGTAAGACTGTCCTAACGGGATAGGTCCTCCGCAATCATTGCAATCACGTACCTGCGATCCAATAATTGACTATGAGGGCACTATCTCCAACAATCTCCCACTTGCACTCAAGGCTAATTATTGCGATGTCGACTACTCACAGCTCGTGTGAAAACGAACATCCAACTCCTCTACTAATCAGTTTCACAAAGCCCGTTTGTAAAACTATTGTGTTCGAGAAATAGCCTCAGTGAGTGGATCCGCCTAGATGTTTCTTTCTATATCTCTCTAAATCTCAAGTTCGCGGAGAAAGCCATCTCCCGAATCGAGTAATACCTGTCTTAGAATATGTCTGGATATCTGATGGGATCTAGTTCATAAATGAACTCCAAATCCAAACTTCTTAGACTGTATCGATCACTGAACCTAATCAGTATCCGGCACCATGCCACCCACAGTATCCTCTTGGACCACCTGTCCATAATACTGTCCCTCTTCGTCAGAGGGAAAAACTAAAACTCTGACAATCACACTGTCATCCACGTCACCTTTGAAGCTTGGAATGATAATCGTCTCCCGAAGGAGGCTGCCGTCATCAAATCCGTAGAACATCCACTTATGTTCTAAAACTGCTTCCTTATGTCTCTCCAGGATTGGATTAATACAAACTTATCACATCTAGTGCAAAAACAACATCTGGTGTGGTACTTGACACCTCACGATTGACTCAATTGCCTAAGCAAGTGATCTGCCAATCATGCACAGCCCTCTCCCCTTTAGTCTATACGACAGCTTTAGAGAGGGTGACTCCATCACCTGCAGGTACACTACCATGCTAGGAGTCAACTATTCTAAATACCATTAGAATATCTGTCAAAGTACCCACATTGGGAAACTACCCAAATCTAGATCTAAAACCATAGATCCAGAAATCAGAATGTCAAATATTATATCCATATCCTGTCTGGAGAAACAACTGTGTGACGACCACAGTACAACCGATCGTAGTATAGGAATTTTACTTCCCACTCTGTGTATGTCATCCAAATACCATGACATCACACCCTACTACCTTCTTAACAGATTCATCCCCTATTCTGATTGAAGTCAAACCCATGACTGTCACATCAAAAATTAGATGATCTATCTCCGCCATAACTGCTCTAGTCTATAAATAGACATAAGCTACTTGCCCACTATACTTCCGATGCTCCCACTGACTACGACAACCCTCCTACCGGGTCTCATATCCTGGAACAACAGTAGTGTCAAGTCTGGGTAGATAAGAACCTCCCTGTCACCGTCCTTGAGGCTACCGAAGTACCTCTCGGGTGTCTGAGGTTACCCACCATATCTGCGGAGTGGCTATTGGAATGTCAATCTTGATTGAATATATAGGTCCTATTAAATTTTCTGTAATCGTTCACGGTTCTGGAATCACTTCCAGTTCTACCATACTCCCACTACTGTTTTCTGAAAAAGATCCATTTTACTAAAACTGTGGCGAGTCAAGAACAATATCACTATTGATCTTCCAAATGGTAGAATATCAACCCTCGTCGCAGCCAGGGTCAACCCACAAACAGCCATTACAGAAACGTGCCCTGAGTTATCCGGAGTCTGGTTTTAAGCATAAGCTGGACAACTCCCCGTACCTTAATATCTTTTAAGGTACGATCTATTCTATATCCAATATAGAAACTTTGGCACTTATTTAATTGGAACCATATTCAAATCATGCAGCTGTCTCCAGTGCATATCAACTTAATGGAAAGAGGCTAATCAGCATTACTCAACTTAGGAATCCATCCAATTATGAGTAACCTGAAAGAGAAACACGTTTCTCAAAACCATCACTATCATCTGAATACCAATCACAAGAATCTACATCTTCGATTTCTTTGAAGAATCCCGATACTTGTGATACCTGGTTCTCTACTTTATTCTTATACCCACAACTTCTCAAAACTTAGACCTTGTATTTCTAGGAAACACTTGTCTAAATACTAGAGAAGTTATAAGTAAACAGAACATAGTACGAGGACCTACCCCTTTGTCCTGATGGACACTTGGACAACATACAATACTCTGTATAAGTCCGCTGAGTTAAACAACTCAAAACCTGTGCGTCGTAGGTTGAAAACTGTACCCTGGCGATTTCCTCAAATATCACCAATTTCAACGAATTCCGATATAATGAGGATAATCACCTAATTCCCAATAACTTACTCCCACTCATCATCTGTAAAACCATACAGATATGAGAATGAAACCTGGTAAATACATACCCTTGGAGTAAGTGTCTAATCGGGAAAACAGTTTTTCTTTAACAATGCACTGAAACATGAAAATGTTTCGTAGGGGTATCCTGGTATTCATAGCAATGCCTCTTCCATAATCCAATTCATGACTTCAACCGTATATTTTATTGCCATCTCTCCAAATCCCTTTATTTGTCTTCAGTCGTTACCTTCTGTACACCATCGTTAGGCTAAATGGTTTTCTTCCTTCCCTACCTTTCGGCACCAGCCTATGGTTTGGAAGAAGACTATCCAGTAAGCATAATAAGTGTACCCTCCTAAACCAAGGAGTACTCGTATCTTGAGAGAAGGTGATGATAAAAAAACAACTGAATAATACCTTATTCTTTTAAAGGTGAAATAGTAGTGGCGATGAAGTACGCGGTTTGGTCGTGAATGATATCATTCGCAATTTACTTTGCCCTCTTTTTAATCCCTTTATTTTGTCTTTACATATTACCTTCTGCACACCCTACTCAGGCTAATTGGTTTTCTTCATTCCCTACCTTTCGGCACCTGCCTATGGTTTGGAATAAGACTATCCAATAAGCGTAACAGGTGTACTCTCCTAAACCAAGGAGCTCTCGCAACCTGAGAGAAGGTGATAATAAAAGACAACTGAATAAACCAATTCTATTTCTCCTGAACCTTGATCCATCCTCGAAGAAGTTCCTTCGAGTTCGTATATAACCATACGATGGATCTATCCAATGGAAGTGGATATCTGTAGTAATACGGGTGTTCTGAGAAATGCAAAGAGTAAAAGAAGGAGTGGCAATGACTTATGCAACTTAGATAATCCAAAATCCAGTATTTTAAGAAGGTTCGGTCAACTTGGTCACTGAGTCATAGTCTAGGGTCGGTCAAAGGTCGCTGCCAAAGAGAGAGAGAAAAGAAACACTCTGCGTGCACTCTAACCTAGATCAGAATGGTTATCACTTTATCTAATCCGGAAACCTCCCACTGTCCTGTCAAATTCTCCTCCAAACCTGTAAGAAGAATCAATCGGGATTACCCGAAGAGTTAACCAACTCATCAGTGGGAATCGGGATCCAACTCTCATCGCATGATAACGTGATGGAATGCATCCATGTTACTCATACTCCAGAAGGTATGCGCATACTTGGCAAGTTTCAGTTTCTTTAGAAACTCCCGATCAGATTTTTGCCCCATGCTCTTATAACCTTGGCGTTAGGTCAAAATGTCATAAGTCACATGCCAAGTTCTACCCATCACTATCTTGTTAATTTGAACCCACCCGCACATGCCCTTGGCGTTAGGTCAAAATGGCAGAACGGCTGTCCCAAACCAACACATCTATCTATGCAACAATTGAATACCCAGCAGCTACCAAACACTATGCCTTGGCGTTAGGTCAAAATACATAGCTTGAATACTACTGAATACCCAAAAGAAGTGACGGAGGGCTACGGCTGGTTTTTGGCGAAAAACCTTTAGCGTAATGAACTTGATCTCGTTGAAGGAACCTGATAGCTTTTTAAAATATAGTGGCGAAAACCTTTGCTAAAGAGGTCATTCCCGGTGAAGGGATCTCGGCTCTTTCCTCGTGGAATGAGGTGCAGGATATTCCACTGAATACCGCTATGCAAAGCAACTTGTAATCGACTATAGTGAAGTTATTACCCTGACGAAAACTTCTGCCCAAGGGGTCAGTCCCGGTGAAGGGATATCGGCCCTTGCCCCGTCGAATGAGGTGCAGGATATTCCACTGAATACCGCTATGCAAAACAAAAGGAAACGTCTTTGCAATAACACCTTTTAAATTGTTCCAACAACATCAAACAGGTTTGTTTAACCTTTTGCATTGATCAGAATCAACGCAGTCCCATCAATCAATCACACCAGAAAAGAACGAAAATAAAATGTACGTATATGCCATCCGCATTCGTCACTGGGTCCCGTCATCACCCGTTAGGTTACTTAACTAACGACAGAGCGGGGACTGGACTAGCGCGGGTGTAAAACATATACAACATCTAATAGTATATAAACCAATATACAATAATCGCTCCAGGCGTGATAATATGCAACATTACAGAAAAGTAATAAGCATCACAGAACAATACAGATAATCTGGGATCCCCGAGTTTCACAGAGCCGCTGCTGAAACCCGACGTTCCCCTGTCGTGTGGATAGCCTGTGCAATGAAACCTAGACCCCTACGGGTGCGGCAAGTTACCCGCCAAAACCTGAAGCGAGGTAGTCCCCCACAGCATAGTGAATGGAACACCCGGCACTTCACGGAATCCGGTAAATTGAGCACCCCTCCTTGGGTCAACCTGTACCCCCTACGAGTGTGGCGAATAGTCTGCCAATTTTAGAGTGGGACCCCTCTGCCTCTCAAAGCCATGAGATGCGGACCCGTTGCCCTCCAGAACCCGGCTATCCGTGCACTCCGTCGCGGGGCAAAACCTAGTACAGTAATGAAAAATAGTACAACAGGTACATCGACCGCAACCTGGTCGTGCCCCAAAAGAATATTATACAACAGGCAGTGACGGCAGTCCACAAGTTGGACGCCCGCCCCGCAATATCAAATGTACAAATAAACTCAAACTGTACTACCATTGCACACTGCTATCCACCACGACAAATCCGCAACATCACAGCACAACACAGAACATCAACGCGAATGTCACGTTCGCAAACCCGTCTAAAAGAACTATAGCAATCGGACGCGGTTTACCGATCAAATGACATTCCCGGTCGGAGATATAATGTAAGCACTGTAAACTAACATGTTTAAATTTCGATCGACAAAATATCAAGAAGTGGGCCCCACTGCTTACTGGTGAACAGTAACAAAATCTGGACCAAAACGATATTTACCAAAAACCCCAAAATCCAACAGAGAACCCACTGTACAAATTTGGGAGCATGAGCTCACCAAGTGGCCGCGGATGCGCGGCCAAACCATGGGTTTGGCCGCGTTTCCGCGGCGGTTTGGTGGATTCATGTCCCCAAATTTTGTCGTGGTTCATAGAAAAGCCTGCACAGTTTTCTGAGACATGTATAAAAATTTTAGGAGGCCATTTAAAATCAACAGAAACTGTCAAGTTGGAATTTTGCAATTTTCGATTTCCGGCTCGATCGATGTTTTAAACGCGTTAGCACAAGTTAGTATAGCAAAATGGTGAGGCTCTGATACCACTGTAAGTCTACGCTAGCGCCCCGGCCGTCTACAGACGCCAAATGTGGAACAAAAACTTTTTAACTGGCGCTATCGTATACTTTAACCCGGATCTTCCATTATTGCTAAACTAACAAACTGTAAAGAGTGTAGAAAGGTTATACCGAACGATCCGAGTCCTTCGTTCTTTAACCATCATCCCACGCTCCGTTGCGGCTGCTCCGATCTCGTCGATCTCCGATCTGCTCGTCCAGGTGGCACCACATCACTGATTCTTTAAACAGGCTCCCGCCTCTGACTCGAGGCAACTCGGTCGTCAAGTTTGCTAAAAGAGATGACCAAGATTGATGTAGAGAATGAGTAGATGACTTTGTCTCGTTCCGTCCAAAACTGTGGACGGACGGTTAATGAAGTTGCCGAGGAATTGGGTGATGGAATGAAATGAGCTGTGAAATTCCATACACCGATAAAACCTATCATAATCTTTTCAAGTGAAAAACTCAAGTGAGAGAGAGTGGGGAGGGGCCGGCCATATATAGGTGGAGGGAGGTGAGTGTAGGAGGAGGGGGAGGTAACCATATACAAAGATCATGAAGAAATATCTTAAGGAAAACAAGAATGTTTAGAAATCAAAGCATGAGTCATAAACACCTAGTCATCATGTAATCAATGTAAGCAAAGGTTCATGAACCTAGTCACCATCCTAGAAACTTCTAGAACCTTCTAGAAGCATGACTCACCCTCATCCAAGAAAAGATAAATCCGTCTTTAACCGAATGTTAAAAGACGGCTGATAGAAAACTGGAAACTGGCAACTTCCAAAAGTGATCCCGAAATGACTTTCAGGATAACCCCATAACTGTATAAATATACCCGCATTTGTATTACGACCGAATACAAATACAACTGAGACAAAAATATTATACCTACTCAATATAATACTCGGATCCGGCTTAAACCAAAGCCGACCAGTATCATCTGCCTGAAAACTGACACGTGCGTAAACGCACGTGCATTTTCCGAACCCTGCCATAAAACCATACGGCCTCTACAACGTTTCGCCCGAACTTGGGAAACTGTCTGTGGGGGACTCTAATGACTCGTCAGTACCCTGGCAGTGGGTTTAACCACAAACCGTCAGCGGCACTAGCTATGCGTAACGGCTGCCCATGGACTGACCTCAAGGGAGGCTGATGAGCCAACTCAAGGGAGGCCGATGAGCCAACTCATCCAGAAACCCTACTGAGCCTAACAGTGACAATGTATATACAGTCCGGTCCGTTCGTCAATGAGTATCGCATATCCGCCTAGAGGGCTAGTAACGTCAGACCCCCAGAAGCAGTATAAGTCGTGTCGGAGTGTAGCCCAATAACACCCTGAGATACTACTGGAGTACCTACCAGTAAATCTCCTGCCATGGCCATGGACTTTGTGTAATGGCTCTCCTAGACACAGCACGACCTCGCCCCCAATACCAGGAGAGACGAATCCCCTGCCGATCCGCTCACGTGCCTCCATATGGCTCGGGACTGTACCCAAAAGCTACCTGTTTGCACGACTCCTTTGAGCCGTGGTAGGGTAGAAATCAAAGCACAGTGGGAACTCACACGAGACAAATGACGACCTCAGGTCGATGAACTAATCTGTACACATGTCACCAGGGAACTGCTATCTGACGATAGGTATAGTACTAACTAGCAGATTCCCGGCGAGTCCTGTCCGGTGTACTCATAACCCAATGAGCACCTGTATACATCTTAGGTGATCCAACTGACACCAGTGGCTTGTGAGACCGGCCACCGCTCCTCGTCGGGGTCTCGACTGTATACACTAGTCTACTCCGGAGTATCGATGCCCTGTCTCGAAACTCCCACGACTAGGGACCACAATTAAGGATATGCATATAAACTACCCAACTCTCACGTATATGATCGCCATCATACTGTTGGTAGTAAAGCAAGATCCTAAGGGCTCTATCAAAGTGTAACATGCAATCAGTCACCTGAACATGTATACGACTGATAAAGGCAAACCAGATAGCATACTATCATTTCGAGTAAGACTGTCCTACCGGGATAGGTCCTCCGCAATCATTGCAATCACGTACCTGCGATCCAATAATTGACTATGAGGGCACTATCTCCAACACATATGCCATTCACTTAGCTCGAGGCTCTTCTCGAGTTCGTCTAACACTGCTCGCCCTCCTGCATGGATACAGAAATGCTCGAACGCCAGCTTGAAATCTGGAATGTACGGTCTAATCTTCTTCATCATAAAGATTTTCCGTCCCACCAGAGTGAAGAAAAACAGAAGCTGTTTAGACATGGGAAGGACCTGTTGGAGATAGTGCCCTCAGAGTCAATTATTAGGTCACAGGTACGTGATTGTAATGATTGATAGAGGACCTATCCCGGTAGGACAGTCTTACTCGAGCTGATAGTATGCTATCTGGTTTATCTTTATCATCGTGTACTGTTTTAGGTGACCTTACAGGTCGCTATTACACGTTGGTAGAGCCCCTAGGATTCTTGCTTGACCACCAGCAGTATGAGGGCGATCATATAAGTGGGAGCTGGGGGTCTATAAGCTTATCCTTAAAAGGTCCCTAGTCGTGGGAGTTTCGAGACTGGGCATCGATACTCCATTAGTAGACTAGTGTATACAGTCGAGACCCCGACGAGGGGCGGTGGCCGGTCTTACAAGCCACTGGTGTCAGTTGGATCACCTAAGATGTATACAGGTGCTCATTGGGTTATGAGTACACCGGACAGGACTCGCCGGGAACATGCTAGTTGGTCATATACCAGACGTCAGATGGCAGTTCCCTGGTGACATGTGTGCAGGTTAGTTCATCGACCTGGGGATCGTCATTTGTCTCGTGTGAGTTCCCACTGTACTTTGATTACTACCCTACCATGGCTCAAAGGAGTCGTGCAAACAGGTTTTAGTTGGGTACAGTCCCGAGCCACATGGAGGCAGTGAGCGTATCTTCAGGGGTTCGTCTCTCCCGGTATTGGGGGTGAGGTCGTGCTGTGTCTAGGAGAGCCATTACACAAAGTCCTTGGCCAAGGCAAGGAGATTTACTGGTAGGTATTCCAGTAGTATCTCAGGGTGTTCTGGGCTACACTCCGACATGACTTGTACCGCTTTTGGGGGTCTGACTTTTACCAACCCCCTAGGCCCGCCATGCGATACTCTTAGACGAACGGACCGGACTGCACGGATATTGTCACTGACAGGCTCAGTAGGGTTGTCAGGCTGAGTTCACTCACAGACGTCCCTTTTAGTCAATACTTGGTAGCCCGTTACGTATTGGCTTATACCTCTGACGTGCTAGTGGTTAAATCCACAACCAAGGTGTTGATGAGTCTTTAGAGTCCCCCACATTCAGTTACTCAGCTTTCGGGCGAAAGGTTGTAGAGGCCGTATGGAGATATGGCAAGGTCCGACCAAATACGTGCGGTATTGCACGGATCGGGATCGGACAGTTTGTACTATAGGCCGTATGGGTATATGGCAGGGTTCGATCAGATACGTGCGGTATTGCACGGATCAGGATCGAACAGATATTACTAGCCGGTTTTGGTATAAGCCGGATCCTAGTATAGTACAGTGTAGATTTTGTCTCATTGCATTTGTATTTCGGTCGGAATACAAATGCGGGTGTGTATGCACAGTATCGGGTTTTCCTGTAATTTATTACGGGACCAGTTTTCTGGAGTTGCCAGTTTGCTTTCCGTTTCGGCCAATTTCCATTGTTCCGTTCATTGGCCGAAAATTGGTGGAGGAGGGCTTATTTGCATTGTTGCAAATAAGTATTTGTGGAGGGGGTATTTGCTTATTGTTGTATCATGACATCTTTTCATTGACCTTGACTTCTTCTTGTCATGATGGCATGACTTTTGGCTCATCATGGTTGTTGATGATGAGGTTGGTGGTTGGTGGTGGAGTATGGGTTTTGTTTTGGTATCATTGTTTTTCATGATAACCATTCCTCTCTCTCTCTCTTGCATGATTCATATGGTTACCTCCCCCTTGACTTTTCCCTCCTCTCCCTTTTCCTACAAGGGCCGGCCATTCTTGAGGATGGTGGGGGATTAATTTTGGTGTGGCAATTTTTGGTTCTCTTCATTCTCCAAAAATCACACAAGAACCCTCTCCAAAAGTTCACTTCATTTCCTCCACCACAAAGGCATCTCCATGAACCCCAAATGAGACTTCTTCTACTACACATTCTACAGCGAATCTTGGGCACGTCGAGTAGCCGGCTTCGTGCCCGAGTTGCCTCGGCATTGAGGTGGGAGCCCGTAAACAAAGTAGGCGATGTGGTGCACTTCCGGCGACGAGGAAGAGACGGGACTTTTCCGCAGGAGATCGGGACCATGAAGAGAAGACCGGAGGACTTGGATCGTCGGTATATCTCTATTCCCTTTCTTGTAGTTTGCTTAGACTAGTTAATGTTTCGATCCCGGTTATAGTGCGCGGTGGTGCCGGTTTGCTAAGTCCGCAAAAATTTAAGTTATTCACCGCTTCCGCATTCCGGCGTCGGATTGACGGCCGGGGCGCCGCCGTGCACTTACAGTGGTATCAGAGCCTCGCCATTAACTTAGTCTAGCTTTGTGTAATGTGTTTGCATTTCCGATCAATCAAAAAGTTCCAAAACCCGTATTGCCTTCGCATCAGTTTCTGTCGAAATTTTTTGGAGTCTAAAATTTTTTCAGGTGATCCCAGAATGATGTGCAGGGAGTTATAAGAACACTGGAAAAATTTAGTGACACAATTCGTCCGTACGACCGCGGAAGGGCGGCCAAAACCCCCTTATGGCCGCGCTTCCGCCGCCGTTGTATGGGCTCGTGTGGAAATTTTTTTGTAGTGGGCTTATGGGCTGTAATTAGGGGTTTTGGAATATTAAAATTGGGCCCAGGTTTTCTGTGAGTGCTACAGTTTTGATTGGGGGCCCACTTGTTAATTTTTGGTCAATCGGAAAAATTTTAAACACATTTTTCACAGTATTTACATTATATCTGCGACCGTGAATGTCACTCGATCGGTAAATCCTGTCTAACTGCTATAGCCCGGTTAGACGGATTTGCGAACGTGACTTTCACGTTGATGTTCTATGTATTTGCTGTGTTGTTGCGGATCGGTCGTGGGGGATAGCCTGGATGCAATGCTAGTACAGTTTTGTTGTATTATGTACATTTGATATTGCGGGGCGAGCGTCCGACATGTGGACTGCCGTCACTGCCTGTTTGTATTATTATTTTGGGGCACGACCTGGTTGCGGTCGATGTACCCGTTGTATGTATATTTTACTTTCTGTACTAGGATTGCCCCGCGGAGGGGTGCACGGATAGCCGGGTTCTAGAGGGCAACAAGCCCGCATCTCATGGCATTGAGACGGAGGGGGCTTCACTCTAGGATTGGCGGGCTATTCGCCGCACTCGTAGGGGGTACAGGTTGACCCAGGAGGGGTGCCCAAGTTACCGGATTCCGTGAAGTGCTGGGTGGTCCATTCACGGCGCTGAAGGGGGCTGCCTCGCTTCAGGTTTTGGCGGGTGACTTGCCGCGCCCGTAGGGGTCTAGGATTTCATTGCACAGGCTATCCACACGACCAGGGGAACGTCGGGTTTCAGCAGTGGCTCTGTGAAACCCGGGGATCCCAGATATTTGTTTTGTTTCTGTGATGCTGTTCATTCTCTGTGATGTTGCATTTGTAAGTCCACGTTGCGACCCCCGGTTCTTACGGGGAGGCGGAAACGGTATAAAATCAAAATTTTAACGCAAGAGGCAACATGGACTAAACTATGGTCGGGATCGTTACCTAAACTAAAACTAGCAAACTTAGCTAAAGAGAGTTAGCTACTCGGATGAACATAGTTATACCTAGACTTGAACTCCTTCGTCTTCAAACTTTGTAGAGGTTGATGGTTCTCCTTTGTCGCCTTCTTCCGTCGAAGATGGATCCACCTCGAAGGCTCGACCTTTGGGCTCTTTCTCGTACTTGGAGTGAACTAGAATCGCCGGCTTGC
The DNA here is from genome assembly GCA_030015575.1 of Agapanthus africanus. NCBI lineage: Eukaryota > Viridiplantae > Streptophyta > Magnoliopsida > Asparagales > Amaryllidaceae > Agapanthus > Agapanthus africanus. Next base: position 313,191,866 of record CM057350.1, on the reverse strand, counting down.
CAGACCCTTGATCCTAGAGTGAGTAGAGAGTGTCTAAGGGTTGCTTTTGTTTTTCAAGAGAAGGATTCTCAACTCATGAGAAGGTTTCTCTTGACTAGAGGAAGAAGAAGATGAAGTGAAGAGAGAGAGTGAGAATGATAGAATGAGCCTCTCTTTTCCTTTTGCAACCATAACAAAAGAAAAAGAATAATCAAATAATAATAATAATCAAAATGAAAAAGGTTTGATGGAAAGTTTAGGAATGACTAATATCATTACAAACATTAAATGAAAAAGCAAGAATGAAAAAGCATCTTGCATTTGTAATGATGGTAGTCAAATGTTCAACCATGGTCAACAAGTCAACCATGGTCAACAAGTCAACAAAAACTAACCATGACACAATTTCATTTTATTATATATTATTAAATGATATAATACAAATCCATTAGGGTTTGGAAAAAATACAACTGTCAACTGTGCGTACGCACCCGTTCCGAAACCCTAATAAAAAATCATCTTCCTCCTCCTCAAAAAGAACTGTGCATACACACCTGTATTCTTGTTCCGACGAACACGAATACTAAGAGATAAAAGCAACCCCAAATACTATACCAGTATCCGGCTCAAACCAGAGCCCACTGGTAATACCCGTCCGGACTCCAAACGTGCACAAGTGCGCGGATGAGAACGAACCCTGTCGCAAAACCATGCGACCTCTACTCTGTTTTGCCCAGAGGCGAATACCCTCTGTGTGGGACTCTAAAGACTCGACACTACGCTGGCAGTGGGTTTAACCACAGACCGCAAGCGGCACTAGCTGTGCGTAACGGTCCCCAGGTAGATGTCGACAAGAAGGCTGACGAGGTGAAACCCCATCGGTACTCCTACTGAGTCTGAATGTGACAGTCTCCGTACAGTCCGGTCTGTTCGTCTGATACATCGCATGGCGGGCCTAGGGGGCGGTAAACGTCAGTCCCCCAATAGCGGTACAAGTCGTGCCGGAGCGAAGCCCAAAACACCCTGAGATAACACTGGAAACCTACCAGTATATCTCGTTTGCCCTGGCCAGGGACTACTCGTGTAATGGCTCTCCTAGACACAGCGCGATGTCAACCCCCAATACCGGGAGAGACGAATCTTGTCTAACCGTCACTGCCTCCAAGTGCTTCGGGACTGCACCCAACCACCACCTGTTTGCACGACTCCTTTGAGCCGTGGTAGGGTAGTGATCAAAGTGCAGTGGGAACACACTTGAGGCGAAGTGCCAGTGTCAAGTCAGCGGACTAAGCTGTACTCATGTCACCTGGGAACTGATGACTGACGATAGGTATAATACCAACCTGTCAGTTCCCGACGAGTCCTGTCCAGTGTACTCGTAACCCAACGAGCACCCGTATACTATCTCCAGTACGACGTACTGATGGCTGTGGGACAGACCATCTCCCACACTGGGATGAGAAGCGCATACGCTAGTCTACTCCGGAGTATCGATGCCCTGTCTCGATAGTCCTGCGACTAGGGACCTGTATAAGGATGTGCTTATAGATTACCCAGCCCCCACTAGTGTGACTGCCATCACAACGCTGGTAATCAAGCAAAGATCCTAAGGGCTCCACTAATGCGTATAAGTGATATAGTAAAATAAACACAAGTACACATTGAAGTAGAGACAAACCAAGTAGCATACTACTATTTTGAGCAAGATTGTATATACAAGGTGAATATCCCAAGCATCCATTAAGTAATATACAAACTAGTATGATACAGTAATGGCCTCTAGGGCATATACACTAACAATCTCCCACTTGCACTAAGGCCATGTACTGGCGTATCGAAGACCTATCATCTCGATCAGCCGCTCGAACTGAGTCTGGGGCAAGGCCTTGGTGAATGGATCTGCAGTGTTGTCTTCTGAAGCGACTCTCCGAACCTCGATCTCCTTGCGATCCACGATCTCCCTGATCAGGTGATACCGCCTCAAGATGTGCCTGGATCTCTGATGGGACCTGGGTTCCTTCGCTAAAGCTATAGCCCCGTTGTTGTCGCAATACAGAGGTATTGGATCAACAATGGACGGAACCACCTGAAGTTCTTTCAAGAACTTCCTCATCCAGACAGCTTCTTTTGCGGCATCAGATGCAGCGATGTATTCCGCTTCCATCGTCGAGTCTGCAACGGTTTCCTGTTTGGAACTCTTCCAACACACCGCCCCTCCATTGAGGGTGAAGACAAAACCCGACATGGACTTGGAATCATCCTTGTCACTCTGGAAGCTGGAGTCAGCAAAGGCCTCGATCTGGAGGTCTTTTCCGCCATACACCAAGAACATCTCCTTAGTCCTTCTCAGGTACTTGAGAATGTTCTTTACTGCTATCCAGTGTTTCTCCCCAGGGTTAGACTGATACCGGCTTACCACGCTCAGTGCATAAGCTACATCCGGTCTGGTACACAACATCGCATACATTATAGAGCCTACCGCAGAAGCGTAGGGTATAATAGACATGCGATCCCTCTCCAAATCAGTCTTGGGAGACATCTCTTTAGAGAGGGTGATCCCGTGACAAGCCGGTAGGTTACCGCGCTTGGAATCTTCCATAGCGAATCTTTTTACTATGGTGTCGATGTACCTGGACTGAGAAAGTCCCAATATCCTCTTGGATCTATCACGATGGATCCGGATCCCCAGGATGTATGAGGCATCACCCAGGTCTTTCATGGAGAACCTTTGTGACAAGAACCCCTTGACAGATTGTAGCATAGGAATATCATTTCCTATTAAGAGAATGTCATCCACGTATAAAACGAGGAATACTACAGTTCTCGCTACAAATCTACTATAGATGCATGGTTCATCTGGATTTTTGATAAAGCCAAATTCCTTGACCGTCTCATCAAAACAGATGTTCCAACTCCGCGATGCCTGCTTTAGTCCATAGATGGACTTAAGCAACTTGCACACCTTTCCGCTGCTCCCACTCTGATTGAAACCCTCTGGCTGGTCCATATAGACACACTCCTCTAAATTTCCATTTAGAAAAGCTGTCTTTACGTCCATTTGCCAGATCTCATAATCGTGGAAGGCAGCAATGGCAAGAAGGATCCGAATGGATTTCAGCATGGCTACTGGAGAAAAGGTTTCGTCGTAGTCCAAGCCAGGTCTTTGACGAAAACCCTTTGCTACCAGCCTAGCTTTATAGGTCTCAACCTGTCCATCTACACCAATCTTCCTTTTGAAGATCCACTTGCATCCTACGGGTTTTACCCCGTCTGGAGCAATGTCCAACGTCCATACCTTGTTGGTGTACATGGACTCCATTTCGGTCCGCATTGCATTCAGCCATTTTACCGAGTCAACGCTCTGAACGGCTTGCTGGAAGCTAGCAGGCTCATCATAATCTATGATGCAATCCTCTCGATCCCCGTCTATGAGAAAACCGTAGTATCTCTCGGGTGATTTAACTGCCTACTACTCCTGCGGAGCGGCGTAGGAATGTCCTGTTCTGTTGAACCCTCTGGTTCCACTAACCTTTCAGTAATAGTCTGTGGTTCTGGAATTTCTTCCAGTTCTACTGCGCTCCCACTAATCTCCTTTTCCAAGAACTGGTGTTCTAGAAAGTGGGCATTACGAGAAACAAGGACTTTTTGTTCCTCTGCGTAGTAGAAAAGATACCCCCTGGTGTTCTTTGGGTATCCCACAAACTTGCACAGTACTGAGCGTGCCTCGAGCTTGTCCGCATGCTGCTTTTTGACAAAAGCCGGACATCCCCAGATCTTCAGATATTGAAGATAGGGTTTCTTCCCACTCCACATTTCATATGGAGTAGTAGGCACAGTTTTAGTAGGAACTCGGTTCAAAAGGTACGCAGCTGATTCTAGCGCATACCCCCAGAATGATCGCGGCAACTCAGCGTTACTCATCATGGACCGCACCATATCCAATAGGGTGCGGTTCCGTCTCTCCGATACACCGTTATGTTGCGGGGTGTAAGGAGGAGTAAGCTGAGAGAGAATTCCGTTCTCTTTTAAATAGTCCAGGAACTCGGCACTTAAGTATTCTCCACCTCGATCCGATCTTAGAATCTTAATACTTTTGCCGGTCTGTTTCTCTACTTCATTCTTATACTCCTGGAATTTTCCAAAGGCCTCGGACTTATGTTTCATTAAGAAGACATAACCGTACCTTGAGAAGTCATCCGTAAAAGTAATGAAGTAAGAATGTCCGCTTCGGGCATGTGTAGACATTGGACCGCACACGTCACTGTGTACGAGTCCCAAGAGCTCGCTCGCTCTTACTCCATGTCCAGTAAACGGAGTCTTTGTCATCTTTCCCTTGAGACAGGATTGACAAGTGGCATACGACTGATATTCGAACGCATTCAAATACCCTTCTGTATGTAACTTCGTCAACCTTCTCTCATTGATGTGACCCAATCTACAATGCCATAAGAAAGTCTGATTTATTTCTGGAGACTTTCTTTTGTGTGTATTCTGGACATTAAAAATCTGTGGTTGGTTTAACACGTATATACCATTACTCAGAGTACCTGACCCAATCAATACTTGATTAAGGTGAATGTTTACAACATTACTTACAAACGCAAATTCATAACCTTCTTTAGAAACTAAAGATACAGAAATGATATTACAAGTTGCGTTGGGTACAAAAAAGCAATTACGCAAAACCAAAACATGTCCATCTGACATTCCCAGGTGATAGTCCCCCATGGCTTTAGCATCCATGCTAGCTCCGTTCGCAACTCTGAGGGTCATGTCACCTGCCTTCAAATCCCTACGGTTTCTCAACGCCTGCAAAGAATTACAGATATGAGATCCTGATCCGGTATCCAATACCCAGGAAGTAGAGTTTATTGAAAGACAGTTTTCAATAACATACACACCTGAAGCTGAAGCTGCAACCTGCTTCAATTCCTGTGTTCTGGCCTTCCAGGCCCTGCAATCATTCTTCCAGTGTCCTTTCTTATGACAAAAGAAGCATTCTTCCTTATCCACAAGCTTCCCCGCTATCTTTGTTGCTTTACCTTTTCCCTTCGTATCCACTTTACCAACACCGCCCCTTGGTTTGGCGGGGGCCTTCTTCTTCTTTCCCTTGGCTTTCGCCTTGGACCTAGAAGAAGATGATCCTCCTACAAACAAAGTGGATGTTTCCCTACCTTTCTGTAGGGTGCCCTCTGCGCTCCTCAGCAGGTTGAGGAGCTCTGAAAGTTCAACCTCCTTTTCTTGTAGGTTGAAGTTCATTATAAACTGGGCGTAAGTGGAAGGAAGGGACTGGAGAACTATATCCGTATATAGCTCACTCTCCAATGTAATCCCTAGGTCTGCGAGCTCCTCAATGTAGCCGATCATCTTTAGCACATGCTCGGCTACTGATGATCCGACGGCCATTCTTGTCGAAAATAACTTTTTCGACGCTTCGTATCTTGCGATACGTGATTGCTCTCCATACAGTTCTTTTGTATGGAGCAATATGGACTCCATGTCCATATTCTCATGCCTCCTCTGATGTTCGTTATCCATCGAGGCAAGCAGGAGGCATTTGGCCTTCGCGCTATCAATCTCCCAAGTCTTGCGGATTTCCTTATCCGCGACACTGGAAGTTGGACCAGGGACAGGGGGAGCTTTGGTGGTAAGAAGATACCCCAGCTTGTCATAAGTGATTGCTATCTTGACATTCCTGAGCCAATCTTTGTAGTTTGGCCCTGTCAGCTTGTTTTTATCTAGGAGTAACTTAAGTCCAGTCATGTTGATTGGTCGCTGCAATTAGGAGAGAGAAGAAGAAACACTCAGCATGATGCTCTTGCAAGTTTAGAGTGGTTTTTAGTTTGTCTAAACAGGATGGCTCCCACTGTTTCTCGAATCCCTCCTCAAACCATAAAGGAAGAATTAGCCGGGATCAATCCCACCGCACAATACTTGCTTAACCGTTCAGCCAGGCCGGTGTCGGTACTTCGAGGGAGGTTTTCCAACGCTTTCGCGAAGTTCCTTAATTAAATAACCTCTTTTCCCTGGGGGCGTAACCCCGCTAACACCTTTCTAGACACCTACTAGGTTTATAGCATTGATCGTTTAGTGAGAAATTTCCCGAGGAGTAGCATATACTCACAGTAGGATCGGGATCCAAATATCATCGTGTGATGAAACTGAAGGAATCCTACCAGAATCACCACACTCCAAATGGTATGCAAATCTAGCAAGTTTCAGTACTTATGAAACTCCCGATGTGGATTTTTGCCCCATGCTCTTATGACCTTGGCGTGAGGTCAAAATGTCATAAGTCACATGTCAAGTTCGTCCCATCATTATCCAGGTTAATTTGAATCCACCCGTACATACCCTTGACGTAGGCCAAAATGGCAGTACGACTGTCTCAAACCAACGCATTCTATCTATGCAACAGATAAATATCCGGCAGCTACCAATCACTATGCCTTGGCGTGAGGTCAAAATACATAGCTTGAATACTACCGTACATTTAACTGAAATGATGGAGGGCTACGAATGGTTTTGGCGAAACCGTGAACGTAGTGAACTTGATATAGTCGATGGAACGAGATAGCTTTTAGAAGGAGTGGCTCAAGCTCCGCATTTAAAAGTTATTTTTGAAAAGAACCGAGTGGTTTTTCGAAAGTGTTCCAACGACTTTAAACTTGGTTTATTATCTTGCATTAGTTCTTTTAATGCGTGATATTCTTGCATTAGTACTTTTAATGCGTCCCATCATTTAACCCTACCATTGCAGAAAACAACCAAAATATGACGTACGCTTATGCCATTCGCATTCGCCACTGGGCCCCGTCATTACCCGTTAGGTTACTTAACTAACGACAGAGCGGGGGCTGGGCTAGCGCGTCTGTAAAACATAAGCAACGCCTAAATAATAAGCAATGATAGACATTACAGATCACAGATGAATGCATTGGATATACTAGCAATCCGCAATCCTTTCGAGCCTGAAACGAAAAGCGGATAACACGGTCGCGGTGAATAGCCAAATACCCCACCCAAGACCCCTACGGGTGCGGCAAACTACCCGCCAAGTACTCGGTAGTTTGTGCACCCCTCCATGGGTCTATCCTAGGAGCAAAAACAGTAAAAAGAATTATACAATGACGGCTACAACCCCGACCCGGTTGTGCGGTCAAACAAATAATAATTATTACATCAATTTACATTTACAATGAATGAAAGAAAAACAAAAGCTCATCTCACATCCACCCCGGCTATTCACCCGCGACAGTCCAACACATTCATATACACATTCCAGCACATTACAGATCATGTATAACCCCGACTAATCGACTTATAGCAATTAGCTGACGTTCAATACATGCAAGCATCACAGATATAACCATCATAGTCAAAGTGCAGTGAAGTTCGGAAAAAATACGGAATTATAGGACCCCAAAAGGAAATTTCTTTTCTGGAAAATCTGGGCACATATAATATATTTTAAAAATCCCAAAACCAACACACAAACACACTGCACGAAAAACGATGCAGATAAGACACCAAGTCGCGGCGGTTCCGCGGCGGCTAAGAAGGATCACGCGGCGGAAGCGCGGCACTTTAGGCGAATCACTGTATCGTTTTTCTTGGGTGTTCACACAAAACCCTGAGCCGAATTGACAAGTGTAAAGTTTTTCATTTTGAGCAGAAAAAATTTCAACAGAAACTCAGTTTTTGTGATTATCCGGTTTTGTGATTTTTTTCGGTTCCGAACTTCGTTACACTTCACTACTAAGCTAGTTTAAGTTTAGTTAGGCTCTGATACCACTGTAAGTCCACGTTGCGACCCCCGGTTCTTACGGGGAGGCGGAAACGGTATAAAATCAAAATTTTAACGCAAGAGGCAACATGGACTAAACTATGGTCGGGATCGTTACCTAAACTAAAACTAGCAAACTTAGCTAAAGAGAGTTAGCTACTCGGATGAACATGGTTATACCTAGACTTGAACTCCTTCGTCTTCAAACTTTGTAGAGGTTGATGGTTCTCCTTTGTCGCCTTCTTCCGTCGAAGATGGATCCACCTCGAAGGCTCGACCTTTGGGCTCTTTCTCGTACTTGGAGTGAACTAGAATCGCCGGCTTGCCAGACCCTTGATCCTAGAGTGAGTAGAGAGTGTCTAAGGGTTGCTTTTGTTTTTCAAGAGAAGGATTCTCAACTCATGAGAAGGTTTCTCTTGACTAGAGGAAGAAGAAGATGAAGTGAAGAGAGAGAGTGAGAATGATAGAATGAGCCTCTCTTTTCCTTTTGCAACCATAACAAAAGAAAAAGAATAATCAAATAATAATAATAATCAAAATGAAAAAGGTTTGATGGAAAGTTTAGGAATGACTAATATCATTACAAACATTAAATGAAAAAGCAAGAATGAAAAAGCATCTTGCATTTATAATGATGGTAGTCAAATGTTCAACCATGGTCAACAAGTCAACCATGGTCAACAAGTCAACAAAAACTAACCATGACACAATTTCATTTTATTATATATTATTAAATGATATAATACAAATCCATTAGGGTTTGGAAAAAATACAACTGTCAACTGTGCGTACGCACCCGTTCCGAAACCCTAATAAAAAATCATCTTCCTCCTCCTCAAAAAGAACTGTGCATACACACCTGTATTCTTGTTCCGACGAACACGAATACTAAGAGATAAAAGCAACCCCAAATACTATACCAGTATCCGGCTCAAACCAGAGCCCACTGGTAATACCCGTCCGGACTCCAAACGTGCACAAGTGCGCGGATGAGAACGAACCCTGTCGCAAAACCATGCGACCTCTACTCTGTTTTGCCCAGAGGCGAATACCCTCTGTGTGGGACTCTAAAGACTCGACACTACGCTGGCAGTGGGTTTAACCACAGACCGCAAGCGGCACTAGCTGTGCGTAACGGTCCCCAGGTAGATGTCGACAAGAAGGCTGACGAGGTGAAACCCCATCGGTACTCCTACTGAGTCTGAATGTGACAGTCTCCGTACAGTCCGGTCTGTTCGTCTGATACATCGCATGGCGGGCCTAGGGGACGGTAAACGTCAGTCCCCCAATAGCGGTACAAGTCGTGCCGGAGCGAAGCCCAAAACACCCTGAGATAACACTGGAAACCTACCAGTATATCTCGTTTGCCCTGGCCAGGGACTACTCGTGTAATGGCTCTCCTAGACACAGCGCGATGTCAACCCCCAATACCGGGAGAGACGAATCCTGTCTAACCGTCACTGCCTCCAAGTGCTTCGGGACTGCACCCAACCACCACCTGTTTGCACGACTCCTTTGAGCCGTGGTAGGGTAGTGATCAAAGTGCAGTGGGAACACACTTGAGGCGAAGTGCCAGTGTCAAGTCAGCGGACTAAGCTGTACTCATGTCACCTGGGAACTGATGACTGACGATAGGTATAATACCAACCTGTCAGTTCCCGACGAGTCCTGTCCAGTGTACTCGTAACCCAACGAGCACCCGTATACTATCTCCAGTACGACGTACTGATGGCTGTGGGACAGACCATCTCCCACACTGGGATGAGAAGCGCATACGCTAGTCTACTCCGGAGTATCGATGCCCTGTCTCGATAGTCCTGTGACTAGGGACCTGTATAAGGATGTGCTTATAGATTACCCAGCCCCCACTAGTGTGACTGCCATCACAACGCTGGTAATCAAGCAAAGATCCTAAGGGCTCCACTAATGCGTATAAGTGATATAGTAAAATAAACACAAGTACACATTGATGTAGAGACAAACCAAGTAGCATACTACTATTTTGAGCAAGATTGTATATACAAGGTGAATATCCCAAGCATCCATTAAGTAATATACAAACTAGTATGATACAGTAATGGCCTCTAGGGCATATACACTAACAGCATTTTTTATCACGCCTTGAGCGAATATAATATATTGGTATATATATTAGTAGATGTTGTATATGTTTTACATCCGCGCTAGTCCAGTCCCCGCTCTGTCGTTAGTTAGCTAACCTAACGGGTAATGACGGGACCCAGCGGCGAATGCGGATGGCATATACGTACATCAGTATATTTTCGTTCTTTGTGGTGTGATCAATTGATGGGACTGCATTGATTCGGATCAATGCAAGTTTAAAAACAAACCTAATCTGATGTTGTTGGAACACTTTTCAAAAGCTGTTATTGCAAGGACGTTCTCTTTTGTTTTGCATCGTGGTATTCAGTTGGAATATCCTGCTCCTCAGTCGACGAGGCAAGGGCCGAGATCCCTTCACCGGGAGTGACCCCTTGGACAAAAAGTTTGCGTCAGGGCATTAACTTCACTATAGCCGATTACTTTTGCTTTGCACCGTGGTATTCAGTTGGAATATCCTGCACCCCATTCTACGGGGAAAGAGCCGAGATCCCTTCACCGGGAGTGACCTCTTTAGCGAAGGTTTTCGTCACTATATTTTCTAAAAGCTATCCGTTCCTTCAATGATATCAAGTTCATTACGTTAAAGGTTTTCGCCAGAAACCATTCGTAGCCCTCCGTCGTTTCATATGGGTAGTCAATAGTATTCAAGCTGTGTTTGTTGGCCAAAGTCAAGGCACAGTGTTTGGTAGCTGTTGGTTATTCATATGCAGCATAGATAGATGCGTTGGTTTGGAACAGTCGTACTGTCTTGTTGGCCAAAGTCAAGGGTATGTACGGGTGGATTCAAAACAACCTGGAGAATGACGGGTGGAACTTGACATGTGACTTATGATTTGTTGGCCAAAGTCAAGGTCATAAGAGCATGGGGCAGAAATCACATCGGGAGTTTCAAAAGAACTGAAACTTGCCAGATATGCGCATACCTTCTGGAGTGTGATGACGTGAGCGGATTCCGTCACGTTATCATGCGATGAGAGTTGAATCCCGATTCCCACTGATGAGTTAGTTTACTCCTCGGGTGACCCCGACTAATTCTTCTTTCAGGTTTGGAGGAGAATTTGAGGTACAGTGGGAGGTTTCCAGATTAGATAAATTGGTGACCATTCTGATCTAGGTTAGAGTGCACGCTGAGTGTTTCTTTTCTCTCTCTCTTTGGCAGCGACCATTGACCCGACCCTAAGACTATGACTCAGTGACCAAGTTGACCAAACCTTTTTGACACAGGCTTTTGGATTGTCAGAGTTGCAAACCTCATTGCCACTCCTACTTTTACCCTTTTCTCCAGGACACCCCGTATTACTACGAACGTCCACTTCCATTGGACAAAACCATCGTATGGTTAGATACGAACTCGAAAGGATTTATTCGAGGATGGTTTCAGGTTCTAGAGAAAACGGATAGGATTATTCAGTTGTCTTTTCCTTTTACCCTCTCTCAGGTTACGAGTACTCCTTGGTTTAGGGGTAGTACACCTATTACGCAAATTGGATTGTCTTCTTCCAAACCTTAGGCTGGTGCCGACCGGTAGGGAATGAAGAAAACCAATTAGCATAACGATGGTGTGCAGAAGGTATTAAGTTCAGACAAAGCAAGGGATTAGTAAGAGGGCAAAGTAAATTGCAACAGATATTCACGACCAAACCAAATATTTCGTTACCACTCCCACATCACCTTTGTATTTCTCCAGGACACTCCGTATCACTACGAAGATCCACAGTTTATTTGGATACTCCATCGTATGGTTATATACGAACTCGAATGGAACTTGTTCCAGTTCGGGGATGGATTCTGGTTCAGGAGAAATAGGAATAAGGTTTATTCGGTTGTCTTTTATCTTCACCCTCTCTCATTGCGAGTGTTCCTAGGATTGGGACAGTACACCCATTATGCTTATTGGATAGTCTTCTTCCAAACCATAGGCTGGTGCCGAACGGTAGGGAAGGAAGAAAACCATTTGGCCTAAAAGGGTGTGCAGAAGGTAAAGACTAAAGACATATGAAGGGATTTGGAGAGGTGGCAAAGAACTATACGGTTACAGTCGTGAATCTGGAAGAGGCATTACTAGGAATACCAGAATACCCCATCGGAACATTTCAATGTTTCAGTTTCACTGTGTAATGTTAAAAGAAAACTGATTTCCCGATTAGATACTTACTCCAGGGTATGTATTTACCAGGTACGATTCTCACATCTGTATGGTTTTACAGATGATGAGTGGGAGTAAGTTATTGGGAATTGGGTGATTATCCTCATTAAATCGGGATTCGTTGTAATCGGTGATATTTGAGGAAATCACCTGGGCTGTTTGCCGGTCGGCAAATATTTGGTTTTGAATATCCGCTGTTATGCACCAATTTCAAATTGATATATCTGTACGTCTATTTTCATAGAGTGAGATATACCTTTCTGAAATTATGTCTACGACATTTACCTATATCAGTGGATGGTTAGGTAAGGAGCATTAAACAGCGGTGTAATTCTTCTTAACCATAAGTACAGTTTTCAACCTACGACACACAGTGAATGAGTTATCAGACTCAAGGGACTTATACAAAGGATTGTATGTTGTCCAGGGTCCATCAGGACAAAGGGGTTGGTCCTCATACTATATTCTGTTTACTTTTAACTTCTCTAGTTCTTAGACATGTGTTTCGTAGAAACACAGGGTCTAAGTTTTGAGGAGTTATAGGTATTTGAATAGAGTAGAGAACCAGGTATAGCAAGTATCGGGATTCTTCAAAGTGATCGAAGATGTAGATACTTGTGTATGGTATTCAGTTGATAGTAATGATAAAGAGATCTTGCTTCTCTTTCAGGTTACTCATAATTGGAAGTATTCCTAAGTTGAGTAACGCTGATCGGCCTCCTTCCATTTAGTTGACATGCGCTGGGGACAGCTGCGTGATTTGAATCTGGTTCAATTAAATCAGTGCCTCTGTTTCTATATTGGATATAGAACAGTTCATATCTTACCGATGTTAAGGTACGGGGAGTTGTCCGGTTTATGATTAAAACCAGACACTGGACAACTCAAGGCACGTTTCTGTAATGGCTGTTTGTGGGTTGACCCAGGCTATGACGAGGGTTGACTTTCTACCATCTGGATGAACAATAGCGATATTGTTCTAGACTCGCCACAGTTTTATTAAAAATGGATTTTTTCAGAAAATAGTAGTGGGAGTATGGTAGAACTGGAAGTGATTCCAGAACCACAGACGATTACTGAAGATTTGATAAGGAACCTAAAGATTCAATCTGGATTGACATTCCATTGGCCACTCCGCAGATAAGGTGGGTAACTTCAGGCACCCGAGAGGCACTACGGTAGCCTCAAGGACGGTGACAGGGAAGTTCTTGTTTACCCACAATTGCCATTGCTGTTGTCCCAGGTTACGAGACCCGGCGGGAGGATGAGTATAGCGTCGTTCTAAACCAGTTTTAGAAGTGTACGTCTATATGACTCTGCCAGAGGGTTGTCGTAGTCAGTGGGAGCAGCGGAAGCATTGGTGGATAGGTTGCTTATGTCTATTTATAGACTAGAGCAGATGTAGCGGAGATAGATCATCTATTTCTGACGTGACAGTCATGGGTTTGACTTCATCAGAATAGGGGATGGATCTGTTGAGAAGGTAGTAGGGTGTGATATCCTGGTATTTGGATGATATACACAGAGTAGGAAAAGAAACTCCTTCACTACGATCGGTTGTACTTTGGTCGTCACACAGTTGTTTCTCCACAAAGGAAATGGATTTTATATCAGACATACTGGTTACTAGATCTATGGTCTTAGATCTAGATTTGGGTGGTTTCCCAATCAGGGTACTTGACAGCATTCTAAGAGTATTTAGGATGGACGACTCCTGGCACGGTAGTGTACCTGCAGGTAATGGAGTCACCCTCTCCAAAGGTGTCTTGCAGACTAAAGGGGAGAGGGACGGGCATGATTGGCAGATCACTTGCTCAGGCAATTGAGTCAATCGTGAGATGTCAAGTACCACACCAGATGTTGTTCTTGCACTAGATGCAATAAGTTGACATTAATCCAATCCTGGAGAAACAGTCGGAAGCAGTTTTAGAACATAAGTGGATGTTCTAGGGATATGATAACGACAGCCTCATTCGGGAGACAGTTATCATTCCAGGCTTCCAAGATGACATGGACGACAAGGAGGTTGTCAGAGTTATAATTTTCCTTCTGATGAGGGGCAGTATTTTGGACAGGTGGTCCAAGGCAATACTGAGGGAGGCATGGCGCGCAGGATACTGATTAAGTTCAGTTGACGATACAGTCTAAGAAGTTTGGATTTGGTGTTCATTTATGAACTATGTCCCATCAGACATCCAGACACATTCTAAGACAGGTATTGCTCATTTCGGGAGATGGGCTTCTCCGCGAACTTGAGATATAGAGAGACATAGAAAGAAACAACTAAGCGGATCCACTCACTGAGGCTATTCCTCGAACGCAATAGTTCCGCAAACGAGCTTTGTGAGACTGACTAGTAGAGGAGTTGGATGTTCGGTATCACACGGGCTGTGAGTATGCGACATCGCAATAATTAGCCTTGAGTGCAAGTGGGAGATTGTTGGAGATAGTGCCCTCAGAGTCAATTATTAGGTCACAGGTACGTGATTGTAATGATTGATAGAGGACCTATCCCGGTAGGACAGTCTTACTCGAGCTGATAGTATGCTATCTGGTTTACCTTTATCATCGTGTACTGTTTTAGGTGACCTTACAGGTCGCTATTATACGTTGGTAGAGCCCCTAGGATTCTTGCTTGACCACCAGCAGTATGAGGGCGATCATATAAGTGGGAGATGGGGGTCTATAAGCTTATCCTTAAAAGGTCCCTAGTCGTGGGAGTTTCGAGACTGGGCATCGATACTCCATTAGTAGACTAGTGTATACAGTCGAGACCCCGACGAGGGGCGGTGGCCGGTCTCACAAGCCACTGGTGTCAGTTGGATCACCTAAGATGTATACAGGTGCTCATTGGGTTATGAGTACACCGGACAGGACTCGCCGGGAACATGCTAGTTGGTCATATACCAGACGTCAGATGGCAGTTCCCTGGTGACATGTGTGCAGGTTAGTTCATCGACCTGGGGATCGTCATTTGTCTCGTGTGAGTTCCCACTGTACTTTGATTACTACCCTACCACGGCTCAAAGGAGTCGTGCAAACAGGTTTTAGTTGGGTACAGTCCCGAGCCACATGGAGGCAGTGAGCGTATCTTCAGGGGTTCGTCTCTCCCGGTATTGGGGGTGAGGTCGTGCTGTGTCTAGGAGAGCCATTACACAAAGTCCTTGGCCAAGGCAAGGAGATTTACTGGTAGGTATTCCAGTAGTATCTCAGGGTGTTCTGGGCTATACTCCGACACGACTTGTACCGCTTTTGGGGGTCTGACTTTTACCAACCCCCTAGGCCCGCCATGCGATACTCTTAGACGAACGGACCGGACTGCACGGATATTGTCACTGACAGGCTCAGTAGGGTTGTCAGGCTGAGTTCACTCACAGACGTCCCTTTTAGTCAATACTTGGTAGCCCGTTACGTATTGGCTTATACCTCTGACGTGCTAGTGGTTAAATCCACAACCAAGGTGTTGATGAGTCTTTAGAGTCCCCCACATTCAGTTACTCAGCTTTCGGGCGAAAGGTTGTAGAGGCCGTATGGAGATATGGCAAGGTCCGACTAAATACGTGCGGTATTGCACGGATCGGGATCGGACAGTTTGTACTATAGGCCGTATGGGTATATGGCAGGGTTCGATCAGATACGTGCGGTATTGCACGGATCAGGATCGAACAGATATTACTAGCCGGTTTTGGTATAAGCCGGATCCTAGTATAGTACAGTGTAGATTTTGTCTCATTGCATTTGTATTTCGGTCGGAATACAAATGCGGGTGTGTATGCACAGTATCGGGGTTTTCCTGTAATTTATTACGGGACCAGTTTTCTGGAGTTGCCAGTTTGCTTTCCGTTTCGGTCAATTTCCATTGTTCCGTTCATTGGCCGAAGATTGGTGGAGGAGGGCTTATTTGCATTGTTGCAAATAAGTATTTGTGGAGGGGGTATTTGCTTATTGTTGTATCATGACATCTTTTCATTGACCTTGACTTCTTCTTGTCATGATGGCATGACTTTTGGCTCATCATGGTTGTTGATGATGAGGTTGGTGGTTGGTGGTGGAGTATGGGTTTTGTTTTGGTATCATTGTTTTTCATGATAACCATTCCTCTCTCTCTCTCTTGCATGATTCATATGGTTACCTCCCCCTTGACTTTTCACTCCTCTCCCTTTTCCTACAAGGGCCGGCCATTCTTGAGGATGGTGGGGGATTAATTTTGGTGTGGCAATTTTTGGTTCTCTTCATTCTCCAAAAATCACACAAGAACCCTCTCCAAAAGTTCACTTCATTTCCTCCACCACAAAGGCATCTCCATGAACCCCAAATGAGACTTCTTCTACTACACATTCTACAGCGAATCTTGGGCACGTCGAGTAGCCGGCTTCGTGCCCGAGTTGCCTCGGCATTGAGGTGGGAGCCCGTAAACAAAGTAGGCGATGTGGTGCACTTCCGGCGACGAGGAAGAGACGGGACTTTTCCGCAGGAGATCGGGACCATGAAGAGAAGACCGGAGGACTTGGATCGTCGGTATATCTCTATTCCCTTTCTTGTAGTTTGCTTAGACTAGTTAATGTTTCGATCCCGGTTATAGTGCGCGGTGGTGCCGGTTTGCTAAGTCCGCAAAAATTTAAGTTATTCACCGCTTCCGCATTCCGGCGTCGGATTGACGGCCGGGGCGCCGCCGTGCACTTACAGGACCAATGGTCCTAGAGTCGTGATGTTGGCTTTCAGGGTTTCGCCCGCGACAGCCATGAGGTCTTTGGAGAGGGAGACACCGACCTTTCCCACATCGTCATCTTCTTGATAGACGCATCCGTATGAGCGGTCGTCTGTGCGCTTGTGGGTGCGGACGGTGTGCATTAACTGGTATTTGGAACGGCGGCGCTCGGAGCGGCGGTTGGTGAGGAGGATAGCGGCCCCGCCCATGCGGAAGAGGCAGTTGGAGACAAGCATGGAGCGGTTGTTGCCGAAGTACCGGTTTAGGGCGATGTTCTCCATGCTCACGACCAGTGCCTAAGAGTTGCGGTGAACCTGTGCAATGTTGTACATTGTAACGATTTGGATTCTTTTTACGAGGAAAAGAAAGACGGAAAATGAAAATCAAAGGAGAGTGTGCTGGCCAGTAATCAAAGCATAATATGGATTAAATTTGAAAATTTTCTTACTAGAAGTAGGAACATTGTAGCTTCTACTTTTGAGCATACGAAGAGAAAAATAATAAATTTATCTACAATAACACTAAACATTCTATCCCAAATATATATATGTATCTTGCCTTAATTCAAATTAAAAGACCTATCTCCTGTTAATTTCACAAGCATCATACATTTTTTTAACTACCTCAATTTTTTCCAAACTTTTTAGGATTGAGAGTTATTGAATCTCTTTTTCCTTCAATTGTCTTTTTCTAAGAAAACACTACTCGATCCTTCTTTTCTTCATCAATTACTTCATACTTATTTACCTATATATACCAAGCTTCTGCAAATCTTCTAAATTTTGGGCACTATTATAATTAAGCAAGAATTACCTGAAGCAGTTGCTTAGCAAGATCAATGGAGATAAGCCCAGCACTGCACCCCATCCCCCCAAGTTATAACTCACAACATTCCCCCTCATCTTATAATGATTCACCACCACTACTACAAATAAGGGTTGCCCTTACGGATTTATCCGTAGAAGCAAACCACGGCCCCTACGGATATATTCGTAGGGACAAGAATATACCCTTCAGGTACAAACGCCGCAGGTGCAAGTCGCAGCCTTGAACATGCCCCTACGGTTAAAAACTTGCCCCTACGGAGTAGTGTGTAGGTCCAGTTGTCCCTACGGATTAGACTGTAGGGACAAAATATTTATTTAATTTATTATTTTATAAAATAAATTGGGTGCCCCTACGGACCTATCCGTAGGGCCAAGTATTTGCCCCTACAGATAAGTACGTAGGTATAAATCCGTAGGGACAAAATATCAGGTATCCTGATATTTTGTCCCTAAGGATACCTGTGTAGGGGCATTTGTGTGCCCCTACGGATATACCCCTACAGATAAGTGCGTAGGTATAAATCCGTAGGGACAAAATATCAGGTATCCTGATATTTTGTCCCTAAGGATACCTGTGTAGGGGCATTTGTGTACCCCTACGGATATATCCGTAGGGGCATGCGTTACCCCTAATACTGAGATCATAGAGGCAAAATATCAGGTATCCTGATATTTTGCCCCTACGGATAAATCTGTAGGTATATTATTAGGCCCTACGGATTACTCCGTAGGGGCAATGAAGGGCCCTACGGTTAAATCCGTAGGTACATATTATCAGGTTTTTTTTAAAAAAAGGGCTGCCTATTTTTTTCTCTCCCTGTGCACAATAATATATATATCATATATAAAATTAATCATCACGCAGAACATATATCACAGTATTCATAATCACATCATACATAATATACAAAAGAAACCAACAAGCAGAATATGATATCAATATAAACACGCAAACACCACCAATATCAATATCGTATAAAATGTAGTACAATATGTATTATATAAATAAATACATGTTTAAAATATAAGAATCAAAAAGCTACCCTAGCTCGGTCCAGCTCCACCTCTGATAAACGCCAGAATCTGGCGCGCCTGCTCCTCGGTCAATAAATCATGCAATGCGGAGCGTGCGGGAGTCTGAGCGGGCTGTGGAGCTGGCGATGTGGTCTGCGGAGCCGCCGTCGAGGTAGTGGCTTACGGAGCTGCGGCTGCGGGAGTCTGAGCGGGCGGTGGAGCTATAGGAGCTGTCTGCGGAACCGCAACCGATGTAGTAGCTTGCGGAGCCGCAGTCGAAGGAGATGCATGTGGAGGCTCGGCCGATGTACCCTGTCGCGTCTGGACTGTTAGTTATATGTATGCCCTAGAGGCCATTACTATACATTGGATGTATATTGTAGTGGATGCTGGGACATATATAGGGAGGACTTTCTTGCTCGACATGATAGTATGCTATCTGGTTGATCTTTACCTTAACTTGTACACTGATTGTCTCTCTGTTACATGTTGGTAAAGCCCTTAGGATGTGTACTTGACTACCTGGACTATGATGCGGATCATATTAGTGGGGACAGGGTAGTCCATAAGTACATCCTTCAAGGTCCCTAGTCGTGGATGTATCGAGACGGGGCATCGATATACCAGAGTAGACTTGCGTATACCTTTTCGACCCATACAGATGGACGATGGATGATCCCATATCCATTGGTGTTTGACATCAGAGATGATATACGGGTGCTCAGTGGAGACTGGGTACACTGGACGGACTCGCCGAGAACTCCCAGATGGTATTATACCTTACGTCAGATGGCAGTTCTCTGGTGACACTGGTACAGAGTAGACTGTTGACCCGAGATCGTCATAGAGTCTTGTGTGGTTCCCACTGTGCTTTGATTTCCACCTTACCACGTCCAAGAGGGAGTGCAAAACGGTGGTTTTTGGGTACAGTCCCGAGTCACATGGAGGCAATGAGCGATAGGAGGGGATTCGTCTCTCCCGGTATAGGGAGTTGATGTTGCGCTGTGTTCGATTGGCTATAACCGGAAATCCCTGGCCAGGGTTGCTGAGATTTACTGGTAAGTGTTACCAGTAGTTTCTCGAACTATTATAGACCTCATATCGACACGACTTATCGAGCTATTGGGGTCTGACGTTTACCACCCCTAGGCGAGATATGCGACATATCAGACGACGAGACCGGACTGTACGGTAAGTGTTACTGGTTGGATTCACAGGAGTATGAGCGGGCTTGCTCGTCGATCTTCTGATCGCTCAATACCCGGGTGGCCGTTACGTTTAGCAGACCGCTTGCGGCTTGTGGGTGTTTGATATGATCATCACCTGCTGCCGGAGTATTGACGAGTCTTTAGAGTCCTACACAGAGGTTTCCTGGCTCAAGCGAAACGAAATAGGAGCGCATATGAGATATGTGCGGGACCGAGAATAATGCGTGTATGTGATACCGTATTTCATTCTCGCGATCAATGTATCGATTGGTTATATGCGATATAACCTAGTTATCGAATCAAGCATTGATTCGATAAGCCGATACATAGGATACTAGTCGGTTATATGCGATATGACCGGATCGTTAAATCAAGTGTTGATTTAATGATTTAATGTATAATTATATATTTGATATATTACTTTGCATTAACTAGTATTGGTTCACTTTAAATGGATTTTCTCACTTGATGTGCACATTGTATATGTGATATATTTTGTACACTTGATTGTATCATGTTTGATGATACATGAATGTTTAAGTGTATGTTTAGACTAAACCATGGTTATGTAATGGTTAGGGTTTTGAATTTATTTACTTATTCATTTATTTATTCATTTTGGCAAAAGGGAAAATGGTGGCTATTTTTGTTTCTAAGTTGAAGCTTCATGAAGCTTTGACTAAGTGACCATTTTGTCTTCATGCTTAACCCTAACCATTCCATCTAACCATGATTTATTCTCTACACTTGAGCATGGTTGCCATATGATAAGTATTGTTTTTATTTTCTTTTTGAGAATAACTTATGATATTCTTTTTCATCATCTTCTTCTTCTTCAAAGATGAAGAAAGCTTGCTCCATCAATGGCAACTTGAGCAAATGAGTGAGAAATCCAATTCTAAAGTGAACCCACCTCCTATTTCTTCATCCTCTACCTCTTGCCAAGTAGTATAGGGTGTTTTCTTCACAAGTTTTATGACTTGGTGAAGTGGGAGCTTGATCTTGTGATGCCTCGACGTAGATCATCTTCGGCACCGTTGTCGATGACCTAGCCCGCCCATTTCTCCGATGAAGTCGACGCTAGAGCCCGGGATTCGATTTGGACAGCGAGGAGACTTCATTGCGGAGCTATGGAGGTGGAGGACCGGATCTACAAAGGTTGTATTTCCGTTCTTGTAGTTAAGTTGTTAACTAGTTGCATCTTTCGCCTAAAATTCTAGTTAACGATCCGTATTAGGGTTTCTCGGCACCCGTAAAATTTGAAATTGGCATGGTTGATGCCTTGTGAGACCTCTTGAGAGTGCCTAGGAACCCTACAGTGGTATCAGAGCCTAGCTAGAGCCTTAGGCGAAGTGTAGACGACGTTTGAAGTCCGATCGAACCGAAACCCTAACACAAACATGCTCTCTGTACTTTTTTCAAAAACAGGGATTTTTGAGGATTAAAAATATGCAGAAAAATCAGCAGGAATATCTAAGAGTTACTGTGAAATTCGACAGCCTAATTCCATCAAGCCGCCGCGGTTCCGCGGCACGAGCATGCCTCGTGCGGCGGTTCCGCGGCCGTTTAGTCTCTTTGTGCATTGAATTTTGTACAGTAATTCTTAATTTGCAGTGCTGGTTTTCCTGGGAATTTTTAATATTTATTCCAGAGTTGAAATTTCTGGGTTGTATTGGGGCCTCGGTGTATCGATCGGATTGTCTAATTTTGTCAGTGTGTTTTTCCGGGTAATTTTAGAATATGTTAAAAAGTTCGACCGGATATAAATACCCAACTTTTCCCCTGCCGGAAAATTTCCAAGTGTTGGATTTTTCCGTGGTTT
This sequence comes from Agapanthus africanus, assembly GCA_030015575.1. Lineage (NCBI taxonomy): Eukaryota > Viridiplantae > Streptophyta > Magnoliopsida > Asparagales > Amaryllidaceae > Agapanthus > Agapanthus africanus. The sequence goes on along the minus strand of CM057350.1, from coordinate 313,170,252 downwards.
AAAGACGTTCTAAGTAGTGCAAGTAACGCGATGGTCCCTCTAGAAGACAACAAACCTTAACTCGATTATGTGACCGTCTTGAACTACCCTTTGAACCTTCGGGTTTGGGGCAGTACGGCGTGCCATATGTGAGGCGTTGGCTTGACCCTTCTACGGCTGGACCGTTGGTACTGAGGCACGAACTGAATGTTTTTAGACTTATTTCATGTGTTGAGCCGTTTTGGGAAAACTTGGGTGTTCGATTGTTCGATCGGAAAGTTTAACATTTTCTATTTATCCGGAATGTGATACAATAATTGGAATTCATAAAAGTTATGAGATAACTGAATGAATGTTATAAATCTAGCAATTTAGTCTCACTTGATCGGTTGCTACGGAATTTTGATGCGATCAAAAGTCCGTTGCAATCACGTAGCGTACGCGAATACTCGCCGGGTAAACTTAATAGACAACCTCACTCCATAGCCCCGACCAAGTGACTGTAGGAGAACCCCGTCGCCGAAAGCATCCATTCGGGTGCTCGCGGTAGCGGTGTTCCGCCTTGGTGCACTTCGTCGACGGCGTCGGGGGTGCGGCCGCCTACTAAAGTTTGCGACGAGCATTCGATCAGGATGTCGGGAATCTTGTTGAATTACCCGACATGATATTGAAAAGTGTTTTCGATAATGAGACTAAAATGCGGGGTTTATAATTGTTAGGCATGCGATGTCTAAGGAATTCATTTGATCAGGCATGCGATGTCTATGGAGGTTGCGGATTCCAACTGTTGTAGTTTTACACTTTCTTTTCTGTGACCGTAAGTGTAATATGTGATATCGCCGGTTTCGTTGCTATATGTCAACGACAATTGGGATGGACATATTTACTTACGTTGATGACATGTGATGTTATGTGTTGCTGGATATGTTATATTGGATCGTCGTGTTTGAATAGCCGGGGGTTTTTATGTGAGATGAGTGTTTTTCATTTTCATTCATGTAAAAACTTGTATGTAATATTCTTTTATTTGGGGCACTTCCAGGTTGCGGAAGATGTCACCCTCTGTATATTATTTACTTTTTCGCACTAGGATAGACCCAAGGAGGGGAGCACAAGTAACCGGGTTCTGGAGTCCAGTGGGAGACCAACTCGAGGTGTCGAGTCCGGGTCTCCTAACTCTAGAATTGGTGGGGTTGCTTGCCGCTCTCGTAGGGGTCTAGGGGTATGGGTTTGGCTATTCATCACGACCGTGGAATCCGTGTTTTATACTGGCTCGTATTGAAAACACGGACGTCCTAGTATATCCAATATTTCATATGATTCTTCTGCTGCGATATCTGTGATGTGATCATGTGATGTTCTGTGATAGATACTGTATATAGTATATATGATATATTATATAGGCGTTACTTATGTTTTACACCCGCGCTAGCCCTGCCCCGCTCTGCCGTTAGTTACCTAACCTAACGGTGCACGAGGGGACATCGAGGCGAATGCGGATGGCATAAGTGTACGTCGTATTTATCTGTGATGTTTAGGTACTTAAATGATGGGACTTCATTAATGTGATTAATGAAAGAAAAGAAACCTAAGATGTTGTAGAATCGAATTTCAAAAATAAAACAGGTAGCTACAGTTCTTGCTTTGCACAGAGGTATATGTGATATATCCTGCACCTTATTCGATGAGGAAAGGACCGAGATCCCTTCACCGGGAGTGACTCCTTTAGCAATAACTGGCAGATGCTACACACTCGGTTTGTCTTTTGATTGCTTTTAAGAGTTTTTGCTTTGCACAGTGATATATATGATATATCCCGCACCTCATTCGACGAGGAAAGGACCGACGATCCCTTCACCGGGAGTGACTCCTTTAGCAAAACTAGAAAAGCCTCAAAAACACTCCATTTCAAAATTCATTCGATCCTACAACGATATCAAGTTCATTACGCAATAGGTTTTCAGAAAAACCTGTCGTAGCCCTCCGTCATTTCAGATAAGTCCTGTTTAGTATTCGTGCTGCGTTTGTTGACCTTGTCAAGGCGCAGTGTGCGGTAGCTAACCAGTATTTATCTGCTTATGCATATGATGCAGATTGGGTTAGGGTAGTCGTGCGGCCTTGTTGACCTTGTCAAGGGTCGTGCGGGTGGGTTTGATTCAATCAAGAAATGACGGGTTGAACTTGACTTGCGGTCTATGGTTTGTTGACCTTGTCAAGGTCATAGATCGTTTGGGGCAAAATTATCGGGAATTTCAAGTGTTGAAATTTGCAATGAGATTGCATACCTTCTATGAGATAGTTGGATCCCGATACCCGCTGCGAGTAATTGTTACTCATGGGAGAGTTTTACACATTACAATTAGCCAATCAAGTAGGTGTCTAGAAAGGTGTTAACGAGGTTACGCCTCTAGGAAAACGAGGTTTACATTAATTAGGTTCGTGCGAAAGCACGGGGGACCTCCCTCAAAGTACCGACACTGGCCTGGCTGAAAGATTGGCGAACTTGTAGTGCGTAATTAATCCCGGCTAGTCTTTCCTTTTAGGGTTTGAAGGAAGATTTGATAAAAACAGTGGGAGCCATCCTGATTAGATAAAATAATAACCAATCTATTCTTGCAAGAGCGCACGCTGAGTGTTTTCTTCTCTCTCTCTCCAAGTAGCGACCATATCACGCCTTAATCAAGATAATAATACGGATTATTGACCGAACCCGCTTGTTATACTGAGCTGGGGAACGTTGGTTCCACTCCAACTTATAATTGTTATAAGACAGAGCAGGAAATTGGGGAATACCAGAATTCCTATGCCGCCCAAACGAAGAAAGTGCATATGATGCATCTCCTTCGGGTGTGTTCATTATATAGAACTGTTTCTCAGTGTCCTTTACGTCCTGGGTATATGATACCGGATCAGGATCCCGTATATGTAATATGTTACATGGGCTACAGATAGGTAAAGAACTGAGAACGGGTGATAAGTTTCATGAGGCAGAAAACGGGGCAAGAGTTGCAGCCAAGTCTGTTGGTCACTGTCACCCTGTATTCCAAATACATTGATTCTGAACGAATGTTATTAGATACCGAACCCGATATACAAAATCATATCTGTCTCTTTATTAGTAAAGAAACGATAAAATTTTGTATTGTTGGATAATGTTTTGAACATTTCCTACATCAAAAGTTGATCGGTTCAGGCACGTTATCTAAAAGCATTCATGTTCTAAATCAAACTACAGTTCTAAGTATACGGAACACACACAAGAGGAAGAGTTCAGAAATGAACGAATCCTTCTTGAGGTATTGTAGACTAGGTCATATCAATGCGACCCGACTAGCTGAAGTTACATATAGATGCATATTTAAATGAGTTTGAATTTACATCTTGTGAAACTTGCCAGTCATGTCACAGAGATAAGATGACCACAGCTCTGTTTATTGGAAACAGAGAAAGAGTTAGTGAACTCTTGGGATGATACATGTTGATGTATGTAGGTCTCCTGTCTACACGTGCCAGGACTGGTTCTTTATACGTCATTACATTCTCTGATGATCTTTCGAGATTCAGACCTATGTTCTTGTTGAAACACAAGTCCGAACCTTTTGAGATATTCACAGAATATAAGTTAGAAGTAGAGAACCAAAATAAGGGTATAAGTATTATGTCCTGTGATGAGATCAAGGAGAAGAATACTTGAGCACGGAATTCCTGGATTATTCTAAAGGGGAATGAGATTCTCTCTCAGCATTACTCCTCCGTATACACCACAGCACGATGGTGTATCGAGGCGGAGCAATAACACCCTATATGATAAGGTGTGCTCTATGATGAGTACTACTGAGTTACCTATTTCCTTTTGGGAGTTATGCACTTGAGAAGCTGCATACCTATTGAAAAGGGTTCAGATCAAATCAGTTGCCTACCACTTCATATGTGATATGGAAAGGGAAGAGCCCATATCTTAAGTTAGTTAAGATTTGGGATTGTCCGGCCTATGTCTAAAAGCAAAATCCGGACAAGCTCGAGGCAAGGTCAGTTATGTAGAACTGGAAAGGTTCCAGCTATGCAAACTACAGCAGATGATTTGGTACAACCAAAGGATTCAGTAGAAACCAACGAACCTCATCCTCTCCGCCGATCTAGTAAGGTTCCTCACCCACCTGAGAGATACTTTGGTTTCTCTGTGACAGTGGGAGCGAGGATTGCATCATGAGATGATGACCCAACTAGTTTCGAGCTGGCCATCAGGAGTGAGACTCTGTAAGAATGACTGGATGTTTAGCGATCTGAGATGGAATCCATATACACCAACAAAGTATGGACTTTGGTTGCTGTATCTGAAGGGTTAAATCCCCATCAGGAGCAAGTATATCTTGAGAAGATTACTTGGTGTACATGGAAAAGTTGAGACTTTCAAAGCTAGGCTAGTTAAAAGTTTGCATCATTGACCAGGTGTGGATAATGATGAAACCTTTTCAAGTAGCTATGCTTAAGTCCTTCCAGATCCTACTTGCCACGGCTTCATACCATGACTACGATATCTGGTGGTTGGGTGTCATGACAGCTTTTCTAAATGATGTTTTAGAAGAGAGCGTCTTTAAGTACACAGCCAGAGGGCCTCGTAGACAGTGGGAGCAGCGGAAACGTGTGCAAGATGCTTTATAGGATAAAGCAGGCATCGCGGAGTTGGAACATCTGTTTTGATGTGTTAGTTAAACAGTTTGACATCATCAAAATGGTAGATGAACCTTGTATAAACAAAAAGGTAGTAGGGAGTATGGTGGCGATCCTCGTAGAGTACGTGGATGACATACTCTTGATAAGAAAGAAGTTTCCTATGCTACGCTCGGTCAATCTCTGCTTATCACAATGATTCTCCATATAGGATCATAATGATACCTCCTAAATCCTGGGTTTTGGATCTATGAGATAGATCTAATTGGATGTTAGGACTCTCACTAGTTGTAGTGAGATGGTATCAATCGATCCTGGGAAGAATCACTGGAAGTGTTCCAGGGTGATAAAGACGACTGAGTGTCAGTCACAGGCATTGTCTTTACCCTCAGTAAAGGGGCGGTATGTTGGAAGAGTTCCAAGCAAGATACCGAGGCATACTAGACGATAAAGGCAGGATACATCGCTACTTAAGATGCTACCAAAGAGGCTGTTTGGGTGTATAATGGTTCATGAGATGAACTACGTTCCAACCATTGTGAGACAATGGAGTTGTGGCTTATGCCAAGGAACGCCGGTCCCATCAGTAATCCAGACATATTCTAAGGCAGTATCACCTGATCATGGAGATGGTTGATCTCCAGGGTGATCGAGGTTAGGAGAGTAGACTAAGAGGACGACACGGCGGATCCACTCACGAAGGCCTATTCCCAGAGAGAGACTTTTATGGGATGGTTGAGTATGAGATACTACAACCACTGCTATCAGATGACCCTAGTGCAAGTGGGAGATTGTTAGTTATATGTATGCCTTAGAGGCCATTACTGTACATTGGATGTATATTGTAGTGGATGCTGGGACATATATAGGGAGGACTTTCTTGCTCGACATGATAGTATGCTATCTGGTTGATCTTTACCTTAACTTGTACACTGATTGTCTCTCTGTTACATGTTGGTAAAGCCCTTAGGATGTGTACTTGACTACCTGGACTATGATACGGATCATACTAGTGGGGACAGGGTAGTCCATAAGTACATCCTTCAAGGTCCCTAGTCATGGGTGTATCGAGACGGGGCATCGATATACCAGAGTAGACTAGCATATACCTTCTCGACCCATACAGATGGGCGATGGATGATCCCATATCCATTGGTGTTTGACATCAGAGATGATATACGGGTGCTCAGTGGAGACTGGGTACACTGGACGGACTCGCCGAGAACTCCCAGATGGTATTATACCTTACGTCAGATGGCAGTTCTCTGGTGACACTGGTACAGAGTAGTCTGTTGACCAGAGCTCGTCATAGAGTCTTGTGTGGTTCCCACTGTGCTTTGATTTCCACCTTACCACGTCCAAGAGGGCATGCAAAACGGTGGTTTTTGGGTACAGTCCCGAGTCACATGGAGGCAATGAGCGATAGGAAGGGATTCGTCTCTCCCGGTATAGGGAGTTGATGTTGCGCTGTGTTCGATTGGCTATAACCGGAAATCCCTGGCCAGGGTTACTGAGATTTACTGGTAAGTGTTACCAGTAGTTTCTCGAACTATTATAGACCTCATATCGACACGACTTATCGAGCTATTGGGGTCTGACGTTTACCACCCCTAGGCGAGATATGCGACATATCAGACGACGAGACCGGACTGTACGGTAAGTGTTACTGGTTGGATTCACAGGAGTATGAGCGGGCTTGCTCGTCGATCTTCTGATCGCTCAATACCCGGGTGGCCGTTACGTTTAGCAGACCGCTTGCGGCTTGTGGGTGTTTGATATGATCATCACCTGCTGCCGGAGTATTGACGAGTCTTTAGAGTCCTACACAGAGGTTTCCTGGCTCAAGCGAAACGAAATAGGAGCGCATATGAGATATGTGCGGGACCGAGAATAATGCGTGTATGTGATACCGTATTTCATTCTCGCGATCAATGTATCGATTGGTTATATGCGATATAACCTAGTTATCGAATCAAGCATTGATTCGATAAGCCGATACATAGGATACTAGTCGGTTATATGCGATATGGCCGGATCGTTAAATCAAGTGTTGATTTAATGATTTAATGTATAATTATATATTTGATATATTACTTTGCATTAACTAGTATTGGTTCACTTTAAATGGATTTTCTCACTTGATGTGCACATTGTATATGTGATATATTTTGTACACTTGATTGTATCATGTTTGATGATACATGAATGTTTAAGTGTATGTTTAGACTAAACCATGGTTATGTAATGGTTAGGGTTTTGAATTTATTTACTTATTCATTTATTTATTCATTTTGGCAAAAGGGAAAATGGTGGCTATTTTTGTTTCTAAGTTGAAGCTTCATGAAGCTTTGACTAAGTGACCATTTTGTCTTCATGCTTAACCCTAACCATTCCATCTAACCATGATTTATTCTCTACACTTGAGCATGGTTGCCATATGATAAGTATTGTTTTTATTTTCTTTTTGAGAATAACTTATGATATTCTTTTTCATCATCTTCTTCTTCTTCAAAGATGAAGAAAGCTTGCTCCATCAATGGCAACTTGAGCAAATGAGTGAGAAATCCAATTCTAAAGTGAACCCACTGTAAGTGCACGGCGGCGCCCCGGCCGTCAATCCGACGCCGGAATGCGGAAGCGGTGAATAACTAAAATTTTGCGGACTTTGCAAACCGGCACCACCGCGCACTAAACTCCGGATCGAACCATTAACTAGTCTAAGCTACTAAACAAGATGGGTTAGAGATATACCGACGATCCAAGTCCTCCGGTCTTCATCTCCACTCCGATCTCCTCGCGGGATCTCCGTCCGTCTCCTCCTCGTCGCCGGAAGTGCACCACATCGCCTTCTTCGTTTACGGGCTCCCACCTCAATGCCGAGGCAACTCGGGCACGAAGCCGGCTACTCGACGTGCCCAAGGTTCGCTGTAGAATGTGTAGTAGAGGAAGTCTCATTTTGGGGTTTGGAGTTGCCATTTGTGGAGGAGAAGAGAGCTTGGAGAGAGGTGGGGAAAATGTAGCATACCAAAACGAGAGTAACATTTTCCACCACAAGAAAATGAATCCCATTCCCTTTGGAATGGCCGGCCCCCCCTTACCAAGTGAGATTGGAGAGAGAAAAACCAAGGTCAAGAGGGTGGTTGGATAGCAATGATGCAAGCAAGAGATGATGAAAGAAAAACCAATGATCACAAGAAAACCCTCACTCCAACACCACCATCATCAACAACCATGATGGTTACATAAAGTCAAGCCATCATGAAGATATGAAGTCAAATGATGGGACAAGTATCATGACATGATAATATACAAAGACCCCCTCCACAAATGCTTATTTGCAACAATGCAAATAAGCCCTCCTCCACCAATCTTCGGCCAATGAACGGAACAATGGAAATCGGCCGAAACGGAAAGCAAACTGGCAACTCCAGAAAACTGGTCCCGTAATAAATCACAGGAAAACCCCGATACTGTGCATACACACCCGCATCTGTATTTCGACCGAAATACAAATGCAATGAGACAAAATCTACACTGTACTATACTAGGATCCGGCTTATACCAAAGCCGGCTAGTAATATCTGTTCGATCCTGATCCGTGCAATACCGCACGTATCTGATCGAACCCTGCCATATAACCATACGGCCTATAGTACAAACTGTCCGATCCTGATCCGTGCAATACCGCACGTATCTGATCGGACCTTGCCATATCTCCATACGGCCTCTACAACCTTTCGCCCGAAAGCTGAGTAACTGAATGTGGGGGACTCTAAAGACTCGTCAACACCTTGGTTGTGGATTTAACCACTAGCACGTCAGAGGTATAAGCCAATACGTGACGGGCTACCAGGTACTGACCAAATGGGACGTCGATGAGGAAGCTCACCCCGACACCCAACTGAGCCTGTCAGTGACAATATCCGTGCAGTCCGGTCCGTTCGTCTATGAGCATCGCATGGCGGGCCTAGGGGGTTGGTAAAAGTCAGACCCCCAAAAGCGGTACAAGTCGTGTCGGAGTGTAGCCCAGAACACCCTGAGATACTACTGGAATACCTACCAGTAAATCTCCTTGCCTTGGCCAAGGACTTTGTGTAATGGCTCTCCTAGACACAGCACGACCTCACCCCCAATACCGGGAGAGACGAACCCCTGAAGATACGCTCACTGCCTCCATGTGGCTCGGGACTGTACCCAACTAAAACCTGTTTGCACGACTCCTTTGAGCCGTGGTAGGGTAGTAATCAAAGTACAGTGGGAACTCACACGAGACAAATGACGATCCCCAGGTCGATGAACTAACCTGCACACATGTCACCAGGGAACTGCCATCTGACGTCTGGTATATGACCAACTAGCAGGTTCCCGGCGAGTCCTGTCCGGTGTACTCATAATCCAATGAGCACCTGTATACATCTTAGGTGATCCAACTGACACCAGTGGCTTGTGAGACCGGCCACCGCCCCTCATCGGGGTCTCGACTGTATACACTAGTCTACTAATGGAGTATCGATGCCCAGTCTCGAAACTCCCACGACTAGGGACCTTTTAAGGATATGCTTGTAGACCCCCAGCTCCCACTTATATGATCGCCCTCATACTGCTGGTGGTCAAGCAAGAATCCTAGGGGCTCTATCAACGTGTAATAGCGACATGTCAGGTCACTTAAAGCAGTACACGATGATAAAGGTAAACCAGATAGCATACTATCATCTCGAGTAAGACTGTCCTACCGGGATAGGTCCTCCCTCAATCATTACAATCACGTACCTGTGACCTAATAATTGACTCTGAGGGCACTATCTCCAACAATCTCCCACTTGCACTCAAGGCTAATTATTGCGATGTCGCATATTCACAGCCTGTGTGATACCGAACATCCAACTCCTCTACTAGTCAGTCTCACAAAGCTCGTTTGCGGAACTATTGCGTTTGAGGAATAGCCTCAGTGAGTGGATCCGCTTAGTTGTTTCTTTCTATGTCTCTCTATATCTCAAGTTCGCGGAGAAAGCCATCTCCCGAAAAGAGCAATACCTGTCTCAGAATATGTCTGGATGTCTGATGGGACCTAGCTCATAAATGAACTCCAAATCCAAACTTCTCAGACTGTATCGTCAACTGAACTTAATCAGTATCCTGTGCGCCATGCCTCCCTCAGTATTGCCTTGGACCACCTGTCCAAAATACTGCCCCTTATCAGAAGTAAAAACTATAACTCTGACAACCTCCTTGTCGTCCATGTCACCTTGGAAGCCTGGAATGATAACTGTCTCCTGAATGAGGCTGTCGTTATCATCTCCCTAGAACATCCACTTATGTTCTAAAAACTGCTTCCGACTGTTTCTCCAGGATTGGATTAATGTCAACTTATTGCATCTAGTGCAAGAACAACATCTGGTGTGGTACTTGACATCTCACGATTGACTCAATTGCCTGAGCAAGTGATCTGTCAATCATGCCCGTCCCTCTCCCCTTTAGTCTGTAAGACACCTTTGGAGAGGGTGACTCCATTACCTGCAGGTACACTACCGTGCCAGGAGTCGTCCATCCTAAATACTCTTAGAATGCTGTCAAGTACCCTGATTGGAAAACCACCCAAATCTAGATCTAAGACCATAGATCTAGTAACCAGTATGTCTGATATAAAATCCATTTCCTTTGTGGAGAAACAACTGTGTGACGACCAAAGTATAACCGATCGTAGTGTAGGAGTTTCTTTTCCTACTCTGTGTATATCATCCAAATACCAGGATATCACACCCTACTACCTTCTCAACAGATCCATCCCCTATTCTGATGAAGTCAAACCCATGACCGTCACATCAGAAATAGATGATCTATCTCCGCTACATCTGCTCTAGTCTATAAATAGACATAAGCAACCTGTCCACCAATGCTTCCGCTGCTCCCACTGACTACGACAACCCTCTGGCAGAGTCATATAGACGTACACTTCTAAAACTGGTTTAGAACGACGCTATACTCATCCTCCCGTCGGGTCTCGTAACCTGGAACAACAGCAATGGCAATTGTGGGTAAACAAGAACTTCCCTGTCACCGTCCTTGAAGCTACCATAGTACCTCTCGGGTGCCTGAAGTTACCCACCTTATCTGCGGAGTGGCCAATGGAATGTCAATCCAGATTGAATCTTTAGGTTCCTTATCAAATCTTCAGTAATCGTTTGTGGTTCTGGAATCACTTCCAGTTCTACCATACCCCCACTACTGTTTTCTGAAAAAGTCCATTTTTAATAAAACTGTGGCGAGTCTAGAACAATATTGCTATTGTTCATCCAGATGGTAGAAAGTCAACCCGCGTCATAGCCTGGGTCAACCCACAAACAGCCATTACAGAAACGTGCCTTGAGTTATCCAGAGTCTGGTTTTAAGCATAATCCGGACAACTCCCCGTACCTTAACATCGTTAAGATACGAACTGTTCTATATCCAATATAGGACCAGAGGCACTGATTTAATTGAACCAGATTCAAAACATGCAGCTGTCTCCAGCGCATGTCAACTAAATGGAAGGAGGCCGATCAGCGTTACTCAACTTAGGAATACTTCCAATTATGAGTAACCTGAAAGAGAAGTAAGATCTCTTTATCATTACTATCAACTGAATACCATTGACAAGTGTCTACATCTTCGATCACTTTGAAGAATCCCGATACTTGCTACACCTGGTTCTCTACTCTATTCAAATACCTATAACTTCTCAAAATTCAGACCCTGTGTTTCCGCGAAACACCCGTCTAAAAACTAGAGAAGTCATAAGTAAACCGAATATAGTACGAGGACCAACCCCTCTGTCCTGATGGACCTTGGACAACATACAATACTCTGTATAAGTCCTTTGAGTCTAATAACTCATTCACTGTGTGTCGTAGGTTGAAAACTGTACTTATGGTTAAGAAGAATTACACCGCTGTTTAATGCTCCTTACCTAACCATCCACTGATATAGGTAAATGTCGTAGACATAATTTCAGAAAGGTATATCTCACTCTATGAAAATAGACGTACAGATATATCAATTTGAAATTGGTGCATAACAGCGGATATTCAAAACCAAATATTTGCCGACCGGCAAACAGCCCAGGTGATTTCCTCAAATATCACCGATTACAACGAATCCCGATATAATGAGGATAATCACCCAATTCCCAATAACTTACTCCCACTCATCATCTGTAAAACCATACAGATGTGAGAATCGTACCTGGTAAATACATACCCTGGAGTAAGTATCTAATCGGGAAATCAGTTTTCCTTTAACATTACACAGTGAAACTGAAACATTGAAATGTTTCGATGGGGTATCCTGGTATTCATAGTAATGCCCTTTCCATTATCCAGATTCACAACTGTAACCGTATAATTCTTTGCCACCTCTCCAAATCCCTTCATATGTCTTTAGTCTTTACCTTCTGCACACCCCTTTAGGCCAAATGGTTTTCTTCCTTCCCTACCGTTCGGCACCAGCCTATGGTTTGGAAGAAGACTATCCAATAAGCATAATGGGTGTACTGTCCCAATCCTAGGAACACTCGCAACACGAGAGAAGGTGAAGATAAAAGACACCTGAATGTACTTTATTCCTATTTCTCCTGAACCAGGATCCATCCCCGAACTGGAACAAGTTCCTTTCGAGTTCGTATATAACCATACGATGGAATATCCAAATAAACTGTGGATCTTCGTAGTGATACGGAGTGTCCTGGAGAAATACAAAGGTGATGTGGGAGTGGTAACGAAATATTTGGTTTGGTCGTGAATAGCAATCGCAATTTACTTTGCCCTCTTACTAATCCCTTGCTTTGTCTGAACTTAATACCTTCTGTACACCGTTTAGGCTAACTGGTTTTCTTCCTTCCCTACCGGTCGGCACCAGCCTATGGTTTGGAAGAAGACTATCCAATTTGCATAATAGGTGTACTACTCCTAAACCAAGGAGTACTCGCAACCTGAGAGAGGGTGAAAAGAAAAGACAACTGAATAATCCTATCCGTTTTCTCCAGAACCGGAAACCATCCTCGAATAAATTCTTTCGAGTTCGTATCTAACCATACGATGGTTTTGTCCAATGGAAGTGGACGTTCGTAGTAAAACGGGGTGTCCTGGAGAAAAGGGTAAAAGTAGGAGTGGCAATGAGGTTTGCAATTCTGACAATCCAAAAGCCAGTGTTTAAGAAGGTTCGGTCAACTTGGTCACTGAGTCAAAGTCTTAGGGTCGGGTCAATGGTCGCTGCCAAAGAGAGAGAGAAAAGAAACACTCAGCGTGCACTCTAACCTAGATCAGAATGGTCACAATTTATCTAATCTGGAATCCTCCCACTGTACCTCAAATTCTCCTCCAAACCTGAAAGAAGAATTAGTCGGGGTTACCCGAGGAGTAAACTAACTCATCAGTGGGAATCGGGATCCAACTATCATCGCATGATAACGTGACGGAATCCGCTCACGTCATCACACTCTAGATGGTATGCGCATATCTGGCAAGTTTCAGTTCTTTTGAAACTCCCGATGTGATTTTTACCCCATGCTCTTATGACCTTGACTAAGGCCAACAAATCATAAGTCACATGTCAAGTTCTACCCGTCATTATCCAGGTTGATTTGAATCCACCCGTACAAGCCCTTGACTAGGGCCAACAAGGCTATACGACTGTCCCAAACCAACGCATCTATCTATGCAGCATATGAATACCCAATAGCTACCAAACACTGTGCCTTGACTAAGGCCAACAAACACAGCTTGAATACTATTGACTACCCATATGAAACGACGGAGGGCTACGAATGGTTTCTGGCGAAAACCTTTAACGTAGTGAACTTGATATCGTTGAAGGAACGGATAGCTTTTTAAAAATATAGTGACGAAAACCGTTGCTAAAGAGGTCACTCCCGGTGAAGGGATCTCGGCTCTTTCCCCGTAGAATGGGGTGCAGGATATTCCAACTGAATACCACGATGCAAAGCAAAAGTAATCGGTTATAGTGAAGTTAATGCCCTGACGCAAACTTTTTGTCCAAGGGGTCACTCCCGGTGAAGGGATCTCGGCCCTTGCCTCGTCGACTGAGGAGCAGGATATTCTAACTGAATACCACGATGCAAAACAAAAGTAAACGTCCTTGCAATAACAGCTTTTTGAAAAAGTGTTCCAACAACATCAGATTAGGTTTGTTTTTAACTTGCATTGATCCGAATCAACGCAGTCCCATCAATTGATCACACCAAAAAGAACGAAAATATACTGATGTACGTATATGCCATCCGCATTCGCCACTGGGTCCCGTATTACCCGTTAGGTTAGCTTACTAACGACAGAGCGGGGACTGGACTAGCGCGGATGCAAAACATATACAACATCTACTAATATATATACCAATATATTATATTTCGCTCAAGGCGTGAAAGAAATGCAACATCACAGAGAATGAACAGCATCACAGAAACAATACAGATATCTGGGATCCCCGGGTTTCACAGAGCCACTACTGAAACCCGACGTTCCCCTGGTCGTGTGGGATAGCCTGTGCAAAGAAATCCTAGACCCCTACGGGCGCGGCAAGTCACCCGCCAAAACCTGAAGCGAGGCAGCCCCCTTCAGCGCCGTGAATGGACCACCCAGCACTTCACGGAATCCGGTAACTTGGGCACCCCTCCTGGGTCAAACCTATACCCCCTACGAGTGCGGCGAATAGCCCGCCAATCCTAGAGTGAAGCCCCCTCCGTCTCAATGCCATAAGATGCGGGCTTGTTGCCCTCCAGAACCCGGCTATCCGTGCACCCCTCCGCGGGGCAACCTAGTACAGAAAGTAAAATATACATACAACGGGTACATCGACCGCAACCAGGTCGTGCCCCAAAATAATAATACAATCAGGCAGTGACGGCAGTCCACATGTCGGACGCTCGCCCCGCAATATCAAATGTACATAATACAACAAAACTGTACTAGCATTGCATCCAGGCTATCCCCACGACCGATCCGCAACATCACAGCAAATACATAGAACATCAACGTGAAAGTCACGTTCGCAAATCCGTCTAACCGAGCTATAGCAGTTAGACCGGATTTACCGATCGAGTGACATTCACGGTCGCAGATATAATGTAAATACTGTGAAAAATGTGTTTAAAATATCCGATCGATTAAAATATAACAAGTGGGCCCCAAAACAAAACTGCAGCAGTTACAGAAAATATGGGCCCAATTTAAATGTTCCAGAAACCCAGATTTATCCCCAGAAGCCCACTGAAAAAATCCGGCCCAATGATTATTCCATACTGCGGCGGAAGTGCGGCAGAAGTGGGTTTTGGCCGCGCTTCCGCGCTCTGGTTGGAATATCATTGCCTCGAATTTGAACAGTGCTCTTAGTTCATCTAGCACAGTACTTTTATGCAACCTGAAAAATTTTTGGAGACTGAAAAAATTCAACAGAAACTGTCGTGGGTGTATTTGGGTTTTCGGACATTTCGATCGATCGGAACTGAAAAACACATTACACAAAGCTAGACTAAGTTAATGGCGAGGCTCTGATACCACTGTAAGTGCACGGCGGCGCCCCGGCCGTCAATCCGACGCCGGAATGTGGAAGCGGTGAATAACTAAAATTTTGCGGACTTTGCAAACCGGCACCACCGCGCACTAAACTCCGGATCGAACAATTAACTAGTCTAAGCTACTAAACAAGATGGGTTAGAGATATACCGACGATCCAAGTCCTCCGGTCTTCATCTCCACTCCGATCTCCTCGCGGGATCTCCGTCCGTCTCCTCCTCGTCGCCGGAAGTGCACCACATCGCCTTCTTCGTTTACGGGCTCCCACCTCAATGCCGAGGCAACTCGGGCACGAAGCCGGCTACTCGACGTGCCCAAGGTTCGCTGTAGAATGTGTAGTAGAGGAAGTCTCATTTTGGGGTTTGGAGTTGCCATTTGTGGAGGAGAAGAGAGCTTGGAGAGAGGTGGGGAAAATGTAGCATACCAAAATGAGAGTAACATTTTCCACCACAAGAAAATGAATCCCATTCCCTTTGGAATGGCCGGCCCCCCCCTTACCAAGTGAGATTGGAGAGAGAAAAACCAAGGTCAAGAGGGTGGTTGGATAGCAATGATGCAAGCAAGAGATGATGAAAGAAAAACCAATGATCACAAGAAAACCCTCACTCCAACACCACCATCATCAACAACCATGATGGTTACATAAAGTCAAGCCATCATGAAGATATGAAGTCAAATGATGGGACAAGTATCATGACATGATAATATACAAAGACCCCCTCCACAAATGCTTATTTGCAACAATGCAAATAAGCCCTCCTCCACCAATCTTCGGCCAATGAACGGAACAATGGAAATCGGCCGAAACGGAAAGCAAACTGGCAACTCCAGAAAACTGGTCCCGTAATAAATCACAGGAAAACCCCGATACTGTGCATACACACCCGCATCTGTATTTCGACCGAAATACAAATGCAATGAGACAAAATCTACACTGTACTATACTAGGATCCGGCTTATACCAAAGCCGGCTAGTAATATCTGTTCGATCCTGATCCGTGCAATACCGCACGTATCTGATCGAACCCTGCCATATAACCATACGGCCTATAGTACAAACTGTCCGATCCTGATCCGTGCAATACCGCACGTATCTGATCGGACCTTGCCATATCTCCATACGGCCTCTACAACCTTTCGCCCGAAAGCTGAGTAACTGAATGTGGGGGACTCTAAAGACTCGTCAACACCTTGGTTGTGGATTTAACCACTAGCACGTCAGAGGTATAAGCCAATACGTGACGGGCTACCAGGTACTGACCAAATGGGACGTCGATGAGGAAGCTCACCCCGACACCCAACTGAGCCTGTCAGTGACAATATCCGTGCAGTCCGGTCCGTTCGTCTATGAGCATCGCATGGCGGGCCTAGGGGGTTGGTAAAAGTCAGACCCCCAAAAGCGGTACAAGTCGTGTCGGAGTGTAGCCCAGAACACCCTGAGATACTACTGGAATACCTACCAGTAAATCTCCTTGCCTTGGCCAAGGACTTTGTGTAATGGCTCTCCTAGACACAGCACGACCTCACCCCCAATACCGGGAGAGACGAACCCCTGAAGATACGCTCACTGCCTCCATGTGGCTCGGGACTGTACCCAACTAAAACCTGTTTGCACGACTCCTTTGAGCCGTGGTAGGGTAGTAATCAAAGTACAGTGGGAACTCACACGAGACAAATGACGATCCCCAGGTCGATGAACTAACCTGCACACATGTCACCAGGGAACTGCCATCTGACGTCTGGTATATGACCAACTAGCAGGTTCCCGGCGAGTCCTGTCCGGTGTACTCATAACCCAATGAGCACCTGTATACATCTTAGGTGATCCAACTGACACCAGTGGCTTGTGAGACCGGCCACCGCCCCTCGTCGGGGTCTCGACTGTATACACTAGTCTACTAATGGAGTATCGATGCCCAGTCTCGAAACTCCCACGACTAGGGACCTTTTAAGGATATGCTTGTAGACCCCCAGCTCCCACTTATATGATCGCCCTCATACTGCTGGTGGTCAAGCAAGAATCCTAGGGGCTCTATCAACGTGTAATAGCGACATGTCAGGTCACTTAAAGCAGTACACGATGATAAAGGTAAACCAGATAGCATACTATCATCTCGAGTAAGACTGTCCTACCGGGATAGGTCCTCCCTCAATCATTACAATCACGTACCTGTGACCTAATAATTGACTCTGAGGGCACTATCTCCAACACCCACCTCCTATTTCTTCATCCTCTACCTCTTGCCAAGTAGTATAGGGTGTTTTTTTCACAAGTTTCATGACTTGGTGAAGTGGGAGCTTGATCTTGTGATGCCTCGACGTAGATCATCTTCGGCATCGTTGTCGATGACCCAGCTCGCCCATTTCTCCGATGAAGCCGACGCTAGAGCCCGGGATTCGATTTGGACAGCGAGGAGACTTCATTGCGGAGCTATGGAGGTGGAGGACCGGATCTACAAAGGTTGTATTTCCGTTCTTGTAGTTAAGTTGTTAACTAGTTGCATCTTTCGCCTAAAATTCTAGTTAACGATCCGTATTAGGGTTTCTCGGCACCCGTAAAATTTGAAATTGGCATGGTTGATGCCTTGTGAGACCTCTTGAGAGTGTCTAGGAACCCTACATGGACCTACGTGTGTAATAAGCGAGTAAGAACTGTGTATTATTCGAATTCGTATCATTATCAAGTTATTTCGAAACCCCAATCTATGTATACTTAGGGACTTAGGCCTCGTTTGGATATCTAGTTTGGAAAACCGTAGTTTATTTTAATTAGATATGTATGTATGATTAATCAAAGCTAAGTCTACAACCAAATAAGCTCAGGCTACGTACTAATATTGGATATATTGCTATCTATAATATGACATAATATTTTACTATTAAGTATTATACATACCAGCATCTCCTTCAACTCCTGAACAGTAGCTTTCAAGCTCTCCAGTTCCTGCTGGAAAAGTCGCTCACTAGAGATGGAGGAAGTAACCACCGGGGTGGAGTCCAACCTCATATGAGCCCTGCTAGGGCCCAGTACCCGGCCTCTCTCCCAACCTCCGTGGTGCCCTCCGTGTGCGACGTCCAGGACCGGGGTCAGCAGCATCGGATCGCTCTGTCCGGTAAAATCGATCCCCGATGCCTCGGCCTGCTCAACCACCCGCTCCGACACCCACATTAACCAGTAAAATATAAGTATATCATTTAAATTTGAACCTTTCAAAACTAAAATTTCAAATAGGGGTTGAATAAATATTAACACTTATGCAATACTCCTGGGTAGCGACGTCGGGGTATCGAAGCTCGCCCGTGGCGGGATCTGTCGAGGTGCCGTGGACGGCAAGATATGCGGACAGCACGCTCGGTGTACCACTTTGCGCCAGGGTCTGTGCTCTCTGCAATATTAGAAAATAACTCTTAATATTAGATATATTAGAAAATAACTCTTAATATTGCATTATATCATAAAGACCGGTCTATTGTAATTTACCGATAACTCCATGGTTCGAGTAATATTTCTCAAGCCACCTGTATAAGTGGGCCGACCCCTCTTCGCTGACTTTCTATTCTCTATATTTTGAGCGGCCTGTTTCTGCACAACACATTCACATTTAGTTTTCTAATTAAGGAACAAAAAAAAATAAATTATATACTAAACAATGAATTACATTTAAAATACATACCTGTTTGCGTTGAGAGTCGAAATATTCGTATAATAGAGGCCATGTCTCTATGTCGACTCTCGCAAAGGCCGGAGTAGATAGGAGGGCCGCTCTCTCTGCCTCGGGGGTCGTCATCCACAGGGAGTAGCAGTTGGCCTTCAGCTCATTCCTGTTGTATCGGACCTTGGTCTGCATGTTCTTCATGTAAGTCCACGTTGCGACCCCCGGTTCTTGCGGGGAGGCGGAAACGGTATAAAAATCAAATTTTTAGCGCATGGGGCAACATGGACTAACAAAGTCGGGATCTTTTCCTAAACTATAACTAGCAAACAAGCTAAAGAGAGTTAGCTACTCGGAAAGATGGTTATACCTAAACTTGAACTCCTTCTTCTTCAAACTTTGTAGAGGTTGATGGTTCTTTCCTCGTCGCCTTCTTCCGTCGAAGATGGATCCACCTGAGGGTTCAACCTTCGGGCTCTTCCTCGAACTTTGAGTGAACTAGAATCTCCGGCTTGCTAAACCCTTGATCCTAGAGTGAGTAGAGAGTGTCTAGGGGTTGTTTTCTTTTCAAGGTGAGGGATTCTCAACACATGAGAAGGAATCACCTTGAGCTTGAGGAAGAAGAAGATGAAGTGAGGAGAGAGAATGATTATGATAGAATGAGCTCTTTTCTTTTGCAACCATAACTAAAAGAAAAGGAATTATCAAATTAATAATAATAAATCAAAAATGAAATAGTTGACGGTTGTATTTGGAATGACCACTATCATAACTTTCAATAAATGAGTGTAAGCATGAATCAAGGAGAATCCTTTCAAAGCATGATGGTGGTCAACATTCAACCATGGTCAACAAGTCAACCATGGTCAACAAGTCAACAAAATCAACCATAACAATATTTCATTTAATTACTATTATTAATTGATATTTCATAAATCTATTAGGTTTGGAAAATGACGACTGTCAACTGTGCAAACGCACCCGTTCCGAAACCCTAATGAAATACCTCATCCTCCGCCTCAAGCAACTGTGCATACACACCTGCATTCTCGTTCCGAGGAACAAGAATACCGAGATATAAAAGCAACCCCAAAACATATACCAGTATCTGGCTCAAACCAGAGCCTGCCAGTATAATCCGTCCGGACTCCAAAACGTGCACAAGTGCGCGGATGAGAACGAACCCTGTCGCAAAACCATGCGACCTCTACTCTGTTTTGCCCAGAGGCAAATACCCTCTGTGTGGGACTCTAAAGACTCGACACTACGCTGGCAGTGGGTTTAACCACAGACCGCAAGCGGCACTAGCTGTGCGTAACGGTCCCCAGGTAGATGCCGACAAGAAGGCTGACGAGGTGAACCCCATCTGAACTCCTACTGAGTCTGAATGTGACATTCTCCGTACAGTCCGGTCTGTTCGTCTGATACATCGCATGTCGGGCCTAGGGGGCGGTAAAACGTCAGTCCCCCAATAGCGGTACAAGTCGTGTCGGAGTGAAGCCCAAAACACCCTGAGATAACACTGGAAGCCTACCAGTATATCTTGCTTGCCCTGGCCAGGGACTACTCGTGTAATGGCTCTCCTAGACACAGCGCGATGTCAACCCCCAATACCGGGAGAGACGAATCCTGTCTAACCGTCACTGCCTCCAAGTGCTTCGGGACTGCACCCAACCACTACCTGTTTGCACGACTCCTTTGAGCCGTGGTAGGGTAGTGATCAAAGTGTAGTGGGAACACACTCGAGGCGAAGTGCCAGTGTCAAGTCAGCGGACTAAGCTGTACTCATGTCACCTGGGAACTGATAACTGACGATAGGTATAATACCAACCTTTCAGTTCCCGACGAGTCCTGTCCAGTGTACCCGTAAGCTAACGAGCACCCGTATACTATCTCCAGTACGACGTACTGATGGCTGTGGGACAGACCATCTCCCACACTGGGATGAGAAGCGCATACGCTAGTCTACTCCGGAGTATCGATGCCCTGTCTCGATAGTCCTGCGACTAGGGACCTGTATAAGGATGTGCTTATAGATTACCCAGCCCCCACTAGTGTGACTGCCATCACAACGCTGGTAATCAAGCAAAAATCCTAAGGGCTCCACTAATGCGTATAGGTGATATCGCAAAATAAACACATGTACACATTGAAGTAGAAACAAACCAAGTAGCATACTACTATATTGAGCAAGATTGTTTATACAAGGTGAATATCCCAAGCTTCCATTAAGTAATATACAAACTAGTATGATACAGTAATGGCCTCTAGGGCATATACACTAACAATCTCCCACTTGCACTAAGGCCATGTACTGGCGTATCGAAGACCTATCATCTCGATCAGCCGCTCGAACTGAGTCTGGGGTAGGGCCTTGGTGAATGAATCTGCAGTGTTTTCTTCTGAAGCAACCCTCCGAACCTCGATCTCCTTGCGATCCACGATCTCCCTGATCAGGTGATACCGCCTCAAGATGTGCCTGGATCTCTGATGGGACCTGGGTTCCTTCGCTAAAGCTATAGCCCCGTTGTTGTCGCAATACAGAGGTATTGGGTCAACAATGGACGGAACCACCTGAAGTTCTTTCAAGAACTTCCTCATCCAGACAGCTTCTTTTGCGGCATCAGATGCAGCGATGTATTCCGCTTCCATAGTCGAGTCTGCAACGGTTTCCTGTTTGGAACTCTTCCAACACACCGCCCCTCCATTGAGGGTAAAGACAAAACCCGACATGGACTTGGAATCATCCTTGTCACTCTGGAAGCTGGAGTCAGCAAAGGCCTCGATCTGGAGGTCTTTTCCGCCATACACCAAGAACATCTCCTTAGTCCTTCTCAGGTACTTGAGAATGTTCTTTACTGCTATCCAGTGTTTCTCCCCAGGGTTTGACTGATACCGGCTTACTATACTCAGTGCATAAGCTACATCCGGTCTGGTACACAACATCGCATACATTATAGAGCCTACCGCAGAAGCGTAGGGTATAATAGACATGCGATCCCTCTCCAAATCAGTCTTGGGAGACATCTCTTTAGAGAGGGTGATCCCGTGACAAGCCGGTAGGTTACCGCGCTTGGAATCTTCCATACTGAATCTTTTCAGCACGGTGTCGATGTACCTGGACTGTGAAAGTCCTAATATCCTCTTGGATCTATCACGATGGATCCGGATCCCCAGGATGTAAGAGGCATCACCCAGGTCTTTCATGGAGAACCTGTGTGACAAGAAACCTTTGACAGATTGTAGCATAGGAATGTCATTTCCTATTAAGAGAATGTCATCCACGTATAAAACAAGGAATACTACAGTTCTCGCTACAAATCTACTATAGATGCATGGTTCATCTGGATTTTTGACAAAGTCAAATTCCTTGACCGTCTCATCAAAACAGATGTTCCAACTCCGCGATGCCTGCTTTAGTCCATAGATGGACTTAAGCAACTTGCACACCTTTCCGCTGCTCCCACTCTGAATGAAACCCTCTGGCTGATCCATATAGACACACTCCTCTAAATTTCCATTTAGAAAAGCGGTTTTTACGTCCATCTGCCAAATCTCATAATCGTGGAAGGCAGCAATGGCAAGAAGGATCCGAATGGATTTCAGCATAGCCACTGGAGAAAAGGTTTCGTCATAGTCCAAGCCAGGTCTTTGACGGAAACCCTTTGCTACAAGTCAAGCTTTATAGGTCTCAACCTGTCCATCTACACCAATCTTCCTTTTGAAGATCCACTTGCATCCTACGGGTTTTACCCCGTCTGGAGCAATGTCCAACGTCCATACTTTGTTGGTGTACATGGACTCCATTTCGGTCCGCATTGCATCCAGCCATTTTACCGAGTCAACGCTCTGAACGGCCTGCTGGAAGCTAGTAGGCTCATCATAGTCTATGATGCAATCCTCTCTATCCTCGTTTATGAGAAAACCGTAGTATCTCTCGGGCGGATGAGACTGCCTACTACTTCTGCGGAGCGGCGTAGGAATGTCCTGTTCATTTGAACCCTCTGGTTCCACTAAGCTTTCAGTAATAGTCTGTGGTTCTGGAATTTCTTCCAGTTCTACTGCGCTCCCACTTAATTCTTTTTCTAAGAACTGATGTTCTAGAAAGTGGGCATGATGAGAAACAAGAACTTTTTGTTCCTCTTCGTAGTAGAAGAGATATCCCTTGGAATTCTTTGGATATCCCACAAACTTACACAGTACTGAGCGCGCCTCGAGCTTGTCCGCATGCTGCTTTTTAACAAAAGCTGGACTTCCCCAAGTCTTAATGTGACTGAGATGGGGTCTCTTCCCACACCACATCTCATATGGTGTAGTAGGCACAGTCTTAGTAGGAACTCGGTTCAAAAGGTACGCAGCTGATTCTAGCGCATACCCCCAGAATGATCGCGGTAACTCAGCGTTACTCATCATGGACCGTACCATATCCAATAGGGTTCGGTTCCGTCTCTCCGATACACCGTTGTGCTGCGGAGTGTATGGAGGAGTGAGCTGAGAGAGAATCCCGTTCTCTTTTAAATAATTCAGGAACTCGGCACTTAAGTATTCTCCACCTCGATCCGATCTTAGAATCTTGATACTTTTGCCGGTTTGTTTTTCTACTTCATTCTTAAATTCCTGGAATTTTTCAAAAGCTTCGGACTTATGTTTCATTAAGAAGACATAACCGTATCTTGAAAAATCATCCGTAAAAGTAATGAAGTAAGAATAACCGCTTCGCGCATGTGTAGACATTGGACCGCACACGTCACTGTGTACGAGTCCCAAGAGCTCGCTCGCTCTTACTCCGTGTCCAGTGAACGGAGTCTTTGTTATCTTTCCTTTGAGACAGGATTGACAAGTGGCATATGATTGATATTCGAACGGATCCAAATATCTTTCTGTATGTAACTTAGTCAACCTTCTCTCATTGATGTGACCCAGTCTACAATGCCATAAGAAAGTCTGATTGATATCTGGAGACTTTCTTTTGTGTGTATTCTGGACATTGAAAATCTGTGGTTGGTTTAATACGTATATACCATTGCTCAGTGTACCTGACCCATCAGAACTTGATTAAGGTGAATGTTTACAACATTACTTACAAACGCAAATTCATAACCTTCTTTAGAAACCAAAGATACAGAAATGATATTACAAGTTGCGTTGGGTACAAAAAAGCAATTACGCAAAACCAAAACATGCCCATCTGACATTCCCAGGTGATAGTCCCCCACGGCTTTAGCATCCATGCTAGCTCCGTTCGCAACTCTGAGGGTCATGTCACCTGCCTTCAAAACCCTACGGTTTCTCAACGCCTGCAAAGAATTACAGATATGAGATCCTGATCCGGTATCCAATACCCAGGAAGTAGAGTTTATAGAAAGACAGTTTTCAATAACATACACACCTGAAGCTGAAGCCGCAACCTGCTTCAGTTCCTGTGTCCTGGCTTTCCAAGCCCTGCAATCTTTCTTCCAGTGTCCACTCTTATGACAATAGAAGCACTCTTCCTTTCCAACAAGCTTCCCCGCAATCTTTGTTGCCTTTTCCTTTCCCTTCGTACCCACTTTACTAACACCGCCTCTTGGTTTGGCGGGGGCTTTCTTTCTCTTTCCCTTGGCTTTCGCCTTGGACCTAGAGGAAGAAGATCCTCCTACAAACAAAGCGGGTGTTTCCCTACCCTTCTGTAGGGTGCCCTCTGCGCTCCTCAGCAGGTTGAGGAGTTCTGAAAGTTCAACTTCCTTTTCTTGTAAGTTGAAGTTCAGTATAAACTGGGCGTAAGTGGATGGAAGGGACTGGAGAATTAAATCTGTATAGAGTTCACTGTCCAACGTGGTCCCAAGTTCCGCGAGCTCCTCAGTGTAGCCAATCATCTTAAGCACGTGGTCCGCTACCGATGATCCGACGGCCAACTTTGTCGAAAATAACTTCTTCGACACTTCGTATCTTGCGATACGAGACTGCTCTCCATACAGTTCTTTTGTATGGAGAAATATGGACTCGAGGTCCATATTCTCATGCCTCCTCTGATGTTCGTTGTCCATAGAGGCAAGCACGAGGCACCTGGCCTTCGCGCAATCAATCTCCCAAGTCTTACGGATTTCCTTATCCACGACGCTGGAGGTGGGACCTGGGACGGGGGGAGCTCTGGTGGTAAGAAGATACCCCAGCTTGTCGTAAGTGATTGCCAATTTGACATTCCTGAGCCAATCTTTGTAGTTTGGCCCTGTTAGTATGTTTTTATCTAGAAGTAACTTAAGTCCAGTCATTTCGAATTTGGTCGCTGCAGGAGGGAGAGAAGAAACACTTTAGCACGATGCTCTTGCAAGTTTAGAATGGTTTTTAATTTGTCTAAACAGGATGGCTCCCACTGTCTCTCGAATCCCTCCTCAAACCACAAAGGAAGAATTAGCCGGGATCAATCCCACCGTACAATACTTGCTTAACCGTTCAGCCAGGCCAGTGTCGGTACTTCGAGGGAGGTTTTCCAACGCTTTCGCGAAGTTCCTTAATTTAAGAACCTCTTTTCCCTGGGGGCGTAGCCCCGCTAACACCTTTCTAGGCACCTACTAGGTTTATAGCATTGATCGTTTAGTGAGAAATTTCCCGAGGAGTAGCATATACTCACAGTAGGATCGGGATCCAAATATCATCGCGTGACGAAAATGAAGGAATCCTACCATAATCATCACACTCCAAATGGTATGCAAATCTAGCAAGTTTCAGTACTTATGAAACTCCCGATGTGGATTTTTGCCCCATGCTCTTATGACCTTGACTTTGGCCAAAATATCATAAGTCACATGTCAAGTTCTACCCGTCACTTTCCAGGTTAATTTGGATCCATCCGTACATACCCTTGACTTTGGCCAAAATGGCAGCACGACTGTCCCAAACCAACGCATCTATCTATGCTACACATGAACACCCAATAGCTACCAATCACCGTGCCTTGACTTTGGCCAAAATACACAGCTTGAATACTATTGCCTATTCATGCGAAACGACGGAGGGCTACGAATGGTTTTGGTAAAACCGTGAACGTAGTGAACTCGATATAATCGATGGAACGAGATAGCTTTTAGAAGGAGTGGCTCAAGCTCCGCATTTAAAAGTTAGTTTTGAAAAGAACCGAGTGGTTTTTCGAAAGTGTTCCAACGACTTTAACTTGGTTTATTATATTGCATTAGTTCTTTTAATGCGTGATATTCTTGCATTAGTTCTTTTAATGCGTCCCATCATTTAATCCTACCATTGCAGAAAACAACCAAAATATGACGTACGCTTATGCCATTCGCATTCGCCACGGGGTCCCGTCATCACTCGTTAGGTTACTTAACTAACGACAGAGCGGGGGCTGGGCTAGCGCGGCTGTAAAACATAAGCATCGCTTAAATATAAAGCAATGATAGACATTACAGATCACAGATGAATACATTGGATATACTAGCAATCCGCAATCCGTTCGAGCCTGCAACGAAAAGCGGATTACACGGTCGCGGTGAATAGAAAATACCCCACCCAAGACCCCTACGGGTGCGGCAAACTACCCGCCAAGTACTCGGCAGTTTGTGCACCCCTCCATGGGTCTATCCTAGGAGCAAAAACAGTAAAAAGAATTATACAATGACAGCTACAACCCCGACCCGGTTGTGCGGCCATACAAATAATAATATTACATCAATTTACATTTACAAATGAATGAAAGAAAAACAAAAGCTCATCTCACATCCACCCCGGCTATTCACCCGCGACAGTCCAACAGATTCATATACACATTCCAATATCAAACACAGATCACAGAGATGTATAACCCCGACTAATCGACTTATAGCGATTAGCCGACGTTCAATACATACAAACATCACAGATATAACCATCATAGTTAAAGTGCAGTGAAGTTCGGAAAAAAATACGGAATTATAGGACCCCAAAAGTAAATTTCTGTTCTGGAAAATCTGGGCACATATAATATATCTTAAAAATCCCAAAATCCTACCAGAAGAACACTGCACTAAAAACGATCACAAGAGGAAACAAAACGGCGGCGGTTCCGCGGCCTAAGCGACCTATTGCCGCGGAACCGCGGCGCTTTAAGGGAATCATGCGATCGTTTTTCTTGGGTGTTCTCACAAAACCCTGAGCCGATTTTAGGTGTATAACAAATCTTGTTTTGACCAGAAATTTTTTTGACAGAAACTAGGGTTTTGTAAAAGTTTGGATTTTGGATTTTTCGGTTCCGAACTTCGTTACACTTCACTACCAAGCTAGTTTAAGTTTAGTTAGGCTCTGATACCACTGTAAGTCCACGTTGCGACCCCCGGTTCTTACGGGGAGGCGGAAACGGTATAAAAATCAAATTTTTAGCGCATGGGGCAACATGGACTAACAAAGTCGGGATCTTTTCCTAAACTATAACTAGCAAACAAGCTAAAGAGAGTTAGCTACTCGGAAAGATGGTTATACCTAAACTTGAACTCCTTCTTCTTCAAACTTTGTAGAGGTTGATGGTTCTTTCCTCGTCGCCTTCTTCCGTCGAAGATGGATCCACCTGAGGGTTCAACCTTCGGGCTCTTCCTCGAACTTTGAGTGAACTAGAATCTCCGGCTTGCTAAACCCTTGATCCTAGAGTGAGTAGAGAGTGTCTAGGGGTTGTTTTCTTTTCAAGGTGAGGGATTCTCAACACATGAGAAGGAATCACCTTGAGCTTGAGGAAGAAGAAGATGAAGTGAGGAGAGAGAATGATTATGATAGAATGAGCTCTTTTCTTTTGCAACCATAACTAAAAGAAAAAGGAATTATCAATTTAATAATAATAAATCAAAAATGAAATAGTTGATGGTTGTATTTGGAATGACCACTATCATAACTTTCAATAAATGAGTGTAAGCATGAATCAAGGAGAATCCTTTCAAAGCATGATGGTGGTCAACATTCAACCATGGTCAACAAGTCAACCATGGTCAACAAGTCAACAAAATCAACCATAACAATATTTCATTTAATTACTATTATTAATTGATATTTCATAAATCTATTAGGGTTTGGAAAATGACGACTGTCAACTGTGCAAATGCACCCGTTCCGAAACCCTAATGAAATACCTCATCCTCCGCCTCAAGCAACTGTGCATACACACCTGCATTCTCGTTCCGAGGAACAAGAATACCGAGATATAAAAGCAACCCCAAAACATATACCAGTATCTGGCTCAAACCAGAGCCTGCCAGTATAATCCGTCCGGACTCCAAAACGTGCACAAGTGCGCGGATGAGAACGAACCCTGTCGCAAAACCATGCGACCTCTACTCTGTTTTTCCCAGAGACGAATACCCTCTGTGTGGGACTCTAAAGACTCGACACTACGCTGGCAGTGGGTTTAACCACAGACCGCAAGCGGCACTAGCTGTGCGTAACGGTCCCCAGGTAGATGCCGACAAGAAGGCTGACGAGGTGAACCCCATCTGAACTCCTACTGAGTCTGAATGTGACATTCTCCGTACAGTCCGGTCTGTTCGTCTGATACATCGCATGTCGGGCCTAGGGGGCGGTAAAACGTCAGTCTCCAATAGCGGTACAAGTCGTGTCGGAGTGAAGCCCAAAACACCCTGAGATAACACTGGAAGCCTACCAGTATATCTCGCTTGCCCTGGCCAGGGACTACTCGTGTAATGGCTCTCCTAGACACAGCGCGATGTCAACCCCCAATACCGGGAGAGACGAATCCTGTCTAACCGTCACTGCCTCCAAGTGCTTCGGGACTGCACCCAACCACTACCTGTTTGCACGACTCCTTTGAGCCGTGGTAGGGTAGTGATCAAAGTGCAGTGGGAACACACTCGAGGCGAAGTGCCAGTGTCAAGTCAGCGGACTAAGCTGTACTCATGTCACCTGGGAACTGATAACTGACGATAGGTATAATACCAACCTTTCAGTTCCCGACGAGTCCTGTCCAGTGTACCCATAACCTAACGAGCACCCGTATACTATCTCCAGTACGACGTACTGATGGCTGTGGGACAGACCATCTCCCACACTGGGATGAGAAGTGTAAGTGCACGGCGGCGCCCCGGCCGTCAATCCGACGCCGGAATGCGGAAGCGGTGAATAACTTAAAATTTGCGGACTTAGCAAACCGGCACCACCGCGCACTATCACCCGGATCGTTACCATTAACAAGTCTAAGCAAACTAGAAGATGGGAAAGAGATATACCGACGATCCAAGTCCTCCGGTCTTCATCTCCAATCCGATCTCCTCGCGGGATCTCCGTCCGTCTCCTCCTCGTCGCCGGAAGTGCACCACGTTGCCTACATCGTTTACGGGCTCCCACCTCAATGCCGAGGCAACTCGGGCACGAAGCCGGCTACTCGACGTGCCCAAGATTCGCTGTAGAATGTGTAGTAGAACTTGTGTCTCTTTTTGGGGTAGTGGAGGTTGCCATTGGTGAAGGAAAAGAGAGCTTGGAGAGAGGTGAGAAAAATGGAGCATACTCAAGAAGGAATGTATCATATTTTTCTCCACACATCAAAATCAAAAAAGAATCCCATTCCCTCTCTTTGAAAATGGCCGGCCCACACCCCCTTTTGTGTGATTGGAGAGAGAAAGAGAGAGCAAGGTCAAGGGGTGGGTGGAAGCAATGATGCAAGAGGGCATCAAGAAAGAATATGATCACAAGCAAAAACCACACACAACCACAACCATCATCAACAACCATGATGCTAACAAAGTCAAGCCATCATGAAGTATGAAGTCAAGCAAGTCAAAGGAGGGTGCTATCATGATACAACAAAATGCAAAGACCCCCTTCCACAAATGCCTATTTGCAACAATGCAAATAAGCCCTCCTCCACCAATCTTCGGCCAATGAACGGAACAATGGAAATCGGCCGAAACGGAAAGCAAACTGGCAACTCCAAAAACTGGTCCCGTAATAAATTACAGGAAAACCCCGATACTGTGCATACACACCCGCATTTGTATTCCGACCGAAATACAAATGCAATGAGACAAAATCTCCACTGTACTATACTAGAATCCGGCTTATACCAAAACCGGCTAGTAATATCTGTTCAATCCTGATCCGTGCAATACCGCACGTATCTGATCGAACCCTGCCATATAACCATACGGCCTATAGTACAAACTGTCCGATCCTGATCCGTGCAATACCGCACGTATCTGATCGGACCTTGCCATATCTCCATACGGCCTCTACAACCTTTCGCCCGAAAGCTGAGTAACTGAATGTGGGGGACTCTAAAGACTCGTCAACACCTCGGTTGTGGATTTAACCACTAGCACGTTAGAGGTATAAGCCAATACATAACGGGCCACCAGGTATTGACCAAAAGGGACGTCTGTGAGCGAGCTCAGCCTGACAACCCTACTGAGCCTGTCAGTGACAATATCCGTGCAGTCCGGTCCGTTCGTCTATGAGTATCGCATGGCGGGCCTAGGGGGTTGGTAAAAGTCAAACCCCCAAAAGCGGTACAAGTCGTGTCGGAGTGTAGCCCAGAACACCCTGAGATACTACTGGAATACCTACCAGTAAATCTCCTTGCCTTGGCCAAGGACTTTGTGTAATGGCTCTCCTAGACACAGCACGACCTCACCCCCAATACCGGGAGAGACGAACCCCTGAAGATACGCTCACTGCCTCCATGTGGCTCGGGACTGTACCCAACTAAAACCTGTTTGCACGACTCCTTTGAGCCGTGGTAGGGTAGTAATCAAAGTACAGTGGGAACTCACACGAGACAAATGACGATCCCCAGGTCGATGAACTAACCTGCACACATGTCACCAGGGAACTGCCATCTGACGTCTGGTATATGACCAACTAGCATGTTCCCGGCGAGTCCTGTCCGGTGTACTCACAACCCAATGAGCACCTGTATACATCTTAGGTGATCCAACTGACACCAGTGGCTTGTGAGACCGGCCACCGCCCCTCGTCGGGGTCTCGACTGTATACACTAGTCTACTAATGGAGTATCGATGCCCGGTCTCGAAACTCCCACGACTAGGGACCTTTTAAGGATAAGCTTATAGACCCCCAGCTCCCACTTATATGATCGCCCTCATACTGCTGGTGGTCAAGCAAGAATCCTAGGGGCTCTATCAACGTGTAATAGCGACGTGTCATGTCACCTAAAGCAGTACACGATGATAAAGGTAAACCAGATAGCATACTATCATCTCGAGCAAGACTGTCCTACTGGGATAGGTCCTCCCTCAATCATTACAATCACGTACCTGTGACCTAATAATTGACTCTGAGGGCACTATCTCCAACAATCTCCCACTTGCACTCAAGGCTAATTATTGCGATGTCGCATACTCACAGCCCGTGTGATACCGAACATCCAACTCCTCTACTAGTCAGTCTCACAAAGCTCGTTTGCGGAACTATTGCGTTCGAGGAATAGCCTTAGTGAGTGGATCCGCTTAGTTGTTTCTTTCTATGTCTCTCTATATCTCAAGTTCGCGGAGAAAGCCATCTCCCGAAAAGAGTAATACCAGTCTCAGAATATGTCTGGATGTCTGATGGGACCTAGCTCATAAATGAACTCCAAATCCAAACTTCTTAGACCGTATTGACAACTGAACTTAATCAGTGTCCTGCGCCATGCCTCCCTCAGTATTGCCTTGGACCACCTGTCCAAAATACTGCCCCTCATCAGAAGGAAAACTATAACTCTGACAACCTTCTTGTCGTCCATGTCACCTTGGAAGCCTGGAATGATAACTGTCTCCTGAATGAGGCTGTCGTTATCATCTCCCTAGAACATCCACTTATGTTCTAAAACTGCTTCCGACTGTTTCTCCAGGATTGGATTAATGTCAAGTTATTGCATCTAGTGCAAGAACAACATCTGGTGTGGTACTTGACATCTCACGATTGACTCAATTGCCTGAGCAAGTGATCTGCCAATCATGCCCGTCCCTCTCCCTTTTAGTCTGTAAGACACCTTTGGAGAGGGTGACTCCATTACCTGCAGGTACACTACCGTGCCAGGAGTCGTCCATCCTAAATACTCTTAGAACGCTGTCAAGTACCCTGATTGGGAAACCACCCAAATCTAGATCTAAGACCATAGATCTAGTAACCAGTATGTCTGATATAAAATCCATTTCCTTTGTGGAGAAACAACTGTGTGACGACCAAACTATAACCGATCGTAGTGTAGGAGTTTCCTTTCCTACTCTGTGTATATCATCCAAATACCAGGATATCACACCCTACTACCTTCTCAACAGATCCATCCCCTATTCTGATGAAGTCAAACCCATGACTGTCACGTCAGAAATAGATGATCTATCTCCGCTACATCTGCTTTAGTCTATAAATAGATATAAGCCTGATGTCCACCAATGCTTCCGCTGCTCCCACTGACTACGACAACCCTCTGCCAGAGTCATATAGACGTGAACTTCTAAAACTAGTTTAGAACGACGCTATACTCATCCTCCTGCCGGGTCTCGCAGCCTGGAACAACAACAATGGCAAGTGTGGGTAAACAAGAACTTCCCTGTCACCGTCCTTGAGGCTACCTGAGTACCTCTCGGGTGCCTGAAGTTACCCACTTTATCTGCGGAGTGGCCAATGGAATGTCAATCCAGATTGAATCTTTAGGTTCCTTATCAAATCTTCAGTAATCGTTTGTGGTTCTGGAATCACTTCCAGTTCTACCATACTCCCACTTCTGTTTTCTGAAAAAATCCATTTTTTTAATAAAACTGTGGCGAGTCTAGAACAATATTGCTATTGTTCATCCAGATGGTAGAAAGTCAACCCGCGTCATAGCCTGGGTCAACCCACAAACAGCCATTACAGAAACGTGCCTTGAGTTGTCCAGTGTCTGGTTTTAAGCATAAACCGGACAACTCCCCGTACCTTAACATCGTTAAGATACGAACTGTTCTATATCCCATATAGGACCAGAGGTACTGATTTAATTGAACCAGATCCAAATCATGCAACTGTCTCCAGTGCATGTCAACTAAATGGAAGGAGGCCAGATCAGCGTTACTCAACTTAGGAATACTTCCAATTATGAGTAACCTGAAAGAGAAGCAATTTCTCTTAATCATTACTATCAACTGAACACCATACACAAGTATCTACATCTTCGATCTCTTTGAAGAATCCCGATACTTGCTATACCTGGTTCTCTACTCTATTCAAATACATATAACTTCTCCAAATTCAGACCCTGTGTTTCCACGAAACACCTGTCTAAAAATTAGAGGAGTCATAAGTAAACCGAATATAGTACGAGGACCATCCCCTCTGTCCTGATGGACTCTGGACAACATACAATACTCTGTAAAAGTCCCTTGAGTCTGATTACTCATTCACTGTGTGTCGTAGGTTGAAAACTGTACTTATGGTCAAGAAGAATTACACCGCTGTTTAATGCTCCTTACCTAACCATCCACTGATATAGGTAAATGTCGTAGACATAATTTCAGAAAGGTATATCTCACTCTATGAAAATAGACGTACAGATATATCAATTTGAAATTGGTGCATAACAGCGGATATTCAAAACCAAATATTTGCCGACCGGCAAACAACCCAGGTGATTTCCTCAAATATCACCGATTACAACGAATCCCGATATAATGAGGATAATCACCCAATTCCCAATAACTTACTCCCACTCATCATCTGTAAAACCATACAGATGTGAGAATCGTATCTGGTAAATACATACCCTGGAGTAAGTATCTAATCGGGAAATCAGTTTTCTATTAACAGTACACAGTGAAACTGAAACATTGAAATGTTTCGATGGGGTATCCTGGTATTCCTAGTAATGCCTCTTCCAGATTCACGACTGTAACCGTATAGTTCTTTGCCACCTCTCCAAATCCCTTCATATGTCTTTAGTATTTACCTTCTGCACACCCCTTTAGGCCAAATGGTTTTCTTCCTTCCCTACCGTTCGGCACCAGCCTATGGTTTGGAAGAAGACTATCCAATAAGCATAATGGGTGTACTGTCCCAATCCTAGGAACACTCGCAACACGAGAGAAGGTGAAGATAAAAGACACCTGAATGTAGTTTATTCCTATTTCTCCTGAACCAGGATCCATCCCCGAACTGGAACAAGTTCCTTTCGAGTTCGTATATAACCATACGATGGAATATCCAAATAAACTGTGGATCTTCGTAGTGATACGGAGTGTCCTGGAGAAATACAAAGGTGATGTGGGAGTGGTAACGAAATATTTGGTTTGGTCGTGAATATCTGTTGCAATTTACTTTGCCCTCTTACTAATCCCTTGCTTTGTCTGAACTTAATACCTTCTGCACACCATCGTTATGCTAATTGGTTCTCTTCATTCCCTACCGGTCGGCACCAGCCTAAGGTTTGGAAGAAGACAATCCAATTTGCGTAATAGGTGTACTACCCCTAAACCAAGGAGTACTCGTAACCTGAGAGAGGGTAAAAGGAAAAGACAACTGAATAGTCCTATCCGTTTTCTCCAGAACCGGAAACCATCCTCGAATCCCTTCGAGTTCGTATCTAACCATACGATGGTTTTGTCCAATGGAAGTGGACGTTCGTAGTAATACGGGGTGTCCTGGAGAAAAGGGTAAAAGTAGGAGTGGCAATGAGGTCTGCAACTCTGACAATCCAAAAGCCAGTGTTTAAGAAGGTTCGGTCAATTTGGTCACTGAGTCATAGTCTTAGGGTCGGGTCAAATGGTCGCTGCCAAAGAGAGAGAGAAAAGAAATACTCAGCGTGCACTCTAACCTAGATCAGAATGGTTACCAATTTATCTAATCTGGAAACCTCCCACTGTACCTCAAATTCTCCTCCAAACCTGAAAGAAGAATTAGTCGGGGTCACCCGAGGAGTAAACTAACTCATCAGTGAGAATCGGGATCCAACTATCATTGCATGATAACGTGACGGAATCCGCTCACGCTATCACACTCCAGAAGGTATGCGCATATCTGGCAAGTTTCAGTTCTTTTGAAACTCCCGATGTGATTTCTGCCCCATGCTCTTATGACCTTGACTTTGGCCAACATATCATAAGTCACATGTCAAGTTCTGCCCGTCATTCTCCAGGTTAATTTGAATCCACCCGTACATACCCTTGACTTTGGCCAAAATGGCAGCACGACTGTCCCAAACCAACGCATCTATCTATGCTGCATATGAATAACCAACAGCTACCAAACACTGTGCCTTGACTTTGGCCAACATACACAGCTTGAATACTATTGACTACCCATATGAAACGACGGAGGGCTACGAATGGTTTCTGGCGAAAACCTTTAACGTAATGAACTTGATATCGTCGAAGGAACTGATAGCTTTTTGAAAATATAGTGACGAAAACCGTTGCTAAAGAGGTCACTCCCGGTGAAGGGATCTCGGCTCTTTCCCCGTAGAATGGGGTGCAGGATATTCCAAATGAATACCACGGTGCAAAGCAAAAGTGATCGGCTATAGTGAAGTTAATGCCCTGACGCAAACTTTTTGTCCAAGGGGTCACTCCCGGTGAAGGGATCTCGGCCCTTGCCTCGTCGACTGAGGAGCAGGATATTCCAATGAATACCACGATGCAAAACAAAAGTAAACGTCCTTGCAATAACAGCTTTTTGAAAAGTGTTCCAACAACATCAGATTAGGTTTGTTTTTAACTTGCATTGATCCGAATCAACGCAGTCCCATCAATTGATCACACCAAGAAGAACGAAAATATACTGATGTACGTATATGCCATCCGCATTCGCCACTGGGTCCCGTCATTACCCGTTAGGTTAGCTAACTAACGACAGAGCGGGGACTGGACTAGCGCGGATGTAAAACATATACAACATCTACTAATATATATACCAATATATAGTATTCGCTCAAGGCGTGAATAAAATGCAACATCACAGAAATGTACAGCATCACAGAAACAATACAGATATCTGGGATCCCCGGGTTTCACAGAGCCGCTGAAACCCGACGTTCCCCTGGTCGTGTGGATAGCCTGTGCAATGTAATCCTAGACCCCTACGGGCGCGGCAAGTCACCCGCCAAAACCTGAAGCGAGGCAGCCCCCTTCAGCGCCGTGAATGGACCACCCAGCACTTCACGGAATCCGGCAACTTGGGCACCCCTCCTGGGTCAACCTGTACCCCCTACGAGTGCGGCGAATAGCCCGCCAATCCTAGAGTGAAGCCCCCTCCGTCCCAATGCCATGAGATGCGGGCTTGTTGCCCTCTAGAACCCGGCTATCCGTGCACCCCTCCGCGGGGTAATCCTAGTACAGAAAGTAAAATATACATACACCGGGTACATCGACCGCAACCAGGTCGTGCCCCAAAAGAATAATACAGTCAGGCAGTGACGGCAGTCCACATGTCGGACGCTCGCCCCGCAATATCAAATGTACATAATACAACAAAACTGTACTAGCATTGCATCCAGGCTATCCCCCACGACCGATCCGCAACAACACAGCAAATACATAGAACATCAACGTGAAAGTCACGTTCGCAAATCCGTCTAACCGGGCTATAGCAGTTAGACAGGATTTACCGATCGAGTGACATTCACGGTCGCAGATATAATGTAGATACTGTGAAAAATGTGTTTAAGATTTTCCGATTGACCAAAAATTAACAAGTGGGCCCCAAACTAATACTGTAGCACTCACAGAAATAATTGGCCCAATTTTAATATTCCAAAACCCCTAATACTAGCCCAGAAGCCCACTGGGAAATTTTGGCCCATTGATCTCTCTAAGTTGCGGCGGATCCGCGGCCCAATAGAAGGGTGAGGCCGCGGTTCCGCGCTCTGGAAGAGGGATCAGTGCGTCGAATTTTCCCAGAGTGCTTAGAATTTCCTGCACATCATTCTGAGACCTCCTGAAAAATTTTTGGACACCAAAAAATCTTAACAGAAAACTGATGTGCACAAAAACATAGATTTTGGAATTTTGGTCGATCGGAAAAGCAAAACACATCAAACGAAAGCTAGACGAAGTTAATGGCGAGTCTCTGATACCAATATAAGTGCACGGCGGCGCCCCGGCCGTCAATCCGACGCCGGAATGCGGAAGCGGTGAATAACTTAAAATTTGCGGACTTAGCAAACCGGCACCACCGCGCACTATCACCCGGATCGTTACCATTAACAAGTCTAAGCAAATTAGAAGATGGGAAAGAGATATACCGACGATCCAAGTCCTCCGGTCTTCATCTCCAATCCGATCTCCTCGCGGGATCTCCGTCCGTCTCCTCCTCGTCGCCGGAAGTGCACCACGTTGCCTACATCGTTTACGGGCTCCCACCTCAATGCCGAGGCAACTCGGGCACGAAGCCGGCTACTCGACGTGCCCAAGATTCGCTGTAGAATGTGTAGTAGAACTTGTGTCTCTTTTTGGGGTAGTGGAGGTTGCCATTGGTGAAGGAAAAGAGAGCTTGGAGAGAGGTGAGAAAAATGGAGCATACTCAAGAAGGAATGTATCATATTTTTCTCCACACATCAAAATCAAAAAAGAATCCCATTCCCTCTCTTTGAAAATGGCCGGCCCACACCCCCTTTTGTGTGATTGGAGAGAGAAAGAGAGAGCAAGGTCAAGGGGTGGGTGGAAGCAATGATGCAAGAGGGCATCAAGAAAGAATATGATCACAAGCAAAAACCACACACAACCACAACCATCATCAACAACCATGATGCTAACAAAGTCAAGCCATCATGAAGTATGAAGTCAAGCAAGTCAAAGGAGGGTGCTATCATGATACAACAAAATGCAAAGACCCCCTTCCACAAATGCCTATTTGCAACAATGCAAATAAGCCCTCCTCCACCAATCTTCGGCCAATGAACGGAACAATGGAAATCGGCCGAAACGGAAAGCAAACTGGCAACTCCAAAAACTGGTCCCGTAATAAATTACAGGAAAACCCCGATACTGTGCATACACACCCGCATTTGTATTCCGACCGAAATACAAATGCAATGAGACAAAATCTCCACTGTACTATACTAGAATCCGGCTTATACCAAAACCGGCTAGTAATATCTGTTCAATCCTGATCCGTGCAATACCGCACGTATCTGATCGAACCCTGCCATATAACCATACGGCCTATAGTACAAACTGTCCGATCCTGATCCGTGCAATACCGCACGTATCTGATCGGACCTTGCCATATCTCCATACGGCCTCTACAACCTTTCGCCCGAAAGCTGAGTAACTGAATGTGGGGGACTCTAAAGACTCGTCAACACCTCGGTTGTGGATTTAACCACTAGCACGTTAGAGGTATAAGCCAATACATAACGGGCCACCAGGTATTGACCAAAAGGGACGTCTGTGAGCGAGCTCAGCCTGACAACCCTACTGAGCCTGTCAGTGACAATATCCGTGCAGTCCGGTCCGTTCGTCTATGAGTATCGCATGGCGGGCCTAGGGGGTTGGTAAAAGTCAGACCCCCAAAAGCGGTACAAGTCGTGTCGGAGTGTAGCCCAGAACACCCTGAGATACTACTGGAATACCTACCAGTAAATCTCCTTGCCTTGGCCAAGGACTTTGTGTAATGGCTCTCCTAGACACAGCACGACCTCACCCCCAATACCGGGAGAGACGAACCCCTGAAGATACGCTCACTGCCTCCATGTGGCTCGGGACTGTACCCAACTAAAACCTGTTTGCACGACTCCTTTGAGCCGTGGTAGGGTAGTAATCAAAGTACAGTGGGAACTCACACGAGACAAATGACGATCCCCAGGTCGATGAACTAACCTGCACACATGTCACCAGGGAACTGCCATCTGACGTCTGGTATATGACCAACTAGCATGTTCCCGGCGAGTCCTGTCCGGTGTACTCACAACCCAATGAGCACCTGTATACATCTTAGGTGATCCAACTGACACCAGTGGCTTGTGAGACCGGCCACCGCCCCTCGTCGGGGTCTCGACTGTATACACTAGTCTACTAATGGAGTATCGATGCCCGGTCTCGAAACTCCCACGACTAGGGACCTTTTAAGGATAAGCTTATAGACCCCCAGCTCCCACTTATATGATCGCCCTCATACTGCTGGTGGTCAAGCAAGAATCCTAGGGGCTCTATCAACGTGTAATAGCGACGTGTCATGTCACCTAAAGCAGTACACGATGATAAAGGTAAACCAGATAGCATACTATCATCTCGAGCAAGACTGTCCTACTGGGATAGGTCCTCCCTCAATCATTACAATCACGTACCTGTGACCTAATAATTGACTCTGAGGGCACTATCTCCAACAAGAAGCGCATACGCTAGTCTACTCCGGAGTATCGATGCCCTGTCTCGATAGTCCTGCGACTAGGGACCTGTATAAGGATGTGCTTATAGATTACCCAGCCCCCACTAGTGTGACTGCCATCACAACGCTGGTAATCAAGCAAAAATCCTAAGGGCTCCACTAATGCGTATAGGTGATATCGCAAAATAAACACATGTACACATTGAAGTAGAAACAAACCAAGTAGCATACTACTATATTGAGCAAGATTGTTTATACAAGGTGAATATCCCAAGCTTCCATTAAGTAATATACAAACTAGTATGATACAGTAATGGCCTCTAGGGCATATACACTAACACTTCATCAGGCCATTGTACAGAGCATGAAGGTCGAGCACCCTCCCAGGGTGATCAGGGTCGGGTACAGGCTGAAAATCGTAATCCAACTGAAAATACAAAAAAAATTGTTATTAGATTGTGATTGAATTATTCTCGGTGTGTAGGTAGAAAATGTATAGAAATCACAACCAAAGAAATTTGTAAACCGCAATCAATAACGGTGTCAATTGTAGGTTCGTTAGCAAGTGCGGATCGTCCACAGGGAAAGTGAGATTTGCTCGTATTTGTTTTAGTTGAGTCGAAAATTAATGAGTAAAGAAAAGACAAATCAATTCAAGATTTTAAGAGTGAATTTCAAGAATTATTAAAATCTAGATATAATATCAAGAAAACAATAAAATAAAGAATCAAGAATTGATGATATCCAATCGAATTAGGTTTCAAGAATTGAAGTGAGGCTCATAGGGATCGATCGAATCTATAGACGTGATGAAAACTGGTGATTACGTTTTCTTATCCATTAATGATTTGATACTAGATCGATGAAGATCAATCGAGGTTTAAGGATCTCTTGAAGGAACTAGGGTTTCTTCATCTCATCCTTTGTCCTTTCGATGAATCTCATTCAAAAACCAGCCTCTAGTAAATTGAATCACCAATCGTCGATCTCTAATTAAGAGCGAAAATATTCAAGAAAGCATCTCGCTCGAAATTAGGTTGTCGATGATTTAATTTACAAGAGTTTACAAAACTTATAGGAATTAAGAATCGTTTCAAGATTTGTAATCATCATCATCTATTGATTCTCTCGACTCCTCCACGGGTGGAGTTTTTACTCAAGCATCATATCAAAGAACACAATCAAGAATTGAGATCTAATCATAATGCTCAAATATAGAAGTAAGCAAGATAAAGAAATTTCACCTTTTATTTATCAACAATTTTGTTACAATTCTCTCAAGATCTACAAGAGGAACGAACTCGATCGTCGATTTAGCTCCGCATCGTCTCCGTGAGTCATGGATCGTCTTGGATCACTTGCTCGGTTGAAGATCGGCGTCGCTTCTAAAAGGTTGAAGGCTTCTTGCTTGATTTGTTCTCAAAGATCTTGAATTTTGGCTTTGGTGATTGGATTAGGGTTAGGGTTTGAATGCATAAGTTGTGTCACTCAACTTGTGGGTGGAAATTGATGGAAGGATCAACAACCTTAGAATAGAAGCTTTAGGGTCCCTTTTATAGCCTTGATTAGCTTCCCCTAGAAGCTTGATTAGAATTAGCTTCCTTTAGAAGCTAGGTTTAGTTTAGCTTCACTTGCAAGCTTGGTAGTTAGGTAGAAGCTTCTAGGTTGAGTTAATTATGTGGCTTTCTTGAGAAGCTTGGAGGTGTGTAGCTTGTACAAGAAGCTTGGCTGTTCGGACAGAAGCTTCTGGAGATCTCTGGAGTTTGCAGTGGCTGGAATGAGTGTGGGCCTTGAAAGAAGAAGCCTGAAGCAAAGAAATCCTGACGTCATCATCACGTGGCCGCGGATCCGCCGCGGGAAGGGGCCTTTGGCCGCGGATCCGTGGCCCTTTGGAAGCTTTAGTGCCTGAACTTTCTGGTATTTCTTGTGCTGATTTTGTAGGGTTACTAGGCACACTAAAGAGGCTCTACAAGGCATCGACCATGCCGGATTAAAATTTTTAGGTGCTTAACAACCCTAAGCAAGATCGTTAACTAGAGATTAGGCGAAAAAGAAAGCTAGTAGATAACAATTATCACTAAGAGAAGGGACTACAACCTTTGTAGATCCGGTCCTCCACTTCCAAAGCTCCGTGACGACGTCCCTTCGCTGCGATCATCCAACTCCCGGATGGCTCCTTGAGAAATTGCAACGGGATCGCTTGAAGTCTTCGATGCCGAAGATGATCTACGTCGAGGGAATACGGACTCAAGCTTCTACCTCACTAACCATAGAATTAGTGAAGCAAACACCCTAAACTAAAGTGCTAGTCCAGTAGAGGATGGTGAGATAGAAAGTGGGTACTCTTTAGATTTTGATTTCTCACTCTAAATCTTCACTTGAAATTTTCTAGCAAGCTATCTCTTTTTCTTCAAGAAGAAGAAGAAGAAAAGAAAAGAATAAGAATAATAATAAATTAGAAAATCAAGTGAAGTCTATCATAATGCAACCATGGGTGAGATAAACCATTGTAGAGACTAAACATGAGTTTAGGTTAATGGTTAGGTTAAGGAAAATGACATGCAAAACAAAATGGTGGACTTTGTCAAAGATGCTTGAAAGCTTCATGAAGCTTCAAGCAAAGACAAAGCAATCCACCATTTTATTTTATCAAAATAAATAAAAACCCAAACCTTTAACTTAAACATGGTGTAAGTCATACACACACCCAAGTTTGCATGTATCATCAAACATGATACAAACTTGTGCACAAAAATATATCACATATACAACTTGTGCACATCAAGTGAGAAAATCAATCTTAAGTGAACCAATACTAGTTAATGTAAAGTAATATATCAAATATATAATTATACATTAAATCATTAAATCAACACTTGATTTAACGATCCGGTCATATCGCATATAACCGACTAATATCTATGTATCGACTTATCGAATCAATCCTTCATTCGATAACTAGGTTATATCGCATACAACCGATCGATACAATCATCGCGAGAATAGAATACAGTATCACATACACGCATTATTCTCGGTCCCGCATATATCACATATGCGCTCCTATCTCGTTTTGCCTGAGCCAGTATAACCTCTATGTAGGACTCTAAAGACTCGTCAATACGCCGGCAGTAGGTGATGATCATATCAAGCACCCACAAGCCGTCAGCGGTACTAGCTGGACGTAACGGCTACCCGGGTATTGAGCGATCAGAAGATCAGCAAGCAAGCCTGCTCCAACTCCTGCAAAAAGCCTGACAATGACACTACCGTACAGTCCGGTCTCCTCGTCTGATATGTCGCATATCAAGTCTAGGGGTGGTAAACGTCAGACTCCAATAACCGATTAGTCATGCCGATATGAGGCTCTTAACGGTTTGAGAAACTACTGGTAACACTTACCAGTATATCTCTAAACCAGCCCTGGCCAGGGACTTCCCTGTTACGGCCAATCGAGCATAGCGCAACATCAAACCCCAATACCGGGAGAGACGAAACCCCTCCTATCGCTCATTGCCTCCATGTGACTCGGGACTGTACCCAAAAACCACCATTTTGCACGCCTTCTTGGATGTGGTAAGGTGGAAATCAAAGCACAGTGGGAATCACACAAGACTCTATGACGATCTCGGGTCTACAGACTACCCTGTACCAGTGTCACCAGAGAACTGCCATCTGACGTAAGGTATAATACCATCTGGGAGTTCTCGGCGAGTCCGGCCAGTGTACCCAGTCTCCACTGAGCACCTGTATATCATCTCTGATGTCAAACACCAATGGATATGGGATCATCCATCGCCCATCTGTATGGCTCGAGAAGGTATACGCTAGTCTACTCTGGTATATCGATGCCCCGTCTCGATATACCCACGACTAGGGACCTTGAAGGATGTACTTATGGACACCATGTCCCTTCTAGTATGAACCGCATCATAGTCCAGGTAGTTAAGTACACATCCTAAGGGCTTTACCAACATGTAACAGAGAGACAATCAGTATACACGTTAAGGTAAAGAGCAACCAGATAGCATACTATCATGTTGAGCAAGAAAGTCTTCCCTATATATGTCCAAGCATCCACTACAATATACATCCTATGTATAGTAATGGCCTCTAGGGCATACATATAACTAACAATCTCCCACTTGCACTAGGGCCATCTGATAGCAGTGGTTGTAGTATCTCATACTCAACCATCCCATAATAGTCTCTCTCCGGGAAAAAAGCCTTTGTGAGTGGATCCGCCATGTTGCCCTCTGAGTCTACTCTCCTGACCTCGATCCCCTGGAGATCAACCATCTCCATGATCAGGTGACACTGCCTCAGAATATGTCTGGATCACTGATGGGATGGGGGTTCCTAGGCATAAGCCACAACTCCATTGTCACACAATGGTAGGAACGAAGTTCATCTCATGAACTAATATACACCCAGACAGCCTCTTTGGTAGTATCTTTGGTAACGATGTATCTTGCTTTTAATCGTCTAGTATGTCACAGTATCTTGCTTGGAACTCTTCCAACATACCGTCCCTTTACTGAGGGTAAAGACAATGCCTGTGACTGACTTTCAGTCGTCCTTATCACCCTGAAACCATTCCAGTGATTCTCTCCAGGATCGATAGATACCATCTCACTACAGCTAGTGAGTATTCTAACGCCCAATTAGATCTATCTCATAGATCCAAAATCCAGGATTTAGTAGGTATCACTTGATCCTATATGGAGAATCCTTGTGATAAGCGGAGATTGATCGAGCGTAGCATGGGAAACACTTTCCCTATCATGAGTATGTCATCCACGTACTCTACGAGGATCACCACCATACTCCCTACTACCTTTTTGTATATACAAGATTCATCTACCATTTTGATGAAGTCAAACTCTTTGACTACCACATCAAAACAGACGTTC
The DNA here is from genome assembly GCA_030015575.1 of Agapanthus africanus. Classification (NCBI taxonomy): domain Eukaryota; kingdom Viridiplantae; phylum Streptophyta; class Magnoliopsida; order Asparagales; family Amaryllidaceae; genus Agapanthus; species Agapanthus africanus. The sequence goes on along the minus strand of CM057350.1, from coordinate 313,126,212 downwards.
CAACTCCGCGATGCCTACTTTATCACATAAAACATCTTGCACACGTTTTCGCTGCTCCCAGTGTCTACGAGGCCCTCTGGCTGTGTACTTATTGACTCACTCTTCTAAAACATCATTTAGAAAAGCAGTCATGGCACCCAACCTCCAGATATCGTAGTCATGGTATGTAGTCGTGGCAAGTAGGATCTGGATGGACTTAAGCATAGGCCCCAGAAAAGGTTTCATCATTAGCCACAACTCGTTCATGATGCAAACCTTTAACAAGTCTAGCTTTGAAAGTCTCAACTTTTCCATGTACACCAAGTAATCTTCTCAAGATATACTTGCTCCTTATGGGGATTTAACCCTTCAGATAAACAACCAAAGTCCATACTTTGTTGGTGTATAAGGATTCCATCTCAGATCACTATGCATCCAGCCATTCTTACAGAGTCATACTCCTGATGGCCAGCTCGAAACTAGTTGGGTTATCATCCCATGATGCAATCCTCACTCCCACTGTCATAGAGAAACTGAAGTATCTCTCAGGTGGGTGAGAAACCCTACTAGATCGGCGGAGAGGCTGAGCTTCGTTGGAATCTACTGTTAGTTGTATGTATGCCCTAGAGGCCAGTATTGTACAGATGATGTATATTATATTGGATGCTTGGACATATATAGAGATGACTTTCTTGCTCGACATGATAGTATGCTATCTGGTTGCTCTTTATCTTAACATGTACACTTGTCTCTTTATACTGTCTTATAGTTACATGTTGGTAAAGCCCTTAGGATATGTACTTGACTACCTGGACTGTGATGCAGATCATACTAGTGGGGACATGGTAGTCCATAAGTACATCCTTCAAGGTCCCTAGTCGTGGGTGTATCGAGACGGGGCATCGATATACCAGTGTAGACTAGCGTATACGCTTCTCGACCCATGTGATGGGCGATGGATGATCCCATATCCATTGGTGTTTGACATCAGAGATGGTATACGGGTGCTCAGTGGAGACTGGGTACACTGGACGGACTCGCCGAGAACTCCCAGATGGTATTATACCTCACGTCAGATGGCAGTTCTCAGGTGACACTTGTACAGGTTAGTCTGTAGACCCGAGATCGTCATAGAGTCTTGTGTGATTCCCACTGTGCTTTGATCTCCACCTTACCACGTCCATGAGGGCGTGCAAAACGGTGGTCTTTGGGTACAATCCCGAGTCACATGGAGGCAATGAGCGATAGGAGGGGTTTCATCTCTCCCGGTATTGGGGGTTGATGTTGCGCTGTGCTCGATTGGCCGTAGCAGGGAAGTCCCTGGCCAGGGCTGATCAGAGATTTGCTGGTAAGTGTTACCAGTAGTTTCTCGACCCGTTATGAGCCTCACATCGGCACGACTTATCGGTTATTGGGGTCTGACGTATACCACCCCTAGACTTGATATGCGACATATCAGACGAACAGACCGGACTGTACGGTAAGTGTTACTGGTTGGATTCACAGGAGTGTGAGCGGGCTAGCTCGTCGATCTTCTGATCGCTCAATACCCGGATGGCCGTTACGTTTAGCAGACCGCTTGCGGCTTGTGGGTGCTTGATATGATCATCATCTGCTACCCGGCGTATTGACGAGTCTTTAGAGTCCTACACAGAGGTTTCCTGGTTCAAGCGAAACGAAATAGGAGCGCATATGAGATATGTGCAGGACCGAGAATAATGCGTGTATGTGATACCGCATTTCATTCTCGCGATATATGTTTCGATTGGTTATATTCGATATGACCTAGTTATCGAATCATTGATTCGATAAATCGATACATTGGATTCTAGTCGGTTATCTGCGACATGATTATGTGACCGTCTTGAACTGCCCTTTGAACCTTCGGGTTTGGGGCAGTACGGCGTGCCACATGTGAGGCGTTGGCTTGACCCTTCTACGGCTGGACCGTTGGTACTGAGGCACGAACTGAATGTTGTTAGACTTATTTCATGTGTTGAGCAGTATCGGGAAAACTTGGGTATTCGACTGTTCGATCGAAAAATTTAACATTTTCTGTTTATCTGGAATGTGATACAATAATTGAAATTCACAAACAGTTATGAGATAACTGAATGAATGTTATAAATCTAGCGGTTTAGTTTCACTTGATATTGAAAAGAGTTTTCAATAATGAGACTAAAATGCGGGGTTTATAACTGTTAGGCATGTGATGTCTAAGTATTTCATCTGATTAGGCATGTGATGTCTAAAGAGGTTGCGGATTCCAATTGTTGTAGTTTTACACTTTCTTTTCTGTGACCGTAAGTGTAATATGTGATATCGCCGGTTTCGTTGCTATATGTCAACGACAATTGGGATGCGCATATTTACTTACGTTGATGACATGTGATGTTATGTGTTGCTGGATATGTTATATTGGATCGTCGTGTTTGAATAGCCGGGGATTTTTATGTGAGATGAGTGTTTTTTCATTTTCATTCATGTAAAAACTTGTATGTAATATTCTTTTATTTGGGGCACTTCCAGGTAGCGGAAGATGTCACCCTTTGTATATTATTTACTTTTCCGCATTAGGATAGACCCAAGGAGGGGAGCACAAGTAACCGGGTTCTGGGGTCCAGTGGGAGACCAACTCGAGGAGTCGAGTCCGGGTCTCCTAACCTTAGAATTGGCAGGGTTGCTTGCCGCTCTCGTAGGGATCTAGGGGTGTGGGATTGGCTATTCATCACGACCGTGGAATCCGTGTTTTATACTGGCTCGTATTGAAAACACGGACGTCCTAGTATATCCAATATTTCATATGTTGATTCTGCTGCGATATCTGTGTTGTGATTCTGTGATGGATATAGTATATAGTATATATGATATATTATATAGACGTTACTTATTTTTTAGACCCGCGCTAGCCCTGCCCTGCTCTGTCGTTAGTTACCTAACCTAACGGTGCACGAGGGGACATCGAGGCGAATGCGGATGGCATAAGTGTACGTCATATCTATCTGTGATGTTTAGGTATTTAAATGATGGGACTTCATTAATGTGATTAATGAAAGATAAGAAACCTAAGATGTTGTGGAATCGAATTTTAAAATAAAACAGGTAGCTACAGTTCTTGCTTTGCACAGCGGTATATATGATATACCCTGCACCTTATTCGATGAGGAAAGGACCGAGATCCCTTCACCGGGAGTGACTCCTTTAGCAATAACTGGCAGATGCTACACACTCGGTTTGCTTTTGACTGCTTTTGGGCTTTTGCTTTGCACAGCGATATATATGATATATCCCGCACCTCATTCGACGAGGAAAGGACCGAGATCCCTTCGCCGGGAGTGACTCCTTTAGCAAAACTAGAAAAGCCTCAAAATCACTCCATTTCAAAACATCATTTGATTCTACAACGATATCAAGTTCATTACGCTCATGGTTTTCAGAAAAACCTGGCGTAGCCCTCCGTCATTTAAGATCAGTAGTAGTTAGTATTCGTGCTACGTTTGTTGGCCTGCGTCAAGGCGTAGTGTGCGGTAGCTAACTAGTATTTATCTGCTTATGCATATGATGCAGATTGGATTAGGGTAGTCGTGCGACTTTGTTGGCCTGCGTCAGGGTCGTACGGGTGGGTTTAATTCAATCAGGAAATGACGGGTTGAACTTGACTAGCGCACTATGGTTTGTTGGCCTGCGTCAAGGTCATAGGACGCTAGGGGCAAAAATATTATCGGGAATTTCAAGTGTTGAAATTTGCAATGAGATTGCATACCTTCTATGAGATAGTTGGATCCCGATACCCACTGCGAGTAAGAGTTACTCCTGGGAGAGTTTTACACATTGCAATTAGCCGATCAAGTAGGTGTCTAGAAAGGTGTTAACGAGGTTACGCCTCTGGGAAAACGAGGTTTACATTAATTAGGTTCGTGCGAAAGCACGGGGGACCTCCCTCAAAGTACCGACACTGGCCTGGCTGAAAGATTGCCGAACTTGTAGTGTGTAATTAATCCCGGCTAGTCTTTCCTTTTAAGGTTTGGAGGAAGATTTGATAAAAAGCAGTGGGAGCCATCCTGATTAGATAAGATAATAACCAATCTGATCTTGCACGAGCATACGCTAAAGTGTTTTCTTCTCTCTCTCTCCAGGTAGCGACCATTTCATGCCCTAATAAAGATAATAATATGGATGTATTGACCGAACCCGCATGTTATACTGTGCTGGGGAACGTTGGTCCCGTTCTTTCTTATAAGAGTTATAGGAATGAACAGGATATAGGGGAATGCCAGGATTCCCATACCACCCGAATGAAGAAAGTACATGTTGATGCATTTTCTTCGGGTGTGTTCGTTACTGAGAACTGTTTCTCCATTTGCTCTACGTCCTGGGTATTAGATACCGGGTCAGGATCCCATATATGTAATCAGTTACATGGGCTAAGGAAAGGTAGAGAACTTGGAGAAGGTGATAAAGACATTAGAGTTGGAAATGGTGCAATTGTTGCAGCTAAGACTGTCGGGGAATATCACCTTGTATTACCAACTGGTGATACATTGGTTCTGAACGAATGCTATTACATGCCGAACCTGATATGCAACATTATATCGGTTTCTTTATTGAGTAAAGAGGGATATAATTTTGTATTGCAGGACAATGTTATGAACATTTTCCGTGACCAAAAGTTGGTTGGATCAGGCACGTTGTGCAATGGCATTTATGTTCTAAATCAATCAATGTTTCTGAGCATAACAAACACACACAAGAGGAAGAGTTCTGAACTCAACGAATCCTTCTTGTGGCATTGTAGACTAGGCCACATCAATGCGACACGACTAGCTAAGTTGCATAAAGATGGATATTTAAATCCGTTTGAATTTTCATCTTATGACACTTGCCAGTCATGTCTCAAAGGCAAGATGACCAAAACTCCGTTTACGGGACACGGAGAAAGAGTTACCGAACTCTTGGGACTGATACATAGTGATGTATGCGGTCCCATGTCTACACATGCCAGGGATGGTTCTCCGTACTTCATTACATTCACTGACGATCTCTCTAGGTTCGGGTATGTGTTCTTGATGAAACACAAATCAGAAGCTTTTGAGAAATTTAGGGAATATAAACAAGAAGTTGAGAACCAAACCGGAAAAAGTATTTAAATCCTACGATCTGATCGAGGAGAAGAATACTTAAGCAATGAATTCCTGGACTTCCTAAAAGAGAATGGGATTCTCTCTCAGCTGACTCCTCCATATACACCACAGCACAACGGTGTGTCAGAACAGAGGAATCGCACCCTATTAGATATGGTGCGCTCTATGATGAGCACAACTGAGTTACCTATTTCCTTCTGGGGATATGCACTGGAAACAGCTGCAGACCTATTGAATATGGTTCCCACCAAAACCGTGCCGACCACTCCATATGAGATATGGAAAGGAAAGAGACCATGCCTTAATTATGTTAAGATATGGGGTTGTCCGGCCTATGTAAAAACGCAAAATCCGGATAAACTGGCGGCAAGGTCCATTCTGTGTAAGTTTATTGGATATCCCAAACATTCGCGAGGGTATATCTTCTACCACCCTGAGGAACAAAGAGTGTTTGTTTCTCGGCATGCCACCTTTTTAGAAAAGGAATTTCTTGAAAAAGAGATTAGTGGTCATGAGGTAGAACTGGAAGAGGTTCCAGCTGCAGAAGCTACAACAGAAGATATGGTGGAACCAGAGGATTCCGTAGTTCCCGATGAACCCCAGCCACTCCGCCGATCTAGTAGGGTTCCTCGCCAACCTGAGAGATACTACGGTTTTCTCATGGATGGTGGAAGCGAGGATTGCATCATGGAGGATGATGACCCAACTAGCTTCGAGCAGGCCATCACGAGTAGGGACTCAGTGAAATGGCTGGATGCTATGCGGTCCGAGATGGAATCCATGTACACCAACAAAGTATGGACTTTGGAAGTTGCTCCTGAAGGGGTAAAACCCATTGGGAGCAAGTGGATCTTCAAGAAGAAACTTGGTGTAGATGGGAAAGTGGAGACTTTCAAAGCTAGACTTGTAGTAAAGGGTTTTCGTCAAAGACCAGGTGTGGACTATGACGAAACCTTTTCTCCAGTGGCTATGCTTAAATCCATCCGAATCATGCTTGCCATTGCTGCCTTTCATGACTACGAAATCTGGCAAATGGATGTTAAGACCGCTTTTCTAAATGGTGATTTAGAAGAGTGCGTGTACATGACTCAGCTAGAGGGCTTCGTAGACAGTGGGAGCAGCGGGAAGGTGTGCAAGCTGCTTAAATCCATTTATGGATTAAAGCAAGTATCGCGGAGTTGGAACATCTGCTTTGACGTCGTTATCAAAGAGTTTGATTTCGTCAAAAATCCAGATGAACCTTGTATCTACAAGAAGGTGGCAGAGAGTAAGATTGTCTTCCTCGTATTGTACGTGGACGACATACTCTTAATAGGAAATGATATTCCTATGCTGCAATCGGTCAAGCTCTTCTTATCACAAAGATTCTCAATGAAAGATCTTGGTGATGCCTCCTGCATATTGGGAATTAGGATCTATAGAGATAGATCCAAACGGATTTTGGGATTGTCCCAATCCAGGTACATTGACACCATACTAAAGAGGTTTAGTATGGAAGAGTCCAAGCGTGGGAACTTACCCACGATCTCTGGAGTCACTCTCTCCAAAGAGATGTCTCCCAAGACTGATTTGGAGAGAGCTCGCATGCAAGGGATACCCTATGCTTCGGCAGTAGGCTCTATCATGTATGCGATGCTATGTACCAGACCCGATGTAGCATACTCACTAAGTGTAGTGAGCAGGTATCAAGCTGATCCTGGAGAGAGTCACTGGACAGCTGTGAAGAGCATTCTCAAGTACTTGCGAAGGACTAGAGATATGTTCTTGGTGTATGGTAACGGAGAACTCCAAGTGGAGTCCTTTACCGATTCGAGCTTCCAGAGTGATAAGGACGACTCTAAGTCGCAGTCGGGCTTTGTCTTTACCCTTTACGGAGGGGCGGTTAGCTGGAAGAGTTCCAAGCAGGAAACCGTGGCAGACTCGACGATGGAGGCTGAATACATCGCTGCCAACGATGCTGCCAAAGAGGCTGTCTGGGTCAAGAAGTTCATTACTGAACTTGGAGTGGTTCCATCCATTGAGCATCCAATACCTTTGTATTGCGATAACAATGGAGCGGTGGCTTTGGCCAAGGAACCCAGGTCCCATCAGCGGTCCAGACATATTCTGAGGCGGTATCACCTGATCCGGGAGATAGTTGATCGCCAGGAGATCGAGGTTAGGAGAGTTGACACGAAGGACAACACGGCGGATCCACTCACGAAGGCCATTCCCCAGATACAGTTTGAGAGACTCTTCGGGATGCTCGGTATGCGATACTACAGCAGCTGGCCCTAGTGCAAGTGGGAGATTGTTAGTTGTATGTATGCCCTAGAGGCCAGTATTTTACAGATGATGTATATTATATTGGATGCTTAGACATATATAGAGATGACTTTCTTGCTCGACATGATAGTATGCTATCTGGTTGCTCTTTATCTTAACATGTACACTTGTCTCTTTATACTGTCTTATAGTTATATGTTGGTAAAGCCCTTAGGATATGTACTTGACTACCTGGACTGTGATGCAGATCATACTAGTGGGGACATGGTAGTCCATAAGTACATCCTTCAAGGTCCCTAGTCATGGGTGTATCGAGACGGGGCATCGATATACCAGTGTAGACTAGCGTATACGCTTCTCGACCCATGTGATGGGCGATGGATGATCCCATATCCATTGGTGTTTGACATCAGAGATGGTATACGGGTGCTCAGTGGAGACTGGGTACACTGGACGGACTCGCCGAGAACTCCCAGATGGTATTATACCTCACGTCAGATGGCAGTTCTCAGGTGACACTTGTACAGGTTAGTCTGTAGACCCGAGATCGTCATAGAGTCTTGTGTGATTCCCACTGTGCTTTGATCTCCACCTTACCACGTCCATGAGGGCGTGCAAAACGGTGGTCTTTGGGTACAGTCCCGAGTCACATGGAGGCAATGAGCGATAGGAGGGGTTTCGTCTCTCCCGGTATTGGGGGTTGATGTTGCGCTGTGCTCGATTGGCCGTAACAGGGAAGTCCCTAGCCAGGGCTGATCAGAGATTTGCTGGTAAGTGTTACCAGTAGTTTCTCGACCCGTTATGAGCCTCACATCGGCACGACTTATCGGTTATTGGGGTCTGACGTATACCACCCCTAGACTTGATATGCGACATATCAGACGAACAGACATGACTGTACGGTAAGTGTTACTGGTTGGATTCACAGGAGTGTGAGCGGGCTAGCTCGTCGATCTTCTGATCGCTCAATACCCGGATGGCCGTTACGTTTAGCAGACCGCTTGCGGCTTGTGGGTGCTTGATATGATCATCATCTGCTACCGGCGTATTGACGAGTCTTTAGAGTCCTACACAGAGGTTTCCTGGTTCAAGCGAAACGAAATAGGAGCGCATATGAGATATGTGCAGGACTGAGAATAATGTGTGTATGTGATACCGCATTTCATTCTCGCGATATATGTTTCGATTGGTTATATTCGATATGACCTAGTTATCGAATCATTGATTCGATAAATCGATACATTGGATTCTAGTCGGTTATCTGCGACATGACCGGATCATTGAATCAAATGTTGATTTAATGATTTAATGCATAATTATATATTTGATATATGGCATTGCATTAACTAGTATTTGTTCACTTTAAATGGATTTTCTCACTTGATGTACATGTTGTATATGTGATATACTTTTGTGCACATCTTTGTATCATGTTTGATGATGCTTGCTCATTAGGTTAAGTGTGAAGTATTAAACCATGGTTAAGAGATGATTAGGGTTTTGCCTTTTTATTTATTTATTTGTTTATTTATTTGAAAAGAATTATGATAAGAATGGTGGCTTTTTTTGTTTTAAGTTGAAGCTTCATGAAGTTTTGACTTTTGTAACCATCCTTATCTTCATGCTTAACCCTAACCCTCTCAAGTGACCATGGTTTATTCTCTACACTTAACCTAGGTTAGAACATGATAAGTATTTGATTTTATTATTCTTTTTCACAATACTTATCATATTCTTTCTTCTTGATCTCCTTCTTCTTCAAGAGAGAAAACAAGATGCCATCAATGGCAACTTGAGCATAAGTGAGAGAAATCCAATTCTAAAGTGAACCCACCTCCTATTTCTTCACCCTCTACCTCTTGCCAAGTTGTTTTGGGTGTTTTCTTCACAAGTTTCACAAGTTTGTGAAGTCGGAGCTTGAACTTGCGATGCCTCGAGGTAGATCGTCTTTGACACAAAGCCGACGACCTAGCTTGTGTAAGTGCACGGCGGCGCCCCGGCCGTCAATCCGACGCCGGAATGCGGAAGCGGTGAATAACTAAAATTTTGCGGACTTTGCAAACCGGCACCACCGCGCACTAAACTCCGGATCGAACCATTAACTAGTCTAAGCTACAAACAAGATGGGTTAGAGATATACCGACGATCCAAGTCCTCCGGTCTTCTCACCATCGTCCGGATCTCCTGCGGAAAAGTCCCGTCTCCTTCTCGTCGCCGGAAGTGCACCACATCGCCTACTATGTATACGGGCTCCCACCTCAATGCCGAGGCAACTCGGGCACGATGCTGGCTAGTCAACGTGCCCAAGATTCGTTGTAGAATATGTAGTAGAACTTGTGTCTCCTTATGGGGTAGTGGAGATGCCATTTGGTGGAGGAAAAGAGAGCTTGGAGAGAGGTGGGGAAAATGTAGCATACCAAAATGAGAGTAACATTTTCCACACCCAAATGAGAAATGAATCCCATCCCCTAATAGGAATGGCCGGCCCCCTTCCTTCATATGTGATTGGAGAGAGAAAAAGTAAGGTCAAGAGAGTGGTTGGATAGCAATGATGCAAGCAAGAGATGATGAAAGAAAAACCAATGATCACAAGAAAACCCTCACTCCAACACCACCATCATCAACAACCATGATGGTTACATAAAGTCAAGCCATCATGAAGATATGAAGTCAAATGATGGGACAAGTATCATGACATGATAATATACAAAGACCCCCTCCATAAAAGCTTATTTGCAACAATGCAAATAAACCCTCCTCCACCAATCTTCGGCCAATGAACGGAACAATGGAAATTGGCCGAAACGGAAAGCAAACTGGCAACTCCAGAAAACTGGTCCCGTAATAAATTACAGGAAAACCCCGATACTGTGCATACACACCCGCATCTGTATTTCGACCGAAATACAAATGCAATGAGACAAAATCTACACTGTACTATACTAGGATCCGGCTTATACCAAAGCCGGCCAGTAATATCCGTTCGATCCTGATCCGTGCAATACCGCACGTATGTGATCGAACCCTGCCATATAACCATACGGCCTATAGTACAAACTGTCCGATCGTGATCCGTGCAATACCGCATGTATCTGATCGGACCTTGCCATATCTCCATACGGCCTCTACAACCTTTCGCCCGAAAGCTGAGTAACAGAAAGTGTGGTGGACTCTAAAGACTCGTCAATACTATGGCTGTGGATTTAACCACTAGCCCGTCAGAGGTATAAGCCAATACGTAACGGGCCACCAGCTATTGACCAAATGGGACGTCGATGAGGAAGCTCACCCTGACACCCTACTGAGCCTGTCAGTGACAATATCCGTGCAGTCCGGTCCGTTCGTCTATGAGTATCGCATGGCGGGCCTAGGGGGTTGGTAAAAGTCAGACCCCCAAAAGCGGTACAAGTCGTGTCGGAGTGTAGCCCAGAACACCCTGAGATACTACTGGAATACCTACCAGTAAATCTCCTTGCCTTGGCCAAGGACTTTGTGTAATGGCTCTCCTAGACACAGCACGACCTCACCCCCAATACCGGGAGAGACGAACCCCTGAAGATACGCTCACTGCCTCCATATGGCTCGGGACTGTACCCAACTAAAACCTGTTTGCACGACTCCTTTGAGCCGTGGTAGGGTAGTAATCAAAGTACAGTGGGAACTCACACGAGACAAATGACGATCCCCAGGTCGATGAACTAACCTGCACACATGTCACCAGGGAACTGCCATCTGACGTCTGGTATATGACCAACTAGCATGTTCCCGGCGAGTCCTGTCCGGTGTACTCATAACCCAATGAGCACCTGTATACATCTTAGGTGATCCAACTGACACCAGTGGCTTGTGAGACTGGCCACCGCCCCTCGTCGGGGTCTCGACTGTATACACTAGTCTACTAATGGAGTATCGATGCCCGGTCTCGAAACTCCCACGACTAGGGACCTTTTAAGGATATGCTTGTAGACCCCCAGCTCCCACTTATATGATCGCCCTCATACTGCTGGTGGTCAAGCAAGAATCCTAGGGGCTCTATCAACGTGTAATAGCGACGTGTCAGGTCACCTAAAACAGTACACGATGATAAAGGTAAACCAGATAGCATACTATCATCTCGAGTAAGACTGTCCTACCGGGATAGGTCCTCCCTCAATCATTACAATCACGTACCTGTGACCTAATAATTGACTCTGAGGGCACTATCTCCAACAATCTCCCACTTGCACTCAAGGCTAATTATTGCGATGTCGCATACTCACAGCCCGTGTGATACCGAACATCCAACTCCTCTACTAGTCAGTCTCACAAAGCTCGTTTGCGAAACTATTGCGTTCGAGGAATAGCCTCAGTGAGTGGATCCGCTTAGTTGTTTCTTTCTATGTCTCTCTATATCTCAAGTTCGCGGAGAAAGCCATCTCCCGAAAAGAGTAATACCAGTCTCAGAATATGTCTGGATGTCTGATGGGACCTAGCTCATAAATGAACTCCAAATCCAAACTTCTTAGACCGTATTGACAACTGAACTTAATCAGTGTCCTGCGCCATGCCTCCCTCAGTATTGCCTTGGATCACCTGTCCAAAATACTGCCCCTCGTCAGAAGGAAAAACTATAACTCTGACAACCTCCTTGTCGTCCGGGTCACCTTGGAAGCCTGGAATGATAACTGTCTCCTGAATGAGGCTGTCGTTATCATCTCCCTAGAACATCCACTTATGTTCTAAAACTGCTTCCGACTGTTTCTCCAGGATTGGATTAATGTCAACTTATTGCATCTAGTGCAAGAACAACATCTGGTGTGGTACTTGACATCTCACGATTGACTCAATTGCCTGAGCAAGTGATCTGTCAATCATGCGCGTCCCTCTCCCCTTTAGTCTGTAAGACACCTTTGGAGAGGGTGACTCCATTACCTGCAGGTACACTACCGTGCCAGGAGTCGTCCATCCTAAATACTCTTAGAATGCTGTCAAGTACCCTGATTGGGAAACCACCCAAATCTAGATCTAAAACCATAGATCTAGTAACCAGTATGTCTGATATAAAATCCATGTCTTTTGTGGAGAAACAACTGTGTGACGACCAAAGTATAACCGATCGTAGTGTAGGAGTTTCTTTTCCTACTCTGTGTATATCATCCAAATACCAGGATATCACACCCTACTACCTTCTCAACAGATCTATCCCCTATTCTGATGAAGTCAAACCCATGACCGTCACATCAGAAATAGATGATCTATCTCCGCTACATCTACTCTAGTCTATAAATAGACATAAGCAACCTGTCCACCAATGCTTCCGCTGCTCCCACTGACTACGACAACCCTCTGGCAGAGTCATATAGACGTACACTTCTAAAACTGGTTTAGAACGACGCTATACTCATCCTCCCGTCGGGTCTCGTAACCTGGAACAACAGCAATGGCAATTGTGGGTAAACAAGAACTTCCCTGTCACCGTCCTTGAAGCTACCGTAGTACCTCTCGGGTGCCTGAAGTTACCCACCTTATCTGCGGAGTGGCCAATGGAATGTCAATCCAGATTGAATCTTTAGGTTCCTTATCAAATCTTCAGTAATCGTTTGTGGTTCTGGAATCACTTCCAGTTCTACCATACTCCCACTACTGTTTTCTGAAAAAGTCCATTTTTAATAAAACTGTGGCGAGTCTAGAACAATATTGCTATTGTTCATCCAGATGGTAGAAAGTCAACCCGCGTCATAGCCTGGGTCAACCCACAAACAGCCATTACAGAAACGTGCCTTGAGTTGTCCAGTGTCTGGTTTTAAGCATAAGCCAGACAACTCCCCGTACCTTAACAATGTTAAGATATGAACTGTACTATATCCAATATAGAAACAGAGGCACAGATTTAATTGAACCAGATTCAAATCATGCAGCTATCCCCAGTGCATGTCAACTAAATGGAAGGAGGCCGATCAGCGTTACTCAACTTAGGAATACTTCCAATTATGAGTAACCTGAAAGAGAAGCAAGATCTCTTAATCATTACTATCAACTGAATACCATACACAAGTATCTACATCTTCGATCTCTTTGAAGAATCCCGATACTTGCTATACCTGGTTCTCTACTCTATTCAAATACCAATAACTTCTCCAAATTCGGACCCTGTGTTTCCACGAAACACCTGTCTAAAAACTAGAGAAGTCATAAGTAAACCGAATATAGTACGAGGACCAACCCCTCTGTCCTGATGGACCCTGGACAACATACAATACTTTGTATAAGTCCCTTGAGTCTGATAACTCATTCACTGTGTGTCGTAGGTTGAAAACTGTACTTATGGTTAAGAAGAATTACACCGCTGTTTAATGCTCCTTACCTAACCATCCACTGATATAGGTAAATGTCGTAGACATAATTTCAGAAAGGTATATCTCACTCTATGAAAATAGACGTACAGATATATCAATTTGAAATTGGTGCATAACAGCGGATATTCAAAACCAAATATTTGCCGACCGGCAAACAACCCAGGTGATTTCCTCAAATATCACCGATTACAACGAATCCCGATATAATGAGGATAATCACCCAATTCCCAATAACTTACTCCCACTCATCATCTGTAAAACCATACAGATGTGAGAATCGTATCTGGTAAATACATACCCTGGAGTAAGTATCTAATCGGGAAATCAGTTTTCTATTAACAGTACACAGTGAAACTGAAACATTGAAATGTTTCGATGGGGTATCCTGGTATTCCTAGTAATGCCTCTTCCAGATTCACGACTGTAACCGTATAGTTCTTTGCCACCTCTCCAAATCCCTTCATATGTCTTTAGTCTTTACCTTCTGCACACCCCTTTAGGCCAAATGGTTTTCTTCCTTCCCTACCGTTCGACACCAGCCTATGGTTTGGAAGAAGACTATCCAATAAGCACAATGGGTGTACTGTCCCAATCCTAGGAACACTCGCAACACGAGAGAAGGTGAAGATAAAAGACACCTGAATGTACTTTATTCCTATTTCTCCTGAACCAGGATCCATCCCCGAACTGGAACAAGTTCCTTTCGAGTTCGTATATAACCATACGATGGATTATCCAATAAAATGGGATCTTCGTAGTGATACGGAGTGTCCTGGAGAAATACAAAGGTGATTTAGGATTGGCGAAGAAATACTTGGTTTGGTCGTGAATAGCAATCGCAATTTACTTTGCCCTCTTACTAATCCCTTGCTTTGTCTGAACTTAATACCTTCTGTACACCGTTTAGGCTAACTGGTTTTCTTCCTTCCCTACCGGTCGGCACCAGCCTATGGTTTGGAAGAAGACTATCCAATTTGCGTAATAGGTGTACTACTCCTAAACCAAGGAGTACTCGCAACCTGAGAGAGGGTGAAAAGAAAAGACAACTGAATAATCCTATCCGTTTTCTCCAGAACCGGAAACCATCCTCAAATAAATTCTTTCGAGTTCGTATCTAACCATACGATGGTTTTGTCCAATGGAAGTGGACGTTCGTAGTAAAACGGGGTGTCCTGGAGAAAAGGGTAAAAGTAGGAGTGGCAATGAGGTTTGCAATTCTGACAATCCAAAAGCCAGTGTTTAAGAAGGTTCGGTCAACTTGGTCACTGAGTCAAAGTCTTAGGGTCGGGTCAATGGTCGCTGCCAAAGAGAGAGAGAAAAGAAACACTCAGCGTGCACTCTAACCTAGATCAGAATGGTCACAATTTATCTAATCTGGAATCCTCCCACTGTACCTCAAATTCTCCTCCAAACCTGAAAGAAGAATTAGTCAGGGTCACCCGAGGAGTAAACTAACTCATCAGTGGGAATCGGGATCCAACTCTCATCGCATGAAAACGTGACGGAATCCGCTCACGGTATCACACTCCAGAAGGTATGCGCATATCTGGCAAGTTTCAGTACTTTTGAAACTCCCGATGTGATTTTTACCCCATGCTCTTATGACCTTGACTAAGGCCAACAAATCATAAGTCACATGTCAAGTTCTACCCGTCATTATCCAGGTTAATTTGAATCCACCCGTACAAGCCCTTGACTAGGGCCAACAAGGCTATACGACTGTCCCAAACCAACGCATCTATCTATGCAGCATATGAATACCCAATAGCTACCAAACACTGTGCCTTGACTAAGGCCAACAAACACAGCTTGAATACTATTGACTACCCATATGAAACGACGGAGGGCTACGAATGGTTTCTGGCGAAAACCTTTAACGTAATGAACTTGATATCGTCGAAGGAACAGATAGCTTTTTAAAATATAGTGACGAAAACCGTTGCTAAAGAGGTCACTCCCGGTGAAGGGATCTCGGCTCTTTCCCCGTAGAATGGGGTGCAGGATATTCCAACTGAATACCACGGTGCAAAGCAAAAGTAATCGGCTATAGTGAAGTCAATGCCCTGACGCAAATTTCTGTCCAAGGGGTCACTCCCGGTGAAGGGATCTCGGCCCTTGCCTCGTCGACTGAGGAGCAGGATATTCCAATGAATACCACGATGCAAAACAAAAGTAAACGTCCTTGCAATAACAGCTTTTTGAAAAGTGTTCCAACAACATCAGATTAGGTTTGTTTTTAACTTGCACTGATCCGAATCAATGCAGTCCCATCAATTGATCACACCAAAAAGAACGAAAATATACTGATGTACGTATATGCCATCCGCATTCGCCACTGGGTCCCGTCATTACCCGTTAGGTTAGCTTACTAACGACAGAGCGGGGACTGGACTAGCGCGGATGCAAAACATATACAACATCTAATAATATATATACCAATATATTATATTTCGCTCAAGGCGTGAATAAAATGCAACATCACAGAAAATGAACAGCATCACAGAAACAATACAGATATCTGGAAACCCCGGGTTTCACAGAGCCACTACTGAAACCCGACGTTCCCCTGGTCGTGTGGATAGCCTGTGCAATGAGAATCCTAGACCCCTACGGGCGCGGCAAGTCACCCGCCAAAACCTGAAGCGAGGCAGCCCCCTTCAGCACCGTGAATGGACCACCCAGCACTTCACGGAATCCGGTAACTTGGGCACCCCTCCTGGGTCAAACCTGTACCCCCTACGAGTGCGGCGAATATCCCGCCAATCCTAGAGTGAAGCCCCTTCCGTCCCAATGCCATGAGATGCGGGCTTGCTGCCCTCTAGAACCCGGCTATCCGTGCACCCCTCCGCGGGGTATCCTAGTACAGAAAGTAAAATATACATACACCGGGTACATCGACCGCAACCAGGTCATGCCCCAAAATAATAATACAAACAGGCAGTGACGGCAGTCCACATGTCGGACGCTCGCCCCGCAATATCAAATGTACATAATACAACATCACAGTACTAGCATTGCATCCAGGCTATCCCCCACGACCGATCCGCAACATCACAGCATAAACAATGAACATCAACGTGAAAGTCACGTTCGCAAATCCGTCTAACCGGGCTATAGCAGTTAGACCGGATTTACCGATCGAGTGACATTCACGGTCGCAGATATAATGTAAATACTGTGAAAAATGTGTTTAAAATATCCGATTGATCAAACTTTAACAAGTGGGCCCACAAAGAATACTGTAGCAGTCACAGAAATAATTGGCCCAATTTTAATATTCCAAAACCCATACTTTAAGCCCAGAAAACTACTGAAGAAATTTGATGCAGGGATCAGAACAGTAAGCGGCGGAAGAGCGGCGCTTAAGGAAGGTCAGGCCGCGCTTCCGCGCTTGTACTGTTGACTGACACTCTCGAATTTTCTCAGTAGCCTTGAAATCTCCAGTACATTAATATTTTACAACCTGAAAAAATTTTCGAGACCAAAAATTTTCAACAGAAAACTGATGCGACAAAATACGGGTTTTTGGACTTTTTGATCGATCGGAAATGCAAACACATTACACAAAGCTAGACTAAGTTAATGGCGAGGCTCTGATACCACTGTAAGTGCACGGCGGCGCCCCGGCCGTCAATCCGACGCCGGAATGCGGAAGCGGTGAATAACTAAAATTTTGCGGACTTTGCAAACCGGCACCACCGCGCACTAAACTCCGGATCGAACCATTAACTAGTCTAAGCTACAAACAAGATGGGTTAGAGATATACCGACGATCCAAGTCCTCCGGTCTTCTCACCATCGTCCGGATCTCCTGCGGAAAAGTCCCGTCTCCTTCTCGTCGCCGGAAGTGCACCACATCGCCTACTATGTATACGGGCTCCCACCTCAATGCCGAGGCAACTCGGGCACGATGCTGGCTAGTCAACGTGCCCAAGATTCGTTGTAGAATATGTAGTAGAACTTGTGTCTCCTTATGGGGTAGTGGAGATGCCATTTGGTGGAGGAAAAGAGAGCTTGGAGAGAGGTGGGGAAAATGTAGCATACCAAAATGAGAGTAACATTTTCCACACCCAAATGAGAAATGAATCCCATCCCCTAATAGGAATGGCCGGCCCCCTTCCTTCATATGTGATTGGAGAGAGAAAAAGTAAGGTCAAGAGAGTGGTTGGATAGCAATGATGCAAGCAAGAGATGATGAAAGAAAAACCAATGATCACAAGAAAACCCTCACTCCAACACCACCATCATCAACAACCATGATGGTTACATAAAGTCAAGCCATCATGAAGATATGAAGTCAAATGATGGGACAAGTATCATGACATGATAATATACAAAGACCCCCTCCATAAAAGCTTATTTGCAACAATGCAAATAAACCCTCCTCCACCAATCTTCGGCCAATGAACGGAATAATGGAAATTGGCCGAAACGGAAAGCAAACTGGCAACTCCAGAAAACTGGTCCCGTAATAAATTACAGGAAAACCCCGATACTGTGCATACACACCCGCATCTGTATTTCGACCGAAATACAAATGCAATGAGACAAAATCTACACTGTACTATACTAGGATCCGGCTTATACCAAAGCCGGCCAGTAATATCCGTTCGATCCTGATCCGTGCAATACCGCACGTATGTGATCGAACCCTGCCATATAACCATACGGCCTATAGTACAAACTGTCCGATCGTGATCCGTGCAATACCGCACGTATCTGATCGGACCTTGCCATATCTCCATACGGCCTCTACAACCTTTCGCCCGAAAGCTGAGTAACAGAAAGTGTGGTGGACTCTAAAGACTCGTCAATACTATGGCTGTGGATTTAACCACTAGCCCGTCAGAGGTATAAGCCAATACGTAACGGGCCACCAGCTATTGACCAAATGGGACGTCGATGAGGAAGCTCACCCTGACACCCTACTGAGCCTGTCAGTGACAATATCCGTGCAGTCCGGTCCGTTCGTCTATGAGTATCGCATGGCGGGCCTAGGGGGTTGGTAAAAGTCAGACACCCAAAAGCGGTACAAGTCGTGTCGGAGTGTAGCCCAGAACACCCTGAGATACTACTGGAATACCTACCAGTAAATCTCCTTGCCTTGGCCAAGGACTTTGTGTAATGGCTCTCCTAGACACAGCACGACCTCACCCCCAATACCGGGAGAGACGAACCCCTGAAGATACGCTCACTGCCTCCATATGGCTCGGGACTGTACCCAACTAAAACCTGTTTGCACGACTCCTTTGAGCCGTGGTAGGGTAGTAATCAAAGTACAGTGGGAACTCACACGAGACAAATGACGATCCCCAGGTCGATGAACTAACCTGCACACATGTCACCAGGGAACTGCCATCTGACGTCTGGTATATGACCAACTAGCATGTTCCCGGCGAGTCCTGTCCGGTGTACTCATAACCCAATGAGCACCTGTATACATCTTAGGTGATCCAACTGACACCAGTGGCTTGTGAGACCGGCCACCGCCCCTCGTCGGGGTCTCGACTGTATACACTAGTCTACTAATGGAGTATCGATGCCCGGTCTCGAAACTCCCACGACTAGGGACCTTTTAAGGATATGCTTGTAGACCCCCAGCTCCCACTTATATGATTGCCCTCATACTGCTGGTGGTCAAGCAAGAATCCTAGGGGCTCTATCAACGTGTAATAGCGACGTGTCAGGTCACCTAAAACAGTACACGATGATAAAGGTAAACCAGATAGCATACTATCATCTCGAGTAAGACTGTCCTACCGGGATAGGTCCTCCCTCAATCATTACAATCACGTACCTGTGACCTAATAATTGACTCTGAGGGCACTATCTCCAACAGCTTGCCCGTTTCTCCGATGAAGCCAACGTTCGAGTTTGGGAATCGAGATGGACAGCGAGAGGATGCCTTCGTGGAGCCAAGGAAGAGGGTAACCGGATCTACAAAGGTTGTACCATTTAACCTTTAGTTAATATGTTAACTAGTTTAGTTTTTCGCCTAGAATTCTAGTCTAAGATCCGTGTTAGGGTTTCTCGGCACCATAATTTTTGAAAAATGGCATGTTCGATGCCTTGTGAGACCCATATAGGGTGCCTAGGAACCTTTCATCTACTGAATCCTTTGGTTCTACCAAATCATCTGCTGTAATTTGTATAGCTGGAACCTTTTCCAGTTCTACCTCACGAACACTAATTTCTTCTCAAGAAATTCCCTTTCACAAAGGTGGCATGTTGAGAAACAAAATATTTTTGTTCCTCGGTTTGGTAGAAGATATTCCCTTGCTGATGCTAGGGATATCCAACAAACTTCCACAGATCTTACTTTGCCTCGAGCTTGTCCGGATTATGCTTTTAGACATAGGCTGGACAACCCCAAATCTTAACTGACTTAAGATATGGGCTTTTCTCATTCCATATCACATATGAAGTGGTAGGCATCAGATTTGATTTGAACCCTATTCAATAGGTATGCAACTTCACAAGTGCATAACTCCCAAAAGGAAATAGGTAACTCAATAGTACTCATCATAGAGCACACCATATCAGATAGGGTGTTATTGCTCCGCCCCGATATACCATCGTGCTATGGTGTATACGGAGGAGTAATGCTGAGAGAGAATCTCATTCTCCTTTAGAATAGTCCAGAAATTCCGTGCTCAAGTATTCTCCTCCCTGATCGCATCAAAGGACATAATACTTATACCCGTATTTTGGTTCTCTACTTCTAACTTATATTCCGTGAATATCTCAAAAGGTTCGGACTTGTGTTTCAACAGGAACATATGTCTGAATCTTGAGAGATTATCAGAGAATGTAATGAAGTAAAAAGAACCTATCTTGGCATATGTACACAGGGGACCTTCATATATCAACATGTATCAATCCTAAAAGTTCACTAACTCTTTCTCTGTTTCCAATAAACAGAGCTGGTGTCATTATATCTTTGTGACATGACTGGCAAGTTTCACAAGATGTAAATTCAAACTGATTTAAATATGCATCTTTATGTAACTTCAGCTAGTCGGGTCGCATTGATATGACCTAGTCTACAATGCCTCAAGAAGGATCCGTTCATTTCTGAACTCTTCCTCTTGTGTGTGTTCTGTATACTAAGAACTGTAGTTTGATTTAGAACGTCAATGCTTTTAGATAACGTACCTGAACCGATCAACTTTTGATATAGGAAATGTTCAAAACATTATCCAACAATACAAAATTATATCTTTTCTTTACTGATAAAGAGACTGATATGATTTTGTATATCAGGTTCGGTATCTAATAATATTTGTTCAGAATCAATGTATTCTGATAATACAGGATGATAGTGACCAACAGACTTGGCTGCAACATTTGCACCGTTTTCTATCTCATGAAACTTATCACCCGTTCTCAGTTCTTTACCTATCTGTAGCCCATGTAACAGATTACATATGCGGGATCCTGATCCGGTATCATATACCCAGGACTTAAAGGACATTGAGAAACAGTTCTCTGTAATGAACACACCCGAAGATGATGCATCATCATGCATTTTCTTTGTTTGGGCGGCACGGGAATTCTGGTATTCCCCAATTTCCTGCTCTGTCTTATAACAGTCATAAGTTGGAGCGGGACCAACGTTCCCCAGCTCAGTATAACAAGCGAGTTCGGTCAATAATCCGTATTATTATCTTGATTAAGGCGTGATATGGTCGCTACCTAGAGAGAGAGAGAAGAAAACACTCAGCGTATGCTCTTGCAAGATCAGATTGGTTATAATTTTATCTAATCAGGATGGCTCCCACTGTTTTTATCAAATCTTCCTTCAAACCCTAAAAAGAAAGACTAGCCGGGATTAATTACATGCTACAAGTTCGCCAATCTTTCAGCCAGGCCAGTGTCGGTACTTTGAGGGAGGTCCCCCGTGCTTTCGCACGAACCTAATTAATGTAAACCTCGTTTTCCCAGAGGCGTAACCCCGTTGACACCTTTCTAGACACCTACTTGATCGGCTAATTGTAATGTGTAAAACTCTCCCAGGAGTAACTCTTACTCGCAGCGGGTATCGGGATCCAACCATCTTACAGAAGGTATGCAATCTCATTGCAAATTTCAACACTTGAAATTCCCGATAATATTTTGCCCCTAACGTGCTATGACCTTGACGAAAGCCAACAAATCATAGCCCGCTAGTGAAGTTCAACCCATACATTTCTTGACTGAATTAAACCCAACCGCACGACCCTTGACGAAAGCCAACAAAGTCGTACGACTACCCTAATCCAATCGCATCGTATGCAGCAGATAAGCAGCATATAGCTACCGCACACTACACCTTGACGAAAGCCAACAAATGTAGCATGAATACTATATACAACTTATCTGAAATGACGGATGTTCTACAAGGAATAAGGTGCAGGATGTTCTACAAGGAACACCGCGATGCAAAGCAAGAACTGTAGCAAAGCAAGAACTGTAGCTACCTATTTTTGAAGGGATCTCGGCCCTTTCCTCATTAATAAGGTGCAGGTTGTACCATTAATAAGGTGCAGGATGTTCTACAAGGAACACCGCGATGCAAAGCAAGAACTGTAGCTACCTATTTTTGAAAATTCGATTCCACAACATCTTTTAGGTTTCTTTTTCTTTCATTAATCATATTAATGAAGTCCCATCATTTAAACACCCAAACATCACAGATAAATACGACGTACACTTATGCCATCCGCATTTGCCTCGATGTCCCCTCGTGCACCGTTACGTTAGGTAACTAACGGCAGAGCGGGACAGGGCTAGCGCGGGTGTAAAACATAAGTAACGTCTATATAATATATCATATATACTATATACAGTATTTATCACAGAACATCAAATGATCACATCACAGATATCGCAGCAGAAGAAACATATGAAATATTGGATATACTAGGACGTCCGTGTTTTATTTTGAGCCTCTATAAAACACGGATTCCACGGTCGCGATGAATAGCCAAACCCACACCCCAGACCCCTACGAGAGCGGCAAGCAACCCTACCAATTCTAGAGTTAGGAGACCCGGACTCGACTCCTCGAGTTGGTCTCCCACTGGACCCTAGAACCCGGTTACTTGTGCTCTCCTCCTTGGGTCTATCCTAGTGCGGAAAAGTAAATAATATACATCAACGGTGACATCTTCCGCAACCTGGAAGTGCCCCAATAAAAGAATATTACATACAAGTTTTTACATGAATGAAAATAAAAACTCTCATCTCACATAAAACCCTGGCTATTCAAAATGCGACGATCCAATATAACATATCCAGCAACACATAACATCACATGTCATCAACGTAAGTAAATATGCGCATCCCAATTGTCATTGACATATAGCAACGAAACCGACGATATCACATATTACACTTACGGTCGCAGAAAAGAAAGTGTAAAACTACAATAGTTGGAATCCGCAACCTCTTTAGACATCGCATGCCTAACCAAATGAATTCCTTAGACATCGCATGCCTAACAATTATAAACCCCGCATTTTAGTCTCATTATCGAGAACTCTTTTCAATATCAAGTTGGGCAATTCAACAAGATTCCCGAAAAACTGATCGAATGCTCGTCGCAAACTTTAGTAGACGGCCGCACCCCTAATGCTGTCGACGAAGTGCACTAAGGCGGAACACCGCTACCTCGAGCACCCGAACGGATGCTTTCGGCGACGGGGTTCTCCTACAGTCACTTGGTCGGGGCTAAGGGGTGTAGCTGTCTATTAAGTTTATCCGGCGAGTATCCGCGTACGCTACGTGATTGCGACGGACTTTTGATCACATCAAAATCCCGTGGCAACCGATCAAGTGAGACTAAAGTGTTATGTTTATAACATTCATATTAGTTATCTTATAATTACTTGTGAATTCCAAATATTGTATCACATTCCAGATAAATAGAAAATGTTAAACTTTTCGATCGAACAATCAAACACCCAAGTTTTCCCGAAACAGCTCAACACATGAAATAAGTTTAAAAACATTCACTTCATGCCACAGTACCAACGGTCAAGCCGCAGAAGGGTCAAGCCAATGCCTCACATGTGGCACGTCGTACTGCCCCAAACCCTAAGGTTCAAAGGGCAGTTCAAGACGGTCACATAATCGAGTTAAGGTTTGTTGTCTTCTAGAGGGTCCATCGCGTTACTTGCACTACTTCGAACGTTCTTAAACTACGGAAAGATCCAACACTTGGAAATTTCCCGACAGGGGAAAAAGTGGGTATTTACATCCGGTCGAACTTTTCAACATTTTCTAAAATTACCCAGAAAACAATAACGAATTTAAAATTCCCGATCGAATCGACGATTACAAAATAAACCCCAGAATACTCAACACTTGAGTCAGATTAAAAATACCCAGAAAATAGTAACCACAGAGACAAGAATTACTGTGCAAAAATCCGTCCCTAATACCCTTACCTTGCCGCGGAACCGCCGCCTAAGGTGGCTTGTTGCCGCTGTTCCGCGGCCATGTTGAGGAATTGGGGGCTTATTTTTCACCATAATTCTTATATTAGCCTGCTGAATTTTTTAGGTATTTTTAATTCTGGAAAAACCCAGATTTCAGAAAATGTACAGAGAGGGGTTTGAAATGTCGTATTCGGGTTCAATCGGGGTTTTAACTTCGTTAACACATCGCCTAATGCTCTAGCTAAGCTCTGATACCACTGTAGGGTTACTAGGTGTTAGTGTATATGCCCTAGAGGCCATTACTGTATCATACTAGTATGTATATTACTTGATGGAAGCTTGGGATATTCACAGTTGTACAGACAATCTTGCTCAATATAGTAGTATGCTACTTGGTTCGTCTCTGCTTTAATGTGTACTTGTGTGTTTATTTATTATATCACCTATACGCATTAGTAGAGCCCTTAGGATGTTTGCTTGATTACCGGCGTTGTGATGGCGATCACACTAGTGGGGGCTGGGTAATCTATAAGCACATCCTTATACAGGTCCCTAGTCGCAGGACTATCGAGACAGGGCATCGATACTCCGGAGTAGACTAGTGTATGCGCTTCTCATCCCGGTGTGGGAGATGGTCTGTCCCACAGCCATCAGTACGTCGTACTGGAGATAGTATACGGGTGCTCGTTAGGTTACGAGTACACTGGACAGGACTCGTCGGGAACTGACCAGTTGGTATTATACCTATCGTCAGTTATCAGTTCCCAGGTGACATGAGTACAGCTTAGTCCGCTGACTTGACACTGTCACTCCGCCTCGAGTGTGTTCCCATTGTTCTTTGATTACTACCCTACCACGGCTCTTCTGAGTCGTGCAAACAGGTAGTAGTTAGGAGCAGTCCCGAAGCACTTGGAGGCAGTGACGGTTAGACAGGATTCGTCTCTCCCGGTATTGGGGGTTGACATCGCGCTGTGTCTAGGAGAGCCATTACACGAGTAGTCCCTGGCCAGGGCAAGCGAGATATACTGGTAGGCTTCCAGTGTTATCTCAGGGTGTTTTGGGCTTTACTCTGACACGACTTGTACCGCTATTAGGGGACTGACGTTTACCGCCCCCTAGGCCCGCCATGCGATGTATCAGACGAACAGACCGGACTGTACGGAGACTGTCACATTCAGACTCAGTAGGAGTTCAGATGGGTTTTACCTCGTCAGTCTTCTTATCGGCATCTACCTAGGGACCGTTACGCACAGCTAGTGCCGCTTGCGGTCTGTGGTTAAACCCACTGCCAGCGTAGTGTCGAGTCTTTAGAGTCCCACACAGAGGGCTATTCGCTTCTGGGCAAAACTGAGTAGAGGTCGCATGGTTTTGCGTCAGGGTTCGTTCTCATCCGCGCACTTGTGCACGTTTGGAGTCCGGACGGTTTATATTAGCAGGCTCTGGTTTGAGCCAGATACTGGTATATGTTTTGGGGTTGCTTTTATCTCTCAGTATTCTTGTTCCTCGGAACGAGAATGCAGGTGTATATGCACAGTTGTTTGAGGCGGAGGAAGAGGTCTTTCATTAGGGTTTCGGAACGGGTGCGTATGCAAAGTTGACAGTCGTCTTTATCCAAACCCTAATGGATTTATGAAATATCAATTAATAATAGTAATTAAATGAAATTGTGTCATGGTTGGTTTTGTTTACTTGTTGACCATGGTTGACTTGTTGACCATGGTTGAATGTTTGACCATCATCATTACTTTGCAAGGATACTCCTTGATTCTAGCTTACATTCATTTAATGAAGTGATGATAGTGGTCATTCCAAATACAACCATCAACTATTTCATTTTGAATTATTATTATTAATTAGATATATCTTTTTCCTTTTGTTATGGTTGCAAAAGAAAAAGGAGCTCATTCTATCATATTGATTCTCTCTCCTCACTTCATCTTCTTCTTCCTCAAGCTCAAGGAGAATCCTTCTCATGTGTTGAGAATCCCTCTCCTTGAAAGAGAAACACCCCATAGATACTCTCTACTCTCTCTAGGGTTCAAGGTTTAGCAAGCCGGAGATCCTAGTTCACTCTAAGTTCGAGAAAGAGCCCGAAGGTTGAACCCTCAGGTGGATCCATCTTTGACGGAAGAAGGCTACGAGGGAAGAACCATCAACCTCTACTAGGTTTCAAGAAGAAGGAGTTCAAGTTAGGTATAACCCCAAACCGAGTTGATACATCTCTAGTTAGGATGCTAGTGTATTGTTTAGCAAAGATCCGGCTTTTACGGTCCATGTTACAAAGTTTAGAAAATTTTTTGTTTTACCGTTTCCGCAACCCCGAAAGTACCGAGAGAGGTAACGTGGACCTAACAGTGGTATCAGAGCCTAACTAAACTTAAACTAGCTTGGTAGCGAAGTGTATGGAAGTTCGAAACGGAAAAATCATAAAAACCGGAAATCAAAAACCCTAAGTTTCTGTTGAAATTTTTTGTGCTCTAAAAGTAAAAAGTTTTACTCCTAAAATCGGCTCAGGGTTTTGTGAGAACACCCACCAAAAACGATCCCATGAATCCTTCAAACCGCCGCGGATCCGCGGCCATAGCTATTCTTTGTGCCGCGGATCCGCCGCCGTTTGGGCTCTTCATGTGATCGTGTTTTGTGCAGTGTTCTTCTGGTAGGGTTTTGGGATTTTTCAAATATATTATATGTGCCCAGATTTTCCAGAATAGAAATTTATTTTTGGGGGCCTATAATTCCGTATTTTTTTTCCGAACTTCACTACATTTTGACTATGTTGGTTATATCTGTGATGTTTGTATGTATTGAACGTCGGCTAATCGCTATAAGTCGATTAGTCGGGGTTATAGATCTCTGTGATCTGTGTTTGATATTGGAATGTGTATATGAATGTGTTGGACTGTCGCGGGTGAATAGCCGGGGTGGATGTGTGTAACACCCGAGCCCAATGCTGCTATTTTCTGTTATTGGTTGAGCATTAGATATTACTCATTTCATTTATCTTGCTTATTTGGGTCTTACTGTAAAATTTTATCTGGCTAAGTCATTCTGCATATAACAAATTTTAGCATTTAAAATAAAATTAAAAATATTCATCTTGGCCTACTTGACACCCTTAGCCTCGTGGTAGCGTCCGTGCATTGTGTTCTCGTCCCGTTCAGTAAAACGGGCAAGTTTGGATGGCTACGTGCACGCACGTGTGTCCGTTTTGAGAGTATGCTTTTTAATCATAAAACAATTCATTTTAAAATTTGGAACCCGCTTAAAATCCTATTATTTGAATTTCGAATTTTTGGACCCAACCCGGGCGCAATTTGGAAATGTTTCATTTGGCGCCAAAATCCCAAAATTTTAATATTATTAAAACCTTCGCATATATTTTTCTAACTAATCTGATATCTTACTGTTCATTACCTATCTTTTAAATCTTTAAGTTAACCATATAATATTTTTACAATCTCTTATATCCTTCTCAATTTATTCTCTCAGCCAATCGCAACCTCCCCTTTAACCCCGTGGTCCCCACTTTCTCTCTCTCCACTTTCTCTCTCTCTCTCCTCCTTATATATTCTCTCGTACTTCTCTTTATCATTTTTCTCTTCTTGCTTCATGTCTCGTTTCTCATTTCTTTTAACTGTTCTTTTGTTGCCGGAATTCCGTCGTGCCGGTGACGTTTCTCGACGTTCCAGCGAGATACCCCGACCCGTGTGGTTCCTTTGTTCGTCGTTTGGGTTCATTCCGTGAACCGTGCGCCGTCGCGAGTTTTCCCCGCCGACGGTTAACGTTCCGTTTTCCCGATTCGCGACCCATCGAGGCAAGTTAATCTTGCTACATGCTATATACTTTTATAATCTTCATTTTATAATATTATACATTTGAAAATCTTATAGTTTACATATGAAATGTCGTTGAAAAATCGGATATGACAAATCTGAAATTTACTGTACACCTTATCTTATAAAATTCATTATAAATCATAGAAAAATCATTAGGATACGTTCTTTAGTTCGTTACGAAGCTAATTCAGAATACTATAACTTTATAAAATATTTACTTGCAAAATAAATTGTTTAATTAACGTAAAATGCAAATGAACACGTCTCTAAACTGCTGTCCAGGGAAATTCCAGCAGCAAACTTTCAACTTTGAATATTCATAACTTTTTGTAGGGATAACCTGAGATGCTTATACTTATAAAACTGAAAACCTTATTGAATTATCTTTGTTTTGGTATATGATACGTCCCTTTTGGAGAACGTTTGTTATTTTTAAGCTATTTTACAAATTAGGGTGACGCTGAATTTCTGAACGGAACCTTCTTGTGCATGGTTAATCAATACAGCTTTTATAGTTACTAATCGCTTTGAATATGCTATCCATATTAATATTATTATATAAATATTTATATCACATATTGCTTAGTTGTACATCCCACACTACCATTTTATAGTTTTATAACTCTTCGGATACCCGTTTGCATCCATCGCATTTAAGATAAATATAATTGCATCCATAGATCACATTACTACATAATAATGTGATATTAATACTCTATGTTTAATAAATTGCATCCAAATTAATATTGAAACTATAAATGTAACCCTAATCAATAACTGTGCATCCATATCCTTGAAGTTATATCTATTTGCCTATCATATTACATGTTCCAGTTTATTGTTCTAATAGTACTCATGCTTGTTTATTTATACACATGTTTATGATAGTTTGATTATGAGCACCCACATGACATCTTGTGCTTCCTGACATGACCTGTTACACTTCCTACTTGACATGATATGGTACCGTACACTCTTGACATGACATGACACCTTTATACATTACCTGACCTGTTACCTGATCTCATGCCTAATGCCGACAAACCCGACCATCCCTGCTGTCTATCCAGACAGACCTACTCTTACCGGATTTTGTGTTGGCATTAGTCCTTGACTACTGAATACCTGACCTGACATACATAGCTTGGGGGTATGGGGAAATCAAAGGTGAAACCGACTTGTAACTCAACAGTTCGATACTTGTTCTGATCAGTCTTACGGGCTTGGCCAGCTCCGGAGTGATGATGCTGACATCACTCATCTATCCTACTACCTTTTACTGCTTAGCGGCACGTCTCGGATTCAGCCCCGAGGATCATGACCGTGGTCCCGGGCACGCACGGGATACTATTGAGTTACATCGACGATTCATCAATTGGTTTCAAAGACTATAGAGTAGAAAACCTGATAGGACAGTTTAGTCACCACTGCACATTACCCTGCTCATTATTTTCTTATTACTGCTTATTCATGTTCATACTTGCATTGCTCATTACCATGTTTATACTATGTACTTGATGTCATGACGCGCTGACGTCTGGGTTTTGCATGGCCCAGATTCCGTACCTTTGTCGACAACCGAGCAGGAGTACTTCAGCCAGCAGGCTGAACAGTGAGTCCTTAGGGTTAGTTTATTTATTTCTTCTCATTTACAGATGTGAGCCCGCATTATGGGACGTACTGTTTATTCATTGTATTGGATCATTAGCTTCCGCACTTATTGTTTATTGATTCTTGTTATTATGGATTTGGACATGTATTAGATTAGCTTATTATCTTGTTCTTGATATCCTTACAACCGTAATGTGACTGTGGATGGATACTTCCTACCCACAGGTAGCATGGTTGGCTATGTCACGTGCCCAATCTTGCGTACTCTGGGAAGCGGGGCGTGACATGGTTCTTTTGGTATCAGAGCCATAGGTTAATTGGGTTGATTCTTTGTAGTTGGGTATTGCACCCGATACACGAATCATAATACCCGTGATTAGGAAACATGTCCTGCCACCTTGACCGCTTTACCATCCTTGAATCATTCTTCCGGATCATGTCGACATGCAAACTTACTTTGCATTGTCAATTCGAAAACCTAACTTCTTGTTATCTCTAGGACTTAGGCGACTTGGGTGGAGTTAAGTAATTGCGGCTATGATACCGCGGCATAGCTACAATGCGGTACTCTATTTAAGTATCTTGGAGTTCTAGCCTTGATCCACATTCAGAATCTATCCTCATGCTAATGTTGGGTGTTTTGAGTTCAGGATTATGACAGGTAAGAAGTTGAAGACGTACCAGAGGCGTGTGAACGAAGCCACCATGCTTGGAGTGATAAGAGAAATGCTGGAAATCAAAGAAACAGACCGAGCTGATCCAGCAGCAAGCGGACTTGTTTCAGGAAGGTTTGCAGATCGTTCAGCAGTCTGTAAACAACGATGGAACTAGACCAGTCGAACGAGTAGGGACTGTAGCAGATTTCAGACTTTTGGGTCCGTCTACTTTCACTGGTCTGGAGGAGCCGTTGCCAGCCGAGCAGTGGCTAGTGACACGGAGAATTTGCTGATTGCGGCACAGATTCCAGAGGACAAAGGAGTTGATGTAGTGCGCATTCAACTAGTGGATTACGCCCGAGAGCGGTGGCTTGTGGAGGAGAACCGCTTGCCCCAGGCCAAGCAGTGGGCGGATTTCTCTAAGAGTTTACTGGAGAAGTCCTTCCACGGACTGCGCGGAGGAAATGGAAGAGAAGTTCATCGGACTAAGGCAGAATGGAGCAACCGTGGACGTGCATGCAGCAGAATGGACGAGACTCAGTAGTCTTGCTGGACCTTTCGTGGCCAACAATGTAGACAGCAGTTGCGGTAAGGAAGCAGTTCTGTCGGGCCAGTCGAGTTTAGGGCTAGGCCGACAAACAGTGTTCTTGCAGCTATGGAAGTTGATAGTAATGAAGAGCAGGCAGTTGTTCGCGATTTTATGGACGTATTTGAAGATATATCGGGCTTACCGCCGAAGCGAGATGTGGAGTTCGCGATTGACCTTATTCCTGGTGCAGCGCCAGTATCAAAATCTTATTATCCGATGGCACCAGTGGAATTGGAAGAAGTTAAGAAACAAGTTGGTGAATTACTCGAGAAAGGATGGATTCGAAGCAGCAACTCACCTTGGGGAGCTCCAGTTCTTTTAGTAAAGAAGAAGGATGGCACGAGAAGGATGTGCATTGATTATCGAGAATTGAACCGGGTGACTATTAAGAACAAGTACCCGATCCCTCGCATTGGAGAACTTTTTGAGCAGCTTAGTGGCGCGAGGGTATTCTCGAAACTGGACTTGCGATCAGAATATCATCAGGTCCGAGTGAAAGCAGAAGACGTTTGCAAGACGGCGTTTCGAACTCGATATGGGCATTTCGAGTATCTAGTGATGCCCTTCGGAGTGACTAATGCGCCAGCAATATTTATGGATTTGATGAACAGGATCTTTTCACCGTTCTTGGACCAGTTTATTGTGGTATTCATTGACGATATTCTGGTGTACTCGAAGAGTCCGGAGGAGCATGCTGAGCATTTAAGGATCGCACTGCAGACGCTGAGACAAGAGAAGTTATTTGCGAAGATGAGTAAGTGTGAATTCTGGCTGGAAGAAGTGAAGTTTCTGGGGCATGTTGTGTCGGGCAATGGAATCGCCGTTGATCCCGAGAAGATTACAGCAGTTCGAGATTGGCCTATTCCAAAGATGTTGCGGAGATAAGAAGTGTTCTTGGACTCGCCGGTTACTACAGAAGATTTGTGGAGAACTTCGCTCGTTTAGCTGAGCCGTTAACCAAGCTTACGCGTAAGGAGGTACCGTTTGTTTGGACGGATGGATGTGCATTGGCCTTCGAGACGCTGAAGCAGAAGTTGATAACCGCCCCGATCCTGACCGTACCGGATAATTCAGGAGGACTGGTGATTCATAGCGACGCATCTGGAAAGGGATTGGGATGTGTTTTGATGCAGAATGGGAAAGTCGTCGCTTACGCATCGAGACAACTGAAGACTCATGAGAAGAACTATCCGACTCATGACTTAGAGCTTGCAGCCGTGATCTTCGCCCTGAAGATTTTGGAGACACTACCTTTTGGGCGAGAGAGTTGAAGTCTTTACGGATCACAAGAGTTTGAATTATGTGTTCACTCAGAAGGAGTTGAACATGAGGCAACGCAGATGGTTGGAGCTGATGGCCGACTATGACCTTGATCTTAAGTACCATCCGGGAAAAGTTAACGTCGTGCCAGATGCGCTGAGTCGGTTACCAGCAATTCAGATATTGACTGCACACAGAGAGATCGTTGCGGATTTTCGGAGATTTGACTTGGAAGTTGTGCTACCCCATGCTACAGGACAGTTGATGCAGTTGCAAGTACAGTCGTCCTTAGTTGAGAAGATTAAAGCGACACAATCGCAGGATCCTAGACTGCAAAAGTTTCGAGAACAGGTTGGAGCCGGACTACGAACCGATTTACTGATCCATGAAGATGGTTCGTTGAGATATGGTAGCCGTGTGTTTGTGCCAAAAGGAGATGTGCGTGAAGAGCTTATGAAGGAGGCACACAGTTCAGCGTACTCTGTACATCCAGGAGGGACAAAGATGTACCGAGATATTCGACAGCACTTTTGGTGGGAAGGCATGAAACGGGAGATTGCTCGCTTCGTGGCTAAGTGCTTGGTGTGTCAGCAAGTCAAGGCTGAACACCAAAGGGTTGCTGGTTTATTGCAACCACTTCCGATTCCTCAGTGGAAGTGGGAACATATAACCATGGATTTCGTGACGGCTTGCCGCGGAGTCCAAAGGACAACAATGCCGTATGGGTGATTGTCGATCGTTTGACCACAGCAGCTCACTTTATTCCTTTTCGGGTTGGTCAATCGACAGAGACTTTGGCAGAGCGATACATGCAGGAGATTGTCAGATTGCATGGAGTGCCGGTAAGCATCGTGTCCGATCGGGACACTCGGTTCTTGTCGCACTTTAGGAGGAGTTTACAAGAAAGTTTGGGAACTCGATTGAAGCTCAGCACAGCTTATCATCCTCAAACTGATGGACAATCAGAGAGAACGATCCAGACCCTTGAGGATATGTTGAGGGCTTGCATGTTGGACTTCAAAGGTTCTTGGGAAGATCATCTACACCTGGTGGAGTTTTCGTACTACAATAGCTTCCAAGCGACTATTCAGATGGCTCCGTTTGAAGCGTTGTATGGTCGTAAATGCCGTTCGCCTGTTTGTTGGGATGATGTGGGTGAACGAAGGTTACTAGGGCCAGATTTGGTGGTACAGACAGTTGATAAGGTGAATACAATCAGAAAGCATATGAAGGCAGCTCAAGACAGACAGAAAAGTTGGGCCGACACATCAAGAAGACCTCTAGAGTTCGCCGTGGGTGATTTGGTATTCCTGAAGATATCACCGACTAGAGGGATGATTCGCTTTGGCAGTCGGGGAAAGCTTAGTCCTCGATTCGTTGGACCCTTCGAAATATTGGAGCGTGTTGGAGAGGTAGCGTACCGGTTGGCGTTACCGCAGTCATTGGCAGGAGTGCACAATGTGTTTCACGTATCTCAACTCCGTAAGTATGTTCGAGATGAAACACACGTTTTGGATCATTCGGAGCTAACAGTACGAGAAGACTTGACTTTTGAGGAGCGACCAATTGAAATCAAGGATCGAAGAGAAAAGGTTCTTAAGAACAAGGTTATCCCCCTTGTGCTAGTCTCTTGGGGTAATCGATCGCATGGAGAATCCACTTGGGAGCGAGAAGACGAGATCCGGCAGAAGTTTCCTCACCTTTTCCTGTAGTTTTCTATCTTGTATTCTTGGAATTTCGAGGACGAAATTCTTTTGTAGTTGGGTATAATGTAACACCCGAGCCCAATGCTGCTATTTTCTGTTATTGGTTGAGCATTAGATATTACTCATTTCATTTATCTTGCTTATTTGGGTCTTACTGTAAAATTTTATCTGGCTAAGTCATTCTGCATATAACAAATTTTAGCATTTAAAATAAAATTAAAAATATTCATCTTGGCCTACTTGACACCCTTAGCCTCGTGGTAGCGTCCGTGCATTGTGTTCTCGTCCCGTTCAGTAAAACGGGCAAGTTTGGATGGCTACGTGCACGCACGTGTGTCCGTTTTGAGAGTATGCTTTTTAATCATAAAACAATTCATTTTAAAATTTGGAACCCGCTTAAAATCCTATTATTTGAATTTCGAATTTTTGGACCCAACCCGGGCGCAATTTGGAAATGTTTCATTTGGCGCCAAAATCCCAAAATTTTAATATTATTAAAACCTTCGCATATATTTTTCTAACTAATCTGATATCTTACTGTTCATTACCTATCTTTTAAATCTTTAAGTTAACCATATAATATTTTTACAATCTCTTATATCCTTCTCAATTTATTCTCTCAGCCAATCGCAACCTCCCCTTTAACCCCGTGGTCCCCACTTTCTCTCTCTCCACTTTCTCTCTCTCTCTCCTCCTTATATATTCTCTCGTACTTCTCTTTATCATTTTTCTCTTCTTGCTTCATGTCTCGTTTCTCATTTCTTTTAACTGTTCTTTTGTTGCCGGAATTCCGTCGTGCCGGTGACGTTTCTCGACGTTCCAGCGAGATACCCCGACCCGTGTGGTTCCTTTGTTCGTCGTTTGGGTTCATTCCGTGAACCGTGCGCCGTCGCGAGTTTTCCCCGCCGACGGTTAACGTTCCGTTTTCCCGATTCGCGACCCATCGAGGCAAGTTAATCTTGCTACATGCTATATACTTTTATAATCTTCATTTTATAATATTATACATTTGAAAATCTTATAGTTTACATATGAAATGTCGTTGAAAAATCGGATATGACAAATCTGAAATTTACTGTACACCTTATCTTATAAAATTCATTATAAATCATAGAAAAATCATTAGGATACGTTCTTTAGTTCGTTACGAAGCTAATTCAGAATACTATAACTTTATGAAATATTTACTTGCAAAATAAATTGTTTAATTAACGTAAAATGCAAATGAACACGTCTCTAAACTGCTGTCCAGGGAAATTCCAGCAGCAAACTTTCAACTTTGAATATTCATAACTTTTTGTAGGGATAACCTGAGATGCTTATACTTATAAAACTGAAAACCTTATTGAATTATCTTTGTTTTGGTATATGATACGTCCCTTTTGGAGAACGTTTGTTATTTTTAAGCTATTTTACAAATTAGGGTGACGCTGAATTTCTGAACGGAACCTTCTTGTGCATGGTTAATCAATACAGCTTTTATAGTTACTAATCGCTTTGAATATGCTATCCATATTAATATTATTATATAAATATTTATATCACATATTGCTTAGTTGTACATCCCACACTACCATTTTATAGTTTTATAACTCTTCGGATACCCGTTTGCATCCATCGCATTTAAGATAAATATAATTGCATCCATAGATCACATTACTACATAATAATGTGATATTAATACTCTATGTTTAATAAATTGCATCCAAATTAATATTGAAACTATAAATGTAACCCTAATCAATAACTGTGCATCCATATCCTTGAAATTATATCTATTTGCCTATCATATTACATGTTCCAGTTTATTGTTCTAATAGTACTCATGCTTGTTTATTTATACACATGTTTATGATAGTTTGATTATGAGCACCCACATGACATCTTGTGCTTCCTGACATGACCTGTTACACTTCCTACTTGACATGATATGGTACCGTACACTCTTGACATGACATGACACCTTTATACATTACCTGACCTGTTACCTGATCTCATGCCTAATGCCGACAAACCCGACCATCCCTGCTGTCTATCCAGACAGACCTACTCTTACCGGATTTTGTGTTGGCATTAGTCCTTGACTACTGAATACCTGACCTGACATACATAGCTTGGGGGTATGGGGAAATCAAAGGTGAAACCGACTTGTAACTCAACAGTTCGATACTTGTTCTGATCAGTCTTACGGGCTTGGCCAGCTCCGGAGTGATGATGCTGACATCACTCATCTATCCTACTACCTTTTACTGCTTAGCGGCACGTCTCGGATTCAGCCCCGAGGATCATGACCGTGGTCCCGGGCACGCACGGGATACTATTGAGTTACATCGACGATTCATCAATTGGTTTCAAAGACTATAGAGTAGAAAACCTGATAGGACAGTTTAGTCACCACTGCACATTACCCTGCTCATTATTTTCTTATTACTGCTTATTCATGTTCATACTTGCATTGCTCATTACCATGTTTATACTATGTACTTGATGTCATGACGCGCTGACGTTTGGGTTTTGCATGGCCCAGATTCCGTACCTTTGTCGACGACCGAGCAGGAGTACTTCAGCCAGCAGGCTGAACAGTGAGTCCTTAGGGTTAGTTTATTTATTTCTTCTCATTTACAGATGTGAGCCCGCATTATGGGACGTACTGTTTATTCATTGTATTGGATCATTAGCTTCCGCACTTATTGTTTATTGATTCTTGTTATTATGGATTTGGACATGTATTAGATTAGCTTATTATCTTGTTCTTGATATCCTTACAACCGTAATGTGACTGTGGATGGATACTTCCTACCCACAGGTAGCATGGTTGGCTATGTCACGTGCCCAATCTTGCGTACTCTGGGAAGCGGGGCGTGACAATGTGAGATGAGCTTTTGTTTTTCTTTCATTCATTTGTAATATGTAAATTGATGTAATAATATTATTTGTATGGCCGCACAACCGGGTCGGGGTTGTAGCCGTCATTGTATAATTCTTTTTACTGTTTTTGCTCCTAGGATAGACCCATGGAGGGGTGCACAAACTACCGGGTACTTGGCGGGTAGTTTGCCGCACCCGTAGGGGTCTTGGGTAGGGTTTTGGCTATTCACAGCGACCGTGTAATCCGCTTTTCGTTGCAGGCTCGAACGGATTGCGGATTCCTAGTATATCCAATGTATTCATCTGTGATCTGTAATGTCTATCATTGCTATATATTTATAACTATTTAGGCGTTGCTTATGTTTTACATCCGCGCTAGCCCAGCCCCCGCTCTGTTGTTAGTTAAGTAACCTAACGGGTGATGACGGGACCCCATGGCGAATGCGAATGGCATAAGCGTACGTCATATTTTGGTTGTTTTCTGCAATGGTAGGATTTAAATGATGGGACGCATTAAAAGAACTAATGCAAGAAAATAAACCTAAAAGACGTTGTTGGAACATTTTTTCAAAAAAAAGCTGTTATTGCAAGGACGTTCAATTTTTGTTTTGCATCGCGGTATTCGGTTATGAATGCCCAGCACCTCAATCGACGAGGCAAGGGCCGAGATCCCCTCATCGGGAGTGACCCCTTGGACAAAAGGTTTGCGTCAGGGTAATAACTTCACCATAGTCGATTATTCTTGCTTTGCATCGAGGTATTCATCTTACGAATGCCCAGCACCTCACTCGACGAGGAAAGAGCCGAGATCCCTTCACAGGGAGTGACCTCTTTAGCAAAAGTTTTCGCCACTATGTTTTCAAAAGGATGTATCACGTTCCTTCAACGATATCAAGTTCATTACGTTAACGGGTTTTTCGCCAAAAACCCAGCCGTAGCCCTCCGTCGTTTCTTATAAGTTATACTTAGTATTCGTGCTGCGTTTGTTGACTGTGTCAAGGCGCAGTGAACGGTAGCTAAGTGTAGCTTATTTGCTGGATACAATGTGATTGGTTAGGACATTTATAGAACCTTGTTGACTGTGTCAAGGGTTATGCAGGTGGGTTTAATGCAATCAAGATAATGACGGGATGAACTTGACTAGGACTTTTTGATTTGTTGACTGTGTCAAGATCACTTGGGTCCTAGGGGCAAAAACCACATCGGGAGTTTCAAAAGAACTGAAACTTGCAGATTTCGCATACCTTCTGGAGTGTGGTAGCTAGAGTGGATTCCATCTAGGTTATCACACAATGACAGTTGGATCCCGATCCCACTGATGAGTTGGATTACTCTCGGGAGATTACTTTCACTTAACGATCAATGCTATAAACCTAGTAGGTGCCTAGAAAGGTGTTAGCGGGGCTACGCCCCCAGGGAAAAGAGGTTCTTGAATTAAGGAACTTCGCGAAAGCGTTGGAAAACCTCCCCCGAAGTACCGACACTAGCCTGGCTGAAAGGTTAAGCAAGTATTGTGACGTGAATTAAAACCCGGCTAGTTCTTCTTTTAAAAAGGTTTTAAGAAGAATTTGAGTAAACAGTGGGAGACATCCTGGTTAGATAAATTAATAAACCAATCTAATCTGGCAAGAGCATACGCTGAGTGTTTCTTTTCTCTCTCTCCAGGCAGCAACCTTTTCACGCCCTAATCAAGATAATAAAATGTATCGCTTGACCGATCCGAATTCTTATTCGGGACTGGGGAAAGTTGGTTCAGCTCTAACTTATGATAACAGTCATGAGTATGAGAATGGGAAAGGGGATTGTATGGATTTCCAGGATACCCAGTCGAAGAAGAAGCATGGTTTTGCATCTACTTCAGGTGTTCTTGTAATTGAGAACTGTTTTA
This sequence comes from Agapanthus africanus, assembly GCA_030015575.1. Classification (NCBI taxonomy): domain Eukaryota; kingdom Viridiplantae; phylum Streptophyta; class Magnoliopsida; order Asparagales; family Amaryllidaceae; genus Agapanthus; species Agapanthus africanus. The sequence continues at coordinate 313,087,657 of CM057350.1, read as the reverse complement.
CGGTCAGCCCTACCTCCTCGGTACTTGATACCGGATCAGGATCTCATATCTGTAATTTATTACAGGGACTGAGAAAAAGTAGGATAGTTGCACCGGGTGATATGTCGCTCAGAGTAGCGAACGGAGCACAAGTTAATGCGGCAGCCGTCGGTGAATATCACCTAGTATTGCCAAATGGCAAGACTATGATTTTGAACGATTGCTACTATGTACCCTCCATGGTTTGCAACATCATATCAGTTTCTTTACTCGATAAAGATGGATATAACTTTGTTCTTGAAAAGAATATCATGAACATTTACCTTGATAAGGTACTGGTTGCAGAGGGTACACTGTGTAATGGTATCTACGTTCTAAATCAGAATACAGTTCTCAACATACAAAACACACGCAAGAGGAAGAATTCAGATACGAATGAATCCTACTTGTGGCATTGTAGACTTGGTCATATCGGAGAGAAAAGACTGAGTAAGTTGCATAAAGATGGACTCTTGGATACGTTCGAGTTTTCATCTTATGAAACTTGTCAGTCTTGTCTCAAAGGAAAGATGACCAAATCTCCGTTCACCGGACATGGAGAAAGAGCAGCAGAGCTCTTGGGACTCGTACATAGTGATGTATGTGGTCCGATATCTATACATGCAAGGGGTGGGTTCTCGTACTTCATCACATTCACTGACGATCTCTCTAGGTTCGGATATGTGTATCTGATGAAACACAAATCTGAAGCTTTTGAGAAATTCAAGGAATTCAGAAACGAAGTAGAGAACTAGACTGGCAAAAGTATCAAGATCCTCCGGTCTGACAGGGGAGGGGAGTACTTAAGCACGGAATTCCTAGATTACTTAAAAGAGAATGGTATTCTCTCTCAGCTTACTCCTCCTTATACACCACAGCACAACGGTGTTTCGGAGCGGAGGAATCGTACCCTATTGGATATGGTTCGCTCCATGATGAGTAGTGCTGAGTTACCTCTTTCATTCTGGGGATATGCACTTCAAACTGCAGCACATCTATTGAATCAAGTTCCATCCAAATCCTTGCCTAAGACTCCGTATGAAATATGGAGTGGTAAAAGTTTGTATCTTAAACGTATTAAGATTTGGGGTTGCCCAGCTTATGTCAAAAAGCAGAACCCAGACAAACTTGAGGCACGGGCAGTTTTGTGTAAGTTTGTGGGATACCCAAAAGATTCAAGTGGGTATCTATTCTACCATGCAGAGGAACAGAAGATAATTGTTTCAAGAAATGCCACATTTTTTGAAAAAGAATTTCTTGTTAAAAACATTAGTGGCAGCACGGTAGAACTGGATGAAATTCCAGAAACACAAGCTTTAACAGAAAATTTGGAGGAACCGCTAGATTCAATAACCCCAAACGAACCTCAGCCACTCCGCAGATCTGGTAGGATTTCTCATCCGCCCGAGAGATACTACGGTTTTCTCATAGACGGGGATCGAGAGGATTGCATCTTGGAAGAAGATGACCCTACCAGTTTCAGGCAGGCCATTATCAGTAAGGACTCTGATAAGTGGCAGGAAGCAATGCAATCCGAAATGGAGTCCATGTACGCCAATAAAGTGTGGACCTTGGATATTGCTCCACCTGGGGTAAAACCCGTTGGATGCAAATGGATCTACAAAAGGAAACTTGGTGTAGATGGGCAGGTGGAAACCTATAAAGCTAGACTCGTTGCAAAAGGTTTCCGTCAAAGACCTGGTTTGGACTATGACGAAACTTTTTCTCCGGTGGCTATGCTCAAATCCATTCGGATCCTACTTTCCATTGCTGCCTTCCATGACTATGAGATCTGGCAGATGGATGTTAAAACGGCTTTCCTAAACGGTTGTTTGGAAGAGTGCGTTTACATGGATCAACCAGAAGGTTTCGTAGACAGTGGGAGCAGCGGGAAGGTGTGCAAGTTGCTTAAATCCATTTATGGATTAAAGCAAGCATCGCGGAGCTGGAACATCTGTTTTGATGAGGCAATCAAGGAATTTGATTTCATCAAGAACGAAGATGAACCCTGTGTATATAAGAAGATTGTAGGACGAACTGTCGTATTCCTAGTCTTGTACGTGGACGACATTCTTTTGATAGGAAATGATATTCCTATGCTACAATCGGTCAAGCTATTTTTGTCACAAAGGTTCTCCATGAAGGACCTGGGTGATGCCTCGTACATTCTGGGGATCAAGATCTATAGAGATAGATCCAAGAAATTGTTGGGACTTTCACAGTCCAGGTACATAGAGACCGTACTAAAGAGATTTAGTATGGAGGGTTCCAAGCGCGGTAACATACCCGCATTGCACGGAATTACCCTCTCCAAGAAGATGTCTCCTAAGACTGACGAGGAGAGGGTTCGCATGAGCACTATACCCTACGCTTCGGCGGTAGGATCTATAATGTATGCGATGCTATGTACAAGACCAGATGTAGCTTACGCATTGAGCGCGGTAAGCCGGTATCAGTCAGACCCAGGGGAGGACCACTGGACAGCAGTGAAGAACATTCTCAAGTACCTGAGAAGGACTAAGGAGATGTTCCTGGTTTACGGTAATGGAGACCTCAGGGTCGAGTCCTTTACCGATTCAAGCTTCCAGAGTGACAAAGATGACAGCAAGTCTGTCTCGGGTTTTGTGTTTACCCTCAACGGAGGGGCGGTATGTTGGAGGAGTTCCAAGTAGGATACCGTCGCAGACTCGACGATGGAGGCTGAATACATTGCTGCAAGCGATGCCGCAAAAGAGGCGGTCTGGATGAAGAAGTTCATTAGTGAACTTCAGGTGGTTCCGTCCATTGTTGACCCAATACCTTTGTATTGCGATAACAATGGGGCTATAGCTTTAGCGAAGGAACCAAGGTCCCATCAGAAATCCAGGCACATCTTAAGGCGGTATCACCTGATCAGGGAGATCATTGATTGCCAGGAGATCGAGGTGCGGAGAGTGGACATAAAGAACAACACTGCGGACCCATTCACGAAGGCTTTACCCCAGACTCAGTTCGAGCGGCTGATCGAGATGATAGGTCTTCGATACGCCAGTACATGGCCTTAGTGCAAGTGGGAGATTGTTAGTGTATATGCCCTAGAGGCCATTACTGTATCATACTAGTATGTATATTACTTGATGGAAGCTTGGGATATTCACAGTTGTACATACAATCTTGCTCAATATAGTAGTATGCTACTTGGTTCGTCTCTGCTTTAATGTGTACTTGTGTATTTATTTATTATATCACCTATACGCATTAGTAGAGCCCTTAGGATCTTTGCTTGATTACCGGCGTTGTGATGGCGATCACACTAGTGGGGGCTGGGTAATCTATAAGCACATCCTTATACAGGTCCCTAGTCGCAGGACTATCGAGACAGGGCATCGATACTCCGGAGTAGACTAGCGTATGCGCTTCTCATCCCAGTGTGGGAGATGGTCTGTCCCACAGCCATCAGTACGTCGTACTGGAGATAGTATACGGGTGCTCGTTAGGTTACGAGTATACTGGACAGGACTCGTCGGGAACTGACCAGTTGGTATTATACCTATCGTCAGTTATCAGTTCCCAGGTGACATGAGTACAGCTTAGTCCGCTGACTTGACACTGTCACTCCGCCTCGAGTGTGTTCCCACTGTTCTTTGATTACTACCCTACCACGGCTCTTCTGAGTCGTGCAAACAGGTAGTAGTTGGGAGCAGTCCCGAAGCACTTGGAGGCAGTGACGGTTAGACAGGATTCGTCTCTCCCGGTATTGGGGGTTGACATCGCGCTGTGTCTAGGAGAGCCATTACACGAGTAGTCCCTGGCCAGGGCAAGCGAGATATACTGGTAGGCTTCCAGTGTTATCTCAGGGTGTTTTGGGCTTCACTCCGACACGACTTGTACCGCTATTAGGGGACTGACATTTACCGACCTCTAGGCCCGCCATGCGATGTATCAGACAAACAGACCGGACTGTACGGAGACTGTCACATTCAGACTCAGTAGGAGTTCAGATGGATTTTACCTCGTCAGTCTTCATATCGGCATCTACCTGGGGACCGTTACGCACAGCTAGTGCCGCTTGCGGTCTGTGGTTAAACCCACTGCCAGCGTAGTGTCGAGTCTTTAGAGTCCCACACAGAGGGCTATTCTCCTCTGGGCAAAACTGAGTAGAGGTCGCATGGTTTTGCGGCAGGGTTCGTTTTCATCCGCGCACTTGTGCACGTTTGGAGTCCGGACGGTTTATACTAGCAGGCTCTGGTTTGAGCCAGATACTGGTATATGTTTTGGGGTTGCTTTTATCTCTCAGTATTCTTGTTCCTCGGAACGAGAATGCAGGTGTGTATGCACAGTTGTTTGAGGCGGAGGAAGTGGTCTTTCATTAGGGTTTCGGAACGGGTGCGTATGCACAGTTGACAGTCGTCTTTTTCCAAACCCTAATGGATTTATGAAATATCAATTAATAATAGTAATTAAATGAAATTGTGTCATGGTTGGTTTTGTTGACTTGTTGACCATGGTTGACTTGTTGACCATGGTTGAATGTTTGACCATCATCATTACTTTGCAAGGATACTCCTTGATTCTAGCTTACATTCATTTAATGAAGTGATGATAGTGGTCATTCCAAATACAACCATCAACTATTTCATTTTGAATTATTATTATTAATTAGATATATCTTTTTCCTTTTGTTATGGTTGCAAAAGAAAAAGGAGCTCATTCTATCATATTGATTCTCTCTCCTCACTTCATCTTTTTCTTCCTCAAGCTCAAGGAGAATCCTTCTCATGTGTTGAGAATCCCTCTCCTTGAAAGAGAAACACCCCATAGATACTCTCTACTCTCTCTAGGGTTCAAGGTTTAGCAAGCCGGAGATCCTAGTTCACTCTAAGTTCGAGAAAGAGCCCGAAGGTTGAACCCTCAGGTGGATCCATCTTTGACGGAAGAAGGCTACGAGGAAAGAACCATCAACCTCTACTAGGTTTCAAGAAGAAGGAGTTCAAGTTAGGTATAACCCCTAACCGAGTTGATACATCTCTAGTTAGGATGCTAGTGTATTGTTTAGCAAAGATCCGGCTTTTACGGTCCATGTTACAAAGTTTAGAAAAATTTTTGTTTTACTGTTTCCGCAACCCCGAAAGTACCGGGAGAGGTAACGTGGACCTAACACTAGGCACACTAAAGAGGCTCTACAAGGTATCGACCATGCCGGATTAAAATTTTTAGGTGCTTAACAACCCTAAGCAAGATCGTTAACTAGAGATTAGGCGAAAAAGAAAGCTAGTAGATAACAATTATCACTAAGAAAAGGGACTACAACCTTTGTAGATCCGGTCCTCCACTTCCAAAGCTTCGTGACGACGTCCTTTCGCTGCGATCATCCAACTCCCGGACTCTCGGACGGCTCCTTGAGAAATTGCAACGGGATCGCTTGAAGTTTTCGATGCCGAAGATGATCTATGTCGAGGGAATACGGACTCAAGCTTCCACCTCACTAACCATAGAATTAGTGAAGCAAACACCCTAAACTAAAGTGCTAGTCTAGTAGAGGATGGTGAGATAGGAAGTGGGTACTCTTTAGATTTTGATTTCTCACTCTAAATCTTCACTTGAAATTTTCTAGCAAGCTATCTCTTTTTCTTCAAGAAGAAGAAGAAGAAGAAAAGAAAAGAATAATAATAATAATAAATTAGAAAATCAAGTGAAGTCTATCATAATGCAACCATAGGTGAGATAAACCATTGTAGAGACTAAACATGAGTTTAGGTTAATGGTTAGGTTAAGGAAAATGACATCCAAAACAAAATGGTGGACTTTGTCAAAGATGCTTGAAAGCTTCATGAAGCTTCAAGCAAAGACAAAGCAATCCACCATTTTATTTTACCAAAATAAATAAAATCCCAAAACTTTAACCTAAACATGGTGTAAGTCATACACACACCCAAGTTTGCATGTATCATCAAACATGATACAAACTTGTGCACAAAAATATATCACATATACAACTTGTGCATATCAAGTGAGAAAATCAATCTTAAGTGAACCAATACTAGTTAATGTAAAGTAATATATCAAATATATAATTATACATTAAATCATTAAATCAACACTTGATTTAATGATCCGGTCATATCGCATATAACCGACTAATTTCTATGTATCGACTTATCGAATCAATCCTTGATTCGATAACTAGGTTATATCGCATACAACCGATCGATACAATCATCGCGAGAATAGAATACGGTATCACATACATGCATTATTCTCGGTCCCGCACATATCACATATGCGCTCCTATCTCGTTTTGCCTGAGCCAGTATAACCTCTATGTAGGACTCTAAAGACTCGTCAATACGCCGGCAGTAGGTGATGATCATATCAAGCACCCACAAGCCGTCAGCGGTATTAGCTGGACGTAACGGCTACCCGGGTATTGAGCGATCAAAAGATCAGCAAGCAAGCCCGCTCCAACTCCTACAAAAATCCTGACAGTGAGACTACCGTATAGTCCGGTCTCCTCGTCTGATATGTCGCATATCAAGTCTAGGGGTGGTAAACGTCAGACCCCAATAACCGATAAGTCATGCCGATATGAGGCTCATAACTGGTCGAGAAACTACTGGTAACACTTACCAGTATATCTCTAAACCAGTTCTGGACAGGGACTTCCCTGTTACGGCCAATCGAGCATAGCGCAACATCAACCCCCAATACCGGGAGAGACGAAACCCCTCCTATCGCTCATTGCCTCCATGTGACTCGGGACTGTACCCAAAAACCACCGTTTTGCACGCCCTCTTGGACGTGGTAAGGTGGAAATCAAAGCACAGCGGGAATCACACAAGACTCTATGACGATCTCGGGTCTACAGACTACCCTGTACTAGTGTCACCAGAGAACTGCCATCTGACGTAAGGTATAATACCATCTGGGAGTTCTCGGCGAGTCCGTCCAGTGTACCCAGTCTCCACTGAGCACCCGTATATCATCTCTGATGTCAAACACCAATGAATATGGGATCATCCATCGCCCATCTGTATGGGTTGAGAAGGTATACGCTAGTCTACTCTGGTATATCGATGCCCCGTCTCGATATACCCACGACTAGGGACCTTGAAGGATGTACTTATGGACTACCATGTCCCCACTAGTATGAACCGCATCATAGTCCAGGTAGTTAAGTACACATCCTAAGGGCTTTACCAACATGTAACAGAGAGACAATCAGTATACACGTTAAGGTAAAGAGCAACCAGATAGCATGCTATCATGTCGAGCAAGAAAGTCCTCCCTATATATGTCCAAGCATCCACTACAATATACATCCTATGTATAGTAATGGCCTCTAGGGCATACATATAACTAACAGATTTCATGGTATATTTCTTATATCTGGAATCTTATAATTCCCTCTAGTTCATTGCCAGATCACAAGTCTTAGACTTGGCGTATTTTTATCAGCACTTTTAACAGTTCCGGCTCTTTTACCTGGAGAATTTCCTGCACATAATCTCGAGACAAGTGTTGTGATATACAAAGATGATGTATGCAATGATAAACACTCAATTTCCCTCATAATGTCGGTTATAATACAAGTTATTTGGTATTTTATGGATGTTTTTCTAATATGTGCTATATTTATTCCGAACACCTTTAGATGATTGCAATTAGTAGGGAAATTGATGTGTTAAAAATGCAATATTTTCGACCGATCAAATTCCCCCAAACTTATTTTTGGTCGTCTCGAGCAAATTGTTTTATTAAAAAGAGAAGGAGAAAATAAAGAAAGAAAAAACTAACTAGCACACTTTCGTAGGCAACACGATTGCACTGAGCACGTGCAACAAGCCTTTAAATCTCTAGGTGTTCCTAGTAGGAGGAGTGTTGTCTCCTGAGGGTTTTCAGCGGATTGCACCCACAAAATCCAATAATAAAAGAAAGATCGTGAAAGTTACATATAAAGATATGAATTGTAAAAGAAAAACTTTGAAAATTAGAGTTTCCAACTATACTAGCTTTTCGGTTGTCATGAGCCCTATCTTAATAGTCATGAAAAGATGTTAGAAATCACATCATCCCTCAATAAAACATCGTCTTTATTCTTCATTCCTATCTCTCTTCCAAACATCGATCATATAACCCTACGTGTGTGTAAAGAACATCCTTACATCCGGAGAATTCAATTCAAGCTATCATACTCTTGTCCATCTGCCTCAGTACTTTTTAATTTGATGAATATTTAGATTTGCTTACACATTTTCATGCGACCGTTAATACTTCTTGAGGTACTAACCGACCGATTACTCATGTGCTTGCTTATTAGGTGTATTTAGTATTTTCTTCGTCTTGCACCACCTAAGGCTTAGCAGTGACTCCCAGACCAGTTTGTCTAAGGCACTAGGTGATGAAGCACTCTAGCTATATTTTTTTATTGCTGCCTTGGCGATAACAAAACCAGTGTTCATTTTTCTTCACCATTTTATATTTTATTCATTTTTTTATTTCCTTCATACTTTGGCTTTTAGACAAGAGCATTTCAAGATATCCTCTACTATCCCGAGTTTCAAGACATGTGTAAGTGCGTATAGTAGGGTATCAACGCTCAAATGTTTGGCTTCCAGAATAGGAACTATTTTTCAGACTTATTTTTATCCTCAGATTAGTGACTTCTTTCATCTTACTAACCCTTGGGACAACGGCTCATAACTACTTATTACTAGTTCGTTTAAGAAAACTTCTAATTTTCTAGATTTTCTTAAAATTTTCCAATCTTTTGGATGTAATTTTTCACTATCTAATCTTTTATTATCTTATTTATGTACAAAATTTTTTTATTTTAAATATTTTTATCTTTTGAAATTTTTTAAATTTTTATACGTTTTAAAATGTTTTGTGCTTATGCAAAGTATATGTAAATGATGTGAAAATAAGCACAAACCTCCCCCAAACTTTTCTTCAACAGTGTCCTCACTGTTGCTATCCGCTATATCTCGAAAACCTGTAAGCTTGGGAGGAAATTTATTAATGGGGGCAATAAATATGATCGTGAAAATCCTCCCCCAAACTTATTTTTGGCTCACCATATTGAGTAAAAATTTTCTTTTCAAGAACCAGATTATACCCCCCAAACTTGAATTAAACAATGTTAAGCTTTGAAAATCACAAGAGGGGGTCAAGATTATTGGTCGATACCAAGCTTTGCAAAGACCGAAAGTTAATACCAACCATTCGAAAATTTTATCAATGTAGTCATCGGTTGGTGGAATAAGAAGTAGGGAAAGGGTAAGTGGTGGAATAGAATATGTTTACGTCTCGTTTTAGAGAGACGACTCAGTGGTTGTGATGGATTACTCGCATTCTTTTTACAGTCTAGAAGAAGGGGTGGAGGTTCAATTTCATTGTTTGGGAGATGATTCATCTCAACACCCGTATCATTCAAAAATGCGAGTTCATGAGCGAAGATTTCCTCAAAAGTCTCATCAATACCCCGAAGAATAATGTCATCACAAAGCACGGGGTGATCTTCAGACTATAAAAACGGTTCATAATCAGTGTTAGTTGTTGACCCGGACAACTCGGTGGAAGAGTCCATATGTGTATGATACATAGTTGGGTCAAACAACAATATATGAAAAGAGTCAAGATCAGTATCATGAGGATCATCAAATTTGCTGCTGTCGACATCCATTAATTCGACAGAACAGACTTGAGCAGTAGGTTCGGAGGGTACACTTCCCAACTTATAAATGTTAAGCTCAATTGACCTATTCCCGAAGGATAGGTTCATAGAGCCATTTCTACAGTTGATTACAGCGTTGGAAGTAGCCAAAAATGGACGACCTAGAATCACCGGAATTTGGTTCCGTAGGTTCGCTACAGGCTGTGTATCAAGTACGATAAAGTCCACAGGGAATACAAATTCCCCGATTTTTATCAACACATCCTCAAGTTCACCCCTAGGTTTGGTGATTGAACGGTCAGCCATCTGGAGAATTATGTTCGAGGGTTTTAACACTCCGATACCTAGTTGCTCATAGACTGAATATGGAAGCAAGTTAACACTAGCGCCAAGGTCAAGTAAAGCACGGTTGATGTGTTTTTCCCCAATAGAAATAGAAATAGTAGGATAGCTAGGGTCCTTATGTTTCCTTGGTAATTGTTGGGGAAAAGCCGTGTCTACAGTACTCGACATGAACACTTTTTTCGGTACTTGAGTCTTCCTCTTCCTAGTGCACAAGTTCTTAAGAGTTTTCGCATAGGACGGAACTTGTTGGATAGCATCTAGGAGAGGGATGTTGATGTTAACTTGCTTAAACATGTCCACAAGCTTCTCCATTTAGGCATTGGGTTTGTTGGGCCTCAACCTATTTGGAAATGGAGCTCTATCAATAAGTGTTGGGTCCAACATTTATGGAGAAGGTTGTGGGGTGGGAAGGATGAAGTGGGTGGAGGGTTCGAGCCTTTGGGAAAACGGAGAATAGGCTCGGAAGAAGACGGTAAACTAGACGAAATAGGGTAAGAAGTAGAAGTGGGAGTGGAAGTGGAAGCCGGGGTGTTAATGATCAATTCATCATAATCAATTTGTTCACCCACATGATTGTCTAGCACTCTTCCAGATCTCAACGTGGTAAGTGCATCCACATTAATGTAATGTGATGGTCCAGGATCAGGTAGGGGTTGAGCTAGAAGTTTCCCTCTCTCTCTAGCACTTATTTCGGCTGTTAACTGTGCAATTTGTGCTTTCATCGATTTAATAATCTTACCTTGGGATGCGGTGGTTTTCTTTATATCATCGATAGAAGACTTCAAATCAGCCGACATTTGAATAGAATTTGTCAGAAGCAAACTTATGGTTTGTTCAAGTGCAGAGGTGTTATTGGTACCGGCAGAAAAAAGATCAAAATTGTTGGCCGGGTTTTTAAAAGGTTGCGATTGAAAAGGATGCTGACTCAGTTGTGGTGGTTGCTGTTGTGGTGGAGGGACCCATTGAAAGTTATTCTGGTTTAGATCCGTGTATTGAGTTTGGTGTTGGATCCAAGAAAGATCAGGGTGATTCCTCCAATCTTGATTATATGTGGAAGAAGAAGGATCGTTTCTAGGTTGTTGCTGAAATGCAGCATTAGTATGACCTTGAAACGGTACATTCAAAGGACATTCTTCCGTCAAATGTGAAGGGTTTGAACAGCAGCCACACACGGTTTTGGGAAGTGTGTATTGGTTTAGGGAGGCTGAAGAGATTTTGTTTTCTATAGCGTCGAGTTTCCTTTGTATTGCGGCCATTTCGGCTCTCATTGTGACGGAAACATCGAGCTGGTTGACATCTTTCCTAGGTGATGGTGGTCTAACACTTTCCCATTGTAATGTGTTTTGAGCTAAATCTTCTAGGTATTTCCAAGCTTCACCATCATCTTTAGATAGGAATTGGCAATGACACATGGTTTCAAGTATCTGTCTAGTAGTGAGATCAATACCCTCATAGATAATTCGACACAAATCCCATCTGGAGATTCCATGATGAGGGCATTATAAAAGAAGATCCTTGAACCGTTCAAAGCATTTCCAAAATGGTTCATTGGGAAGTTGGGTAAATTTTCAGATTTCGCTTTGAACACGGCTGGTCTTGTGTTTGGGATAAAATTTCTTAAAGAATGCTGCAACAAATTCATCCCATTTTGAAATAGAATGTGCGGTTGTATTATAAAGCCACTTTTCGGCTAAATCACACAAATTGAATGGGGGAAAACGTAAACGCAGAGCATCCATAGACAGTTGTGACGTTCCAATCATTGCGCATACGTTTTCGAATTTGGAAATAAAAACGTATGCATCTTCAGAATCAAGACCGTGAAATTTGGGTAACATTTTGATGAATTGGGGGTTGATTTCAAAATTTTCCCCGTTGGCAGGGGGTATAGATAGACAGGTGGGAAGGGGAACACGTGAAGGATAGCATCTCTCTTGGAAAGAAATGCGTGGAGGATTCTGCGCACCTGCGGGCGGTGGCAGAGTGGTGTAAAAGTTTGATGGAAATCCGTCCATCGCGGTAGTGGTGGGAAAAAGAAAATGTAGAAATACCGACTTTGGGGTCGATGGGGGAAAACGTGGACAAGACGGGCACTAGAATCTCGTGTCCAGCCGAGCTTGCACTAAAGGGCTTAGCACAAGTGGCAGCGTTAAGATAATTAGGGGAAAAGATGAAGTGGTGTTTGTTTTGAAAAAGATACGGATTTTTGAAAAAATGATGCAAATCACAACAAATGCACAAGCACAGCCCTAAGTCTAATGGTCACCTAGGTCAAGTCTCTAGACCGCTCCTAACTGCCAGAAGACAAATCGCAGGATCAATCCTCTACTGCCTCTTTGTCCCTCCTGTGGCCAGGTAAGTGCCAGGTAAGTGGGAGGTTCTCCACTACGTAAGTAGTGGGCCTAATTAAGTAACCACTTGCCTTAGACACACTTGCCTTAGACACCACAAAAGAAACGCGGATAAGCAATAGATTACCCACGACCTCCTCCCGTCCTAAGTGAGCGCGACGGTCCTTAGAGTCATGTCTAGATTTCTTTTAATTAATGAGGGTGATGCGGATGCAAGTTTGTGATTTCCGGGGCTTAGGAAGGGTAATGAACTCCCCACCTAATCTGAATTTGGTCTTTGCCCCTTAATTTCCGTATTAAAAAAATGCAAACAACCAAGATCAAATACGCACAATTTTGCTTTTTGCGGCACTGCGAATTTTTGCAAAGAAACCTGCAGAAATTGGTTAATGGAGCAGATTGAGGAAGAGATAAGAAAGATAGAAGTTCACCTGAGAAAAATTGTGCACTGAAACCTTAGAGAGGCCGCGGAACCGCCGCGTTAGGCTGCAATTGCCGCGGAAACGCGGTCCAATGATGAGTTTGTTGCACGAAAATTCTTGCAGCTGCTCCTGTTCACTCGATGAACTCTCTGGAATATTCAGAAAATTTTTCCTCACGCTCCACTAGTTCCAGATTTTCTCGCAACAAATCACAATGAATCGTTTAGTGTTTGCGCGAATTTTGATCTAAAAATTCTGATGGAATAAATTTTTCAACTCAAATTTCAAAAACGAACAAATTAGCACACTATCCCCGGCAAAGGCGCCATTTGATTGAATTATTCTCGGTGTGTAGGTAGAAAATGTATAGAAATCACAACCAAAGAAATTTGTAAACCGCAATCAATAACGGTGTCAATTGTAGGTTCGTTAGCGAGTGCGGATCGTCCACAGGGAAAGTGAGATTTTCTCGTATTTGTTTTAGTTGAGTCAAAAATTAAAGAGAAAAGAAAAGACAAATCAATTCAAGATTTTAAAAGTGAATTTCAAGAATTATTAAAATCTAGATCTAATATCAAGAAAACATTAAAATCAAGAATCAAGAATTGGTGATATCCAATCGAATTAGGTTTCAAGAATTGAAGTGAGGCTCGTAGGAATCGATCAAATCTATAAACGTGATGAAAACTAGTGATTACGTTTTCTTATCCATTAATGATTTGATACTAGATCGATGAAGATCAATCGAGGTTTAAGGATCTCTTGAAGGAACTAGGGTTTCTTCATCTCATCCTTTGTCCTTTCGATGAATATCATTCAAAAACTAGCCTCTAGTAAATTGAATCACCAATCGTCGATCTCTAATTAAGAGCGAAAACATTCAAGAAAGTATCTCGCTCGAAACTAGGTTATCGATGATTCAATTTACAAGAGTTTACAAATCTTATAGGAATTAAGAATCGTTTCAAGATTTGTAATCATCATCATCTATTGATTCTCTCGACTCCTCCATGAGCGGAGTTTTTACTCAAGTATCATATCAAAGAACACAATCAAGAATTGAGATCTAATTATAATGCTCAAATATAGAAGTAAGCAAGATAAAGAAATTTCACCTTTTATTTATCAACAATTTTGTTACAATTCTCTCAAAATCTACAAGAGGAAAGAACTCGATCGTCGATTTAGCTCCGCATCGTCTTCGTGAGTCGCGGATCGTCTTGGATAACTTGCTCGGTTGAAGATCGGCGTCGCTTCTAAAAGGTTGAAAGCTTCTTGCTTGATTTGTTCGCAAAGATCTTGAATTTTGGCTTTGGTGATTGGATTAGGGTTAGGGTTTGAATGCAGAAGTTGTGTCACTCAACTTGTGGGTGGAAATTGATGGAAGGATCAACAACCTTAGAATAGAAGCTTTAGGGTCCCTTTTATAGCCTTGATTAGCTTCCTCTAGAAGCTTGATTAGGATTAGCTTCCTTTAGAAGCTAGGTTTAGTTTAGCTTCACTTGCAAGCTTGGTAGGTAGGTAGAAACTTCTAGGTTGAGTTAGTTATGTGGCTTGCTTGAGAAGCTTGGAGGTGTGTAGCTTGTACAAGAAGCTTAGCTGTTCGGACAGAAGCTTCTGGAGATCTCTGGAGTTTGCAGTGGCTGGAATGAGTGTGGGCCTTGAAAGAAGAAGCCTGAAGCAAAGAAATGCTGACGTCATCATCACGTGGCCGCGGATCCGCCGCGGGAAGGGGCCTTTGGCCGCGGATCCGTGGCCCTTTGGAAGCTTTAGTGCCTGAAACTTTCTGGTATTTCTTGTGCTGACTTCATGGTATATTTCCTATATCTGGAATCTTATAATTCCCTCTAGTTCATTGCCATATCACAAGTCTTGGATTTGGCGTATTTTTATCAGCACTTTTAACAGTTCCGGCTCTTTTACCTGGAGAATTTCCTGCATATAATCTTGAGACAAGTGTTGCAATATACAAAGATGATGCATGCAATGATAAACACTCAATTTCCCTCAAAATGTCGGTTATAATATATAACACAAGTTATTTGGTATTTTACGGATGTTTTGCTAATATGTGCTATATTTATTCCGAACACCTTTAGATGATTGCAATTAGTAGGGAAATTGATGTGTTAAAAATGCAATATTTTCGACTGATCAGATTGCAAGTGTTAATAATAAATATATTGGATAAATAAAATGAAAATATATATTAATACCCGAGCCTGATCAAAGAAGAGGGCGAATGAGCGCCGGTGCTGGTCGCCCCACTCAACGTGAAGTGGATAGTTCTTCACGAGCCGGCTCTCATCCCCAATATACCGGCCGAACCTCTCGGCATGATCGCCGGTATAGCGATAATCAGGGGTAAAAAAGAGGGGGAATGCTGCCTCCCCCTAGCTCTGTCAAGGCTTAGCCTGTGGGACTGATTCGGGTCTCGAGTCCCCCTCTGGGGATAGGGAGGCCCTGCGTCTGCAAGAAATATCAAGACAATCAATATTAAGACAAAGTTGTATTAAGAAATCAAGGTTAAATGAAAATTGAAGTGTGATATATACCTCCGGTGACTAAAGCATGAGCCTGGGCCCGGGCAGCAGCACGAGCGGGAGATAGTTCCTCCTGTAAGGAACAGCCGGTGTCCCGGATGCGGACGCATTCCCTCTAACTAGAAAATAAACATTGACGCTAAATTTTCATGAAGTTCATATTTATTCTATAGAGGATATGTAAAATGAATAAATATTTTATATTTATTCATACTAACCTACAGACGATGCGGAGGGTACGGAAGTGGCAGGAGTGGCCCCTGCGTCAGATGTGGACGCACCACCTATAATTAGACAATTAAAAATAGATTATATAAGTAATTGCAAAAAGAATGTGTAGATCAATAATATAACATTCTAAATCAATATGCATGCACTATAGGATATATAAATATACCCGCAGGTGCGATGGTGTCACCACCTACAGCTAGACAATAAAAAAAATTACTATCTAAGTAAGAGCAAAAGGAATGTGTGTATATTTATGATATAGCATTCTAAATCAATATACATGTACTATATGATATATAAACATACCTGGAGGTGCGGGAGTAGCATCTGTCCCTGATGTGGATGCATCACCAACAACTAGACAATCAAACATTGACAATATAAGTAATTCTGACATGAACATGCATGAATATCTATAATATTACATTCAAAATGGATATGCGTGCAATATACCTGGAGATGTGGCAAAGTCTACACGGAAGGAGGCATCCGAAGGGGTCTCCGATCTGGGTGCAAGTCCAGACCTCTGAAGCTCCCTACACAGCTCTCCGGGCGAAAGAACCGCTCTGCCTCTATCGGTGCCGCGGCTGGAGCTCCTGCCGTGTAACTGTAAGTCGATGTTCAACACCCCAATACTTGTGGGGAGGCGGAAATATGAATAACAATCAAGTTCTATGATCAAACATCGATTAACTGTATGAATCGTTTGCTAATCAAGTTTTAACAAAAGCTATAGAGTTTTAAACTACTGTGCGAAGAGATTATACCAAACGGTTCTAGTCCTTCGTCTTGATGTTGTCTACGGCCTCTTTGGATCTCCACGTTCTCTTCGGCTTTCTCCCGTGATAGACGATCCACCCGAGATCCCTAATTCAAGCTATAACCTCTAAACTTGAGGTTACTTAGTTTCTCTAGTTGCTAAATAGAGTAGCTAAGGTGATGTAGAGATAGGTTATGGAGTAATTAGTCTTTCCTAATCCTTGTTCTCAACTCATGAGGGGTAGGATTAGGCTTGGTGAAGGAGAGAGAACTTGAAGAGAGAGAGTGAGAAGATGATAATGATATTATTATAATGAATAAAGCTTCTCACTTGATATATATGAAACATAATGAATTTAAAAGAAATGAATAATAAGTGAATATTCATCATGTTTCATTTAATCAAGTGGGTGATTCATCATGTGAGTCATTAAGCAATTAATGATGCATTAATGATATGATGAATCACTCACAATGAGTCACTTAATCATTAAATGAAAATGCCACCTCTCTCTTTATGTCACATCCTTCTAGAAGCTTCTCGGAAAATTACGAGAATGCCCCTCTCATCCGTGAAAACACGGAAAAACTTTAGACTGTATAAATCCAATAACCTGATACTAGAATCCGGCTTAAACCAAAGCCGGCTAGTAAAAACTGTCCGAATGTCGTACGTGCGTTCAAACACGTATGCGTCCGAACCTTTGTCGTAAAACCATACGACCTCTATATCTTTTCGCCTGGGTTTGGGAAATCTCTGTGTAGGACTCTAAAGACTCGACTACTACGCTGGCAGTGGGTTGAACCACAGACCGCAAGCGGCACTAGCTGTACGTAACGGTCCCCAGGTAGTTGTCGATAAGAAAGCTGATGAGGTAACCCATCTGAAATCCTACTGAGCCTGTCTGTGACAATATCCGCGCAGTCCGGTCTGTTCGTCTGAGAGTATCACATGTACGGTCTAGGGAGGTGGTGGACGTCAGACCCCTAATAACCGTACAAGTCGTGTCGGTATGGCTCTATCACCATCCGAGAATCTACTGATCAACCTATCAGTAATTCTCAATCAGCCCTGGCCAGGGACTTATGGTAATGACCAACCGATCACCGTGCGATATCAACTCCCTATACCGGGAGAGACGAATCTCTAACAGTCGCTCACTGCCTCCATGTGGCTCGGGACTGTGCCCAACTGAAACCTGTTTGCACGACTCCTTTGAGCCGTGGTAGGGTAACAATCAAAGCACAGTGGGAACTCACACGAGACAAATGATGACCTTAAGTCAACGGACTATCTGCACACATGTCACCTGAGAACTGCTATCTGACGTTAGGTATAATACCATCCAGTTAGTTCTCGGCGAGTCCTGTCCGGTGTACTCACACCCAGTGAGCATCTGTATACAATCTTAGGTGAACACCACCAATGGTTGCGGGACCAATCCATTGCCCCTCGTCAGGGTCTAGATATGTATACACTAGTCTACTCCGGAGTATCGATGCCCAATCTCGATACTCCTGCGACCAGGGAAATCTAAGGGTGTGCCTATTGACTATCCAGCTCCCACTAGTATGACTGCCATCACAACGCCGGTAGTCAGACAAACACCCTATGGGCTTTATCTACATATATATATAAATACCAAGTAAAATATATTATACGTTAAGACAAAGTCAAACCAAATAGCGTACTATCATATCAAGCAAGACTGTCATGTACATACATATCCCAAGCATCCTATACAATGTAGGCCTCTAGGGCATATATATCCAACAATCTCCCACTTGCACTAAGGCCTATAATTGGCGCAATGAGTACCCACTGTCTCTACCAGATCCAGTTGCTTGCGTACCGCATGTCCAACATCTCAAAAAGTCTCTCGAACTGTACTTGAGGAATGGCCTTGGTGAATGGATCTGCCGTGTTGTCTTTTGTGTCTACTCTCCGTATCTCGATCTCCCGACGATCCACGATCTCCCTGATCAGGTGAAACCGCCTTAAGATATGCCTGGATTTCTGATGGGACCTTGGTTCCTTCGCTAAAGCTACAGCGCCATTGTTATCGCAATACAAAGGTATTGGATTGGCAATGGACGGAACCACCTGAAGTTCAGAAATGAACTTCCTTATCCAGACAGCCTCTTTTGCGGCTTCACTAGCAGCTATATACTCAGCCTCCATAGTTGAGTCTGCGACGGTATCTTGTTTGGAACTCTTCCAACTTACCGCCCCTCCATTGAGGGTAAACACAAAACCCGAAATAGATTTAGAATCATCCTTGTCACTTTGGAAGCCGGAGTCGGTAAAAGCCTCTACCTGGAGGTCCTTATTGCCGTAAATCAAGAACAACTCCTTAGTCCTTCTCAGGTACTTGAGAATGTTCTTTACCGCTATCCAATGTTTCTCACCTGGGTCCGATTGATACCTGCTTACCACACTAAGTGCGTAAGCTACATCTGGTCTGGTACATAACATCGCATACATTATTGATCCTACCGCCGAAGCGTAGGGTATAATGCCCATGCGAGCCCTCTCTTCATCAGTCTTTGGAGACATCTCTTTGGAGAGGGTGATTCCGTGACAAGCGGGCATATTGCCGCGCTTGGAATCTTCCATACTAAATCTCTTTAGTATAGTGTCTATATACCTGGACTGTGAAAGTCCTAATATTCTATTAGATCTATCTCGATAGATCTTAATACCCAGAATGTATGATGCATCTCCCAAGTCTTTCATAGAGAATTTCTGTGACAAGAAGAGCTTTACTGATTGTAGTATAGGGATATCATTCCCTATCAGTAGTATGTCGTCGACGTATAAAACGAGGAAGACTACTGCTCCTTCTACAATCTTCCTATAAACACATGGTTCATCTATATTTTTGATAAAGTCAAATTCCTTGACTGTTTCATCAAAACAGATGTTCCAACTCCGCGATGCTTGCTTTAACCCATAAATGGATTTAAGCAATTTGCACACTCTTCCGCTGCTCCCACTGTCTAAGAAACCTTCTGGTTGATCCATGTAAACACTCTCTTCTAGATGTCCATTTAGAAAAGCTGTTTTTACATCCATTTGCCAGATTTCATAGTCATGGAAGGCAGCAATGGCAAGCATGATCCGAATGGATTTAAGCATAGCTACTGGCGAAAAAGTTTCATCATAGTCCAATCCTGGTCTTTGACGAAAACCTTTTGCTACTAGTCTAGCTTTGTATGTTTCCACTTGTCCAAATGTACCAATCTTCTTTTTGAAGATCCATTTGCACCCAACTGGTTTTACCCCAGGAGGAGCAACTTCTAAAGTCCATACTTTATTGGTATACATGGATTCCATTTCGGATCTCATTGCATCTAGCCACTTCACTGAGTCTCTGCTTGTGATAGCCTGCTGAAAACTAGTAGGCTCATTATCATCGATGATGCAATCCTCTCGATCCCCATCAAGAAGAAAACCATAGTATCTTTCAGGAGGATGAGAAAGCCTACTAGATCTGCGGAGTGGCGTTGGTTCGTCATGTTCTATTGAAATCTGAGATTCTTCTAAGTCCTCGGTTGCAGTTTGAGGTTCTGGAATTTCTTCCAGTTCTACCGCGCTCCCACTAATTTCTTTTGCAAGAAATTCGCTTTCTAAGAAGACAATGTGACGAGCGACAAACACCTTTTGTTCTTCAGTGTGGTAGACCATGTACCCCCTTGAATGCTTGGGGTATCCTACAAACTTGCACAAAACCGATCGTGCCTCGAGCTTGTCCGGATTATGCTTTTTAACATATACCGGACACCCCCATATCTTGATATACTTGAGATATGGTCTCTTCCCACACCACATTTCATATGGAGTGGTAGGTACAGACTTAGTTGGAACTCTATTTAATAGATATGCGGCTGATTCTAGAGCAAATCCCCAGAAGGAAAGTGGCAACTCAGCACTACTCATCATTGATCGCACCATATCTAATAGCGTGCGATTCCTTCTTTCTGATACACCATTATGCTGAGGTGTATAAGGTGGAGTAAGCTGAGAGAGTATTCCATTTGCTTTCAAGTATTCAAGGAAACTGGTACTTAAGTATTCTCCACCTCGATCAGATCGAAGTGTCTTGATGCTTTTACCAGTTTGTTTCTCTACTTCATTTTTATACTCCTTAAACTTCTCAAAAGCCTCGGATTTATGCTTTATTAAGAACACATGTCCATACCTAGAGAAGTCATCAGTAAAAGTGATGAAGTAGGAGTGACCACTTCGTGCATGTATAGACATCGGACCACATACATCACTGTGTACTAGTCCCAAGAGTTCGGTGGCTCTTTCTCCGTGTCCGGTGAACGGAGATTTGGTCATTTTTCCTTTGATACATGATTGACAAGTTGCATATGATGAATATTCAAACGAATCTAGATATCCATCTTTATGTAACTTAGTCAACCTTGTTTCATTTATATGACCAAGTCTACAATGCCATAGGAAGGCTTGATTCGAATTTGGAGCCTTTCTTTTACGCGTGTTTTGAATATTGAAAATTTGTGGTTGATTAAGTATGTATATTCCGTTTTCCAGTGTGCCAAACCCAATCAGTTCTTGATTTAGGAGAATGTTCATGACATTTCTTTCAAGCACAAAATTATATCCTTTATTAGACAATAAAGACACTGATATAATATTACACAACATACTGGGAATACAAAAACAGTTATACAATACCAAAATGTTTCCACTATTCAACCCTAGGTGATATTCCCCTATTACAACTGCATCTACATGCATTCCATTGCCCATCCGGAGAGTCATATCACCTGCCCCCAGTACTCTACTATTTCTCAGATCCTGCAAAGAATTACAGATGTGAGAACCAGAACCGGTATCAAGTACCCATGAAGTAGAGTTTACTGAAAGACAATTTTCGATTACGAACACACCTGAAGTAGAAGCAACTGCTTGCTTCATGTCCTTGGCTTTGAAGGCCTGACAATCCTTCTTCCAGTGCCCCTGCTTGTGACAATAGAAGCACTCGTTCTTTTCTGCCTTCACCCTTCCTGCCTTGTTCGTTCCCTGCACCTTCTTGACCCCACCCTTCGGTTTGGTGGCTTTCATATTCTTCTTCCCTTTTGCTTTCGCTTTAGATTTAGGAGAAGATGATTGGCCAACATACAGAACGGGGGTCTTCTCCTTTTTCAAAGAGGTCTCTGCTACCCTCAACATATTGAGGAGCTTTGGAAGATCCGCTTCCATTTCGTGCATGTTGAAGTTCAGCACGAACTGAGAGAAGGTGTGGGGAAGGGACTGCAAAATCAAGTCGATATACAATTCATTCTCTAGCACGCATCCCAGGTTTGCGAGTTCCTCAATGAGGATGATCATTTTGAGGACGTGCTCTCCAACAGGCGATCCTGGAGCTAACCTCATCTGGAAGAGTTTCCTTGAGGTTTCGTACCTCGCGATACGGGAGTGTTCACCATACAATTCCTTGCAATGGAGGAATATGGATGTTATATCCATACTCTCGTGCTATTTCTGGAGTTCATTATTCATGGACGCCAGCACGATACACTTAGCTCGCTCACAGTCTAGATCCCAGGTTTTACGAACTTCCTTGTCCGCAACTGAGGAATCTGGTCCTGGGATAAGGGGAGGAACAGCGGTGGTAACATATGCAACTTTGTCATAAGTCAGCGCAATATTGACGTTTCTTAGCCAGTCTTTATAGTTCTGCCCGGTTAGTATATTCTTTTCGAGTAATAGTTTTAGTCCAGTCATGGTAGCTGCCAGAGAGAGAGAAAAGAAAACACTCAGCATATGCTCTTGCAAGTTTAGATTGGTTTATTAATTTATCTAAATAGGATGGCTCCCACTGTTTCCTCAAATCCTTCTTCAAAACCTAAAAGAAGAACTAGTCAGGATTTAATCACACGTCACAATACTTGCTTAACCTTTCAGCCAGGCTGGTGTTGGTACTTCGAGGGAGGTTTTCCAACGCTTTCGCGAAGTTCCTTAATTAAAGAACCTCTTTTCCCTGGAGGCGTAGCCCCTCTAACACCTTTCTAGGCACCTACTTGGTTTATAGCATTGATTGTTAAGTGAGAGAAATTCCCGAGAGTAATCTTACTCATCAGTGGGATCGGGATCCAACTATCATTGCATGATGCCCTAGATAGAAGCCACTCTAGTCACCACACTCCAGAAGGTAAGCTAAATCTGCAAGTTTCCTTTATGTTTGAAACTCCCGATGTGATTTTTACCCCAAGCTCTTATAGACCTTGACGTAGGCCAACAAGTCATAAGACGCAAGTCAAGTTCTACCCGTCGTTGTCCTGATCAATTTAAATACATCGTACAAGCCCTTGACATAGGCCAACAAGGTGTACGTCTGTATTAAACTAATGCATCTATCTATGCAACAAATAGGCACACACACTGCTACCATACACTATGCCTTGACGTAGGCCAACAAGCATAGCATGAATACGATGTGCTGTTTATCTGAAACGACGGAGGGTTACGGCTGGTTTTTGGCAAAAAACCGTTAACGTAATGAACTTGATTTGATCGAAGGAACTAAGATAGCTTTTATTAAAAGGAGCGGTTTAAGCTCCGCATTTAAAATTTGCTTTTTCAAGAAAACCGAGTGGTTTTTAGAAATTGTTCCAACGATTCTGTTTAGGTTTTATTTTCTTTGCATTAATAATAATGCGTCCCATCTTTAACCTATCATTACAGATAACAACGAAAATATGACGTCCTCTTATGCCATCCGCATTCGCCACGGAGTCCCGTCATCACCCGTTAGGTTACTTAACTAACGACAGAGCGGGGGCTGGGCTAGCGCGGGTGTAAAACATAAGCGACGTCTAAATAGCTATCATATATATAGATATTTTACATTCGTCAGACGCAATGATATACATTCCAGAACACAGATAAACAATATTGGATTTGCAAGCAATCTGTATTTCTTTTGAGCCTGCAAGAAAAGACAGATTACACAGTTGTGATGAATAGCCATTACCCCACCCACGACCCCTACGGGTGCGGCAAACTACCCGCCCGGCAGTTTGTGCACCCCACCTTGGGTCTGTCCTAGGAGCAAAAACAGTAAAATGAAATAATACAACGGTGGCTACAACCGCAACCTGGAAGTGCCCCGCAAAATAATATTACAACAAATTACATTTACATCAAATGAATTAATACAATAACCCATCACAAAACCCGGCTAATCACCACAACAGTCCAATACATTTATATGCACAAACAGTTAAAATCCATTTCAGAAATGTGCAACCCCCTGCCAACTGACATACTAGCAGTTAGGGGAGGTTTACGAACACATTATACAATCACAGATATAATCCAACATGCAAATACTGTATAATATCGATCGATTAAACATCTTTAATATTGCTCCAAAAACTGCTCTGTAAAACTGAAACCTGAGCAAATATTAAATATCCCAGAAAATCCCAAATTACACAGAGAAGCAGCACATGAAATTTGAGTTCCTGACTCGGCAACTCGGCGGCGGAAGCGCGGCGGATCGGTGCGATCCGCCGCGGTTCCGCGGCCGTGTTGCCGATTCAGGAGCCCAAATTTCTTGGGTGTTCTTCTGGTGTCTTGTCAAGCTTTCTGAACTTACCTGAAAAATTTTTGGACTTCATTTAAATTTCGACAGAAACTTGATGTTTTTGGGGTTTTCCGGCTTCGTTTTTCCGTTCGAAATTCGTACAAATTTGCGATTAAGTTAAAACTTGTTTAGCTAGGCTCTGATACCACTGTAAGTCGATGTTCAACACCCCAATACTTGTGGGGAGACGGAAATATGAATAACAATCAAGTTCTATGATCAAACATCGATTAACCGTATGAATCGTTTGCTAATCAAGTTTTAACAAAAGCTATAGAGTTTTAAACTACTGTGCGAAGAGATTAAACCAAACGGTTCTAGTCCTTCGTCTTGATGTTGTCTACGGCCTCTTTGGATCTCCACGTCCTCTTCGGCTTTCTCCCGTGATAGACGATCCACCCGAGATCCCTAATCCAAGCTATAACCTCTAAACTTGAGGTTACTTAGTTTCTTTAGTTGCTAAATAGAGTAGCTAAGGTGATGTAGAGATATGTTATGGAGTAATTAGTCTTTCCTAATCCTTGTTCTCAACTCATGCGGGGTAGGATTAGGCTTGGTGAAGGAGAGAGAACTTGAAGAGAGAGAGTGAGAAGATGATAATGATATTATTATAATGAATAAAGCTTCTCACTTGATATATATGAAACATAATGAATTTAAAAGAAATGAATAATAAGTGAATATTCATCATGTTTCATTTAATCAAGTGGGTGATTCATCATGTGAGTCATTAAGCAATTAATGATGCATTAATGATATGATGAATCACTCACAATGAGTCACTTAATCATTAAATGAAAATGCCACCTCTCTCTTTATGTCACATCCTTCTAGAAGCTTCTCGGAAAATTACGAGAACGCCCCTCTCATCCGTGAAAACACGGAAAAACTTTAGACTGTATAAATCCAATAACCTGATACTAGAATCCGGCTTAAACCAAAGCCGGCTAGTAAAAACTGTCCGAATGTCGTACGTGCGTTCAAACACGTATGCGTCCGAACCTTTGTCGTAAAACCATACGACCTCTATATCTTTTCGCCTGGGTTTGGGAAATCTCTGTGTGGGACTCTAAAGACTCGACTACTACGCTGGCAGTGGGTTGAACCACAGACCGCAAGCGGCACTAGCTGTACGTAACGGTCCCCAGGTAGTTGTCGATAAGAAAGCTGATGAGGTAACCCATCTGAAATCCTACTGAGCCTGTCTGTGACAATATCCGCGCAGTCCGGTCTGTTCGTCTGAGAGTATCACATGTACGGTCTAGGGAGGTGGTGGACGTCAGACCCCTAATAACCGTACAAGTCGTGTCGGTATGGCTCTATCACCATCCGAGAATCTACTGATCAACCTATCAGTAATTCTCAATCAGCCCTGGCCAGGGACTTATGGTAATGACCAACCGATCACCGTGCGATATCAACTCCCTATACCGGGAGAGACGAATCCCTAACAGTCGCTCACTGCCTCCATGTGGCTCGGGACTGTGCCCAACTGAAACCTGTTTGCACGACTCCTTTGAGCCGTGGTAGGGTAACAATCAAATCACAGTGGGAACTCACACGAGACAAATGATGACCTTAAGTCAACGGACTATCTGCACACATGTCACCTGAGAACTGCTATCTGACGTTAGGTATAATACCATTCAGTTAGTTCTCGGCGAGTCCTGTCCGGTGTACTCACACCCAGTGAGCATCTGTATACAATCTTAGGTGAACACCACCAATGGTTGCGGGACCAATCCATTGCCCCTCGTCAGGGTCTAGATATGTATACACTAGTCTTCTCCGGAGTATCGATGCCCAATCTCGATACTCCTGCGACCAGGGAAATCTAAGGGTGTGCCTATTGACTATCCAGCTCCCACTAGTATGACTGCCATCACAACGCCGGTAGTCAGACAAACACCCTATGGGCTTTATATATAAATACCAAGTAAAATATATTATACGTTAAGACAAAGTCAAACCAAATAGCGTACTATCATATCAAGCAAGACTGTCATGTACATACATATCCCAAGCATCCTATACAATGTAGGCCTCTAGGGCATATATATCCAACAGTAACATTTCAAAAAAATAAAATATTATTTTTGGGAATTTTTTTTAATTTAATATTATTTTATTGAATATTTTAATATTTCGGTATAATTAAATACCGATATATGGGGAAAATTTTGGAAAAATTACGGAAAATTCTAAAATAGGGTATTTTATAGAATTATGCCATTTTAAAGCTTTTATGGTTAATTATATGCTAATTTAGTGCTAATCGCGATTAAAAATCGCTAATCGGGTTTTTAGCATTTTTGGTGCAAAACATGCACATTGTCATTTTTCCACACTTGTTACATTTTCTTACATGTTGTGGGTAGTTGGTTGCCTAGGGTTACCTTTGAGTGAGAAGGAATAAAGAAAAAGGAAAAGAAAAGAAAAAGGTTGGAATGATTAGGAGAGAGAGAGGAATGGGTCAACCCTTCTTTTTTTAAACCATCCCCCATCATTTTCCCCTTCTCATTCTCTCTCCTTTCCTTCCCTTGCTGCTGCAGCCCCTCCCTCTTCCTCCTCCTCCCTCTTCAAGCTTAGATCCACCATGGAAACGACCCCGAAACCCCATTTCGACTTCACAAAACTTGCTCACAAGCTCGAGAGGATCGCATGAGACTAAGAAAGAGTGCATCTTGAGGACTTTGAGCAACTCAAGAAAATTCTTGAGTTGCCAAAGGAGGTAATTTTTGCACCCCTAGCATAGTATTTCAATTCTTATTGCATCCATACTAGTTTCATGTCGATATGGTGTCGTTTGATGGACTTTTGAAATTTCAAGTTAGGGTTAGGAGTTGAATTGAGTTGTAAAGTGAAATTGAGCCTTGTAGTGACCTTAGAATCCTGTTACATTGGACCAGACCTGAGAGTTAAACCCAAAAATACGGAATTACTGGACTTCCGTGTCGGTTTGTGAGATGTTTTAGTGTGCAGGAAAATCTGGAATGTGCTGGGAGTTTTGCTGGAAAATTAAACAACTCCAGAGACCCATTTGAGACCATAGGAACCCACTGTAGCGAGACGAACCCTATTGGATCACCCTGGGCAAGCCAGGCCGGTTTTTCCTGAAGAGGGGCTCAGCCACTTGGTGAGGGGATGGGTCCGGGTTTCTACTATAGGTCACATACACCCTATACATCACTCTAGACTTGTTTGCTTGCCTTTATTTGGCCTGAGACGAAATCTGGGATCATTTTCTTGGGTTGCTGCTTTGAAATGAGTTTTGGTTTTGCGTATTTCGATTTCCAGATTTTGATATTTGTGCGTTATCTCGATCGTGTGACGTTTTTACGTCTATATCGAGTGATTTCGGGTTGTTTTGCGAAGGCTAACCATAGGTTCTAACCTATAGGCCTTTTAGCGTATCGTATTGGTTTTAGCGTGTCGTTTTAAGTTTCGATTTGGTTTTAATGCGATGCGATATGTGTGATATGTAGGTACCCCAACGGTAATCCGAGACGATGCAGAAGATGAAGGCGACATCGACAGCGATACACAGGATACAGGTGAGTAGATTTATATCTACGGGGAGAAGTCGGGTGGATGGCGTATAGCACCCCCGCAGTTCGTGGTGATGTATACGAATACGTATACACACATATATATTGATTATATATTGTTGAGTTTATTGATGATAAAGATGGATAATTGGTGTGATTGGATTAGTTTAGTGTTGCGAAACCCTAGAGTAGTGGTTGCACCACACATTCACACGCACACCCATACTTGCATACATTCTTCCTTCATTTATGCTTATATGGGAATATAGTTATGTATTCACATGGGTATGGGACTATGTGTTCACATACGGATTTGAGGATGATACTTGGGATTGAGATGAGTCGATGAGATTTGTTTTGAGGTTGTGATATTGGTGATATGGCAGGATTCGTATTTGAGATACGTCCTGATGTGAGCGGATCTTTGGACGACGATACCATGTGATTGCGATATGAGATAAGATATGTTAAGATAATTATAATGGGTCGCATTGAGCGATGTATCCTTCTTTATGATGATATGTGCTGATGATATCGGGTTGTACGAGACTGTCGATCAGTAGTCAGATCATGATTATATTGATGATATTAGTATTGTACTAGACGTAGGTCAGTACCCCAGATGATGATCTTGATAAAGAGGATACCTGATGAATAGTGTAATGAATATGATATTGACCCGTACCCAGATTTTGGGATGCCGTACGACGAATTACGTACGAGCTATATATTGATGATTGATCCGCACTCTTGACTTGGGAATAACTGATTATAGATATGGTATCGGATGTTATATTATCTAGGCGGGATCACCGACTTATATATATATATATATATATATATATATGTATCGACTCAGATGTTAGGCGGTTTCCTTACCTTCAGTTAGCCAGTTAGCTTAGCCCTATAGTTTAGTGTAGTTGGTTGACTAGATTCGACTCCTACCTATTTCAAAAGCTAACGAATCGCGGGTATTTTAAAGGATAGGTCAAGGTATTCTAAGGATATTTCAAAAGACGTATCTTTTCTTAAAAACACCGTAGCCCTTATTTTCAAAACACCGCGATTCGTGTTATTTTTAAAAGGCACCATTGTTTGACTTATAGTTATCGTTGTGTCTAGTACTCTGCTCCCGCACATTATTGATGTTCGCTCCGCATCGCATACTTATTGTACTGCATATTCCATTATTGATATCATGCTGTTAGGACACCAGCACCATTACCGATGATGCGTATGTACCACGTACACTTACTTGCCGGCTCACACACATCTTCATCTGTAATTGCCATGTCACGTACACTTAGAGAATATTATTGCTTTGATTTAGCTTGTTAGCTAGTAGTTTTGACATGATATTAGTGTACTTGCCTTATATGCCAGCTTAGTTATGGTAGTTATTACTTGTCACTTCATGCATACTGTTATTCATTGTTATGCCGCATTCATGGATTCTCATGCCTATATTCATGGTTTTACGTGCTATTGATGATTTGGATTCGAATTTCCATGAGATTTCTTGGATTTGGGGGAAAACCGCAAAAACATAAATAAACTTTTCTCTCTTTTTAAATAAAAAGTGCGGTTTTTCCATGATGTATGAGTCGTCTACCATGAGTTTGCTGATGGATTTCGAGACTCGATTCGAGGAGTTGGATGAACCGTTTCAGGTACATGGTGGGCCCGGTAAGGTACCCCGAGGCAAGAAGTTCGAGTAGTAGACGATGAGCCTGGCAGGGGAGCACTACCTACCGGTGATTTTACCCGACGCGTCGGATATCCGGAGGATACCGTCGTGGTCTTGAGATTGATGGTAGGGGCCGGTCTGGACTGACGGCGCCCTAGATAGTGAGATTGAGACATTGAGGTTTTGAGACATCGAGGTACTGAGATTGATAATCCAGGCCAGTCTGGATAGCCGGAGCCTGAGATATTGAGATATTGGGATTTATGTTTTGTGTCGATACTAGACACTGTTTATACCGATTTCATTTATGATACCTCGTTTTGAAAATACAAAAATCTCACTAAATTATGAAAGCAGTTTCTTCATTTACATGTATTCTGTTTTCATGCATTCATACCTCATCCATATGATATATTGCTACCTGAGGCACTGACACGAGCACTTGGTATTACCGTTGTTTAGAGGTATAACCTAGCCATTGTTATAGGCCGCAGATTATATATTTGGGGATATATTATGATCGTATGACTTAGGATTGCGTTGGTCATGCGATTTCTGTTCGTAGATGTTTTCTACTCACGAGTTGGCAACTCACCCCCGTTGTGCCACAGTTTCTTGCACGTTTTGCCGTACAGGTTTCATTACGGCTTTGCTGGCACTGCTTCTTTTTCGGGTGACTTTCTAGTAGGTGGGTTTACTTGTATCGTACCCATCATTATACCTTGTATATTATTATTCTGTTGTATCTAGAAGTTCCATCAACCAAACATGTATTTAATTGAGATAGAGACCAGTGATGTTTATTCTTTCGACCTTAGAGTCGCGCGTTGTATTTCTCGGGATTTCATGCTGTTTTGAGTTTCCTTTTCTGTTGTGATTCTCGCCTTTCGGCTTTGTATATTATATTGCTTGCGTATTTGTGACCGTCGATTGACGAAGTGTTAGCTCCCTCTTGGGGATGCATTTTTCATTATATATATATGCTTATCAGGTTTTGTACCCGTTTGGGGTCAGTTTTTACAAAGGAAACTCTGCTGAAATTTTTAGAAAAGGCTTGTGATTTTAAAATGTACCTTTCGGCATATGTTGCAACTATTTGATTTAAAATGGTTTTTCCTTCACTCTACTACTGTTCTTGGTTTGGATTTCTGGGTTTTCGGCTTACTTAGATTACGTACACCTCGAGACGTTTTGTAGTTTAAGTGCCGGTCATGCTCCGTACTTTCGGGTCGTGACAAAGTTGGTATCAGAGTGTTAGGTTTTACCTTCAGAGCGTAGGATGACCATTGGTTGATGGAATAGGTAGCTTGAGTAGAGTGACGTACCGTACGTATGTTCCGCGGCATATTTACGATACGCTACTCCACTTAAGAAGCCTTAGGATGTACATTTCTTTGTTCAGTATTGTATTCATTTCTGATCTAGCCTCATCGGTACCAGTTATGGATTTGCTACCATGATTACGGGCAGGGAGAGCTACGACTAGAGCTGCGATCAGCACGAGCTCGTCATGAACGAGGACTGACCAGGGCGTAATTCTGGCGACACACGATTGCAGAGATGTGTCTTTTTACTGTGTCTTGCGCCATGAGCGTTGGATGGATCGCTGTATGAGATTACTCGGACGTGTAGATCAACACCAGAGGATTGAGCCACTGATAGGGGCCAGCCAGATTTTGATGACCGTTGATGTATCGCTCATTCATGATGATTGAGGCACTGTTCAGCGTGCAGATGAGTGAGCCAGTTGTTGCTGCGAATGACGAGATATCGCCCCAGATGTTGGAGTTACTGCAGTACGAGTTGTACTAAGAGACGAGAGAAGGTCGCTAGTTACCGAGGATGAATGACTAGGACATGTAGTTCGTTCGCTACCCCGATGCGAGGTCATCAGATAGATTGATTCCAGCTAGAGGCGACTTCACGCGGAGACGTTGAGAGTCGACAGAGACGATCGAATGTCAGAAACCTATTATTCCAAGTTTAAAGTATTCGGAAAGAAATGCAAGCAATTCTATGGACCCTCTAGAAGAATGAAACCCTAACTCGACTTAATGACCGTATGAAAGCCTTTGAACCTTAGGGTTTGCGGCAGTTCCGCGGCGCCATTAGTGGGGCTTGGGTTTGCCCTTCTACGGCTGGACCACCGATGCTGTGGTATGTACTCGATACTATTAAACTGTACCCAAGATGTTAAGCTCTTGGGGGATTATAAGGTTTTGACGACTCGATCGAACGGTTCGACTTCCTTCGGATGCTAGGTGGTGAGATGCATTTCTTGGGAGACTCCAGATACGAGGATAGCCGTTGGAGCTCAGTCCATGCAGCCACGACGAGACGAGTCCGAAGCAGTCGATATTAGAGAAGAGTGGAGTAAGAGGCTCGTACAAGATCCAGATAAGATGACGTTCCACTCCGCCGACATCAGAGATGCGATGCGCATGCGGAGGCATATTTGGATATACATTCCAGAAGGAGTCGTGATGAGTATGCAGCCGTTCCGGAATAAGAAACAGATATAGTAAAGGACGATGACTTCTGGACAGTTAGGCAGATACGATATTTGGGAGAGACCTCGACAGGACCTTTCTGGAATAAATTTACGAGAAGACTTGGACCCAGGAGTGGTCATGTTACGCACACCAGCAGGCCAGATTTCAGGATTGTCGACGAGACATGCTATGAGTGACCATGACAGTTGGCCAGAGATTCTTGAAGGATGTGCTTGAGCGGGACTATTCCTCCATACTTGATTTTGGTATTTTGGGCGATCTATTCCCATGATTGATTTTGATGATTGAGTTTCATGATATTTGTTTTCATGCACCATGGTTGCACCTACTGAGTATTTACGACTTTTGCACAGTTGTTGCACTTGATATCGTTTTCGTGCCTTGGTTCTCATGTTTATGATTTTATGGGTTTCATACAGTTGAGTTGATTTTGTGCATATGTACGCACACGATTTGGTTTTTTTGCACTCGGTATAGTTCACATATGCTTGTAGTGCAGTGATACGCATTTTGTGCACTTAGATGCACTGGACTTCGATTTCGATTATGATGCTCGATATTTGTTTTGTGCACCTGATTGGATTTTGCGCATGTTCGGCGCTTAATATTGGATTTCATGATTTCGTGCATGATGGATGCACCTGATTTAGGTTTTCGCGCATGTTGGGCGCATGTTATGAGATACGATTTTGGTGCACACCAGATGCACTAAATCGGGATTTTTCGTGCATGTCAGATACACCTGATTTTGCTGTCAGGCACACACGTTGCCTATGACAGATGATGTGTGCACACCCGTTGCACCCTGTTGTTGTTTTGTGCGCATGTATGGCACATGTATAGATTTTGATTTCCGTGCGCACCAGACGCACGTAGTACCCATATGCATTTTGGGATTGATTCTTATGGAGCATTACATTTTTATGATATTGCGATTTGTTTTCATGTCGAGCAGGACTAGTCAGAGAATAGTACCTGGATATGTTTTGCATGCATAGATAGTTATTGAAGGGATTTCCGAAAAGCGAGCTATAGTCTCAGTATTTACCTACGTGTCTGACATGACACGAAACGTTTAAAACAAGGAAACCCTTCTAAATTGTTTTCAAAACGGCGGGACATACATATTAAACAAAAAGTATATACGTACATGGTTATTTTCTTATGATAGACGTCCGCCACTGTGCAGTGTTATGCGTATTGCGCAGCGATTTTAAGAGATTTGGCATGCATTTCCTTAAGATATTTACATGTATAGTTCCGATTTATATCATACTAGTTTTGCTTTGGATTTGGCATTCATGTCTTCACCATGACTCCGATGATTGCGGGACGCTTGACGGAGTTTGATTTTGAGTTATCTGCTCATTACTCATGCGCATGCATTGCGCTATGATGCGTTTTATGTATTGATGATTTCGGAGCCCCGACGACTTGGACATTTTATTGAAATGTTTTAGAATTTGGGGGTTTAAATTTAAATTCGGGAACCAAATTTCTTTAAGG
The DNA here is from genome assembly GCA_030015575.1 of Agapanthus africanus. Lineage (NCBI taxonomy): Eukaryota > Viridiplantae > Streptophyta > Magnoliopsida > Asparagales > Amaryllidaceae > Agapanthus > Agapanthus africanus. The sequence continues at coordinate 313,054,460 of CM057350.1, read as the reverse complement.
AGGGAAGATTGTAACATTTCAGAAAAATAAAATATTATTTTTGGGAATTTTTTAATTTAATATTATTTTATTGAATATTTTAATATTTCGGTATAATTAAATACCGATATATGGGGAAAATTTTGGAAAAATTACGGAAAATTCTAAAATAGAGTATTTTATGGAATTATGCCATTTTAAAGTTTTTATGGTTAATTATATGCTAATTTAGTGCTAATCGCGATTAAAAATCGCTAATCGGGTTTTTAGCATTTTTGGTGCAAAACATGCACATTGTCATTTTTCCACACTTGTTACATTTTCTTACATGTTGTGGGTATTTGGTTGCCTAGGGTTACCTTCGAGTGAGAAGGAATAAAGAAAAAGGAAAAGAAAAGAAAAAGGTTGGAATGATTAGGGGAGAGAGAGGAACGGGTCAACCCTTCTTTTTTTAAACCATCCCCCATCATTTTCCCCTTCTCATTCTCTCTCCTCTCCTTCCCTTGCTGCTGCAGCCCCTCCCTCTTCTTCCTCCTCCCACTTCAAGCTTAGATCCACCATGGAAACGACCCCGAAACCCCATTTCGACTTCACAAAACTTGCTCTCAAGCTCGAGAGGATCGCATGGGACTAAGAAAGAGTGCATCTTGAGAACTTTGAGCAACTCAAGAAAATTCTTGAGTTGCCAAAGGAGGTAATTTCTTCACCCCTAGCATAGTATTTCAATTCTTATTGCATCCATACTAGTTTCATGTCGATATGGTGTCGTTTGATGGACTTTTGAAATTTCAAGTTAGGTTAGGAGTTGAATTGAGTTGTAAAGTGAAATTGAGCCTTATAGTGACCTTAGAATCCTGTTAGTGATGTTACATTGTACCAGACCTGAGAGTTAAACCCAAAAATACAGAATTACGGGACTTCCGTGTTGGTTTGTGAGATGTTTTAGTGTGCAGGAAAATCTGGAATGTGCTGGGAGTTTTGCTGGAAAATCAAACAACTCCAGGGACCCATTTGAGACCATAGGAACCCACTGTAGCGAGACGAACCCTATTGGATCACCCTGGGCCGGCCAGGCCGGTTTTGCTTGAAGAGGGGTTCGGCCACTTGGTGAGGGGATGGGTCCGGGTTTCTACTGTAGGTCATATACACCCTATACATCACTCTAGACTTGTTTGCTTGCCTTTATTTGGCCTGAGACGAAATCTGGGATCATTTTCTTGGGTTGCTGCTTTGAAATGAGTTTTGGTTTTGCGTATTTCGTTTTCCAGATTTTGATATTTGTGCGTTATCTCGATCGTGTGACGTTTGTACGTCTATATCGAGTGATTTCGGGTTGTTTTGCGAAGGCTAACCATAGGTTCTAACCTATAGGCCTTTTAGCGTATCGTGTTGGTTTTCGCGTGTCGTTTTAAGTTTCGATTTGGTTTTAATACGATGCGATACGTGTGATATGTAGGTACCCCCACGGCGATCCGAGACGATGCAGAAGATGAAGGCGACATCAACACCGATACACAGGATACAGGTGAGTAGATTTATATCTACGGGGAGAAGTCGGGTGGATGGCGTATAGCACCCCCGCAGTTCGTGGTGATGTATACGAATACGTATACACACATATATATTGATTATATATTGTTGAGTTTATTGATGATAAAGATGGATAATTGGTGTGGTTGGATTAGTTTAGTGTTGTGAAACCCTAGAGTAGTGGTTGCACCACACACACACACGCACACCCATACTTGCATACATTCTTCCTTCATTTGTGCTTATGTGGGAATGTAGTTATGTGTTCACATGGGTATGGGACTATGTGTTCACATACGGATTTGAGGATGATACTTGGGATTGAGATGAGTCGATGAGATTTGTTTTGAGGTTGTGATATCGGTGATATGGCAGAATTCGTATTTGAGATACGTCCTGATGTTAGCGGATCTTTGGACGACGATACCATGTGATTATGATATGAGATAAGATATGTTAAGATAATTATAATGGGTCGCATTGAGCGATGTATCCTTCTTTATGATGATATGTGCTGATGATATCGGGTTGGACGAGACTGTCGATCAGTAGTCAGATCATGATTATATTGATGATATTAGTATTGTACTAGACGTAGGTCAGTACCCCAGATGATGATCTTGATAAAGAGGATACCTGATGAATAGTGTGATGAATATGATATTGACCCGTACCCAGATTTGGGGATGCCGTACGACGGATTTACGTAGGAGCTATATATTGATGATTGATCCGCACTCTTGACTTGGGAATAACTGATTATAGATATGGTATCGGATGTGATATTATCGAGGTGGGATCACCGACTTATATATATATATATATGTATCGACTCAGATGTTAGGCGGTTTCCTTACCTTCAGTTAGCCAGTTAGCTTAGCCCTATAGTTTAGTGTAGTTGGTAGACTAGATTCGACTCCTATCTATTTCAAAAGCTAACGAATCGCGGGTATTTTAAAGGACAGGTTAAGGTATTCTACGGATATTTCAAAAGACGTATCTTTTCTTAAAAACACCGTAGCCCTTATTTTCAAAACACCGCGATTCGTGTTATTTTTAAAAGGCACCATTGTTTGACTTATAGTTATCGTTGTGTCTAGTACTCTGCTCCTGCACATTATTGATGTTCGCTCTGCATCGCATACTTATTGTACTGCATATTCCATTATTGATATCATGCTGTTAGAACACCAGCACCACTACCGATGATGCGTATGTACCACGTACACTTACCGGCTCACACACATCTTCATCGGTAATTGCCATGTCACATACACTTAGAGAATATTATTGCTTTGATTTAGCTTGTTAGCTAGTAGTTTTGACATGATATTAGTGTACTTGCCTTATATGCCAGCTTAGATATGGTAGTTATTACTTGTCACTTCATGCATACTGTTATTCATTATTATGCCGCATTCATGGATTCTCATGCCTATATTCATGGTTTTACGTGCTATTGATGATTTGGATTCGGATTTCCATGAGATTTCTTGGATTTGGGGGAAAACCGCAAAAACATAAATAAACTTTTCTCTCTTTTTAAATAAAAAGTGCGGTTTTTCCATGATGTATGAGTCGTCCACCATGAGTTTGCTGATGGATTTTGAGACCCGATTCGAGGAGTTGGATGAACCGTTTCGGGTACATGGTAGGCTCGGTAGGGTACCCCGGGGCAAGAAGTTTGAGTAGTAGACGATGAGCCTGGCAGGGGAGCACTACCTACCGGTGATTTTACCCGACACGTCGGATATCCGGAGGATACCGTCGTGGTTTTGAGATTGATGGTAGGGGCCGGTCCGGACTGACGGCGCCCTAGATAGTGAGATTGAGACATTGAGGTTTTGAGACATCGAGGTACTGAGATTGATAATCCAGGCCAGTCCGGATAGCCGAAGCCTGAGATATTGAGATATTGGGATTTATGTTTTGTATCGATGCTAGACACTGTTTATGCTGATTTCATTTATGATACCTCGTTTTGAAAATACAGAAATCTCACTAAATTATGAAAGCAGTTTCTTCATTTACATGTATTCTGTTTTCATGCATTCATACCTCATCCATATGATATATTGCTACCTGAGACACTGACACGAGCACTTGGTATTACCGTTGTTTAGAGGTATACCCTAGCCATTGTTATAGGCCGCAGATTATAGATTTGGGGATATATTATGATCGTATGACTTAGGATTGCGTTGTTCATGCGATTTCTGTTCGTAGATGTTTTCTACTCACGAGTTGGAAACTCACCCCCGTTGTGCCACAGTTTCTTGCACGTTTTGCCGTACAGGTTTCATTACGGCTTTGCTGGCACTGCTTATTTTTCGGGTGACTTGCTAGTAGGTGGGTTTACTTGTATCGTACCCATCATTATACCTTGTATATTATTATTCTGTTGTATCTAGAAGTTCCATCAACCAAACATGTAATTAATTGAGATAGAGACCAGTGATGTTTATTCTTTTGACCTTAGAGTCGCGCGTTGTATTTCTCGGGATTTCATGCTGTTTTGAGTTTCCTTTTCTGCTGTGATTCTCGCCTTTCGGCGTTGTATATTATATTGCTTGCGTGGTTGTGACCGTCGATTGACGAAGAGCTAGCTCCCGCTTGGGGATGCATTTTTCATTATATATATATATATGCTTATCAGGTTTTGTACCCGTTTGGGGTCAGTTTTTACAAAGGAAAATCTGCCAAAATTTTTAGAAAAGGCTTGAGATTTTAAAGTGTACCTTTCGGCATATGTTGCAACTATTTGATTTAAAATGGTTTTTCCTTCACTCTACTACTGTTCTTGGTTTGGATTTCTGGGTTTTCGGTTTACTTAGATTACGTACGCCTCGAGACGTTTCGTAGTTTAAGTGCCGGTCATGCTCTGTACTTTCAGGTCGTGACATGCCGCCTCTCGCTGCTCCCGTCATCGTCATCAAATCTAGATAAACGGTTGGTGGACGCATTAGACAATCATTACAAGTATTGACTATATATGTATAGATTGTAAAATGTGAAGTAATAATATAACATTACTGATAACCTTTTTCATTTCGTGCGCGCATTAAACATATCTACTTGGATTTCATCATTGATATCATTTCTAACCTACGTAACTTCATGATCGGCCGAAGACAACCCGTCCTTCAAAACAGACGGTCGGAGCACTCTAAGCCTTCTCTCTTCTTCATCCTCATCGCTGTCCTCGAATTCTGGGACATCGTAGACATCCCTGGGTTTCCAACGGCATACGACACTCCATCCCGGATGCTTCAAACACTGTGAGTAGTATACTTGGAACCCTTGGTTCAGAAAGATAAACGGATCTTCCTGACCGTAAAATCGAAGTGTGTTCAAACTGGTCAATCCATATTCATCTTTCCAAGTCCCAAGATTGCTTCTCCACTTATCCGTATCGGTTCGCGTATCGTACCAAGTACACTGGAATATATAAAAGGGTTCTGATCGTCCGGGATAGTGGATGCCGAGTATACAATTTAAGTACCCATAATAAATCACACCGTCCGATCCTACCGTCGCAATCCCACTATTCTGAGTGGTTCTAGATGTTTCTATGTCCTTAACTTCGAATTTGTATCCAAGGACACCGAATCCTTTATAATATGCAACCTCCATACTAGGAAATTGAGCTAAACATCTTGAATCACTCTCAAATGATGCAGACAAGTTCGGATCGTGGATCTAACAAAACAAATTTTACGACAAATACATAACGATATAAGTTTAGATTAAAACTGATAGAAATAACATGTTATTCGAATAACTTACATGATCTGTGACCCAATCACAAAAATTATCCTGATGATATTTTTCCAATCGTTCTTCGTTCCAATCAGGATGCCCTTCACGTATCTCATTAAAATGAATTCTGTTTTCGATAAATAAGGGTGACATTAATATTATATCATTTCATACACACACAAACACAAATATAACAATTAATCCAAAAAAAACTTACTCTTTAATTTGTTCAAGACATGCGCAATTAAGCAAGATAAACCGGTATATCTTGTTGATAAACATAGTGTCTACCCTCTTATAATTGGCTTTACCATATGGCCCGTCTTGAATTCTTCGAGGCCGGTTAAGTCTCGTCTCAATGTTCTCGCCCAGATAGCGGGAACAAAATGTGGTTGCTTCATCAAGAAGATAATTTTGCATGATAGAACCCTCTGGTCGATTTCTATTGCGTATATACTTTTTAAGAGTGTAGAGGTACCTAAAGAAAATATGTTGAATAAATAAATATAGGCATACAGGACAACAATAATTTTAAAAATTGCACGAAACGAAAAATTCAACGTACCTTTCGACGGGATATATCCATCGATATTGTACCGGTCCGGCTAACTTAGCCTCAGTTGCAAGATGAACTGTCAAGTGTATTATGATATCGAAGAATGACGGTGGGAAAATACGCTCAAACTTGCAAAGTATCAAGGCAATAGAATTTTCTAGTTTATCCAGCGTCACAACCTCCAGTGTTTTAGCACACAACTCTCTGAAAAAATAACATAGGTCGTTGATTACTAGACCAACCGATTCGGGGAGAGAAGTCCTGAGGGCTAATGGAAGAAGGTGCTCCACGATAACATGGTGATCATGACTTTTCAGCCCATCGATCTTGCCTTTCACAATTTTTATTTTCTTGCTGAATGATCCTGAGAAACCTGTGGGAACTTCCAAATCATGCAACACTTGCAGGAATCTTTTCTTCTCCGGTTGTGACATATGATAAGCGGCATTAGGAAGTACAAACTTGCCTGGTTTACCCGCTACAGGTCTAGGGTGCAATTCACTTCTTATTCCCCACTCCTGTAGATCCATCCGAGCATTCAGGTTGTCTTTCGATTTCCCGTCTTTATAAAGAAGCAAGTTGAGTATGTGCTCTGATACTCCCTTCTCTATATGCATGACGTCCAGACAATGACGCACTAAATTTGTTGACCAGTACGGAAGCTCGAAGAAAATGCTTAACTTGTTCCAAAATGGTGGTTTGACCTGTTTTGTCGGATTCATCCCGAAGGTCACATTATTGTAACCATCCTACTGAGCAGTCATGTCCTCTCTGGACAATGGGGTTGGAGGTCCAAGAAGCTCCTGATGACCATCAAAGTGAATAGTGTCTAACCTGTAGGGGTGGTTTAGAGGCAGGAAACTTCGATGGCCGCAATAACAAACCTTTCTGCTAAAATTCAAGAATTTCGATGTTGTGTGTTAATGGCAATGAGGACATGCTTTGTGACCATGTACGGATCAACCTGATAGCATTCCATACGCAGGAAAGTCATTAATTGTCCACATTAAAGCTGCACGCAGTATGAAGGTTGTATTTGTGTTTGCATCGTATGTCTCTACACCATCAATGAACAAAGATTTTAACTCCTCGATCAGAGGTCGGAGATAGACGTCGATATTGTTTCTCGGTGAGTTTGGTCCGTCAATAAGAAGAGGCATCATAAAGTATGATTGGTCCATAGCCAACCAAGGCGACAGATTATAAATTATCATTACAACGGGCCATGTGCTGTGACTTCCAGCCATATAGTTGAATGGGCAGAAGCCATCACTAGCCAGTCCAAGCCGGACATTGCGAGGATCGCTACTGAATATTGCGTGCCTCCTATCGAAATCCTTCCATGCCGGTGAATCTCTTGGATGGCTCATTTTTCCATCTTCACTTGGAGGAGCACGGTGATACCAAATCATTGCCTCGGCTATTTTCTTGCACCTGAATAGCCTCTGTGTTATGGGAAAGTATCGTGCTATCTTGACAGGTATATCAGGCTTCTTATCAGAATCTTTCGGCTTATACCTGGCCTGTCCGCATGTTGGACACTCTTTCAAATCTGAATTCTCTTTCTGGTACAACACGCAATTTTTAGGACATAGAATCAGACATCATCTTCTGGGTTCCGTACCAGCTGTCGGGCATGTTATTTCCCGGGGGCATAGAATCTTTCAAGAATGAAAGAAGCATTGTGAATGACTTGTTGCTCCATCCATTTAGGCACTTAATCTGGAAAAGTTGGACGAACCATGAGAGGGTGGAATACTTTGCATTCTCATAAATTGGTTTTCTAGCATGATTCATGAAATTTTCATATTTATCCGCACGCGGTCCTTGACCAGAAGGAATGTCATCGTTGGTACGAATAGATTCACCTAGGGCAGCCTCTACCATATCCTCCATTTCTTCTGATGGAAATAAATTACCGTCTTCTTCTGCTACATTACCGTCTTCTCCTTCTTCTCCTGCCGCATTATCGTGTTCTCCTTCTTCTTCTGCCGCATTACTGCGTTATTCTCCTTCTCCGTGATATTTCCAAGTTGTATAAAGTCTAGTAAACCCATATTTTACGATATGAAGCTCTGCCAATTCTACCTTCTGCCAGTACTTATTGCCACATCTATCGCACGGGCAGAGAATCTTCTCTATCACGATCTTATTATGTGCGCGTGCAAATTCAATAAAAGCAGCAACTCCTGCGACAAACTTAGGTTGTATACGTTGTTGCCAATCCACATACATCCAGTCCTTAACTCTGACGTACTCATGGGCCATGTTAGACTGTATAACATATAAATTGTAGGTTATGGTGACTATATTGAGAAATCTAAGAACGGGATAGTTACCGACAAAGGAGAAAATCCGTGTATATGCTTTGTGTGTGCATTTGTCGTTGAAAAGAATAAATTATCGAACGTATGTTAACCGATAGACGGGGACTAAGTGGAGCTTTTAGTTTCATATATGAGTATCTATGAGAATATGAAAGTTTCATATTATCATCGAGTATCATATATTGGTTTTAACTTGAACATCTTGAATCACTCTCTAATAATGCGTTTGTTGTGTATTCTTGTTGTATGTGTGTGTTTCGGCTGACGGGGGTAAGGCTTCTATCCCATTAAGAATGTATAGAGCGAACACCCATTCGCTTGTGCTTTCAACCGTTTCGAGTAAATTTCGGCAGCACCTCCCCGCTGTTCTTCAAGTACACTGTAATAGAATAGATAATCATTTCAAAGCTGTGAAACAACGTTGAAATGAACATCTAATCTATCTTTGTACACGGAGAACCAGCGAAAAGGTACCGACGAAATATCTCAAAATGGATGAAAACACAAGTGAATGAAGGTGTTTGCTTTATACATTCCTAACTTGTCCACACGGGACAAATCTATCGGTTATCATATGATTGAATCTTCTCGTCACATAGACTATACGACGGTTGTTAGTATAGAGCTATACCGTCCGATATTTAACAACCTTCGTATAGTTCTATATCACGACGAACATCAAACGTATGTTAACCGATAGACGGGGACTAAGTGGCGCTTTTAGTTTCATATATGAGTATCGATGAGAATATGAAAGTTTCATATTATCATCGAGTATCATATATTGGTTTTAACTTGAATATCTTGAATCACTCTCTAATGATGTGTTTGTTGTGTATTCTTATTGTATGTGTGTGTTTCGGCTGTCGGGGGTAAGGCTTCTATCCCATTAAGAATGTATAGAGCGAACACCCATTCACTTGTGCTTTCAACCGTTTCGAGTAAATTTTGGCAGCACCTCCCCGCTGTTCTCCGAGTACACTGTAATAGAATAGATAATCATTTCAATGCTGTGAAACAACGTTGAAATGAACATCTAATCTATCTTTGTACACGGAGAACCAGCGAAAAGGTATCGACGAAATGTCTTGAAACGGATGAAAACACAAGTGAATGAAGGTGTTTGCTTTATACATTCCTAACTTGTCCACACGGGACAAATCTATCGGTTATCATACGATTGAATCTTCTCGTCACATAGACTATATGACGGTTGTTAGTATCGAGCTATACCGTCCGATATTTAACAACCTTCGTATAGTTCTATGTCATGACGAACATCGAACGTATATTAACCGATAGACGGGGACTAAGTGGCGCTTTTAGTTTCATATATGAGTATCGATGAGAATATGAAAGTTTCATATTATCATCGAGTATCATATATTGGTTTTAACTTGAACATCTTGAATCACTCTCTAATGATGCGTTTGTTGTGTATTCTTGTTGTGTGTGTGTGTTTCGGCTGTCGGGGGTAAGGCTTCTATCCCATTAAGAATGTATAGAGCGAACACCCATTCGCTTGTACTTTCAACCGTTTCGAGTAAATTTCGGCAGCACCTCCCCGCTGTTCTCCGAGTACACTGTAATTGAATAGATAATCATTTCAAACCTGTGAAACAACTTTGAAATGAACATCTAATCTATCTTTGTACACGGAGAACCAGCGGAAAGGTACCGATGAAATATCTCGAAACAGATGAAAACACAAGTGAATGAAGGTGTTTGCTTTATACATTCCTAACTTGTCCACACGGGACAAATCTATCAGTTATCATATGATTGAATCTTCTCGTCACATAGACTATACGACGGTTGTTAGTATCGAGCTATACCGTCCGATATTTAACAACCTTCGTATAGTTCTATGTCACGACAAATATCGAACGTATGTTAACCGATAGACGGGGACTAAGTGGTGCTTTTAGTTTCATATATGAGTATCGATGAGAATATGAAAGTTTCATATTATCATCGAGTATCATATATTGGTTTTAACTTGAATATCTTGAATCACTCTCTAATGATGCGTTTGTTGTGTATTCTTGTTGTGTGTGTGTGTGTTTAGGCTGTCGGGGGTAAGGCTTCTATCGGTTATCATACGATTGAATATTCTCGTCATATAGACTATATGAAGTATTTAAATAAAATATAACTGGTATCAGAAACCTGGTCCTGACACACAGGAAGCAACTCTTATCCTCAACTAGCCTGCATACTGAATATTATCTGTCGAGTTAACAAATTTAACCTGATCGGATATACCCGCTGGGTAAAACCTCACAAAGATAGGCACGAATTGAATGTAGATGGTGCAAAATCAAGTATAACAAATTTACCATACATCAGAGTTACATTCAAGGAAGTTCAATCCCAAGCTCTAAATTTTTAATTACTTTTGCTAAAAATGAAAGTGTATTCGGCTTTGCTGTCTCTGTTGTATATGCAGTTGCACTCAGCAGATCATAAATAAAATCTTCGTCCCCTGAGACCAGTTTTCCCACAAAAAAAAACAGTCCATATCTTAACATGCACTGCACCATCAGAATCTATTCGTTCGAGAGTTACGCCTGAGCAAAATGCAAGCAACATTTTCAATTTTTATCTCTAATTCGAACTGATCTGCAGTCCATGCTCTCACACACTTTTCCCCAGGAAAATTAGTAGCACACCTATCATATCTAAAATTTAAGAACCCCAACCCCAACCCCAGCCCCAACCCCAGCCAAACCCCAACCCCAACCCTAACCCCAGCCCCAGCCTCAGCCCCAGCCGAACCCCAACCCTAACCCTAACCCCAACCCCAACCCCAATCGCAACCCCCTGCCGAACCCCAACCCCAACCGCAACCCCAGCCCCAGCTCCAACCACAACCCTAACCCCAACCCTAACGCTAACCCCAACCGATGCCTCATCGGTACCCAAACCATGAACCCTAGCCTTAAAATAATCAAAAATCTGTTTAATTGAAGATTTCCTAACCTGTGCAGTGGAGGAGAGATCGATCGGTGGCGACGATGAAACGGAGGTGATGACGAAAACGGCGACGAGGAAGAACCAGGCGGTGGCGACGACGAAACGGCCTGCGCTGGCGACGACGAGAATGACGACGAGAGATTTGGTGATCGGCGGGAACGAGGATTTGGGGATTTTGGGTTCGCGCGCGAGAGTCGATAAGATAATCAGCGTAGGGATCGATCTGTGCCTTTTTAATTAAATCCCTATTTAGATACCCCTACGGATTAGTCCGTAGGTTCTTGGTTTCCGATTCCGTAGGGGCAAACAAAAATTTACGATTTAATGTTTTTAAATTAATATGTAAGGACCGTAGGGGCAACCTTTTGGCCCTACGGACTAATCCGTAGGGCCAAAAGAAATCTGTCCCTACGGATTTCGTTATCCGTAGGGGCAACCCCCTATTTTAATAGTGCACCATCGCCGACAGCGATGGCGTCGGACAAAACAAGCTGCAATTCGTAATCAAAATCCCGATATCTTTCGCCTTAACGCCCATTTTCTTCAACAAGTCGTCGATCGCACCAAACATAACCATCTCCGCCTCTTTCCTGGCCTCCGCCATGCAAGGGTTCGGCGGAACCCTAAGCACCGCGTCCGGAAAGTACGTGTCCTACCCTAAACCCGACCGTTCCGAAATCTTTTTCTGAAACAGCAGATTCTCTTCAGTGAATGTTCCAGCTTAAGCTGGACCGCTCCACGAAAATCTCCCTAGTGACCTTTTGTTCGTCCTCGGGCTTGTAGCATGAGATAGACCGGACGAGGCCTAGTCATGAAGTAGAGAGTTGAGAAGAATACCGTCAGGGTTGTGGAGAGGTCGACCATGATGAGATTGAGACGGAGCTGTTCCCATAGGGAGTACAGATCATCCGGCATGGGACGGGAGAGCTGTATCGACGCGAAAGCGAGAAAAGGGACGGCAATAAGGTATAGAGCATTGGAGATAAGGTAGTGGTAGCCGAGTTTTACGTACTTGAGTTTTACGGAGGCGAGGAAATTGGGGAGTCTGGTGTCCGACATGTTGCCAGATTAAAATAGAAGGGCGTCTGCAGACATCTCTGAGAAAAGATTTGTGGAGGGGAAGGTGTTTGAGGAGGGAGAAAATAAGGGGGGTATTTAAATTTGGAGAGAGGTTTGAAGGAAGTAGGAGGAGGGAGATACAACTGCCCAAAGAACTTTTTAATTAGGGCAGCCGAGGCATTGAATTTTGCCAGTTTGGTTTATCCAACTAATACTTTGTTTCTAGACTAGTGGGTTAATTATACAGGAGTACACTTGCATCTCGATGAAGCAAGTAATTGGTCACGGTTTTGAAGACTAAATAGCCTCGATATTTTGAAGACCACCGCAAAACGGGATAAAGTAACGAGGAATTGGTCGCGGTTTAAACCATGATCAAAATTTCGTCACGGTTTTATCTTTTTTCATCACGGTTGTAACCGTGACAAAATCCTATAAGTGGCCAAGCCCACTCCCCACTCGTGATAAACCCCAATCTCCCCCTTTTTATCCCGAGCCCTAATTTTTCCCTAAAAAAAAAACCACTCGTTGCTCCTCCTCGATCGCTCGCAGCCGCTGCCTCACCCATCGCTGGAGCTGCCTGGCCCGTCGCCGGAGCTTCCTATCGCCGCCGCAGTGGCCGTCCCCTTCGAAGCCCTCGCCTCCTCTCCTCCGTCGTCAAGCCTGGCCCCGTGGATCGAAGCCATAAGCCATGATCAAAATCGGTTCCCAAAAGGATCGTTCGCTTCGCTCTCTTGTCGTTTCTTTTGGAAACAACTATGAACTTCGCAAGTCATCGTCGCTGGAGTGAGGTCGTTGTCATCGCTGAAGGTCGTAGCCTCCGTCGTCGAGCCCCCATCGAAGACCTCGCTACTGATCGTCAAGAGGTAAGTATGAATTTAACTTTTTTGGTTTAATTATATTTTTCCCAAAATTAAATTAAATTTTCTGTTGTTGAATTGCTCCTGTTGCTTCTATTTTTAATGTTCTTCTTGGTGCTGTTAGTATTGGTTTTGATGTTGTTGGTGGTGATGTTGTTGTTGTTGCTGTTGTAGTTGTTGATGTTGGTGTTGTTGTAGCTAGGGGGAGTTAGGGTTTGGGTTGAGGGTTAGAGCCGAGGGGTTTTAGGGTTAGGTTACGGTTAGGAAGGGTTAGGATTAGGGATATGATTAGGGGTTAGGGTATTTTAGAGTAAAATTGCAACAATAATAGTTAAGCGTATTTTAGTGAAATTACAACAATAGTTAAGGGTATTTTAGTGTAAAAAGGTGAGCAAAATAGGTTTTTTAGTAAAATTTTAAGGTAGTTTAGTGGAAAATCATCAATAGCTAAGGATATTTTAGTGAAATTTATAATAATTTAGTTAATTTAAGAAGATGAATTGTTTAGGGGGTTAGGGTTATGATTAGAGTTAATGGTTAGGGTTAGGATTATAACCGTTGCCAAATACATATTCTGTATGTGTGTGTGTGCGCACACACAAGCATACACACACAGACATAGACACGCACACACACGCGCATACACACACAAGCATACATGCGCGCACGTGCGCACACACATACACATACACACACAGACACACACACACATACAAACATACACAAAACTTGATTCATCATCATTCTTCTCTACATTGAACTCTTTTCAAATCCCACCAACCCTAAATCCAAAAGTTTAAACTTGATTAAGAAAACCCTTAAGTTTAAAGAACTTTACCCTAAAGTAAAAACTTCGAAACCTTAAAATAACGTAAACGTAAAACCAATCCAAATTAAATCTTAAAGTAAGTGTATGACATTCAATGATAATATGAAATTTTCATATTCTCATCGATAATTAATCATATGTGAAAATGAAAACGTGACTTAGTTCCTGTCTATCGGTTAACATACGTTCGGTATTTGTCGTAACATAAAACTACATGAAGGTTGTTAAACACTGGGCGTTATCGTTCGGTTTCTAATAACTGTCGCATAGTCTATGTGAAGAGAATTAATATTCGATCGTATGATAACCGATAGATTTGTCCCATGTGTTAGATATATGTATGCCCCAGAGGCTATTATATGGATAGTGGATGCTTGGACATGTATATATGTATATAAATGACATTCTTGCTCGACATGTTAGTATGCTATCTGGTTTACTTTATCTTAACATGTGTCATTTGATCATGCATCTTATTCATTTGGTACATGTTGATAAAGCCCATAGGATATTTGCTTGGCTACTGCGACTATGATGCAAATCATACTAGCGGGACACATGTAGTTTATGCATATCCTTTAACTGTTCCTAGTCATGGGTATATCGAGACGGGGCATCGATATTCCAGAGTAAACTAGCGTATACCATTCTTGTCCCATATGATGGGCGATGGATGATCCCATATCCATCTGGTGTGGTGACACCAAAGATTGTATACGGGTGCTCAGTGGAGACTGGGTACACTGAACGGGCTCACCGAGAACTCCTATGTAGTATTATATTTATCGTCGGATAGCGGTTCTCAGGTGACACTGGTACAGGTTAGTCTGTAGACCCAAGATCGTCATAGAGTCTTATGTGTCCTCCCACTGTACTTTGATATCCACCCTACCACGGCTCTACTGAGTTGTGACAACAGATGGACTTTGTTAGTGATATGTATGCCCTAGAGGCCATTACTGTACATACGATGTACATTGTAGTGGATGCTTGGACATATATAGGGAGGGCTTTCTTGCTCGACATGATAGTATGCTATCTGGTTGCTCTTTATCTTAACATATACTCTGATTGTCTCTATGTTACATGTTAATAAAGCCCTTAGGATGAGTACTTGACTATTAGGACTATGATGCAGATCATACTAGTGGGGACAGTGTAGTCATTAAGTACATCCTTCAAATGTTCCTAGTCGTGGGAGTATCGAGACAGGGCATCGATACTCCAGAGTAGACTAGCGTATGCGCTTCTTGACCCATATGATGGGCGATGGATGATCACATATCCATTGGTGTTTGATATCAGAGAAGGTATACGGGTGATCAGTAGAGACTGGGTACACTGGACGGACTTGCCGAGAACTCCCAGATGGTATTATACCTCACGTCAGATGGCAGTTCTCTGGTGACACTGGTACAGGTTAGCTTGTAGACCCGAGATCGTCATAGAGTCTTGTGTGATTCCCACTGTGCTTTGATTTCCACCTAACCACGTCCATGAGGGCGTGCAAAACGGTGGGTTTTGGGTACATTCCCGAATCACATGGAGGCAATGAGCGATAGGAGAGGATTCGTCTCTCCCGATATAGGGAGTTGATGTTGCGCTGTGTTCGATTGGCTATAACTGGAAATCCCTGGCTAGGGTTGCTGAGATTTACTGGTAAGCGTTATCAGTAGTTTCTCAAACTGTTATGGACCTCATATTGACACGACTTATCAAGCTACTGGGGTCTGACGTTTACCACCCCTAGAAGAGATATGCGACATATCAGACGAAAAGACCGGACTGTACGGGAGTGTTACTGGTTGGATTCACAGGAGAATGTACAGGCTTGCTTGTTGATCTTCTGATTGTTCAATACCTGAGTGGATGTTATGTTTAGCTGACCGCTTGCAGCTTGTGGGTGTTTGATATGATCATCACCTACTGCCGGCGTATTGACGATTCTTTAGAGTCCTACACAAAGGTTTCCTGGCTCAGGCAAAACAGAGTGGGAGCACATATGTGATATGTGCGGGACCGAGAATAATACGTGTATGCGATACCGTATTAGATTCTCGCGATATGTGATATCGGCCGGGTATATGAGATATAGCCGGGTCATCGGATCATGTGTTGATTCGATGAACTAATACAGAATATATTAGTCGGTTATTTGTGAAATAGCCGGATTATCGGATCAAGTGTTGATTCGATAATTTAATGTATAATTATATATTTGATATATTATATTACACCATCTAATATAAGCTCCCTTTATTGATTCATTTTCTCACTGGATGATACATTGATATATACGCGATATATGTTAATTGTATTATTTTCTTTTGTTACAAAAATATATTATATATGTGATATATAATATTGTAACAAGTTATGATTACATTTGCAACATGATTTGTGGAGATTAAACATGATTAGGATTTGATTTGGGTTAGCTTTTTCATGAAGCTTCTAGAAGCTTTATTTTGTTTTATGCTTAGATATTTTGTAAAGATATTTTGTGTAGATATTTCTTAACCCAACCCAAACCCTTTACCCTAGTTAAATCTCTACAAGGGTTAAGCCTTCATTCTTAACCCATGGTTGATTTTGTAACCATTACACAATAATTCATTATTCATCACAAAAGACTTTTTCTTTTTCTTCCTCCTTGAAAAGCTTGCTAGCTTTTTGTAAAGTGATGATAAATGGTGAGAAATTGAAAATAAAAGAGAGCTAAATTCCCACTTCATCATTTTCATCTATTCTAGCCACTTAGATTAGGGTGTTCACTTCTCTAATAAGTTCTTTAGTGAAGTGTAAGCTTGGGTTAAAGATTCTTCAAGGTTGATCATCTTCGAAAAGGAAGTCTTCAAGCAAGTATGGATCATTCGGCTTGTGGAGCCTCTCTAGAGTCCGGAAGTTCAAAGATCGCGGCGAAGGGACTACCACTCGGAGCTTATGAAGCGAAGGAACGGACTACAAAGTGTTGGATATAGTGCCCTTAGAGTCAATTATTGGATCACAGGCACGTGATTGCAATGGTTGAGGGAGGACCTATACCGGTAGGACAGTCTTACTCGAGATGATAGTATGCTATCTGGTTTATCTTTATCATCGTGTACTGCTTTAGGTGACCTTACAGGTCACTATTGCACGTTGATAGAGCCCCTGGGATTCTTGCTTGACTACCAGCAGTATGAAGGCGATCATATACGTGGGAGCTGGGGTCTATAAGCACATCCTTAAAAGGTCCCTAGTCGTGGGAGTTTCGAGACTGGGCATCGATTCTCCAGAGTAGACTAGTGTATACAGTCGAGACCCCGATGAGGGGCGGTGGCCGGTCTCACAAGCCACTGGTGTCAGTTGGTTGACCTAAGATGTATACAGGTGCTCATTGGTTTATGAGTACACCGGACAGGACTCGCCGGGAACCTGCTAGTTGGGATTATACCAGACGTCAGATAGCAGTTCCCAGGTGACATGTGTACAGGTTAGTTCATCGACCTGAGATCGTCATTTGTCTCGTGTGAGTTCCCACTGTGCTTTGATTACTACCTTACCACGCTCAAAGGAGACGTACAAACAGGTTTTAGTTGGGTACAGTCCCGAGCCATATGGAGGCAGTGAGCGGATCTGCAGGGGTTCGTCTCTCCCGGTATTGGGGGTGAGGTCGCGCTGTGTCTAGAAGAGCCATTACACGAAGCCCTCGGCCGAGACAGGAGATTTACTGGTAGGTATTCCAGTGGTATCTCAGGATTTTCTAGGCTACACTCCGACACGACTTGTACCGCTGTTGGGGGTCTGACTTTTACCAACCCCCTAGGCCCGCATGCGATACTCATAGACGAACGGACCAGACTGTACGGATATTGTCACTAACAGGCTCAGTAGGGTGTCAGGATGAGTTCGCTCATCGACGTCCCTTTGGTCAATAGCTGGTAGCTCGTTACGTATGGCTGATACCTCTGACGTGCTAGTGGTTAAATCCACAGCCATAGTATTGACGAGTCTTTAGAGTCCCCCACACACAGTTACTCAAGTTTCGGACGAAACGCTGTAGAGGCCGTATGGAGATATGGCAGGGTTCGATCAGATACGTGCGGTATTGCACGGATCGTGATCGGACGGATTATACTAGCGGGCTTTGGTTTAAGCCGGATCCTAGTATTGTACAGTGTAGATTTTGTCTCTTTGCATTTGTATTCAGTGGGAATACAAATGCGGGTATGTATATACCGTCGCGGGGTTTTCCTGTAATTTATTATGGGATCAGTTTTCTGAAGTTGCCAGTTTGCATTCCGTTCCGGCCGGTTTTCCTTTATTCCTTCCCGGCCGGACTTTTCTGGTGGAGGAGGTTATTTGCAAGTTTGCAAATAACTTATTGTGGATGGGGTTTCTTGCATATGAGAGCTTCATGATAGTTCCTTCATGATGAGATTCTTTTTTGGTCTCTTCCTTGGCATTAAATGTGATGGTTTGTGATATGATGAGATTAGTAGTGAGTGTGGTCACGTCTTTTGATTCCTACACTCACCTCGCTTCTTGTTTTCATTTTTCCCTCTCCCATTCTTTTAAGGGGCTGGCCATTACTAGAGAGAGAGAGAGAGTTCATTTTTGATGTGGAAAAAATTATCATTCATCTCATTCTATGTTTGCAAAAAGACTAGCTCCATTTCTCATTGCTCCTTTTCATTCTCCTCCTCATTCCTCCATGGCAACTTCAATCACCCCATTGAGGCAAAGATTCTACACTACACCTACAGTACCCTTGGACGCGTCGGCTTGCCAACTTCGCGCCCGAGTTGCCTCAGTCCAGAGGTGGGAGACCGTAAAAGAAATCGGCTTCGTGGTGCCCTTTCCGATGAGGAGGTGACGAACGGAGATTCCGCGGGTGATCGGGACGACGACGAGAAGACCGAAGGACACGGATCGCTCGGTATATCTCTCTACCCATCTTTTATTTTGCTAGTAGTTAGGTTAATGGCCTGATCCGGGTTAATAGTGCGCGGTGGTGCCGGTTTGCAAGTTTCGCAATGTTTTTCTTTTCCATATTTCCGGCGTCGGATCGACGGCCGGGGCGCCGCCGTGCACTTACACAAAGGTTGTAATCCCTCTCTCTTAGATGTAAAGTTGTTTACATGCTGTGTTTATCCTAATACTCTAGTTAAGATCTTGGTTAGGGTTTGTTTAGCACCCCAAAAACTTTAAAGTGGCATGATTGATACTTGCCAAAACCTTACTAAGGTGCTAAGCTAACCCTACAGTGGTATCAGAGCCAAGCTAGAGTTTTAGGCGTTGTCTAGACGAAGTTAAAAGTCCGATCGAACCCCGAAACATCGTTTTTGACCCCCTCTCTGGAAATTTCCTAAAAAGTTGGGTTTTTCTGTATTAAAAATACTCAGAAAATTAAGCAAGGAATTCTAAGGATTACTGTGAAATACGAACTCCTAATTCCCTCAAGTCGCCGCGGAACCGCGGCAATACCATGCTTTGCGCGGCGGTTCCACGGCTGTACTTAGGTATTAGGGATAGATGTTTCTAGGTAATATCCGTTGGTATTACTACATACTTCTGGGAATTTTTAATATTACTCAAGTGTTGAGTGTTCTGGAGATCTTAAGAATTCGTTGATTTGATCGGAAAGTTTAACATCGTTTAGTTTTTCAGGTAATTTAGAACGTGTTAAAAAGTTCGAACGGATTTCAATAACTCACTTTTTCCCCTGTCGGAAAACTTTCAAGTGTTGGATTTTTTCCACGAGTTTAAAACTTTCGGGAAATCATGCAAGCGTATCTGTGGACCCTCTAGAAGAACGTAACCTTAACTCGATTATGTGACCGTCAAAATTGCCAATGAACCCTAGGGTTTGTGGTAGTTTAGCGTTGCCACATGTGAGGCGTTGGTTTGACCCTTCTGTAGGGAAGCTAGGCACACGCACAAGGGTCTACAAGGCATCAACCATGCCCTATTTAAAATTTAGCCGTGCCGAACAACCCAAAGCCGGATCTTTAAACTAGAGATTAGGCGAAAACAAGCATGTCAAACACTTTAACACTAAGTGAGAGGGATTACAACCTTTGTAAATCTGGTCCTTCACTTCATAAGCTCCGTGTTGAGGTCCCTTCACTGCGATCATCATGTTCTGGACTCTCAAGAGGCTCCACGAAGAGAAAAATGCAAGCTTGCTTCCGATCTTTGATAACAAAGATGATCTACCTTGAAGTTTCATTAACACAAGCTCTCATTCACAAAATGAAGTGAACACCCTCATCTAAATGGCAAAGATAGATGAGGATGATGAAGTAGGATTTTTGCTCTCATTTGTTTTCAATTACTCACTCATTTTCATCACTTAGGAAAAACCTAGAAAGCTTTTCCATGAAGAAAGAAGGAAGAAGAAGATGAATAATGATTAATTCTTTTGTGATGAATAATGAAGTTATGATAAGGTTAGAAATGCGACCATGGTCAAACAAACCTTTGTAGAGATTTAACTAGGGCTAGGGTTTGGGTTGAGTAAAAGAATATCTTGCAAAATATCTACACAAAAATCTTTGCACAAAACAAAATAAAACCTTCTAGAAAGTTCTAGAAAAGATTAACCCAAATCAAACCCTAACCTCGTTTAATCTCTACTAAACATGTTGCATTAATAACCATATTATGTTACAATATTATATATCACATATATAATATTTATTGTAACAAAATAAAATAATACAATTAACATATATCGCATATATATTAATGTATTACCCGAGTGAGAAAAAGAATCTTTTAGTGAGCTAATATTAGTTAATGTAATTTAATATATCATATATATTATTATACATTAAATTATCGAATCAACACTTGATCCGACAATCCGGCTATATAGCATATAACCGACTAATATCATTTACCGATTCATCGAATCAACACTTGATCCGATGACCCGGCTGATATCAAATATCACGAGAATATAATACGGTATCTCATATCGCATTATCCTTGGTCCTGCACATATCACATAGGTGCCCCTACTCCGTTTTGCCTGAGTCAAGAAACCTCTGTGTAGGACTCTAAAGAATCGTCAATACGCCGGCAGTAGGTGATGATCATATCAAACACCCAAAAGCTGCAAGCGGTCAGCTAAACGTAACAGCCACCCAGGTATTGAGCGATCAGAAGATCAACAAGCAAGCCTGTACATTTTCTTGCGAATCCAATCAGTAACACTCCTGTATAGTCCGGTCTCGTCGTCTGATATGTCGCATTACTCGCCTAGGGGTGGTATACGTCAGACCCCAGTAGCTTGATAAGTCATGTCGATATGAGGTCTATAACAATTCGAGAAACTGCTGATAACTCTTACCAGTAAATCTCAGCAACCCTGGCCAGGGATTTCTAGTTATAGCCAATCGAACACAGCACAACATCAACTCCCTATACCGGGAGAGACGAATCCCCTCCTATCGCTCATTGCCTCCATATGATTTGGGACTGTACCCAAAAGCCACCTTTTTGCACGCCCTCTTGGACGTGGTATGATGGAAATCAAAGCACAATGGGAATCACACAAGACTCTATGACGATCTCGGGTCTACAGACTAACCTGTACCAGTGTCACTGGAGAACTGCCCTCTGACGTAAGGTATAATACCATCTGGGAGTTCTCGGCGAGTCCATCCAGTGTACCCAGTCTCTACTGAGCTCCCGTACACCATCCTTGATGTCAAACACCGATGGATATGGGATCATCCATCGCCCATCATATGGGTGAAGATGCGTATACGCTAGTCTACTCTGGTGTATCGATGCCCTGTCTCGATACACCCTCGACTAGGAACAGTTATAGGATGTACTCGTCGACTACCGTGGCCCCACTAGTATGATCTCATCATAGTCCTAGTAGTCGAGTACATATCCTATGGGCTTTATCAACATGTAATATAGAGACAATCAGAGTACATGTTAAGATAAAGTACAACCAGATAGCATACATCATGTCGAGCAAGAAAGTCCTCCCTGTATATGTCCAAGCATCCATTACAATATACATCGTATGTACAGTAATGGCCTCTAGGGCATACATATAACTAACAATCTCCCACTTGCACTAGGGCCATCTGTTGTGGTATCACATACCCAACAATTAGCTATGGTTGAAGTATCTCATACTCAACCATCCCATAAAAGTCTCTACTGGGATAAAGGCCTTTGTGAGTGGATCCGCGCTGTTGTTCTCAGTGTCTACTCTCCTAACCTCGATCTCCCTGGAGATCAACCATCTCCATGATCAGGTGATACTGCCAAAGAATTATATCTGGATTTCTGATGGGACGGGCGTTCCTTGGCATTAGCCACAACTCCATTGTCTCACAATGGTAGGAACGAAGTTCATCTCATGAACTTATATCTATCCAGACTGCCTCTTTGGTAGCATCTTTAGTAACGATGTATCTTGCTTTTAATCGTCTAGTAAGTCACGGTATCTAGCTTGGAACTCTTCCAACATACCGTCCCTCCACTGAGAATAAAGACAATGCCTGCGACTGACATTCAGTCGTTCTTGTCACCCTGGAATCTTTCCAGTGATTCTCCCCAGGATCGATTGATACTATCTCACTACAACTAGTGAGAATCCTAACATCTAATTAGATCTATCTCATAGATCCAAAACCTAGGATTTAGGAGGTATCACCTTGATCCTATACGGAGAATCCTTGTGATAAGCGGAGATTGACTGAGCGTAGCATAGGAAACTCCTTCCCTATCAAGAGTATGGCATCCACATACTCTACGAGGATCACCACCATACTCCCTACTACCTTTTTGTATATACAAGGTTCATCTACCATTTTGATGAAGTCAAACTCTTTGACTACCACATCAAAACAGACGTTCCAACTCCGCGATGCCTGCTTTATCACATAAAACATCTTGCACACTTTTCCGCTGCTCCCACTATTTACGAATCCCTCTGGCTATGTACTTACAGACGCTCTCTTCCAAATCAACATTTAGAAAAGCAGTCATGACACCCAACCGCCAGATATCGTACTCATGGTATGTAGCCGTGGCAAGTAGGATCTGGATGGACTTAAGCATAGCTTTGAAAGTCTCAACTTTTCCATGCACACCAAGTAATCTTCTCAAGATATACTTGCTCCTGATGGGGATTTAACCCTTCAGATAAAGCAACCAAAATCCATACTTTGTTGGTGTATAAGGATTCCATCTCAGATCGCTAAGCATCCAGCCATTCTTACAGAGTCCCACTCCTGATGGCCAGCTCGAAATAAGTTGGGTCATCATCTCATGATGCAATCCTCACTCCCACTGTCATAGAGAAAACCGAAGTATCTCTCAGGTGGGTGAGGAACCCTACTAGATCGGCGAAGAGGCTGAGGTTCTTTGGAAACTATTGAATCCTTTGGTTCTACCAAATCATCAGCTGCAGTTTGTATAGATGGAACCTTTCCAGTTCTACCTCATGACCAATAATTTCTTCACAAGAAATTCCCTTTCACAAAGTTGGCATGTTGAGAAACAAAATATCTTTTGTTCCTCGGTTAGGTAGAAGATATTCCCTTGCGAATGCTTGGGATATCCAACAAACTTCTACGGAACTGATTTTTCCTCGAGCTTGTCCGGATTATGCTTTTAGACATAGGCTGGACAACCCCAAATCTTAACAAATTTAAGATATGGGCTCTTCCTATTCCATATCACAGATGAAGTTGTAGGTAACTGATTTGATTGGAACCCTATTCAATAGGTATGCATCTTCTCAAGTGCATAACTCCCAAAAGGAAATAGGAAACTCAGTAGTACTCATCATAGAGAGCACCATATCAAATAGGGTGTGTTTGCTCCGCCCCGATATACCATCGTGCTATGGTGTATACGGAGGAGTAATACTGAGAGAGAATCTCATTCTCCTTTAGAATAGTCCAGGAATCCCGTGCTCAAGTATTCTCCTCCCTGATCACATCAAAGGACATAATACTTATCCCGTTTTTGGTTCTCTACTTCTAACATATATTCTGTGAATATCTCAAAAGGTTCGGACTTGTGTTTCAACAGGAACATATGTCTGAATCTTGAGAGATCATCAGAGAATGTAATGAAGTATAAAGAACCGGTCTTGGCATGTGTAGACAGGGGACCTCATACATTAACATGTATCAATCCCAAGAGTTCACTAACTCTTTCTCTGTTTCCAATAAACAGAGCTGTGGTCATCTTATCTTTGTGACATGACCGGCAAGTTTCACAAGATGTAAATTCAAACAAATTTAAATATGCATCTTAATGTAACTTCAGCTAGTCGGGTCGCATTGATATGACCTAGTCTACAATGCCTCAAGAAGGATTCATTCATTTCTGAACTCTTCCTCTTGTGTGTGTTCTGTATGTTAAGAACCGTGGTTTGATTTAGAACGTCTATGCTTTTAGATAACGTGCCTGAACCGATCAACTCTTGATATAGGAAATGTTCAAAACATTATCCAACAATACAAAATTATTTCCTTCTTTACTAATAAAGAGACTGATATGATGTTGTATATCAGGTTTGGTATCTAATAACATTCATTCAGAATCAATGTATTTTTTAATACAGGGTGATAACTATCAACAAACTTGGCTGCAACACTTGCACTGTTTCTATCTCATGAAATTTATCAACCGTTCTTAGTTCTCTACCTATCTGTAGCCCATGTAAAAAATTACATATCTGGGATCCTGATCCGGTATCTCATACCCAGAACGTAAAGGATACTGAGAAATAGTTCTGTGTAATGAACACACCCGAAGAAGATGCATCAACATGCACTTTCATCGTTTGGGCGGCATGGGAATTCTGGTAATCCCCTATTTCCTGCTCGGTCTTATAACAATTATAAGTTGGAGCGGGACCAACGTTCCTTGGCACAGTATAACAAGCGGGTTCGGTCAATATATCTGTATTATTATCTTGATTAAGGCGTGACATAGTCGTAACCAGGAGAGAGAGAGAAGAAAACACTCAGCGTGCGCTTTAACAAGATTAGATTGGTTATCAGTTTATCTAATCAGGATGTCTCCGACTGCTTTAGTCAAATCTTCCTTCAAACCCTAAAAGGAAAGACTAGCCGGGATTAATTACACCCTACAAGTTCGCCAATCTTTCAGCTAGGCCAGTGCCGGTACTTTGAGGGAGGTTCCCCGTGCTTTCGCACGGACCTAATTAAAATAAACCTCGTTTTCCCAGGGACGTAACCCCGTTGACACCTTTCTAGACACCTACTTGATCGGCTAATTGTAATGTGTAAAACTCTCCCAGGAGTAACTCTTACTCGCAGCGTGTATCGGGATCCAACTATCTCATAGAAGGTATGCAATCTCATTGCAAATTTCAACACTTGAAATTCCCAATAAAATTTTACCTCGAGCGATCTATGACCTTGACAAGGTCAACAAATCATAGACCGCAAGTCAAGTTCAACCCGTCATTTCCTGATATGAATTAAACCCACCCGCACGACCCTTGACAAGATCAACAAAGTTGCACGACTACCCTAATCCAATCGCATCATATGCTTATACAGATAAGCAGTAATCAGCTACCGCACACTACGCCTTGACAAGGTCAACAAACGCAGCACGAATACTAACTATTACTTATCTGAAATGACGGAGGGCTACGACTGGTTTTTAAAAAAACCTTTTGCGTAATGAACTTGATATCGTTGTAGAATCGAGTGATTTTAAATGGAATGTTTTTGAGGCCTTTTTTAGTTTTGCTAAAGAGGTCACTCCCGGTGAAGGGATCGTCGGCTCTTTCCTCATCGAATAAGGTGCAGGATATTTCACAAATACCACCGTGCAAAGAAAAAACTATAGAAGCAATCAAAAGACAAACCGAGTATGCAGTATATGCTAGTTTCACTAAAGAGGTCACTCCCGGTGAAAGGATCTCGGCTCTTTCCTTATCGAATAAGGTGCTGGATGTTCTACAAGGAACACCGCTATGCAAAGCAAGAACTAGAGCTACCAGTTTTAAACAAGTTTCTACAACATCTTTAGGTTTCTTTTATTTCATTAATCTCATTAATGAAGTCCCATTTTATTATGCTTCAAAAGCGTCACATTTGAAACGAAATCTGCAATATAACATATATCTCATATATATAATATAAACATTCGTCTCAAGCAGTAATATGATCTCATCACAGAACATTGCAGCAGAAGAACATATATGAAATATTGGATATACTAGGACGTCCGTGTTTTAATACGAGCCTATATAAAACACGGATTCCACGGTCGCGATGAATAGCCAAACCCACATCCCTAGACCCCTACTAGAGCGGCAAGCAACATTGCCAATTCTAGGGTTAGGAGACCCGGTCTCGACTCCTCGAGATGGTCTCCCACTGGACCCTAGAACCCGGTTACTTGTGCTCCCCGCCTTGGGTCTACCTAATGCGGAAAAGTAAATAATATACAATGGTGACATCATCCTCAGCCCGGAAGTGCCCCAATAAAAGAATATTACATACAAATGAATTTTACATGAATGAAAAAGAAAAACTATCATCTCACATAAAACCCCCGGCTATTCAGAACACGATGATCCAATATAACATATCACAGCAACACATAATATCTCATATCATCAACGTAAGCAAGTATGCGTATCCCGATTGTCGTTGATGTATAGCAACAAAGCCGGCGATACACCACATACTACGCTTACGGTCACAGAAAAGAAAGTGTAAAACTACAACAGTTGGGATCCGCAACCTCTTTAGACATCGCATGCCTAACCAAATGAATTCCTTAGACATCGCATGCCTAACTTTTATAAAGCCCGCATTTTAGTCTCATTATCGAAAACTCTTTTCAATATCAAGTCGGGCAATTCAACAAGATTCTCGACATCTTGATCGAATGCTTGTCGAAAACTTTAGTAGACGGCCGTACCCCCGATGCCATCGACGAAGTGCACTAAGGCGGAACACCGCTGCCGCGAGCACCCGAACGGATGCTTTTGGCGATGGGGTTCTCCTACAGTCACTTGGTCGGGGCTATGGGGCGTGGCTGTTTATTAAGTTTACCCGGCGAGTATCCGCGTACGCTACGTGATTGCGACGGACTTTTGATCGCATCAAAATCCCGTGGAAACCGATTATTTGAGACTGAACTGCTAGATTTATAACATTCAAATTAGTTATCTCATAACTACATGTGGATTCCAAATATTGTATCACATTCCAGATAAATAGACAATGTTAAACTTTCCGATCGAATAAACAAACACCCAAGTTTTCCCAAATAGTTCTCAACACTTGAAATTAGTTTAAAAAAACATCCATCACATGCCACAGTACCAATGGTCCAGCCGTAGAAGGGTCAAGCCAACGCCTCACATGTGGCACACCGTATTGCCGTAAACCCTAAGGTTTAGAGGCAGTTCGGACGATCACATAATCGAGTTAAGGTTTGTTGTCTTCTAGAGGGTCCACCGTGTTACTTGCATGACTTAGAACGTCCTTAAACTACGGAAAAATCCAACACTTGGAAAATTTCCGGCAGGGGAAAATGTGAGATATTGATATCCGGTTGAACTTTTTAACATGTTCTAAAAACTTACCCGGACAAAATAAACGAAGTTATATTTTCCGATCGAATCAACGAGCTCCCAAAACAACCCAGAAAAATCAACACTTGAGTAGAATAAAAATATCCTAGAACAATCAGGAAAATAGTACGGACATTACTGTGGAAACTGAACACAACAAGCGCACTGTAGCGCCGCGGAACCACCGCGCCACGCATGGTCCTCCCGCGGTTCCGCGGCGCTTTAAGCGTATCAGTGGATCGTTTTTCACAGAGGTCTATAGAATTCCCTGCTGATTTTTTTGAGTATTTTTAATATGAAAAAAATCAACAGTATTGAAAAATTTCCAGAAACTAGGTTTAAACGGGTATTCGGAGTTCGATTGGACTTTAAACTTCGCTCAGACTTCGCCTAAAGCTCTAGCTTGGCTCTGATACCACAATAGGGATCCTAGGCATATGCACAAGGGTCTACGACATATCAACCATGCCCGATTTAAAATTTAGCCGTGCCGAACAACCCAAAGCCGGATCTTTAAACTAGGGATTAGGCGAAAACAAGCATGTTAAACACTTTAACACTAAGTGAGAGGGATTACAACCTTTGTAGATCCGGTCCTTCACTTCATAAGCTCCGTGTTGAGGTCCCTTCACTGCGATCATCGTGTTCCGGACTCTCGAGAGGCTCCACGAAGAGAAAGATGCAAGCTTGCTTTCGATCTTCGATAACAAAGATGATATACCTTGAAGCTTCATTAACACAAGCTCTCACTCACAAAATGAAGTGAACACCCTCATCTAAATGGCAAGGATAGATGAGGATGATGAAGTAGGATTTTTGCTCTCATTTGTTTTCAATTACTCACTCATTTTCATCACTTTGGAAAAACCTAGAAAGCTTTTCCATGAAGAAAGAAGGAAGAAGAAGATGAATAATGATTAATTCTTTTGTGATGAATAATGAAAGTTATGATAAGGTTAGAAATGCAACCAAGGTCAAACAAACCTTTGTAGAGATTTAAGTAGGGCTAGGGTTTGGGTTGAGTAAAAGAATATCTTGCAAAATATCTACACAAAAATCTTTGCACAAAACAAAATAAAACCTTTTAGAAGGTTCTAGAAAAGATTAACCCAAATCAAACCCTAACCTCGTTTAATCTCCACTAAACATGTTGCATTAATAACCATATCATGTTACAACATTATATATCACATATATAATATTTATTGTAACAAAATAAAACAATACAATTGACATATATCGCATATATATCAATGTATTACCCGAGTGAGAAAAAGAATCTTTTAGTGAGCTAATATTAGTTAATGTAATTTAATATATCATATATATTATTATACATTAAATTATCGAATCAACACTTGATCCGACAATCCGGCTATATCGCATATAACCGACTAATATCATTTACCGATTCATCGAATCAACACTTGATCCGATGATCCGGCTGATATCAAATATCGCGAGAATATAATACGGTATCTCATTTCGCATTATCCTCGGTCCTGCACATATCACATATGCGCCCCTACTCCATTTTGCCTGAGTCAAGAAACCTTTGTGTAGGACTTTAAAGAATCGTCAATACGCCGGCAGTAGGTGATGATCATATCAAACACCCACAAGCTGCAAGCGGTCAGCTAAACGTAACAGCCACCCAGGTATTGAGCGATCAGAAGATCAACAAGCAAGCCTGTACATTCTCCTGCGAATCCAATCAATAACACTCCCGTACAGTCTGGTCTCGTCGTCTGATGTGTCGCATATCTCGCCTAGGGGTGGTATACGTCAGACCCCAGTAGCTTGATAAGTCGTGTCGATATGAGGTCTATAACAGTTCGAGAAACTACTGATAACTCTTACCAGTAAATCTCAGCAACCCTGGCCAGGGATTTCTAGTTATAGCCAATCGAACACAGCACAACATCAACTCCCTATACCGGGAGAGACGAATCCCCTCCTATCGCTCATTGCCTCCTTGTGATTCGGGACTGTACCCAAAAGCCACCTTTTTGCACGCCCTCTTGGACGTGGTATGATGGAAATCAAAGCACAGTGGGAATCACACAAGACTCTATGACGATCTCGGGTCTACAGACTAACCTGTACCAGTGTCACCGGAGAACTGCCCTCTGACGTGAGGTATAATACCATCTGGGAGTTCTCGGCGAGTCCGTCTAGTGTACCCAGTTTCTACTGAGCACCCGTACACCATCCTTGATGTCAAACACCGAGGGATATGGGATCATCCATCGCCCATCATATGGGTCAAGATGCGTATACGCTAGTCTACTCTGGTGTATCGATGCCCTGTCTCGATACACCCTCGACTAGGAACAGTTATAGGATGTACTCGTCGACTACCATGGCCCCACTAGTATGATCTCATCATAGTCCCAGTAGTCGAGTACATATCCTAAGGGCTTTATCAACATGTAACATAGAGACAATCAGAGTACATGTTAAGATAAAGTACAACCAGATAGCATACTATCATGTCGAGCAAGAAAGTCCTCCCTATATATGTCCAAGCATCCATTACAATATACATCGTATGTACAGTAATGGCCTCTAGGGCATATATATAACTAACACCTTCTATGGCTGGTTCATTGGGGCTGTGACATGTTCTGGGATTTTTGAACTTCGCTCAAGTGTTGAGCTATTTGGGAAATGTTGGGTGTTTGATTATTCGATCGGAAAGTTTAACATTGTCTATTTATCTGGAATGTGATACAATATGTGGAATTCATATAGTTAGGCATGAAATGCGAAGTATGTGATATTTCGGATTTAAGATGTATAAAGTGATTGTGGATTCCAAGTGTTGTAGTTTTACACTTTCTTTTCTGTGACTGTAAGCGTAGTATGTGGGGTATTGCCGGCTTCGTTGCTATACACCAACGACAATCGGGATACGCATACTTGCTTACGTTGATGATATGAGATATTATGTGTTGCTGTGATATGTTATATTGGATCGCCGTGTTCTGAATAGCCGGGGTTTTTATTTGAGATGAGGGTTTCTTTTTCATTCATGTAAAATTCATTGTATGTAATATTCTTTTATTGGGGCACTTCCGGGTTGAGGTTGATGTCACCATTGTATATTATTTACTTTTCTTCATTAGGATAGACCCAAGGCGGGGAGCACAAGTAACCGGGTTCTAGGGTCCAGTGGGAGACTATCTCGAGGAGTCGAGACCGGGTCTCCTAACTCTAGAATTGGTAGGGTTGCTTGCCGCTCTTGTAGGGGTCTAGGGGTGTGGGATTGGCTATTCATCGCGACCGTGGAATCCGTGTTTTTATACAGGCTCGCATTAAAACACAGACCTCCTAGTATATCCAATATTTCATATATGTTCTTCTGTTGCATTGTTCTGTGATGAGATCATATTACCACCTGAGACGAATGTTTATATTATATATATGAGATATATATTGTATATTGTTGATTTCGTTTCAAATGTGATGCTTGTGAAGCATAATAAAATAGGACTTCATTAATGAGATTAATGAAATAAAAGAAACCTAAAGATGTTGTAGAAACTTGTTTCGAAAACTGGTAGCTCTAGTCTTGCTTTGCATAGCGGTATTCCTTGTAGAATATCCAGCACCTTATTCGATAGGGAAAGAGCTGAGATCCCTTCACCGGGAGTGACCTCTTTAGCAAAACTAGCAGATGCTACAAATTCGGTTTGTCTTTTGATTGCGTTTTATAGTTCTTGCTTTGCACAGCGGTATTCCTTGTAGAATATCCAGCACCTTATTCAATAAGGAAAGAGTCGAGATCCCTTCACCAGGAGTGACCTCTTTAGCAAAACTAGTAAAAGCCTAAAAAACACTCCATTTCAAAAATCACTCGATTTTATAACGATATCGAGTTCATTACGCAAAAAGGTTCTCTTAAAAACCTGTCGTAGCCCTCCGTCATTTTAGAAAGTAGAGTACTTAGTATTCGTGTTGCGTATGTCGACTATAGTTGAGGCGTAGTGTACGGTAGCTAAGTGATGTCTTCCCACACAGCATATTATGCGATTAATTAGGACAGTCATGTGATTATGTCGACCATAGTTGAGGGTCATGTGGGTGGGTCTAATTAATCATGAAATGACGGGTATAACTTGACTAGTGCTTATGATATGTTGACCATAGTTAAGGTCATAAGTACTAGGGGTAAAATATTATTGGGAATTTCAAGTGTTGAAATTTGCAATGAGACTGCATACCTTCTATGAGATAGTTGGATCCCGATACCCGCTGCGAGTAAGAGTTACTCCTGGGAGAGTTTTTCACATTACAATTAGCCGATCAAGTAGGTGTCTAGAAAGGTGTCAACGGGGTTAAGCCTCTCGGAAAACGAGATTTACTTTAATTAGGTCCGTGCGAAAGCACGGGGAACCTCCCTCAAAGTACCAGCACTAGCCTGGCTGAAAGATTGGCGAACTTGTAGCGTGTAATTAATCCCGGCTAGTCTTTCCTTTTAGGGTTTGAAGGAAGATTTGACAAACAGTGGGAGCCATCCTGATTAGATATATTGATAACCAATCTAATCTTGCAAGAGCATACGCTGAGTGTTTTCTTCTCTCTCTCTCTCCAGGTAGCGACCATATCACGCCTTAATCAAGATAATAATACAGATGTATTGACCGAACCCGCTTGTTATACTACGCTAGGGAAAGTTGGTCCCGCTCAAACTTATAATTGTTATAAGACCGAGCAGGAAATAAGAGGATTACTAGAATTCCCATGCCGCCCAAATGAAGAAAGTGCATAATGATGTATCATCTTCGGGTGTGTTCATTACCGAGAACTGTTTCTCAGTATCCTTTACGTCCTGGGTATGAGATACCGGATCAGGATCCCGCAAATGTAATCTGTTACATGGGCTACAGAGAGGTAGAGAACTGAGAACGGGTGATAAGTTTCAAGGGTGGGAAATGATGCAAGTGTTGCAGCCAAGTCCGTTGGCAGTTATCACCCTGTATTACCAAATACATTGATTCGGAACGAATGTTATTAGATACCGAACCTGATATACAATATCATATCAGTCTCTTTATTTTATAAAGAAGGATATAATTTTGTATTGATGGATAATGTTTTGAACATTTCCTATATCAAAAGTTGATCGATTCAGGCACGTAATCTAAAAACATATACGTTCTAAATCAAACTACAGTTCTTAACGTACAGAACACACACAAGGGGAAGACTTCAGAAATAAACGAGTTCTTCTTGAGGCTTTTTAGACTAGGTCATATCGATGCGACCCGACTAGCTAAGTTACATAAAGATGCATATTTAAATCAGTTTGAGGAAACAGAGAAAGAGTTACTAAACTCTTGGGATTGATACATGCTGATGTATGAAAGTCCCCTGTCTACACATGCCAGGACCAGTTCTTTGTACTTCATTACATTCACTGATGATCTCTCAAGATTCAGACATATATTCCTGTTGAAACACAAGTCCGAAGCTTTTGAGATATTCACAGAATATAAGTTAGAAGTAGAGAACCAAAAACGGGTATAAGTATTCTGTCCTTTGATGTGATCAAGGAGGAGAATACTTGAGCACGGAATTCCTGGACTATTCTAAAGGAGAATGAGATTCTCTTTCAGCATTACTCCTCCGTATACACCACAACACGTCGGTGTATCGGAGCAGAGCAATCGCACCCTATGTGATATGGTGTGCTCTATGATGAATACTACTGAGTTACCTATTTCCTTTTGGGAGTTATGCACTTGTGAAGCTGCATAGCTATTGAATAGGGTTCCAACCAAATCAGATGCCTGCCACTCCATATGTGATATGGTATGGTAAGAGCCCATCTCTTAAAGATGTTAAGATTTGGGGTTGTCCGGCCTATGTCAAAAGCAAAATCCGGACAAGCTCGAGGCAAGGTCAGTTCTGTAGAAGTTTGTTAGATATCCCAAGCATTCGCAAGGGAATATCTTCTACCACACCGAGGAACAAAAGGTGTTTTATTTCTTGGCATGCCATGTTTTTAGAAAAGGATTTTCTTATGAAGAAATTAGTGGTCATGAGGTAGATCTGGAAGCAGTTTTAGCTATACAGACTACAGCTGATGATTTGGTAAACCCGGAGGATTCAATAATTTCCAACGAACCTCAGCCTCTCCGCTGATCTGGTAGGGTTCCTCATCCACCTAAGAGATACTTGGGTTTCTCTATGACAGTGGGAGCGAGGATTGCATCATGAGATGATGACCCAACTGGTTTCGAGCAGGCCATTAAGAGTGAGGACTCTGTGAGTATGGCTGGATGCTTAGAGATCTGAGATGGAATCCATATGCACTAACAAAGTATGGACTTTGGTTGCTTTATCTGAAGGGTTAAATCCCCATCAAGAGCAAGTATATCTTGAGAAGATTACTTGGTGTGCATGGAAAAGTTGAGACTTTCAAAGCTATGCTTAAGTCCATCCAGATCCTACTTGCCACGGCTACATACCATGACTACGATATCTGGCGGTTGGGTGTCATGACTGCTTTTCTAAATAATGATTTGGAAGAGAGCATCTGTAAGTACACAGCCAGAGGGCTTCGTAGACAGTGGGAGTAGCGGAAACGTGTGCAAGTTGCTTTATGAGTTAAAGCAGGCATCGCGGAGTTGGAACATCTGTTTTGATGTGGTAGTCAAAGCGTTTGACTTCATCAAAATGGTAGATGAACCTTGTATATACAAAAAAGGTAGTAGAGAGTATGGTGGTGATCCTCGTATAGTACGTGGATGATATACTCTTGATAGGGAAGGAGTTTCCTATGCTACGCTCGGCCAATCTCCTCTTATCACAAGGATTCTCCATATAGGATCAAGGTGATGCCTCCTAAATCCTAGGTTTTGGATCTATGAGATAAATCTAATTGGATGTTAGGATTCTCACTAGTTGTAGTGAGATGGTATCAATCGATCCTGGGGAGAATCACTGGAAAGGTTCCAGGTTGATAAGGACGACTGAATGTCAGTCGCATGCATTGTCTTTACCCTCAATGGAGGGATGGTATGTTGGAAGAGTTCCAAGCTAGATACCGTGATATACTAGACGATTAAAGGCATGATACATTATTACCAAGGATGCTACTAAAGAGACAGTCTGGATATATATGAGTTCATGAGATGAATTTCGTTCCTACCATTGTGTGACAATGGAGTTGTGGCTTAGGCCTAGGAACCCCTGTCCCATCTGAGATCCAGACATATTCTTAGGCAGTATCACCTGATCATTGAGATGGTTGATCTCCAGGGAAATCGAGGTTAGAAGAGTAGACACAGAGGACAACAGCGCGGATCCACTCACAAAGGCCTATTTCCCAGTATAGAATTTTATGGGATGGTTAAGTATGAGATACTTCAACCACAGCTGATTGTTGGGTATGCGATACCACAACAGATGGCCCTAGTGCAAGTGGGAGATTGTTAGTGATATGTATGCCCTAGAGGCCATTACTGTACATACGATGTATATTGTAGTGGATGCTTGGACACATATAGAGAGGACTTTCTTGCTCGACATGATAGTATGCTATCTGGTTGCCCTTTATCTTAACATGTACTCTGATTGTCTCTATGTTACATGTTGATAAAGCCCTTAGGATGAGTACTTGACTATCAGGACTATGATGCAGATCATACTAGTGGGGACAGTGTAGTCGCTAAGTATATCCTTCAAATGTTCCTAGTCGTGGGAGTACCGAGACAGGGCATCGATACTCCAGAGTAGACTAGCGTATGCGCTTCTTGACCCATATGATAGGCGATGGATGATCACATATCCATTGGTGTTTGACATCAGAGAAGGTATACGGGTTCTCAGTGGAGACTAGGTACACTGGACGGACTCGCCGAGAACTCCCAGATGGTATTATACCTCACGTCAGATGGCAGTTCTCTGGTGACACTGGTACAGGTTAGTCTGTAGAGCCGAGAGCGTCATAGAGTCTTGTGTGATTCCCACTGTGCTATGATTTCCACCTAACCACGTCCATGACGGCGTGCAAAAAGGTGGCTTTTCGGTACAGTCCCGAATCACATGGAGGCAATGAGAGATAGGAGGGGATTCGTCTCTCCCGGTATAGGGAGTTGATGTTGCGCTGTATTCGATTGGCTATAACGGGAAATCCCTGGCCAGGGTTGCTGAGATTTACTGGTAAGTGTTATCAGTAGTTTCTCAAACTGTTATGGACCTCATATCGACACGACTTATCAAGCTACTGGGGTCTGACATTTACCACCCCTAGGCGAGATATGCGACATATCAGACGAAGAGACCGGACTGTACGGGAGTGTTACTGGTTGGATTCACAGGAGAATGTACATGCTTGCTTGTTGATCTTCTGATTACTCAATACCTGGGTGGCTGTTACGTTTAGCTGACCGCTTGCAGCTTGTGGGTGTTTGATATGATCATCACCTACTGCCGGCGTATTGACAATTCTTTAGAGTCCTACACAGAGGTTTCCTGGCTCAGGCAAAACGGAGTAGGAGCACATATGTGATATGTGCGGGACCAAGAATAAAACGTGTATATGTGATATCGACCGGGTGCATGTGATATAGCCGGGTCATCGGATCAAGTGTTGATTCGATGAACTGATATAGGATATATTAGTCGGTTATTTGTGAAATAGCCGGATTATCGTATCAAGTGTTGATTCGATAATTTAATGTATAATTATATATTTTATTTATTATATTACATTATCTAATATAAGCTCGCTTTATTGATTCATTTTCTCACCGGATGATACATTGATATATATGCGATATATGTTAATTGTATTATTTTCTTTTGTTACAAAAATAAATTATATATATGATATATAATATTGTAACAAGTTATGATTACAAATGCAACATGATTTGTGGAGATTAAACATGATTAGGGTTAGCTTTTTCATGAAGCTTCTAGAAGCTTTATTTTGTTTTATGCTTAGATATTTTGTAAAGATATTTTGTGTAGATATTTCTTAACCCAACCCAAACCCTTTACCCTAGTTAAATCTCTACAAGGGTTAAGCCTTCATTCTTAACCCATGGTTGATTTTGTAACCATTACACAATAATTCATTATTCATCATAAAATTCTTCTTCTTCTTCTTCCTCCTTGAAAAGTTTGCTAGATTTTTGTAAAGTGATGATAAATGGTGTGAAATTGAAAATAAAAGAGAGCTAAATTCCTACTTCATCATCCTCATCTATTCTAGCCACTTAGATTAGGGTGTTCACTTTTCTAATAAGTTCCTTAGTGAAGTGTAAGCTTGGGTTAAAGATTCTTCAAGGTAGATCATCTTCGAAAAGGAAGACTTCAAGAAAGTATGGATCATTCGTCTTGTGGAGCCTCTCTAGAGTCCGGAAGTTCATGGATCGCGGCAAAGGGACTACTACTCGGAGCTTATGCAGTGAAGGAACGGACTACAAAGGTTGTAATCTCTCTCTCTTAGATGTAAAGTTGTTTACATGCTATGTTTATCCTAAAACTCTAGTTAAGATCTTGGTTAGGGTTTGTTTAGCACCCCAAAAATTTTAAAGTAGCATAATTAATGCTTGCCAAAACCTTACTAAGGTGCTAAGCTAACCCTACAGACTTTGGGTGCAGTCCCGAGGCACATGGAGGCAATGAGCGATAAGAGGGGTTTCGTCTCTCCCGGTATTGGGGGTTGATGTTGTGTAATGCTTGATTGGCTATAACAGGAAGTCGCTGGCCAGGGCTACTGAGATTTACTGATAAGTGTTATCAGTAGTTTCTCGATCTGTTATGAGCCATACACCGGCATGACTTATTGAGTTATTGGGGTCGATGATACCATCCCTGGACTCGATATGCAGCATATCTGACGAAGAGATCGGACTGTACGGTAAGTGTTGCCAGTTGGCTCGATGGGAGTTTTGACAGCTTCGTTGGTTTTCATCTGATCGCTCAATACCTAGGTGGCTGTTGTAAGCCGATGCCACGCACCCCATGAGTTTGCGGGGAGGCGGAATAAGCAAAAAACAATTTTAGTAGGCTTCGTAACATCGACTAATCATTAGAATCGTTTCTAAACCGCAACTAACGAATAAACTATGAGGTTGCATCTACTATGTGTGCGATATATACCTCAAGATCCTGCTGTCCTTCACTTCCTCGCTGTCCTCTCTAAGTGGTGAGCTCCTTGTCGTGAGAACGGAATCCACCTCCTCGTCGTCTTCTCCGAATCGTAGACGATCCACCTGAGAGTTCCGATTTCGAGCTTTGCTTCTAACTTGAAGCAACTAGGTGACTTGGTTTGCTAATCTAAGTGCCCTAGGTTGTGTAAAGAGTAGTAAGGATCAAGTTGTTTCACTAAACCCTATGATTTCCAACACATGGAATGGTTTGGGTTAGCTTTGAGAGAGGAGAGAGCTTGAAGAAGATGATGGAAGCTTAAGGTTTTTCCTTTTTCTTTTTATGAAGGTAAAAAGTATCTGATACAATAATGTGAAGGGATTATATGTGTTGTAAAAGTCAAGGGTTTTTAACTCTTTCAAGTCTAGAACCATCTCAAAAGATCAAGCAAATATCACAAACAAATATCTAAGTCAACAAAGTCAACAAGTCAAAGTAGCCAACATAAAAACCCTAATCCCTTTTTCAACAAAATACCATAAGCTTCCTTCTCATTTCTTCCATCTATTAATCTTGTATAAATGACAAGAATACCCCTCTCACCCGTATGCGTACATACTCGTATTCGTATTTCTCGAAATACGAATACAGTGAGACGAACTGATCCAATAATCAAATATCAGGATCCGGCTTAAACCAAAGCCCACTGGTAATGTCTGCCCGAACATCATATGCGCACAAGTACACGTATGTGTTCGAACCCTATCGTAAAACCATACGACCTCTACACGTTTCGCCTGAAGCCGGGAAACTCTCTGTATGGAACTCTAAAGACTCGACAGTACTCTGGCAGTGGGTTTAACCACAAGAGCGTCAGCGGCACTAGCTGTATGTAACGGCTACTCAGGTATCTGTCGATGAGAAGGTCGACGAGGAAACTCATACGTACCCCAACTGAGTCTGTCTGCGGCAATCTCCGTACAGTCCGGTCTGTTCGTCTAAGAGTATCGCATGTCGGGCCTAGGGGGAGGTAAACATCAGATCCCTAATAGCGGTACAAGTCGTGGCCAGGGACTTTGTGTAATGGCTCTCCAGACACAACGCGATATCAACCCCCAATACCGGGAGAGACAAATCCTGTCTAACTGCCACTGCTTCCAAGTCCTTCGGGACTGCACCCAACCACTATCTGTTTGCACGACTCAGCAGAGCCTTGGTAGGGTAGTAATCTAAGAACAGTGGGAACACACTCGAGGCGAAACAGCAGTGTCAAGTCTACGGACTAAGCTGTACTCATGTCACCTGGGAACTGCTACCTGACGATAGGTATATTACCAACCAGCAGTTCCCTACGAGTCCGTCCAGTGTAACTCATAACCCAATGAGCACCTGCATACTATCTCCAGTACGTCGTACTGATGGTTGTGGGACAGACCATCTCTCCTCATGGGAAAAGAAGCGTATACACTAGTCTACTCTGGAGTATCGATGCCCTGTCTCGATAATCCTACGACTAGGGACCTTTAAAAGGATGTGCTTGCAGACTACCCAGCCCCCACTAGTGTGACTGCCATCACAACGCTGGTAGTTAAGCAAAGATCTTAAGGGCTCTATCAATATGTATTAGCGATAAGTTAAAAGAAACATATACACATATTAAGATAGATACAAACCAAGTAGCATACTACTATATCGAGCAAGACTGTCATCAATCTGTGTATATATCCCAAGCTTCCAAAATGTAATATACAGACTAGTACTATACAATAATGTTAGTTATATGTATGCCCTAGAGGCCATTACTATACATAGGATGTATATTGTAGTGGATGCTTGGACATATATAGGGAGGACTTTCTTGCTCGACATGATAGTATGCTATCTGGTTGATCTTTACCTTAACGTGTACACTGATTGTCTCTCTGTTACATGTTGGTAAAGCCCTTAGGATGTGTACTTGACTACCTGGACTATGATGCGGATCATACTAGTGGGGACATGGTAGTCCATAAGTACATCCTTCAAAGTCCCTAGTCGTGGGTATATCGAGACGGGGCATCGATATACCAGAGTAGACTAGCATATACATTCTCGACCCATACAGATGGGCGATGGATGATCCCATATCCATTGGTGTTTGACATCGGAGATGATATACGGGTGCTCAGTGGAGACTGGGTACACTGGACGGACTCGCCGAGAACTCCCAGTTGGTGTTATACCTTACGTCAGATGGCAGTTCTCTGGTGACACTGGTACAGAGTAGTCTGTTGACCCGAGATCGTCATAGAGTCTTGTGTGGTTCCCACTGTGCTTTGATTTCCACCTTACCACGTCCAAGAGGGCGTGCAAAACGGTGGTTTTTGGGTACAGTCCCGAGTCACATGGAGGCAATGAGCGATAGGAGGGGATTCGTCTCTCCCGGTATAGGGAGTTGATGTTGCGCTGTGTTCGATTGGCTATAACCGGAAATCCCTGGCCAGGGTTGCTGAGATTTACTGGTAAGTATTACCAGTAGTTTCTCGAACTGTTATAGACCTCATATCGACACGACTTATCGAGCTATTGGGGTCTGACGTTTACCACCCCTAGGCGAGATATGCGACATATCAGACGATCAGACCGGACTGTACGGTAAGTGTTACTGGTTGGATTCACAGGAGTGTGAGCGGGCTTGCTCGTCGATCTTCTGATCGCTCAATACCCGGGTGGCCGTTACGTTTAGAAGACTGCTTGCGGCTTGTGGGTATTTGATATGATCATCACCTGCTGCCGGCGTATTGACGAGTCTTTAGAGTCATACACAGAGGTTTCCTGGCTCAAGCGAAACGAAATAGGAGCGCATATGAGATATGTGCGGGACCGAGAATAATGCGTGTATGTGATACCGTATTCCATTCTCGCGATGAATGTATCGAAAGGTTGTATGCGATATAACCTAGTTATCGAATCAAGGATTGATTCGGTAAGCCGATACATAGGATACTAGTCGGTTATATGCGATATGACCGGATCGATAAATCAAGTGTTGATTTAATGATTTAATGTATAATTATATATTTGATATATTACTTTGCATTAACTAGTATTGGTTCACTTTAAATGGATTTTCTCACTTGAATTGTGCAAGTTGTATATGTGATATACTTTTGTGCACATGATTGTATCATGTTTGATGATACATGCTTATTTGGTTAAGTGTAAAGAACTAAACCATGGTTAAAATGATGATTAGGGTTTTGCTTATTCATTCTTTTATTTGTTTATTCATTTTGGAAATGATAAGAAAAGAATGGTGGCTTTATTTGTTGTTTTGTTGAAGCTTCATGAAGCTTTGACCTAATCCACCATTCTTGTCTCTTGCTTAACCCTAACCATCATAACTAACCATGGTCTATTCTCTACACCTAACTAAGGTTATGATATGATAAGTATTCATTTTTATTATTCCTTTTAATTAACTTATCATATTATCATCTTCATCATCTTCTTCTTCTTCAAGAATGAAACTATGCCACCATCAATGGCAACTTGAGAATATGAGTGAGAAATCCAATTCTAAAGTGAACCCACTTCCTATTTCTTCATCCTCTACCTCTTGCCAAGTAGTAGAGTGTGTTTTCTTCACAAGTTTCATGACTTGGTGAAGTTGGAGCTTGATCTAGTGATGCCTCGACGTAGATCATCTTCGGCATCGTCGTCGATGACCTAGCCCGCTCTTTCTCCGATGAAGCCGATGCTAGAGTCATGGTTCAATTTGAACAGCGGAGAGGACTTCATCATGGAGCTATGGAGGTGGAGAAACGGATCTACAAAGGTTGTATTTCCGTTCTTTTAGTTTAGTTGTAGACTAGTTTCTTTTGTCGCCTAAACTTCTAGCCAACGATCTAGTCTAGGGTTTCTCGGCACCGTAAAATTTGAAATTGGCATGGTTGATGCCATGTGAGATCTCTTGAGAGTGCCTAGGAACCCTACAGTGGTATCAGAGCCTAGCTAGAGCCTTAGGCGATGCGTAGACGGAGTTTGAAGTCCGATCGAACCGAAACCCTAATTGGAATTTGCTCTAAGGACATTTTTGAAATTCGGGGATTTTTCAGAATTAAAAATATGCAGAAAAACCAGAAGGAAATTATAAGAATTACTGTGAAGTTCGATGTCCTAATTCCATAAAAGTGCGGCGGAACCGCGGCATTAGCATGCTAATGCGGCGGTTCCGCGGCCCTTTTGTCTCTTCTCCCATTGAATTTTGCACAGTAATTCCTATTTTGCAGTGCTGATTTTCCTGGGATATATTTTTTTTCTGAACTCAAGAGTTGAGTTTTCTGGGTTGTATTGGGGACTCGGTGTTTCGATCGGATTGTCTAACTTTGTCTATGTGGCTTTCCGGAAATTTTAGAATATGTTAAAAAGTTCGACCGGATATAAATACCCAACTTTTCCCCTGTCGGGAAATTTCCAAGTGTTGGATCTTTCCGTGGTTTAAAGACGTTCTAAGTAGTGCAAGTAACGCGATGGTCCCTCTAGAAGACAACAAACCTTAACTCGATTATGTGACCGTCTTGAACTGCCCTTTGAACCTTCGGGTTTGGGGCAGTACGGCGTGCCACATGTGAGGCGATGGCTTGACCCTTCTACGGCTGGACCGTTGGTACTGAGGCACGAACTGA
This sequence comes from Agapanthus africanus, assembly GCA_030015575.1. Taxonomy (NCBI): domain Eukaryota; kingdom Viridiplantae; phylum Streptophyta; class Magnoliopsida; order Asparagales; family Amaryllidaceae; genus Agapanthus; species Agapanthus africanus. The sequence continues at coordinate 313,012,214 of CM057350.1, read as the reverse complement.
ATGTTTTTAAACTTGTTTCATGTGTTGATCTGTATCGGGAAAACTTAGGTGTTTGAATGTTCGATCGAAAAGTTTAACATTTTCTATTTATCCGGAATGTGATACAATACTTTGAATCCACAAGTAGTTATGAGATAACTGAATGAATGTTATAAATCTAGCGGTTTAGTCTCACTTGATCGGTTGCCACGGAATTTTGATGTGATCAAAAGTCCATCGCAATCACGTAGCGTACGCGGATACTTGCCGGGTAAACTTAATAGACAGCCTCACTCCATAGCCCCGACCAAGTGACTGTAGGAGAACCCCGTCGCCGAAAGCATCCGTTTGGGTGCTCCCGGTAGCGGTATTCCGCCTTGGTGCACTTCGTCGACGGTATCGGGGGTGCTGCCGTCTACTGAAGTTTGCGACGAGCATTCGATCAGGATGTCGGGAATCTTGTTGAATTACCCGACTTGACATTGAAAAGAGTTTTCGATAATGAGACTAAAATGCGGGGTTTGTAATTGTTAGGCATGTGATGTCTAAGGTATTCATTTGATTAGGCATGCGATGTCTATGGAGATTGCGGATTCCAACTGTTGTAGTTTTACACTTTCTTTTCTGTGACCGTAAGTGTAATATGTGATATCACCGGTTTCGTTGCTATATGTCAACGACAATTGGGATACGCATGTTTACTTACGTTGATGACATGTGATGTTATGTGTTGCTGGATATGTTATATTGGATCGTCGTGTTTGAATAGCCGGGGGGTTTTATGTGAGATGAGTGTTTTTCATTTTCATTCATGTAAAAACTTGTATGTAATATTCTTTTATTGGGGCACTTCCAGGTTGCGGAAGATGTCACCGTTTGTATATTATTTACTTTTCCGCACTAGGATAGACCCAAGGAGGGGAGCACAAGTAACCGGGTTCTGGAGTCCAGTGGGAGACCAACTCGAGGAGTCGAGTCCGGGTCTCCTAACTCTAGAATTTGTAGGGTTGCTTGCCGCTCTCGTAGGGGTCTAGGGGTGTGGGTTTGGCTATTCATCGCGACCATGGAATCCGTGTTTTATACTGGCTCGTATTGAAAACACGGACGTCCTAGTATATCCAATATTTCATATGTTTCTTCTGCTGCGATATCTGTGATGTGATCATGTGATGTTCTGTGATAGATACTGTATATAGTATATATGATATATTATATAGGCGTTACTTATGTTTTACACCCGCGCTAGCCCTGCCCCGCTCTGCCGTTAGTTACCTAACCTAACGGTGCACGAGGGGACATCGAGGCGAATGCGGATGGCATAAGTGTACGTCGTATTTATCTGTGATGTTTAGGTACTTAAATGATGGGACTTCATTAATGTGATTTATGAAATAAAAGAAACCTAAGATGTTGTAGAATCGAATTTCAAAATAAAACAGGTAGCTACAGTTCTTGCTTTGCACAGCGGTATATATGATATATCCTGCACCTTATTCGATAAGGAAAGGACCGAGATCCCTTCACCGGGAGTGACTCCTTTAGCAATAACTGGCAGATGCTACACACTCGGTTTGTCTTTTGATTGCTTTTAAGAGTTTTTGCTTTGCACAGTGATATATATGATATATCTCGCACCTCATTCGACGAGGAAAGGACCGACGATCCCTTCACCGGGAGTGACTCCTTTAGCAAAACTGGAAAAGCCTCAAAAGCACTCCATTTCAAAATCATTTGATTCTACAACGATATCAAGTTCATTACGCAATAAGTTTGCAGAAAAACCTGTCGTAGCCCTCCGTCATTTCAGATAAGTACTAGTTAGTATTCGTGCTACGTTTGTTGACTATGTTAAGGCGTAGTGTGCGGTAGCTAATTAGTGCTTATCTGCATAAGCATATGATGCGATTGGATTAGGGTAGTCGTGCGACTTTGTTGACTATGTTAAGGGTCGTGCGGGTGGGTTTAATTCAATCGGGAAATGACGGGTTGAACTTGACTAGCACTTATGATTTGTTGACTATGCTAAGGTCATATAGCTGCTAGGGGCAAAATATTATCGGGAATTTCAAGTGTTGAAATTTGCAATGAGATTGCATACCTTCTATAAGATAGTTGGATCCCGATACCCGCTGCGAGTAAGAGTTACTCCTGGGAGAGTTTTACATATTACAATTAGCCGATCAAGTAGGTGTCTAGAAAGGTGTCAACGAGGTTACGCCTCTGGGAAAACGAGGTTTACATTAATTAGGTTCGTGCAAAAGCACGGGGGACCTCCCTCAAAGTACCGACACTGGCCTGGCTGAAAGATTGGCGAACTTATAGTGTGTAATTAATCCCGGCTAGTCTTTCCTTTTAGGGTTTGAAGGAAGATTTGATAAAAAGCAGTGGGAGCCATCCTGATTAGATAAAATAAAAACCAATCTATTCTTGCAAGAGCGCACGCTGAGTGTTTTCTTCTCTCTCTCTCTCCAGGTAGCGACCATATCACGCCTTAATCAAGATAATAATACGGATATTTGACCGAACCCGTTTGTTATACTGAGGTGGGGAACGTTGGTCCCGCTGCAACTTATAATTGTTATAAGACAGAGCAGGAAATTGGGGAATACCAGATTTCCCGTGCCGCCCAAACGAAGAGAGTGCATGCTGATGCATCATCTTCGGGTGTGTTCATTACAAAGAACTGTTTCTCTGTATCCTCTACGTCCTGGGTATGTGATACCAGATCAGGATCCCAGATATGTAATCTGTTACATAGGGCTACAGAAAGGTAGAGAACTGAGAAAGGGTGATAAGTTTCATGAGGCAGAAAACGGGGCAAGTGTTGCAGCCAAGTCTGTTGGTCACTGTCACCCTGTATTCCAAATACATTGATTCTGAACGAATGTTATTAGATACCGAACCTGATATACAAAATCATATCTATCTCTTTATTAGTAAAGAAATGGTAAAATTTTGTTTAGATGGATAATGTTTTGAACATTTCCTATATCAAAAGTTGATCGGTTCAGGCACATTATCTAAAAGTATTGATGTTCTAAATCAAACTACAGTTCTTTAGTATACGGAACACATACAAGAGGAAGAGTTCAGAAATGAACGAATCCTTCTTGAGGTATTGTAGACTGGGTCATATCAATGCGACCCGACTAGCGGAAGTTAAATATAGATGCATATTTAAATAAGTTTGAATTTACATCTTATGAAACTTGCCAGTCATGTCACAGAGATAAGATGACCATAGCTCCGTTTACTGAAAACTGAGAAAGAGTTAGTGAACTCTTGGGATGATACATGTTGATGTATGTAGGTCCCCAGTCTACACTTACCAAGACCGGTTCCATGTACTTCATTACATTCTCTGATAATCTCTTTAGATTCAGACATATGTTCTTGTTAAAACACAAGTCCGAACCTTTTGAGATATTCACAGAATATAAGTTAGAAGTAGAGAACCAAAATACGGGTATAAGTATTATGTCCTATGATGAGATCGAGGAGGAGAATACTTGAGCACGGAAATCCTGGATTATTCTAAAGGAGAATGAGATTCTCTCTCAGCATTACTCCTCCGTAAACACCATAGCACGATGGTCTATCGGGGCGGAGCAATAACACCCTCTGTGATAAGGTGTGCTCTATGATGAGTACTACTGAGTTACCCATTTCCTTTTGGGAGTTATGCACTTGAGAAGCTGCATACCTATTGAATAGGGTTCAAATCAAATCAGTTGCCTACCACTTCATATGTGATATGGAAAGGATAGAGCCCATCTCTTAAGCTAGTTAAGATTTGGGGTTGTCCGGCCTATGTCTAAAAGCAAAATCCGGACAAGCTCAAGACAAGGTCAGTTATGTAGAACTGGAAATTTTCCAGCTATACAAACTACGGCTGATGATTTGAAAGAACCAAAGGATTCAATAGTTACCAACGAACCTCAGCCTCTCCGCCGATCTAGTAAGGTTCCTCACCCACCTGAGAGATACTTCGGTTACTTTATGACAGTGGGAGCGAGGATTGCATCATGAGATGATGACCCAACTAGTTTCGAGCAGGCCATCGAGAGTAGGGACTCTGTAAGAATGGCTGGATTCTTAGCGATCTGAGATGGAATCCATGTGCACCAACAAAGTATGGACTTTGGCTGCTATATCTGAAGGGTTAAATCCCCATCAGGAGCAAGTATATCTTGAGAAGATTACTTGGTGTATATGGAAAAGTTGAGACTTTCAAAGCTAGACTTGATAAAGCTTTTCGTCATCGACCAGGCGTGGATTATGATGAAACCTTTTCAAGTGGCTATGCTTAAGTCCATCCAGATCCTACTTACCACGGCTACATACCATGACTACGATATCTGGTGGTTGGGTGTCATGACTGCTTTTCTAAATGATGTTTTAGAAGAGAGCGTCTATAAGTACACAGCCAGAGGGCCTCGTAGACAGTGGGAGCAGCGGAAACGTGTACAAGATGCTTTATAGGATAAAGCAGGCATCGCGGGGTTAGAACATCTGTTTTGATGTGATAGTCAAAGAGTTTGACTTCATCAAAATGGTAGATGAACCTTGTATATACAAAAAGGTAGTAGGGAGTATGGTGATGATCCTCGTAGAGTACGTGGATGACATACTCTTGATAGGGAAGGAGTTTCCTATGCTACGCTCGGTCAATCTCCGCTTATCACAATGATTCTCCATATAGGATCAAAATGATACCTCCTAAATCCTGGATTTTGGATCTATGAGATAGATCTAATTGGATGTTAGGATTCTCACTAGTTGTAGTGAGATGGTATCAATTGATCCTGGGGAGAATCACTGGAAGGGTTCCAGAGTGATAAGGACGACTGAAAGTCAGTCGCAGGTATTGTCTTTACCCACAGTGAAGGGACGGTATGTTGGAAGAGTTCCAAGCTAGATACCGTGGCATACTAGACGATAAAGGCTCGATACATCGCTACTTAAAATGCTACCAAAGAGGCAGTCTGGGTTTATATTAGTTCATGAGATGAACTTCGTTCCTTCCATTGTGAGACAATGGAGTTGTGGCTTATGCCAAGGAACGCCGGTCCCATCAGCGATCCAGACATATTCTAAGGCAGTATCGCCTGATCATGGAGATGGTTGATCTCCAGGGTGATCGAGGTTAGGAGAGTAGACTCAGAGGACAACACGGCGGATCCACTCACAAAGGCCTTTTCCCAGAGAGAGACTTTTATGGGATGGTTGAGTATGAGATACTACAACCACTGCTATCAGATGGCCCTAGTGCAAGTGGGAGATTGTTAGTTATATGTATGCCCTAGAGGCCATTACTATACATAGGATGTATATTGTAGTGGATGCTTGGACATATATAGGGAGGACTTTTTTGCTCGACATGATAGTATGCTATCTGGTTGATCTTTACCTTAACGTGTACACTGATTGTCTCTCTGTTACATGTTGGTAAAGCCCTTAGGATGTGTACTTGACTACCTGGACTATGATGCGGATCATACTAGTGGGGACATGGTAGTCCATAAGTACATCCTTCAAAGTCCCTAGTCGTGGGTATATCGAGACGGGGTATCGATATACCAGAGTAGACTAGCATATACCTTCTCGACCCATACAGATGGGCGATGGATGGTCCTGTTGGAGATAGTGCCCTCAGAGTCAGTTATTGGATCACATGCACGTGATTGTAATGATTGAGGGAGGACCTATCCCGATAGGACAATCTTACTCAAGATGATAGTATGCTATCTGGTTTACCTTTATCATCGTGTACTGCTTTAGGTGACCTGACAAGTCGCTATTACACGTTGGTAGAGCCCCTAGGATTCTTGCTTGACCACCAGCAGTATGAGGGCGATCATATAAGTGGGAGCTGGGGGTCTATAAGCATATCCTTAAATGGTCCCTAGTCGTGAGAGTTTCGAGACAGGGCATCGATACTCCAGAGTAGACTAGTGTATACAGTCGAGACCCCGACGAGGGGCGGTGGCCGGTCTCACAAGCCACTGGTGTCAGTTGGATCACCTAAGATGTATACAGGTGCTCATTGGGTTATGAGTACACCGGACAGGACTCGCCGGGAACATGCTAGTTGGTCATATACCAGACGTCAGATGGCAGTTCCCTGGTGACATGTGTACAGGTTAGTTCATCGACCTGGGGATCGTCATTTGTCTTGTGTGAGTTCCCACTGTACTTTGATTACTACCCTACCACGGCTCAAAGGAGTCGTGCAAACAGGTTTTAGTTGGGTACAGTCCCGAGCCACATGGAGGCAGTGAGCGCATCTTCAGGGGTTCGTCTCTCCCGGTATTGGGGGTGAGGTCGTGCTGTGTCTAGGAGAGCCATTACATGAAGCCCTCGGCCGAGGCAAGGAGATTTACTGGTAGGTATTCCAGTAGTATCTCAGGGTGTTCTGGGCTACACTCCGACACGACTTGTACCGCTTTTGGGGGTCTGACTTTTACCAACCCCCTAGGCCCGCCATGCGACACTCATAGACGAACGGACCGGACTGTACGAATATTGTCACTGACAGGCTCAGTAGGGTTGTCAGGCTGAGTTCGCTCACAGACGTCCCTTTTAGTCAATACCTGGTAGCCCGTTACGTATTGGCTTATACCTCTGACGTGCTAGTGGTTAAATCCACAACCAAGGTGTTGACGAGTCTTTAGAGTCCCCCACATTCAGTTACTCAGCTTTCGGGCGAAAGGTTGTAGAGGCCGTATGGAGATATGGCAAGGTCCGATCAGATACGTGCGGTATTGCACGGATCAGGATCGGATAGTTTGTACTATAGGCCGTATGGATATATGGCAGGGTTCGATCAGATACGTGCGGTATTGCACGGATCAGGATCGAACGGACATTACTAGCCGGCTTTGGTTTAAGCCGGATCCTAGTATAGTACAGTGTAGATTTTGTCTCATTGCATTTGTATTTCGGTCGGAATAAAAATGCTGGTGTGTATACACAGTATTGGGGTTTTCCTGTAATTTATTACCGGACCAGTTTTCTGGAGTTGCCAGTTTGCTTTCCGTTTCGGCCAATTTCCTTTGTATCGTTCATTGGCCGAAGATTGGTGGAGGAGGGCTTATTTGCATTGTTGCAAATAAGTATTTGTGGAGGGGTTCTTTGCATATTCTTGTGTCATGATGGTTGCACCATTCTTTTGACCTTGACTTCTTCTATCATGATTGCTTGACTTTGTGAGCAATCATGGTTGTAGTAGGTGGGTTTTTGGAGTATGGGTTTGATTTTGTGATCATTGCTTTTCATGATAACCATTCCTCTCTCTCTCTTGCATGATATGAGAATGGCTCCCATTTTTTTTGAGACTCTCTCCACTCTCTCATCCTTTCCTACATGCATGGCCGAACAAAGCCTAAGGGGGCTGTCCCATTTTATTGAGAGGGGAATTTTGTTCTTCTAGCTTTGCAAAATTCCCACAAGTTCCATCTCCAAACTCCATAGTTCATCCCTCCACCAAAAGGCAATTCCTACAACCCCACAATGAGACTTGTACACTACATTCTACAGCAAATCTTGGGCACGTCGACTAGCCAGCTTCGTGCCCGAGTTGCCTCGGCATTGAGGTGGGAGCCCGTAAAAGATGTAGGCGATGTGGTGCGCTTCCGGCGACGAGGTGGAGACAGGACATTCCGCGGGAGATCGGGACGACGACGAGAAGATCGGAGGACTTGGATTAGTCGGTATATCTCTCTTCCCCTTCTTGTAGTTAGCTAGGACTAGTTAATGGTTCGATCCGGGTATTAGTGCGCGGCGGTTTGCCAGTTCAAGTTAAATTTAAAGTTTATCACCGCTTCCGCATTTGGCCATCGGATTGACGGCCGGGACGCCGCCGTGCACTTACAGTGGTATCAGAGCCTCGCCATTAACTTAGTCTAGCTTTGTCTAATGTGTTTTTCAGTTCCGATCGACCAAAATTCCAAAATCCGCATTTTTGCTTGCATCAGTTTTCTGTCGAAAATTTTTGGTGTCGAAATTTTTTTCAGGTTACAGAAAAGTGATCTACTAGAAAAAATAAGAGTTCTGTGAAAATTCGATGCACTAAGTCCACTGTTGGAGCGCGGAACCGCGGCCAAACACCCCTTTGGGCCGCGGTTCCGCCGCACAATGATGTGTTCGCTGCACCAAATTTGTACAGTATCTTCCTGGGGTGAAAATAGGGGTTTTGGAATAATAACATTGGGCCCAGAATTTCTTGATCTGCTGCAGTAATGCTTGGGGGCCCACTTGTTAAAATTTGATCGATCGGATATTTTAAACACATTATTTCACAGTATTTACATTATATCTGTGACCGTGAATGTCACTTGATCGGTAAATCCTGTCTAACTGCTATAGCCCGGTTAGACGGATTTGCGAACGTGACTTTCACGTTGATGTTCTGTTTTTGTTGTGATGTTGCGGATCGGTCGTGGGGGATAGCCTGGATGCAATGCTAGTACAGTTCTGTTGTATTATGTACATTTGATATTGCGGGGCGAGCGTCCGACATGTGGACTGCCGTCACTGCCTGATTGTATTATTATTTTGGGGCATGGCTAGGTTGCGGTCGATGTACCCGTTGTATGTATATTTTACTTTCTGTACTAGGATTACCCCGCGGAGGGGTGCACGGATGGCCGGGTTCTAGAGGGCAACAAGCCCGCATCTCATGGCATTGAGATGGAGGGGGCTTCACTCTAGGATTGGCGGGCTATTCGCCGCACTCGTAGGGGGTACAGGTTGACCCAGGAGGGGTGCCCAAGTTACCGGATTCCGTAAAGTGCTGGGTGGTCCATTCACGGTGCTGAAGGGGGCTGCCTCGCTTCAGGTTTTGGCGGGTGACTTGCCGCGCCCGTAGGGGTCTAGGATTTCATTGCACAGGCTATCCACACGACCAGGGGAACGTCGGGTTTCAGCGGCTCTGTGAAACCCGGGGATCCCAGATATCTGTATTGTTTCTGTGATGCTGTACATTTCTGTGATGTTGCATTTTATCATGCCTTGAGCGAATATAATATATTGGTATTTATATTAGCAGATGTATATGTTTTGCATCCGCACTAGTCCAGTCCCCGCTCTGTCGTTAGTTAGCTAACCTAACGGGTAATGACGGGACCCAGTGGCAAATGCGGATGGCATATACGTACATCAGTATATTTTCGTTCTTTGTGGTGTGATCAATTGATGGGACTGCGTTGATTCGGATCAATGCAAGTTAAAAACAAACCTAATCTGATGTTGTTGGAACACTTTTCAAAAAGCTGTTATTGCAAGGACGTTCACTTTTGTTTTGCATCGTGGTATTCAGTTGAAATATCCTGCTCCTCAGTCGACGAGGCAAGGGCCGAGATCCCTTCACCGGGAGTGACCCCTTGGACAAAAAGTTTGCGTCAGGGCATTAACTTCACTATAGCCGATTACTTTTGCTTTGCATCGTGGTATTCAGTTGGAATATCCTGCACCTCATTCTACGGGGAAAGAGCCGAGATCCCTTCACCGGGAGTGACCTCTTTAGCAACGGTTTTCGTCACTATATTTTTAAAAGCTATCCGTTCCTTCAACGATATCAAGTTCATTACGTTAAAGGTTTTCGCCAGAAACCATTCGTAGCCCTCCGTCATTTCAGTTAAATATTCGGTAGTATTCAAGCTATGTATTTTGACCTCACGCCAAGGCATAGTGATTGGTAGCTGCCGGGTATTTATCTGTTGCATAGATAGATGCGTTGGTTTGGGACAGTCGTACTACTATTTTGGCCTATGTCAAGGGTATGTACGGGTGGATTCAAATTAACCTGGATAATGACAGGTAGAACTTGACATGTGACTTATGATATTTTGACCTCACGCCAAGGTCATAAGAGCATGGGGTAAAAATCTCATCGGGAGTTTCAAAAGAACTGAAACTTGCCAGATATGCGCATACCTTCTGGAGTGTGATGACGTGAGTGGATTCCGTCATGTTATCATGCGGTGATAGTTGGATCCCGATTCCCACTGATGAGTTGGTTTACTCCTCGGGTGATCCCGACTAATTCTTCTTTCAGGTTTGGAGGAGAATTTGACGGTACAGTGGGAGGTTTCCAGATTAGATAAATTGGTAACCATTCTGATCTAGGTTAGAGTGCACGCTGAGTGTTTCTTTTCTCTCTCTCTTTGGCAGCGACCATTGACCCGACCCTAAGACTATGACTCAGTGACCGAGTTGACCGAACCTTCTAAACACTGGCTTTTGGATTGTCAGAGTTGCAGACCTCATTGCCACTCCTGCTTTTACCCTATTTCTCCAGGACACCCCGTATTACTACGAACGTCCATTTCCATTGGACAATACCATCGTATGGTTATATACGAACTCGAAGGAATTCGAGGATGGTTTCAGGTTATGGAGGAAACAGATAGGACTATTCAGTTGTCTTTTCCTTCTACCTTCTCTCAGGTTGTGAGTACCCCTTAGATTAGGGGATAGTACACCTATTACGCATATTGGATAGTCTTCTTCCAAACCATTGGCATGTGCCGACCGGTAGGGTATGAAGAAAACCAATTAGCCTAACGATGGTGTATAGAAGGTATTAAGTTAAGACAAAGCAAGGGATTAGTAAGAGGGCAAAGTAAATTGCAACTGATATTCACGACCAAACCAAGTATTTCATTACCACTCCCACATCACCTTTGTATTTCTCCAGGACACTCCGTATCACTACGAAGATCCACAGTTTATTGGATACTCCATCGTATGGTTATATAGGAACTCGAAAGGAACTTATTCCAGTTCGGGGATGGATTCTGGTCCAGGAGAAATAGGAATAAGGTTTATTCGGTTGTCTTTTATTTTCACCTTCTTTCTCTTTCCGAGTGCTCCTAGGATTAGGACAGTACACCCATTATGCTTATTGGATAGTCTTCTTCCAAACCATAGGCTGGTGCCGAACGGTAGGGAAAGAAGAAAACCATTTGGCCTAAGGGGTGTGTAGAAGGTAATGACTAAAGACATATAAAGGGATTTGGAGAGGTGGCAAAGAATTACACGGTTACAGTTGTGAATCTGGAAGAGGCATTACTAGGAATACCGGGATACCCCATCGAAACATTTCAATGTTTCAGTTTCGCTGTGTACTGTTAAAAGAAAACTGATTTCCCAATTAGATCCTTACTCCAGGGTATGTATTTACCAGGTACGATTCTCACATCTGTATGGTTTTACAGATGATGAGTGGGAGTAAGTTATTGGGGATTGGGTGATCATCCTCATTATATCGGGATTCGTTGTAATCGGTGATATTTGAGGAAGTCACCTGGACTGTTTGCCGGTCGGCAAATATTTGGTTTTGAATATCCGCTGTCATGCACCAATTTCAAATTGATATATCTGTACGTCTATTTTCATAGAGTGAGATATACCTTTTTGAAATTATGTCTACGACATTTACCTATATCAGTGGATGGTTAGGTAAGGAGCATTAAACAGCGGTGTAATTCTTCTTAATCATAAGTACAGTTTTCAACCTACGACACACAGTGAAAGAGTTATCAGACTCAAGGGACTTATACAAGAGTATTGTATGTTGTCCAGGGTCCATCAGGACAGAGGGGTTGGTCCTCGTACTATATTCGGTTTACTTATGACTTCTTTAGTTTTTAGACAGGTGTTTCGTGGAAACACATGGTCCGAATTTTGAGAAGTTATAGGTATTTGAATAAAGCAGAGAACCAGGTATTGCAAGTATCGGGATTCTTCAAAGTGATTGAAGATGTAGATACTTGTGTACGGTATTCAGGTGATAGTAATGATTAAGAGAACTTGCTTCTGTTTCAGGTTATTCATAATTGGAAGCATTCCTAAGTTGAGTAACGCTGATCGGCCTTTTTCCGTTTAGTTGACATGCACTGGAGACAGCTGCATGATTTGAATCTGGTTCAATTAAATCAGTTCCTCTGGTTCTATATTGGATACAGTACAGTTCATATCTTAACATTGTTAAGGTACGGGGAGTTGTCCGGCTTATGATTAAAACCAGACTCTGGATAACTCAAGGCACGTTTCTGTAATGGCTGTTTGTGGGTTGACCCAGGCTATGACGAGGGTTGATTTTCTACCATCTGGCAGATCAATAGAAATATTGTTCTAGACTCGCCACAGTTTTATTAAAAATGGATTTTTTCAGAAAACGATAGTGAGAGTATGGTAGAACTGGAAGTGATTCCAGAACCACAAACGATTACTGAAGATTTGATAAGGAACCTAAAGATTCAATCTGGATTGACATTCCATTGGCCACTCCGCAGATAAGGTGGGTAACTTCAGGCACCCGAGAGGTACTACGGTAGCCTCAAGGACGGTGACAGGGAAGTTCTTGTTTACCCAGATTTTCCATTGCTGTTGTTCCAGACTGTGAGACCCGGCAGGAGGATGAGTATAGCGTCGTTCTAAACTAGTTTTAGAATTGTACGTCTATATGACTCTGCCAGAGGGTTGTCGTAGTCAGTGGGAGCAGCGGAAGCATTGGTGGACAGGTGGCTTATGTCTATTTATAGACTAAAGCACATGTAGCGGAGATAGATCATTAATTTCTGACGTGACAGTCATAGGTTTGACTTCATCAGAATAGGGGATGGATCTGTTGAGAAGGTAGTAGGGTGTGATATCCTGGTATTTGGATGACATACACAGAGTAGGAAAAGAAACTCCTATACTACAATCGGTTATACTTTGGTCGTCATACAGTGATTTCTCCACAGGGGACTTGGACATTATATCAGACATACTGGTTACTGGATCTATGGTTTTAGATCTAGATTTGGGTGGTCTCCCAATCTGGGTACTTTGACAGCATTCTAAGGGTATTTAGAATGGACGACTCCATGCACGGTAGTGTACCTGCAGAAGATGGAGTCACCCTCTCTAAACGTGTCTTACAGACTAAAGTAGAGAGGGATGTGCATGATTGGCAGATAACTTGCTCAGGCAATTGAGTCAATCATGAGATGTCAAGTACCACACCAGATATTGTTCTTGCACTAGATGCAATAAGCTGACATTGATCCAATCCTGGAGAAACAGTCGGAAGCAGTTTTAGAAGATAAGTGGATGTTCTAAAGGATATGATAACGACAGCCTCATTCGGGAGACAGTTATCATTCCAGGCTTCTAAGGTGACCTGGACGACAAGGAGGTTGTCAGAGCTATAGTTTTCCCTCCGATGAGGGGCGGTATTTTGGACAGGTGGTCCAAGGCAATACTGAGGGAGGCATGGCGCAGGATACTGATTAAGTTCAGTTGACGATACAGTCTAAGAAGTTTGGATTAGGAGTTCATTTATGAGCTAGGTCCCATCAGACATCCAGACACATTCTAAGACAGGTATTGCTCATTTCGGGAGATGGCTTTCTCCGCGAACTTGAGATATAGAGAGACATAGAAAGAAACATCAAGGCGGATCCACTCACTGAGGTTATTCCTCGAACGCAGTAGTTTCGCAAACAAGCTTTGTGAGACTAACTAGTAGAGGAGTTGGGTGTTCGGTATCACACGGGCTGTGAGTATGCGACATCGCAATAATTAGCCTTGAGTGCAAGTGGGAGATTGTTGGAGATAGTGCCCTCAGAGTCAATTATTGGATCACAGGCACGTGATTGTAATGATTGAGGGAGGACCTATCCCGATAGGACAATCTTACTCGAGATGATAGTATGCTATCTGGTTTACCTTTATCATCGTGTACTGCTTTAGGTGACCTGACAAGTCGCTATTACACGTTGGTAGAGCCCCTAGGATTCTTGCTTGACCACCAGCAGTATGAGGGTGATCATATAAGTGGGAGCTGGGGGTCTATAAGCATATCCTTAAATGGTCCCTAGTCGTGAGAGTTTCGAGACAGGGCATCGATACTCCAGAGTAGACTAGTGTATACAGTCAAGACCCCGACGAGGGGCGGTGGCCGGTCTCACAAGCCACTGGTGTCAGTTGGATCACCTAAGATGTATACAGGTGCTCATTGGGTTATGAGTACACCGGACAGGACTCGCCGGGAACATGCTAGTTGGTCATATACCAGACGTCAGATGGCAGTTCCCTGGTGACATGTTTACAGGTTAGTTCATCGACCTGGGGATCGTCATTTGTCTTGTGTGAGTTCCCACTGTACTTTGATTACTACCCTACCACGGCTCAAAGGAGTCGTGCAAACAGGTTTTAGTTGGGTACAGTCCCGAGCCACATGGAGGCAGTGAGCGCATCTTCAGGGGTTCGTCTCTCCCGGTATTGGGGTGAGGTCATGCTGTGTCTAGGAGAGCCATTACACGAAGCCCTCGGCCGAGGCAAGGAGATTTACTGGTAGGTATTCCAGTAGTATCTCAGGGTGTTCTGGGCTACACTCCGACACGACTTGTACCGCTTTTGGGGGTCTGACTTTTACCAACCCCCTAGGCCCGCCATGCGACACTCATAGACGAACGGACCGGACTGTACGGATATTGTCACTGACAGGCTCAGTAGGGTTGTCAGGCTGAGTTCGCTCACAGACGTCCCTTTTAGTCAATACCTGGTAGCCCGTTACGTATTGGCTTATACCTCTGACGTGCTAGTGGTTAAATCCACAACCAAGGTGTTGACGAGTATTTAGAGTCCCCCACATTCAGTTACTCAGCTTTCGGGCGAAAGGTTGTAGAGGCCGTATGGAGATATGGCAAGGTCCGATCAGATACGTGCGGTATTGCACGGATCAGGATCGGACAGTTTGTACTATAGGCCGTATGGATATATGGCAGGGTTCGATCAGATACGTGCGGTATTGCACGGATCAGGATCGAACGGACATTACTAGCCGGCTTTGGTTTAAGCCGGATCCTAGTATAGTACAGTGTAGATTTTATCTCATTGCATTTGTATTTCGGTCGGAATACAAATGCGGGTGTGTATACACAGTATTGGGGTTTTCCTGTAATTTATTACCGGACCAGTTTTCTGGAGTTGCCAGTTTGCTTTCCGTTTCGGCCAATTTCCTTTGTATCGTTCATTGGCCGAAGATTGGTGGAGGAGGGCTTATTTGCATTGTTGCAAATAAGTATTTGTGGAGGGGTTCTTTGCATATTCTTGTGTCATGATGGTTGCACCATTCTTTTGACCTTGACTTCTTCTATCATGATTGCTTGACTTTGTGAGCAATCATGGTTGTAGTAGGTGGGTTTTTGGAGTATGGGTTTGATTTTGTGATCATTGCTTTTCATGATAACCATTCCTCTCTCTCTCTTGCATGATATGAGAATGGCTCCCATTTTTTTTGAGACTCTCTCCACTCTCTCATCCTTTCCTACATGCATGGCCGGCCAAAGCCTAAGGGGGCTGTCCCATTTTATTGAGAGGGGAATTTTGTTCTTCTAGCTTTGCAAAATTCCCACAAGTTCCATCTCCAAACTCCATAGTTCATCCCTCCACCAAAAGGCAATTCCTACAACCCCAAAATGAGACTTGTACACTACATTCTACAGCAAATCATGGGCACGTCGACTAGCCAGCTTCGTGCCCGAGTTGCCTCGGCATTGAGGTGGGAGCCCGTAAAAGATGTAGGCGATGTGGTGCGCTTCCGGTGACGAGGTGGAGACAGGACATTCCGCGGGAGATCGGGACGACGACGAGAAGACCGGAGGACTTAGATCAGTCGGTATATCTCTCTTCCCCTTCTTGTAGTTAGCTAGGACTAGTTAATGGTTCGATCCGGGTATTAGTGCGCGGCGGTTTGCCAGTTCAAGTTAAATTTAAAGTTTATCACCGCTTCCATATTTGGCCGTCGGATTGACGGCCGGGGCGCCGCCGTGCACTTACAGATCCCATATCCATTGGTGTTTGACATCGGAGATGATATACGGGTGCTCAGTGGAGACTGGGTACACTGGACGGACTCGCCGAGAACTCCCAGTTGGTCTTATACCTTACGTCAGATGGCAGTTCTCTGGTGACACTGGTACAGAGTAGTCTGTTGACCCGAGATCGTCATAGAGTCTTGTGTGGTTCCCACTGTGCTTTAATTTCCACCTTACCACGTCCAAGAGGGCATGCAAAACGGTGGTTTTTGGGTACAGTCCCGAGTCACATAGAGGCAATGAGCGATAGGAGGGGATTCGTCTCTCCCGGTATAGGGAGTTGATGTTGCGCTGTGTTCGATTGGCTATAACCGGAAATCCCTGGCCAGGGTTGCTGAGATTTACTGGTAAGTATTACCAGTAGTTTCTCGAACTGTTATAGACCTCATATCGACACGACTTATCGAGCTATTGGGGTCTGACGTTTACCACCCCTAGGCGAGATATGCGACATATCAGACGATCAGACCGGACTGTACGGTAAGTGTTACTGGTTGGATTCACAGGAGTGTGAGCGGGCTTGCTCGTCGATCTTCTGATCTCTCAATACCCGGATGGCCGTTACATTTAGCAGACCGCTTGCGGCTTATGGGTGTTTGATATGATCATCACCTGCTGCCGGCGTATTGACGAGTCTTTAGAGTCCTACACAGAGGTTTCCTGGCTCAAGCGAAACGAAATAGGAGCGCATATGAGATATGTGCGGGACCGAGAATAATGCGTGTATGTGATACCGTATTCCATTCTCGCGATGAATGTATCGAAAGGTTGTATGCGATATAACCTAGTTATCGAATCAAGGATTGATTCGGTAAGCCGATACATAGGATACTAGTCGGTTATATGCGATATGACCGGATCGATAAATCAAGTGTTGATTTAATGATTTAATGTATAATTATATATTTGATATCTTACTTTGCATTAACTAGTATTGGTTCACTTTAAATGGATTTTCTCACTTGAATTGTGCAAGTTGTATATGTGATATACTTTTGTGCACATGATTGTATCATGTTTGATGATACATGCTTATTTGGTTAAGTGTAAAGAACTAAACCATGGTTAAAATGATGATTAGGGTTTTGCTTATTCATTCTTTTATTTGTTTATTCATTTTGGAAATGATAAGAAAAGAATGGTGGCTTTATTTGTTGTTTTGTTGAAGCTTCATGAAGCTTTGACCTAATCCACCATTCTTGTCTCTTGCTTAACCCTAACCTGTAAGTCGATGTACTACACCCCAATACTTGTGGGGAGGCGGAATTTTCAAAAACGAACTTGTTTAGTGAACGAACATCGACTAACCGCTTGAATCGAAGCTAAACTATAAATAACCAAACACAAAGTGTTTCTAAACTACTGTGTTTAGGGATTATACCTATCGAACCAAGTCCTTCAGCTTTACGATCTCCTTGTCCTCCTCGGCCTTCTCGATGTAGTAGATGATCCACCCGAGAGCAAAACTCCAAGCTTAGCCTCTAAACTTGAGGCAACTAACCTTCTTGGATTGCTAATCAAAGAAGATAGATGAGATAGAGTGAGGGTTATGGATTGTTTAGTCTAACTAATCCTTGTTCTCAACACATGAGGGGTGAGGATTAGGGTTTGAAGAGAGTGAGCTTGAGGAGAGAGAATGTGAATGATATTATGAGTGAGAATAGTAAGTTATCATAATATATATGAAGCATTATCTTTTAAAAGAGAAAAGAAAATAAGTGATGAATAATCATGCTTCATAAATATCAAGTGGTGATTCATTATCATGAGTCATTAAGCATTTATGATGCATTAATGACTATGATGAATCACTCTCATGACTCACTAATCTCATTCAATGCATATGACACCTAAACCTCCTTAGTCACCATCTTCTAGAAGCTTCTCGAGTAATTACGAGAACGCCCCTCCGATCCGTAAAAATACGGAAAAACTTTAGACTGTATAAATCCAATAACCGGATACCAGTAACTGGCTTAAACCAAAGCCGACTGGTAAAAACTGTCCAAACGACGTAAGTGTGTAAACACACATACGCGTCCGAACCCTTTGCCGTAAAACCATACGACCTCTATATCGTTTCGCCTGGAGTAGGAAACTCTCTGTGTGGGACTCTAGAGACTCGACTACTACGCTGGCAGTAGGTTTAACCAAAAACCGCAAGCGGCACTAGCTGTACGTAACGGTCCCCAGGTAGTTGTCGATAAGAAGGCCGATGAGGAAACCCATCCGAACTCCTACTGAGCCTGCTGTGACAATCTCCGATACAGTCCGGTCCGTTCGTCCAAGACTATCGCATATCGGGCCTAGGGGGGCGGCAAGCGTCAGTCCCCTAATAGCGGTATAAGTCGTGTCGGAGCGAAGCCCATTACACCCTGAGAAACTACTGGAACCTACCAGCAAATCTCGCTTGCCCTGGCCAGGGAATTTGCATAATGGCTCTCTGACACAGCGCGATATCTACTCCCAATACCGGGAGGGACGAATCCTGTCTAACCGCCACTGCCTCCAAGTGCTCGGGACTGCACCCAACTGCTACCTGTTTGCACGACTACTTTGAGCCGTGGTAGGGTAGCAATCTAAGAACAGTGGGACACACTCGAGGCGAAGTAGCAGTGTCAAGTCTGCGGACTATGCTGTACTTATGTCACCTGGGAACTGTTTACTGACGACTGGTATAAAACCAACCAACAGTTCCCTGTGAGTCCTGTCCGGTGTACCCGTAACCTAACGAGCACCTGCATACTATCTCCAGTACGACGTACTGACGGCTGTGGGACAGACCATCTCCCCAACTGGGATGAGAAGCGTACACACTAGTCTACTCCGGAGTATCGATGCTCTGTCTCGATAATCCAATGACCAGGGACCTGAATAAGGATGTGCTTGTAGACTACCCAGCCCCCAATAGTGTGACTGCCATCACAACACTGGTAGACAAGCAAGATCCTAAGAGCTCTATCAATACGTACACTCATATATTAAGATAGAAAAACCAAGTAGCATACTACCATGTTTAGCAAGACTGTTATATACATGTGAATATCCCAAGCTTCCATTAAGTAATATACAAACTAGTATGATACAGTAATGGCCTTCTAGGGCATAAACACTAACAATCTCCCACTTGCACTAGGGCCATGTACTGGCATATCGTAGACCGATGATCTCGAGTAGCCTCTCGAATTGAATCTGAGGTAGGGCCTTCGTGAATGGATCAGCAATGTTCTCTTCAGAAGCAACTCTCCGAACCTCGATCTCCTGACGATCAATGATCTCCCTGATCAGGTGATACCGCCTCAAGATGTGTCTGGACTTCTGATGGGACCTTGGTTCCTTCGCTAAAGCTATAGCTCCGTTGTTGTCGCAATACAGAGGTATTGGATCAACTATGGTAGGAACCACCTGAAGTTCTGTTAGGAGCTTTTTCATCCAGACTGCTTCTTTTGCGGCATCGCAAGCAGCTATATACTCCGCTTCCATCGTCGAGTCAGCAACGGTGTCCTGCTTGGAGCTCTTCCAGTACACCGCCCCTCCATTGAGGGTAAAGACATAACCCGACATGGACTTGGAATCGTCCTTATCACTCTGGAAGCCGGAATCAGCAAAGGCCTCCAACCTGAGGTCTTTTCCGCCGTAAACCAAAAACATCTCCTTAGTCCTCCTCAGGTACTTGAGAATGTTCTTTACTGCTATCCAGTGCTTCTCCCCTGGGTCTGACTGATACCGGCTTACCACGCTCAGTGCGTAAGCTACATCTGGTCTGGTACACAACATCGCATACATTATAGAGCCTACCGCAGAAGCGTAGGGTATAATAGACATGCATTCCCTTTCCAAATCAGTCTTGGGAGACATCTCTTTGGAGAGGGTGATTCCGTGACAAGCCGGTAGATTACCGCGCTTAGAATCTTCCATACTGAATCTTTTCAGTACAGTGTCGATATACCTGGACTGCGAAAGTCCCAACATCCTCTTGGATCTATCACAATAGATCCGGATCCCCAGAATGTACGAGGCATCACCCGGGTCTTTCATGGAGAACCTGTGTGACAAGAATCCTTTGACAGATTGTAGCATAGGAATGTCATTTCCTATCAATAGAATGTCATCCACGTACAAGATGAGGAATACGACACTTCTGGCTACAACTTTACTATATATGCACGGTTCATCTGGATTTTTGATAAAGTCATATTCTTTGACTGTCTCATCAAAACAGATGTTCCAACTCCGTGATGCCTGCTTTAGTCCATAAATGGACTTAAGCAGCTTGCATACTTTCCCGCTGCTCCCACTCTGATTGAAACCCTCTGGCTGATCCATATAGACGCTTTCTTCTAAATTTCCATTCAGAAAAGCCGTCTTTACGTCCATCTGCCAGATTTCATAATCATGGAAGGAAGCAATAGCAAGAAGGACCCGAATGGATTTGAGCATAGCCACTGGAGAAAAAGTTTCGTCATAGTCCAAACTAGGTCTTTGACGAAAACCCTTTGCAACAAGTCTAGCCTTATAGGTTTCCACCTGTCCATCTACACCAATCTTTTTCTTGAAGATCCATTTGCATCCTATGGGTTTTACCCCATCTGGAGCAAAGTCCAAAGTCCATACTTTGTTGGTGTACATGGACTCCATTTCGGTCCGCATTGCATCTAGCCATCGTACCGAGTCGCCGCTCTGGATGGCCTGCTGGAAGTCAGTAGGTTCATCATCATCTATGATGCAATCCTCTCTATCCCCATCTATGAGAAAACCGTAGTATCTCTCAGGCGGATGAGACGGCCTACTACTCCTGCGGAGGGGTGCGGGAATGTCCAGTTCTTCTTGAACTATCGGTTCTACCAAACTTTCAGTAGCAGTTTGTGGTTCTGGAATTTCTTCCAGTTCTATTTCGCTCCCACTTATTTCCTTTTCTAAAAACTGATATTCTAGAAAATGGGCATTACGAGAAACAAACACCTTTTGTTCCTCTGCGTGATAGAATAGATACCCCTTGGAGTTCTTTGGATATCCCACAAACTGACACTTTACTGATCGTGCCTCGAGCTTGTCCACATGCTGCTTTTTTACAAAAGGTGGACACCCCCATGTCCTAAAATGTTTTAGACAGGGTTTCTTCCCACTCCACATCTGATATGGTGTGGTAGGCACAGTCTTGGTTGGAACCTGGTTTAAAAGATATGCCGCTGATTGTAGCGCATAACCCCAGAAAGATCGCGGTAACTCAGCATTACTCATCATGGATCGTACCATATCCAATAGGGTTCGATTCCGTCTCTCCGATACACCGTTATGCTGTGGAGTGTATGGAGGAGTAAGCTGAGAGAGAATTCCTTTCTCTTTTAGGTAACCAAGGAACTCGGCACTCAAGTATTCACCACCTCGATCAGATCTAAGTGTCTTGATACTTTTGCCGGTTTGGTTTTCTACTTCATTCTTATACTCTCGGAATTTCTCAAAAGCCTCGGATTTATGTTTCATCAGATAAATGAATCCATATCTTGAGTAATCATTCGTGAAAGTAATGAAATAGGAAAAACCACCTCTTGCATGTGTAGACATTGGACCGCATACATCGCTGTGTATGAGTCCTAAGAGCTCGCTCGCTCTTACTCCTTGTCCAGAAAATGGAGTCTTTGTCATCTTTTCTTTGAGACAAGATTGACAAGTGTCATAAGTTTGATATTCGAACGTGTCCAAATATCCTTCTCTATGCAACTTAGTCAACCTTCTCTCATTGATGTGACCCAGTCTACAATGCCATAAGAAAGCTTTATTTAAATCTGGAGACTTTCTTTTTAGTGTGTTCTGGACATTGAAAATTTGGAGTTGGTTTAAAACATATATGCCGTTATTTAGAGTACCGGACCCAATCAAACCATCATTAAGGTGGATGTTGACAACATCTCTTACAAACGTGAAATCATAACCTTTATTTGATAACAAGGAAACCGATATGATATTACACGTTAAGCTTGGTACAAAATAACAGTTATGTAAAACCAAAATGTGTCCACTCGTCAATCCTAGGTGATAATCCCCGACGGACGCAGCTCCCACGCTAGCTCCGTTAGCAACCTTTAGGGTCATATCACCTTCCTTCAGCACTCTACGGTTTCTCAGTGCCTGCAATGAATTGCAAATATGAGATCCTGATCCGGTATCCAATACCCAGGAAGTAGAGTTGATCGACAGACAATTCTCAATTACAAACACACCTGAAGTCGAAGCCACAGCTTGCTTCGGTTCCTGGTTCTTGGCGTTCAACACCTTGCAATCTTTCTTCCAGTGCCCTTTCCTGTGACAATGGAAGCACTCATCCTGGCCCACTACCGGTACCGCAAACTTTTTCTTTCCCTTCCCTCTCACCTTACTTACACCTCCTCTAGGTTTGGATGCGGCCTTCTTCTTCCTTCCTTTGGCCCTAGCCTTGGACCCGGAAGAAGATGCACCGCCAACAAACATAGCGGGTGTTTCCCTTGCTTTCTGCAAGGTGCCCTCTGTTAGTTGTATGTATGCCCTAGAGGCCAGTATTGTACAGATGATGTATATTATATTGGATGCTTGGACATATATCGAGATGACTTTCTTGCTCGATATGATAGTATGCTATCTGGCTGCTCTTTATCTTAACGTGTACACTAGTCTCTTTATACTGTCTTATAGTTACATGTTGGTAAAGCCCTTAGGATGTGTACTTGACTGCCTGGACTATGATGCGGATCATACTAGTGGGGACATGGTAGTCCATAAGTACATCCTTCAAGGTCCCTAGTCGTGGGTATATCGAGACGGGGCATCGATATACCAGAGTAGACTAGCGTATACGCTTCTCGACCCATGTGATGGGCGATGGATGATCCCATATCCATTGGTGTTTGACATCAGAGATGGTATATGGGTGCTCAGTGGAGACTGGGTATACTGGACGGACTCGCCGAGAACTCCCAGATGGTATTATACCTCACGTCAGATGGCAGTTCTCAGGTGACACTTGTACAGGTTAGTCTGTAGACCCGAGATCGTCATAGAGTCTTGTGTGATTCCCACTGTGCTTTGATCTCCACCTTACCACGTCCATGAGGGTGTGCAAAACGGTGGTCTTTGGGCACAGTCCCGAGTCACATGGAGGCAATGAGCGATAGGAGGGGTTTCGTCTCTCCCGGTATTGGGGGTTGATGTTGCGCTGTGCATGATTGGCCGTAACAGGGAAGTCCCTGGCCAGGGCTGATCAGAGATTTGCTGGTAAGTGTTACCAGTAGTTTCTCGACCCGTTATGAGCCTCACATCGGCACGACTTATCGGGTTATTGGGGTCTGACGTATACCACCCCTAGACTTGATATGCGACGTATCAGACGAAGAGACCGGACTGTACGGTAAGTGTTACTGGTCGGATTCGCAGGAGTGTGAGCGGGCTAGCTCGTCGATCTTCTGATTGCTCAATACCCGGGTGGCCGTTACGTTTAGCAGACCGCTTGCGGCTTGTGGATGCTTGATATGATCATCATCTGCTACCGGCGTATTGACGAGTCTTTAGAGTCCTACACAGAGGTTTCCTGGCTCAAGCGAAACGAAATAGGTGCGCATATGAGATATGTGCAGGACCGAGAATAATGCGTGTATGTGATACCGAATTTCATTCTCGCGATAAATGTTTCGATTTGTTATATTCGATATGACCTAGTTATCGAATCATTCATTCGATAAATCGATACATTGAATACTAGTCGGTTATGTGCGACATGACCGGATCATTGAATCAAATGTTGATTTAATGATTTAATGTATAATTATATATTTGATATATTATTTTGCATTAACTAGTATTGGTTCACTTTATATGGATTTTCTCACTTGATGTGCAAGTTGTATATGTGATATATTTTCGTGCACATACTTGTATCATGTTTGATGATACTTGATTATTTAGTTAAGTGTAAAGAATTAAAACCATGGTTAAGTGTTGATTAGGGTTTTGCATATTCATTTATTTATTTGTTCATTTATTTATTTGGAAATGATTTAAAAAAGAATGGTGGCTTTCTTTGTCCTTTTGTTGAAGCTTCATGAAGCTTTGACTCATGCTTAACCCTAACCCATCCATTAACCATGGTCTATTATCTACACTTAACCCTAGTAAGAATTATGATAAGTATTCCTTTTTCTTTTTATTTTAAGAGGACTTATCATATTTCTAGCTCATCTTCTTCTTCATCTTCAAGCTTGAAACCTTGAGGCCATCAATGGCAACTTGAGCTTGAGAGTGAGAAATCCAATTCTAAAGAGAACCCACCTCCTATTTCTTCATCCTCTACCTCTTGCCAAGTAGTAGAGTGTGTTTCCTTCACAAGTTTCATCACTTTGTGAAGTAGAGAGCTTGATCTAGCGATGCCTCGACGTAGATCATCTTCGGCATCGTCGTCGATGACCAAGCCCGTTCATTCTCCGATGAAGCCGACGCTAGAGCCCGGGGTTCGACAAGGACAGCGAGGAGACTTCGTTGCGGAGCCGTGGAGGTGGATATCCGGATCTACAAAGGTTGTAATTTCCATATCCTTGTAGTTAAGTGTTAACTAGTTTTCTTTTCGCCTAGATTTCTAGCAACGATCCGTAGTCTAGGGTTTCTCGGCACCATTTTTTTTATATTGGTATGTTCGATGCCTTGTGAGACCTCACTAGAGTGCCTAGGAACCCTACAGTGGTATCAGAGCCTAGCTAGAGCCTTAGGCGAAGTCTAGACGGAGTTTGAGACCCGGACGAACCGAAAAACCAACCCCAAAATAGCTCTCTGGAAATTTTTTAAATTTGTTGTTTTTTGTCAATTAAAAATGCTTAAAAAATTCAGCAATGAAATCTATGAATTACGATGCAAAAAGTTTCCCATGAACAGTGTTTTGTGCGGTGGAACCGCGGCAGAAGCATGGCTTCTGCGGCGGTTCCGTGGCGCTTTGATGACGTCAGCCATATTTCTTTGCACAATAATTCCTGATAAATTGTTCTGAGTTTTCTGGGAATTTTAAATTGACTTCAGAGTAGAGTGTTCTGGGGTTGTTTAGGGAATCGACGATTCGATCGGATTATCGAACTTTGTCTAAGTGTTTTCCGGATAATTTTTTGAATATGTTAAAAAGTTCAACCGGATATAAATACCCAATCTTTCCCCTGCCAAAAATATCCAAGTGTTGGATTATTGTGTGGTTTAAGGATGTTCTGAGTAGTGCAAGTAACGCGATGGTCCCTCTAGAAGACAACAAACCTTAACTCGATTATGTGACCGTCTTGAACTGCCCTTTGAACCTTCGGGTTTGGGGCAGTACGGCGTGCCACATGTGAGGCGTTGGCTTAACCCTTCTATGGCTGGACCGTTGGTACTGAGGCATGAAACGAATGTCTTTGAACCTATTTCATGTGTTGGATGGTTTCGGGAAAACTTGGGTGTTCGAATGTTCGATCGGAAAGTTTAATATATTCTATTTATCTGGAATGGGATACAATAATTGGAATTCACAAACAGTTATGTGATAAATGAATGAATGAAATAAATCTAGCGGTCTAGTTTCATTTGATATTGAAAAGAGTTTTCGATAATGAGACTAAAATGCGGGATTTATATCTGTTAGGCATGTGATGTCTAAGTATTTCATTTGATTAGGCATGTGATGTCTAAAGAAGTTGCGGATTCCAATTGTTGTAGTTTTACACTTTCTTTTCTGTGACCGTAAGTGTAGTATGTTCATATCGCCGGTTTCGTTACTATACGTCAACGACAATTGGGGTATGCATACTTACTTACGTTGATGACATGTGATGACATGTGTTGCTGGATATGTTATATTGGATTGTCGTGTTTGAATAGCCGGGGGTTTTTATCTGAGATGAGTGTTTTTCATTTTCATTCATGTAAAAACTTGTATGTAATATTCTTTTATTTGGGGCACTTCCAGGTAGCGGAAGTTGTCACCTTTTGTATATTATTTACTTTTCCGCATTAGGATAGACCCAAGGAGGGGAGCACAAGTAACCGGGTTCTGGGGTCCAGTGGGAGACCAACTCGAGGAGTCTAGTCCGGGTCTCCTAACCCTAGAATTGGCAGGGTTGCTTGCCGCTCTCGTAGGGGTCTAGGGGTGTGGGATTGGCTATTCATCACGACCGTGGAATCCGTGTTTTATACTGGCTCGTATTGAAAACACGGACGTCCTAGTATATCCAATATTTCATATGTTTATTCTGCTGCGATATCTGTGATGTGATTCTGTGATGGATATAGTATATAGTATATATGATATATTATATAGACGTTACTTATGTTTTACACCCGCGCTAGCCCTGCCCTGCTCTGTCGTTAGTTACCTAACCTAACGGTGCACGAGGGGACATCGAGGCGAATGCGGATGGCATAAGTGTACGTTATATCTATCTGTGATGTTTAGGTATTTAAATGATGGGACTTCATTAATGTGATTAATGAAAGATAAGAAACCTAAGATGTTGTGGAATCGAATTTTAAAATAAAACAGGTAGCCACAGTTCTTGCTTTGCATAGCGGTATATATGATATACCCTGCACCTTATTCGATGAGGAAATGACCGAGATCCCTTCACCGGAAGTGACTCCTTTAGCAATAACTGGCAGATGCTGCACACTCGGTTTGGCTTTGATTGCTTTTAAGAGTTTTTTGCTTTGCACAGTGATATATATGATATATCCCGCACCTCATTCGACGAGGAAAGGGCCGACGATCCCTTCACCGGGAGTGACCCCTTTAGCAAAACTAGAAAAGCCTCAAAATCACTCCATTTTTAAAACTTCATTTAATTCTACAACGATATCAAGTTCATTACGCTCATGGTTTTATGAAAACCTGCGTAGCCCTCCGTCATTTCAAATAAGTACTAATTAGTATTCGTGCTACGGTAGTTTGGCATTCGTCAAGGCGTAGTGTACGGTAGCTAACTAGTATTTATCTGCTTATGCATATGATGCAGATTGGATTAGGGTATTCGTACGGCGTTGTTTGACATTCGTCAAGGGTCGTGCGGGTGGGTTTAATTCAATCAAGAAATGTACGGGTTGAACTTGACTAGTGGACTATGGGTTGTTTGGCATTCGTCAAGGTCATAGAACACTAGGGGTAAAATATTATCGGGAATTTCAAGTGTTGAAATTTGCAATGTGATTGCATACCTTCTATGAGATAGTTGGATCCCGATACCCACTGCGAGTAAGAGTTACTCCCGGGAGAGTTTTACACATTATAATTAGCCGATCAAGTAGGTGTCTAGAAAGGTGTTAACGAGGTTACGCCTCTGGGAAAATGAGGTTTACATTAATTAGGTTCGTGCGAAAGCACGGGGGACCTCCCTCAAAGTACCGACACTAGCCTGGCTGAAAGATTGGCGAACTTGTAGTGTGTAATTAATCCCGGCTAGTCTTTCCTTTTAGGGTTTGAAGGAAGATTTGATAAAAAGCAGTGGGAGCCATCCTGATTAGATAAGATAATAACCAATCTGATCTTGCACGAGCATACGCTAAAGTGTTTTCTTCTCTCTCTCTCCAGGTAGCGACCATTTCATGCCTTAATCAAGATAATAATATGGATGTATTGACCGAACCCGCATGTTATACTGTGCAGGGGAACGTTGAACCCGTTCTATCTTATAAGTGTTATAAGAATGAACAGGAAACAGGAGAATATCTGGATTCTCAAGACGCCCAAAAGAACATGCATGTTGATGCATCTTCTATAGGTGTGTTAGTTATTGAGAACTGTTTCTCAGTTCACCCTACGTCCTGGGTATTAGATACCGGATCAGGATCCCACATATGTAAACAGTTACATGGGCTACGAAAAGGTAGAGAACTGGGGAAAGGTGATCATTCCGTTCAAGTTGGGAACGGTGCAAGTGTTGCAGGCAAAGCAGTTGGCGAATATCACTTAGTATTACCAAGTGGTGATACAATAATTCTGAATGAGTGCTATTATATACCGAACATGATGTGCAACATTATATCAGTTTCTTTATTGAGTAAAGAAGGATATAATTTTGTAGTAAAGGATAATGTTATGAACATATTCCTAGATCAAAAGTTGATTGCATCAGGCTCGCTACATAATGGCATATTCATTCTAAATCAAAATACAGTCCTCAATATACAAAACACACACAAGAGGAAAAATTCAGAAATGAACGAGTCCTTCTTGTAGCATTGTAGACTTGGTCATATCAATGCGACACGACTGGCTAAGTTACATAAGGATGGTTATTTGAATCCGTTCGAATTATCATCTTATGATACTTGCCATTCATGTCTCAAAGGAAAAATGACCAAAGCTCCGTTTAGTGGACACGGAGAAAGAGTTACTGAACTCTTAGGACTGATACATAGTGATGTATGCGGTCCTATGTCTACACATGCCAGGGATGGTTCTTCCTACTTCATTACATTCACTGACGATCTCTCTAGATACGGGCATGTGTTCCTGTTGAAACACAAGTCTGAGGCTTTTGAGAAATTCAGAGAATATAAGCACGAAGTAGAGAACCAAACGGGCAAAAGTATTAAGATCCTTCGATCTGATCGAGGAGGAGAATACTTGAGCAATGAGTTCCAAGATTATCTAAAAGAGAATGGGATTCTCTCTCAGCTTACTCCACCTTATACACCACATCACAACGGTGTATCGGAACGAAGGAATCGCACCCTATTAGATATGGTGCGTTCAATGATGAGCACAGCTGAGTTACCTATTTCCTTCTGGGGGTATGCACTTGAGACAGCCATACACCTATTGAATATGGTTCCTACCAAATCAGTGCCTACCACTCCATATGAGATATGGAGAGGGAAGAGACCATCTTTTAAGTATGTTAAGATATGGGGTTGTCCAGCCTATGTCAAAAGACAAAATCCGGACAAACTCGAGGCAAGATCTGTCTTATGTAAGTTTGTAGGATATCCCAAAAATTCACAAGGGTATATCTTCTACCACCCCGAGGAACAAAAGGTGTTTGTTTCTCGACATGCCACTTTCTTAGAAAAAGGTTTTCTTATGAAACAGATTAGTGGCATTGAGGTAGAACTGGAAGAAGTTCCAGCAACACAAACTGTAACAGAAGACTTGGTGGAACCAGAGGATTCAGTAGAACTCAACGAACCCCAGCCTCTCCGCCTATCTAGTAGGGTATCTCGTCCACCTGAGAGATACTACGGTTTTCTCATTGACGGTGGAAGCGAGGATTGCATCATGGAGGATGATGACCCAACTAGCTTCGAGCAGGCCATCACGAGTAGGGACTCAGTGAAATGGCTGGATGCTATGCGGTCCGAGATGGAATCCATGTACACCAACAAAGTATGGACTTTGGACGTTGCTCCTGAAGGGGTAAAACCCATTGGGAGCAAGTGGATCTTTAAGAAGAAACTTGGTGTAGATGGGAAAGTGGAGACTTTCAAAGCTAGACTTGTAGCAAAGGGTTTTCGTCAAAGACCAGGTGTGGACTATGACGAGACCTTTTCTCCAGTGGCTATGCTTAAATCCATCCGGATCATGCTTGCCATCGCTGCATATCATGATTACGAAATCTGGCAAATGGATGTTAAGACCGCCTTTCTAAACGGTGATTTAGAAGAGTGCGTGTACATGACTCAGCCAGAAGGCTTCGTAGACAGTGGGAGCAGCGGGAAGGTGTGCAAGCTGCTTAAATCCATTTATGGATTAAAGCAAGCATCGCGGAGTTGGAACATCTGCTTTGACGTCGTTATCAAAGAGTTTGATTTCGTCAAAAACCCAGATGAACCTTGTATCTACAAGAAGGTGGCAGAGAGTAAGGTTGTCTTCCTCGTATTGTACGTGGACGACATACTCTTGATAGGAAATGATATTCCTATGCTGCAATCGGTCAAGCTCTTCTTATCACAAAGATTCTCAATGAAAGATCTTGGTGATGCCTCCTGCATATTGGGAATTAGGATCTATAGAGATAGATCCAAACGGATTTTGGGATTGTCCCAATCCAGGTACATTGACACCATACTAAAGAGGTTTAGTATGGAAGAGTCCAAGCGTGGGAACTTGCCCACGATCTCTGGAGTCACTCTCTCCAAAGAGATGTCTCCCAAGACTGATTTAGAGAGAGCTCGCATGCAAGGGATACCCTATGCTTCGGCAGTAGGCTCTATCATGTATGCGATGCTATGTACCAGACCCGATGTAGCATACTCACTAAGTGTAGTGAGCAGGTATCAAGCTGATCCTGGAGAGAGTCACTGGACAGCTGTGAAGAGCATTCTCAAGTACTTGCGAAGGACTAGAGATATGTTCTTGGTGTATGGTAACGGAGAGCTCCAAGTGGAGTCCTTTACCGATTCGAGCTTCCAGAGTGATAAGGACGACTCTAAGTCGCAGTCGGGATTTGTCTTTACCCTTTACGGAGGGGCGGTTAGCTGGAAGAGCTCCAAGCAGGAAACCGTGGCAGACTCGACGATGGAGGCTGAATACATCGCTGCCAACGATGCTGCCAAAGAGGCTGTCTGGATCAAGAAGTTCATTACAGAACTTGGAGTGGTTCCATCCATTGAGCATCCAATACCTTTGTATTGCGATAACAATGGAGCGGTGGCTTTGGCCAAGGAACCCAGGTCCCATCAGCGATCCAGGCATATTCTGAGGCGGTATCACCTGATCCGGGAGATAGTTGATCGCCGGGAGATCGAGGTTAGGAGGGTTGACACGAAGAACAACACGGCGGATCCACTCACGAAGGCCATTCCCCAGATACAGTTTGAGAGACTCTTCGGGATGCTCGGTATGCGATACTACAGCAGCTGGCCCTAGTGCAAGTGGGAGATTGTTAGTTGTATGTATGCCCTAGAGGCCAGTATTGTACAGATGATGTATATTATATTGGATGCTTGGACATATATAGAGATGACTTTCTTGCTCGATATGATAGTATGCTATCTGGTTGCTCTTTATCTTAACGTGTACACTAGTCTCTTTATACTGTCTTATAGTTACATGTTGGTAAAGCCCTTAGGATGTGTACTTGACTGCCTGGACTATGATGCAGATCATACTAGTGGGGACATGGTAGTCCATAAGTACATCCTTCAAGGTCCCTAGTCGTGGGTATATCGAGACGGGGCATCGATATACCAGAGTAGACTAGCGTATACGCTTCTCGACCCATGTGATGGGCGATGGATGATCCCATATCCATTGGTGTTTGACATCAGAGATGGTATACGGGTGCTCAGTGGAGACTGGGTACACTGGACGGACTCGCCGAGAACTCCCAGATGGTATTATACCTCACGTCAGATGGCAGTTCTCAGGTGACACTTGTACAGGTTAGTCTGTAGACCCGAGATCGTCATAGAGTCTTGTGTGATTCCCACTGTGCTTTGATCTCCACCTTACCACGTCCATGAGGGCATGCAAAACGGTGGTCTTTGGGCACAGTCCCGAGCCACATGGAGGCAATGAGCGATAGGAGGGGTTTTGTCTCTCCCGGTATTGGGGGTTGATGTTGCGCTGTGCATGATTGGCCGTAACAGGGAAGTCCCTGGCCAGGGCTGATCAGAGATTTGCTGGTAAGTGTTACCAGTAGTTTCTCGACCCGTTATGAGCCTCACATCGGCACGACTTATCGGGTTATTGGGGTCTGACGTATACCACCCCTAGACTTGATATGCGACGTATCAGACGAAGAGACCGGACTGTACGGTAAGTGTTACTTGTCGGATTCGCAGGAGTGTGAGCGGCCTAGCTCGTCGATCTTCTGATCGCTCAATACCCGGGTGGCCGTTACGTTTAGCAGACCGCTTGCGGCTTGTGGATGCTTGATATGATCATCATCTGCTACCGGTGTATTGACGAGTCTTTAGAGTACTACACAGAGGTTTCCTGGCTCAAGCGAAATGAAATAGGTGCGCATATGAGATATGTGCAGGACCGAGAATAATGCGTGTATGTGATACCGCATTTCATTCTCGCGATAAATGTTTCGATTGGTTATATTCGATATGACCTAGTTATCGAATCATTCATTCGATAAATCGATACATTGAATACTAGTCGGTTATGTGCGACATGACCGGATCATTGAATCAAATGTTGATTTAATGATTTAATGTATAATTATATATTTGATATATTACTTTGCATTAACTAGTATTGGTTCACTTTATATGGATTTTCTCACTTGATGTGCAAGTTGTATATGTGATATATTTTCGTGCACATACTTGTATCATGTTTGATGATACTTGATTATTTAGTTAAGTGTAAAGAATTAAAACCATGGTTAAGTGTTGATTAGGGTTTTGCATATTCATTTATTTATTTGTTCATTTATTTATTTGGAAATGATTTAAAAAAGAATGGTGGCTTTCTTTGTCCTTTTGTTGAAGCTTCATGAAGCTTTGACTCATGCTTAACCCTAACCCATCCATTAACCATGGTCTATTCTCTACACTTAACCCTAGTAAGAATTATGATATGTATTCCTTTTTCTTTTTATTTTAAGAGGACTTATCATATTTCTAGCTCATCTTCTTCTTCATCTTCAAGCTTGAAACCTTGAGGCCATCAATGGCAACTTGAGCTTGAGAGTGAGAAATCCAATTCTAAAGAGAACCCACCTCCTATTTCTTCATCCTCTACCTCTTGCCAAGTAGTAGAGTGTGTTTCCTTCATAAGTTTCATCACTTTGTGAAGTAGAGAGCTTGATCTAGCGATGCCTCGACGTAGATCATCTTCGGCATCGTCGTCGATGACCAAGCCCGTTCATTCTCCGATGAAGCCGACGCTAGAGCCCGGGGTTCGACAAGGACAGCGAGGAGACTTCGTTGCGGAGCCGTGGAGGTGGATATCCGGATCTACAAAGGTTGTAATTTCCATATCCTTGTAGTTAAGTGTTAACTAGTTTTCTTTTCGCCTAGATTTCTAGCAACGATCCGTAGTCTAGGGTTTCTCGGCACCATTTTTTTTATATTGGCATGTTCGATGCCTTGTGAGACCTCACTAGAGTGCCTAGGAACCCTACACCCTCTGCACTCCTTAACATGTTCAGGAGTTCCGCAAGTTCAACTTCTTTTCCTTGAAGGTTGAAGTTGAGGATAAACTGGGCGTAGGTGGGAGGAAGGGACTGGAGAATAAGGTCTGTATAGAGCTCATTATCCAAAGTCGTCCCAAGGTCTGCGAGCTCTTCAATATAGCCGATCATCTTTAGGACAGTTCACCTACCGATGACCCGACAGCCAACCTCACTCGAAACAAGTTCTTAGAGGTCTCGTATCTTGCTATACGAGATTGCTCTCCATAAAGTTCCTTTGTATGGAGAAATATGCCATCTAGGGACATATCCTCGTGCCTCCTCTGATGTTCATTGTTCATTGAGGCAAGCACGATGCACTTGGCTCTCGCGCAATCTAAATCCCAGGTTTTGCGGATTTCCTTATCCGCATTGCTGGATTTGGGACCAGGGACAGCAGGTGCCGTAGCGGTGAGGATGTACCCCAATTTGTCATAGGTCAAAGCCATTTTGACATTCCGCAGCCAATCTTTATAGTTTGGCCCTGTCAGTATATTTTTCTCTAAAAGTAACTTAAGTCCAGTCATTTTTAGGGTCGCTGCAATTAGGAGAGAGAGAAGAAAACTCTTTAGCATGATGCTCTTGCAAGTTTAGAGTGGTTTTTATTTTATCTAAACTGGATGGCTCCCACTGTTTCTCGAATCCTTCCTCAAACCATAAAAGAAGAATTAGCCAGGACTATTCTCACCGTACAATACTTGCTTAACCGTTCAGCCAGGCCAGTGTCGATACTTCGAGGGAGGTTTTCCAACGCTTTCGCGAAGTTCCTTAATTAAATAACCTCTTTTCTCTGGGGGCGTAACCCCGCTGACACTTTTCTGGACACCTACTTGGTTTATAGCATTGATCGTTAAGTGACGAATATCCTGATAAGTAGCATATACTCACAGTAGGATCGGGATCCAAATATCATCGTATGATAATGTTGAAGGAATCCTACCAACATTCATCAAACTCCAAATGGTATGCATCTCTTTGCAAATTTCAGTTTCTTTAGAAATTCCCGATATATATTTTTGCCCCATGTTCTTATGATCATGACTAAGGGCCAACAAATCATAAGTCACATGTCAAGTTCTGCCCATCATTATCCTGTTGATTTGAACCCATCCGTATATACTCTTGACTAAGGGCCAAACAAAGTAATACGAGTGTCCCAAACCAACTCATCTATCTATGCAATAAATGAATACCCCAGCAGCTACCAATCACTATGTCTTGACTAAGGGCCAAACAAACATAGCTTGAATACTACTGACCATTCATAAGAAATGACGGAGGGCTACGACTGGTTTTGGCGAAACCGTGAACGTAGTGAACTTGATATAACCGAAGGAACCTGATAGCTTTTAAAAGGAGTGGTTAAAGCTCCGCATTTAAAAATATCTGTTTTTAAAATTAACCGAGTGGTTTCTTTTAAATTGTTCCAACGATTTAAACTTTGGTTTGTTTTTCTTTGCATTATAGATAATGCGTCCCATCATTAACCTATCATTGCAGAAAACAACGAAAATACAACTTCCTCTTATGCCGTCCGCATTCGCCACGGGGTCCCGTCATCACCCGTTAGGTTACTTAACTAACGACAGAGCGAGGGCTGGGCTAGCGCGGGTGTAAAACATAAGTGACGTCTAAATAGCTATCATATATATAGATATTTTACATTCGTCTGACGCAATGATATACATTCCAGAACACAGATGAACTTAATTGGATTTGCAAGCAATCCGTATTTCTTTTGAGCCTGCAAGAAAAGACGGATAACACAGTTGTGATGAATAGCCATTACCCCACCCTCGACCCCTACGGGTACGGCAAACTACCCGCCCGGCAGTTTGTGCACCCCACCTTGGGTCAGTCCTAGGAGCAGAAACAGTAAAATGAAATAATACAACGGTGGCTACAACCGCAACCTGGATGTGCCCCGCAAAAATAATATTACAACAAATTACATTTACAACAAATGAATTAAATAATAACCCATTGCTAAACCCCGGCTATACACCACAACAGTCCAATACAGTTCATATGCACAAACAGATAAAACCATTACAGAAATGTGCAACCCCCTGCCAACCGACATACTAGCAGTTAGGGGAGGTTTACGAACACATTAAACAATCACAGGTATAATCCATTATGCAAATACTGTACAATTTCGATCGATCAAACGCTTTTAATCTTGCTCCAATACTGCTCTGTAAACTTGAAACCTGAGCAAAATTAAAAAATACTAGAGAATCCCAAATATCACATAGAACCACCACAAGAAAAATGGCTCCCTGAATCGTCAACTCGGCGGCGGAAGCGCGGCGCTACATGTGCTAGCCGCCGCGAATCCGCGGCGCCGTAGGCGATTCAGGAGACCAAATTTTTTGTGTGTTCTACTGCTGTCATTTTAAGCTTTCTGAACATCCCTGAAAAATTTTTGGACTTCATTTAAAATTCGACAGAAACTTGACAGTTCGGGGTTTTTCGGTTTCGTTTTTTCCGTTCGAAATTCGTACAAATTTGCAATAAAGTTATTTATTGTTTAGCGAGGCTCTGATACCACTGTAAGTCGATGTACTACACCCCAATACTTGTGGGGAGGCGGAATTTTCAAAAACGAACTTGTTTAGTGAACGAACATCGACTAACCGCTTGAATCGAAGCTAAACTATAAATAACCAAACACAAAGTGTTTCTAAACTACTGTGTTTAGGGATTATACCTATCGAACCAAGTCCTTCGGCTTTACGATCTCCTCGTCCTCCTCGGCCTTCTCGATGTAGTAGATGATCCACCCGAGAGCAAAACTCCAAGCTTAGCCTCTAAACTTGAGGCAACTAACCTTCTTGGATTGCTAATCAAAGAAGATAGATGAGATAGAGTGAGGGTTATGGATTGTTTAGTCTAACTAATCCTTGTTCTCAACACATGAGGGGTGAGGATTAGGGTTTGAAGAGAGTGAGCTTGAGGAGAGAGAATGTGAATGATATTATGAGTGAGAATAGTAAGTTATCATAATATATATGAAGCATTATCTTTTAAAAGAGAAAAGAAAATAAGTGATGAATAATCATGCTTCATAAATATCAAGTGGTGATTCATTATCATGAGTCATTAAGCATTTATGATGCATTAATGACTATGATGAATCACTCTCATGACTCACTAATCTCATTCAATGCATATGACACCTAAACCTCCTTAGTCACCATCTTCTAGAAGCTTCTCGAGTAATTACGAGAACGTCCCTCCGATCCGTAAAAATACGGAAAAACTTTAGACTGTATAAATCCAATAACCGGATACCAGTAACTGGCTTAAACCAAAGCCGACTGGTAAAAACTGTCCAAATGACGTAAGTGTGTAAACACACATACGCGTCCGAACCCTTTGTCGTAAAACCATACGACCTCTATATCGTTTCGCCTGGAGTAGGAAACTCTCTGTGTGGGACTCTAGAGACTCGACTACTACGCTGGCAGTGGGTTTAACCACAGACCGCAAGCGGCACTAGCTGTACGTAACGGTCCCCAGGTAGTTGTCGATAAGAAGGCCGATGAGGAAACCCATCCGAACTCCTACTGAGCCTGCTGTGACAATCTCCGATACAGTCTGGTCCGTTCGTCCAAGACTATCGCATATCGGGCCTAGGGGGGCGGCAAGCGTCAGTCCCCTAATAGCGGTATAAGTCGTGTCGGAGCGAAGCCCATTACACCCTGAGAAACTACTGGAACCTACCAGCAAATCTTGCTTGCCCTGGCCAAGGACTTTGCGTAATGGCTCTCTGACACAGCGCGATATCTACTCCCAATACCGGGAGGGACGAATCCTGTCTAACCGCCACTGCCTCCAAGTGCTCGGGACTGCACCCAACTGCTACCTGTTTGCACGACTCCTTTGAGCCGTGGTAGGGTAGCAATCTAAGAACAGTGGGACACACTCGAGGCGAAGTAGCAGTGTCAAGTCTGTGGACTAGGCTGTACTCATGTCACCTGGGAACTGTTTACTGACAACTGGTATAAAACCAACCAACAGTTCCCTGTGAGTCCTGTCCGGTGTACCCGTAACTTAACGAGCACCTGCATACTATCTCCAGTACGACGTACTGACGGCTGTGGGACAGACCATCTCCCCAACTGGGATGAGAAGCGTACACACTAGTCTACTCCGGAGTATCGATGCTCTGTCTCGATAATCCAACGACCAGGGACCTGAATAAGGATGTGCTTGTAGACTACCCAGCCCCCACTAGTGTGACTGCCACACAACGCTGGTAGACAAGCAAGATCCTAAGAGCTCTATCAATACGTACACTCACATATTAAGATAGAAAAACCAAGTAGCATACTACCATGTTTAGCAAGACTGTTATATACATGTGAATATCCCAAGCTTCCATTAAGTAATATACAAACTAGAATGATACAGTAATGGCCTTCTAGGGTTTCTCGAACTGTTATAGACCTCATATCGACACGACTTATCGAGCTATTGGGGTCTGACGTTTACCACCCCTAGGCGAGATATGTGACATATCAGACGATCAGACCGGACTGTACGGTAAGTGTTACTGGTTGGATTCACAGGAGTGTGAGTGGGCTTGCTCGTCGATCTTCTGATCGCTCAATACCCGGGTGGCCGTTACGTTTAGCAGACCGCTTGCGGCTTGTGGGTGTTTGATATGATCATCACCTGCTGCCGGCGTATTGACGAGTCTTTAGAGTCCTACACAGAGGTTTCCTGGCTCAAGCGAAACGAAATAGGAGCGCATATGAGATATGTGCGGGACCAAGAATAATGCGTGTATGTGATACCGTATTCCATTCTCGCGATGAATGTATCGAAAGGTTGTATGCGATATAACCTAGTTATCGAATCAAGGATTGATTCGGTAAGCCGATACATAGGATACTAGTCGGTTATATACGATATGACCGGATCGATAAATCAAGTGTTGATTTAATGATTTAATGTATAATTATATATTTGATATCTTACTTTGCATTAACTAGTATTGGTTCACTTTAAATGAATTTTCTCACTTGAATTGTGCAAGTTGTATATGTGATATACTTTTGTGCACATGATTGTATCATGTTTGATGATACATGCTTATTTGGTTAAGTGTAAAGAACTAAACCATGGTTAAAATGATGATTAGGGTTTTGCTTATTCATTCTTTTATTTGTTTATTCATTTTGGAAATGATAAGAAAAGAATGGTGGCTTTATTTGTTGTTTTGTTGAAGCTTCATGAAGCTTTGACCTAATCCACCATTCTTGTCTCTTGCTTAACCCTAACCATCATAACTAACCATGGTCTATTCTCTACACCTAACTAAGGTTATGATATGATAAGTATTCATTTTTATTATTCCTTTTAATTAACTTATCATATTATCATCTTCATCATCTTCTTCTTCTTCAAGAATGAAACTATGCCACCATCAATGGCAACTTGAGAATATGAGTGAGAAATCCAATTCTAAAGTGAACCCACTTCCTATTTCTTCATCCTCTACCTCTTGCCAAGTAGTAGAGTGTGTTTTCTTCACAAGTTTCATGACTTGGTGAAGTTAGAGCTTGATCTAGTGATGCCTCGACGTAGATCATCTTCGGCATCGTCGTCGATGACCTAGCCCGCTCTTTTCCGATGAAGCCGATGCTAGAGTCATGGTTCGATTTGGACAGTGGAGAGGACTTCATCATGGAGCTATGGAGGTGGAGAAACGGATCTACAAAGGTTGTATTTCCGTTCTTTTAGTTTAGTTGTAAACTAGTTTCTTTTGTCGCCTAAACTTCTAGCCAACGATCTAGTCTAGGGTTTCTCGGCACCGTAAAATTTGAAATTGGCATGGTTGATGCCATGTGAGACCTCTTGAGAGTGCCTAGGAACCCTATAGTGGTATCAGAGCCTAGCTAGAGCCTTAGGCGATGCGTAGACGGAGTTTGAAGTCCGATCGAACCGAAACCCTAATTGGAATTTGCTCTCTGGACATTTTTGAAATTCGGGGATTTTTCAGAATTAAAAATATGCAGAAAAACCAGAAGGAAATTATAAGAATTACTGTGAAGTTCGATGACCTAATTCCATAAAAGTGCGGCAGAACCGCGGCATTAGCATGCTAATGCGGCGGTTCCGCGGCCCTTTTGTCTCTTCTCCCATTGAATTTTGCACAGTAATTCCTATTTTGCAGTGCTGATTTTCCTGGGATATATTTTTTTTCTGAACTCAAGAGTTGAGTTTTCTGGGTTGTATTGGGGACTCGGTGTTTCGATCGGATTGTCTAACTTTGTCTATGTGGCTTTCCGGAAATTTTTGAATATGTTAAAAAGTTCGACCGGATATAAATACCCAACTTTTCCCCTGTCGGGAAATTTCCAAGTGTTGGATCTTTCCGTGGTTTAAAGACGTTCTAAGTAGTGCAAGTAACGCGATGGTCCCTCTAGAAGACAACAAACCTTAACTCGATTATGTGACCGTCTTGAACTGCCCTTTAAACCTTCGGGTTTGGGGCAGTACGGCGTGCCACATGTGTGGCGTTGGCTTGACCCTTCTACGGCTGGACCGTTGGTACTGAGGCACGAACTGAATGTTTTTAGACTTGTTTCATGTGTTGATCTGTATCGGGAAAACTTGGGTGTTTGAATGTTCGATAGAAAAGTTTAACATTTTCTATTTATCCGGAATGTGATACAATACTTTGAATCCACAAGTAGTTATGAGATAACTGAATGAATGTTATAAATCTAGCGGTTTAGTCTCACTTGATCGGTTGCCACGGAATTTTGATGTGATCAAAAGTCTGTCGCAATCACGTAGCGTACGCGGATACTTGCCGGGTAAACTTAATAGACAGCCTCACTCCATAGCCCCGACCAAGTGACTGTAGGAGAACCCCGTCGCCGAAAGCATCCGTTTGGGTGCTCCCGGTAGCGGTATTCCGCCTTGGTGCACTTCGTCGACGGTATCGGGGGTGCTGCCGTCTACTGAAGTTTGCGACGAGCATTCGATCAGGATGTCGGGAATCTTGTTGAATTACCCGACTTGACATTGAAAAGAGTTTTCGATAATGAGACTAAAATGCGGGGTTTGTAATTGTTAGGCATGTGATGTCTAAGGTATTCATTTGATTAGGCATGCGATGTCTATGGAGATTGCGGATTCCAACTGTTGTAGTTTTACACTTTCTTTTCTGTGACCGTAAGTGTAATATGTGATATCGCCGGTTTCGTTGCTATATGTCAACGACAATTGGGATAAGCATGTTTACTTACGTTGATGACATGTGATGTTATGTGTTGCTGGATATGTTATATTGGATCGTCGTGTTTGAATAGCCGGGGGGTTTTATGTGAGATGAGTGTTTTTCATTTTCATTCATGTAAAAACTTGTATGTAATATTCTTTTATTGGGGCACTTCCAGGTTGCGGAAGATGTCACCGTTTGTATATTATTTACTTTTCCGCACTAGGATAGACC
Organism: Agapanthus africanus; assembly: GCA_030015575.1. NCBI lineage: Eukaryota > Viridiplantae > Streptophyta > Magnoliopsida > Asparagales > Amaryllidaceae > Agapanthus > Agapanthus africanus. The sequence goes on along the minus strand of CM057350.1, from coordinate 312,971,787 downwards.
CAAGGAGGGGAGCACAAGTAACCAGGTTCTGGAGTCCAGTGGGAGACCAACTCGAGGAGTCGAGTCCGGGTCTCCTAACTCTAGAATTGGTAGGGTTGCTTGCCGCTCTCATAGGGGTCTAGGGGTGTGGGTTTGGGTATTCATCGCGACCGTGGAATCCGTGTTTTATACTGGCTCGTATTGAAAACACAGACGTCCTAGTATATCCAATATTTCATATGTTTCTTCTGCTGCGATATCTGTGATGTGATCATGTGATGTTCTGTGATAGATACTGTATATAGTATATATGATATATTATATAGGCGTTACTTATGTTTTACACCCGCGCTAGCCCTGCCCCGCTCTGCCGTTAGTTACCTAACCTAACGGTGCACGAGGGGACATCGAGGCGAATGCGGATGGCATAAGTGTACGTCGTATTTATCTGTGATGTTTAGGTACTTAAATGATGGGACTTCATTAATGTGATTAATGAAATAAAAGAAACCTAAGATGTTGTAGAATCGAATTTCAAAATAAAACAGGTAGCTACAGTTCTTGCTTTGCACAGCGGTATATATGATATATCCTGCACCTTATTCGATAAGGAAAGGACCGAGATCCCTTCACCGGGAGTGACTCCTTTAGCAATAACTGGCAGATGCTACACACTCGGTTTGTCTTTTGATTGCTTTTAAGAGTTTTTGCTTTGCACAGTGATATATATGATATATCCCGCACCTCATTCGACGAGGAAATGACCGACGATCCCTTCACCGGGAGTGACTCCTTTAGCAAAACTGGAAAAGCCTCAAAAGCACTCCATTTCAAAATCATTTGATTCTACAACGATATCAAGTTCATTACGCAATAGGTTTGCAGAAAAACCTGTCGTAGCCCTCCGTCATTTCAGATAAGTACTAGTTAGTATTCGTGCTACGTTTGTTGACTATGTTAAGGCGTAGTGTGCAGTAGCTAATTAGTGCTTATCTGCATAAGCATATGATGCGATTGGATTAGGGTAGTCGTGCGACTTTGTTGACTATGTTAAGGGTCGTGCGGGTGGGTTTTGTTAGTGTATATGCCCTAGAGGCCATTACTGTATCATACTAGTTTGTATATTACTTAATGGAAGCTTGGGATATTCACCTTGTATATACAATCTTGCTCAAAATAGTAGTATGCTACTTGGTTTGTTTCTACTTCAATGTGTACATGTGTTTATTTTTGTATATCGCCTATACACATTAGTGGAGCCCTTAGGATCTTTGCTTGATTACCAGCGATGTGATGGCCGTCACACTAGTGGGGCTAGGTAATCTATAAGCACATCCTTATGCAGGTCCCTGGTCGCAGGACTATCGAGACAGGGCATCGATACTCCAGAGTAGACCAGCGCATGCGCTTCTCATCCCAGTGTGGAAGACGGTCTGTCCCACAGCCGTCAGTACGTCGTACTTGAGATAGTATGCGGGTGCTCGTTAGGTTACGGGTACACTGGACAGGACTCCTCGGGAACTGACTAGTTGGTATTATGCCTATCGTCAGTTATCAGTTCCCAGGTGACATGAGTACAGCTTAGTCCGCTGACTTGACACTGTCACTTCGCCTCGAGTGTGTTCCCACTGTACTTTGATCACTACCCTACCACGGCTCAAAGGAGTCGTGCAAACAGGCAGTGGTTGGGTGCAGTCCCGAAGCACTTGGAGGCAGTGACGGTTAGACAGGATTCGTCTCTCCCGGTATTGGGGGTTGACATCGCGCTGTGTCTAGGAGAGCCATTAAACAAGTAGTCCCTGGTCAGGGCAATCGAGATATACTGGTAGGCTTCCAGTGTTATCTCAGGGTGTTTTGGGCTTCGCTCCGGCATGACTTGTACCGCTATTGGGGGACTGACGTTTACCGCCCCCTAGGCCCGCCATGCGATGTATCAGACGAACAGACCGGACTGTACTGAGAATGTCACACTCAGGCTCAGTAGGAGTTCAGATGGGTTTCGCCTCGTCGGTCTTCTTGTCGGCACTACCTGGGGACCGTTACGCACAGCTAGTGCCGCTTGCGGTCTGTGGTTAAACCCACTGCCAGCGTAGTGTCGAGTCTTTAGAGTCCCACACAGAAAGCTTTTCGCCTTTAGGCAAAAGAGTAGAGGTCGCATGGTATTGCGACAGGTCGCATGGTTTTGCGACAGGGTTCGGTCACATCCGTGCACTTGTGCACGTACAGTGTCCGGACAGTTTACACCAGCGGCCTTTGGTTTAAGCCAGATCCTAGTGTACCTTTTGGGATTGGATTTATCCAGTGTGCATTCGTGTTCCTCGGAACGCGGATGCGGGTGCGTATGCACAGTTGACAGGGAGACAGAGGCAGCGGATTCTCATTAGGGTTGTTGACAGTTGACCGTTGACTATTTGACTTTTTGTTCAACCCTAATGAGAATATGATATGTGATTAACTATTATATTAATTAAGTATTATGGTGACATGGTTGTTGACTTGTTGACTTTGTTGACTTGTTGACTTTTGTTGACTTGTTGACTTTGTTGACCGGTTGACTAGGCTTGACTAGTTGACCATCATGATAACCATAGCCATCATTTCATGGCAAAGACTTTTGTTTGCTTGCTCATTTGTGTAAAATGAGTGCATGAAATGATATGGTTATGGTTGCTTCAACCATCACATAAGACTTTTTTAGTATGATGAGTTATCATGACTTTGGATTATGAGAGGGTGAGAGACAAAAGAGTTGCTCATTCTTTCTTGCTCATTCTCTCTCTTGTTCTTGAGCTCTCCTTTTGCTCTCACCCTCTTGCTCTTTTTCCCTCTCTTTAATCTATGGTTCTCTTGTCTCATGAGTTGAGAATCAAGAACCATAGATAAAATCCCACACAAACTATTCTCTACTCATTCTAGTTCACTAGGTTTAGCAAACCGAGTGAACTAGTTTCTTCAAAGAACGAAGAAGGAGCCAAAGGTTGGAGCTTTCAGGTGGATCTATCTTCGGCGTACGGAGACGACGGGAAGAAGCCAATCCGGACCACCATCGGGGTTTGAAGACGAAGGAGTTCAAGACAAGCAAGGTATAACCCCCTAACCAAGTAGCTAGAAACTCGTAGTTAGGTTGCTAGATAGATGTTTAACCAAGATCCGGGTTTTAGGTCCATGTTACCACCTCCGTAAAAATCGTTTTTTACCAAATTCCGCATTCCCGAAAGTACCGGGAGAGGTAGCATGGACTTACAGTGGTATCAGAGCCTAGTTAAACTCTATCTAACATGTTAGCTAGTAACTAGAAGATCGATCAAAGAAAAAGTCCCAAAAACGAACCCCAAAAAAATTCGAGTTTCTGTCGATTTTTTTACTGTTCAAAAGTTGATTATTTTAACACCTAAAATCGGCTCAGGGTTTTTAAAAGCCACTGTCGAAAAATGACCAAGAGATCCCCCTAATCGACCGCGGAAACGCGGCAATAGCTTGCTATTGCCGCGGTTCCGCGGCCTCCTTGCCCCCTCTCTGGTGTTTATTTGCTACAGTGTGCTTCTGGGGGTATTTTGGGATTTTTGGAATATATATTTTCAACCCAGATTTTCCAGAACGAAAATTTTATTTTGGGGTCCCGAAAATCCGTATTTTTGATCGAACTTCTAAAAGACTTAAGCTAACGGGTTTTTCCTGTAATGTGATATTTGTATTGAACGTCTACTAATCGCTATATGTCGATTAGTGGGGGTTATACAAATCTGTGATCTGTAATGTTGCTGGATTGTGTATTTGAATATGTTGGATTGTCGCGGGTGAATAGCCGGGGGTTGTGAGACGAGAGTTTTTCTTTTCTTTCAATTCATGTAAATTTGTAAATTGATGTAATAATTATTTGTATGGCCGCACAACCAGGTCGGGGTTGTAGCCGTCATTGTATAATTTCTTTTTACTGTTTTTGCTCCTAGGATAGACCTATGGAGGGGGTGCACAAACTACCGGGTATGCCGAAGTGTCGAGTGGCCTACTCATGGAGATGAGGGAGGTTACTACGCTTCGGGTACTTGGCGGGTAGTTTGCCGCACCCGTAGGGGTCTTGGGTGGGGTATTTGGCTATTCACCGCGACCGTGTAATCTGTTTTTCGTTACAGGCTCGTGCGAATTACAGATTCCTAGTATATCCAATGTATTCATCTGTGATCTGAAATGTTTATCATTGCAGTATATCTATATATGATATTATTTAGGCGTTGCTTATGTTTTACAGCCGCGCTAGCCCAGCCCCCGCTCTGTCGTTAGTTAAGTAACCTAACGGGTAATGACGGGGCCCCGTGGCGAATGCGAATGGCATAAGCGTACGTCATATTTTGGTTGTTTTCTGCAATGGTAGGATTAAATGATGGGACGCATTAAAAGAACTAATGCAAGAATATCACGCATTAAAAGAACTAATGCAAGATAATAAACCAAGTTAAATTCGTTGGAACACTTTCGAAAAACCACTCGGTTATTTTCAAAACCAACTTTTAAATGCGGAGCTTGAGCCACTCCTTTTAAAAGCTATCTCGTTCCATCGACCAAATCAAGTTCACTACGTTCACGGTTTTGCCAAAACCATTCGTAGCCCTCCGTCGTTTCACATGAATAGTCAATAGTATTCAAGCTGTGTTTGTTGGCCAAAGTCAAGGCATAATGATTGGTAGCTATTGGGTATTCATGTGCAGCATAGATAGATGCGTTGGTTTGGAACAGTCGCACTGCCTTGTTGGCCAAAGTCAAGGGTAGGTGCGGGTGGATTCAAATTAACCTGGAGAACGACGGGTAGAACTTGACATGTGACTTATGATTTGTTGGCCAAAGTCAAGGTCATAAGAGCATGGGGGCAAAAATCCACATCGGGAGTTTCATAAGTACTGAAACTTGCTAGATTTGCATACCATTTGGAGTGTGATGATTCTGGTAGGATTCCTTCAGTTTCGTCACGCGATGATATTTGGATCCCGATCCTACTGTGAGTATATGCTACTCCTCGGGAAATTTCTCACTAATCGATCAATGCTATAAACCTAGTAGGTGCCTAGAAAGGTGTTAGCGGGGCTACGCCCCCAGGGAAAAGAGGTTCTTTAATTAAGGAACTTCGCGAAAGCGTTGGAAAACCTTCCTCGAAGTACCGACACCGGCCTGGCTGAACGGTTAAGCAAGTATTGTGCGGTGGGATTGATCCCGACTAATTCTTCCTTTATGGTTTGAGGAGGGATTCGAGAAACAGTGGGAGCCATCCTGTTTAGACAAACTAAAAACCACTCTAAACTTGCAAGAGCATCATGCTGAGTGTTTCTTCTTCTCTCTCCTAATTGCAGCGACCAAATCGACATGACTGGACTTAAGTTACTCTTAGATAAAAACAAACTGACAGGGCCAAACTACAAAGATTGGCTCAGGAATGTCAAGATAGCAATCACTTACGACAAGCTGGGGTATCTTCTTACCACCAAAGCTCCCCCTGTCCTTGGTCCCACTTCCAGCGTCGCGGATAAGGAAATCCGCAAGATTTGGGAGATTGATAGCGCGAAGGCCAAGTGCCTCGTACTTGCCTCGATGGACAACGAACATCAGAGGAGGCACGAGAATATGGACCTTGAATCCATATTTCTCCATACAAAAGAACTGTATGGAGAGCAATCTCGTATCGCAAGATACGAAGCGTCGAAGAAGTTATTTTCGGCAAGAATGGCCGTCGGATCATCAGTAGCCGAGCACGTGCTAAAGATGATCGGCTACATTGAGGAGCTCGCGGACCTAGGGACCACATTGGAGAGTGAACTCTATACGGATATAGTTCTCCAGTCCCTTCCTTCCACTTACGCCCAGTTTATACTGAACTTCAACTTACAAGAAAAAGAGGTTGAACTTTCAGAGCTCCTCAACATGCTGAGGAGCGCAGAGGGCACCCTACAGAAAGGTAGGGAAACATCCACTTTGTTTGTAGGAGGATCATCTTCTTCTAGGTCCAAGGCGAAAGCCAAGGGAAAGAAGAAGAAAGCCCCCGCCAAACCAAGGGGCGGTGTTAGTAAAGTGGATACGAAGGGAAAAGCTAAAGCAACAAAGATAGCGGGGAAGCTCGTGGATAAGGAAGAATGCTTCTATTGTCATAAGAAAGGACACTGGAAGAATGATTGCAGGGCCTGGAAGGCCAGAACACAGGAATTGAAGCAGGTTGCAGCTTCAGCTTCAGGTGTGTATGTTATTGAAAACTGTCTTTCAATAAACTCTACTTCCTCGGTATTGGATACCGGATCAGGATCTCATATCTGTAATTCTTTGCAGGCGTTGAGAAACCGTAGGGTTTTGAAGGCAGGTGACATGACCCTCAGAGTTGCGAACGGAGCTAGCATGGATGCTAAAGCCGTGGGGGACTATCACCTGGGAATGTCAGATGGACATGTTTTGGTTTTGCGTAATTGCTTTTTTGTACCCAACGCAACTTGTAATATTATTTCTGTATCTTTAGTTTCTAAAGAAGGTTATGAATTTGCGTTTGTAAGTAATGTTGTAAACATTCACCTTAATCAAGTTCTGATTGGGTCAGGTACATTGAGTAATGGTATATACGTATTGAACCAACCACAGATTTTCAATGTCCAGAATACACACAAAAAAAGTCTCCAGAAATAAATCAGACTTTCTTGTGGCATTGTAGACTGGGTTACATCAATGAGAGAAGGTTGACTAAGTTACATACAGAAGGATATTTGAATGCGTTCGAATATCAATCGTATGCCACTTGTCAATCTTGTCTCAAAGGAAAGATGACAAAGACTCCGTTTACTGGACATGGAGTAAGAGCGAGCGAGCTCTTGGGACTCGTACACAGTGACGTGTGCGGTCCAATGTCTACACATGCGCGAAGCGGCTATTCTTACTTCATTACTTTTACGGATGACTTCTCAAGGTACGGTTATGTCTTCTTAATGAAACATAAGTCCGAAGCCTTTGGAAAATTCCAGGAGTATAAGAATGAAGTAGAGAAACAGACCGGCAAAAGTATTAAGATTCTAAGATCGGATCGAGGTGGAGAATACTTAAGTGCCGATTTCCTGGACTATTTAAAAGAGAACGGAATTCTCTCTCAGCTTACTCCGCAACATAACGGTGTATCGGAAAGACGGAACCGCACCCTATTGGATATGGTGCGGTCCATGATGGGTAATGCTGAGTTACCGCGATCTTTCTGGGGATATGCGCTAGAATCAGCCGCATATCTTTTGAACCGAGTTCCTACTAAGACTGTGCCTACTACGCCATATGAGATGTGGTGTGGGAAGAGACCCTATCTTAAGCACATTAAGACATGGGGATGTCCAGCTTTTGTCAAAAAGCAGCATGCGGACAAGCTCGAGGCACGCTCAGTACAGTGCAAGTTTGTGGGATATCCAAAGAATTCCAAAGGGTATTTCTTCTATTGTGAAGAGGAACAAAAAGTTCTTGTTTCTCGTCATGCCTACTTCTTGGAAACTGAGTTTTTGGAAAACCAGATAAGTGGGAGCGCAGTAGAACTGGAAGAAATTCCAGAGCCACGGACTATTACTGAAAGTTTAGTGGAACCAGAGGGTTCGGAAGAACAGGACATTCCTACGCCGCTCCGCAGGAGTAGTAGGCAGTCTCATCCGCCCGAGAGATACTACGGTTTTCTCATAGACGGGGATAGAGAGGATTGCATCATAGATTATGATGAGCCTACTAGCTTCCAGCAGGCCGTTCAGAGCGTTGACTCAGTGAAATGGCTGGATGCAATGCGGACCGAAATGGAGTCCATGTACACCAACAAGGTATGGACGTTGGACATTGCTCCAGACGGGGTAAAACCCGTAGGATGCAAGTGGATCTTCAAAAGGAAGATTGGTGTAGATGGACAGGTTGAGACCTATAAAGCTAGGCTGGTAGCAAAGGGTTTTCGTCAAAGACCTGGCTTGGACTATGACGAAACCTTTTCTCCAGTAGCCATGCTGAAATCCATTCGGATCCTTCTTGCCATTGCTGCCTTCCACGATTATGAGATCTGGCAAATGGACGTAAAGACCGCTTTTCTAAATGGAAATTTGGAGGAGTGTGTCTATATGGACCAGCCAGAGGGTTTCCTTCAGAGTGGGAGCAGCGGAAAGGTATGCAAGTTGCTTAAGTCCATCTATGGACTGAAGCAGGCATCGCGGAGTTGGAACATCTGCTTTGATGAGACGGTCAAAGAATTTGGCTTTATCAAAAATCCAGATGAACCATGCATCTATAGTAGATTTGTAGCGAGAACTGTAGTATTTCTCGTTTTATACGTGGATGACATTCTCTTAATAGGAAATGACATTCCTATGCTACAATCTGTCAAGGGGTTCTTGTCACACAGGTTCTCCATGAAAGACCTGGGTGATGCCTCATACATCCTGGGGATCCGGATCCATCGTGATAGATCCAAGAGGATATTAGGACTTTCACAGTCCAGTACATCGACACCATACTGAAAAGATTCAGTATGGAAGATTCCAAGCGCGGTAACCTACCGGCTTGTCACGGGATCACCCTCTCTAAAGAGATGTCTCCCAAGACTGATTTGGAGAGGGATCGCATGTCTATTATACCCTACGCTTCTGCGGTAGGCTCTATAATGTATGCGATATTGTGTACCAGACCGGATGTAGCTTATGCACTGAGTGTGGTAAGCCGGTATCAGTCAAACCCTGGGGAGAAACACTGGATAGCGGTAAAGAACATTCTCAAGTATCTGAGAAGGACTAAGGAGATGTTCTTGGTGTATGGCGGAAAAGACCTCCAGATCGAGGCCTTTGCTGACTCCAGCTTCCAGAGTGACAAGGATGATTCCAAGTCCATGTCGGGTTTTGTCTTTACCCTCAATGGAGGGGCGGTGTGTTGGAAGAGTTCCAAACAAGAAACCGTTGCAGACTCGACGATGGAAGCGGAATACATCGCTGCATCTGATGACGCAAAAGAAGCTGTCTGGATGAGGAAGTTCTTGAAAGAACTTCAGGTGGTTCCGTCCATTGTTGATCCAATACCTCTGTATTGCGACAACAACGGGGCTATAGCTTTCGCGAAGGAACCCAGGTCCCATCAGAGATCCAGGCACATCTTGAGGCGGTATCACCTGATCAGGGAGATCGTAGATCGCCAGGAGATCGAGGTTCGAAAAGTCGCTTCAGAAGATAACACTGCAGATCCATTCACCAAGGCCCTGCCCCAGACTCAGTTCGAGCGGCTGATCGAGATGATAGGTCTTCGATACGCCAGTACATGGCCTTAGTGCAAGTGGGAGATTGTTAGTGTATATGCCCTAGAGGCCATTACTGTATCATACTAGTTTGTATATTACTTAATGGAAGCTTGGGATATTCACCTTGTATATACAATCTTGCTCAAAATAGTAGTATGCTACTTGGTTTGTTTCTACTTCAATGTGTACATGTGTTTATTTTTGTATATCGCCTATACACATTAGTGGAGCCCTTAGGATCTTTGCTTGATTACCAGCGATGTGATGGCCGTCACACTAGTGGGGCTGGGTAATCTATAAGCACATCCTTATGCAGGTCCCTGGTTGCAGGACTATCGAGACAGGGCATCGATACTCCGGAGTAGACCAGCGCATGCGCTTCTCATCCCAGTGTGGGAGACGGTCTGTCCCACAGCCGTCAGTACGTCGTACTTGAGATAGTATGCGGGTGCTCGTTAGGTTACGGGTACACTGGACAGGACTCCTCGGGAACTGACGAGTTGGTATTATGCCTATCGTCAGTTATCAGTTCCCAGGTGACATGAGTACAGCTTAGTCCGCTGACTTGACACTGTCACTTCGCCTCGAGTGTGTTCCCACTGTACTTTGATCACTACCCTACCACGGCTCAAAGGAGTCGTGCAAACAGGCAGTGGTTGGGTGCAGTCCCGAAGCACTTGGAGGCAGTGACGGTTAGACAGGATTCGTCTCTCCCGGTATTGGGGGTTGACATCGCGCTGTGTCTAGGAGAGCCATTACACAAGTAGTCCCTGGCCAGGGCATTCGAGATATACTGGTAGGCTTCCAGTGTTATCTCAGGGTGTTTTGGGCTTCGCTCCGGCATGACTTGTACCGCTATTGGGGGACTGACGTTTACCGCCCCCTAGGCCCGCCATGCGATGTATCAGACGAACAGACCGGACTGTACTGAGAATGTCACACTCAGGCTCAGTAGGAGTTCAGATGGGTTTCGCCTCGTCGGTCTTCTTGTCGGCACTACCTGGGGACCGTTACGCACAGCTAGTGCCGCTTGCGGTCTGTGGTTAAACCCACTGCCAGCGTAGTGTCGAGTCTTTAGAGTCCCACACAGAAAGCTTTTCGCCTTTAGGCAAAAGAGTAGAGGTCGCATGGTATTGCGACAGGTCGCATGGTTTTGCGACAGGGTTTGGTCACATCCGTGCACTTGTGCACGTACAGTGTCCGGACAGTTTACACCAGCGGCCTTTGGTTTAAGCCAGATCCTAGTGTACCTTTTGGGATTGGATTTATCCAGTGTGCATTCGTGTTCCTCGCAACGCGGATGCGGGTGCGTATGCACAGTTGACAGGGAGACAGAGGCAGCGGATTCTCATTAGGGTTGTTGACAGTTGACCGTTGACTATTTGACTTTTTGTTCAACCCTAATGAGAATATGATATGTGATTAACTATTATATTAATTAAGTATTATGGTGACATGGTTGTTGACTTGTTGACTTTGTTGACTTGTTGACTTTTGTTGACTTGTTGACTTTGTTGACCGGTTGACTAGGCTTGACTAGTTGACCATCATGATAACCATAGCCATCATTTCATGGCAAAGACTTTTGTTTGCTTGCTCATTTGTGTAAAATGAGTACATGAAATGATATGGTTATGGTTGCTTCAACCATCACATAAGACTTTTTTAGTATGATGAGTTATCATGACTTTGGATTATGAGAGGGTGAGAGACAAAAGAGTTGCTCATTCTTTCTTGCTCATTCTCTCTCTTGTTCTTGAGCTCTCCTTTTGCTCTCACCCTCTTGCTCTTTTTCCCTCTCTTTAATCTATGGTTCTCTTGTCTCATGAGTTGAGAATCAAGAACCATAGATAAAATCCCACACAAACTATTCTCTACTCATTCTAGTTCACTAGGTTTAGCAAACCGAGTGAACTAGTTTCTTCAAAGAACGAAGAAGGAGCCAAATGTTGGAGCTTTCAGGTGGATCTATCTTCGGCGTACGGAGACGACGGGAAGAAGCCAATCCGGACCACCATCGGGGTTTGAAGACGAAGGAGTTCAAGACAAGCAAGGTATAACCCCCTAACCGAGTAGCTAGAAACTCGTAGTTAGGTTGCTAGATAGATGTTTAACCAAGATCCGGGTTTTAGGTCCATGTTACCACCTCCGTAAAAATCGTTTTTTACCAAATTCCGCATTCCCGAAAGTACCGGGAGAGGTAGCATGGACTTACAGGTTTAATTCAATTGGGAAATGACGGGTTGAACTTGACTAGCACTTATGATTTGTTGACTATGTTAAGGTCATATAGCTGCTAGGGGCAAAATATTATCGGGAATTTCAAGTGTTGAAATTTGCAATGAGATTGCATACCTTCTATGAGATAGTTGGATCCCGATACCCGCTGCGAGTAAGAGTTACTCCTGGGAGAGTTTTACATATTACAATTAGCCGATCAAGTAGGTGTCTAGAAAGGTGTCAACGAGGTTACGCCTCTGGGAAAACGAGGTTTACATTAATTAGGTTCGTGCGAAAGCACGGGGGACCTCCCTCAAAGTACCGACACTGGCCTGGCTGAAAGATTGGCGAACTTGTAGTGTGTAATTAATCCCGGCTAGTCTTTCCTTTTAGGGTTTGAAGGAAGATTTGATAAAAAGCAGTAGGAGCCATCCTGATTAGATAAAATAAAAACCAATCTATTCTTGCAAGAGCGCACGTTGAGTGTTTTCTTCTCTCTCTCTCCAGGTAGCGACCATATCACGCCTTAATCAAGATAATAATACGGATATTTGACCGAACCCGTTTGTTATACTGAGCTGGGGAACGTTGGTCCCGCTCCAACTTATAATTGTTATAAGACAGAGCAGGAAATTGGGGAATACCAGATTTCCCGTGCCGCCCAAACGAAGAGAGTGCATGCTGATGCATCATCTTCGGGTGTGTTCATTACAAAGAACTGTTTCTCTGTATTCTCTACGTCCTGGGTATGTGATACCAGATCAGGATCCCAGATATGTAATCTGTTACATAGGGCTACAGAAAGGTAGAGAACTGAGAAAGGGTGATAAGTTTCATGAGGCAGAAAACGGGGCAAGTGTTGCAGCCAAGTCTGTTGGTCACTGTCACCCTGTATTCCAAATACATTGATTCTGAACAAATGTTATTAGATACCGAACCTGATATACAAAATCATATCTATCTCTTTATTAGTAAAGAAATGATAAAATTTTGTATAGATGGATAATGTTTTGAATATTTCCTATATCAAAAGTTGATCGGTTCAGGCACATTATCTAAAAGCATTGATGTTCTAAATCAAACTACAGTTCTTTAGTATACGGAATACACACAAGAGGAAGAGTTCAGAAATGAACGAATCCTTCTTGAGGTATTGTAGACTGGGTCATATCAATGCGACCCGACTAGCGGAAGTTAAATATAGATGCATATTTAAATAAGTTTGAATTTACATCTTATGAAACTTGCCAGTCATGTCACAGAGATAAGATGACCATAGCTCCGTTTACTGGAAACAGAGAAAGAGTTAGTGAACTCTTGGGATGATACATGTTGATGTATGTAGGTCCCCAGTCTACACTTGCCAAGACCGGTTCCTTGTACTTCATTACATTCTCTGATAATCTCTTTAGATTCAGACATATGTTCTTGTTAAAACACAAGTCCGAACCTTTTGAGATATTCACAGAATATAAGTTAGAAGTAGAGAACCAAAATACGGGTATAAGTATTATGTCCTATGATGAGATCGAGGAGGAGAATACTTGAGCACGGAAATCCTGGATTATTCTAAAGGAGAATGAGATTCTCTCTCAGCATTACTCCTCCGTATACACCATAGCACGATGGTCTATCGGGACGGAGCAATAACACCCTATGTGATAAGGTGTGCTCTATGATGAGTACTACTGAGTTACCCATTTCCTTTTGGGAGTTATGCACTTGAGAAGCTGCATACCTATTGAATAGGGTTCAAATCAAATCAGTTGCCTACCACTTCATATGTGATATGGAAAGGGTAGAGCCCATCTCTTAAGCTAGTTAAGATTTGGGGTTGTCCGGCCTATGTCTAAAAGCAAAATCCGGACAAGCTCAAGGCAAGGTCAGTTATGTAGAACTGGAAATGTTCCAGCTATACAAACTACGGCTGATGATTTGAAAGAACCAAAGGATTCAATAGTTACCAACGGACCTCAGCCTCTCCGCCGATCTAGTAAGGTTCCTCACCCACCTGAGAGATACTTCGGTTACTCTATGACAGTGGGAGCGAGGATTGCATCATGAGATGATGACCCAACTAGTTTCGAGCAGGCCATCGAGAGTAGGGACTCTGTAAGAATGGCTGGATGCTTAGCGATCTGAGATGGAATCCATGTGCACCAACAAAGTATGGACTTTGGCTGCTATATCTGAAGGGTTAAATCCCCATCAGGAGCAAGTATATCTTGAGAAGATTACTTGGTGTATATGGAAAAGTTGAGACTTTCAAAGCTAGACTTGATAAAGCTTTTCGTCATCGACCAGGCGTGGATTATGATGAAACCTTTTCAAGTGGCTATGCTTAAGTCCATCCAGATCCTACTTACCATGGCTACATACCATGACTACGATATCTAGTGGTTGGGTGTCATGACTGCTTTTCTAAATGATGTTTTAGAAGAGAGCGTCTATAAGTACACAGCCAGAGGGCCTCGTAGACAGTGGGAGCAGCGGAAACGTGTGCAAGATGCTTTATAGGATAAAGCAGGCATCGCGGGGTTGGAACATCTGTTTTGATGTGATAATCAAAGAGTTTGACTTCATCAAAATGGTAGATGAACCTTGTATATACAAAAAGGTAGTAGGGAGTATGGTGATGATCCTCGTAGAGTACGTGGATGACATACTCTTGATAGGGAAGGAGTTTCCTATGCTACGCTCGGTCAATCTCCGCTTATCACAATGATTCTCCATATAGGATCAAAATGATACCTCCTAAATCCTGGATTTTGGATCTATGAGATAGATCTAATTGGATGTTAGGATTCTCACTAGTTGTAGTGAGATGGTATCAATTGATCCTGGGGAGAATCACTGGAAGGGTTCCAGAGTGATAAGGACGACTGAAAGTCAGTCGCAGGCATTGTCTTTACCCACAGTGAAGGGACGGTATGTTGGAAGAGTTCCAAGCTAGATACCGTGGCATACTAGACGATAAAGGCTCGATACATCGCTACTTAAAATGCTACCAAAGAGACAGTCTGGGTTTATATTAGTTTATGAGATGAACTTCGTTCCTTCCATTGTGAGACAATGGAGTTGTGGCTTATGCCAAGGAACGCCGGTCCCATCAGCGATCCAGACATATTCTAAGGCAGTATCGCCTGATCATGGAGATGGTTGATCTCCAGGGTGATCGAGGTTAGGAGAGTAGACTCAGAGGACAACACGGCGGATCCACTCACAAAGGCCTTTTCCCAGAGAGAGACTTTTATGGGATGGTTGAGTATGAGATACTACAACCACTGCTATCAGATGGCCCTAGTGCAAGTGGGAGATTGTTAGTTATATGTATGCATTAGAGGCCATTACTATACATAGGATGTATATTGTGTAGGGTTCCTAGGCACCCCAAGGAGGTCTCACAAGGCATCGAACATGCCATATTAAAATTTTACGGCGCCTACAAACCCTAAACTACGGATTGTCGGCTAGATGTCTAGGCGAAAAACTAACTAGTTAACACTTAACTAAAAGTTTAACGGAAATACAACCTTTGTAGATCCGGTGCTCCACCTCCATAGCTCCGCAACGAGGTCCTCTCCGCTGTCCAAATCAAATCCGGGCTCTAGAGTCGGCTTCGTCGGAGAAAAAGGGAGCTAGGTCGTCGATGTCCATGCCGAAGATGATCTACGTCGAGGCATCGCTAGATCAAGCTCACAACTTCACCAAGTCAAGAAACTTGTGAAGTAAACACACTCTACTACTTGGCAAGAGGTAGAGGATGAAGAAATAGGAAGTGGGTAGACTTTAGTTTTTGGATTTCTCACTCTTTTCCAACAATCACCATTGATGGAGCTTGGTTTTCTTCACTTGAAGAATGAAGAAGATGAAGAAGAATATTATGATAAGTTAATTAAAAACAATAGAAAAATCAAAACTTATCATAATGTTAACTAGAGTTAAGTGTAGAGAATGAATCATGGTTAGTGGGAATGGTTAGGGTTAAGGATGAGATAAGAATGGTTGACTTGATCAAAGATTCATGAAGCTTCAACTAAACTCCAAATTAAGCCACCATTCTTTTCTCCTCTTTTCCAAAATGAATAAACAAATAAATAAATGAATAAATAAAGGAAGAGAAACCCTAACCATTCTTTTAACCATGGTTTAATTCTTTGCACTTAACCAAGTAATCATGTATCATCAAACATGATACAATCAAATGCACAAAATCATATCGCATATGTAATGCGCACACCCGAGTGAGAAAATCCATTTAAAGTGAACCAATACTAGTTAATGCAAAGTAATATATCAAATATATAATTATACATTAAATCATTAAATCAACACTTGATTCAATGATCCGGTCATGTCGCACACAACCGACTAGTATACAATGTATCGGCTTATCGAATCAACGCTTGAATCGATAACTAGGTTATATCGCATACAACCATTCGATACATTCATCGTGAGAATGGAATACGGTATCACATACTCGCATTATTCTCGGTCCCGCACATATCTCATATGCGCTCCTATTTCGTTTCGCTTGAGCCAGGAAACCTCTGTGTAGGACTCTAAAGACTCGTCAATACGCCGGCAGCGGATGATGATCATATCAAACACCTACAAGCCGCAAGCGGTCTGCTAAACGTAACGGCCACCCGGGTATTGAGCGATCTGAAGATCGACGAGCAAGCCCGCTCACACTCCAGTGAATCCGACCAGTAACACTACCGTACAGTCCGGTCTGATCGTCTGATATGTCGCATATCTTACCTAGGGGTGGTAAACGTCAGACCCCAATAGCTCTATAAGTCGTGTCGATATGAGGCTCATAACGGGTCGAGAAACTACTGGTAACACTTACCAGCAATTCTCTGAGCAGCCCTGGCCAGGGACTTCCTGTTATAGCCAATCGAACACAGTGCAACATCAACTCCCTATACCGGGAGAGACGAATCCCCTCCTATCGCTCATTGCCTCCATGTGACTCGGGACTGTACCCAAAAACCACCGTTTTGCACGCCCTCTTGGACGTGGTAAGATGGAAATCAAAGCACAGTGGGAACCACACAAGACTCTATGACGATCTCGGGTCAACAGACTACTCTGTACCAGTGTCACCAGAGAACTGCCATCTGACATGAGGTATAATACTATCTGGGAGTTCTCGGCGAGTCCGTCCAGTGTACCCAGTCTCTACTGAGCACCCGTATATCTCCTCTGATGTCAAACACCGATGGATATGGGATCATCCATCGCCCATTTGTATGGGTCGAGAAGGTACACGCTAGTCTACTCTGGTATATCGATGCCCCGTCTCGATACACCCACGACTAGGGACTTTGAAGGATGTACTTATGGACTACCATGTCCCCACTAGTATGATCCGCATCATAGTTCAGGTAGTCAAGCACACATCCTAAGGGCTTTACCAACATGTAACAGAGAGACAAACAGCATACACGTTAAGGTAAAGGGTAACCAGATAGCATACTATCATGTCGAGCAAGAAAGTCCTCCCTATATATGTCCCAGCATCCACTACAATATACATCCATGTACAGTAATGGCCTCTAGGGCATACATATAACTAACAATCTCCCACTTGCACTAGGGCCATCTGATAGCAGTGGTTGTAGTATCTCATACTCAACCATCCCATAAAAGTCTCTCTCAGGGAACAGGCCTTTGTGAGTGGATCCGCTGTGTTGTCCTCTGAGTCTATTCTCCAAACCTCGATCACCTTGGAGATCAACCATCTCCATGATCAAGTGATACTGCCTTAGAATATGTCTGGATCACTGATGGGACGGACGTTCCTTGGCATAAGCCACAACTCCATTGTCACACAATGGGAGCAACATGGTTCATCTTATGAACCAATATATACCCAAACAGCCTCTTTGATAGCATCTTAAGTAGCGATGTATCGTGCCTTTATCGTCTAGTATGCCACGGTATCTAGCTTGGAACTCTTCCAACATACCGTCCTTTTACTGAGGGTAAAGGCAATGCCTGCGACTGACATTCAGTCGTCTTTATCACACTGGAACCCTTCCAGCGATTCTCCTCAGGATCGATTGACACCATCTCACTACATCTAGTGAGTATCCTAACATCCATTTAGATCTATCTCATAGATCCAAAATCCAGGATTTAGTAGGTATCACTTTAATCCTATATGGAGAATCTTTGTGATAAGCGGAGATTGACCGAGCGTAGCATAGGAAACTACTTCCCTATCAAGAGTATGTCATCCACGTACTCTACGAGGATCGTCACCATACTCTCTACTACCTTTTTGTTTATACAAGGTTCATCTACCATTTTGATGATGTCAAACTCTTTGACTACTTCATCAAAACAGACGTTCCAACTCCGCGATGCCTGCTTTATCCTATAAAGCATCTTGCACACGTTTCCGCTGCTCCCACTGTCTACGAAGCCCTCTGGCTGTGTACTTATAGACGCTCTCTTCCAAATCATCATTTAGAAAAGCAGTCAAGACACCCAACCACCAGAGATCGTAGTTATGGTATGTAGCCGTGGCAAGTAGGATCTGGATGGACTTAAGCATAGCTCCTTAGAAAAAGGTTTTATTATGATCCATATCTGGTCAATTATGCAAACCTTTAACAAGTCTAGCTTTGAAAGTCTCAACTTTTCCATCTACACCAAGTAATCTTCTCAAGATATACTTGCTCCTGATGGGGATTTAACCCTTCAGATATAGCAACCAAAGTCCATACTTTGTTGGTGTACATGGATTCCATCTCAGGTCGCTAAACATCCAGCCATTCTTACAGAGTCTTACTCTCGATGGCCAGCTCGAAGCTAGTTGGGTCATCATCTCATAATGCAATCCTCGCTCCCACTGTCATAGAGAAACCGAAGTATCTCTCAGGTGGGTGAGGAACCCTACTAGATCGGCGGAGAGGCTGAGGTTCATTGGAATCTACTGAATCCTTTGGCTCTATCAAATCATCTGTGTAGTTTGTATGGCTGGAACATTTCCAGTTCTACATAACTTACCTTGCCTCGAGCTTGTCCGGATTTTGCTTTTAGACATAGGCCGGGCAACCCCAAATCTTAACTAACTTAAGACATGGGCTCTTCCCTTTCCATATCATATATGAAGTGGTAGGCTCCAGATTTGATTCGAACCCTATTCAATAGGTATGCAGCTTCTCAAGCGCATAACTCCCAAAAGGAAAAAGGTAACTCAGTAGTACTCATCATAGAGCACACCTTATCATATAGGGTGTGATTGCTCCGCCCTGATATACCATCGTGTTATGGTGTATACAGAGGAGTAATGCTGAGAGAGAAACTCATTCTCCTTTAGAATAATCCAGGAATTCCGTGCTCAAGTATTCTCCTCCTTGATCTCATCAAAGGACATAATACTTATACCCGTATATCTGGTTCTCTACTTCTCGCTTATATTCTGTGAATATCTCAAAAGGCTCGGACTCATGTTTCAACAGGAACATATGTCTGAATCTTGAGAGATTATCAGAGAATGTAATGAAGTACAAAGAACCAGTCCTGGCATGTGTAGACAGGGGACCTTACATACATCAACATGTATCATCCCAAGAGTTCATCAACTCTTTCTCTGTTTCCAATAAACAGGGCTATGGTTATCTTATCTTTGTGACATGACTGGCAAGTTTCATAAGATGTAGATTCAAACTGATTTAAATATGCATCTACATGTAACTTCAGCTAGTCGGGTCACATTGATCTGACCTAGTCTACAATACCTTAAGAAGGATCCGTCCATTTCTGAACTCTTCCTCTTGTGTGTGTTCCATATACTAAGAACTGTAGTTTGATTTAGAACATCAACGCTTTTAGATAACGTGCCTGAACCGATCAACTTTTGATATAGGAAATGTTCAAAACATTATCCAACAATACAAAATTATATCCTTTCTTTTCTAACAAAGAGAGTGATATGATTTGGTATATCAGGTTCGGTATCTAACAACATTCGTTCAGAATCAATGTATTTGTAATACAGGGTGACAGTGACCAACAGACTTGGCTGCAACTCTTGCCCCGTTTTCTGCCTCATGAAACTTATCACCCGTTCTCAGTTCTCTACCTTTCTGTAGCCCTATGTAACAGATTACATATCTGGGATCCTGATCCGGTATCATATACCCAGGACGTAAAGGATACTGAGAAACAGTTCTGTATAATGAACACACCCGAAGATGATGCATCAGCATGCACTCTCTTCGTTTGGGCGGCACGGGAAATCTGGTATTCCCCAATTTCCTGCTCTGTCTTATAACATTTATAAGTTGGAGCGGGACCAACGTTCCCCAGCTCAGTATAACAAGCGGGTTCGGTCAATATTCCGTATTATTATCTTGATTAAGGCGTGATATGGTCGCTACCTGGAGAGAGAGAGAAGAAAACACTCAGCGTGCGCTCTTGCAAGAATAGATTGGTTATTATTTTATCTAATCAGGATGGCTCCCACTGCTTTTTATCAAATCTTCCTTCAAACCCTAAAAGGAAAGACTAGCCGGGATTAATTACACACTACAAGTTCGCCAATCTTTCAGCCAGGCCAGTGTCGGTACTTTGAGGGAGGTCCCCCGTGCTTTCGCACGAACCTAATTAATGTAAACCTCGTTTTCCCAGAGGCGTAACCTCGTTAACACCTTTCTAGACACCTACTTGATCGGCTAATTGTAATGTATAAAACTCTCCCAGGAGTAACTCTTACTCGCAGCGGGTATCGGGATCCAACTATCTCATAGAAGGTATGCAATCTCATTGCAAATTTCAACACTTGAAATTCCCGATAATATTTTGCCCCTAGCTCGCTATGACCTTGACGCATGCCAAACAACCCATATTCTGCTAGTCAAGTTCAACCCGTACATTTCTTGATTGAATTAAACCCACCCGCACGACCCTTGACACATGCCAAACAACGCCGTACGAATACCCTAATCCAATCGCATCATATGCTAGCAGATAAGCACTAGTTAGCTACCGTACACTACGCCTTGACGCATGCCAAACAACCGCAGCACGAATACTAACTAGTACTTATCTGAAATGACGGAGGGCTACGACAGGTTTTTCTGAAAACCTATTGCGTAATGAACTTGATATCGTTGTAGAATCAAATGATTTTAAAATGGAGTGCTTTTGAGGCTTTTCTAGTTTTGCTAAAGGAGTCACTCCCGGTGAAGGGATCGTCGGTCCTTTCCTCGTCGAATGAGGTGCGGGATATATCATATATATCACTGTGCAAAGCAAAAACTCTTAAAAGCAATCAAAAGACAAACCGAGGGCGTAGCATCGACCAGTTATTGCTAAAGGAGTCACTCCCGGTGAAGGGATCTCGGTCCTTTCCTCATCGAATAAGGTGCAGGATATATCGCATATACCGCTGTGCAAAGCAAGAACTGTAGCTACCTGTTTTATTTTGAAATTCGATTCTACAACATCTTAGGTTTCTTTTTATTTCATTAATCACATTAATGAAGTCCCATCATTTATGTACCTAAACATCACAGATAAATACGACGTACGCTTATGCCATCCGCATTCGCCTCGATGTCCCCTCATGCACCGTTAGGTTAGGTAACTAACGGCAGAGCGGGGCAGGGCTAGCGCGGGTGTAAAACTTAAGTAACGTCTATATAATATATCATATATACTATATATAATACCTGTCACAGAACATCATATGATCGCATCACAGATAAAGCACAGCAGAAGAAACATATGAAATATTGGATATACTAGGACGTCCGTGTTTTCAATACGAGCCAGTATAAAACACGGATTCCACGGTCGTGATGAATAGCCAAACCCACACCCCTAGACCCCTACGAGAGCGGCAAGCAACCCTACCAATTCTAGAGTTAGGAGACCCGGACTCGACTCCTCGAGTTGGTCTCCCACTGGACTCCAGAACCCGGTTACTTGTGCCCTCCTCCTTGGGTCTAACCTAGTGCAGAAAAGTAAATAATATACAAACGGTGACAACTTCCGCAACCTGGAAGCGCCCCAATAAAAGAATATTACATACAAGTTTTTACATGAATGAAAATGAAAAACACTCATCTCACATAAAAACCCCCGGCTATTCAAACACGACGATCCAATATAACATATCCAGCAACACATAACATCACATGTCATCAAC
The DNA here is from genome assembly GCA_030015575.1 of Agapanthus africanus. Taxonomy (NCBI): domain Eukaryota; kingdom Viridiplantae; phylum Streptophyta; class Magnoliopsida; order Asparagales; family Amaryllidaceae; genus Agapanthus; species Agapanthus africanus. The sequence goes on along the minus strand of CM057350.1, from coordinate 312,950,152 downwards.
GTAAGTAAATATGCGCATCCCAATTGTCGGTGACATATAGCAACGAAACCGGCGATATCACATATTACACTTACGGTCACAGAAAAGAAAGTGTAAAACTACAACAGTTGGAATCCGCAACCACCTCAGACATCGCATGCCTGACCAAATGAATTCCTTAGACATCACATGCCTAACAATTATAAACCCCGCATTTCAGTCTCATTATCGAAAACACTTTTCAATATCGAGTCGGGCAATTCAACAAGATTCCCGACAGTCTGATCGAATACTCATCGCAAACTTCAGTAGGCGGCCGCACCCCCGATACCGTCGACGAAGTGCACCAAGGCGGAACACCGCTGCCGCGAGCACCCGAACGGATGCTTTTGGCGACGGGGTTCTCCTACAGTCACTTGGTCGGGGCTATGGAGTGAGGCTGTCTATTAAGTTTATCCGGCGAATATCCGCGTACGCTACGTGATTGCGACGGACTTTTGATCGCATCAAAATTCCGTGGCAACCGATCAAGTGAGACTAAACTGCTATGTTTATAACATTCATTTAGTTATCTCATAACTACTTGTGAATTCCAATTATTGTATCCCATTCCAGATAAATAGAAAATGTCAAACATTCCGATCGAACAATCGAACACCCAAGTTTTCCCGATACAGATCAACACATGAACTAAGTCTAACAACATTCAGTTCGTACCTCAGTACCAACGGTCCAGCCGTAGAAGGGTCAAGCCAACGCCTCACATGTGGCACGCCGTACTGCCCCAAACCCGAAGGTTCAAAGGGCAGTGCAAGACGGTCACATAATCGAGTTAAGGTTTGTTGTCTTCTAGAGGGACCATCGCGTTACTTGCACTACTTAGAACGTCGTTAAACTACGGAAAAATCCAACACTTGGAAATTTCCCGACAGGGGAAAAATTGGGTATTTATATCCGGTCGAACTTTTTAACATATTCTAAAATTTATCCGGAAAGCCACACAGACAAAATTTGATACTCCGATCGAAACACCGAATGCCCAAAACAACTGCAGAAAATTCAACTCTTGAATAAATTTTAAAAATTCCCAGAAAATCCAGAAGAATTTATCAGGTATTACTGTGCAAACAGTAATGGATGACGTCATGATTGAGCCGCGGAACCGCCGCAGAAGTAGGGCTTCTGCCGCGGTTCCGCCGCCGAAATTACTGTTCATCCAATAATTTTTGCATCGTAATTCTTATTTTTTCTTACTGAATTTTTTAGCAATTTTTAATTTGGAAAAATCCCTGTTTTTAGAAAAAGGACAGAGAGCATATTTTGGGTTTCGGTTTTGGGTCGTTCGGACTTCAAATTCCGTCTGGACTTCGCCTAAGGCTCTAGCTAGGCTCTGATACCACTGTAGGGTTCCTAGGCACCCCAAGGAGGTCTCACAAGGCATCGAACATGCCATATTAAAATTTTACGGTGCCTACAAACCCTAAACTACGGATCGTCGGCTAGATGTCTAGGCGAAAAACTAACTAGTTAACACTTAACTAAAAGTTTAACGGAAATACAACCTTTGTAGATCCGGTGCTCCACCTCCATAGCTCCGCAACGAGGTCCTCTCCGCTGTCCAAATCAAATCCGGGCTTTAGAGTCGGCTTCGTCGGAGAAAAAGGGAGCTAGGTCGTCGATGTCCATGCCGAAGATGATCTACGTCGAGGCATCGCTAGATCAAGCTCACAACTTCACCAAGTCAAGAAACTTGTGAAGTAAACACACTCTACTACTTGGCAAGAGGTAGAGGATGAAGAAATAGGAAGTGGGTAGACTTTAGTTTTTGGATTTCTCACTCTTTTCCAACAATCACCATTGATGGAGCTTGGTTTTCTTCACTTGAAGAATGAAGAAGATGAAGAAGAATATTATGATAAGTTAATTAAAAACAATAGAAAAATCAAAACTTATCATAATGTTAACTAGAGTTAAGTGTAGAGAATGAATCATGGTTAGTGGGAATGGTTAGGGTTAAGGATGAGATAAGAATGGTTGACTTGATCAAAGATTCATGAAGCTTCAACTAAACTCCAAATTAAGCCACCATTCTTTTCTCCTCTTTTCCAAAATGAATAAACAAATAAATAAATGAATAAATAAAGGAAGAGAAACCCTAACCATTCTTTTAACCATGGTTTAATTCTTTGCACTTAACCAAGTAATCATGTATCATCAAACATGATACAATCAAATGCACAAAATCATATCGCATATGTAATGCGCACACCCGAGTGAGAAAATCCATTTAAAGTGAACCAATACTAGTTAATGCAAAGTAATATATCAAATATATAATTATACATTAAATCATTAAATCAACACTTGATTCAATGATCCGGTCATGTCGCACACAACCGACTAGTATACAATGTATCGGCTTATCGAATCAACGCTTGAATCGATAACTAGGTTATATCGCATACAACCATTCGATACATTCATCGCGAGAATGGAATACGGTATCACATACTCGCATTATTCTCGGTCCCGCACATATCTCATATGCGCTCCTATTTCGTTTCGCTTGAGCCAGGAAACCTCTGTGTAGGACTCTAAAGACTCGTCAATACGCCGGCAGCGGATGATGATCATATCAAACACCCACAAGCCGCAAGCGGTCTGCTAAACGTAACGGCCACCCGGGTATTGAGCGATCTGAAGATCGACGAGCAAGCCCGCTCACACTCCAGTGAATCCGACCAGTAACACTACCGTACAGTCCGGTCTGATCGTCTGATATGTCGCATATCTTGCCTAGGGGTGGTAAACGTCAGAACCCAATAGCTCGATAAGTCGTGTCGATATGAGGCTCATAACGGGTCGAGAAACTACTGGTAACACTTACCAGCAATTCTCTGAGCAGCCCTGGCCAGGGACTTCCTGTTATAGCCAATCGAACACAGTGCAACATCAACTCCCTATACCGGGAGAGACGAATCCCCTCCTATCGCTCATTGCCTCCATGTGACTCGGGACTGTACCCAAAAACCACCGTTTTGCACGCCCTCTTGGACGTGGTAAGATGGAAATCAAAGCACAGTGGGAACCACACAAGACTCTATGACGATCTCGGGTCAACAGACTACTCTGTACCAGTGTCACCAGAGAACTGCCATCTGACGTGAGGTATAATACCATCTGGGAGTTCTCGGCGAGTCCGTCCAGTGTACCCAGTCTCTACTGAGCACCCGTATATCTCCTCTGATGTCAAACACCGATGGATATGGGATCATCCATTGCCCATCTGTATGGGTCGAGAAGGTACACGCTAGTCTACTCTGGTATATCGATGCCCCGTCTCGATACACCCACGACTAGGGACTTTGAAGGATGTACTTATGGACTACCATGTCCCCACTAGTATGATCCGCATCATAGTTCAGGTAGTCAAGCACACATCCTAAGGGCTTTACCAACATGTAACAGAGAGACAAACATCATACACGTTAAGGTAAAGGGTAACCAGATAGCATACTATCATGTCGAGCAAGAAAGTCCTCCCTATATATGTCCCAGCATCCACTACAATATACATCCATGTACAGTAATGGCCTCTAGGGCATACATATAACTAACATATTGTAGTGGATGCTTGGACATATATAGGGAGGACTTTCTTGCTCGACATGATAGTATGCTATCTGGTTGATGTTTACCTTAACGTGTACACTGATTGTCTCTCTGTTACATGTTGGTAAAGCCCTTAGGATGTGTACTTGACTACCTGGACTATGATGCGGATCATACTAGTGGGGACATGGTAGTCCATAAGTACATCCTTCAAAGTCCCTAGTCGTGGGTATATCGAGACGGGGTATCGATATACCAGAGTAGACTAGCATATACCTTCTCGACCCATACAGATGGGCGATGGATGATCCCATATCCATTGGTGTTTGACATCGAAGATGATATACGGGTGCTCAGTGGAGACTGGGTATACTGGACGGACTCGCCGAGAACTCCCAGTTGGTATTATACCTTACGTCAGATGGCAGTTCTCTGGTGACACTGGTACAGAGTAGTCTGTTGACCCGAGATCGTCATAGAGTCTTGTGTGGTTCCCACTGTGCTTTGATTTCCACCTTACCACGTCCAAGAGGGCGTGCAAAACGGTGGTTTTTGGGTACAGTCCCGAGTCACATGGAGGCAATGAGCGATAGGAGGGGATTCGTCTCTCCCAGTATAGGGAGTTGATGTTGCGCTGTGTTCGATTGGCTATAACCGGAAATCCCTGGCCAGGGTTGCTGAGATTTACTGGTAAGTGTTACCAGTAGTTTCTCGAACTGTTATAGACCTCATATCGACACGACTTATCGAGCTATTGAGGTCTGACGTTTACCACCCCTAGGCGAGATATGCGACATATCAGACGATCAGACCGGACTGTACGGTAAGTGTTACTGGTTGGATTCACAGGTGTGTGAGCGGGCTTGCTCGTTGATCTTCTGATCGCTTAATACCCGGGTGGCCGTTACGTTTAGCAGACCGCTTGCGGCTTGTGGGTGTTTGATATGATCATCACCTGCTGCCGGCGTATTGACGAGTCTTTAGAGTCCTACACACAGGTTTCCTGGCTCAAGCGAAACGAAATAGGAGCGCATATGAGATATATGCGGGACCGAGAATAATGCGTGTATGTGATACCGTATTCCATTCTCGCGATGAATGTATCGAAAGGTTGTATGCGATATAACCTAGTTATCGAATCGAGGATTGATTCGGTAAGCCGATACATAGGATACTAGTCGGTTATATGCGATATGACCGGATCGATAAATCAAGTGTTGATTTAATGATTTAATGTATAATTATATATTTGATATATTACTTTGCATTAACTAGTATTGGTTCACTTTAAATGGATTTTCTCACTTGAATTGTGCAAGTTGTATATGTGATATACTTTTGTGCACATGATTGTATCATGTTTGATGATACATGCTTATTTGGTTAAGTGTAAAGAACTAAACCATGGTTAAAATGATGATTAGGGTTTTTCTTATTCATTCTTTTATTTGTTTATTCATTTTGGAAATGATAAGAAAAGAATGGTGGCTTTATTTGTTGTTTTGTTGAAGCTTCATGAAGCTTTGACCTAATCCACCATTCTTGTCTCTTGCTTAACCCTAACCATCATAACTAACCATGGTCTATTCTCTACACCTAACTAAGGTTATGATATGATAAGTATTCATTTTTATTATTCCTTTTAATTAACTTATCATATTATCATCTTCATCATCTTCTTCTTCTTCAAGAATGAAACTATGCCACCATCAATGGCAACTTGAGAATATGAGTGAGAAATCCAATTCTAAAGTGAACCCACTTCCTATTTCTTCATCCTCTACCTCTTGCCAAGTAGTAGAGTGTGTTTTCTTCACAAGTTTCATGACTTGGTGAAGTTGGAGCTTGATCTAGTGATGCCTCGACGTAGATCATCTTCGGCATCGTCGTCGATGACCTAGCCCGCTCTTTCTCCGATGAAGCCGATGCTAGAGTCATGGTTCGATTTGGACAGTGGAGAGGACTTCATCATAGAGCTATGGAGGTGGAGAAACGGATCTACAAAGATTGTATTTCCGTTCTTTTAGTTTAGTTGTAAACTAGTTTCTTTTGTCGCCTAAACTTCTAGCCAACGATCTAGTCTAGGGTTTCTCGGCACCGTAAAATTTGAAATTGGCATGGTTGATGCCATGTGAGACCTCTTGAGAGTGCCTAGGAACCCTAAAAATAATGGCCTCTAGGGCATATAACACTAACAATCTCCCACTTGCACTAAGGCCATGTGCTGGCATATTGCAGACCTATCATCTCGAATAGCCTCTCTTACTGCGTCTGAGGGATGGCCTTTGTGAATGGATCTGCAGTGTTGTCCTCTGTAGCAACCCTCCGAACCTCGATCTCCCAACGATCTACGATCTCCCTGATCAGGTGATACCGCCTTAAGATCTGTCTGGACTTCTGATGGGACCTGGGTTCCTTTGCTAAAGCTATAGCCCCGTTGTTGTCACAATACAGAGGTATTGGATCAACAATGGATGGAACCACCTGAAGTTCTGTTAAGAACTTCCTCATCCAGATAGCTTCTTTTGCGGCATCTGAAGCTGCGATATACTCCGCTTCCATCGTCGAGTCAGCAACGGTTTCTTACTTGGAACTCTTCCAACAGACCGTCCCTCTATTGAGGGTAAAGACATAACCTGACATGTATTTGGAGTCATCCTTGTCACTCTGGAAGCTGGAGTCAGCAAAGGCCTCAATCTGGAGGTCTTTTCCACCATAAACCAAGAACATCTCCTTTGTCCTTCTCAGGTAATTGAGAATGTTCTTTACTGCCATCCAGTACTTCTCCCCAGGGTTTGACTGATACCGGCTCACTACGCTTAGTGCATAAGCTACATCTGGTCTGGTACACAACATCGCATACATTATAGAGCCTACCGCAGAAGCGTAGGGTATAATTGACATGCGATCCCTTTCCAAATCAGTCTTGGGAGACATCTCTTTGGAGAGGGTGATTCCGTGACAAGACGGTAGATTACCGTGCTTTGAATTTTCCATACCGAATCTTTTCAGTATGGTGTCGATGTACCTGGACTGTGAAAGTCCCAACATCCTCTTTGATCTATCACGATATATCTGGATCCCCAGAATATAAGAGGCATCACCCAGGTCTTTCATGGAGAATCTTTGTGACAAGAACCCTTTGACAGATTGTAGCATAGGAATGTCATTTCCTATCAAGAGAATGTCATCTACGTACAAGACTAGGAATACAACAGTTCGTGCTACAATCTTACTATAAATGCATGGCTCATCTGGATTTTTGAAAAATTCAAATTCTTTGACTGTCTCATCAAAACAGATGTTCCAACTCCGCGATGCCTGCTTTAGTTCATAGATGAACTTAAGCAACATGTACACTTTCCCGCTGCTCCCACTCTGAATGAAACCCTCTGGCTGGTCCATATAGACGCACTCCTCTAAATTTCCATTTAGAAAAGCGGTCTTTACGTCCATCTTCCAAATCTTATAATCGTGGAAGGCATCAATGGCAAGAAGGATCCGAATGGATTTGAGCATAGCCACTGGAGAAAAGGTTTCATCATAGTCCAAACCAGGTCTTTGACGAAAACCCTTTGCAACAAGTCTAGCCTTATCGGTTTCAACCTGTCCATCTACACCAATCTTCTTTCTGAAGATCCATTTGCAGCCTACGGGTTTTACCCCTTCTGGAGCAATGTCCAAAGTCCATACTTTGTTGGTGTACATGGACTCCATCTTGGTCTGCATTGCATCCAGCCATTTTACCGAGTCGCCGCTCTGAATGGCGTTCTGGAAGCTAGTAGGCTCATCATTATCAATGATGCAATCCTCTTTATCCCCGTTTACGAGAAAACCGTAGTATCTCTGAGGCGGATGAGATAGCCTACTACTCCTGCGGAGAGGTGCGGGAATGTCTTGTTCTTTTGAAACTTCTGGTTCTACTTAGCTTTCAGTAATAGCTTGTGGTTCTGAAATTTCATCCAGTTCTATTGCGCTCCCACTTATCTGATTTTCTAAATATTCAGTTTCCAAGAAGTAGGCATGACGAGAAACAAAAACCTTTTTCTCCTCTGTGTAATAGAAAAAATACCCCTTGGAGTTCTTTGGGTATCCCACGAACTTACACTGTACTGAGCATGCCTCGAGCTTGTCCTCATGCTGCTTTTTAACAAAAGCTGGACATCCCCATATCTTAATGTGTTTAAGACATGGTTTCTTCCCACTCCACATCTGATATGGTGTGGTAGGCTGTCACGTCCCGAAAAGATGGAACATGACCGGCACATAAACTACGAAACGTCTCGAGGCGTACGTAATCTAAGTAAGCCGAAAACCCAGAAATCCAAACCAAGAAAAGTAGTAGAGTGAAGGAAAACCAATTTAAAACAAGTAGTTTTAATAGCATAAGCCAAATTATGCGGTTTTAAAAAAACATCAAATATTTCCCGAAAATTTCGGCAGAGTTTCCTTTGTAAATACTGGCCCCCCAAACGGGATAAACATGAATAGTATACGAAATCAATAAAAAGGCATCCCCAAGCGGGAGCTAGCTCTTCGTCAATCGACGGTCACAACCACACAAGCAATAAAATATACGACGCCAAGGGCGAGGATTAAAACTCAAAAGGAAACTCAAGGCCACAAGAAAACTACAGAAATAAAACGCGCGACTCTAAGGTCGAAAGAATAACCTCACCGGTCTCTATCTCAAAAATAAATACATGTTTGGTTGATGGAACTTCTAGATACAACGGAATAATGATATACAAGATATATAATGGGAGTACGATACAAGTAAACCCACCTACTAGCAAATCACCCGAAGGAAACTATGCCCGCAAAGCCGTAATGAAACCTGTACGGCAAACCTGCAAGAAACTGGGGCACAACGGGGGTGAGTTGCCAACTCGTGAATAGAAAAACATCTACGGAAAGAAATCACATAAATAACGCAACCTAGGTCAAAGATCATAATATAGCCTCAATTATATATAGAACATGCAACCTATAACAAGGCTAGGGTAAATATCTAACCCGAGTGTAATCTCATATGCCCGTGTCAGTGCCTCAGGTAGCAATCTATCATATGAATGAGGTATGAAAGCATGAAAACAGAATACATGTAAATGAAGAACTGTTTTCATAATTTAGTGAGATTTCCTTTGTATTTTAAAAATGAGGTATCATAATGAAATCAGCATAAAACAGTGCCTAGCATCGGCACAAAACGTAATCCCAATATCTCGATATCTCTGTATCACAGTCTCTGTACCTCAATATCTCGAAATCTCAATGTCTCAATCACAATATCTAAGGCGCCGTCAATCCAGACCGGCCCCTACCATCTATCTCAAGACCACGACGGTATCCTCCCGATATCCGACGCGTCGGGTAAAATCACCGGTAGGTAGTGCTCCCCTGCCAGGCTCACATCGTCATCATCACGTGCTTCTTTCCCTTGGGTACCTTACCGGGTCCACCATGTACCCGAAACGGTTCATCCGTCTCCTCGAATCGGGTCTCGAAATCCATCAGCAAACTCATGGTGGACGACTCATACATCATGGGAAAACCACACTTTTTATTTTAAAAGAGATAAAAAGTTTATTTATGTTTTTGCGGTTTTCCTCCAAATCCAGAAAAATCTCATGGAAATCCGAATCCAAAACCTCAATAACACGTAAAATAGTGAATATATGCATGAGAATCCATGAATGCGGCATAACAATGAATAACAGTATGCATGAAGTAGCAGGTAATAACTACAATGTCTAAACTAACATATAAGGCAAGTATGCTAATATCATGTCTAAACTATTAGCTAATAGGCTATGTCAAGCAATAATATTTTCTAAGGTGTACGTGACTTGGTAATTACCGATGAAGATGTGTGTGAGCCGGCAAGTAAGTGTATGTGGTACATACGCATCATCGGTAATGGTGCTGGTGTCCTAACAGCATAATGTCAACAATGCAATATGAAATAACAATGTAAATATGCGATGCGGAGCGAGCAACCAAAATGAGCGGGAGCTAAATATTAAACAATGGTGCCATTTGAAATAATATGAATCGCGGGGTTTTGAAAATAGGGCCACGGTGGTCTTTTTTAAAGAAAGGATACGTCTTTTGAAATATCCGTAGATCCTTTGACCTGTCTTTTAGAATACCCACGATCCGCTAGTTTTGAAATAGGTAGGAGTCTAATCTAATCTAACAATTACACTAAACTATACGGCTGAACTAACAAGCTGAACTACAGGTAAGGAAACCGCCTATCATCTGAGTCGATACATATACATACCTGTATATGTATAGTCGGTGATCCCGCCTCAATAATATCATATCCATAACCAGACATCCCAAGTCAAGAGTGCGGATCAATCATCAAAATATAGCTCGTACGTAAATCCGTCGTACGGCATCCCCAAATCTGGGTACGGGTCAATATCATATTCCTCACCCAATTCCTGTGGTATCCTCTTTATCCAAGATCATAGTCTAGGGTACTGACCTATGTCTAGTACAATACTAATATCCTCAATGTACTCATGATCTGACTACTGATCGACAATCTCGTACAAACCGATATCGTCAGCACATATCATCATCAAGGGGTATACATCGCCCGATACGACCTAATATCAATATCCTAGCATATCATGCCTCATACCACGATCACATGTCGACCATTTTATTTATAACACTGTTCACCCGTATCGCCGCCCCAAGATCCGCTATAACACCAGGACGTACCTCAAGTACGAATCCTGCCATATCACCGATATCACAACCACAAAACAAATCTCATCGACTCAGCTCAATCCCAAGTATCATCCTCAAATCCGTATGTGAATACATAGTCCCATACCCATGTGAACACATAACTATAAAGAATCCCATGAGCACATATAAATAGGAATGTATGCAAGTATGTATGTGTGTATGTGTAGTGCAACACTACCCTAGGGTTCGCAACACTAAAATAATCCAACACATCAATATCCATCCTAAACATCGTTATTAATCCCAAATAACATATAATAATTTTTGGTGTGTATACGCATCCGTATACACCACCACGGACTGCGGGGGTGCTATACGCCATCCACCCGACTTCTCCCCGTAGATATAAATCTACTCACCTGGTCCTCGTTCGCCGGTACCGACGTCGCCACGCGCTTGCTTGTCGTCTCGAAGTCCACATGGGGTACCTACATATCATAACGCACCGTATCGCATTAAAATCCGACTCATGACCCAAAAACGACACGTGAATCCCACATAGGTCAAAACCAATGGTTGCTTTCACAAATCAACCCAAAAACCCTCGACGTCGGCGTACAAACGTTAAACTATCGAGAAAAACCCAAATACACTCATTTGCACATTCACGAACACTAATTTTAATATAAAATAGGTTAAAACTCACAAAAACCCCAATTTCACTTAAAAAGTCATTTTTCCGAAAATCTAGCAAGCACAATTCGCCGTTTTAGTACAAAACTCGATGTATAAACGAATCTAGCGGCCACAATATTCACTAAATATCTTAATTAAGTCATAAAAACAATTCCCATAATTTAATCTCATAAATTCCAAAAACCCTAAAATTTTAGTTTACAAAATACCTAAATTTTAACAATTTTATAGCAAAATGCACAAACCACAATTTAGGTTGGATTTCCATTAACTAAAGTGTTAAAATACACTTAATAATGTTAATGAAGTCATGAAAAACCCAATTAGATCTTTAATCCCATATTTTAATTAAATTTCTAAAACCTAGTTAGCAATATAGCTTAATTATAACAATATCAACCTAACCATTTGCAAACTAACAATTAGGTTGGGTTTTACAATTCCACAAGATGATAATCTACACTTGATTATCCTAATAGTGATGGTTAAACCCAAATTAGCTTCAAACCATATTCTTGAATTTTCCAATCATGCAATTTGAACCCATATAAAACCTAATTAACACTTAATTAAACTAACACAAGCATTAATCAACAATTCAACAAAAAGGTCAAGATTTTTATACCTCACAACTCATTGATCCAACTTGAAATCTAGCCCCTCAAATTGCCATCTTGTTCCTTAGATCCATGCATGTTAGGGTAAGCTAAAATGGGTAGGAGTTGGATTTGGATTTAGTTTTGAATTTTTGGTGGATTTTGAAGCATTTTTTGGTGAATTTTTGAAGGGAAAAGAGAAGGAAAGAAGATGGGCTGTTGCTGATTTTGCAGGTGAGGGCTTGGCCAGCAAGGATGGGGGGGTTGTGGTGTGTGTGGGGGTGTGTGGGAAGAAGTCAAAGTCAAGATAAAACACCCCTAAGTCAACACACAACTTCTTCTCTCATAAACCTTTTCATTTTCTTTTCTTTTCAATGCTTTAATGTGTGAAATGGGAGGCCCAAGATTGTTGGGCTGATCAAGGGGGCCGGCCAAAGCATGTTGGGGGAATGGGTGTGGGTTTTGTTTGGGTGAGGAAAAGAGATAAGTGTAGTAACCCACTTCCATTACACTAATTTCACCGAAAAAAGCCTTTTTCTTCGATATTTTCTAAACCGTTTTGGAAAACGATTTCATTTCAAAAACCACATGTTAAAATTTTATTTAATGTTTTATGATGCACAAAATTTGTTTCAACTCATTCCAATTTGTAATTTTCCCTAATTAAATGGATTAGTGACGGCTTAAAATAATATTAAAATAATTAATTTCGGAAAAATTTTCGGAAAATTTGAAATTTCACCAGTGGCTCAATAAACACTAAATACTAGCAATTTCATAGATAGAATATGTATATTTAATTTTATAATAAAGATATTTGTATTTTGACTTTTTACAGAAACCCCCTTATTTTACCGTTTTTTCGAAATTTCACCGAAACGATTTTCAAAACGTTACATAGGCACTGTCTTAGTAGGAACCTGGTTCAAAACATATGCAGCTGATTCTAGTGCATATCCCTAGAAAGATCGCGGCAACTCAGCCTTACTCATCATTGAACGAACCATATCTAATAGGGTTCTGTTTCGCCTTTCCGATACACCATTGTGTTGTGGCGTGTATGGAGGAGTAAGCTGAGAGAGAATTCCATTCTCCTTTAGGTAATCCAGGAACTCAGCATTTAAGTATTCACCACCTCGATCAGATCTTAGTGTCTTGATACTTTTTCCTGTTGTTTTTCTACTTCATTCTTATATTCCCGGAACTTCTCAAAAGCTTCGGATTTATTCTTCATCAAGAAGACATGTCCGTACCTAGAGAAATCATCCGTAAAAGTAATGAAGTAAGAATAAACACTTCGCGCATGTGTAGACATTGGACCACATACATCGCTGTGTACGAGTCCTAAGAGCTCGCTTGCTCTTACTCCGTGTCCAGTGAACGGAGTCTTTGTCATCTTTCCCATGAGACAAGATTGACATGTTGCGTAAGATTGATATTCAAACGGATCCAAATATCCCTCTTTATGTAATTTAGTCAACCGTGTTTCATTGATGTGACCCAGTCTACAATGCCATAAGAAAGCATGATTTATTTCTGGAGTCTTTCTTTATGTGTGTTTTGGACATTGAAAATTTGTAGTTGGTTTAATACGTATATACCGTTGTTTGGAGTACCTGACCCAATCAGACCAAGATTAAGGTGGATGTTTAAGACATCGCTTACAAATGTAAAATCATAACCTTCTTTTGATAACAAAGATACTGAAATGATATTACAAGTCAAACTAGGTACACAAAAACAGTTGCGTGAAACCAAAATATGTCCACTCGTCAATCCAAGGTGATATTCCCCTACGGACACAGCATCCATGCTCGCTCCGTTTACAACCCTGAGAGTCATATCACCGGTCTTCAGAACCCTACGGCTTCTCAGTGCCTGCAAAGAATTACAGATATGAGATCCTGATCCGGTATCCAATACCCAGGAAGTAGAGTTGATTGACAGACAGTTTTCAATTACAAACACACTTGAAGCCGAAGCCACAACCTGCTTCGGGTCCTGGTTCTTGGCTTTCCAAGCCCTGCAATCTTTCTTCCAGTAGCCTTTCTTGTGACAGTAAAAGCATTCTTCTTTTCCTACTATCGGCCCCGCTATTCTGCCTTGCCCTTTGCTTCCACCTTACTAACACCGCCTCTCGGTTTGGTGGGGGCCTTCTTCTTTTTTCCTTGGCTTTTGCCTTGGACCTAGAAGAAGAAGCACCACCAACAAATAGAGTGGGTGTTTCCCTGACTTTTTGCAGGGTGCCCTCTGCACTCCTCAACATGTTGAGGAGTTCTGGAAGTTCAACTTCCTTACCTTGAATGTTGAAATTCAAGATAAACTGGGCGTAGGTGGAAGGGAGGGAATGAAGAATCAAGTCGGTGTACAGTTCATTCTCTAATGTGGTCCCCAGGTTCGCGAGCTCTTCGATTTAACCGATCATCTTAAGAACGTGTTCTCCTACTGATGATCCGACGGCCAACCTCGCCTGAAAAAGTTTCTTTGAGGTCTTGTATCTTGCGATACGAGATTGCTCTCCATATAATTCTTTGGTATGGAGGAATATGGATTCGAGATCCATATTCTCGTGCCGCCTCTGGTGCTCGTTGTCCATAGAGGCCAGCACGAGGCATTTGGCCTTCTCACAGTCTATCTCCCAGGTCTTACTGATTTCCTTATCCGCGACACTGGATTCTGGACCTGGTTTGGCAGGGGCTTTTATGGTGAGAAGATAGCCCAATTTGTCATAAGTAATAGCCATCTTGAAATTCCTGAACCAATCTTTGTAGTTTTGCCCTGTCAATATATTTTTATCTAACAATAACTTAAGGCCCGTCATGTTGTGTGGTTGCTGCAATTAGGAGAGAGAGAAGAAACACTTTAGCACGATGCTCTTGCAAGTTTATAGTGGTTTTTAATTTATCTAAACAGGATGGCTCCCACTGTTTCTCGAATCCTTCCTCAAACCAGAAAAGAAGAATTAGTCAGGATTAATCTCACTGTACAATACTTGCTTAACCGTTCAGCCAGGCTAGTGTCGGTACTTCGAAGGAGGTTTTACGATGCTTTCGCAAAATTCCTTAATTAAATAACCTCTTTTCCTTGGAGGCGTAGCCTCGTTAGCACTGTTCTAGACACCTACTTGGTTTATAGCATTGATCGTTAAGTGAAATAATCTCTCGAGGAGTAGCATATACTCACAGTAGGACCGGGATCCAAATATCATCGTGTGATAAAGCTGAAGGAATCCTACCAAAATTATCACACTCCAAATGGCATGCAATACTAGAAAGTTTTAGTTTCTTTAGAAACTCCCGATGTGGATTTTTTCCCATATTCTTATGACCTTGACTAAGGCCAACAAATCATAAGTCACATGTCATGTTCTACCCATCATTATCCAGGTTAATTTGAACCCAGCCATACACACCCTTGACTAAGGCCAACAAAGTGGCATGACTGTCCCAAACCAACGCATCTATCTATGCTACATATGAATACCCAGCAGCTACCAATCACCATGCCTTGACTAAGTCCAACAAACATAGCTTGAATACTATTGAACATTCATTTGAAATGACGGAGGGCCACGAATGGTTTTGGTGAAACCGTGAACGTAGTGAACTTGATATAATCGACGGAACCTGATCGCTTTTAAAAGGAGTGGCTTAAGCTCAACATTTTAAAAAGTTTTGCTGTTTTGAAAAACCGAGTGGTTTTGAAACTGTTCCATCAATTAAGCTTTGGTTTTTTTTGCTTTGTATTAATATAATGCAGTCCCATCGTTAACCTATCATTTCAGAGAACAACGAAAAAATATAACGTACGCTTATGCCATCCGCATTCGCCACTGGGCCCCGTCATCACCCGTTAGGTTACTTAGCTAACGACAGAGTAGGGGCTGGACTAGCGTGGATGCAAAACATAAGCAGCGCCTACTAGATATCATATATAGATATATATATCGTCAGACGCAATAATAGGCATTCCAGATCACAGATGAACACATTGGATATACAAGCAATCCGCATTTCCTTTGAGCCTGTAATGAAAAGCGGATTACACAGTCGTGATGAATAGCCAACCCCACCCTAGACCCCTACGGGTACGGCAAACTACCCACCAAGTACCCGAAGTGAAGCAGTCTCCCTCAACAACGTGAGTAGGCCACTAAGAACTTCAAAGTACCCGGTAGTTTGTGCACGCCACCTTGGGTTTATCCTAGGAGCAATAAACAGTAAATGAAATAATACAACGGTGGCTACAACCTCAACCCGGATGTGCCCTGCGAAAAAATATTACAACCATTTATAAATTACATTTGAATGAAAGAATAAAACACCTCACAACCCCAGCTATCCATTCACGACAATCCAACAAGTCCATATACACAAACAAACATTACAGAAATGTGCAGCCCCCAACTAACCGACATATAGCAATTAGCGGAAGTTTACGAACACATTTATCAAACACAGAAACATTAAACGATATCAAACCGCGACTTCGAAGCATCCCCAATTGCCACAGAGAATAATAAACAGCATATGCAAAAGTGGCAAAAATAAACAACTTCTGAAACCCTAGATCCTAGCAACAAACCCACACCCAAAACTACGAAGCAAACCCCCATAAAAAAACCGGGGTGGCCGGAAATATGGGGTCTGTGGCCTGCCAGGGATGCAGGGGTTTGTCTCATTTTTGGTCCATGAACTTTTAACAGTGAAAGGAACACTCTGCAGTTGTTAAAATAATTTTTCAGAGGCTCGGAAAAATCAACAGAAACTAGAATCTAGGTTTCGATGTTTACGGGATATTTCGGTTTCGTAGTTTTAGTTATCGTTTAATATGTTAGCTATGGTTTAGTCGGCTCTGATACCACTGTAAGTCGATGCCACGCACCCCACGAGTTTGTGGGAAGGCGGGACAAGTAAAAAACAATTTTAGTAGGCTTCGTAACATCGACTAAACATTAGAATCGTTTCTAAACCGCAACTAACGAATAAACTATAAGGTTGTATCTACTATGTGTGCGATATATACATCAAGATCCCGCTGTCCTTCACTTCCTCGTTGTCCTCTCCAAGTGGTGAGCTCCTTGTCGTGAGAACTGTTGGATATATATATGCCCTAGAGACCATTATATGTATAGTGGATGCTTGGACGTGTGTGTGTGTATATATATATATATGTATATATATATATATATATATATATAGATTACTTTCTTCCTCGACATGATAGTATGCTATCTGGTTTACCTTATCTGACATGTTGATTTGATCATGTTTTTATTCATTTTCACATGTTGATAAAGCCCTCAGGATATTTGCTAGACCACTGTGACTATGATGCAGATCATACTAGTGGGGCATGTGTAGTTTATAAGCATATCCTAGAATTGTTCCTAGTCATAGGTGTATCGAGACGGGGCATCGGTATTCCAGAGTAGACTAGCGTATACTATTCTTGTCCCATATGATGGGCGATGGATGTTCCCATATCCATCTGGTGAGGTGACACCAAAGAATGTATTCGGGTGCCCAGTGGAGACTGGGTACACAGAACAGACTCACAGAGAACTCCTATGTGGTATTATATCTATCGTCGGATAGCAGTTCTCAGGTGACACTGGTACAGGTTATTCTGTAGACCCGAGATCGTCATAGAGTCTTGTGTGTCCTCCCACTGTACTTTGATCTCCACCCGACCACGGCTCTACTGAGTCGTGCAAACAGGTGGTCTTTGGGTACAGTCCCGAGGCACATGGAGGCAATGAGCGATAGGAGGGGTTTCGTCTCTCTCGATATTGGGGGTTGATGTTGTGCTATGCTCGATTGGCTATAACAGGAAGTCCCTGACCAGGGCTACTGAGATTTACTGATAAGCGTTATCAGTAGTTTCTCGATCTGTTATCAGCTATATATCAGCATGACTTATTGAGTTATTGGGGTCGACGACACCATCCCCAGACTTGATATGCAACATATTTGACGAAGAGACCGGACTGTACGGTAAGTTTTGCCAGATGGCTTGACGGGAGTTTTGACAGCTTTACTGGTTTTCTTCTGATCGTTCAATACCCGGGTGGCCGTTACGTTTAGCTGACCGCTTGCGGCTTGTGGGTGTTTGATATGATCATCACCCACTGCTGGCGTATTGATGAGTCTTAGAGTCCCACACAGAAGTTTCCTAGCCCAGACGAAAAGATGTGGTGTGCATATGAGATATGCGCGGGGACCCGATTGAATACGACTATGTGATACCGTATGTTAATCGGGCATTTTTCTATTAGTCGGGTCGTATGCGATATGACTGGATTGTTAAATCAATTGTTGATTTAACATTTTTACTTTTACTTTTATTTTAATTCTTTAGTCAAACTCTTTTTATTAAAAAGGAAGAATGCATGGATGGATGCACATGTTGATGTGCATGTATGCACATGTTGATGTGCATAGATACATGCATGCAAAGTGTCATGGTTGTTGAGACACATATGTAGGGTTCCTAGGCACACAGTAGAGGTCTCACAAGGCATCAATCATGCCATTTTACAAAATTATGGTGCCGAGAAACCCTAGTTAACGGATCGTTGCTAGAAATCTAGGCGAAAAGTAAACTAGTTAACACTTAACTACTAGAATCTGGAAATTACAACCTTTGTAGATCCGGATATCCACCTCCACGGCTCCTTAACGAAGTCTCCTCACTGTACAAGTCGAACCCCGGGCTCTAGCGTCGGCTTCATCGGAGAATGAACGGGCTTGGTCATCGACGACGATGCCGAAGATGATCTACGTCGAGGCATCGCTAGATCAAGCTCCCACTTCACAAAGTGATGAAACTTGTGAAGAAAACACACTCTACTACTTGGCAAGAGGTAGAGGATGAAGAAATAGGAGGTGGGTTCTCTTTAGAATTGGATTTCTCACTCTCAAGCTCAAGTTGCCATTGATGGCCTCAAGGTTTCAAACTTGAAGATGAAGAAGAAGATGAGCTAGAATTATGATAAGTCCATTTTAAAATGAAAAGAAAAACAATACTTATCATAATCAAACTAAGGTTAAGTGTAGAGAGCAAACCATGGTAAGTGGGAATAGTTAGGGTTTAGCATGAAGACAAAATGGTCTTTGAGTCAAACCTTCATGAAGCTTCATCAAGCTTCATGACAAAAAGAAAACCATTTTGTTTTCATAAAATTATTTAAATAAAAAGGAATGGATAAATAAATGAGTGATTAAAAAAAAACCCTAATTATCTACTTAACCATGGTTTTATTCTTTATACTTAACCATATAAACATGCATCATCAAATATGATACATACAAGTGCACAAAAGTATATTACATATACATCATGCACACCAAGTGAGAAAATCTATATAAAGTGAACCAATACTAGTTAATGCAAAGTAATATATCAAATATATAATTATACATTAAATCATTAAATCAACATTTGATTCAATGATCCGGTCATGTCGCACATAACCGACTAGTATTCAATGTATCGATAACTAGGTCATATCGAATATAACCAATCGAAACATTTATCGCGAGAATGAAATGCGGTATCACATACTGTTAGTGTTTATGCCCTAGAAGGCCATTACTGTATCATACTAGTTTGTATATTACTTAATGGAAGCTTGGGATATTCACATGTATATAACAGTCTTGCTAAACATGGTAGTATGCTACTTGGTTTTTCTATCTTAATATGTGAGTGTACGTATTGATAGAGCTCTTAGGATCTTGCTTGTCTACCAGCGTTGTGATGGCAGTCACACTAGTGGGGGCTGGGTAGTCTACAAGCACATCCTTATTCAGGTCCCTGGTCGTTGGATTATCGAGACAGAGCATCGATACTCCGGAGTAGACTGGTGTGTACGCTTCTCATCCCAGTTGGGGAGATGGTCTGTCCCACAGCCGTCAGTACGTCGTACTGGAGATAGTATGCAGGTGCTCGTTAGGTTACGGGTACACCGGACAGGACTCACAGGGAACTGTTGGTTGGTTTGATACCAGTCGTCAGTGAGCAGTTCCCAGGTGACATGAGTACAGCATAGTCCGCAGACTTGACACTGCTACTTCGCCTCGAGTGTGTCCCACTGTTCTTAGATTGCTACCCTACCACGGCTCAAAGGAGTCGTGCAAACAGGTAGCTGTTGGGTGCAGTCCCGAGCACTTGGAGGCAGTGGCGGTTAGACAGGATTCGTCCCTCCCGGTATTGGGAGTAGATATCGTGCTGTGTCAGAGAGCCATTACGCAAAGTCCCTGGCCAGGGCAAGCGAGATTTGCTGGTAGGTTCCAGTAGTTTCTCAGGGTGTAATGGGCTTCCCTCCGACACGACTTATACCGCTATTAGGGGACTGACGCTTGCCGCCCCCTAGGCCCGATATGCGATAGTCTTGGACGAACGGACCGGACTGTATGGAGATTGTCACATCAGACTCAGTAGGAGTTCGGATGGGTTTCCTCATCGGCCTTCTTATCGACAACTACCTGGGGACCGTTACGTACAGCTAGTGCCGCTTGCGGTCTGTGGTTAAACCCACTGCCAGCGTAGTAGTCGAGTCTCTAGAGTCCCACACAGAGAGTTTCCTATTCCAGGCGAAACGATTTAGAGGTCGCATGGTTTTGCGACAAAGGGTTCGGACGCATACGTGCGTTTACGCGCGTACGACTTTCGGACAGTTTTTACCAGTCGGCTTTGGTTTAAGCCAGTTACTGGTATCCGGTTATTGGATTTTTACAGTCTAAAGTTTTTCCGTATTTTTGCGGATTGGAGGGGCGTTCTCGTAATTGTACGAGAAGCTTCTAGAAGATGGTGACTAAGGAGGGTTATGTGTCATATACATTGAATGAGTTATATGAGTCATGAGGGTGATTCATTCATCTCATTAATGCACATTTATTGCTTAATGACTCATGCTAATGAATCACCACTTAACATTTATGAAGCATGCTTATTCATCACATTTATTCATTTATTCTTAAATGAGAATGCTTCATAATATATTATGATACTCATAACTTATTTATTCATTATCATCTACACATTCTCTCTCCTCAAGCTCTCTCTCTTCAAAAGACTAATCCTCACCCTCATGTGTTGAGATCTAGGATTAGTTAGACTAAACAATCCATAACCATCACTCTATCTCAATCTATCTTCTTTGATTAGCAATCCAAGAAGGTTAGTTGCCTCAAGTTTAGAGGCTAAGCTTGGAGTTTTGCTCTCGGGTGGATCGTCTACTACCTAGAGAAGGCCGAGGAGAACAAGGAGATCGTAAAGACGAAGGACTAGTTTCGATAGGTATAATCCCTAAGCATAGTAGTTTAGAACAACTATATGTTTGGTTAGTTATCGTTTAGCTTCGATTCAAGCGGTTAGTCGATGTTCGTTCACTAAACAAGTTCGTTTTTGAAAATTCCGCCTCCCCACAAGTATTGGGGTGTAGTACATCGACTTACAGTGGTATCAGAGCCTCGCTAAACAATAAATAACTTAATTGCAAATTTGTACGAATTTCGAACGGAAAAACGAAGCCGGAAAACCCTAAAACTGTCAAGTTTCTGTCGAGTTTAAAATGAAGCCCTAAAATTTTTCAGGTGAGTTCAGAAAGCTTGAAAAGGGTCCAGAAGAACACCCATGAAATTTGAGCCCATGATTCGTCTAAAGCGCCGCGGAAGCGCGGCGGATCGCACCGATCCGCCGCGGTTCCGCGGCCGAGTTGCCGAGTCATGGACTCATCTTTCATGTGTGGGTCCTCTCTGGTATTTGGGGTTTTCTGGAATATTTTAATTTTGCTCAGGTTTCCAGTTTACAGAGCAGTTTTTGGAGCAATATTAAGGATGTTTAATCGATCGAAATTGTACAGTATTTGCATGTTGGATTATATCTGTGATTGATAAATGTGTTCGTAAACCTCCCCTAACTGCTAGTATGTCGGTTGGCAGGGGGTTGCACATTTCTGTAATGGTTATATCTGTTTGTGCATATAAACTGTATTGGACTGTTGTGGTGTATAGCCGGGGTTATGCAATTGGTTATTGTTTAATTCATTTGTTGTAAATGTAATTTGTTGTAATATTATTTTTGCGGGGCACATCCAGGTTGCGGTTGTAGCCACCGTTGTATTATTTCATTTTACGGTTTTTGCTCCTAGGACTGACCCAAGGTGGGGTACACAAACTGCCGGGCGGGTAGTTTGCCGTACCCGTAGGGGTCGAGGGTGGGGTAACGGCTATTCATCACAACTATGTAATCTGTCTTTTCTTGCAGGCTCAAAAGAAATACAGATTGCTTGCAAATCCAATATTGTTTATCTGTGTTCTGGAATGTATATCATTGCGTCAGACGAATGTAAAATATCTATATATATGATAGCTATTTAGACGTCACTTATGTTTTACACCCGCGCTAGCCCAGCCCCCGCTCTGTCGTTAGTTAAGTAACCTAACGGGTGATGACGGGACCCCGTGGCGAATGCGGATGGCATAAGAGGACGTTGTATTTTCGTTGTTTTCTGCAATGATAGGTTAATGATGGGACGCATTATCTATAATGCAAAGAAAATAAACCAAGTTTAAATCGTTGGAACAATTTAAAAGAAACCACTCGGTTATTTTTTAAAACATATATTTTTAAATACGGAGATTTAACCACTCCTTTTAAAAGCTATCAGGTTCCTTCGGTTATATCAAGTTCACTACGTTCACGGTTTCGCCAAAACCAGTCGTAGCCCTCCGTCATTTCTTATGAATGGTCAGTAGTATTCAAGCTATGTTTGTTTGGCCCTTAGTCAAGACATAGTGATTGGTAGCTGCTGGGGTATTCATTTGTTGCATAGATAGATGAGTTGGTTTGGGACAGTCGTATTACTTTGTTGGCCCTTAGTCAAGAGTATATACGGATGGGTTCAAATCAACAGGATAATGATGGGCAGAACTTGACATGTGACTTATGATTTGTTGGCCCTTAGTCAAGATCATAAGAACATGGGGAAAAAACATATATCGGGAATTTCTAAAGAAACTGAAATTTGCAAAGAGATGCATACCATTTGGAGTTTGATGAATGTTGGTAGGATTCCTTCAACATTATCATACGATGATATTTGGATCCCGATCCTACTGTGAGTATATGCTACTTATCAGGATATTCGTCACTTAACGATCAATGCTATAAACCTAGTAGGTGTCCAGAAAGGTGTCAGCGGGGTTACACCCCCAGAGAAAAGAGGTTATTTAATTAAGGAACTTCGCGAAAGCGTTGGAAAACCTCCCTCGAAGTATCGACACTGGCCTGGCTGAACGGTTAAGCAAGTATTGTACGGTGAGAATAGTCTTGGCTAATTCTTCTTTTATGGTTTGAGGAAGGATTCGAAAAACAGTGGGAGCCATCCAGTTTAGATAAACTAAAAACCACTCTAAACTTGCAAGAGCATCATGCTAAAGAGTTTTCTTCTCTCTCTCCTAATTGCAGCGACCCTGAAAATGACTGGACTTAAGTTACTTTTAGAGAAAAATATACTGACGGGGCCAAACTATAAAGATTGGCTGCGGAATGTCAAAATGGCTTTGACCTATGACAAACTGGGGTACGTCCTCACCGCTACGGCACCTGCTGTCCCTGGTCCCAAATCCAGCAATGCGGATAAGGAAATCCGCAAAACCTGGGATTTAGATTGCGCGAGAGCCAAGTGCATCGTGCTTGCCTCAATGAACAATGAACATCAGAGGAGGCACGAGGATATGTCCCTAGATGGCATATTTCTCCATACAAAGGAACTTTATGGAGAGCAATCTCGTATAGCAAGATACGAGACCTCTAAGAACTTGTTTCGAGCGAGGTTGGCTGTCGGGTCATCGGTAGGTGAACATGTCCTAAAGATGATCGGCTATATTGAAGAGCTCGCAGACCTTGGGACGACTTTGGATAATGAGCTCTATACAGACCTTATTCTCCAGTCCCTTCCTCCCACCTACGCCCAGTTTATCCTCAACTTCAATCTTCAAGGAAAAGAAGTTGAACTTGCGGAACTCCTGAACATGTTAAGGAGTGCAGAGGGCACCTTGCAGAAGGCAAGGGAAACACCCGCTATATTTGTTGGCGGTGCATCTTCTTCCGGGTCCAAGGCTAGGGTCAAAGGAAGGAAGAAGAAGGCCGCACCCAAACCTTGAGGAGGTGTTAGTAAGGTGGGAAAGAAGGGAAAGAAAAAGATAGCAGTACCGATAGTTGGCCCGGATGAGTGCTTCCATTGTCACAGGAAAGGGCATTGGAAGAAGGATTGCAAGGCGTGGAACGCCAAAAACCAGGAACCGAAGCAAGCTGTGGCTTCGACTTCAGGTGTGTTTATAATTGAGAATTGTCTGTCGATCAACTCTACTTCCTGGGTATTGGATACCGGATCAGGATCTCATATTTGCAATTCATTGCAGGCACTGAGAAACCGTAGAGTGCTGAAGGAAGGTAATATGATCCTCAGGGTTGCTAACGGAGCTAGCGTGGGAGCTGCGTCCGTCGGGGATTATCACCTAGGATTGACGAGTGGACATATTTTAGTTTTACATAACTGTTATTTTGTACCAAGCTTAACGTGTAATATCATATCAGTTTCCTTGTTATCAAATAAAGGTTATGATTTCACGTTTGTAAGAGATGTTGTCAACATCCACCTTAATCATGGTTTGATTGGGTCCGGTACTCTAAATAACGGCATATATGTTTTAAACCAACTCCAAATTTTCAATGTCCAGAATACACTAAAAAGAAAGTCTCCAGATTTAAATAAAGCTTTCTTATGGCATTGTAGACTGGGTCACATCAATGAGAGAAGGTTGACTAAGTTGCATAGAGAAGGATATTTGGACACGTTCGAATATCAATCCTATGACACTTGTCAATCTTGTCTCAAAGGAAAGATGGCAAAGACTCCATTTACTGGACAAGGAGTAAGAGCGAGCGAGCTCTTAGGACTCATACACAGTGATGTATGTGGTCCAATGTCTACACATGCAAGAGGTGGTTATTCCTACTTCATTACTTTTACAGATGATTTCTCTAGGTTTGGACATGTCTTCTTAATGAAGCATAAATCCGAGGCCTTTGAGAAATTCAAGGAATACAAGAGTGAAGCGGAAAACCAAACAGGCAAAAGTATTAAGACACTGAGATCTGATCGAGGTGGAGAATACTTAAGTGCCGAGTTCCTAGGTTACCTAAAAGAGAAAGGAATTCTCTCTCAGCTTACTCCTCCATACACTCCACAGCATAACGGTGTATCGGAGAGACGGAATCGAACCCTATTGGATATGGTTCGATCCATGATGAGTAATGCTGAGTTACCGCGATCTTTCTGGGGTTATGCGCTAGAATCAGCGGCATATCTTTTGAACCAGGTTCCAACCAAGACTGTGCCTACCATACCATATCAGATGTGGAGTGGGAAGAAACCCTGTCTAAAACATTTTAGGACATGGGGGTGTCCAGCTTTTGTAAAAAAGCAGCATGTGGACAAGCTCGAGGCACGCTCAGTACTGTGTAAGCTTGTGGGATATCCAAAGAACTCCAAGGGATATTTTTTCTATTACGCAGAGGAACAAAAGGTTTTTGTTTCTCGTCATGCCCACTTCTTAGAAACTGAATTTTTAGAAAATCAGAAGAGTGGGAGCGCAGTAGAACTGGAAGAAATTCCAGAACCACAAGCTGTTACTGAAAGTTTGGTAGAACCAGAGGTTCAAGAAGAACAGAACATTCCCGCACCCCTCTGCAGGAGTAGTAGGCCGTCTCATCCGCCTGAGAGATACTACGGTTTTCTCATAGACGGGGATAGAGAGGATTGCATCATAGATGATGATGAACCTACTGACTTCCAGCAGGCCATCCAGAGCGGCGACTCGGTACGATGGCTAGATGCAATGCGGACCGAGATGGAGTCCATGTACACCAACAAAGTATGGACTTTGGACTTTGCTCCAGATGGGGTAAAACCCATAGGATGCAAATGGATCTTCAAGAAAAAGATTGGTGTAGATGGACAGGTGGAAACCTATAAGGCTAGACTTGTTGCAAAGGGTTTTCGTCAAAGACCTGGTTTGGACTATGACGAAACTTTTTCCCCAGTGGCTATGCTCAAATCCATTCGGGTCCTTCTTGCTATTGCTGCCTTCCATGATTATGAAATCTGGCAGATGGACGTAAAGACGGCTTTTCTGAATGGAAATTTAGAAGAGAGCGTCTATATGGATCAGCCAGAGGGTTTCAATCAGAGTGGGAGCAGCGGGAAAGTATGCAAGCTGCTTAAGTCCATTTATGGACTAAAGCAGGCATCGCGGAGTTGGAACATCTGTTTTGATGAGACAGTCAAAGAATATGACTTTATCAAAAATCCAGATGAACCGTGCATATATAGTAAAGTTGTAGCCAGAAGTGTCGTATTCCTCGTCTTGTACGTGGATGACATTCTATTGATAGGAAATGACATTCCTATGCTACAATCTGTCAAAGGATTCTTGTCACACAGGTTCTCTAAGAAAGACCTGGGTGATGCCTCGTACATTCTGGGGATCCGGATCTATCGTGATAGATCCAAGAGGATGTTGGGACTTTCGCAGTCCAGGTATATCGACACTGTACTGAAAAGATTCAGTATGGAAGATTCTAAGCGCGGTAACCTACCGGCTTGTCACGGAATCACCCTCTCCAAAGAGATGTCTCCCAAGACTGATTTGGAAAGGGAACGCATGTCTATTATACCCTACGCTTCTGCGGTAGGCTATATAATGTATGCGATGTTGTGTACCAGACCAGATGTTGCTTACGCACTGAGCGTGGTAAGCCGGTATCAGTCAGACCCAGGGGAGAAACACTGGATAGCAGTAAAGAATATTCTCAAGTACCTGAGGAGGACTAAGGAGATGTTCTTGGTTTACGGCGGAAAAGACCTCAGGTTGGAGGCCTTTGCTGATTTCGGCTTCCAGAGTGATAAGGACGATTCCAAGTCCATGTCGGGTTATGTCTTTACCCTCAATGGAGGGGCGGTGTGCTGGAAGAGCTCCAAGCAGGACACCGTTGCTGACTCGACGATGGAAGCGGAGTATATAGCTGCTTGCGATGCCGCAAAAGAAGCAGTCTGGATGAAGAAGTTCCTAACAGAACTTCAGGTGGTTCCTACCATAGTTGATCCAATACCTCTGTATTGCGACAACAACGGAGCTATAGATTTAGCGAAGGAACCAAGGTCCCATCAGAAGTCCAGACACATCTTGAGGCGGTATCACCTGATCAGGGAGATCATTGATCGTCAGGAGATCGAGGTTCGGAGAGTTGCTTCTGAAGAGAACATTGCTGATCCATTCACGAAGGCCCTTCCTCAGATTCAGTTCAAGAGGCTACTCGAGATCATTGGTCTACGATATGCCAGTACATGGCCCTAGTGCAAGTGGGAGATTGTTAGGGTTTATGCCCTAGAAGGCCATTATTGTATCATACTAGTTTGTATATTACTTAATGGAAGCTTGGGATATTCACATGTATATAACAGTCTTGCTAAACATGGTAGTATGCTACTTGGTTTTTCTATCTTAATATGTGAGTGTACGTATTAATAGAGCTCTTAGGATCTTGCTTGTCTACCAGCGTTGTGATGGCAGTCACACTAGTGGGGGCTGGGTAGTCTATTAGCACATCCTTATTCAGGTCCCTGGTCGTTGGATTATCGAGACAGAGCATCGATACTCCGGAGTAGACTGGTGTGTACGCTTCTCATCCCAATTGGGGAGATGGTCTGTCCCACAGCCGTCAGTACGTCGTACTGGAGATAGTATGCAGGTGCTCGTTAGGTTACGGGTACACCGGACAGGACTCACAGGGAACTGTTGGTTGGTTTGATACCAGTCGTCAGTGAGCAGTTCCCAGGTGACATGAGTACAGCATAGTCCGTAGACTTGACACTGCTACTTCGCCTCGAGTGTGTCCCACTGTTCTTAGATTGCTACCCTACCACGGCTCAAAGGAGTCGTGCAAACATGTAGCAGTTGGGTGCAGTCCCGAGCACTTGGAGGCAGTGGCGGTTAGACAGGATTCGTCCCTCCCGGTATTGGGAGTAGATATCGTGCTGTGTCAGAGAGCCATTACGCAAAGTCTCTGGCCAGGGAAAGCGAGATTTGCTGGTAGGTTCCAGTAGTTTCTCAGGGTGTAATGGGCTTCCCTCCGACACGACTTATACGCTATTAGGGGACTGACGCTTGCCGCCCCCTAGGCCCGATATGCGATAGTCTTGGACGAACGGACCGGACTGTATGGAGATTGTCACATCAGACTCAGTAGGAGTTCGGATGGGTTTCCTCATCGGCCTTCTTATCAACAACTACCTGGGGACCGTTACGTACAGCTAGTGCCGCTTGCGGTCTGTGGTTAAACCCACTGCCAGCGTAGTAGTCGAGTCTCTAGAGTCCCACACAGAGAGTTTCCTATTCCAGGCGAAACGATTTAGAGGTCGCATGGTTTTGCGACAAAGGGTTCGGACGCATACGTGCGTTTACGCGCGTACGACTTTCGGACAGTTTTTACCAGTCGGCTTTGGTTTAAGCCAGTTACTGGTATCCGGTTATTGGATTTTTACAGTCTAAAGTTTTTCCGTATTTTTGCGGATTGGAGGGGCGTTCTCGTAATTGTACGAGAAGCTTCTAGAAGATGGTGACTAAGGAGGGTTATGTGTCATATACATTGAATGAGTTATATGAGTCATGAGGGTGATTCATTCATCTCATTAATGCACATTTATTGCTTAATGACTCATGCTAATGAATCACCACTTAACATTTATGAAGCATGCTTATTCATCACATTTATTCATTTATTCTTAAATGAGAATGCTTCATAATATATTATGATACTCATAACTTATTTATTCATTATCATCTACACATTCTCTCTCCTCAAGCTCTCTCTCTTCAAAAGACTAATCCTCACCCTCATGTGTTGAGATCTAGGATTAGTTAGACTAAAAAATCCATAACCATCACTCTATCTCAATCTATCTTCTTTGAATAGCAATCCAAGAAGGTTAGTTGCCTCAAGTTTAGAGGCTAAGCTTGGAGTTTTTCTCTCGGGTGGATCGTCTACTACCTAGAGAAGGCCGAGGAGAACAAGGAGATCGTAAAGACGAAGGACTAGTTTCGATAGGTATAATCCCTAAGCATAGTAGTTTAGAACAACTATATGTTTGGTTAGTTATCGTTTAGCTTCGATTCAAGCGGTTAGTCGATGTTCGTTCACTAAACAAGTTCGTTTTTGAAAATTCCGCCTCCCCACAAGTATTGGGGTGTAGTACATCGACTTACACATACACGCATTATTTTCGGTCCTGCACACATCTCATATGCGCTCCTATTTCGTTTCGCTTGAGCCAGGAAACCTCTGTGTAGGACTCTAAAGACTCGTCAATACGCCGGTAGCAGATGATGATCATATCAAGCACCCACAAGCCGCAAGCGGTCTGCTAAACGTAACGGCCATCCGGGTATTGAGCGATCAGAAGATCGACGAGCTAGCCCGCTCACACTCCTGTGAATCCAACCAGTAACACTTACCGTACAGTCCGGTCTATTCGTCTGATATGTCACATATCAAGTCTATGGGTGGTATACGTCAGACCCCAATAACCGATAAGTCGTGCCGATGTGAGGCTCATAACGGGTCGAGAAACTACTGGTAACACTTACCAGCAAATCTCTGATCAGCCCTGGCGAGGGACTTCCCTGTTACGGCCAATCGAGCACAGCGCAACATCAACCCCCAATACCAGGAGAGACGAAACCCCTCCTATCGCTCATTGCCTCCATGTGACTCAGGACTGTACCCAAAGACCACCGTTTTGCACGCCCTCATGGACGTGGTAAGGTGGAGATCAAAGCACAGTAGGAATCACACAAGACTCTATGACGATCTCGGGTCTACAGACTAACCTGTACAAGTGTCACCTGAGAACTGCCATCTGACGTGAGGTATAATACCATCTGGGAGTTCTCGGCGAGTCCGTCCAGTGTACCCAGTCTCCACTGAGCACCCGTATACCATCTCTGATGTCAAACACCAATGGATATGGGATCATCCATCGCCCATCTCATGGGTCGAGAAGCGTATACGCTAGTCTACTCTGGTATATCGATGCCCCGTCTCGATACACCCATGACTAGGGACCTTGAAGGATGTACTTATGGACTACCATGTCCCCACTAGTATGATCTGCATCATAGTCCAGGTAGTCAAGTACACATCCTAAGGGCTTTACCAACATGTAACCATAAGACAGTTTAAAGAGACTAGTGTACATGTTAAGATAAAGAGTAACCAGATAGCATACTATCATATCGAGCAAGAAAGTCATCTCTATATATGTCCAAGCATCCAATATAATATACATCATCTGTACAATACTGGCCTCTAGGGCATACATACAACCAACAATCTCCCACTTGCACTAGGGCCAGCTGCTGTAGTATCACATACCGAGCATCCCGAAGAGTCTCTCAAACTGTATCTGGGGAATGGCCTTCGTGAGTGGATCCGCCGTGTTGTTCTTTGTGTCAACCCTCCTAACCTCGATCTCCCGGCGATCAACTATCTCCCGGATCAGGTGATACCGCCTCAGAATATGTCTAGACCACTGATGGGACCTGGGTTCCTTGGCCAAAGCCACCGCTCCATTGTTATCGCAATACAAAGGTATTAGATGCTCAATGGATGGAACCACTCCAAGTTCAGTAATGAACTTCTTGATCCAGACAGCCTCTTTGGCAGCATCGTTGGCAGCGATGTATTCAGCCTCCATCGTCGAGTCTGCCACGGTTTCCTGCTTGGAACTCTTCCAGCTAACCGCCCCTCTGTAAAGGGTAAAGACAAAGCCCGACTGCGACTTAGAGTCGTCCTTATCACTCTGGAAGCTCGAATCGGTAAAGGACTCCACTTGGAGTTCTCCGTTACCATACACTAAGAACATATCTCTAGTCCTTCGTAAGTACTTAAGAATGCTCTTCACAGCTGTCCGGTGACTCTCTCCAGGATCAGCTTGATACCTGCTCACTACACTTAGTGAGTATGCTACATCGGGTCTGGTACATAGCATCGCATACATGATAGAGCCTACTGCCGACGCATAGGGTATCCCTTGCATGCGAGCTCTCTCCAAATCAGTCTTGGGAGACATCTCTTTGGAGAGAGTGACTCCAGAGATCGTGGGCAAGTTCCCACGCTTGGACTCTTCCATACTAAACCTCTTTAGTATGGTGTCAATGTACCTGGATTGGGACAATCCCAAAATCCGTTTGGATCTATCTCTATAGATCCTAATTCCCAATATGCAGGAGGCATCACCAAGATCTTTCATTGAGAATCTTTGTGATAAGAAGAGCTTGACCGATTGCAGCATAGGAATATCATTTCCTATCAAGAGTATGTTGTCCACATACAATACGAGGAAGACAACCTTACTCTCTGCCACCTTCTTGTAGATACAAGGTTCATCTGGATTTTTGACGAAATCAAACTCTTTGATAACGACGTCAAAGCAGATGTTCCAACTCCGCGATACTTGCTTTAATCCATAAATGGATTTAAGCAGCTTGCACACCTTTCTGCTGCTCCCACTGTCTACGAAGCCCTCTGGCTGAGTCATGTACACGCACTCTTCTAAATCACCGTTTAGAAAGGCGGTCTTAACATCCATTTGCCAGATTTCTTAATCATGATATGCAGCGATGGCAAGCATGATCCGGATGGATTTAAGCATAGCTACTGGAGAAAAGGTCTCGTCATAGTCCACACCTGGTCTTTGACGAAAACCCTTTGCTACAAGTCTAGCTTTGAAAGTCTCCACTTTCCCATCTATACCAAGTTTCTTCTTGAAGATCCACTTGCTCCCAATGGGTTTTACCCCTTCAGGAGCAACGTCTAAAGTCCATACTTTGTTGGTGTACATGGATTCCATCTCGGACCGCATAGCATCCAGCCATTTCACTGAGTCCCCACTCGTGATGGCCTGCTCGAAGCTAGTTGGGTCATCATCCTCCATGATGCAATCCTCGCTCCCACCGTCCATGAGAAAACCGTAGTATCTCTCAGGTTGGCGAGGAACCCTACTAGATCGGCGGAGTGGCTGGGGTTCATCGGGAACTACGGAATCCTCTGGTTCCACCAAATCTTCTGTTGTAGCTTCTGCAGCTGGAACCTCTTCCAGTTCTACCTCATGACCACTAATCTCTTTTTCAAGAAATTCCTTTTCTAAAAAGGTGGCATGCCGAGAAACAAACACTCTTTGTTCCTCATGGTGGTAGAAGATATACCCTCGCGAATGTTTGGGATATCCAATAAACTTACACAGAATGGACCTTGCCGCGAGTTTGTCCGGATTTTGCGTTTTTACATAGGCCGGACAACCCCATATCTTAACATAATTAAGATATGGTCTCTTTCCTTTCCATATCTCATATGGAGGGGTCGGCACGGTTTTGGTGGGAACCATATTCAATAGGTCTGCAGCTGTTTCCAGTGCATATCCCCAGAAGGAAATAGGTAACTCAGCTGTGCTCATCATAGAGCGCACCATATCTAATAGGGTGCGGTTCCTCCGTTCTGATACACCGTTGTGCTGTGGTGTATATGGAGGAGTCAGCTGAGAGAGAATCCCATTCTCTTTTAGGAAGTCCAGGAATTCATTGCTTAAGTATTCTCCTCCTCGATCAGATCGTAGGATTTTAATACTTTTTCCGGTTTGGTTCTCAACTTCTTGCTTATATTCCCTAAATTTCTCAAAAGCTTCTGATTTGTGTTTCATCAGGAACACATACCCGAACCTAGAGAGATCGTCAGTGAATGTAATGAAGTATGAAGAACCATCCCTGGCATGTGTAGACATGGGACCGCATACATCACTATGTATCAGTCCCAAGAGTTCGGTAACTCTTTCTCCGTGTCCCGTAAACGGAGTTTTGGTCATCTTGCCTTTGAGACATGACTGGCAAGTGTCATAAGATGAAAATTCAAACGGATTTAAATATCCATCTTTATGTAACTTAGCTAGTCGTGTCACATTGATGTGACCCAGTCTACAATGCCACAAGAAGGATTCGTTCAGTTCTGAACTCTTCCTCTTGTGTGTGTTTGTTATGCTCAGAACTGTTGATTGATTTAGAACATAAATGCCATTGCACAACGTGCCTGATCCAACCAACTTTTGGTTACGGAAAATGTTCATAACATTGTCCTGTAATACAAAATTATATCCCTCTTTACTTAATAAAAAAACCGATATAATGTTGCATATCAGGTTCGGCATGTAATAGCATTTGTTCAGAACCAATGTATTACCAGTTGGTAATACAAGGTGATATTCCCCGACAGTCTTAGCTGCAACAATTGCACCATTTCCAACTCTAATGTCTTTATTACCTTCTCCAAGTTCTCTACCTTTCCTTAGCCCATGTAACTGATTACATATATGGGATCCTGACCCGGTATCTAATACCCAGGACGTAGAGCAAATGTGGAAACAGTTCTCAGTAACGAACACACCCGAAGAAAATGCATCAACATGTACTTTCTTCATTCGGGTGGCATGGGAATCCTGGCATTCCCCTATATCCTGTTCATTCCTATAACTCTTATAAGAAAGAACGGAACCAACGTTCCCCAGCACAGTATAACATGCGGGTTCGGTCAATACATCCATATTATTATCTTTATTAGGGCATGAAATGGTTGCTACCTGGAGAGAGAGAGAAGAAAACACTTTAGCGTATGCTCGTGCAAGATCAGATTGGTTATTATCTTATCTAATCAGGATGGCTCCCACTGCTTTTTATCAAATCTTCCTCCAAACCCTAAAAGGAAAGACTAGCCGGGATTAATTACACACTACAAGTTCGCCAATCTTTCAGCCAGGCCAGTGTCGGTACTTTGAGGGAGGTCCCCCGTGCTTTCGCACGAACCTAATTAATGTAAACCTCGTTTTCCCAGAGGCGTAACCTCGTTAACACCTTTCTAGACACCTACTTGATCAGCTAATTGCAATGTGTAAAACTCTCCCAGGAGTAACTCTTACTCGCAGTGGGTATCGGGATCCAACTATCTCATAGAAGGTATGCAATCTCATTGCAAATTTCAACACTTGAAATTCCCGATAATATTTTGCCCCTAGCGTGCTATGACCTTGACGCAGGCCAACAAACCATAGTGCGCTAGTCAAGTTCAACCCGTCATTTCCTGATTGAATTAAACCCACCCGTACGACCCTTGACGCAGGCCAACAAAGTCGCACGACTACCCTAATCCAATCTGCATCATATGCATAAGCAGATAAATACTAGTTAGCTACCGCACACTACGCCTTGACGCAGGCCAACAAACGTAGCACGGATACTAACTACTACTCATCTGAAATGACGGAGGGCTACGCCAGGTTTTTCTGAAAACCATGAGCGTAATGAACTTGATATCGTTGTAGAATCAAATGAAGTTTTGAAATGGAGTGATTTTGAGGCTTTTCTAGTTTTGCTAAAGGAGTCACTCCCGGTGAAAGGATCTCGGTCCTTTCCTCGTCGAACGAGGTGCGGGATATATCATATATATCGCTGTGCAAAGCAAAAAACCCAAAAGCAGTCAAAAGCAAACCGAGTGTGTAGCATCTGCCAGTTATTGCTAAAGGAGTCACTCCCGGTGAAGGGATCTCGGTCCTTTCCTTATCGAATAAGGTGCAGGGTATATCATATATACCGCTGTGCAAAGCAAAAACTGTAGCTACCTGTTTTAAAATTCGATTCCACGACATCTTAGGTTTCTTATCTTTCATTAATCACATTAATGAAGTCCCATCATTTAAATACCTAAACATCACAGATAGATATGACGTACACTTATGCCATCCGCATTCGCCTCGATGTCCCTTCGTGCACCGTTAGGTTAGGTAACTAACGACAGAGCAGGGCAGGGCTAGCGCGGGTGTAAAACATAAGTAACGTCTATATAATATATCATATATACTATATACTATATCCATCACAGAACATCACATGATCACATCACAGATATCGCAGCAGAAGAAACATATGAAACATTAGATATACTAGGACGTCCGTGTTTTCAATACGAGCCAGTATAAAAGACGGATTCCACGGTCGTGATGAATAGCCAATCCCACACCCCTAGACCCCTACGAGAGCGGCAAGCAACCCTGCCAATTCTAGGGTTAGGAGACCCGGACTCGACCCCTCGAGTTGGTCTCCCACTGGACCCCAGAACCCGGTTACTTGTGCTCCCCTCCTTGGGTCTATCCTAATGCGGAAAAGTAAATAATATACAAAAGTTGACAACTTCCGCTACCTGGAAGTGCCCCAAATTAAAGAATATTACATACAAGTTTTTACATGAATGAAAATGAAAAACACTCATCTCACATAAAAACCCCCGGCTATTCGAACACGACGATCCAATATAACATATCCAGCAACACATAACATCACATGTCATCAACGTAAGTAAGTATGCATATCCCAATTGTCGTTGACGTATAGCAACGAAACCGGCGATATGAACATACTACACTTACGGTCACAGAAAAGAAAGTGTAAAACTACAACAATTGGAATCCGCAACCTCTTTAGACATCATAGGCCTTACAGTTATAAACCCCGCATTTTAGTCCCATTATCGAAAACTCTTTTCGATATCAAGTGAAACTAAACCGCTAGATTTATAACATTCATTCAGTTATCTCATAACTGTTTGTGAATTCCAATTATTGTATCACATTCCAGATAAACAGAAAATGTTAAACTTTCCGATCGAACATCCGAATACCCAAGTTTTCCCGATACAGGTCAACACATGAAATAAGTCTAACAACATTCAGTTCGTGCCTCAGTACCGACGGTCCAGCCGTAGAAGGGTCAAGCTAACGCCTCACATGTGGCATGCCGTACTGCCCCAAACCCGAAGGTTCAAAGGGCAGTTCAAGACGGTCACATAATCGAGTTAAGGTTTGTTGTCTTCTAGAGGGTCCATCGCGTTACTTGCACTACTTAGAACGTCGTTAAACTACGGAAAAATCCAACACTTGGAAATTTCCCGACAGGGGAAAAATTGGGTATTTATATCCGGTCGAACCTTTTAACATATTCTGAAAATTATCCGGAAATACACAAAAGACGAAATTTGATAATCCGATCGAAATACCGAATCCCCAAAACAAGCCTGGAAAATTCAACTCTTGAATGAATATTAAAAATTCCCAGGAAAACCACCACAGAAAAATGAGAATTACTGTGAAAATTAAAATGCACAAAACGACAAAAGCGCCGCTCATCCGCCGCACGAGCCATGCTCGTGCCGCGGATCCGCGGCTCTTTGATGGAATTAGTCCATCGAAATTCACAGTAACTCTTAGATTAGCCTGCTGATTTTTCTGCATATTTTTAATGTGGAAAAATCCCCGATTTTAGAAAAAGGACAGAGAGCATGTTTGGTTTGGGGTTTCGGGTTCGTTCGGGCTTCAAACGCCATCTAGACTTCGCCTAAGGCTCTAGCTTGGCTCTGATACCACTGTAGGGTTCCTAGGCACACAGTAGAGGTCTCACAAGGCATCAATCATGCCATTTTACAAAATTATGGTGCCGAGAATCCCTAGTTAACGGATCGTTGCTAGAAATCTAGGCGAAAAGTAAACTAGTTAACACTTAACTACTAGAATCTGGAAATTACAACCTTTGTAGATCCGGATATCCACCTCCACGGCTCCGCAACGAAGTCTCCTCGCTGTACAAGTCGAACCCCGGGCTCTAGCGTCGGCTTCATCGGAGAATGAACGGGCTTGGTTATCGACGACGATGCCGAAGATGATCTACGTCGTGGCATCGATAGATCAAGCTCCCACTTCACAAAGTGATGAAACTTGTGAAGAAAACACACTCTACTACTTGGCAAGAGGTAGAGAATGAAGAAATAGGAGGTGGGTTCTCTTTAGAATTGGATTTCTCACTCTCAAGCTCAAGTTGCCATTGATGGCCTCAAGGTTTCAAACTTGAAGATGAAGAAGAAGATGAGCTAGAATTATGATAAGTCCATTTTAAAATGAAAAGAAAAACAATACTTATCATAATCAAACTAAGGTTAAGTGTAGAGAGCAAACCATGGTAAGTGGGAATAGTTAGGGTTTAGCATGAAGACAAAATGGTCTTTGAGTCAAATCTTCATGAAGCTTCATCAAGCTTCATGACAAAAAGAAAACCATTTTGTTTTCATAAAATTATTTAAATAAAAAGGAATGGATAAATAAATGAGTGATTAAAACAAAACCCTAACTATCTACTTAACCATGGTTTTATTCTTTATACTTAACCATATAAACATGCTGTAACATTTTCAAAAGGGTAAAATATTAATTTTGAGATTTTATATAATTTAATATTATTTTATTGATTATTTTAATATTAAATTTATAATTAAATGCAAATAAATAGGAAAAATGTTAGAAAAATTATGGAAAACTCTAAAATAGGGTAAATTAGAGAATTTTGACATTTTAAAGTTTTTGTGATTAGTTTGACACTAATTTAGTGCTAATCGCGATTAAAAATCGCTAATCGGATTTTTTTGGCTTTTTGTGCAAAACTTGCACATATCATCTTTTCCTACACTTGTGCATTTTCTACCATGTTACTTTGGGTTTACTATTGGGGTGAGAAGGTTTTGGAATTAAAGAAAAAGGAAAAAGGAAAAGAAAAGAGAAAAGGATTAAAGAAATGGGTAGTAGGTGAGAGAGAGAGGCATGGACCATTGACTTGATCCCTTAGCCATTTTTCCCCCTCTCATTTTCTCCCCCTCTCCCATGCTTGCTGCTGCTGCCTCTCCTCCATCTCCCTCCCCTCTTCAACTCCTCAAATCATCTCTAAAACACCCCCAAAACCTCACACTCATTTCATTAAAAATGTGCAAAATCCCTAGATCTACACATGGAGCTAAAGAAGCAAGGATTTTGGCCACTAGGGGCAACTCAAGAAAATTCTTGAGTTGCCAAATGAGGTATTTTTCTGGACCAGTAGCTTAATTATAGCTTTTCCTATAACCCCATGTTTAGTTTTGAATCGATATTGTGTGATGTTATGGAATTGAGAATAACCAAGTTAGGGTTTGAGGAAACTTGTGTTGTATTGGGAAATTAAGCTCAGTTAAGGTTATACCAACACCTTAGTGTATGAATTGGAACCCAAAACCTGAAGCTAAAACCAGAATACGGATTTTAGAAAAACGATATCGGGGAAATTGTGAAATCTGTGAAGGTTAACTTGAATCTGCTATCATACGAGACACCTGAAAATAAAGTTGAGTGGACAGTGAGATGTGCAGGCACCATTGAACCAACACCCAAGACCCCAGCCCCCAATTCCTTCTTGAGGCCGCCAAAATCCCCATTCTGGCCGCAAATTGCGGCCAGACCAGAGAGGAATTTCCTCGTTTTGCGTGCCTGGCCCTATTTCCTCAATTCTTGGCCCTGGGTACTTCTAGTTTTGACAGATTCTATCTAGGGTAAAATCTGGGACATATATCCTAAGTTGCTGTTTTGGATTCGTGTTTCCGTATTCCGTATTTTTGATTCTGAAATTGTGGATTGTGTTTTGCCTCGACTATTTGGCGTTTATACGACGATATAGAGGATTTATTGCTGGTTTTGAAGGCGTGCCATAGGTTCTCACCTATAGGCCCCCTTATCGTATCGTTTTGGATTTCATGCGCCGTTTTAGCTTGGATTTGGTTTTAATGCGCATATACGATATTTGATGTGTAGGTACCCATGCAGACTTCGGGACGACAAGCAAAGGCGTGGTGACGTCCGCAAATGATGATGCAAGGTGAGTAGATTATATCTACAGGGGGAAGTCGGGTGGATGGCGTATAGCACCCCCGCAGTCCGTAGATAGATTACTATGTAGTTATTGTGATAATAGGTGTATTATGGATAGTGTAGGGTTAGAAGTGACTAATGTAGTCATAGTCGTGAACCCTAGGATAGAATTGCACCTACACACACACACCCTTGCATATTACTTGTACTTGCACGGTGTTTGATGATATGGGATGACTTTGGAGATGAGTCGATGATGTGGGCTTGGTGCCACGAGATCGGTGATTTGATATGATTCATATTTGGGATATGACTTGTGATTCTTGCGGGCTTGGGTTATGTGTTTACCCCCGCCTGCATACTTTATTGATGGTATCGATTTGTACTAGACATAGAGTAGTACCCCCAGATTATATGATCTGATGATAGTGATACCTGTTATGTGACGAGATAGTGAGATGTTGACCTGTACCCAGCTTTCGGGGATGCCGTACGATGATTTACCGTACGAGCCGATATTGATGATAGATCCGCACTCATAACTCGAGGATTCTTACGATATGACATTGAGGCGGGATCACCGACTATATATCTATATATATATACATTGACTCAGATTTAGGTGGTTTCCACACCTACCCCTCCTGATCGACCTTATACTTAGATGTAGTTTGCATAGTAGATACTTCACTGTGGTGTTGACTATTAGATTCTGCATTTTCATGCTATTCGCACTGCTGGCCTATGTTCATTGCTATATTATTATCATGCTGATAGGACACCAGCACCATTATCGATGATGCGTATGTTTCACGTACACTATTTTGCCGGCTCACACACTTCATCATCGATAATTGCCATGCCACTGCACTGTAGTACTGTTGCATTCATGATATGATTCTTGCTTGGCATATTGTACACATGTACCTGTACACAATCATAGATGATTCATTCTAAAGGAGCGGTTTCCCTCGACATATGCACAATACTATTCCATGTTGCATGATTTCCGATATGATTACCTTTCTTTACATGTCGCATACATCATGGATTGACTGCATAGCACATCGCATTGGATTTATTCTTGATGTGGATTTTCATGTGATTTCTGATTTTGAGGACCGTGGGATTATTTAAGAAAAGATGCTTTATTATGAAAAACCCGGTTCCCTTGATATGATATTTGGGGCGTCGCCCCGTGTTTTCTCGGTGCTAGAGGCATGTATTGAGAGAGGGATGACCCGGATTGACGGATTCCCGATATATACTCTGAGAGAGGGCTGACCCGGAATGACGGATGCCCGATGTATTGAGAGAGGGATGACCCGGACTGACGGATTCCCGATATATACTCAGAGAGAGGGCTGACCCGGAATGACGGATGCCCGATGTATTGAGAGAGGGATGACCCGGACTGACGGATTCCCGATATATACTCTGAGAGAGGGCTGACCCGGAATGACGGATGCCCGATGTATTGAGAGAGGGATGACCCGGACTGACGGATTCCCGATATATACTATGAGAGAGGGCTGACCCGGAATGACGGATGCCCGATGTATTGAGAGAGGGATGACCCGGACGGACGGATTCCCGATATATATACTTTGAGAGAGGGTTGACCCGGAATGACGGATGCCCGATACAGGAGGATTTACGTGTCGATGCTAGGCACGGGTTTCATGATGTTTTTCCATGATTTTGTTTATATCCTCACATTGCATACATGATGCTTATCGTCAGTGAGTGACGGGTGGACGGGTTCCACACATATACAGACTGGATTTACACTTATCATACTTCATTTGTATATATAACAGGGTATGAGGGCGCTGTTATATATACCCTTACACCAATATTAGTGGTATGGGACGCTAATATATGTGTATTGATATCATTGATACTTCATCATATTTACTTCATGCAGACATACCTTACACTGCTGACATGTTATTACCTGAGTACCTGGCACTACATACATGATTAGATGTTACTTTGCCACCTTATCACACTCAGATGTACTCTTGTGGATTATTACTGATCGTTGACTTAGGTTTATGTCTTGCATTCGGTTTCTGCTTGTAGATATTTCTATTCACGAGTTGGCAACTCACCCCCGTTGTGCCACAGTTCTTGCAGGTTCTGCCGTACAGGGTTCATTGCGGCATTTCTGGCACACTACTTTCTTGCGGGTGGTTTGCTTTTGGTAGGTGGATTCTTTCGCATCAAGAACCACCATTGTATTTATTTATTTCATTGTATCTAGAATTTCCATCAACCAAAACTTGTATATTGTTTCAGACCTAGACTTTAGTGATGTATTATTCGACCATAGAGTCGCGCTTAGTAGTATTACGGTTTTCTTGTTGCTTTTGAGCTTTCTTTTGGATTTGATCCTCGCCACTTGGCGTTGTATATTATATCGTTGCGTGGTTGTGACCGTCAATTGACGAAGAGCTAGCTCCCGCTTGGGGATGCCTTTATCATTGTATATATATTGTTATCCTTGTTGTACCCCCATTCGGGGCCAATTTTACAAAAGAAACTCTGCCGAAATTTTTAGAAAAGACTGTACTGTTTTAAATTGC
Organism: Agapanthus africanus; assembly: GCA_030015575.1. Taxonomy (NCBI): domain Eukaryota; kingdom Viridiplantae; phylum Streptophyta; class Magnoliopsida; order Asparagales; family Amaryllidaceae; genus Agapanthus; species Agapanthus africanus. The sequence continues at coordinate 312,909,086 of CM057350.1, read as the reverse complement.
ATATTTGGCTTAGTTATTTAAAAACCTTGATTTCCAACATGTTTTTCTTCACTCCTTTAAATAAATTTCTTTACTTATTCTTAAAATGGTTTTAGATTTCTGGGCTTTTGGCTTACTTGGATCAGATGGAGTCCTATAGACTTCATATGGTTCAAGGGCCAGTCACGTGCTCTTTCGGGTCGTGACAAAGTTGGTATCAGAGCGCTAGGTTGACCTTGGTTCGAGTCTAAGTTTGACTATGTGGAGCCTAGGGAGTTATATATATACGGAACTTAGGCTTGACCTTACGGAACTTAGACTTGGTCGAGGGGGTATTAGACCCGAACTTTCGTCGTATTAGGATGACCCTTGGTTGATGGAATAGGTGACTAAAGTAGAGTGACGTACCGTTGGTATGTTCCGCGGCATACTTACGACACGCCACTCCGCTTAAGGAACCTTAGGATGTGCATATTTTTTGAGATCAGTGATTCTCTTTATATCCTGGATTATACATCCATTTGAGATCCCCGATTCTATTAGTTTCATGATCATACCTTCATTGATGCTGTTCCTTCCTATGATCATGTATCCACTTTGGATCTGTTGTTTCCTTTCTTGCCATTAGTGTACTCTCTTGATACTCGATTGAGGTTCCTTTCACCGTGTTTGAGCGCAGTTTGGGCTGCTGCTAGGGTTACGGCCGGTGTGAGCTCGTTTGGTACGAGGGCCGACCGTTGTGTTTTCTGGTGACATGGAACGTCTCGAGTTAGTGTTGTGGATTGTGACCTCTAGCGGAGGCGAGTGCTTGGTCTTGCACCGGACGATCGGGCCATTGTTAGAGCTGCCAGTTGAGAGAGGACTGTTGATGTACAGCATACCTCAGAGATTGTGATGTCGCCTATCGTGCAGATAGATGGATCAGCCGTTGCGGAGATTGACAGGATGTCGCTTCCGAAGCTTACGAGCTGAGATTGCCGGAGCTTTCAGGCAGATACGCGACAGATGATAGTGAGTCGCTAGTCACCGAGGATGAATGACTAGGACGTGTGGTGAGTTCGCTTACCCCGATGCGAGGTCATCAGGTGGATTGATTCCAGCTAGAGACGACTTCACGCAGATTCGTTGAGAGTCGATAGAGACGATCGAATGTCAGGAACCTATTTTCCAAGTTTAAAGTATACGGAAGGACATGCAGGTGATTCTATGGACCCTCTAGAAGAATGAAACCCTAACTCGACTTAATGACCGTGTGAAAGCCTTTGAACCTTCGGGTTTGCGGCGGTTCCTCGGCGCCATTAGTGAGGCTTGGGTTTGCCCTTCTACGGCTGGACCACCGACGCTGTGGCATGTACTCGATACTATTAAACTGTACCCGAGATGTGAGCTCTTGGGGGATTATGAGGATCTGACGAGTCGATCGGATGGTTCGACATCTTTCGGATATCGTGATGGGACACTGCTTGGGAGACTCCAGATGCGAGCATAGCCGTCGGAGCGCAGTTCGTGCAGCCATGATGAGACAAGTCCGAATCAGTCGATATTGACGCAGAGTGAAGAAAAGAGTTCGCAAGATATTTCGACGAGATGACGCCCCACTCCACGACATCAGAGATGTGATACGCACCCAGAGGCGTGGTATATGGATATATCTTCCAGAAAGAAGCGCGATAAGTATGCAGCCGTTCCGGAATAAGCTTTAGCTTCAGCGTTGGATGATGACTTCCGGGCAATTCGGCAGGAATGAGATTTGAGAAAGGAACCTCGACAGGACCTTTCTGGAGTACGATACGAGAAGACCTAGACCCAGGGGTGGTCGTATTGCGCACACCCAGCAAGACAGAGTTCAGCATTGTCGACGAGGTAGTTGACCAGGTTCGGATAAAGGAAATTACCCAGATGCGTTGCGAATTGATCAAGGACGGATGAGTGATGAGTATTCCTTCGATGGTTGGGACGTGTTCCCGAGGACCTGTTCGGCCTGACATCTTCTACAGAATGGTGAAGCTACAGATTACGCGATTTCGAGTCCGTGCGAGAGACTTCAGATTGGCCGTGGCCGAGAACAGTGCAGTGCATAGTAGCTTGGCGTGACGTCATAATGGACGACGATAGCGACAGGTGGAACAAGAGGTTCGTGTGAGACACTGACGAGCTGTCATTGCTTCCCGTCGAGACTAGAGACCTGTTATGCTTACAGAGACGCTGGGATGTGACCAGTTTCTGAGAAATATTGTGTTGAGGACACAGATGTCTTCAGTGTAAGAGGCTATGTAAGAGTACCAGCCTCCGTACAGATCGGCATAGGCATGTTTGGAAGAGACCTTGAGCAGGATTCCTTCCAGGACGTTGCTGCAATGATGTTTGCACCCAGGATCAGATGTGTGACGTGCATTCTGAGAGCCAGAGGCCGACGCCAGTGATATGCTGCCTTACGAGTAGTCGTGAGGTTTGACCGAGAGATGACCAGAGAAGTGCCCGAACGGAATCGTTCCCGTTAGCACACCTGACAGGGCCGATGAGCCGATTGACCGCGAGATAGGAAATCCGCAAGGAAGATAAGGACCCAGAGTCAGAGGACGCCAGACCGTGAGCAAGAGGCAAGTAAATATCCAGCGCTGCTAGCAGTGGATGCACCGACTCCTTCTCGACCTCGAAGGAGGAACTACCGACGACGGTATTTATGATTTGTGATTTTGTGATTCGATTATCACGTATCCGTCATTTTGGATTTCGGTATTTTGGGGCGTTCTGTTTGCATGATTTAGTTTTGATGATTGAGTTTCATGATATTGGTTTCATGCACCCACTGGATATTTATATATTTTGCGCAGAGTTATTACATTTTAGATATTGATTGAGATTTCATGCCTACCGTATGCAGTGATTTGATTTGCACTTCCAGCGTAGTTTTCATGCACCTTTAGTGTTTTGATATACGATTTTGGTGCACGCCAGATGCACTAAATCGGGATTCTTCGTGCATGTCACATGCACCTGATTTTTTCTGTCAGGCACACACGTTGCCTACGACAGATGTTTCGTGCACACCAGTTGCACCTAGATGTTGTTTTGTACACCTGTTTGACACATATATGGATTTTGATTCCTTGCGCACCAGACGCATAGGATGTTCTTATATATGCATTTTGGGGATTGATTTCTAGTAGAGCAGTACATTTTTATAATATTCTCTATGTATTGATATTTCGGAGCCCCGACAAATTGGATTATTACTGAAATTGCTTTAGTATTGGGGGTTTAAATTTAAATTCGGGGACCGAATTTCTTTAAGTGGGGTAGATTGTAACATTTTCAAAAAGGTAAAATATTAATTTTGAGAATTTATATAATTTAATATTATTTTATTGATTATTTTAATATTAAATTTATAATTAAATGCAAATAAATAGGAAAAATGTTAGAAAAATTATGGAAAACTCTAAAATAGGGTAAATTAGAGAATTTTGACATTTTAAAGTTTTTGTGATTAGTTTGACACTAATTTAGTGCTAATCGCGATTAAAAATCGCTAATCGGATTTTTTTGGCTTTTTGTGCAAAACTTGCACATATCATCTTTTCCTACACTTGTGCATTTTCTACCATGTTACTTTGGGTTTACTATTGGGGTGAGAAGGTTTTGGAATTAAAGAAAAAGGAAAAAGGAAAAGAAAAGAGAAAAGGATTAAAGAAATGGGTAGTAGGTGAGAGAGAGAGGCATGGACCATTGACTTGATCCCTTAGCCATTTTTCCCCATCTCATTTTCTCCCCCTCTCCCATGCTTGCTGCTGCTGCCTCTCCTCCATCTCCCTCCCCTCTTCAACTCCTCAAATCATCTCTAAAACACCCCCAAAACCTCACACTCATTTCATTAAAAATGTGCAAAATCCCTAGATCTACACATGGAGCTAAAGAAGCAAGGATTTTGGCCACTAGGGGCAACTCAAGAAAATTCTTGAGTTGCCAAATGAGGTATTTTTCTGGACCAGTAGCTTAATTATAGCTTTTCCTATAACCCCATGTTTAGTTTTGAATCGATATTGTGTGATGTTATGGAATTGAGAATAACCAAGTTAGGGTTTGAGGAAACTTGTGTTGTATTGGGAAATTAAGCTCAGTTAAGGTTATACCAACACCTTAGTGTATGAATTGGAACCCAAAACCTGAAGCTAAAACCAGAATACGGATTTTAGAAAAACGATATCGGGGAAATTGTGAAATCTGTGAAGGTTAACTTGAATCTGCTATCATACGAGACACCTGAAAATAAAGTTGAGTGGACAGTGAGATGTGCAGGCACCATTGAACCAACACCCAAGACCCCAGCCCCCAATTCCTTCTTGAGGCCGCCAAAATCCCCATTCTGGCCGCAAATTGCGGCCAGACCAGAGAGGAATTTCCTCGTTTTGCGTGCCTGGCCCTATTTCCTCAATTCTTGGCCCTGGGTACTTCTAGTTTTGACAGATTCTATCTAGGGTAAAATCTGGGACATATATCCTAAGTTGTTGTTTTGGATTCGTGTTTCCGTATTCCGTATTTTTGATTCTGAAATTGTGGATTGTGTTTTGCCTCGACTATTTGGCGTTTATACGACGATATAGAGGATTTATTGCTGGTTTTGAAGGCGTGCCATAGGTTCTCACCTATAGGCCCCCTTATCGTATCGTTTTGGATTTCATGCGCCGTTTTAGCTTGGATTTGGTTTTAATGCGCATATACGATATTTGATGTGTAGGTACCCATGCAGACTTCGGGACGACAAGCAAATGCGTGGTGACGTCCGCAAATGATGATGCAAGGTGAGTAGATTATATCTACAGGGGGAAGTCGGGTGGATGGCGTATAGCACCCCCGCAGTCCGTAGATAGATTACTATGTAGTTATTGTGATAATAGGTGTATTATGGATAGTGTAGGGTTAGAAGTGACTAATGTAGTCATAGTCGTGAACCCTAGGATAGAATTGCACCTACACACACACACCCTTGCATATTACTTGTACTTGCACGGTGTTTGATGATATGGGATGACTTTGGAGATGAGTCGATGATGTGGGCTTGGTGCCACGAGATCGGTGATTTGATATGATTCATATTTGGGATATGACTTGTGATTCTTGCGGGCTTGGGTTATGTGTTTACCCCCGCCTGCATACTTTATTGATGGTATCGATTTGTACTAGACATAGAGTAGTACCCCCAGATTATATGATCTGATGATAGTGATACCTGTTATGTGACGAGATAGTGAGATGTTGACCTGTACCCAGCTTTCGGGGATGCCGTACGATGATTTACCGTACGAGCCGATATTGATGATAGATCCGCACTCATAACTCGAGGATTCTTACGATATGACATTGAGGCGGGATCACCGACTATATATCTATATATATATACATTGACTCAGATTTAGGTGGTTTCCACACCTACCCCTCCTGATCGACCTTATACTTAGATGTAGTTTGCATAGTAGATACTTCACTGTGGTGTTGACTATTAGATTCTGCATTTTCATGCTATTCGTACTGCTGGCCTATGTTCATTGCTATATTATTATCATGCTGATAGGACACCAGCACCATTATCGATGATGCGTATGTTTCACGTACACTATTTTGCCGGCTCACACACTTCATCATCGATAATAGCCATGCCACTGCACTGTAGTACTGTTGCATTCATGATATGATTCTTGCTTGGCATATTATACACATGTACCTGTACACAATCATAGATGATTCATTCTAAAGGAGCGGTTTCCCTCGACATATGCACAATACTATTCCATGTTGCATGATTTCCGATATGATTACCTTTCTTTACATGTCGCATACATCATGGATTGACTGCATAGCACATCGCATTGGATTTATTCTTGATGTGGATTTTCATGTGATTTCTGATTTTGAGGACCGTGGGATTATTTAAGAAAAGATGCTTTATTATGAAAAACCCGGTTCCCTTGATATGATATTTGGGGCGTCGCCCCGTGTTTTCTCGGTGCTAGAGGCATGTATTGAGAGAGGGATGACCCGGACTGACGGATTCCCGATATATACTCAGAGAGAGGGCTGACCCGGAATGACGGATGCCCGATGTATTGAGAGAGGGATGACCCAGACTGACGGATTCCTGATATATACTCTGAGAGAGGGCTGACCCGGAATGACGGATGCCCGATGTATTGAGAGAGGGATGACCCGGACTGACGGATTCCCGATATATACTCAGAGAGAGGGCTGACCCGGAATGACGGATGCCCGATGTATTGAGAGAGGGATGACCCGGACTGACGGATTCCCGATATATACTCTGAGAGAGGGCTGACCCGGAATGACGGATGCCCGATGTATTGAGAGAGGGATGACCCGGACTGACAGATTCCCGATATATACTCTGAGAGAGGGCTGACCCGGAATGACGGATGCCCGATGTATTGAGAGAGGGATGACCCGGACGGACGGATTCCCGATATATATACTTTGAGAGAGGGTTGACCCGGAATGACGGATGCCCGATACAGGAGGATTTACGTGTCGATGCTAGGCACGGGTTTCATGATGTTTTTCCATGATTTTGTTTATATCCTCACATTGCATACATGATGCTTATCATCAGTGAGTGACGGGTGGACGGGTTCCACACATATACAGACTGGATTTACACTTATCATACTTCATTTGTATATATAACAGGGTATGAGGGCGCTGTTATATATACCCTTACACCAATATTAGTGGTATGGGATGCTAATATATGTGTATTGATATCATTGATACTTCATCATATTTACTTCATGCAGACATACCTTACACTGCTGACATGTTATTACCTGAGTACCTGGCACTACATACATGATTAGATGTTACCTTGCCACCTTATCACACTCAGATGTACTCTTGTGGATTATTACTGATCGTTGACTTAGGTTTATGTCTTGCATTCGGTTTCTGCTTGTAGATATTTCTATTCACGAGTTGGCAACTCACCCCCGTTGTGCCACAGTTCTTGCAGGTTCTGCCGTACAGGGTTCATTGCGGCATTTCTGGCACACTACTTTCTTGCGGGTGGTTTGCTTTTGGTAGGTGGATTCTTTCGCATCAAGAACCACCATTGTATTTATTTATTTCATTGTATCTAGAATTTCCATCAACCAAAACTTGTATATTGTTTCAGACCTAGACTTTAGTGATGTATTATTCGACCATAGAGTCGCGCTTAGTAGTATTGCGGTTTTCTTGTTGCTTTTGAGCTTTCTTTTGGATTTGATCCTCACCACTTGGCGTTGTATATTATATCGTTGCGTGGTTGTGACCGTCAATTGACGAAGAGCTAGCTCCCGCTTGGGGATGCCTTTATCATTGTATATATATTGTTATCCTTGTTGTACCCCATTCGGGGCCAATTTTACAAAAGAAACTCTGCCGAAATTTTTAGAAAAGACTGTACTGTTTTAAATTGCATATTCGGCTTAGTTATTTAAAAACCTTGATTTCCAACATGTTTTTCTTCACTCCTTTAAATAAATTTCTTTACTTATTCTTAAAATGGTTTTAGATTTCTGGGCTTTTGGCTTACTTGGATCAGATGGAGTCCTATAGACTTCATATGGTTCAAGGGCCAGTCACGTGCTCTTTCGGGTCGTGACACATGCATCATCAAATATGATACATACAAGTGCACAAAAGTATATCACATATACATCATGCACACCAAGTGAGAAAATCCATATAAAGTGAACCAATACTAGTTAATGCAAAGTAATATATCAAATATATAATTATACATTAAATCATTAAATCAACATTTGATTCAATGATCCGGTCATGTCGCACATAACCGACTAGTATTCAATGTATCGATTTATCGAATCAATGATTCGATAACTAGGTCATATCGAATATAACCAATCGAAACATTTATCGCGAGAATGAAATGCGGTATCACATACACGCATTATTCTCGGTCCTGCACACATCTCATATGCGCTCCTATTTCGTTTCGCTTGAGCCAGGAAACCTCTGTGTAGGACTCTAAAGACTCGTCAATACGCCGGTAGCAGATGATGATCATATCAAGCACCCACAAGCCGCAAGCGGTCTGCTAAACGTAACGGCCATCCGGGTATTGAGCGATCAGAAGATCGACGAGCTAGCCCGCTCACACTCCTGTGAATCCAACCAGTAACACTTACCGTACAGTCCGGTCTATTCGTCTGATATGTCGCATATCAAGTCTAGGGGTGGTATACGTCAGACCCCAATAACCGATAAGTCGTGCCGATGTGAGGCTCATAACGGGTCGAGAAACTACTGGTAACACTTACCAGCAAATCTCTGATCAGCCCTGGCCAGGGACTTCCCTGTTACGGCCAATCGAGCACAGCGCAACATCAACCCCCAATACCGGGAGAGACGAAACCCCTCCTATCGCTCATTGCCTCCATGTGACTCGGGACTGTACCCCAAGACCACCGTTTTGCACGCCCTCATGGACGTGGTAAGGTGGAGATCAAAGCACAGTGGGAATCACACAAGACTCTATGACGATCTCGGGTCTACAGACTAACCTGTACAAGTGTCACCTGAGAACTGCCATCTGACGTGAGGTATAATACCATCTGGGAGTTCTCGGCGAGTCCGTCCAGTGTACCCAGTCTCCACTGAGCACCCGTATACCATCTCTGATGTCAAACACCAATGTATATGGGATCATCCATCGCCCATCTCATGGGTCGAGAAGCGTATACGCTAGTCTACTCTGGTATATCGATGCCCCGTCTCGATACACCCACGACTAGGGACCTTGAAGGATGTACTTATGGACTACCATGTCCCCACTAGTATGATCTGCATCATAGTCCAGGTAGTCAAGTACACATCCTAAGGGCTTTACCAACATGTAACCATAAGACAGTTTAAAGAGACTAGTGTACATGTTAAGATAAAGAGTAACCAGATAGCATACTATCATATCGAGCAAGAAAGTCATCTCTATATATGTCCAAGCATCCAATATAATATACATCATCTGTACAATACTGGCCTCTAGGGCATACATACAACCAACAACATATGAAGGAAATATAAGACTTACATGGAACTTGATTTATATATATTCTTTTTGCATTTAAATTAAAAGCAAAAGAAAAGGATTATTCATCCATAGTTATCTTCTACACTCTTCTTGAAGTTAACCTTGCTCACCCACTTTTTTAACCTTGGATTAATATTCCTTTTGCCTTTTAAGTCAAGTGCAATAATATCTAAATTAAGTAACCATGGTTTGAGATGAAGAGTAGAAAATATATATACTTATCTTTTCTATTATTTCATTAAGCTTTATCATTATCAAAAGCTGTTGCCTTCATCTTCTTCTTCCTCCTTGCTCTTTAGGTTTTTCCAAAGTGAGTGAGAGATAAAAAAGAAAGAGTTTTGATAAAAGAAAACTCACCACTTCATCATTCTACTCTAATCTAGCCAATTAGTTTCGAGTGTTTAGCTTCACCTTCTTCTTGCATCAAGTGGAGCTACAAGCTTGGAGCTAGTGAACTTCGGGTGGATCATCGTGGACGTAGGAGCTTACTAGTAAGCCTTTCCAACCTCTCAAAGATCCTAGGAGTCACTACAAAGAGGATTAAAAAGGTTGTATTCCTTTCACTTAGTGTAATTTTAGTTCTAGTATGTGATACTTGTGATGTTACCCTAGAAATTCTAGTTAAAGATCCATGCTTAGTTTGGTTAACACCTCTAGAAATTTTAAAGTGGCATGTGTGATGCTTCCATACTCATTAGTAGGTGCTAGGGAAACCCAACAATAGTATCAGAGCCAAGCTAGAATTCTGGACTTGTTGTTATTGCAAATACGAAAACGAAAACTACTACGAAAATACGTTATTACGGAACCCATGGATTGCTCTCTGGAAATTTTTTAAAAGATCGTCTAAAAATTTTTCAAACAGGTACAGAGCCGTATTTGGATAGATATAAGCATACAGGTGAAATACGGGGGGGGGGGGGTCATCGGATTTGGACCGGCCACCCTAGGCAAAATTCCGGCTAGGCCGGCCCCCTTCACCCAGAACCCCCCCGTATTCCTCCAGTGCTCATTTGGGTTCATTTTGGGTTTTGTGGTATTGTTTATTTTAGCCCAGTTTTCATGTGATGACTGTTTAGACTTGGGGCTAATTCATAGTGATTCGTAGTCGTATTTTTAACACTAAATTGGTAACCTAGACTATTTTTAGCATTTCGAACGAACATCAGACACTCCACTTTCTACCCCGCTGAAATTTCCAAGTGTTGTGATTTTCCTAAGTTAACTTTATATTCAATAGTAGCGCAAGTATTCTATGGACCCTCTAGAAGATCATAATAACCTTAACTCGATTCTATGCCCACGGAACTACGAACGAACCTTCGGGTTTGCCGTAGTGCCGTGGTGTCATAGGTGAGGCGTTGGTTAACTCCTTCTACGGCTAGATCATAAGACACGGTGGTGCGATTTTGGGTATTTGTAACTTTGCTCAAGTGTTGAGCTCTTGGGGTAAAACGTGGGTGTTTGTTGATTCGATCAAAACGTTAAACATTGTCTTAATATCTGTGATTGTAATTGTTGTTTTTCACTTTCTTTTCTATGACCGTAAGCATAGTATGTGGTGTATCGCCGGCTTTGTTGCTATACATCAACGACAATCTGGATACGCACACTTGCTTACGTTGATGATATGAGATATTATGTGTTGTTGAGATATGATGCAGGATTGTCGCGATCGAATAGCCGGGGGGAGGGGGTTTATGTGAGATGAGAGTTTTTATTTTCATTCATGTAAAAGTTAAATGTATGTAATATTCTTTTTTTTGGGGCACTTCCAGATTGAGGATGATGTCACCATTATTTTATATTATTTACTTTTCCGCATTAGGATAGACCTAAGGAGGGGAGCACAAGTGATCGGGTTCTTGGGTTCAGTGGGAGGCCATCTCGAGGAGTCGAGACTGGGTCTCCTAAACTCTAGAATTGGCAGGATCACTTGCCGCTCTCGTAGGGGTCTAAGGGTGTGGGCTTGGCTATTCATCGCGACCGTGGAATCCGTATTTTCTATTACTGGCTGAATACAAAATACGGACCTCCTAGATATCCTTTTTATTTTCATATGTGCTTCTGCTGCTGTTGATATTCTGTAATGTGATTACTTAGTATCTGAGACGAATGGATTATTATTATTATATATATGATATATAATAAACGTTGCTTATATTTTACACCCGCGCTAGTCCCGACCCGCTATGCCGTTAGTTAAGTAACCTAACGGTGCATAACGGGACACTGTGGCGAATGCGGATGGTATAAGTATATGTTCTATTTTTCATTTATTTTATGTGATGGCTTAGGAACTTAAATGATGGGACTACATTAATGAGATTAATGTAAAGCAAAAGAAACCTAAAGATGTTGTAGAATCATATTTGAAACCCACTCGGCCTTTTTATGAAAAATGCAAGTTTCAAAAGATGCGGAGCTTAAGCCACTCCTTTTCTAAACTGTTTTGATTCTACAATGAGATTAAGCTCAAAGCGTTAAAGGTTTTCATAAAAAACCATCCGCAACCCTCCATCATTTTAGGAAGCAGAGTACTTAGTATTCGTGCTACGTATATCGACCATAGCCGAGGCGTAGTGTACGGTAGCTAAGTGATGTCTTCCTACACCGCATATGATGCGATTAGTTAGGACAGTCACATGATTATGTCGACCATAGCCGAGGGTCATATGGGTGGGCCTAATTAATCACGAAATGACGGGTAGTACTTGACTAGTGCTTATGATATGTTGACCATAGCCAAGGTCATAAGCATCTAGGGGTAAAAACCACATCGAGAGTTTCAAGAGTTGAAATTTGCAATGAGATTGCATACCTTCTATATGATAGTTGGATCCCGATCCCACCGTGAGTAAGAGTTACTCCCAGGAGAGTTTTACATTTTGCAATTAGCTAATCCAGTAGGTGTCTAGAAAGGTGTCAATGGGGTTTGACCTCCGGGAAAACGAGGTTTATTTTAATTAGGTCCGTGCGAAAGCACGGGGAACCTCCCTCAAGTACCGACACAGGCCTGGCTGAACGGTTAGTGAAGTTGTAGACTGTAATTAATCCTGGCTAGTTTTCTTTTTAAGGTTTGAAAGAAAAACTTGATAAAAGCAGTGGGAGATATCGATTAGATAAGATAATAACCAATCTAATTCTTTGCAAGAGCATTTCGCTGAGTGTATTCTTTTCTCTCTCCTAATGGCAGATACCGATGACGGGACTTAAGCTTCTACTAGAGAAAAATAAACTGACGGGCCGAATTATAAAGAATGGAAGAGGAACTTAAACATTGCACTTGCATATGATAAAGTATCATATGTCCTCACTACCAAAGCCTCACCCGTCCCAGGACCTGAATCATCTGTTTCGGATAGGGAGATCTGAAAAACATGGGATATTGATTGCAACACGGCCAGGTGCCTCGCGCTTGCTTCTATGGACAGCATCCATCAGAAACAGCACGAGAAGATGGATGTACAATCCATCTTTCTTCATACAAAGGTGTTGTATGAAGAGCAATCTCGTACTTTGAGATATGAGGCATCTCGAAAAATGTTTCAGATGCGAATGCCCCCTGGTGCATCAGTAAGAAACCATGTTTTGAAGATGATTGGTCTTATTGATGAACTTGAGGAACTGGGATGGACTATGGATAATGAGCAATATATGGATGTTGTTCTGCAGTCTCTCCCCCCCGCCTTTGTTCCGTTCATAGTGAATTTCAATATGAACGATTTAGAGAAATCATTTCCTGAACTTCTCAATATGTTGAGAAGTGCAGAGAGCAAGCTGAAAACAGCGAAGACTCCCGCTCTGCTTGCTGGGCCATCTTCCTCTTCCGTCCTAAAAGCTAAGACCAAGGGAAAGAAGAAGAAGAAGTCCATCAAACCGAAAGGTGGAGTCCAAAAGGCGAAGGGGAAAGACAAAACCGGGGCCGCGGGAAGTGGAAAAGGGGAATGCTTTTTCTGCCACAAGACGGGACATTGGAAACGGAACTGTGCTTTGTATCTCGCTGATCTCAAGAAGAAAAAGCATGCTGATGCTTCCACTTCAGGTGTGTTTGTAACTGAGAACTGTTTTTCAATTAACTCTGCATCTTGGGTATTAGATACCGGTTCTGGTTCTCACATCTGCAATTGTATGCAGGGGCTGAGAAACAGTAGAGTTTTGAAGACTGGAGACCATACTCTGCGGGTTGGAAATGGTCCAATGTACATGCTGTATCCGTAGGAGAGTATCATCTTGGGTTGCCTTCGGGTTGTATTTTGGTTTTGAACCCATGTTATTTTGTACCTAGTATGCTATGTAATATAATATCTGTTTCTTTGTTGGACAATGAAGGATATCATTTTGTGTTGTAGAATAATGTTATGAACATTAACTTGAATCAAGAGTTGATTGGGTATGGTACATTAAATAACGGTATTTACGTCCTGAACCAACACACAGTTTTCAACATACAACATACTAATAAAAGAAAACTTTCAGATATAAATGAAGCTTTTCTTTGGCATTGTAGACTTGGTCATATTAATGAAACCAGACTAAACAAGCTACATAAAGATGGATATTTAAATCCTTTTGAATATAAATCTTATGCAACTTGCTAGTCCTGTATCAAAGGTAAAATGACCAAAACTCCATTTACTGGACACAGAGAAAGAGCTGTGGAACTCTTAAGCCTCATACATAGTGAGGTATGCGGACCAATGTCTACATATGCACGAGGTGGTTTTTCATACTTCATCACATTTACTGATGATTTCTCAAGATTTGGACACGTGTTTTTGATAAAGCACAAATCCGAAGCATTCAAGAAATTCAAGGAGTACAAACTTGAAGTAGAAAAACAAACGGGCTTGAGCATCAAGAAACTTCGATCAGATCGAGGTGGAGAGTACTTAAGTACAGAGTTTTCAGACTTCTTAAAAGAGAATGGGATTCTCTCTCAGCTCACTCCTCCTTACACACCACAGCACAACGGTGTGTCAGAATGGAGGAATCATACCCTATTAGATATGGTACAATCCATGATGTATGATGCTGAGTTACCGCTTTCCTTTTGGGGACATGCATTGGAGACAGTAATGTATCTGTTAAACAGAGTTCCAACCAAGACCGTGTCTACCACTCCATATGAGATATGGAGTGGAAAGAGACCATCTCTTAAAAGAGTTAGGATATGGGGTTGTCCGGCTTATGTCAAAAAGCAGAATCCGGATAAACTCGAGACACGATAGGTCATGTGTAAATTTGTGGGATATCCAAAACATTCCTATGGATATCTATTCTACCATAAGGAGGAACAAAAGGTGTTTGTTGCTCAACATGCCACATTTTTGGAAAATAAAGTCTTTTCAGAAAGTACTGATGGCAATGCGGTAGAACTAAAAGAGGTGCTAGAGACACAAATTACTTAGGACAAATTGGTTGAAACTGATGTTACAGTAGAACTCCAAGAACCTCATCCACTCCGGAGATCTAGTAGAACTTCTCGCCCACCGGAGAGATACTATGGGTTTCTCATTGATGGTGATAGAGAAGATTGCATCATGGATAATGATGACCCTACTAGTTTTCAGCAAGCTATCACGAGTGGTGACTCTGTGAAGTGGCTGGAAGCCATGAGATCCGAAATGGAGTCCATGCACACCAACAAAGTATGGACTTTGGGCATTGTACCTCCTGGGATAAAACCCGTTGGGTGCAAATGGATCTTTAAAAGAAAGATTGGTGTAGATGGACAGGTAGAGACCTATAAAGCAAGGCTTGTAGCGAAAGGTTTTCGTTAAAGACCAGGATTGGACTATGATGAAACTGTTAGTTATATGTATGCCCTAGAGGCCATTACTATACATAGGATGTATATTGTAGTGGATGCTGGGACATATATAGGGAGGACTTTCTTGCTCGACATGATAGTATGCTATCTGGTTACCCTTTACCTTAACATGTATGATGATTGTCTCTCTGTTACATGTTGGTAAAGCCCTTAGGATGTTTACTTGACTACCTGGACTATGATGCGGATCATACTAGTGGGGACATGGTAGTCCATAAGTACATCCTTCACAGTCCCTAGTCGTGGGTATATCGAGACGGGGCATCGATATACCAGAGTAGACTAGCGTATACCTTCTCGACCCATACAGATGGGCGATGGATGATCCCATATCCATTGGTGTTTGACATCGGAGATGATATACGGGTGCTCAGTAGAGACTGGGTACACTGGACGGACTCGCCGAGAACTCCCAGATGGTATTATACCTCACGTCAGATGGCAGTTCTCTGGTGACACTGGTACAGAGTAGTCTGTTGACCCGAGATCGTCATAGAGTCTTGTGTGGTTCCCACTGTACTTTGATTTCCATCTTACCACGTCCAAGAGGGCGTGCAAAACGGTGGTTTTTGGGTACAGTCCCGAGTCACATGGAGGCAATGAGCGATAGAAGGGGATTCGTCTCTCCCGGTATAGGGGGTTGATGTTGCGCTGTGTTCGATTGGCTATAACAGGAAATCCCTGGCCAGGGTTGCTGAGATTTACTGGTAAGTGTTACCAGTAGTTTCTCGAACAGTTATAGACCTCATATCGACACGACTTATCGAGCTATTGGGTCTGACGTTTACCACCCCTAGGCGAGATATGCGACATATCAGACGATCAGACCGGACTGTACGGTAATGTTACTGGTCGGATTCACTGGAGTGTGAGCGGGCTTGCTCGTCGATCTTCAGATCGCTCAATACCCGGGTGGCCGTTACGTTTAGCAGACCGCTTGCGGCTTGTGGGTGTTTGATATGATCATCACCTGCTGCCGGCGTATTGACGAGTCTTTAGAGTCCTACACAGAGGTTTCCTGGCTCAAGCGAAACGAAATAGGAGCGCATATGAGATATGTGCGGGACCGAGAATGATACCAGTATGTGATACTGTATTTGATTCTCGCGATGTGACATTGATCGGTTATATGCGATATAGCCGGGTTATCGGATCAAGTGTTGTTTCGATAAGTTGTTACTAATGATACTAGTCGGTTATATGCGATATGACCGGATCGTTAAATCAAGTGTTGATTTAATGATTTATTGCTTAATTATATATTTGATATATTACTTTGCATTAACTAGTGTCGGTTCACTTTAAATGGATTTTCTCGCTCGGGTGTGCGCATTATATATGTGATATGATTTTGTGCACTAGCTTGTATCATGTTTGATGATACATGCTTTTTGGTTAAGTGTAAAGTGTTAAACCTTGGTTAATGAATAGGTTAGGGTTTATTATTTGTTATTCATTTATCTTATTTAATTATCCATTTATTTATGATAAATGAATAAAAGAAAATGAAATGAAATGGTTGCTAATTTTGGATTCTAGTTGAAGCTTCTTGATCTTTTGACTAAGTGACCATTTTGTCTCTAGCTTGACCCTAACCATTCCTTTAACCATGATTGACTCTCTACAATTAACCATGGTCTTGTTATGATAAGGTTTGATTATTCATTTCATTTTTAATTAACTTATCATAACAAGCTTCTTCTTCTTCTTTCTTTTCTTCACTTGGAAAAGCTTGATTGCATCAATGGTGGATTGATGAAATGAGTGAGAAATCCAATTCTAAAGTCTACCCACTTCCTATTTCTTCATCCTCTACCTCTTGCCAAGTAGTAGAGTGTGTTTCCTTCACAAGTTTTCAAAGCTAGGTGAAGGTGGAGCTTGATCTATCGATGCCTCGACGTAGATCATCTTCGGCATGGACATCGACGACCTAGCTCGCCATTTCTCCGACGAAGCCGACACTAGAGCCCGGATTCTTTTTGGACAGCGGAGATGACTTCGTTGCAGAGCTATGGAGGTGGAGCACCGGATCTACAAAGGTTGTATTTCCGTATCTCATAGTTAAGTGTTAACTAGTTAGCTTTTTCGCCTAGTTTTCTAGCGAACGATCCGTAGTCGGGTCTCTCGGCACCGTTAAAATTTTAATTTGCTATGGTTGATGGCATGTGAGACTACCTTAGAGTGCCTAGGAACCCTACAGAAACTTTCTCTCCAGTAGCAATGCTTAATTCCATTAGGATCCTGCTTGCTATTGCTGCTCACCATGATTATGAAATCTGGCAGATGGACGTTAAAACTGCATTTTTGAATGGTGATTTAGAAGAATGCGTTTTTATGGATCAGCCATAAGGCTTCATTGACAGTAGGAGCAGCAGGAAAGCATGTAGATTGCTTAAATCCATTTATGGATTAAAGCAGGCCTCACGGAGCTGGAACATCTGTTTTGATGATACAATCAAAGAGTTTGATTTTATCAAAAATATAGATGAACCATGCATTTATAAGAAGATTGTAGCGAATACTGTCACATTCCTCGTATTATACGTGGATGACATTCTCCTGATAGGAACTGATATTCCTATGCTACAATCGGTCAAACTATTCTTGTCACAAAGGTTCTCCATGAAGGACCTGGGTGATGCCTTGTGCATTTTGGGCATAATGATCTATAGAGATAGATCCAAGAGGTTATTGGGATTGTCCCAATCAAAGTACATTGACACCATCCTAGAAAGGTTTAGTATGGAAGATTCTAAGTGTGGTGCCTTGCCCGCTTGCCATGGAATCACTCTCTCCAAAGACTTCTGTCTGAAGACTGATGAAAAGAGAGCTCGCATGAGCATTATACCCTACGCTTCAGCCGTGGGATCTATAATGTATGCGATGTTATGTACTCGCCCTGATGTTGCTTATGCACTAGCTGTTGTAAGCAGGTATCAATCCAACCCAGGGGAGAAACATTGGATAGCAGTGAAGAACATTCTTAAGTACTTAAGAAGGACTAAAGAATTGTTCTTGGTGTATGGTAATGAGGATCTCCAAATAGAGGCCTTTACTGATTCCAGCTTCCAAAGTGATAAGGATGACAGTAAATCTATCTCAGGGTTTGTATTTACCCTCAATGGAGGGGCGGTTAGTTGAAAGAGTTCCAAACAGGATACCGTTGCAGACTCCACGATGGAAGCTGAGTATATTGCTGCAAATGATGCTGCCAAGGAAGCCGTATGGATGAAGAAGTTCGTCACGGAACTAGGAGTAGTTCCAACCATTGTTGATCCAATACCTTTGTATTGTGATAATAATGGGGCTATGGCGTTAGCCAAAGAACCCAGATCCCATCAGAAGTCCAGACACATCCTAAGGCGATATCATTTGATCCGGGAGATAGTAGATTGCCGAGAGACCGAGATTCGGAGAGTAGATACAAAGAATAACACAGCGGATCTACTCACTAAGGCCCTTCCACAGCCGCAGCATTGAGCGACTTTTTGAGATGTTGGGTATGAGATACGCCAATAACTGGCCTTAGTGCAAGTGGGAGATTGTTGGATATATGTATGCGCTAGAGGCCATTATATGTATAGTGGATGCTTGGACGTGTATATATATATATATATATATATATATTACTTTCTAGCTCGACATGATAGTATGCTATCTGGTTTACTTTATCTGACATGTTGATTTGATCATGTTTTTATTCATTTGCACATGTTGATAAAGCCCTCAGGATATTTGCTAGACTACTGTGACTATGATGCAGATCATACTAGTGGGGCACGTGTAGTTTATAAGCATATTCTAGAATTGTTCCTAGTCGTAGGTGCATCGAGACAGGGCATCGATATTCCAGAGTAGACTAGCGTATACTATTTGTAAGTCCATGTCACGCACCCCATGAACTTGCGGGGAGGCAGAATATATGAAAAACGATTATCAAAGCTTCGTAACACGGACTTGAGCGCATGAATCGTTTCTAAACCATTGCTAACTATCTACTAGAGGTTTAACTACTCGAATACGAAGTTATACCTCATGATACTAGTCCTTCGGGTCTTCATCGCGGTCCTCCACTCCTCGTAGGCTCCTTAGAACATCGGCACCTCAACGGCCTCCTCGAATTAAAGACGATCCACCCGAAAGCTCCTACGCTAAGCTTAATCTCAAACTTGAGATAACTAGGTTGCTTAAAGTGCAAATCTAAGCTACCTAGGGGATATAGAGTGAGGTTATGAAAGAATTAGTCTAGCTAACCCTTGATGTCAACACATGAGAGGCTAGGGTTAGGGTTTGAAGAGAGAGTGAGCTTGAGGAGAGAGAAGGTGAAGATTAGAATGAAATGAGATAATGAACTTATCATAATATATATGAAGTATTATTATTTATCCAAAAATCAAATAATAGAATTAACAACCATGCTTCATAAATATCTATGAGTGATTCATCACAATGAGTCATTAAGCATTTATGATGCATTAATGACTTGGATGAATCACACAAATGAGTCACTAATCTCATTTAATGCAATGCCACCTTAACCCCTTAGTCACCACTCTTCTAGAAGCTTCCCGACAAATTACGAGAATGCCCCTCCAATCCGTGAAAACACGGAAAAACTTTAGACTGTATAAATCCAATAACCCAATACTAGAATCTGGCTTAAACCAAAGCCGGCTAGTAAAAACTGTCTGAAAAGTCGTACGTGCATAAACACACGTACGCGTCCGAACCCTTGTCGTAATACCATACGACCTCTATATCGTTTCGCCTGGAGCAGGGAAACTCTCTGTGTGGGACTCTAAAGGCTCGACACTACGCTGGCAGTGGGTTTAACCACAGACCGCAAGCGGCACTAGCTGTACGTAACGGTCCCCAGGTAGATGTTGATAAGAAGGCCGATGAGGAAAATCATCCGAACTCCCACTGAGCCTGATGTGACAATCTCCGTACAGTCTGGTCTGTTCGTCTAAGACTATCGCATATCAAGCCTATGGGGCGGTAAGCGTCAGTCCCCTAATAGCTGTATAAGTCGTGTCGGAGTGAAGCCCATTACACCCTGAGAAGCTACTGGAACCTACCAGTATATCTCGCTTGCCCTGGCCAGGGACTTTGCGTAATGGCTCTCTGACACAGCGCGATATCATCTCCCAATACCGGGAGAGACGAATCCTATCTAACCACTACTGCCTCCAAGTGCTCGGGACTGCACCCAACTGCTACCTGTTTGCACGACTCCTTTGAGCCGTGGTAGGGTAGCAATCTAAAAACAGTGGGACACACTTAAGGCGAAGTAGCAGTGTCAAGTCTGCGGACTATGCTGTACTCATGTCATCTGGGAACTGTTAACTGACGACGGGTATAATACCAACCAATCAGTGTTCCTGCGAGTCCTGTCTGGTGTACCCGTAACCTAACGAGCACCTGTATACTATCTCCAGTACGACGTATTGATGGCTATGGGACAGACCATCTCCCCAACTGGGATGAGAAGCGTACACACCAGTCTACTCTGGAATATCGATGCCTTGTCTCGATAATCCTACGACTAGGGACATGTATAGGATGTTGCTTATAGACTACCCAGCCCCCACTAGTGTGACTGCCATCACGATGCTGGTAATCAAGCAAAGATCCTATGGGCTCTACTAATATGTATAAGTGATACGTTACAAGAAACATATGCACATATTAAAGTAGACACAAACCAAGTAGCATACTACCATTTTTAGCAAGACTGTATATATATCTGTGAATATCCCAAGCTTCCATTAAGTAATATACAATCTAGTATGATACAATAATGGCCCCTAGGGCACATACACTAACAATCTCCCACTTGCACTAGGGCCATGAGCTGGCATATCGTAGACCTATCATCTCGAATAGCCTTTCGAACTGCGTCTGAGGAAGGGCCTTTGTGAATGGATCAGCAATGTTATTCTCTGTCTCTACTCTTTTCACCTCGATCTCCCGGCGATCTACGATCTCCCTGATCAGGTGATACCGCCTTAAGATGTGTCTGGATTTCTGATGGGACCTGGGTTCCTTCGCTAAAGCTATAGCGCCGTTGTTGTCACAATACAGAGGTATTGGACCAACACTGGAAGGAACCACCTGAAGTTCTGTGAGGAACTTCTTTATCGAGACAGCCACTTTTACGGCATCGCAAGCAGCTATGTACTCCGCTTCCATTGTTGAGTCAGCAACGGTCTCTTGCTTGGAACTCTTCCAACAGACCGCCCCTCCTTTGAGGGTAAAGACATAACCCGACATGGACTTGGAGTCATCTTTGTCACTCTGGAAGCCGGAGTCGGCAAAGGCCTCCATCTGGAGGTCTTTTCCGCCATACACCAAGAACATCTCCTTAGTCCTTCTCAGGTACTTGAGAATGTTCTTTACTGCTATCCAGTGCTTCTCCCCTGGGTTTGCCTGATACCGGCTTACAACGCTTAATGCGTATGCTACATCTGGTCTGGTACATAACATCGCATACATTATAGAGCCTACCGCAGAAGCGTAGGGTATAATCGACATGCGATCCCTTTCTAAATCAGTCTTGGGAGACATGTCTTTGGAGAGGGTGATTCCGTGACAAGCCGGTAGGTTACCGCGCTTAGAATCATCCATACTGAATCTCTTCACTATGGTGTCTATGTACCTGGACTGTGAAAGTCCCAACATCCTCTTTGATCTATCACGATAGATCTGGATCCCTAGGATATAGGTGGCATCACCCAGGTCTTTCATGGAGAATTTATGTGACAAGAATCTTTTGACTGACTGTAACATAGGAATATCATTTCCTATTAGGAGAATGTCGTCCACGTACAAGATGAGGAATACTACAGCTCTCCCTATAATCTTACTGTATATGCATGGTTCATCTGGATTTTTGATAAAGTCAAATTCTTTGACAGCATCATCAAAAAAGATGTTCCAACTCCGCGATGCCTTCTTTTGTCCATAAATGGACTTAAGCAGCTTGCATACTTTACCGCTGCTCCCACTCTGAATGAATCCCTCCGGCTGATCCATATAGACGCTTTCTTCTAAATTACCATTTAGAAAGGCCGTCTTTACGTCCATCTGCCAGATTTCATAATCGTCGAAGGCAGCAATAGCAAGAAGGACCCGAATAGATTTAAGCATAGCCACTGGCGAAAAGGTTTCGTCATAGTCCAAACCAGGTCTTTGACGGAAACCCTTTGCAACAAGTCTAGCCTTATAGGTTTCAACCTGTCTATCTACACCAATCTTCTTTTTGAAGATCCATTTGCATCCTACGGGTTTTACCCCATCTGGAGCAACGTCCAAAGTCCATACTTTGTTAGTGTACATGGACTCCATTTCGGTCCGCATTGCATCCAGCCATTTTACTGAGTCACCGCTCTGAATGGCTTGCAGGAAGCTAGTAGGCTCATCATAGTCAATAGTGCAATCCTCTCTATCCCCGTCTATGAGAAAACCATAGTATCTCTCGGGCGGATGAGATTGCCTACTACTCCTACGGAGTGGCGTTGGGATGTCCTGTTCTTCTGAACCTTCTTGTTCTATTAAGGTTTCAATAATAGTTTGTGGTTCTGGAATTTCTTCCAGTTCTATTGCGCCCTCACTTATCTGATTTTCTAAAAACTCAGTTTCCAAGAAGCGGGCATTATGAGAAACAAAAGTCTTTTGTTCCTCTGCGTAATAGAAATAATATCCCTTGGAGTTCTTTGGATATCCCACAAACTTACACTGTACTGATCGTGCCTCGAGCTTGTCTGCAAACTGCTTCTTTACAAAAGCTGGACATCCCCATATCTTAATGTGCTTAAGATAGGGTTTCTTCCCACACCACATCTGATATGGTGAAGTAGGCACAGTCTTAGTTGGAACTCGGTTCAAAAGGTATGCAGCTGATTCTAGTGCATATCCCCAGAATGATCGCGGTAACTCAGCCTTACTCATCATGGAACGAACCATATCCAATAGGGTTCGATTCCTCCTTTCTGATACACCGTTCTGTTGTGGTGTGTATGGAGGAGTAAGCTGAGAGAGAATTCCATTCTCTTTTAAGTAACCCATGAACTCGGCGCTTAAGTGTTCACCACCTCGATCAGATCTCAGTGTCTTGATACTTTTGCCGGTTTGTTTTTCCACTTCATTCTTGTATTCTTGGAATTTCTCAAAGGCCTCGGATTTATGCTTCATTAAGAAGATATATCCATACCTAGAGAAATCATCCGTAAAAGTAATGAAGTAGGAATAACCACCTTGCGCATGTGTAGATATTGGACCGCACACGTCACTGTGTACGAGTCCCAAGAGCTCGCTTGCTCTTACTCCGTGTCCAGTGAACGGAGACTTTGTCATCTTTCCCATGAGACAAGATTCACAAGTAGCATGAGATTGATATTCGAACGGATTCAAATATTCTTCTCCATGTAACTTAGTCAACCTTCTTTCATTGATGTGACCTAGTCTACAATGCCATAAGAAAGCCTGATTCATTTCCGGAGACTTTCTTTTAAGTGTATTCCGGACATTGAAAACCTGAGCTTGACTTAATACGTATATTCCGTTATCTAATGTACCTGACCCAATCAGAACTTGATTTAGGTGGATGTTAACTACATCACTTACGAATGTAAAATCATATCCCTCTCTTGAAAGTGAGGACACTGATATGATATTACAAGTCATACTAGGTATATATAAACAGTTACGTAAAATCAATATATGCCCACTTGTCAAACCTAGGCGATATTCTCCCACGGATTCAGCGTTTATGATTTTATGTCAAAAACTATCTATAACCGCAATCAAGAACGGCGTCGCATGAAGCTAGTCGGTGAGTACGGGTCGGTCCACAGGGATGTTGTGAATCTCCGATTCGTTCTTACGAGTTAATTCCGAAGGATGTTCGGATTGGTTATTAAATCTAAAAACCTAATTAACCTAGGGCAATTATCTAAATCTATTCTTGCTAGGGTTAGGTTTAGGGATGGTTTGGAAATGCAATTAAATCTCAACGCTTTCTATACCCGAATGAAGATCTGTGAGGAGTTATGGTAATTATCAATAAAGGGGATTAGATCCGTTCGGGAAGGTGTTCCTTCCTCTAGGTTCTTGTCCTTCCTTTAGAGATCCTTACCCTAACCTCCATGGAAAACGCGCGGAACCGGGTTTTTGCACTACGGTGTCATCGGTACCTCGAGGGGTAGGATGCCGTAGGGAGCGGTGTGTGCGCGTATGCATGGAGTCCTATTGTAAATATTTGGTGGGTAAGAAAGGGATGAGAGATCTCATCTCTCAAAATCCTTCCCTAAAGCAAAACCCTAAACAAGTTCCTAGGGCATGAAATTAAATCTACCTAGGGCAAGGAATTGAAATCTACACTAGGGTGAGAAAATAAATTTACTTACAGATGCATCCCTCCAATCATCCATGCAGGGTTGTCAGATCTGAATTTCTAAATGGAGAAGAAACACCGATGCTCTCCAAATTTTTTTATATTTTATTAATGAAGGGAGGCATAAAGAAAATACAATGTTTTGGGTTCCTATTTATAGAGAATAGGAAACCCTAGGTTACATCTTGAACCGCATGACTAAAATTACAAATATATCCCCAGGAAATCTTTCCATAGCCGACTCAACATTATGGTAAAATTTTATTTGAATGAGGGCTTTATAAGGCCGCGGAACCGCGGCATTCGTGCGCTTGGGCCGTGGTTCCGCGGCCCAATGGTGAGATCATTTGATGAATTTTCCTGGGCTTCTTTAGGTTCTTCTGGGCTTTTCATTTCTTCAGTTAGTTTTCCATTTGGGCTTCTACAGTGATTCCAGATCGTCAGTGAACACTTTGCAATGGATCTTTTAATCGTTTGCCTTGACAATTTAGATCTTGCGTTGCCTTGTTGATTGTGAACTATTCTTCTTCTAGGCTTTACTAAGATCTTCCTATTTGTTGGTCAAAAATCCTTCTTTTGTGTCGTCTTTTGTGTTTTTCACTGTTTTTGCTCCCAGAACCTGTAACCTGTAACATGTAGCAGACATGGGTCAAAAGCACCTATTTTTATTCTTAAATGCATAAGAATGGGGAATACAAAATGCAATATTATGTTATGAACAAATACCCCCAAACTTATCTTTTGCTCGTCCTCGAGCAAACTTATTTTTATTCACTAAAATCCTAACCGCACTTTCACAGGGAAACGCGATTGCACTGAGCACGTGCAACAAGCCGTTAAATCTCTAGGTGTCCCTAGTAGGAGGAGTGTTGTCTCCTGAGGGTTTTCAGCAGATTACACCCACAAAATCCTATCAATTCGGCTTTTCGACTTTTGTTCTCCAATTAGGTCTTCTAACAAGGAATTCTATTATCTTTTGACTCGCAAATTATCCACCCACATTCTTCACACTTTCTCATTATTTAACTTAAGATTATATATATTATGTAGACCAACTTAGCTTTCGGCATCTCTTAAGTCTTCCTCCTTGGGTTCCATCTCCACTTAGGAATTTCTATCAACTCTATTAAAGATACAAGTTCTATTCTTCATCCCTTTCTCTCATCTAAACTCTAATCACATATCCCCACGTGTGTGTAAATATCACCCCTACACTTGGAAATTCAAATCAAGCAATCGTACTCTCGTCCATTGTCCAAAGCACTTATTAATTAGTGAATTTTTAAATGAAATTTGCTTACACATCCTTCATGCGACCGTTAATACTTCTTGAGGTACCAATGACCGATTACAAGATGTGTTTTCACATTAAAGCTACTTCCTAGTCTTGCAACACCAAAGGCTTTTAGCAGTGACTCCCAAACCAGTTGGTCTAAGGCACTAGGTGATGAAGCACCCTCGCTAAATATTTTTCTATTTTTTACAGCCTTAAGTAATCACAAAAACCAGTGTCCATTTTTTTATTCTTTATTCACAGTTTTTTTTCTTTTATTTTCATTGTACTAAGGACTTTAGACAAGAGCATTTCAAGGTCTCTTCTACTATTCCAAGTTTCAAGGTGCGTGATTGTGCAAATTGTAGGGTATATGTTTTCAGAATCTAGACTTAAGTTAGGAATTATTTTTCAAACTTATACTCTAATAAGAACATCAATACTCTTCCCTTGTTTTGACTTAACCTAAGAAGTGAACCTAAAATTTGCCTATTTCTAAATAAACTATAAAGCCATATACTTTCTACTGTTAAATTTTAAGGAAGGTTATTTTTAGGGTTTTAAATTTACTAAATCTAAGATCTAGTTGTCCCTAGCCAGTTAACCTATTTATCAAACTCAAGTCAATTAGCCAATATTGAATACAATAATTTTTGAAAATTTTCAATTTTTATGGGTTTTCAAATAAATATGCAAATGCAAAAATATATACAAATGAATGCGAAGGAAGAAGACGTACCGAGCATACCCCCAAACTTGAACTTGACAGTGTCCTCACTGTCATACTAAACCAAGAGGATCAAAATGTCGGCACTCCCCTGTTTATTTATTTACAATTTTTTTTTGTTTTTATTTTTTGAATTTTTTTTATTTATTATAAAAAGAAAACAAAAAATATATGTACATATATACAAAGATCCCCCCCAAACTTAAGCTTGGCCTTACACAAGCCAAAGGTTAGCACCAACCATTCAAAAATCTTTTCATGGTAAAGGTATAGTCGGTGCAAGAATGGGATAGAGATGAAAGAAATGAGAAACACGCGAGACAGTGTGGAAAGAAGAATGGTAGAATATGGTCTCGGTAGGGGAGGAGAATGGCGGAAAGAAGAAAGAAGTATCGCGCGAACTTGAGGGTGTAAATCGAGTGAATAAATTAGCGCAATTTGTGATGACCGATGTGTTAAAAGCGATTGCGCTAACCTATCAACCCGTCGAGAAATGGGGTCAAATCCCTCAAGATTCGCAAGAAAACATGGGTACGCCGAACTTGGTATAGGAGATGAAAGCGTAACGGTCATTTGTTCGGTCGGAACAATAGGATGGACGAAAGGGAGTGAATTAGGGATAGTATCTTTCTCACCGTAGTAAACTATTTCGAACTTGAAAGATTCCATTAATGGTTCGAAACTACTATAATCAACCGAGTCTGATAGCTCATCTGAAAATGTAAAGGACTCAAACTCGGGAGGTGAGTCATCAACATCGTCCGAAAAAGTGAAACACTCGTAGGTGTTATCGGCTGTGAGAATTGTGTCAGATTCAAAGGAAAAGGTTTCAAGCTCACAGTCTTCAAGCAGGGTCGGAACGATGGGAAGGAGGGAGGGTGATATAACAGTCAAAGGTTCAGGAGGATGAATTGGAAAATCAGACACATCAAACAAAAATGATTCAACCTCAATATTATCCTCAAGACTCTCCTCAATACTATCCTCAATATTTAACTCATCCATGCCGTTATCATCAAAATCTAGACGCATATGAGATTCGGGAGAAACATTTAATAACTCAGGATGATGATTTGAACATAAAATTTCAAGCAAATCGACAGGTTCATCATCCGAAATATTCCCGGCGTCTATATCCTCAATCAAGTGAAAATCAATTTCTTTAGACACCTCATCAAAAGCATGGATATCTATCGATTTAGGTTCTAGAGTGGAGGTGTAAAGATCGAAAGGATTAGGTGCGGTTTCACTCGAAAGGGGTTCCTCACAATTTGGCAAATGAAGCACTACAAAGTCGCACAACTCATCATTTTGGACACATGTTTGAAAATTGGAGTTGTTGGATTCAATTGGGTATGGGTAGGTTTGATTTGGAAATCCTCTCACATTCTCTCTCTGTCCAACCGCCTCCTCATACATTGGAAAATTTGGAGCTAGTTGGAAACTAGCTACCGGTTCACTCGGTTGCATAAGGGCGGCCATGGACGCTTCCATATTCCTCACCATTTTTTTTGTTGCAGCAATATAAGCCTCCAACGACTCTTCCAAACTAGACTTGGGTGGTGAGGGGGTTTCGGTAAAAGATTCAAAATTGTTTGGATATGTGAAACTCCCAAAAGGCTGTGTAGAAACAGGGTCTAGTGACGGTGGGAAAGTCGGGTAAGACTGGTAGGAAGTGGGTGGTTGGGCAGGGGTAGGGTCAACATATGGATAAAAAGGTGAATAGTCGTGTTGATCCCTAGAACTGGATGAGTGGAGAGGGGTGAAAGATCGACTGCGAGATTGAGCAATATGCTCAGCAATGGACATCGGCCTCGGAGTGACAGAAGGACTTGAAGAAGTGGTATCAACATATGTAGGTGGTAAAGGTTGACTCGGTTGACAAAAAGTGGGTTGAAAAGTCAAACTATTTCTCCTAGACGCCTCCATTTGATCTTTCAAAGATATTTTTGGCACGGAGGGATCGTCTTTAAATTGACCGAACAAATTGACATACGACGCAAAATTAGGTTCGGGATACCAAAGTTCGGCTAATGATTTATTATGTGGGGTACCCATGTTGGAAGAAAAGGTGAAAAGAAAGAAGGTTTGTGGTGGTGCAAGGATCTATTTGCGGCCAAAAATTGTGCAAGTTTCTATAAAATATTTGTCATTTTTATTTTCATTTTTCATTATTATTATTCTATCTCTTTATTTGGAAATATTTTGTTGCAAAAAGATATTAGAGCAAAGATATGCAACAGCAAAATATTTTATAGAAAAGATATGCAACAGCAAAATATTACTTGCAATCAATTTAGTTCAAGCGGGGCCCAAAAATCCTGCACAAAATTGTTATATGGAAGGCAATATATTTTATAGCTCACAGAATCTTGCAGGAATTTCCAGAAAATATATTTCAAAAATTACAGAGGAAGAACAGAGTAGCTTACAGAAAAATTTTCATAAGAAGATGCCACTAGATCGCCGCCTTTCCGCGGCAATAGAGCACTAACACCGCGGTTCCGCGGCCCTCTGGACAGAACGGATCCCCAAATTTTTTTGTAAGCTCTGATTCGACTAGATGGCCGCGGTTCCGCGGCCTAAGGTGGGTTTTGGCCGCGGAATCGCTGCGAGATGGTGGATTTAGATCTGCAGAAAATTTTCTCTGTTCTGTTATTTAATTTCCCTTCTGTTTCGATACCCCGTTTTTCCGTTTTGCTTTCTGGAAATTTCCAGATCAGAATTTGTATATCCTGCAAAAATTCAAACAACAAAGTATCCCTTCCAAAAATAACAGATTATATATTTTTTGGATTTTTTAGATTTTTATGATTTTTTAAATTTTATGATTAACCCGAAATCGCGAAAAGGAAAGTTCTACGCCATCCCCGGCAACGGCGCTATTTGATTTTATGTCAAAAACTATCTATAACCGCAATCAAGAACGGCGTCGCATGAAGCTAGCCGGTGAGTACGGGTCGGTCCACAGGGATGTTGTGAATCTCCGATTCGTTCTTACGAGTTAATTCCGAAGGGTGTTCGGATTGGTTATTAAATCTAAAAACCTAATTAACCTAGGGCAATTATCTAAATCTATTCTTGTTAGGGTTAGGTTTAGGGATGGTTTGGAAATGCAATTAAATCTCAACGCTTTCTATACCCGAATGAAGATCTGTGAGGAGTTATGATAATTATCAATAAAGGGGATTAGATCCATTCGGGAAGGTGTTCCTTCCTCTAGATTCTTGTCCTTCCTTTAGAGATCCTTACCCTAACCTCCATGGAAAACACGCGCAACCGGGTTTTTACACTACGGTGTCATCGGTACCTCGAGGGGTAGGATGCCGTAGGGCGCGGTGCGCGCGTATGCATGGAGTCCTATTGTAAATATTTGGTGGGTAAGAAAGGGATGAGAGATCTCATCTCTCAAAATCCTTCCCCAAAGCTAAACCCTAAACAAGTTCCCCGGGCATGAAATTAAATCTACCTAGGGCAAGGAATTGAAATCTACACCAGGACGAGAAAATAAATTTACTTACAGTGCATCCCTCCAATCATCCATGCAGGGTTGTCAGATCTGAATTTCTGAATGGAGAAGAAACACCGATGCTCTCCAAAAGAATTTTGTATTTTATTAATGAAGGGAGGCATAAAGAAAATACAATGTTTTGGGTTCCTATTTATAGAGAATAGGAAACCCTAGGTTACATCTTGAACCGCATGTCTAAAATTACAAATATATCCCCAGGAAATCTTTCCATAGCCGACTCAACATTATGGTAAAATTTTATTTGAATGAGGGCTTTATAAGGCCGCGGAACCGCGGCATTGGTGCGCTTGGGCCGCGGTTCCGCGGCCCAATGGTGAGATCATTTGATGAATTTTCCTGGGCTTCTTTAGGTTCTTCTGGGCTTTTCATTTCTTCAGTTAGTTTTCCATTTGGGCTTCTACAGTGATTCCAGATCTTCAGTGAATACTTTGCAATGGATCTTTTAATCATTTGCCTTGACAATTTGGATCTTGCGTTGCCTTGTTGATTGTGAACTATTCTTCTTCCAGGCTTTACTAAGATCTTCCTATTTGTTGGTCAAAAATCCTTCTTTTGTGTCGTCTTTTGTGTTTTTCACTGTTTTTGCTCCCATAACCTGTAACCTGTAACATGTAGCAGACATGGGTCAAAAGAACCTGTTTTTATTCTTAAATGCATAAGAATGGGGAATACAAAATGCAATATTATGTTATGAACAGTTTACTGTCATTCCGTTTGCAACTTTGAGAGACCAATCACCTATCTTTATAACTTTACGGTTTCTCAAAGTATGTAATGAATTACAGATATGAGATCCTGCTCCGGTATCTAATACCCAGGAAGTAGAGTTAATTGACAAACAGTTCTCAATTACAAACACACTTGAGGTTGAAGCCACAACAAGCTTCATATCCTGGTTACTGGCTTTTAAAGCCCTGCAATCTTTCTGCCAATGTTCATTCCTGTGACAATAGGAACGTCCCTGTTTTACTATATCCAGTCCCGAAACTTTTGCCTTTCTCTTTCCTTCTCCTTCCCTGGTTTCCTTCAGGGTAGAAGGCAGAGACTGTAGAATCAAGTCAGTATTTGACTCGTTTCCCAACGCGGTCTCCAGGTCCTGGAGCTCATCAATACAACTAGTCATTGTAAGGACGTTGTCCCCTACAGATGACCCGTCAGCCATCCTCGCTTGAATTAATTCGTTCGAGGTTTCATATATAGTGATATGAGATTGCTCTCCATATAAATCTTTATTATGGAGAAAGATGGAAACTAAGTCCATCTTCTCGTGCTGCTTCTGGTATACACCATCAACTGAAGCTAACACGAGGCACTTAGCTTTCGCTTTATCTTTTTCCCTTGTCTGACGGATATCCATATCCGCGACAGTGGAAACTGGACCTGGGACGGCGGGATTTTGATTAGTAATAGGGTGGTCCAGCTTGTTATAGCCAATGGACATCTGGACAGACCTTTGCCAGTCGTATAAGTCAGATTCAGTCAATTTGTTATCTAGATGTAACCTATGTGTGGTCACAAGGTCGCTGCAATTAAGAGAGAGAGAAGAAAACATTTTAGCATGATGCTGTTGCAAGTTTAGATTGGTTTTATGTTTATCTAAACAGGATGGCTCCCACTGTTTCTCGAATCCCTCCTCAAACCAAAAAGGAAGAACTAGCCAGGACTATTCTCACCGTACAATACTTGCTTAACCGTTCAGCCAGGCTAGTGTCGATACTTCGAGGGAGGTTTTCCAACGCTTTCGCGAAGTTCCTTAATTAAATAACCTCTTTTCTCTGGGGGCGTAACCCCGCTGACACCTTTCTAGGCACCTACTTGGTTTATACCATTGATCGTTAGTGACGAATCTCCTAATAAGTAGTATATACTCACAGTAGGATCGAGATCCAAAATATCATCGTATGATAATGTTGAAGGAATCCTACCAACATTCATCAAACTCCAAAGTGGTATGCATCTCTCTGCAAATTTCAGTTTCTTTAGAAATTCCCGATATGGAATTTTGCCTCATGCACTTATGACCTTGACTTTGGCCAAACAAATCATAAGTCACATGTCAAGTTCTACCCGTCATTGTCCAGGTTAATTTGAACCCATCCGTACATACCCTTGACTTTGGCCAAACAAGGTAGTACGACTGTCCCAAAACAACGCATCTATCTATGCTACATATGACTATCCAACAGCTACCAAACACTGTGCCTTGACTTTGGCCAAACAAACACAGCTTGAATACTATTGAATACCCAAATGAAATGACGGAGGGCTACGAATGGTTTTGGCAAAACCGTGAACGTAGTGAACTTGATATAATCGAAGGAACCTGATACTTTTTAAAAGGAGTGGTTAAAGCTCCGCAATTTAAAAAATTCTGATCTTTTAAAATAACCGAGTGGTTTCCTTTAAATTTGTTCCAACGATTCAACTTTGGTTTATTTTCTTTGCATTATAATAATGCGTCCCATCATTTATCCTATCATTGCAGAAAACAACGAAAATACTACGTCCTCTTATGCCATCCGCATTCGCCACTGGGTCCCGTCATCACCCGTTAGGTTACTTAACTAACGACAGAGCGGGGGCTGGGCTAGCACGGGTGTAAAATATAAGTGACGTCTAATAGCTATCATATATAGATATTGTACATTCGTCAGACGCAATAATAAGCATTCCAGATCACAGATGAACTTTATTGGATTTATTGGCAATCCACATTTTCTTTGAGCCTGCAATAAAAGACGGATTACACAGTTGTGATGAATAGCCATTACCCCACCCTAGACCCCTACGGGTACGGCAAACTACCCGTCAAGTACCCGAAGTGAAGCGGTCTCCCTCAACAACGTGAGTAGGCCACTAAACACTTTGACGTACCTGGTAGTTTGTGTACCCCATCTTGGGTTTATTCTAAGAGCAAAAACAGTAAAAAGAAATAATACAACGGTGGCTATAACCGCAACCTGGATGTGCCCCGCAAAAGAATATTACATCAAATTACATTTACATTGAATGAATGAATATTAAACACATCTCAAACCCCGGCTAATCATCACAACAGTCCAACACAGTTCATATACACAAACAGTAAACATTTCAGAAATGTGCAACCCCCTGCCAACCGACATACTAGCAGTTAGGGGAGGTTTACGAACACATTAAACATTACAGATAAAAACACAATTAGCAAATATCTTAGAACATCAATCGAATACCATATTCCGTGTCTACTCCAAAAGCAAACCTGTACTGAAGTAACCTGGGTAGAAACAGAACATACAGGAAGACAAAAAACAAAAAAATATGAATTACTGTGAAACTCCGAGTCAACGCGGCGTTGACTCGGCGGCGGATCCACGGCAGAAGCACTCTATTGCCGCGGATCCGCGGTCGTTTTACCGATTCACTTGCTCGTATTTTCCCAGTATTCATTATTTTCCCTGTTGTGAATTTTAAGGTATTTCAAATATTTTTTCAGACACGTTTAAAATTAACAGAAACTTAGGGTTTTCGGTTTTTTGTTTTCGTGTTTTCCTTCGATCGAACTTCTAATCAGTTGCTAACAAGCTAGTAATAGTTTAGTTGGCTCTGATACCACTGTAAGTCCATGTCACGCACCCCACGAACTTGCGGGGAGGCGGAATATATGAAAAACGATTATCAAAGCTTCGTAACACGGACTTGAGCGCATGAATCGTTTCTAAACCATTGCTAACTATCTACTAGAGGTTTAACTACTCGGATACGAAGTTATACCTCATGATACTAGTCCTTCGGGTCTTCATCGCGGTCCTCCACTCCTCGTAGGCTCCTTGGAACATCAGCACCTCAACGGCCTCCTCGAATCAAAGACGATCCACCCGAAAGCTCCTACGCCAAGCTTAATCTCAAACTTGAGATAACTAGGTTGCTTAAAGTGCTAATCTAAGCTACCTAGGGGATATAGAGTGAGGTTATGGAAATATTAGTCTAGCTAACCTTGATCTCAACACATGAGAGGCTAGAGTTAGGGTTTGAAGAGAGAGCGAGCTTGAGGAGAGAGAAGGTGAAGATTAGAATGAAATGAGATAATGAACTTATCATAATATATATGAAGCATTATTATTTATCCAAAAATCAAATAATAGAATTAACAACCATGCTTCATAAATATCTATGAGTGATTCATCACAATGAGTCATTAAGCATTTATGATGCATTAATGACTTGGATGAATCACACAAATGAGTCACTAATCTCATTTAATGCAATGCCACCTTAACCCCTTAGTCACCACTCTTCTAGAAGCTTCCCGACAAATTACGAGAATGCCCCTCCAATCCGTGAAAACACGGAAAAACTTTAGACTGTATAAATCCAATAACCCGATACTAGAATCTGGCTAAAACCAAAGCCGGCTAGTAAAAACTGTCCGAAAAGTCGTACGTGCGTAAACACACGTACGCGTCCGAACCCTTGTCGTAATACCATACGACCTCTATATCGTTTCGCCCGGAGCAGGGAAACACTCTGTGTGGGACTCTAAAGACTCGACACTACGCTGGCAGTGGGTTTAACCATAGACCGCAAGCGGCACTAGCTGTACGTAACGGTCCCCAGGTAGATGTCGATAAGAAGGCCGATGAGGAAAATCATCCGAACTCCCATTGAGCCTGATGTGACAATCTCCGTACAGTCCAGTTTGTTCGTCTAAGACTATCGCATATCAAGCCTAGAGGGCGGCAAGCGTCAGTCCCCTAATAGCTGTATAAGTCGTGTCGGAGTGAAGCCTATTACACCCTGAGAAGCTACTGGAACCTACCAGTATATCTCGCTTGCCCTGGCCAGGGACTTTGCGTAATGGCTCTCTGACACAGCACGATATCATCTCCCAATACCGGGAGAGACGAATCCTATCTAACCACTACTGCCTCCAAGTGCTCGGGATTGCACCCAACTGCTACCTGTTTGCACGACTCCTTTGAGCCGTGGTAGGGTAGCAATCTAAGAACAGTGGGACACACTCGAGGCGAAGTAGCAGTATCAAGTCTGCGGACTATGCTGTACTCATGTCATCTGGGAACTGTTAACTGACGTCGGGTATAATACCAACCAATCAGTTCCCCTACGAGTTCTGTCCGGTGTACCCGTAACCTAACGAGCACCTGTATACTATCTCCAGTACGACGTACTGATGGGTATGGGACAGACCATCTCCCCAACTGGGATGAGAAGCGTACACACCAGTCTACTCTGGAATATCGATGCCCTGTCTCGATAATCCTACGACTAGGGACATGTATAGGATGTTGCTTATAGACTACCCAGCCCCCACTAGTGTGACTGCCATCACGACGCTGGTAATCAAGCAAAGATCCTATGGGCTCTACTAATATGTATAAGTGATACGTTACAAGAAACATATGCACATATTAAAGTAGACACAAACCAAGTAGCATACTACCATTTTTAGCAAGACTGTATATATATCTGTGAATATCCCAAGCTTCCATTAAGTAATATACAATCTAGTATGATACAATAATGGCCCCTAGGGCATATACACTAACACTATTCTTGTCCCATATGATGGGCGATGGATGTTCCCATATCCATCTGGTGAGGTGACACCAAAGAATGTATGCGGGTGCCCAGTGGAGACTGGGTACACTGAACAGACTCATAGAGAACTCTTATGTGGTATTATATCTATCGTTGGATAGCAGTTCTCAGGTGACACTGGTACAGGTTAGTCTGTAGACCCGAGATCGTCATAGAGTCTTGTGTGTCCTCCCACTGTACTTTGATCTCTACCCTACCACGGCTCTACTGAGTCATGCAAATAGGTGGTCTTTAGGTACAACCCCGAGGCACATGGAGGCAATGAGCGATAGGAGGGGTTTCATCTCTCCCGATATTGGGGGTTGATGTTGTGCTATGCTCGATTGGCTATAACAGGAAGCCCCTGACCAGGGCTACTGAGATTTACTGATAAACGTTATCAGTAGTTTCTCGATCTGTTATCAGCTATATATCAGCATGACTTATTGAGTTATTGGGGTCGACGACACCATCCCCAGACTTGATATGCAACATATTTGATGAAAAGACCGGACTGTACGGTAAGTGTTGCCAGATGGCTCGACGGGAGTTTTGACTGCTTTGCTGGTTTTCTTCTGATTGTTCAATACCCGGGTGGCCGTTAAGTTTAGCCGACCGCTTGCGGTTTGTGGGTGTTTGATATGATCATCACCAACTGCCGACGTATTGACGAGTCTTAGAGTCCCACACAGAAGTTTCCTAGCCCAGGCGAAAAGATGTGGTGTGCATATGAGATATGCGCGGGACCCGATTGAATAAGACTATGTGATACCGTATGTTAATTTGGCATTTTTCTATTAGTCGGGTCGTATGCGATATGACCGGATTGTTAAATCAATTGTTGATTTAACATTTTGAATTTTAGTTTTATTTTAATTCTTTAGTCAAACTCTTTTTATTAAAGAGGAAGAATGCATGCATGGATCCACATGTTGATGTGCATGTATGCACATGTTGATGTGCATATATACATGCATACAAAGTGTCATAGTTGCTGATACACATATGAATGCAATATAAGACTTACATGGAACTTGATTTATATATATTCTTTTTGCATTTAAATTAAAAGGAAAAGAAAAGGATTATTCATCCATAGTTATCTTTTACACTCTTCTTGAAGTTAACCTTGCTCACCCACTTTTTTAACCTTGGATTAATATTCCTTTTGCCTTTTAACTCAAGTGCAATAATATCTAAATTAAGTAACCATGGTTTGAGATGAAGAGTAGAAAATATATATACTTATCTTTTCTATTATTTCATTAAGCTTTATCATTATCAAAAGCTTTTGCATTCATCTTATTCTTCCTCTTTGCTCTCTAGGTTTTTCCAAAGTGAGTGAGAGATAAAAAAGAAAGAGTTTTGACAAAAGAAAACTCACCACTTCATCATTCTACTCTAATCTTGCCAATTAGTTTAAAGTGTTTAGCTTCACCTTCTTCTTGCATCAAGTGGAGCTACATGCTTGGAGCTAGTGAACTTCGGGTGGATCATCGTGGACGTAGGAGCTTACTAGCAAGCCTTTCCAACTTTTCAAAGATCCTAAGAGTCACTACAAAGAGGACTACAAAGGTTGTATTCCTTTCACTTAGTGTAATTTTAGTTCTAGTATGTGATACTTGTGATGTTACCCTAGAAATTCTAGTTAAAGATCCATGCTTAGTTTGCTTAGCACCTCTAGAAATTTTAAAGTGGCATGTGTGATGCTTCCATACTCATTAGTAGGTGCTAGGGAAACCCAACAAGAATGGTATCCACCTCCTCGTCGTCTTCTCCGAATCGTAGACGATCCACCCGATAGTTCCGATTTCGAGCTTTGCTTCTAACTTGAAGCAACTAGGTGACTTGGTTTGCTAATCTAAGTGCCTTAGGTTATGTAGAGAGTAGTAAGGATCAAGTTGTTTCACTAAACCCTATGATTTCCAACACATGGAATTTTTAGGGTTTGCTTTGAGAGAGGAGAGAGCTTGAAGAAGATGATGGAAGCTTAAGGTTTTTCCTTTTTCTTTTTGTGAAGGTAAAAAAGCATCTGATATAATAATGTGAAGGGATTATATGTGTTGTAAAAGTCAAGGGTTTTTAACTCTTTCAAGTCTAAAACCATCTCAAAAGATCAAGCAAATATCACAAACAAATATCTAAGTCAACAAAGTCAATAAGTCAAAGTAGTCAACATAAACACCTTAATCCCTTTTTCAACAAAATACCATAAGCTTCCTTCTCATTTCTTCCATCTATTAATCTTGTATAAATGACAAGAATACCCCTCTCATCCGTATACGTACATACCCGTATTCGTATTTCGATAAATACGAATACAGTGAGACGAACTGATCCAATAATCAAATACCAGGATCCGGCTTAAACCAAAGCCCACTGGTAATGTCTGCCCGAACATCATATGCGCATAAGTACACGTATGTGTTCGAACCCTGTCGTAAAACCATATGACTTCTATACGTTTCGCCTGAAGCCGGGAAACTCTATGTGTGGGATTCTAAAGACTCGACAGTACTCTGGAAGTGGATTTAACCACAAGCGCATCAGCGGCACTAGCTGTACGTAATGGCTACCCAGGTATCTGTCGATGAGAAGGTCGACGAGGAAACTCATCCGTACCCCAACTGTCTGTCTGTGGCAATCTCCGTACAGTCCGGTCTGTTTGTCTAAGAGTATTGCATGTCGGGCCTAGGGGACGGTAAACGTCAGACTCCTAATAGCGGTATAAGTTATGTCGGAGTGTAGCCTAGAACACCCTGAGAATCTACTGGAAACACTACTAGTAAATCTCGCTTGCCCTGGCCAGGGACTTTGTGTAATAGCTCTCCAGACACAGCGCGATATCAACCTCCAATACCGGGAGAGACGAATCCTGTCTAACCGCCACTGCTTCTAAGTACTTCGGGACTGCACCCAATTACTATCTGTTTGCACGACTCAACAGAGCCATGGTAGGGTAGTAATCTAAGAACAGTGGGAACATACTCGAGGCGAAGCAGCAGTGTCAAGTTTACGGACTAAGCTGTTACTCATGTCACCTGGGAACTTCTACCTGACGATAGGTATATTACCAACCAGCAGTTCCCCACGAGTCCGTCCAGTGTAACTTATAACCCAATGAGCACCTGCATACTATCTCCAGTACGTCGTACTGATGGTTGTGGGACAGACCATCTTCCCTCCTGGGAAAAGAAGCGTATACACTAGTTTACTCTGGAGTATTGATGCCCTGTCTCGATAATCGTATGACTAAGGACCTGTAAAAGGACGTGCTTGTAGACTACCCAGCCCCCACTAGTGTGACTTCTATCACAACGCTGGTAGTCAAGCAAAAGTCCTAAGGGCTTTATCAATATGTATTAGCGATAAGTTAAAAGAAACATATACACATATTAAGATAGATACAAACCAAGTAGCATACTACTATATCGAGCAAGACTGTCATCAATCTGTGTATATATTCCAAGCTTCCAAAATGTAATATACAGACTAGTACTATACAATAATGGCCTCTAGGGCATATAATACTAACAGCTGTTACGTTTAGCTGACCGCTTGCGGCTTATGGGTGTTTGATATGATCATCACCTGTTACCGGCGTATTGACGAGTCTTAGAGCCCCACAATGAAGTTTCCTAGCTCAGGCGAAAAGATGTAGTGTGCATATAAGATATGCGCGGGGACCCAATTAAATACGTATATGTGATACCGTATATTAATCGGGCGTTTTTCAATTCGTCGGGTCGTATGTGATATGACCGGCTTGTTAATCAAGTGTTGATTTAACATTTGACTTTTAGATTAATTCTTTATTAAAATGTCACGACCCGAAAAGTACGGAACAGGACCGGCACTTAAATTACGAAACGTCTCGAGGCGTACGTAATCTAAGTAAGCCAAAACCCAAAAATCAAAATCAAGTAAAGCAGTAGAGTGAAGGAAAAACCAATTTAAATCAAGTAGTTTAGCACATAAGCGGAAATATGCATTTTTAAAATCATAAGTCTTTTCTGAAAATTTCGGCAGAGTTTCCTTTGTAAATACTGGCCCCGAATGGGGTACAACATGATAAATATATACATCAATGATATAAGGCATCCCCAAGCGGGAGCTAGCTCTTCGTCAATCTACGGCCACAATCACACAAGCAATATAATATACAACGCCGAAAGGCGATGATCAAAACTGAAAAGGAAACTCAAAATAGCATGAAATCCATAATAATACAAAGCGCGACTCTAAGGTCGAAAGAATAAACAACTCTAGTCTCTAAACCTAAAATAAATACATGACTGGTTGATGGAGTTTACTAGATACAACTGAAATAAATAATATACAAGGTATAATGGTGGTCACGATGCAAGTGAACCCACCTACCAAAGCAAATCACCCGGAAAGGAAGCTGTGTGCCAGCAAAGCCGTAACGAACCCTATACGGCAAAACTTGCAAGAAACTGTAGCACAACAGGGGTGAGTTGCCAACTCGTGAGTAGTGTAAGTGCACGGCGGCTCCCCGGCCGTCAATCCGAGGCCAAAATGCGGAAACGATAATTTACTTTAACTTTTGAACCAGCACCACCGCGCACAAAAATCCCGGATCGGGCCATTAATCTAATCCTAGCTAACAAGAGAAGGGGTAGAGAGATATACCGAGCGATCCGTGTCCTTCGGTCTTCTCGTCGTCGTCCCGATCTCCCCGCGGAATCTCCGGTCTCCACCACGTCGCCGGAAGGGCACCACATCGCCGGGTTCTTTTACGGGCTCCCACCTCTGGACCGAGGCAACTCAGGCACGAAGTTGGCGAGTCGACGTGCCCAAGGATGCTGTAGGTTAACTGTAGAACACTATGTCTCTTGGGGTTTGAGGAAGTTGCCATATGGTTGAGGAAATGAACTAAGCTTTTGGAGATGGAGCAATGGGAATTTTGCAAGACAAAAGAGATCAAAATTCCCCTACTAGAATTTTGGACAGCCCCATCACTCAAAGAATGGCCGGCCAAATCTCCAAGAATGAGTGAGAATTGAAGTGAGAGAAAAGTCAAGGGGGGAGGGGAAGCTATCATGCAAGAGAGAGAGAAAAAGGATGATAATCATATATCATGATCACAACAACAACCCTCACTCCAAATCAACCCCATCATCAACAACCATGATTACTCCAAAAGTCAAGCAATCATGGA
Organism: Agapanthus africanus; assembly: GCA_030015575.1. Classification (NCBI taxonomy): domain Eukaryota; kingdom Viridiplantae; phylum Streptophyta; class Magnoliopsida; order Asparagales; family Amaryllidaceae; genus Agapanthus; species Agapanthus africanus. Next base: position 312,868,489 of record CM057350.1, on the reverse strand, counting down.
CTGAAGAAGTTAAATGAAGGTGCAACCATCATGAAGCAACAATATGCAAAGACCACCCTCCACAATGCTAATTTGCACAATTGCAAATAAGCCCTCCTCCACCAATTTTCAGCCAAGGAATGAAACAAAGGAAAATGGCCGAAACGGAAAACAAACTGTCAACTTCAAAAAACTGATCCCGTAATAAATTACAGGAAAACCCCGCAACTGTATATACAAACCCGAATTTGTATTCTTACTGAATACAAATGCAATGAGACAAAATCTACACTGTACAATACTAGGATCCGGCTTAAACCAAAGCCCGCTAGGATTAACCGTCCGATCATGATCCGTGCAATACCGCACGTATCTGATCGAACCCTGCCATATCTCCATACGGCCTCTACAGCGTTTCGCCTGAAACTGGAGAAACTGTTTTGTGGGGGACTCTAAAGACTCGTCAATACTATGGCTGTGGATTTAACCACTAGCACATCAGAGGTATTAGCCATATGTGACGGGCTACCAGCTATTGACTAAAAGGGACGTCGATGAGCGAACTCATCCTGACACCCTACTGAGCCTGTCAGTGACAATATCCGTACAGTCCGGTCCGTTCGTCTATGAGCATCGCATGGCGGGCCTAGGGGGTTGGTAAAAGTCAGACCCCCAAAAGCGGTACAAGTCGTGTTGGAGTGTAGCCCAGAACACCCTGAGATACTACTGGAATACCTACCAGTAAATCTCCTGCCTTGGCCAAGGACTTCGTGTAATGGCTCTCCTAGACACAGTGCGACCTCACCCCCAATACCGGGAGAGACGAACCCCTGCAGATCCGCTCACTGCCTCCATGTAGCTCGGGACTGTACCCAACTAAAACCAGTTTGCACGTCTCCTTTGAGCGTGGTAGGGTAGTAATCAAAGTACAGTGGGAACTCACACGAGACAAATGACGATCTGAGGTCGATGAACTAACCTGTACACATGTCACCAGGGAACTGCTATCTGACGTCAGGTATAAGACCAACTAGCATGTTCCTGGCGAGTCTTGTCCGGTGTACTCATAACCCAATGAGCACCTGTATACATCTTAGGTGAACCAACTGACACCAGTGGCTTGTGAGACCGACCACCGCCCCTCGTCGGGGTCTCGACTGTATACACTAGTCTACTCTGGAGTATCGATGCCCTATCTCGAAACTCCCATGACTAGGGACCTTTTAAGGATGTGCTTATAGACTACCAGCTCCCACGTATATGATCGCCCTCATACTGCTGGCAGTCAAGCAAGAATCCTAGGGGCTCTATCAACGTGTAATAGCGACCTGCAAGGTCACCTAAAGCAGTACACGATGATAAAGATAAACCAGATAGCATACTATCATCTTGAGTAAGACTGTCCTACCGGAATAGGCCCTCCCTCAATCATTGCAATCACGTGCCTGTGATCCAATAATTGACTCTGAGGGCACTATCTCCAACAATCTCCCACTTGCACTCAAGGCTAATTATTGCGATGTCGCATACTCACAGCCCGTGTGATACCGAACACCCAACACCTCTACGAGTCAGTCTCACAAAGCTCGTTTACGAAACTATTGCGTTCGAGGAATAGCCTTAGTGAGTGGATCCGCTCTAATGTTTCTTTCATTGTCTCTCTTTATCTCAAGTTCGCGGAGAAAGCCATCTCCCGAAATGAGAAATACCTGTCTTAGAATGTGTCTGGATGTCTGATGGGACCTAGCTCATAAATGAACTCCAAATCCAAACTTCTTAGACTGTATCGTCAACTGAACTTAATCAGTATCCTGCGTCATGCCTCCCTCAGTATCTCCTTGGACCACCTGTCCAAAATACTGCCCCTCGTCAGAAGGAAAACTACAACTCTGACAGCCACTCTGCCGTCCAGGTCACCTTGGAAGCCTGGAATGATAACTGTCTCCTGAATGAGGCTGATGTTATCATATCCCTAGAACATCCACCTATGTTCTAAAGCTGCTTCCGACTGTTTCTCCAGGATTGGATCAATATCGGCTTTTTGCATCTGCTGCAACAACAACATCTGGTGTGGTACTTGACATCTCATGATTGACTCAATTGCCTAAGCAAGTGATCTGCCAATCATGCACATTCCTCTCCTCTTTAGTCTGTAAGATTCCTTTAGAGAGGGCGACTCCATCACCTGCAGGTATACTACCGTGCCAGGAGTTGTCCATTCTAAAACACCTTTAGAATGCTGTCTAAATACCCAGATTGGGAAACTACCCAAATCTAGATCTAAAACCATAGATCCAGTAACCAGAATGTCTTGATATTATATCCAAGTCCCATGTGGAGAAACCACTGTGTGACAACCAAAGTATAACCGATTGTAGTATAGGAATATCACTTCCTATTCTGTGTATGTCATCCAGATACCAGGACATCACACCCTACTACCTTCTTAACAGATCCATCCCCTATTCTGATGAAGTCAAACCTATGACTGTCACATCAGAAATAGATGATCTATCTCCGCTATAACTGCTTTAGTATATAAATAGACATAAGCCACTTGTCCACCAATGCTTCCGCTGCTCCTACTGACTACGACAACCCTCTGGCAGAGTCATATGCACGTACACTTCTAAAGCTAGTTTAGAACGACGCTATACTCATCCTCCTGCCGGGTCTCGCAACCTGAAACAACAGCAATGACAAGTCTGGGTAAACAAGAACCTCCCTGTCACCGTCCTTGAGGCTACCGGAGTACCTCTCGGGTGCCTGAGGTTACCCACCTTATCTGCGGAGTGGCCAATGGAATGTCAAACCAAATTGAATCTTTAGGTTCTTCTCAAACTTTCAGTAATCGTTTGCGGTTCTAGAATCACTTCCAGTTCTACCATACTCCCACTACTGTTTTCTGAAAAAATCCATTTTTGTTAAAACTGTGGCGAGTTAAGAACAATATCACTATTGATATTCCAGATGGTAGAAAGTCAACCCTCGTCATAGCCTGGGTCAACCCACAAACATCCATTACAGAAATGTGTCTTGAGTTATCCAGAGTCTGGTTTTAAGCATAAGCCGGACAACTCCCCATACCTTAACATCGTTAAGATACGAACTGTTCTATATCCAATATAGGACCAGAGGCACTGATTTAATTGAACCAGATTTAAATCATGCAGCTGTCTCCAGCGCATGTCAACTAAATGGAAGGAGGCCGATCAGCGTTACTCAACTTAGGAATGCTTCCAATTATGAGTAACCTGAAAGAGAAGCAAGTTCTCTTAATCATCACTATCAACTGAATACCACACACAAGTATCTACATCTTCGATCACCTTGAAGAATCCAGATACTTGCAACACCTAGTTCTCTACTTTATTCATATACCTATAACTTCTCAAAACTCAGACCTTGCGTTTCTACGAAAAACCTGTCTAAAAACTAGAGAAGTCATAAGTAAACCGAATATAGTACGAGGACCAACCCCTCTGTCCTAATGGACACTGGACAATATACAATACTCTGTATAAGTCCCTTGAGTCTAATAACTCAAACCCTATGCATCGTAGGCTGAAAACTGTACTTATGGTTAAGAAGAATTACACCGCTGTTTAATGCTCCTTACCTTACCATCCACTGATATAGGTAAATGTCATAGACATAATTTCAAAAAGGTATATCTCACTCTATAAAAATAGACGTACAGATATATCAATTTGAAATTGGTGCTTAACAGCGGATATTCAAAACCAAATCTTTGCCGTCCGGCAAACTACCCAGGTGATTTCCTCAAATATCACCAATTACAACGAATTCCGATATAATGAGGATGATCACCTAATTCCCAATAACTTACTCCCACTCATCATCTGTAAAACCGTACAGATGTGAGAATCATACCTGGTAAATACATACCCTGGAGCAAGGATTAATTGGGAAATCAGTTTTCTTTTAACAGTACACAGTGAAACTGAAACATTGAAATATTTCGATGGGGTATCAGGGTATTCCTAGTAATGCCTCTTCCATTATCAGATTCACAACTGTAACCGTATATTTCTTTTCCATCTCTCCGCATCCCTTCATATGTCTTTAGTCATTACCTTTAGGCCAAATGGTTTTCTTCCTTCCCTACCGTTCGGCACCAGCCTATGGTTTGGAAGAAGACTATCCAATAAGCATAATGGGTGTACTGTCCTAATCCTAGGAGCACTCGCAATGAGAGAGAAGGTGAAGATAAAATACAACCGAATAATCCTTATTCCTATTTCTCCTGAACCAGAATCCATCCCCAAACTGGAACAAGTTCCTTTCGAGTTCGTATATAACCATACGATGGAGTATCCAATAAACTGTGGATCTTCGTAGTGATACGGAGTGTCCTGGAGAAATACAAAGGTGAAGTGGGAGTGGTAATGAAATACTTGGTTTGGTCGTGAATAGCAGTCGCAATTTACTTTGCTCTCCTTCTAATCCCTTTATTTGTCTTAACATAATACCTTCTGTACACCATCGTTAGGCTAATTGGTTTTCTTCATTCCCCACCGTTCGGCACAGTAAGTCCACGTTGCGACCCCCGGTTCTTACGGGGAGGCGGAAACGGTATAAAAAACAAATTTTTAGCGCATGGGGCAACTTGGACTAACAAAGTCGGGATCTTTTCCTAAACTAAAACTAGCAAACTTGCTAAAGAGAGTTAGCTACTCGGAAAGATGGTTATACCTAAACTTGAACTCCTTCTTCTTCAAACTTTGTGGAGGTTGATGGTTCTTGCCTCGTAGCCTTCTTCCGTCGAAGATGGATCCACCTGAGGGTTCAACCTTCAGGCTCTAACTCGAACTTTGAGTGAACTAGGATCTCCGACTTGCTAAACCTTGAACCCTAGAGAGAGTAGAGAGTATCTATGGGGTGCTTTCTTTTTCAAGGTGAGGGATTCTCAACACATGAGAAGGAATCACCTTGAGCTTGAGGAAGAAGAAGATGAAGTGAGGAGAGAGAATGGTTATGAAAGAATGAGCTCTCTTTTTCCTTTTTGCAACCATATCAAAAGAAAAAGAATTATCTAATTAGTAATAATAATTCAAATGAGAATAGTTGATGGTAGTTTTGGAATGACCACTATCATGCTTCATTAAATGAATGTAAGCAAGAATCAAGGAGTATCCTTGCAAAGCATGATGGTGGTCAACATTCAACCATGGTCAACAAGTCAACCATGGTCAACAAGTCAACAAAATCAACCATAACATAATTTTCATTTAATTACTATTATTAATTGATAATCCATAAATCCATTAGGGTTTGGAAAATGATGACTGTCAACTGTGCATACGCACCCGTTCCGAAACCCTAATGAAAAAACTCATCCTCCGCCTCAAGCAACTGTGCATACACACCTGCATTCTCGTTCCGAGGAACAAGAATAGCGAGATATGAAAGCAACCCCAAAACATATACCAGTATCTGGCTCAAACCAAAGCCTGCCAGTATAATCCGTCAGGACTCCAAACGTGCACAAGTGCGCGGATGAGAACGAACCCTGTCGCAAAACCATGCGACCTCTACTCTGTTTTGCCCAGAGGCGAATACCCTCTGTGTGGGACTCTAAAGACTCGACACTACGCTGGCAGTGGGTTTAACCACAGACCGCAAGCGGCACTAGCTGTGCGTAACGGTCCCCAGGTAGATGCCGACAAGAAGGCTGACGAGGTGAACCCCATCTGAACTCCTACTGAGTCTGAATGTGACATTCTCCGTACAGTCCGGTCTGTTCGTCTGATACATCGCATGTCGGGCCTAGGGGGCGGTAAAACGTCAGTCCCCCAATAGCGGTACAAGTCGTGTCGGAGTGAAGCCCAAAACACCCTGAGATAACACTGGAAGCCTACCAGTATATCTCGCTTGCCCTGGACAGGGACTACTCGTGTAATGGCTATCCTAGACACAGCGCGATGTTAACCCCCAATACCGGGAGAGACGAATCCTGTCTAACCGTCACTGCCTCCAAGTGCTTCGGGACTGCACCCAACCACTACCTGTTTGCACGACTCCTTTGAGCCGTGGTAGGGTAGTGATCAAAGTGCAGTGGGAACACACTCGAGGCGAAGTGCCAGTGTCAAGTCAGCGGACTAAGCTGTACTCATGTCACCTGGGAACTGATAACTGACGATACGTATAATACCAACCTGTCAGTTCCCGACGAGTCATGTCCAGTGTACTCGTAACCTAACGAGCACCCGTATACTATCTCCAGTACTATGTACTGATGGCTGTAGGACAGACCATCTCCCACACTGGGATGAGAAGCGCATACGCTAGTCTACTCCGTAGTATCGATGCCCTGTCTCGATATTCCTGCGACTAGGGACCTGTATAAGGATGTGCTTACAGATTACCCAACCCCCACTAGTGTGACTGCCATCACAACGCTGGTAATCAAGCAAAGATCCTAAGGGCTCCACTAATGCGTATAGGTGATATCGCAAAATAAGCACATGTACACATTGAAGTAGAAACAAACCAAGTAGCATACTACTATATTGAGCAAGATTGTTTATACAAGGTGAATATCCCAAGCCTCCATTAAGTAATATACAAACTAGTATGATACAGTAATGGCCTCTAGGGCATATACACTAACAATCTCCCACTTGCACTAAGGCCATGTACTGGCGTATCGAAGACCTATCATCTCGATCAGCCGCTCGAACTGAGTCTGGGGTAGGGCCTTGGTGAATGGATCTGCAGTGTTTTCTTCTGAAGCAACCCTCCGAACCTCGATCTCCTTGCGATCCACGATCTCCCTGATCAGGTGATACCGCCTCAAGATGTGCCTGGATCTCTGATGGGACCTGGGTTCCTTCGCTAAAGCTATAGCCCCGTTGTTGTCGCAATACAGAGGTATTGGGTTAACAATGGACAGAACCACCTGAAGTTCTTTCAAGAACTTCCTCATCCAGACAGCTTCTTTTGCGGCATCAGATGCAGCGATGTATTCCGCTTCCATAGTCGAGTCTGCAACGGTTTCCTGTTTGGAACTCTTCCAACACACCGCCCCTCCATTGAGGGTAAAGACAAAACCCGACATGGACTTGGAATCATCCTTGTCACTCTGGAAGCTGGAGTCAGGAAAGGCCTCGATCTGGAGGTCTTTTCCGCCATACACCAAGAACATCTCCTTAGTCCTTCTCAGGTACTTGAGAATGTTCTTTACTGCTATCCAGTGTTTCTCCCCAGGGTTTGACTGATACCGGCTTACTACACTCAGTGCATAAGCTACATCCGGTCTGGTACACAACATCGCATACATTATAGAGCCTACCGCAGAAGCGTAGGGTATAATAGACATGCGATCCCTCTCCAAATCAGTCTTGGGAGACATCTCTTTAGAGAGGGTGATCCCGTGACAAGCCGGTAGGTTACCGCGCTTGGAATCTTCCATACTGAATCTTTTCAGTACGGTGTCGATGTACCTGGACTGTGAAAGTCCTAATATCCTCTTGGATCTATCACGATGGATCCGGATCCCCAGGATGTATGAGGCATCACCCAGGTCTTTCATGGAGAACCTGTGTGACAAGAAACCCTTGACAGATTGTAGCATAGGAATGTCATTTCCTATTAAGAGAATGTCATCCACGTATAAAACGAGGAATACTACAGTTCTCGCTACAAATCTACTATAGATGCATGGTTCATCTGGATTTTTGATGAAGCCAAATTCCTTGACCGTCTCATCAAAACAGATGTTCCAACTCCGCGATGCCTGCTTTAGTCCATAGATGGACTTAAGCAACTTGCACACTTTTCCGCTGCTCCCACTCTGAATGAAACCCTCTGGCTGATCCATATAGACACACTCCTCTAAATTTCCATTTAGAAAAGCGGTTTTTACGTCCATCTGCCAAATCTCATAATCGTGGAAGGCAGCAATGGCAAGAAGGATCCGAATGGATTTCAGCATAGCCACTGGAGAAAAGGTTTCTTTATAGTCCAAGCCAGGTCTTTGACGGAAACCCTTTGCTACAAGTCTAGCTTTATAGGTCTCAACCTGTCCATCTACACCAATCTTCCTTTTGAAGATCCACTTGCATCCTACGGGTTTTACCCCGTCTGGAGCAAAGTCCAACGTCCATACTTTGTTGGTGTACATGGACTCCATTTCGGTCCGCATTGCATCCAGCCATTTTACCGAGTCAATGCTCTGAACGGCCTGCTGGAAGCTAGTAGGCTCATCATAGTCTATGATGCAATCCTCTCTATCCCCGTCTATGAGAAAACCGTAGTATCTCTCGGGCGGATGAGACTGCCTACTACTTCTGCGGAGCGGCATAGGAATGTCCTGTTCTTTTGAACCCTCTGGTTCCATTAAGCTTTCAGTAATAGTCTGTGGTTCTGGAATTTCTTCCAGTTCTATTGCGCTCCCATTTACTTCTTTTTCTAAGAACTGATGTTCCAGAAAATGGGCATTACGAGAAACAAGGACTTTTTGTTCCTCTGCGTAATAGAAAAGATACCCCCTGGAGTTCTTTGGGTATCCCACAAACTTGCACAGTACTGAGCGTGGCTCGAGCTTGTCCGTATGCTGCTTTTTGACATAAGCTGGACATCCCCAAATCTTCAGGTACTGAAGATAGGGTTTCTTCCCACTCCATAACTCATATGGTGTGGTAGGCACAGTCTTAGTAGGAACTCGGTTCAAAAGGTATGCAGCTGTTTCTAGCGCATACCGCCAGAATGATCACGGTAACTCAGCGTTACTCATCATGGACCGTACCATATCCAATAGGGTCCGGTTCCGTCTCTCCGATACACCGTTATGTTGCGGAGTGTATGGAGGAGTAAGCTGAGAGAGAATCCCATTCTCTTTTAAGTAATTCAGGAACTCGGCACTTAAGTATTCTCCACCTCGATCCGATCTTAGAATCTTGATACTTTTGCCGGTTTGTTTTTCAACTTCATTCTTATATTCCTGGAATTTTTCAAAAGCTTCGGACTTATGATTCATTAAGAAGACATAACCGTACCTTGAAAAATTATCCGTAAAAGTAATGAAGTAAGAATAACCGCTTCGTGCATGTGTAGACATTGGACCGCACACGTCGCTGTGTACGAGTCCCAAGAGCTCGCTCGCTCTTACTCCGTGTCCAGTGAACGGAGTCTTTGTCATCTTTCCTTTGAGACAGGATTGACAAGTGGCATATGATTGATATTCGAACGGATCCAAATATCCTTCTGTATGTAACTTAGTCAACCTTCTCTCATTGATATGACCCAGTCTACAATGCAATAAGAAATTCTGATTGATATCTGGAGACTTTCTTTTGTGTGTATTCTGGACATTGAAAATCTGTGGTTGGTTTAATACGTATATACCATTGCTCAATGTACCTGACCCAATCAGAACTTGATTAAGGTGAATGTTTACAACATTACTTACAAACGCAAATTCATAACCTTCTTTAGAAACCAAAGATACAGAAATGATATTACAAGTTGCGTTGGGTACAAAAAAGCAATTACGCAAAACCAAAACATGCCCATCTGACATTCCCAGGTGATAGTCCCTCACGGCTTTAGCATCCATGCTAGCTCCGTTCGCAACTCTGAGGGTCATGTCACCTGCCTTCAAAACCCTACGGTTTCTCAACGCCTGCAAAGCATTACAGATATGATATCCTGATCCGGTATCCAATACCCAGGAAGTAGAGTTTATAGAAAGACAGTTTTCAATAACATACACACCTGAAGCTGAAGCCGCAACCTGCTTCAGTTCCTGTGTCCTGGCTTTCCAAGCCCTGCAATCTTTCTTCCAGTGTCCACTCTTGTGACAATAGAAGCATTCCTCTTTACCCACAAGCTTCCCCGCTATCTTTGTTGCTTTTTCCTTTCCCTTCATACCCACTTTACTAACACCGCCTCTTGGTTTGGCGGGGGCTTTCTTCCTCTTTCCCTTGGCTTTCGCCTTGGACCTAGAGGAAGAAGATCCTCCTACAAACAAAGCGGGTGTTTCCCTACCCTTCTGTAGGGTGCCCTCTGCGCTCCTCAACAGGTTGAGGAGTTCTGAAAGTTCAACTTCCTTTTCTTGTAAGTTGAAGTTCAGTATAAACTGGGCGTAAGTGGATGGAAGGGACTGGAGAATTAAATCCGTATAGAGTTCACTGTCCAACGTGGTCCCAAGCTCCGCGAGCTCCTCAGTGTAGCCAATCATCTTAAGCACGTGGTCCGCTACCGATGATCCAACGGCCAACTTTGTCGAAAATAACTTCTTCGACACTTCGTATCTTGCGATACGAGACTGCTCTCCATACAGTTCTTTTGTATGGAGAAATATGGACTCGAGGTCCATATTCTCATGCCTCCTCTGATGTTCGTTGTCCATAGAGGCAAGCACGAGGCACCTGGCCTTCGCGCAATCAATCTCCCAAGTCTTACGGATTTCCTTATCCGCGACGCTGGAGGTGGGACCTGGGACGGGGGGAGCTTTGGTGGTAAGAAGATACCCCAGCTTGTCGTAAGTGATTGCCAATTTGACATTCCTGAGCCAATCTTTGTAGTTTGGCCCTGTCAGTATGTTTTTATCTAGAAGTAACTTAAGTCCAGTCATTTCGAATTTGGTCGCTGCAGGGGGGAGAGAAGAAACACTTTAGCACGATGCTCTTGCAAGTTTAGAATGGTTTTTAATTTGTCTAAACAGGATGGCTCCCACTGTCTCTCGAATCCCTCCTCAAACCACAAAGGAAGAATTAGCCGGGATCAATCCCACCGCACAATACTTGCTTAACCGTTCAGCCAGGCCAGTGTCGGTACTTCGAGGAAGGTTTTCCAACGCTTTCGCGAAGTTCCTTAATTTAAGAACCTCTTTTCCCTGGGGGCGTAGCCCCGCTAACACCTTTCTAGGCACCTACTAGGTTTATAGCATTAATCGTTTAGTGAGAAATTTCCCGAGGAGTAGCATATACTCACAGTAGGATCGGGATCCAAATATCATCGGGTGATGAAACTGAAGGAATCCTACCAGAATCATCACACTCCAAATGGTATGCAAATCTAGCAAGTTTCAGTACTTGTGAAACTCCCGATGTGGATTTTTGCCCCATGCTCTTATGACCTTGGCGTGAGGTCAAAATGTCATAAGTCACATGTCAAGTTCTTCCCATCATTATCCTGGTTGATTTGAACCCACCCGTACCTACCCTTGACGTAGGCCAAAATGGTGGTACGACTGTCTCAAACCAACGCATTCTATCTATGCAACAGATAAATATCCGGTAGCTACCAATCACTATGCCTTGGCGTGAGGTCAAAATACATAGCTTGAATACTACCGTATATTTAACTGAAATGATGGAGGGCTACGAATGGTTTTGGCGAAACCGTGAACATAGTGAACTTGATATAATCGATGGAACGAGATAGCTTTTAGAAGGAGTGGCTCAAGCTCCGCATTTAAAAGTTAGTTTTGAAAAGAACCGAGTGGTTTTTTCGAAAGTGTTCCAACGACTTTAACTAGGTTTATTATCTTGCATTAGTTCTTTTAATGCGTGATATTCTTGCATTAGTTCTTTTAATGCGTCCCATCATTTAATCCTACCATTGCAGAAAACAACTAAAATATGACGTACGCTTATGCCATTCGCATTCGCCACGGGGTCCCGTCATCACTCGTTAGGTTACTTAACTAATGACAGAGCGGGGGATGGGCTAGCGCGGCTGTAAAACATAAGCAACGCCTAAATATAAAGCAATGATAGACATTACAGATCACAGATGAATACATTGGATATACTAGCAATCTGCAAACCGTTCGAGCCTGCAACGAAAAGCGGATTACACGGTCGCGGTGAATAGCAAATACCCCACCCAAGACCCCTACGGGTGCGGCAAACTACCCGCCAAGTACCTGGTAGTTTGTGCACCCCTCCATGGGTCTATCCTAGGAGCAAAAACAGTAAAAAGAATTATACAATGACGGCTACAACCCCGACCCGGTTGTGCGGCCATACAAATAATATTATTACATCAATTTACATTTACAAATGAATGAAAGAAAAACAAAAGCTCATCTCACATCCACCCCGGCTATTCACCCGCGACAGTCCAACACATTCATATACACATTCCAATATCAAACACAGATCACAGAGATGTATAACCCCGACTAATCGACTTATAGCGATTAGCCGACGTTCAATACATACAAACATCACAGATATAACCATCATAGTCAAAGTGCAGTGAAGTTCGGAAAAAAATACGGAATTATAGGACCCCAAAAGTAAATTTCTGTTCTGGAAAATCTGGGCACATATAATATATATTAAAAATCCCAAAACCCTACCAGGAGAACACTGCACAAAACCCGTTCACGAGAGGACTCCAAACGGCGGCGGTTCCGCGGCAAATGCCTACTTCATGCCGCGGAACCGCGGCGGTTTGAATGAATCAGGGGATCGTTTTTCTTGGGTGTTCACACAAAACCCTGAGCCGAATTTAGGTGTATAACAAAACTTGTTTTGACCAGAAAAATTTTTAACAGAAACTAGGGTTTTGTAAAAGTTTGGTTTTTGGATTTTTCGGTTCCGAACTTCGTTACACTTCACTACCAAGCTAGTTTAAGTTTAGTTAGGCTCTGATACCACTGTAAGTCCACGTTGCGACCCCCGGTTCTTACGGGGAGGCGGAAACGGTATAAAAAACAAATTTTTAGCGCATGGGGCAACATGGACTAACAAAGTCGGGATCTTTTCCTAAACTAAAACTAGCAAACTTGCTAAAGAGAGTTAGCTACTCGGAAAGATGGTTATACCTAAACTTGAACTCCTTCTTCTTCAAACTTTGTGGAGGTTGATGGTTCTTGCCTTGTAGCCTTCTTCCGTCGAAGATGGATCCACCTGAGGGTTCAACCTTCGGGCTCTAACTTGAACTTTGAGTGAACTAGGATCTCCGGCTTGCTAAACCTTGAACCCTAGAGAGAGTAGAGAGTATCTATGGGGTGCTTTCTTTTTCAAGGTGAGGGATTCTCAACACATGAGAAGGAATCACCTTGAGCTTGAGGAAGAAGAAGATGAAGTGAGGAGAGAGAATGGTTATGAAAGAATGAGCTCTCTTTTTCCTTTTTGCAACCATATCAAAACAAAAAGAATTATCTAATTAGTAATAATAATTCAAATGAGAATAGTTGATGGTAGTTTTGGAATGACCACTATCATGCTTCATTAAATGAATGTAAGCAAGAATCAAGGAGTATCCTTGCAAAGCATGATGGTGGTCAACATTCAACCATGGTCAACAAGTCAACCATGGTCAACAAGTCAACAAAATCAACCATAACATAATTTTCATTTAATTACTATTATTAATTGATAATCCATAAATCCATTAGGGTTTGGAAAATGATGACTGTCAACTGTGCATACGCACCCGTTCCGAAACCCTAATGAAAAAACTCATCCTCCGCCTCAAGCAACTGTGCATACACACCTGCATTCTCGTTCCGAGGAACAAGAATACCGAGATATGAAAGCAACCCCAAAACATATACCAGTATCTGGCTCAAACCAGAGCCTGCCAGTATAATCCGTCCGGACTCCAAACGTGCACAAGTGCGCGGATGAGAACGAACCCTGTCGCAAAACCATGCGACCTCTACTCTGTTTTGCCCAGAGGCGAATACCCTCTGTGTGGGACTCTAAAGACTCGACACTACGCTGGAAGTGGGTTTAACCACAGACCGCAAGCGGCACTAGCTGTGCGTAACGGTCCCCAGGTAGATGCCGACAAGAAGGCTGACGAGGTGAACCCCATCTGAACTCCTACTGAGTCTGAATGTGACATTCTCCGTACAGTCCGGTCTGTTCGTCTGATACATCGCATGTCGGGCCTAGGGGGCGGTAAAACGTCAGTCCCCCAATAGCGGTACAAGTCGTGTCGGAGTGAAGCCCAAAACACCCTGAGATAACACTGGAAGCCTACCAGTATATCTCGCTTGCCCTGGCCAGGGACTACTCGTGTAATGGCTCTCCTAGACACAGCGTGATGTTAACCCCCAATACCGGGAGAGACGAATCCTGTCTAACCGTCACTGCCTCCAAGTGCTTCGGGACTGCACCCAACCACTACCTGTTTGCACGACTCCTTTGAGCCGTGGTAGGGTAGTGATCAAAGTGCAGTGGGAACACACTCGAGGCGAAGTGCCAGTGTCAAGTCAGCGGACTAAGCTGTACTCATGTCACCTGGGAACTGATAACTGACGATAGGTATAATACCAACCTGTCAGTTCCCGACGAGTCCTGTCCAGTGTACTCGTAACCTAACGAGCACCCGTATACTATCTCCAGTACTACGTACTGATGGCTGTGGGACAGACCATCTCCCACACTGGGATGAGAAGCGCATACGCTAGTCTACTCCGGAGTATCGATGCCCTGTCTCGATAGTCCTGCGACTAGGGACCTGTATAAGGATGTGCTTACAGATTACCCAACCCCCACTAGTGTGACTGCCATCACAACGCTGGTAATCAAGTAAAGATCCTAAGGGCTCCACTAATGCGTATAGGTGATATCGCAAAATAAGCACATGTACACATTGAAGTAGAAACAAACCAAGTAGCATACTACTATATTGAGCAAGATTGTTTATACAAGGTGATTATCCCAAGCCTCCATTAAGTAATATACAAACTAGTATGATACAGTAATGGCCTCTAGGGCATATACACTAACAGGCACCAGCCTAAGGTTTGGAAGAAGACTATCCAATTTGCGTAATAGGTGTACTATCTCCTAAACCAAGGAGTACTCGCAACCTGAGAGAAGGTAAAAGGTAAAGACAACTGAATAGTCCTATTCGTTTTCTCCAGAATCGGAAACCATCCTCGAATAAATTCCTTCGAGTTCGTATATAACCATACGATGGTTTTGTCCAATGGAAGTGGACGTTCGTAGTAATACGGGGTGTCCTTAAGAAAAGGGTAAAAGTAGGAGTGGCAATGAGGTTTGCAACTCGGACAATCCAAAAGCCAGTGTTTTAAGAAGGTTCGGTCAATTTTGGTCTCTGAGTCATAGTCTAGGGTCGGGTCAATGGTCGCTGCCAAAGAGAGAGAAAAGAAACACTCAGCGTGCACTCTAACCTAGATCAGAATGGTTACCAATTTATCTAATCTGGAAACCTCCCACTGTAACGTCAAATTCTTCCCCAAACCTGAAAGAAGAATTAGTCGGGATCACCCGAGGAGTAAACCAACTCATCAGTGGGAATCGGGATCCAACTATCATCGCATGATAACGTGACGGAATCCGCTCACGTTATCACACTCCAGAAAGTATGCGCATATCTGGGAAGTTTGAGTTTCTTTAGAAACTCCCGATGTGATTTTTGCCCCATGCTCTTATGACCTTGACGAAAGCCAACATATCATAAGTCACATGTCAAGTTCTACCCGTCATTATCCAGGTTAATTTGAACCCACCCGTACATACACTTGACGAAGGCCAAAATAGTAGTACGACTGTCCCAAACCAACGCATCTATCTATGCTGCAGAAAATTAACAAGTAGCTAACATACACTATGCCTTGACGAAGGCCAACATACATAGCATGAATACTAAGTGTTACCTTTCTGAAATGACGGAGGGCTACGAATGGTTTCTGGCGAAAAAGTTTAACGTAATGAACTTGATATCGTTGAAGGAACTGGATAGCCTTTATAAAAATATAGTGACGAAAACCTTTGCTAAAGAGGTCACTCCTGGTGAAGGGATCTCGGCTCTTTCCCCGTAGAATGAGGTGCAGGATATTCCAACTGAATACCATGATGCAAAGCAAAAGTAAACGACTATAGTGAAGTTATTGTCCTGACGCAAACTTCTGTCCAAAGGGTCACTCCCGGTGAAGGGATCTCGGCCCTTGCCTCGTCGACTGGGGTGCAGGATATTCCAACTGAATACCACTATGCAAAACAAAAGTGAACGTCCTTGCAATAACAGCTTTTTGAAAAATGTTCCAAAAACATCAGAATAGGTTTTTTTTTTAACTTGCATTGATCCGAATCAACGCAGTCCCATCAATTGATCACACCAATAAAGAACGAAAATAATGACGTACGTATATGCCATCCGCATTCGCCACTGGGTCCCGTCATTACCCGTTAGGTTAGTTAACTAACGACAGAGCGGGGACTGGACTAGCGCAGATGCAAAACATATACAACATCTACTAGTATATATATCAATATATAATATTTCGCTCAAGGCGTGATAAAATGCAACATCACAGAAATGTAATAAGCATCACAGAACAATACAGATATCTGGGATCCCCGGGTTTCACAGAGCCGCTACTGAAACCCGACGTTCCCCTGGTCGTGTGGATAGCCTGTGCAATGAAATCCTAGACCCCTACAGGCACGGCAAGTTACCCGCCAAAACCTGAAGCGGGCAGCCCCCTTCAGCAACGTGAATGGACCACCCAGCACTTCATGGAATCCGGTAACTTAGGCACCCCTCCTGGGTCAACCTATACCCCCTACGAGTGCGGCGAATAGCCCGCCAATTCTAGAGTAAAGCCCCCTCCGTCTCAACGCCATGAGATGCGGGCCCGTTGCCCTCTAGATCCCGGCTACCCGTGCACCCCTCCGCAGGGTAATCTTAGTATAGAAAGTAAAATATACATATAACGGGTACATCGACCTTGACCCGGTCGTGCCCCAAAAGAATAATATACAAACAGGCAGTGACGGCAGTCCACATATCGGACGCTCGCCCCGCAATATCAAATGTACATATAAAACAAAACTGTACTACTATTGCATCCAGGCTATCCCCCACGACCGATCCGCAACATCACAGCACAACACAGAACATCAACGTGAATGTCACGTTCGCAAATCCGTCTAACCGGGCTATAGCAGTTAGACAGGATTTACCGATCAAGTGACATTCACGGTCGCAGATATAATGTAAATACTGTAAACTAACATGTTTAAAATTTTCGATCGACTGAATTTTCCGAAGTGGGCCCCAAGCACAACTGTAGCACTCTGAAATATCTGGGCCCAAAAAGAATATACCATAAACCCTATTTCCATGTCAGTAAACCACTGTAGAAATTTGGTACGGTTTGACCACAAAACGGCGGCGGTTCCGCGGCCAAAACGTGGTTTTGGCCGCTAAACCGCCGCGCTACAGTAACATCAACGCACAAAATTTTCACAGAATTCATAAAAAACCCTGCACGTAATTTTCCAATGTACCAAATAATTTTTAGAGCAAGGAAAAATTCGACAGAAAGTACGACATGGAAATGTGTTTTTTGGAAAATCCGATCGATCGAACTTGTAAACACGTTAGAGCAAGCTAGACTAGGTTAATGGCGTGGCTCTAATACCAGTGTAAGTGCACGGCGGCGCCCCGGCCGTCAATCCGAGGCCAAAATGCGGAAACGATAATTTACTTTAACTTTTGAACCGGCACCACCGCGCACAAAAATCCCGGATCGGGCCATTAATCTAATCCTAGCTAACAAGAGAAGGGGTAGAGAGATATACCGAGCGATCCGTGTCCTTCAGTCTTCTCGTCGTCGTCCCGATCTCCCCACGGAATCTCCGGTCTCCACCACGTCGCCAGAAGGGCACCACATCGCCGGGTTCTTTTACGGGCTCCCACCTCTGGACCGAGGCAACTCGGGCACGAAGTTGGCGAGTCGACGTGCCCAAGGATGCTGTAGGTTAACTGTAGAACTCTATGTCTCTTGGGGTTTGAAGAAGTTGCCATATGGTGGAGGAAATGAACTAAGCTTTTGGAGATGGAGCAATGGGAATTTTGCAAGCCAAAAGAGATCAAATATCCCCCACTAGAATTTTGGACAGCCCCATCCCTCAAAGAATGGCCGGCCAAATCTCCAAGAATGAGTGAGAATTGGAGTGAGAGAAAAGTCAAGGGGGGAGGGGAAGCTATCATGCAAGAGAGAGAGAAAAAGGATGATAATCATATATCATGATCACAACAACAACCCTCACTCCAAATCAACCCCATCATCAACAACCATGATTACTCCAAAAGTCAAGCAATCATGGACTAAAGAAGTCAAATGAAGGTGCAACCATCATGAAGGAACAATTTGCAAAGAACACCCTCCACAATGCTAATTTGCACAATTGCAAATAAGCCCTCCTCCACCAATTTTCAGCCAAGGAATGAAACAAAGGAAAATGGCCGAAACGGAAAACAAACTGGCAACTTCAAAAAACTGATCCCGTAATAAATTACAGGAAAACCCCGCTACTGTAAATACATACCCGCATTTTTATTCCGACTGAATACAAATGCAATGAGACAAAATCTACACTGTACAATACTAGGATCCGGCTTAAACCAAAGCCGGCTAGGATTAACCGTCCGATCATGATTCGTGCAATACCGCACGTATCTGATCGAACCCTGCCATATCACCATACGGCCTCTACAGCGTTTCGCCCGAAACTGGAGAAGCTGTTTTGTGGGGGACTCTAAAGACTCATCAATACTATGGCTGTGGATTTAACCACTAGCACGTCAGAGGTATTAGCCATACGTGACGGGCTACCAGCTATTGACCAAAAGGGACGTCGATGAGCGAACTCATCCTGACACCCTACTGAGCCTGTCAGTGACAATATCCGTACAGTCCGGTCCGTTCGTCTATGAGCATCGCATGGCGGGCCTAGGGGGTTGGTAAAAGTCAGACCCCCAAAAGCGGTACAAGTCGTGTCGGAGTGTAGCCCAGAACACCCTGAGATACTACTGGAATACCTACCAGTAAATCTCCTGCCTTGGCCAAGGACTTCGTGTAATGGCTCTCCTAGACACAGCGCGACCCCACCCCCAATACCGGGAGAGACGAACCCCTGCAGATCTGCTCACTGCCTCCATGTAGCTCGGGACTGTACCCAACTAAAACCTGTTTGCACGTATCCTTTGAGCGTGGTAGGGTAGTAATCAAAGTACAGTGGGAACTCACACGAGACAAATGACGATCTGAGGTCGATGAACTAACCTGTACACATGTCACCAGGGAACTGCTATCTGACGTCAGGTATAAGACCAACTAGCATGTTCCCGGCGAGTCCTGTCCGGTGTACTCATAACCCAATGAGCACCTGTATACATCTTAGGTGAACCAACTGACACCAGTGGCTTGTGAGACCGACCACCGCCTCTCGTCGGGGTCTCGACTGTATACACTAGTCTACTCTGGAGTATCGATGCCCTATCTCGAAACTCCCACGACTAGGGACCTTTTAAGGATGTGCTTATAGACTACCAGCTCCCGCGTATATGATCGCCCTCATACTGCTGGCAGTCAAGCAAGAATCCTAGGGGCTCTATCAACGTGTAATAGCGACATGCAAGGTAACCTAAAGCAGTACACGATGATAAAGATAAACCAGATAGCATACTATCATCTTGAGTAAGACTGTCCTACCGGAATAGGCCCTCCCTCAATCATTGCAATCACGTGCCTGTGATCCAATAATTGACTCTGAGGGCACTATCTCCAACAATCTCCCACTTGCACTCAAGGCTAATTATTGCGATGTCGCATACTCACAGCCCGTGTGATACCGAACACCCAACACCTCTACTAGTCAGTCTCACAAAGCTCGTTTACGAAACTATTGCGTTCGAGGAATAGCCTTAGTGAGTGGATCCGCTCTAATGTTTCTTTCATTGTCTCTCTTTATCTCAAGTTCGCGGAGAAAGCCATCTCCCGAAATGAGCAATACCTGTCTTAGAATGTGTCTGGATGTCTGATGGGACCTAGCTTATAAATGAACTCCAAATCCAAACTTCTTAGACTGTATCGTCAACTGAACTTAATCAGTATCCTGCGTCATGCCTCCCTCAGTATCTCCTTGGACCACCTGTCCAAAATACTGCCCCTCGTCAGAAGGAAAACTACAACTCTGACAGCCACTCTGCCGTCCAGGTCACCTTGGAAGCCTGGAATGATAACTGTCTCCTGAATGAGGCTGATGTTATCATATCCCTAGAACATCCACTTATGTTCTAAAGCTGCTTCCGACTGTTTCTCCAGGATTGGATCAATATCGGCTTTTTGCATCTGCTGCAACAACAACATCTGGTGTGGTACTTGACATCTCATGATTGACTCAATTGCCTAAGCAAGTGATCTGCCAATCATGCACATTCCTCTCCCCTTTAGTCTGTAAGACTCCTTTAGAGAGGGCGACTCCATCACCTGCAGGTATACTACCGTGCCAGGAGTCGTCCTTTCTAAAACACCTTTAGAATGCTGTCTAAATACCCAGATTGGGAAACTACCCAAATCTAGATCTAAAACCATAGATCCAGTAACCAGAATGTCTTGATATTATATCCAAGTCCCATGTGGAGAAACCACTGTGTGACAACCAAAGTATAACCGATCGTAGTATAGGAATATCACTTCCTATTCTGTGTATGTCATCCAGATACCAGGACATCACACCCTACTACCTTCTTAACAGATCCATCCCCTATTCTGATGAAGTCAAACCTATGACTGTCACATCAGAAATAGATGATCTATCTCCGCTATATCTGCTTTAGTCTATAAATAGACATAAGCCACTTGTCCACCAATGCTTCTGCTGCTCCTACTGACTACGACAACCATCTACTATTATGTTGTTGGCTTAGAGACTTGGTGAGGACGATATTGTATAAATTGTGGATTTGTTCTCTTTTATACAGCTTTCTCTCTATTGTCTTTATTTCATCGCTACGGCGTCGTATATTTGTGGTGGTGATTGTTTTCCTCCTTTGGGCGTGTATTTGCTCCCGTTTGGGAATGCTTTACTTTATATTTATGTTGTACCCATTTTTGGGGCAAGCTTTTACAAAGAAGGTGCTGCCAAAATTTTAAAGGAAATAAAATTGGACTTTTAAAGAATTTGGGGTGTGATTTCAAAGACTTTTAAACAATATTTCTGATCTTTTCTTTTCTTTTAATGGTTTAGATTTCTGGGTTTTGGTTTTCTTTTACTGCGTTGTGCCTGTAGACGTTGCGCAGTATTAGGGCCGTCACGTGCCAATTTCGGGTCGTGACATAAGGGCTTTATCAACATGTAACAAAGTGACAATCAGAGTATATGTTAAGATAAAGTACAACCAGATAGCATACTATCATGTCGAGCAAGAAAGTCCTCCCTATATATGTCCAAGCATCCATTACAATATACATCGTATGTACAGTAATGGCCTCTAGGGCATACATATAACTAACAGTGCGATGCGCATAACACTGCACAGTGGCGGACGTATCTAGTAAGAAAATAACTCTCTCTATATATATATATCCTTTGTTTACATGCACGTACCGCCGTTTTGAAAACAATTTAGAAGGGTTTCCCTTTTTTAAACGTTTCGTGTCATCTCAGACACGTAGGTAAATACTGAGACTATAGCTCCCCTCTTTGGAAATCCCTTCGATAACTATCAATGCATGCAAAATATATTCAGGTACTGTCCTCTGAATAGTCCTTTCCAGCTACTATATCAATAGTAAATATCATAAAAACGTACTGATCCGTAAGAAATCAATCCCAAAATGTGCTTATGAATGCTACGTGCGTCTGGTGCGCACGGAAATCAAAATCCATGAATGTGCCATACATGTGCACAGAAACAACATCTTAGTGCAACGGGTGTGCACGAAACATCTGTCAAGGGCAACAAGTGTGCCTGACAGCAATATCAGGTGCATCTGAAATGCACGATGAATCCCGATTTAGTGCATCTGGTGTGCACCAAATCGCATCTCAAATCATGCGCCCAACATGCGCGAAAATCCAAATCCGGTGCATCCATCATGCACGAATAAAAATCTAAATCCTGTGCGTCCAACATACTCGAAATCAAGAAATCCAATATCAAGCTCTGAACATGCGTAAAATCCAATCCAAGCGCATCAAATATGCGTAAGAATCCAATCCAAGCGTGTTAAATATGCGCAAGAATCCAATCCAAGCGCGTCAAATATGCGCAAAATCCAATCAGGTGCATAAGGTGCACAAAATAATTATCGAGTATCACAATCGAAATCGACGGTATACAACACATCTCAAATCCAAATCAGGTTTACCGTAGTATCAAATCTCACAACCATGTGTATCAGCGTGCACAAAATCTAATCAAAACACTAAAAGTGCATGAAAACTATGCCGTAAGCATAAGTCAAATCATATGCATGCCTTAGGCATAAAGTCAAAATCTATACTTCAAATTACATCAAATCGAAGTCCTGTGCAACTGTAGTGCACAAAATACGTATCACAGCACTGCAAGCATATATGAACTATACCGAGTGCAAAAACCAAATCGTGTGCGTACATATGCACAAAATCAACTCAACTGTATGAAACCCATGAAATCATAAACATGTGCAACTAAGGCACGAAAACGATATCGAGTGCAGTAACTGTGCACAAATTGTAAATACTCAGTAGGTGCAACCATGGTGCACGAAAACAAATATCATGAAACTCAATCATCTAAACACAATCATGCGAATAGATCACCCACAATACCGAAATCAAGTATGGCGGAATAGTCCCGCTCTGGCACATCCTCTATAGATCTCTGGCCAACTATCTCATCAACGATGCCGAAATCTGGCCTGCTGGGTGTGCGCAATATGACCGCTCCTGGGTTCAAGTCTTCTCGCATAACATTCCAGAAAGATCCTATCAAGGTCTCTCCCAAATCTCGTTTCTGCCGAACTGTCCGGAAGTTATCACCCTTCACTAAATCTGTTTCTTGTTCCGGAACGGCTGCATACTCATCGCGATTACTTCTTGAAGATATATCCATATACAACGCCTCTGCATGCATCTCACATCTCTGATGTCAGCGGAGTGGAACGTCATCTCATCAAGATCTCGTACGAACCTCTTACTTCACTTTTCTCTACTATCGACTGCTTCGGACTCGTCTCATCGTGGCTGCATGGACTGCGCTCCAACGGCTATACTCGTATCTGGAGTCTCCCAAGCAATGCATCTCACCACATAGCATCCGAATGAAGTCGAACCATTCAATCGATTCGTCAAAACCTCATAATCCCCCAAGTGCTCAACATCTTGGGTACGGTTTAATAGTATCGAGTACATTCCACAGTATCGGTGGACCAGCCGTAGAAGGGCAAACCCAAGCCTCACTAATAGCACCGTGGAACTGCCGCAAACCCTAAGGTTCAAAGGCTTTCACACGGTCATTATGACGAGTTAGGTTTTCATTCTTCTAGAGGGTCCATAGAATTGCTTGCATGTCTTTTCGAATACTTTAAACTTGGAATATGGGTTTTCTGACATTCGATCGCATCCATCGACTCTCAACGTACCTGCGTGAAGTCGTCTCTAGCTGAAATCAATCTATCTGATGACCTCGCATTGGGGTAAGCGAACGAATCACATGTCCTAGTCATTCATCCTCGGATGACTAGCGACCTTCTATCATATCTCTAAGTACAACTCGTACTGCAATAGCTCCAACATCTGGGGAAATATCTCGTCGTTCGCAGCAGCAACTGGCTCATTCGTCTGCACGCTGAACAGTGCCTCAATCATCATGAATAAGCAATACAGCAATGGTCATCACATTCTGGCTGGCCTCTATCAGTGGCTCAATCTTCTGGTGCAATTCTGCAAGCCCGAGAAATCTCATAACAGCGATCCATCCAACGCTCATGGCGCGAAAACACAATAAAACGATGCCGCTCTATGCAATCGTATGTCCCTGGAATCACACCCTGGTCAGTTCTCGTCCGTGACGAGCTCGTGTTGACCGCAACTCTAGCCGTAGCTCTCTCTCTCTGCCGCGATTGTGGCAGCAATACCATAAATTGATACTGATGAGGATAGATCATAGGAATGACTATAATACTGTGCAAAGAAATGTACATCCTAAGGCTTTTTAAGCGGAGTATCGTATCGTAAATATGCCGCGGAACATACGTACGGTACGTCACTCTACTCAAGCTACCTACTCCATCAACCAAGGGTCATCCTACACTCCGAAGGTAAAACCTAACGCTCTGATACCAACTTTGTCCCGACCCGAAAAGTACGGAACATGACCGGCACTTAAATTACGAAACGTCTCGAGGTGTACGTAATCTAAGTAAGCCAAAACCCAGAAATCAAAACCATGTAAAGCAGTAGAGTGAAGGAAAAATCAATTTAAATCATGTAGTTTAGCACATAAGCCGAAATATGCATTTTTTAAAATCACAAGTCTTTTCTAAAAATTTCGACAGAGTATCCTTGTAAATATTGGCCCCGAACGGGGTACAACATGATAAATATATGCAGCAATGATAAAACGCATCCCCAAGAGGGAGCTAGCTCTTCGTCAATCGACGGCCACAACCACGCAAGCAATATAATATACAACGTCGAAAGGAGAGGATCAAAACTGAAAAGGAAACTCAAAACAGCATGAAATCCATAATAATACAACGCGCGACTCTAAGGTCAAAAGAATAAACAACTCTAGTCTCTAAGCCTGAAATAAATACATGACTGGTTGATGGAGTTTACTAGATACAACTGAAATAAATAATATACAAGGTATAATGGTAGTCACGATACAAGTGAACCCACCTACCAAAGCAAATCACCCGAAAGGATGCAGTGTGCCAGCAAAGCCGTAACGAACCCTGTACGGCAAATCCTGCAAGAAACTGTGGCACAACGGGGGTGAGTTGCCAACTCGTGAGTAGAAAACATCACAGAGCAGAAATCGTATATATGACGCAATCCTAGGTCATACGATCAATATATATATAACCTCAAAACTGATAAGTCTGAAGCATAAAAAGGTGGCAAGGGTAAACGTTTATACATAAGTGTAATCCTAGTGCTCATGTCAGTGCCTCAGGTAGTAATATATCATATGTATGAGGTATGAATGTAAGGTAATGAATTGAGTGAGACAACCATTTTCTTTTTTTTTAATGAGATATCTGTATGTATATAAATCGAGTAACATCAATAAAATCAACTGAGAAATCCGTGTCAAGTATCGACACAAAACATAAATCCCAATATCTCAGGCTCCCGGCTGCCCGGACTGACCTGTATCATCAAATCTCAATATCTCGGTGTCTCAAATCTCAAATCTCAATATATCAAATCTCAAATCTCAAATATCAATATCTCAGGCATCCATATCATCTGCGGATCGGCCCGCGGGCTCCGGCAGAACGGATCAGCCTATAACATCTCATGACTCCGGTCGGTATCATCCGGATAATCGACGAGTCCAATAATATCACCGGTAGGTAGTGCTCCCCTGCCAGACTCATCGAATACAACTCGAGCTTCTTACCCGGGGTACCATACCAGGCCCACCATGTACCCGAGACGGTTCATCCAACTCCTCGAATAGGGTCTCGAAATCCAACATAAATCATGAAAACTCATGGTGGACAACTCATACATCACGAGAAAACCACACTTTTCATTTTAAAAGAGAGAGAGAGAGAGAGAGAGAGAGAGAAGTTTATATATATTCTTGCGGTTTTCTCCTAAATCCAGGAAATCTCATGAAAATCCGCAATCCAATCATCAATAGCGAGTAAACAGTGAATATCGGTATAAAACCCCATAATACTGCATAACAGTGAATAATAATATGCATGAAGTAGCAAGTAATAACTGCAATGTCTAAACTGGCATATAAGGCAAGTACAGTAATATCATGTCGAAACTATCAGCTAACAAGCTATGTTAATGAAATAATATTCTCTAAGTGTAAGTGACATGGCAATTACCGATGATGATGTGTGTGAGCCGGCAAGTAAGTGTATGTGGAACACACGCATCATCGGTAATGGTGCTGGTGTCCTGACAGCATGATCTCAATAATGGCATATGGAAGTACAATATAAACATGCAAGTGCGATGCGAATAGTAATAATATACGGGAGATGAATGATAAACACAATGATAACTAATCTGCATTTATATATAATATGAGTCATACAGTAGTGCCATTTGAAATAACACGAATCATGGCGTTTTGAAAATAAGGGCTACGGTGTTTTTTTAAGAAAAGATATGTCCTTTGAAATATCCGTGGAATCCCTTATCCCGTCTTTAAATTACACAACGATTCGTTAGTTTTTGAATAGGTATGAGTCGAATCTAATCTATCATTTACAAGTACACTACAGGCCAAACTAAACAGGCTGGTCGAAAGGTAAGGAAACCGCCTAATCTCTGAGTCGACACACACACACACACACACACACACACACACACATATAATAGTCGGTGATCCCGCCTCAATAGTATCATATACGATACGATATCTATAATATGACATTCTCAAGTCAAGAGTGCGGATCTATCATCAATATAAAGCTCGTATGTAAATCCGTCGTACGGTATCCTAAATCTGGGTACGGGTCAAATATCACATTATTCATCTGGTATCCTCTTTATCAAATATCATGATCCGGGATACTGATCTACGTCTAGTACAATACTGATACCACATATGTATATGCATGCGTGTGTATGAAAACACCACCCCAAAAGGACCCGCTAAAACATCACGTCGTATCTCAAATACGAACCATATCACATCACCAATCTCACGGCCTCAAGCCCAATCTCATCGTCTCATCTCCAATCCTAAGTACTACCCTCATAATCCGTGTATATGTATACGTATATATATATACATAGTCCCATACCCATATATGTATATATATATATACACACACACATACATATCCCCATATACGCACAGGTAAAAGAATGAATGTATGCAAGTGTGTATGCATGTGTGAGTGCAACAACTACTCTAGGGTTTCGCAAGTAACACTACTAATCCATGAACACATAACCATATCCTGAATATCCATGTCTCATATAAAAGATATCATATATATATAGTATATATATAGCATACTATATATCGAACTGCGGGGTGCTATACGTCATCCACCCGACTTCCCCCATAGATATATATCTACTCACCTGATCTTCGTTTGCCGATGCCGACGTCGCCACGCGCTTACTTGTCGTTTTGAAGTTCACATGGGGGTACCTATATGTCACAACGTATCGTATCGCATTAAAAACCAAATCGAAACCAAAACGACACGAGGAACTTACATAGGTCAAAACCTATGGTTTGCCATCGCAACTTAACCAAATAACACCCGATAGAGACGTACAAACGTCAAGTGATCGATGCTAAACACAAATACCAAAACTTAAATCCATAAACATCACGAAACGTAAAGCAGTAACTAAGAAAACATGCTCCAGATGTTGACTCAGTCCAAAACAAGGCAAGCAAACAACACTAGGGTGATATATATAGTGTACATGACCTACTGAAGCAACTTGGACCCATTCCCTCTCCAAATGGCCGAGCACATGCCTTGAAAATTCGGCCAGATCGGTTTGGCTATGGTTCAATGGCTTCATATTGGTAGGGTGGTCTCAAATTGGTCCAAAAGTGGCTAGGGTATTGTTTGCTTTTCAAGTTTTGGTCTCGGGTCACTCCAAATTTCTCTGCACTCACTAAGTTCTCACAAAACCCGACATTTCAGTTTCTATAAATCCGTATTTTGGATTTCAGTTGGGTTGGTCTGGGTTTCTATAAATTGGGAGGGGTTTAAGGCCACCACAAGAGTTCAATTTCACCAACACATCTCAATTTAACTCTAACCCTCTCTAGAATTCTTCAAAGTTCACCAAAACGCACCAAATCATAACTAAGAACATATATGGTTTAAAGTGAATGAAATACTACACTAAGTGTGAAGGGATTATCTCGTTTGGCACACATGAAACCCCTACAGCGCCAAAACGCAAACTTTCTTGGTCCAAAGTGTAGCTTGTGAGCTCTAGCACAAATTTTGTGATGTGGGGATGCGGTTTTGGTGTGGGAAATGAGGTGTTTGTGAGGGTTTGATGAAGAGGGAGATGAGGTTCAGCCATGGGCTGAAGAGGAGAGGAAGATGAAGAGGAAATAATGAAGGAGGGAAAAGCTATGACCAAGGTTGACCCCCTCACCACTCTCTCTCATGCCCATACCTCACACGATGCACAATTTTTTAATGTTTTCCTTTCCTTTCCTTTTCTTTTCTTTTCCTTCTCAATTAAAACAACAACCATGCCAAAAATGAAGAGAAGGCCATGAAGAAAATGTAACAAGTGCTAATAAAAAGACAAGTGCACAAAACACGCTTAAAGTCCGATTAGCGATTTTTTAATCACGATTAGCACTAAAATAGTGTCAAATAAATCATAAAATTTCATAATTTGCATAAATCACATAAAGCACCCTCTTTTTAGTAATTTCCATAATTTTCCAAATTTTTTTCCAATTTATCGGTATTTAATTATACCGCCTTATTAAAATATTCAATATTTTATTATTTAATTACAAATTCCCAAAAATAATATTTTATTTTTCTGAAATGTTACATAAAACCTTTTTCTTTTTTTATGTATGCATGCATGTATGCACATGATGATGTGCTTGGACACATACATACATACATACATTGTATCATGGTTGTTGATACACAAATGGTGGCAATGCAAGAATCATATGGTTCACTTATATATATATATATATATATATATATATATATATATATATATATATATATTGTAATTGGATTAGAAAGGAAATGAAAATTAAATCATTAATGGGTTTTTTCTACACTCTTCTTTTCTTTGACCCATGGTTTAATTTTCATTTGGATTTTAACTCATATACAAAATATCTAAGATATTAGTTAATCATGGTTGAAGTGAGAAGGATCAATATTGATTATTCATTCTCACTTATTTCATTGATCATTATCTTTTCTCTTGAGCAAAAAGCTTAGCCACCATTATCTTCTTCTTCCACTAAGCTCTCTTGAATTTTATCTTGAGTGAGGTTGATAAAAAGAAAGGGTTTTGATTATAGAATACACACCACCTCATCATTCTACACCTCTCTAGCCCATTAGTGTAGGGTGTTTGCTATACTTCTTTCACAAATCAAGTAAAGCAACGAGCTTTTGGCAAAGGGACTTCGGGTGGATCATCGTGGACGAGGAAGACCTCTAGTGATCCGTTTCTAACTCTCAAAGGTCCAAGGAGTCACCAAGGAAGGTCTACAAAAGTTGTAATCTCTTCACTTAGTGATAGTTTCTTTTTTGTATGCGATACTTGTTCATTATTACTCTAAAATTCTACTTAAGATTCTAGTTTAGTTAAATTAGCACCTTAAAAATTTAATTGTGGCAACACTGTAAAATTTTGGTAGCTTGATCCTTCCATAAGACCGCGGAACCGCGGCCATAACCCCTATTTGGCCGCGGTTCCGCCGCAGTATGTTGGCTTCACTTCACCAATTTTTTGCAGTGGGCTTTTTGGCTAAAAATAGGGGTTTTGGTATACTTCGTTTGGGCCCAGAATTTCTTTATGTGCTACAGTAATGTTTTGGGGCCCACTTGGTAATTTTTGATCGAACGAATGTTTTAAACACATTAGTTCACAGTATTTACATTATATCTGCGACCGTGAATGTCACTTGATCGGTAAATCCTGTCTAACTGCTATAGCCCGGTTAGACGAATTTGCGAACGTGACATTCACGTTGATGTTCTGTGTTTGTGTTGTGCTGTTGCGGATCGGTCGTGGGGATAGCTTGGTTGCAGTGGTAGTACAGTTTTGTTTTATATGTACATTTGATATTGCGGGGCGAGCGTCCGACATGTGGACTGCCGTCACTGCCTGTTTGTATTATTCTTTTGGGGCACGACCTGGTTGCGGTCGATGTACCCGTTGTATGTATATTTTACTTTCTGTACTAGGATTGCCCCGCGGAGGGGTGCACGGATAGCCGGGTTCTAGAGGGCAACGAGCCCGCATCTCATGGCATTGAGACGGAGGGGTTTCACTCTAGAATTGGCGGGCTATTCGCCGCACTCGTAGGGGGTACAGGTTGACCCAGGAGGGGTGCCCAAGTTACCGGATTCCGTGAAGTGCTGGGTGGTCCATTCACGTTGCTGAAGGGGGCTGCCTCGCTTCAGATTTTGGCGGGTAACTTGCCGCACCCGTAGGGGTCTAGGATTTTCATTGCACAGGCTATCCACACGACCAGGGGAACGTCGGGTTTCAGTAGCGGCTCTATGAAACCCGGGGATCCCAGATATCTGTATTGTTCTGTGATGCTGGTTAAATTTCTGTGATGTTGCATTTTATCACGCCTTGGGCGAAATATTATATATTAATATATATACTAGTAGATGTTGTATATGTTTTGCATCCGCGCTAGTCCAGTCCCCGCTCTGTCGTTAGTTAAGTAACCTAACGGGTGATGACGGGACCCAGTGGCGAATGCGGATGGCATATACGTACATCATTATTTTCGTTCTTTATTGGTGTGACCAATTGATGGGACTGCGTTGATTCGGATCAATGCAAGATAAACAAACCTATTCTAATGTTGTTGGAACATTTTTCAAAAAGCTGTTATTGCAAGGGCGTTCTCTTTTGTTTTGCACAGTGGTATTCGGTTATGAATATCCAGCACCTCAGTCGACGAGGCAAGGGCCGAGATCCCTTCACCGGGAGTGACCCCTTGGACAGAAGTTTGCATCAGGGTAATAACTTCACTATAGCCGATTGCCTTTTGCTTTGCATCGAGGTATTCAGTTGGAATATCCTGCACCTCATTCTACTGGGAAAGAGCCGAGATCCCTTCACCGGGAGTGACCTCTTTAGCAAAGGTTTTCGCCACTATATTTTTATAAAAAGCTATGCAGTTCCTTCAACGATATCAAGTTCATTACGTTAAAGGTTTTTCGCTAAAAACCAGCCGTAGCCCTCCGTCATTTCCTACGGGTATTATTTAGTATTCGTGCTGCGTTTGTTGACCTAGTCAAGACGTAGTGTTCGGTAGCTAAGTGGTACTTGTTTGTTGCATAAGTGGGATTGGTTAGGACAGTCGTGCGGCCTTGTTGACCTAGTCAAGGGCACGTATGGGTGGGTTTAATGAAATCCAGAATAATGATGGGTTGAACTTGACTGGCGGTTTATGGTTTGTTGACCCAGTCAAGGTCATAAGCTGCTTGGGGTAAAAATAACATCAGGAGTTTCTAAAGAAACTGAAACTTGCCAGGCATGCGCATACCTTCTGGAGTGTGGTGGCTTGAGTGGATTCCGTCAAGTTATCATGCGATGATAGTTGGATCCCGATTCCCACTGATGAGTTGGTTTACTCCTCGGGTGATCCCGACTAATTCTTCTTTTAGGTTTGGAGAAGAATTTGAGGTTACAGTGGGAGGTTTCCTGATTAGATAAAGTGATAACTATTCTGATCTAGGTTAGAGTGCACGCTGAGTGTTTCTTTTCTCTCTCTTTGGCAGCGACCATTGACCCGACCCTAGACTATGACTCAGTGACCAAGTTAATCGAGCCTTCTTATAAAACTGGCTTTTGGATTGTCAGAGTTGCAAACCTCATTGCCACTCCTACTTTTACCCTTTTCTCCAGGACACCCCGTATTACTACGAACGTCCACTTCCATTGGACAAAACCATCGTATGGTTATATACGAACTCGAAGGAATTCGAGGATGGTTTCCGGTTCTGGAGAAAACGAATAGGACTATTCAGTTGTCTTTTCCTTTCACCTTCTCTCATTGTGAGTACTCCTTGGTTTAGGAGATAGTACACCTATTACGCAAATTAGATAGTCTTCTTCCTAACCATAGGCAGGTGCCGATCGGTAGGGAATGAAGAAAACCAATTAGCCTATGATGGTGTACAGAAGGTATTAAGTAAAGACATATCAAGGGATTAGTAAGAGGGCAAAGTAAATTGCGACTGCTATTCACGACTAAACCAAGTATTTCTTCGCCAATCCTAAATCACCTTTGTATTTCTCCAGAACACTCCGTATCACTACGAAGATCCAAAGTTTATTGGATACTCCATCGTATGGTTATATACGAACTCGAAAGGAACTTGTTCCAGTTCGGGGATGGATTCTGGTTTAGGAGAAATAGGAATAAGGTTTATTCGGTTGTCTTTTATCTTCACCTTCTCTCGTATTGCGAGTGCTCCTAGGATTAGGACAGTACACCCATTATGCTTATTGGATAGTCTTCTTCCAAACCATAGGCTGGTGCCGAGCGGTAGGGAAGGAAGAAAACCATTTGGCCTAAAGGGGTGTACAGAAGGTAATGACTAAAGATATATAAAGGGATTTGGAGAGATGGCAAAGAATTATACGGTTACAGTTGTGAATCTGGATAATGGAAGAGGCATTACTAGGAATACCCGGATACCCCATAGAAACATTTTCAATGTTTTAGTTTCACCGTGTACTGTTAAAAGAAAACTAATTTCCCAATTAGACACTTGCTCCAGGGTATGTATTTACCAGGTTTGATTCTCACATCTGTATGGTTTTATAGATGATGAGTGGGAGTAAGTTTTTGGGAATTAGGTGATCATCCTCATTATATCGGAATTCGTTGTAATTGGTGATATTTGAGGAAGTCACCTGGGTTGTTTGCCGGACGGCAAATATTTGGTTTTGAATATCCGTTGTTATGCACCAATTTCAAATTGATATATCTGTACGTCTATTTTTATAGAGTGAGATGTACTTTCTTGAAATTATGTCTATGACATTTACCTATATCAGTGGATGGTTAGGTAAGGAGCATTAAACGGTGGTGTAATTCTTCTTAACCATAAGTACAGTTTTCAACCTACGACACACAATGAATGAGTTATCAGACTCAGGGGACTTATAAAGAGTATTGTATATTGTCCAGTGTCCATTAGGACAGAGGGGTTGGTCCTCGTACTATATTCGGCTTACTTATGACTTCTCTAGTTTTTAGACAAGTGTTTCGTAGAAACACAGGGTCCGAATTTTGAGATGTTATAGGTGTATGAATAAAGTAGAGAACCAGCAGTTGCAAGTATCGGGATTCTTCAAGGTGATCGAAGATGTAGATACTTGTGTATGGTATTCAGTTGATAGTAATGATTAAGAGAACTTGCTTCTCTTTCAGATTACTCATAATTGGAAGTACTCCTAAGTTGAGTAATGCTGATCGGCCTCTTTCCATTTAGTTGACATGCACTGGAG
Organism: Agapanthus africanus; assembly: GCA_030015575.1. Lineage (NCBI taxonomy): Eukaryota > Viridiplantae > Streptophyta > Magnoliopsida > Asparagales > Amaryllidaceae > Agapanthus > Agapanthus africanus. The sequence goes on along the minus strand of CM057350.1, from coordinate 312,835,346 downwards.
ACAGCTGCATGATTTGAATCTGGTTCAATTAAATCAGTGCCTCTGTTTCTGTATTGGATATAGAACAGTTCATATCTTAACGATGTTAAGGTACGGGGAGTTGTCCGGCTTATGCTTAAAACCAGACTCTGGATAACTCAAGGCACGTTTCTGTAATGGCTGATTGTGGGTTGACCCAGGCTATGACGAGGGTTGGCTTTCTACCATCCGGAAGATCAATAGTGATATTGTTCTTGACTCGCCACATTTTTAAAAGAACTGGATTTTTTCAGAAAACAGTAGTGGGAGTATGGTAAAACTGGAAGTGATTCCAGAACTGCAAACGATTACTGAAGATTTGATAAGAACCTAAAGATTCAATCTGATTTGACATTCCATTGGCCACTCCGCAGATATAGTGGGTAACCTCAGGCACCCGAGAGGTACTTCGGTATGCTCAAGGACGGTGGCAGGGAGGTTCTTGTTTACCCAGACTTGCCATTGCTGTTGTTCCAGACTGTGAGACCCGGCCGGAGGATGAGTATAGCGTCATTCTAAACTGGCTTTAGAAGTGTACGTCTATATGACTCTGCCAGAGGGTTGTCGTAGTCAGTGGGAGCAACGGAAGCACAGTGGGCAAGAGGCTTATGTTTATTTATAGACTTAAGCAAATATAGCGGAGATAGATCATCTATTTCTGATGTGACAGTCATAGGTTTGACTTTATGAGAATAGGGGATGGATCTGTTAAGAATGTAATAGGGTGTGATGTCCTGGTATTTGGATGACATACACAGAGTAGGAAGTGATATTCCTATACTACGATCGGTTATTCTTTGGTTGTCACACAGTGGTTTCTCCACATAGGACTTAGATATTATATCAGACATTCTGGTTACTGGATCTATGGTATTAGATCTAGATTTGGGAAGTATCCCAATCTGGGTACTTAGACAGCATTCTATGAGTATTTAGAATGGACGACTCCTGGCACGGTAGTGTACCTGCAAGTGATGGAGTCACCCTCTCTAAAGGTGTCTTATAGACTAAAGTAGAGAGGGATGTGCATGATTGGCAGATCATTTGCTTAGGCAATTGAGTCAATCATGAGATGTCAAGTACCACACCAGATGTTGTTCTTGCAGTAGATGCAATAAGTTGATATTAATCCAATCCTGGAGAAACGATTGGAAGTAGTTTTAGGACATAAGTGCGTGTTCTAGGGATTTGATAATGGCAGCCTCCTTTAGGAGACGGTTATCATTCCAGGCTTCCAAGGTGACCTGGACGGCAGAGTGGCTGTCAGAGTTATAGTTTTCCCTCTGACGAGGGGCAGTATTTTGGACAGGTGGTCCAGGTGGATACTGAGGGAAAGGCATGGCGCAGGATACTGATTAAGTTCAGTTGACGATACAGTCTAAGAAGTTTGGATTTGGAGTTCATTTAAGAGCTAGGTCCCATCAGACATCCAGACACATTCTAAGACAGGTATTGCTCATTTCGGGAGATGGCTTTCTCCGCGAACTTGAGATATAGAGAGACATAGAAAGAAACATCAGAGCGGATCCACTCACTGAGGCTATTCCTCGAACGCAATAGTTTCGCAAACGCGCTTTGTAAGACTGACTAGTAGAGGAGTTGGGTGTTCGGTATCACACGGGCTGTGAGTATGCGACATCGCAATAATTAGCCTTGAGTGCAAGTGTGAGATTGTTGGAGATAGTGCCATCAGAGTCAATTATTGGATCACAGGCACGTGATTGCAATGATTGAGGGAGGACCTGTCCCGGTAGGACAGTCTTACTCAAGATGATAGTATGCTATCTGGTTTATCTTTATCATCGTGTACTGCTTTAGGTGACCTTACGAGTCGCTATTACACGTTGATAGAGCCCCTAGGATTCTTGCTTGACTACCAGCAGTATGAGGGCGATCATATACGTGAGAGCTGGAGTCTATAATCACATCCTTAAAAGGTCCCTAGTCGTGGGAGTTTTGAGACTGGGCATCAATACTCCATTAGTAGACTAGTGTATACAGTCGAGACTCCGACGAGGGGCGGTGGCCGGTCTCACAAGCCATTGGTGTCAGTTGGTTCACCTAAGATGTATACAGGTGCTCATTGGGTTATGAGTACACCGGACAGGACTCGCCGGGAACCTTCTACTTGGGATTATACCAGACGTTAGATAGCAGTTCCCTGGTGACATGTGTACAGGTTAGTTCATCGACCTGAGATCGTCATTTGTCTCATGTGAGTTCCCACTGTGCTTTGATTACTACCCTACCACGGCTCAAAGGAGTCGTGCAAATAGGTTTTAGTTGGGTACAGTACCGAGCCACATGGAGGCAGTGAGCGGATCTGCAGGGGTTCGTCTCTCCCGGTATTGGGGGTGAGGTCGCGCTGTGTCTAGGAGAGCCATTACACAAAGCCCTCGGCCGAGGCAGGAGATTTGCTGGTAGGTATTCCAGTAGTATCTCAGGGTGTTCTGGGCTACACTCCGACACGACTTGTACCGCTTTTGGGGGTCTGACTTTTACCAACCCCCTAGGCCCGCCATGCGATACTCATAGACGAACAGACCAGACTGTACGGATATTGTCACTGACAGGCTCAGTAGGGTGTCAGGATGAGTTCGCTCATCGACGTCCCTTTTGGTCAATAGCTGGTGGCCCATCACGTATGGCTAATACCTCTGACGTGCTAGTGGTTAAATCCACAGCGATAGTATTGACGAGTCTTTAGAGTCCACCACACACACAGTTACTCAAGTTTCAGGCGAAACGTTGTAGAGGCCGTATGGAGATTTGGAAGGGTTCGATCAGATACGTGCGGTATTGCACGAATCGTGATCGAACGGATTTTACTAGCCGGCTTTGGTTTAAGCCGGATCCTAGTATTAGACAGTGTAGATTTTGTCTCTTTGCATTTGTGTTCAGTGCGAATACAAATGCGGGCATGTATATGCAGTCGCGGGGTTTTCCTATAATTTATTACGGGATCAGTTTTCTGAAGTTGCCTGTTTGCATTCCGTTCCGGCCGGTTTTTCTTTGTTCCTTCACAGCCGGACTTTTGTGACGGAGGGGGTTATTTGCAAGTTTGCAAATAACTAATTGTGGAGAGGTTTCTTGCATGTGTGAGGCATCATGATAGTTTATTCAAGATGAGATTCTTTATTGGTCTTTTCCTTTGCTTTTTGAGAAAGGATTGATAAGTGAGTTTGGTGTGACCTTTTATCTTGCTTTATCTTTTCTTTTCTCCTTGGATTATTTCATTCCATTATCTCCACCATGGAGGAGGGGGCCGGCCACACAAGAAGAGGGGAGAGAGGAAAGTTGATTATGTGAATTGGTTCATCTCATGTATTTTTTGCTTGCTACTAAAAATCATTCATCTCCATTGTTCATATTTCATTCCATCAAAAGGCAACTTGAAAACCCTCAAAGAGACAATGGTTTCTACAGTAGTCTACAGCATTCCTTGGACGCGTCGGCTAGCCAACTTTGCGCCCGAGTTGCCTCGGTCCAGAGGTGGGAGCCCGTAAAAGAATCCGGCTACGTGGTGCCCTTTCCGACGAGGAGGTGACGACCGGAGATTCCGCGGGAGATCGGGACGACGACGAGAAGAACGAAGGACACGGATCACTTGGTATACTTCTCTACCCCATTCTCTTGTTTGCTAGGATTAGGTTAATGGTTACGATCCGGGTTTATTGTCCACGGTAGTGCCGGTTTAAAGTTAAAAAAAAAAAATTTATTCCGCATTTTGGCCTCGAGTAGATGGCCGGGGCGCTGCCGTGGCACAACATGTGTGATGCTTCCAAATCTTTAACGAGGTGCTAAGTAAACCCAACAATGGTATCAGAGCCAAGCTAGAGTTTTAAAGTAACCTAGACGACGTTAAAAACCTCGAATGAACGAAACGTATCGCCCGGAACATGCTCTCTGGAAATTTTTCAAAAAGTTAGATTTTTTCACATTAAAAATACTTAGAAAATCGTGCAGGGAATTGTATGAGCCCACAAGTAGAACGATACCCTAACTTGACCTAACGACCACGGAACCGTGGCCAAAATTTCATTTTGTGGCGGTTCCGCGGCGCCGTTGGTGAGGCATGGACTGTGCCTTCTTGTGTAGGCCCGTATGAGCTAGTAGCTATCTCTGGTGTATTTTAATATTGCTTAAGTGTTGAGCTTTCTGAGAATATTTTGGGTGATTGATCGTTCGATCAAATGTTTTAACTGCGCCTAGTATTTGAGAATGTGATACAATAATTGGAATCTACAAATTTGTTTGTTGCATGTAAATCTAACATTTCGGTCTCGGGTTTAATCGAAAATATTGTTGAATTATCCGACTAAATTTGAAAAGTGTTTTCATGGATGAGACCTAACTGTGAGCTTTACATTGTTGGACATGAAATCTTTGATATGTGATATCCCGGGTTTATAATGTCTAAGGGCAATTATGATTCCAATTGTTGTAGTTTTTCAATTTCTTTTCTGCAACCGTAAGTGTAGTATGTGGTGTATCGCCGATTTCGTTGCTGTACATCAATGATAATCGGGGTACACATATTTGCTTACGTTGATGATATGAGATATTATGTGTTGCTGAGATATGATATGCAGGATTGTCATGATGCAATAGCCGGAGGTTTTATATGAGATGGGAGTTTTATTTCCTGTAGAATGTAATTAATCCTGGCTAGTTTTCTTTTCAGGTTTTGAAAGAGAATTTGATAAAAAGCAGTAGGAGACATCGATTAGATAAGATAATAACCAATCTAATTCTTTGCAAGAGCATTTCGCTGAGTGTATTCTTTTCTCTCTCCTAATGGCAGATACCGATGACGGGACTTAAGCTTCTTTTAGAGAAAAATAAATTGACAGGACCAAATTATAAAGAATGGTTGAGGAACTTGAACATTGCACTCACATATGATAAAGTATCATATGTCCTCACTGCCAAAGCCCTACCCGTCCCAGGACCTAAATCATCTGTTTCAGATAGGGAGATCCCAAAAACATGGGATATTGATTGTAACACGGCCAAATGCCTCGCGCTTGCTTCTATGGATAGTATCCATCAGAAGCAGCATGAGAAGATGGATATTCTATCCATCTTTCTTCATACAAAGGAGTTGTATGAAGAGCAATCTCGGACTTTACGATACGAGGCTTCTCGAAAGTTGTTTCAGATGCGAATCGCCCCTGGTACATCAGTAGGAGAACATGTTCTGAAGATGATTGATCTTATAGAAGAACTCGATGAACTGGGATAGACCATGGATAATGAGCAATATACAAATATTGTTATGCAGTCTCTCCCCCCTGCCTTTGCTCCGTTCATAGTGCATTTCAATATGAACGATTTGGAGAAATCATTGCCTGAACTTCTCAAGATGTTGAGAAGTGCAGAGAGCACGCTTAAAACAGCGAAAACTCCAGTTCTGCTTGCTGGGCCATCTTCCTCTTTCGTCCCAAAAGCTAAGGCCATGGGAAAGAAGAAGAAGAAACCCATCAAACCGAAAGGTGGAGTTAAAAAGGCGAAGGGGAAAGAAAAATCTGGGGCCACGGGAAGTGGAAAAGGAGAATGTTTTTCTGCCACAAGTCGGGACATTGGAAACGCAACTGTGCTGTGTATCTTGCTGATCTCAAGAAGAAGAAGCATGATGATACTTCCGCTTCAGCTGTGTTTGTAACTGAAAACTGTTTTTCAATAAACTCTGCATCTTGGGCATTAGTTACCGGTTTTGGTTCTCACATCTGCAATTGTATGCAGGGATTGAAAAACAGTAGAGTTTTGAAGACTGGTGACCATACTCTGCGGGTTGGAAATGGTTCCAATGTACATGCTGTATCCGTAGGAGAGTATCATCTGGGTTGCCTTCGGGTTGTATTATGGTTTTGAACCCGTGTTATTATGTACCTAGTATGCTATGTAATATAATATCCGTTTCTTTGTTGGACAATGAAGGATATTATTTTGAGTTGCAGAATAATGTTATGAACATTAACTTGAATCAACAGTTGATTGGGTATGGTACATTAAATAACGGTATTTACGTCCTGAACCAACACACAGTCTTCAGTATATAACATACTAAAAAAAGAAAGTTTTGAGATATAAATGAGGCTTTTCTTTGGCATTGTAGACTTGGTCATATTAATGAAACAAGACTAAACAAGCTACAAAAAGATGGATATTTGAATCCTTTTGAATATAAATCTTATGCGACTTGCCAGTCTTGTATCAAAGGTAAAATAACCAAAACTCCGTTTACTGGACACGGAGAAAGAGCTGTGGAACTCTTAAGTCTCATACATAGTGATGTATGCGGGCCAATGTCTACACATGCAAGAGGCGGTTTTTCATATTTCATTACTTTTACTGATGATTTCTCAAGATTCGGACACGTGTTTTTGTTAAAGCATAAATCCGAAGCTTTCGATAAATTCAAAGAGTACAAACTTGAAGTAGAAAAGCAAACAGGCTTGAGCATCAAGAAACTTCGATCAGATCGAGGTGGAGAGTATTTGAGTACAGAATTTTCAGACTTCTTAAAAGAGAATAGGATTCTCTCTCTGCTCACTCCTCCTTACACACCACAGCACAACGGTGTGTCAGAACGGAGGAATCGTACCCTATTAGATATGGTACGGTCCATGATGTGTGATGCTGAGTTACCGTTTTCCTTTTGGGGACATGCATTGGAGACAGCAATGTACCTGTTAAACAGGGTTCCAACCAAGACTGTGTCTACCACTCCATATGAGATATGGTATGTAAAGATACCATCTCATAAAAGAGTTAGTATATGGGGTTGTGCGGCTTTTGTCAAAAAGCAGAATCCAGACAAACTCGAGACACGATCGGTCATGTGTAAATTTGTGGGATATCCAAAACATTCATATGGATAACTATTCTACAACAAGGAGGAACAAAAAGTGTTTGTTTCTCAGCATGCCGCATCTTTAGAAAATGAGATTTTTACAAATGGTACCGATGGCAATGCGGTAGAACTAGAAGAGGTTCTAGAGACACAAATTACTCAGGACGAATTGATTGAAACTGATGTTGCAGTAGAACTTTAAGAACCTCAGCCGCTCCGGAGATCCAGTAGAACTTCTCGCCCACCGGAGAGATACTATGGGTTTTTCATAGATGGTGATAGAGAAGATTGCATCATGGATGATGATGATCCTACTAGTTTTCAGCAAGCTATCACGAGTGGTTACTCAGTGAAGTGGCTGGAAGCCATGAGATCTGAAATGGAGTCCATGTACACCAACAAAGTATGGACTTTGGACGTTGCACCTCCTGGGATAAAACTCGTAGGGCGCAAATGGATCTTTAAGAGAAAGATTGGTGTAGATGGACAGGTAGAGACCTATAAGGCAAGGCTTGTAGCGAAAGGTTTTCATCAAAGACCAGGATTGGACTATGATGAAACTTTCTCTCCGGTAGAAATGCTTAAATCCATTCGGATCCTACTTGCTATTGCTGTTCACTATGACTAAGAAATCTGGTAGATGGACGTTAAAACTGCATTTCTAAATGGTGATTTAGAAGAATGCGTTTATATGGATCAGCCAGAGGGCTTCATTGACAGTAGGAGCAGCGGGAAGGCATGTAGGTTGCTTAAATACATTTATGGATTAAAGCAGGTCTCACGGAGCTGAAACATCTGCTTTGATGATACAATCAAAGAGTTTGATTTTGTCAAAAATATAGATGAACCAGGCATTTATAAGAAGATTGTAGGGAGTACTGTCACATTCTTCGTATTGTACGTGGATGACATTCTCTTGATAGGAAATGATATTCCTATGCTACAATCGGTCAAACTATTCTTATCACAAAGGTTCTCCATGAAGGACCTGGGTGATGCCTCATGCATTTTGGGCATAAGGATCTATAGAGATAGATCCAAGAGGTTATTGGGATTGTACCAAACAAAGTACATTGACACCATCCTAAAAAGGTTTAGCATGGAAGATTCTAAACGTGGTGCCTTGCCCGCTTGTCATGGAATCACTCTCTCCAAGGACTTCTGTCCGAAGTCAGATGAAGAGAGAGCTCGCATGAGCATTATACCCTACGCTTCAGCGATAAGATCTATAAAGTATGCGATGTTGTGTACTCGCTCTGATGTAGCTTATGCACTAGCTGTAGTAAGCAGGTATCAATCCAACCCAGGGGAGAAACATTGGATAGCAGTGAAGAACATTCTTAAGTACTTGCGAAGGACTAAAGAACTGTTCTTGGTGTATGGTAATGGGGATCTCTAGATGGAGGCCTTTACCGATTCTATCTTCCAAAGTGATAAGGATGACAGCAAATCTATCTCAGGGTTTGTATTTTCCCTCAATGGAGGGGCGGTTAGTTGGAAGAGTTCCAAACAGGATACCGTTGCAGATTCCACAATGGAAGCTGAGTATATTGCTGCAAATGATGCTGCTAAGGAAGACGTATGGATGAGGAAGTTCATCACGGAACTAGGAGTAGTTCCAACCATTGTTGATCTAATACCATTGTATTGTGATAATAATAGAGATATAGCGTTAGCCAAAGAACCAAGGTCCCATCAGAAGTCCAGACACATCCTGAGGCGATATCATTTGATCCGGGAGATAGTAGATCGCCAGGAGATCGAGATTCAGAGAGTAGATACAAAGAAAAACACAGCGGATCCACTCACCAAGGCCCTTCCACAGTCGCAGTATGTGCGACTTTTTGAGATGTTGGGTATGAATACGCCAATAATTGGCCTTAGTGCAAGTGGGAGATTGTTAGATATATGTATGCCCTAGAGGCCATTATATGGATAGTGGATGCTTGGACATGTATATATGTATATAGATGACTTTCTTGCTCGACATGTTAGTATTCTATCTGGTTTACTTTATCTTGACATGTTCATTTGATCATGCATCTTATTCATTTGGCACATGTTGATAAAGCCCATGGGATATTTGCTTGACTGCTGCGACTATGATGCAGATCATACTAGTAGGACACCTGTAGTTTATAAGCATATCCTTTAACTGTTCCTAGTCGTGGGTATATCGAGACGGGGCATTGATATTCCAGAGTAGACTAGCGTATACCATTCTTGTCCCATATGATGGGCGATGGATGATCCCATATCCATCTGGTGTGGTGACATCAAAGATTGTATGTGGGTGCTCAGTGGAGACTGGGTACACTGAATGGACTCGCCGAGAACTCCTATGTAATATTATATCTATCGTCGAATAGCGGTTCTCAAGTGACACTGGTACAGGTTAGTCTGTAGACCCAAGATCGTCATTGAGTCTTGTGTGTACTCCCACTGTACTTTGATATACACCCTACCACGGCTCTACTGAGTCGTGCAAACAGGTAGACTTTAGATGTAGTCCCGAGGCACATGGAGGCAATGAGCGATAGGAGGGGTTTCGTCTCTCTGGGTATTGAGGGTTGATGTTGTGCAATGCTCGATTGGCTATAATAGGAAGTCCCTGAATAAGGCTGTTGAGATTTACTGATAAGTGTTATCAGTAGTTTCTTGATCTGTTATGAGCCATACACCGGCATGACTTATTGAGTTATTGGGGTCGACGATACCATCCCTAGACTCGATATGCAGCATATCTGACGAAGAGATCGGACTGTACGGTAAGTGTTGCCAGTTGGCTCAACGGGAGTTTTGACAGCTTCGCTGGTTTTCTTCTGATCGCTCAATACCCGGGTGGCTGTTACGTTTAGCTGACCGCTTGCGGCCTGTGGGTGTTTGATATGATCATCACCTGCTACCGGCGTATTGACGAGTCTTAGAGTCCCACAATGAAGTTTCCTAGCTCAGGCGAAAAGATGTGGTGTGCATATGAGATATGTGCAGGGACCCGATTAAATACGTATATGTGATACCGTATATTAATCGAGCGTTTTTCTATTGGTCGGGTCGTATGTGATATGACCGGTATGTTGATTTAACATTTGACTTTTAGATTAATTCTTTATTAAAACCCTTTTCTTTGTTGTTGTATGCATGCATGTATGCACATGATGATGTGCATGGACACATACATACATACATTGTATCATGGTTGTTGATACACAAATGGTGGCAATGCAAGACTCACATGGTTCACTTTTATATATATATATATATATATATATATATTTTGTAATTGGATTAAAAAGGAAATGAAAATTAAATAATTAATGGGTTTTTTCTACACTCTTCTTTTCTTTGACATAGCTTTGACCCGTGGTTTAATTTTCATTTGGATTTTAACTCATATACAAAATATCTAAGATATTAGTTAACCATGGTTTGAAGTGAGAAGGATCAATATTGATTATTCATTATCACTTATTTCATTGATCATTATCTTTATCTTTTGAGCAAAAAGCTTAGCCACCATTATCTTCTTCTTCCTCCAAGCTCTCTTGAGTTTTATCTTGAGTGAGGTTGATAAAAAGAAAGTGTTTTGATTATAGAATACACACCACCTCATCATTCTACACCTCTCTAGCCTATTAGTGCAGGGTGTTTGCTATACTTCTTTCGCAAATCAAGTAAAGTAAGGAGCTTTGGGCAAAGGGACTTCGGGTGGATCATCTCGGATGAGGAAGACCTCCAGTTATCCGTACCAAACTCTCAAAGGTCCAAGGAGTCACCAAGGAAGGTCTGCAAAGATTGTAATCTCTTCACTTAGTGATAGTTTCTCTTTTGTATGTGATACTTGTTCATTGTTACTCTAAAATTCTAGTTAAGATTCTAGTTTAGTTAACTTAGCACCTTAAAAATTTAATTGTGGCATGTGTGATGCTTCCAAATCCTTAACGAGGTGCTAAGTAAACCCAACACCATGTGGTCAAGTTAGGAATGTATAAAGCAGACACCTGCATTCACTTGTGTTTTTCATTTGTTTTGGTATATTTTGGTGGTACCTTTCCGCTGGTTCTCCGTGTACAACGATAGATTAGATGTTCGTTTCACTGGTGTTTCACAATATTGAAACGATTATCTGTTCTATTATAGTGTACTCGGAGAACAGCGGGAAGGTGCTGCCGAAATTTTCTCAAACGGATGAAAGCACAAGTGAATGGGTGTATGCTTTATACATTCTTAATGGGATAGATGTCTTACTCTTACAACCATTACCCTCGATATCCAATAAAGAACATTTAATATTATCATCATCTTTCTTGGAAGAAGAATCCAACTTTCGAGATTTGAGATTAAAAGGCGGAAGTTCTCAATAGAAGTTTGAGGAGAGCCCGATTCAATAACAAATGAATCCAAACTTAATGAAGTCGTCAATTAAACCTAATACTAATTCTTTTTATTATCCGTCTATCTGTATTTGTCATGAAATCTTAATTTCATGACTCTTATTTATAGGAACCTTACTACATTCTATTTTCTTCTAATATAGCATTCCCGTACCTCCACGACAAGAGTTGGATGTACGTCGACGTTTCCTCGAGAGCCACTGATTTTTTTCTTAACGATGTTTACTTTTTCACCGATTTTGCCTATGCACATCTTGGGATACCGAAAGACCATGAAATCTATTGTCCTTGCTATAAGTATATGAACAAGGGATTGTACAAGAAGTTGGATGTTGAGTTACACATCATGAAAAACGGTTTTCTTAGATATTACACTAAGTTGGATATTCACGGAGAAAAGGATGATGGAGGGCTAGTTCAAGAGACGGAAAACGAATTCATTGAAGCGGAAACTATAGAGTGGTAAGGGATATCATAAGAGGAAGAAAGGCAGTTTGAAGAAGACGAAGCCGTCGAAGATGATGATGTTGTGTTCGCACCGGTTGATGATATGGATGGGTTTATAAATGCCGCTGGACTTCTTTATGATACAAAAAGCACTGGACCTGCGTTATTGGAGAAGTACAATGGTTCCTCGAGAATCTCTCTATATCAAAATTATAAAGGGTTTTCGATACCATCCTTTTTTGTACGTCTCTTCCAGATCAAGTGCAAAAACAGATGGAGTGACCAGTCTTTCACTGATCTCCTAGCATTGCTGAAGGAAGCTTTTCTTGACGGAAATGAAGTGCCACCTGTTGGGTTCCCTAGGGCGGCGGCAAGGTTTTGGGAGGCATCGTCTATGCCAATTTCAAAAATTTCCCGTACTAAAGAACCCTAACCCTAGAATCTTAACTAGAGATTTAGACGAACTACAATGTAAACAACTTTACATCTAAGTGAATGAGAAATACAACCTTTTTAGACTGGTCCTTCACTTCTAAAGCTCCGTGTAGTAGTCCATTCGCTCCAAGTAGTGAACACCCGAACTCTAGTACGGGTTCACATGAAGAAATGAACAAGCTTGCTCGAAATCTTCGAGGCCGAAGATGATCTACGTCGAGAAAACTCAAGCTCATGCCACCTCTTCACTAATGGTAGATTAGTGAAGCAAACACCCTAATCTAAATGAGTAATATAGTAGAGGATGATGAAGTAGGAATTGGGCTCACTTTAGATTAATTTTTCTCACAATATTTCTTCACCATTTCAAAAGCTAGAAAGCTTTTTCATGAGGAAGAAGAAGATGAAGTGGGGATGAGAATGAAAACTCATGAGGTAAGAATAGCAACCATGGGTGAGTTAGTGTGATACACTAACTCATGTAGAGATTAAACCATGGCTAACAATAATGGTTAGGTTAATAAATATCTACAAGTAAAACAAAATTAGTGGACTTGGTCAATGGTTCCACAAGCTTCTACAAGCTTCAACCATGTGACAAATTACCATTAATTTTGATTATCTTTAAATAAATAAAATCATTCATTATATCAAGCATGGTGTGAGTCTCATACACCCATGAAGCATGTGGCATCAAGCATGACACAAATGAAATGTACATTAATATATATCACATATATACTATATACAAACATGTGAGAAAAAGAAATGTTTAAGTGAGCTAATATTAGTTAATGTAATTCAATATATCAGATATATAATTATACATTAAATTATTAAATCAACACTTGATTTAATAATCGGGCTATATCATATACAACTGGCTAATATCAAATATAACAATTTATCGAATCAACACTTGATCCGATAACTCGGCTATATCACATATAACCGACCGATATCACATATCGCGAGAATAGAACGCGGTATCACATACGCGCATTAATCTCGGTCCCTCACATATCACATATGTGCTCCTGCTTCGTTTCGCATGAACCAGGAAACCGCTGTGTAGGAATCTAAAGACTCGTCAATACGCCGGCAGTAGGTGATGATCATATCAAACACCCCCAAACCGCAAGCGGTCTGCTAAACGTAACGGCCACCCGGGTATTGAGCGATCCGAAGATCAACAAGCAAGCCTGCTCATACTCCTGCGAATCCAATCAGTAACACTACCATACAGTCCGGTCTCTTCGTCAGATATGTCGCATATCGCAGCTTGGGGGTGGTAAACGTCAGACCCCAATAGCCTGATAAGTCATGCCGATGCAAGGTCCATAACGGTTCGAGAAACTACTGATAACACTTACCAGTAAACCTCAGCAACCCTGGCCAGGGATTTCCTGTTATGGCCAATCAAGCATAGCGCAACATCAACTCCCAATACCGGGAGAGACGAATCCCCTCCTATCGCTCATTGCCTCCATGTGACTCAGGACTGTACACAAAAACCACCTTTTTGCACGATCTCTTGAATGTGGTATGGTGGAAATCAAAGCACAGTGGAAATCATACAAGACTCTATGACGATCTCGGGTCGACAGACTAACCTGTACCAGTATCACCAGAGAACTGCTATCTGACTATAGGTATAATACCATCTAGGAGTTCTCGGCGAGTCCGTCCAGTGTACCCAGTCTCCACTGAGCACCCGTATACCTTCTCTGATGTCAAACACCAATGGATATGGGATCATCCATCGCCCATCATATGGGTCAAGAAGCGTATACGCTAGTCTACTCTGGAGTATCGATGCCTTGTCTCGATACTCCCACAACTAGAAACATTTGAAGGATGTACTTGCCGACTACCTCTGCCCCATTAGTATTATCCACATCATAATCCTAGTAGTCAAGTACTAATTCTAAGGGTTTTATAAACATGTAATAGAGAGACAATAAGTGTACATGTTAAGATAAAGTGCAACCATATAGCAAACTATCATGTCGAGCAAGAAAGTCCTCCCTATGTCCAAGCATCCAATACAATATACATCACATATACAGTAATGGCATCTAGGGCATACATCTAACTAACAATCTCCCACTTGCACTAAGGCCATTTGTTGCAGTATCTCATACTCAACGTCCTATAGAAGTCTCTCTAGGGAAAGACCTTTGTGAGTGGATCCGCCGTGTTACCCTTCACGTCAACTCTCCTAACCTCGATCCCTTGGAGATCAACCATCTCCCTGATCAGGTGATACTGTCCTCAGAATATGTCTGGATCGCTGATGGGACCAGTGCTCCTAGGCTAAAGCCACAACTCCATTGTAGTCACAATAACAGTTATTGGACGCTCAATGGTAGGAACCATGTTCATCTTATGAACAAGAAATGCCCAGACAGCCACTTTGGCAGAATCATTGCTAGCAATGTATTCAGCCTTTATCGTCTAGTATTCCACGATATCTAGCTTGGAACTTTTCCAACATACCGTCCCTCCATTGAGGGTAAAGACAATGCCTGTGACTGACTTTTAGTCGTCCTTATCACTCTGGAAGCTCGAACCAAGAACATTCTTTCAGTGCTTCTCAAGTACTTAAGAATGTCCTCCATAGCTATCCATTGATTCTCCCAAGATCCGATTGATTCCTGATCACTACACCTAGTGAGTCATCTACATCTGGTCTGGTACATAATATTGAAGGGTTACACTAGCGCCCCGGCCAACTTCCGTGGCCAAATGCGGAACAAAATTTTTATGACGAACATAAACTTGGCGCTAGAATAACACAAAACCTGGATCTTTACCATAAACCTAACTAGCAAATGAAGGTTCTATCTACTATGATAGAATATATACCTAAAGAATGTAGGGTTCCTAAGGCACCCTAATGAGGTCTCACAAGGCATCAACCATGCCAATTTCAAATTTTATAAGTGCCGAGAAACCCTAGAACGGATCGTTAACTAGATATCTAGGCGAAAGATGCAACTAGTAAACTACTTTACTATGAGAATCGGAAATACAACCTTTGTAGATCCGGTGCTCCACCTCCATAGCTCCGCAATGAAGTCCTCTCGCTGTCCTACACAAATCCTGGGCTCTAGCGTCGGCTTCATCGGAGAATAGACGGGCTAGGTCATCGATGTCCATGCCGAAGATGATCTACGTCGAGGCATCGCTAAATCAAGCTCCACCTTCATCAAGTCTTGAAAACTTGTGAAGGAAACACACTCTACTACTTGGCAAGAGGTAGAGGATGAAGAAATAGGAAGTGGGTAGACTTTAGTTTTGGATTTCTCACTCTTTTCCAACAATCACCATTGATGGAGCTTGGTTTTCTTCAAAGAAGAATGAAGAAGAAGAAGAGCAAGAAGAAGATAAGTATTATGATAAGAATAAAAGAATAAATAAAAATCCATTCTTATCATAATTCTCACCATGGTTAGGTGTAGAGAATTAACCTGAGTTAATTGAATTGGTTAGGGTTAAGCATGAGACAAAATGGTGACCAAGTCAAAAGTTCATGAAGCTTCATGAAAGAAAACAAAAGAAGCCACCATTCTATTTTATGCAATTTATTTTCCAAAAATAAAAACAAATGAATAAATGAATAATCAAATAATAACCCTAACCATTTCTTTAACCAAGGTTTAATTCTTTACACAAACCCTAATTTGCATGTATCATCAAATATGATACAAACAAGTGCACAAAATCATATCGCATATGCAATGCGCACAACCGAGCGAGAAAATCCATTTAAAGTGAACCGATACTAGTTAATGCAAAGTAATATATCAAATATATAATTATGCATTAAATCATTAAATCAACGCTTGATTTAACGATCCGGTCATGACGCACATAACCGACCGGTATCATTAGTAACATCTTATCGAATCAACACTTGATCCGATAACCCGGCTATATCGCATATAACCGATCAATGTCACATCGTGAGAATCGAATACAGTATCACATACTCGTATTATTCTCGGTCCCGCACATATCTCATATGCGCTCCTATTTCGTTTCGCTTGAGCCAGGAAACCTCTGTGTAGGACTCTAAAGACTCGTCAATACGCCGGCAGCAGATGATGATCATATCAAGCATCCACAAGCCGCAAGCGGTCTGCTAAACGTAACGGCCACCCGGGTATTGAGCGATCTGAAGATCGACGAGCAAGCCCGCTCACACTCCAGTGAATCCGACCAGTAACACTACCGTACAGTCCGGTCTGATCGTCTGATATGTCGCATATCTCGCCTAGGGGTGGTAAACGTCAGACCCCAATAGCTCAATAAGTCGTGTCGATATGTGGTCTATAACAATTCGAGAAACTACTGGTAACACTTACCAGTAAATCTCAGCAACCCTGGCCAGGGATTTCCTGTTATAGCCAATCGAACACTGCGCGACATCAACCCCCTATACCGGGAGAGACGAATCCCCTCCTATCGCTCATTGCCTCAATGTGACTCGGGACTGTACCCAAAAACCACCGTTTTGCACGCCCTCTTGGACGTGGTAAGATGGAAATCAAAGCACAGTGGGAACCACACAAGACTCTATGATGATCTCGGGTCAACAGACTACTCTGTACCAGTGTCACCAGAGAACTGCCATCTGACGTGAGGTATAATACCATCTGGGAGTTCTCGGCGAGTCCGTCCAGTGTACCCAGTCTCTACTGAGCACCCGTATATCATCTCTGATGTCAAACACCAATGGATATGGGATCATCCATCACCCATCTGTATGGGTCGAGAAGGTATACGCTAGTCTACTCTGGTATATCGATGCCCCGTCTCGATATACCCACGACTAGGGACTTTCAAGGATGTACTTATGGACTACCATGTCCCCACTAGTATGATCCGCATCATAGTTCAGGTAGTCAAGCACACATCCTAAGGGCTTTACCAACATGTAACAGAGAGACAAACAGCATACACGTTAAGGTAAAGAGTAACCAGATAGCATACTATCATGTCGAGCAAGAAAGTCCTCCCTATATATGTCCCAGCATCCACTACAATATACATCCTATGTACAGTAATGGCCTCTAGGGCATACATATAACTAACAATCTCCCACTTGCACTAGGGCCATCTGATAGCAGTGGTTGTAGTATCTCATACTCAACCATCCCATAAAAGTGTCTCTCTCTGGGATAAGGCCTTTCGTGAGTGGATCCGCTGTGTTTGTCCTCTGAGTCTACTTTCCAAACCTCGATCACCCTGGAGATCAATCATCTCCATGATCAAGTGATACTGCCTTAGAATATGTCTGGATCACTGATGGGACGGGCGTTCCTTGGCATAAGCCACAACTCCATTGTCACACAATGGTAGGAACGTAGTTCATCTTATGAACCAATATACACCCAAACAGCCTCTTTGGTAGCATCTTAAGTAGCGATGTATCGTGCCTTTATCGTCTAGTATGTCACGGTATCTAGCTTGGAACTCTTCCAACATACCGTCCCTTTACTGAGGGTAAAGACAATGCCTGCGACTGACACTCAGTCGTCATTATCACTCTGGAACCCTTCCAGTGATTCTCCCCAGGATCGGTTGATACCGTCTCACTACAACTAGTGAGAGTCCTAACATCCAATTAGATCTATCTCATAGATCCAAAACACAGGATTTAGGAGGTATCATTTTGATCTTCTATGGAGAATCATTGTGATAAGCGGAGATTGATCGAGCGTAGCATAGGAAACTCCTTCCCTATCAAGAGTATGTCATCCACGTACTCTGCGAGGATCGTCACCATACTCCCTACTACCATTTTGTTTATACAAGGTTCATCTACCATTTTGATGATGTCAACTTCTTTGACTAATCCATCAAAATAGATGTTCCAACTCCGCGATGCCTGCTTTATCAAATAAAGCATCTTGCACACGTTTCCGCTGCTCCCACCGTCTACGAAGCCCTCTGGCTGTGTACTTATAGACGCTCTCTTCTAAATCATCATTTAGAAAAGCAGTCAAGACACCCAACCACCAGAGATCGTAGTCATGGTATGTAGCCGTGGCAAGTAGGATCTGGATGGACTTAAGCATAGCTACTTGAAAAGGTTTCATCATTATCCACACCTGGTCAATGATGCAAACTTTTAACAAGTCTCAACTTTTCCATGTACACCAAGTAATCTTCTCAAGATATACTTGCTCCTGATGGGAATTTAACCCTTCAGATATAGCAACCAAAGTCCATACTTTGTTGGTGTATAAGGATTCCATCTCAGATCGATAAACATCCAGCCATTCTCACAGAGTCCTACTCCTGATGGCCAGGTCGAAACTAGTTGGGTCATCATCTCATGATGCAGTCCTCGCTCCCACTGTCATAGAGAAACCGAAGTATCTCTCAGGTGGGTGAGGAAACCTACTAGATCGGCGGAGAGGCTGAGGTTCATTGGTAACTATTGAATCATTTGGTTTTACCAAATCATCTGCTGTAGTTTGTATAGCTGGAACCTTTCCAGTTCTACATTACAGACCTTGCCTTGAGCTTGTCCGGATTTTGCTTTTAAACATAGGCCGGACAACCCAAAATCTTAACTAGCTTAAGACATGGGCTCTTCCCTTTCCATATCACATATGAAATGGTAGGCAACTGATTTGATTGGAACCCTATTCAATAGGTATGCATCTTCATAAGTGCATAACTCCCAAAAAGGAAAAAGGTAACTCAGTATTACTCATCATAGAGCACACCTTATCACATAGGGTGTAATTGCTCTACCCTAATATACCATCGTGCTATGGTGTATACAGAGGAGTAATGCTGAGAGAGAATCTCATTCTCATTTAGAATAGTCCAGGATTTCTGTGCACAAGTATTCTCCTCCCTGATCTCATCATAGGACATAATACTTATACCCGTATTCTGGTTCTCTACTTCTAACTTATATTCTGTGAATATCTCAAAAGGTTCAAACTTGTGTTTCAACAGGAACATATGTCTGAATCTTGAGAGATTATCAGAGAACGTAATGAAGAATAAAGAACCAGTCCTGGCATGTATAGACAGGGGACCTACATACATCAACATGTATCATCCCAAGAGTTCAATAACTCTTTCTCTGTTTCCAGTAAACAGAGCTATGGTCATCTTATCTTTATGACATGACTGGCGAGTTTCACAAGATGTAAGTTCAAACTAATTTAAATATGCATCTTTATGTAACTCTAGCTAATCGGGTCACATTGATCTGACCTAGTCTACAATACCTCAAGAAGAATCCGTTCATTTCTGAACTCTTCCTCTTGTGTGTGTTCTGTATACTAAGAACTGTAGTTTGATTTAGAACATTAATGCTTTTAGATAACGTGCCTGAACCGATCAACTTTTGATATAGGAAATGTTCAAAACATTATCCAACAATACAAAATTTTACCGTTTCTTTACTAATAAAGAGACTGATATGATTTCGTATATCAGGTTCGGTATCTAATAACATTCGTTCAGAATCAATGTATTGGTAATACAGGGTGACAGTGACCGACAGACTTGGCTGCAACTCTTGCCCCGATTTCTGCCTCATGAAACTTATCACCCGTTCTCAGTTCTCTAACTTTCTGTAGCCCTATGTAACAGATTACATAACTGAGATCCTGATCTGGTATCACATACCCAGGACGTAGAGGATACGGAGAAACAGTTCTTTGTAATTAACACACCCGAAGATGATGCATCAGCATGCACTCTCTTCGTTTGGGCGGCACGGGAAATCTAGTATTCCCCTATTTCCTGCTCTGTCTTATAACATTTATAAGTTGGAGCGGGACCAACGTTCCCCAGCTCAGTATAACAAGCGGGTTCGGTCAAATATCCGTATTATTATCTTGATTAAGGCGTGATATGGTCGCTACCTGGAGAGAGAGAGAAGAAAACACTCAGCGTGCGCTCTTTCAAGAATAGATTGGTTTTTATTTTATCTAATCAAGATGGCTCCTACTGCTTTTTATCAAATCTTCCTTCAAACCCTAAAAGGAAAGACTAGCCGGGATTAATTACACACTACAAGTTCGCCAATCTTTCAGCCAGGCCAGTGTCGGTACTTTGAGGGAGGTCCCCCGTGCTTTCGCACGAACCTAATTAATGTAAACCTCGTTTTCTCAGAGGCGTAACCTCGTTAACACCTTTCTAGACACCTACTTGATCGGCTAATTGTAATGTATAAAACTCTTCCAGGAGTAACTCTTACTCTCAGCGGGTATCGGGATCCAACTATCTCATAGAAGGTATGCAATCTCATTGCAAATTTCAACACTTGAAATTCCCGATAATATTTTGCCCCTAGCTCGCTATGACCTTGACGAATGCCAAACAACCCATAGTCCACTAGTCAAGTTCAACCCGTACATTTCTTGATCGAATTAAACCCACCCGCACGACCCTTGATGAATGCCAAACAACGCCGTACGAATACCCTAATCCAATCGCATCATATGCTCAAGCAGATAAATACTAGTTAGCTACCGTACACTACGCCTTGACGAATGCCAAACTACCGCAGCACGAATACTAACTAGTACATATCTGAAATGACGGAGGGCTACGACAGGTTTTCTGAAAACCTATTGCGTAATGAACTTGATATCGTTGTAGAATCAAATGATTTTGAAATGGAGTGCTTTTGAGGCTTTTCTAGTTTTGCTAAAGGAGTCACTCCCGGTGAAGGGATCGTCGGTCCTTTCCTCGTCGAATGAGGTGCGGGATATATCATATATATCACTGTGCAAAGCAAAAACACTTAAAAGCAATCAAAAGACAAACCGAGTGTGTAGCATCTGCCAGTTATTGCTAAAGGAGTCACTCCCGGTGAAGGGATCTCGGTCCTTTCATCATCGAATAAGGTGCAGGATATATCTCATATACCGCTGTGCAAAGCAAGAACTGTAGCTACCTGTTTTATTTTGAAATTCGATTCTACAACATCTTAGGTTTCTTTTATTTCATTAATCACATTAATGAAGTCCCATCATTTAAGTACCTAAACATTATAGATAAATACGACGTACACTTATGCCATCCGCATTCGTCTCGATGTCCCCTCGTGCACCGTTAGGTTAGGTAACTAACGGCAGAGCGGGGCAGGGCTAGCGCGGGTGTAAAACATAAGTAACGTCTATATAATATATCATATATACTATATACAGTATCTGTCACAGAACATCACATGATCTAATCACAGATAAATCACAGCAGAAGAAACATATGAAATATTGGATATACTCGGACGTCCGTGTTTTCAATACGAGCCAGTATAAAACACGGATTCCACGGTCGTGATGAATAGCCAATCCTACACCCCAAGACCCCTACGAGAGCGGCAAGCAACCCTACCAATTCTAGGGTTAGGAGACCCGGACTCGACTCCTCGAGTTGGTCTCCCACTGGACCCCAGAACCCGGTTACTTGTGCTCCCCTCCTTGGGTCTATCCTAGTGCAGAAAAGTAAATAATATACAACAACGGTGACAACTTCCGCAACCTGGAAGTGCCCCAATAAAAGAATATTACATACAAGTTTTTACATGAATGAAAATGAAAAACACTCATCTCACATAAAAAAACCCCGGCTATTCAAACACGACGATCCAATATAACATATCCAGCAACACATAACATCACATGTCATCAACGTAAGTAAATATGCGCATCCCAATTGTCGTTGACATATAGCAACGAAACCGGCGATATCACATATTACACTTACGGTCACAGAAAAGAAAGTGTAAAACTACAACAGTTGGAATCCACAAGCTGCATAGACATCGCATGCCTAATCAAATGAATTACTTAGACATCGCATGCCTAACAATTATAAACCCCGCATTTTAGTCTCATTATCGAAAACTCTTTTCAATATCAAGTCGGGCAATTCAACAGGATTCCCGACAGCCTGATCGAATGCTCGTCGCAAACTTTAGTAGGCGGCCGCACCCCCGATACCGTCGACGAAGTGCACCAAGGCGGAACACCGCTGCCGCGAGCACCCTAACGGATGCTTTCGGCGACGGGGTTCTCCTACAGTCACTTGGTCGGGGCTATGGGGTGTAGCTGTCTATTAAGTTTACCGGCGAGTATCCGCGTACGCTACTTGATTGCGACGGACTTTTGATCACATCAAAATTCCGTGGCAACCGATCAAGTGAGACTAAACTGCTATGTTTATAACATTCATTTAGTTATCTCATAACTTCTTGTGAATTCCAATTATTGTATCACATTCCGGATAAATAGAAAATGTTAAACTTTCCGATCGAACAATCGAACACCCAAGTTTTCCCGATACAGCTCAACACATGAAACAAGTCTAACAACATTCAGTTCGTGCCTCAGTACCAACGGTCCAGCCGTAGAAGGGTCAAGCCAACGCCTCACATGTGGCACGCCGTACTGCCCCAAACCCGAAGGTTAAAAGGGCAGTTCAAGACGGTCACATAATCGAGTTAAGGTTTGTTGTCTTCTAGAGGGACCATCGCGTTACTTGCACTACTTAGAACGTCGTTAAACTACGGAAAAATCCAACACTTGGAAATTTCCCGACAGGGGAAAAATTGGGTATTTATATCCGGTCGAACTTTTTAACATATTCTAAAATTTATCCGGAAAGTCACACAGACAAAATTTGAAACCCCGATCGAATCTTTGATTCCCAATACAACCCAAAAATGCTCAACTGTTTACTGCATATTAAAAATTCCCATGAAAACCAGCACTGAAAAATAGGAGTTACTGTGCAAAATTCAATGGCAGATAAGACAAAAGGGCCGCGGAAGGGCCGCATTAGCACGCTAATGCCGCGGTTCCGCCGCACTTTAGAAAGATCATTAGGTAATTTTTGCATCGTAATTCTTAGATTTTCCTGCTGATTTTTCTGCATATTTTTAATTTGCAAAAATCCACATTTTACAAAAAAGTCCAGAGAGCATTTTAAAGTCGGGGTTTCGGGTCGATCGGACTTCTAACTCCGTCTACGCATCGCCTAAGGCTCTAGCTAGGCTCTGATACCACTGTAGGGTTCCTAGGCACCCTAATGAGGTCTCACAAGGCATCAACCATGCCAATTTCAAATTTTATGAGTGCCGAGAAACCCTAGAACGGATCGTTAACTAGATATCTAGGCGAAAGATGCAACTAGTAAACTACTTTACTATGAGAATCGGAAATACAACCTTTGTAGATCCGGTGCTCCACCTCCATAGCTCCGCAATGAAGTCCTCTCGCTTTCCTACACAAATCCTGGGCTCTAGCGTCGGCTTCATCGGAGAATAGACGGGCTAGGTCATCGATGTCCATGCCGAAGATGATCTACGTCGAGGCATCGCTAAATCAAGCTCCACCTTCATCAAGTCTTGAAAACTTGTGAAGGAAACACACTCTACTACTTGGCAAGAGGTAGAGGATGAAGAAATAGGAAGTGGGTAGACTTTAGTTTTGGATTTCTCACTCTTTTCCAACAATCACCATTGATGGAGCTTGGTTTTCTTCAAAGAAGAATGAAGAAGAAGAAGAGCAAGAAGAAGATAAATATTATGATAAGAATAAAAGAATAAATAAAAATCCATTCTTATCATAATTCGCACCATGGTTAGGTGTAGAGAATTAACTTGAGTTAATTGAATTGGTTAGGGTTAAGCATGAGACAAAATGGTGACCAAGTCAAAAGTTCATGAAGCTTCATGAAAGAAAACAAAAGAAGCCACCATTCTATTTTATGCAATTTATTTTCCAAAAATAAAAACAAATGAATAAATGAATAATCAAATAAAAACCCTAACCATTTCTTTAACCAAGGTTTAATTCTTTACACAAACCCTAATTTGCATGTATCATCAAATATGATACAAACAAGTGCACAAAATCATATCGCATATGCAATGCGCACAACCGAGCGAGAAAATCCATTTAAAGTGAACCGATACTAGTTAATGCAAAGTAATATATCAAATATATAATTATGCATTAAATCATTAAATCAACGCTTGATTTAACGATCCGGTCATGACGCACATAACCGACCGGTATCATTAGTAACATCTTATCGAATCAACACTTGATCCGATAACCCGGCTATATCGCATATAACCGATCAATGTCACATCGCGAGAATCGAATACAGTATCACATACTCGTATTATTCTCGGTCCCGCACATATCTCATATGCGCTCCTATTTCGTTTCGCTTGAGCCAGGAAACCTCTGTGTAGGACTCTAAAGACTCGTCAATACGTCGGCAGCAGATGATGATCATATCAAGCATCCACAAGCCGCAAGCGGTCTGCTAAACGTAACGGCCACCCGGGTATTGAGCGATATGAAGATCGACGAGCAAGCGCGCTCACACTCCAGTGAATCCGACCAGTAACACTACCGTACAGTCCGGTCTGATCGTCTGATATGTCGCATATCACGCCTAGGGGTGGTAAACGTCAGACCCCAATAGCTCAATAAGTCGTGTCGATATGAGGTCTATAACAATTCGAGAAACTACTGGTAACACTTACCAGTAAATCTCAGCAACCCTGGCCAGGGATTTCCTGTTATAGCCAATCGAACACAGCACGACATCAACCCCCTATACCGGGAGAGACGAATCCCCTCCTATCGCTCATTGCCTCCATGTGACTCGGGACTGTACCCAAAAACCACCGTTTTGTACGCCCTCTTGGACGTGGTAAGATGGAAATCAAAGCACAGTGGGAACCACACAAGACTCTATGACGATCTCGGGTCAACAGACTACTCTGTACCAGTGTCACCAGAGAACTGCCATCTGACGTGAGGTATAATACCATCTGGGAGTTCTCGGCGAGTCCGTCCAGTGTACCCAGTCTCTACTGAGCACCCGTATATCATCTCTGATGTCAAACACCAATGGATATGGGATCATCCATCACCCATCTGTATGGGTCGAGAAGGTATACGCTAGTCTACTCTGGTATATCGATGCCCCGTCTCGATATACCCACGACTAGGGACTTTCAAGGATGTACTTATGGACTACCATGTCCCCACTAGTATGATCCGCATCATAGTTCAGGTAGTCAAGCACACATCCTAAAGGCTTTACCAACATGTAACAGAGAGACAAACAGCAGACACGTTAAGGTAAAGGGTAACCAGATAGCATACTATCATGTCGAGCAAGAAAGTCCTCCCTATATATGTCCCAGCATCCACTACAATATACATCCTATGTACAGTAATGGCCTCTAGGGCATACATATAACTAACAAAGAAAACAAGTCCTTCGAGTCTTCGATCCTCTCCTTAAGCTCCTCGATGGATGTATGGATCGTGCTTGAACTTCGGCCTCCTTGTGTCAACGATGATCCACCTCGAGAGATCCAACCTAGAGCTTAACCTCCAAGATGAGGCAACTAGAACACTTGGGTTGCTAGACTAAATGATCTAGAGTGAGTAGAGAGTGGTTTTGATGGCTTGGTCTCAATAGCCCTTGATTTTCAACTCATGAAACACTAGGGCTTGAGAGAGAGGAAGAAGAAGAGAGAGCTATGAGAGAGAGTGTCACTTGATCAAATGAAGAGTGAGCTATCATATGAGGGGAAAAAAAAATTAATTTTAATTAGGATAATTGTGATGGTTCATTTGATTTGACCATTATCATGTCACAATTAATGCTAAGCAAAATATTTCATGCTCAACAAAAATATCTAAGTCAACAATGGTCAACAAGTCAAATGGCCTGTCACGACCCAAAGTTTGGATGTGACCGGCACTTAGATTGTATGATATCTGAAGATGTCGACACAATCTGTGTAAGCCAAAAACCAAGATCAAAAACCTTTTTTGCGGAATTTTAGGAAATTTTAGATTTTTAAGTAAAAATCACAGATTTTAAGTATTTAAAATTTACAGTAACTCCCATTTTAATTAATAATAAAATCAGTTATAAAATGTTTAATTTGGTTGCATCCCAAGTTGGGAGCAAAACGGTGCCAAATCGCGTAAATCAATACACAATAGTAATACAACACTCAAAATGAAGAATCCTACGCATAAGTAAAAGGAATATAATTTAACACTACTAAACGATCTTAACAGTCAAAATACGATACATACAACCACATCTCGTTCCAAGTCAACTATACAGGGTCTGATGGAGTAATACTAGATCCAATATACAAAACCAAAATAGGAGGTTACTGCGTAGGTAACCCAGCAAGCAAAAAGGAGCGACAAAAGCTGATAAGTGGATCCGCACTGCTGCTACGCGTCCACACGACTCCTGCAAAGAATTATGGCACAACGGGGGTGAGTTGCCAACTCAGTGAATAAAACTAACATATATCGGCTGATAATGTAAGTATGCCGAACTAGAACTAATATCAACAATGATGAATGTGATGCATAATAACAGGTGGAAGCATGAATATGTACTACTCAACGTATAAATCAAAACTGAAATCTCATCAATTATTGTCCAAATAAGGTTCATTTTCTTCTCGTGTCCAACATCGACACAAATCTTCGGTGTTTAATCAGGCATCGTTTCCCGAACGATCCTGTCAATCAATAACACCGGTCGGTATCACCTAGATATCCGCCGTGTTCACAACTGTCTCCAGTATCGAGTATCCTCGTTAGGCACCTCGCCTAATGTGCGGCTTTCCTGCCCCTCGGCCTCGACCGGGTCCACCATGAATCCGGCTGTATAGCTACCCCACCCAGCCCGGATATACCTAAGAAATTCCGCAACGGTATAGCTACCCCACCCGGTTCGGAACAAAACCAAATCAAAAAACGACATTTCATGGTGGACATGTCACATCAATCATGAAAATCATTGAATCCTTTCGATAGTGTATACAAACTCAAAACCATAAATCAGTAGTAATCCAATGCACCTTATATCAAAACTACAAATACTTGGAGATAAAACATGATAACATTTATGAAAAATAACTACCATTCTTGATTTTTAAGGTATGATAGGAATCATATTTAGTATAATAAGTACTAAGTGTATATGTGACATGTTAATATCGACGATGTGTAGTGTAACATGTAGATATGTGCATGTGCATCATGACTCATCGATAATTTGTGCAGTGTTCTAATAATTATTAACATGATAATATTTATATATATACGAATGCGTATGATCAAACTTTATAAACAAAGGAACGATTATCATTTAAACTTAAACCACGGGCGTATCATGCCATCCATACAAAATCCCCCGGTAGATGTTTAGTCTACTCACCGAAATACGTTGAATCAACTCAGATCACCAATCCTTTTCCTTTCCTTGCGGCCTCCGAAGTTTCCGTATTCGAATCTAATATTGAAATTAACTTGTATAAGAAACGACTAACTCCGATACGGCGAAAACATGAAATTGCAAGGGCTATGTACTAACTATACTATGTACGACCATACTAAACTATCTAACACTTATACTAACTGAATTTAATCCGATCGCTGTTCGCAACAGAAAGCAGAATCGTGTTACAAAACGTCCGTGTCGTGTTTTAAACGTTTTAACCTCATTTCAGATATTAACTCCCAGATTTCCCATACTGAAAATTTAACTTAAACAAACAATACCAAAACTCCTAACACACAACCACAGAGCTACCATAAAAACAACAATACCCAAATCCTTTAAAAATCTGGCGACGCAGGAATTTCTCTGTGACTCGCCGGCCAAATTCCGAGCAAAAGGGTTCGTTCTCCTAGGTTTATTCTAGGTCCAACATATAATATTAAGGCACTGTTTGGTTAAGTTAGTTATAATCTAAGTTATAGAAGATCTTTACAGAGCCTATATTTTCCTAAAATACAATTTTTCCGATATCCGATTCTACAATTTTACAGTTACAGAACAAAAATCCTACTGAATTTAAGAATTATACCTACTGAAGATTGCTAAGAATGCTTCCTCCAAGATACCCAAGTCCTTAGCTCCTAACTTGATGGTGAAAACCCTTAGCACATACTTCTTCTTCTTTTCTCTCTTTTTCTTATTTTCTTTTGTGTGTTTTATGTTTTTGTCGCGACCCGAAATAGCACGTGTATGAAGTCTATAGGACCTCATCTAACCCAAGTAAGTCAAAAGCCCAGAAATCTAAAACCATTTTAAATAATAAATGAAGGAAAACCAGTTTTAAAGAAATGAAGAAAACATGTTTTAAAAACAAGGTTTTTAAATAAGTAAGCCGAATCTGCATTTTTAGAACCTCATGTCTTTTCTGAAAATTTCGGCAGAATTTCCTTTATAAAAACTGGCCCTAAACGGGGTACAACATGAATAATATAAGCACAATGATAAAAGGCATCCCCAAGCGGGAGCTAGCTCTTCGTCAATCGACGGTCACAACCACGCAAGCAATATAATATACAACGCCGAAGGGCGAGGATCAAAACTCAAAAGAAACTCGAAATATCAAGAAAACCATAATACTACAACGCGTGACTCTAAGGTCGAAATAATACACAACTAGTTTTCTAAGTCAGAATAAATATACAAGTTTGGTTGATGGAATTTCTAGATACAACAATGAAAATAAATAAGTACAATGGTGGTCATGATGCGAGTGAACCACCTACCAAAGCAATCACCCAGAAAGGAAGCAGTGTGCCAGAAAGCCGCAATGAAACCTGTACGGCAAAACCTGCAAGAAACTGTGGTACAACGGGGGTGAGTTGCCAACTCGTGAGTAGAAAACATCACAGAGCAGAAATCGTATGTATGACTCAATCCTAGGTCAATACAATCAAATACATATAAACCTCAAATGATAAAGTATGAAGCATGATAAGGTGGCAAGGGTAAACATCTATACATAAGTGTAGTACCAAGTGCTCATTCCAGTACCTCAGGTAGCAACATATCATATATATGATGTATGATCAATGTAATAAGTGTCAACTATATCATGAAGTCTATGAGTATGTGGATATCATCCAACTATGTAATTAATGTCTGTATGCATGTGGATCTCGTCCACGTGTCAACCAATGACATAAAAATATCATGCATGTAAAAGTCATAAAAGTATATGCATGAAAGTATTAGGATATAAATCAACATGTGTCCCTTGCGATATATCAAAATCATGGAACCTGAGTGTCTGGCATCGACACTCGAAAACATCATGAAACCTATGCCCAGCATCGGCACGTAAATCCTCATATATATAGGGCTCCGTCAGTCCGGATCAGCCCACGGGCTCCGTCAGTCCGGATCGGCCCATATCATCTCTCGACTCCGGTCGGTATCCTCCGGATATCTGCCGAGCCCAAATACTATCACCGCTAGGTAGTAGTCCCTCTGGTAGGCTTATCGTCATCCACACGAAATCTCTCTTTCGCCCTGGGGTACCATACCGGGTCCACCATGTACCCGCAATCGGCCTCATCCGCCTCCTCGAATCAGGTTTCACATGTCGCTCTTAGAACCGAGAAAACACATGGTGGACGCACTGAAATATCATATCAAGAGAAACCGGGTTTTTAAAACAGTACATGCTTTCTTTTGAAATCGCCACGGTTCTCAAATCCAGAAATCTCATGAAAATAGCATATCTCAATGCGTAATATCATAAAGCATGATGTATGCGACATATAACAGAAATGTAAGCATATCAGTATATCATGCAACGTAAAGCAGTAATATGCACACATCGAGGGAAACCGCTCTTTTAAATGAATCCAGTTTTAAAATATATCTTGCGGTTCCCAAATCTCAAAATCAAGACAGAATCATCTATTTATGCGCAAATACGTATGTATGCAAGTATGGGTGTACAAGTAGTCATATCCTGATGCAACAATCCTACTGTGTAGTGACATGGCAATTATTGATGATGAAGTGTGTGAGCCGGCAAGTAGGTATACGTGGAACATATGCATCATCGATAATGGTACTGGTGTCCTGACAGCATGGGTTTAATATAACATAAACACATTTACACATGCAATGCGATGCGAATAGCAAGAATATGCGGAAATCGAATAATAACGCAACAGTGAAGAATCTACTTCAATATATAAATATCATACAGTTTTGCCATTTGAAATAAGACGAATCGGGGTTTTTAGAAAAATAAGGGCTACAGTGTTTTTAAGAAAAGATGCGTCTTTTGAAAATATCCATAGAATCCCTTTGCCTGTCTTTAAAATACTCACGATTCGTTAGTTTTGAAATAGGTATGACTCGGGTCTAGTCTAACATCTACTAAGTAAACTACGGATCTAACTAACAAGCTAATCGAAAGGGTGTGGAAACCACCTAAATCTGAGTCGATATATATATAAATATAATAGTCGGTGATCCCTCATCAATAGTATCACATACGATATACTATATAATATGACGTCCTCGAGTCAAGAGTTCGGATCAATCATCAATATATAGCTCGTACGTAAATCCGTCGTACGGCATCCCAAATCTGGGTACGGGTCGAATCTGACATTTATTTCATCAATTATCTTGTATCCTTATCATCATATCTCATGATTTGAGGTACTTATCTAAGTCTAGTACAAACCGATACCATCCATATAGATATATGTGCGTGCATGCAGACACGCCTAAAGGCCCGCTAAAATCTCACGTCGTATCCCATAATACGAAACACATCATATCACCGATCTCATGGCATCATGCCCAAACTCATCGACTCATCTCCAAATATCATCTTCTATCCTCATCATCCGAGTGTAGGTATACGTGTATATATATACGTCGTCCCATACCTAGGTGTGTGTATATATATACGTATCCTCATACACGCACAAGTGTAACAGAACAAGCATGTGTGTGCGTGTGGGTGTAAACCTATTCTGGGGTTCGCAACTAAGAAGCTATACTAGTTCACTTCAAAAAAACCCTAATCTAACCATTGAACACATAATCATAACTTGAATATCCATGTCACATATAAAGCTATCATATATATATATATATAGTATATATAGCATACTAAACATCGAACCGCGGGGGTGCTATACGCCATCCACCCGACGTCCCCCGTAGATATAATCTACTCACCTTGCTCTTCGCTTTTTGTTGCCGATGTCGCCACGTGCTTGCTTGTCGTCTCGAAGTCTTCGTGGGGTACCTAAACATAATAACGTATTAAAATCACATCGGGAAAACAAATACAACACGCTAAAGGCCTCTAGGTTAGAACCTATAGACCACGCCTTCAAAACCACCAACCCTCGATATCGTCGTACAAAAGTCGAATGATCGAGGTACAACACAGATACAAAAATCCAGAATGCAAAATACGCAAAACGAAACCCCGAATCAAAACAACAACTCTTGAAAATGGTCCCAGATTTTACCCTAGGTCAAATCGGTCAATTTTGCATATGCCAGGGGTCTAATTTATTGATTAAGGAACCACAGAACAAACACGAGCCACATTGGCCCAGGTCTGGCCGCAATATAAGGCCAGAAGGTATATTTTTGCAGCCTGAAGGTGGAGTCAGGGGCTGGGGTCTTGAGTATAGGGTCTAGGTTCCCTGCTGATCTCTCTATGTTCGCAAAAATATTTTCAGAGGCTCCGGGTGTTAGCAGATTTAAAAGTACACTCACAGAATCTATAATTCCTCCGATATCGGGTTTCTAAATCCGTATTCCGGGGTTCTAGTCTCTGGTTTGGGTCTCCAATCAATCACCACAGGGCTTGTATAGCATTTAGTAACCCTAATTTCACCTTTGGGTTCAACTAAAACCCTAATCCTCAACTCAAGTTTTCCAAAGATCCCAAAACCACACAATATCGGTTCTAATTTAACATGGATGCAAAAGCAATAGAAATACTAGGCTAATGGTTAAGAGAATACCTCATTTGGAAACTCAAGAATTTTCTTGAGTTGCCCCAAGTGTCTAAAATGCAAGCTTTCTTGGTCCATGGTGTAGCTAGTGAGCTTGTGCATCTTTTTATTGAAATGGGTATTGGGTTTTGAGGTGTTTTTAATGGTGTTGTGGAGGTTTTGAGATGGGGGAAGGAAGAGGGCAGCAGCAGCAGCAACTAGTTGAGGGAGAGGAGAGAAAACGATGAAGAAAATAAGAAGGAATGGGAGCTTAGTCCAAGGTTGACCCCCTCACCTCATTCTCTCTCATACCCATACATAATATTCTAATCCTTTATTTCTTTTTTCTTTTCTTTTCTTTCCCTTTTCTCCTCTTCTCTTTAATTTACAACCATGCAAGAATCATGAAGAATGCCATGATAAGAAATGTAACAAGTGAAAAAAAAGACTTGTGCATGTTTTGCACAAAACACGCTTAAAGCCTGATTAGCGATTTTTAATCGCGATTAGCACTAAATTAGTGTCAAATAAATCGTAAAACTTCATAATTTGCATAAATCCAATAAAGCACCCTCATTTTAGTAATTTCCATAATTTTCCAATTTTTTCCCAATTTATCGGTATTTAATTATACCGCCTTATTAAAATATTCAATATTTTATTATTTAATTACAAAAGCTCCCAAAAATAATATTTTATTTTTTTTTGAAATGTTACGATCTTCCCCCTTAAAGAAATTCGGTCCCCGAATTTAAATTTAAATCCCTCAGTACTAAAACATTTCAGTAAAAAGTCCAAGTCGTCGGGGCTCCGAGATCATCAATACATAAAAGGCATCATAGCGCTATGCATGCGCATGAACAATGAGCAGATAACTCAAAATCAAAACTCCGTCAAGTATCTCGCAATCATCGGAGTCATAGTGAAGACACAAATGTCAAATCCAAAATGAAACCAATATAATATACATCAAACTATACATGTAGCTATCAAATCTGTACATGTAAACCTCTGAAAGAAATGCATGCCAAACTTTTCATGTTGCTGTGCAATGCGCGTATCGCGGCACAGTGGTGGACGTCTATTGTAAGAAAATAACCATATATGTATATATCTTTTGTTTAATATGTACGTTCCGCCGTTTTGAAAACAATTTAGAAGGGTTTCCTTGTTTTAAATGTTTCATGTCATATCAGACACGTAGGTAAATATTGAGACTATAGCTCCCTTTTTGGAAATCCCTTCGATAACTATCAATGTATGGAAAATATATCCAGATACTGTCCTCTGACTAGTCCTGCTCAGTACGAAAACAAATAGCAAATATCATAAAAACGTACTGCTCTATAAGAAATCAATCCCAAAATGTGCATATGAATGTTACGTGCGTCTGGTGCGCACGGAAATCAAAACCCATAAATGTGCCCTACGTGTGCACAGAAACAACATCTAAGTGCAACGGGTGTGTACGAAACACTTGTCAGAGGCAACGTGTGTGCCTGACAGCAAAATCAGATGCATCTGATATGCACGAAGAATCCCGATTTAGTGCATCTGGTGTGCACCAAAATCGCATCTCAGAACATGCGCCCAACATGCGCGAAAATCCAAATCCAAGCGCGCCAAATATGCGCAAGAATCCAAATCAAATGCACAGAGTTCACGAAATCAACATCAATATCAGAATCGAAATCGACGGTATACAATACAGCTCAATCCAAATCAGGTATACCGCGGTATATAATCTCATAACCATGTGCATCAACGTGCACAATTCAAATCAAAACACTAAAAGAGTATGAAAACTATGCCAAAAGCATAAGTCAAATCACATGCATAACATAGGCATGAAATCAAAATCAACATATCGAATGACATCAAACCGAAGTCAGGGGCAACTGTGGTGCACAAAAATAAATATCATGAAACTCAGTCGTCAAGACTAAACCATGCGAATAGATCGCCCAAAATACCGAAATCCATGGTGACGGATATGTGATAATCGAATCACCAAATCACAAATCATAAATACCATCGTTGATAGTTCCTCCTTCAAAGTCGAGAAGGTGTCGGTGCATCCAATGCTAGCAGAGCAAGATATCTACTTGCCTCCTGTTCATGGTCTTGTAAGTCTACGGTAGCGCCCCGGCCTTCTGTCCGAGGCCAAAATGCGGAAACAATTTTTTTTTCAAAACTTGAAACCGGCGCTATCACAGATTTTAATCCCGGATCGAACCTTTAACCTATAACTAGCAAACTAGAGAAAGCTTAGAAAGGCTATATCGATCGATCCGTGTCCTTCGGTCTTTAGCCACCATCTCTCGCTCCTCGCGGCATCTCCGATCTCCGGTCTCCTCGTCGGAAAGGGCACCACATCTTCGAATCTTTTTACGGGCTCCCGCTTCGTCCGAAGCAACTCGGACACGAAGTTTGCTAGTCGACGTGTCCAAGATTGCAATAGAATATACGTAGAATACTTTGTCTCAACGGTTAATCGAAGTTGCCTTTAGGAAGTGTGAGGAGAAATGGGCTTT
The DNA here is from genome assembly GCA_030015575.1 of Agapanthus africanus. Taxonomy (NCBI): domain Eukaryota; kingdom Viridiplantae; phylum Streptophyta; class Magnoliopsida; order Asparagales; family Amaryllidaceae; genus Agapanthus; species Agapanthus africanus. Next base: position 312,800,830 of record CM057350.1, on the reverse strand, counting down.
GGAATTGAGCTAAAGATTTTTGTGCAAATGAAATGAGATCAATTCCTCACTCACAAAAATTTGGGGCTACTTAAAAAACGCTCTCGGCCATGGCATAAAAAATGGAATGGTGGTGAGTGTAGGAGCAAATAGAGGTGATCATAAGCCAAAAGAAAACCTCACAGCTCTTAGCCAAATCAATCCAATCACAATTAATACAAATCTTGAACCAAGCACACCTAGAATCCTCATGAAGCATCCATGAGCTGCTGGAGCCCCGGCACCACAAAACCCCCCTCACTTTATAAAACCCCACTTTGCAAATAACCCCCTCCAAGGAAAATTCAGCCAAAGAACAATAGAAAAGGAATTTGGCCAAATCAAGAAAGCAAACTGGCAACATCAAAAAGCGATCCCATAATAAATTACAGGATAACCCTTCAACTGTATCTACATACCTACATTTGTATTTCGACCGAATACAAATGCATTGAGACAAAATCTACACAGTATAATACTAGGATCCGGCTTAAACCAAAGCCCGCTAGTATTATCCGTCCGAAACACTACACGTGCACAAGTGCACGCGTGTGTTCGAACACTGCCATAAATCCATACGGCCTCTACAACGTTTCGTCCGAAACTTGAGAAACTGTCTGTGGGGGACTCTAAAGACTCGTTAATATTTTGGCTGTGGATTTAACCACTAGCACGTCAGTGGTCCTAGCCGTACGTAACGGGCTACCAAGTATTGACCAAAAGGGAGGTCGATGAGTGAACTCATCCTGACACCCTACTGAGCCTGTCAGTGACAATATCCGTACAGTCTGGTCCGTTCGTCTATGAGTATCGCATGTCGGGCCTAGGGGGTTGGTAAAGTCAGACCCCTAAAAGCGGTACAAGTCGTGTCGGAGTGTAGCCCAGAACACCCTGAGATACTATTGGAATACCAACCAGTAAATCTCCTTCCTTGGCCAAGGACTTCGTGTAATAGCTCTCCTAGACACAGCGCGATCTCACCCCTAATACCGGGAGAGACGAAATCCCTGCCGATCCGCTCACTGCCTCCATGTGGCTCGGGACTGTACCCAACTAAAACCTGTTTGCACGACTCCTTTGAGCCATGGTATGGTAGTAATCAAAGCACATTAGGAACTCACATGAGACATAATGATGATCTCAGGTCGATGAACTAACCTATACACATGTCACCAGGGAACTGCTATCTGACGTCAGGTATAATACCAACTAGCATGTTCCCGGCGAGTCCTGTCCGGTGTACTCATAACCCAATGAGCATCTGTATACATCTTAGGTGACCAACTGACACCAATGACTTGTGAGACCGGCCACCACCCCTCGTCGGGGTCTCAACTGTATACACTAGTCTACTCTAGAGAATTGATGCCCTGTCTCGAAAACTCCCACGACTAGGGACCTTTTAAGGATTTGCTTATAGACCCCAGCTCCCACGTATATGATTGCCATCATACTGCTGGCCGTCAAGCAAGAATCCTAAGGGCTCTATCAACGTGCAATAGTGACATGTAATGTCACCTAAAGCATGTACACGATGATAAAGATAAACCAGATAGCATACTATCATCTTGAGTAAGACTGTCCTACCGGTATAGGTCCTCCCTCAATCATTGCAATCATGTGCCTGCGATCCAATAATTGACTTTGAGGGCACTATATCCAACAATCTCCCACTTGCACTCAAGGCTAATTATTGCGATGTCGCATACTCACAGCCTGTGTGATACCGAACACCCAACACCTCTACTAATCAGTCTCACAAAGCCCGGTTGTGAAACTACTGCATTCGAGGAATAGCTTCAGTGAGTGGATCCGCCCTGATGTTTCTTTCTATGTCTCTCTTTATCTCAAGTTCGCTGAGAAAGCCATCTCCCGAAATGAGCAATACCCGTCTTAGAATATGTCTGGATATCAGATGGGACCTAGTTCATAAATGAACTCAAAATCCAAACTTCTTAGTGTTGTAGATAGTGCCCTCAGAGTCAATTATTGGATCACAGGCACGTGATTGCAATGATTGAGGGAGGACCTGTCCCAGTAGGACAGTCTTACTCAAGATGATAGTATGCTATCTGGTTTACCTTTATCATCGTGTACTGCTTTAGGTGACCTTACAGGTCACTATTGCACGTTGATAGAGCCCTTAGAATTCTTGCTTGACTACCAGCAGTATAAGGGCTATCATATACGAGGGAGCTGGAGTCTATAAGCAAATCCTTAAAAGGTCCCTAGTCGTGGGAGTTTCGAGACAGGGCATCGATTCTCCAGAGTAGACTAGTGTATACAGTCGAGGCTCCGACGAGGGGCAGTGGCCGGTCTCACAAGCCACTGGTGTCAGTTGGTTCACCTAAGATGTATACAGGTGCTCATTGGGTTATGAGTACACCGGACAGGACTCGCCGGGAACCTGCTAGTTGGGATTATACCAGACGTCAGATAGCAGTTCCCTGGTGACATGTGTACAGGTTAGTTCATCGACCTGAGATTGTCATTTGTCTCGTGTGAGTTCCCACTGTGCTTTGATTACTACCCTACCACGCTCAAAGGAGACGTGCAAACAGGTTTTAGTTGGGTACAGTCCCGAGCCACATGGAGGCAGTGAGCGGATCTGCAGGGGTTCGTCTCTCCCGGTGTTGGGGGTGAGATCGCGCTGTGTCTAGGAGAGCCATTACACAAAGTCCTCAGCCGAGGCAGGAGATTTACTGGTAAGTATTCCAGTTGTATCTCAGGGTGTTCTGGGCTACACTCCGACACGACTTGTACCGCTTTTGGGGGTCTGACTTTTACCAACCCCCTAGGCCCGCCATGCGATACTCATAGACGAACGGACCGGATTGTACGGATATTGTCACTGACAGGCTTAGTAGGGTGTCAGGATGAGTTCGCTCACAGACGTCCCTTTTGGTCAATAGCTGGTGGCCCGTCACGTATGGCTAATACCTCTGACGTGCTAGTGGTTAAATCCACAGCCATAGTATTGACGAGTCTTTAGAGTCCCCCACACACAGTTACTCAAGTTTCGGGCGAAACGCTGTAGAGGCCATATGGAGATATGGCAGGGTTCGATCAGATACGTGCGGTATTGTATGAATCGTGATCGGACGGATTTTACTAGCCGGCTTTGGTTTAAGGCGGATCCTAGTATTAGACAGTGTAGATTTTGTCTCATTGCATTTATATTCAGTGGGAATACAAATGCGGGCATGTATATGCAGCAGCGGGGTTTTCCTGTAATTTATTACGGGATCTGTTTTCTGAAGTTGCCAGTTTGTATTCCGTTCCGGCCGGTTTTCCTTTTGTTCCTTCACGGCCGGACTTTCCGATGGAGGGGGTTATTTGCAGTTTTGCAAATTACCTATGTGGAGGGGGTTTCTTGCATTTGTGTCTTCATTATGATATTCTTATCATCATGAGATTCTTTTCTAGTCCATTCCATTGCATTTATTATGATGGTTGGTGAAAGGATGTGAGTTAGAAATTGGGGTGACCATTTTCTCATATATTCATTCTTTTTCTTCTCTTGTATTAGGCATTCCTTTTTCCTTCCACTACCATAAGGGGCCGGCCACATTTTTGGAGTGAGGGGATGAGGTTTCTTTTGGTGGGGAAATTTATCACTTTCATTTTGATAGCCACCAAATTCCATAGCTATTTTCTTTAATATATTTCTCCACCTCCACATCAAAGGAAAACTTCATAAACCCCAAAGAGAGAAGCTTCTACACTACACCTACAGCACTCTTGGACGCGTTGGCTTGCCAACTTCACGCCCGAGTTGCCTCGGTCCAGAGGTGGGAAGCCCGTAAAGAAATCGGCTACGTGGTGCCCTTTCCGACGAGGAGGTGACGGACGGAGATTCCGCGGGAGATCGGAGTGGAGACGAAGACGAAGGACACGGATCACTTGGTATACTTCTTTACTCCTTTTCTAGTTTGCTAGAGTTAGGTTAATAGCCCGATCCGGGGTTTAAGTGCGCGGTGGTGCCGGTTTGCAAGTTTCGCAAAGTTTTTCGTTTCGGCATTTTCGGCGTCGGATCGACGGCCGGGGCGCCGCCGTGCACTTACATTGGTATCAGAGCCATGCCATTAACCAGTCTAGCATGCTCTAACGTGTTTATAAGTTCGATCGATCGGATTTTCCAAAAACCGCATTTCCATGTCGCACTTTCTGTCGAATTTTTCCTTGCTCTAAAAATTATTTGGTACATTGGAAAATTACGTGCAGGGTTTTTTATGAATTCTGTGAAAATTTGGTACGCTGATGTTACTGTAGCGCGGCGGTTTAGCGGCCAAAACCACGTTTTGTCCACGGAACCGCCGCCGTTTTGTGGCCAAACCCGTACCAAATTTCTACAGTGGTTTACTGACATGGAAATAGGGTTTCTGGTATATTCTTTTTGGGCCCAGATATTTTCTGAGTGCTACAGTTGTGCTTGGGGCCCACTTCGATAAATTTGATCGATCGAAAATTTTAAACATGTTAGATCACAGAATTTACATTATATCTGCGACCGTGAATGTCATTTGATTCCGGTAAATCCTGTATAACCTGCTATAGCCCTTTTAGACGGATTTGCGAACGTGACATTCACGTTGATGTTCTGTGTTGTGCTGTGATGTTGCGGATTGGTCGTGAGGGATAGCCTGGTTGCAATGTTAGTACAGTTTGTGTTTTATATGTATATTTGATATTGCGGAGCGGGCGTCCGACATATGGACTGCCGTCAACTGCCTGTTTGTATTTTTCTTTTGGGGCTATGACCGCGTCGAGGTCGATGTACCCGTTGTATGTATATTTTACTTTCTGTACTAGGATTACCCCGCGGAGGGGTGCACGTATAGCCGGGTTCTAGAGGGCAACGGGCCCGCATCTCATGGCGTTGAGACGGAGGGGGCTTTACTCTAGAATTGGCGGGTCATTCGCCGCACTCGTTATGGGGTATAGGTTGCCCAGGAAGGGTGCCCAAGTTACCGGATTCGTGAAGTGCTGGGTGGTCCATTCATGTTGCTGAAGGGGGCTGCCTCGCTTCAGGTTTTGGCGGGTAACTTGCGCGCCCGTAGGGTCTAGGATTTCATTGCACAGGCTATCCACATGACAAGGGGAACGTCGGGTTTCAGTAGCGGCTCTATGAAACCCGGGGATCCCAGATATCTGTATTGTTCTGTGATGCTGATTACATTTCTGTGTTGTTGCATTTTATCACGCCTTGAGCGAATATTATATATTGATATATATACTAGTAGATGTTGTATATGTTTTTGCATCCGCGCTAGCCCAGTCCCCGCTCTGTCGTTTAGTTAAGTAACCCTAACGGGTGTTGACGGGACTCCAGTGGCGAATGTGGATGGCATTATACGTACATCATTATTTTCGTTCTTTGTGGTGTGATCAATTGATGGGACTGCGTTGATTTGGATCAATGCAAGCTAAATAAACCTATTCTGATGTTGTTGGAACATTTTTCAAAAAGCTGTTATTGCAAGGGCATTCACTTTTGCTTTTGCATCGTGGTATTCAGTTGAATATCCTGCTCCTCAGTTGACGAGGCAAGGGCCGAGATCCCTTCACCGGGAGTGACCCCTTGGACCAAAAGTTTGCGTCACGGGCAATAACTTCACTATAGCCGATTACTTTTGCTTTGCATCGTGGTATTCAGTTGGAATATCCTGCACCTCATCCTACGGGGAAAGAGCCGAGATCCCTTCACCAGGAGTGACCTCTTTAGCAAAGGTTTTCGTCACTATATTTTTATAAAGCTATCAGGTTCCTTCACGATATCAAGTTCACTACGTTAAAGGGTTTTCGCTAGAAACCATTCGTAGCCCTCCGTCGTTTCGATATGAATAGTCAATAAGTATTCAAGCTGTGTATGTCTGGCCAAAGTCAAGGCACAGTGATTGGTAGCTATTGGGTATTCATATGCAGCATAGATAGATGCGTGGTTTGGGACAGTCGTACTACTCTTTTGGCCAAAATCAAAGGTATGTACGGGTTGGGTTCAAATTAACCTGGAGAATGACGGGTAGAACTTGACATGTGACTTATGATATGTTGCCCAAAGTCAAGGTCATAAGAGCATGGGGCAAAAATCACATCGGGAATTTCTAAAGAAACTGAAACTTGCCAGATATGCGCATACCTTCTGGAGTGTGATCACGTGAGTGGATTCCGTCACGTTATCATGCGATGATAGTTGGATCCCGATTCCCACTGATGAGTTGGTTTACTCATCGAGTGATCCTGACTAATTCTTCTTTCAGGTTTGGGGAAGAATTTGACGGTACAGTGGAAGGTTTCCTGATTAGATAAAGTGATAAACATTCTAATCTAGGTTAGAGTGCACGCTGAGTGTTTCTTTTCTCTCTCTCTTTGGCAGCGACCATTGACCCAGCCCTAGACTATGACTCAGTGACCAAAATTAACCGAACCTTCTTATAACACTGGCTATTGGATTGTCAGAGTTGCATACCACATTGCCACTCCTACTTTTACCCTTTTCTCCAGAACACCCCGTATTACTACGAACGGTCCCACTTCCATTGGACAAAGCCATCGTATGGTTACTATACGAACTCGAAGGACTTTATTCGAGGATGGTTTCTGGTTCTGGAGGAAAACGAATAGGACTATTCAGTTGTCTTTCCTTTTACCTTCTCTCGGATTGCTAGTGCTCTCTTTGGATTAGGACAGCTACACCTAGTACACAAATTGGATAGTCTTCTTCCAAACCATAGGCAGGTGCCGACCGGTAGGGAATGAAGAAAACCAATTAGCCTAAACGGTGTACAGAAGGTATTAAGTTAAGACAAAGAAAGGGATTAGAAGGAGGGCAAAGTAAATTGCGACTGATATTCACGACCCAAACCATGTATTTCATTACCACTCCCACTTCACCTTTGTATTTCTCCAGGACACTCCGTATCACTACGAAGATCCACAGTTTATTGGATATTCCATCGTATGGTTATATACGAACTCGAAAGGAACTTGTTCCAGTTCGGGGATGGATTCTGGTTCAGGAGAAATAGGAATAAGGTTTATTCGAGTTGTCTTTTATCATCACCTTCTCTCGCAATGCGAGTGCTCCTAGGATTAGGACAGTACACCCATTATGATATATTGGATAGTCTTCTTCCAAACCATAGGCTGGTGCGAACGGTAGGAAGGAAGAAAACCACTTGGCCTAAAGGGGTGTGCAGAAGGTAATGACTAAAGACATATAAAGGGATTTGGAGAGGTGGCAAAGAAATATACGGTTACAGTTGTGAATCTGGATAATGGAAGAGGCATTACTAGGAATACCGGGATACCCCATCGAAACATTTCAATGTTTTCAGTTTCACTGTGTCTCTGTTAAAAGAAACTGATTTCCCCAATTAGACACTTGCTCTAGGGTATGATATTTACCAGGTTTGATTCTCACATCTGTATGGTTTTACAGATGATGAGTGGGAGTAAGTTATTGGGAATTAGGTGATCACCTTCATTCTATCGGAATTCGTTGTAATTGGTAATATTTGAGGAAGTCACCTGGGTTGTTTGCCGGACGGCAAATGTTTTGTTTTGAATATCCGTTGTTATGCACCAATTTCAAATTGATATATCTGTACGTCTATTTTTATAGAGCTGAAAATATACTTTCCTTGAAATTATGTCTATGACATTTACCTATATCAGTGGATGGTTAGTGAAGGAGCATTGAACAGCGGTGTAATTCTTCTTAACCATAAGTACAGTTTTTCAACCTACAACACACAGTGAATGAGTTATTAGACTCACGGACTTATAACAGAGTATTGTATATTGTCCAATGTCCATTAGGACAGAGGGGTTGGTACTCATACTATATTCTGTTTTACTTGTGACTTCTCTAGTTCTTAGACATGTGTTTTGTAGAAATGCAGTGTTCTGAGTTTTGAGGAAGTTATAGGTGTATGAATAAAGTAGAGAACCAGGAGTTGCAAGTATCGGGATTCTTCAAGGTGATCGAAGATGTAGATACTTGTGTATGGTATTCAGGTTATAGTAATGATTAAGAGAACTTACTTCTCTTTCAGGTTACTCATAATTGGAAGTACTCCTAAGTTGAGTAATGACTGTGATCGGCCTCTTTCCATTTAGTTGACATGCACTGGAGACAGCTGCATGATTTTGAATCTGGTTCAATTAAATCAGTGCCTCTGTTTCTATAGTGGATATAGAATAGTTCATATGCTTGACATTATTAAGGTATGGGGAGTTGTCCGGCTTATGCTTAAAACCAGACTCTGGATAACTCAAGGCACGTTTCTGTAATGGCTGTTTGTGGGTTGACCTAGGCTATGACAAGGGTTGGCTTTCTACCATCTGGAAGATCAATAGTGATATTGTTCTTGACTCACCACAGTTTTAATAAAAATGGATTTTTTTTCAGAAAACAGTAGTGAGGAGTATGGTAGAACTGGAAGTGATTCCAGAACCGCAAACGATTACTGAAAATTTGATAAGAACCTAAAGATTCAATCTGATTTTGACATTCCATTGGCCACTCCGCAGATACGGTGGGTAACCTCAGGCACCCGAGAGGTACTCCGGTAGCCTCAAGGACAGTAAGCGGGGAGGTTCTTGTTTATCCAGACTTGCCGTTGATGTTGTTCCAGGCTGTGAGACCCGGCAGGAGGATGAGTATAGCGTCGTTCTAAACTAGCTTTAGAAGTGTACGTCTCTATGGCTCTGCCAGAGGGTTGTCATGGTCAGTGGGAGCAGCGGAAGCATTGGTGGACAGGTGGCTTATGTTTATTTATAGACTTAAAGCAGATATAGCGGAGATAGATCATCTATTTCTGATGTGACAGTCATAGGTTTGACTTCATCAGAATAGGGGATGGATCTGTTAAGAAGGTAGTAGGGTGTGATGTCCTGGTATAGGGATGACATACACAGAGTAGGAAGTGATATTCCTATACTACGATCGGTTATACATTGGTTGTCACACAGTAGTTTCTCCACATGGGACTTGGACATTATATCAGACATTCTGATTACTGGATCTATGGTTTTAGATCAAGATTTGGGTGGTTTCCCAATCTGGGTACTTAGACAGCATTCTATGAGTATTTAGAATGGACGACTCCTGGCACGGTAGTGCACCTGCAGGTGATGGAGTCACCCTCTCTAAAAGTTTCTTACAGACTAAAGTAGAGAGGGATGTGCATGATTGGCAGATCACTTGCTTAGGCAATTGAGTCAATCATGAGATGTCAAGTACCACACCAGATGTTGTTTTTGCGGTAGATGTAATAAGTTGATATTGATCCAATCCTGGAGAAACAGTCGGAAGCAGTTTTAGAACATAAGTGGATGTTCTAGGGATATGATAACAACAGCCTCCTTTAGGAGACGGTTATCATTCCAGGCTTCCAAGGTGACCTGGATGGCAGAGTGGCTGTCAGAGTTATAGTTTTCCCTCTGACGAGGGGTAGTATTTTGGATAGGTGGTCCAAGCGGATACTGAGGGAGGCATGGCGCAGGACACTGATTAAGTTCAGTTGTCGATACAGTCTAAGTACTTTGGATTTGGAGTTCATTTATGAACTAGGTCCTATCAGACATCCAGACATTCTAAGACAGGTATTGCTCATTTCGGGAGATGGCTTTCTCCGCGAACTTGAGATAAAGAGAGACATAGAAAGAAACATCAAAGCGGATCCACTCACTGAGGCTATTCCTCAAACGCAATAATTTCGCAAACGAGCTTTGTGAGACTGATTAGTAGAGGAGTTGGGTGTTCGGTATCACACGGGCTGTGAGTATGTGACATCGCAATAATTAGCCGTGAGTGCAAGTGGGAGATTGTCGGAGATAGTGCTCTCAGAGTCAATTATTGGATCACAGGCACGTGATTGCAATGATTGAGGGAGGACCTGTCCTAGTAGGACAGTCTTACTCAAGATGATAGTATGCTATCTGGTTTACCTTTATCATCGTGTACTGTTTTAGGTGACCTTAAAGGTCACTATTGCACGTTGATAGAGCCCCTAGGATTCTTGCTTGACTACCAGCAGTATAAGGACGATCATATACGTGGGAGCTGGAGTCTATAAGAAAATCCTTAAAAGGTCCCTAGTCGTGGGAGTTTCGAGACAAGGCATCGATTCTCCAGAGTAGACTAGTGTATACAGTCGAGACCCCGACGAGGGGCGGTGGCCGGTCTCACAAGCTACTGGTGTCAGTTGGTTTACCTATGATGTATACAGGTGCTCATTGGGTTATGAGTACGCCGCACAGGACTCGCCGGGAACCTGCTAGTTGGGATTATACCAGACGTCAGATAGCAATTCCCTGGTGACATGTGTACAGGTTAGTTCATCGACCTGAGATCGTCATTTGTCTCGTGTGAGTTCCTACTGTGCTTTGATTACTACCCTACCACGCTCAAAAGAGACGTGCAAACAGGTTTTAGTTGGGTACAGTCCCGAGCCACATGGAGGCAGTGAGCGGATCTGTAGGGGTTCGTCTCTCCCGGTATTGTGGGTGAGATCGCGCTGTGTCTAGGAGAGCCATTACACAAAGCCCTCGGCCGAGGCAGGAGATTTACTGGTAGGTATTCCAGTAGTATCTCAGGGTGTTCTGGGCTACACTCCAACACGACTTGTACCGCTTTTGGGGGTCTGACTTTTACTAACCCCCTAGGCCCGCCATGCGATACTCATAGACGAACGGACCGGACTGTACGGATATTGTCACTGACAGGCTCAGTAGGGTGTCAGGATGAATTCGCTCACAGACGTCCCTTTTGGTCAATAGCTGGTGGCCCGTCATGTATGGCTAATACCTCTGACGTGCTAGTGGTTAAATCCACAGCCATAGTATTGACGAGTCTTTAGAGTCCCCCACACACAGTTACTCAAGTTTCGGGTGAAACGCTGTAGAGGCCGTATGGAGATATGGCAGGGTTCGATCAGATACGTGCGGTATTGCACGAATCGTGATCGGACGGATTTTACTAGCCGGCTTTGGTTTAAGCCGGATCCTAGTATTAGACAGTGTATATTTTGTCTCTTTGCATTTGTATTCAGTGGGAATACAAATGCGGGCATGTATATGCAGCAGCGGGGTTTTCCTGTAATTTATTACGGGATCAGTTTTCTGAAGTTGCTAGTTTGCATTCCGTTCCGGCCGGTTTTCCTTTGGTCCTTCGCGGCCGGACTTTTCGATGGAGGGGGTTATTTGCAGTTTTGCAAATTACCTATGTGGAGGGGGTTTCTTGCATTTGTGGCTTCATTATGATATTCTTATCATCATGAGATTCTTTTCTAGTCTATTCCATTGCATTTATTATGATGGTTGGTGAAAGGATGTGAGTTAGAAATTAGAGTGACCATTTTCTCATATATTCATTCTTTTTCTTCCCTTGTATTAGGCATTCCTTTTTCCCTCCACCACCATAAGGGGCCGGCCACATTTTTGGAGTGAGAGGATGAGGTTTCTTCTAGTGGGGAAATTTATCACTCTCATTTTGATAGCCACCAAATTCCATAGCTCTTTTCTTTAGTATATTTCTCCACCTCCACATCAAAGGCAACTTCATAAACCCTAAAGAGACAACCTTCTACACTACTCCTACAGCACTCTTGGACGCGTCGGCTTGCCAACTTCGCGGCCGAGTTGCCTCGGTCCAGAGGTGGGAGCCCGTAAAAGAAATGGGCTACGTGGTGCCCTTTCCGACGAGGAGGTGAAGGACGGAGATTCTGCGGGAGATCGGAGTGGAGACGAAGACCGAAGGACACGGATCACTTGGTATACTTCTTTACTCCTTTTCTAGTTTGCTAGAGTTAGGTTAATGGCCCGATCCGGGGTTTAAGTGCGCGGTGGTTGATTTGATGAAATTCTTGATGTGTAGTATGAGAAAATTGTATTTAGAAATCACAATCAAAAATTGTTTGACCGCAATCAATAACGGTGTCGGATGTAGCGCGTTAGCGAGTGCGGATCGTCCACAGGGAAAGTGAGTTCCGTTCAATTCTTGAATTAGATGAGTTGAAAATTTAAGCAAAAGAAAAGAAAACAATTCATGATTTGTAATTGTAGATCAAGAAATAAGAAAAGTCTAGATCTAGAAAAAACATTAAAAAGCAAGAATAGAGATGAGAGATAATTTCCAACCAACAATCAAGATTATAAGGATAGCTCGTAGGAGTAGATCGGATCGATAGATGTGATGAGATCTAATGATTACTCATTCTTATCCATTAATGAATTGATACTAGATCGATGCAATTTCATCGAGGGTTAAGGATTGTGCGGGGAAAATTAGGGATTCCGCAACTCATCCTTTGTCCTTTCGATAGATCGCATTCAAATTCTAGCTTCTAGTTAATCAAATGATTAATTGTTGTTCCCTAGTTTCGAAGTGAACACGATCTAGAAAGCATCATCTCGAGACTAGGTCATTAATCACTTGATTCACTAGAATTTCAAAGCATTATAGGATTTAAGAATTGTAAGAATATCTAAATCATCATCATCTAAAGATCGTCACAACTCCTACACGAGCGGAGATTACTCAAACATCATGATCACAAACACAATCACAAATTGAGATCTAATCATTTTTTCTTGAATTAAAAGATAAGCAAGAATATAGAAAATTCACCTTTATTTATCGACAAATTTCGTTACAACTCTCTTGAATTTACAAAAGGAAGGAACTAGATCGCCGATTTCGGCTTCGCTCGGCTCCTTGAGTCGCGGATCGGCATGGATCTCTTGCTCCGTTGGAATCCGGCATCGCTTCTAAAGGTTGAATTTCCCTCCAAGAATTTGTTAAGCCGAGCCTTCTAGAAATGCCACGTGGAGCTTCTGGGGTCTTCTGGAAGCTTTGGCCGTTACAATTGAGCATGTGATGAAATTTGAAGAAATGATCTCCTCAAATGGCCGCGGATCCGCCGCGCCAAGGGGGCTTGGGCCGCGGATCCGCGGCCCTTTGGTGGCCTTGCTGCTTGTATTTTCTTCTGTGGGCTTGGGATATTATATGGGCCTTATTTTGATGTGTTGAGTTTTATTTGGCCTTCTAAATTACTACCAGATCTTCAGCCTTTGAGTTGGCGCATCTTTTATCAGATCTTTTCCCAATTTTGGGCTCTGCTTCCGGAATTTCCTGCATAGCCTCCAAGACAAGAGTTGCGCAATACAAGGATAATGCGATGCTATGAAAAACACACAATTTCCCTAAAAATGCTGGTTTTAGCACACAGTACAAGTAATCCCGTATTTTACATGTGTTTTGCAAATATGTGTGATATGAATACCGGATACCTCTACTTGACTGCAAAAGGTAGGGAAATTGCTGTGTTAGAAATGCAGTATTTTCGACTAATCAAATTCCCCCAAACTTATTTTCGATCGTCTCGATCGAACAGTTTTATTAGAAAGAGAAGGAGAAAACAAAGAAAGGGAAAAGCACACTTTCGTAGGCAACACGATTGCACTGAGCACGTGCAACAAGCCTTTAAATCTCTAGGTGTCCCTAGTAGGAGGAGTGTTGTCTCCTGTGGGTTTTCAGCGGATTGCACCCACAAAATCCAATAATAAAAGGAAGATCATGAATATTACATTTAAAGACAAGAGTCGTAAAAGAAAAGCCTTGAAAATTAGGGTTTCCAACTAAGCTAGCTTTTCGGTTGTCATGAGCCCTATCTTAATGGTCATGAAAAGATGTCAGAAATCACGTCCTCCCTCAATAAAACATCGTCTTATTCTTAATTCCTATCTTTATTCCAAACATCGATCATATCACCCTTCGTGTGTGTAAAGAACATCCCTACACCCGGAGAATTCAATTCAAGCTATCATACTCTTGCCTATCAGCCTCAGTACTTTTTAATGAATATCTAGATGTGCTTACACACTTTCATGCGACCGTTAATACTTCTTGAGGTACTAACCGACCGATTACTCCTGTGCTTGCTTACTTGGTGTATTTTCCTCGTCTTGCACCACCTCGGGTACAGCAGTGACTCCCAGACCAGTTGGCCTTAGGGCACTAGGTGAAAAAGCACCCTTGCTATAAATTTTTTTATTGCCCTCGGCGATAACAAAACCAGTGTCCATTTTTCTCACCACTTTATATTTTATTCATTTTTTTTATTTCCTTGATACTTTTGGCTTTAAGACAAGAGCATTTCAAGGTATCCTCTACTATCCCGGGCTTTAAGACGTGTGTAAGTGCGAATAGCAGGGTATTAACGTTCAAAATGTTTGGCTTCCAGAATAGAAACTATTTTTCAGACTTATTTTTATCCTCAGATTAGTGACGTCCTTCATCTTACTAACCCTTGGGACAACGGCTCATAACTACTTAATACTAGTTCGTATAAGAAAACTTCTAATTTTCTTGGTTTTCTTAAAATTTTCTAATCTCATGGATGTAATTGTTCACTATCTAATCTTTTATTATCATAAATATTTTTATATTTTGAAAATTTTTAAGTTTTTATATTTTGAAAATTTTTGAATTTTTATGGATTTTGAAAATTTTTGAATTTTTTTGGTTTTTTAAAGATTATTTACAAAAAATGATGAGCAAAAAATATGTACACAGAATTTTTATGGGTTTTGAAATTTTTTTTATTTTATTTTTATGGTTTTTTAAAGAAATGTGTTGTGCTTATGCAAATGATATGCACATGATGCAAAACTAAGCACAAACCTCCCCCAAACTTGTTTTCAACAGTGTCCTCACTGTTGCCATCTGCTATATCTACAAAAACCTGTAAGCCTGGAAGGAATTTATTAGTGGGGGCAGAATATATAAGTGAAGACCCTCCCCCAAACTTATTCTTTTCACTCACCTCCATTCAACAAGATGATACAAAGATACATTGGACATGAAGGTGAGACGGAGGAATTTTAATCCAAATAAAATGGCTCCTGTAAGAACAGGAGCTCCTCCGTGGGGTCTGTGGAAAAATACGGCTTTAGTCTGTGTCCATTCACTTTAAAAAATGTGCCGTTTGTAACATTTTCTACCTCTACTGCCCCGTGCGGGTATACAGACCGCACAACAAAAGGTCCCTTCCACCGAGATCGAAGCTTACCCGCATGAAGGTGTAGTCGTGAATCATAAAGAAGGACTTGTTGACCAGGTGAAAATGTTTTCCTCAAAATGTTTTTATCGTGAAAAACCTTGGTCCTATTCTTTATGATTACAGCGTTATCATAAGCTTCATCGCGGAGTTCGCTTAGCTCATTAAGTTGCAGCTTCCGAAAGTTGCAGGCATGGTTTAGGTCAAAATTGATTTCCTTAATAGCCCACAATGCTTTATGCTCTATCTCGACGGGTAAATGACATGCCTTCCCAAACACTATCCTATATGGAGACATCCCTAGGTCAGTTTTAAATGCAGTTCGGAATGCCCAAAGAGCATCCGTCAGTTTGGTCGACCAGTCTTTTCTATTTTTCGCAACAGTCTTCTCCAGGATTAGTTTGATCTGTCTATTTGAGATCTCAGCCTGCCCGCTCGTTTGGGGATGATAGGGTGTAGAAAGTCGGTGGTTGATTCCGTATTTCTGCATCAGAGTCTCAAAAGACCTGTTGCAGAAATGTGTCCCATTATCGCTAATGATAGCGCGTGGGTGTCCAAATAGGGAAAAGATATTTTCTTTCAAGAACTTAATGAAAACTTTTCTGTCATTAGTGCGACATGGAATGGCTTCTACCCACTTTGAGACATAATCAACCGCCAGCAGTATGTACAAATTCCCAAAGGAGTTGGGAAAGGGACCCATAAAATCAATGCCCCAAACATCGAAAATTTCAACAACCAAGATGGGTTGCTGAGGCATTTCATTTCTCCGGGAGATTCTACCCATGTACTGGCATTGTGTACAGGTTTTGCAATAGTCAAATGCGTCCTTGAATAAGGTCGGCCAATAAAATCCACATTGCAAAACCTTCTCCGCCGTCTTTTTAGGACCGAAGTGACCCCCACAGGCCTGATCATGACAAAAAGAAAGAATACTCTTGAACTCTTCTTTCGGGACACACCGGCGAATGATCTGATCAGGACAATACTTAAACAAATATGGATCATCCCAGTAAAAGTGTTTTACTTGGGATAGGAAACGGTATTTGTCCTGTTTTGACCAATCGCTGGTTGTAAGTCCCGTGACAAGATAGTTCACAATATCCCTGAACCATGGTTCATTGGATACGCTCAAGAGTTGTTCATCAGGAAACGAGTCATTGATCGGCAGGGTCACAGGGGAAGAAGAGATGCGTGAAAGATGGTCGGCTACTACATTTTCACATCCTTTCTTATATTTGATAACAAGATCAAACTCTTGTAACAGAAGGATCCAACGTATCAGCCGACCTTTTGCATCTTTCTTCGCCAGAAGATGTTTCAAGGCGGAATGGTCTGTGTACACAATTATTGGAGAGCCGATTAAGTAAGGCCTGAATTTTTCTAATGCAAATACAACCGCTAAAAGTTCCTTCTCGGTGGTTGTATAATTGATTTGTGCATCATTCAGGGTCTTACTTGCATAGTATATCACGTGTGGCATCTTTTCAATGTGCTGTCCTAAGACAGCACCTACTGCAAAGTCGGATGCGTCACACATCAGCTCAAAGGGGTAGTCCCAATTTGGAGACGATAGAACGGGGGCTGAAGTGAGTGAGTTTTTAAGTGAGTCAAAAGCTGTCTCACAGTCCGAGTCGAAGTGGAAGGTCGTATCCTTGGCCAGGAGAAGAGTTAAAGGTCTAGCAATTTTGCTAAAGTCCTTAATGAATCTCCTATAGAAGCCCGCATGGCCAAGGAAAGATCGAATGTCCTTGACGCTTTTAGGATGAGGGAGGTTTTGAATGACATCTATCTTAGCCCTGTCAACCTCAATGCCTTTCTGTGAAATGACATGTCCAAGAACAATTCCTTCTCGGACCATGAAATGGCATTTTTCCCAGTTCAAAGTCAAGTTCTTCTCTTTGCAACGAGTAAGAACAGCGTCAAGATTCGATAGGCAATCGGAAAAAGAGTCTCCAAAAATCGAGAAATCGTCCATAAAGATCTCCAGAAAATTCTCTACCATATCAGAGAATATCCCCTTCATACACCGCTGAAAGGTAGCGGGAGCATTGCACAACCCAAAGGGCATGCGACTGTAAGCAAAGGTACCAAAAGGACAAGTAAAAGTGGTTTTATCTTGATCCTTTTTGGCGATGAGGACCTGATTATAGCCAGAGTATCCGTCCATAAAACAATAATACGCACGTCCAGCTAAGCGTTCCAGCATCTGATCAATGAATGGTAGAGGAAAGTGGTCTTTCCTCGTGGCGGCATTGAGTTTACGGTAATCAATACATACACGCCACCCAGTTTAGGCGCGTGTCTGAATCAACTCATTTGCCTCATTGACAACAATAGTGATGCCGGATTTTTTAGGGACGACATGTATAGGACTCACCCATTAGCTATCGGAGATTGGGTATATGATACCACTATCAAGGCATTTGACGATTTCTTTCATCACCGCTTCCTTCATGACGGGGTTCAACCGTCTCTGTGGTTCTCAGGTTGGTCTGGCATCATCCATCAAGTGTATATGATGTTCGACAATCAAGGGACTGATCCCTTTGATGTCCGCCATGGTCCAACCAAACGCCTCCTTATTAGATCTCAATACCGATAAAAGTGCATTCTCTTGCTCTGATGCTAGAGAAGCGGAAATGATAACCGGTAAAGACTCATTCTCACCTAAACATGCATATTTAAGGTGAGAAGGTAAAGTTTTGAGATCTAATTCGGGCGGAGAAATAATAGAAGGCGGGATCATTGAATGATTTTCGGAGTCGCGGAGAAGCTCATAGCCTGTAAAAGATACAGACTCGGATGGTGGTGAGTCAGGAGTGGCAGACTCAAGTGTGAAAATGGTGTCCTCACTAAGATCATGTGTTAGATCAAACAGTGATGTGGCAGTGTCGTCGAGATCTGTAAAGCAAAGTTCCTCAACTCCGCAACTTTCGGGAGCAATCTCGTGGACAGAGCACACATCGAGGATATGAGCAGAGGGTTCTGATGGCTGACTTCCAATTCTGTAAATGTTTAGTTCAATGGTCATATTTCCAAATGATAAGTTCATTGAACCATTTCTACAGTTGATGACAGCATTGGAAGTGGCAAGGAATGGCCGACCCAGAATCACCGGAATTTGGCTCCGGGGGTTTGCTACAGGCTATGTATCGAGAACAATGAAGTCTACAGGGAATACAAATTCCCCGACCTTTATCAACACATCCTCTAGTTCACCTCTAGGTTTGGTGATAGATCGGTCTGCCATTTGGAGAGTGCAGTGACCAGGTTTCAACTCTCCAATCCCTAGCTGCTAATAGACAGAGTATGGAAGTAGGTTAACACTTGCGCCAAGGTCTAACAAAGCACGATTGATGTTTTTACCCCCAATAGAAATTGATATCGTAGGACATCCTGGGTCCTTACGTTTCTTTGGTAGCTGGGGGATAAAAGAAGTGCTAATGTTATTGGACATGAAGACCTTCTTGGGCACTTGAGTCTTCCTCTTCCTAGTGCACAAGTCCTTGAGAATTTTCGCATAAGCGGGGACTTGTTGAATTGCATCTAGGAGAGGGATGTTGATGTTAACCTGCTTGAACATTTCCATAATTTTCTCCATATGAGGACTCGATTTGTTAGCCCTTAACCGGTTCGGGTAAGGTGCTTTAGCAATGAGTGCTGGGTCCATCATAGGAGAAGGAAGAGGGGGTAGACAAGATCCCGAAAGAGGAGTGGGGATCGTCTGTGGAGGGATAGAAGAGGTGGGCTGAGGTGTCGAGCCTAGAGGGAAATGGAGAATAGGCTCGCGAGAAGGTGGTGGGGTAGGATAACAAGAGTCAGACGTAGAAGTGTGTGTGTGAGGAAAGATCTCAGCCGGGGCGTTGATAAGATTTTCAGTATCATCAACTTCTTCCCCAACATGATTATCCAGCACTCTCCCAGATCTCAACGTTGTGACGGCATTTACATTGTAATGCCCAGGATTCGGTAGGGGTTGAGACGGGAGTTTCCCTTTTTCTCTCGCACTTAATTCGGCCTTAAGTCGTGCAATCTCAGCTTCCATCGTTTTGATACTCTCAGCTTGGGACGCTGAGTTTTTCTTTATCTCACCAACGGAAGATTTAACCTCGGCCGACACTTCCATGAAATTTGACATGAGTGATTTCATGGTTTGAGCGAATTGAGAGAACTCGTTAGAACATGTCGACTGCATAGGATTAGAAGGTGCAGGAGTGTTGACCTGGTTTTGGAAATTTTATGACTGGTAGGGGTGCTGGGTGAGGTGAAGTGGTTGCTGTTGTGGAAGAAGAGCCCGTTGGAATTGATTAGGGTTTGGAACCGTGTTTTGGGATTGGTTCCAGGCAAAATTCGGGTGATTCCTCCAACCCTGATTGTATGTAGAAGAAAAAGGGTCGTTTCTAGGTCTTTGGAATGCGGCATTGGTATGCTCGAGACCCTGAAACTGAGAGTTTAATGGACATTCTTCCGTTAAGTGAGAAGGGTCTGAACAGCACCCACAAACGGTTTTGGGGAGTGATATTGGGTTTAGGGAGGCTGCTAGGAATTTGTGTTCCATAGCGTCGAGCTTCTTTTGCATTGCTGCCATCTCAGCTCGAACACCTATGGACACGTCTATTTGGTGTACGCCACCCCTACTCGATGGCTGGGTTCCAGTCTCCCACTGCAGTGATTTTTCAGCAAACTCTTCTAAAAATTTCCATGCTTCCCCATCATCCTTGGTCATAAAGGTGCCTTGACACATGTTTTCAAGGTTTTGTTTAGTGGTAGGGTTACTGCCCTCATATATGATTCGGCAAAGTTCCCATCTCGGGATGCCGTGATGTGGGCATTGAACCAAAAGATCCTTGAATCGGTCAAAGTATTTTGAAAATGGTTCAGCCGGAAGCTGGGAGAATTGATAGAGTTCGCTACGGACTCGAGCTGTCTTTTGCATAGGGTAGAATTTCTTAAGGAATGCAGCAACGAATTCTTCCCAATTCGTGATGGAGTGTGCGGTGGTGTTATATAGCCACTTCTCGGCTAAATCGCACAAGGTAAATGGAAGAAGTCGTAGACGCATAGCATCCACAGAAAGTTATGATGTACCCATCATTGCGCATACGTTTTAAAATTTGGTAATAAAAACGTACGCTTCTTCAGTCTCGAGACCGTGGAATTTGGGTAAGAGGTTGATGTACTGGGGCTTAATCTCAAAGTTATCACCGTTGGCTGGTGGAATGGATAAGCAGGTCGAGAGAGGACCTCGCAAAGGGTAACACCTCTCTTGGAGAGAGATGCGGGGTAGAATCTGCGCACCAACGGACGGCGGCAGAGTAGCGGTAAAGAGGTTTGATGGAGACTGATCCATCGGTGTGGGTGTGGTGGGAGGTAAAAGAAAGGTAAATGGAGAAATACCGACTTCGGAGTCGATCGAGGGGACGCGGACAAGACGGGCACTAGAATCCCGTGTCCAGCCTATCTTGCACTAAAAGGGGTTAGTACAAGTGGCAGCGTGATTTATAATTAGGGGAAATGAAGTGAGTGCGGTGTTTGTTTTGAAAAATGATACGGATTTTGAAAATATGATGCAACAAGCAATACCCTAAAAATCTATGGTCACCTAGGTCCAATCTCTAGACCGCTCCTAACTGCCAGAAGACAAGACGCAGGATAGAATCCTCCACTGCCTCTTTGTCCCTCCTGTGGCCAGGTAAGTGCCAGGTAAGTGGGAGGTTCTCCACTACGTAAGTAGTGGACCTAATTAAGTAACCACTAGCCTTCGACACACTTGCCTAGGCACCACAAGAGAAACGCGGATAAGCAATGAATTACCCACGGCTTTCTTCTGTCCTAAGTGAGCGCGACGGTCCTTAGAGTTATCTCTAGATATTTTTCAATTAATGAGGGTAATGCGGATGCAGGTTTGTGATTTTTGGGGCCTAGGAAGGGTAATGAACTCCCCACCTAATCTGGATTTGGCCGTGCCCCTTAATGTCCGTATTAATTATGCAAACAACCACAAAATCAAAAACAAGCACACTTTATTTTGCTTTTTGCGCGCTGCGAATATTTGCAAAGAAACCTGCAGCAAATTGTTAATTGGAGCAGATTTTAGGAAGGAGATAAGAAAGTTAGAGATTACCAGATAAAAATTTTCCAGAGAACCCCTTGAACCGCCGCGATTCCGCCGCAATTAGCTCCTAATGCCGCGGTTCCGCGCTTCTCCAAGCTCTTCTCTGTACCAAAATTATCCAGAGCACTCCTGATCTTCCCCTTAGCTCTTTGGAATTCTTCAAATAATTTTCCAAGTTTCCAGCAAGCTCCAGATCTCCTTGCAATTAACCACAACAACAAGTATTAGTATTTTGCGCGAGTTTTGATCTAAAAAAAATATTGATGGAATAAACTTTTCAACTCAAATTTCAAAAACCGAACAAATAGCACACGGATCCCCGGCAACGGCGCCATTTTGATTTGATGAAATTCTTGATGTGTAGTATGAGAAAATTGTATTTAGAAATCACAATCAAAAATTATTTGACCGCAATCAATAACGGTGTCAGATGTAGCGCGTTAGCGAGTTCGGATCGTCCACAGGGAAAGTGAGTTCCGTTCAATTCTTGAATTAGATGAGTTGAAAATTTAAGCAAAAGAAAAGAAAACAATTCATGATTTGTAATTGTAGATCAAGAAATAAGAAAAATCTAGATCTAGAAAAAACATTAAAAAGCAAGAATAGAGATGAGAGATAATTTCCAACCAACAATCAAGATTATAAGGATAGCTCGTAGGAGTAGATCGGATCGATAGATGTGATGAGATCTAATGATTACTCATTCTTATCCATTAATGAATTGATACTAGATCGATGCAATTTCATCGAGGGTTAAGGATCGTGCGGGAAAATTAGGGATTCCGCAACTCATCCTTTGTCCTTTCGATAGATCGCATTCAAATTCTAGCTTCTAGTTAATCAAATGATTAATTGTTGTTCCCTAGTTTCGAGTGAACACGATCTAGAAAGCATCATCTCGAGACTAGGTCATTAATCACTTGATTCACTAGAATTTCAAAGCATTATAGGATTTAAGAATTGTAAGAATATCTAAATCATCATCATCTAAAGATCGTCACAACTCCTACACGAGCGGAGATTACTCAAACATCGTGATCACAAACACAATCACATATTGAGATCTAATCATTTTTGCTTGAATTAAAAGATAAGCAAGAATATAGAAAATTCACCTTTATTTATCGACAAATTTCGTTACAACTCTCTTGAATTTACAAAAGGAAGGAACTAGATCGTCGATTTCGGCTTCGCTCGGCTCCTTGAGTCGTGGATCGGCATGGATCTCTTGCTCCGTTGGAATCCGGCGTCGCTTCTAAAGGTTGAAGGCACTCTTGCTTGAATTGATCTCGGGAATTTGATCTTGATTTTGAATTGGAGTGAATTTGAGGCACAAGCTTTTGTCACTAAACTTGTGGGTTGAAGATGGTGATGATTCTTGAACAATTTACCCTCTAGATCTAGGCTCCTTTTTATAGACCTTCCAAATCTTAGATCTAGAATTGAAATTTGAATTCCCCCCACAAGTTAGTTATCCAAATGATTTAAATTTCCCTCCAAAAAGTTAGTTAGGCTTAAATTTTGAATTTCCCTCCAAGAATTTGTTAAGCCGAGCCTTCTAGAAATGCCACGTGGAGCTTCTGGGGTCTTCTGGAAGCTTTGGCCGTTACAATTGAGCATGTGATGAAATTTGAAGAAATGATCTCCTCAAATGGCCGCGGATCCGCCGCACCAAGGGGGCTTGGGCCGCGGATCCGCGGCCCTTTGGTGGCCTTGCTGCTTGTATTTTCTTCTGTGGGCTTGGGATATTATATGGGCCTTATTTTGATGTGTTGAGTTTTATTTGGCCTTCTAAATTACTACCAGATCTTCAGCCTTTGAGTTGGCGCATCTTTTATCAGATCTTTTCCCAATTTTGGGCTCTGCTTCCGGAATTTCCTGCATAGCCTCTAAGACAAGAGTTGCGCAATACAAGGATAATGCGATGCTATGAAAAACACACAATTTCCCTAAAAATGCTGGTTTTAGCACACAGTACAAGTAATCCCGTATTTTACATGTGTTTTGCAAATATGTGTGATTTGAATACCGGATACCTCTACTTGACTGCAAAAGGTAGGGAAATTGCTGTGTTAGAAATGCAGTATTTTCGACTGATCAGTGGTGCTGGTTTGCCAGTTTCGCAAAGTTTTTCGTTTCCGCATTTCCGGCATCGGATCGACGGCCGGGCCGCCGCCGTGCACTTACACTTAGACTGTACCGTCAACTGAACTTAATCAGTATCCTGCACCATGCCTCCCTCAGTATCCGCTTGGACCACCTGTCCAAACTACTGCCCCTCGTCAGAGGGAGAACTATAAATCTGACAGTCACTCTGTCATCCATGTTACCTTGGAAGCCTGGAATGATAACCGTCTCCCGAAGGAGGCTGCCGTTATCATATCCCTAGAACATCCACTTATGTTCTAAAACTGCTTCCGAACGTTTCTCCAAGATAGGATTAATATCAACTTATTGCATCTAGTGCAAAAACAACATCTGGTGTGGTACTTGACATCTCATGATTGACTCAATTGCCTAAGCAAGTGATACGTCAATCATGCACCTCCCTCTCCCATTTAGTCTGTAAGACACCTTTAGAGAGGGTGACTCCATCACCTGTAGGTACACTACCGTGCTAGGAGTCGTCCATTCTAAAACACCTGTAGAATGCTGTCTAAGTACCCAGATTGGGAAACTCCCTAAATCTAGATCTAGTAACCAGAATGTCTGATATTATATCTATATCCTATGTGGAGAAACCACTGTGTGACAACCAAAGTATAACCGATCGTAGTATAGGAATTTCACTTCCTACTCTGTGTATGTCATCCAAATACCAGGACATCACACCCTACTACCTTCTTAACAGATCCATCCCCCATTCTGATGAAGTCAAACCTATGATTGTCACATCAGAAATAGATGATCTATCTCCGCTATATCTTGTTTAGTCCATAAATAGACATAAGCTACTTGTCCACTATGCTTCCACTGCTCCCACTGACTACGACAACCCTCTGGCAGAGTCATATACACGTACACTTCTAAAGCTAGTTTAGAACGACGCTATACTCATCCTCCTGCCGGGTCTCACAGTCTGGAACAACAACAATGGCAAGTATGGGTAAACAAGAACCTCCCTGTCACCGTCCTTGAGCATACCGAAGTACCTCTCGAGTGCTTGAGGTTACCCACTATATCAACAGAGTGGCCAATGGAATGTCAAACCTGATTGAATCTTAGGTTCTCATCAAATTTCTAGTAATCCTTTGTGGTTTTGGAATCACTTCCAGTTCTACCTTACTCCCACTACCGTTTTCTGAAAAAAAATCCATTTTTATCAAAACTGTGGTGCGTCAAGAACAATATCACTATTGATCTTCCAGATGGTAGAAAGTTAACCCTGGTCATAGCCCGAGTCAACCCACAAACAGCCATTACAGAAACGTGCCTTGAGTTATCCAGAGTCTGGTTTTAAGCATTGTTAGTTATATGTATGACCTAGAGGCCATTACTGTACATACGATGTATATTGTAGTGGATGCTTGGACATATATAGGGAGGACTTTCTTGCTCGACATGATAGTACGCCATCTGGTTGCTCTTTATCCTAACATGTACTCTGATTGTCTCTACGTTACATGTTGATAAAGCCCTTAGGATGAGTACTTGACTACCAGGACTATGATGCAGATCATACTAGTGAGGACAGTGTAGTCGCCAAGTACATCCATCAAATGTTCCTAGTCGTGGGAGTACCGAGACAGGGCATCGATACTCCAGAGTAGACTAGCGTATGCGCTTCTTCACCCATATGATGGGCGATGGATGATCTCATATCCATTGGTGTTTGACATCAGAGAAGGTATACGGGTGCTCAGTGGAGACTGGGTACACTGGACGGACTCGCCGAGAACTCTCAGATGGTATTATACCTCACGTCAGATGGCAGTTCTCTGGTGACACTGGTACAGGTTAGTCTGTAGACCCGAGATCGTCATAGAGTCTTGTGTGATTCCCACTGTGCTTTGATTTCCATCATACCACGTCCAAGAGGGTGTGCAAAAAGGTTGCTTTTGGGTACAGTCCCGAATCACATGGAGGCAATGAGCGATAAGAGGGGATTCGTCTCTCCCGGTATAGGGAGTTGATGTTGTGCAGTGTTCGATTGGCTATAACTGGAAATCCCTGGTCAGGGTTGCTGAGATTTACTGGTAAGTGTTATCAGTAGTTTCTCGAACAGTTGTAGACCTCATATCGACACGACTTATCAAGCTACTGGGTCTGACGTTTACCACCCCTAGGCGAGATATGAGACATATCAGACGAAGAGACCGGACTGTACGGAGTGTTACTGATTGGATTCGCGGGAGAAAGTATAGGCTTGCTTGTTGATCTTCTGATCACTCAATACCTGGGTGGCTGTTACGTTTAGCTGACAGCATGCAGCTTGTGGGTGTTTGATATGATCATCACCTACTGCCGGCGTATTGACGATTCTTTAGAGTCCTACACAGAGGTATCTTAACTCAGGCAAAACGGAGTAGGAGCACATATATGATATGTGTGGGACCGAGAACAATACGTGTATGTGATACCGTATTAGATTCTCGCGATATGAGATATCGGCCGGGTATATGTGATATAGCCGGGTCATCGGATCAAGGTTGATTTGATGAAATGATACAGATTATATTAGTCGGTTATTTGTGAATTAGCCGGATTATCGGATCAAGTGTTGATTCGATAATTTAATGTGTAATTATATATTTGATATATTAAATTACATTAACTAGTATAAGCTCACTAAAAGATTCTTTTTCTCACTCGGATAATACATTGATATATATGCGATATATGTTAATTGTATTATTTTATTTTGTTATAATAAATATTGTATATGTGATATATAATATTGTAACATGTTAGGGTTATTAATGCAACATGATTAGTGGAGATTAAACATGATTAAGGTTCGATTTGGGTTAATTTTTCTAGAAGCTTCTAGAAGCTTTTTGTTTTGTTTTTGCAAAGATATTTTGTAATGATATTTTGCATAGATATTTGTTTAACCCAACCCAACCCTTTAACCATGGTTCAATCTCTACAAGGGTTAGTTCTTCTCACTTATACCATGGTTGTATTTCTAACTTTACACTTGAGTTATTCATTATTTATCACAAAAGAGTTAGCTTTTTCTTCTTCTTCTTCCTTCTTGCTTGAAAAGCTTTCTAGCTTTTTGAGAGGTGATGAAAATGAGTGAGATTACGAAAAAAAATGAGAGCTAAAATCCTACTTCATCATCCTTATCTATCCTAGCCATTTAGATTAGGGTGTTCACTTCATTAGTGAGTGAGAGCTTGTGTTAAAGAAACTTCAAGGTAGATCATCTTTGTTATCGAAGATCGGAAGCAAGCTTGCATCTTTCTCTTCGTGGAGCCTCTCTAGAGTCTGGGTACTCGATGATCGCAGTGAAGGGACCTCAACACGGAGCTTCAGAAGTGAAGGACTGGACTACAAAGGTTGTAATCCCAAACTCTTAGATGTAAAGATGTTTACATGCTTTGTTTCGCCTAATCTCTAGTCTAAGATCTTGGTTAGGGTTGTTCGGCACGTCTAAATTTTAAATCGGGCATGGTTGATGCCTTATAGATCCTTGTGAGAGTGCCTAGTAACCTTACAGTGGTATCAGAGCCAAGCTAGAGCTTTAGGCGAAGTCTAGGCGAAGTTTAAAGTCCGAAAGAACTCCGAATACCCGATAAGACCTAGTTTCTGGAAATTTTTTAAAAAGTCGACATTTTTCATATTAAAAATGCTCAGAAAATTCAGCAGGTAATTTTATGGATATGTGTGAAAAACGACACCCTAAATCCATCAAAGCGCCGCGGAACCGCGGCCAAACCAGGGTATTGGCAGCGGTTCCGCGGCAAGTCTTGGGGATTGAGGGTTAGATTTTGTTACAGTTGATTCGTAGGTAATTTTGCATGTTTCTGGGAATTTTTAAATTTATTCAAGTGTTGAGTTTTCTGGGATGTATTGGAAACTCGTTGATTCGATCGGAAAGTTTAACTTCGTTTAAGTTTTGTCCGGGTAATTTAGAACGTGTTAAAAAGTTCGAACGGATATCAATAACTCACTTTTTCCCCTGCCGGAAAATTTCCAAGTGTTGATTTTTCCGTAGTTTAAGAACATTCTAAGTCGTGCAACTAACGCGGTGGACCCTCTAGAAGAACACAAACCTTAACTCGATTATGTAACCGTCTGAACCGCCTCTGAACCTTAGGGTTTGGGGCAGTACGGCGTTGCCACATGTGAGGCGTTGGCTTGACCCTTCTACGGTTGGACCATTGGTACTGTGGCATGTGATGAATATTTTTTGAACCCCGCTCAAGTGTTGAGCTATTTGGGAAATCTTGGGTGTTTGTTTATTCGATCGAAAAGTTTAACGTTGTCTATTAGTCTAGAATGAGTGATACAATATTTGGAATCCACAAGTAGTTATGAGATAACTAATTTGAATGTTATAAATCTAGCAGTTTAGTCTCAGATGATCGGTTGCCACGGGATTTTGATGCGATCAAAAGTCCGCCACAATCACGTATCGTACGCGGATACTCGCCGGGTAAACTTAATAGATAGCCACGCCCCATAGCCCCGACCAAGTGACTGTAGGAGAACCCCGTCACCAAAAGCATCCGTTCGGGTGCTCGCGGCTGCGGTGTTCCTCCTTAGTGCACTTCGTCGATAGCATCCGGGGGTGCGGCCGTCTACTAAAGTTTGCGACGAGCATTCGATCAGGATGTCGGGAATCTTGTTGAATTGCCCGACTAGATATTGAGAAGTGTTTTCGAGATCGAGACTAAAATGCGGGGTTTATAATTGTTAGGCATGCGATGTCTAAGGAATTCATTTGGTTAGGCATGAGATGTCTAAGAAGGTTGCGGATTCCAACTGTTGTAGTTTTACACTTTCTTTTCTGCGACCGTAAGCGTAGTATGTGGTGTATCGCCGGTTTCGTTGCTATACATCAACGATAATCGGGATACGCATACTTGCTTATGTTGATGATATGAGATATTATGTGTTGCTGTGATATTTTATATTGGATCGTCGTGTTTTGAATAGCCGGGGTTTTTATGTGAGATGAGGGTTTTTATTTTCATTCATGTAAAATTAATTGTATGCAATATTCTTTTATTGGGGCACTTCCGGGTTGAGGATGATATCACCATTGTATATTATTTACTTTTCCGCATTAGGTAGACCCAAGGCGGGGAGCACAAGTAACCGGTTTCTAGGGTTCAGTGGGAGGCCATCTCGAGGAGTCGAGACCGGGTCTCCTAACCCTAGAATTGGCAGTGTTGCTTGCCGCTCTCGTAGGGGTCTAGGGATGTAGGTTTGGCTATTCATCGCGACCGTGGAATCCATGTTTTATACAGGCTCGTATTAAAACATGGACGTCCTAGTATATCCAATATTTCATATGTGTTCTTCTGCTGCAATGTTCTGTGATGAGATCATATTACTTCCTGAGATGAATGTTTATATTATATATATGAGTTATATATTATATATTGTTGATTTCGTTTCATATCTGATACTTGTGAAGCATAATAAAATGGGACTTCATTAATGAGATTAATGAAAATAAAAGAAAGCTAAAGATGTTGTAGAAACTTGTCTCAAAAACAAGTAGCTTTAGTTCTTGCTTTGCATGGCGGTTTTCCTTGTAGAACATCCAGCGCCTTATTCGATAAGGAAAGAGCCGAGATCCCTTCACCGGGAGTGGCCTCTTTAGCGAAACTAGCAGATGCTACAAACTCGGTTTGTTTTTTGATTGCTTCTATAGTTCTTTCTTTGCACAGCGGTATTTGTGAAATATCCTGCATCTTATTCGATAAGGAAAAAGCCGACGATCCCTTCACCGGGAGTGACCTCTTTAGCAAAACTAGAAAAGGCCTAAAAACATTCCATTTAAAATCACTCGATTCTACAACGATATCAAGTTCATTACGCAAAGGGTTTTCTTAAAAACCTGTCGTAGCCCTCCGTTATTTCAGATAAGTACTAGTTAGTATTCGTGCTATGTTTGTTGACTATGTTAAGGCGTAGTGTGCGGTAGCTGATTAGTGCTTATCTGTATAAGCATATGATGCGATTGAATTAGGGTAGTCATGCGACTTTGTTGACTATGTTAAGGGTCGTGCGGGTGGGTTTATTTCAATCGGGAAATGACAGGTTGAACTTGACTAGCACTTATGATTTGTTGACTATGTTAATGTCATATAGCTGCTAGGGGTAAAATATTATTGGGAATTTCAAGTGTTGAAATTTGCAATGAGATTGCATACCTTCTATGAGATAGTTGGATCCCGATACCCGCTGCGAGTAAGAGTTACTCCTAGGAGAGTTTTACACATTACAATTAGCCGATCAAGTAGGTGTCTAGAAAGGTGTTAACGGGGTTATGCTTCTGGGAAAAAGAGGTTTATTTTAATTAGGTCCGTACGAAAGCGCGGGGAACCTCCCTCAAAGTACCGGCACTGGCCTGGCTGAAAGATTGGCGAACTTGTAGAGTGTAATTAATCTCGGCTAGTCTTTCCTTTTAGGGTTTGAAGGAAGATTTGAGTAAAATAGTGGGAGACATCCTGATTAGATATATTAATAACCAATCTAATCTTGCAAGAGCATACGTTGAGTGTTTTCTTCTATCTCTCTCCTGGTTGCGACTATATCACGCCTTAATCAAGATAATAATACGGATGTATTAACCGAACCCGCTTGTTATACTGCGCTAAGGAACGTTGGTCCCGCTCCAACTTATAATTGTTATAAGACAGAGCATGAAATAGGGGATTACCAGAATTCTCGTGCCACCCAAACGAAGAAAGTGCATGCTGATGCATCTTCTTCGGGTGTGTTCATTACCGAGAACGGTTTCTCAGTATCCTTTACGTCCTGGGTATGAGATACCGGATCAGGATCCCGCAAATGTAATTTGTTACATGGGCTACAGATAGGTAGAGAACTGAGAACGGGTGATAAATTTTCAAGAGTTGGAAATGATGCAAGTGTTGCAGCCAAGTCTGTTGGCAGTTATCACCCTGTATTATCAGAATACATTGATTCTGAACGAATGTTATTAGATACCGAACCTGAGATACAACATCATATCAGTCTCTTTATTAGTAAAAAAGGATATAATTTTGTATTGTTGGATAATGTTTTGAACATTTTCTATATCAAGAGTTGATCGGTTCAGGCACGTTGTCTAAAAGCATTAACGTTCTAAATCAAACTACAGTTCTTAGTATACAGAACACACACAAGAGGAAGAGTTCAGAAATGGACGAATCCTTTTTGAGGCATTATAGACTAGGTCATATCAATGTGACCCGACTAGCTAAGTTACATTTAGATGCATATTTAAATAAGTTTGAATTTACATCTTGTGTAACTTGCCGGTCATGTCACAAAGATAAGATGACCACAGCTCTGTTTATTGGAAACAGAGAAAGAGTTAGTGAACTCTTGGGATTGATACATGATGATGTATATAAGTTCCCTGTCTACACATGCCAGGACCGGTTTTTGTACTTTATTACATTCTCTGATGATCTCTCAAGATTCAGACATATGTTCCTGTTGAAACACAAGTCCGAACCTTTTGAGATATTCACAGAATATAAGTTAGAAGTAGAGAACCAAAACGGGTACAAGTATTATGTCCTTTGATGTGATCAGAGAGGAGAATACTTGAGCACGGGATTCCTGGACTGTTCTAAAGGAGAATGAGATTCTCTCTCAGCATTACTCCTCCGTATATACCAAAGCACGTCGGTGTATCGGGGCGGAGCAATTTCACCCTATTAGATATGGTGCGCTCTATGATAAGTAATACTGAGTTTCCTATTTCCTTTTGGGAGTTATGCACTTGAGAAGTTGCATACCTATTGAATAGGGTTCCAACCAAATCAGATGCCTACCACTCCATATGTGATATGGTATGGGAAGAGCCCATCTCTTAAGGAAGTTAAGATTTGGGGTTGTCCGGCCTATGTCAAAAGCAAAATACGGACAAGCTCGAGGCAAAGTCAGTTCTGTGGAAGTTTGTTGGATATCCTAAGCATTCGCAAGGGAATATCTTCTACCAAACTGGGGAACAAAAGGTGTTTTTGTTTCTCAGCATGCCATCTTTGTGAAAGGGAATTTCTTGTGAAGAAATTAGTGGTCATGAGGTAAAACTGGAAGGAGTTCCAACTACGCAAACTGCAGCTGATGATTTGGTAAACTCGGAGGATTCAATAGTTTCCAACGAACCTCAACCTCTCTGCCGATCTGGTAGGGTTCCTCATCCACCTGAGTGATACTTCGGTTTCTTTATGACAGTGGGAGTGAGGATTGCATCATGAGATGATGACCCATCTAGTTTTGAGCAGGCCATCAGGAGTGGGACTCTGTAAGAATAGCTGGATGCTTAGTGATCTGAGATGGAATCCTTATACACCAACAAAATATGGACTTTGGTTGCTTTATCTGAAGGGTTAAATCCCCATCAGGAGCAAGCATATCTTGAGAAGATTACTTGGTGTACATGGAAAAGTTGAGACTTTCAAAGCTATGCTAAAGTCCATCCAGATCTTACTTGCCACTGCTACGATATCTGGCGGTTGGGTGTCATGACTGCTTTTCTAAAAGGTGATTTAGAAGAGAGCGTCTATAAGTACACAGCCAGAGGGCTTCGTAGATAGTGGGAGCAGCGGAAACGTGTGCAAGATATTTTATGTGATAAAGCAGGCATCGCGGAGTTGGAACATCTGTTTTGATGTGGTAGTCAAAGAGTTTGACTTCATCAAAATGGTAGATGAACCTTGTATATACAAAAAGGTACTAGGGAGTATGGTGGTGATCCTCATAGAGTACGTGGATGACATACTCTTGATAGGGAAGGAGTTTCCTATGCTACGCTCGGTCAATCTCCGCTTATCCCAAGGATTCTCCGTATAGGATCAAGGTGATACCTCCTAAATCCTGGGTTTTGGATCTATGAGATAGATCTAATTGGATGTTAGGATTCTCACTAGTTGTAGTGAGATGGTATCAATCGATCCTGGGGAGAATCACTGGAAAGGTTCTAAGGTGATAAGGACGACTGAAGGTCAGTCGCAGGCATTGTCTTTACCCTCGGTGGAGGGACGGTATGTTGGAAGAGTTCTATGCTAGATACCATGACATACTAGACGATTAAAGGCAAGTTACATCGTTACCAAAGATGCTACCAAAGAGGCAGTCTGGATATATTTTAGTTCATGAGTTGAACTTCATTCCTATCATTGTATGACAATGGACTTGTGGCTTATGCCAAGGAACCCTCGTCCCATCAGAAATCCAGATATAATTCTTAGACAGCATCACCTGATCATGGAGATGGTTGATCTCTAGGGAGATCGAGGTTAGGAGAGTAGACACAGAGGACAACAACGCGGATCCACTCACAAAGGCCTTTTTTCCAGTAGAGATTTTTTATGGGATGGTTGAGTATGAGATACTTCAACCACAGCTAATTGTTGGGTATACGATATCACAACAGATGGCCCTAGTGCAAGTGGGAGATTGTTGGTTATACGTATGCCCTAGAGGCCATTACTGTACATACGATGTATATTGTAGTGGATGCTTGGACATATATAGGGAGGGCTTTCTTGCTCGATATGATAGTACGCTATCTGGTTGCTCTTTATCCTAACATGTACTCTGATTGTCTCTATGTTACATGTTGATAAAGCCTTTAGGATGAGTACTTGACTACCAGGACTATGATGCAGATCATACTAGTGAGGACAGTGTAGTCGCCAAGTACATCCTTCAAATGTTCCTAGTCGTGGGAGTATTGAGACAGGGCATCGATACTCCAGAGTAGACTAGCGTATGCACTTCTTGACCCATATGATGGGCGATGGATGATCTCATATCCATTGGTGTTTGACATCAGAGAAGGTATACGGGTGCTCAGTGGAGACTGGGTATACTAGACGGACTCGCCGAGAACTCCCAAATGGTATTATACCTCATGTCAGATGGCAGTTCTCTGGTGACACTGGTAAAGGTTAGTCTGTAGACCCGAGATCGTCATAGAGTCTTGTGTGATTCCCACCTTGCTTTGAATACCATCATACCACATCCAAGAGGGCGTGCAAAAAGGTGGCTTTTGGGTACAGTCCCGAATTATATGGAGGCAATGAGCGATAGGAGGGGATTCGTCTCTCCCGGTATAGGGAGTTGATGTTGTGCAGTGTTCGATTGGCTATAACTGGAAATCCCTGGCCAGGGTTGCTGAGATTTACTGGTAAGTGTTATCAGTAGTTTCTCAAACTGTTGTAGACCTCATATCGACACGACTTATCAAGCTACTGGGGTCTGACGTTTACCACCCTTAGGCGAGATATGCGACATATCAGACGAAGAGACCGGACTGTACGGGAGTGTTACTGATTGGATTCGCGGGAGAAAGTACAGGCTTGCTTGTTGATCTTCTGATCGCTCAATACCTGGATGGCTGTTACGTTTAGCTGACCGCTTGCAGCTTATGGGTGTTTGATTGGATCATCACCTACTGCCGGCGTATTGACGATTCTGTAGAGTCCTACACAGAGGTTTCTTTACTCAGGCAAAACGGAGTAGGAGCACATATATGATATGTGCGGGACCGAGAACAATACGTGTATGTGATACCGTATTAG
The DNA here is from genome assembly GCA_030015575.1 of Agapanthus africanus. Taxonomy (NCBI): domain Eukaryota; kingdom Viridiplantae; phylum Streptophyta; class Magnoliopsida; order Asparagales; family Amaryllidaceae; genus Agapanthus; species Agapanthus africanus. The sequence continues at coordinate 312,766,907 of CM057350.1, read as the reverse complement.
ATTCTCGCGATATGAGATATCGGCCGGGTATATGTGATATAGCCGGGTCATCGGATCAAGTGTTGATTCGATGAACTGATACAGATTATATTATTCGGTTATTTGTGAAATAGCCGGATTATCGGATCACGTGTTGATTCGATAATTTAATGTATAATTATATATTTGATATATTAAATTACATTAACTAGTATAAGCTCACTAAAAGATTCTTTTTCTCACTCGAGTAATACATTGATATATATGCGATATATGTTAATTGTATTATTTTATTTTGTTACAATAAATATTGTATATGTGATATATAATATTGTAACATGTTAGGGTTATTAATGCAACATGATTAGTGGAAATTAAACATGATTAAGGATTGATTTGAGTTAATTTTTCTAGAAGCTTCTAGAAGCTTTTTGTTTTGTTTTTGCAAAGATATTTTGTAATGATATTTTGCATAGATATTTGTTTAACCCAACCCAACCCTTTAACCATGGTTCAATCTCTACAAGGGTTAGTTCTTCTCACTTATACCATGGTTGCATTTCTAACCTTACACTTGAGTTATTCATTATTCATCACAAAAGAGTTAGCTTCTTCTTCTTCTTCCTTCTTGCTTGAAAAGCTTTCTAGATTTTTGGGAGGTGATGAAAATGAGTGAGATTAAGAAAACAAATGAGAGCTAAATCCCTACATCATCATTCTAATCTATCCTAGCCATTTAGATTAGGGTGTTCACTTCATTAGTGAGTGAGAGCTTGTGTTAAAGAAACTTCAAGGTTGATCATCTTTGTTATCGAAGATCGGAATCAAGCTTGCATTTTTCTCTTCGTGGAGCCTCTCTAGAGTCCGGGTACTCGATGATCGCAGCGAAGGGACCTCAACACGGAGCTTTAGAAGTGAAGGACCAGACTAAAAAGGTTGTAATCCCAAACTCTTAGATGCAAAGATGTTTATATGCTTTGTTTCGCCTAATCACTAGTCTAAGATCTTGGTTAGGGTTGTTTGGCACGTCTAAATTTTAAATCGGGTATTGTTGATGCCTTATAGACCCTTGTGAGAGTGCCTAGTAACCCTACAAGCATAAGCCGGACAACTCCCCGTACCTTAACATTGTTAAGATATGAACTATTCTATATCCAATATAGAAACAGAGGCACTAATTTAATTGGAACCAGATTCAAATCATGCAGCTGTCTCCAGTGCATGTCAACTAAATGGAGAGAGGCCGATCAACATTACTCAACTTAGGAATACATCCAGATATGAGTAACCTGAAAGAGAACTAAGTTCTCATAATCATTACTATCAACTGAATACCATACACAAGTATCTACATCTTCGATCACCTTGAAGAATCCTGATACTTGCAATACCTGGTTCTCTACTTTATTCATATACCTATAACTTCTCAAAACTTGGATCTTGTATTTCTATGAAACACATGTCTAAGAACTAGAGAAGTCATAAGTAAACAGAATATAGTACGAGTACCAACCCCTCTATCCTAATGGACACTGGACAATATACAATACTCTGTATAAGTCCCCTGAGTCTAATAACTCATTCCCTGTGTGTCGTAGGTTGAAAACTGTACTTATGGTTAAAAAGAATTACACCGCTGTTTAATGCTCCTTCCCTAACCATCCACTGATACAGGTAAATGTCATGGACATAATTTAAAAAGTTATATCTCACTTTATAAAAATAAACGTACAGATATATCAATTTGAAATTAGTGCATAACAACGGATATTCAAAACCAAATATTTGCCGTCCGGCAAACAACCCAGGCGATTTCCTCAAATATCACGAATTACAATGAATCCCGATATAATGAGGATGATCACCCAATTCCCAATAACTTACTCCCACTCATCATCTGTAAAACCATACAGATGTGAGAATCAAACCTGGTAAATACATACCCTGGAGCAAGGGCTAATTGGGAAATCAGTTTTCTTTTAACAATACATAGTGAAACTGAAACATGTAACTGTTTCGAAGGGGTATCCGGGTATTCCTAGTAATACCTCTTCCATTATCAGATTCACAACTGTAACCGTATATTTTTTTTCCATCTCTCCAAATATCTTTATATGTCTTTAGTCATTACCTTCTGTACAACCCTTTAGGCTGAATGGTTTTCTTCCCTCCCTATCGTTCGACACCAGCCTATGGTTTGGAAGAAGACTATCCAATAAGCATAATGGGTGTACTCTCATAATCCTAGGAGTATTCGTAACCTGAGAGAAGGTGAAGATAAAAGACAACTGAAGAAAACCTTATTTCTATTTCTCCTGAACCAGAATCCATCCCCGAACTGGAACAAGTTCCTTCGAGTTCGTATATAACCATACGGTGGAGTATCCAAATAACTGTGGATCTTCGTAGTGATACAGAGTGTCCTGGAGAAATACAAAGGTGAAGTAGGAGTGGCGATGAAATACTTGGTTTGGTCGTGAATAGTAGTCGCAGTTTACTCTGCCCTCTTTCTAATCCCTTTATTTGTCTTTACTTAATACCTTCTGCACACCATTGTTAGGATAATTGGTTTTCTTCATTCCCCACCGTTCGGCACCTGCCTATGGTTTGGAAGAAGACTACCCAATTAGCATAATAGGTGTGCCGTCCTAATCCAAGGAGCACTCACAACCTGAGAGAAGGTAAAAGGAAAAGACAACTGAATAATTCTATTCATTTTCTCCAAAACAGGAAACCATCCTCGAATCTGGAACAAGTTCCTTCGAGTTTGTATATAACCATACGATGGTTTTATCCAATGGATGTGGACGTTCGTAGTAATACGAGATGTTCCGGAGAAAAAGGGTAAAAATAGGAGTGGCAATGAGGTATGCAACTCAGACAATCCAAAAGCAAGTGTTTTAAGAAGATTCGGTTAACTTGGTCACTGAGTTATAGTCAAGGGTCGGGCCATGGTCGCTGCCAAAGAGAGAGAGAATGTTACGACCCGATATTTTGGCCCGCAACCGGCACTTAAACTACGTAACGTCTACAGGCGTACGCAACTCAAGTAAGCCGAAACCCAGAAATCTAAACCACCCAACTCTGGATCAACGGAGAAAAACATAGTTTTAACATTTGGAAAATCACAAGTAAAATCTCTAACTCTAGTTTTCCTTCTTGAAAATTTCGGCAGCACCTCCTTTGTAAAAACTAGCCCCGAAAACGGGTACAGCATAGATAATATATAAAGCATCCCAAATGGGAGCAAAATCATGCCCAAAGGCGGAAACAAACACCACAACAAGTATACGACGCCGAAGCGAAGAAATAACAATGGAAAGACTGCAATAAGAAGTAAACTTTCCAACATAACCGGCTCCCACGAGCACGGCACCCAAAGCCACCAAAATAATACAACACCGAATCCTCACAAGTCGTCTCTAAGTCATGTACAAACAGTGGTAGATAGAGAATACTATATCCAACACAAAGATATACAATCTACAAGCAGATAACCGCAAACCCACCTAAAAGCAAAGGCCTCACTTCCTAATGTAATGGTATCTGCAAAAGTAGAGATGATAAGACGCCCTGCCGCAACTACTCTGAGGGTAACTCCTGCAAAATACTGTAGCACAACGGGGGTGAGTTGCCAACTCGTGAATAGTAAATAACATCATGCTGTAACCGCAGGTATGAATGAACAACGATCTATCTATCACATGTAATCAGATAGCATAAGTATGATAAGTGAATATGCAACAATCATGTAAAGGTACATCATCAGGGTACTACAACTACATGAAACAATGCATAACAACAATAATCCTGAGTGTGTGGGATAATACAATAAAATCTCATGCAAAATCATCAGCATGGAAAAACACCAGTGTCCCTCACTGACACATCAAATCACAAATCCTCAAGCTTTGCATCCACAGATCGACCCTCACGTCCTGTAAGTCTCATGGAACCTGAGTGTCATACATCGACACCCGAAACATCATGAAAACATATCCCTAGGTGTATATATATATATGTATATAAGTAAGAGGATATCAACCCCGTATGTCCACCGACGATACGTAAAAATCATGACAACCTGAGTGTCTAACACCGATACTCGAAACATCATGAAACCTGTGTCTAGCATCGATACATAAATGCTCATAACTCAGGCGCTGTCACCACGACTGGCCCTGACGATATGTCGTACATCACTCCGGTCGGTATCCCCACGATACCCGCTGTAACCCTTCGAAAATCGTTTAGGCAGTTTTTCGGTAATCGGCTAATTTTTCGGCTTTTTCCGTAAAAAGTCAAATTAGGTATTTTTCATTGTAGACCTAATTATACAAAATTTAGATAAGATATTACCATAATTTTTTCACTAAAATGACACTCATAATTATCTAGTTAAATAAAAAAAAATTCGTAATTAATTATTTTTTTATTATTTTAAGCCTTTTTAAATACATTAAATTAGTGATAAATACAAATTTAATTAGGTAAATTTCATAATTAGGAGTCTTTATAAGCTAAAATATGGTGTTAATAAAATTATATCATGTCTTGCAAACTTTTGGTTTTAGGGTGGGAAAATTTGTGAAAAAATGAAGTAAAAATGGGTTTTTTTGTAAAAAGGTTGACATGAAAGCATTAAATGATAACATATGATGTTTATTGACCTAGAAACTTCTCCAAATTTCCTCACAACTCCCTCCCTCACCTGCTGGCCGAAATGCTTCAGGTTTTCCCCCCCATTTTCCCCATTTTTGTTTAGCTTAAAACTCTTGAAAAATCCACAAAAATCCACCGAAATTCACTAAATACTTCTCTAATTCAACCCAAAACCTTAAGCCATCCCTTCTCAACCCCAAATTGGTTGAAAGTAAGGAGAAAAGAGGCCACTTTAGAGGTTTAGTGCAAGAGAATCAACACTTGTAAGGTAAAATTCTAATCTAGTTGTTTAATTGTAGTTTAATTATGCTAGATTAGAAAGTTTAAGTGTGAATTTTAGTTATAAATTCTTGTTTATGAAATTTCAAGAAAGGGATGAAGTTCTAGATTAGGGTTTGAAGTATGATAATTGGGTTAAAATTTGTGTTGTGGCCATCTAGTAGTTTAAATTGGATGTTAGAGTTGGATTGTGATCGCGATATCGTTAAATTTCGATGTTTGCATCGAATCGGTATTGAAATTGCTTGCTAGATTTTTACGAAAATTAGAATGCGATCAAAATGCGTTATGTTAGCGATATAATTAGCTTCGTATAGGACTATTAGAGTGCGCGAACGCGGGGTTTCGTCTAGTCGGGTTGTAGTTTAGTCGATTTTCCCGAAATGACGATTCTAGTTAAAGGTTAGCGATTTTCGTGCGTTTTTCCGCGCACCGAGTGCATGCTATGATTAATTCGAGAGCGTTGATAATTGTTTGTTGTGATAGGTTTTGTAATCTTATGCTTGATATTGTGCAAATATAGGATCGGTCGGGGAAACTTCAGACACGGCACGAAAAGGCAAGGCGGTGGTCGAATCGGATTAGCGGGGATTTCAGGTGAGTAGATGTATTCATCTATGGGGGAATCGTCTGGATGGCGCGATGCGCCCCCCTAGTTAGGATTACCCTACTTCATGCAAAAATTTATATTGTTAGCTAGCTTATCCATTTATGCACATTGCATACCCTTATAGCTAACCGTATATTAGATTGCGTGGACATTCATCTATACTTATGCGATATCACTTCATAGGACACGAACACCATTACCATTGGCATCTGCTGCACGTGCACTATCCATGTGACACACACACCTTTGGTAATTGCCATGCCACGTGCACTATAGAACCTGTTTAACTTAGTATCGCTACTTGCATTCATACATGATATATGAAATTGCATAGCTTGCTTATACCTCGCATTATCATCATATTTACATAGATTCTATCCAAAATTCACATCATATACATTGATATCATAGACATTTATCATATTTAACATGTGGACACTATGATTTTCTTGAGGATTTCAGTATTTCTGCGATTTCTGGATTTTTGGGGAAAACCGCAAGAATTTAACAAAAGCTTATATTCATCATTTTTAAAACAAAGTTGCGGTTTTCTCGTGATGTATGTGTCGTCCACCATGAGTTTTCATGTTTTCTGTTGGATTTCGAGACCCGATTCGAGGAGTGGATGAACCGTCTCGGGTACATGGTGGGCCCGGTATGGTACCCCGGGGCAAGAAGATCGAGTTGTAGACGATGAGCCTGGCAGGGGAAGACTACCTACCGGTGATGTCTGGCTCGGCGGATATCCGGAGGATACCGACCGTTGTCGTGAGATTTATGATATGGGCCGATCCGGACTGACGGAGCCCGATATTGAGACAGATATGATTCCTATTTGGTGTCGATGCTTGACACGGGTTTTCAGATGATTTCTTGATGGTACTTAGCTATTATACAGATATTCATGTTTTAAAAAGTTAAGAATTCAATACCCTTAGCATTTAAAACACTTAAAGACTTAATAATGACATTGCATACCTGTGCACGCATACTAGAGATATTATATCACATATGGACATGCATGTTGTGGTGAATTGCGTGCATTCTTACGATTGCCTTATTAGATGTTATATTTACTCACGAGCTGGCAACTCACCCCCGTTGTACCCCAGTGTCTTGCATGTCGGACCCGTCAGTCTTGTAGCGGCGGGCTATCTTATCATCAGCTCCTTTTGCTCAGACTCGCGACATCGCCCGTAGGTGGGTTGCGAGCACTCTTTATTTCTTTTGCTTTATCATTGTATCTAGTATTCTCCATCTACCACTTTATATTGTATATGCGACCTAGTGACGAGACTGAGAGATTTGTATATTTGTGGTTTCTTTTGGGTCGAGCTCACTTGAGCTGACGTGTGTTTTCTGGTATTTTGCATTTCTTTTATGCTCTTTTTCTTGATATTACTTATATATTGCATGTGGTTGTGATCCGCCTTGGGCGAAGAGCTAGCTCCCGCTTGGGGATGCCATTTTTATGATTACAGGTTTATTATCTTGTTGTACCCATTTTGGGGGATAGAAAATACATAGGAGACTCTGCCGAAATTTTCAGAAATTTATGATGTTTTTAAAAAGGGATTCTATGAAACTTAAATGATTTTTAAAAAACCATTTTCATTAAAGGTTTTCCTTCACTCTCTTTTGTTTTCGGTTTAGATTCTTCTGGGCTTTGGCTGACTTAGGTTACGGTACGCCTTTAGACGTCTCGTAATCTAAGTGCCACTCGCGTTCCGTACTTTCGGGACGTGACAAAGTTGGTATCAGAGCGTAGGTTTTACCTTTCTGAGTGTAGGATGACCTTGGTAGATGGAGTAGGTGACTTAAGCAGAGTGGCGTAGCGTGGGTATGATCCGCGGCATACTTACGATACGGTACTCCGCCTAAGTGACCTTAGGACATAATTGCTTGTATTTCCTTTCTTGATTCCTTGTATTCCTTAATTCAATTGCAATGTCCTTATCAGTCCTGTTTCTTATTCCAGCTTTGATGCCGCCAAAGACTACGAGAGCTCAGCGGGCTGCCGCTAGGAATGAGATTCGAGCGGGCCCGTCTGAGGAGAGGATCGAGCGGGAGGATACGCCTACCCCTCAGGGTCATACTGATCCGCCTTATCCTGACCGTATTGCCAGATTAGAGGCCGGCATGCAAGAGTTGCGGCAGATGATGGGATCTTTAGTTGTGTCCAGCCGGGCACAGAGATCCGAGGACGTTCCTTCCACCGCACAGACCACGATCGTACCTGCTGCACAGATAGTCACTCCTGCTGCTACTACGGAGACTATCCCTGTTTCACTATAGGAGTTCATGAGATTGAGACCTCCAGCTTTTACCGGTACAGATGCGACAGAGGACCCACAGGCATTTCTTGATAGGATGGCTCGGATTTGCCGTTCGTTGAGGTGTTCTGATGATAGATTAATGGAGTTTGCGAGTTTTCATCTGGAGGGTCTTGCCCAGACATGGTACGACTTAGTAGAGAGAGGCCGAGCTGCAGGTCTGCCTTCTATGACCTGGGATGAGTTTACATCTGCATTCTTGCCCGTTTTCTTCCGGAGAGTGTCCGAGATGCTCGAGCCCGTAGTTTTGAGTCTTTGCGCAAGACTCCTGGGATGACAGTGTCGGAGTATGATATACAGTTTACCCAGTTGTCTCGATATGCTCCGTACCTAGTCGACACAGAAGAGAAGAGAATAAAGAGGTTTGTACGAGGGCTTGATACACAGCTATTCCTTGCCATCGGCACCCATCACTTTGATACATACGCAGCCGCGATGGATGCAGCCTTACTTTTGGAGGAGCGTATTTCTGAGACTCCGGTCGTTTCTGGGCCGAAGAGGATCCGTACTGATACGCCAGCTCAGCGGCAGATGGGCAGACATCGTGATAGATTATTTCCGGGAGATGGTGGAGGCAGAGGATTGAGACGAGGTCAGTTGTTTGGTTCATATCCACAGACCCAGCAGTCGTCTCCAGGATGTTTTCGGTGTGGGAGTCAGTACCACCGTATCAGAGACTGTACCATGGGACGTCCGGGCGTGGAGACAGTCCCGCATGTGACTTTACCACCCTCACCACCTTCTCAGAGAGCTTTACTTCCTACTCCTGATGATGCTTCACGCCAGCCAGATGCTTCTAGAGGCCGTGGGCGTGGCGGTCCGGTTCCGAGAGGACGAGGCGATAGAGGCAGAGACAGAGGCAGAGGTAGAGGCAGAGGACAGCCAGCTATTAGTGGTGGACAGGCCCGAGTGTTCGCATTGACTCCTCAGGATGCACAGGCATCCAATGCCGTCGTGACAGGTACTCTGCCAGTATGTTCTTTTGATGCACGGGTATTATTTGATCCAGGCTCCACACATTCCTATGTATCCACGTACTTTGCACCGAGGTTGGGCCGAGAGTCTTCTCCGTTAGATCAGCCGCTTGTCGTTATTACCCCGGTAGGCGAGTCTTTTGTTGCCCGTTTTGTGTACCGATCGTGTTCCGTTCGTATCGGGGAGAGAGATTCTTCAGTTGATTTGATTCTCCTCGATATGCTTGACTTTGACGTTCTTCTTGGTATGGACTGGCTAGCCACCTGTTATGCATCCGTGGACTGCCGTGAAAAGGCAGTCAGATTCAGTTTTCCTGGTGAGCCGGTTCTTATTATTCAGGGAGATCGTAGTGCTACCCTTCCCAGCTTGATTTCTTCTCTTCGCGCTGGTCAGCTCTTAAGGAAAGGGTGTCAGGGATTCTTAGCCTATATTTGTGATACTAGCTCCACAGAGGTTCCGTTGGACCAGGTCCCTGTTGTGAGAGAGTTTCCTGATGTATTCCCTGACGAGCTGCCTGGCCTGCCACCAGAGCACGAGATTGAGTTCTGTATTGACTTGATCCCTGGCACGCGGCCTATCTCTATACCGTCTTATCGGATGGCCACGGCGGAGCTGAGAGAGATAAAGGATCAGTTATAGGACTTGCTGGACAAAGGGCTTATCCGACCGAGTGTGTCACCTTGGGGTGCTCCCGTCTTGTTTGTTAACAAGAAGGACGGGAGTATGCGTTTATGCATTGATTATCGTCAGCTGAACCGGGTTACTGTGCGGAACAGGTATCCCCTACCCTGCATTGATGACTTATTTGATCAGCTCCAGGGTGCAGGGTTTTTCTCGAAGGTTGATTTACGGTCAGGTTATCACCAGTTGCGAGTTCGGAAAGAGGATATTCCGAAGACCGCCTTCCGTACTCGATATGGTCATTACGAGTTCTTGGTGATGTCGTTCGGGCTCACCAATGCCCCGGCAGCTTTTATGGATTTGATGAACCGTGTATTCAGGCCGTATCTTGATCAGTTCATTATTGTGTTCATTGACGACATCTTGGTTTATTCTCGGAGCCGGGAGGAGCATGAGCAGCACTTACGTATCACATTGCAGACTTTGAGGGAGCATCAGCTGTTCGCCAAATTTTCCAAGTGCGCATTCTGGTTAGACAGTGTCGACTTCTTGGGTCATGTGGTGACGAGAGACGGTATTTGTGTGGACACGAAGAAGATCGAGGCAGTTCAGCGTTGGCCTAGACCAGTATCAGTTACAGAGGTTCGCAGCTTTCTAGGTCTGGCCGGCTATTATCGACGTTTCGTCCAGGATTTCTCCCGCGTTGCTGCACCGTTGACCGGGTTGACCCGGAAGGGGGATCCTTTTGATTGGACCCAGGCATGTGAGGATAGTTTCCAGCAGTTGAAGACTCGTCTGACTACTGCACCAGTGTTAGCATTGCCTTCAGGATCAGGCGGGTTCGTAGTATATTGTGATGCTTCTAGAGTGGGGCTGGGATGTGTATTGATGCAGCACGACAGAGTTATCGCGTATGCTTCTCGGCAGCTGAGGAAACACGAACAGAACTACCCCACCCATGATTTAGAGATGGCTGCAGTGGTATTTGCACTTAAGATCTGGAGACATTACCTATACGGTGAGTCGTGCCAGATATTCACTGACCACAAGAGTTTGAAGTATATCTTCCAGCAGCGAGATTTGAACCTGAGACAGCGCCGTTGGATGGAGTTGGTGAAGGATTATGACTGCGAGATTTTATACCATTCGGGCAAGGCGAATGTGGTGGCAGATGCTTTGAGTAGGAGGCCCGGAGGTAGTTTATCTTGTTTGAGCGCAGTACAGATGCAGTCGACGGCGGATTGGCAGGTTTTATGTGATACCAGAGTGCAGTTCGAGTTTACTCCTACAGGGGGACAGCTGGCCCATTTCAGAGCACGCCCACAGTTACTTGACCGTATCCACGAGGCACAGTCCGGCGATGCCCGTACATTAGAGATTATTGAGCAGATTCGGCAGGGCAGAGGTTCTGAGTTCGTGATTGATGATCAGGGGATACTTCGATTTGGGACTCGACTGTGTGTGCCAGATTCAGAGGGACCGAGGCGCGATATTCTCGAGGAGGCACATAGATCAGTATACTGTGTGCATCCAGGTTCCACAAAGATGTACCGTGATTTGAGAAAGGTTTACTGGTGGGACGGGATGAAGAAGGATATTACAGACTTTGTGTCGAGATGCCTGACTTGTCAGCAAGTCAAGGCCGAGCACCAGAGGCCAGCCGGCGAGTTACAGCCTTTGCCCATCCCTGAGTGGAAGTGGGAGCAGGTCTCCATGGACTTCATTGTGGGTCTACCCAGGACCAGTCGAGGGTACGACTCTATATGGGTGATTGTTGATCGACTGACGAAAGTGGCTCACTTCCTGCCAGTGAAGACCACTTTTGGATTTTCTCAGTACGCCCAGGTTTATATTGATGAGATAGTACGACTGCATGGCGTTCCGACTTGCATCGTGTCCGACCGTGGCACCCAGTTTACCAGCCGATTGTGGCAGAAACTCCAGGAAGCTTTGGGCACCCAATTGAGTTTTAGCACAGCCTTTCATCCGCAGACTGACGGTCAGTCGGAGAGTACTATTCAGACTCTTGAGGACATGCTCAGAGCTTGTGTTTTAGATTTCGGTGGTAGCTGGGATCGTCATTTGCCTTTGATCGAGTTTTCCTACAATAATAGCTTCCAGGAGACGATTCAGATGGCACCTTTCGAGGCTTTATATGGGAGGAGATGTCGATCGCCTGTATGTTGGACAGAGCTTAGGGAGAGCAGTATTTTAGGGCCTCAGATCGTACAGGAGACGACCGAGAAGATACAGCTGATTCGGGACAGGATGAGAGCGGCACAGAGCAGGCAGAAATCTTATGCTGACAGGCGCCGTCGCCGACTCGAGTTCGCTGTTGGCGATCATGTTTTCCTGAAGGTCTCTCCGATGAAAGGTGTGATGAGATTTGGGCGGAAAGGAAAGCTGAGTCCTAGATATGTTGGTCCTTTCGAGATCCTAGAGCGTGTTGGTCCAGTCGCTTAACGGTTAGCTCTTCCGCCCAGCTTCCCCGATGTTCACCCCGTATTCCATGTCTCGATGCTCCGCAAGTACCTTCATGATCCTTCCCAGGCGATTCAGCACCAGACGATCCAGCTAGAGCGTGATCTTTCTTTCACCGAGCAGCCGGTGGTCATTCTGGATCGGCAAGTGAAGAAATTGAGGTCGAAGGTTTTACCGTCCGTCAAGGTCCTTTGGCGTGGCCCCAGCAGCGAGGAGGTCACCTGGGAGACCGAGGTCGAGATGAGGAAGAGATATCCCCATCTTTTTGAAGGTACGCGTAGTTAAATTCTAAATTCGGGGACCGACTTTCTTTAAGGGGGGCAGATTGTAACCCTTCGAAAATGTTTAGGCGGTTTTTCGGTAATCGGCTAATTTTTCGGCTTTTTCCGTAAAAAGTCAAATTAGGTATTTTTCATTGTAGACCTAATTATACAAAATTTAGATAATATATTACCATAATTTTGTCACTAAAATGTCACTCATAATTATCTAGTTAAATAAAAAAAAATTCGTAATTAATTATTTTTTTTATTATTTTAAGCCTTTTTAAATACATTAAATTAGTGATAAATACAAATTTAATTAGGTAAATTTCATAATTAGGAGTCTTTATAAGCTAAAATATGGTGTTAATAAAATTATATCATGTCTTGCAAACTTTTGGTTTTAGGGTGGGAAAATTTGTGAAAAAATGAAGTAAAAATGGTTTTTTTTGTAAAAAGGTTGACATGAAAGCATTAAATGATAACATATGATGTTTATTGACCTAGAAACTTCTCCAAATTTCCTCACAACTCCCTCCCTCACCTGCTGTCCGAAATGCTTCAGGTTTTCCCCCCCATTTTCCCCATTTTTGTTTAGCTTAAAACTCTTGAAAAATCCACAAAAATCCACCGAAATTCACTAAATCCTTCTCTAATTCAACCCAAAACCTTAAGCCATCCCTTCTCAACCCCAAATTGGTTTAAAGTAAGGAGAAAAGAGGCCACTTTAGAGGTTTAGTGCAAGAGAATCAACACTTGTAAGGTAAAATTCTAATCTAGTCGTTTAATTGCAGTTTAATTATGCTAGAATAGAAAGTTTAAGTGTGAATTTTTGTTATAAATTCTTGTTTATGAAATTTCAAGAAAGGGATGAAGTTCTAGATTAGGGTTTGAAGTATGATAATTGGGTTAAAATTTGTGTTGTGGCCATCTAGTAGTTTAAATTGGATGTTAGAGTTGGATTGTGATCGCGATATCGTTAAATTTCGATGTTTGCATCGAATCGGTATTGAAATTGCTTGCTAGATTTTTACGAAAATTAGAATGCGATCAAAATGCGTTATGTTAGCGATATAATTAGCTTCGTATAGGACTATTAGAGTGCGCGAACGCCGGATTTCGTCTAGTTGGGTTGTAGTTTAGTCGATTTTCCCGAAATGACGATTCTAGTTAAAGGTTAGCGATTTTCGTGCGTTTTTCCGCGCACCGAGTGCATGCTATGATTAATTCGAGAGCGTTGATAATTGTTTGTTGTGACTTGCATTGTGATAGGTTTTGTAATCTTATGCTTGATATTGTGCAAATATAGGATCGGTCGGGGAAACTTCAGACACGGCACGAAAAGGCAAGGCGATGGTCGAATCGGATTAGCGGGGATTTCAGGTGAGTAGATGTATTCATCTATGGGGGAATCGTCTGGATGGCGCGATGCGCCCCCCCTAGTTAGGATTACCCTACTTCATGGAAAAATTTATATTGTTAGCTAGCTTATCCATTTATGCACATTGCATACCCTTATAGCTAACCGTATATTAGATTGCGTGGACATTCATCTATACTTATGCGATATCACTTCATAGGACACGAACACCATTACCATTGGCATCTGCTGCACGTGCACTATCCATGTGACACACACACCTTTGGTAATTGCCATGCCACGTGCACTATAGAACCTGTTTAACTTAGTATCGCTACTTGCATTCATACATGATATATGAAATTGCATAGCTTGCTTATACCTCGCATTATCATCATATTTACATAGATTCTATCCAAAATTCACATCATATACATTGATATCATAGACATTTATCATATTTAACATATGGACACTATGATTTTCTTGAGGATTTCAGTATTTCTGCGATTTCTGGATTTTTGGGGAAAACCGCAAGAATTTAACAAAAGCTTATATTCATCATTTTTAAAACAAAGTTGCGGTTTTCTCGTGATGTATGTGTCGTCCACCATGAGTTTTCATGTTTTCTGTTGGATTTCGAGACCCGATTCGAGGAGTGGATGAACCGTCTCGGGTACATGGTGGGCCCGGTATGGTACCCCGGGGCAAGAAGATCGAGTTGTAGACGATGAGCCAGGCAGGGGAAGACTACCTACCGGTGATGTCTGGCGCGGCGGATATCCGGAGGATACCGACCGTTGTCGTGAGATTTATGATATGGGCCGATCCGGACTGACGGAGCCCGATATTGAGACAGATATGATTCCTATTTGGTGTCGATGCTTGACACGGGTTTTCAGATGATTTCTTGATGGTACTTAGCTATTATACAGATATTCATGTTTTAAAAAGTTAAGAATTCAATACCCTTAGCATTTAAAACACTTAAAGACTTAATAATGACATTGCATACCTGTGCACGCATACTAGAGATATTATATCACATATGGACATGCATGTTGTGGTGCATTGCGTGCATTCTTACGATTGCCTTATTAGATGTTATATTTACTCACGAGCTGGCAACTCACCCCCGTTGTGCCACAGTGTCTTGCAGGTCGGACCCGTCAGTCTTGTAGCGGCGGGCTATCTTATCATCAGCTCCTTTTGCTCAGACTCGCGACATCGCCCGTAGGTGGGTTGCGAGCACTCTTTATTTCTTTTGCTTTATCATTGTATCTAGTATTCTCCATCTACCACTTTATATTGTATATGCGACCTAGTGACGAGACTGAGAGGTTTGTATATTTGTGGTTTCTTTTGGGTCGAGCTCACTTGAGCCGACGTGTGTTTTCTGGTATTTTGCATTTCTTTTATGCTCTTTTTCTTGATATTACTTATATATTGCATGTGGTTGTGATCCTCCTTGGGCGAAGAGCTAGCTCCCGCTTGGGGATGCCATTTTTATGATTACAGGCTTATTATCTTGTTGTACCCATTTTGGGGGATAGAAAATACAGGGGAGACCCTGCCGAAATTTTCAGAAATTTATGATGTTTTTAAAAAGGGATTCTATTCAACTTAAATGATTTTTAAAAAACCATTTTCATTAAAGGTTTTCCTTCACTCTCTTTTGTTTTCGGTTTAGATTCTTCTGGGCTTTGGCTGACTTAGGTTACGGTACGCCTTTAGACGTCTCGTAATCTAAGTGCCACTCGCGTTCCGTACTTTCGGGACGTGACACGCGCCGAGTCCGAATACTATCACCGGTAGGTACTTGCCCACCATCCAGGCTCATCGTCTGTTCCACGAACATCTTGCCGAGGGGAACCATACCGGGCCCCACTATGTACCCGCACATGGCCCACTCACTCCTTGTATCGGGTATATATCACAAATCTTAGAACCGAGAAATCTCATGGTGGACGCATCACATATCATATCAAGAGAAACCGAGTTTTCAAACAATACATAGTTTCTTGAAAATACCCCCACGGTTCTCAAATCCATAAATCATATGAAATCCATATCTCAATGCGTAAAATCCATATAAAACTGATATATGCAACATAAAACATCAATATGAGCATATAAAGGGAAAAACGCTCTTTTAAATGAATACAGCTTTTAAAATATATCTTGCGGTTCCCAAAATCCTATGAAAACAAATGCAGTATCATATGAAGTGTACATGTAAGTGTAGCAAGATTTAAGTATCTACATGTAAGCAAGTATGTATGATGCATTTCATAAGCGCAATGATCAACAACTCAATATCACATATCAAAACAATACCACTTGGGGTACATACAACTATAGCGAAGATATGCAGGTGTACATGTAATTTTGAGTGCATGATATACATGTAGCTGTAACAGACTATGTGGGTGTACATGTCAATATGTATGTAAGATGTACAAGTAGCTATAGTAAGGTATACGTGAAATGGAATAAGGGTCACTACCTCAACTATTCCTGCCCAATGCAATGTCACGTATGTAAGTGTCAACAATACCTCATATGCACAATGGGATAAGGGCTACTACCACAACTATCCCTATCCACTACCGTATCACGTATGTAGGTGGTTTGTGCATGTCATGGCAATTATTGAGGATGTGGGTGTAGCATACAATTTAGTGCTCGTGCAGCATGAACTGTCAGTAATGTGTTATATCTAAAGGTACGAGTCAAGTACAACAGATAATGCTATGCAATGACATTCATATATAATTAACTAATATGCAAATACATGCAGCTATCATATCATATCCGCCCCGACGCATAACGCCATACGGGCGATTTCCCCATAGATGTTAAATCTACTCACCAATGGTCTCCAGCTATGAAAATCCGACCACTTGCTTCCCCTTGTTCGCAGCTTCCGAAGTCCCCGCTTGCAACGCTATATTTTCACAAACACAAAATAATGCAAACATCTCAGAATCGATCAATATAACGTAAAACTATGTATTAAGTAACGCACCAATACTAAACTAACTCGCGAGTGTACGTCTAGTGGCTAACGTGCGTAACGATACCATAAAACCAAACTGAGTACAGCAGCTGCATAAGATCACGAATCGTGTCGCAACGCGTAACACGTAGACTCAAAACACTAGATTATAGGTAAACGATTCCAGATTTTGCATACTGAAATTACTAAAAAAGTAAACAGTACCAAGCACACCTAGCCAACAGTAGACAACTACGCACAGAACCCAAACCCCAGCATCTTCCTACCTAGCCGGCGTCGCCGGAATTTGCTAAAGGGGTCGCCGGCCCCGGCCGGTGGGATGGTCCTCGTCTCTCAGGTGGTGTCCCAGGGTCACTAGTACATCACTATAAATTTGTTTGGTCACTCACTAAATTTCCCAGATCACAGCAGGTATAAAAATCTCTAAAAAGACTTTAAAAACCCGATATCGCACTAATCGATATAAAAAGCGTTCTACTCTACAACCAACGAGCAAAACAACATGCAAACTCCTAATTAACAGTGTAGGGATTATACCTAACAACTTTATCTCACAAGATCCAAGCTTTCCTAGCTCCAAGTGATCCAAGATGCTGAAACCAAGACTTTTAGAATTTTTGTGATATATTTGGGAATTTATTGGGAAATTTTGGAGATTTTTGAGTTTGGATTGATGAAAAAGGAGAAAGAGTTGCTTAAGATCTGAAGAGGGAGGATGGAGCTCGGCCAAGAGAGGAAGGGGAGGGTTTTGTGAGGGATTTCCTAGCAATTACCAACATTAAATGCAATTAAATGCATTCATACACACATATGCACACATGCATGCATCTAAAATCTTTTCTTTTCTTTTCTTTTTCTTTATGCTTAACTCCAATTGCACAACAAATATCTAGATATGTGAGAAGGTTTTGGATTATCTCAAACTTAATTGATGAGAAGATCGCTTTACAGAAATTTCCCAAAATGTGAATACTGCATTAAAATAATATTAAAATTGGGAAAAATTCAAATTGAACCAAAACGTCCCATATACTCCTAAAGCTTGCGCACTAGCTTTATTTTAGCTAAACTAGGTGCTGGCAAGTCTATATGGTCGTTTGAACACAGTCAGGTCAAAACGGAAAATACCGACAATTTAACCCTAAAACGGAAAAATTCGCTTAACGATTTCTAAAACGTTACAATCTCCCCTCTTATAGAAATTCGGTCCCCGAATTAAAATTTCATACTAAGCGTACCTTCAAAGAGATGAGGGAATTTCTTCCGCATCTCGCACTCGGCCTCCCAAGTGATCTCCTCACTAATAGGGCTACGCCATAGAACCTTCACAGACGGCAAGACCCTTGACCGAAGTTTCTTCACCTGCCGATCCAAAATAACTATCGGCTGCTCGGTGAACGAAAGATCGCGCTCAAACTGAACGGTCTCGTGCTGAATCATATGAGAAGGATCATGAAGGTATCTACGAAGCATCGACACATGGAAAATAGGATGAACATCCGGAAAACTGGGCGGGAGCGCCAAACGATAAGCAACAGAACCCACTCGCTCAAGGATCTTGAAAGGACCAACAAATATGGGACTGAGCTTCCCCCTCTTCCCAAATCGCATAACGCCCTTCATCGGAGAAATCCTCAGGAATACATGATCCCCCACTGCGAACTCAAGTCTGCGACGACGACGGTCAGTATAAGACTTCTGCCTGCACTGGGCTGCTCTCATCCTATCCTGAATCAGCTAGATCTTCTCCGTAGTCTCCTGAACTAGCTGGGGTCCCAAAACCAGACTCTCACTAAGTTCGGTCCAGCAAACTGGCGATCGACACTTCCTACCATATAAAGCCTCAAAAGGTGCCATCTGAATAGTCTCCTGAAAGCTGTTGTTGTAGGAGAACTCAATCAACGACAAGTGACGATCCCAACTGCCACTAAAATCAAGCACACATGCACGTAGCATATCCTCCAGAGTCTGAATAGTCCACTTCGACTGACCATCGGTCTGTGGATGAAAAGCGGTGCTAAAACTCAACCGGGTACCCAAAGCTTCCTGAAGCTTCTGCCAAAGACGACTAGTAAACTGGGTGCTTCTGTCGGATACTATGCATGTGGGAACACCGTACAAACGCACAATCTCATCTATATATAGCTGCGCATACTGAGCATACGCGAAAGTTGCCTTCACTGGAAGGAAGTGAGCCGCTTTCGTCAACTGGTCAACAATCACCCAAATGGAGTCATACCCCTCACTGGTCCTGGGTAGACCCACAATGAAGTCCATGGAAATCTGCTCTCATTTCCACTCTGGTATGGGTAAAGGTTGCAACTCTCCAGCCGGTCTCTGGTGCTCAGCCTTGACTTGCTGACAAGTCAGACACCTTGAAACGAAGTCCGAAATATCGCGTTTCATCCCTTCCCACCAGTAAAAGTCTTTCAAATCACGGTACATCTTGGTGGAACCTGGATGAACGCTAAAGGCCGATTGATGTGCCCGCTCTAGGATCTCGTGTCTCAACCCATCAGCATCTGGTACACACAAGCGAGTCCCGCATCGCAGCACACCCTGGTCATCAATCATGAACTCCGAAACTGTACCCTGTCGAACAAGCTCAAGAATCTCGGACAAACGGGCATCACTGGGTTGCGCCTCACGGATACGATCAAATAGTAGTGGACGGGCACGGACATGAGCAAACTGTCCCCAGCGGAAGTGAACTCGAACTGCACTCTACCATTACACAAGAGCCGCCAATCTGCAGACGACTGACACTGAACTGCGCTCAACTGGGACAAGCTACCCCCGGGCCTACGACTCAAAGCATCAGCCACCACATTCGCCTTGCTCGGGTGATAAAGGATCTCACAATCATAATCCTTCACTAACTCCATCTATCGGCGCTGTCTCAGGTTTAGATCCCGCTGTTGGAAGATATACTTCAAGCTCTTGTGATCCGTGAAGATCTGACACGACTCCCCGTACAAGTAGTGTCTCCAAATCTTCAATGCAAAGACCACCGCGGCCATCTCAAGATCGTGAGTGGGGTAATTCTGCTCCTGCTTCTTCAGCTGCCTAGAAGCATACGCAATCACCCTATCATGCTGCATCAAAACACATCCGAGCCCCACTCGAGAAGCATCACAATAAGCAACATAGCCGCCTGATCCAGAAGGTAAAGAAAGAACACCAAGTCTTCAACTGCTGAAAACTCTACTCGCACGCATCAGTCCAGAGAAAAGGAACTCCCTTCCGGGTCAGTCCCGTCAGCGGTGCAGCGATACTCGAGAAATCCTGCACAAAACGGCGATAATAACCAGCTAAGCCAAAAAAGCTGCGGATCTCGGTCACCGCTACAGGTCTGGGCCAAAGCTGTACAGCCTCGATCTTCTTCGGGTCCACAAGAATACCATCACCAGTCACTACATGACCCAGGAAGTCAACACTATCAAGCCAAAATGCGCACTTTGAGAATTTAGCATACAGCTAGTGCTCTCACAAAATTTGCAAAGTAATCCTCAAATGCTGCTCATGCTCCTCACGAATCCTAGAGTAGACCAGTATGTCATCAATAAACACAATAATAAACTGGTCGAGTAACGGCCTGAAAATCCGGTTCATCAGATTCATGAACGCTGCTGGCGCATTGGTGAGTCCAAACGACATCACCAAAAACTCGTAATGCCTATAGCGTGTACGAAAAGCATTCTTCGGAATGTCATCATTCCGAACCCGCAACTGATGATAACCCGAACGTAAATCAATCTTAGAAAAATGTTTCGCACCCTGGAGCTGATCAAATAAATCGTCAATGCGAGGTAAAGGATACATGTTCCGCACCGTAACTCGGTTCAACTGACGGTAATCAACAAATAAGCTCAAACTGCCGTCCTTCTTCTTGACGAACAGAACAGGAGCTCCCCACGGCGAAACACTCGGACGCACAAGTCCCAAATCAAGCAACTCTTGCAATTGATCTTTAAGCTCTCTAAGCTCTGCCGGAGCCATCCGATAAGGCGGTATAGAAATAGGCTCCGTGCCAGGAATCAGATCAATGCAAAAATCAATATCACGCTCTGGCGGCAACCTAGGTAACTCATCGGAAAATACATCGGGAAACTCTCGCACGGTAGAAACCTGGTCCAACGACTCCACTGTGGCCCCAGTATCATGAATGAACGCCAAGAATCCCCGACATCCACTCCTCAAAAGCCGACTAGCGGACAGAACAGAAATCAAACTGTGAGGGGCGGCACCACGGTCCCCCTGCACAACAAACACTGACTCGCCGGAAAAATAAAATCTAACTGTCTTCTCTCGGCAGTCCACGGACGCATAGCAAGTAGCTAGCCAGTCCATGCCCAACAGAACGTCGAAGTCCAACATCTCAAGAAGGATCAAGTCGATGGACAGATCTCTGTCTTCTAAACGAACAACACACGATCGGAACACGTGTCGCGCAACAAACGACTCTCCCACAGGAGTAGTCACGACAAGCAGCTGATCTAGCAAACACGACTCTTGGCCTAACCTCGGCAAGAAGTGCGTAGAAACATACGATTGCGTAGATCCCGGATCAAAAAGAACATATGCATCATAAGAACATACAGAAAGGATACCTGAAACCACAGCATTGGACGCCTGAGCGTCCTGGTGAGTCAAAGCAAAAACCCGTGCCTTCCCTCTACCGGCTACTGGCTGTCCTCTGCCTCTGCCACCTCGGCCTCTCGGTACAAAACCCTCGCGACCACGACCTCTCTGAACAGGAGTCTGACGCGGCGCAACAACATGAATAAGAGGCAACGCTCTCTGAGGAGGAGAAGGTGGTAAGGTAACCTGGAGTACTGCTGGCCCCCTCTGACGCACTACGGAACAATCTCTCACTAGGTGCAGTAAACTGCCACATCCAAAACACCCACGTGTCGACGGCTGACCCTCCTGGGAAAAAGTACTGAACAACTGGCCACGTCCCACGTCTCTGCTACCCCAAGTGTCTGATCGAACTCTGTCTCGGAATCTAAACCTCTGCCTCCTGGCTGCTATACCAGTACGAGCCTTCTTCGGTTCCGGAACAACCGATGACTTAGATAGACGCTCCTCCACCAATAGGGCTGCATCCACAGCTGCCGCATACGTGTCGCAATGCTGAATACTGATGGCTAGGAACAACTGGGTAAGTAGGCCTCGAACAAACCTCTTCACCCTCATCTCCTCAGTCGCTACCAGGTACGGAGCATACACTGACAGCTCGGTAAGCAGTACATCATACTCAGACACCGTCATCTCCGGAGTCTGACATAACGACTTAAATTTGCGTGCCCGCGCA
The DNA here is from genome assembly GCA_030015575.1 of Agapanthus africanus. NCBI lineage: Eukaryota > Viridiplantae > Streptophyta > Magnoliopsida > Asparagales > Amaryllidaceae > Agapanthus > Agapanthus africanus. Next base: position 312,745,008 of record CM057350.1, on the reverse strand, counting down.
TCCATGACGCTCGGTGGAAGAAAACGGGCAAGAAACGATGTCACAAACTCAGCCCAGGTCATAGAGCAAGACCCGCGGCTCTGCCCTTCTCTAAGGACTCACACCACTTCTAGGCCATACCCTCCAGACGAAAACTGGCAAACTCCTCCCATCTCTCATCGGAGCATCGGAGTGAGCGACAAATCCTGGCCATCCGGTCGATGAACGACTGCGGATCCTCAGTAACATCTGTGCCAGTAAACACCGGAGGCCTCAGCCTCCTAAAATCTGTCAACGACACAGCAATAACCTCCGGAGCTATAACTGTGACTACCGGAACTGTAGGTACCATCGTGGTCCCTGCAACGGGTGGAACAACTGTCTGCCCTTGCGCTCGGACGGTCTCTACTAAAGTCCCTACTATCTGGCGCAGATCCTGCATACCAGCTCCAACCATAGCAATATGCTCCGGTATAACAGGTGTACTGCCCTGGTCAGTCCTCGCCTCAGACGAGTCAACTCTGACCTCGGCCCTCGTGGCCGCTCTCTGTGCCCTCTTAGTCTTCGGCGGCATATAGGCTAGAAATTGAAACAAGATTCGATAAGGAAACAGGAATCGAATCACAAAGATGTATATCATCCCGGAGGAATATCAATCAATAAGTCCTAAGGTCACTTAGGCGGAGTACCGTGTCGTAAGTATGCTGCGGAACATACACACGCTACGTCACTCTGCTTAAGCTACCTACTCCATCATACAAAGGTCATCCTATACTCCGAAAGGTAAAACCTAACGCTTTGATACCAACTTTGTCACGACCCGATATTTTGGCCCGCAACCGGCACTTAAACTACGTAACGTCTACAGGCGTACGCAACTCAAGTAAGCCGAAACCCAGAAATCTAAACCACCCAACTCTGGATCAACGGAGAAAAACATAGTTTTAACATTTGGAAAATCACAAGTAAAATCTCTAACTCTAGTTTTCCTTCTTGAAAATTTCGGACGCACCTTCTTTGTAAAAACTAGCCCTGAAAACGGGTACATCATAGATAATATATAAAGCATCCCAAATGGAAGCAAAATCACGCCCAACAGCGGAAACAAACACCACAACAAGTATACGACACCGAAGCGAAGAAATAACAAAGGAAAGACGGCAATAAGAAGGAAACTTTCCAATATAACCGGCTCCCACGAGCACGGCACCCAAAGTCACCAAAATAATACAACACCAAATCCTCACAAGTCGTCTCTAAGTCATATACAAATAGTGGTAGATGGAGAATACTAGATCCAATACAAAGATATACAATGTACAAGCAGATAACCGCAAACCCACCTAAAAGCAAAGGCCCCACTGCCTAACGTAGCGGTTTCCGCAAAAGTAGAGATGATAAAACGCACTGCCGCGACTACTCTGAGGGTAAGTCCTGCAAAATACTGTGGCACAACGGGGGTGAGTTGCCAACTCGTGAATAGTAAATAACATCATACTGTAACCGCAGGTATGCACGAACAGCGATCTATCTATCACATGTAATCAGATAGATTAAGTATGATAAGTGAATATGCAACAATCATGTAAAGGTATATCATCAGGGTACTACAACTACATGAAACAATGCATAACAACAATAATCCTGAGTGTGTGGGATGATACAATAAAATCTCATGCAAAATCATCAGCATGGAAAAACACCAGTGTCCCTCACTGACACATCAAATCCCAAATCCTCAGGCACCGCATCTACAGATCGGCCCTCACATCCTGTATGTCTCATGGAACCTGAGTGTCACACATCGACACCCGAAACATCATGAAAACATACCTAGGTGTGTATATATATATATACATATGTATATAAGTATGAGGATATCAACCCCGTATGTCCACCGACGATACGTAAAAATCACGAAAACCTGAGTGTCTAACACCGACACTTGAAACATCATGAAACCCGTGTCTAGCATCGACACGTAAATGCTCATAACTCAGGCGCTGTCACCACGACTGGCCCTGACGATATGTCGTACATCACTCCGGTCGGTATCCCCATGATAACCGCCGAGTCCAAATACTATCACCGGTAGGTACTTGCCCACCATCCAGGCTCATCGTCTGTTCCACGAACATCTTGCCGAGGGGAACCATACCGGGCCCCACCATGTACCCGCACATGGCCCACTCACTCCTTGTATCGGGTATATATCACAAATCTTAGAACCGAGAAATCTCATGGTGGACGCATCACATATCATATCAAGAGAAACCGAGTTTTCAAACAATACATAGTTTCTTGAAAATACCCCCACGGTTCTCAAATCCATAAATCATATGAAATCCATATCTCAATGCGTAAAATCCATATAAAACTGATATATGCAACATAAAACATCAATATGAGCATATAAAGGGAAAACCGCTCTTTTAAATGAATCCAGCTTTTAAAATATATCTTGCGGTTCCCAAAATCCTACGAAAACAAATGCAGCATCATATGAAGTGTACATGTAAGTGTAGCAAGGTTTAAGTATCTACATGTAAGCAAGTATATATGATGCATTTCATAAGCGCAATGATCAACAACTCAATATCACATATCAAAACAATACCACTTGGGGTACATACAACTATAGCGAAGATATATGGGTGTACATGTCAATATGAGTGCATGATATACATGTAGCTGTAACAGACTATGTGGGTGTACATGTCAATATGTATGCAAGATGTACAAGTAGCTATAGTAAGGTATACGTGAAATGGAATAAGGGTCACTAGCTCAACTATTCCTGCCCAATGCAATGTCACGTATGTAAGTGTCAACAATACTTCATATGCACAATGGGATAAGGGCTACTACCACAACTATCCCTATCCACTACCGTATCATGTATGTAGGTGGTTTGTGCGTGTCATGGCAATTACTGACGATGTGGGTGTAGCATACAATTTAGTGCTCGTGTGTAACAACCGAGTACAGTTATACCAATTTCTGTTGCCGTATGTGTTGTTTGTGGTGTTTATTTCATTTACCGTGTTTGGATGCGAATGGTAGTTTATTTTACATTCGACCCTCTTGTTTGAGCTTGTTGTTTCATAGTTATAGAATACCCTAGCATCGCGTATTTTGCATATAACAATTTAAGTCGCGTAAAATAATTTAAAAAATACATGACATGGCCTGCATGATACCCCTAACCCTGTGGTAGCGTCTTTGCATCGTGTTCTCGTCCCGTTCGGTGAAACGGACGTGTTTGGATGGCTACGCGCACGTACGTGCGTCCATTCTTAGGGGTATGCATTTCTGTTATATAATCTTTCATTTTAAATTTTGGAACTTGCATAAAATTTTCATATTTCAAATCCAAAATTTTGGACCCGACCCGAGCGCATTTCTGAATTATTTTGTATCCCCCCAAATTCTAATTATTTTAAATTTCTTTAATTCGTTTAATATTTCTTTAACAGCCTAAATCTTTTATGCAACTAACGAAAACTATCTTTTAGAAATTGAAATCTTTTAAAATTTCTTTCTCTAAAAATAATTTTTATCCAACCAATCCCCAGCCTTCTTTTTTAATGCTGGCCCCACCACCGAGCCTTTCTCTCTCTTCTATCTCTCTTCTCTCTTCCTCTCTTCTCAGACAATTACAAGTTTATCTCTCCTCTCCCCTCTCGATCTCTTTCTTCCTCTCTCTCATCTCACGGCTCCCTTTCTCTCTCCTTCTCTCAGAATCTCTCTCTCTCTCCTCTCGCTAAATCTTATCTCTCTCCCCCTCTCTATATATTTCTTCTTCGTCCTCGTTTTCTTTCTTACGAACCCACGATCAAAACCCTAGCCGCCTCCTTATCATCGTCGCCCACAGCCGACGACGCCACTCTCGACCTCGTCATCTCCGCACTCTCATCTCCTCCGCCTCCATTTTCTTCCTCCCTACTGTGTAGCCCCGTGCATCCACTGGAACCCGTAACCCTGCACACACCCATCTTCGACACCTCCACTTCCCGTCGCCGCCGACCACCGCATCGGCCTCCCCTTGGTCACCATTTATCTATCTTCTCCCCTTTCTCCTTCTCTGGCCTTACAAACCCAAGAACCAAGCACCATTCCTCGCAACCGAAGCCACTGCTCTTCGCCGGAAAACCCCACGCCGGCAACCCTCGTCGTCGTCGCCCCTTTGCTGACTTCCCTAAAATCCCAGATCACCTAACCACCTGAGGATATCTGACCCGTGTGATCCCATCGTGCGTTGTTTGGACTCATTCCGTGTACCGTGCGCGCGTCGTGACTTTTCTCGCCGACATGAGACGTTCCGTATACCGTATCGCGACCCGTCGAGGCAAGTGAAACTTGCTACATGCTATCTATAATATTTTTATACCTATTAAACTGCATAGTAAAACTATAGATTACATATAGCGCCACATGTTCCATTTTCCTTTTTGATGTTCCATATATCATTTTAGATTCGGATCTTGAATTTTACCTTGTTGCATGTTAGAGTACAATATCGTGTACCCACATCCATGTTTAAATTACTTAATAATTATCTGCATAGCCCATAGCACCTTTAAATAGTTTCTACCCCGAACACCCGGTTGCATTTATTGAACATATTTTATATATAATTGCATCCCTAGATCATTTATCCCATAATAACGAGATTTAACAATTCCATACTGGTTTGAATGTATTTTACTTAATGTTGGAACCACAACCCTAACTCTAATCTATAACTGTGCATCCATATGCTTCAATCTGTACCCTTGCATATATCATCACCATGTTTCATTTTTATTGTTTCACTAGTACCTCATGCTTGTTGGTTTACCCATGCTTACGTTAGTTGACAATGAGCACCCACATGATATTCTGTGCACCCCTTACATGACTTGTTACACCTATTACTTGACACGACATGGTACCGTGCATCTCTCGACATGACGTTATACCTATATATTACCTGGCTTAACCTGTTGTACCATGGCTTTACCCGTTACTTGATCTTGTGTCTAATGCCAGCAAACCTGACCTGTTGTCCTTACGAACAGTTCCTGTTGTTGATTGGTAGAGATTCTGCGTGTTCAAATTTAGTTAATTACCGCAATCAAGACGGTTTCGCTTGTAGCTAGCCGGTTGAGTATGGGTCGTCCGCAGGGAGATGTGAATCTTTTTCTAAGTGCTTTAACGAGTTAAGTCCAGATTTCCAGATTTTGTTGTGATTAATTAAGTGTTAAACTGATATGTAAAGAGAGCTTGTTAGGGTTAGGATTAGGTTGGTTTGAGTTAGGAGTCACTCACCTCTTTCGTTGCCACTCTTAATATCGGTGTTACGGTAATCGGCAACAACGGGGATTAGAACGACTAGGAAGGAACTTGCGAGTATAAGCTAGGCTTTCCAACGCATAAGTTCTTCCTTTTGGTGCTTGTCCGTCCGTTCTTGGCTCTTAGCCATAACCTCCGGTTAATTCAACCACAACCGGTCTCACTACGGAATCACCGCTATCATATAGGATAGGGTGCCGTAAGGAGCGGATTGTGGTTCAATTAACGGGAGTCGATTTTAAGATGTTGGGCAAGGAAAGAGTGAGAGAGATTTCCTTCTCTCAAACTTCCCTTATCCTACCCTAACAAGTATGAAACTACTCACACATCATAATGGAAAGAAAACAAAACAAAAGAGGAAGATAGAAAGAAGGAGATTAGAAGATAACAACTAGCTATTTGCGATCTCACCTTGGCAAGGATCAAGCGTAAGCATCATGGTTGTTTTAATGATAAAGGAAAAGAGAAGAGAAAGAAACAACAAGAAATAACAACAACTAAGTTAACAAATTAAAATTACAAGCAATTATAAAAGAACAAGACAAGCATGATAAGTAAAAGAATCTTCTTTATTCATCATTCTTCACTCACAAAGCTCACTACAAGTTTTAATGGAGAAGAGATGAGAAGAGGAAGAAGAAACAAGTATTCTAAACCTAGAAAAATACAAGATTATGCACCCTTGGCTTCACAAGGTTCTGGGCTATTTATAGGCTGGAGAATGAAAACCTAGGGCAACAATCAGAACTAGCATGGAATGACCATTCTGCCCCCCAAAACTCTGCACATGCGGCGCCTATATGGCCGCGGAACCGCGGCCTAGACCCCCCTTTGGCCGCGGTTCCGCGGCCGTATGAAGGAGTTGGGCTGTCTGCTTTTTTGGGCTTCCCTGGTTTTTCTTGTACTTTATTCTGTCATATGATTTTTCTCAGATTTTCTTCACGATTTTTCCAGAATTTCTGTTGAGCAAAAGGTGATTTGATGTGTATCTTTTTGTCATGATTTCCTCGAGCTCCGTGTAGATTTCTTGGATCTTGTGCTGCCATTGAGCCTTGTGCATGAAAACGACATTGATTTGACATTTTTTCTCTTAAACTGGTGTGTGGCAACAGACGGATAAAGAGCGGAGATCCGTGTTTTATCTGTGGTTGGCAGGAACCCGGGTTTTGTCGTGTTTTTCCATGAATTTCTCCTTTTAGAACCGAGAACCTGTATCCTGCAATTGACTAGCAAACACGGCTCAAGAGTACCTACCGATATGCAATGTGATTAAAATTGGGCGGTATGAAAATGCAAAAATCTGATATGAACAAATACCCCCAAACTTATCATTTGCTCGTCCCGAGCAAAGCCAATTTATTCACAAAAAAAAAAAAATTCCTAACCTCACTTTCGCAGGGAACGCGATTGCACTGAGCATGTGCAACAAGCCGTTAAATCTCTAGGTGTCCCTAATAGGAGGAGTGTTGTCTCCTGAGGGTTTTCAGCGGATACTACCCATAAAATCTGGTCAAGTTGGTTTTGTAAAATAACTAAGATTCAAACCCTAAAGTTTTGTTTCAGAAAATAACAATTCTATTATCCTAAATCTAGACTATCGAACCTTTATTTTTCACACCTCGCTTCTTATTTAACTACAGATTTTATATGTCTTTACGTGCAGTGCAAATAGTGTTGTTAAGTTTCCATAAGGATCGATTTACGTCGTCATGTCACACAATAAAGCCCAGATAAAATTTTTGAAAGGATCACATAAGTTTTATAAAGAGTTAAGCATTTTTCAAGTTTCGTTTTCCAGTAAAGTTTCAAATTTAGAATTTCTATCTTCCCTAACAGGAAACTAGGTCTTATTTTTCACTCCACCTTTTTCTTGTTTTCATTTCATACACACCTCTGTGAACGTGCAATAGTCTTTATCATAGAATAAAACCTTTATATCTTCGCTAAATTTTTATAAAAGCCTGTCTCTTATCAAGATTATTCTCACACAAAGAACCGTTAGGAATTTTAACTCGGAGAGAACACTTGCTTAACTTTGTTTTAAACTGGACTTTCTAGGTTTCTTAGCGAGTTTTGGGCCAATACACCCAAACCAGTTGGCTTTAGGGGATTAGGTGTAGAAACACCCCAGCGGACTTAATTACTCAAGTTACCTAGGTCCACAAACAAAAGACAGTTGGGCGTGAAAATCATGATGATTTAATACGAACGGAGATATAGCCGGCAGTTCAATTATTTTTTTTGGATAAAAGACGTGTTAGTGGGTTTTGGTGTGTAATCATTCCAATCAAGTTCCAGATGGGTTATTTTTCAGACTTAGTTCCAATTAAGGCATCAATAACATTCCTTCATATTCACTCACTTCATAAACTATTCTTGATATTACTTATTTCCGAACAAACCTATTTGATCCTCAGAAAATCATTTATCCGTTTAAAAGTTTTTAGACATAAAAAGACTTGTCATCTAATTTCCAAAAACTCACGACACGTGTAGTGTGATGTAAAGACGTATATCAGCTATAGTTAACTTCAAAGGAGGGTTATCTTTCAGCTTTTCAAAATCTAAAAATAAGATTTAGTTATTTTTATTTTATCAAACAAAACCGTCGAAATGTTGAATCAGAGTCCTCCCACTAGCTAACTTGACAAAAAGTTTTTATGTTTTTAGAAAATTTTCAGATTTTTATGGATTTTATGGATTTTAATATGCAGATGCAGAATATACATATGAATGCGAAGGTAAGAAATGCGTACCGAGCGCATCCCCAAACTTAAACTGGACAGTGTCCTCATTGTCGTTGCATGAAGAGATTATGTGAAGGGTCAAAATTGTCGGTTAGCGATACACAAAAGTTTTATTTTTTTTTTGTTGTTTTTGTTTTTAAAGAAAAGAAAAATAATATCCACAAAAATGTACAAAATGGTATATACATACCCCCAAACTTATTTGGAACAGTGTCCACTTGTTCTTGGCTGGAAAACTGAAGTTTGAAGGTAGGCAGAGGAAGATCATGCAGGGTAAACCGGCTCCTGTAAGAACAGGAGCTCCTCTGTTGGTTCGACGCTAAGGTACGGTTTTAGTCGGTGTCCGTTCACTTTGAAAAATGAACCGTCCTTTGGATTTTCCAAATCCACAGCGCCCTGCGGATACACATTCCGCACAAAATACGGCCCTTTCCAGCGAGATCTGAGCTTTCCTGGATTGAAGTGAAGTCGGGTGTCGTAAAGCAGTACCTGCTGACCATGTACGAAAGTTTTGCGCAAAAGGTGTTTATCGTGAAACACCTTCGTTCGATTCTTAACGACAACCGCGTTATCGTAAGCCTCATCCCTAAGCTCGCTTAGTTCGTTCAACTGCAGCTTCCGATGGCTGCCCGCATCTTCGAGAGACAGATTCAGCTCCTTTATCGCCCAAAATGCGCGATGCTCTATTTCGACAGGTAGGTGACAGGCTTTTCCATACACAAGCCGATAGGGAGACATGCCAAGGTCGGTCTTATAAGCGGTTCGAAATGCCCAAAGGGCATCAGTGAGTTTCAGCGACCAATCCTTACGGTTCTTGGAAACCGTCTTCTCCAGTATCTGCTTGATTTGCCGATTTGAAACTTCGGCCTGCCCGCAGGTTTGGGGGTGGTAGGGCGTGGATAGCTTATGATTAATGGAATATTTCCGCATCAAGGCCTCGAAATTCTTATTGCAGAAATGACTTCCATTGTCGCTAATGATCGCTCGGGGGTGCCCAAACCGGGGGAAAATGTTTTCTTTAAGGAACCTAACGACAACCTTGTTGTCGTTAGTCCGGCTGGGCACAGCCTCGACCCATTTAGAGACGTAATCAACAGCGAGAAGGATGTACAAGTTCCCAAAAGAGCTGGGAAACGGCCCCATGAAATCTATCCCCCAAACATCGAAAATCTCCACAACCAAGATCGGTTGGAGCGGCTTCTCGTTCCTCCGGGATATCCGGCCCAAGTGTTGGCACCGGGAGCAAGTCTTGCAATAGTCATGACCGTCTTTGAAGAGTTGTGGCCAGTAGCAACCACATTGCAAGATCTTCTCAGCTGTCTTTCTGGGGCTAAAATGCCCGCCACACCCTTGATCGTGGCAAAATGACAGCACACTCTTGAATTCCTCGTCAGGGACACACTGACGGATAATCTGGTCGGGACAGTACTTGAAAAAATAGGGTTCGTCCCAGTAAAAGTGTTTTACTTGGGATAAGAAGCGAAGTCTGTCCTGACTTGACCATTCATTCGGTAGTAATCCCGTGGCCAAATAGTTCACAATATCTGCGAACCAGGGTTCGCAAGATACCGTCAAGAGCTGTTCATCTGGGAACACGTCGTTGATCGGAATTGGAAGCGAAGGCGAAGAAGGAAGTCGTGAGAGATGGTCGGCAACTACATTTTCATATCCTCGTTTGTCCTTAATGACAAGGTCAAACTCTTGAAGCAAGAGGATCCAACGTATTAACCGAGATTTTGCATCTTTCTTCGCAAAAAGATGGCGCAGAGCAGAATGGTCTGTGTAGACAATGACTGGAGAGCCGATGAGGTAGGGCCTGAACTTTTCTAAAGCAAATACAACAGCCAAGAATTCCTTCTCAGTTGTTGTATAATTGAGTTGGGCGTCGTTCAGGGTTCGGCTCGCATAATAGATTACGTGCGGCATCTTGTTGATGTGTTGTCTAAGGACAGCACCAATGGCAAAGTCGGATGCATCGCACATAATCTCAAATGGGTGCGTCCAGTCAGGGGAAGAAAGAATGGGAGCAGAAGTGAGTGTGCGTTTCAATGACTCGAATGCAGTCAGACAGCTCGAGTTAAAGTCGAATGGCGTATCCTTGGCCAGCAAAAGAGTCAAGGGCCTAGCAATCTTACTAAAGTCCTTGATGAACCGTCTATAGAAACCGGCATGGCCAAGGAAGGCTCGGATATCTCTGACGCAACGGGGAGGAGGTAGATTGGAAATGACCTCAATCTTTGCTTTGTCAACCTCTATGCCATTTTGCGAGATGATATGTCCTAAGACAATACCTTCGCGCACCATGAAGTGGCACTTCTCCCAATTCAAAGTGAGATTCTTGTCCTTACATCGGGTAAGGACAGCGTCAAGATGCAGCAAACACTCGTTGAAGGAATCGCCGAAGATGGAGAAATCATCCATGAAGATCTCCAGAAATTTTTCCACCATGTCAGAGAAGATTCCCATCATACACCGCTGGAAGGTAGCGGGCGCATTGCATAACCCAAAGGGCATGCGTCGATATGCAAACGTGCCGAAAGGACAAGTGAAAGTGGTCTTGTCCTGGTCTTTTTCGGCGATGGGAATTTGATTATAGCCGGAGTAGCCATCAAGAAAATAGTAGTACTCGTGTCCGGCCAATCGTTCGAGCATTTGGTCAATGAAAGGTAGCGGAAAGTGGTCTTTCCGCGTTGCGGCGTTGAGTTTTCTGTAATCGATGCATACTCGCCACCCAGTTTGGGTGCGAGTAGGGATTAACTCGTTCACCTCGTTGGTTATGACCGTGATGCCCGACTTCTTGGGGACAACATGAATGGGGCTCACCCACTGGCTATCAGAGATAGGGTAAATGGTACCACTATCTAGACATTTTACGATCTCCTTCTTCACAGCCTCTTTCATGACTGGATTGGGCCGTCTTTTTGGATCCCGGGCTGGTTTGGCATCATCCATCAGATGAATGTGATCCTCAACGATCAGGGGACTAATCCCCTTGATGTCCGCCATGGACCAGCCAAAAGCTTGCCTGTTGCTGTGCAAGACCGCGAGAAGGGCTTTCTCTTGCTCTGGAGCTAGAGAAGCCGAGATGATGACAGGGAGGGTCTCGTTCTCACCTAAGTAAGCGTACTTAAGGTGAGACGGCAAAGGCTTGAGTTCGAGCGTCGGAGGTGAAACGATTGAAGGCAAGATTGGTGCAGAGGTCTTGAACTCAAAGGACTCCAGCAAAGGTTCAAAACGAGTGTAAGCGATCGAGTCGGATGGTTCAGGTAACTCATCCGAAAATTCGAAGGATTCAAACTCGGGTTGTGAGCGGCTAAGATCGTTCAAGAACGTGAAACACTCGTAGTCGTTGTCGGGCGCAGAAACAGCAGCAGGTTCGAGGAGGAACGCACTAGTGGCGTCAAGATTATCGTGATCAAACAGAAACTCCTCGAATTCACATTCTTCTGGGGTGATCTCCTGGATCGAGCAGACGTCCAGTATATGAGCATTAGGTTCGGCGGGCTGATTCCCGAACCTAAAAATGTTGAGTTCAATCGTCATGTTTCCAAAAGAGAGGTTCATCGAACCATTGCGACAATTGATCACAGCATTTGAGGTTGCAAGAAATGGGCGACCGAGTATCACCGGAATTTGATTCCAGGGGTTAGCTACAGGCTGTGTGTCTAATACAATGAAGTCAACGGGGAATATGAAGTCCTCGACTTTTATTAACACATCCTCTAGCTCACCCCTATGATGGGTGATCGATCGGTCGGCCATTTGGAGAGTGCAGTGCGTGGGTTTCAGCTCTCCGACGCCTAATTGCTCGTATACTGAATACGGAAGCAGGTTAACACTGGCACCAAGATCTAATAGTGCGCGGTTGATGTTCTTATCCCCAATAGTAATAGAAATCGTAGGACAGCCAGGGTCCTTCCGTTTTTGTGGTAAAGATTGGGTAAGGGCATCACTCACAGCACTAGCCATGAAAACTTTCTTGTGTACCTGAGAATTCCTCTTTTTCGTGCACAAGTCCTTTAAGATTTTCGCGTAGGACGGGACTTGTTGGAAAGCATCTAAAAGAGGAATGTTAATGTTAACCTGCTTAAATAACTCCAGAATCTTCTCCATTTGAGGATTTTGTTTATTAGACCTCAACCGGTTTGGAAATGGGACATTTTTAAAATTGGTTGAGTCTAATGCTTGTGGAGGAGATTGTGGAGTTGGAACGGATCCCAGAACAGGTGTTTTCGTGGAGTGAGAAGTGGGTCCATTCAAAGCAGAAGAAGAGGAAGGAGAGCCTTATGAAGAACGGAGAATAGGCTCAGAAGACGAAGAAGCAGGAGATGAAGAAGAAGAAGAAGTAGAAGAAGAAGCGGCCGGGGTGTCATCATTGATCCGTGTGCCGATGTTGTTTTGCAGCATCCTTCTCGATCTCAATGTGGTCATGGCACTCATATTATGATTCTGTTGTTCAAGAGCAACATGTACATTCTGTGGGTGACCGGGATTTGGGAGTGGTTGGGACGGGAGCTTCCCCTTCTCTCGCTCGCTTAAGGCCGCATTCAGTTGTGCAATCTGGGCCTCGATGGTTTTGATGCTTTGCCCGTGAGCGGCAGTGTGTTGCACTAAGGACTGAATGGAAGACTGGATGTTGGCAGTGGATTGAGTCGATTGTTTAACGAACGCCTCCAGATTTCGTTCGAGCGAGGAAACCTTATCGTTGTTTGACGGAACAAAGTTGTTTGGTGGAAAAGAATTGTTGGGTGCAAAGTTGTTCGTCTGATTTTGGAAAGGTTGGGGTTGGAAGGGTTGCTGAAACTGCTGTTGAGTTTGTTGTTGCGCTTGTTGTTGCGGCGGAGGGGCCCTTTGGAAATTGTTGCCTTGGAATTGATTCTGATTCTGATTCCAGGCGAAATTGGGGTGGTTCCTCCAACCGGGATTGTAGGTGGAAGAGTATGGATCATTCCTCGGTCTTTGCTGGAATGCAGCATTAACCTGATCCTGTCCTTGCGATGGTGGATTGTAAGGACACTCTTCGGTTAAGTGAGAAGGATCGGAACAACAAGCGCAGATGGTACGAAGGGGAAGAACAGGGGTAGGAGCAGGAGAAGAGAATTTGCTCTCTATCGCTTCAAGTTTTCTCGTTATTGTGGCCATTTCAGCTTTCATCGCAATAGAGACGTCAAGTTGGTGAATTCCTACCCTAGACTGACCGGTAGAAGTGGAGGTAGAAGAAGAAGTCGGTCTGGTGCTCTCCCATTGTAGCGTTTGCTCCACAAGGTCATCAAAGAATTGCCACGCTTCCTCGTCAGATTTCGATAAGAAGTGGCCCTGACAGATGGTTTCCAACAACTGCTTCGTTGCTGGGTTCAGGCCCTCGTATAAGGTTTGGCAAAGTTGCCATTTCTCTATACCGTGGTGAGGACACTGAACAAGAAGGTCTTTGTACCGGTCAAAGCACTTCCAGAAGGGTTCAGAAGGAAGCTGAGAGAATTGGTTGATTTCATTGCGAATCCTTGCGGTTTTATGATTCGGATAAAATTTCTTTAGAAACGCTTTTACAAACTCGTCCCAACTGGTTATGGAATGGGAAGCGGTGCTATACAGCCATTTTTCAGCAAGATCGCATAAAGTGAACGGAATGACCCGTAGGCGTATAGCATCGTCCGACAGTTGGGTGGTTTTCATCATGGCACAAACGTTTTGAAATTTATTGATGAAGATATAAGCATCTTCAGATTCAAGCCCATGAAATCGTGGAAGCATGTTGATGAAGTGGGGCTTAATTTCAAAATTATCCCCATTGGCCGGTGGAAGAGAAAGGCAGGTGGGAAGTGCAGAACGGGTGGGATAGAAACGATCCTGGAGCGCGATTCACTGCGGCGCTACAACAGGCGGTGGTGGTGGGTTATTGGTCTCCGTAGGAGGTGGAGCCAATCCAGGGGTAGTCAAAGAGATGTTCGGATTAAATCCTGGCATCGCGGAAGAAGAGGTTGGTGATGGTGAAGATGTATGAACAGAATTTCGGTCAACGTCGGAGTTGGCCGACAAAGGTAAAGGTGAAAGAGGAGTGGAAGGAGTTTCGACGTCTGAGTCGATCGCGTAGTCGGTAGCGACTAACGTAACGCGGACTAGGCGGGCGCTAGTGTCCCGAGTCCAAGCAGACATACACTAAACGAGTTTAGTATAGTCAAAGCGGAGAAGGTGAGGGTAAGAAAACGTCAATGGAGAAAGGCGATGAGTGGTGGGTGAAAAATGGATTTTGGCGACAAAGGGCAAGTTTTTATAAAAGTTTTTGATTTTTTCTTCTTTTTTTTAGAAAGATCTTTACAGAAATATGTACGGACTTACGGCTTTAAGCAATCACAAACAAGATATGCACAATCACACCTAGATCTAGTGGTCACCTAGGTCAACTAGACAGCTCCTAACTGTTCCAAAGAACTAGAAACAGAACCTCAAACCGCCTCTTCTCCGCCAATTGCGGCCAGATAAGTGCCAGGTAAGTGGGAGGTTGTCCAACGCTTTCGCGAAGTTCCTTAATTAAATAACCACTTGCCTTCGTCACACTTGCCTAGATACCGCAAAGTCAGGATAGGATAAACGGCCGATGCCTGTAATTAGTCCTCTGTCCTAATGAGCTCGAAGTCCTTAGGGCTGAGTTTAGTATTTTTTAATTTAACAATGGTCAATGCATATGCTTTTTGTGATTTCTGGGGTCCTGGGAAGGGTGATGAAATCCCCACCCAATCTGAATTGGTTTCAAGCCCCTTAAGTCCATATTAATGAATGCAAAGCGATAACAAATCAACTGCAAACAATTTTTATTTTTAGCGCGGCGCAAAGAATCCTGCACAAGAACAGTTTATTGGAAGGGGGAAGAGAGTTTGCGCAAAGAAATCTGCAGAAAACACAGTTTATTGGAGTCCAGAGGAGTGGGGAGGAGAAAAGAGACACTTACACAGAATTTGGCACCCTGAGGCCACCAAACGGCCGCGGTTCCGCGGCCTAAGCCAGCTTATGCCGCGGTTCCGCGGCAGAAAGGTGAGATTGGGACATCATTTTTCTTGGGTTTGCTGCTTTGGATGTCCTCTGCTTGTCTGGATTTTCTAAATCTTGATTTTCTCACTTTATCTGCTCCAGATTTGTACAGTAGACCGTTTGCTTCGTTTCGATCCGTCGTAGTGTAGCCGCGAGATGTGGGTCTATCTTCCCACGTCTTTGGCACTGTACTTGAATTTGAAATATCCCACTTCTTTGGTACTGAACTTCAAACTTCGTATTATCCTGCACACTTGCACAAAAACTAATCAAGAATAACAAAAAGATTTTTTTTACAAGGTATATATTTTTTGGTTTTGGTTATATTTATATTCACAAGTTAACCCGAAATTACACAAAGAAATAAACTACCGTCTCCCCGGCAACGGCGCCATTTGATTGGAAGAGATTCTGCGTGTTCAAGTTTAGTTAATTACCACAATCAAGACGATTTCGTTTGTAGCTAGCCGGTTGAGTACGGGTCGTCCGCAGGGTGATGGGAATCTTTTTCTAAGTGCTTTAACGAGTTAAGTCCAGATTTCCAGATTTTGTTATGATTAATTAAGTGTTAAAGTGATATGTAAAGAGAGCTTGTTAGGGTTAGGATTAGGTTAGTTTGAGTTAGGAGTCGCTCACCTCTTTCGTTGCCACTCTTAATATCGGTGTTACGGTAATCGGCAACAACGGGGATTAGCACGACTAGGAAGGAACTTGCGAGTATAAGCTAGGCTTTCCAACGCATAAGTTCTTCCTTTTGGTGCTTGTCCGTCCGTTCTTGGCTCTTAGCCATAACCTCCGGTTAATTCAACCACAACCGGTCTCACTACAGAATCACCGCTATCATGTAGGATAGGGTGCCGTAAGGAGCGGATTGTGGTTCAATTAACGGGAGTCGATTTTAAGATTTTGGGCAAGGAAAGAGTGAGAGAGATTTCCTTCTCTCAAACTTCCCTTATCCTACCCTAACAAGTATGAAACTACTCACACATCATAATGGAAAGAAAACAAAACAAAAGAGGAAGATAGAAAGAAGGAGATTAGAAGATAACAACTAGCTATTTGCGACCTCACCTTGGCAAGGATCTGTAAGTCGATGTACAACACCCCAATGCTAGGGGGGAGGCGGAATTTTCAAAAACGAACTTTTTTAGTGAACAAACATCGACTAACCGCTTGAATCGAAGCTAAACGATAACTAACCAAACACATAGTTGTTCTAAACTACTATGCTTAGGGATTATACCTATCGAACCAAGTCCTTCGGCTTTACGATCTCCTCGTCCTCCTCGGCCTTCTCGATGTAGTAGATGATCCACCCGAGAGCAAAACTCCAAGCTTAGCCTCTAAACTTGAGGCAACTAACCTTCTTGGATTGCTAATCAAAGAAGATAGATGAGATAGAGTGAGGGTTATGGATTGTTTAGTCTAACTAATCCTTGTTCTCAACACATGAGAGGTGAGGATTAGGGTTTGAAGAGAGTGAGCTTGAGGAGAGAGAATGTGAATGATATTATGAAGTGAGAATAGTAAGTTATCATAATATATATGAAGCATTTACTTTTATCAAGAAAAGAAAATAAGTGATGAATAATCATGCTTCACAAATATCAAGTGGTGATTCATTATCATGAGTCATTAAGCATTTATGATGCATTAATGACCATGATGAATCGCTCTCATGACTCACTAATCTCATTCAATGTATATGCCACCTAAACCTCCTTAGTCACCATCTTCTAGAAGCTTCTCGCGTAATTACGAGAACGCCCCTCCGATCCGTAAAAATACGGAAAAACTTTAGACTGTATAAATCCAATAACCGGATACCAGTAACTGGCTTAAACCAAAGCCGACTGGTAAAAACTGTCCAGACGACGTAAGTGTGTAAACACACATACGCGTCCGAACCCTTTGTCGTAAAACCATACGACCTCTATATCGTTTTGCCTGGAGTAGGAAACTCTCTGTGTGGGACTCTAGAGACTCGACTACTACGCTGGCAGTGGGTTTAACCACAGACCGCAAGCGGCACTAGCTGTACGTAACGGTCCCCAGGTAGTTGTCGATAAGAAGGCCGATGAGGAAACCCATCCGAACTCCTACTGAGCCTGCTGTGACAATCTCCATACAGTCCGGTCCGTTCGTCTTAGACTATCGCATATCGGGCCTAGGGGGGCGGCAAGCGTCAGTCCCCTAATAGCGGTATAAGTCATGTCGGAGCGAAGCCCATTACACCCTAAGAAACTACTAGAACCTACCAGCAAATCTCGCTTGCCCTGGCCAGGGACTTTGCGTAATGGCTCTCTGACACAGCGCGATATCAACTCCCAATACCGGGAGAGACGAATCCTGTCTAACCGCCACTGCCTCCAAGTGCTCGGGACTGCACCCAACTGCTACCTGTTTGCACGACTCCTTTGAGCCGTGGTAGGGTAGCAATCTAAGAACAGTGGGACACACTCGAGGCGAAGTAGCAGTGTCAAGTCTGCGGACTATGCTGTACTCATGTCACCTGGGAACTGTTCACTGACGACTGGTATAAAACCAACCAACAGTTCCCTGTGAGTCCTGTCCGGTGTACCCGTAACCTAACGAGCACCTGCATACTATCTCCAGTACGACGTACTGACGGCTGTGGGACAGACCATCTCCCCAACTGGGATGAGAAGCGTACACACTAGTCTACTCCGGAGTATCGATGCTCTGTCTCGATAATCCAACGACCAGGGACCTGAATAAGGATGTGCTTGTAGACTACCCAGCCCCCACTAGTGTGACTGCCATCACAACGCTGGTAGACAAGCAAGATCTTAAGAGCTCTATCAATACGTACACTCACATACTAAGATAGAAAAACCAAGTAGCATACTACCATGTTTAGCAAGACTGTTATATACATGTGAATATCCCAAGCTTCCATTAAGTAATATACAAACTAGTATGATACAGTAATGGCCTTCTAGGGCATAAACACTAACAATCTCCCACTTGCACTAGGGCCATGTACTGGCATATCGTAGACCGATGATCTCGAGTAGCCTCTCGAACTGAATCTGAGGTAGGGCCTTCATGAATGGATCAGCAATGTTCTCTTCAGAAGCAACTCTCTGAACCTCGATCTCCTGACGATCAATGATCTCCCTGATCAGGTGATACCGCCTTAAGATGTGTCTGGACTTCTGATGGGACCTTGGTTCCTTTGCTAAAGCTATAGCTCCATTGTTGTCGCAATACAGAGGTATTGGATCAACTATGGTAGGAACCACCTGAAGTTCTGTTAGGAACTTCTTCATCCGGACTGCTTCTTTTGCGGCATCGCAAGCAGCTATATACTCCGCTTCCATCGTTGAGTCAGCAACGGTGTCCTGCTTGGAGCTCTTCCACACACCGCCCCTCCATTGAGGGTAAAGACATAACCCGACATGGACTTGGAATCGTCCTTATCACTCTGGAAGCCGGAATCAGCAAAGGCCTCCAACCTGAGGTCTTTTCCGCCGTAAACCAAGAACATCTCCTTAGTCCTTCTCAGGTACTTGAGAATGTTCTTTACTGCTATCCAGTGCTTCTCCCCTGGGTCTGACTGATACCGTCTTACCACGCTCAGTGCGTAAGCTACATCTGGTCTGGTGCACAACATCGTATACATTATAGAGCCTACCGTAGAAGCGTAGGGTATAATAGACATGCGTTCCCTTTCCAAATCAGTCTTGGGAGACATCTCTTTGGAGAGGGTGATTCCGTGACAAGCCGGTAGATTACCGCGCTTAGAATCTTCCATACTGAATCTTTTCAGTACAGTGTCGATATACCTGGACTGCGAAAGTCCCAACATCCTCTTGGATCTATCACGATAGATCCGGATCCCCAGAATGTACGAGGCATCACCCAGGTCTTTCATGGAGAACCTGTGTGACAAGAATCCTTTGACAGATTGTAGCATAGGAATGTCATTTCCTATCAATAGAATGTCATCCACGTACAAGACGAGGAATACGACACTTCTGGCTACAACTTTACTATATATACACGGTTCATCTGGATTTTTGATAAAGTCATATTCTTTGACTGTCTCATCAAAACAGATGTTCCAACTCCGTGATGCCTGCTTTAGTCCATAAATGGACTTAAGCAGCTTGCATACTTTCCCGCTGCTCCCACTCTGATTGAAACCCTCTGGCTGATCCATATAGACGCTTTCTTCTAAATTTCCATTCAGAAAAGCCGTCTTTACGTCCATCTTCCAGATTTCATAATCATGGAAGGCAGCAATAGCAAGAAGGACCCGAATGGATTTGAGCATAGCCACTGGAGAAAAAGTTTCGTCATAGTCCAAACCAGGTCTTTGACGAAAACCCTTTGCAACAAGTCTAGCCTTATAGGTTTCCACTTGTCCATCTACACCAATCTTTTTCTTGAAGATCCATTTGCATCCTATGGGTTTTACCCCATCTGGAGCAAAGTCCAAAGTCCATACTTTGTTGGTGTACATGGACTCCATTTCGGTCCGCATTGCATCTAGCCATCGTACCGAGTCGCCGCTCTGGATGGCCTGCTGGAAGTCAGTAGGTTCATCATCATCTATGATGCAATCCTCTCTATCCCCATCTATGAGAAAACTGTAGTATCTCTCAGGCGGATGAGACGGCCTACTACTCCTGCGGAGGGGTGTGGGAATGTCCTGTTCTTCTTGAACTCCTGGTTCTACCAAACTTTCAGTAGCAGTTTGTGGTTCTGGAATTTCTTCCAGTTCTATTTCGCTCCCACTTATTTCCTTTTCTAAAAACTGATTTTCCAGAAAATGGGCATTACGAGAAACAAAAACCTTTTGTTCCTCTGCGTAATAGAAATAATATCCCTTGGAGTTCTTTGGATATCCCACAAACATACATTTTACTGATCGTGCCTCGAGCTTGTCCACATGCTGCTTTTTAACAAAAGCTGGACATCCCCAAATCTTCATATGTTGAAGATGAGGTTTCTTCCCAGTCCACATCTGATATGGAGTGGTAGGCACAGTCTTGGTAGGAGCCCTGTTCAAAAGATATGCCGCTGATTCTAGCGCATAACCCCAGAAAGATCACGGTAACTCAGCATTACTCATCATGGATCGTACCATATCTAATAGGGTTCGATTCCGTCTCTCCGATACACCGTTGTGCTGTGGAGTATATGGAGGAGTAAGCTGAGAGAGAATTCCTTTCTCTTTTAGGTAACCTAGGAACTCGGCACTTAAGTATTCTCCACCTCGATCAGATCTTAGTGTCTTAATACTTTTGCCGGTTTGGTTTTCTACTTCATTCTTATACTCTTGGAATTTCTCAAAAGCCTCGGATTTATGTTTCATCAGATAAATGAATCCGTATCTTGAGTAATCATCCGTGAAAGTAATGAAATAGGAAAAACCACCTCTTGCATGTGTAGACATCGGACCGCATACATCGCTGTGTATGAGTCCTAAGAGCTCGCTCGCTCTTACTCCTTGTCCAGTAAATGGAGTCTTTGTCATCTTTCCTTTGAGACAAGATTGACAAGTGTCATAAGTTTGATATTCGAACGAGTCCAAATATCCTTCTCTATGCAACTTAGTCAACCTTCTCTCATTGATGTGACCCAGTCTACAATGCCATAAGAAAGCTTTATTTAAATCTGGAGACTTTCTTTTTAGTGTGTTCTGGACATTGAAAATTTGGAGTTGGTTTAAAACATATATACCGTTATTTAGAGTACCGGACCCAATCAAACCATGATTAAGGTGGATGTTAACAACATCTCTTACAAACGTGAAATCATAACCTTTATTTGATAACAAGGAAACTGATATGATATTACACGTTAAGCTTGGTACAAAATAACAGTTATGTAAAACCAAAATGTGTCCACTCGTCAATCCTAGGTGATAATCCCCGACGGACGCAGCTCCCACGCTAGCTCCGTTAGCAACCTTTAGGGTCATATCACCTTCCTTCAGCACTCTACGGTTTCTCAGTGCCTGCAATGAATTGCAAATATGAGATCCTGATCCGGTATCCAATACCCAGGAAGTAGAGTTGATCGACAGACAATTCTCAATTACAAACACACCTGAAGTCGAAGCCACAGCTTGCTTCGGTTCCTGGTTCTTGGCGTTCCACGCCTTGCAATCCTTCTTCCAGTGCCCTTTCCTGTGACAATGGAAGCACTCATCCTGGCCCACTACCGGTACCGCAAAATTTTTCTTTCCCTTCCCTCCCACCTTACTTACACCTCCTCTAGGTTTGGGTGCGGCCTTCTTCTTCCTTCCTTTGGCCCTAGCCTTGGACCCGGAAGAAGATGCACCGCCAACAAACATAGCGGGTGTTTCCCTTGCTTTCTGCAAGGTGCCCTCTGCACTCCTTAACATGTTCAGGAGTTCCGCAAGTTCAACTTCTTTTCCTTGAAGATTGAAGTTCAGGATAAACTGGGCGTAGGTGGGAGGAAGGGACTGGAGAATGAGGTCTGTATATAGCTCATTATCCAAAGTCGTCCTAAGGTCTACGAGCTCTTCAATATAGCCGATCATCTTTAGGACATGTTCTCCTACTGATGACCCGACAGCCAACCTCGCTCGAAACAAGTTCTTAGAGGTCTCGTATCTTGCTATACGAGATTGCTCTCCATAAAGTTCCTTTGTATGGAGAAATATGCCATCTAGGGTCATATCCTCGTGCTTCCTCTGATGTTCATTGTTCATTGAGGCAAGCACGATGCACTTGGCTTTCGCGCAATCTAAATCCCAGGTTTTGTGGATTTCCTTATCCGCATTGCTGGATTTGGGACCAGGGACAGCAGGTGCCGTAGCGGTGAGGATGTACCCCAATTTGTCATAGGTCAAAGCCATTTTGACATTCCGTAGCCAATCTTTATAGTTTGGCCCTGTCAGTATATTTTTCTCTAAAAGTAACTTAAGTCCAGTCATTTTCAGGGTCGCTGCAATTAGGAGAGAGAGAAGAAAACTCTTTAGCATGATGCTCTTGCAAGTTTAGAGTGGTTTTTAGTTTATCTAAACTGGATGGCTCCCACTGTTTCTCGAATCCTTCCTCAAACCATAAAAGAAGAATTAGCCAGGACTATTCTCACCATACAATACTTGCTTAACCGTTCAGCCAGGCCAGTGTCGATACTTCGAGGGAGGTTTTCCAACGCTTTCGCGAAGTTCCTTAATTAAATAACCTCTTTTCTCTAGGGGCGTAACCCCGCTGACACCTACTAGGTTTATAGCATTGATCGTTAAGTGACGAATATCCTGATAAGTAGCATATACTCACAGTAGGATCGGGATCCAAATATCATCGTATGATAATGTTGAAGGAATCCTACCAACATTCATCAAACTCCAAATGGTATGCATCTCTTTGCAAATTTCAGTTTCTTTAGAAATTCCCGATATTGATTTTTGCCCCATGTTCTTATGACCTTGGCTTTGGTCAAAATGTCATAAGTCACATGTCAAGTTCTACCCATCATTATCCTGTCAATTTGAACCCATCCGTATATACCCCTGACTTTGGTCAAATGATAATACGACTGTCCCAAACTAACTCATCTATCTTATGCAACAAATGAAAACCCAGCAGCTACCAAACACTATGCCTTGACTTTGGCCAAAATGCATAGCTTGAATACTACTGAATACCCAAATGAAATGACGGAGGGCTACGAATGGTTTTGGCGAAATCGTGAACGTAGTGAACTTGATATAACCGAAGGAACCTGATAGCTTTTAAAAGGAGTGGTTAAAGCTCCGCATTTAAAAATATCTGTTTTTAAAATTAACCGAGTGGTTTCTTTTAAATTGTTCCAACGATTTAAACTTTGTTTTGTTTTTCTTTCCATTATAGATAATGCGTCCTATCATTAACCTATCATTGCAGAAAACAACGAAAATACAACGTCCTCTTATGCCATCCGCATTCGCCACAGGGTCCCGTCATCACCCGTTAGGTTACTTAACTAACGACAGAGCGGGGGCTGGGCTAGCGCGGGTGTAAAACATAAGTGACGTCTAAATAGCTATCATATATAGATATTGTACATTCGTCAGACGCAATAATAGGCATTCCAGATCACAGATGAACTTTATTGGATTTGCAAGTAATCCGTGTTTGTTTCGAGCCTGCAACAAAAGACGGATTACACAGTTATGATGAATAGCCATTACCCCACCCAAGACCCCAACGGGTGTGGCAAACTACCCGCCCGGCAGTTTGTGCACCCCACCTTGGGTCTGTCCCAGGAGCAAAAACAGTAAAATGAAATAATACAACGGTGGCTACAACCGCAACCTGGATGTGCCCCGCAAAATAATATTACAACAAATTACATTTACATCAAATGAATTAAATAATAACCCATCACATAACCCCGGCTATACATCACAACAGTCCAACACAGTTCATATCCACAAACAGTAAAAACCATTACAGAAATGTGCAACCCCCTACCAACCGACATACTAGCAGTTAGGGGAGGTTTACGAACACATTATACAAACACAGATATAATCCAACAAGCAAATACTGTATAATTTCGATCGATTAAACATTTATAATCTTGCTCCAATACTGCTTTGTAAACTTGAAACCTGAGCAAAATTAAAAAATACCAGAAAATCCCAAATATCACAGAGAACCAACACAAGAAAAATGGGTCCCTGAATCATCAAAACGGCGGCGGATCCGCGGCGGGAACAGTGCTATGCGCCGTGGATCCGCGGCTCCGTAGGCGATTCAGGGCACCAAATTTTTTGTGTGTTCTACTACTATCATTTTAAGCTATCTGAACATCCCTGAAAAATTTTTGGACTTCATTTATAAATCGACAGAAACATGATTTTTTAGGGTTTTCCGGTTTCGTTTTTTCCGTTCGAAATTCATACAAATTTGCAAAAAAGTTATTTATTGTTTAGCGAGGCTCTGATACCACTGTAAGTCGATTTACAACACCCCAATGCTAGGGGGGAGGCGGAATTTTCAAAAACGAACTTGTTTAGTGAACAAACATCGACTAACCGCTTGAATCGAAGCTAAACGATAACTAACCAAACACATAGTTGTTCTAAACTACTATGCTTAGGGATTATACCTATCGAACCAAGTCCTTCGGCTTTACGATCTCCTCGTCCTCCTCGGCCTTCTCGATGTAGTAGATGATCCACCCGAGAGCAAAACTCCAAGCTTAGCCTCTAAACTTGAGGCAACTAACCATCTTGGATTGCTAATCAAAGAAGATAGATGAGATAGAGTGAGGGTTATGGATTGTTTAGTCTAACTAATCCTTGTTCTCAACACATGAGAGGTGAGGATTAGGGTTTGAAGAGAGTGAGCTTGAGGAGAGAGAATGTGAATGATATTATGAAGTGAGAATAGTAAGTTATCATAATATATATGAAGCATTTACTTTTATCAAGAAAAGAAAATAAGTGATGAATAATCATGCTTCACAAATATCAAGTGGTAATTCATTATCATGAGTCATTAAGCATTTATGATGCATTAATGACCATGATGAATCACTCTCATGACTCACTAATCTCATTCAATGTATATGCCACCTAAACCTCCTTAGTCACCATCTTCTAGAAGCTTCTCGCGTAATTACGAGAACGCCCCTCCGATCCGTAAAAATACGGAAAAACTTTAGACTGTATAAATCCAATAACCGGATACCAGTAACTGGCTTAAACCAAAGCCGACTGGTAAAAACTGTCCAGACGACGTAAGTGTGTAAACACACATACGCGTCCGAACCCTTTGTCGTAAAACCATACGACCTCTATATCGTTTCGCCTGGAGTAGGAAACTCTCTGTGTGGGACTCTAGAGACTCGACTACTAAGCTGGAAGTGGGTTTAACCACAGACCGCAAGCGGCACTAGCTGTACGTAATGGTCCCCAGGTAGTTGTCGATAAGAAGGCCGATGAGGAAACCCATCCGAACTCCTACTGAGCCTGCTGTGACAATCTCCATACAGTCCGGTCCGTTCGTCTTAGACTATCGCATATCGGGCCTAGGGGGCGGTAAGCGTCAGTCCCCTAATAGCGGTATAAGTCGTGTCGGAGCGAAGCCCATTACACCCTGAGAAACTACTGGAACCTACCAGCAAATCTCGCTTGCCCTGGCCAGGGACTTTGCGTAATGGCTCTCTGACACAGCGCGATATCAACTCCCAATACCGGGAGAGACGAATCCTGTCTAACCGCCACTGCCTCCAAGTGCTCGGGACTGCACCCAACTGCAACCTGTTTGCACGACTCCTTTGAGCCGTGGTAGGGTAGCAATCTAAGAACAGTGGGACACACTCGAGGCGAAGTAGCAGTGTCAAGTCTGCGGACTATGCTGTACTCATGTCACCTGGGAACTGTTCACTGACGACTGGTATAAAACCAACCAACAGTTCCCTGTGAGTCCTGTCCGGTGTACCCGTAACCTAACGAGCACCTGCATACTATCTCCAGTACGACGTACTGACGGCTGTGGGACAGACCATCTCCCCAACTGGGATGAGAAGCGTACACACTAGTCTACTCCGGAGTATCGATGCTCTGTCTCGATAATCCAACGACCAGGGACCTGAATAAGGATGTGCTTGTAGACTACCCAGCCCCCACTAGTGTGACTGCCATCACAACGCTGGTAGACAAGCAAGATCCTAAGAGCTCTATCAATACGTACACTCACATATTAAGATAGAAAAACCAAGTAGCATACTACCATGTTTAGCAAGACTGTTATATACATGTGAATATCCCAAGCTTCCATTAAGTAATATACAAACTAGTATGATACAGTAATGGCCTTCTAGGGTATAAACACTAACAGGATCAAGCGTAAGCATCATGGTTGTTTTAATGATAAAGGAAAAGAGAAGAGAAAGAAACAACAAGAAATAACAACAAAAATTAAAATTACAAGCAATTATAAAAGAACAAGACAAGCATGATAAGTAAAAGAATCTTCTTTATTCATCATTCTTCACTCACAAAGCTCACTACAAGTTTTAATGGAGAAGAGATGAGAAGAGGAAGAAGAAACAAGTATTCTAAACCTAGAAAAATACAAGATTATGCACCCTTGGCTTCACAAGGTTCTGGGCTATTTATAGGCTGGAGAATGAAAACCTAGGGCAACAATCAGAACTAGCATGGAATGACCATTCTGCCCCCCAAAACTCTGCACATGCGGCGCCTATATGGCCGCGGAACCGCGGCCTAAACCCCCCTTTGGCCGCTGTTCCGCGGCCGTATGAAGGAGTTGGGCTGTCTGCTTTTTTGGGCTTCCCTGGTTTTTCTTGTACTTTATTCTGGCATATGATTTTTCTCAGATTTTCTTTACGATTTTTCCAGAATTTCTGTTGAGCAAAAGGTGATTTGATGTGTATCTTTTTGTCATGATTTCCTCGAGCTCCGTGTAGATTTCTTGGATCTTGTGCTGCCATTGAGCCTTGTGCATGAAAACGACATTGATTTGACATTTTGTCTCTTAAACTGGTGTGTGGCAACAGACGGATAAAGAGCGGAGATCCGTGTTTTATCTGTGGTTGGCAGGAACCCGGGTTTTGTCGTGTTTTTCTATGAATTTCACCGTTTAGAACCGAGAACCTGTATCCTGCAATTGACTAGCAAACACGGCTCAAGAGTACCTACCGATATGCAATGTGATAAAAATTGGGCGGTATGAAAATGCAAAAATCTGATATGAACAGTTGTCTATCCAGACAAACCTGTACCTGCCTGATCCTGTGTTGGCATTAGCTCTAGATTACTTAATACCTGACTTGAATACATATAACTTGGGGGTATGGGGAAATCAATGATGAAACCTGACTTGTAACTCGACAGTTTTATACCTTTTCTGATCATTCTTACGGGCTAGGCTAGCCCCGGAGTGATGCTACTGACATCACTCGTCATTACCTACCATCCTTTACTGCCTTACGGCACGTCTCAGTTTCAGTCCGAGAGTCATAGGCCGTGATCCCGGGCACGCACGGGATACTATTAAGTTACATCGATGATTCATCAAATTGATTTCAGAGACTTGAGAGTAGTTAACCCATTAGACCAGTTTAGATTACTCATTGCATACTACCTTGCACTGCCTTGATTTATACTGCTGTTACACCTGCTTACCATTTATGATCATACTTGCATGCCTTGCTACCCTGTTTATATATATTATTGCTTGATGTTATGATGCGCTGACGTCTGGGATTTGCATGGCCCAGATTCATTACCTTTGTCGCAGTCCGAGCAGGAGTATTTCAGTCAGCAGGCTGAGCATTGAGGACTCGCTAGTAGTTAGTTCATTTACTTTCAGTATTATTTCATTTCTGATGTGAGCCCGCATTATGGGACATACATTCCAGTTATTCTTGAATTGGATCGTTTGCTTCCGCATTATTTTTATTCTTGACTCATTTTATTTGGCTTATGGACATGTGTTAGATAGTTATTTATTGTTCTTGATATCTCTACAGCCGTAATGTGACTGTGGATGGATTATTCTTATCCATAGGTAGCATGGTTGGCTATGTCACGTGCCTACCTTAGCGTACTCTGGGAAGCGGGGCGTGACATGGTTCTTTTGATATCAGAACCATAGGTTATAGGTTAATCGGGTTTGATTCTTTTATAGTTGGGTATTAGACCCAATACACGAATCAGGATACTCGTGATTAGGAAACATGTCCTGCCACCTTACCGTTTTACCATTCTTGAATCTTAACCTCCTCCTGATTATAATTTTACGCTATGCAAACCTCCTTTGCATATCGACTCGAAACCTGGTTCCTTGTTTATCTCTAGAACTTAGGCGACTTGGGTAGAGTTATGTAATTGTAGCTATGATACCGCGGCAGGGTTACAATGCGGTTGTTAGTTGTATGTATGCCCTAGAGGCCAGTATTGTACAGATGATGTATATTATATTGGATGCTTGGACATATATAGAGATGACTTTCTTGCTCGATATGATAGTATGCTATCTGGTTACTCTTTATCTTAACATGTACACTTGTCTCTTTAAACTGTTTTATAGTTACATGTTGATAAAGCCCTTAGGATGTGTACTTGACTACCTGGACTATGATGCAGATCATACTAGTGGGGACATGGTAGTCCATAAGTACATCCTTCAAGGTCCCTAGTCGTGGGTGTATCGAGACAGGGCATCGATATACTAGAGTAGACTAGCGTATACGCTTCTCGACCCATGAGATGGGCGATGGATGATCCCATATCCATTGGTGTATGCATCAGAGATGGTATACGGGTGCTCAGTGGAGACTGGGTACACTGGACGGACTCGCCGAGAACTCCCAGATGGTATTATACCTCACGTCAGATGGCAGTTCTCAGGTGACACTTGTACAGGTTAGTCTGTAGACCCGAGATCGTCATAGAGTCTTGTGTGATTCCCACTGTGCTTTGATCTCCACCTTACCACGTCCATGAGGGCGTGCAAAACGATGGTCTTTGGGTGCAGTCCCGAGTCACATGGAGGCAATGAGCGATAGGAGGGGTTTCGTCTCTCCCGGTATTGGGGGTTGATGTTGCGCTGTGCTCGATTGGCCGTAACAGGGAAGTCCCTGGCCAGGGCTGATCAGAGATTTGCTGGTAAGTGTTACCAGTAGTTTCTCGACCCGTTATGAGCCTCACATCGGCACGACTTATCGGTTATTAGGGTCTGACGTATACCACCCCTAGACTTGATATGCGACATATCAGACGAACAGACCGGACTGTACGGTAAGTGTTGCTGGTTGGATTCACAGAAGTGTGAGCGGGGTAGCTCGTCGATCTTCTGATCGCTCAATACCCGGATGGCCGTTACGTTTAGCAAACCGCTTGCGGCTTGTGGGTGCTTGATATGATCATCATCTGCTACCGGCGTATTGACGAGTCTTTAGAGTCCTACACAGAGGTTTCTTGGCTCAAGAGAAACGAAATAGGAGCGCATATGAGATATGTGCGGGACCGAGAATAATGCGTGTATGTGATACCGCATTTTATTCACGCGATGAATGTTTCGATTGGTTGTATGCGATATGACCTAGTTATCGAATCATTGATTCGATAAATCGATACATTCGATACTAGTCGGTTATGTGCGACATGACCGGATCATTGAATCAAATATTGATTTAATGATTTAATGTATAATTATATTTTGATATATTACTTTGCATTAACTAGTATTGGTTCACTTTAAAAGGATTTTCTCACTTGATGCACATTGTATATGTGATATATTTTTGTGCACTTGTTTGTATCATGTTTAATGATACTTGCTCACTTGGGTTTGTGTAAAGATTAAACCATGGTTATATGAATGGTTAGGGTTTTGTTTATTTGCTTATTTATTTATTTATTCATTTTGGAAAATAAATGAGAATGGTGGCTTATTTTGTTTGTATATGTTGAAGCTTCTTGAAGCTTTGAAAAGTCCACCATTCTTATCTCATCCTTAACCCTAACCATTCCTACTAACCCTAGTTTATTCTCTACACTTGACTATGGTTAGGATATGATAAGTATTCATATTAGTTTATTTTTAAATCAGAAACTTATCATATTCTTTCTTCTTCTTGATCATCTTCTTCTTCAAGAAAAGCTTAAGTCCATCAATGGCAACTTGAGCAAAAGTGAGAGAAATCAAATTCTAAAGTGAACCCACCTCCTATTTCTTCACCCTCTACCTCTTGCCAAGTTGTTTTGGGTGTTTTCTTCACAAGTTTCACAAATTTATGAAGTCGGAGCTTGAACTTGTGATGCCTCGACGTAGATCATCTTCGACAAGAAGCCGACGACCTAGTCCGCCAATTTCTCCGATCAAGCCGACGATTGAGTCCGGGATTCGAGATGGACAGCGAGAGGATGCCTACGTGGAGCCAAGGAAGCGGACATCCGGATCTACAAAGGTTGTAGCTTCTTATCTTTAGTTAAGTTGTTAACTAGATTCGTATTTCGCCTAAATTTCTAGTCGACGATCCGTATTAGGGTTTCTCGGCACCCATAAAATTTGAAATTGGCATGGTTGATGCCTTGTGAGACCTCTATAGTGTGCCTAGGAACCCTACAGTGGTATCAGAGCCTAGGTAGAGCCTTAGGCGAAGTCCAGACGGAGTTTAAAGTCCGATCGAACCCGAAACCCTAAAACCCAAGTGTTCTCTGGACTTTTTCTAAAATCTGGGATTTTTCCATATTAAAAATGCTTAAAAAATTCTGCAGGGAAATCTAAGAATTACGATGCAAAATTTATCCCATGAACAGTAAAGAGTGCGGCGGAACCTCGGCAGAAGCCTAACTTCTGCGGCGGTTCCGCGGCCATATGATGACATCATCACTCCCATTTTGCACAGTAATTACTATTTTATTATGCTGAATTTTCTGGGAATTTTTAAGTTGACTCAAGAGTTGAGTGTTCTGGGGTTGTATTGGGAATCGATGTTTCGATCGGATTATCAAATTTCGTCTTTGTGTATTTCCGGATGACTTTAGAATATGTTAAAAGGTTCGACCGGATATAAATACCCAACTTTTCCCCTGCCGGAAAATATCCAAGTGTTGGATCTTTCAATGGTTTAAGGACGTTCTGAGTAGTGCAAGTAACGCGATGGTCCCTCTAGAAGACAACAAACCTTAACTCGATTATGTGACCGTCTTGAACTGCCCTTTGAACCTTCGGGTTTGGGGCAGTACGGCGTGCCACATGTGAGGCGTTGGCTTGACCCTTCTACGGCTGGATCGTTGGTACTGAGGCATGAAGTGAATGTCTTTGAACCTATTTCATATGTTGGACGGTTTCGGGAAAACTTGGGTGTTCGAATGTTCGATCGGAAAGTTTAATATTTACTATTTATCCGGAATGGGATACAATAATTGGAATTCACAAACAGTTATGAGATAACTGAATGAATGTTATAAATCTAGCGGTTTAGTTTCATTTGATATTGAAAAGAGTTTTCGATAATGAGACTAAAATGCGGGGTTTATAACCGTTAGGCATATGATGTCTAAGTATTTCATTTTGATTAGGCATGCGATGTCTAAAGAGGTTGCGGATTCCAATTGTTGTAGTTTTACACTTTCTTTTCTGTGACCGTAAGTGTAATATGTGATATCGCCGGTTTCGTTGCTATATGTCAACGACAATTGGGATGCGCATATTTACTTACGTTGATGACATGTGATGTTATGTGTTGCTGGATATGTTATATTGGATTGTCATGTTTGAATAGCCGGGGTTTTTTTATGTGAGATGAGTGTTTTTCATTTTCATTCATGTAAAAACTTGTATGTAATATTCTTTTATTGGGGCACTTCCAGGTTGCGGAAGTTCTCACCCTTTGTATATTATTTACTTTTCTGCACTAGGATAGACACAAGGAGGGGAGCACAAGTAACCGGGTTCTAGGGTCCAGTGGGAGACCATCTCGAGGAGTCCAGTCCGGGTCTCCTAACCCTAGAATTGGTAGGGTTGCTTGCCGCTATCGTAGGGGTCTAAGGGTGTGAGATTGGCTATTCATTACGACCGTGGAATCCGTGTTTTATACAGGCTCGTATTGAAAACACGGACGTCCTAGTATATCCAATGTTTCATATGTTTCTTCTGCTGCGATATCTGTGATGAGATCATGTGATGTTCTGTGATAGATACTTTATATAGTATATATGATATATTATATAGACGTTACTTATGTTTTGCACCCGCACTAGCCCTGCCCTGCTCTGTCGTTAGTTACCTAACCTAACGGTGCACGAGGGGACATCGAGGCGAATGCGGATGGCATAAGTGTACGTCGTATTTATCTGTGATGTTTAGGTATTTAAATGATGGGACTTCATTAATGTGATTAATGAAAGAAAAGAAACCTAAGATTTTGTAGAATCAAATTTTAAACAAAACAGGTAGCTACAGTTCTTGCTTTGCACAGCGGTATATATGATATACCCTGCACCTTATTCGATGAGGAAAGGACCGAGATCCCTTCACCGGGAGTGACTCCTTTAGCAATAACTGGCAGATGCTACATACTCGGTTTGCTTTTGATTGTTTTTGAGTTTTGCTTTGCACAGTGATATATATGATATATCCCGCACCTCATTCGACGAGGAAAGGGCCGACGATCCCTTCACCGGGAGTGACCCCTTTAGCAAAACTAGAAAAGCCTCAAAATCACTTCATTTCAAAACTTCATTTGATTCTACAACGATATCAAGTTCATTACGCAATAGGTTTTCAGAAAAACCTGTCGTAGCCCTCCGTCATTTCAGATAAGTCCTGTTTAGTATTCGTGCTGCGTTTGTTGACCTTGTCAAGGCGCAGTGTGCGGTAACTAACCAGTATTTATCTGCTTATGCATATGATGCAGATTGAGTTAGGGTAGTCGTACGGCCTTGTTGATCTTGTCAAGGGTCGTGCGGGTGGGTTTAATTCAATCAAGAAATGACGGGTTGAACTTGACTTACGGTCTATGGTTTGTTGACCCTGTCAAGGTCATAGATCTTTGGGCAAAATATTATCGGAAATTTCAAGTGTTGAAATTTGCAATGAGATTGCATACCTTCTATGAGATAGTTGGATCCCGATACCCACTGCGAGTAAGAGTTACTCCTGGGAGAGTTTTACACATTACAATTAGCCGATCAAGTAGGTGTCTAGAAAGGTGTCAACGGGGTTACGCCTCTGGGAAAACGAGGTTTACATTAATTAGGTTCGTGCGAAAGCACGGGGGACCTCCCTCAAAGTACCGACACTGGCCTGGCTGAAAGATTGACGAACTTGTAGTGTGTAATTAATCCCGGCTAGTCTTTCCTTTTAGGGTTTGAAGGAAGATTTGATAAAAACCAGTGGGAGCCATCCTGATTAGATAAGATAATAACCAATCTGATCTTGCACGAGCATACGCTAATGTGTTTTCTTCTCTCTCTCTCCAGGTAGCGACCATTTCATGCCCTAATAAAGATAATAATATGGATGTATTGACTGAACCCGCATGTTATACTGTGCAGGGGAACGTTGGACCCGTTCTTTCTTATAAGAGTTATAAGACTGAACAGGGAATAGGAGAATATCTAGATTCTCAAGCCGCCCAAAAGAACATGCATGTTGATGCATCTTCTTTGGGTGTGTTAGTTATTGAGAACTGTTTTTCAGTTCACCCTACGTCCTGGGTATTAGATACCGGATCAGGATCCCATATATGTAAGCAGTTACATGGGCTACGGAAAGGTAGAGAACTGGGTAAAGGTGATCATTCCGTTCAAGTAGGGAACGGTGCAAATGTTGCAGTCAAAGCAGTTGGCGAATATCACCTAGTATTACCAAGTGGTGATACAATGATCCTGAATGGGTGCTTTTATATACCGAACATGATGTGCAACATTATATCAGTTTCTTTATTGGGTAAAGAAGGATATAATTTTGTAGTACAGGATAATGTTATGAACATATTCCTAGATCAAAAGTTGATCGCATCAGGCTCGTTACATAATGGCATATTCATTCTAAATCAAAATACAGTCCTCAATATACAAAACACACACAAGAGGAAAAGTTCAGAAATGAACGAATCCTACTTGTGGCATTGTAGACTTGGTCATATCAATGCGACACGACTGGCTAAGTTACATAAGGATGGTTATTTGAATCCGTTCGAATTATCATCTTATGATACTTGCCATTCATGTCTGAAAGGAAAAATGACCAAAGCTCCGTTTAGTGGACACGGAGAAAGAGTTACTGAACTCTTAGGACTGGTACATAGTGATGTATGCGGTCCTATGTCTACCCATGCCAGGAACGGTTCTTCCTACTTCATTACATTCACTGACGATCTCTCTAGATACGGGCATGTGTTCCTATTGAAACACAAGTCTGAAGCTTTTGAGAAATTCAGAGAATATAAGCAAGAAGTAGAGAACCAAATGGGCAAAAGTATAAAGATCCTTCGATCTGATCGAGGAGGAGAATACTTGAGCAATGAGTTCCAAGATTATCTAAAAGAGAATGGGATTCTCTCTCAGCTTACTCCACCTTATACACCACAGCACAACGGTGTATCGGAACGAAGGAACCGCACCCTATTAGATATGGTGCGCTCTATGATGAGCACAGCTGAGTTACTTATTTCCTTCTGGGGATATGCACTGGAGACAGCAGCATACCTATTGAATCAAGTTCCATCTAAATCTGTACCTACCACACCATATGAGATATGGAGTGGGAAGATGCCATATCTTAAACGAGTTAAGTTATGGGGTTGTCCAGCCTATGTCAAAAGACAAAATCCGGACAAGCTCGAGGCACGGTCAGTTTTTTGCAAGTTTGTGGGATATCTAAAGAACTCCTATAGGTATTTTTTCTACCACAGTGAGGAACAAAAAGTGTTTGTTGCTCAACATGCCACCTTTTTAGAAAAGGAATTCCTTGAAAAAGAAATTAGTGGCAAAGTGGTAGAGCTGGAAGAAGTTCCAGATACACAAACCGTAACTGAAGATTTGGTGGAACCAGAAGATTCAGTAGCTCCCAATGAACCTCAGCCTCTCCGCCGATCTAGTAGGGTTCCTCGCCAACCTAAGAGATACTATGGTTTTCTCATGGATGGTGGGAGCGAGGATTGCATCATGGAGGATGATGACCCAACTAGCTTCGAGCAGGCCATCACGAGTAGGGACTCAGTGAAATGGCTGGATGCTATGCGGTCCGAGATGGAATCCATGTACACCAACAAAGTATGGACTTTGGATGTTGCTCCTGAAGGGGTAAAACCCATCGGGAGCTAGTGGATCTTCAAGAAGAAACTTGGTGTAGATGGGAAAGTGGAGACTTTCAAAGCTAGACTTGTTGCAAAGGGTTTTCGTCAAAGACCAGGTGTGGACTATGATGAAACCTTTTCTCCAGTGGCTATACTTAAATCCATCCGGATCATGCTTGCCATCGCTGCGTATCATGATTACGAAATCTGGCAAATGGATGTTAAGACCGCCTTTCTAAATGGTGATTTAGAAGAGTGCGTGTACATGACTCAGCCAGAGGGCTTCGTAGACAGTAGGAGCAGCGGGAAGGTGTGCAAGCTGCTTAAATCCATTTATGGATTAAAGCAAGCATCGCGGAGTTGGAACATCTGCTTTGACATCGTTATCAAAGAGTTTGATTTCGTCAAAAACCCAGATGAACCTTGTATTTACAAGAAGGTGGCAGAGAGTAAGGTTGTCTTCCTCGTATTGTACGTGGACGACATACTCTTGATAGGAAATGATATTCCTATGCTGCAATCGGTTAAGCTCTTCTTATCACAAAGATTCTCAATGAAAGATCTTGGTGATGCCTCCTGCATATTGGGAATTAGGATCTATAGAGATAGATCCAAACGGATATTGGGATTGTCCCAATCCAGGTACATTGACACCATACTAAAGAGGTTTAGTATGGAAGAATCCAAGCGTGGGAACTTGCCCGCGATCTCTGGAGTCACTCTCTCCAAAGAGATGTCTCCCAAGACTGATTTGGAGAGAGCTCGCATGCAAGGGATACCCTATGCTTCGGCTGTGGGCTCTATCATGTATGCGATGCTATGTACCAGACCCGATGTAGCATACTCACTAAGTGTAGTGAGCAGGTATCAAGCTGATCCTGGAGAGAGTCACTGGACAGCTGTGAAGAGCATTCTCAAGTACTTGCGAAGGACTAAAGAGATGCTCTTGGTGTATGGTAACGGAGAACTCCAAGTGGAGTCCTTTACCGATTCGAGCTTCCAGAGTGATAAGGACGACTCTAAGTCGCAGTCGGGATTTGTCTTTACCCTTTACGGAGGGGCGGTTAGCTGGAAGAGTTCCAAGCAGGAAACCGTGGCAGACTCGACGATGGAGGCTGAATACATCGCTGCCAACGATGCTGCTAAAGAGGCTGTCTGGATCAAGAAGTTCATTACTGAACTTGGTGTGGTTCCATCCATTGAGCATCCAATACCTTTGTATTGCGATAACAATGGAGCGGTGGCTTTGGCCAAGGAACCCAGGTCCCATCAGCGATCCAGGCATATTCTGAGGCGGTATCACCTGATCCGGGAGATAGTTGATCGCCGGGAGATCGAGGTCAGGAGGGTTGACACGAAGAACAACACGGCGGATCCACTCACGAAGGCCATTCCCCAGATACAGTTTGAGAGACTCTTCGGGATGCTCGGTATGCGATACTACAGCAGCTGGCCCTATTGCTAGTGGGAGATTGTTAGTTGTATGTATGCCCTAGAGGCCAGTATTGTACAGATGATGTATATTATATTGGATGCTTGGACATATATAGAGATGACTTTCTTGCTCGATATGATAGTATGCTATCTGGTTACTCTTTATCTTAACATGTACACTTGTCTCTTTAAACTGTCTTATAGTTACATGTTGATAAAGCCCTTAGGATGTGTACTTGACTACCTGGACTATGATGCAGATCATACTAGTGGGGACATGGTAGTCCATAAGTACATCCTTCAAGGTCCCTAGTCGTGGGTGTATCGAGACAGGGCATCGATATACCAGAGTAGACTAGCGTATACGCTTCTCGACCCATGAGATGGGCAATGGATGATCCCATATCCATTGGTGTATGACATCAGAGATGGTATACGGGTGCTCAGTGGAGACTGGGTACACTGGTCGGACTCGCCGAGAACTCCCAGATGGTATTATACCTCACGTCAGATGGCAGTTCTCAGGTGACACTTGTACAGGTTAGTCTGTAGACCCGAGATCGTCATAGAGTCTTGTGTGATTCCCACTGTGCTTTGATCTCCACCTTACCACATCCTTGAGGGCGTGCAAAACGGTGGTTTTTGGGTGCAGTCCCGAGTCACATGGAGGCAATGAGCGATAGGAGGGGTTTCGTCTCTCCCGGTATTGGGGGTTGATGTTGCGCTGTGCTCAATTGGCCGTAACAGGGAAGTCCCTGGCCAGGGCTGATCAAAGATTTGCTGGTAAGTGTTACCAGTAGTTTCTCGACCCGTTATGAGCCTCACATCGGCACGACTTATCGGTTATTGGGGTCTGACGTATACCACCCCTAGACTTGATATGCGACATATCAGACGAACAGACCGGACTGTACGGTAAGTGTTACTGGTTGGATTCACAGGAGTGTGAGCGGGCTAGCTCGTCGATCTTCTGATCGCTCAATACCCGGATGGCCGTTACGTTTAGCAGACCGCTTGCGGCTTGTAGGTGCTTGATATGATCATCATCTGCTACCGGCGTATTGACGAGTCTTTAAAGTCCTACACAGAGGTTTCCTGGCTCAAGCGAAACGAAATAGGAGCGCATATGAGATATGTGCGGGACCGAGAATAATGCGTGTATGTGATACCGCAGTTTATTCTCGCGATGAATGTTTCGATTGGTTGTATGCGATATGACCTAGTTATCGAATCATTGATTCGATAAATCGATACATTCGATACTAGTCGGTTATGTGCGACATGACCGGATCATTGAATCAAATGTTGATTTAATGATTTAATGTATAATTATATTTTGATATATTACTTTGCATTAACTAGTATTGGTTCACTTTAAAAGGATTTTCTCACTTGATGCACATTGTATATGTGATATATTTTTGTGCACTTGTTTGTATCATGTTTGATGATACTTGCTCACTTGGGTTTGTGTAAAGATTAAACCATGGTTATATGAATGGTTAGGGTTTTGTTTATTTGCTTATTTATTTATTTATTCATTTTGGAAAATAAATGAGAATGGTGGCTTATTTTGTTTGTATATGTTGAAGCTTCTCGAAGCTTTGAAAAGTCCACCATTCTTATCTCAACCTTAACCCTAACCATTCCTACTAACCCTAGTTTATTCTCTACACTTGACTATGGTTAGGATATGATAAGTATTCATATTAGTTTCTTTTTAAATCAGAAACTTATCATATTCTTTCTTCTTCTTGATCATCTTCTTCTTCAAGAAAAGCTTAAGTCCATCAATGGCAACTTGAGCAAAAGTGAGAGAAATCAAATTCTAAAGTGAACCCACCTCCTATTTCTTCACCCTCTACCTCTTGACAAGTTGTTTTGGATGTTTTCTTCACAAGTTTCACAAATTTGTGAAGTCGGAGCTTGAACTTGTGATGCCTCGACGTAGATCATCTTCGGCACGAAGCCGACGACCTAGTCCGCCAATTTCTCCGATCAAGCCGACGATTGAGTCCGGGATTCGAGATGGACAGTGAGAGGACGCCTACGTGGAGCCAAGGAAGTGGACATCCGGATCTACAAAGGTTGTAGCTTCTTATCTTTAGTTAAGTTGTTAACTAGATTCATATTTCGCCTAAATTTCTAGTCGACGATCCGTATTAGGGTTTCTCGGCACCCATAAAATTTGAAATTGGCATGGTTGATGCCTTGTGAGACCTCTATAGTGTGCCTAGGAATCCTACAGCGGTAATCTATTTAAGTAACTTGGAGTTCTAGCTTTGATCTACATTTTGAATCTGTTATCACGCTAATCCTTTTGGTGCTTTGATTTCAGGAACATGGCAGACAAAAATCTGAAGACCTACCAAAGACGTGCTGACGAAGCCGCTATGCTTGGAGTAATACGTGGGATGTTGGAGAATCAAAAGCGACAGACCGAGCTGATCTAGCAGCAGGCTGAATCTTTTCAGGAAGGTTTGCAGACCGTTCAGCAGTCCGTGAACAATGTTGTGGCCAGACCGGGAGATCGTGTGGGTACCGTGGCGGATTTTAGGAGATTGGGTCCATCTGTCTTTACTGGATTAGAGGAGCCGTTGCCAGCGGAGCAGTGGCTGGTTGACACGGAGAATTTACTCATTGCGGCACAGATCCCAGAAGATAAGAGAGTAGATGTGGTGCGCATCCAGTTGGTGGATTACGACCGTGAATGGTGGCTTATGGAAGAGACCCGCTTGCCCAAGCCGATCAAGTGGGTGGATTTTTCGAAGAGTTTCTTGGAGAAGTTCTTCCCGCGGACTGCACGGGAGGAAATGGATGAAAAG
The DNA here is from genome assembly GCA_030015575.1 of Agapanthus africanus. Classification (NCBI taxonomy): domain Eukaryota; kingdom Viridiplantae; phylum Streptophyta; class Magnoliopsida; order Asparagales; family Amaryllidaceae; genus Agapanthus; species Agapanthus africanus. The sequence continues at coordinate 312,705,890 of CM057350.1, read as the reverse complement.
TTCGTCAGTTTGAAGCAGAACGGCGCACCTGTAGATGTACATGCAGCTGAGTGGACGCGGCTCAGTAGATTCGCTGGACCTTTGGTTGCCAACGATGCTGATATGGTAAGGAGGTTCATGCGCAGTTTGGATGTGGACATCCAGAGGCAGATTGTCTCCCTGGGTTTGACCACTTTTCCCCAAGTGCTTACAGCGGCTCAGGAGCAACAGAGCCTATCTATGAAGACTGGAAGTACACAGCAGCCAGCAGTTACAGTAAGGAAGCCGGCATTTGCACCGAACCGAGCACATGGACGCAGAGGTATTCCAGTGGACCGTCGTGGAGTAACCCCGATGAAGAAGCATGCTATGGTTGATCAGAGGAGGACCGTGATCTGTGACTACTGCCATTTTACCTGAGCATGTGCAAAGGGAATGTCGAAGGAAACAGGGACTCTGTTTGGTTTGTGGTTCGGCGGATCATACTATCAGTACTTGTCCGTCGAAGCTTCGCACGAAGGATGATGTTTAGAAGCCTCTGCAGAAACCGTTTCAGGGACCGAAGCAGCTGACTCAGGTACCCAATCAAGCTCAAGCATTTACCCTGACGGCTGAGGAAGCTAAGGCTTCAGAAGAAGTTGTTTCAGGTATTCTACTTGTTAATGGTTTTCCCGCATTAGCATTATTTGATTCTGGTACATCCCATTGTTTTATGTCGTCTAAGTTTATTGCAACACACTCGATTACTTGCATGACCCTGTCTAGTTTCTGGGACATACACACTGGGAATGGGGAAATCATATCTAGTAGGGAGTGTAAGGATTGTGCAGTTGTTGTTTGCGGATGGGAGCTTTTTGCAGATTTCTTGGTGATTGATACGGGCAGCTATGAAGTCGTCTTGGGAATGGATTTTCTTGGCACTTTCCATGCTCACATTGATTGTAGGGCAAAGAAAGTAATTTCCAAGATTCTCGGACATCCAGAGTTTATCTTCAGTGGAGGAAGCAGTTCTGTCGGGCCAGTCGAATTTAGGGCTAGGCCGACAGCTAATATTCTTGCATCAATAGAGGTTGCTCAAGATGAAACGCCAGCTGTTGTTCGAGATTTCATGGACGTGTTTGAAGACATATCAGGTTTACCGCCGAAGCGAGACGTGGAGTTCGCGATTGATCTTGTTCCTGGTGCAGCGCCAGTTTCTAAAGCGTACTATCCAATGGCACCAGTGGAGTTGGAAGAAGTTAAGAAGCAGGTTACTGAATTACTTGAGAAGGGTTGGATTCGAAGCAGTAACTCGCCTTGGGGAGCTCCAGTTCTTCTAGTCAAGAAGAAAGATGGCACAAGGAGAATGTGCATCGATTATCGAGAATTAAACCGGGTGACTATTAAGAACAAGTATCTAATCCCTCGCATTGGCGAATTATTTGAGCAGCTTGGCGCGAGGGTATTCTCGAAACTGGATTTGCGATCCAGATATCATCAGGTCCGAGTTAAAACAGAAGATATTTGCAAGACGGCGTTCCAAACTCGGTATGGACATTACGAGTACTTAGTGATGCCCTTCGGAGTAACGAATGCACCGGCGATATTTATGGACTTGATGAACCGAATCTTTTCACCATTCTTAGACCAGTTTATTATGGTGTTCATTGATGATATTCTGGTCTACTCGAAGAGTATGGAGGAGCATGTAGAACATTTGAAGATTGCACTGCAGACGCTGAGACAAGAAAAATTATATGCAAAGATGAGCAAGTGCGAGTTTTGGCTGAAAGAAGTAAAGTTGTTAGGGCACGTCGTGTCTGGCGATGGATTCGCCGTTGATCCCGAAAAGATTGCGGCAGTTCGAGATTGGCCGATTCCGAAGAATGTTGCGGAGATAAGAAGCTTTCTTGGACTCGCCGGGTATTACAGACGGTTCGTAGAGAACTTTGCTCGTCTAGCGGAGCCGTTGACCAAGCTTACGTGCAAGGAGGTACCATTTGTGTGGACGGATAAGTGTGTGTCAGCTTTTGAGGCGTTGAAGCAGAGATTGATAACCACTCCTATTCTGACCGTGTCAGACAGTTCTAGAGGATTGGTGATTCATAGCGACGCATCTGGGAAAGGATTGGGATGTGTTTTGATGCAGCATGGGAAGGTTATAGTGTACGCATCGAGACAGTTGAAGACCCATAAGAAGAATTACCCAACTCATGACTTGGAGCTTGCGACTGTGATCTTCGCTTTGAAGATTTAGAGACACTACCTTTTGGGCGAAAAGGTCGAGGTTTTCACCAATCATAAAAGTTTGAAGTATGTGTTCACGCAGAAGGAGCTTAATATGAGGCAGCGTAGATGGTTGGAGCTGATGGCTGACTACGATCTTGATCTTAAGTACCATCTAGGGAAGTTAATGTTGTACTGGATGCGCTTAGTCGGTTGCCAGCAATTCTGATGTTGACTGCACAGAAGGAACTCATTGAAGACTTTCGAAGATTTGATTTGGAGGTTGTGCTACCGCATTCGTCGGGACAGTTGATGCAGCTGAAGGTACATTCATCGTTGATCGAGAATATTAAAGCAGCGCAGTCGCAGGACCCTAGATTGCAAAAGTTTCGAGAACAGGTCGAAGCTGGACTTCGAACAGATTTACTGATCCATGAAGATGGTTCGTTGCGTTATGGTAGCCGTTTGTGTGTGCCAAAGGGAGATATTCGTGAAGAATTTATGAAGGAGGCATACAGTTCAGCATATTCCGTACATCCAGGAGGCACGAATATGTACCGAGATTTACGACAGCAATTCTGGTGGGAAGGCATGAAACGGGAGATTGCCCGCTTTGTGGCAAAATGCTTGGTGTGTCAGCAAGTTAAGGCTGAACATCAAAGGGTTGCTGGTTTATTGCAACCACTTCCGATTCCTCGGTGGAAGTGGGAACATATAACTATGGATTTCGTGACAGCTCTATCGCGGAGTCCAAAAGGCAACAATGCAGTGTGGGTGATTGTTGATCGTTTGATCAAGGCAGCTAGCTCATTTCATTCCTTTTCGGGTTAGTCAATCAACAGAAACATTGGCAGAACGGTACATGCAGGAGATTGTAAGATTGTATGGAGTACCGGTGAGCATCGTGTCCGACCGTGACATTCGTTTCTTATCACACTTTTGGAGGAGCTTACAGGAAAGTTTGGGGACTTGATTGAAGTTTAGCACAGCTTATCATCCTCAGACAGATGGCCAGTCGGAGAGAACGATCCAAACTCTTGAAGACATGTTAAGATCTTGCATGTTGGACTTCAAGGGTTCATGGGAGGATCATCTACATTTAGTGGAGTTTTCTTACAACAACAGTTTCCAGGCGACTATTCAGATGGCTCCATTCGAAGCTTTATATCGTCGCAAGTGTCGTTCACCTGTTTGTTGGGAAGACGTCGGTGAACGAAGACTGTTGGGACCAGATTTAGTTGTACAGATAGTTGAGAAAGTTAACGCTATCCGGAATCATATGAAAGTAGCATAAGACCGACAGAAAAGTTGGGCAGATACATCGAGGAGACCTCTAGAGTTCGCCGTAGGTGATTTGGTATTCTTGAAGATATCACCGACTAGAGGGGTGATTCGTTTTGGAAGTCGAGGAAAGCTCAGTCCTCAATTCGTCGGACCTTTTGAGATTTTGGAGCGTGTTGGTGAGGTAGCGTATCGATTGGCGTTACCGCAATACTTGGCGAATGTTCATGATGTGTTTCACGTATCTCAACTCCGTAAATATGTTCGAGATGAAACACATGTGTTGGATCATTCGGAGCTGACCGTCCGAGAAGACTTGACTTTTGAGGAGCGACCGATTGCGATTGTGGATCGAAGGGAAAAGGTTCATAAGAACAAGGTTATCCCTCTTGTACTTGTTTCTTGGGGTAATCGCTCACATGGAGAGTTAACTTGGGAACGAGAAGATGAAATCCGACAGAAGTTTCCCCATCTTTTCTTGTAGTTTGTGGGTCGTTTATCTTTTTTGTGTTCTTTGAATTTCGAGGACGAAATTCTTTTCGTAGTTGGGTATAATGTAACAACCGAGTTCAGTTATACCAATTTCTGTTGCCGTATGTGTTGTTTGTGGTGTTTATTTCATTTACCGTGTTTGGATGCGAATGGTAGTTTATTTTACATTCGACCCACTTGCTTGAGCTTGTTGTTTCATAGTCATAGAATACCCTAGCATCGCGTATTTTGCATATAACAATTTAAGTCGCGTAAAATAATTTAAAAAATACATGACATGGCCTGCATGATACCCCTAACCCTGTGGTAGCGTCCTTACATCGTGTTCTCGTCCCGTTCGGTGAAACGGACGTGTTTGGATGGCTACGCGCATGTACGTGCGTCCTTTCTTGGGGATATGCATTTCTGTTACATAATCTTTCATTTTAAATTTTGGAACTTGCATAAATTTTTCATATTTCAAATCCAAAATTTTGGACCCGACCCGGGCACATTTCTGAATTATTTTGTATCCCGCCAAATTCTATTTATTTTAAATTTCTTTAATTCGTTTAATATTTCTTTAACAGCCTAAATCTTTTATGCAACTAACGAAAACTATCTTTTAGAAATTGAAATCTTTTAAAATTTCTTTCTCTAAAAATAATTTTTATTTAACCAATCCCCAGACTTCTTTTTTAATGCTGGCCCTACCACCAAGCCTCTCTCTCTCTCTTCTATCTCTCTTCTCTCTTCCTCTCTCCTCAGATGATTACAAGTTTATCTCTCCTCTCCCTTCTCTCTCTCCTCTCTATCTTTCTCTTCTTCTCTCTCATCTCGCGGCTCCCTTTCTCTTTCCTTCTCTCAGAATCTCTCTCTCTCTCTCTCTTTCCTCTCGCTAAATCTTTTCTCTCTCCCCCTCTCTATATATTTCTTCTTCTTCATCGTTTTCTTTTTTACGAACCCACGATCAAAACCCTAGCCGCCTCCTTATCATCGTCGCCTACAGCCGACGACGCCACTCCCGACCTCGTCATCTCCGCACTCTCATCTCCTCCGCCTCCATTTTCTTCCTCCCTACTCTGCAGCCCCGTGCATCCACTGGAACCCATAAGCCTGCACACACCCATCTCCGACACCTCCACTTCCCGTCACCGCCGACCACCGCATCGGCCTCCCCTTGGTCACCATTTATCTATCTTCTCCCCTCTCTCCTTCTCTGGCCCTACAAACCCAAGAACCGAGCACCATTCCTCGCAACCGAAGACACTGCTCTTCGCCGGAAAACCCCACGCCGGCAACCCTCGTCGTCGCTGCCCCTTTGCTGACTTCCCTGAAATCCCAGATCACCTAACCACCCGAGGATATCTGACCCGTGTGATCCCATCATGCGTTGTTTGGACTCATTCCGTTTACCGTGCGCGCGTCGCGACTTTTCTCGCCGACGTGGGACGTTCCGTATACCGCATCGCGACCCGTCGAGGCAAGTGAAACTTGCTACATGCTATCTATAATATTTTTATACCTATTAAACAGCATAGTAAAACTGTAGATTACATATAGCGCCACATGTTCCATTTTCATTTTCGATGTTCCATATATCATTTTAGATTCGGATCTTGAATTATACCTTGTTTCATGTTAGAGTACAATATCGTGTACCCAAATCCGTGTTTAAATTAATTAATAATTATCTGCATAGCCCATAGCACCTTTAAATAGTTTCTACCCCGAACACCCGGTTGCATCCATTGAACATATTTTATATATAATTGCATCCCTAGATCATTTAACCCATAATAATGAGATTTAACAATTCCATACTGGTTTAAGTGTATTTTACTTAATGTTGGAACCACAACTTTAGCAGTGTTGGGATTATACCTAACAACTTTAGCTCACAAGATCCAAGCTTTCCTAGCTCCAAGTGATCCAAGATGCTAAAACCAAGACTTTTAGAATTTTTGTGATATATTTGGGAATTTATTTGGAAATTTTGGAGATTTTTGAGTTTGGATTGATGAAAAAGGAGAAAGAGTTGCTCAAGATCAGAAGTGGGAGGATGGAGCTTGGCCAAGTGAGGAAGGGGAGGGTTTTGTGAGGGATTTCCTTGCAATTACCAACATTAAATGCAATTAAATGCATTCATACACACATATGCACACATGCATGCATCTAAAATCTTTTCTTTTCTTTTTCTTTAAGCTTAACTCCAATTGCACAACAAATATCTAGATATATGAGAAGGTTTTGGATTATCTCAAACTTAATTGATGAGAAGATCGCTTTACAAAAATTTCCCAAAATGTGAATACCGCATTAAAATAATATTAAAATTGGGAAAAATTCAAATTGAACCAAAACGGCCATATACCCCCAAAGCTTGCGCACTAGTTTTATTTTAACTAAACTAGGTGCTGGCAAGTCTATATGGTCGTTTGAACACAGTCGGGTCAAAACGGAAAATACCGACAATTTAACCCTAAAACGGAAAAATTCGCATAACGATTTCTAAAACGTTACAGAGAAAAGAAACACTTTACATGCACTCTAACCTAGATCATAATGGTTATCAATTTATCTAATCAGGAAACCTCTCACTGTAACCTCAAATTCTCCTCCAAACCTGAAAGAAGAATTAGTCGAGATCACCCATGGAGTAAACCAACTCATTAGTGGGAATCGGGATCCAACTATCATCGCATGATAACTGAAGGGTGTTTTTCGTCACCCCATTGAGATGGGAATACGCGCGCGCTTGTCAGGGGCACTACAGATTCCCCCTGCCTAGGGTAGGCCGGAGATTAATGATTGTGGGGATCCAAATCTCCGGCAGCCGCGAACTAAGATGCCGTTAATTACCCCTCGCCTTTGGAGCGAGAGAACCTCCGATTGACGGGTTAAACTGGTCATGCGAACTCAATGTGCAGTATCCGTGTGTTGTGTTTTGAAAAGGGGGGTTTGGATATATCGGGAGCCACGCAGAGTTTTTACGGGGGCAGTGTCGTGGAGTATGTGTATGTGTACATATGTATGCATATGTATATATATATATGCATATATATATAAAAAAAGAGGGGAAAAGACATCCAAAGGATGCGTGGGGGCCAGCGCCTCGAGAGCTGTGCGCTTAGGTGCTATGCGCTTAGGCGCAAGCGCGCCACGTGTCGGCACGTGGGCGCTTTGCGCTCGGGCGCAGTGCGCTTGAGCGCAAGCGCGCCACGTGTCGGCATGTGGGCGCTTTGCACTCGGGCACAGAGCGGTGGAGCGCAAACGCGCCACGTGTCGGCACGTGGGCGCTTTGCGCTCGAGCGCAGTGCGCTAGAGCGCAAGCGTGCCACGTGTCAGCACATGGGCACTTTGCGCTCGAGCGCAGGGCGCTGGAGCACAAACGCGCCACGTGTCGGCACGTGGGCGCTTTGGGCTCGAGTGCTAGCGCGCCACGTGTCGGCTCGTGGGCGCTTTGCGCTCGAGCGCTAGCGCGCCACGTGTCGGCACGTGGGCGCTCGGCGCTTGAGCGCTTGGGCGCCGGCGAGGAAAAAGGGGCTTTTAGTCCCAGAAACAGAAGCTATGCTTCAGAAAGGAAATATTTGTTGTTATATATATATATATATATATATATATATATGGAGTTAAAACTCCTAAAAATATTTTGGTTGAGGAAATGGATTCTTCTTCTTCCTCCTCTGTTGGCTGGCTCAAGAGATGTGAGATCTAAAAATCTCTTCTTTTTGAGATCTAATGGCAGATCCAAGTTCCCCTTTATGGGTTTTGTGGTGAAAAACTATTTAGTTTTGGAAAAGGGAGAGTAAAACTCTTGATTTAACTCACAAAAAAAGAAAAAGGTTTGAAACCTTCAAAAAGGGGAAAGAGGCACAAACCCTAGGTTTTTGAGAGAATAAAAAGTATTCTATTTTATTCATCATCATTTTGCCTTATATAGGCTTACATATTTGCATATAGCCCCTTGGACTTTACAAAATGGCATTTTGCATATCCCATGGCTCATGTGCCATTTCATTTTTGCACATAAGCCACGGGCTTACAAAATATTGGCTTTATGCCCATTTTGCATACATTCATGTATAAAAAATTACATAAAAATTATTTATTACATGATTTTGTTATTGGCATGGGGAGGCTGGCCGCGGGCTCGACTTGGGTATGGGTCCGCTTTACCTGGGCTTGGGCCTACCTAGCTTGGGGGTTGACCTTGACTTTGACTGGGTCAACCGGGGTGCAAATTTTGACCCCAACAAAGTGCCCCCATCAATAAATGCACACCGCCCATTTGAGTTGTGTGCATGAAATTGATGGATCTTGAAGCTGGACTTCAAGGTGGAACATCATTCCGGGGGCGGAGCATCCTTCGGGGAGCTTGATTCCCGGGGATCGGAGCATCATTCTGAAGAGCGGATCATAATTCCAGGATTCAGAGCATCATTCCGAAGAGCGGAGCATAATTCCAGGGATCAGAGCATCATTCCGATGAGTGGGGATCGGAGCATCATTCCGAAGAGCGGCATACATTCTAGGGATCGGAGCATCATTCCGATGAGCGGAGCATGATTCCAAGGATCGGAGCATCATTCCGAAGAGCGGAGCATGATTCCAAGGGTTCGGAGCATCATTCCGAAGAGCGGAGCATAATTCCAGGATTCAGAGCATCATTCGAAAGAGTGGAGCATAATTCCAGGATTCGGAGCATCATTCTGAAGGGTGGAGCATGATTCCAAGGATCGGAGCATCATTCCGAAGAGCGGAGCATGATTCCAAGGATCGGAGCATCATTCCGAAGAGCGGACCATGATTCCAGGGATCAGAGCATCATTCCGATGAGCGGAGCATGATTCTAAGGATCGGAGCATCATTCCGAAGAGCGGAGCATGATTCCAGGGGTTCGGAGCATCATTCTGAAGAGCAGAGCATGCTTCCTGAGATCGGAGCATCATTCCGATGAGCGGAGCATTATTCCAAGGATCGGAGCATCATTCCGAAGGGTGGAGCATGATTCCAGAGGTTCGGAGCATCATTCCGAAGAGCGGAGCATAATTCCATGATTCAGAGCATCATTCCGAAAGGCGGAGCATGATTCCAGGGGTTCGGAGCATCATTCCGAAGGGTGGAGCATGATTCCAAGGGTCGGAGCATCATTCCGAAGAGCGGAGCATGGTACCAGGGATCGGAGCATCATTCCGATGAGCGGAGCATAATTCCAGGGATCGGAGCATCATTCTGATGAGCGGAGCATAATTCCAGGGGTTCGGAGCATCATTCCGAAGGGTGGAGCATGATTCCAAGGGTTGGAGCATCATTCCGAAGGGCGGAGCATGATTCCAAGGGTCCGAGCATCATTCCGAAGCGCAGAGCATAATTCCAGGATTCGGAGCATCATTCTGAAGGGCGGAGCATGATTCCATCGATTCGGAGCATCATTCCGAAGGGTGGAGCATGATTCTAAGGGTCGGAGCATCATTCCGAAGAGCGGAGCATGATTCCAGGGATCAGAGCATCATTCCGATGAGCGGAGCATAATTCCAGGGATCGAAGCATCATTCCGAAGGGTGGAGCATGATTCCAAGGGTCGGAGCATCATTCCGAAGAGCGGAGCATAATTCCAGGATTCGGAGCATCATTCCGAAGGGTGACAGACATTCTAACCGAAGCATAATTTCGATGCGGAGGTTGATTCCCAGGCGAAGCATAATTCCGACAGAGAAGGCAAATACTCCGAGGCGAAGCATGATTTCGACACGGGGTACATTGTGAGACGGAGCATGATTCCGGCGCAGAGCTTGTTGGTTGACTTGATTCCGAGGCGGAGCATAATTCCGGAAGGAAAGGTAGATATCCCGAGGAGAAGCATGATTTCGACACGAGGTACGTTCTAAGACGGAGCATGATTCCGGCGCAGAGCTTGTTGGTTGACTTGATTCTGAGACGAAGCATAAGGGAAGGAAGGTACACAGAGGCGAAGCATCATTTCGACACGGGGTGCACATTCTGAGACGAAGCTTGATTCTGACGCAGAGCTGGTTGGTTGATTTGATTCCGAGGCGGAGCATAATTCCGGCAGGGAAGGTAGATATCCCGAGGCGAAGCACGATTTCGACACGAGGTAAATTCTGGGACGGAGCATGATTCCGCCGCAAAGGTTGTTGGTTTGATTTGATTTGGGTTTACATTAGCATCGCTACACTGGAATATGGTACCAGGAGCGAATCATCATTTGTCATGAGAGGATTTGGGGATTTTTTTTTTGTTTGGCATCAGCATCGCTACAATGGAATATGGTACCAGGAGAGAATTATCATTTGCGTTTGCTTATAAGGAAACGATGGCTTAGGAGACAGGTTTAGACCCCTATCACCTAAGACTTTTCAATTTTGTAAGCCGTAAGGGTCTCACAAAGCATTTTCTCTTTACGGGTCGTAAGGATCCCGTAAGTGTATTTTCTCCTTGGGAGTCGTGGGGACTCCCAAGTGTGTTGCTCCTTTGTGAGTCGTAAGGATCTCACACGGGAATTTTCTCCTCACAAAGTCGAGAGGACCTTGTGAGTGCATTTCATCTCTTTCTCACGAGTTTGCGCCCTTTCGGGTTTTCACAAACTCGCCGGCAGTCCTGCTGTTTTTACTCACAGAGCTCTTTCTGGTTTTCATCCGTGCCCATTTTGCTTGTGGACATACCCTTTTTTTTATTATTATCTTTTTGGAGAGATTGGGATTGTTTTACGCCCGTGGATTGTATACGGTTTTGCAGGATGTATGATCCAGACCGTAGGGCTATAAAATTTTTTGGACTTTGTTGGCGTCTGCATCGCTGCACTGGAATATGGTACCAGGAGCGACTCATCATTCGCCAATGGGGTATGGGATTTGAATTTGGTTGGCGTCTGCATCGCTGCACTGGAATATGGTACCAGGAGCGACTCATCATTCGCCACTTGGGGGTTGGGGAGCGATGGCTTAGGAGACAGGTTTGGATCCCTATCGCCTAAGTCTTTTCAATATTATGGGCCGTGAGGATCCCATAAAAGCATTTTCTCTCTGCGAGTCGTAAGGATCTCGCAGGTGTATTTTCTCCTTAGGAGTCGTGGGGACTCCTAAGTGTGTTTTTCCTTCGTGAGTCATAAGGATCCTACAAAGGTTTGTTCTCCCCATGTATCGTGAGGATACATGAGTGGGTCTTTTCAATGGAGCACAATTCCAAAGGCGGAGACCAGCCGCGTAACTGGTGATTGTAGTGTGGAATGGGTATGAGAATTATTTGAGCCCGTGGATTGTATACGGTAGTCAACTTTGGGACCAACCGTATGGCTGGGAGAATTTTGAAAAATTGGATTTTGGTTGGCGTCTGCATCGTTGCACTGGAATATGGTACCAGGAGCGACTCATCATTCGCCGTTTTTTTGTTTTTTTGTTTTTTTTGTTTTGTTTTTGTTTTACCGCGATTGCTCTATCATTTCAGCTTTTCTTATCGTGAAGGTCGCGATTGCCCTATCATTTCGGCTATTTATTCGCGGTTGCCCCATCATTTTGGCTTTATTTTCATTTTTATTTTTACTCACTGATTTTTATTGCGAGTTGCCCTATCATTTCGTCTTTTCTTTATTTTTCTTTTATTCACACATTTTTTGTTTATTTACATTTTTTTTACATTCCCAGTTTAACGACTTAGAGGTCGATTGTTCCCAGTTTAATGACGTGGTGGTCGACTGTTCCCAGTTTAATGACGTGGTGGTCGACTGTTTTCAGAGAAAGGCAGATGTCTGAGAGAATGAGTTTCACGAAGAACTTCGGTCTCCGTTTGTATGAAATTGGCGGTTGCAGCTGGACTGTTTGTTAACACGCCTTTAGACAGTTCTATCTCTCCTGCCTTGTATTGCTTTTCAACCCAATCTTTGAAGACAAAGCAGTCCTCAATGGCATGACCTATCACTCTGTGATAGGGGCAGTATTTTGGGTCGTCGGTCCTATTCGCTTCCTGCGGTCTTTTTGACTCTGGCAGTTGTAGACCGTTCCTCAGGGCATCTTTGAATATTTTACGGATTTTTTCCCTTCTGAAGGAATAGACCTTATTCAGCTTCTCTTTCAGTGGAGATTCTCCTCCCTCTCCGAACACTGGCTTCCGAGGCTGGTTGGCGCTAGGCCCACTCATCCCTTGCTTATTTCGGTTAGCCGAAGTGTTGAAGGATTCAGTATCGACGGAATTTCCGCCTTTGCGATTATCGTCCTTTCGGTTTCTCCAGGACCTATTGTTATTTTGGGAATCCGAGGAGGACTCCTGTTTTGAACGCTCCAGCATCTGAACTTTCCTGGTCAGCTCTTGAAATGTTTTGAGACCCGCGGTGCATAGAAACGGGGCCGTCCAATTGTTGAGATTTCCAACGAGGAGGCTGACAAATTGGTCCTGCTCTATCGGCGGTTCGCATTTAACGGAGAGATTGCGCCATCGGGTTATAAAATCCGTGCTGCTTTCGTTGTTCTTGGGCTTGGTCCTTACGAGCTCGGCAATGGTGATCTTATCGCTGACGCTCATGAACCTTTATCGAAACAAAGATTCCATTTGTACGAAAGTAGTAATGGAGCCATCCGGTATGCTCGCGTACCAGTCGAAAGCAACATCGGTCAAGCTATTAACGAACTGGCGGAGGAGAAGCGCATCGTTGCCCCCAGTATTCCTGCATGAGGCTTTGAAGTGGGCGATGTTCTGATTCGCATTTCCCGTCCCATCGAATCTTCCGAATTTGGGGATGACATAGCCGCTAGGAAATTCTACCAGATCATACTGAGCAGGATATGGTCTCCCACTGCTGCTGATATCTTTTTTTGCTTCGGCTTCGGCCACCAATGTTTTGACTTTGCTGGCAACCAAATCCATGATTTGATCTTGAGTTAGCGGGCTACTGTCATCAGTAGCCAAGACATTTCCTGAGATAGGATGCGATTGACTTTCATGTCGTCCACCCACCTTTGCATTTGAGGGAATAGGCACCGGCTGTCTCGAGACAACGTTTCCCGGTTCATGAGCAGAGCCCTGTGCTTGATTGGGCGGCTGAGAGGAAAGTTCGGCCGTAAGCCGTAAGACGACATTTGTCAAGTCGTCGATCTTTGAGTAGAGCTTGGCCATCTCCTTGTCTTTTCTTCTGAGCTGTTTTCGGAGCACTTGGAGAAGTTGCTGCTCCGCATTCTTAGGCTGGAAAGTTGGCTCCTATTCACTTTCCGAGCCCGACTCATCATCGACCGAAGGGTCTTCCCGCCTATCATCCTCATCGAGAAGGTTTTCATCACCCAGCGGGGGCGGCTGTTCTTAGGAAGCGGCAACCACATTCAAGCCAGATTGGATTTGAGATGTGGTGGCCCCGTCCTTGCTCTTGCTGCGTGTGCCGACCATGTAGACAGTGTGGACCACATACCCAGCCATTTCCCCATCTTCGTCGGTGTAACCCTGTTCTTCGAACCTTATGAGGTTCAGTCGAGCAGGAGCCCTAGCCCTTTTGTTGGCTCTATATCTGAGCCTTTTCTGCCTTAACTTTTCAATTTTAAGGGCTCGGCGGGCATCCATTTCCTGGGAAGCCACCGTGAGTCGATTAGCAGGGAGCTTAGAGAAAACACCCGATCGAGCAGTTGTCAGGGGCACCGCCGGAGCTTGCTCGAGAGGCCATGTTGCTTTGTTGGTGTTGATGGCCTTGCCTCCAGCTGGGGCCAGAGAGAGTCGTTCAAACACCGATTTTCGTTTGAGTTGGGACGCCTTCGAGACCACCACATTTGGCTTCTTGCCTTTCGAGACCGGTTTGTCTGTCACCGGGGCTTGAGGAGCTGGGATGGCGCCAACTGGCATGAACATGATAGAGTAAAATGGTAGCAGCGGCTCCTCCCATTGTCGCCCGAGACTGCCCGGAAGGACCGTCCTGGAGTTTATCTTCATCGTGTAGGAGATGGGAGCTGAGTTCATCTTTGGAGACATTGTTGAAAGGTGATTGCTTGAAAATCTGCATGAAAGAGCATTATTTTAGTATAAATATAGACATGTAAATTGATTGAGTTCGCATGAACGTTTAACCCGAAATATGGAAGGAGAGATTGGTCCCACCGGGCGTGCCAGAATCTGAAGGGTGTTTTTCGTCACCCCATTTAGATGGGAATATGCACGTGCTTGTCAGGCGCACTACAGATTCCCCCTGCCTAGGGTAGGCCGGGGTTTAATGATTGTGGGGATTCGAATCTCCGGCAGCCGCGAACTAAGCTGCCGTTAATTACCCCTCGCCTTTGGAGAGAGGGAACCTCCGATTGACGGGTTAAACTGGTCATGCGAACTCAATGTGCAGTGTACGTGTGTTGTGTTTTGAAAATGGGGGGTTTGGATATATCGGGAGCCACGCAGAGTTTTTACGGGGGTCCCGCTATCTGGATAGCGGGCTGGGGGTCAAGAGGGCTAGCAGCCCCCTTGCGGGGCGCGGGGCAGCGCCCCGTTAGAAATTTTTTTCTAACAGGGGCAGTGTCGTGTAGTATGTGTATGTGTACATATGTATGCATATGTGTATATATATATGCATATATATATATATAAGAGGGGGAAAAGACATCCAAAGATTGCGTGGGGGCCAGCGCCTCGAGCGCTGTGCGCTCAGGTGCTATGCGCTTAGGCGCAAGCGTGCCACGTGTCAGCACGTGGGCGCTTTGTGCATGAGCGCTGGGCGCTCGAGCGCAAGCACGCCACGTGTCGGCACGTGGGCGCTTTGCGCTTGAGCGCACGGCGCTGGAGCTCAAGCGCGCCACGTGTCGGCATGTGGGCGCTTTGCGCTCGAGCACAGAGCGCTGGAGCGCAAACACGCCACGTGTCGGCACGTGGGCACTTTGCGCTCGAGCGCAGTGCGCTGGAGCGCAAGCACGCCACGTGTTGGCATGTGGGCGCTTTGCGCTCGAGCGCAGTGCGCTAGAGCGCAAGCGTGCCACGTGTCGGCACGTGGGCGCTTTGCGCTCGAGCGCAGGGTGCTGGAGCGTAAACAAGCCACGTGTCGGCACGTGGGCGCGTTGCGCTCGAGCGCTAGCGCGCCATATGTTGGCTCGTGGGCGCTTTGCGCTCGAGCGCTAGCGCGCCACGTGTCGGCACGTGGGCGCTCGGCGCTAGAGCACTTAGGCGCCAGCGAGGAAAAAGGGGCTTTTAGTCCCAGAAACAGAAGCTATGCTTCAGAAAGGAAATATTTGTTGTTATATATATATATATATATATATATATATATATATATATATGGAGTTAAAACTCCTAAAATTGTTTTGGTTGAGGAAATGGATTCTTCTTCTTCCTCCTCTATTGGCTGGCTCAAGAAATGTGAGATCTAAAAATCTCTTCTTTTTGAGATCTAATGGCAGATCCAAGTTTCCCTTTGTGGGTTTTGTGGTGAAAAACTATTTAGTTTTGGAAAAGGGAGAGTAAAACTCTTGATTTAATTCACAAAAAAGAAGAAGGTTTGAAACCTTCAGAAAGGGGAAAGAGGCACAAACCCAAGGTTTTTGAGAGAATGAAAAGTATTCTATTTTATTCATCATCATTTTGCCTTATATAGGCTTACATATTTGCATATAGCCCCTTGGGATTTACAAAATGGCATTTTGCCTATCCCATTGCTCATGTGCCATTTCATTTTTGCACATAAGCCACGGGCTTACAAAATATTGGCTTTATGCCCATTTTTCATACATTCATGTATAAAAAATTACATAAAAACTATTTATTACATGATTTTGTTGTTGGCATGGGGAGGCTGGCCGCGGGCTCGACTTGGGCAAGGGCCCGCTTGACCTGGGCTTGGGCCCACCTAGCTTGGGGGTTGATCTTGACATTGACTCGGTCAACCGGGGTGCAAATTTTGACCCCAACAATAACGTGATGGAATCCACTCACGTTATCACACTCCAGAAGGTATGCGCATATCTGGAAAGTTTCAGTTTCTTTAGAAACTCCCGATGTGATTTTTACCCCATGCACTTATGACCTTGACGAAAGCCAACATATCATAAGTCACATGTCAAGTTTTACCCGTCATTATCCAGGTTAATTTGAACCCACCCGTACATACCCTTGACGAAGGCCAAAATAGTAGTACGACTATCCCAAACCAACGCATCTATCTATGCAGCAGAAAAGTAACAAATAGCTACCATACACTATACCGTGACGAAGGCCAAAAAACATAGCATGAATAATAAGTGCTAGCCGTCTGAAATGACGGAGGGCTATGAATGGTTTTTGGCGAAAAACCTTTAACGTAATGAACTTGATATCATTGAAGGAACCGGATAGCTTTTTATAAAAATAAAGTGGCGAAAACCTTTGCTAAAGAGGTCACTCCCGGTGAAGAGATCTCGGCTCTTTCCCCGTAGAATGAGGTGCAGGATATTCCAGCTGAATACCACGATGCAAAGTAAAAAGGCAATCGTCTATAGTGAAGTTATTACCCTGATACAAACTTCTGTCCAAGGGGTCACTCCCGGTGAAGGGATCTCGGCCCTTGCCTCGTCGACTGAGGTGCTGGATATTCATAACCGAATACCACTGTGCAAAACAAAAGAGAACGTCCTTGCAATAACAGCTTTTTGAAAAATGTTCCAACAACATCAAACAGGTTTGTTTAGCTTGCATTGATCCGAATCAGTGCAGTCCCATCAATTAATCACACCACAAAAGAACGAAAATATGATGTATGTATATGCCATCCGCATTCTCCACTGGGTCCCGTCATCACCCGTTAGGTTACTTAACTAACGACAGAGCGGGGACTGGACTAGCGCGGGTGTAAAACATATACAACGTCTACTAGTATATATATCAATATATAATAATCGCTCAAGGTGTGATAAAATGCAACATCACAGAAATATAAGAAGCATCACAAACAATACAGATAATCTGGGATCCCCGGGTTTCCTTTGAGCTGCAAGTGAAACCCGACGTTCCCCTTGGGCAAAACATACACAAGTCTTTTTTTTTTCATGAGTTACATTTTTCTTATCATGGAATTCTTCATAATTCTTGCATGGTTGTAAATTAGAGAGAATAAGAAAAAGAAAAGAAAAGAAAAAGGTTGAATAAAGAATGGAGGGATGGGCTTGAGAGAGAATGAGAGGGTAAGGGGTCAAACCTTGGATCAACTCCCATTCCTAATTCATTTTCCTCACCAACTTCTCTCATCTCCCACACCCTAGCTGCTGCCCTCTCTCCTACCTCCACTTCTTCACCTCAAAACATCTCAAAAACTTCACCAAAACATCTTCCCCACTTCACAAAAAAGTTGCACAAGCTCATAATCAACACATTGGACCAAGAAAGCTTAAATTTTGGACACTTGGGGCAACTCAAGAAAATTCTTGAGTTGCCAAATGAGGCAGTTTTCTGAATCATTAGCTTAGTTTTCCCATTGCTTTTACATCCATGTTAACTTTAAACCGATATAGTGATGTTTAGTGAGGGTAGGAAAGTTCTAGTTAAGGGTTTTGGAATTCTTGAGTTGTGATGGGTAATTGAGCTCAGTAGAGGCCACACAAACCCCCTAGTGCTAGAATTCAGACCTAAACCGGAGACTAGAACCCCGGAATACGGATTTAGAAAACCCGATATCGGAAAATTGTGGATTCTGTGGATGTAAAATGAAATCTGCTAACACTCGGGCTACCTGAAAATTATTTTGCAAGGACAGCGATACATGCAGGTGATTTAGAACATACCCTAAAGACCCAGGCCCCTGATTCAATTCCTTGGCCGCATATTTATTCCCTCTGGCCGCAATTCGCGGCCAGACCTGGGCCAATGTTCCTCGTGTTGGTTCTGTGGTCCCCTCATCAGTAAAATAGACCCTTGGCATATGCAAAATTGACCAATTTGACCTAGGGTGAAATCTGGGACCATTTTCAATAGTTACTGTTTTGATTCGGGTTTTGTTTTGCGTATTTTGAATTCTGAATTCTCGTATTTGTGTTTTACCTCGATCACTTGACGTTTGTATGACGATATCGAGGGTTGTTTGATGGTTTTGAAAGCGTAATCCATAGGTTCTAATCTATAGGCCTTAGCATGTCGTTTTGGTTTTCATATGTCGTTTCGTCTTCGAATTTGATTTTAATACGCTTTGCGATACGTTATGATGTGTAGGTACCCCACGAAGACTTCGAGATGACAAGAAAGCGCATGGCGGCATCGGCAATGGAAAGCGAAAGCAAGGTGAATAGATTATATCTACGGGGGAAGTCGGGTGGATGGCGTATAGCACCTCCACAGTTCGATGTTTAGTATACTATATATATAATATATACTATATATATGATAGCTTTAAGCGTGACATGGATATTCTAGATGTGATTAGGTGTACTATGGATAGATAAGGGTTTAGAAGTAAACTAGTATAGTTTCCTAGTGGCGAACCCTAGAATAGGTTTACACCTACACGCACACACATGCTTATTTGTTATACTTATACCTGGATGATGAGGATAGATGATGATATTTGGAATGAGTCGATGAGATTGAGCATAGTGCTATGAGATCGGTGATATGATATGGTTCGTATTTGGGATACGACATGAGATTTTAGCGGGCCTTTAGGCGTGTTTTCATACACGTACATATATCCATATAGATGGTATCAGTTGTACTAGACGAGATCAATGCCCCAGATCATGAGATATGATGATAAAGATACCGGTTAATTGATGAGATAAATGTGATACTGATCCGTACCCAGATTTGGATGCCGTACGATGAATTACCGTACGAGCTTTATTTGATGATAGATCTGCACTCATGACTCGAGGATGTCACATGATATTGTATCGTATGCGGTACCTCTGAGGCGGGATCACCGACTATTATATTTATATATATATATATATATCGACTCAGATTTAGGTGGTTTCCATACCCCTCCCGATTAGCTTGTTAGTTAGATCTGTAGTGTGCATAATAGATGTTAGACTAGACCCGCGTCATACCTATTTCAAAAACCAACGAATCGGGAGTATTTTAAAGACAGGTAAAGAAATTCTACGGATATTTTCAAAAGACGCATCTTTTCTTAAAAACACCGTAGCCCTTATTGTCCTAAAAACCCCGATTCGTCTTCTTTCAAATGGCAAAATAGTATGACATAGATACATTGATGTAGATACTGCACTGTTGTGTTTATTATTCATTTGCCGCTTATTTTTTCTTTTCGCATCGCATCGCATGTTGCAATATGTTTATTGTTATATTAAAACCACGCTGTCAGGATACCAGCACCATTATCGATGATGTGTATGTTCCATGTACACCTGCTTGCCGGCTCACACACTTCATCATATATAATTGCCATGTCACTACACAGTAGGATTATTGCATCAGGATATGATCTCTTGCATGGCATACTTGTGCACATATCTATTGTACACTCATACTTGTGCACATACCTATTGTACACTCATACTTGTGCACATACCTATTGTACATATATATTTGCACATACATAGATGATTCTGGCTTGATTAGAAATTTGGGAACCGCAAGATACTTTCAAAACTGATTCATTTCAAAAGAGTGGTTTCCCTCAATATGTGCATATTATTATTCCATGTTGCATGATATACTGATATGCTTACATTTCCTTTACATGTCGCATACATCATGCTTTATGATTATACGCATTGAGATATGTTGTTTCCATGATATTTCTGGATTTGGAAAACGTGGGTATTTCAAAAGAGAGTATGTATTGTTTTAAAAACCCGGTTACCCTTAATATGATATTTCAGTGCGTCCACCATGTATTTTCTCGGTGCTGAGACGTGTGACATGTGAACCTGAATCGAAGAGCTGGATGAGGCCGATTGCGGGTACATGGTGGACCCGGTCTGGTACCCCGGGGCGAGAACGGATCTGTCGTGCTGTTAGGCGATGAGCCTGGCAGAGGGACCACTAGCTACCGGTGATTGTATTTGAGCTCGGCAGATATCCGGTGGATACCGACCGGAGTTGAGAGATGATATGGGCCGATCCAGACTGACGGAGCCCTATATATATATATATGAGGATTTACGTGCCGATGCTAGGCACAGATTTCATGATGTTTTCGAGTGTCGATGCTAGACACTCAGGTTCCATGATTTTAATATGTCGCGAGCGACACATGTTGATTTACATCCTCATACTTCCATACATATGCTTTAAGATATTTATATGCATGATGCTTATTGTCTTTGGGAGACACGTGGACGAGATCCATATACTTATAGACTGCATGATATTGTTGACATTGATTCATGTTGATTACATTGATCATACCTCATATTTATGATATGTCGTTATCTGAGGCACTGACACGAACACATGAGATTACACTTATGTATAGATGTTTACCTTGGCCACCTTTCCATGCTTCAGTCTTATTCATTTGAGGTTTATATATATATTTGATCGTATTGACCTAGGATTGTATCATACATACGATTTCTGCTCTGCGATGTTTTCTATTCACGAGTTGGCAACTTACCCCCAATGAGCTACAGTTCTTGCAGGTTTGTCGTACAGGTTTCATTGTGGCTTTTCTGGCACACTGCTTCCTTTCTGGGTGATTGCTTGGGTAGGTGGGTTCACTTGCATCGTGACCACCCTTGTATTTATTTTAATCAGTTGTATCTAGTAATTCCATCAACCAAACATGTATATTGTTTCAGACTTAGAAAACCAGTTGTGTATTATTTCGACCTTAGAGTCGCGCGTTGTGGTATTATGGTTTTCTTGATATTTTGAGTTTCTTTTGAGTTTTGATCCTCGCCCTTCGGCGTTGTATATTACTGCTTGCGTGGTTATGACCATCGATTGACGAAATGCTAGCTCCCGCTTGGGGATGTCTTTTATCATTGTATATATGCTTTTATTATGTTGTATCCCGTTTGGGGCCAGTATTTACAAAGGAAACTCTGCCGAAATTTTCAGAAAAGACTATAGATTTTAAAAATGCATATTCGGCTTACTTATTTGAAAACCTTGTTTTTAAAACATGTTTTCTTCACTTCTTAAAACTATTTTCCTTCATTTATTATTTAAAATTGTTTTAGATTTCTGGGCTTTTGGCTTACTTGAATTAGATGGGGTCCTATAGATTTCATATGATTCAAGGGCCAGTCACGGGCTATTTCGGGTCGTGACAAAGTTGGTATCAGAGCGCTAGGTTAAGCTTGGTTCGAGTCTAAGTTTGACTATGCGGAGCCTAAAGCGTTTATATATATACGGAACTTAAGCTTGACCTTACGGAACTTAGACTTAGTCGAGGGGGTATTATACCCGAACTTTCGTCGCGTAGGATGACCCTTGGTTGATGGAGTAGGTAGCTTGAGTAGAGTGACGTACCGTATGTATGTTTCGCGGCATACTTACGATACGCTACTCCGCTTAAGAAACCTTAGGATGTACATTTTCTTGCACAGTATTATATTCATTCCTATGATCTATCCTCATCGATATTGGTTATGATTTTGCTGCCATGATTACACGGGCAGAGAGAGCTACGGCTAGAGTTGCGTCAGCTTGAGCTCGTCATGGATGAGGACTGACCAGGGCGTGATTCCAGAGATGTACGATTGCCTAGAGAGGCGTCGTTTTAGTGTGTTTTCGCGCCATTAGCGTTTGACAGATCGCTTTTACGAGATTTCTCGGACATGCAGATCAGCACCAGAGGATCAGGCTACTGCTGGAGGCCGCCAGAATGTGATGACCATTGATATATCGCTTACTCAGGATGATTGAGGCGCTGTTTAGTGTACAGATGAATGAGCCAGTTGCTGCTGCAAATAACGAGATATCGCCCAGATGTTGGAGCTACTGCAGCATGAGTATATACTCACAGATATGATGGAAGGTCGCTAGTCACCCGAGGATGAATGAATAGGACATATGGTTCGTTCGCTTACCCCGATGCGAGGTCATCAGATAGATTGATTCCATCTAGAGACGACTTCACGCAGATTCGTTGAGAGTCGATAGAGACGATCGAATGTCAGGAACCCATTTCCAAGTTTAAAGTATTCGGAATACAATGTGAGCAATGTTATGAACCCTCTAGAAGAATGAAACCCTAACTCGACGTAATGATCATGGAACGCCTTCGAACCTTAGGGTTTGCGGAAGTTTAGCTGTGCCATTTGTGAGGCTTGGGTTTGCCCTTCTACGGTTGGTCCACAGGTGCTGTGGCATGTACTGGAATACTATTAAACCGTACTCAAAATGTTGATCTCTTGGGGGATTTTGAGGTTTCGACAATCGATCGGATGGTTCGACATCATTCGGATATCTTGTGATGGGATACATTGCTTGGGAGACTCCAGATACGAGTATAGCCGTTGGAGCGCAGTCCATGCAGCCACGATGAGACGAGTACGAAGCAGTCGACAGCAGAGAAAAGTGGAGTAAAGGGTTCGTACGAGATCTTGATGAGATGACGTTCCACTCCACCGACATCAGAGATGTGATACGCATGCAGAGGCGTTGATTATGGATATATCTTCCAGAAGGAGTCGCGATGAGTATGCAGCCGTTTCGGAACAAGAATTTGTTTCAGAAGCGAGATTCGAGAGAGACCTCGACAGGAACCTTCTGGAATTCTATACGAGAAGACTTGGACCCAGGAGCGGTCATATTGCGCACACCCAGCAGGCCAGAGTTCGGCATCGTCGACGAGATAGTTGGCCAGAGATCTGTAGAGGATGTGCCAGAGCGGGACTGTTTCCGTTATCATTCCATATTGGGCCGTTGAGCCGAGGAGCTATATATCTAGCAATGCACAGTGAGAGACAAGAGCCTAAAAGCACCAGACGCCAGACCATGAACAAGAGGCAAGTAGATATTTTGCTCTGCTAGCATTGGATGCACCGACACCTTCTCGACTCTGAAAGAGGAACTATCGACGACGGTATTTATGATTTGTGTTTGGTGATTCGATTATTACGTATCCATCACCTTGGATTTTGGTATTTTGGGCGATCTATTCGCATGAATTAGTCTTGATGGCTGAGTTCCATGATATTTGTTTTCATGCACCATAGTTGCACCTACTGGGTATTCATATTTTGTGCATAGTTATTACGCTTGAGGTATTGATTGTGATTTCATTCCTATTTTATGCCTGTGATTTGATTTATGCTTCCAGCATAGTTTTCTTGCATTTTTAGTTTTTTAATTTGATTTGTGCATGCTGATGCATATGGTTGTGAGATTATATACCGCAGTATACCTGATCTGAATTGAGCTGTATTATATACCGTCGATTTCGATTATGATATTGGATTTAATGATTTCGTGCACGTCAGATGCATATGCTTTAGATTTTATTTGTGCATGATGGATGCACCTGATTTGGATTTTTGGCGCATGTTATGAGATGCGATTTTGGTGCACACCAGATGCGCTAAATCGAGATTCTTCGTGCATAACAGATGCACCTAATTTTGCTGTCAGGCACACACGTTGCCTATGACAGATGTTTCGTGCACACTCGTTGCACCTAGATATTGTTCGATGCACATGTATGGCACATATATGGATTTTGATTTCTGTACGCACCAGATGCACGTTGCATTCATATACACATTTAGGGATTGGTTTCTTATGGAGAAGTACATTTTTATGATATTTGCTATTTGTTTTCATACTGAGCAGGACTAGTCAGAGGACAGTACCTGGATATATTTTGTATGCATTGATAGTTATCGAAGGGATTTTCAAAAAGGGAGCTATAGTCTCAGTATTCACCTACGTGTTTGATAAAGCACGAATTGTTAAAAACAAGGGAACCTTTCTAAATTATTTTCAAAACGGCATGACGTACATATTAAACAAGGATAAGTATTTATATAGCTATTTTCTTACAATAGATGTCCGCCACTGTGCCGCGATACGCGCATAGCACAGCAACATGAAAGGTTTGGCATGCATTTCCTTCAGATATTTACATGTATAGATTTGATGTTTACATCTATAGTTCTGATTTATATCATATTGGTTTTATTTTGAATTTGACATTTGTGTCTTTACCTTGACTCTGATGATTGCGGGATGCTTGACGGAGTTTTTGAGTTATTTGCTCATTGTTCATGCGCATGCATTGCGCTATGATACGTCTTATGTAGTGATGATTTCGGAGCCCTGACGACTTGGACTTTTACTGAAATGTTTTAGTATTTGAGGGGATAAATTTAAATTCGAGGACGGAATTTCTTTAAGGGGGAAGATTGTAACATTTCAGAAAAATAAAATATTATTTTTGGGAATTTTTATAATTAAATAATATTATATTGAATATTTTAATATTTCGGTATAATTAAATACCGATAAATTGGGAAAATTTTTGAAAATTATGGAAACTACTAAAATGAGGGTGCTTTATTGGATTTATGCAAATTATGAAATTTTACGATTTATTTGACACTAATTTAGTGCTAATCGCGATTAAAAATCGCTAATCGGGTTTTAAGCATGTTTTGTGCAAAACATGCATAAGTCTTTTTTTTCACGAGTTACATTTTTCTTATCATGGCATTCTTCATGATTCTTGCATGGTTGTAAATTAGAGAGAATGAGAAAAAGAAAAGAAAAGAAAAAGGTTGAATAAAGAATGGAGGGAAAAGAATGGAGGGATGGGTATGAGAGAGAATGAGAGGGTAATGGGTCAAACCTTGGATCAACTCCCATTCCTACTTCATTTTCCTCACCATCTTCTCTCTTCTCCCACACCCTAGCTGCTGCTACTGCTGCCGTCTCTCCTACCTCCACTTCTTCACCTCAAAACATCTCAAAAACTTCACCAAAACATCTTCCCCACTTCACAAAAAAGTTGCACAAGCTCACAAGCAACACATTAGACCAAGAAAGCTTACATTTTGGACACTTGGGGCAACTCAAGAAAATTATTGAGTTGCCAAATAAGGTATTTTTCTGAACCATTAGCTTAGTTTTCCCATTGCTTTTATATCCATGTTAACTTTAAACCGATATAGTGATGTTTAGTGAGGGTAGGAAAGTTCTAGTAAAGGGTTTTGGAATTCTTAAGTTGTGATGGGTAATTGAGATCAGTAGAGGCCACACAAACTCCCTAGTGCTAGAATTCAGACCCAAACCAGAGATTAGAACCCCGGAATAAGGAATTAGAAAACCCGATATCGGAAAATTGTGGATTCTGTGGATGTAAAATGAAATCTGCTAACACTCGGGCTACCTGAAAATTATTTTGCAATGGTAGTGATATATGCAGGTGATTTAGAAGATACCCTAAAGACTCCAGCCCCTGATTCCATTCCTTGGCCACAGATTTATTCCCTCTGGCCGCAATTTGCGGCCAGACCTAGGCCAATGTGCCTCGTGTTGGTTCTGTGGTCTCCTCATCAGTAAAATAGACCCTTGGCATAAGCAAAATTGACCAATTTGACCTAGGGTGAAATCTGGGACCATTTTCAATGGTTGCTATTTTGATTCGGGTTTTGTTTAGCGTATTTTGAATTCTGAATTCTCGTATTTGTGTTTTACCTCGATCACTTGACGTTCGTACGACGATATCGAGGGTTGTTTGATGGTTTTGAAAACGTAATCCATAGGTTCTAACCTATAGGCCTTAGCATGTCGTTTTGGTTTTCGTATGTCGTTTCGTCTTTGAATTTGATTTTAATATGCTTTGCGATACGTTATGATGTGTAGGTACCCCGCGAAGACTTCAAGACGACAAGAAAGTGCGTGGCGGCGTCGGCAACGGAAAGCGAAAGCAAGGTGAATAGATTATATCTACGGGGGAAGTCGGGTGGATGACGTATAGCACCCCCGCAGTTCGATATTTAGTATACTATATATATAATATATACTATATATATGATATCTTTATGCGTGACATGGATATTCTAGATGTGATTAGGTGTACTATAGTTAGATTAGGGTTTAGAAGTAAACTAGTATAGTTTCCTAGTGGCGAACCCTAGAATAGGTTTACACACACACGCACACACATGCTTATTTGTTATACTTATACCTGGATGATGAGGATAGAGGATGATATTTGGAGATGAGTCGATGAGATTGGGCATAGAGCCATGAGATCGGTGATATGATATGGTTCGTATTTGGGATACGACATGAGATTTTTGAGGGCCTTTAAGCGCGTTTTCATACATGCACATATATCCATATAGATGGTATCAGTTGTACTAGACGGGATCAGTACCCCAGATTATGAGATATGATGATAAAGATACCAATTAATTGATGAGATAAATATGATACTGACCCGTACCCAGATTTGGGATGCCATACAATGAATTACCGTACGAGCTTTATTTGATGATAGATCCGCACTCATGACTCGAGGATGTCACATGATATTGTATCGTACGCGGTACCTTTGAGGCGGGATCACCGACTATTATATATATATATATATCGACTTAGATTTATGTGGTTTCCATACCCCTCCCGATTAGCTTGTTAGTTAGATCTGTAGTGTGCATAGTAGATGTTAGACTAGACCCGTGTCGTACCTATTTCAAAAACTAACAAATCGGGAGTATTTTAAAGACAGGCAAAGGAATTCTACGGATATTTTCAAATGACGCATCTTTTCTTAAAAACACCGTAGCCCTTATTTTCCTAAAAACCCCGATTCGTCTTCTTTCAAATGGCAAAACAGTATGACATAGATACATTGATATAGATACTGCACTGTTGTGTTTATTATTCATTTGCCGCATATTCTTGCTTTTCGCATCGAACTGCATGTTGCAATATGTTTATTGTTATATTAAAACCATACTGTCAGGACACCAGCACCATTATCGATGATGCGTATATTCCACGCACACCTGCTTGCCGGCTCACACACTTCATCATCGATAATTGCCATGTCACTACACAGTAGGATTATTGCATCAGGATATGATCTCATGCATGGCATACTTGTGCACATACCTATTGTACACTCATACTTGTGCACATACCTATTGTACACTCATACTTGTGCATATACCTATTGTACATACATATTTGCACATACATAGATGATTCTGGCTTGATTACAGATTTGAGAACCGCAAGATACTTTTAAAACTGATTCATTTCAAAAGAGTTGTTTCCCTCAATATGTGCATATTATTATTCCATGTTGCATGATATACTGATATGCTTACATTTCCTTTACATGTCGCATACATCATGCTTTATGATTATACGCATTGAGATATGTTGTTTCTATGATATTTTTGGATTTGGGAACCGTGGGTATTTCAAAAGAGAGTATGTATTGTTTTAAAAACCCGGTTACCCCTGATATGATATTTCAGTGCATCCACCATGAGTTTTCTCGGTGCTGAGACGTGTGACATGTGAACCCGAATCGATGAGCTGGATGAGACCGATTGTGGGTACATGGTGGACCCGGTATGGTACCCCGGGGCGAGAACAGATCTGTCATGCAGTTAGGCGATGAGCCTGGAAGAGGGACCACTAGCTACCGGTGATTGTATTTGAGCTCGTCGGATATCGGGTGGATACCGACCGGAGTTGAGAGATGATATGGGCCGATCCGGACTGACGGAGCCCTATATATATATGAGGATTTACGTGCCGATGCTAGGCACAGGTTTTATGATGTTTTCGAGTGTCGATGCTAGACACTCAGGTTCCATGATTTTGATATGTCGCGAGCGACACATGTTGATTTACATCCTCATACTTCCATGCATATGCTTTATGATATTTACAAGCATGATGCTTATTGTCTTTGGGAGACACGTGGTCGAGATCCACATACTTATAGACTGCATGATATAGTTGACATTGATTCATGTTGATTACATTGATCATACCTTATATTTATGATATGTCGTTACCTGAGGCACTGACACGAGCACATGGGATTACACTTCTGTATAGATGTTTACCCTGGCCACCTTTCCATTCTTCAGACTTATTCATTTGAGGTTTATATATATTTGATTGTATTGACCTAGGATTGTGTCATACATACAATTTCTGCTCTGCGATGTTTTCTATTCACGAGTTGGCAACTCACCCCCGTTGTGCCACAGTTCTTGCAGGTTTGTCGTGTTGGGGATAGTGCCCTCAGAGTCAATTATTGGATCACAAGCACGTGATTGCAATGATTGAGGGAGGACCTATGCCGTTAGAACAGTCTTACTTAAGATAATAGTATGCTATCTGGTTTATCTTTATCATCATGTACTGCTTTAGGTGACCTTACAGGTCACTATTGCGTGTTGATAAAGCCCTTAGGATTCTTGCTTGACAGCCAGCAGTATGATGGCGATCATATACATGGGAGCTGGTAGTCTATAAGCACATCCTTAAAAGGTCTCTAGTCGTGGGAGTTTCTGTTAGTTATATGTATGCCCTAGAGGCCATTACTGTACATAGGATGTATATTGTAGTGGATGCTGGGACATATATAGGGAGGACTTTCTTGCTCGACATGATAGTATGCTATCTGGTTGAACTTTACCTTAACGTGTATACTGATTGTCTCTCTGTTACATGTTGGTAAAGCCCTTAGGATGTGTGCTTGACTACCTAGACTATGATGCGGATCATACTAGTGGGGACATGGTAGTCCATAAGTACATCCTTCAAAGTCCCTAGTCGAGGGTGTATCGAGATGGGGCATCGATATACCAGAGTAGACTAGCGTGTACCTTCTCGACCCATACAGATGGGCGATGGATGATCCCATATCCATTGGTGTTTGACATCAGAGATGATATACGGGTGCTCAGTGGAGACTGGGTACACTGGACGGACTCGCCGAGAACTCCCAGATGGTATTATACCTTACGTCAGATGGCAGTTCTCTGGTGACACTGGTACAGAGTAGTCTGTTGACCCGAGATCGTCATAGAGTCTTGTGTGGTTCCCACTGTGCTTTGATTTCCATCTTACCACGTCCAAGAGGGCGTGCAAAACGGTGGTTTTTGGGTACAGTCCCGAGTCACATGGAGGCAATGAGCGATAGGAGGGGATTCGTCTCTCCCGGTATAGGGAGTTGATGTTGCGCTGTGTTCGATTGGCTATAACAGGAAATCCCTGGCCAGGGTTGCTGAGATTTACTGGTAAGTGTTACCAGTAGTTTCTCAAAATGTTATAGACCTCATATCGACACGACTTATCGAGCTATTGGGGTCTGACGTTTACCACCCCTAGGCAAGATATGCGACATATCAGACGATCAGACCGGACTGCACGGTAGTGTTACTGGTTGGATTCACTGGAGTGTGAGCGGGCTTGCTCGTCGATCTTCTGATCGCTCAATACCCGGGTGGCCGTTACGTTTAGCAGATCGCTTGCGGCTTGTGGATGTTTGATATGATCATCATCCGCTGCCGGCGTATTGACGAGTCTTTAGAGTCCTACACAGAGGTTTCCTGGCTCAAGCGAAACGAAATAGGAGCGCATATGAGATATGTGCGGGACCGAGAATAATGCGTGTATGTGATACCGTATTCCATTCTCGCGATGAATGTATCGAATGGTTATATGCGATATAACCTAGTTATCGAATCGAGGGTTGATTCGATAAGCCGATACATTGGATACTAGTCGGTTATATGCGATATGACCGGATCATTGAATCAAGTGTTGATTTAATGATTTAATGCATAATTATATATTTGATATATTACTTTGCATCAACTAGTATTGGTTCACTTTAAATGGATTTTCTCACTTGGTTTGTGCACATTGTATATGTGATATACTTTTGTACATAAGTTTGTATCATGTTTGATGATACATGCTCACTAGGGTTTGTGTAAAGATTAAACCATGGTTATTTAAATGGTTAGGGTTTTGATTTTCATATCCATTTATTCATTTGTTTATTTATTTCTTTTTGGCAAAAGAAATGAAAATGGTGGCTTGATTTGTATGCTTGTTGAATCTTCATGAAGGTTTGACTTTGTAACCATTCTTGTCTTCATGCTTAACCCTAACCATTCCTTTAACCTTGGTCAATTCTCTACACATAACTATAGTTAATATTATGATAAGTATTGATTTTCTATTCTATTTTTAATTAACTTATCATAATACTAGCTTCTTCTTCTTCATCTTCTTCATTGAAGAAAACCTTTCATCATCAATGGTGATTGATGAAATTGAGTGAGAAATCTAATTCTAAAGTCTACCCACTTCCTATTTCTTCATCCTCTACCTCTTGCCAAGTAGTAGAGTGTGTTTTCTTCACAAGTTTCTTGACTTGGTGAAGTTGGAGCTTGATCTAGCGATGCCTCGACGTAGATCATCTTCGGCATGGACATCGACGACCTAGCTCGCCATTTCTCCGACGAAGCCGACGCTAGAGCCCGGGAATTCATTTGGACAGTGAGGGGACTTCGTTGCGGAGCTATGGAGGTGGAGCACCGGATCTACAAAGGTTGTATTTCCGTTTAAACTTTAGTTAAGTTGTTAACTAGTTTCTTTTTCGCCTAGAAATCTAGCCAACGATCCGTTCTAGGGTTTCTCGGCACCGTTTAAATTTTAAATTGGCATGGTTGATGCCTTGTGAGACCTCATTAGGGTGCCTAGGAACCCTGCAGTGGTATCAGAGCCTAGCTAGAGCCTTAGGCGAAGTCTAGACGCAATTTGAAGTCCGAACGAACCCGAAACCCAATTCCAAACATGCTCTCTGTCCTTTTTCTAAAAACAGGGATTTTTGTGAATTAAAAATTGCCAAAAAATTCAGCAGGGAAATCTATGAATTACGGCGCAAAAATTATTTGATGAACAGTCAACACTGCGGCGGAACCGCGGTTGAAGCCTTGCTTCTGCGGCGGTTCCGCGGCCACTTTATTGAATTATCATATAATATTTGCACAGTAATTTAGTTCTTCAGGTTTTGGATTTTCTGGAAATTTTTAAAATTTATTCAAGAGTTGAATTTTCTGGGGTTGTTTTGGGGATTCGGTGTTTCGATCGGAGTATCAGATTTTGTCTATGTGGCTTTCCGGATAAATTTTAGAATATGTTAAAAAGTTCGACCGGATATAAATACCCAATTTTTCCCCTGTCGGGAAATTTTCAAGTGTTGGATTTTTCCGTAGTTTAACGACGTTCTATGTAGTGCAAGTAACGCGATGGTCCCTCTAGAAGACAACAAACCTTAACTCGATTATGTGACCGTCTTGAACTGCCCTTTGAACCTTCGGGTTTGGGGCAGTACGGCGTGCCACATGTGAGGCGTTGGCTTGACCCTTCTACGGCTGGACCGTTGGTACTGAGGCACGAACTGAATGTTGTAGGCTTATTTCATGTGTTGAGCTGTATCGGGAAAACTTGGGTGTTTGACTGTTCGATCGAAAAGTTTAACATTTTCTAATTATCCGGAATGGGATACAATAATTGGAATTCACAAAGAGTTATGAGATAACTGAATGAATGTTATAAACATAGCAGTTTAGTCTCACTTGATCGGTTGCCACGGAATTTTGATGTGATCAAAAGTCCGTCGCAATCACGTAGTGTACACGGATACTCGCCGGGTAAACTTAATAGACAGCCTCACGCCATAGCCCCGACCAAGTGACTGTAGGAGAACCCCGTCGCCGAAAGTATCCGTCCGGGTGCTCGCGGTAGCGGTGTTCCGCCTTGGTGCACTTCGTCGACGGTATCAGGGGTGCAGCCGTCTACTGAAGTTTGCGACGAGCATTCGATCAGGGTGTCGGGAATCTTGTTGGATTACCCGACTTGGTATTGAAAAGTGTTTTCGATTTTGAGACTAAAATGCGGGGTTTATAATTATTAGGCATGCGATGTCTAAGGAATTCATTTGATTAGGCATGCGATGTCTATGCAGGTTGCGGATTCCAACTGTTGTAGTTTTACACTTTCTTTTCTGTGACCGTAAGTGTAATATGTGTTATCGCCGGTTTCGTTGCTATATGTCAACGACAATTGGGATGCGCATATTTACTTACGTTGATGACATGTGATGTTATGTGTTGCTGGATATGTTATATTGGATCGTCGTGTTTGAATAGCCGGGGGTTTTTATGTGAGATGAGTGTTTTTCATTTTCATTCATGTAAAAACTTGTTTGTAATATTCTTTTATTGGGGCACTTCCAGGTAGCGGATGATGTCACCTTTTGTATATTATTTACTTTTCCGCACTAGGATAGACCCAAGGAGGGGAGCACAAGTAACCGGGTTCTGGAGTCCAGTGGGAGACCAACTCGAGGAGTCGAGTCCGGGTCTCCTAACTCTAGAATTGGCAGGGTTGCTTGCCGCTCTCGTAGGGGTCTAGGGGTGTGGGTTTGGCTATTCATCACGACCGTGGAATCCGTGTTTTATACTGGCTCGTATTGAAAACACGGACGTCCTAGTATATCCAATATTTCATATGATTCTTCTGCTGCGATATCTGTGATGTGGTCATGTGATGTTCTGTGATGGATACTGTATATAGTATATATGATATATTATATAGACGTTACTTATGTTTTACACCCACGCTAGCCCTGCCCCGCTCTGCCGTTAGTTACCTAACCTAACGGTGCACGAGGGGACATCGAGGCGAATGCGGATGGCATAAATACGTCGTATTTATCTGTGATGTTTAGGTACTTAAATGATGGGACTTCATTAATGTGATTAATGAAATAAAAGAAACCTAAGATGTTGTAGAATCGAATTTCAAAATAAAACAGCTAGCTACAGTTCTTGCTTTGCACAGCGGTATATGTGATATATCCTGCACCTTATTCGATGAGGAAAGGACCGAGATCCCTTCACCGGGAGTGATTCCTTTAGCAATAACTGGCTGATGCTACACACTCGGTTTGTCTTTTGATTGCTTTTAAGAGTTTTTGCTTTGCACAGTGATATATATGATATATCCCGCACCTCATTCGACGAGGAAAGGACCGACGATCCCTTCACCGGAAGTGACTCCTTTAGCCAAACTAGAAAAGCTTCAAAAACACTCCATTTTAAAAATCATTTGATTCTACAACGATATCAAGTTAATTACGCAATAGGTTTTCAGAAAAACCTGTCGTAGCCCTCCGTCATTTCAGATATGTACTGGTTAGTATTCGTGCTGCGTTTGTTGACCTCTGTCAAGACGTAGTGTGCGGTAGCTGATTAGTGCTTATCTGCATAAGCATATGATGAGATTGATTTAGGGTAGTCGTGCGACCTTGTTGACCTCTGTCAAGGGTCGTGCGGGTGGGTTTAATTCGATCAAGAAATGTACGGGTTGAACTTGACTAGCGGGCTATGGTTTGTTGGCTTTCGTCAAGGTCATAGCACGTTAGGGGCAAAATATTATCGGGAATTTCAAGTGTTGAAATTTGCAATGAGATTGCATACCTTCTATGAGATAGTTGGATCCCGATACCCGCTGCGAGTAAGTGTTACTCCTGGGAGAGTTTTATACATTACAATTAGCCGATCAAGTAGGTGTCTAGAAAGGTGTCAACGGGGTTACGCCTCTGGGAAAACGAGGTTTACATTAATTAGGTTCGTGCGAAAGCACGGGGGACCTCCCTCAAAGTACCGACACTGGCCTGGCTGAAAGATTGGCGAACTTGTGGTGTGTAATTAATCCCAGCTAGTCTTTCCTTTTAGGGTTTGAACGAAGATTTGATAAAAAGCAGTGGGAGCCATCCTGATTAGATAAAATAATAACCAATCTATTCTTGCAAGAGCGCACGCTGAGTGTTTTCTTCTCTCTCTCTCTCCAGGTAGCGACCATATCACGCCTTAATCAAGATAATAATATGGATGTATTGACCGAACCCGCTTGTTATACTGAGCTGGGGAACGTTGGTCCCGCTCCAACTTATAATTGTTATAAGACAGAGCAGGAAATAGGGGATTACCAGAATTCCCGTGCCACCCAAACGAAGAGAGTGCATGCTGATGCATCATCTTCGGGTGTGTTCATTACAAAGAACTGTTTCTCTGTATTCTTTACGTCCTGGGTATGTGATACCAGATCAGGATCCCGCATATGTAATTTGTTACATGGGCTACAGATAGGCAAAGAACTGAGAACGGGTGATAAGTTTCATGAGGCAGAAAACGGGGCAAGTGTTGCAGCTAAGTCTGTTGGTCACTGTCACCCTGTATTCCAAATACATTGATTCTGAACGAATGTTATTAGATACCGAATCCTGATATACAAAATCATATCTATCTCTTTATTAGTAAAGAAAGGATATAATTTTGTATTGTTGGATAATGTTTTGAACATTTCCTATATCAAAAGTTGATCGGATCAGGTACGTTATCTAAAAGTATTGATGTTCTAAATCAAACTACAGTTCTTAGTATACGGAACACACACAAGAGGAAGAGTTCAGATATGAACGAATCCTTCTTGAGGCATTGTAGACTAGGTCATATCAATGCGACCTGACTGGCTGAAGTTACATTTTAGTTGCATATTTAAATCAGTTTGAATTTACATCTTGTGAAACTTGCCAGTCATGTCACAAAGATTAGATGACCATAGCCCTGTTTATTTGAAACAGAGAAAGAGTTAGTGAACTCTTGGGATGATACATGTTGATGTATATAAGGTCCCCTGTCTACATATACCAAGACCGGTTCTTTTTACTTCATTACATTCTCTGATGATCTTTCGAGATTCAGACCTATGTTCCTGTTGAAACACAAGTCCGAACCTTTTGAGATATTCACAGAATATAAGTTAGAAGTAGAGAACCAATACGGGTATAAGTATTATGTCCTTTGATGAGATCAAGGAGGAGAATACTTGAGCACGGAATTCCTGGACTATTCTAAAGGAGAATGAGATTCTCTCTCGGCATTACTCCTCCGGATACACCATAGCACGATGGTATATCGGGGCGGAGCAATCACACCCTATATGATAATGTGTGCTCTATGATGAGTACTACTGAGTTACCCATTTCCTTTTAGGTGTTATGCACTTGAGAAGTTGCATACCTATTGAATAGGGTTCGAATCAAATCAGATGCCTACCACTTCATATGTGATATGGAAAGGGAAGAGCCCATGTCTTAAGCTAGTTAAGATTTGGGGTTGTCCGGCCTATGTCTAAAAGCAAAATCCGGACAAGCTCGAGGCAAGGTCTGTTATGTGCAACTGGAAAGGTTCCAGCTATACAAACTACAGCAGATGATTTGGTACAACCAAAGGATTCAATAGATACCAACGAACCTCAGCCTCTCCGCCGATCAAGTAGGGTTCCTCACCCACCTGAGAAATACTTCGGTTTCTCTATGACAGTGGGAGCGAGGATTGCATCATGAGATGATGACCCGACTAGTTTCGAGCTGGCCATTAGGAGTGGGACTCTGTAAGAATGGCTGGATGCTTAGTGATCTGAGATGGAATCCTTATACACCAACAAAGTATGGACTTTGGTTGCAATATCTGAAGGGTTAAATCCCCATCAGGAGCAAGTATATCTTGAGAAGATTACTTGGTGTAGATGGAAAAGTTGAGACTTTCAAAGCTAGACTTGTTAAAGCTTTTCGTCATCGACCAGGCGTGAATTATGATGAAACCTTTTCAAGTGACTATGCTTAAGTCTATCCAGATCCTACTTGCCACGGCTACATACCATGACTACGATCTCTGGTGGTTGGGTGTCTTGACTGCTTTTCTAAATGATGATTTTGAAGAGAGCGTCTATAAGTACACAGCCAGAGGGCCTCGTAGACAGTGGGAGCAGCGGAAACGTGTGCAAGATGCTTTATAGGATAAAGCAGGCATCGCGGAGTAGGAACGTCTGTTTTGATGAAGTAGTCAAAGAAGTTGACATCATCAAAATGGTAGATGAACCTTGTATAAACAAAAAGGTAGTAGGGAGTATGGTAGTGATCCTCGTAGAGTACGTGGATGACATACTCTTGATAAGAAAGGAGTTTCTTATGCTACGCTCGATCAATCTCCGCTTATCACATTGATTCTCCATATAGGATCAAAGTGATACCTCCTAAATCCTGGGTTTTGGATCTATGAGATAGATCTAATTGGATGTTAGGATTCTCACTAGTTGTAGTAAGATGGTATCAAACGATCCTGGGGAGAATCACTGGAAGGGTTCCAATGTGATAAAGACGACTGAATGTCAGTCACAGGCATTGTCTTTACCCTCAGTGGAGAGACGGTATGTTGGAAGAGTTCCAAGCTAGATACCGTGGCATACTAGACGATAAAGGCTGGATACATCGCTACTTAAAATGCTACCAAAGAAGCTGTCTGGGTGTATATTTGTTCATAAGATGAACTTAGTTCCTCCCATTATGTGACAATGGAGTTATGGCTTATGCCAAGGAACGTCCGTCCCGTCAGTGATCCAGACATATTCTAAGGCAGTATCACCTGATCATGGAGACGGTTGATCTCCAGGGGATCGAGGTTTGGAGAGTAGACTCAGAGGACAACACAGCGGATCCACTCACAAAGGCCTGTTCCCAGAGAGAGATATTTTATGGGATGGTTGAGTATGAGATACTACAACCACTGCTATCAGATTGCCCTAGTGCAAGTGGGAGATTATTAGTTATATGTATGCCCTAGAGGCCATTACTGTACATAGGATGTATATTGTAGTGGATGCTGGGACATATATAGGGAGGACTTTCTTGCTCGACATGATAGTATGCTATCTGGTTGAACTTTACCTTAACGTGTATACTGATTGTCTCTCTGTTACATGCTGGTAAAGCCCTTAGGATGTGTGTTTGACTACCTGGACTATGATGCGGATCATACTAGTGGGGACATGGTAGTCCATAAGTACATCCTTCAAAGTCCCTAGTCGAGGGTGTATCGAGACGGGGCATCGATATACCAGAGTAGACTAGCGTGTACCTTCTCGACCCATACAGATGGGCGATGGATGATCCCATATCCATTGGTGTTTGACATCAGAGATGATATACGGGTGCTCAGTGGAGACTGGGTACACTGGACGGACTCGCCGAGAACTCCCAGATGGTATTATACCTTACGTCAGATGGCAGTTCTCTGGTGACACTGGTACAGAGTAGTCTGTTGACCCGAGATCGTCATAGAGTCTTGTGTGGTTCCCACTGTGCTTTGATTTCCATCTTACCACGTCCAAGAGGGCGTGCAAAACGGTGGTTTTTGGGTACAGTCCCGAGTCACATGGAGGCAATGAGCGATAGGAGGGGATTCGTCTCTCCCGGTATAGGGAGTTGATGTTGCGCTGTGTTCGATTGGCTATAACAGGAAATCCCTGGCCAGGGTTGCTGAGATTTACTGGTAAGTGTTACCAGTAGTTTCTCGAAATGTTATAGACCTCATATCGACACGACTTATCGAGCTATTGGGGTCTGACGTTTACCACCCCTAGGCAAGATATGCGACATATCAGACGATCAGACCGGACTGTATGGTAGTGTTACTGGTTGGATTCACTGGAGTGTGAGCGGGCTTGCTCGTCGATCTTCTGATCGCTCAATACCCGGGTGGCCGTTACGTTTAGCAGACCGCTTGCGGCTTGTGGATGTTTGATATGATCATCATCCGCTGCCGGCGTATTGACGAGTCTTTAGAGTCCTACACAGAGGTTTCCTGGCTCAAGCGAAACGAAATAGGAGCGCATATGAGATATGTGCGGGACCGAGAATAATGCGTGTATGTGATACCGTATTCCATTCTCGTGATGAATGTATCGAATGGTTATATGCGATATAACCTAGTTATCGAATCGAGGGTTGATTCGATAAGCCGATACATTGGATACTAGTCGGTTATATGCGATATGACCGGATCATTGAATCAAGTGTTGATTTAATGATTTAATGCATAATTATATATTTGATATATTACTTTGCATCAACTAGTATTGGTTCACTTTAAATGGATTTTCTCACTTGGTTTGTGCACATTGTATATGTGATATACTTTTGTACACAAGTTTGTATCATGTTTGATGATACATGCTCACTAGGGTTTGTGTAAAGATTAAACCATGGTTATTTAAATGGTTAGGGTTTTGATTTTCATATCCATTTATTCATTTGTTTATTTATTTCTTTTTGGCAAAAGAAATGAAAATGGTGGCTTGATTTGTATGCTTGTTGAATCTTCATGAAGGTTTGACTTTGTAACCATTCTTGTCTTCATGCTTAACCCTAACCATTCCTTTAACCTTGGTCAATTCTCTACACATAACTATAGTTAATATTATGATAAGTATTGATTTTTTATTCTATTTTTAATTAACTTATCATAATACTAGCTTCTTCTTCTTCATCTTCTTCATTGAAGAAAACCTTTCTTCATCAATGGTGATTGATGAAATTGAGTGAGAAATCTAATTCTAAAGTCTACCCACTTCCTATTTCTTCATCCTCTACCTCTTGCCAAGTAGTAGAGTGTGTTTTCTTCACAAGTTTCTTGACTTGGTGAAGTTGGAGCTTGATCTAGCGATGCCTCGACGTAGATCATCTTCGGCATGGACATCGACGACCTAGCTCGCCATTTCTCCGACGAAGCCGACGCTAGAGCCCGGGAATTCATTTGGACAGCGAGGGGACTTCGTTGCGGAGCTATGGAGGTGGAGCACCGGATCTACAAAGGTTGTATTTCCGTTTAAACTTTAGTTAAGTTGTTAACTAGTTTCTTTTTCGCTTAGAAATCTAGCCA
The DNA here is from genome assembly GCA_030015575.1 of Agapanthus africanus. Lineage (NCBI taxonomy): Eukaryota > Viridiplantae > Streptophyta > Magnoliopsida > Asparagales > Amaryllidaceae > Agapanthus > Agapanthus africanus. The sequence continues at coordinate 312,667,269 of CM057350.1, read as the reverse complement.
ACGATCCGTTCTAGGGTTTCTCGGCACCGTTTAAATTTTAAATTGGCATGGTTGATGCCTTGTGAGACCTCATTAGGGTGCCTAGGAACCCTGCAGTTTCGAGACAGGGCATCGATACTCCAGAGTAGACTAGTGTATACAGTCGAGACCCCGACGAAGGGCGGTGGCCGGTCTCACAAGCCACTGGTGTCAGTTGGTTCACCTAAGATGTATACAGGTGCTCATTGGGTTATGAGTACACCGGACAGGACTCGCCGGGAACATGCTAGTTGGTCTTATACCAGAAGACGTCAGATAGCAGTTCCTTGGTGATATGTGTACAGGTTAGTTCATCGACCTGAGATCGTCATTTGTCTCGTGTGAGTTCCCACTGTACTTTGATTACTACCCTACCACGGCTCAAAGGAGTCGTGCAAACAGGTTTTAGTTGGGTACAGTCCCGAGCCACATGGAGGCAGTGAGCGGATCTGCAGGGGTTCGTTTCTCCCGGTATTGGGGGTGAGGTCGCGCTGTGTCTAGGAGAGCCCTTACACGAAGTCCTTGGCCAAGGCAGGAGATTTACTGGTAGGTATTCCAGTAGTATCTCAGGGTGTTCTGGGCTACACTCCGACACGACTTGTACCGCTTTTGGGGGTCTGACTTTTACCAACCCCCTAGGCCCGCCATGCGATGCTCATAGACGAACGGACTGGACTTTACGGATATTGTCACTGACAGGCTCAGTAGGGTGTCAGGATGAGTTCGCTCATCGACGTCCCTTTTGGTCAATGCCTGGTAGCCCGTTACGTATGTCTAATACCTCTGACGTGCTAGTGGTTAAATCCACAACCAAAGTATTGACGAGTCTTTAGAGTCCCCCACGGACCGTTTCTCAAGTTTCGGGCGAAACGCTGTAGAGGCCGTATGGAGATATGGCAGGGTTCAATCGTATACGTGCGGTATTGCACGGATCATGATCGGACGGATAATACTAGCGGGCTTTGGTTTAAGCCGGATCCTAGTATTGTACAGTGTAGATTTTGTCTCATTGTATTTGTATTCGGTCGGAATACAAATGCGGGTATGTATATACAGTCGCGGGTTTTTCCTGTAATTAATTACGGGATCGTTTTTCTGAAGTTGCCAGTTTGCTTTCCGTTTCGGTCATTTTCCTTTGTTTCCTTTGTTTGGCTGAAAATTGGTGGAGGGGGTTATTTGCAATTGTGCAATTAATAATGGAGAAGACTTTTATGGCACATGATGGCTTCATGATGGTTCCACCATCTTTTGACTTCATTTGTTCATCATGACTTGATATGATTAGGTGATAGAGTGGAGATTTGGTTGTGATCATTATTCATCATGATCACACTTTTCTTATGCTTACATTATTGTTTCCCCCCCTTGGCTTTTCTCTCTCTCCCTTCACAAGAGAGGGCCGGCCATTTTTGATGGAGAGGGATGTCCAATTTTTAGTGTGGGGTTTTCATCTCTTTTGGCTTTGCAAAAAATCCCATAGCTCCATCTCCAAAAGTTCACCTCATTCCTCCACCAAAATGGCAACTACAAAGAACCCCTTGAGACATATAGTTCTACACTATCTTACAGCATTCTTGGACACGTCGACTCGCCAACTTTGTGCCCGAGTTGCCTCGGTCCAGAGGTGGGAGCCTGTAAAAGAACCCGGCGATGTAGTGCCCTTTCGGCGAGGAGGTGAAGACCGGAGATTCCGCGGGGAGATCGGGACGACGACGAGAAGACCGAAGGACATGGATCACTCGGTATATCTCTCTACCCCTTCTCTAGTTTGCTAGGATTAGATTAATGGCCCGATCAGGGTTTGTTAAAGTCCGCGGTAGCGCCTGTTCTAGTTTATAGAAAAGTTTTTGATTCCGCATTTTGGCCTCGTTCAGACGGCCGGGGCGCTGCCGTGCACTTACACGGGTATCAGAGCCACGCCATTAACCTAGTCTAACTTGCTCTAACGTGTTTACAAGTTCGATCGAACGGATTTTCCGAAAACCCGATTTCTAAAGTACAGATTCTGTCAATTTTATTTTCTGCTCCAAAAATATTTCTGGGCATGTCAAAAAATCGTGCAGGGTTTTTTTGTGAATACTGTAAAAATTTGACACCCTAATCCTACTGTGGAGCCGCGGAACTGCGGCCATAACCCCATTTTTGCCGCGGTTCCGCCGCCGAAATGTAGCTTCATTGCACAAAAATTTTAAAGTAGCTATCTGACATGGAAATAGGGTTTTTGGTATGTTCTGTTTGGGCCCAGATTTTCTTTGAGTGCTACAGTTGTGCTTGGGGCCCACTTCGGAAAATTCAGTCGATCAAAAATTTTAAACATGTTATTTCACAATATTTACATTATATCTGCGACCGTGAATGTCACTTGATCGGTAAATCCAGTCTAACTGCTATAGCCCTTTTAGACGGATTTGCGAACGTGACATTCATCTTGATGTTCTGTGTTGTGCTGTGATGTTGCGGATTTGTCGTGGTGGATAGCCTGGATGCAATGTGAGTACAGTTTTGGTATTATTATGTACATTTGATATTGCGGGGCGAGCTTCCGACATGTGGACTGCCGTTACTGCCTGTTTGTATATTATTCTTTTGGGGCACGACCGGGCTGAGGTCGATGTACCCGTTGTATGTATATTTTACTTTCTGTACTAGGATTACCCCAAGGAGGGGTGCACGGATAGCCGGGTTCTAGAGGGCAACGGGCCCGTATCTCATGGCGTTGAGATGGAGGGGGCTTCACTCTAGAATTGGCGGGCTATTCGCCGCACTCGTAGGGGGTACAGGTTGACCCAAGGAGGGGTGCCCAAGTTACCGGATTCCGTGAAGTGCTGGGTGGTCCATTCACGTTGTTGAAGGGGGCTGCCTCGCTTCAGGTTTTGGCGGGTAACTTGCCGCGCTCGTAGGGGTCTAGGATTTTCATTGCACAGGCTATCCACACGACCAGGGGAACGTCGGGATTCAGTAGCGGCTCTATGAAACCCGGGGATCCCAGATATCTGTATTGTTCTGTGATGCTTATTACATTTCTATGATGTTGCATTTTATCACGCCTTGAGCGAATATTATATATTGATATTTATACTAGTAGATGTTGTATATGTTTTGCATCCGCGCTAGTCCAGTCCCCACTCTGTCGTCAGTTAAGTAACCTAACGGGTAATGACGGGACCCAGTGGCGAATGCGGATGGCATATACGTACATCATTATTTTCGTTCTTTATTGGTGTGATCAATTGATGGGACTGCGTTGATTCGGATCAATGCAAGCTAAACAAACCTATTCTGATGTTGTTAGAACATTTTTTCAAAAAGCTGTTATTACAAGGACGTTCTCTTTTGTTTTGCACAGTGGTATTCGGTTATGAATATCCAGCACCTCAGTCGACGAGGCAAGGGCCGAGATCCCTTCATCGGGAGTGACCCCTTGGACAGAAGTTTGCGTCAGGGCAATAACTTCACTATAGTCGATTACTTTTGCTTTGCATCATGGTATTCAGTTGGAATATCCTGCACCTCATTCTACGGGGAAAGAGCCGAGATCTCTTCACCGGGAGTGACCTCTTTAGTAATGGTTTTCGCCACTATATTTTTATAAAAAGCTATCCGGTTCCTTCAACGATATCAAGTTCATTACGTTAAAAGTTTTTCGCCAAAAACCATTCGTAGCCCTCCGTCATTTCAGAGAGGTAGCACTTAGTATTCATGCTATGTATGTTGGCCTTCGTCAAGGCATAGTGTATGGTAGCTATTTGTTACTTTTCTGCAGCATAGGTGGATGCGTTGGTTTGGGACAGTCGTACTGCTATTTTGGCCTTCGTCAAGGGTATGTACGGGTGGGTTCAAATTAACCTGGATAATGACGGGTAGAACTTGACATGTGACTTATGATATGTTGGCCTTCGTCAAGGTCATAAGAGCATGGGGCAAAAATCACATCGGGAGTTTCTAAAGAAACTGAAACTTGCCAGATATGCGCATACCTTCTGGAGTGTGATAACATGAGTGGATTCTATCACGTTATCATGCGATGATAGTTGGATCCCGATTCCCACTGATGAGTTGGTTTACTCCTCAGGTGATCCCGACTAATTCTTCTTTCAGGTTTGGAGGAGAATTTGAGGTTACAGTGGGAGGTTTCCTGATTAGATAAATTGATAACCATTCTGATTTGGGTTAGAGTGCACGCTGAGTGTTTCCTTTCTCTCTCTCTTTGGCAGCGACCATGACCCGACCCTAGACTATGACTCAGTGACCAAGGTTAACCGAACCTTCTTAAACACTGGCTTTTGGATTGTCAGAGTAGCAAACCTCATTGCCACTCCTACTTTTACCCTTTTCTCCAGAACACCCCGTATTACTACGAATGTCCACTTCCATTGGATAAAACTATCGTATGGTTATATACGAACTCGAAGGAATTTATTCAAGGATGGTTTCCGGTTCTGGAGAAAACGAATAGGACTATTCAGTTGTCTTTTCCTTTTACCTTCTCTCAGGTTGCGAGTGCTCCTTGGATTAGGACAGTACACCTATTACGCAAATTGGATTGTCTTCTTCCAAACTATAGGCAGGCGTCGATCAGTAGGGAATGAAGAAAACCAATTAGCCTAACGATGGTGTACAGAAGGTATTAAGTAAAGACAAATAAAGGGATTAGAAGGAGGGCAAAGTAAATTGCGACTGCTATTCATGACCAAACCATGTATTTCATTACCACTCCCACTTCACCTTTGTATTTCTCCAGAACACTCCGTATCACTACAAAGATCCACAGTCTATTGGATACTCCATCGCATGGTTATATACGAACTCGAAGGGAACATGTTCCTGTAGGGTTGCTAGGCACGCGCACAAGGGTCTACGAGGCATCAACCATGCCCGATTAAAAATTTAGCCGTGCCGAACAACCCGAATACGAAACTTTAAACTAGAGATTAGGCGAAAACAAGTATGCTAAACACTTTAACGCTAAGTGAGAGGGATTACAACCTTTGTAGATCCGGTCCTTCACTTCATATGCTCCGTGTTGTGGTCCCTTCGCTGCGATCATCGGGATCCGGACTCTCGAGATGTTCCACGAAGAGAAAGACGCAACCTTTGCTTCCGATCTTCGATACTAAGATGATCTACCTTGAAGTTTCTTTAACACAAGCTAACACTCATGAAATGATGTGAACACCCTCATCTAAATGGCAAGGGAAGATGAGGATGATGAAGTAGGATTTTTTGCTCTCTTTATTTATCTTTTTCTCATATTTATTCATCACCTTTTTAAAAATCTAGTAAGCTTTTCATGAAAGAATGAAGGAGGAAGAAGAATAGTGATCCATTTTTATTTGTGATGAATAAGAAAGGATTAATATGAAGAATAATGCAACCATGGTTGACTTAACCATTGTAGAGAATTGACTAGGGTTAAGGTTTGGGTTGGGTTAAAGCATGAGTCACTTGTAAATATCTTTATCATGACAAAAAGAAAACCTTCTAGAAACATCTAGAAAGCTTAACCCTAATCCAAACCCTAATCATGTTTAAACTCCACTAAACAAGTTGCATTAGTTATCATATCATGTTACAATATTATATATCACATATATAATATTTATCGAAACCAAAAAAAATAATACAATTAACATATATCGCATATATATCAATGTATTACCCGAGTGAGAAAAAGAATCTTTTAGTGAGCAAATATTAGTTAATGTAATTTAATATATCACATATATTATTATACATTAAATTATCGAATTAACACTTGATCCGACAATCCGGCTATATCGAATATAACCGACTAATATTTATCCGTACCGATTCATCGAATCAACACTTGATCCGATGACCCGGCTGATATCAAATATCGCGAGAATAGAATACGGTATCACATATCGCATTATCCTCGGTCCCGCACATATCACATATGTGCTCCTACTCTGTTTTGCCTGAGTCAAGAAACCTCTGTGTAGGACTCTAAAGAATCGTCAATACGCCGGCAGTAGGTGATGATCATATCAAACACCCACAAGCTGCAAGCGGTCAGCTAAACGTAACAGCTACCCAGGTATTGAGCGCTCAGAAGATCAACAAGCAAGCCTGTATATTCTCCTGTGAATCCAAACAGTAACACTCCCGTACAGTCCGGTCTCGTCGTCTGATATGTTGCATATCTCGCCTAGGGGTGGTAAACGTCAGACCCCAGTAGCTCGATAAGTCGTGTCGATATGAGGTCTATAACAGTTTGAGAAACTACTGATAACACTTTACCAGTAAATCTCAGCAACCCTGGCCAGGGATTTCCGGTTATAGCCAATCGAACACAGCACAACATCAACTCCCTATACCGGGAGAGACGAATCCCCTCCTATCGCTCATTGCCTCCATCCGATTCGGGACTGTACCCAAAAGCCACCTTTTTGCACGCCCTCTTGGACGTGGTATGATGGAAATCAAAGCACAGTGGGAATCACACAAGACTCTATGACGATCTCGGGTTGACAGACTACTCTGTACCAGTGTCACCGGAGAACTGCCATCTGACGTATGGTATAATACCATCTGGGAGTTCTCGGCGAGTCCGTCCAGTGTACCCAGTCTCCACTGAGCACCCGTACACCATCCTTGATGTCAAACACCGATGGATATGGGATCATCCATCGCCCATCATATGGGTCAAGATGCGTATACGCTAGTCTACTCTGGTGTATCGATGCCCTGTCTCGATACACCCTCGACTAGGAACAGTTATAGGATGTACTCGTCGACTACCGTGGCCCCACTAGTATGATTTCATCATAGTCCCAGTAGTCGAGTATATATCCTAAGGGCTTTATCAACATGTAATATAGAGACAATCAGAGTACATGTTAAGATAAAGTACAACCAGATAGCATACTATCATGTCGAGCAAGAAAGTCCTCCCTATATATGTCCTAGCATCCACTACAATATACATCGTATGTACAGTAATGGCCTCTAGGGCATACATATAACTAACAATCTTCCACTTGCACTAGGGCCATCTGTTATGGTATCGCATACCCAACAATTAGCTGCGGTTGAAGTATCTCATACTCAACCATCCCATAAAAGTCTCTACTGGGAAAAAGGCCTTTGTGAATGGATTCGCGCTGTCGTCCTCTGTGTCTGCTCTCCTAACCTCGATCTCCCTGGAGATCAACCATCTCCATGATCAGGTGATACTGCCTAAGAATTATATCTAGATTTCTGATGGGACGGTAGTTCCTTGGCTAAAGCCACAACTCCATTGTCACACAATGGTAGGAACGAAGTTCATCTTATGAAATTATAAATATCCAGACTGCCTCTTTTGGTAGCATCCTTGGTAACGATGTATCTTGCCTTTAATCATCTAGTATGTCACGGTATCTAGCTTGGAACTCTTCCAACATACCGTCCCTCCACTGAGGGTAAAGACAATGCCTACGACTGACATTCAGTCGTCCTTATCACCCTGGAACCTTTCCAGTGATTCTCCTCAGGATCGATTGATACCATCTCACTACAACTAGTGAGTATCCTAACATCCAATTAGATCTATCTCATAGATCCAAAAAAAACCCAGGATTTAGGAGGTATCACTTTGATCCTATATGGAGAATCCTTGTGATAAGCGGAGATTGACCGAGCGTAGCATAGGAAACTCCTTCCCTATCAAGAGTATGTCATCCACGTACTCTACGAGGATCACCATCATACTTTCTTCTACCTTTTTTGTATATACAAGGTTCATCTACCATTTTGATGAAGTCAAACTCTTTGACTACCACATCAAAACAGATGTTCCAACTCCGCGATGCCTGTTTTATCATATAAAACATCTTGCTCACGTTTCAGCTGCTCCCACTGACTGCGAAGCCCTCTGGCTGTGTACTTATAGACGCTCTCTTCTAAAACATCACTTAGAAAAGCAGTCATGACACCCAACCACCAGATATCGTAGTCATGGTATGTAGCCGTAGCAAGTAGGATCTGGATGGAGTTAAGCATAGATCCTTAGAAAAGATTTCAACATAATCCATACCTGGTCTATGATGCAAACCTTTAACAAGTCTAGCTTTGAAAGTCTCAACTTTTCCATGTACACCAAGTAATCTTCTCAAGATATACTCGCTCCTGATGGGGATTTAACCCTTCAGATAAAGCAACCAAAGTCCATACTTTGTTGGTGTATAAGGATTCCATCTCAGATCGATAAGCACCCAGCCATTCTTACAGAGTCCCACTCCTGATGGCCAGCTCGAAACTAGTTGGGTCATCATCTCATGATGCAATCCTCGCTCCCACTGTTATAGAGAAACCGAAGTATCTCTCAGGTGGTTGAGGAACCCTGCTAGATCGGCGGAGAGGCTGAGATTCGTTAGTTACTATTGAATGCTTTGGTTCTACCAAATCATCAGCTGCAGTTTGTATAGCTGGAACATTTCCAGTTCTACATAACAGACCTTTCCTCGAGCTTGTCCGGATTTTGCTTTTAGACATAGGCCGGACAACCCCAAATCTTAACGAACTTAAGATATGGGCTCTTCCCTTTCCATATCACATATGAAGTGGTAGGCAATCGATTTGATTTGAATCCTATTCAATAGGTATGCAGCTTCTCAAGTGCATAACTCTCAAAAGGAAATAGGAAACTCAGCAGTACTCATCATAGAGCACACCATATCATATAGGGTGTGATTGCTCCGCCCCGATACACCGACGTGCTGTGGTGTATTCGGAGGAGTAATGCCGAGAGAGAATCTCATTCTCCTTTAGAATGGTCCAGGAATTCCGTGCTCAAGTATTCTTCTCCTTGATCACATCAAAGGACATAATACTTTTACCCGTATTTGTTGGTTCTCTACTTCTAACTTATATTCTGTGAATATCTCAAAAGCTTCGGACCTGTGTTTCAACAGAAACATATGTCTGAATCTTGAGAGATTATCAGAGAATGTAATGAAGTAGAAAGAACCGATCTTGGCATGTGTAGACAGGGGACCTTACATACATCAACATGTATCAATCCCAAGAGTTCACTAACTCTTTCTCTGTTTCCAATAAACAGAGCTGTGGTCATCTTATCTTTGTGACATGACCGGCAAGTTTCACAAGATGTAAATTCAAACTAATTTTAAATATGCATCTATATGTAACTTAGCTAGTCGGGTCACATTGATATGACCTAGTCTACAATACCTCAAGAAGGATTCGTTCCACTTGTGTATGTTCCTTATACTAAGAACTGTAGTTTGATTTAGAACGTCAATGCTTTTAGATAACGTGCCTGAACCGATCAACTCTTGATATAGGAAATGTTCAAAACATTATCCAACAATACAAAATTATATCCTTTCTTTACTAATAAAGAGTCTGATATGATTTTGTATATCAGGTTCGGTATCTAATAACATTCGTTCAGAATCAATGTATTCAGGTAATACAGGGTGATAGTGACCAACAGACTTGGCTGCAACACTTGCACCGTTTTCTGTCTCATGAAACTTATCACCCGTTCTCAGTTCTCTACCTATCTGTAGCCCATGTAACAAATTACATATACGGGATCCTGATCCGGTATCACATACCCAGGATGTAAAGGATACTGAGAAACAGTTCTGTGTAATGAACACACCCGAAGATGATGCATCAGCATGCACTTTCTTCGTTTGGGCGGCACGGGAAATCTGGTATTCCCCAATTTCCTGCTCTGTCCTATAACAATTATAAGTTGGAGCGGGACCAATGTTCCCCAGCTCAGTATAACAAGCGGGTTCGGTCAATATATCCGTATTATTATCTTGATTAAGGCGTGATATGGTCGCTACCTGGAGAGAGAGAGAAGAAAACACTCAGCGTATGCTCTTGCAAGATTAGATTGGTTATCTAATATATCTAATCAGGATGTCTCCCACTGTTTTTGTCAAATCTTCCTTCGAACCCTAAAAGGAAAGACTAGCCGGGATTAATTACATGCTACAAGTTCGCCAATCTTTCAGCCAGGCCAGTGTCGGTACTTTGAGGGAGGTCCCCCGTGCTTTCGCACGAACCTAATTAAAGTAAACCTCGTTTTCCCAGAGGCGTAACCCCGTTAACACCTTTCTAGACACCTACTTGATCGGCTAATTGTAATGTGTAAAACTCTCCCAGGAGTAACTCTTACTCGCAGCGGGTATCGAGATCCAACTATCTTATAGAAGGTATGCAATCTCATTGCAAATTTCAACACTTGAAATTCCCGATAATATTTTGCCCCTAGCGTCCTATGACCTTGACGAATGCCAAACCACCCATAGTCCGCTAGACAAGTTCAACCCATACATTTCTTGATTGAATTAAACCCACCCGCACGACCCTTGACGAATGCCAAACAACGCCGTACGAATACCCTAATCCAATCGCATCGTATGCTAGCAGATAAGCACTAGTTAGCTACCGTACACTACGCCTTGACGAATGCCAAACTACCGCAGCACGAATACTAAGTAGTACTTATCTGAAATGACGGAAGGCTACGACGGGTTTTTAAGAAAACCCTTTGCGTAATGAACTTGATATCGTTGTAGAATCGAGTGATTTTAAATGGAGTGTTTTTGAGGCTTTTCTAGTTTTGCTAAAGGGGTCACTCCCGGTGAAGGGATCGTCGGCCCTTTCCTCATCGAATAAGGTGCAGGATATTTCACAAATATCACTATGCAAAACAAGAACTATAGAAGCAATCAAAAGACAAACCGAGTTTGTAGCATCTGCCGGTTATTGCTAAAGGTGTCACTCCCGGTGAAGGGATCTCGGTCCTTTCCTTATCGAATAAGGTGATGGATGTTCTACAAGGAACACCGCTATGCAAAGCAAGAACTGTAGCTACCAGTTTTTATAAACAAGTTTCTACAACATCTTAGGTTTCTTTTAGTTTCATTAATCTCATTAATGAAGTCCCATTTTATAATGCTTCGTAAGCATCACATTTGAAACGAAATCTGCAATATAACATATATCTCATATATATAATATAAACATTCATCTCAGGCAGTAATATGATCTCATCACAGAACATTGTAGCAGAAGAACATATATGAAATATTGGATATACTAGGACGTCCGTGTTTTTAATACGAGCCTGTATAAAACACGGATTCCACGGTCGCGATGAATAGCCAAACCCACATCCCTAGACCCCTACGAGAGCGGCAAGTAACACTGCCAATTCTAGGGTTAGGAGATCCGGTCTCGACTCCTCGAGATGGTCTCCCACTGGACCCTAGAACCCGGTTACTTGTGCTCCCCGCCTTGGGTCTACCTAATGCGGAAAAGTAAATAATATACAACGGTGACATCTTCCGCTACCTGGAAGTGCCCCAATAAAAGAATATTACAAACAAATGAATTTTACATGAATGAAAAAGAAAAACTCTCATCTCACATAAAAACCCCGGCTATTCAAACGCGACGATCCAATACAACATATCACAGCAACACATAATATCTCATATCATCAACGTAAGCAAGTATGCGTATCCCGATTGTCGTTGATGTATAGCAACGAAGCCGGCGATACACCACATACTACGCTTACGATCACAGAAAAGAAAGTGTAAAACTACAACAGTTGGAATCCGCAACGTCCTTAGACATCACATGCCTAACCAAATGAATTCCTTATAAACCCCGCATTTTAATCTCATTATCGAAAACTCTTTTCAATATCAAGTCGGGCAATTCAACAAGATTCCCGATATACAGATCGAATGCTCGTCGCAAACTTTAGTAGGCGGCCGCACCCCCGATACCGTCGACGAAGTGCACCAAGGCGGAACAACGCTACCGCGAGCACCCGAACGGATGCTTTCGGCGACGGGGTTCTCCTACAGTCACTTGGTCGGGGCTATGGGACATGGCTGTCTGTTAAGTTTACCCGGCGAGTATCCGCGTACACTACGTGATTGCGACGGACTTTTGATCACATCAAAATTCCGTGGCAACCGATCACTAGAGACTAAACTGCTATGTTTATAATATTCAAATTAGTTATCTCATAACTACCTGTGGATTCCAAATATTGTATCACATTCCAGATAAATAGAAAAAGTTAAACTTTCCGATCGAATCATCAAGCACCCAAGATTTCCCCAATATATCTCAACACTTGAAATCAGTTTAAAAACATCCAACCCATGCCACAGTACCAATGGTCCAGCCGTAGAAAGGTCAAGCCAACGCCTCACATGTGGCACGCCGTACTGCCCCAAACCCTAAGGTTCAAAAGGCAGTTCAAGACGGTCACATAATCGAGTTAAGGTTTGTTGTCTTCTAGAGGGTCCACCGAGTTACTTGCACGACTTAGAACATTCTAAAACACGAGAAAAATCCAACTTTTGAAAAATTTTCCGACAGGGGGAAAAATGAGTTATTGATATCCGTTCGAACTTTTTAACAGTTTCTAAAAATTATCCGGAAAACACATAGACAAAATCTGATAATCCGATCGAGTCATCGAATCCCCAAAACAACCCCAGAAAATTCAGCTTTTTAATAAAATTAAAAATTCCCAGAAAATCCAGCATAATAAAATAGGAGTTACTGTGCAAACAGGAGATGCTGACGTCATCATTTCGCCGCGGAACCTCCGCAGAAGGCATGCTTCTACCGCGGTTCCGCCGCGCTTTTTACTGTTCATCAAAAACTTTTTGCACCGTAATTCTTATAATTCCCTGCTGAATTTTTTAAGCATTTTTAATGTGGAAAAAACCCAGTTTTTAGAAAAAGTCCAGAGAGCGGGTTTTATCGGGGTTTCGGGTTTCGATCGGACTTTAAATTTCGTCTAGACTTCGCCTAAAGCTCTAGCTTAACTCTGATACCACTGTAGGGTTGCTAGGCACGCGCACAAGGGTCTACGAGGCATCAACCATACCCGATTAAAAATTTAGCCGTGCAGAACAACCCGAATACGGAACTTTAAACTAGAGATTAGGCGAAAACAAGTATGCTAAACACTTTAACACTAAGTGAGAGGGATTACAACCTTTGTAGATCCGGTCCTTCACTTCATATGCTCCGTGTTGTGGTCCCTTCGCTGTGATCATCGGGATCCGGACTCTCGAGAGGTTCCACGAAGAGAAAGACGCAACCTTTGCTTCCGATCTTCGATACTAAGATGATCTACCTTGAAGTTTCTTTAACACAAGCTAACACTCATGAAATGATGTGAACACTCTCATCTAAATGGCAAGGGAAGATGAGGATGATGAAGTAGGATTTTTTGCTCTCTTTATTTATCTTTTTCTCATATTTATTCATCACCTTTTTAAAAAACTAGTAAGCTTTTCATGAAAGAATGAAGGAGGAAGAAGAATAGTGATCCATTTTTATTTGTGATGAATAAGAAAGGATTAATATGAAGAATAATGCAACCATGGTTGACTTAACCATTGTAGAGAATTGACTAGGGTTAGGGTTTGGGTTGGGTTAAAGCATGAGTCACTTGTAAATATCTTTATCATGACAAAAAGAAAACCTTCTAGAAACATCTAGAAAGCTTAACCCTAATCCAAACCCTAATCATGTTTAAACTCCACTAAACAAGTTGCATTAGTTATCATATCATGTTACAATATTATATATCACATATATAATATTTATCGTAACCAAATAAAATAATACAATTAACATATATCAATGTATTACCCGAGTGAGAAAAAGAATCTTTTAGTGAGCAAATATTAGTTAATGTAATTTAATATATCACATATATTATTATATATTAAATTATCGAATTAACACTTGATCCGACAATCCGGCTATATCGAATATAACCGACTAATATTTATCCGTACCGATTCATCGAATCAATACTTGATCCGATGACCCGGCTGATATCAAATATCGCGAGAATAGAATACGGTATCACATATCGCATTATACTCGGTCCCGTACATATCACATATGTGCTCCTACTCCGTTTTTCCTGAGTCAAGAAACCTCTGTGTAGGACTCTAAAGAATCGTCAATACGCCGGCAGTAGGTGATGATCATATCAAACACCCACAAGCTGCAAGCGGTCAGCTAAACGTAACAGCTACCCAGGTATTGAGCGCTCAGAAGATCAACAAGCAAGCCTGTACATTCTCCTGTGAATCCAAACAGTAACACTCCCGTACAGTCCGGTCTCGTCGCCTGATATGTTGCATATCTCGCCTAGGGGTGGTAAACGTCAGACCCCAGTAGCTCGATAAGTCGTGTCGATATGAGGTCATAACAGTTCGAGAAACTACTGATAACACTTTACCAGTAAATCTCAGCAACCCTGGCCAGGGATTTCCGGTTATAGCCAATCGAACATAGCACAACATCAACTCCCGATACCGGGAGAGACGAATCCCCTCCTATCGCTCATTGCCTCCATGTGATTCGGGACTGTACCCAAAAGCCACCTTTTTGCATGCCCTCTTGGACGTGGTATGATGGAAATCAAAGCACAGTGGGAATCACACAAGACTCTATGACGATCTCGGGTCGACAGACTACTCTGTACCAGTGTCACCGGAGAACTGCCATCTGACGTATGGTATAATACCATCTGGGAGTTCTCGGCGAGTCCGTCCAGTGTACCCAGTCTCCACTGAGCACCCGTACACCATCCTTGATGTCAAACACCGATGGATATGGGATCATCCATCGCCCATCATATGGGTTAAGATGCGTATACGCTAGTCTACTCTGGTGTATCGATGCCCTGTCTCGATACACCCTCGACTAGGAACAGTTATAGGATGTACTCGTCGACTACCGTGGCCCCACTAGTATGATCTCATCATAGTCCCAGTAGTCGAGTACATATCCTAAGGGCTTTATCAACATGTAATATAGAGACAATCAGAGTACATGTTAAGATAAAGTACAACCAGATAGCATACTATCATGTCGAGCAAGAAAGTCCTCCCTATATATGTCCTAACATCCACTACAATATACATCGTATGTACAGTAATGGCCTCTAGGGCATACATATAACTAACAGTTCCAGTTTGGGGATGGATTCTGGTTTAGGAGAAATAGAAATAAGGTTTTATTCGGTTGTCTTTTATCTTCACCTTCTCTCATTACGAGTGCTCCTAGGATTAGGACAGTACACCCATTATGCTTATTGGATAGTCTTCTTCCAAACCATAGGCTGGTGCCGAACGGTAGGGAAGGAAGAAAACCATTTGGCCTAAAGGGGTGTGCAGAAGGTAATGACTAAAGACATATGAAGGGATTTGGAGAGATGGCAAAGAAATATATGATTACAGTTGTGAATCTGATAATGGAAGAGGCATTACAAGGAATACCAGGATACCCCTACGAAACATTTCAATGTTTCATTTTCTCTGTGTGCTGTTAATGGAAAACTGATTTCCCAATTAGACACTTGCTCAAGGGTATGTATTTACCAGTTTTGATTCTCACATCTGTATGGTTTTACTGATGATGAGTGAGAGTAAGTTATTGGGAATTGGGTGATCATCCTTATTATATTGGGATTCGTTGTAATCGGTGACATTTGAGGAAGTCACCTGGGTTGTTTGCCGGACGACAAATATTTGGTTTTGAATATCCGCTGTTATGCACCAATTTCAAATTGATATATCTGTACGTCTATTTTTATAGAGTGAGATATACCTTTTTGAAATTATGTCCATGACATTTACCTATATCAGTGGATGATTTGGTAAGGAGCATTAAACAGCGGTGTAATTCTTCTTAACCATAAGTACAGTTTTCAACTTACGACATACAGCGAATGAGTTATTGGACTCAGGGGACTTATACAGAGTATTGTATGTTGTCCAGTATCCATTTGGACAGAGGGGTTGGTCCTCGTACTACATTCGGTTTACTTATGACTTCTCTAGTTTTTAGACAAGTGTTTCGTAGAAACGCAAGGTCCGAATTTTGAGAAGTTATAGGTATATGAATAAAGTAGAGAACCAGGTGTTGCAAGTATTAGGATTCTTCAAGGTGATCGAAGATGTAGATACTTGTGTATGGTATTCAGTTAATAGTAATGATTAAGAGAACTTGCTTCTCTTTCAGGTTACTCATAATTGAAAATACTTCTAAGTTGAGTAATGCTGATCGGCCTCTCTCCTTTTTGTTGACATGCACTGGAGACAGCTGCATGATTTGAATCTGGTTCAATTAAATCAGTGCCTCTGCTTCCATATTGGATATAGAACAGTTCATATCTTAACAATGTTAAGGTACGGGGAGTCGTCCGGCTTATGCTTAAAACCAGACTCCGGACTACTCAAGGCACGTTTCTGTAATGGCTGTTTGTGGGTCGATCCGGGCTATGACGAGGGTTGACTTTCTACCATCCGGAAGATCAATATTGATATTGTTCTTGACTCGCCACAGTTTTAATAAAAATGGATTTTTTCAGAAAACAGTAGTGGGAGTATGGTAGAACTGGAAGTGATCCCAGAACCGCAAACGATTACTGAAAATTTGATAAGAACCTAAAAATTCAATCTGACTTGACATTCCATTGGCCACTCCGCAGATATGGTGGGTAACCTCAGGCACCCGAGAGCTACTCCGGTAGCCTCAAGGACGGTGACAGGGAGGTTCTTGTTTACCCAGACTTGCCATTGCTGTTGTTCGAGACTGTGAGACCCGGCAGGCGGATGAGTATAGCGTCGTTCTAAACTGGATTTAGAAGTGTACGTCTATATGACTCTACCAGAGGGTTGTCGTAGTCAGTGGGAGCAGCGAAAGCATTGGTGGACAAGTAGCTTATGTCTATGGACTAAAGCAGATATAGCGGAGATAGATCATCTATTTCTGATGTGACAGTCACAGGTTTGACTTCATCAGAATAGGGGATGGATCTGTTGAGAAGGTAGTAGGGTGTGATGTCCTGGTATCTGGATGACATACACAGAGTAGGAAGTGATATTCCTATACTACGATCGGTTATACTTTGGTTGTCACACAGTGGTTTCTCCACATAGGAATTGGGTATTATATCAGACATTCTGGTTACTAGATCTATGGTTTTAGCTCTAGATTTAGGAAGTGTCTCGATCTGGGTACTTAGACAGCATTCTATAGGTGTTTTAAAATGGACAACTCCTGGCAAAGTAGTGTACCTGCAGGTGATGGAGTCACCCTCTCTAAAGGTGTCTTACAGACTGAAGGGGAGAGGGATGCGCATGATTGGCAGATCACTTGCTTAGGCAACTGAGTTGATCATGAGATGTCTAGTACCACACCAGATGTTGTTTTAGCATGAGATGCAATAAGTTGATATTGATCCAATCCTGGAGAAACGATCGGAAGCAGTGTTAGAACATAAGTGGATGTTCTAGGGATATGATAACGATAGTCTCATTCGGGAGACAGTTATCATTCCAGGCTTCCAAGGTAACCTGGATGACAGAGTGATTGTCAGAGTTATAGTTTTCCCTCTGACGAGGGGCAGTATCTTGGACAGGTGGTCCAGGCGGATACTGAGGGAGGCATGGCGCAGGATACTGATTAAGTTCAGTTGACGATACAGTCTAAGAAGTTTGGATTTGGAGTTCATTTATGAACTAGGTCCCATCAGACATCCAAACATATTCTAAGACAGGTATTGCTCATTTCGGGAGAAGGTTTTCTCCGTGAACTTGAGATAAAGAGAGACATAGAAGGAAACATCAGGGCGGATCCACTCACTGAGGCTATTCCTCAAAAGCAATAGTTTTGCAAACGGGTTTTGTGAGACTGATTAGTAGAGGAGTTGGGTGTTCGGTATCACACGGGCAGTGAGTATGCGACATCGCAATAATTAGCCTTGAGTGCAAGTGGGAGATTGTTGGGGATAGTGCCCTCAGAGTCAATTATTGGATCACAGGCACGTGATTGCAATGATTGAGGGAGGACCTATACCGTTAGAACAGTCTTACTCAAGATGATAGTATGCTATCTGGTTTATCTTTATCATCGTGTACTGCTTTTGGTGACCTTACAGGTCACTATTGCGCGTTGATAGAGCCCTTAGGATTCTTGCTTGACAGCCAGTAGTATGATGGCGATCATATACGTGGGAGATGCTAGTCTATAAGCACATCCTTAAAAGGTCCCTAGTCGTGGGTGTTTCGAGACAGGGCATCGATACTCCAGAGTATACTAGTGTATACAGTCGAGACCCCGACGAGGGGCAGTAGCCGGTCTCACAAGCCACTGGTGTCAGTTGGTTCACCTAAGATGTATACAGGTGCTCATTGGGTTATGAGTACACCGGACAGGACTCGCCGGGAACATGCTAGTTGGTCTTATACCAGACGTCAGATAGCAGTTCCCTGGTGACATGTGTACAGGTTAGTTCATCGACCTGAGATCGTCATTTGTCTCATGTGAGTTCCCACTGTACTTTGATTACTACCCTACCCCGGCTCAAAGGAGTCGTGCAAACAGGTTTTAGTTGGGTACAGTCCCGAGGCACATGGAGGCAGTGAGCGGATCTGCAGGGGTTCGTCTCTCCCGGTATTGGGGGTAAGGTCGCGCTGTGTCTAGGAGAGCCCTTACACGAAGTCCTTGGCCAAGGCAGGAGATTTACTGGTAGGTATTCCAGTAGTATCTCAGGGTGTTCTGGGCTATACTTCGACACGACTTGTACCGCTTTTAGGGGTTTGACTTTTACCAACCCCCTAGGCCCGCCATACGATGCTTGTAGACGAACGGACCGGACTGTACGGATATTGTCACTGACAGGCTCAGTAGGGTGTTAGGATAAGTTCGCTCATCGACGTCCCTTTTGGTCAATACCTGGTAGCCCGTTACGTATGGCTAATACCTCTGACGTGCTAGTGGTTAAATCCACAACCAAAGTATTGACGAGTCTTTAGAGTCCCCCACAGACCGTTTCTTAAGTTTCGGGCGAAACGCTGTAGAGGCCGTATGGAGATATGGCAGGGTTCGATCGTATACGTGCGGTATTGCACGGATCATGATCGGACGGATAATACTAGCGGGCTTTGGATTAAGCCGGATACTAGTATTGTACAGTGTAGATTTTGTCTCATTGCATTTGTATTCGGTCGGAATACAAATGCGGGTATGTATATACAGTCGCGGGGTTTTCCTGTAATTTATTACGGGATCGTTTTTCTGAAGTTGCCAGTTTGCTTTCCGTTTCGGCCATTTTCCTTTGTTTCCTTTCTTTGGCTGAAAATTGATGGAGGGGGTTATTTGCAATTGTGCAATTAACAATGGAGAAGACTTTTATGGAACATGATAGCTTCATGATGGTTCCACTATCTTTTGACTTCATTTGTTCATCATGACTTGATATGATTAGATGATGGAGTGGAGATTTGGTTGTGATCATTATTCATCATGATCACACTTTTCTTATGCTTACATTATTGTTCCCCCCTTGACTTTTCTCTCTCCCTTCACAAGAGAGGGCCGGCCATTTTTGATGGAGAGGGCTGTCCAATTTTTAGTGTGGGGTTTTCATCTCTTTTGGCTTTGCAAAAAATCCCATAGCTCCTTTTCCAAAAGTTCACCTCATTCCTTCACCAAAATGGCAACTACAAAGAACCCCTTGAGACATATAGTTTCTACACTATCCTACAGCATTCTTGGACACGTCGACTCGCCAACTTCGTGCCCGAGTTGCCTCGGTCCAGAGGTGGGAGCCCGTAAAAGAACCCGGCGATGTGGTGCCTTTTCGGCGAGGAGGTGAAGACCGGAAATTTTGCGCGGAGATCGGGACGACGACGAGAAGACCGAAGGACAAGGATCGCTCGGTATATCTCTCTACCCCTTCTCTAGTTTGCTAGGATTAGATTAATGGCCCGATCCGGGTTTTTTAAAGTCCGCGGTAGCGCCGGTTCTAGTTTATAGAAAAGTTTTTGATTCCGCATTTTGGCCTCGTTTAGAAGGCCGGGGCGCTGCCGTGCACTTACATGTCGTACAGGTTTCATTACAGGTTTTCTGGCACACTGCTTCCTTTCTGGGTGATTGCTTGGGTAGGTGGGTTCACTCGCATCGTGACCACCTTTGTATTTATTTTAATGAGTTGTATCTAGTAATTCCATCAACTAAACATGTATATTGTTTCAGACTTAGAAAACCAGTTGTGTATTATTTCGACCTTAGAGTCGCACGTTGTAGTATTATGGTTTTCTTGATATTTTGAGTTTCTTTTGAGTTTTGATTCTCGCCCTTCGGCGTTGTATATTACTGCTTGCGTGGTTGTGACAGTCGATTGACGAAGAGCTAGCTCCCGCTTGGGGATGTCTTTTATCATTGTTTAAATGCTTTTATCATGTTGTACCCCGTTCGGGGCCAGTATTTACAAAGGAAACTTTGCCGAAATTTTCAGAAAAGACTATAGGTTTTAAAAATGCATATTCGGCTTACTTATTTGAAAACCTTGTTTTTAAAACATGTTTTCTTCACTTCTTAAAACTATTTCCCTTCATTTATTATTTAAAATGGTTTTAGATTTCTGGGCTTTTGGTTTACTTGAATTAGATGGGGTCCTATAGACTTCATATGATTCAAGGGCCAGTCACGGGCTATTTTGGGTCGTGACAGAAATGGAGTCCATGTACACCAACAAAGTATGAACTTTGGACGTTGCACCTTTTGAGATAAAACCCGTTGGGTGCAAATGGATCTTTTAGAGAAAGATTGGTGTGGATGGACAGGTAGAGACCTATTAAGTAAGGCTTATAGCGAAAGGTTTTCGTCAAAGACCAGGACTGGACTATGATGAAACTTTCTCTCCAGTAGCAATGCTTAAATCCATTTGGATCCTACTTGCTATTTCTGCTTACTACGACTATGAAATCTGGCAGATGGACGTTAAGACTGCATTTCTAAATGGTGATTTAGAAGAGTGCGTTTTTATAGATCAGCCAGAGGGCTTCTTTGACAGTGGGAGCAGCGAAAAAGCGTGTGGGTTGCTTAAATCCATTTATGGATTAAAGCCGGCATCGCAGAGCTGGAACATCTGTTTTGATGATACAATCAAAGAGTTTGATTTTATAAAAAATATAGATGAACCATGCATTTATAAGAAGATTGTAGGGAGTACTGTCACTTTCCTCGTATTGTACGTGGATGACATTCTCTTGATAGGAAATGATATTCCTATGCTACAATCGATCAGATTATTCTTATCACAAAGGTTCTCCATGAAGGACATGGGTGATGCCTCGTGCATTTTTGGCATAAGGATCTATAGAGATAGATCCAAAAGGTTATTTGGATTGTCCCAATCAAAGTACATTGATACCATCCTAAAAATATTTAGTATGGAAGATTCCAAGTGTGGTGCCTTGCCCGCTTGCCATGGAATCACTCTCTCTAAGGACTTCTGTCCGAAGACTGATGAAGAGAGAGCTCGCATGAGCATTATACCCTACGCTTCAGCCGTAGGATCTATAATGTATGCGATGATATATACTCGCCCTGATGTAGCTTATGTTCTAGCTGTAGTAAGCAGGTATCAATCCAACCCAGGGGAGTAACACTGGATAGCCGTGAAGAACATTCTTAAGTACTTGCGAAGGACTAAAGAATTGTTCTTGGTGTATGGTAATAAGGATCTCCAAATGGAGTCCTTTACCGATTTCAGCTTCTAAAGTGATAAGGAAGACAGCAAATCTATCTCGGGGTTTGTATTTACCCTCAATGGAGGGGCGGTTTGTTGGAAGAGTTCTAAACATGATACCGTTGCAGACTCCACGATGGAAGCTGAGTATATTGCTGCAAATGATGCTGCCAAGGAAGCCGTCTGAATGAGGAAGTTTGTTGCGGAGCTAGGTGTAGTTCCAAGCATTATTAATCCAATACCATTGTATTGTGATAATAATGGAGCTATGGCGTTGGCCAAAGAACCCAGATCCCACCAAAAGTCCAGACACATCCTCAGGCGATATCATTTGATCCGGGAGATAGTTGATCGCCATGAGATTGAGATTCGGAGAGTAGATACAAAGGATAACACCGCAGATCCACTCACCGAGGCACTTCCACAGCCGCAACATGAGCAACTTTTTGAGATGTTGGGTATGAGATATGCCAATAATTGGCCTTAGTGCAAGTGGAAGATTGTTGGATATATGTATGCCCTAGAGGCCATTATATGTATAGTGGATGCTTGGACATATATATATGTATATTTTGATATATGACTTTCTTGCTCGACATGATAGTATGCTATCTGGTTTTACTTTATCTGACATGTTTGCTTGATACTGTTCATTTAATAAATGTTGAAGCCCTGAGGATATATGCTTAACTTCCATGGCTATGATGGAGATCATACTAATGGGGCATGTGTAGTCTATAAGCATATCCTCAAATGTTCCTAGTCGTAGGTATATCGAGATAGGGGATCAATATTCCAGAGTAGACTAGCGTATACGTTTTTTGACCCATATGATGGGCGATGGATGATCCCATATCCATTGGTGTTGTGACATCGAAGATTGTATACGGGTGCTCAGTGGAGACTGGGTACACTGAACAGACTCACAGAGAATTCCTATATGGTATTATATCTATCGTCGGATAGCAGTTCTCTGGTGACACTGGTACATGTTAGTCTGTAGACTCGAGATCGTCATAGAGTCTTATGTGTTCTCCAACCGTACTTTGATTTCCACCCTACCACGGCTCTACTGAGTCGTGCAAACATGTGTCTTTTGGGTATAGTCCCGAGACACATGGAGACAGTAAGCGATAGGAGGGATTTCATCTCTCCCGGTTTTCGATGTTGATGTTGTGCAATGTGCGATTGGCTCTGACTTGAAGTCCCTGGCCAGGGCTGATGAGATTTACTGATAAGTGTTATCAGTAGTTTCTTGACCGGTCATAGAACAAATTGACATGACTTATTGAGTTATTAGGGCTCGACGATTCCATCCCTAGACTTGATATACATCATATCAGGCGAAGAGACCGGACTGTACGGTAAGTGTTGCCAATGGCTCGACGGGAGTTTTGACGGGTTCGCTTGTTTTTCTTCTGATCGCTCAATACCTGGGTGGCCGTTACATTTAGCTAACCGCTTGCGGCTTGTAGGTGTTTTGATATGATCATCACCTACTGCCGGCGTATTGACGAGTCTTAGAGTCCCACACAGGATTTTTCTAGCTCAGGCGAAATGATGTGGTGTGCATATGTGATATGCGCAGGAGCTGATTAAATACGAATATGTGATACCGTATTTATATCGGACGTTCAATAATGGTTGGGTCGCATTTGATGTGACCGATTTATTAAATCAAGTGTTGATTTAATATTGACTTTTAGCTCACTTTTAATTAGCCCTTTTTCTTTTGGATGTATGCATGTATGTTCACACATACACATGATGATGTGCATGCACACATACACACATACATATGTGTCATGGTTGATGATACAAAGGAGATGGCAATGCAAAACTTACATGGTTCATAAATATCTAGATTTTTGTTAATGAATTAAAGGAAAAAGGAAATTAGCATAATGACTCATTTTCTACACACTTCTTCTTTGACCCTTGACTTTAACCATGGTTTAATTTCCTTTGTTCTTTAACCCATCTACAAAATATCTAGATATTTAGTTAACTATAGTTATATGTGAGAATGTCTCATATATATATTCTTTTCTTTTTCTTTTTGAAATAAGTTTTTCATTATTATTCACAAAAGCTTTTGCCATCTTCACCTTCCTCTTTCTCCACGCTCTCTTGAGTTTTGTTTTGAGTGAGGAACTTAAAAAGAATGGGTTTTTAAGTGAGTTTACAAACCACACAACCATTCTACAATACTCTAGCCCTTTAGTGTAGAGTGTTTGCTTCATTTAGTGAGGCAAAGAGCTTGACCTAGGAATCTCCGGGTGGATCATCGTAGACGACGAATGACCTTGAGTGGAGTCGTTCCAAGCTTCGAGTGGAGTCGTTCCAAGCTTGGAGCGAAGTCGTAAGAGTCCTAAAGACCGAAGGAGGTGGCTACAAAGGTTGTATTCCCTTTTTCCTTTAGTTTAGACTTCACATAATGATGTTATTACCTTAATCTCTAGTTACGATTCGTAGTTCGTTTGTAATAGCCCTCTTTAAAATGAAAGTTCACTACTTTATGATGTTGTAACCCAACTAGAGGCGCTACTACACACCAACATACACGTTAGCTACAACACGAACCCTTTAGAGTACGTATGTGTGTCGTGGTTGTCCGTGTACATTGTACGTGTTTTTGGTCTATTGCTAATATATTTCTGTTATATTGTTTTATATTACAGGTTCGCAGGAAGGGACATCGGACGCTGCGACAAAGGGAAAACAGGTAGTAGGCTTCACTTAGCCAGGAGCGTTGGTGAGTAGATTTAACATCTACAGAGGAATCGCCCGCATGGCGTTATGCGTCTGGGCTAGAGATGACTTGACTTGTTGCATATTCTATTTCATATTTAGAATTGCGCATACACCCTACTGCTTAGTTAATTGTTGTGCTTGGACTAGTATCCTTAGGACACTGCACTATTATTGACAGCTCATGTTGCACGAGCACTGATTGTATGCCACACACACCGTCAATAATTGCCATGACACGCACAAACCACTTATAGATATAATATAGTTTGGTTAGGGACATCGTGACATTGATTCATATTTCTTGTTGCATATGACATATAGCATACCTGTATACCTACATGCTTACACATATGCCTTGACATACTTACATGCTAGTTACCTGTATACCTATAGAGTATTGTACCATTAGTGATAGGTACACACACATAATGACATAGCTACAGGTATACCTTGCATACACATTTACACTTATACCTGAAGGGTATATTACATCATTACTGATAGGTAGATATCTATATCTTGCTATACTTTTATGTTTACACATATATCAGTTATAGCTACATGTTTACCTTTACTTGATGTTATTTAGAATTGGAGAAATTAGGAAGCACATGATATATTATATTAACTTGTTGCAGTTAAATAGCAGCTTTTCCTTTATATGCTCGCATTTCAATTTTATGTTGCATATATTATATTCATGGATTTTCGCATTGAGATATGGATTTTTCATGAAATTATGCAAGTATTTCTTATTCTTTACTTGATATTTGGATGCATCCACTCTAAGATTTGTTTTATACCGATACGTGGATCACGGGTGTCGATACCGGACACTTACGATTCGAGGAACGTATATACCGATACGTGGATCACGGGTGTCGATACCGGATGCCTACGATTCGAGGAATGTATAAATATGAGAAAGACTGATACGTGGATCACGGGTATCGATACCGGACACTTACGATTCGAGGAACATATGGATATGAGTATTTATGTGTCGATGCTAGACACTTGTTTTCATGATATTTTTTTTACTCTTAAGTATATATAACAGTGGAATGGGACGCTGTTATATATGCATATATATATATATATATATATATATATATATTAGTGGAATGGGACGCTAATATATATGTATATATATCAATTTATATACATCATCATATTTATTCATGCAAATATACCTAGGATATATGGGATTCACTTGATATTGGATTTAGGACATTTGAGATTACTTGATATTGTACATAAAGGATATATGAGATTCAACTGGGATCGTGCAGGGTTGAAACTGCCAGAACTGGATTTTGTACATTCAGGATATATGAGATTTACTTGATGTTGTACATTCTGGATTTGTGAGACTTATATGATATGATAGCCAATTTGGGGGCTGATTTGAGGAATTGGGATTTGGATTGTCTTGATGGACTGTGGTCCTACCACGATGTCAGGATTCCATGAAAATGACATGTTTCATTCCATACTCCAATTTTATTGTTTATGCAATGCTTCATGTATTAGTTGTACCTGATAGAGTACTTTCCATGACTGTTGCATTTACATACTTATTTTATATGCATTGCTTCATGTATTAGTTGTACCTGATAGAGTACTTTCCATGACTGTTGCATATATTCCTTTTCATATCATTATTGCATGATTATTGCATACCGATTTTCATATTATTGCTTCATGTATTTGTAATACCCGTTAGTGTACCTTTCATGACTATTGCATTCATATGACCTTTTATTGTTATTAGTTGCATATGTTAGATTCGCGTTGTACGTGCATACTTGCGGTTACCTGCAAATGTTATTTACTATTCACGAGTTGGCAACTCACCCCCATTGTGCCACAGTTTATTTTGCAGGTTGTTCCCCAGAGTAATCGAGGCAGGCTATTCATCTATCTTATCATCTTTTGCTGCGGATACCGCATCGGCTCACAGTGTGCAGTTTTGCTTTAGGTGGGTTTTGTGGTTATTCATTGTTGTATTGTATATTCGTCGTATCCTTGTACTCTCCATCTACTACTTTCATGTTGATTTAGAGACTTGATGTGAGGACGATATTGTATATTATTTTGTGACTTGGTGTTCTTTTATGTAGTTTTATTTATATCGTCTTTTATTTCTTCGCTACGGTGTCGTATATCTGTTGTGGTGGTTGTTTTCCGCCTTTGGACGTGTATTTGCTCCCGTTTGGGGATGCTTTACTTATATTTTTGTTGTACCCATTTTTGGGGCTGGTTTTTACAAAGGAGGTGCTGCCGAAATTTTAAAGGAAGAAAAGTTGGACTTTAAAGAATTTGGGTTGAGATTTCAAAGGTTTTGAAAATGCTATTATCACTTTCTTACTACTTTTGATGGTTTAGATTGTTGGGTTTTCGGCTTACTTAAATTGCGTTACGCCTGTAGACGTTGCGTAGTTTAAGAGCCGTCACGTGCCCATTTCGGGTCGTGACAGTGTCACTAGAGAACTGCTATCTGACGATAGGTATAATACCATCAAGGAGTTCTCGGCGAGTCCGTTCAGTATACCCAGTCTACACAGAGCAACTGTACATCATCTTTGATGTCAAACACCAATGGATGCGAGATCATCAATCGCCCATCATATGGTTTAAGAAGCGTATACGCTAGTCTACTCTCGAGTATCGATGCCCTGTCTCGATACACCCTCGACTAGGAACAATTATAGGATATACTTTTGGACTACCCTGGCCCCACTAGTATGATCTCCATCATAGTCCTAGTAGTCAAGTGTAGGGTTGCCTAGCATGGCAGCAAGTTTTCGGAAGGTATCGTCCATTCCAATTTAAAAAATTTGCCAATCTAGTAAACCCTAACCCTAGAATCGCTACTAGAAAATCGGAAGAAATAAAATGTAAACACTTTACATCTAAGTGAATGAGGGAATACAACCTTTGTAGACCGGTCCTTCACTTATAAAGCTCCCTGTAGCAGTCCCTTCGCTGTGACCATCGAACTCCCGGACTCTAGTGAAGGTTCACATGAAGAAATGAACGGGCTTGCTCAATGCCTTCGAAGCCGAAGATGATCTATGTCGAGGAGACTCGAGCTCATGCTACCTCTTCACTAATGGTGAGATTAGTGAAGCAAACACCAAAAACTAAATGGCTAATAGAAGAGGATGATGAAGTAGGAAGTGGGCTCTCTTTAGATTTCTTTTTCTCACTAAAAATCATCACTTTATCACAAGCTAGAGAGCAAACTCATGAGGAAGAAGAAGATGAAGTAAAGTGATGAATGAATAATTCATGAGGTTAGAAATGCAACCATGGTGAGTTATTATGTCATGCCTAACTCATGTAGAGAATAAACCATGGTCATGGGTTAATGTTGCGTTAACAAATATCTTAAGCAAGACAAACAAGTGGACTTGGTCAATGGTTATCAAGTTTGCACAAAAAATCACCCATGACAAATTCCAAATGTTTGAATTACTTAATAAATATAAACCCTAACATAAACCCTAGCATAGTATGAGTCTCATACATACATGTTGCATGTGTAACCTAGCATGTCACAATGACATATATCACATATATATTAGTGTGCAAAAAGAATACAATTAACATATATCATATATATGTTAAGTGTATCATGAGTGAGAAAAAGAAAAGCTTAAGTGAGCGAGCTAATATTAGTTAATGTAATTTAATATATCAAATATATAATTCTATATTAAATTATTAAATCAACACTTGATTTAATAATCCGGCTATAGTGTATATAACCGACTAATATCAAATGCAACAACTTATCGAATCAACACTTGATCCGATAACCCGGCTATATCACATATAACCGACCAATGTCACAAGTCACGAGAATAGAATGCGGTATCACATATCGCATTAATCTAGGTCCCGCACATATCACATATGTGCTTCTACTCCGTTTCGCATGAACTAGGAAACCTCTGTGTAGGACTCTAAAGACTCATCAATACGCCGGCAGTAGGTGATGATCAAATCAAACACCCACAAGCCGCAAGCGGTCTGCTAAATGTAACGGCCGCCCGGGTATTGTGCGAACAGAAGAACAACAAGCAAGCCTACTCATACTCCTGCGAATCCAATTAGTAACACTACCGTACAGTCTGGTCACTTCATCTGATATGTCGCATATCAACAGCCTGGGGGTGGTATAACGTCAGACCCCAATAGCCTGATAAGTCATGCCGATGCAAGGTCCATAACGGTTCGAGAAACTACTGGTAACACTTACCAGTAAATCTTAGCAACCCTGACCAGGGATTTCCTGTTATGGCCAATCGAGCATAGCGCAACATCAACTCCCAATTCCGGGAGAGACGAAAACCCTCCTATCGCTCATTGCCTCCATGTGACTCAGGACTGTACTAAAAAACTACCTTTTTGCACGATCTCTTGACCGTGGTATGGTGGAAATTAAAGCACAGTGGGAATCACACAAGACTCTATGACGATCTCGGGTCTACAGACTAACCTGTACCAGTGTCACGAGAGAACTGCTATCCGACGATAAGTATAATACCATCTAGGAGTTCTCGGCGAGTCCGTCCAGTGTACCCAGTCTCCACTGAGCACCCGTATACCTTCTCTGATGTCAAACACCAATGGATATGGGATCATCCATCGCCCATCACATGGGTCGAGAAGCGTATACACTAGTCTACTCTGGAGTATCGATGCCCTATCTCGATACTCCCACGACTAAGAAAATTTGAAGGATGTACTTGCCGACTACCCATGTCCCCACTAGTATGATCTGCATCATAGTCCTGGTAGTCAAGTACTGATCCTAAGGGCTTTATCAACATGTAGTAGAGAGACAATAAGTGTCCATGTTAAGATAAAGTGCAACCAGATAGCATACTATCATGTCGAGCAAGAAAGTCCTCCCTATATATGTCCAAGCATCCACTACAATATACATCACATGTACAGTAACGGCCTCTAGGGCATAGATATAACTAACAATCTCCCACTTGCACTAAAGCCATCTGTTCTAGTATCTAATACCCAACAATATAGCAGTGGTTGTTGTATCCCATACTCAACCATCCCATAGAAGGCTCTCTTTGGGGTAAGGCCTTTGTGAGTGGATCCGCTGTGTAATCCTTCGTGTCTACTCTCCTGACCTCGATCCCTTGGAGATCAACCATCTCCCTGATCAGGTGATACTTAACTCAGTATATGTCCGGAACGCTGATGGGACCTTCGTTCCTAGACCATAGCCATAACTCCATTGTTGTCACAATAACAGTTATTGGACGCTCAATGGTAGGAACCTTGTTCATCTCATGAACAAGAAATGTCCAGACAACCACTTTGGCAGCATCCTTGGTAGCAATGTATTCAGCCTTTATCATCTAGTATGTCACGGTATCTAGCTTGGAACTCTTCCAACATACCTTCCCTACACTGAGGGTAAAGACAATGCCTGTGACTGAATCTCAGTCGACCTTATCACTCTGGAAACTCGAACCAAGAACTTTCTTTTAGTGCTTCTCAAGTTCTTAAGAATGTCCGCCACAGCTTTCCAGTGATTCTCCCAAGATCTGATTGATTCCTGATCACTACACCTAGTGAGTCATCTACATCTGGTCTGGTACATAACGTCGCATACTTTGATAGAGCCTACTGCCGAAGCATAGGTTATCCCTTGCACGCGAGCTCTCTCCAAATCAGTCTTGGGAGACATCTTTTTGGAGAGACTGATCCATGAGTAAGTGGGCGAACTACCACGCTTAGAATCATCCATACTAAACCCTTTAGTATGGTGTTAATGTACCTGGATTTGGGACACTCCCAACATCCACTTAGATCTATCATCATAGATCATAATCTATAAGATGTAATAGTTATCATCTAGATCTTCTATTAAGAATCCTCGTGATAAGAGGAGCTTGACCGAGTGTAGCATAGGAAACCATTTCCTATCAAGAGTATGTCATCTACGTACAATACGTAGAGGACAACCATACTCTCTACAACTTTCTTGTATATACAAGGTTCATCTACCTTTTTGATGAAGTCAAAATCTTTGACTGCCACATAAAAACAGATGCTCTAACTCCGCGATGCTTGCTTTGATCCTGATGGACTTAAGCATATCTTTGAAAGTCTCAACTTTTCCATCTACACCAAGAATCTTCTCAAGATCCATTTGCTCCCAATGGATTTTACCCCTTTAGGTGCAATATTCAAAGTCATACTTTATTGGTGTACATGGATTCCATCTTTGATCGTATAACATCCAGCTTTTACACAGAGTCCCCACTCGTGATGGCCTGCCTGAACCTAGTTGGGCCATCATCTCATGATGCAATCCTCGCTCCCACTGTCACCGAGAAGACCGTAGTCTCTCTTAAGTGGATGAGGAACCCTACCAGATTCGTGGAGAGGCTGAGGTTCGTTGGAGACTATTAAATCCTTTGGTTTTACCAAATCATCAGCTGTTAGTTTGTCTAGCTGAAACTGTAACGCCTTAAAATGTCGTTTTGGTGTTTTCCCGAAAATCGGTGAAAATTTGGTATTTTTCCGTAAATCGTCTTTTTTGTATATTTGCAGTTTAGGCCTAATTATACCTAATTTGGATACGTAATTGGTAGTTTTTAGTAGCTAATGAGTTACTTATAAATTTCTGGTCATTTAAATATTTTCCCTAATTTTTCAATTTTTAATATTATTTTAAGCCGGTAAAAAAAATACATTAAATTAGCGATAAATATAAATTTAAATGGGCTAATTTTAATCTTTAAAATCATGTTAATTAAAATCTAGTTGTAATTTAAATTTTTAGTATTTTATTTCAAGTTTTAATGGGTTTTTATTATGGAAAACAAATAAATAATTAATTTAAGCTAAAACTTGCAATTTTGAGCTTGTGGGGGGTCTTTTTGCATAGAATTTCTTTGTAAAATCTCTCTCACTCATTCCTCTCCATCATGGCCGGCCCCACCACTGCTGGAGTAGCCCACTCCCCCCCTCAATTTTGTTTTCAACTCATTTTAAAAGTTCAATGTGATAAGGATTAAAATATAGTAATTGGAGTATGGGTTTTTGTTGTTTGTTTGGTCTTTTGACTTTGAGAAACTTTCCCCAACTCCCCCATACATCTCCCCACTCCTCAACAGCCGAGAATTCCTGCAGCAACAGCCCAAAAAAAATTCCCCAATTCTCATTCCCTTTTGCTTCATTTTTATCTCAAAAATCCATCAAAATCCAAAATTTCTTTTACAAATTCAAAGCAAACCCTTTTTCCACCTCCTCTCAAACCTAAATTTGTTCAAATCTTAGAGAAAGGAGGTGTCTTGAGTGGTTAGAGCAACCAAGGGTTTAGGCTTGGGAGGTATAATTTCTAATCTATGGTTAATTGTTAGTTGTATTATGCTAAATTTGAACTTTGAAATGTTAAATTAGTGTTAATTTCTAATCTAGTTTTTTTTAGTTCATGGCTTGACTTTTAATTAGGGTTTAGAACACCATTATGAGATTAATTAAGTTATTTTGTTATCTAGTTATTATACAAACCTAATTTAAGAGATTACTTTGCTTAAGTGGGCTTTTATTTGTGTTAATTTAAATTTTTAAGTGTGGAATTTTATTTGGAATTGCTAGGTTATAAATTCAAGAAAGGGTTGTGTTTGGATAATGGGTTTTGTAGCATGGTAAATGAGTTGAAATTATGTGATTGTGGCTAACTAATTGTGTGGTTGGATGTTTGTGTTGGATTGTGATAACTTTATCGTCAATTTTCGATGTTGCACCAAATTAGCAAGTTTTGTGCTTACTAGATTTTTATTTAAATATTGTGGTGATTTATTTGTGATATCTTGATGATATTATTAGCATATCCTACGACATTTAGGATGTGTGAATGCGGATTTTTGGTTTTTTCGGGTTTTAGCCTTGCCGGGCGCCCAAAACGACGATTCTAGTTAGTTTTTGCGATTTTCGTGTGTGTTCCGCGCACCTTGTGCACGTTGTGCCTAGCTTGTGAATGTGGATATTTTTCGTTTAGGATTTGCGTCGTTTCATGATATGTAACCTTATGTTTTGTATTGATGCAAATTCCAGGTTCCGTCGTGGAGACTTCGGACGCGGCACGAAAAGGGAAAGCGGTGATTGGACGTAGCTAGCTGAGGATTCCGGTGAGTAGATTTAACATCTACGGGGGACTATCGTTTGGATGTCGCAGGTCGCCCCATAGTTTAAGTAGTTAAATATTTCCAGTAATATTAGTAACTACATCCATGCTTTATTTGACATACATATGCGAACCCATTCTATAGGACACCTACACCATTGCCAGGGTTTTTATATGCAGCACGAGCACTATTCATGCGTACACACACGCCCTGGTGATTGCCATGCCACCACACTAGATAACCTATAATTTGAAACCTTTTACTATAATTGATGCTTAAACCTGTGCTATTGCCTTTAAATCCTTAAAATGAAATCGTAGGATTGGTATTCATGTGCATGTACCTCATCATTTCATTTGTTCATGCCTAGCCTATTAATCATACATCGCAACTTGATTATTGATACCATATGCATTTATTATCATTGACATATGCACTTATGAGGATTTCTTGAGATTTTATGATATTTCTGGATTTCGGAGGAAAGCCGCAAAATTTCTAAACTTATTACCTTTTTAAAATATGTAAATTGCGGTTTTCTAGTGATGTAATTGTCGTCCACCATGAATTTGCTGTGGTTTTCGAGACCCGTTTCGAGGAGTTGGATGAACCGTCTCGGGTACATGGTGGGCCCGGTAAGGTACCCCGGGGCAAGAAGGTCGTGTTGCTGACGTTGAGCCTGGCAGGGGATAGACTACCTACCGGTGACTTTTTGGCACGGCGGATATCCAGAGGATACCGACCGTGGCCGCGAGATGATGAGATATTGATATTTGAGATGGGTCAGCCGGATGGCTGGGGCCAGAGATACTATGATATGGATACGTGAGATTGAGACAGTTTTGAGGTGTCGATGCTGGACACGGATTCTTGTTGATTCTTTTGGTATTGTGCTGATATTTTAAAAGAAAAGAGATTCCTAAAAGAAAAAAATATGACTTCTTGTACCTATATATTCAGATTATGAGTACCTTCATATTGCATTCATACCTGCTAGTACCTTCATGTTGCATACATACCTGCTAGTATATCCTGCCATACCTGTATTATAGATGCTAGGATACTTGTGTGCATGCTTGCGATAGCCTATATAGATGTTATTTATTACTTACGAGTTGGCAACTCACCCCCGTTGTACCACAGCCTTTTGCAGGCCCGCTCCGTCAGTACAGTAGCGGCGGGCGCACTTGCTTCTTTTGCCTCTTTTGCCTGGACTCGAGGCTTTTGCTCATAGGTGGGTTGTATTATTATTTTGTACCACCTTGTATATTCTTGTATCTAGAGTACTCCATCTACTGTATCTACCAGTATTGTTGTATATTGACCTAGAGACGAGACTGTGAGATTTGTGGGCTTCTTTTTTTTATGCTGTATTTTGGGGTCGAGCTCACTTGAGTCGACATGCTGTTTTACTTGTACTTCTTATGTTTATTTATGCACATTGCTGATTTACATTGCATGGGATTTGTGACCGCCTTGTGGCGAAGAGCTAGCTCCCGCTTGGGGATGCCTTATTTGTTGTATTCATATATATTCTTGTTGTACCCATTTTGGGGGCCAGTATTTTCAAAGGAGACTCTGCCGAAATTTTCGGAAAAATTAATATTGTTTTTAAAAAGGCTTGATATGACTTATTTGATAAACTCGCTTTCAATTGATTGGTTTTCCTTCACTCTCCTGCTTTTTGGTTTTGATTTCTGGGTTTTGGCTTACTTATTTTACGAACGTCTTGAGACGTTTCGTAACTTAAGTGCCAGTCACGTTCTGTACCCTGTGGGTCGTGACAGAAACTCCTTCCAGTTCTACCTCATGACCACTAATTTCTTCACAAGAAAGTCCTTTTCTAAAAAGGTGGCATGCTGAGAAACAAAATACCCTTTGCTCCTCAGTGTGGTAGAAGATATCCCCACACGAATGTTTGGGATATCCTAACAAACTTATACAGTCCTGACCTTGCCTCGAGCTTGTCCGGATTTTGATTTTCAACATGGGCCGGAAAACCCCATATCTTAACTCGTTTAAGACATGGTTTCTTCCCACACCATATCTCATATGTAGTGGTAGGCTCTGATTTGGACGGAACCCCATCCAATAGGTATGCAGCTTCTCAAGTGCATAACACCAAAGGGAAACATGTAACTCAGCAGTACTCATCATGGAGCATGCCATATCTCATAGGGTGCGATACCTCCGCCCCGATACACCATTGTGCTGTGGTGTACTCGAAGGAGTAAGCTGAGAGAGAATCACATTCTCCTTTTAGAAACTCCAGGAACTCCATGTGCAAGTATTTCCTTCTCCGATCACATCGAAGGATTTTAATACTTCTACCCGTCTGGTTCTCAACTTCAAGCTTATATTCCTTGAATTTCTCAAAAGTTTCAGACTTGTGTTTCAACGGGAACACATGTCCAAATCTTGAGAGAAGATCAGTGAATATAATGAAATACAAAGAACCAACCCTGGTATTTGTAGACATAGGACCGTATACATCATCATGTATGCATCCCAAGAGTTCATGATTTAAGTGATTTTATCGTGCTTGCGATTTCTAAAAGATAGATCAAAAATACTTGTTAACCGCAATCAAGAATGGCGTCGCATGAAGCTAGTCGGTGAGTACGGGTCGGTCCACAGGGATTTTGTGAATTTCCAATTCGCGCTTACGAGTTAATTCCGAAGGGTGTTAGGATTAATTATTAAATCTAAAAACTGAATTAATCTAGGACAATTATCTAGATCTACTCTTGCTAGGGCTAGGTTTAGGGATGGTTTGGAAATGTAATTAAATCTCACCGCTTTCAATACCCGAATGAAGATCTTTGAGGAGTTATGGTAATTATCAATAAAGTGGATTAGATCCGTTCGGGAAGGTGTTCCTTCTTCTAGGTTCTTGTCCTTCCTTTAGAGATCCTTACCCTAACCTCCATGGAAAACATCACACCCGTGCCTTTATACTGCGGTATTACCTCTACCTCGAGGGATAGAGTGCCGTAGGGAACGGTATGTGCATGTATGCATGGAGTCCTATTGTAAATATTTGGTGGGTAAGAAAGGGGTGAGAGATCTCATCTCTCAAAATCCTTCTTCAAAGCTAAACCCTAAATAAGTTCCTAGGGCATGCAATTAAATCTACCTAGGGCAAGGACTTGAAATCTACACTAGGGCAAGAAATTAAATTACTTACAGATGGCTCTCTCCAAACATCAAAGCAGGGTTGTCAGATCTGAATTTCTGAATTAAAGAGAGGCACCGATGCTCTCCAAAAAGGATTTCTGAATTTTTATTAAAAGGAGGCATAAAGAATTACAATCTGTAGAGTTCCTATTTATAGAGAATAGGAAACCCTAAGGTTACATTTGACCCGCACGTCCACAATTACAAAAATACCCCTAGGAAATCTTTTTAGAGCAGCCAACACATTTTGGTAAAAAGTTATACGAGTAAGGGCACTAGACGGCCGCGGAACCGCGGCATTAATGGGCTTGGGCCGCGGTTCCGCGGCCCATTAGTCGGCTCACAAGTTTAAATTTCCTGGTATTGTTCTAGGCTTCCTGGGCTTCTATATTCTTCAGTTATTTTTCCATTTGGGCTTCTACAGTGATTCCAGATCTTCAGTGAACACTTTGCAATGGATTTTTAACCGTCCGCTTTGACATTTTTGATCCTGCGTTGCCTTTTTGATGGTGAACTGTTCCTCTTCTAGGCTTTACTAAGATCATCCTATTTGTTGGTCAAAAATCCTTCTTTTGTGTCGTCTTTTGTGTTTTTCACTGTTTTTTGCTCCAAGAACCTGTAACCTGTAACATGTAGCAGACATGCGTCAAAAGCACCCGTTTATTTATAAAAAGAATAAGAATGGGGAATATAATAATGCAATATTATGGTGTGAACAAATACCCCCAAACTTATCTTTTGCTCGTCCTCGAGCAAACTTATTTTTATTCATTAAAATCCTAACCGCACTTTCGCAGGGAAACGCGATTGCACTGAGCACGCAACAAGCCGTTAAACCTCTAGGTGTCCCTAGTAGGAGGAGTGTTGTCTCCTGAGGGTTTTCAGCGGATAACACCCACAAAATCCTATCAATTCGGCCTATTAACTTTAATTCTCCAATTAGGTCTTCTAACAAGGAATTCTATTATCTTCTTCTTGTAAATTATCCACCCACATTCTTCACACTTCCTCATTATTTAACTTAAAATTATATATATCCTGTGGACTTACTTAGCTTTCGGCATCTCTTAAGTTTTCCTTCTAGGGTTCCATCTCCACCTAGGAATTTCTATCAACTCTATTAAGGATACAAGTTCTATTCTTCATTCCTCTCTCTTATCTAAATTCCAATCACATACCCCTACGTGTGTGTATAGATCACCCCAACACTTGGAAATTCAAATCAAGCAATCATGCCCTTGTCCGTTGTCCAAAATACTTATTAATTAGTGAATTTTTAAATGAAATTTGCTTACACATCCTTCATGCGACTGTTAATACTTCTTGAGGTACCAACAACCGATTACAAGATGCGTTAGCACTTTAAAGCGTACTTCCTAGTTTTGCAATACCCAAGGCTTTAGCAGTGACTCCCAAACCAGTTGGTCTAAGGCACTAGGTGATGAAGCACCCTCGCTAAATATTTTTCTATTTTTGCAGCCTTAAGTAATCACAAAAACCAGTGTCCATTTTATTTTTATTCTTTATTCACTTTTTTTTCTTTATTTTCATTGTACTAAGGACTTTAGACAAGAGCACTTCAAGGTCCCTTCTACTATTCCAAGTTTCAAGGTGCGTGATTGTGCAAATTGTAGGGTATACATTTTCAGAATCTAGGCTTAAGCTAGGAACTATTTTTC
This sequence comes from Agapanthus africanus, assembly GCA_030015575.1. Classification (NCBI taxonomy): domain Eukaryota; kingdom Viridiplantae; phylum Streptophyta; class Magnoliopsida; order Asparagales; family Amaryllidaceae; genus Agapanthus; species Agapanthus africanus. The sequence continues at coordinate 312,629,884 of CM057350.1, read as the reverse complement.
AAACTTATACTCTAATAAGAACATCAATACTCTTCCCTCATTTTGACTTAGCCCAAGAAGTGAACCCAAAATTTGCCTATTTCTAAATAATCTACAAAGACATATACTTTCTACCGTTAAACTTTAAGGAATGTTATTTTTAGGGTTTTTAATTCACTAAGTCTAAGATCTAGTTGTTCCTAGCCAGTTGACCTATTTGTCAAACCAAAGTCAATTAGCCAAAATTGAATACAATAATTTTTATAATTTTTGAAAATTTTCAATTTTTTATGGGTTTTCAAATAAGTATGCAAATGCAAAAATATGTACAAATGAATGCGAAGAAAGAAGACTTACCGAGCATACCCCCAAACTTGAACTTGACAGTGTCCTCACTGTTATGCTAAACCAAGAGGGTCAAAATATCGGTACTCCCCTGTTTATTTATTTATAAAAAAAATTATATTTTTTTAATGTTTTGAAATTTTTATTTATTTTTTTATAGAAAAAGAAAATAAAAAATATATACATATATACAACAAGGTCCCCCCCAAACTTAAGCTTGGCCATACACAAGCCAAAGGTTAGCACCAACCATTCAAAAATCTTATCGTGGTAATGATCTAGTTGGTGAATGAATGGGGTGGAAAGGAAAGAAATGAGAAACACGCGAGACCGTGTGGAAGGAAGAATGGTAGAATATGGTCTCGGTGGGGGAGAAGAAGAGAGGAAAGAAGAAAGAAGGATCGTGCGAACTTGAGGGTGTAAATCGAGTGAATAAATTAGCGCAATATGTGATGATCGATATGTTAAAAGCGCTTGCGCTAACCTATCAACCCGTCGGGAAATAGGGTCAAATCCCTCAAGGTTCGTAAGAAAACATGGGTACGCCGAACTTGGTATAGGAGATGAAAGCGTAACGGTCATTTGTTCGGTCGGAACAATGGGAAAGACGAAAGGGAGTGAATTAGGGATAGTATCTTTCTCACCGTAGTAAACTGTTTCGAACTTGAAAGATTCCATTAATGGTTCGAAACTACTATAATCTACCGAGTCTGATGGCTCATCTGAAAATGTAAAGGACTCAAACTCGGGCGGTGAGTCCATCGTCCGAAAAAGTGAAACACTCATAGGTGTCATCGTCTGTGAGAATTGTGTCAGATTCAAAGGAAAAGGTTTCAAGCTCACAGTCTTCAAGCGGGGTCGGAACGATGGGAAGGAGAGAGGGTGATATAACAGTCAAAGGTTCAGGAGGATGAATTGGAAAATCAGACACATCAAAAAAAAATGATTCAACCTCAATATTATCCTCAAGACTCTCCTCAATACTATCCTCAATATTCAACTCATCCATGCCATTATTATCAAAATCTAGACGCATATGAGATTCGGGAGAAATATTTAACAACTCAGGATGATGATTTGAACATAAAATTTCAAGCAAATCGACAGGTTCATCATCCGAAATATTCCCGGCGTCTATATCCTCAATCAAGTGAAAATCAATTTCTTTAGACACCTCATCAAAAGCATGGATATCTATCGATTTAGGTTCTAGAGTGGAGGTGTAAAGATCGAAAGGATTAGGTGCGGTTTCACTCGTAAGGGGTTCCTCACAATTGGGCAAATCAAGCACTATAAAATCACACAACTCATTTTTATTTTCAACAGGTGAATCATTTAGGGCAATCGATGGAAAACATGAGTTGTGGGCTTCAATTGGGTAAGGGTAGGTTTGATTTGAAAATCCTCTCTCAATCTCACTCTGTCCAACCGCCTGCTTATACATTAAAAAATTTTGAGCTAGCGGGAAACTAGCTACCGGTTCGGTAGGTTGCATAAGGGCGGCTAAAGACGCTTCCACATTCCTAGTCATTTTATTCGTTGCTGCAATGTACGCTTCCAACGACTCTTCCAAACTAGACTTAGGTGGTGAGGGGGTTTCGGTAAAAGATTCAAAATGGCGTGGATATGCAAAACTCCCAACAGGCTGTGTAGAAACGGTGTCTAGTGAAGTTGGGAAGGTTGGGTATGACTGGTAGGAAGTGGGTGGTTGGGCAGGGGTAGGGTCAACATATGGATAAAAAGATGAATAGTCGTGTTGATCCCTAGAACTAGACGAGTGGAGAGGGATGAAAGATCGACTGCGAGATTGAGCAATATGCTCAGCAATGGACATCGGCCTAGGAGTGACAGAAGGACTTGAAGAAGTCGTATCAACATATATAGGTGGTAAAGGTTGACTCGGTTGACACAAAGTAGGTTGAAAAGTCAAACTATTTCTCCTAGACGCCTCTATGTGATCTTTCAAAGATTTTTTAGGCATGGAGGGATCGTTTTTAAATTGACCGAACAAATTGATATATGACGCAAAATTAGGTTCGGGATACCAAAGTTCGGCTAAAGATTTATTATGTGGGTACCCATGTTGTAAGAAAAGGGAAAAAAGGAAAGTTTATTGTGGTGCAAGGATTTATTTGTGGCTAAAAAACTTTGCAAGTTTCTATCAAAATTTTCCTTATTCTTTTTTTATTCTTTTTCTCTTTATTAGGAAAAATTTGTTGCAAAAAGATTTTTAACACAAGATATGCAACAGCAAAATATTACTTGCAATCTAATTTCATTTTAAGCGAGGCACAAAAATCCTGCACAAGATCGTCATTTGGAAGGGAAAAAATTGTTGAGCGTAAAGAAATCCTGCAGGCAAATTTACAGAAAATATATCAAGATTTGCAGAGGAGGAGAGAGAAAACTCACAGAAATATGCAGTGGCAGAACTGTTTTTTTTTTTTTTTATCGTGCTCTGCCTTTTTTTCAAGCCCTGAATCGACCAGGCCGCGGCGGTTCCGCGGCCGAAAGGCGGTTTAGGCGGCGATTCCGCGGCGAAATGAGGGGTTCAGAGTTTTTTTTTTTGGTCACCAAATCTCCACAGTTGAATTGTAGACTCGGTCCTCCAAATTTCTTCTGTTCCTCGGTTGTTGTGATCTTCTGTTTATTCGGATTTGATATTTGCTGTTTTAATCTCTGTAGATTTCCAGATCTGAATTTGTTTGTATATCCTGCAAAAATTCAACCACAAAGTATCCCTTCCAAAAGTAACAAATGATATATATTTTTATATTTTTTTTATTTTTTTCAGATTTTTATGATTTTTTAAAATTTTGATTAACCCGAAATTGCGAAAAGGAAATTTCTACGCCATCCCCGGCAACGGCGCCATTTGATTTAAGTGATTTTATCGTGCTTGCGCTTTCTAAAAGATAGATCAAAAATACTTGTTAACTGCAGTCAAGAACGGCGTCGCATGAAGCTAGCCGGTGAGTACGGGTCGGTCCATAGGGATTTTGTGAATTTCCAATTCGCGCTTACGAGTTAATTCCGAAGGGTGTTCGGATTAATTATTAAATCTAAAAACTGAATTAACCTAGGACAATTATCTAGATCTACTCTTGCTAGGGCTAGCTTTAGGGATGGTTTGGAAATGTAATTAAATCTCACCGCTTTCAATACCCGAATGAAGATCTTTGAGGAGTTATGGTAATTATCAATAAAGTGGATTAGATCCGTTCGGGAAGGTGTTCCTTCCTCTAGGTTCTTGTCCTTCCTTTAGAGATCCTTACCCTAACCTCCATGGAAAACATCACACCCGGGCCTTTATACTGCGGTATCACCGCTACCTCGAGGGATAGAGTGCCGTAGGGAGCGGTATGTGCATGTATGTATGGAGTCCTATTGTAAATATTTGGTGGGTAAGAAAGGGGTGAGAGATCTCATCTCTCAAAATCCTTCCTCAAAGCTAAACCCTAAATAAGTTCCTAGGGCATGCAATTAAATCTACCTAGGGCAAGGAATTGAAATCTACACTAGGACAAGAAATTAAATTACTTACAGATGGCTCTCTCCAAACATCAAAGCAGGGTTGTCAGATCTGAATTTCTGAATTAAAGAGAGGCACCGATGCTCTCCAAAAAGGATTTCTGAATTTTTATTAAAAGGAGGCATAAAGAATTACAATCTGTAGAGTTCCTATTTATAGAGAATAGGAAACCCTAAGGTTACATTTGACCCGCACGTCGACAATTACAAAAATACCCCTAGGAAATCTTTTTAGAGCAGCCAACACATTTTGGTAAAAAGTTATACGAGTAAGGGCACTAGACGGCCGCGGAACCGCGGCATTAGTGGGCTTGGGCCGCGGTTCTGCGGCCCATTAGTCGGCTCACAAGCTTAAATTTCCTGGTATTGTTCTAGGCTTCCTGGGCTTCTATATTCTTCAGTTATTTTTCCATTTGGGCTTCTACAGTGATTCCAGATCTTCAGTGAACACTTTGCAATGGATTTTTAACCGTCCGCTTTGACATTTTTGATCCTGCGTTGCCTTTTTTATGGTGAACCGTTCCTCTTCTAGGCTTTACTAAGATCTTCCTATTTATTGGTCAAAAATCCTTCTTTTGTGTCGTCTTTTGTGTTTTTCACTGTTTTTGCTCCAAGAACCTGTAACCTGTAACATGTAGCAGACATGCGTCAAAAGCACCCGTTTATTTATAAAAAGAATAAGAATAGGGAATATAATAATGCAATATTATGGTGTGAACAGTTCACTAACTCTTTCTCTGTTTTCAGTAAACGGAGTATTGGTCATATTATCTTTGAGACAAGACTGGCAAGTATCATAAGATGAAAATTCGAACAGATTCTCATATTTATCCTTATGTAACTTAGCTGGTCGTGTCGCATTGATATGACCAAGTCTACAATGCCACAAGAAGGATTCGTTCATTTTTAAACTACCCCTCTTGTGTGTGTTCTACATACTTTGAACTGTGGTTTGATTTAGAACGTATATGCTATTATATAACGTGCCTGATCGAATCAACTCTTGATTCAGGAAAATGTTCACAACATTATCCTCCAATACAGAATTATATCCTTCTTTAACTCAGTAAAGAACATGATGTAATGTTGTATACCATGTTTGGTATGTAATAACATTTGTTCAGAATCAATGTATTTAATACAAGGTGATATCTGTCAACAGACTTGGCTGCAACAATTGCACCATTCTCTAACACTTAGAGACATATCACCCATTCTCAGTTCTTTACCTTTCTGTAGCCCATGGAACTCTTACATATCCGGTATCACATACCCAGGACGTAGAGGATATTGAGAAACAGTTCTCGGTAATGAACACACCCGAAGAAGATGCATCAACATGCTTAATCCTCGATTGGGTGGCATGGAAATCTGGATATTCACCTATTTTCTGCTCGGACTTATAACAATTATAAGTTGGAGCAGAACCAACGTTCCCTAGCTCAGTATAATAAGCAGGTTCGGTCAATGCATCTATATTATTATCTTGATTAAGGCGTGACATGGTCACTACCAGGAGAGAGAGAGAGAAGAAAACACTCTGCGTGCGCTCTTGCAAGAACAGATTGGTTATTATTTTATCTAATCAGGATGGCTCCCACTGTTTTAGTCAAATATACCTTCAAACCCTAAAAGGTAAGACTAGTCTGTAAGTCTACGCTAGCGCCTCGGCCGTCTACAGACGCCAAATGCGGAACAAAAACTTTTTAACTGGCGCTATCGTATACTTTAACCCGGATCTTCCATTATTGCTAAACTAACAAACTGTAAAGAGTGTAGAAAGGTTATACCGAACGATCCGAGTCCTTCGTTCTTTAACCATCATCCCACGCTCCGTTGCGGCTGCTCCGATCTCGTCGATCTCCGATCTGCTCGTCCAGGTGGCACCACATCACTGATTCTTTAAACGGGCTCCCGCCTCTGACTCGAGGCAACTCGGTCGTCAAGTTTGCTAGAAGAGACGACCAAGATTGATGTAGAGAATGAGTAGATGACTTTGTCTCGTTCCGTCCAAAGCTATGGACGGACGGTTAATGAAGTTGCCGAGGGAATTGGGTGATGGAATGAAATGAACTGTAAAATTCCATGCACCCCAAATACTATCATAATCTTTTTCTCCAAATGAAACATCAAGTGAGATCGATCAAGAGAGGAGGGGGAAGGGGCCGGCCATATATAGGAGGAGGAGGGTGAGTGTAGGAGCAAGTGGTGACCATAATAGGATGAAGCTTATCTTGAAGAACAAATATCTTAAGCTTAACAAAAAATGGAGGAAATCAAAGCATGAGTCATAAACACCTAGTCATCATGTAATCTGTAAGTGCACGGCGGCGCCCCGGCCGTCAATCCGACGCCGGAATGCGGAAGCGGTGAATAACTAAAATTTTGCGGACTTTGCAAACCGGCACCACCGCTCACTAAACTCCGGATCGAACCATTAACTAGTCTAAGCTATCTACAAGAAAGGGAATAGAGATATACCGACGATCCAAGTCCTCCGGTCTTCTCGTCATGGTCCCGATCTCCTGCGGAAAAGTCCCGTCTCCTCCTCGTCGCCGGAAGTGCACCACATCGCCTTCTTCGTTTACGGGCTCCCACCTCAATGCCGAGGCAACTCGAGCACGAAGCCGGCTACTCGACGTGCCCAAGGTTCGTTGTAGAATATGTAGTGAGCTTGTGTCTCTTTTTGGGGTAGTGGAGATGCCATTGTGGTGGAGGATTGATACAAGCTTTTGGAGGAGAAGCTAATATGATTTTTTTTCAAGCCAAAAGAGTGTAAATCCCTACACTAGAATTTTGGACAGCCCTTGAGGAGAGAGGCCGGCCATGCAAGTGAGGGGTGAGTGAAAAAGGAGAGAGACCCTCAACTCAAGAGAGTGAATCAAGAGAATAAGCAAGTGAAAGGCAATCATCAAAAGAAATGATCACAAGCCTAAACTAACACTCCAACAACCTCATCATCAACAACCATGATGACAAAGGAAAAACCAACACTCCACCTCAACCATCACCTCACCAAGTCAAGCAATCATGAAAAAGGAAAGTCAAGTGATGGTGCTCATCATGAAAACCATCATGATGCAACAAGATGCAAAGAACCCCCTCCACTAATGCTTATTTGCAACAATGCAAATAAGCCCTCCTCCACCAATCTTCGGCCAATGAACGGAACAATGGAAAATTGGCCGAAACGGAAAGCAAACTGGCAACTCCAGAAAACTGGTCCCGTAATAAATTACAGGAAAACCCCGATACTGTGCATACACACCCGCATTTGTATTCCGACCGAAATACAAATGCAATGAGACAAAATCTACACTGTACTGTACTAGGATCCGGCTTATACCAAAGCCGGCTAGTAATATCTGTTCGATCCTGATCCGTGCAATACCGCACGTATCTGATCGAACCCTGCCATATAACCATACGGCCTATAGTACAAACTGTCCGATCCTGATCCGTGCAATACTGCACGTATCTGATCGGACCTTGCCATATCTCCATACGGCCTCTACAACCTTTCGCCCGAAAGCTGAGTAACTGAATGTGGGGGACTCTAAAGACTCGTCAACACCTTGGTTGTGGATTTAACCACTAGCACGTCAGAGGTATAAGCCAATACGTGACGGGCTACCAGGTACTGACCAAATGGGACGTCGATGAGGAAGCTCACCCCGACACCCAACTGAGCCTGTCAGTGACAATATCCGTGCAGTCCGGTCCGTTCGTCTATGAGCATCGCATGGCGGGCCTAGGGGGTTGGTAAAAGTCAGACCCCCAAAAGCGGTACAAGTCGTGTCGGAGTGTAGCCCAGAACACCCTGAGATACTACTGGAATACCTACCAGTAAATCTCCTTGCCTTGGCCAAGGACTTTGTGTAATGGCTCTCCTAGACACAGCACGACCTCACCCCCAATACCGGGAGAGACGAACCCCTGAAGATACGCTCACTGCCTCCATGTGGCTCGGGACTGTACCCAACTAAAACCTGTTTGCACGACTCCTTTGAGCCGTGGTAGGGTAGTAATCAAAGTACAGTGGGAACTCACACGAGACAAATGACGATCCCCAGGTCGATGAACTAACCTGCACACATGTCACCAGGGAACTGCCATCTGACGTCTGGTATATGACCAACTAGCAGGTTCCCGGCGAGTCCTGTCCGGTGTACTCATAACCCAATGAGCACCTGTATACATCTTAGGTGATCCAACTGACACCAGTGGCTTGTGAGACCGGCCACCGCCCCTCGTCGGGGTCTCGACTGTATACACTAGTCTACTAATGGAGTATCGATGCCCAGTCTCGAAACTCCCACGACTAGGGACCTTTTAAGGATATGCTTGTAGACCCCCAGCTCCCACTTATATGATCGCCCTCATACTGCTGGTGGTCAAGCAAGAATCCTAGGGGCTCTATCAACGTGTAATAGCGACATGTCAGGTCACTTAAAGCAGTACACGATGATAAAGGTAAACCAGATAGCATACTATCATCTCGAGTAAGACTGTCCTACCGGGATAGGTCCTCCCTCAATCATTACAATCACGTACCTGTGACCTAATAATTGACTCTGAGGGCACTATCTCCAACAATCTCCCACTTGCACTCAAGGCTAATTATTGCGATGTCGCATACTCACAGCCCGTGTGATACCGAACACCCAACTCCTCTACTAGTCAGTCTCACAAAGCTCGTTTGCGAAACTATTGCGTTCGAGGAATAGCCTCAGTGAGTGGATCCGCCTTGTTGTCTCTTTCCATGTCTCTCTATATCTCAAGTTCGCGGAGAAACCCATCTCCCGAAAAGAGCAATACCTGTCTGAGAATGTGTCTGGATGTCTGATGGGACATAGCTCATAAATGAACTCCAAATCCAAACTTCTTAGACTGTATCGTCAACTGAACTTAATCAGTATCCTGCGCCATGCCACCCTCAGTATTGCCTTGGACCACCTATCCAAAATACTGCCCCTCATCAGAAGGAAAACTATAGCTCTGACAACCTCCTTGTCGTCCATGTCACCTTGGAAGCCTGGAATGATAACTGTCTCCTGAATGAGGCTGTCGTTATCATCTCCCTAGAACATCCACTTATGTTCTAAAACTGCTTCCGACTGTTTCTCCAGGATTGGATTAATGTCAAGTTATTGCATCTAGTGCAAGAACAACATCTGGTGTGGTACTTGACATCTCACGATTGACTCAATTGCATGAGCAAGTGATCTGCCAATCATGCCCGTCCCTCTCCCCTTTAGTCTGTAAGACACCTTTGGAGAGGGTGACTCCATTACCTGCAGGTACACTACCGTGCCAGGAGTCGTCCATCCTAAATACTCTTAGAACGCTGTCAAGTACCCTGATTGGGAAACCACCCAAATCTAGATCTAAGACCATAGATCTAGTAACCAGTATGTCTGATATAAAATCCATTTCCTTTGTGGAGAAACAACTGTGTGACGACCAAACTATAACCGATCGTAGTGTAGGAGTTTCCTTTCCTACTCTGTGTATATCATCCAAATACCAGGATATCACACCCTACTACCTTCTCAACAGATCCATCCCCTATTCTGATGAAGTCAAACCCATGACTGTCACGTCAGAAATAGATGATCTATCTCTGCTATATCTGCTTTAGTCTATAAATAGACATAAGCTTCCTGTCCACCAATGCTTCCGCTGCTCCCACTGACTACGACAACCTTCTGGCAGAGTCATATAGACGTACACTTCTAAAACTAGTTTAGAACGACGCTATACTCATCCTCCCGCCGGGTCTCGCAGCCTGGAACAACAGCAATGGTAATTGTGGGTAAACAAGAACTTCCCTGTCACCGTCCTTGAGGCTACCGTAGTACCTCTCGGGTGCCTGAAGTTACCCACCTTATCTGCGGAGTGGCCAATGGAATGTCAATCCAGATTGAATCTTTAGGTTCCTTATCAAATCTTCAGTAATCGTTTGTGGTTCTGGAATCACTTCCAGTTCTACCATACTCCCACTACTGTTTTCTGAAAAAATCCATTTTTAATAAAACTGTGGCGAGTCTAGAACAATATTGCTATTGATCATCCAGATGGTAGAAAGTCAACCCGCGTCATAGCCTGGGTCAACCCACAAACAGCCATTACAGAAACGTGCCTTGAGTTGTCCAGTGTCTGGTTTTAATCATAAACCGGACAACTCCCCGTACCTTAACATCGTTAAGATATGAACTGTTCTATATCCAATATAGAAACAGAGGCACTGATTTAATTGAACTAGATTCAAATCATGCAGCTGTCCCCAGCGCATGTCAACTAAATGGAAAGAGGCCGATCAACGTTACTCAACTTAGGAATACTTCCAATTGTGAGTAACCTGAAAGAGAAGCAAGATCTCTTTATCATTACTATCAACTGAATACCACAAGTATCTACATCTTCGATCTCTTTGAAGAATCCCGATACTTGCTACACCTGGTTCTCTACTCTATTCAAATACCTATAACTTCTCAAAATTCGGACCCTGTGTTTCCACGAAACACTTGTCTAAAAACTAGAGAAGTCATAAGTAAACCGAATATAGTACGAGGACCAACCCCTCTGTCCTAATGGACACTGGACAACATGCAATACTCTGTATAAGTCCCTTGAGTCTGATAACTCATTCACTGTGTGTCGTAGGTTGAAAACTGTACTTATGGTTAAGAAGAATTACACCGCTGTTTAATGCTCCTTACCTAACCATCCACTGATATAGGTAAATGTCGTAGACATAATTTCAGAAAGGTATATCTCACTCTATGAAAATAGACGTACAGATATATCAATTTGAAATTGGTGCATAACAGCGGATATTCAAAACCAAATATTTGCCGACCGGCAAACAACCCAGGTGATTTCCTCAAATATCACCGATTACAACGAATCCCGATATAATGAGGATAATCACCCAATTCCCAATAACTTACTCCCACTCATCATCTGTAAAATCATACAGATGTGAGAGTCATACCTGGTAAATACATACCCTGGAGTAAGTGTCTAACTGGGAAATCTGTTTTCCTTTAACAGTACACAGTGAAACTGAAACATCGAAATGCTTCGATGGGATATTCTGGTATTCCTAGTAATGCCTCTTCCAGATTCACGACTGTAACCGTATAGTTCTTTGCCACCTCTCCAAATCCCTTCATATGTCTTTAGTCTTTACCTTCTGCACACCCTTTTAGGCCAAATGGTTTTCTTCCTTCCCTACCGTTCGGCATCAGCCTATGGTTTGGAAGAAGACTATCCAATAAGCATAATGGGTGTACTGTCCGCATCCTAGGAACACTCGCAATGAGAGAGGGTGAAGATAAAAGACAACCGAATAAACCTTATTCCTATTTCTCCTGAACCAGAATCCATCCCCGAACTGGAACAAGTTCCATTCGAGTTCGTATATAACCATATGATGGAGTATCCAAATAAACTGTGGAACTTCGTAGTGATACGGAGTGTCCTGGAGAAATACAAAGGTGATGTGGGAGTGGTAATGAAATATTTGGTTTGGTCGTGAATATCTGTTGCAATTTACTTTGCCCTCTTACTAATCCCTTGCTTTGTCTGAACTTAATACCTTCTGCACACCATCGTTATGCTAATTGGTTTTCTTCATTCCCTACCGGTCGGCACCAGCCTAAGGTTTGGAAGAAGACAATCCAATTTGCGTAATAGGTGTACTACCCCTAAACCAAGGAGTACTCGTAACCTGAGAGAGGGTAAAAGGAAAAGACAACTGAATAATCCTATCCGTTTTCTCCAGAACCGGAAACCATCCTCGAATAAATTCTTTCGAGTTCGTATCTAACCATACGATGGTTTTGTCCAATGGAAGTGGACGTTCGTAGTAATACGGGGTGTCCTGGAGAAAAAGGGTAAAAGTAGGAGTGGCAATGAGGTCTGCAACTCTGACAATCCAAAAGCCGGTGTTAAAGAAGGTTCGGTCAACTTGGTCACTGAGTCAAAGTCTTAGGGTCGGGTCAATGGTCACTGCCAAAGAGAGAGAGAAAAGAAACACTCAGCGTGCACTCTAACCTAGATCAGAATGGTTACCAATTTATCTAATCTGGAATCCTCCCACTGTGCCTCAAATTCTCCTCCAAACCTGAAAGAAGAATTAGTCGGGGTCACCCGAGGAGTAAACTAACTCATCAGTGGGAATCGGGATCCAACTCTCATCGCATGATAACGTGACGGAATCCGCTCACGCTATCACACTCCAGAAGGTATGCGCATACCTGGCAAGTTTCAGTTCTTTTGAAACTCCCGATGTGATTTTTACCCCATGCTCTTATGACCTTGACTAAGGCCAACAAATCATAAGTCACATGTCAAGTTCTACCCGTCATTATCCAGGTTAATTTGAATCCACCCGTACAAGCCCTTGACTAGGGCCAACAAGGCTATACGACTGTCCCAAACCAACGCATCTATCTATGCAACATATGAATACCCAATAGCTACCAAACACTGTGCCTTGACTAAGGCCAACAAACACAGCTTGAATACTATTGACTACCCATATGAAGCGACGGAGGGCTACGAATGGTTTCTGGCGAAAACCTTTAACGTAATGAACTTGATATCGTCGAAGGAACGGATAGCTTTTTGAAAATATAGTGACGAAAACCGTTGCTAAAGAGGTCACTCCCTGTGAAGGGATCTCGGCTCTTTCCCCGTAGAATGGGGTGCAGGATATTCCAAATGAATACCGCGATGCAAAGCAAAAGTAATCGGCTATAGTGAAGTTAATGCCCTGACGCAAACTTCTGTCCAAGGGGTCACTCCCGGTGAAGGGATCTCGGCCCTTGCCTCGTCGACTGAGGAGCAGGATATTCCAATGAATACCACGATGCAAAACAAAAGTAAATGTCCTTGCAATAACAGCTTTTTGAAAAGTGTTCCAACAACATCAGATTAGGTTTGTTTTAACTTGCATTGATCCGAATCAACGCAGTCCCATCAATTGATCACACCAAAAAGAACGAAAATATACTGATGTACGTATATGCCATCCGCATTCGCCACTGGGTCCCGTCATTACCCGTTAGGTTAGCTTACTAACGACAGAGCGGGGACTGGACTAGCGCGGATGCAAAACATATACAACATCTACTAATATATATACCAATATATTATATTTCGCTCAAGGCGTGAAAGAAATGCAACATCACAGAGAATGAACAGCATCACAGAAACAATACAGATATCTGGGATCCCCGGGTTTCACAGAGCCACTACTGAAACCCGACGTTCCCCTGGTCGTGTGGATAGCCTGTGCAAAGAAATCCTAGACCCCTACGGGCGCGGCAAGTCACCCGCCAAAACCTGAAGCGAGGCAGCCCCCTTCAGCGCCGTGAATGGACCACCCAGCACTTCACGGAATCCGGTAACTTGGGCACCCCTCCTGGGTCAAACCTATACCCCCTACGAGTGCGGCGAATAGCCCGCCAATCCTAGAGTGAAGCCCCCTCCGTCTCAATGCCATGAGATGCGGGCTTGTTGCCCTCCAGAACCCGGCTATCCGTGCACCCCTCCGCGGGGCAACCTAGTACAGAAAGTAAAATATACATACAACGGGTACATCGACCGCAACCAGGTCGTGCCCCAAAATAATAATACAATCAGGCAGTGACGGCAGTCCACATGTCGGACGCTCGCCCCGCAATATCAAATGTACATAATACAACAAAACTGTACTAGCATTGCATCCAGGCTATCACCACGACCGATCCGCAACATCACAGCAAATACATAGAACATCAACGTGAAAGTCACGTTCGCAAATCCGTCTAACCGAGCTATAGCAGTTAGACCGGATTTACCGATCGAGTGACATTCACGGTTGCAGAGATAATGTAAATACTGTGAAAAATGTGTTTAAAATATCCGATCGATTAAAATATAACAAGTGGGCCCCAAAACAAAACTGCAGCAGTTACAGAAAATATGGGCCCAATTTAAATGTTCCAGAAACCCAGATTTATCCCCAGAAGCCCACTGAAAAAATCCGGCCCAATGATTATTCCATACTGCGGCGGAAGTGCGGCCAGAAGTGGGTTTTGGCCGCGCTTCCGCGCTCTGGTTGGAATATCATTGCCTCGAATTTGAACAGTGCTCTTAGTTCATCTAGCACAGTACTTTTATGCAACCTGAAAAATTTTTGGAGACTGAAAAAATTCAACAGAAACTGTCGTGGGTGTATTTGGGTTTTCGGACATTTCGATCGATCGGAACTGAAAAACACATTACACAAAGCTAGACTAAGTTAATGGGGAGGCTCTGATACCACTGTAAGTGCACGGCGGCGCCCCGGCCGTCAATCCGACGCCGGAATGCGGAAGCGGTGAATAACTAAAATTTTGCGGACTTTGCAAACCGGCACCACCGCGCACTAAACTCCGGATCGAACCATTAACTAGTCTAAGCTATCTACAAGAAAGGGAATAGAGATATACCGACGATCCAAGTCCTCCGGTCTTCTCGTCATGGTCCCGATCTCCTGCGGAAAAGTCCCGTCTCCTCCTCGTCGCCGGAAGTGCACCACATCGCCTTCTTCGTTTACGGGCTCCCACCTCAATGCCGAGGCAACTCGGGCACGAAGCCGGCTACTCGACGTGCCCAAGGTTCGTTGTAGAATATGTAGTGAGCTTGTGTCTCTTTTTGGGGTAGTGGAGATGCCATTGTGGTGGAGGATTGATACAAGCTTTTGGAGGAGAAGCTAATATGATTTTTTTTCAAGCCAAAAGAGTGTAAATCCTTACACTAGAATTTTGGACAGCCCTTGAGGAGAGAGGCCGGCCATGCAAGTGAGGGGTGAGTGAAAAAGGAGAGAGACCCTCAACTCAAGAGAGTGAATCAAGAGAATAAGCAAGTGAAAGGCAATCATCAAAAGAAATGATCACAAGCCTAAACTAACACTCCAACAACCTCATCATCAACAACCATGATGACAAAGGAAAAACCAACACTCCACCTCAACCATCACCTCACCAAGTCAAGCAATCATGAAAAAGGAAAGTCAAGTGATGGTGCTCATCATGAAAACCATCATGATGCAACAAGATGCAAAGAACCCCCTCCACTAATGCTTATTTGCAACAATGCAAATAAGCCCTCCTCCACCAATCTTCGGCCAATGAACGGAACAATGGAAAATTGGCCGAAACGGAAAGCAAACTGGCAACTCCAGAAAACTGGTCCCGTAATAAATTACAGGAAAACCCCGATACTGTGCATACACACCCGCATTTGTATTCCGACCGAAATACAAATGCAATGAGACAAAATCTATACTGTACTGTACTAGGATCCGGCTTATACCAAAGCCGGCTAGTAATATCTGTTCGATCCTGATCCGTGCAATACCGCACGTATCTGATCGAACCCTGCCATATAACCATACGGCCTATAGTACAAACTGTCCGATCCTGATCCGTGCAATACCGCACGTATCTGATCGGACCTTGCCATATCTCCATACGGCCTCTACAACCTTTCGCCCGAAAGCTGAGTAACTGAATGTGGGGGACTCTAAAGACTCGTCAACACCTTGGTTGTGGATTTAACCACTAGCACGTCAGAGGTATAAGCCAATACGTGACGGGCTACCAGGTACTGACCAAATGGGACGTCGATGAGGAAGCTCACCCCGACACCCAACTGAGCCTGTCAGTGACAATATCCGTGCAGTCCGGTCCGTTCGTCTATGAGCATCGCATGGCGGGCCTAGGGGGTTGGTAAAAGTCAGACCCCCAAAAGCGGTACAAGTCGTGTCGGAGTGTAGCCCAGAACACCCTGAGATACTACTGGAATACCTACCAGTAAATCTCCTTGCCTTGGCCAAGGACTTTGTGTAATGGCTCTCCTAGACACAGCACGACCTCACCCCCAATACCGGGAGAGACGAACCCCTGAAGATACGCTCACTGCCTCCATGTGGCTCGGGACTGTACCCAACTAAAACCTGTTTGCACGACTCCTTTGAGCCGTGGTAGGGTAGTAATCAAAGTACAGTGGGAACTCACACGAGACAAATGACGATCCCCAGGTCGATGAACTAACCTGCACACATGTCACCAGGGAACTGCCATCTGACGTCTGGTATATGACCAACTAGCAGGTTCCCGGCGAGTCCTGTCCGGTGTACTCATAACCCAATGAGCACCTGTATACATCTTAGGTGATCCAACTGACACCAGTGGCTTGTGAGACCGGCCACCGCCCCTCGTCGGGGTCTCGACTGTATACACTAGTCTACTAATGGAGTATCGATGCCCAGTCTCGAAACTCCCACGACTAGGGACCTTTTAAGGATATGCTTGTAGACCCCCAGCTCCCACTTATATGATCGCCCTCATACTGCTGGTGGTCAAGCAAGAATCCTAGGGGCTCTATCAACGTGTAATAGCGACATGTCAGGTCACTTAAAGCAGTACACGATGATAAAGGTAAACCAGATAGCATACTATCATCTCGAGTAAGACTGTCCTACCGGGATAGGTCCTCCCTCAATCATTACAATCACGTACCTGTGACCTAATAATTGACTCTGAGGGCACTATCTCCAACATAATCAATGTAAGCAAAGGTTCATGAACCTAGTCACCATCCTAGAAACTTCTAGAACCTTCTAGAAGCTTGACTCACCCTCATCCAAGAAAAGATAAATCCGTCTTTAACCGAATGTTAAAAGACAGCTGATAGAAAACTGGAAACTGGCAACTTCCAAAAGTGATCCTGAAACGACTTTCAGGATAACCCCGTAACTGTATAAATATACCCGCATTTGTATTACGACCGAATACAAATGCAACTGAGACAAAGATATTATACCTACTCAATATAATACTCGGATCCGGCTTAAACCAAAGCCGACCAGTATCAACTGCCCGAAAACTGACACGTGCGTAAACGCACGTGCATTTTCCGAACCCTGCCATAAAACCATACGGCCTCTACAACGTTTCGCCCGAACTTGGGAAACTGCCTGTGGGGGACTCTAATGACTCGTCAGTACCCTGGCAGTGGGTTTAACCACAAACCGTCAGCGGCACTAGCTATGCGTAACGGCTGCCCATGGACTGACCTCAAGGGAGGCCGATGAGCGCACTCAAGGGTGGCCGATGAGTGAACTTATCCAGAAACCCTACTGAGCCTAACAGTGACAATGTATATACAGTCCGGTCCGTTCGTCAATGAGTATCGCATATCCGCCTAGGGGGCTAGTAACGTCAGACCCCCAATAGCAGTATAAGTCGTGTCGGAGTGTAGCCCAATAACACCCCGAGATACTACTGGAGTACCTACCAGTAAATCTCCTGCCATGGCCATGGACATTGTGTAATGGCTCTCCTAGACATAGCACGACCTCGCCCCCAATACTGGGAGAGACGAATCCCCTGCCGATCCACTCACGTGCCTCCATATGGCTCGGGACTGTACCCAAAAGCTACCTGTTTGCACGACTCCTTTGAGCCGTGGTAGGGTAGAAATCAAAGCACAATGGGAACTCACACGAGACAAATGACGACCTCAGGTCGATGAACTAACCTGTACACATGTCACCAGGGAACTGCTATCTGACGATATGTATAGTACTAACTAGCAGATTCCCGGCGAGTCCTGTCCGGTGTACTCATAACCCAATGAGCACCTGTATACATCTTAGGTGATCCAACTGACACCAGTGGCTTGTGAGACCGGCCACCGCCCCTCGTCGGGGTCTCGAGTGTATACACTAGTCTACTCCGGAGTATCGATGCCCTGTCTCGAAACTCCCACGACTAGGGACCACAATTAAGGATATGCATATAAACTACCCAACTCTCACTTATATGATCGCCATCATACTGTTTGTAGTAAAGCAAGATCCTAAGGGCTCTATCAAAGTGTAACATGCAATCAGTCACCTGAACATGTACACGACTGATAAAGGCAAACCAGATAGCATACTATCATTTCGAGTAAGACTGTCCTACCGGGATAGGTCCTCCGCAATCATTGCAATCACGTACCTGCGATCCAATAATTGACTATGAGGGCACTATCTCCAACATAGTCGAGATTAATTACACCCTACAAGTTTACCAATCTTTCGGCCAGGCCAGTGTCGGTACATTGAGGGAGGTTCCCCGTGCTTTCGCACGGACATAATTAAAATAAATCTCGTTTTTCCAGGGGCGTAACCCCGTTAACATCTTTCTAGACTCCTACTTGATCGGCTAATTGTGATGTGTAAAACACTCTCAGGAGTAACTCTTACTCGCAGTAGGTATCGGGATCCAACTATCTCATAGAAGGTATGCAATCTCATTGCAAATTTCAACACTTGAAATTCCCGATAATATTTTGCCCCTAGCGTCCTATGACATTGACGAAAGCCAACAAAGTCGTACGACTAGCCTAATCCAATCGCATCATATGCTTAAATAGATAAGCACTAATTAGCTACCGCACACTATGCCTTGACGAAAGCCAACAAACGTAGCACGAATACTAAATAGTACTTATCTGAAATGACGGAGGGCTACGCAAGTTTTTAAGAAAACCCTTTGCGAAATGTACTTGATATCGTTGTAGGATCAAGTGATTTTAAAAGGAGTGTTTTTGAGGCTTTTACTAGTTTTGCTAAAGAGGTCACTCCCGGTGAAGGGATCTCGACTCTTTCCTTATCGAATAAGGTGCAGGATATTTCACAAATACCACCATGCAAAGCAAAAACTATAAAAGTAATCAAAAGACAATCCGAGTTTGTAGCATCTGCTAGTTTCGCTAAAGATGTCATTCCCGGTGAAGGGGTCTTGGCTATTTCCTTATCGAATAAGGTGCTGGATATTCTACAAGGAATACCGCTATGCAAAGCAAGAACTAGAGCTACCAGTTTTAAACAAGTTTCTACAACATCTTTTAGGTTTCTTTTATTTTCATTAATATCATTAATGATGTCCCATCAATTTTATGCTTCCCAAGCATCACATAAGAAACGAAAGCAACAATATTAATTATATCTCATATATATAATATAGGAATTCGTCTCAGAACATATCAAGTGATCACATCATATAATATCAGCAGCAGAAGAATTACATATGAAATATTGGATATACTAGGAATTCCGTGTTTTAGATTAAGCCAGTATAAAACACGGATTCCACGGTCGCGATGAATAATCAAACCCACATCCCTAGACCCCTACGAGAGTGGCAAGCAACCCTTCCAATTCTAGAGTTTGGAGACCCGGTCTCGACTCCTCGAGACGGTCTCCCACTGGATCCTAGAACCCGGTTACTTGTGCTCCCCGCCTTGGGTCTATCCTAATGCGGAAAAGTAAATAATATACATCAATGGTGACATCATCCTCAACCCGGAGTTGCCCCAATAAAAGAATATTACATACAATGAATTTTACATGAATGAAAATAAAAACCCTCATTTCACATAAAACCACTGGCTATTCAAAACACAATGATCCGATATAACATATTACAGCAACACATAACATCACATGTCATCAACGTAAGTAAATATGCGTATCCCAATTGTCGTTGACGTATACCAACGAAACCGGCGGTACACCACATATTACACTTACGGTCGCAGAAAAGAAAGTGAAAAACTACAACAGTTGGAATCCGCAACCATCTTAAACATCATAAACCCAATGTATCACATACTTTGGATTTCATGCCAAACCAAATGAATTCCTTAGACATCACATGCCTAACAATTATAAACTCCGCATTTTAGTCTCAATATTGAAAACACTTTCCAATAACCTGTCGGGTAATTCAACAAGATTCCTGACAACCTGATCGATGCTCGTCGGAAACTTTATTAGACGGCCGCATTCCCGATGTCGCCGACGAAGTGCACTAAAGCGGAACACTGCTGCCGCGAGCACCCGAATGGATTCTTTTGGCGACGGGGTTCTCCTACAGTCACTTGGTCGGGGCTATGGGGCGTGGCTATCTAGTAAGGTTACCTGGTGAGTATCCGCGTACACTACGTAATTGCGATGGACTTTTGATCCACATCAAAACTTCGTGGCAACCGATTAAATAAGACTAAACTGCTAGATTTATAAAATTCAAACCAGTTATCTCATAACTATTTGTGGATTCCAAATATTGTATCACAATCACAGATAGCTAGACGAAGTTAAACTTTTTGATCGAATAAACAAACAACCAAAATTTTCGGTGAAGCTCAACACTTGAGCGGAGTTCAAAAAGTGCCCAGAAACTGCCACAGCTCTTATGAACAAGTCGTAGAAGGGTCAACCATTGCCTCACAGGTGGCACCGCTGAACTACCACAAACCTTAGGGTTTGATGGCGGTTCTTATGGTCATATAATCGAGTTAGGGTTTCGTTCTTCTAGAGCGTCCACAGAATTGCTTGCATGATTTTCTGAAAATTTTAAACTCAGAAAAAATCCAACTCTTGAAAAAATTTCCAGCGGGGAAAAATTGGGTTATTGATATCCGTTCAAACTTTTTAACATCGTCTAAAAAACCCGAATACATGTTAGTATTATGATTACGAAACACTCCGAATTGCTTTTGCAGAAAGTTAACATCACATGAAAATTTAGCAAAAACAAAACACCTGAAACCCTAAAACACAGAGACTGGAACACCCTGAAAATTTGAAGCCCAAAATCCAATTTTGATCCGAGGTGGTCAGTTTTAAGCAAGATGTGGCCAGTTTTTTTGCACAAAACCCCCTCAAATTTTCATGGTGTTCATGTCATATCCCATACAACATTCTGCAGTTGTTTAAAAATTTTTTTGAAGACTTTTTAAAATCGACAGAAACCAAGTTATCGTATCGGGTGTTTCGGAGTAGTTTCAGTTTTGTAATCCTAGCAAATATCGTCTAATTTTCTAGCATGGCTCTGATACAACTGTAGGGTTGCCTAGCACGGCAGCAAGTTTTCGGGAAGCATCGTCCATGCCAATTTTAAAAATTTTCCGTTCTAGTAAACCCTAACCCTAGAATCGCTACTAGAAAATCCGACGAAACAAAATGTAAACACTTTATATCTAAGTGAATGTGGGAATACAACCTTTGTAGACCGGTCCATCACTTCTAAAGCTCCATATAGTAGTCCTTTCACTGCGATCATCGAACTCCCGGACTCTAGTGAAGGTTCACATGAAGAAATGAACGGGCTTGCTCAATGCCTTCGAAGCCGAAGACGATCTACGTCGAGGAGACTCGAGCTCATGCTACCTCTTCACTAATGGTGAGATTAGTGAAGCAAACACCCTAAACTAAATGGTTAATAGTAAAGGATGATGAAGTAGGAAGTGGGCTCTCTTTAGATTTCTTTTTCTCACTAAAAATCATCACTTGATCACAACCTAGAGAGCAAACTCATGAGGAAGAAGAAGATGAAGTAAAGTGATGAATGAATAATTCATGAGGTTAGAAATGCAACCATGGTGAGTTATTATGTCATCCCTAACTCATGTAGAGAATAAACCATGGTCATGGGTTAATGTTGGGTTAACAAATATCTTAAGCAAGACAAACAAGTGGACTTGGTCAATGGTTATCAAGTTTGCACAAAAAATCAACCATGAAAAATTCCAAATGTTTGAATTACTTAATAAATATAAACCCTAACAAAAACCCTAGCATAATATGAGTCTCATACATACATGTTGCATGTGTAACCTAGTGTCACGACCCGAATTTAGTTCTTGACCGGCACTTAAATCATGCAACGTCTAAAGGCACAACGTAAATTAAGTAAGCCGAAACCCAGAAATCTAAACCTTTTTAAATTTTCGGGTAGCACCTCCCTCGAATATTTTGATCAAAATAGATATACAACAATATGTAGGCATCCCCAAGCGGGAGCTAGCTCTTTGCCAATCGGCGGGGTCACAACCACGCTAGACAGAATATAAGTATACAACGCCCAACGGCGAAGATCAACACAAGGAATAAAGTAAAGCAAGACACCAAACCCACCAAGCGAACATAAAACCCATCGCTCAAGTCTCGCAACTACAAGTCTTGCTAAGTCTTACTACTTATACAAATACTAGTTTCTGATTGATGGAGTTGACTAGATACAATAGGAATAATAATATAAGAGTGGCACGATCCAACATGTGCCACCCACCAAGCAAATCTCCCGAATGCAGCTGTGTGCCAGCGATACCATTACTGATCCATGCGGTCAACCTGTAAGAACCGTAGCACAACGGGGGTGAGTTGCCAACTCGTGAGTAGAAAACATCATCAGGTAGAAATCGAAATAAACAACAATTCCTTGGTCAATTATATCATAAAGGTAATATTATGATATCTAGGGTGATCGTATCTGTATATGTGCCAACAACATGATCAATGCCTATCAGCAAGTAGATCTCATCCAACGATATAATCAAATTCCTTTATGCATGTGGATCTCATCTACATGTCAATCAATGACACAACAACATCATGCATGTAAATATCATGAAAGCATATGCAGGTAAATATGAGGACATAAATAAACGTGTGTCCAGCAACGACACATCTAAATCATGAAACCTGAGTGTCCCACATCGACACTCGAAACATAATGAAACCCGTGTCCAATATCGACACGTAAATCCTCATAACTCAGGCACCGCATCCTCAGATCGGCCCTCAAATCTGTAAGTCTCATGGAACCCGAGTGTACAACATCGACACTCGCAACATCATGAAACCATAGGCTCCGTCTGCGCGATCGGCCCGAGGGCTCCGGCAGTACGAATCGGCCTATCTCATCTCATAACTCTGGTCGGTATCCTCCAGATATCCGCCGAGTCCAAATACTATCACCGGTAGGCAGTGCACCTCCTGTTGGATATATGTATGCCTTAGAGGCCATTATATGTATAGTGGATGCTTGGACATGTATATATGTATATAGATGACTTTCTTGCTCGACATGATAGTATGCTATCTGGTTTACTTTATCTTGACATGTTCATTTGATCATGCATCTTACTCATTTGGTACATGTTGATAAAGCCCATATGATATATGCTTGACTACTGGGACTATGATATAGATTATACTAGTAGGACTCGTATAGTTTATAAGCATATCCTTTAACTGTTCCTAGTCACGGGTGTATCGAGATGGGGCTTCGATATTCCAGAGTAGACTAGCGTATACCATTCTTGTCCCATGTGATTGGCGATGGATGATCCTATATCCATCGGGTGTGGTGATATCAAAGATTGTATACGGGTGCTCAATGGAGACGGGGTACACTAAACGGACTTGCCAAGAACTCCTATGTGGTATTATATCTATCGTCGGATAGCAGTTCTCAGGTGACACTGGTACAGGTTAGTCTGTAGACCCAAGATCGTCATAGAGTCTTGTGTATCCTCTCACTGTACTTTGATCTCCACCCTACCACGGCTCTATTGAGTCGTGCAAACAGGTGGTCTTTGGGTACAGTCCTGAGGCACATAGAGGCAATGAGCGATAGGAGGTGTTTCGTCTCTCCCGTTATTGGGGGTTGATGTTGTGCTATGCACGACTGGCTATAACAGGAAGTCCCTAGCCAGGGCTGCTGAGATTTACTGATATGTGTTTTCAGTAGTTTCTTGATCTGTTATTAGCCATACACCGGCATGACTTATTGAGTTATTGGGGTCAACGATTCCATCTCTAGACTCGATATGCAGCATATTTGATGAAGAGACTGGACTATACGGTAAGTGTTGCCAGTTGGCTCGACGGGAGTTCTGACAGCTTCGCTGGTTTTCTTCTGATCGCTCAATACCCGGATGGCCATTACGTTTAGCTGACCGCTTGCGACTTGTGGGTGTTTGATATGATCATAACCTACTGCCGGCATATTGACGAGTCTTAGAGTCCCCCACACAGGAGTTTCCTAGCTCAGGAGAAAAGATGAGGTGTGCATATGAGATATGCACGGGGACCCGATTCAATGCGTATATGCGATACCGTATATTAATCGAGCGTTTTTCTATTGGTCAGATCGTATGTGATATGACCGGTTTGTTAAATCAAGTGTTGATTTAACATAGACTTTTAGCTTAATTCTTTATTAAACCCTTTTCTATTTGTATTCATGCATGTATGCATATGTTTATGTTGATGCACATGATGATGTGCATGCATACATACATGCATACATTGTATCATGGTTGATGATACAAAAATGGTGGCAATGCAAGACTCACATGGTTGTAAATATGTATATGTTAATTTATTTTGAGTTAAAGAAAAGATAATTCACTCATGGTTGATATTTATCTACTTTGACTACACCTGACCTAACAATTAACCATGAGTTAATTTTCTATGGTTCTTATTACTCAATAATGAATATCTAGATATTTACTAACCCATGGTTTGAAGTGAGAATGATTTAATATTGATTATTCATTCTCATCTTCATTTTTATTCATCACATATCATTATCTCTTGAGCTCAAGCTTTGCCATTATCTTTTTCTTCCTCATTCTCTTTCTCTCTTGAGATTTACATTAGAGGGAACTAGTAAAAAAGAAAGGGTTTTGAATAGAGAATACAGACTACATCATCATTCTACACATCTCTAGCCCATTTGTGTAGGGTGTTTGCTACACTTCTTTCAATGATCAAGTAAAGCAAGGATCTTTGGGCAAAGGGACTCCGTGTGGATCATCGTGAACTAGGAAGACCTCTATCGATCCGTTTCAAACTCTCAAAGTGCCAAGGAGTCACCAAGGGAAGTCTACAAAGGTTGTAATTTCTTCACTTAGTGTTAAATTGCTTCTTGCATGTGATGCTTATTGATTGTTACCCTAAAATTCTAGTTAAGATCCTAGGTTAGTTTACTTAGCACCTCATAAAATTTAATAATGGCATATGTGATGCTTCCAAACCCTAGATGAGATGGTGAGCAAACCCAACAATGGTATCAGATGCAAGCTAGAGCTTTAGTGTAACTCAGACGATGTTAAAAACCTTGAACGAACGAAATTCGATACCCAAAACATGCTCACTGGAAATTTTTCAAAAATTTGGATTTTTTCTCATTAAAAATACTCAGAAAATTGTGCAGCGTATTCTATGGGCCCACAAGAAGAACGAAGCCCTAACTCGACTTAACGACCGCGGAACCGTGGCCGAAAGGCTCTTTTTGCGGCGGTTCCGCGGTGCCGTTGGTGAGGCGTGGACTGTGCCTTTTTGTGCTGGCCCGTATGTGCTAATAGCAGTCTCTGGTATTTTTTAAACTGGTCAATTGTTGAACTTTCTGAAAATTCTTTGGGTGATTGATAGTTTGATCGAATGTTTTAACTACGCCTAGTATATGTGAATGTGATACACTAAATGGAATCTACAAATTTGTTTGTTGCGTGTAAATCTAACATTTCGGTCTCGGGTATGATCGGAAATCTTATTGAATTATCCAACTTATTTTTGAAAAGGAGTTTTCTTAAATGAGACATAAATGCGAGCTTTACATTGTTGGGCATGAAATCTTTGATATGCGATATCCCGGGTTTGTGTTGTCTAAGGGCAGTTATGATTCCAATTGTTGTAGTTTTTCATTTCTTTTCTGGGACCGTAAGTGTAGTATGTGGTGTATCACCGATTTCGTTGCAATACATCAACGACAATCGGGGTACGCATACTTACGTTGTTGATATGTGATATTATGTGTTGCTGAGATATGTTGTGCAGGATTGTCGTGATTGAATAGCCGGGGCTTTTATGTGAGTTGAGAGTTTTATTTTCATTCATGTAAAAAAAAATCAAATGTATGTAATATTCTTTTATTTGGGGCACTTCCGGGTTGAGGATGATGTCACTATTATTGTATATTATTTATTTTTTCGCATTAGGATAGACCCAATGAGGGGAGCACAAGTGACCGGGTTCTATGGTTCAGTGGGAGGCCATCTCGAGGAGTCGAGACCGGGTCTCCTAAATCTAGAATTGGTAGGGTCACTTGCCGCTCTCGTAGGGGTCTAGGGGTGTGGGCTTGGGTATTCATCGCGACCGTGGAATCCGTATTTTCTATTGTTGGCTAAATACAAAATACGGACATCCTAGATATCCTTTTGTTTTCATATGTGCTTCAGCTGTTAATATTCTGTGATGAGATTACTTAATATCTGAGATGAATGGATTATTATTATTATATATATATATGATATATAATAAACGCTGCTTATGTTTTACACCCACGCTAGTCCCGCCTCGCTATGCCGTTAGTTAAGTAACCTAACGGTGCATAACGGGACACTGTGGCCAATGCGGATGGCATAAGTGTACGTTCTATTTTCATTTCTTTTCTGTGATGGCTTAGGAACTTAAATGATGGGACTACATTAATAAGATTAATGTAAAGAAAAAGAAACCTAAAGATGTTGTAGAATTGGATTTGAAACACACTCGGCCTTTTTATGAAAAATGCAAGTTTCAAAAGATGCGGAGCTTAAGCCACTCCTTTTCTAAACTGTTTTGATTCTATAACGAGAACAAGTTCAAAGCATTAAAGGTTTTCATAAAAACCATCCGCAACTCTCCGTCATTTTAGGAAGCAGAGTACTTAGTATTCGTGCTACGTATGTTGATTATAGTCAAGGCGTAGTGTACGGTAGTTAAGTGATGTCTTCCTACAATGCATATGATGCGATAAGTTAGGACATTCATGTGATTATGTTGATCATAGTCAAGGGTCATAAGGGTGGGTCTTGTTAATCTCAAAATGACTGGTAGAACTTGACTAGTGCTTATGATATGTTGACCATAGTCAAGGTCATAAGCAGCTAGGGGTAAAAACCATATCGGGAGTTTCAAGAGTTGAAATTTGCAATGAGATTGCATACCATCTATATGACAGTTGGATCCCGATCCCACTGTGAGTAAGGGTTACTCCCAGGAGAATTTTGCACTTTACAATTAGCTAATCCAGTAGGTGTCTAGAAAGGTGTCAACGGGGTATGACCTCTGTAAGTCCACGGTAGCGCCCCGGCCGTCTAACAGACGCCAAATGCGGAACAAAAACTTTTTACAAACTGGCGCTATCGTGTACCGTAACCCGGATCTGCCATTAAAGCTAAACTAACAAATTACAAATGGGTAGAAACGTTATACCGAATGATCCGAGTCCTTCGGTCTTCAACCATCATCCCACGCTTGTTGCGGCTGCTCCGATCTCCTGAATCTCCAGTCTTGTCGTCCAGGTGGCACCACGTCGACGGATCTTTAAACGGGCTCCCACCTCTGAACCGAGGCAACCCGGTCGTCAAGTTTGCCAAAAGAGACGACCAAGATGAAGTAGAGAATGAGTAGAACACTTTGTCTCGTTACGTCCAAGGCTATGGACGAACGTTTATGGAAGTTGCCTTTTGGATCGAGTGAAATGAGAATTGTCTATTCTAATTTCTATGCACCAAAAACCTTATTCTTTTTTCTAACAACCATTATCAAACCTCAAGGCGGTGGCCGGCCACTTATAGGAGGTGGGGGTGAGTGTAGGAGGAGGGAGTGGTGACCATAAGCAAAAGATCATGAAAGAAACAATGAGTCACATATACACCTAGTATGAATGCAATCAATGCACACATTGAACCATATCCCTTAGTCATCAAGCATTAATTGCTCCATTAATGCACTAATGACTCACTAGCCTTTTCACCCTCTCTAGAACCTTCTAGAATACTGACTCACCTCATCAAGAAAAGATAAATCCGCATTTAACCGAATGTTAAATACGGCTGATAAAAAACTGGAAACTGGCAACTTCCAAAAGTGATTCTGAAACGAATTTCAGCATAACCCCGTATAAGTATAAACATATCCACATTTGTATTACGACCGAATACAAATGCAACTGAGACAAAGATATTATATTTACACAGTATAATACTCGGATCCGGCTTAAACCAAAGCCGACCAATATTATCTGTCCGAAAAACGACACGTGCGAATACGCACGAGCTTTTTCCGAACCTTGCCATAAACCCATACGGCCTCTACAACGTTTTGCCCGAACTTGGGAAAGTGTCTGTGGGGGACTCTAATGACTCATCAACACACTAGCACTGGGTATAACCTCTAGTACGTCCGAGGTACAAGCTGTACGTAACGGTTGCCTATGTATTGATTGGAAGGGAAGCTGATGAGCGAACTCATCCATAAACCCTACTGAGCCTGACAGTGACAATATATATACAGTCCGGTCCGTTCGTCTAAAGAGTATCGCATATCGAGTCTAGGGGGGTGGATAAAGTCAGACCCCTAATAACGCGATAAATCGTGTCGGTATGAAGCCCATCACCACCTGAGAAACTACTGATCCAAATCAGTAATTCTCCACTAACTCGGCCGAGGATTCCTAGTGATGGCCACCCGTGCACTGCGCGACATCAACCCCCAATACCGGGAGAGACGAATCCCTGACGATCCGCTCACTTGCCTCCAATGTGGCTCGGGACTGTACCCAACTAAAACCTGTTTGCACAACTCCTTTGAGCGTGGTAGGGTAGTAATCTAAGCACAGTGGGAACTCACACGAGACAAATGATGATCTCAGGTCGATGAACTAACCTGTACACATGTCACTAGGGAACTGCTATCTGACGATATGTATAATACCAACTAGCAGGTTCCCGGCGAGTCCTGTCCGGTGTGCTCATAACCTAATGAGCACCTGTATGCATCTTAGGTGAACCAACTAACACCAATGGCTTGTGAGACCGGCCATCGCCCCTCGTCGGGATCTCTACTATATACACTAGTCTACTCTGGAGTATTGATGCCCTGTCTCGAAACTCCCACGACTAGGGATACTTTAAGGATGTGCTTACAGACCCCAGCTCCCACGTATATGATCGCCATCATACTGCTGGTAGTCAAGCAAGAATCCTATGGGCTCTATCATCATGCAATAGTGAACTAAAGCATGTATACGATGATAAAGACAAACCAGATAGCATACTATCATCTTGAGCAAGACTGTCATATCGGTATAGGTCCTTCCTCAATCATTGCAATCATGTACCTGCGATCCAATAATTGACTTTGAGGGCACTATCTCCAACAATCTCCCACTTGCACTTAAGGCTAATTATTGCGATGTCGCATACTCACAGCCCGTGTGATACCGAACATCCAACTTCTCTACTAATCAGTTTCACAAAGCTAGTTTGTAAAACTCTTGTCTTTGAGAAATAGCCTCAGTGGGTAGATCCGTCCTGATGTTTCTTTCTATGTCTCTCTTAATCTCAAGTTCGTGGAGAAAGCCATCTCCCGAATCGAGTAATAACTGTCTTAGAATATGTCTGAATATCTGATGGGACCTAGTTCATAAATGAACTCCAATTCAAACTTTTTAGACTGTATCGATAACTGAACCTAATCAGTTTCCAGCACCATGCCTCCCACAGTATCCTCTTGGACCACCTGTCCATAATACTGTCCCTCGTCAGAGGGAAAACTATAACTCTGACAATCACTCTGTCATCCATGTCACCTTGGAAGGCTGGAATGATAACCGTCTCCCGAAGGAGGCTGCCGTCATCAAATCCGTAGAACATGCACTTATGTTCTATAACTGCTTCCTTTTGATTTCTCAGGATTGGATTAATATAAACTTATCGCATCTAGTGCAAAAACAACATCTGGCGTGGTACTTGACAACTCATGATTGACTCAATTGCCTAAGCAAGTGATCTGCCAATCATGCACATCCCTCTCTCTTTTAGTCTCTAAGACACTTTTAGAGAGGGTGACTCCATCACCTGCAGGTACACCACCATGCCAGGAGTCATCTATTCTAAATACCATTAGAATACTATCACAGTACCCACATTGGGAAACTACCCAAATCTAGATCTAATACTATAGATTTAGTAACCAGAATGTCTAATATTAAATCCATATCCTTTGCGGAGAAACAACTGTGTGACGACCACAGTACAACCGATCGTAGTATAGGAATTTTACTTCCTATTCTATGTATGTCATCCAAATACCAGGACATCACACCCTACTACATTCTTAACAGATCCATCCCCTATTCTGATGAAGTCAAAGCTATGACTGTCTCATCAAAATTAGATGATCTAATCTCCGCTATATTTGCTCAAGCCTATAAATAGACATAAGCTACTTGCCCACTACGCTTCCGCTGCTCCCACTGACTACGACAACCCTCTGGCAGAATAATATCTACGTACACTTCTAAAGCTAGTTTAGAACGACGTTATACTTATCCTCTTGCCGGGTCTCATAGTCTGGAACAACAGTAGTGTCAAGTCTGGGTAAACAAAAACCTCCCTGTCACCGTCCTTGAGGCTACCGGAGTACCTCTCGGGTGTCTGAGATTACCCACCATATCTGCGGAGTGGCTATTGGAACGTTAAACCTGATTGAATATATAAGTCCTATTAAATTTTCCGTAATCGTTCGCGGTTCTAGAATCACTTTCAGTTCTATCATACTCCCACTATTGTTTTCTGAAAAAGTCCATTTTAATAAAACTGTGGCGAGTCAAGAACAACATCACTATTGATCTTCCAGACCATCGTCAAAGCCTGGGTCAACCCACAAACAGCCATTACAGAAACGTGCCTTGATTTATCCAGTGTCTGGTTTTAAGCATAAGCTAGACAACTCCCCGTATCTTAACATCGTTAAGAT
This sequence comes from Agapanthus africanus, assembly GCA_030015575.1. NCBI lineage: Eukaryota > Viridiplantae > Streptophyta > Magnoliopsida > Asparagales > Amaryllidaceae > Agapanthus > Agapanthus africanus. The sequence goes on along the minus strand of CM057350.1, from coordinate 312,599,340 downwards.
ATGAACTATTCTATATCCAATATAGAAACAGAGGCACTAATTTAATTGGAACCAGATTCAAATCATGCAGCTGTCTCCAGTGAATATCAACTTAATGGAGAGAGGTTAATCAGCATTACTCAACTTAGGAATCCATCCAATTATGAGTAACCTGAAGGAGAAACAAGTTTCTCAAAACCGTTACTATCAATTGAATACCAATCACCAGAATCTACATCTTCGATCTCTTTGAAGAATCCCGATACTTGTGATACCTGGTTCTCTACTTTATTTTTATACCCACAACTTCTCAAAACGTAGACATTGTATTTCTACGAAACACTTGTCAAAAAACTAGAGAAGTCACAAGTAAACAGAACATAGTACGAGAACCAACCCCTTTGTCCTAACGGACACTGGAAAACATACAATACTCTGTATAAGTCCTCTGAGCTGAATAACTCAAAACCTGTGCATCGTAGGTTGAAAACTGCACCCAAGCGATTTCCTCAAATATCACCAATTACAACGAATTCCGATATAATGAGGATGATCACCCAATTCCCAATAACTTACTCCCACTCATCATCTGTAAAACCGTACAGATATGAGAATCTCACCTGGTAAATTCATACCCTGGAGTAAGCATCTAATCGGGAAATCAGTTTTCTTTTTAACAATGCACAATGTAACTGAAACATGAAAAATGTTTCGTAGGGGTATCCTGGTATTCCTTGTAATGCCTCTTCCATAATCCTTTTCATGACTGTAACCGTATATTTCTTTGCCATCTCTCCAAATCCCTTTATTTGTCTTTATTCATTACCTTTTGTACACCATCATTAGGCTAAATGGTTTTCTTCCTTCCCTACCGTTCGGCACCAGCCTATGGTTTGGAAGAAGACTATCCAGTAAGCATAACAGGTGTACCTTCCTAATCCTAGGAGTACTCGCAACTTGAGAGAAGGTGATGATAAAAGACAACTGAATAATACCTTATTCTATTTCTCCCAAACTGGGGAAAAAAGCAAAGGGAAAAAGAAGTGGCGATGAAGTACGCGGTTTGGTCGTGAATGATAACAGTCGCAATTTACTTTGCCCTCTTTCTAATCCCTTTATTTTGTCTTTACATATTACCTTCTGCACACCGTACTTAGGCTAATTGGTTTTCATCATTCCCTACCTTTCGGCACTTGCCTATGGTTTAGAATAAGACTATCCAATAAGCGTAATAGGTGCACTCTCCTAAACTAAAGAGCCCTCGCAACCTGAGAGAAGGTGATAACAAAAGACAACTGAATAAACAAATTCTATTTCTCCTGAACCTGGATCCATCCTCGAAGAAGTCCCTCCGAGTTCGTATATAACCATACGATGGATCTATCCAATGGAAGTGGATATCCGTAATAATACGGGGTGTTCTGAGAAATACAAAGGGTAAAAGAAGGAGCGACAATGACTTATGCAACTCAGACAATCCAAAAGTCAGTATTTTAAGAAGGTTCGGTCAACTTGGTCACTGAGTCATAGTTTAGGGTCGGTCAAAGGTCGCTGCCAAAGAGAGAGAGAGAGAAAAGAAACACTCTGCGTGCACTTAACCTAGATCAGAATGGTTATCACTTTATCTAGTCAGGAAACCTCCCACTGTAATCTCAAATTCTCCTCCAAATCTGAAAGAAGAATTAGTCGGGATCACCCGAAGAGCAAACCAACTCATCAGTGGGAATCGGGATCCAACTATCATCGTATGATAACTTGATGGAAACCCCTCAAGTTATCACACTCCAGAAGGTATGCGCATGCCTGGCAAGTTTCCTTTATGTTTGAAACTCCCGATATGATTTTTGTCCCATGCTCTTATGACCTTGACGAAAGCCAACAAATCATAAGTCACATGTCAAGTTCTGCCCGTCATTGTCCAGGTTAATTTGAACCCACCCGTACATACCCTTGACGAAAGCCAACAAGTTAATACGACTGTCCCAAACCAACACATCTATCTATCCTACAAATGAATACCCCAGCAGCTACCAAGCACTATGCCTTGACGAAAGCCAACAAACATAGCTTGAATAATACTGACCATCCATAAGATACGACGGAGGGCTACAGCTGGTTTTTGGCGAAAAACCTTTATTGTAATGAACTTGATCTCGTTGAAGGAACCTGATAGCTTTTTATAAAAAATATAGTGGCGAAAACGTTTTGCTAAAGAGGTCACTCCCGGTGAAGGGATCTCGGCTTTTTCCTCATGGAATGAGGTGCAGGATATTCCAACTAAATACCGCGATTCAAAGCAACTTGTAATCGACTATATTGAAGTTATTACCCTGACGTAAACTTCTGCCCAAGGGGTCACTCCCGGTGAAGGGATCTCGGCCTTTGCCTCGTGGAATGAGGTGCAGGATATTCCAACTGAATATCACTATGCAAAACAAAAGTAAACATCTTTGTAACAACACTTTTTTAAAATTTGTTCCAACAACATCAAATATAGGTTTGTTTTATCCTTGCATTGATAAAAATCAATGCAGTCCCATCAATCAATCACACCAGAAAAGAACGAAAATAAAATATACGTATATGCCATCCGCATTCGTCACTGGGTCCCGTCATCACCCGTTAGGTTACTTAACTAACGACAGAGCGGGGCTGGACTAGCGCGGGTGTAAAACATATACAACATCTAATAGTATATATACCAATATACAATAATCACTCCAGGCGTGATAATATGCAACATTACAGAAAAGTAATAAGCATCACAAAACAATACAAATAATCTGGGATCCCCGGGTTTCACAGAGCCGCTGCTGAAACCCGACGTTTCCCTGGTCGTGTAGATAGCCTGTGCAATAAAACCTAGACCCCTACGGGTGCGGCAAGTTACCCGCCAAAACCTGAAGCGAGGTAGTCCCCACAGCATAGTGAATGGAACACCCGGCACTTCACGGAATCTAGTAAATTGAGCACCCCTCCTTGGGTCAACCTGTACCCCCTACGAGTGCGGCAAATAGTCTGCCAATTCTAGAGTAAGGTCCCTTTGCCTCTCAAAGCCATGAGATATGGACCCGTTGCCCTCAAGAACCCGGCTATTCGTGCACTCCTTCGCGGGATAAACCTAGTACAGAAATAAAAATATGTACAACGGGTACATCGACCTCGACCCGGTCGTGCCCCAGAAGAATATTATACAAACCGGCAGTGACGGCAGTCCACATGTCGGACGCTCGCCCCGCAATATCAAATGTACAAATAAATCCAAACTGCACTATCATTGCACCCTGCTATCCACCACGACAAATCCGCAACATCACAGCACAACACAGAACATCAACGCGAAAGTCACGTTCGTAAACCCGTCTAAAAGAACTATAGCAATCAGACGCGGTTTACCGATCAAATGACATTCCCGGTCGGAGATATAATGTAAATACTGCATACTAACGAATTTAAAATTTCGATCGACTAAATTTCCCGATATGAGCCCCACGTACATCTGCTGTACAGTAACAAAATCTGGGCCCAAAAGAACAGTACTAAAAACCACAATTTCCAATAAAAAGCTCACTGGAAAATTTTGATGCACTGTTCCCACATTATGGCCGCGGTTCCGCGGTCAAACCCATGCTTTGACCGCGGATCCGCGGCGGTCTAGTGGGATCACGTGCTCAAATTTTTCCCGTGTGCTTAGAAAAGCCTGCTTGTATTTCTGTGATATGTTAAATCATTTTTAGACACTTTAAAAAATCGACAGAAACCCAAGTGCTTGAAAAATGTGATTTCGGAAATTCCGTTCGATCGATCTTTTAAACGTGTTAGCACAAGTTAGTATAGCTAAATGGTGAGTCTCTGATACCACTGTAAGTCCACAGTAGCGCCCCGGCCGTCTAACAGACGCCAAATGCGAAACAAAAACTTTTTACAAACTGGCGCTATCGTGTACCGTAACCCGGATTTGCCATTAAAGCTAAACTAACAAATTACAAATGGGTAGAAATGTTATACCGAATGATCCGAGTCCTTCGGTCTGCAACCATCATCCCACGCTTGTTTCGGCTGCTCCGATCTCCTGAATCTCCAGTCTCGTCGTCCAGGTGGCACCACGTCGACGGATCTTTAAACGGGCTCCCGCCTTTGAACCGAGGCAACTCGGTTGTCAAGTTTGCCAAAAGAGAGGACCAAGATGAAGTAGAGAATGAGTAGAACACTTTGTCTCGTTACGTCCAAAGCTATGGACGAACGTTTATGGAAGTTGGCTTTTGGATCGAGTGAAATGAGAATTGTCTATTCTAATTTCCATGCACCAAAAACCTTATTCTTTTTTCTAACAACCATTATCAAACCTCAAGGGGGGTGGCCGGCCACTTATAGGAGGTGGGGGGTGAGTATAGGAGGAGGGAGTGGTGACCACAAGCAAAAGATCATGAAAGAAACAATGAGTCACATATACACCTAGTATGAATGCAATCAATGCATACATTGAACCTTAACCCTTAGTCATCAAGCTTTAATTGCTCCATTAATGCACTAATGACTCACTAGCCTTGTCACCCTCTCTAGAACCTTCTAGAATACTGACACGCCTCATCAAGAAAAGATAAATCCGCATTTAACCGAATGTTAAATACGGCTGATAGAAAACTGGAAACTGGCAACTTCCAAAAGTGATCCTGAAACGAATTTCAGGATAACCCCGTATAGGTATAAACAAACCCGCATTTGTATTACGACCGAATACAAATGCAACTGAGACAAAGATATTATATCTACACAGTATAATACTCGGATCCGGCTTAAACCAAAGCTGACCAGTATTATCTGTCCGAAAAACGACACGTGCGAATACGCACGTGCTTTTTCCGAACCTTGCCATAAACCCATACGGCCTCTACAACGTTTCGCCCGAACTTGGGAAAGTGTCTGTGGGGGACTCTAATGACTCATCAACACACTGGCACTGGGTATAACCTCTAGCATGTCAGAGGTACAAGCTGTACGTAACGGTTGCCTATGTATTGATTGGAAGGGAAGCTGATGAGCGAACTCATCCATAAACCCTACTGAGCCTGACAGTGACAATGTATATACAGTCCGGTCCGTTCGTCTAAAGAGTATCGCATATCGAGTCTAGGGGGGTGGATAAAGTCAGACTCCTAATAACTCGATAAATCGTGTCGGTATGAAGCCCATCACCACCTGAGAAACTACTGATCCAAATCAGTAATTCTCCACTACCTCGGCCAGGGATTCCTAGTGATGGCCACCCGTGCACTGCGCGACATCAACCCCCAATACCAGGATAGACGAATCCCCGATGATTCGCTCACTTGCCTCCAATGTGGGTAGGGACTATACCCAACTAAAACCTGTTTACACAACTCCTTTGAGCGTGGTAGGGTAGTAATCTAAGCACAGTAGGAACTCACACGAGACAAATGACGATCTCAGGTCGATGAACTAACCTGTAGACATGTCACTAGAGAACTGCTATCTGACGATATGTATGAAAGTGCACGGCGGCGCCCCGGCCGTCAATCCGACGCCGGAATGCGGAAGCGGTGATTTACTTTAAGTTTTCAAACCGGCACCACCGCGCACTATAAACCCGATCGTACCATTAAACTAGTCCTAGCTATCTAGAGAGGGGGTAAAGAGATATACCGAGTGATCCGATTCCTCCGGTCTTCTCGTCGTCGTCCCGATCTCCCCGCGGAATCTCCGGTCTCCACCTCGTCGCCGGAAGAGCACCACGTCGCCTGCTTCTTTTACAGGCTCCCACCTCTATACCGAGGCAACTCGGGCACGAAGTTGGCAAGCCGACGTGCCCAAGGTTTGCTGTAGAATAGTGTAGAACTCTGTCTCATTTGGGGTTGTAGAAGGTTGCCATTTTGGTGGAGGAAATGAAGTAGGACTTTTGGAGATGAAACTTGGGATTTTTGTGAAGCCAAAAGACCAAAAATCCCCACCCCAAAAAATGGGCAGCCCCTCCTTCATGCTTGGCCGGCCATACTCATGGGAGAGGAGAGAATGAGAGAGGTGTGTTTGAAAAAAGGATAGCCACAAGAATAATGCAAGTGAGAGGAATGGTCATCATGCAAGAATCATCATCACTAGCAAAACCACACTCCATCAACTAATCAACAACCATGATTGCTACAAAAAGTCAAGCAATCATGAACTATGGAAGGTCAAGGGATGGGGCTCCATCATGAAACCATCATGATCCAACAATATGCAAAGACCCTCTTCCAAATTGCTTATTTGCACAAATGCAAATAAGCCCTCCTCCACCAATCTTCGGCCAATGAACGATACAAAGAAATATGGCCGAAACGGAAAGCAAACTGGCAACTCCAGAAAACTGGTCCGGTAATAAATTACAGGAAAACCCCGATACTGTGTATACACACCCGCATTTGTATTCCAACCGAAATACAAATGCAATGAGACAAATCTACACTGTACTATACTAGGATCCGGCTTAAACCAAAGCCCGCTAGTATTATTCGTCCGATTCTGATCCGTGCAATGCCGCACGTATCTGATCGAACCCTGCCATATCTCCATACGGCCTCTACAGCGTTTCGCCCGAAAACTTGAGCAACAGAATATGGGGGACTCTAAAGACTCGTCAACACCTTGGTTTTGGATTTAACCACTAGCACGTCAGAGGTATAAGCCAATACGTGACGGGCTACCAGGTATTGACCAAAAAGGAATGTCTGTGAGCGAACTCATCCTGACACCCTACTGAGCCTGTCAGTGACAATATCCGTACAGTCCGGTCCGTTCGTCTATGAGCATCGCATGGCGGGCCTAGGGGGTTGGTAAAAGTCAGACCCCCAAAAGCGGTACAAGTCGTGTCAGAGATCAGCCCAGAATACCCTGAGATTTGGAATACCTACCAGTAAATCTCCTGCCTTGGCCGAGAACTTTTTATGTTCTGGCTCTCCTAGACACAGCGCGACCTCACCCCCAATACCGGGAGAGACGAACCCCCGAAGATCCGCTCACTGCCTCCATGTGGCTCGGGACTGTACCCAACTAAAACCTGTTTGCACGTCTCCTTTGAGTGTGGTAGGGTAGTAATCAAAGTACAGTGGGAACTCACACGAGACAAATGACGATCCTCAGGTCGATGAACTAACCTGTACACATGTCACCAGGGAACTGCTATCTGACGTCAGGTATAAGACCAACTAGCATGTTCCCGGCGAGTCCTGTCCGGTGTACTCATAACCCAATGAGCACCTGTATACATCTTAGGTGATCCAACTGACACCAGTGGCTTGTGAGACCGGCCACCGCCCTTCGTCGGGGTCTCGAATATATACACTAGTATACTCTGGAGTATCGATGCCCTATCTCGAAACTCCCACGACTAGGGACCTTTTAAGGATGTACTTATAGACTACAAGCTCCCACGTATATGATCGCCATCATACTGCTGGCAGTCAAGCATGAATCCTAGGGGCTCTATCAACGTGTAATAGCGACCAGTCAGGTCACCTAAAGCAGTACACGATGATAAAGGTAAACCAGATAGCATACTATCATCTTGAGTAAGACTGTCCTACTGGGATAAGTCCTCCCTAAATCATTGCAATCACGTGCCTGTGATCCAATAATTGACACTGAGGGCACTATCTCCAACAATCTCCGACTTGCACTCAAGGCTAATTATTGCGATGTCGCATATTCACAGCCCGTGTGATACCGAACACCCAACTCCTCTACTAGTCAGTCTCACAAAACTCGTTTGCGAAACTTTTGCGTTCGAGGAATAGCCTCAGTGAGTGGATCCGCCTTGATGTTTCTTTCTATGTCTCTCTAAATCTCAAGTTCGCGGAGAAACCCATCTCCCAAAATGAGCAATACCTGTCTTAGAATGTGTCTGGATGTCTGATGGGACCTAGCTTATAAATGAACTCCAAATCCAAACTTCTTAGACTGTATCGTCAACTGAACTTAATCAGTATTCTGCGCCATGCCTCCCTCAGTATTGCCTTGGACCACCTGTCCAAAATACTGCCCTTCGTCAGAAGGAAAACAATAACTCTGACAACCTTCCTGTCGTCCAAGTCACCTTGGAATCCTGGAATGATAACTGTCTCCCGAATGAAGCTATCGTTATCATATCCCTAGAACATCCACTTATGTTCTAAAACTGCTTCCGACTGTTTTTCCAGGATTGGATCAATGTCAACTTATTGCATCTAGTGCAAGAACAACATCTGGTGTTGTACTTGACATCTTATGATTGACTGAATTGCCTGAGCAAGTGATCTGCCAATCATGCACATCCCTTTCCCCTTTAGTCTGGAATACACGTTTAGAGAGGGTGACTCCATTACCTGCAGGCACACTACCGTGCTAGGAGTCGTCCATTCTAAATACTCTTAGAATGCTGTCTAAGTATCCTTAATTGGGAAATCACCCAAATCTAGATCTAAAACCATAGATCTAGTAACCAGTATATCTGATATAATGTCCAAGTCCCATGTGGAGAATCCACTGTGTGATGACCAAAGTGTAACCGATCGTAGTATAGGAGTATCACTTCCTACTCTGTGTATGTCATCCAAATACCATGACATCACACCCTACTACCTTCTTAACAGATCCATCCCCTATTCTGATGAAGTCAAACCTATGACTGTCACATCAGAAATAGATGATCTATCTCCGCTATATCTGCTTTAGTTTATAAATAGACATAAGCCACTTGTCCACCATGCTTCCTCTGCTCTCACTGACCATGACAACCCTCTGGCAGAGTCATATAGACGTACACTTCTGAAGCAAAATTAGAACGACGCTATTCTCATCCTCCTGCCGGGTCTCACAGTCTGGAACAACAGCAATGGCAAGTCTCGGTAAACAAGAACCTCCCTGTCACTGTCCTTGAGGCTACCGGAGTACCTCTCGGGTGCCTGAGGTTACCCATCGTATCTGCGGAGTGGCCAATGGAATGTCAAACCAGATTGAATCTTTAGGTTCCTATCAAATCTTCAGTAATCGTTTGTGGTTCTGGAATCACTTCCAGTTCTACCATACTCCCACTACTGTTTTCTGAAAAAATCCATTTTTATTAAAACTGTGGCGAGTCTAGAACAATATCACTATTGATCTTCCAGATGGTAGAAAGTCAACCCTCGTCATAGCCTTGGTCAACCCACAAACTGCTATTACAGAAACATGTCTTGAGTTATCCAGAGTCTGGTTTTAAGCATAAGCCGGACAACTCCCCATACATTAACATCGTTAAGATATGAACTGTTCTATATCTAATACAGAAACAGAGGCACTGATTTAATTGAACCAGATTCAAATCATGCAGCTGTCTCCAGCGCATGTCAACTAAATGGAAGGAGGCCGATCAGCGTTACTCAACTTAGGAATACTTCCAATTATGAGTAACCTGAAAGAGAAGCAATTTCTCTTAATCATTACTATCAACTGAATACCATACACAAGTATCTACATCTTCGATCACCTTGAAGAATCCCGATACTTGTAATATCTGGTTCTCTACTTTATTCATATACCTATAACTTCTCAAAATTCGGACCCTGTGTTCCACGAAACACCTGTCTAAAAACTAGAGAAGTCATAAGTAAACCGAATATAGTACGAGAACCAACCCCTTTGTCCTCATGGACACTGGATAATGTACAATACCCTGTATAAGTCCCTTGAGTCTAATAACTCACTCCTTGTGTGTCGCAGGTTGAAAACTGTACTTATGGTTAAGAAGAATTACACCGCTGTCTAATACTCCTTACCTAACCATCCACTGATATAGGTAAATGTCATAGACATAATTTCAAAAAGGTACATCTCACTCTATAAAAAATAGACGTACAGATATATAAATTTGAAATTGGTGCATAACAGCGGATATTCAAAACCAAATATTTCCCGTCCGGCAAACAACCCTAGTGACTTCCTCAAATATCACCGATTACAACGAATCCCGATATAATTAGGATGATCACCCAATTCCCAATAACTTACTCCCACTCATCATCTGTAAAACAATACAGATGTGAGAATCAGACCTGGTAAATACATACCCTGGAGCAAGTGTCTAATTGGGAAATCAGTTTTCCTTTAACAGTACACAGTGAAACTAAAACATTGAAATGTTTCGATGGGGTATTCTGGTATTCCTAGTAATGCCTCTTCCATTATCAGATTCACAACTGTAACAGTATATTTCTATACCATCTCTCCACATCCCTTCATATGTCTTTAGTCATTACCTTCTGCACACCCCTTTAGGCAAAATGGTTTTCTTCCTTCCCTACCGTTCGGCACCAGCCTATGGTTTGGAAGAAGACTATCCAATAAGCATAATGGGTGTACTGTCCTAATCCTTGGAGCACTCGCAATGCGAGAGAAGGTGAAGATAAAAGACAACCGAATAAACCTTATTCCTATTTCTCCTGAACCAGAATCCATCCCCGAACTGGAACAAGTTCCTTTCGAGTTCGTATATAACCATACGATGGAGTATCTAATAAACCGTGGATATTCGTAGTGATACGGAGTGTCCTGGAGAAATACAAAGGTGAAGTGAGAGTGGTAATGAAATACCTGGTTTGGTCGTGAATATCAGTCGCAATTTACTTTGCCCTCCTTCTAATCCCTTTCTTTGTCTTTACATAATACCTTCTGTACACCATCGTTAGGCTAATTGGTTTTCTTCATTCCCTACCGGTCGGCACCTGCCTATGGTTTGGAAAAAGACAATCCAATTGGCGTAATAGGTGTACTATCCTCTAATCTAAGGGGTACTCGCAACCTGAGAGAAGGTAAAATGAAAAGACAACTGAATAGTCCTATCCGTTTTCTCCAGAACCGGAAACCATCCTCGAATAAATCCCTTCGAGTTCGTATATAACCATACGATGGTTTTTTCCAATGGAAGTGGACGTTCGTAGTAATACGGGGTGTCCTGGAGAAAAGGGTAAAAGTAGGAGTGGCAATGAGGTATGCAACTCTGACAATCCAAAAGCCATTGTTAAGAGGGTTCGGTTAATTTTGGTCTCTGAGTCATAGTCTAGGGTCGGGTCAATGGTCGCTGCCAAAGAGAGAGAGAAAAGAAACACTCAGCGTGCACTCTAACCTAGATCAGAATGGTTAACAATTTATCTAATCTGGAAACCTCCCTCAGTACCGTCAAATTCTCCTCCAAACCTGAAAGAAGAATTAGTCGGGATCACCCGAGGAGTAAACCAACTCATCAGTGGGAATCGTGATCCAACTATCATCGCATGATAACGTGACGGAATCCGCTCACGCTATCACACTCCAGAAGGTATGCGCATATCTGGAAAGTTTCAGTTTCTTTAGAAACTCCCGATGTGATTTTTGCCCCACGCTCTTATGACCTTAACGAAGGCCAACAAATCATAAGTCACATGTCAATTTCTACCCGTCATTGTCCAGGTTAATTTGAGCCCACCCGCACAAGCCCTTGATTTTGGCCAACAAGGCTATACGACTGCCCCAAACCAACGCATCTATCTATGCAGCAGAAAGGCAACAAGCAACTACCATACACTATGCCTTGACGAAGGTCAACAAACATAGCATGAATACTATGTGCTACCCGTCTGAAACGACGGAGGGCTACGAATGGTTTCTGGCGAAAACCTTTAACGTAATGAACTTGATATCGTTGAAGGAACAGGATAGCTTTTTAAAAATATAGTGACGAAAACCTTTGCTAAAGAGGTCACTCCCGGTGAAGGGATCTCGGCTCTTTCCCCGTAGAATGAGGTGCAGGATATTCCAACTGAATACCACGATGCAAAGCAAAAGTAATCGGCTATAGTGAAGTTATTGCCCTGACGCAAACTTTTTGTCCAAGGGGTCACTCCCGGTGAAGGGATCTCGGCCCTTGCCTCGTCGACTGAGGAGCAGGATATTCCAACTGAATACCACGATGCAAAACAAAAGAGAACGTCCTTGCAATAACGGCTTTTTGAAAAGTGTTCCAACAACATCAGAATAGGTTTGTTTTTAACTTGCATTGATCCAAATCAACGTAGTCCTATCAATTGATCACACCACAAAGAACGAAAATATACTGATGTACGTATATGCCATCCGCATTCGCCACTGGGTCCCGTCATTACCCGTTAGGTTAGCTAACTAACGACAGAGCGGGGACTGGACTAGCACGGATGCAAAACATATACAACATCTACTGGTATATATATATAATATTTCGCTCAAGGCGTGATAAAATACAACATCACATAAATGTACAGCATCACAGAACAATACAGATATCTGGGATCCCCGGGTTTCACAGAGCCACTACTGAAACCCGACGTTCCCCTGGTCGTGTGGATAGCCTGTGCAATGAAATCCTAGACCCCTATGGGCGCGGCAAGTTACCCGCCAAAACCTGAAGCGAGGCATCCCCCTTCAGCAACGTGAATGGACCACCCAGCACTTCATGGAATCCGGTACTTGGGCACCCCTCGTGGGTCAACCTGTACCCCCTACGAGTGCGGCGAATAGCCTGCCAATTCTAGAGTGAAGCCCCCTCCGTCTCAATGCCATGAGATGCGGGCTTGTTGCCCTCTAGAACCCGGCTATTCGTGCACCCCACCTTGGGGTAATCCTAGTACAGAAAGTAAAATATACATACAACGGGTACATCGACCGCAACTTGGTCGTGCCCTAAAATAATAATACAAACAGGCAGTGACGGCAGTCCACATGTCGGACGCTCACCCCGTAATATCAAATGTACATAATACAACAAAACTGTACTAGCATTGCATCCAGGCTATCCCCACCGACCAATCCGCAACATCACAGCACATTCACAGAACTTCAGCATGATTGTCACGTTCGCAAATCCGTCTAACTGGGCTATAGCAGTCAGACAGGATTTACCGATCGAGTGACATTCATGGTCGCAGATATAATGTAAATACTGTGAACTAATGTGTTTAAAATATCCGATCGATCAAATTTTACCAAGTGGGCCCCAAGCATTATTGTAGCACTTAAAGAAATGCTGGGCCCAAAATTAATATTCCAAAACCCATATTTTCAAGTCAGGATGCCTCTACAAAATATTGGTGCACTGAACAGTTTAAACTGCGGCGGAACCGCGACCCAAGCAGGGGTTTAGCCGCGGTTCCGCGGTGAGATAATGAGATCGTGCAACCAAATTTTTACAGGAGGCTTATATTTTACCGAAAATCATTCTTCAACACCCCGAAAAATTTTTGGAGACAAAAAAATTTCGACAGAAACTGATTGTACTGAAAAAAGCGGATTTTGGAATTTTGTTCGATCGGAAATGTAAAACACATTAGACAAAGCTAGACTATATTAATGGCGAGGCTCTGATACCACTGTAAGTGAACGGCGGCGCCCCGGCCGTCAATCCGACGCCGGAATGCGGAAGCGGTGATTTACTTTAACTTTTCAAACCGGCACCACCGCGCACTATAAACCCGGATCGTGCCATTAAACTAGTCTTAGCTATCTAGAGAGGGGGTAGAGAGATATACCGAGTGATCCGAGTCCTCCGGTCTTCTCGTCGTCGTCCCGATCTCCCCGCGGAATCTCCGGTCTCCACCTCGTCGCCGGAAGGGCACCACGTCGCCTGCTTCTTTTACGGGCTCCCACCTCTATACCGAGGCAACTCGGGCACGAAGTTGGCGAGCCGACGTGCCCAAGGTTTGCTGTAGAATAGTGTAGAACTCTGTCTCATTTGGGGTTGTAGGAGGTTGCCATTTTGGTGGAGGAAATGAAGTAGGACTTTTGGAGATGAAACTTGGGATTTTTATGAAGCCAAAAGACCAAAAATCCCCACCCCAAAAAATGGGCAGCCCCTCCCTCATGCTTGGCCGGCCATACTCATGGGAGAGGAGAGAATGAGAGAGGTGTGTTTCAAAAAAGGATAGCCACAAGAATAATGCAAGTGAGAGGAATGGTCATCATGCAAGAATCATCATCACTAGCAAAATCACACTCCATCAACTAATCAACAACCATGATTGCTACAAAAATTCAAGCAATCATGAACCATGGAAGGTCAAGGGATGGGGCTCCATCATGAAACCATCATGATCCAACAATATGCAAAGACCCCCTTCCAAATTGCTTATTTGCACAAATGCAAATAAGCCCTCCTCCACCAATCTTCGGCCAATGAAGGATACAAAGAAATATGGCCGAAACGGAAAGCAAACTGGCAATTCTAGAAAACTAGTCCCATAATAAATTACAGGAAAACCCCGATACTGTGTATGCACACCCGCATTTGTATTCCAACCGAAATACAAATGCAATGAGACAAATCTACACTGTACTATACTAGGATCCGTCTTAAACCAAAGCCCGCTAGTATTATCCGTCCGATTCTGATCCGTGCAATGCCGCACGTATCTGATTGAACCCTGCCATATCTCCATACGGCCTCTACAGCGTTTCGCCCGAAAACTTGAGCAACAGAATGTGGGGGACTCTAAAGACTCGTCAACACCTTGGTTGTGGATTTAACCACTAGCACGTCAGAAGTATAAGACAATACGTGACGGGCTACCAGGTATTGACCAAAAAAGGATGTCTGTGAGCGAACTCATCTTGATACCCTACTGAGCCTGTCAGTGACAATATCCGTACAGTCCGGTCCGTTCGTCTATGAGCATCGTATGGCGGGCCTAGGGGGTTGGTAAAAGTCAGTCCCCCAAAAGCAGTACAAGTCGTGTCAGAGATCAGCCCAGAACACCCTGAGATACTACTGGAATATCTACCAGTAAATCTCCTGCCTTGGCCAAGAACTTTTCATATTCTGGCTCTCCTAGACACAGCGCGACCTCACCCCCAATACCGGGAGAGACGAACCCCCGAAGATCCGCTCACTGCCTCCATGTGGCTCGGGACTGTACCCAACTAAAACCTGTTTGCACGTCTCCTTTGAGCGTGGTAGGGTAGTAATCAAAGTACAGTGGGAACTCACACGAGACAAATGACGATCCTCAGGTCGATGAACTAACCTGTACACATGTCACCAGGGAACTGCTATCTGACGTCAGGTATAAGACCAACTAGCATGATCCCGGCGAGTCATGTCCGGTGTACTCATAACCCAATGAGCATCTGTATACATCTTAGGTGATCCAACTGACACCAGTGGCTTGTGAGACCGGCCACCGCCCCTCGTCGGGGTCTCGAATGTATACACTTGTCTACTCTGGAGTATCGATGCCCTATCTCGAAACTCCCACGACTAGGGACCTTTTAAGGATGTGCTTATAGACTACAAGCTCCCACGTATATGATCACCCTCATACTGCTGGCAGTCAAGCATGAATCCTAGGGGCTCTATCAACGTGTAATAGCGACCAGTCAGGTCACCTAAAGCAGTACACGATAATAAAGGTAAACCAGATAGCATACTATCATCTTGAGTAAGACTGTCCTACTGGGATAAGTTCTCCCTCAATCATTGCAATCACGTGCCTGTGATCCAATAATTGACTCTGAGGGCACTATCTCCAACAATCTCCCACTTGCAATCAAGGCTAATTATTGCGATGTCGCATATTCACAGCCCGTGTGATACCGAACACCCAACTCCTCTACTAGTCAGTCTCACAAAACTCGTTTGCGAAACTATTGCGTTCGAGGAATAGCCTCAGTGAGTGGATCCGCCTTGATGTTTCTTTCTATGTCTCTCTAAATCTTAAGTTCGCGGAGAAACCCATCTCCCGAAATGAGCAATACCTGTCTTAGAATGTGTCTGGATGTCTGATGTGACCTAGCTCATAAATGAACTCCAAATCCAAACTTCTTAGACTGTATCGTCAACTGAACTTAATCAGTATCCTGCGCCATGCCTCTCTCAGTATTGCCTTGGACCACCTGTCCAAAATACTGCCCCTCATCAGAAGAAAAACTATAACTCTGACAACCTCCCTGTCGTCCAAGTCACCTTGGAAGCCTGGAATGATAACCGTCTCCCGAATGAAGATGTCGTTATACATCCACTTATGTTCTAAAACTGCTTCTGACTGTTTCTCCTGGATTGGATCAATGTCAACTTATTGCATCTAGTGCAAGAACAACATCTGGTGTGGTACTTGACATCTCATGATTGACTCAATTGCCTGAGCAAGTGATCTACCAATCATGCACATCCCTCTCCCCTTTAGTCTGGAAGACACCTTTAGAGAGGGTGACTCCATTACCTGCAGGTACACTACCGTGCCAGGAGTCGTCCATTCTAAATACTCTTAGAATGCTGTCTAAGTACCCTTAATTGGGAAACCACCCAAATCTAGATCTAAAACCATAGATCTAGTAACCAGTATGTCTGATATAATGTCCGAGTCCCATGTGGAGAAACCACTGTGTGACGACCAAAGTGTAACCGATCGTAGTAAAGGAGTATCACCTCCTACTCTGTGTATGTCATCCAAATACCATGAAATCACACCCTACTACCTTCTTAACAGATCCATCCCCTATTCTGATGAAGTCAAACCTATGACTGTCACATCAGAAATAGATGATCTATCTCCGCTATATCTGCTTTAGTCTATAAATAGACATAAGCCACTTGTCCACCATGCTTCCGCTGCTCCCACTGACCATGACAACCCTCTGGCAGAGTCATATAGACATACACTTCTAAAGAAAGTTTAGAATGACGCTATACTCATCCTCCTGCCGGGTCTCACAGTCTGGAACAACAGCAATGGCAAGTCTGGGTAAACAAGAACCTCCCTGTAACCGTTCTTGAGGCTACTGGAGTAAGTCTCGGGTGCCTGAGGTTACCCACCGTATCTGCGGAGTGGCCAATGGAATGTCAAACCAGATTGAATCTTTAGGTTCCTATCAAATCTTCAGTAATCGTTTGTGGTTCTGGAATCACTTCCAGTTCTACCATACTCCCACTACTGTTTTCTGAAAAAATCCATTTTTATTAAAACTGTGGCGAGTCTAGAACAATATCACTATTGATCTTCCAGATGGTAGAAAGTCAACCCTCGTCATAGCCTGGGTTAACCCACAAACAGCCATTACAGAAACATGTCTTGAGTTATCCAGAGTCTGGTTTTAAGCATAAGCCGGACAACTCCCCGTACCTTAACATCGTTAAGATATGAACTGTTCTATATCCAATACAGAAACAGAGGCACTGATTTAATTGAACCAGATTCAAATCATGCAGCTGTCTCCAGCGCATGTCAACTAAATGGAAGGAGGCCGATCAGCGTTACTCAACTTAGGAATACTTCCAATTATGAATAACCTGAAAGAGAAGCAATTTCTCTTAATCATTACTATCAACTGAATACCATACACAAGTATCAACATCTTCGATCACCTTGAAGAATCCCGATACTTGTAATATCTGGTTCTTTACTTTATTCATATACCTATAACTTCTCAAAATTCGGACCCTGTGTTTTCACGAAACACTTGTCTAAAAACTAGAGAAGTCATAAGTAAACCGAATATAGTACGAGAACCAATACCTTTGTCCTCATGGACGCTGGACAACATACAATACCCCGTATAAGTCCCTTGAGTCTAATAACTCACTCCTTGTGTGTCGCAGGTTGAAAACTGTACTTATGGTTAAGAAGAATTACACCGCTGTTTAATGCTCCTT
Source organism: Agapanthus africanus (assembly GCA_030015575.1). Taxonomy (NCBI): domain Eukaryota; kingdom Viridiplantae; phylum Streptophyta; class Magnoliopsida; order Asparagales; family Amaryllidaceae; genus Agapanthus; species Agapanthus africanus. Next base: position 312,581,699 of record CM057350.1, on the reverse strand, counting down.
ACCTAACCATCCACTGATATAGGTAAATGTCATAGACATAATTTCAAAAAGGTATATCTCACTCTATACCTTTTTGGATCGATCCGAGTGGGTAAAAACGTTATACCGAATGATCCGAGTCCTTCGGTCTTCAACCATCATCCCACGCTTGTTGCGGCTACTTCGATCTCCTTGATCTCCAGTCTTCTCGTCCAGGTGGCACCATGTCGATGGATCTTTAAACGGGCTCCCGCCTCTGAACCGAGGCTACTCGGTCGTCAAGTTTGCTAAAAGAGACGACCAAGATGAAGTAGAGAATGAGTAAAAAACTTTGTCTCGTTACGTCCAAGACTATAGACGAACGGTTAAAAGAAGTTGCCTTTTGGATCGATCGAATTGAGAAATGAGCAATCTAATTTTCATGAGGCCAAAACTATAATCTTTTTAATCAAAAACGAATCTCCTTCCTATCAAGAGGAGGCCGGCCATAATTTATCAAGAGGAGGGTGAGTGTAGGAGATAAGTGGGTGAGAATAAGAATGAAGCTTATCATGACACATAGTATGAATACAATTAAAGCAAGAGATGAATCATTTAAGCTTAGTCATCAAGCATTAAATGGAACAATTAATGCTAACAATGAATTATCAAGCCTTGTCACCATATCTAGAACCTTCTAGAACCATGACCCACCCTCATCAAGAAAAGATAAATCCGTATTTAACCAAATGTTAAATACGGCTGATAGAAAACTGGAAACTGGCAACTTCCAAAAGTGATCCTGAAACGAATTTCAGGATAACCCCGTAATGGTATAAACATACCCGCATTTGTATTACGACCGAATACAAATGCAACTGAGACAAAGATATTATATCTACACAGTATAATACTGGGTTCCGGCTTAAACCAAAGCATACCAGTATTATCTGCCCGAAAAACGACACGTGCGAAAACACACGTGCTTTTTCCGAACCTTGCCATATCACCATACGGCCTCTACAACGTTTCGTCCGAACTTGGGAAAGTGTCTGTGGAGGACTCCAATGACTCATCAACACACTGGCACTGGGTATAACCACTAGCACGTCAGAGGTACTAGTTGCATGTAACGTTTTGCCTATGTATTGATTGGAAGGGAAGCTGACGAGCGAACTCATCTATAAACCCTACTGAGCCTGACAGTGACAATGTATATACAGTCCGGTGCATTCGTCTAAAGAGTATCGCATATCGAGTTTAGGGGGTGGATAAAGTCAGACCCCTAATAACGCGATAAATCGTATCGGCATGAAGCCCATCACCACCTGAGAAACTACTGATCCCAATCAGTAATTCTCCACTACCTCGGCCGAGGATTCCAAGTGATGGCCACCAGTGTACTGCGCGACATCAACCCCCAATACCGGGAGAGACGAATCCCCGACGATCCGCTCACTTGCCTCCAATGTGGCTCGGGACTGTACCCAACTAAAACCTGTTTGCACAACTCCTTTGAGCGTGGTAGGGTAGTAATCTAAGCACAGTGGGAACTCACAGGAGACAAATGACGATCTCAGGTCGATGAACTTACCAGTACACATGTCACCAGGGAATTGCTATCCGACGATATGTATAATACCAACTAGCAGATTCCCGGCGAGTCCTGTCCGGTGTACTCATAACCTAATGAGCACCTGTATACATCTTAGGTAAACCAACTAACACCAATGGCTTGTGAGACCGGCCATCGCCCCTCGTTGGGGTCTCGACTGTATACACTAGTCTACTCTGGAGTATCGATGCCCTGTCTCGAAACACCCACGATTAGGGACACTTTAAGGATGTGCTTATAGATCCCAGCTCCCACGTATATGATCGCCATCATACTGCTGGTAGTCAAGCAAGAATCCTATGGGCTCTATCATCATGCAATAGTGAAATAAAGCATGTATGATGATAAAGAAAAAACAGATAGCATACAATCATCTCGAGCAAGACTGTCATATCGGTATAGGTCCTTCCTCAATCATCGCAATCACGTACCTGCGATCCAATAATTGACTTTGAGGGCACTATCTCCAACAATCTCCCACTTGCACTCAAGGCTAATTATTGTGATGTCGCATACTCACAGCCCGTGTGATACCGAACATCCAACTCCTCTACTAATCAGTTTCACAAAGCTAGTTTGTAAAACTCTTGTGTTCAAGAAATAGCCTCAGTGAGTGGATCCACCCTGAAGTTTCTTTCTATATCTCTCTAAATCTCAAATTCGGGGAGAAAGCCATCTCCCGAATCGAGTAATACTTATCTTAGAATATGTCTGGATATCTGATGGGACCTAGTTCATAAATGAACTCCGAATCCAAACTTCTTAGACTGTATCGATAACTGAACCTAATCAGTATCCAGCACCATGCCTCCCACAGTATCCTCTTGGACCACCTGTCCATAATACTGTCCTTTGTCAGAGGGAAAACTATAACTCTAACAATCACTCTGTCATCCATGTCACCTTTGAAGCCTGGAATGATAACCGTCTCCCGAAGGAGGCTGCCGTCATCAATTCCGTAGAACAAGCACCTATGTTCTAAAACTGCTTCCTTATGCTTCTTCAGGATTGGATTAATATAAACTTATCACATCAAGTGCAAAAACTACATCTGGTGTGGTACTTGACATCTTATGATTGACTCAATTGCCTAAGCAAGTAATCTGCCAATCATGCACATCCCTCTCTCCTTTAGTCTCTAAGACACCTTTAGAGAGGGTGACTCCATCACCTGCATGTACACCACCATGCCAGGAGTCAACTATTCTAAATACCATTAGAATACTGTCAAAGTACCCACATTGGGAAACTACACAAATCCAGATCTAAAAACCATAGATCTAGTTACCAGAATGTCTGATATTATATCCATGTCCTTTGTGAAGAAACAACTGTGTAACAACCAAAGTACAACCGATCGTAGTATCGGAATTTTACTTCCTGCTCTGTGTATGTCATCCAAATATCAGGACATCACACCCTACTACCTTCTCAACAGATCCATCCTATATTCTGATGAAGTCAATGTAAGTGCACGGCGGCGCCCCGGCCGTCAATCCGACGCCGGAATGCGGAAGCGGTGCTTAACTTTAATTTTTCAAACCGGCTCCACCGCGCACTATAAACCCGGATCGTACCATTAAGTAGTCCTAGCTAACTACTAGATAGGGAAGAGAGATATACCGAGCGATCCGTGTCCTCCGGTCTTCTCGCCGTCGTCCCGATCTCCCGCGGAATGTCCGGTCTCCACTTCCTCGCCGGAAGGGCACCACGTCGCCTGCTTCTTTTACGGGCTCCCACCTTTATACCGAGGCAACTCGGGCACGAAGCTGGCGAGTCGACGTGCCCAAGATTCGCTGTAGAATGTGTAGTGCTCTTTAGTCTCTATTGGGGTTTATGGAAGTTGCCCTTTTGGGGAGGAGAATGATATATCAACTTTTTGTGGAGCTATGGGATTTTTTCAAACTTGAGAAGAACAAAATCCCACACCACCAAATTTGGACATCCCCTTGAGGGAATGGCCGGCCATGGAACTTGGGAGAGTGAGAATGGAGTGTGTCAAAGAAATATGAGAGAGGCCACACAATAATGCATGAGGGAATCAAATGATATCATGAAAGAACATGATCACCAAACAAAAACCACACTCAACCACAACCATCATAAAACCCATGTCATATAAAAGTCAAGCAAAGATGGATGAAGAAGTCAAATGGTCAAGGGATGGTTCACCATCATGAAACAATAATATGCAATCACCTCCCTCCACAAATGCTTATTTGCACAATTACAAATAAGCCCTCCTCCACCAATCTTCGGCCAATGAAGGATACAAAGAAATATGGCCGAAACGAAAAGCAAACTGGCAACTCCAGAAAACTGGTCCCGTAATAAATTACAGGAAAACCCCGATACTGTGCATACACACCTGCATCTGTATTCCGACCAAATACAAATGCAATGAGACAAATCTACACATTACTATACTAGGATCCGGCTTAAACAAAAGCCGGCTAGTAATATCCGTTCGATCCTGATCCATGCAACACCGCACGTATCTGATCGAACCCTGCCATATATCCATACAGCCTCTAGTACTAACCGTCCGATCCTGATCCGTGCAATATCGCACGTATCTGATCGGACCCTGCCATATCTCCATACGGCCTCTACAGCGTTTCGCCCGAAAACTTGAGCAACTGAATGTGGGGGACTCTAAAGACTCGTCAACACCTTGGTTGTGGATTTAACCTCTAGCACGTCAGAGGTATAAGCCAATACGTGACGGGCTACCAGGTATTGACCAAAAGGGACGTCGGTGAGCGAACTCATCCTGACACCCTACTGAGCCTGTCAGTGACAATATCCGTTCAGTCCGGTCCGTTCGTCTATGAGCATCGCATGGCGGGCCTAGGGGTTGGTAAAAGTCAGACCCCCAAAAGCGGTACAAGTCGTGTCGGAGTGTAGCCCAGAACACCCTGAGATACTACTGGAATACCTACCAGTAAATCTCCTGCTTCGGCCGAGGGCTTCGTGTAATGGCTCTCCTAGACACAGCGCGACCTCACCCCCAATACCGGGAGAGACGAACCCCTGAAGATCCGCTCACTGCCTCCATGTGGCTCGGGACTGTACCCAACTAAAACCTGTTTGCACGTCTCATTTGAGCGTGGTAGGGTAGTAATCAAAGTACAGTGGCAACTCACACGAGACAAATGACGATCCTCAGGTCGATGAACTAACCTGTACACATGTGACCAGGGAACTGCCATCTGACATCAGGTATAAGACCAACTAGCATGTTCCCGGCGAGTCCTATCCGGTGTACTCATAACCCAATGAGCACCTGTATACATCTTAGGTGAACCAACTGACACCAGTGGCTTGTGAGACCGTCCACCGCCCCTCGTCGAGGTCTCGAATGCACACACTAGTCTACTCTGGAGTATCGATGCCCTGTCTCGAAACTCCCACGACTAGGGACCTTTTAAGGATGTGCTTATAGACCCCAGCTCCCACTTATATGATCGCCTTCATACTGCTGGTGGTCAAGCAAGAATCCTAGGGGCTTTATCAACGTGTAATAGCGACATGTCAAGTCACCTAAAGCAGTACACGATGATAAAGATAAACCAGATAACATACTATCATCTCGAGTAAGACTGTCCTACTGGGACAGGTCTTCCCTCAATCATTGCAATCACGTGCCTGTGATCCAATAATTGACTCTGAGGGCACTATCTCCAACAATCTCCCACTTGCACTCAAGGCTAATTATTGCGATGTCGCATACTCACAGCCCGTGTTATACCGAACACCCAACTCCTCTACTAGTCAGTCTCACAAAGCCTGTTTGCGAAACTATTGCGTTCGAGGAATAGCCTTAGTGAGTGGATCCGCTGTGATGTTTCTTTCTATGTCTCTCTAAATCTCAAGTTCGCGAAGAAAGCCATCTCCCGAAATGAGCAATTCCTGTCTTAGAATGTATCTGGATGTCTGATGGGACCTAGCTCATAAATGAACTCCAAATCCAAACTTCTTAGACTGTATCGTCAACTAAACTTAATCAGTATCCTGCGCCATGCCTCCCTCAGTATTGCCTTGGACCACCTGTCCAAAATACTGCCCCTCGTCAGCAGGAAAAACTATAACTCTGACAACCTCCTTGTCGTCCAGGTCACCTTGGAAGCCTGGAATGATAACTGTCTCCCGAAAGAGGCTGTCGTTATCATATCCGTAGAACATCCACTTATGTTCTAAAACTGCTTCCGACTGTTTCTCCAGGATTGGATCAATGTCAACTTATTGCATCTAGTGCAAAAACAACATCTGGTGTGGTACTTGACATCTCATGATTGACTCAATTGCCTGAGCAAGTGATCTGCCAATCATGCACATCCCTCTCCCCTTTAGTCTGTAAGACACCTTTAGAGAGGGTGACTCCATTACCTGCAGGTACACTACCGTGCCAGGAGTCGTCCATTCTAAATACTCTTAGAATGTTGTCTAAGTACCCTGATTGGGAAACCACCCAAATCTAGATCTAAAACCATAGATCTAGTAACCAGTATGTCTGATATAATATCCAAGTCATGTGTGGAGAAACCACTGTGTGACGACCAAAGTATAACCGATCGTAGTATGGGAATATCACTTCCTACTCTGTGTATGTCATCCAAATACCATGACAACACACCCTACTACCTTTTCAACAGATCCATCCCCTATTCTGATGAAGTCAAACCTATGACTGTCACATCAGAAATAGATGATCTATCTCCGCTACATCTGCTTTAGTCTATAAATAGACATAAGCTACCTGTCCACCAATGCTTCCGCTGCTCCCACTGACTACGACAACCCTCTGGTAGAGTCATATACACGTACACTTCTAAAGCAAGTTTAGAACGACGCTATACTCATTCTCCTGCCAGGTCTCACAGTCTGGAACAACAGCAATGGCAAGTGTGGGTAAACAAGAACTTCCCTGTCACCGTCCTTGAGGCTACCGGAGTACCTCTCGGGTGCCTGAAGTTACCAACCAAATCTGCGGAGTGGCCAATGGAATGTCAAACCAGATTGAATCTTTAGGTTCCTATCAAATTTTCAGTAATCGTTTGTGGTTCTGGAATCACTTCCAGTTCTACCATACTCCTACTACTATTTTCTGAAAAATGCATTTTATTTAAATCTGTGGCGAGTCTAGTGTTAGTGTTTATGCCCTAGAAGGCCATTACTGTATCATACTAGCTTGTATATTACTTAATGGAAGCTTGGGATATTCACATGTATATAACAGTCTTGCTGAACATGGTAGTATGCTACTTGGTTTTTCTATCTTAATATGTTAGTGTACGTATTGATAGAGCTCTTAGGATCTTGCTTGTCTACCAGCGTTGTGATGGCAGTCATACTAGTAGGGGCTGGGTAGTCTACAAGCACATCCTTATTCAGGTCCCTGGTCGTTGGATTATCGAGACAGAGCATCGATACTCCGGAGTAGACTGGTGTGTACGCTTCTCATCCCAGTTGGGGAGATGGTCTGTCCCACAGCCGTCAGTACGTCGTACTGGAGATAGTATGCAGGTGCTCGTTAGGTTACGGGTACACCGGACAGGACTCACAGGGAACTGTTGGTTGGTTTGATACCAGTCGTCAGTGAACAGTTCCCAGGTGACATGAGTACAGCGTAGTCCGCAGACTTGACACTGCTACTTCGCCTCGAGTGTGTCCCACTGTTCTTAGATTGCTACCCTACCACGGCTCAAAGGAGTCGTGCAAACAGGTAGCAGTTGGGTGCAGTCCCGAGCACTTGGAGGCAGTGGCGGTTAGACAGGATTCGTCCCTCCCGGTATTGGGAGTAGATATCGTGCTGTGTCAGAGAGCCATTACGCAAAGTCCCTGGCCAGGGCAAGCGAGATTTACTGGTAGGTTCCAGTAGTTTCTCAGGGTGTAATGGGCTTCACTCCGACACGACTTATACCGCTATTAGGGGACTGACGCTTGCCGCCCCCCTAGGCCCGATATGCGATAGTCTTGGACGAACGGACCGGACTGTATGGAGATTGTCACATCAGACTCAGTAGGAGTTCGGATGGGTTTACTCATCGGCCTTCTTATCGACAACTACCTGGGGACCGTTACGTACAGCTAGTGCCGCTTGCGGTCTGTGGTTAAACCCACTGCCAGCGTAGTAGTCGAGTCTCTAGAGTCCCACACAGAGAGTTTCCTACTCCAGGCGAAACGATATAGAGGTTGCATGGTTTTGCGACAAAGGGTTCGGACGCATACGTGCGTTTACGCACGTATGACTTTCGGACAGTTTTTACCAGTCGGCTTTGGTTTAAGCCAGTTACTGGTATCCGGTTATTGGATTTTTACAGTCTAAAGTTTTTCCGTATTTTTTACGGATTGGAGGGGTGTTCTCGTAATTGTACGAGAAGCTTCTAGAAGATGTGACTAAGGAGGTTTCTTTTGGATAAGAAAGTGAGTCATGGTGGTGATTCATTCATTTCATTAATGCACATTTATTGCTTAATGACTCATGCTAATGAATCACCACTAGATATTTCATGAAGCATGCTTATTCATTTCCTTTATTCATTTTTCTTAAAAAGAAATGCTTCATGATATATTATGATACACTCTCTCTCTTCTCTCATTATCTCATTCACATTCTCTCTCCTCAAGCTCTCATCTTCAAACCCTAATCCTTACACCTCATGAGTTGAGATCAAAGGATTAGTTAGACTAAACAATCCATAACCATCACTCTTTATCATCCTTTCATCTTTGATTAGCAATCAAAGTTGATTAGTTACCTCAAGTTTGAGGTTTAGCTTGGAGTTTTGCTCTCGGGTGGATCGTCTACTACCTAGAGAAGGCCGAGGAGAACAAGGAGATCGTAAAGACGAAGGACTAGTATCGATAGGTATAATCCTTTAACACTTTAGTTTAGTATAACTATGTGTTCGGTTATTAGTTGTTTAGCTTCGATTTAAGCGGTTAGTCGATGTTCGTTCTTTAAACTTGATCGTTTTAGAAAATTCCGCCTCCCCATAAGTACTGGGGTGTACTACATCGACTTACAGTGGTATCAGAGCCTCGCTAAACACTAAATAACTTAATTGCAAATTTGTACGAATTTCGAACGGAAAAACGAAGCCGAAAAACCCTAATTCTGTCATGTTTCTGTCGAATTTAAAACGATGTCAGAAAATTTTTCAGGTGAGTTCAGAGAGCTTTACATGACACCAGAAGAACACCCAAGAAAAACAGTCGACTGAATCGACCATCTCGCCGCGGAAGCGCGGCCTCAGTCTACTGAGTCGCCGCGCTTCCGCCGCCGAGTTGACGAGTCAGCGACCGATTTTTCTTCTGTTGCTTCTCTGTGAAATTTAGGGTTTTCTGGAATATTTAATTATTGCTCAGGTTACTGTTTAACAGAGCAGATTTTGGAGCAATATTGATGTTGTTTATTCAATCGAATTGTACATTATTTGCGTATTGGATTATATCTGTGATTGTTTGATGTGTTCGTAAACCTCCCCCAACTGCTAGTATGTCGGTTGGCAGGGGGTTGCACATTTCTGAAATGGTTATATCTGTTTGTGCATATAAACTGTATTGGACTGTTGTGGTGTATAGCCGGGGTTTGCAATGGGTTATTGTTTAATTCATTTGTTGTAAATGTAATTTGTTGTAATATTATTTTTGCGGGGCACTTCCAGGTTGCGGTCGTAGCCACCGTTGTATTATTTCATTTTACTGTTTTTGCTCCTAGGACTGACCCAAGGTGGGGTACACAGACTGCCGGGTGGGTAGTTTGCCGTACCCGTAGGGGTCGAGGGTGGGGTAACGGCTATTCATCACAACTGTGTAATCTGTCTTTTCTTGCAGGCTCAAAAGAAATACAGATTGCTTGCATATCCAATATTGTTTATCTGTGTTCTGGAATGAATATCATTGCGTCAGACGAATGTAAAATATCTATATTTATTGTAGCTATTTAGACGTCACTTATGTTTTACACCCGCGCTAGCCCAGCCCCCGCTCTGTCGTTAGTTAAGTAACCTAACGGGTAATGACGGGACCCCGTGGCGAATGCGGATGGCATAAGAGGACGTTGTATTTTCGTTGTTTTCTGCAATGATAGGTTAATGATGGGATGCATTATCTGTAGTGCAAAGAAAACAAACCAAAGTTTAAATCGTTGGAACAATTTAAAAGAAACCACTCGGTTATTTTTAAAATAGATATTTTTAAATGCGGAGATTTAACCACTCCTTTTAAAAGCTATCAGGTTCCTTCGGTTATATCAAGTTCACTACGTTCACGGTTTCGCCAAAACCATTCGTAGCCCTCCGTCATTTCATCTGGGTATTCAGTAGTATTCAAGCTATGTATTTTGACCTAACGCCAAGGCATAGTGTTTGGTAGCTACTGGGTATTCATTTGTTGCATAGATAGATGAGTTAGTTTGGGACAGTCGTATTATCATTTTGGCCGAACGTCAAGGATATATACGGATGGGTTCAAATTGACAAGATAATGATGGGCAGAACTTGACATGTGACTTATGACATTTTGACCTAACGCCAAGGTTATAAGAGCATGGGGCAAAAACTTATATCGGGAATTTCAAAAGAAACTGAAATTTGCAAAGAGATGCATACCATTTTGAGTTTGATGAATGTTGGTAGCATTCCTACAACATTATCAGACGATGATATTTGGATCCCGATCCTACTGTGAGTATATGCTACTTATCAGGATATTCGTCACTTAACGATCAATGCTATAAACCTAGTAGGTGTCCAGAAAGGTGTCAGCGGGGTTACGCCCCCAGAGAAAAGAGGTTATTTAATTAAGGAACTTCGCGAAAGCGTTGGAAAACCTCCCTCGAAGTATCGACACTGGCCTGGTTGAACGGTTAAGCAAGTATTGTACGGTGAGAATAGTCCTGGCTAATTCTTCTTTTATGGTTTGAGGAAGGATTCGAGAAACAGTGGGAGCCATCCAGTTTAGATAAACTAAAAACCACTCTAAACTTGCAAGAGCATCATGCTAAAGTGTTTTCTTCTCTCTCTCCTAATTGCAGCGACCCTGAAAATGACTGGACTTAAGTTACTTTTAGAAAAGAATATACTGACGGGGCCAAACTATAAAGATTGGCTGCGGAATGTCAAAATGGCCTTGACCTATGACAAACTGGGGTACGTCCTCACCGCTACGGCACCTGCTGTCCTTGGTCCCAAATCCAGCAATGCGGATAAGGAAATCCGCAAAACCTGGGATTTAGATTGCGCGAGAGCCAAGTGCATCGTGCTTGCCTCTATGAACAACGAACATCAGAGGAGGCACGAGGATATGTCTCTAGATGGCATATTTCTCCATACAAAGGAACTTTATGGAGAGCAATCTCGTATTGCTAGATACGAGACCTCGAAGAAACTATTTCGAGCGAGGTTGGCTGTCGGGTCATCGGTAGGTGAACATGTCCTACAGATGATCGGCTATATTGAGGAGCTCGCAGACCTTGGGACGACTTTGGATAATGAGCTCTATACAGACCTTATTCTCCAGTCCCTTCCTCCCACCTACGCCCAGTTTATCCTCAACTTCAACCTTCAAGGAAAAGAAGTTGAACTTGCGGAACTCCTGAACATGTTAAGGAGTGCAGAGGGCACCTTACAGAAGGTAAGGGAAACACCCGCTATGTTTGTTGGCGGTTCATCTTCTTCAGGGTCCAAGGCTAGGGCCAAAGGAAGGAAGAAGAAGGCCGCACCCAAACCTAGAGGAGGTGTTAGTAAGGTGGGAAAGAAGGGAAAGAAAAAGCTTGCAGCACCGGTAGTTGGCCAGGATGAGTGCTTCCACTGTCACAGGAAAGGGCACTGGAAGAAGGATTGCAAGGCGTGGAACGCCAAGAACCAGGAACCGAAGCAAGCTGTGGCTTCGACTTCAGGTGTGTTTGTAATTGAGAATTGTCTGTCGATCAACTCTACTTCCTGGGTATTGGATACCGGATCAGGATCTCATATTTGCAATTCATTGCAGGCACTGAGAAACCGTAGGGTGCTGAAGGAAGGTGATATGATCCTCAGGGTTGCTAACGGAGCTAGCGTGGGAGCTGCGTCCGTCGGGGATTATCACCTAGGATTGACGAGTGGACATATTTTGGTTTTGCATAACTGTTATTTTGTACCCAGCTTAACGTGTAATATCATATCAGTTTCCTTGTTATCAAATAAAGGTTATGATTTCACGTTTGTAAGAGATGTTGTCAACATCCACCTAAATCATGGTTTGATTGGGTCCGGTACTCTAAATAACGGCATATATGTGTTAAACCAACTCCAAATTTTCAATGTCCAGAACACACTAAAAAGAAAGTCTCCAGATTTAAATAAAGCTTTCTTATGGCATTGTAGACTGGGTCACATCAATGAGAGAAGGTTGACTAAGTTGCATAGAGAAGGATATTTAGACACGTTCGAATATCAATCCTATGACACTTGTCAATCTTGTCTCAAAGGAAAGATGACAAAGACTCCATTTACTGGACAAGGAGTAAGAGCGAGCGAGCTCTTAGGACTCATACACAGTGATGTATGTGGCCCAATGTCTACACATGCGAGAGGTGGTTTTTCCTATTTCATTACTTTCACGGATGATTACTCAAGATACGGATTCATTTATCTGATGAAACATAAATCCGAGGCTTTTGAGAAATTCCAAGAGTATAAGAATGAAGTAGAAAACCAAACCGGCAAAAGTATTAAGACACTTAGATCTGATCGAGGTGGTGAATACTTGAGTGCCGAGTTCCTAGGTTACCTAAAAGAGAAAGGAATTCTCTCTCAGCTTACTCCTCCGTACACTCCACAGCATAACGGTGTATCGGAGAGACGGAATCGAACCCTATTGGATATGGTACGATCCATGATGAGTAATGCTGAGTTACCGCGATCTTTCTGGGGACATGCGCTAGAATCAGCGGCATATCTTTTGAACATGGTTCCTACCAAGACTGTGCCTACCACTCCATATCAGATGTGGAGCGGGAAGAAACCCCTTCTACAGTATATAAAAATTTGGGGATGTCCAGCTTTTGTTAAAAAGCAGCATGTGGACAAGCTCGAGGCACGATCAGTAAAGTGTAAGTTTGTGGGATATCCAAAGCACTCCAGGGGATATCTATTCTATTACGCAGAGGAACAAAAGGTATTTGTTTCTCGTAATGCCCATTTTCTAGAACATCAGTATTTAGAAAAGGAATCAAGTGGGAGCGAAATAGAACTGGAAGAAATTCCAGAACCACAAACTGCTACTGAAAGTTTGGTAGAACCAGAGGTTCAAGAAGAACAGATCATTCCCGCACCCCTCCGCAGGAGTAGTAGGCCGTCTCATCCGCCTGAGAGATACTACGGTTTTCTCATAGACGGGGATAGAGAGGATTGCATCATAGATGATGATGAACCTACTGACTTCCAGCAGGCCATCCAGAGCGGCGACTCGGTACGATGGCTAGATGCAATGCGGACCGAGATGGAGTCCATGTACACCAACAAAGTATGGACTTTGGACTTTGCTCCAGATGGGGTAAAACCCATAGGATGCAAATGGATCTTCAAGAAAAAGATTGGTGTAGATGGACAGGTGGAAACCTATAAGGCTAGACTTGTTGCAAAGGGTTTTCGTCAAAGACCTGGTTTGGACTATGACGAAACTTTTTCTCCAATGGCTATGCTCAAATCCATTCGGGTCCTTCTTGCTATTGCTGCCTTCCATGATTATGAAATCTGGCAGATGGACGTAAAGACGGCTTTTCTGAATGGAAATTTAGAAGAGAGCGTCTATATGGATCAGCCAGAGGGTTTCAATCAGAGTGGGAGCAGCGGGAAAGTATGCAAGCTGCTTAAGTCTATTTATGGACTAAAGCAGGCATCGCGGAGTTGGAACATCTGTTTTGATGAGACAGTCAAAGAATATGACTTTATCAAAAATCCAGATGAACCGTGCATATATAGTAAAGCTGTGGCCAGAAGTGTCGTATTCCTCGTCTTGTACGTGGATGACATTCTATTGATAGGAAATGACATTCCTATGCTACAATCTGTCAAAGGATTCTTGTCACAAAGGTTCTCCATGAAAGACCTGGGTGATGCCTCTTACATTCTGGGGATCCGGATCTATCGTGATAGATCCAAGAGGATGTTGGGACTTTCGCAGTCCAGGTATATCGACACTGTACTGAAAAGATTCAGTATGGAAGATTCTAAGCGCGGTAATCTACCGGCTTGTCACGGAATCACCCTCTCCAAAGAGATGTCTCCCAAGACTGATTTGGAAAGGGAACGCATGTCTATTATACCCTACGCTTCTGCGGTAGGCTCTATAATGTATGCGATGTTGTGTACCAGACCAGATGTAGCTTACGCACTGAGCGTGGTAAGCCGGTATCAGTCAGACCCAGGGGAGAAACACTGGATAGCAGTAAAGAACATTCTCAAGTACCTGAGGAGGACTAAGGAGATGTTCTTGGTTTACGGCGCTAAAGACCTCAGGTTGGAGGCCTTTGCTGATTCCGGCTTCCAGAGTGATAAGGACGATTCCAAGTCCATGTCGGGTTATGTCTTTACCCTCAATGGAGGGGCGGTGTGCTGGAGGAGCTCCAAGCAGGACACCGTTGCTGACTCGACGATGGAAGCGGAGTATATAGCTGCTTGCGATGCCGCAAAAGAAGCAGTCTGGATGAAGAAGTTCCTAACAGAACTTCAGGTTGTTCCTACCATAGTTGATCCAATACCTCTGTATTGCGACAACAACGGAGCTATAGCTTTAGAGAAGGAACCAAGGTCCCATCAGAAGTCCAGACACATCTTGAGGCGGTATCACCTGATCAGGGAGATCATTGATCGTCAGGAGATCGAGGTTCGGAGAGTTGCTTCAGAAGAGAACATTGCTGATCCATTCACGAAGGCCCTTCCTCAGATTCAGTTCGAGAGGCTGCTCGAGATCATTGGTCTACGATATGCCAGTACATGGCCCTAGTGCAAGTGGGAGATTGTTAGTGTTTATGCCCTAGAAGGCCATTACTGTATCATACTAGCTTGTATATTACTTAATGGAAGCTTGGGATATTCACATGTATATAACAGTCTTGCTGAACATGGTAGTATGCTACTTGGTTTTTCTATCTTAATATGTTAGTGTACGTATTGATAGAGCTCTTAGGATCTTGCTTGTCTACCAGTGTTGTGATGGCAGTCATACTAGTAGGGGCTGGGTAGTCTACAAGCACATCCTTATTCAGGTCCCTGGTCGTTGGATTATCGAGACAGAGCATCGATACTCCGGAGTAGACTGGTGTGTACGCTTCTCATCCCAGTTGGGGAGATGGTCTGTCCCACAGCCGTCAGTACGTCGTACTGGAGATAGTATGCAGGTGCTCGTTAGGTTACGGGTACACCGGACAGGACTCACAGGGAACTGTTGGTTGGTTTGATACCAGTCGTCAGTGAACAGTTCCCAGGTGACATGAGTACAGCGTAGTCCGCAGACTTGACACTGCTACTTCGCCTCGAGTGTGTCCCACTGTTCTTAGATTGCTACCCTACCACGGCTCAAAGGAGTCATGCAAACAGGTAGCAGTTGGGTGCAGTCCCGAGCACTTGGAGGCAGTGGCGGTTAGACAGGATTCGTCCCTCCCGGTATTGGGAGTAGATATCGTGCTGTGTCAGAGAGCCATTACGCAAAGTCCCTGGCCAGGGCAAGCGAGATTTACTGGTAGGTTCCAGTAGTTTCTCAGGGTGTAATGGGCTTCACTCCGACACGACTTATACCGCTATTAGGGGACTGACGCTTGCCGCCCCCCTAGGCCCGATATGCGATAGTCTTGGACGAACGGACCGGACTGTATGGAGATTGTCACATCAGACTCAGTAGGAGTTCGGATGGGTTTACTCATCGGCCTTCTTATCGACAACTACCTGGGGACCGTTACGTACAGCTAGTGCCGCTTGCGGTCTGTGGTTAAACCCACTGCCAGCGTAGTAGTCGAGTCTCTAGAGTCCCACACAGAGAGTTTCCTACTCCAGGCGAAACGATATAGAGGTTGCATGGTTTTGCGACAAAGGGTTCGGACGCATACGTGCGTTTACGCACGTATGACTTTCGGACAGTTTTTACCAGTCGGCTTTGGTTTAAGCCAGTTACTGGTATCCGGTTATTGGATTTTTACAGTCTAAAGTTTTTCCGTATTTTTTACGGATTGGAGGGGCGTTCTCGTAATTGTACGAGAAGCTTCTAGAAGATGTGACTAAGGAGGTTTCTTTTGGATAAGAAAGTGAGTCATGGTGGTGATTCATTCATTTCATTAATGCACATTTATTGCTTAATGACTCATGCTAATGAATCACCACTAGATATTTCATGAAGCATGCTTATTCATTTCCTTTATTCATTTTTCTTAAAAAGAAATGCTTCATGATATATTATGATACACTCTCTCTCTTCTCTCATTATCTCATTCACATTCTCTCTCCTCAAGCTCTCATCTTCAAACCCTAATCCTTACACCTCATGAGTTGAGATCAAAGGATTAGTTAGACTAAACAATCCATAACCATCACTCTTTATCATCCTTTCATCTTTGATTAGCAATCAAAGTTGATTAGTTACCTCAAGTTTGAGGTTTAGCTTGGAGTTTTGCTCTCGGGTGGATCGTCTACTACCCAGAGAAGGCCGAGGAGAACAAGGAGATCGTAAAGACGAAGGACTAGTATCGATAGGTATAATCCTTTAACACTTTAGTTTAGTATAACTATGTGTTCGGTTATTAGTTGTTTAGCTTCGATTTAAGCGGTTAGTCGATGTTCGTTCTTTAAACTTGATCGTTTTAGAAAATTCCGCCTCCCCACAAGTACTGGGGTGTACTACATCGACTTACATCTAGAACAATATCACTATTGATCTTCCAAATGGTAGAAATTCAACCCCCGTCATAGCCTGGGTCAACCCACAAACAGCCATTACAGAAACATGCCTTGTGTTGTCCAGTGTCTGGTTTTAATCATAAACCGGACAACTCCCCGTACCTTAACATCGTTAAGATATGAGCTGTTCTATATTCAATATAGAACCAGAGGCACTGATTTAATTGAACCAGATTCAAATCATGCAACTGTCTCCAGTGCATGTCAACTAAATGGAAGAAGGCCGATCAGCGTTACTCAACTTAGGAATGCTTCCAATTATGAGTAACCTGAAAGAGAAGCAAGTTCTCTTAATCACTACTATCAACTGAATACTATTGACAAGTATCTACATCTTCTATCACCTTGAAGAATCCCGATACTTGCAATACTTGGTTCTCTACTTTACTCTTATACCTATAACTCCTCAAAACTTAGACCTTTGTTTGCACGAAACACCTGTCTAAAAACTATAGAATTCATAAGTAAACCGAATATAGTACGAGGACCAACCCCTCAGTCCTGATGGACCCTGGACAACATACAATACTCTGTATAAGTCCCTTGAGTCTGATAACTCATTCACTGTGTGTCGTAGGTTGAAAACTGTACTTATGGTGTAAGAAGAATTACACCGCTGTTTAATGCTCCTTACCTAACCATCCACTGATATAGGTAAATGTCACGGACATAATTTCATAAAGGTATATCTCACTCTATAAAAATAGACGTACAAATATATCAATTTGAAATTGGTGCACAACAGCGGATATTCAAAACCAAATATTTGCCGTCCGGCAAACAACCCAGGTGACTTCCTCAAATATCACCGATTACAACGAATCCTGATATAATGAGGATGATCACCTAATTCCTACTAACCTACTCCCACTCATCATCTGTAAAACCATACAGATGTAAGAATTGTACCTGGTAAATACATACCCTGGAGTAAGGACTAATTGGGAAATCAGTTTTCTTTTAACAGTACACAGTGAAACTGAAACATTGAAATGTTTCGATGGGGTATCCCAGTATTCCTAGTAATGCCTCTTCCAGATTCACGACTGTACCGTATAATTCTTTGCCACCTCTCCAAATCCCTTTATATGTCTTTAGTCATTTCCTTCTGCACACCCCTTAGGCCAAGTGGTTTTCTTCCTTCCCTACCGTTCGGCACCAGCCTATGGTTTGGAAGAAGACTATCCAATAAGCATAATGGGTGTACTGTCCTAATCCTAGGAGCACTCGCAATGCGAGAGAAGGTGAGGATAAAAGACAACCGAATAAACCTGATTCCTATTTCTCCTGAACCAGAATCCATCCCCGAACTGGAACAAGTTCCTTTCGAGTTCGTATATAACCATACGATGGAACATCCAATAAACTGTGGATCTTCGTAGTGATACGGAGTGTCCTGGAGAAATACAAAGGTGAAGTGGGAGTGGTAATGAAATACTTGGTTTGGTCGTGAATATCAGTCGCAATTTACTTTGCCCTCTTACTAATCCCTTTCTTTGTCTTTACTTAATACCTTCTGCACACCATCGTTATGCTAATTGGTTTTCTTCATTCCCTACCGGTCGGCACCAGCCTAAGGTTTGGAAGAAGACTATCCAATTTGCATAATAGGTGTACTATCTCCTAAACCAAGGAGTACTCGCAATCTGAGAGAGAAGGTAAAAGGAAAAGACAACTGAATAGTCCTATTCGTTTTCTCCAGAACCGGAAACCATCCTCGAATAAATCCCTTCGAGTTCGTATATAACCATACGATGGTTTTGTCCAATGGAAGTGGACATTCGTAATAACACTGGGTGTCCTGGAGAAAAGGGTAAAAGTAGGAGTGGCAATGAGGTTTGCAACTCTGACAATCCAAAAGCCAGTGTTTAAGAAGGTTTGGTTAATTTTGGTCACTGAGTCATAGTCTTAGGGTCGGGTCAATGGGTCGCTGCCAAAGAGAGAGAGAAAAGAAACACTCTGCGTGCACTCTATCCTAGATCAGAATGGTTACCAATTTATCTAATCTGGAAACCTCCCACTGTAACCTCAAATTCTTCTCCAAACCCGAAAGAAGAATTAGTCGGGATCACCCGAGGAGTAAACCAACTCATCAGTGGGAAACGGGATCCAACTATCATCGCATGATAACGTGACGGAATCCGCTCACAATGTTACACTCCAGAAGGTATGCGCATATCTGGCAAGTTTCAGTTTCTTTAGAAACTCCCGATGTGATTTCTGCCCCATGCACTTATGACCTTGACTTTGGCCAACATATCATAAGTCACATGTCAAGTTCTACCCGTCATTCTCCAGGTTAATTTGAGCACACCCGTACATACCCTTGACTTTGGCCAAAATAGTAGTACGACTGTCCCAAACCAACGCATCTATCTATGCTGCATATGAATACCCAATAGCTACCAATCACTGTGCCTTGACTTTGGCCAACATACACAGCTTGAATACTATTGACCACCCATAAGAAACGACGGAGGGCTACGAATGGTTTCTGGCGAAAACCTTTAACGTAGTGAACTTGATATCCGTTGAAGGAACGGATAACTTTTAGAAAATATAGTAACGAAAACCTTTGCTAAAGAGGTCACTCCCGGTGAAGGGATCTCGGCTCTTTCCCCGTAGAATGAGGTGCAGGATATTCCAACTGAATATCACGGTGCAAAGCAAAAGTAATCGGCTATAGTGAAGTTATTGCCCTGACGCAAACTTTTGTCCAAGGGGTCACTCCCGGTGAAGGGATCACGGTGCAAAACAAAAGTGAACGTCCTTGCAATAACAGCTTTTTAAAAAGTGTTCCAACAACATCAGAAAAGGTTTGTTTTTAACTTGCATTGATCCGAATCAACGCAGTCCCATCAATTGATCACACCACAAAGAACGAAGATATACTGATGTACGTATATGCCATCCGCATTCGCCACTGGGTCCCGTCATTACCCGTTAGGTTAGCTAACTATCGACAGAGCGGGGACTGGATTAGCGCGGATGCAAAACATATACAACATCTACTAGTATATATATCAATATATAATATTTCGCTCAAGGCGTGATAAAATGCAACATCACAGAAATGTACAGCATCACAGAACAATACAGATATCTGGGATCCCCGGGTTTCACAGAGCCGCTGAAACCCGACGTTCCCCTGGTCGTATGGATAGCCTGTGCAATGAAAACCTAGACCCCTACGGGCGTGGCAAGTTACCCGCCAAAACCTGAAGCGAGGCATCCCCCTTCAGCGACATGAATGGACCACCCGGCACTTCACGGAATCCGGTAACTTGGGCATCCCTCCTGGGTCAACCTATACCCCCTACGAGTGCGGCGAATAGCCCGCCAATTCTAGAGTGAAGCCCCCTCCGTCTCAATGCCATGAGATGCGGGCTCGTTGCCCTCTAGAACCCGGCTATCCGTGCACCCCTCCTTGGGGTAATCCAGGTACAGAAAGTAAAATATACATATAACGGGTACATCGACCGCAACCTGGTCGTGCCCCAAAATAATAATACAAACAGGCAGTGACGGCAGTCCACATGTCGGACGCTCGTCCCGTAATATCAAATATACATAAAATAACAAAAACTGTACTACCACTGCAACCAGGCTATCCCCCATGACCGATCCGCAACATCACAGCAATACACAGAACATCAACGTGAAAATCACGTTCGCAAATCCGTCTAACCGGGCTATAGCAGTTAGACAGGATTTACCGATCAAGTGACATTCAAGGTCGCAGATATAATGTAAACACTGTGAACTAATGTGTTTAAAATATCCGATCGATCAAATTTTTAACAAGTGGGCCCCAAGTACTACTGTAGCACATCAAGAAATTCTGGGCCCAAAAAAATTGTTCTAAAACCCCTATTTTCACTGTTTAAAGATTACTGTGCAAAATTGGTCCAGTGAACTCACTGAACTGCGGCGGAACCGCGGCGCCAAGGGGGGTTTGGCCGCGGTTCCGCGGCGGTTCTACAGTAACACTCTACCAAATTTTCACAGATGTCTTACAATTTCCTGCATAGTATTCTGAGACAACCTGAAAAATTTTTGGACTCCAAAAAATTTCGACAGAAACTGATGTGCATGAAAACGCAGGTTTTGGGATTTTTGTTCGATCGGAAATGTAAAACACATTAGACAAAGCTAGACTATGTTAATGGCGAGGCTCTGATACCACTGTATGTGCACGGCGACGCCCCGGCCGTCAATCCGACGCCGGAATGCGGAAGCGGTGCTTAACTTTAATTTTTCAAACCGGCACCACCGCGCACTATAAACCCGGATCATGCCATTAACCAGTCCTAGCTAACTACTAGATGGGGAAGAGAGATATACCGAGCGATCCATGTCCTCCGGTCTTCTCGCCGTCGTCCCGATCTCCCGCGGAATGTCCGGTCTCCACCTCCTCGCCGGAAGGGCACCACGTCGCCTGCTTCTTTTACGGGCTCCCACCTCTATACCGAGGCAACTCGGGCACGAAGCTGGCGAGTCGACGTGCCCAAGATTTGCTGTAGAATGTGTAGTGCTCTTTAGTCTCTATTGGGGTTTATGGAAGTTGCCCTTTTGGGGAGGAGAATGATATATCAACTTTTTGTGGAGCTATGGGATTTTTTCAAACATGAAAAGAACAAAATCCCACACCACCAAATTTGGACAGCCCCTTGAGGGAATGGCCGGCCATGGCACTTGGGAGAGTGAGAATGGAGTGTGTCAAAGAAATATGAGAGAGGCCACACAATAATCCATGAGGGAATCAAATGATATCATGAAAGAACATGATCACCAAACAAAAACCACACTCAACCACAACCATCATAAAAACCATGTCATATAAAAGTCAAGCCATGATGGATGAAGAAGTCAAATGGTCAAGGGATGGTTCACCATCATGAAACAATAATATGCAATCACCTCCCTCCACAAATGCTTATTTGCACAATTGCAAATAAGCCCTCCTCCACCAATCTTCGGCCAATGAAGGATACAAAGAAATATGGCCGAAACGAAAAGCAAACTGGCAACTCCAGAAAACTGGTCCCGTAATAAATTACAGGAAAACCCCGATACTGTGCATACACACCTGCATCTGTATTCCGACCGAATACAAATACAATGAGACAAATCTACACAGTACTATACTAGGATCCGGCTTAAACCAAAGCCGGCTAGTAATATCCGTTCGATCCCGATCCGTGCAATGTAAGTGCACGGCGGCGCCCCGGCTGTCAATCCGACGCCGGAATGCGGAAACGGTGGTAAACTTAAAATTTGCGGACATAGCAAACCGGCACCACCGCGCACTAAACACCCGGATCGTTACCATTAACAAGTCTAAGCTAACTAGAAGATGGGTTAGAGATATACCGACGATCCAAGTCCTCCGGTCTTCTCGTCATGCTCCCGATCTCCTACGGAAAAGTCCCGTCTCCTCCTCGTCACTGGAAGTGCACCACATCGCCTACTTTGTTTACGGGCTCCCACCTCAATGCCGAGGCAACTCGGACACGAAGCCGGCTACTCGACGTGCCCAAGATTCGCTATAGAATGTGTAGTAGAACTAGTGTCTCTTTTTGGGTAGTGGAGGTGCCATTTTTGGTGGAGGAAAGAAAGGATTTTGGAGATCAACTAGAGAGCTCTTTTTCTTAGCACAATATGAAAAATGCCACACTCAAAATGAATCAACCCCCTCACACTAAAATGGCCGCCCCCCCCCCATTTTACCATGTGTGATTGGAGAGAGAAAGAACCAAGACAAAGGGGGTGGTTGGAAAGCAAAAAAAATGATGAGGAAAAATCAAATGATCACCACAAATCCAACACACAAAGGCAACCATCATCTCATGAATGATGGCTTCAAAAAGTCAAGCCATCATGAGAAGAAGAAGAAGTCAAGTGATGGTGCTCTTCATGAAAACCATCATGATGCTACAATAAGCAAAGACCCCCTCCACAAATACTTATTTGCAACAATGCAAATAAACCCTCCTCCACCAAACTTCGGCCAATGAACGGAACAAAGGAAATTGGCCGAAACGGAAAGCAAACTGGCAACTCCAGAAAACTGGTCCCGTAATAAATTACAGGAAAACCCCGATACTGTGCATACACACCCGCATCTGTATTTCGACCGAAATACAAATGCAATGAGACAAAGTCTACACTGTACTATACTAGGATCCGGCTTAAACCAAAGCCGGCTAGTAATATCTGTTCGATCCTGATCCGTGCAATACCGCACGTATCTGATCGAACCCTGCCATATACCAATACGGCCTATAGTACAAACTGTCCGATCCTGATCCGTGCAATACCGCACGTATCTGATCGGACCATGCCATATCTCCATACGGTCTCTACAACCTTTCGCCCGAAAGCTGAGTAACTGTAAGTGTGGTGGACTCTAAAGACTCGTCAATACTATGGCTGTGGATTTAACCACTAACACGTCAGAGGTATATGCCAATACGTGACGGGCCACCAGCTATTGACCAAAAGGGACGTCGATGAGGAAGCTCACCCCGACACCCAACTGAGCCTGTCAGTGACAATATCCGTGCAGTCCGGTCCGTTCGTCTATGAGCATCGCATGGCGGGCCTAGGGGGTTGGTAAAAGTCAGACCCCCAAAAGCGGTACAAGTCGTGTCGGAGTGTAGCCCAGAACACCCTGAGATACTACTGGAATACCTACCAGTAAATCTCCTTGCCTCGGCCGAGGGCTTCGTGTAATGGCTCTCCTAGACACAGCACGACCTCACCCCCAATACCGGGAGAGACGAACCCCTGAAGATACGCTCACTGCCTCCATGTGGCTCGAGACTGCACCCAACTAAAACCTGTTTGCACGACTCCTTTGAGCCGTGGTAGGGTAGTAATCAAAGTACAGTGGGAACTCACACGAGACAAATGACGATCCCCAGGTCGATGAACTAACCTGCACACATGTCACCAGGGAACTGCCATCTGACGTCTGGTATATGACCAACTAGCATGTTCCCGGCGAGTCTTGTCCGGTGTACTCATAACCCAATGAGCACCTGTATACATCTTAGGTGATCCAACTGACACCAGTGGCTTGTGAGACCGGCCACCGCCCCTCGTCGGGGTCTCGACTGTATACACTAGTCTACTAATGGAGTATCGATGCCCAGTCTCGAAACTCCCACGACTAGGGACCTTTTAAGGATATGCTTGTAGACCCCCAGCTCCCACTTATATGATCGCCCTCATACTGCTGGTGGTCAAGCAAGAATCTTAGGGGCTCTATCAACGTGTAATAGCGACGTGTCATGTCACCTAAAACAGTACACGATGATAAAGGTAAACCAGATAGCATACTATCATCTCGAGTAAGACTGTCCTACCGGGATAGGTCCTTCCTCAATCATTACAATCACGTACCTGTGACCTAATAATTGACTCTGAGGGCACTATCTCCAACAATCTCCCACTTGCACTCAAGGCTAATTATTGCGATGTCGCATACTCACAGCCCATGTGATACCGTACACCCAACTCCTATACTAGTCAGTCTCACAAAGCTCGTTTGCGGAACTATTGCGTTCGAGGAATAGCCTCAGTGAGTGGATCCGCTTAGTTGTTTCTTTCTATGTCTCTCTATATCTCAAGTTCGCGGAGAAAGCCATCTCCCGAAAAGAGCAATACCTGTCTCAGAATATGTCTGGATGTCTGATGGGACCTAGCTCATAAATGAACTCCAAATCCAAACTTCTTAGACTGTATCGTCAACTGAACTTAATCAGTATCCTGCACGCCATGCCTCCCTCAGTATTGCCTTGGACCACCTGTCCAAAATACTGCCCCTCATCAGAAGGAAAACTATAACTCTGACAACCTCCTTGTCGTCCATGTCACCTTGGAAGCCTGGAATGATAACTGTCTCCTGAATGAGGCTGTCGTTATCATCTCCCTAGAACATCCACTTATGTTCTAAAACTGCTTCCGACTGTTTCTCCAGGATTGGATTAATGTCAACTTATTGCATCTAGTGCAAGAACAACATCTGGTGTGGTACTTGACATCTCACGATTGACTCAATTGCCTGAGCAAGTGATATGCCAATCATGCCCGTCCCTCTCCCCTTTAGTCTGTAAGACACCTTTGGAGAGGGTGACTCCATTACCTGCAGGTACACTACCGTGCCAGGAGTCGTCCATCCTAAATACTCTTAGAATGCTGTCAAGTACCCTGATTAGGAAACCACCCAAATCTAGATCTAAAACCATAGATCTAGTAACCAGTATGTCTGATATAAAATCCATTTCCTTTATGGAGAAACAACTGTGTGACGACCAAAGTATAACCGATCGTAGTGTAGGAGTTTCTTTTCCTACTCTGTGTGTATCATCCATATACCAGGATATCACACCCTACTACCTTCTCAACAGATCCATCCCCTATTCTGATGAAGTCAAACCCATGACTGTCACGTCAGAAATAGATGATCTATCTCCGCTACATCTGCTCTAGTCTATAAATAGACATAAGCAACCTGTCCACCAATGCTTCCGCTGCTCCCACTGACTACGACAACCCTCTGGCAGAGTCATATAGACGTACACTTCTAAAACTAGTTTAGAACGACGCTATACTCATCCTCCCGCCGGGTCTCGTAACCTGGAACAACAGCAATGGCAATTGTGGGTAAACAAGAACTTCCCTGTCACCGTCCTTGAGGCTACCGGAGTACCTCTCGGGTGCCTGAAGTTACCCACCTTATCTGCGGAGTGGCCAGTGGAATGTCAATCCAGATTGAATCTTTAGGTTCCTTATCAAATCTTCAGTAATCGTTTGTGGTTCTGGAATTACTTCCAGTTCTACCATACTCCCACTACTGTTTTCTGAAAAAAAATCCATTTTTAATAAAACTGTGGCGAGTCTAGAACAATATTGCTATTGTTCATCCAGATGGTAGAAAGTCAACCCGCGTCATAGCCTGGGTCAACCCACAAACAGCCATTACAGAAACGTGCCTTGAGTTATCCAGTGTCTGGTTTTAATCATAAACCGGACAACTTCCCGTACCTTAACATCGTTAAGATATGAACTGTTCTATATCCAATATAGAAACAGAGGCACTGATTTAATTGAACCAGATTCAAATCATACAGCTGTTCCCAGCGCATGTCAACTAAATGGAAGGAGGCCGATCAGCGTTACTCAACTTAGGAGTGCATCCAATTATGAGTAACTTGAAAGAGAAGCAAGATCTCTTAGTCATTACTATCAACTGAATACCATATACAAGTATCTACATCTTCGATCACTTTGAAGAATCCCGATACTTGCTATTCCTGGTTCTCTACTCTATTCAAATACCTATAACCTCTCCAAATTCGGACCCTGTGTTTCCACGAAACACTTGTTTAAAAACTAGAGGAGTCATAAGTAAACCGAATATAGTACGAGGACCAACCCCTCTGTCCTGATGGACCCTGGACAACATACAATACTCTGTATAAGTCCCTTGAGTCTGACAACTCTTTCACTGTGTGTCGTAGGTTGAAAACTGTACTTATGGTTAAGAAGAATTACACCGCTGTTTAATGCTCCTTACCTAACCATCCACTGATATAGGTAAATGTCATCGACATAATATCAAAAGGTATATCTCACTCTATGAAAATAGACGTACAGATATATCAATTTGAAATTGGTGCATAACTGCGGATATTCAAAACCAAATATTTGCCGACCGGCAAACAGCCCAGGTGATTTCCTCAAATATCACCGATTACAACGAATCCCGATATAATGAGGATAATCACCCAATTCCCAATAACTTACTCCCACTCATCATCTGTAAAACCATACAGATGTGAGAATCGTACCTGGTAAATACATACCCTGGAGTAAGTATCTAATCGGGAAATCAGTTTTCCTTTAACATTACACAGTGAAACTGAAACATTGAAATGTTCCGATGGGGTATTCTGGTATTCCTAGTAATGCCTCTTCCAGATTCACGACTGTAACCGTATAGTTCTTTGCCATCTCTCCAAACCCCTTCATATGTCTTTAGTCTTTACCTTCTGCACACCCTTTTAGGCCAAATGGTTTTCTTCCTTCCCTACCGTACGGCACCAGCCTATGGTTTGGAAAAAGACTATCCAATAAGCATAATGGGTGTACTGTCCCAACCCTAGGAACACCCGCAATGAGAGAGGGTGAAGATAAAAGACAACCGAATAAACCTTATTCCTATTTCTCCTGAACCAGAATCCATCCCCGAACTGGAACAAGTTCCATTCGAGTTCGTATATAACCATACGATGGAGTATCCAAATAAACTGTGGATCTTCGTAGTGATACGGAGTGTCCTGGAGAAATACATAGGTGATGTGGGAGTGGTAACGAAATATTTGGTTTGGTCGTGAATATCTGTTGCAATTTACTTTGCCCTCTTACTAATCCCTTGCTTTGTCTGAACTTAATACCTTCTGCACACCATCGTTATGCTAATTGGTTTTCTTCATTCCCTACCGGTCGGCACCAGCCTAAGGTTTGGAAGAAGACAATCCAATTTGCGTAATAGGTGTACTACCCCTAAACCAAGGAGTACTCGTAACCTGAGAGAGGGTAAAAAGAAAAGACAACTGAATAATCCTATCCGTTTTCTCCAGAACCGGAAACCATCCTCGAATAAATTCTTTCGAGTTCGTATCTAACCATACGATGGTTTTGTCCAATGGAAGTGGACGTTCGTAGCAATACGGGGTGTCCTGGAGAAAAGGGTAAAAGTAGGAGTGGCAATGAGGTTTGCAACTCTGACAATCCAAAAGCCAGTGTTAAAGAAGGTTCGGTCAACTTGGTCACTGAGTCATAGTCTTAGGGTCGGGTCAATGGTCGCTGCCAAAGAGAGAGAGAGAAAAGAAACACTCAGCGTGCACTCTATCCTAGATCAGAATGGTTACCAATTTATCTAATCTGGAAACCTCCCACTGTACCGTCAAATTCTCCTCCAAACCTGAAAGAAGAATTAGTCGGGATCACCCGAGGAGTATACTAACTCATCAGTGGGAATCGGGATCCAACTCTCATCGCATGACAACGTGACGGAATCCGCTCACGGTATCACACTCCAGAAGGTATGCGCATATCTGACAAGTTTCAGTACTTTTGAAACTCCTGATGTGATTTCTGCCCCATGCTCTTATGACCTTGACTTTGGCCAACAAATCATAAGTCACATGTCAAGTTCTACCCGTCATTCTCCAGGTTGATTTGAATCCACCCGCACAAGCCCTTGACTTTGGCCAACAAGGCTATACGACTATCCCAAACCAACGCATCTATCTATGCTGCATATGAATAACCAACAGCTACCAAACACTGTGCCTTGACTTTGGCCAACAAACACAGCTTGAATACTATTGCCTACCCATATGAAACGACGGAGGGCTACGAATGGTTTCTGGCGAAAACCTTTAACGTAAAGAACTTGATATCGTTGAAGGAACTGATAGCTTTTTGAAAATATAGTGACGAAAACCGTTGCTAAAGAGGTCACTCCCGGTGAAGGGATCTCGGCTCTTTCCCCGTAGAATGGGGTGCAGGATATTCCAACTGAATACCACGATGCAAAGCAAAAGTAATCGGCTATAGTGAAGTTAATGCCCTGACGCAAACTTTTTGTCCAAGGGGTCACTCCCGGTGAAGGGATCTCGGCCCTTGCCTCGTCGACTGAGGAGCAGGATATTCCAACTGAATATCACGATGCAAAACAAAAGTGAACGTCCTTGCAATAACAGCTTTTTGAAAAGTGTTCCAACAACATCAGATTAGGTTTGTTTTTAAACTTGCATTGATCCGAATCAATGCAGTCCCATCAATTGATCACACCAAAAAGAACGAAAATATACTGATGTACGTATATGCCATCCGCATTCGCCACTGGGTCCCGTCATTACCATTTAGGTTAGCTTACTAACGACAGAGCGGGGACTGGACTAGCGCGGATGTAAAACATATACAACATCTACTAATATATACCAATATATTATATTCGCTCAAGGCGTGAATAAAATGCAACATCACAGAGAATGAACAGCATCACAGAAACAATACAGATATCTGGGATCCCCGGGTTTCACAGAGCCACTGCTGAAACCCGACGTTCCCCTGGTCGTGTGGATAGCCTGTGCAATGAAATCCTAGACCCCTACGGGCGCGGCAAGTCACCCGCCAAAACCTGAAGCGAGGCAGCCCCCTTCAGCGTCGTGAATGGACCACCCAGCACTTCACGGAATCCGGTAACTTGGGCACCCCTCCTGGGTCAACCTGTACCCCCTACGAGTGCGGCGAATAGCCCGCCAATCCTAGAGTGAAGCCCCCTCCGTCCCAATGCCATGAGATGCGGGCTTGTTGCCCTCTAGAACCCGGCTATCCGTGCACCCCTCCGCGGGGCAATCCTAGTACAGAAAGTAAAATATACATACAACGGGTACATCGACCGCAACCAGGTCGTGCCCCAAAATAATAATACAAACAAGCAGTGACGGCAGTCCACATGTCGGACGCTCGCCCCGCAATATCAAATGTACATAATACAACAAAACTGTACTAGCATTGCATCCAGGCTATCCCCCACGACCGATCCGCAACATCACAGCAAAAACAAAACATCAACGTGAAAGTCACGTTCGCAAATCCGTCTAACCGGGCTATAGCAGTTAGACCGGATTTACCGATCAAGTGACATTCACGGTCGCAGATATAATGTAAATACTGTGAAAAATGTGTTTAAAATTTTCCGATTGATCAACAATTAACAAGTGGGCCCCCAATCAAAACTGTAGCACTCACAGAAAACCTGGGCCCAATTTTAATATTCCAAAAACCACATTTTCAACTCAGGAACATTCTGCAAAATTTTGGGAGCGTGAACAGTTACCTACGCGGCGGAAGCGCGGCCAAATCAGGGGTTTGGCCGCCCTTCCGCGGCGGTATGGTGAGTTCGTGGTACCAAATTTTTACAGTAACCTTAAAATTCCCTGCACATCACTCTGAGACAACCTGAAAAATTTTTGGACTCAAAAAAAATTCGACAGAAACTGATGAGCATGAAAAATGCGTTTTCGGGATTTTGTTCGATCGGAAACGTAAAACACATCAAACGAAAGCTAGACGAAGTTAATGGCGAGGCTCTGATACCACTGTAAGTGCACGGCGGCGCCCCGGCTGTCAATCCGACGCCGGAATGCGGAAACGGTGGTAAACTTAAAATTTGCGGACTTAGCAAACCGGCACCACCGCGCACTAAACACCCGGATCGTTACCATTAACAAGTCTAAGCTAACTAGAAGATGGGTTAGAGATATACCGACGATCCAAGTCCTCCGGTCTTCTCGTCATGCTCCCGATCTCCTGCGGAAAAGTCCCGTCTCCTCCTCGTCGCCGGAAGTGCACCACATCGCCTACTTTGTTTACGGGCTCCCACCTCAATGCCGAGGCAACTCGGGCACGAAGCCGGCTACTCGACGTGCCCAAGATTCGCTGTAGAATGTGTAGTAGAACTAGTGTCTCTTTTGGGGTAGTGGAGGTGCCATTTTTGGTGGAGGAAAGAAAGGATTTTGGAGATCAACTAGAGAGCTCTTTTTCTTAGCACAATATGAAAAATGCCACACTCAAAATGAATCAACCCCCTCACACTAAAATGGCCGGCCCCCCCCATTTTACCATGTGTGATTGGAGAGAGAAAGAACCAAGACAAAGGGGGTAGTTGGAAAGCAAAAAAAATGATGAGGAAAAATCAAATGATCACCACAAATCCAACACACAAAGGCAACCATCATCTCATGTATGATGGCTTCAAAAAGTCAAGCCATCATGAGAAGAAGAAGAAGTCAAGTGATGGTGCTCATCATGAAAACCATCATGATGCTACAATAAGCAAAGACCCCCTCCACAAATACTTATTTGCAACAATGCAAATAAACCCTCCTCCACCAAACTTCGGCCAATGAACGGAACAAAGGAAATTGGCCGAAACGGAAAGCAAACTGGCAACTCCAGAAAACTGGTCCCGTAATAAATTACAGGAAAACCCCGATACTGTGCATACACACCCGCATCTGTATTTCGACCGAAATACAAATGCAATGAGACAAAGTCTACACTGTACTATACTAGGATCCGGCTTAAACCAAAGCCGGCTAGTAATATCTGTTCGATCCTGATCCGTGCAATACCGCACGTATCTGATCGAACCCTGCCATATACCAATACGGCCTATAGTACAAACTGTCCGATCCTGATCCGTGCAATACCGCACGTATCTGATCGGACCTTGCCATATCTCCATACGGTCTCTACAACCTTTCGCCCGAAAGCTGAGTAACTGTAAGTGTGGTGGACTCTAAAGACTCGTCAATACTATGGCTGTGGATTTAACCACTAGCACGTCAGAGGTATATGCCAATACGTGACGGGCCACCAGCTATTGACCAAAAGGGACGTCGATGAGGAAGCTCACCCCGACACCCAACTGAGCCTGTCAGTGACAATATCCGTGCAGTCCGGTCCGTTCGTCTATGAGCATCGCATGGCGGGCCTAGGGGGTTGGTAAAAGTCAGACCCCCAAAAGCGGTACAAGTCGTGTCGGAGTGTAGCCCAGAACACCCTGAGATACTACTGGAATACCTACCAGTAAATCTCCTTGCCTCGGCCGAGGGCTTCGTGTAATGGCTCTCCTAGACACAGCACGACCTCACCCCCAATACCGGGAGAGACGAACCCCTGAAGATACGCTCACTGCCTCCATGTGGCTCGGGACTGCACCCAACTAAAACCTGTTTGCACGACTCCTTTGAGCCGTGGTAGGGTAGTAATCAAAGTACAGTGGGAACTCACACGAGACAAATGACGATCCCCAGGTCGATGAACTAACCTGCACACATGTCACCAGGGAACTGCCATCTGACGTCTGGTATATGACCAACTAGCATGTTCCCGGCGAGTCCTGTCCGGTGTACTCATAACCCAATGAGCACCTGTATACATCTTAGGTGATCCAACTGACACCAGTGGCTTGTGAGACCGGCCACCGCCCCTCGTCGGGGTCTCGACTGTATACACTAGTCTACTAATGGAGTATCGATGCCCAGTCTCGAAACTCCCACGACTAGGGACCTTTTAAGGATATGCTTGTAGACCCCCAGCTCCCACTTATATGATCGCCCTCATACTGCTGGTGGTCAAGCAAGAATCCTAGGGGCTCTATCAACGTGTAATAGCGACGTGTCATGTCACCTAAAACAGTACACGATGATAAAGGTAAACCAGATAGCATACTATCATCTCGAGTAAGACTGTCCTACCGGGATAGGTCCTTCCTCAATCATTACAATCACGTACCTGTGACCTAATAATTGACTCTGAGGGCACTATCTCCAACATGCAATACCGCACGTATCTGATCGAACCCTGCCATATATCCATACGGCCTCTAGTACTAACCGTCCGATCCTGATCCGTGCAATACCGCACGTATCTGATCCGACCCTGCCATATCTCCATACGGCCTCTACAGAGTTTCGCCCGAAAACTTGAGCAACTGAATGTGGGGGACTCTAAAGACTCGTCAACACCTTGGTTATGGATTTAACCACTAGCACGTCATAGGTCTAAGCCAATACGTGATGGGCTACCGGGTATTGACCAAAAGGGACGTCGGTGAGCGAACTCATCCTGACACCCTACTGAGCCTGTCAGTGACAATATCCATTCAGTCCGGTCCGTTCGTCTATGAGCATCGCATGGCGGGCCTAGGGGGTTGGTAAAAGTCAGACCCCCAAAAGCGGTACAAGTCGTGTCGGAGTGTAGCCCAGAACACCCTGAGATACTACTGGAATACCTACCAGTAAATCTCCTGCCTCGGCCGAGGGCTTCGTGTAATGGCTCTCCTAGACACAGCGCGACCACACCCTCAATACCGGGAGAGACGAACCCCTGAAGATCCGCTCACTGCCTCCATGTGGCTCGGGACTGTACCCAACTAAAACCTGTTTGCACGTCTCCTTTGAGCGTGGTAGGGTAGTAATCAAAGTACAGTGGCAACTCACACGAGACAAATGACGATCCTCATGTCGATGAACTAACCTGTACACATGTCACCAGGGAACTGCCATCTGACGTCAGGTATAAGACCAACTAGCATGTTTCCGGCGAGTCCTGTCCGGTGTACTCATAACCCAATGAGCACCTGTATACATCTTAGGTGAACCAACTGACACCAGTGGCTTGTGAGACCGGCCACCGCCCCTCGTCGGGGTCTCGAATGCACACACTAGTCTACTCTGGAGTATCGATGCCCTGTCTCGAAACTCCCACGACTAGGGACCTTTTAAGGATGTGCTTATAGACCCCAGCTCCCACTTATATGATCGCCCTCATACTGCTGGTGGTCAAGCAAGAATCCTAGGGGCTCTATCAACGTGTAATAGCGACATGTCAGGTCACCTAAAGCAGTACACGATGAGAAAGATAAACCAGATATCATACTATCATCTCGAGTAAGACTGTCCTACTGGGACAGGTCCTCCCTCAATCATTGCAATCACGTGCCTGTGATCCAATAATTGACTCTGAGGGCACTATCTCCAACAGTCAAAACCATGACTGTCTTATCAAAATTAGATGATCTAATCTCAGCTATATCTGCTCAAGCCTATAAATAGACATGAGCTACTTGCCCACTATGCTTCTGCTGCTCCCACTGACTACGACAACCCTCTGGCAGAATAATATACACGTACACTTCTAAAGCTTGTTTAGAACGACGCTATACATATCCTCCTGCCGGGTCTCATAGTTTGGAACAACAGTAGTGTCAAGTCTTGGCAAACAAGAACCTCCCTGTCACCGTCCTTGAGGCTACCTGAGTACCTCTCGGGTGTCTGAGGTTACCCACCATATCTGTGGAGTGGCGAATGGAATGTCAAACCTGATTGAATATATAGGTCCTATTAAATTTTCCGTAATCGTTTGCGGTTTCTGGAATCACTTCCAGTTCTACCATACTCCCACTACTGTTTTCTGAAAAAAGTTCATTTTAATAAAACTGTGGCGAGTCAAGAACAATATCACTATTGATCTTCCAGATGGTAGAAATGTCAACCCTCGTCAAAGCCAAGGTCAACCCGCGAACTGCCATTACAGAAACGTGCTTTGAGTTATCCAGTGTCTCGTTTTAAGCATAAGCTGGACAACTCCCCGTATCTTAACATCGTTAAGATATGAACCATTCTATATCCAATATAGAAAAAGAGGCACTAATTCAATTTGGAACCAGATTCTAATCATGCAGCTGTCTCCAGTGCATAACAACTTAATGGAAAAGGCTAATCAGCATTTCTCAACTTAGGAATCCATCCAATTATGAGTAACCTGAAAGAGAAACAAGTTTCTCAAAAACCATTACTATCATCTGAATACGAATCACAAGAATCTATATCTTCGACCTCTTTGAAGAATCCCGATACTTGCGATACCTGGTTCTCTACTTTAGTTTTATATCCATAACTTATCAAAACTTAGACATTGTATTTCTGCGAAACACTTGTCTGAAAACTAGAGAAGTCATAAGTAAACAGAACATAGTACGAGGACCTATCCCTTTGTCCTGACGGACACTGGACAACATACAATACTTTGTATATGTCCGCTGAGTTAAATAACTCAAAATCTGTGCGTCGTAGGTTAAAAAACTATACCCAGGCGATTTCCTCAAATATCACCAATTACAAAGAATTCCGATATAATGAGGATGGTCACCTAATTCCCAATAACTTACTCCCACTCATCATTTGTAAAACCATACAAATGTGAGAATGTAACCTGGTAAATACATACCTTGGAGTAAGTATTTAATCGGGAAATCAGTTTTCCTTTAACAATACGCAGTGTAACTGAAACATGAAAATGTTTCGTTGGGGTATCCTGGTATTCCTAGTAATGCCTCTTC
Organism: Agapanthus africanus; assembly: GCA_030015575.1. Lineage (NCBI taxonomy): Eukaryota > Viridiplantae > Streptophyta > Magnoliopsida > Asparagales > Amaryllidaceae > Agapanthus > Agapanthus africanus. The sequence continues at coordinate 312,547,201 of CM057350.1, read as the reverse complement.
CATAATCCAATTCATGACTATAACCGTATATTTCATTTGCTATCTCTCCAAATCCCTTTATTTGTCTTTAGTCGTTACCTTCTGTACACCATCGTTAGGCTAAATGGTTTTCTTCCTTCCCTACCGTTCGGCACCAGCCTATGGTTTGGAAGAAGACTATCCAGTAAGCATAATAGGTGTACCCTCCTAATCCTAGTAGTACTCGTAACTAGAGAGAAGGTGATGATAAAAGATAGCTGAATAATACCTTATTCTATTAAAGGTGAAATAGGAGTGGCGATAAAGTACGCGGTTTGGTCGTGAATGATAACAGTCGCAATTTACTTTGCCCTCTTTCTAATCCCTTTATTTTGTCTTTACATATTACCTTCTGCACACCCTACTTAGGCTAATTGGTTTTCTTCATTCCCTACCTTTCGGCACCTGCCTATGGTTTGGAATAAGACTATCCAATAAGCGTAATAGGTGTACTCTCCTAAACTAAGGAGCCCTCGCAACCTGAGAGAAGGTGATAATAAAAGACAACTGAATAAACCAATTCTATTTCTCCTGAAGCTGGATCCATTCTCGATGAAGTCCCTTCGAGTTCGTATATAACCATACGATGGATCTATCCAATGGAAGTGGATGTCCGTAGTAATACGGGGTGTTCTGAGAAATATAAAAGGTAAAGGAAGGAGCGGCAATGACTTATGCAACTCGGACAATCCAAAAGCCAGTATTTTAAGAAGGTTCGGTCAACTTGGTCACTGAGTCATAGTCTAGGGTCGGTCAAAGGTCGCTGCCAAAGAGAGAGAGAAAAGAAACACTCTGCGTGCACTCTAACCTAGATCAGAATGGTTATCAATTTATCTAATCAGGAAACCTCCCACTGTAATCTCAAATTCTCCTCCAAACCTGAAAGAAGAATTAGTCGGGATCACCCAAAGAGTAAACCAACTCATCAGTGAGAATTGGGATCCAACTATCATCGCATGATAACTTGATGGAATCCACACAAGTTATCACACTCCAGAAGGTATGCGCATATCTGGCAAGTTTGCTTTATGTTTGAAACTCCCGATGTGATTTTTGCCCCATGCTCTTATAACCTTGGCTTTGGTCAAAATGTCATAAGTGACATGCCAAGTTCTACCCGTCACTATCCAGGTCAATTTGAACCCACCCGCACATGCCCTTGACTTTGGCCAAAATGGCAGAACGACTGTCCCAAACCAACTCATCTATCTATGCTACAGATGAATACCCAGCAGCTACCAAACACTACGCCTTAACTTTGGCTAAAATACATAGCTTGAATACTACTGAATACCCAAAAGAAATGACGGAGGACTACGGCTGGTTTTTGGCGAAAAACCTTTAACGTAATGAACTTGATCTCGTTGAAGGAAACTGATAGCTTTTTATAAAAATATAGTGGCGAAAACGTTTTGCTAAAGAGGTCACTCCCGGTGAAGGGATCTCGGCTCTTTCCTCGTGGAATGAGGTGCAGGATATTCCAACTGAATACCGTGATGCAAAACAACTTGTAATCGACTATATTAAAGTTATTACCCTGACGTAAACTTATGCGCAAGGGGTCACTTCCGGTGAAGGGATCTCGGCTCTTGCCTCGTCGAATGAGGTGCAGGATATTCTGACTGAATATCGCTATGCAAAGCAAAAGGAAACATCTTTGTAATAACACTTTTTAAAATTTGTTCCAACAACATCAAATATAGGTTTGTTTTATCCTTGCATTGATAAGAATCAATGCATTCCCATCAATCAATCACACCAGAAAAGAACGAAAATAAAATGTACGTATATGCCATCCGCATTTGTCACTGGGTCCCGTCATCACCCGTTAGGTTACTTAACTAACGACAGAGCGGGGGCTGGACTAGCACGGGTGTAAAACATATACAACATCTAATAGTATATATACCAATATACAATAATCGCTCCAGGCGTGATAATATGCAACATTACAGAAAAGTAATAAGCATCACAGAACAATACAGATAATCTGGGATCCCCGAGTTTCACAGAGCCGCTACTGAAACCCGACGTTCCCCTGGTCGTGTGGATAGCCTGTGCAATGAAACCTAGACCCCTACGGGTGCGGCAAGTTACCCGCCAAAACCTGAAGCGAGGTAGTCCCCACAGCATAGTGAATGGAACACCCGGCACTTCACGGAATCCGGTAAATTGAGCATCCCTCCTTGGGTCAACCTGTACCCCCTACGAGTGCGGCGAATAGTCTGCCAATTCTAGAGTGAGGTCCCTTTGCCTCTCAAAGCCATGAGATACGGACCCGTTGCCCTCCAGAACCTGGCTATCCGTGCACTCCTTCGCGGGATAAACCTAGTACAGAAATAAAAATATGTACAACGGGTACATCGACCTCTACCCGGTCGTGCCCCAAAAGAATATTATACAACAGGCAATGACGGCAGTCCACATATTGGACGCTCGCCCCGCAATATCAAATGTTCAAATAAATCCAAACAGCACTATCATTGCTCCCTGCTATCCACCACGACATATCCGCAACATCACAACACAACACAGAACATCAACGCGAATGTCACGTTCGCAAACCCGTCTAAAAGAACTATAGCAATCAGACGCGGTTTACCGATCAAATGACATTCCCGGTCGGAGATATAATGTAAATACTGTAAACTAACAAGTTTAAAATTTCGATCGACTAAATTTCCCGAAGTGGGCCCCACGTATATCTGGTGTACAGTAACCAAATCTGGGACCAAAAGATATATACCAGAAACCATAATTCTCTCAGAAGAAACAACAGAAGAAATATTACCCTCTGAAGCTCCAATATGGCCGCGGATCCGCGGCAAAATCATGGCTTTGGCGGCGGTTCCGCGGCCGTACGGACGAATCAGGGAATAAAATTTCTGGAGTTTTCTTCAAAAAGCCTGCTTGTTTTTCTGTGATGCTTAAAATAATTTTTAGACCCTTTTAAAAATCGACAGAAACTTTAGTGCAGAAAATTGTAGTTTCGGAAATTCCGTTCGATCGATCTTTTAAACGCGTTAGCACAAGTTAGTATAGCTTAATGGTGAGGCTCTGATACCACTGTTAGTCCACGGTAGCGCCCCGGCCGTCTAACAGACACCAAATGCAGAACAAAAACTTTTTACAAACTGGCGCTATCGTGTACCGTAACCCGGATCTGCCATTAAAGCTAAACTAACAAACTACAAATGGGTAGAAACGTTATACCGAATGATCCGAGTCCTTCGGTCTTCAACCATCATCCCACGCTTGTTGCGGTTGCTCCGATCTCCTCGATCTCCAGTCTTCTCGTCCAGGTGGCACCACGTCGACGGATCTTTAAACGGGCTCCCGCCTCTGAACCGAGGCAACTCGGTCGTCAAGTTTGCTAAAAGAGACAACCAAGATGAAGTAGAGAATGAGTAGAAAACTTTGTCTCGTTACGTCCAAGACTATGGACGAACGGTTAAAAGAAGTTGCCTTTTGGATCGATCGAATTGAGAAATGAGCAATCTAATTTTCATGAGGCCAAGACCATAATCTATTTAATCAAAAACGAATCTCCTTCCTATCAAGAAGAGGCCGGCCATAATTTATCAAGAGGAGGGTGAGTGTAGGAGATAAGTGGGTTAGAATAAGAATGAAGCTTATCATGACACATAGTATGAATACAATTAAAGCAAGTGATGAATCATTTAAGCTTAGTCATCAAGCATTAAATGGAACAATTAATGCTAACAATGAATCATCAAGCCTTGTCACCATATCTAGAACCTTCTAGAACCATGACTCACCCTCATCAAGAAAAGATAAATCCGTATTTAACCAAATGTTAAATACGGCTAATAGAAAACTGGAAACTGGCAACTTCCAAAAGTGATCCTGAAACGAATTTCAGGATAACCCCGTAATGGTATAAACATACCCGCATTTGTATTACGACCGAATACAAATGCAACTGAGATAAAGATATTATATCTACACAGTATAATACCGGGTTCCGGCTTAAACCAAAGCCTACAAGTATTATCTGCCCGAAAAACGACACGTGCGAAAACACACGTGCTTTTTCCGAACCTTGCCATATCACCTTACGGCCTCTACAACGTTTCGCCCGAACTTGGAAAAGTGTCTGTGGGGGACTCTAATGACTCATCAACACACTGGCACTGGATATAACCACCAGCACGACAGAGGTACTAGCTGCACGTAACGTTTTGCCTTTGTATTGATTGGAAGGGAAGCTGACGAGCGAACTCATCTATAAACCCTACTGAGCCTGATAGTGACAATGTATATACAGTCCGGTCCATTCGTCTAAAGAGTATCGCATATCGAGTCTAGGGGGGTGGATAAAGTCAGACCCCTAATAAGGCGATAAATCGTGTCGGCATGAAGCCCATCACCACCTGAGAAACTACTGATCCCAATCAGTAATTCTCCACTACCTCGGCAGAGGATTCCTAGTGATGGCTACCCGTGCACTGCGCGACATCAACCCCCAATACCGGGAGAGACGAATCCCCGACGATCCGCTCACTTGCCTCCAATGTGGCTCGGGACTGTACCCAACTAAAACCTGTTTGCACAACTCCTTTGAGCGTGGTAGGGTAGTAATCTAAGCACAGTGGGAACTCACACAAGACAAATGACGATCTCAGGTCGATGAACTAACCAGTACACATGTCACCAGGGAATTGCTATCCGACGATATGTATAATACCAACTAGCAGATTCCCGGCGAGTCCTGTCCGGTATACTCATAACCTAATGAGCACCTGTATACATCTTAAGTGAACCAACTAACACCAATGGCCTGTGAGAACGGCCATCGCCCCTCGTCGGGGTCTCAACTGTATACACTAGTCTACTCTGGAGTATCGATGCCCTGTCTCGAAACTCCCACGACTAGGGACACTTTAAGGATGTGCTTACAGACTCCAGCTCCAACGTATATGATCGCCATCATACTGCTGGTAGTCAAGCAAGAATCATATGGGCTCTATCATCATGCAATAGTGAAAAAAAGCATGTATACGATGATAAAGACAAACCAGAAAGCATACTATCATCTCGAGCAAGACAGTCATATCGGTATAGGTCCTTCCTCAATCATCGCAATCACGTACCTGCGATCCAATAATTGACTTTGAGGGCACTATCTCCAACAACTCATAACCTAATGAGCACCTGTATACATCTCAGGTGAACCAACTAACACCAATGGCTTGTGAGACCGGCTATCGCCCCTCGTCGGGGTCTCGATTGTATACACTAGTCTACTCTGGAGTATCGATGCCCTGTCTCGAAACTCCCACGACTAGGGACACTTTAAGGATGTGCTTACAGACCCCAGCTCCCATGTATATGATCGCCATCATACTGCTGGTAGTCAAGCAAGAATCCTATGGGCTCTATCATCATGCAATAGTGAACTAAAGCATGTATACGATGATAAAGACAAACCAGATAGCATACTATCATCTTGAGCAAGACTGTCATATCGGTATAGGTCCTTCCTCAATCATTGCAATCACGTACCTGCGATCCAATAATTGACTTTGAGGGCACTATCTCCAAGATGTTAGTCTTTATGCCCTAGAAGGTCATTACTGTATCATACTAGTTTGTATATTACTTAATGGAAGCTTGGGATATTCACATGTATATCATAGCCTCGCTAAATAATAAATAACTCACTTGCAAAATTGTATGAATTTCGAACGGAAAAAACGAAACCGGAAAACCTCGATATCATGAGTTTCTGTTGATTTTTAAATGAAGTCCAAAAATTTTTCAGGGAGGTTCAGAAAGCTCTAAATGACAGTAGTAGAACACCCAAGAAAATTGGGCCCATGAATCGGCTAAAGCGCCGCGGAACCGCGGCGGATCCCACCGATCCGCCGCGCTTCCGCCGCCGAGTTCCCGATTCATAAACCCAATTTTCCTGTGTTGGTTCTCTGTGATATTTGGTATTTTCTGGAATTTTTTATTTTTTCTCAGGTTTCAGATTTACAGAGAAGTATTGGAGCAAAATTAAATGTGTTTAATCGATCGAAATTATACGGTATTTGCTTGTTGGATTATATATGTGTTTGTATAATGTGTTCGTAAACCTCCCCTAACTGCTAGTATGTCGGTTGGCAAGGTGTTGCATATTTCTGTAATGGATTTTATCTGTTTGTGTATATGAACTGTGTTGGACTGTTGCGATGTATAGCCGGGGTTATGTGATGGGTTATTATTTAATTCATTTGATGTAAATGTAATTTGTTGTAATATTATTTTGCGGGGCACATCCAGGTTGTGGTTGTAGCCACCGTTGTATTATTTCATTTTACTGTTTTTGCTCCTAGGACAGACCCAAGGTGGGGTGCACAAACTGTCGGGCGGGTAGTTTGCCGTACCCGTTGGGGTCTTGGGTGGGGTAAAGGCTATTCATCACAACTGTGTAATCCGTCTTTTGTTGCAGGCTCAAAACAAACACGGATTACTTGCAAATCCAATAAAGTTCATATGTGATCTGGAATGCCTATTATTGCGTCTGACGAATGTACAATATCTATATATGATAGCTATTTAGACGTCACTTATTTTTTACATCCGCGCTAGCCCAGCCCCCGCTCTGCCGTTAGTTAAGTAACCTAACGGGTGATGACGGGACCCCGTGGCGAATGCGGATGGCATAAGAGGACGTTGTATTTTCGTTGTTTTCTGCAATGATAGGTTAATGATGGGACGCATTATTTATAATGCAAAGAAAATAAACCAAAAAGTTGAATCGTTGGAACAATTTAAAAGAAACAACTCGGTTATTTTAAAAGAGCAGAATTTTTAATTGCGGAGCTTTAACCACTCCTTTTAAAAAGCTATCAGGTTCCTTCGATTATATCAAGTTCACTACGTTCACGGTTTCACCAAAACCAGTCGTAGCCCTCCGTCATTTCTTATGGATGGTCAGTAGTATTCAAGCTATGTTTGTTGGCTTTCGTCAAGGCATAGTGTTTGGTAGCTGCTGGGGTATTCATTTGTTGCATAGATAGATGAGTTGGTTTGGGACAGTCGTATAACCTTGTTGGCTTTCGTCAAGGGTATATACGGGTGGGTTCAAATTAACAAGATAATGATGGACAGAACTTGACATGTGTTTTATGATTTGTTGGCTTTCGTCAAGGTCATAAGAACATGGGGAAAAAATCTATATCGGGAATTTCTAAAGAAACTGAAATTTGCAAAGAGATGCATACCATTTGGAGTTTGATGAATGTTGGTAGGATTGCTTCAACATTATCCTACGATGATATTTGGATCCCGATCCTACTGTGGGTATATTCTACTTATCAGGAGATTCATCACTTAACGATCAATGCTATAAACCAAGTAGGTGTCAAGAAAGGTGTCAGCGGGGTTACGCCCCCAGAGAAAAGAGGTTATTTAATTAAGGAACTTCGCGAAAGCGTTGGAAAACCTCCCTCGAAGTACCGACACTAGCCTGGCTGAACGGTTAAGCAAGTATTGTACAGTGAGAATAGTCCTGGCTAATTCTTCTTTTATGGTTTGAGGAAGGATTCGAGAAACAGTGGGAGCCATCCAGTTTAGATAAATTAAAAACCAATCTAAACTTGCAAGAGCATCATGCTAAAATGTTTTCTTCTCTCTCTCTCATTGTAGCGACCTTGTGACCATGACTAGGTTACACCTAGATAACAAGTTGACTGAATCTAACTTATATGACCGGCAAAGGTCTGTCCAGATTGCAGGGTTCCTAGGCACGCTAATGAGGTCTCCCAAGCCATCAACCATGGCAATTTCAAAAATATGGTGCCTACAAACCCTAGTGTACGGATCGATAACTAGATGTCTAGGCGAAAAGAAAGCTAGCTAACAACTTAGCTAAAGAGAATACGGAAATACAACCTTTGTAGATCCGGTGCTCCACCTCCACGGCTCCGCAACGAGGTCCTCTCCGCTGTCCAAATCAAATCCGGCTCTAGGATCGGCTTCGTCGGAGAATGGGCAAGCTAGGTCGTCGATGTCCATGCCGAAGATGATCTACGTCGAAGCATCGATGAATCAAGCTCCACCTTCAACAAACCGTGAAAAGTTGTGAAGGAAACACACTCTACTACTTGGCAAGAGGTAGAGGATGAAGAAATAGGAAGTGGGTAAACTTTAGAATTGGATTTCTCACTCAAATTCATCAATCACCATTGATGAGGTCAAGGTTTTTCTTCTTTAGTTCAATGAAGAAGAAGAATATGAAGAAGAAAATTATGATTAGATTATTATCAAAATGAAAAGAATAATAATCTTATCATAACTTGAACCATGGTTAGATGTAGAGAGTAAATCATGGTTAAAGAATGGTTAGGTTAAGCATGAGATAAGAATGGTGGACAAAGTCAAAGGTTCATGAATCTTCAACTACAAAACAAAGAAAGCCACCATTCTTCTCATTTCATTTTCCATAAAGAAAATAAATAAATAAATAAATAAATAGATATGAAAAACAAAACCCTAACCATTTGAATAACCATGGTTTAATCTTTACACAAACTCAAGTTAGCATGCATCATCAAACATGATACATACTAGTGCACAAAAACATATCGCATATGCAATGCGCACGAACCAAGTGAGAAAATCCGTCTAAAGTGAACCGATACTAGTTAATGCAAAGTAATATATCAAATATATAATTATACATTAAATCATTAAATCAACACTTGATTCAATGATCCGGTCATGCGCACATAACCGACTGGTATCATTAGTAACATCTTATCGAATCAACACTTGATCCGATAACCCGGCTATATCGCATATAACCGATCAATGTCACATCGCGAGAATCGAATACAGCATCACATACTCGTATTATTCTCGGTCCCGCACATATCTCATATGCGCTCCTATTTCGTTTCGCTTGAGCCAGGAAACCTCTGTGTAGGACTCTAAAGACTCGTCAATACGCCGGCAGCAGATGATGATCATATCAAGCATCCACAAGCCGCAAGCGGTCTGCTAAACGTAACGGCCACCCGGGTATTGAGCGATCTGAAGATCGACGAGCAAGCCCGCTCACACTCCAGTGAATCCGACCAGTAACACTACCGTATAGTCCGGTCTGATCGTCTGATATGTCGCATATCTCGCCTAGGGGTGGTATACGTCAGACCCCAATAGCTCAATAAGTCGTGTCGATATGAGGTCTATAACTGTTCGAGAAACTACTGGTAACACTTACCAGTAAATCTCAGCAACCCTGGCCAGGGATTTCCTGTTATAGCCAATCGAACACAGCGCAACATCAACCCCCATATACCGGGAGAGACGAATCCCCTCCTATCGCTCATTGCCTCCATGTGACTCGGGACTGTACCCAAAAACCACCGTTTTGCATGCCCTCTTGGACGTGGTAAGATGGAAATCAAAGCACAGTGGGAACCACACAAGACTCTATGACGATCTCGGGTCAACAGACTACTCTGTACCAGTGTCACCAGAGAACTGCCATCTGACGTGAGGTATAATACCATCTGGGAGTTCTCGGCGAGTCCGTCCAGTGTACCCAGTCTCTACTGAGCACCCGTATATCATCTCTGATGTCAAACACCGATGGATATGGGATCATCCATCGCCCATCTGTATGGGTCAAGAAGGTACACGCTAGTCTACTCAGGTATATCGATGCCCCGTCTCGATACACCCACGACTAGGGACTTTGAAGGATGTACTTATGGACTACCATGTCCCCACTAGTATGATCTGCATCATAGTCCAGGTAGTCAAGTACAGATCCTAAGGGCTTTACCAACATGTAACAGAGAGACAATCAGCATACACGTTAAGGTAAAGGGTAACCAGATAGCATACTATCATGTCGAGCAAGAAAGTCCTCCCTATATATGTCCCAGCATCCACTACAATATACATCATATGTACAGTAATGGCCTCTAGGGCATACATATAACTAACAATCTCCCACTTGCACTAGGGCCATCTGTAGCAGTGGTTGCAGTATCTCATACTCAACCATCCCATAAAAGTGTCTCTCTCTGGGAACAGGCCTTTGTGAGTGGATTCGCTGTGTTGTCCTCTGAGTCTACTCTCCAAACCTCGATCTCCCTGGAGATCAACCATCTCCATGATCAAGTGATACTGCCTTAGAATATGTCTGGATCACTGATGGGACCGGCGTTCCTTGGCATAAGCCACAACTCCATTGTCACACAATGGGAGGAACTAAGTTCATCTCATGAACCATTATACACCCAAACAGCCTCTTTGGTAGCATCTTAAGTAGCGATGTATCCAGCCTTTATCGTCTAGTCTGTCACGGTATCTAGCCTGGAACTCTTCCAACATACCGTCCCTTTACTGAGGGTAAAGACAATGCCTGCGACTGACACTCAGTCGTCTTTATCACCCTGGAACACTTCCAGTGATTCTCCCCAAGATCGATTGATACCATCTCACTACAACTAGTGAGAATCCTAACATCCATTTAGATCTATCTCATAGATCCAAAATCCAGGATTTAGTAGGTATCATTTTGATTCTATATGGAGAATCCTAGTGATAAGCGGAGATTGACCGAGCGTAGCATAAGAAACTCTTTTCTTATCAAGAGTATGTCATCCACGTACTCTACGAGGATCGTCACCATACTCCCTACTACCTTTTTGTTTATACAAGGTTCATCTACCATTTTGATGATGTCAACTTCTTTGACTAATTCATCAAAACAGATGTTCCAACTCCGCGATGCCTGCTTTATCCTATAAAGCATCTTGCACACGTTTCCGCTGCTCCCACTGTCTACGAAGCCCTCTGGCTGTGTACTTACAGACGCACTCTTCTAAATCATCATTTAGAAAAGCAGTCATGGCACCCAAACGCCAGATATCGTAGTTATGGTATGTAGCCGTGGCAAGTAGGATCTGGATGGACTTAAGCATAGGTACTTGAAAAAGGTTTCATCATTATCCATACCTGGTCAATGATGCACACTTTTAACAAGTCTAGCTTTGAAAGTCTTAACTTTTCCATCTACACCAAGTAATCTTCTCAAGATATACTTGCTCCTGATGGGGATTTAACCCTTCAGATATAGCAACCAAAGTCCATACTTTGTTGGTGTACATGGATTCCATCTCAGATCGCTAAACATCCAGCCATTCTTACAGAGTCTTACTCCTGATGGCCAGCTCGAAGCTAGTTGGGTCATCATCTCATGATGCAATCCTCGCTCCCACTGTCACAGAGAAACCGAAGTATCTCTCAGGTGGGTAAGGAACCCTACTAGATCGGCGGAGAGGCTGAGGTTCGTTGGAATCTACTGAATTCTTTGGTTCTTTCAAATCATCAGCTGCAGTTTGTATAGCTGGAACTCTTCCAGTTCTACATTACAGACCTTGCCTCGAACTTGTCCGGATTATGGTTTTAGACATAGGCCGGACAACCCCAAATCTTAACCAACTTAAGATATGGGCTCTTCCCTTTCCATATCACATATGAAATGGTAGGCAACTGATTTGATTCGAACCCTATTCAATAGGTATGCAGCTTCTCAAGCGCATAACTCCCAAAAGGAAAAAGGTAACTCAGCAGTACTCATCATAGAGCACACCATATCAAATAGGGTGTATCTGCTCCGCCCCGATATACCATCGTGCCATGGTGTATACAGAGGAGTAATGCCGAGAGAGAATCTCATTCTCCTTTAGTATAATCCAGGATTTCCGTGCACAAGTATTCTCCTCCTTGATCTCATCATAGGACATAATACTTATACCCGTATTTTGGTTCTCTACTTCTAAATCATATTCTGTGAATATCTCAAAAGGTTCGGACTTGTGTTTCAACAGGAACATATGTCTGAATCTTGAGAGATTATCAGAGAATGTAATGAAGTACAAAGAACCAGTCCTGGCATGTGTAGACAGGGGACCTTACATACATCAACATGTATCATCCCAAGAGTTTACTAACACTTTCTCTGTTTCCATTAAACAGAGCTGTGGTCATCTTATCTTTGTGACATGACTGGCGAGTTTCACAAGATGTAAATTCAAACTGATTTAAATATGCATCTATATGTAACTCTAGCTAGTCGGGTCACATTGATATGACCTAGTCTACAATGCCTCAAGAAGAATTCGTTCATTTCTGAACTCGTCCTCTTATGTGTGTTCCATACACTAAGAACTGTAGTTTGATTTAGAACATTAATGTTTTTAGATAACGTGCCTGAACCGATCAACTTTTGATATAGGAAATGTTCAAAACATTATCCAACAATACAAAATTATATCCTTTCTTTACTAATAAAGAGACTGATATGATTTTGTATATCAGGTTCGGTATCTAATAACATTCGTTCAGAATCAATGTATTGTAATACAGGGTGACAGTGACCGACAGACTTGGCTGCAACACTTGCCCCGTTTTCTGCCTCATGAAACTTATCACCCGTTCTCAGTTCTCTACCTATCTGTAGCCCTATGTAACAGATTACATATCTGGGATCTTGTTCCGGTATCACATACCTAGGACGTAGAGGTTACTGAGAAACAGTTCTGTATAATGAACACACCCGAAGATGATGCATCAGCATGCACTCTCTTTGTTTGGGCGGCACGGGAAATCTGGTATTCCCCAATTTCCTGCTCTGTCTTATAACATTTATAAGTTGGAGCGGGACCAACGTTCCCCAGCTCAGTATAACAAGCGGGTTCGGTCAATAATCCGTATTATTATCTTGATTAAGGCGTGATATGGTCGCTACCAGGAGAGAGAGAAGAAAACACTCAGCGTGCGCTCTTGCAAGAATAGATTGGTTATTATTTTATCTAATCAGGATGGCTCCCACTGCTTTTTATCAAATCTTCCTTCAAACCCTAAAAGGAAAGACTAGCCGGGATTAATTACACACTACAAGTTCGCCAATCTTTCAGCCAGGCCAGTGTCGGTACTTTGAGGGAGGTCCCCCGTGCTTTCGCACGAACCTAATTAATGTAAACCTCGTTTTCCCAGAGGCGTAACCTCGTTGACACCTTTCTAGACACCTACTTGATCGGCTAATTGTAATGTATAAAACTCTCCCAGGAGTAACACTTACTCGCAGCGGGTATCGGGATCCAACTATCTCATAGAAGGTATGCAATCTCATTGCAAATTTCAACACTTGAAATTCCCGATAATATTTTGCCCCTAACCTCCTATGACCTTGACAAAGGCCAACAAACCATAGGATGCTAGTCAAGTTCAACCCGTCATTTCCTAATTGAATTAAACCCACCCGCACGGCCCTTGACAAAGGCCAACAAGGTCGCACGACTACCCTAACTCAATCTGCATCATATGCATAAGCAGATAAGCACCAGTTAGCTACCGCACACTGCGCCTTGACAAAGGCCAACAAACGCAGCACGAATACTAACTACTACTTATCTGAAATGACGGAGGGCTACGACAGGTTTTTCCGAAAACCTATTGCGTAATGAACTTGATATCGTTGTAGGATCGAATGAATTTTGAAATGGAGTGCTTTTGAGGCTTTTCTAGTTTTGCTAAAGGAGTCACTCCCGGTGAAGGGATCGTCGGTCCTTTCCTCGTCGAATAAGGTGCGGGATATATCATATATATCACTGTGCAAAGCAAAAACACTTAAAAGCAATCAAAAGACAAACCGAGTGTGTAGCATCTGCCAGTTATTGCTAAAGGAGTCACTCCCGGTGAAGGGATCTCGGTCCTTTCCTCGTCGAATGAGGTGCAGGATATATCACATATACCGCTATGCAAAGCAAGAACTGTAGCTACCTGTTTTTATTTTGAAATTCGATTCTACAACATCTTAGGTTTCTTTTATTTCATTAATCACATTAATGAAGTCCCATCATTTAATTACCTAAACATCACAGATAGATATGACGTACACTTATGCCATCCGCATTCGCCTCGATGTCCCCTCGTGCACCGTTAGGTTAGGTAACTAACGACAGAGCAGGGCAGGGCTAGCGCGGGTGTAAAACATAAGTAACGTCTATATAATATATCATATATACTATATACTGTATTTATCATAGAACATCACATGATCACATCACAGATATCGCAGCAGAAGAAACATATGAAATATTGGATATACTAGGACGTCCGTGTTTTCAATACGAGCCAGTATAAAACACGGATTCCACGGTCGTGATGAATAGCCAAACCCACACCCCTAGACCCCTACGAGAGCGACAAGCAACCCTGCCAATTCTAGGGTTAGGAGACCCGGACTCGACTCCTCGAGTTGGTCTCCCACTGGACCCCAGAACCCGGTTACTTGTGCTCCCCTCCTTGGGTCTATCCTAGTGCAGAAAAGTAAATAATATACAAACGGTGACTACTTCCGCAACCTGGAAGCGCCCCAATAAAAGAATATTACATACAAGTTTTTACATGAATGAAAATGAAAAACACTCATCTCACATAAAAACCCCCGGCTATTCAAACACGACGATCCAATATAACATATCCAGCAACACATAACATCACATGTCATCAACGTAAGTAAATATGTCCATCCCAATTGTCGTTGACATATAGCAACGAAACCGGCGATATCACATATTACACTTACGGTCACAGAAAAGAAAGTGTAAAACTACAACAGTTGGAATCCGCAATCACCTCAGACATCACATGCCTGACCAAATGAATTTCTTAGACATCGCATGCCTAACAATTATAAACCCCGCATTTTAGTCTCATTATCGAAAACACTTTTCAATACCAAGTTGGGTAATTCAACAAGATTCCCGACATCCTGATCGAATGCTCGTCGCAAACTTCAGTAGACGGCTGCACCCCCGATACCGTCGACGAAGTGCACCAAGGCGGAACACCGCTACCGCGAGCACCCGAACGGATGCTTTCGGCGACGGGGTTCTCCTATAGTCACTTGGTCGGGGCTATGGAGCGAGGCTGTCTATTAAGTTTACCCGGCGAGTATCCGCGTACGCTACGTGATTGCAACGGACTTTTGATCACATCAAAATTCCGTGGCAACCGATCAAGTGAGACTAAACTGCTAGATTTACAACATTCATTTAGTTATCTCATAACTTTTGTGAATTCCAATTATTGTATCCCATTCCAGATAAACAGAAAATGTTAAACTTTTCGATCGAACATTCTAACACCCAAGTTTTCCCGATATAGATCAACACATGAAATAAGTCTAACAACATTCAGTTCGTACCTCAGTACCAACGGTCCAGCCGTAGAAGGGTCATGCCAACGCCTCACATGTGGCACGCCGTACTGCCCCAAACCCGAAGGTTCAAAGGGCAGTTCAAGACGGTCACATAATCGAGTTAAGGTTTGTGTCTTCTAGAGGGACCATCGCGTTACTTGCACTACTTAGAACGTCATCAAACTACGGAAAAATCCAACACTTGGAAATTTCCCGATAAGGGAAAAATTGGGTATTTATATCCTGTCGAACTTTTTAACACATTCTAGAATTTATCCGGAAAGCCACACAGACAAAATTTGATACCCTGATCGAAATACCGAATCCCCAAATCAACTCAGAAAAATTCAACTCTGGAATAAATATTAAAAATACCCAGAAAATCCAGAATTAATAATTATGAAATACTGTGTAAAAATTATTGTATACAGTGCCCGTACCGCCGCGCAACCGCCGCACGAGGCTAGCTCGTGCCGCGGAAGCGCGGCAAGAAGAATGAATTATCGGCACGAATTTCACAGTGCTTCATATATTCACCTGCTGATTTTTCTGAACATTTTTAATGTGGAAAAAGACCAGATTTTAAAAATTGTACAGAGAGCATTATTGGTTCGGGGTTTCGGGTTCGTTCGGACTTCAATTTCCGTCTGGACTTCGCCTAAGGCTCTAGCTAGGCTCTGATACCACTGCAGGGTTCCTAGGCACGCTAGTGAGGTCTCCCAAGCCATCAACCATAGCAATTTCAAAAATATGGTGCCTACAAACCCTAGTGTACGGATCGATAACTAGATGTCTAGGCGAAAAGAAAGCTAGCTAACAACTTAGCTAAAGAGAATACGGAAATACAACCTTTGTAGATCCGGTGCTCCACCTCCACGGCTCCGCAACGAGGTCCTCTCCGCTGTCCAAATCAAATCCGGGCTCTAGGATCGGCTTCGTCGGAGAATGGGCAAGCTAGGTCGTCGATGTCCATGCCGAAGATGATCTACGTCGAAGCATCGATGAATCAAGCTCCACCTTCAACAAACCGTGAAAAGTTGTGAAGGAAACACACTCTACTACTTGGCAAGAGGTAGAGGATGAAGAAATAGGAAGTGGGTAAACTTTAGAATTGGATTTCTCACTCAAATTCATCAATCACCATTGATGAGGTCAAGGTTTTTCTTCTTTAGTTCAATGAAGAAGAAGAATATGAAGAAGAAAATTATGATTAGATTATTATCAAAATGAAAAGAATAATAATCTTATCATAACTTGAACCATGGTTAGATGTAGAGAGTAAATCATAGTTAAAGAATGGTTAGGTTAAGCATGAGATAAGAATGGTGGACAAAGTCAAAGGTTCATGAATCTTCAACTACAAAACAAAGAAAGCCACCATTCTTCTCATTTCATTTTCCATAAAGAAAATAAATAAATAAATAAATAAATAGATATGAAAAACAAAACCCTAACCATTTGAATAACCATGGTTTAATCTTTACACAAACTCAAGTTAGCATGCATCATCAAACATGATACATACTAGTGCACAAAAACATATCGCATATGCAATGCGCACGAACCAAGTGAGAAAATCCGTCTAAAGTGAACCGATACTAGTTAATGCAAAGTAATATATCAAATATATAATTATACATTAAATCATTAAATCAACACTTGATTCAATAATCCGGTCATGCGCACATAACCGACTGGTATCATTAGTAACATCTTATCGAATCAACACTTGATCCGATAACCCGGCTATATCGCATATAACCGATCAATGTCACATCGCGAGAATCGAATACAGCATCACATACTCGTATTATTCTCGGTCCCGCACATATCTCATATGCGCTCCTATTTCGTTTCGCTTGAGCCAGGAAACCTCTATGTAGGACTCTAAAGACTCGTCAATACGCCGGCAGCAGATGATGATCATATCAAGCATCCACAAGCCGCAAGCGGTCTGCTAAACGTAACGGCCACCCGGGTATTGAGCGATCTGAAGATCGACGAGCAAGCCCGCTCACACTCCAGTGAATCCGACCAGTAACACTACCGTATAGTCCGGTCTGATCGTCTGATATGTCGCATATCTCGCCTAGGGGTGGTATACGTCAGACCCCAATAGCTCAATAAGTCGTGTCGATATGAGGTCTATAACTGTTCGAGAAACTACTGGTAACACTTACCAGTAAATCTCAGCAACCCTGGCCAGGGATTTCCTGTTATAGCCAATCGAACACAGCGCAACATCAACCCCCATATACCGGGAGAGACGAATCCCCTCCTATCGCTCATTGCCTCCATGTGACTCGGGACTGTACCCAAAAACCACCGTTTTGCATGCCCTCTTGGACGTGGTAAGATGGAAATCAAAGCACAGTGGGAACCACACAAGACTCTATGACGATCTCGGGTCAACAGACTACTCTGTACCAGTGTCACCAGAGAACTGCCATCTGACGTGAGGTATAATACCATCTAGGAGTTCTCGGCGAGTCCGTCCAGTGTACCCAGTCTCTACTGAGCACCCGTATATCATCTCTGATGTCAAACACCGATGGATATGGGATCATCCATCGCCCATCTGTATGGGTCAAGAAGGTACACGCTAGTCTACTCAGGTATATCGATGCCCCGTCTCGATACACCCACGACTAGGGACTTTGAAGGATGTACTTATGGACTACCATGTCCCCACTAGTATGATCCGCATCATAGTCCAGGTAGTCAAGTACAGATCCTAATAGCTTTACCAACATGTAACAGAGAGACAATCAGCATACACGTTAAGGTAAAGGGTAACCAGATAGCATACTATCATGTCGAGCAAGAAAGTCCTCCCTATATATGTCCCAGCATCCACTACAATATACATCATATGTACAGTAATGGCCTCTAGGGCATACATATAACTAACACAGATGACCATTGCCTATGACAAGCTGGACCACCCTATTACTACTCAAGATCCCGCCGTCCCAGGTCCAGTTTCCACCGTCGCGGATATGGATATCCGTCAGACAAAGGAAAAGAATAAAGCGAAAGCCAAATGCCTCGTGTTGGCTTCAGTTGATGGTATAAACCAGAAGCAGCACGAGAAGATGGACTCAGTTTCCATCTTTCTCCATAACAAAGATTTATATGGAGAGCAATCTCATATCACAAGATATGAGGCCTCGAACGAAATAATTCAAGCGAGGTCGGCTGACGGGTCATCAGTAAGGGACAACGTCCTTACGATGACTAGCTATATTGATGAGCTCAAGGACCTGGAGACCACGTTGGGAAACAGGTCATATGCTGACTTATTTCCACAGTCCCTACCCTCTACTTATACCCTGAAAGAAACCAGGGAGACACAAGCTCTGCTTAATGGGGGACCTTCTTCTTCTACATCCAGGGCGAAAGCAAAGGATGAAAAGAAGAAGACCTCTACAAAGCCGATATACAGTGTCAGTAAAGTAGAAGGAAAGGAAAGAGCAAAAGTTTCGGGACTTGGTGTAGGCAAGGAGGGATGTTCCTATTGTTATGGGAACGGACATTGGCAGAAAGATTGCAAGGCTTTGGAAGCCAGTAGCCAGGATACGAAACATGTTGTGGCTTCAGCCTCAAGTGTGTTTGTAATTGAGAACTGTTTGTCAATTAACTCTACTTCCTGGGTACTAGATACCGGAGCAGGATCTCATATCTGTAATTCGTTACATACTTTGAGAAACCGTAAAGTTATAAGGATAGGTGATTTGTCTCTCAGAGTAGCAAACGGAATGAGCGTGGACGCTGAATCCGTGGGAGAATATCGCCTAGGTTTGACAAGTGGGCAGATATTGATTCTGCGTAACTGTCTGTATGTACCTAGTTTGACTTGTAATATCATATCAGTGTCCTCACTTTCAAGAGAGGGATATGACTTTACATTTGTAAGCGATGTAGTTCACATCCACCTAAATCAAGTTCTGATTGGGTCCGGTACATTAGATGACGGTATATACGTATTGAATCAAGCTCAGGTTTTCAATGTCCAGAACACACTTAAAAGAAAGTCTCCAGAAATGAATCAGGCTTTCTTATGGCATTGTAGACTAGGTCACATCAATGAAACACGATTAACGAAGTTACATAGAGAAGGATATTTGAATCCGTTTGAATATCAATCTTATGCCACTTGTGAATCTTGTCTCATGGGAAAGATGACAAAGACTCCGTTTACTGGACACGGAGTAAGAGTGAGCGAGCTCTTAGGACTCGTACACAGTGACGTGTGCGGTCCGATGTCTACACATGCACGAGGTGGGTATTCCTACTTCATTACTTTTACGGATGATTTCTCTAGGTATGGACATATCTTCTTGATGAAGCATAAATCCGAGTCCATTGAGAAATTCCAAGAATACAAGAATGAAGTTGAAAACCAAACAGGCAAAAGTATTAAGACACTGAGATCTGATCGAGGTGGTGAATACTTAAGTGCCGAGTTCCTGGGTTACTTAAAAGAGAAAGGAATTCTCTCTCAGCTTACTGCTCCATACACACCACAACACAACGGTGTATCGGAAAGGAGGAATCGAACCCTATTAGATATGGTTCGTTCCATGATGAGTAAGGCTGAGTTACCGCGATCATTCTGGGGTTATGCGCTAGAATCAGCGGCATATCTTTTGAACAAGGTTCCAACCAAGACTGTGCCTACCACGCCATATCAGATGTGGAGTGGGAAGAAACCCTATCTTCAGTACCTGAAGACATGGGGATGTCCAGCTTTTGTAAAAAAGCAGCATCCGGACATGCTCGAGGCACGCTCAGTAGAGTGTAAGTTTGTGGGATATCCAAAGAACTCCATGGGATATTGCTTCTACTACGCAGAGGAACAAAAGGTTTTTGTTTCTCGTCATGCCCGCTTCTTAGAAACTGAATTTTTAGAAAATCAGAAGAGTGGGAGCGTAGTAGAACTGGAAGAAATTTCAGAACCACAAGCTGTTACTGAAAGTTTGGTAGAATAAGAAGTTTCAGAAGAAAGGGACATACCAGCGCCTATCCGCAGAAGTAGTCGGCAGTCTCATCCGCCCGAGAGATACTACGGTTTTCTCATAGACGGGGATCGAGAAGATTGCGTCATTGATAATGACGACCCTACTAGCTTCCAACAAGCCATTCAGAGCGGCGACTCGGTAAAATGGATGGATGCAATGCGAACCGAAATGGAGTCCATGTACACTAACAAAGTATGGACTTTGGATATTGCTCCAGATGGGGTAAAACCCGTAGGATGCAAGTGGATCTTCAGAAAGAAGATTGGTGTAGATGGACAGGTTGAAACCTATAAGGCTAGACTTGTTGCAAAGGGTTTCCGTCAAAGACCTGGTTTGGACTATGACGAAACCTTTTCTCCAGTGGCTATGCTGAAATCCATTCGAGTCCTTCTTGCTATTGCTGCCTTCCACGATTATGAGATCTGGCAGATGGACGTAAAGACGGCCTTTCTAAATGGAAATTTAGAAGAGAGCGTCTATATGGATCAGCAAGAGGGATTCATTCAGAGTGGGAGCAGCGGTAAAGTATGCAAGCTGCTTAAGTCCATTTATGGACTAAAGCAGGCATCACGGAGTTGGAACATCTGTTTTGATGATACTGTCAAAGAATTCGACTTTATCAAAAATCCAGATGAACCATACATATACAGTAAGATTGTAGGGAGAGTTGTTGTATTCCTCGTCTTGTACGTGGATGACATTCTCCTAATAGGAAATAATATTCCTATGCTACAGTCAGTCAAAAGATTCTTGTCACAGAAATTCTCCATGAAGGACCTGGGTGATGCCACCTACATTCTGGGGATCCAGATCTATCGTGATAGATCAAAGAGGATGTTGGGACTTTCACAGTCTAGGTATATAGACACCATATTGAAAAGATTCAGTATGGAAGATTCTAAGCGCGGTAACCTACCGGCTTGTCACGGAATCACCCTCTCCAAAGAGATGTCTTCCAAGACTGATTTGGAAAGGGAACGCATGTCGATTATACCCTACGCTTCTACGGTAGGCTCTATAATGCATGCGATGTTATGTACCAGACCAGATGTAGCATACGCATTGAGCGTTGTAAGCCGGTATCAGGCAAACCCAGGGGAGAATCACTGGATAGCAGTAAAGAACATTCTCAAGTACCTGAAGAGGACTAAGGAGATGTTCTTGGTTTACGGCGGAAAGGACCTCAAGATGGAGGCCTATGCTGATTCCGGCTTCCAGAGTGACAAGGATGACTCCAAGTCCATGTCGGGTTATGTCTTTACCCTCAATGGAGGGGCGGTCTGTTGGAAGAGTTCCAAGCAGGACACCGTTGCTGACTCAACAATGGAAGCAGAGTACATAGCTGCTTGCGATGCCGCAAAAGAAGCTGTCTGGATGAAGAAGTTCCTCACAGAACTTCAGGTGGTTCCTACCAGTGTTGGTCCAATACCTCTGTATTGCGACAACAACGGAGCTATAGCTTTAGCGAAGGAACCCAGGTCCCATCAGAAGTCCAGACACATCTTAAGGAGGTATCACATGATCAGGGAGATCGTAGATCGCCGGGAGATCGAGGTAAAGAGAGTAAATACAGAGGATAACATTGCTGATCCATTCACTAAGGCCCTACCTCAGATTCAGTTCGAGAGGCTACTCGAGATCATCGGTCTTCGATACGCCAGTACATGGCCCTAGTGCAAGTGGGAGATTGTTAGTGTTTATGCCCTAGAAGGCCATTACTGTATCATACTAGTTTGTATATTACTTAATGGAAGCTTGGGATATTCACATGTATATAACAGTCTTGCTAAACATGGTAGTATGCTACTTGGTTTTTCTATCTTAATATGTGAGTATACGTATTGATAGAGCTCTTAGGATCTTGCTTGACTACCAGCGTTGTGATGGCAGTCACATTAGTGGGGGCTGGGTAGTCTACAAGCACATCCTTATTCAGGTCCCTAGTCGTTGGATTATCGAGACAGGGCATCGATACTCCGGAGTAGACTAGTGTGTACGCTTCTCATCCCAGTTGGGGAGATAGTCTGTCCCACAGCCGTCAGTACGTAGTACTGGAGATAGTATGCAGGTGCTCGTTAGGTTACCGGTACACCGGACAGGACTCACAGGGAACTGTTGGTTGGTTTTATACCAGTCGTCAGTGAGCAGTTCCCAGGTGACATGAGTACAGCATAGTCCGCAGACTTGACACTGCTACTTCGCCTCGAGTGTGTCCCACTGTTCTTAGATTGCTACCCTACCACGGCTCAAAGGAGTCGTGCAAACAGGTAGCAGTTGGGTGCAGTCCTGAGCACTTGGAGGCAGTGGCGGTTAGACAGGATTCGTCTCTCCCGGTATTGGGGGTTGATATCACGCTGTGTCAGAGAGCCATTACACAAAGTCCTTGGCCAGGGCAAGCGAGATTTGCTGGTAGGTTCCAGTAGTTTCTCAGGGTGTAATGGGCTTCGCTCCGACACGACTTATACCGCTATTAGGGGACTGACGCTTGCCGCCCCCCTAGGCCCGATATGCGATAGTCTTAGACGAACGGACCAGACTGTATGGAGATTGTCACATCAGACTCAGTAGGAGTTCGGATGGGTTTCCTCATCGGCCTTCTTATCGACATCTACCTGGGGACCGTTACGTACAGCTAGTGCCGCTTGCGGTCTGTGGTTAAACCCACTGCCAGCGTAGTAGTCGAGTCTCTAGAGTCCCACACAGAGAGTTTCCCTACTCCAGGAGAAACGATATAGAGGTCGTACGGTTTTACGACAAGGGTTCGAACGCATACGTGTGTTTACGCACGTACGACTTTCGGACAGATTTTACTAGTTGGCTTTGGTTTAAGCCAGTTACTAGTATCCGGTTATTGGATTTATACAGTCTAAAGTTTTTCCGCGTTTTCGCGGATAGGAGGGGCGTTCTCATAATTGCGCGAGAAGCTTCTAGAAGATGGTGACTAAGGAGGTTAAGGTGGCATATACATTGAATGAGATTAGTGAGTCATATGAGTGATTCATCCATGTCATTAATGCATCATAAATGCTTAATGACTCATGGTAATGAATCGCCATTAGATATTTATGAAGCATGATTATTCAACATTTGTTTTTCTTTTATTGATAAATCTTAATGCTTCATATATATTATGATAACTCATTTTCTCATATCAATTATTCTTCTCACCTTCTCTCTCTTCAAGCTTCCTCTCTTCAAACCCTAATCCTCCCCTCTCATGTGTTGAGTACAAGGATTAGTTAGACTACTTAATCCATAACCCTCACTCTATATCATCTAGGTACTTTGATTAGCACTTAAAGAAACCTAGTTGCCTCAAGTTTAGAGGCAAAGCTTGGAGTAAAGCTCTCGTGGTGGATCGTCTACTACTTGGAGAAGGTCGAGGTGGAGGTGGAGTTCGTAAAGACGAAGGACACGGTTCTACAGGTATAATCACTTCACATAGTAGTTTAGAACTCCTATGTTAGTTGTTAGTTATCGTTTAGCTTCGATTCATGCGGTTAGTCGATGTTTAAGCAAACAACAAGATCGTTTTTCATATTTCCGCCTCCCCGCTAGTCGTGGGGTGTTGTACATCGACTTACACAAGAACCTCTGGAAAAACGAGGTTTATTTTAATTAGGTCCGTGCGAAAGCACGGGGAACCTCCCTCAAAGTACCGACACTGGCCTGGCTGACCGGTTAGCGAAACTGTAGAATGTAATTAATCCTGGCTAGTTTTCTTTTATGGTTTTGAAAGAAAATTTGATAAAAGCAGTGGGAGACATTGATTTGATAAGATAATAACCAATCTAATTCTTTGCAAGTTCTTTCGCTGAGTGTATTCTTTTCTCTCTCATAATGGCAGATACCAATGACGGGTCATAATCTTCTTTTAGAGAAAAACAAACTGACATGACCGAATTATAAAGAATGGTTGAGGAACTTGAACATTCCACTCACATATGATAAAGTATCATATGTCCTCACTACCAAAACCCTACCCGTCCCAGGTCCCGAATCATCTGTTTCGGATAGAGAGATCCGAAAAACATGGGATATTGATTGCAACACGGCCAAGTGTCTCGCGCTTGCTTCTATGGACAGTATCCATCAGAAACAACATGAGAAGATGGATGTTCAATCCATCTTTCTTCATATAAAGGAGTTGTAAGAAGAGCAATCTCGGACTTTATAATACGAGGCATCTTGAAAGTTGTTTCAGATGCGGATAGCCCCTGCCACATCAGTAGGAGAACATGTTCTGAAGATGATTGGTCTTATAGAAGAACTTGGGGAACTGGGATGGACCATGGATAGTGAGCAATATACAGATATTGTTCTGCAGTCTCCCCCCTTTTGCTCTGTTCATTGTGAATTTAAATATGAACAATTTGGAGAAATCATTGTCTGAACTTCTCTATATGTTGAGAAGTGCAGAGAGCACGCTTAAGACAGTGAAAACTCCCGCTCTGCTTGCTGGGCCATCTTCCTCTTCCGTCCCAAAAGCCAAAGCCAAGGGAAAGAAGAAGAAGAAACCCATCAAACCGAAAGGTGGAGTTCAAAAGGCGAAGGGGAAAGACAAATCTGGGGCCGCGAGAAGTGGAAAAGGAGAATGTTTTTATTGCCATAAGCCGGGACATTGGAAACGCAACTGTGCTGTGTATCTTGTTGATCTCAAGAAGAAGAAGCATGCTGATTCTTCTGCTTCAGGTGTGTTTGTAACTGAAAACTGTTTTTCTATAAACTCTGCATCTTGGGTATTAGATACCGGTTCTGGTTCTCACATCTGCATTTGTTTGCAGGGATTGAGAAACGGTAGAGTTTTGAAGACTGGTGACCATACTCTGCGGGTTGGAAATGGTTCCAATGTACATGTTGTATCCGTAGGAGAGTATCAACTAGGGTTGCCTTCGGGTTGTATTATGGTTTTGAACCCTTGTTATTATGTACCAAGTATGCTATGTAATATAATATCCGTTTCTTTGTTGGACAAAGAAGGATATCATTTTGTGTTACAGAATAATGTTATGAACATTAGCTTGAATCAACAGTTGATTGGATATGGTATGCTAAATAACGACATTTACGTTTTGAACCAACACACAGTTTTCAATATACAACATACTAATAAAAGAAAGTTTTCGGATATAAATGAAGCTTTTCTTTGGCATTGTAGACTTGGTCATATTAATGAAACAAGACTAAAGAAACTACATAAAGATGGATATTTAAATCCTTTTGAATATAAATCTTATGCGACTTGTCAGTCCTGTATCAAAGGTAAAATGACCAAAACCCCGTTTACTGGACACGGAGAAAGAGCTGTGGAACTCTTAAGCCTCATACATAGTGATGTATGAGGACCAATGTCTACACATGCAAGAGGCGGTTTTTCATACTTCATTACTTTTACTGATGATTTATCAAGATTCGGACACATGTTTTTGTTAAAGCATAAATCCGAAGCTTTCGAGAAATTCAAGGAGTACAAACTTGAAGTAGAAAAACAAACAGGATTGAGTATCAAGAAACTTCGATCGAATCGGGGTGGAGAGTATTTGAGTACTGAGTTTTCAGACTTCTTAAAAGAGAATGGGATTCTCTCTCAGCTCATTCCCCCTTACACACCACAGCACAACGGTGTGTCAGAACGGAGGAATCGTACCCTATTAGATATGGTACTGTCCATGACGAGTGATGCTGAGTTACCGCTTTCCTTTTGGGGGCATGCATTAGAGACAGCAATGTATCTGTTAAACAGGGTTCCAACCAAGACCGTGCATATGAGATATGGTGTGGAAAGAGACAATCTCTTAAAAGAGTTAGGATATTGGGTTGTCCGGCTTTTGTCAAAAAGCAGAATCCAGACAAACTCGAGACACGATCGTTCATGTGTAAATTTATGGGATATCCAAAACATTCATATGGATATCTATTCTACCACAAGGAGGAACAAAAGGTGTTTGTATCTCAACATGCCGCATTTTTTGAAAAATGAAATTTTTACAAACAGTAATGATGGAAATGCGGTAGAACTAGAGGAGGTTCTAGAGACACAAATTACTCATGACGAATTGGTTGAAACTAACGTTGCAGTAGAACTTCAAGAACCTTAGCTGCTCCGGAGATCTAGTAGAACTTCTCGCCCACTGGAGAGATACTATGGGTTTCTCATTGATGGTGATAGAGAAGATTGCATCTTGGATGATGATGATCCTACTAGTTTTCAGCAAGCTATCACGAGTGGTGACTCAGTGAAGTGGCTGGATGCCATGAGATCCGAATGGAGTCCATGTACACCAACAAAGTATGGACTTTGGGCGTTGCACCCCCTGAGATAAAACCCGTAGGTTGCAAATGGATTTTTAAGAGAAAGATTGGTGTAGATGGACAGGTAGAGACCTATAAAGCAAGGCTTGTACTGAAAGGTTTTCGTCAAAGACCAGGATTGGACTATGATGAAACTTTCTCTCCAGTAGCAATACTTAAATCCATTCGGATCCTACTTGCTATTGGTACTTACTACGACTATGAAATCTGGTTGATGGACGTTAAAACTGCATTTCTAAATGGTGATTTAGAAGAATGCGTTTACATGGATCAGCCAGAGGGCTTCATTGACAGTGGGAGCAGCGGGAAGGCATGTAGGTTGCTTAAATCCATTTATGGATTAAAGCAGGCCTCACGGAGCTGGAACATCTTCTTTGATGATAAAATCAAAGAGTTTGATTTTGTCAAAAATGTAGATGAGCCATGCATTTATAAGAAGATTGTAGGGAGTACTGTCACATTCCTCGTATTGTACGTGGATGACATTCTCTTGATAGGAAATGATATTCCTATGCGACAAACGGTCAAACTATTCTTATCACAAAGGTTCTCCATGAAGGACCTGGGTGATTCCTTTTGCATTTTGGGCATTAGGATCTATAGAGATAGATCCAAGAGGTTATTGGGATTGTCCCAATCAAAGTACATTGACATCATCCTAAAAAGGTTTAGTATGGAAGATTCTAAGCCTGGTGCCCTGCCTGCTTGAACTGGAATCACTCTCTCTAAGGACTTCTGTCCGAAGACTGATGAAGAGAGAGCTCGCATGAGCATTATACCCTACGCTTCAGCCATAGAATCTATAATGTATGCGATGTTATGTACTCGCCCTGATGTAGCTTATGCACTAGCTGTGGTAAGCGGGTATCAATCCAACCCAGGGGAGAAACATTGGATAGCAGTGAAGAACATTCTTAAGTACTTGCGAAGTATAAGTCGACGTTAGACACCCCACTAGATGCGAGGAGGCGGAATAGGTAAAACAATCATTTTGTTTAAACTAACATTGACTAACTTTATGGATCTTTGCCAAACCCTAACTAACAAGTATATAGAAGTGATTAGCTACTATGATAGATGATTATACCTAATGAATCAAGTCCTTCTTGTTCTCGTTGATCACCTCCTCGTCGGCCTCCTTGATGTGATAGAAGATCCACCCGAGAGCTACTTCTCCAAGCTTTAACCTCTCACTTGAGGTAACTAGGTGACTATGAGTGCTAATCAAAGTAACCTAGAGGATATAGAAGAGGATTAGGGATCTATTAGTCTTGCTAACCCTAGGATCTTAACACATGAGAGGATTAGGGTTAGGGTTGAAGAGAGAGAGCTTGAGGAGAGAGAATGTGTAAGTGAGAATGAATAAATATCTTAAGTCATTTGGATAAATAATGAAGCATCAAAATATCTAGAAAATAATATCTCAAATTATCAACCATGCTTCATTAATTACCTTGAGGTGAATTACCTCATGACTCATGATGTAATTAATGCAAATCACACATCATCTCCTCCACCTCATTAAGATTAATTCATAAATGAATTGAAGCATAATGAGTCATCTTTCTTCTAGAAGCTTCTCGAGTAATTACGAGAATGCCCCTCCTATCCGTGAAAACACGGAAATACTGAGACTGTATAAATCCAATAATCCAATACTAGAATCTGGCTTAAACTAAAGCCCGCTAGTAAAAACTGTCCGAACATCGTACGTGTAAAAATACACGTATGTGTCCGAACCCTGTCGTAAAACCATACGACCTCTATATCGTTTCGCCTGAAGCAGGGAAACTCTCTATGTAGGACTCTAATGACTCGACACTTATGTTGGTAGTGGGTTTAACCACAGACCGCAAGCGGCACTAGATGTACGTAACGATCCCTAGGTAGATGTCGATAAGAAGGCTGATGAGGAAACCAATCCGAACTCCTACTAAGCCTGATGTGACAATCTCCGTACAGTCCGGTTTGTTCGTCTAGGACTATCGCATATCGGGCCTAGGGGGCGGCAAGCGTCAGTCCCCTAAATGGCGGTATAAGTCGTGTCGGAGTGAAGCCCATTACACCTTAAGAAGCAACTAGAAATCCTACCGGTAAATCTCGTTTGCCCTGGCCAGGGACTTTGCGTAATAGCTGTCCAAACACAGCGCGGTATCAACTCCCAATACCGGGAGAGACGAATCCTATCTAACCGCCACTGCCTCCAAGTGCTTCAGGACTGCACCCAACTGCTACCTGTTTGCACGACTCCTTTGAGCCGTGGTAGGGTAGCAATCTAAGAACAGTGTGAATACACTCGAGACGAAGCAACAGTGTCAAGTCTGTGGACTATGCTGTACTCATGTCACCTGGGAACTGTTAACCGACGACGGGTATAATACCAACCAACAGTTCCCTGCGTATCATGTCCGGTGTACCCGTAACTCAATGAGCACCTGTATACCATCTCCAGTACAACGTACTGATGGCTGTGAGACAGACCATCTCCCCAACTGG
Organism: Agapanthus africanus; assembly: GCA_030015575.1. Classification (NCBI taxonomy): domain Eukaryota; kingdom Viridiplantae; phylum Streptophyta; class Magnoliopsida; order Asparagales; family Amaryllidaceae; genus Agapanthus; species Agapanthus africanus. The sequence goes on along the minus strand of CM057350.1, from coordinate 312,518,122 downwards.
GATGAGAACCGTGCACACTAGTCTACTCCGGAGTATCGATGCCTTGTCTCGATAATCCTACGACTAGGGACCTGAAAAAGGATGTGCTTGTAGACTACCCAACCCCCACTAATGTGACTGCCATCACAACGCTGGTAGTCATGCAAGATCTTAAGGGCTCTAACATATACACATATTAAGATAGATATAAACCAAGTATCATACTACCATGTTTAGCAAGACTGTTAATATAACTGTGAATGCCCCAAGCTTCCATTAAGTAATATACAAGCTAGTATGATACAATAATGGCCCCTAGGGCATATACACTAACAATCTCCCACTTGCACTAGGGCCATGTACTGGCGTATCGAAGACATATCATCTCGAATAGCCTCTCAAACTGAGTCTGGGGTAAGGCCTTTGTGAATGGATTTGCAGTGTTCTCCTCTGTAGCCATTCTTCGGACCTCGATCTCCCGGCGATCATTGATCTCCCTGATCAGGTGATACCGCCTTAAGATGTGCCTGGACTTCTGATGGGACCAGGGTTCCTTTGCTAAAGCTATAGCCCCGTTGTTGTCACATTCCAGAGTTATTGGATCAACAATGGATGGAACCACCAGAAGTTCTGTGAGGAACTTCTTCATCCAGACCGCTTCTTTTGCGTCATCGCAAGCAGCGATATACTACGCTTCCATCGTCGAGTCAGCAACGGTGTCCTGCTTGGAACTCTTCCAGCACACCGCCCCTCCATTGAGGGTAAAGACATAACCTGACTTGGACTTGGAGTCATCCTTGTCACTCTGGAAGCTGGAATCAGCAAAGGCCTCGATCTTGAGGTCTTTTCCGCCGTAAACCAAGAACATCTCCTTAGTCCTTCTCAGGTACTTGAGAATGTTCTTTACTGCTATCCATTGCTTCTCCTCTTGGTCTGACTGATACCGTCTTACCACGCTCAGTGCGTAAGCTACATCTGGTCTAGTGCACAACATCGCATACATTATAGAGCCTACCGCAGAAGCGTAGGGTATAATTGATATGCGTTCCCTTTCCAAATCAGTCTTGGGAGACATCTCTTTGGATAGGGTGATTCCGTGACAAGCCGGTAAACTACCGCGCTTAGAATCTTCCATACTGAATCTTTTCAGTATAATGTTGATATACCTGGACTGCAAAATTCCCAACATCCTTTTGGATCTATCACGATAGATCCGGATCCCCAGAATGTAAGAGGCATCACCCAGGTCTTTCATGGAGAACCTGTGTGACAAGAATCCTTTGACAGATTGTAGCATAGGAATGTCATTTCCTATTAAGAGAATGTCATCCACGTACAAGACGAGGAATACGACAGTTCGTGCTACAATTTTACTATATATACATGGTTCATCTGGATTTTTGATAAAATCATATTCTTTGACCGTTTAATCAAAACATATGTTCCAACTTCGCGATGCCTGCTTTAGTCCATAAATAGACTTAAACAACTTGCATACTTTCCCGCTGCTCCCACTTTGATTGAAATTGTAGGGTTCCTAGGCACTCTTGTGAGGGTTCATAAGGCATCAACCATGCCCGAATAAAATTTTAGACGTGCCGAACAACCCAAAGCCGGGATCTTTGGTAGATTATTAGGGTTTAATATGCAAGTAAACATCTTTACAACTAAGTGTGAGGGATTACAACCTTTGTAGTCCGCTCCTTCGCTTCATAAGCTCCGAGTAGAAGTCCCTTCGCCGCGATCAACGATCACCCGGACTCAAGAGAGGCTCCACGACTCGAACGATCCATGCTAGCTCGTAGTGTTCCTTTTCTCCGATGATCTACGTCGAAGTTGCTATAACTCAAGCTCTCTCACTCTAATGAGGTGAACACCCTAATCTAATCGGCTAGATTAGATGAGGATGATGGAATAGTATTTATGCTTTCTTTTTATATCAAATTCTCACATGAAAACATCACAAAAAGAAAACCTAGTAAGCTTTCTCAAAGTTCAAGGTTGAAGAAGAAGATGAATAATTAGTTAATCCTTTTGTGATGAATAATGAAATGAATATATGAATAATAATGCAACCATGGTCAAGAATGACAAGGATAACTCTTGTAGAGAATTAACTAAGGCTAGGGTTTGGTTAGGTTAAAACAATGAGTCAGAAAAAAATATCAACATAATATCTTCTTCATGACAAAAGAAATTCCTTCTAGAAGGTGCAAGAAACAACTAACCTTAATCAAACCCTAACCTTGTTTAATCTCCACAAAACAAGTTGCATTAGTAATCATATCATGTTACAATAATATATATCACATATATATTACATATTTGCAACAAAAGAAAATAATACAATTAATATATATCGCATATATATCAATGTATTATCCGGTGAGAAAATGAAATAATAAAGCGAGCCAATATTAGATAATGTAATACAATATATCATATATATTACTATACATTAAATTATCGTATCAACACTTGATCCGACAATCCGGCTATATCGAATATAACCGACTAATATATCATGTGCCGATTCATCGAATCAACACTTGATCCGATGACCCGGCTCATATCTAAATATCGCGAGAATATAATACGGTATCTCATATCGCATTATTCTCGGTCCTGCACATATCACATATGTGCCCTACTCCGTTTTGCCTGAGTCAAGAAACCTCTGTGTAGGACTCTAAAGAATCGTCAATACACCGGTAGCAGGTGATGATCATATCAACCACCCACAAGCTGCAAGCGGTCAGCTAAACATAATAGCCACCCAGGTATTGAGCGATCAGAAGATCAACAAGCTAGCCTGTACGTTCTCCTATGAATCCAATCAGTAACACTCCCGAACAGTCCAGTCACTTCGTCTGATATGTTGCATATCTAGTCTATGGGTGGTATACGTCAGACCCCAATAACAAATAAGTCACGTCGATGTGAGGCTCATAACGGGTCGAGAAACTACTGGTAACACTTACCAGTAAATCACTATATCAGCCCTGGCCAGGGACTTCCAGTTATAGCCAATCGAACACAGCACAACATCAACTTCATATACCGGGAGAGACGAATCCCCTCCTATCGCTCATTGCCTCCATGTGATTTGGGACTGCACCCAAAAGCCACCGTTTTGCATGCCCTCTTGGACGTGGTAAGGTGGAAATCAAAGCACAGTGGGAATCACACAAGACTCTATGACGATCTCGGGTCTACAGACTACCCTGTACCAGTGTCACCGAAGAACTGCCATCTGACGTGTGGTATATCACCATCTGGGAGTTCTCGGCGAGTCCGTCCAGTGTACCCAGTCTCCACTGAGCACCCGTACACCATCCTTGATGTCAAACACCGATGGATATGGGATTATCCATCGCCCATCATATGGGTCAAGATGCGTATACGCTAGTCTACTCTGGTGTATCGATGCCTTGTCTCGATATACCCTCGACTAGGAACAGTTATAGGATGTACTCATCGACTACCGTGGCCTCACTAGTATGATCTCATCATAGTCCCAGTAGTCGAGTACAGATCCTAAGGGCTTTATCAACATGTGAGAGTAAGACAGTAAACCAATACAAGTCAACATCTTAAGATAAAGTGAAACCAAATAGCATACTATCATGACGAGCAAGAAAGTCCTCTCTATATATATCCAAGCATCCATTATAATATACATCATATGTACAACAATGGCCTCTCGGGCATATACATAACTAATAATCTCCCACTTGCAGTAAGGCCAGCTGCTGTAGTATCTTATACCTAGCATCCCGAATAATCTCTCAAACTGTATCTGGGGAATGGCCTTCTGAATGGATCCGCAGTGTTGTCCTTCGTATCTACTCTCCTGACCTCGATCTCCCGGCGATCAACTATCTCCCTGATGAGGTGATACCGCCTCAGAATATGTCTGGACTTTTGATGGGACCTGGGTTCCTTGGCCAAAGCCACAACTCCATTGTTATCGCAATACAGAGGTATTGGATGCTCAATGGATGGAACCACACCAAGTTCATTAATGAACTTCTTTATCCAGACAGCCTCTTTGGCAGCATCGTTGGCAGCGATGTATTCAGCCTCCATCGGCGAGTCTGCAACGGTATCCTGTTTGGAACTCTTCCAACACACCGCCCCTCCATTGAGGGTAAAGACAAATCCCGAGTGCGACTTAGAGTCGTTCTTATCACTTTGGAAGCTCAAATCGGTAAAGGACTCCACGTGGAGTTCTCCGTTACCATACACCAAGAACATCTCTTTAGTCCTTCTCAAGTACTTGAGAATATTCTGCACAGCTATCCGGTGACTCTCTCCTAGATCTGCTTGATACCTACTCACTACACTTAGTGAGTATGCTACATCGGGTCTGGTACATAGCATCGCATACATGATAGAGCCTATTGCCGAAGCATAGGGTATCCCTTGCATGCTAGCTTTCTCCAAATCAGTCTTGGGAGACATCTCTTTGGAGAGAGTGAATCCAGAGATCATGGGTAGGTTCCCACGCTTGGATTATTCCATACTAAACCTCTTTAGTATGGTGTCAATGTACCTGGATTGGGACAATCCCAGTATCCGTTTAGATCTATCTTTATAGATCATTATTCCCAATATGCAGGAGGCATCACCTAGATCTTTCATTGAGAATCTTTGTGATAAGAAGAGCTTGACTGATTGCAGCATAGGAACATCATTTCCTATCAAGAGTATGTCATCCACGTACAATACGAGGAATACAACCTTACTCTCTGCAACCTTCTTATAAATACAAGGTTCATCTATATTTTTGATGAAGCTAAACTCTTTGACTACAACATCAAAACAGATGTTCCAACTCCACGATACTTGCTTTAACCCATAAATGGATTTAAGCAGCTTGCACACCTTTCCGCTGCTCCCACTATCTGTGAAGCCCTCTGGCTGAGTCATGTACACGCACTCTTCTAAATCACCATTTAGAAAGGCGGTCTTAACATCCATTTGCCAGATTTCGTAGTCATGGTATGCAGCAATGACAAGTAAGATCCGGATGGACTTAAGCATAGCCACTAGAGAAAATGTTTCATCATAATCCACACCTGGTCGTTGACGAAAACGTTTTGCAACAAGTCTAGCTTTGAAATTCTCAACTTTTCCATCTACACCAATTTTCTATTTAAAGATCCACTTGCTCCCAATAGGTTTTACCCCTTCAGAAGCATTTTCCAAAGTCCATACTTTGTTGGGGTACATGGATTCCATCTCAGATCGCATTGCATCCAGCCATTTCACTGAGTCACCACTCGTGATGGCCTGCTCGAAACTAGTCGGTTCATCATCTTCCATGATGCAATCCTTGCTTCCACCATCAATGAGAAAACCGTAGTATCTCTCGGGTGGATGAGAAACCCTACTAGATCGGCGGAGAGGCTGGGGTTCGTCGGGTACTACTGAATCCTCTGGTTCTACCAAATCTTCTGTTGCAGTTTGTGTTGCTGGAACTTCTTCCAGTTCTACCTCATTGCCACTAACTTATTTCATATGAAAACCCTTTTCTAAGAAGGTGGCATGTCGAGAAACAAACACTTTTTGTTCTTCGGAGTGGTAGAAGATATACCCTCGTGAATGTTTGGGATATCCAATAAACTTGCACAGAACAGACTTTGCCTCGAGCTTGTCCGGATTTTGTGTTTTTACATAGGCCGGACAACCCCATATCTGAACAAAATTAAGACATGGTCTCTTCCCTTTCCATATCTCATATGGAGTGGTAGGCACTGATTTGGTTGGAACTCTATTCAATAGGTATGCAGCTGTTTCCAGTGCATGTCCCCAAAAGGAAATATGTAACTCAGCAGTGCTCATCATAGAGCGCACCATATCTAATAGGGTGCGATTCCTCCGTTTTGATACACCGTTGTGCTGTGGTGTATAAGGAGGAGTAAGCTGAGAGAGAATCCCATTCTCTTTTAGATAGTCCAGAAAATCATTGCTTAAGTATTCTCCTCCTCAATCAGATCGAAGGATCTTAATACTTTTTCCCGTTTGGTTCTCTACTTCATGCTTATATTCTCTGAATTTCTCAAAAGCTTCAGACTTGTGTTTCATCAAGAACACATGTCCGTATCTAGAGAGATCGTCAGTGAATGTAATGAAGTAGGAAGAACCATTCCTGGCATGCGTAGATATGGGACCGCATACATCACTATGTACCAATCCTAAAAGTTCGGTAATTCTTTCTCCGTGTCCACTAAACGAAGTTTTGGTCATTTTTCCTTTGAGACATGAATGGCAAGCATCATAAGATGATAATTCGAACGGATTCAAATATCCATCCTTATGTAACTTAGCCAGTCGTGTCGCATTGATATGACCAAGTCTATAATGCCACAAGAAGGATTCGTTCATTTTTGAACTCTTCCTCTTGTGTGTGTTTTGTATATTAAGGACTATATTTTGATTGAGAATGAATATGCCATTATATAACGTGCCTGATCCAATCAACTTTTGATCTAGGAATATGTTCATAACATTATCCATTACTACAAAATTATATCATTCTTTACTTAATAAAGAAACTGATGTAATATTGCACATCATGTTCGGTATAAAATAGCACTCATTCAGAATCAGTGTATTACCACTTGGTAATACTAGGTGATATCGCCAACTGCTTTGGCTACAATACTTGCACCTTTCCCTACTTGAACGGAATGATCACATTTTCCCAGTTCTCTACCTTTCCTTAGACCAAGTAACAATTTGCATATGTGGGATCCCGATCTGGTATCTAATACCCAGGACGTAGGGTGAACTGAAAAACAGTTCTCAATAACTAATACACCCGAAGAAGGTGCATCAGCATGTTTGATCTTCGTTTGGGCGGTGTGAGAATCCAGATTTTCTCCTGTTTCCTGCTCAGTCTTATAACTCTTATAAGAAAGAACGGGACCAACGATCCCCTGCTCAGTATAATAACTAGGTTCAGTCAATGCATACATATTATTATCTTGATTAAGTCCTGACACGGTCGCTACCTGGAGAGAGAGAGAAGGATACACTTTAGCGTATGCTCTTGCAAGATTAGATTGGTTATTATCTTATCTAATCAGGATGTCTCCCACTGTTTTTATCAAATCTTCCTTCAAACCCTAAAAGGTAAGATTAGCCGAGATTAATTACACCATACAATTTCGTCAATCTTTCAGCCAGATCAGTGTCGGTACTTGAGGGAGGTTCCCCATGCTTTCGCACGGACCTAATTAAAATAAACCTCGTCTTCCCAGAGGCATAACCCCGTTAACACCTTTCTAGACACCTACTTGATTGGCTAATTGTCCTGTGTAAAACTCTCCCAGGAGTAACTCTTACATGTAGTGGGTATCAGGATCCATCTATCTCATAAAAGGTATGCAATCTCATTGCAAATTTCAACATTTGAAATTCCAGATATTGCTTTTACCCCTAGTTTCCCATGACCTTGACGAAGGCCAAACTACCCATAGGATGCTAGTTAAGTTCAACCCGTTTATTTCTTGATTGAATTAAACCTACCCGTACTACCCTTGACGAAGGCCAAACTACGCCGTACGAATACCCTAATCCAATCGCATTATATGCTTTGCAGATAAGCACTAGTTAGCTACCATACACTACGCCTTGACAAAGGCCAAACTACCGCAGCACGAATACTAAGTAGTACTTATCTGAAATGACGGAGGGCTACGCAGGTTTTTAAGAAAACCATGAGCGTAATGAACTTGATATCGTCATAGAATCAAGTGAATTTTGAAAAGGAGTGTTTTGGAGGCTTTTCTAGTTTCGCTAAAGAGGTCACTCCCGGTGAAGGGATCTCGGCTCTTTCCCCATCGAATAAGGTGCAGGGTATATCATATATACCGCTGTACAAAGCAAAACTATAGCTACCCTTTTTATAAAGTTTTGATTCTGCAACATCTTTTAGGTTTCTTTTCTTTTTATTAATCTCATTAATAAATCCCATCAGCTTATGCTTCCTAAGCATCACAGAAGAAACGAAAGCAGTAATATTTATATATCAGCATATATATATATATATATATAGTATAAGCATTCGTCTCAGGCAGTAATATGATCTCATCACAGAACATTGCAGCAGAAGAACATATATGAAATATTGGATATACTAGGATGTCCGTGTTTTTAATACGAGCCGGTATAAAACACGGATTCCACGGTCGCAATGAATAGCCAAACCCACATCCTTAGACCCCTACGAGAGCGGCAAGTAACACTTCCAATTCTAGGGTTAGGAGACCCAGTCTCGACTCCTCGAGATGGCCTTCCACTGGACCCTAGAACCCGGTTACTTGTGCTCCCCTCCATGGGTCTACCTAATGCGGAAAAGTAAATAATATACAATGGTGACATCATCCTCAGACCGGAAGTGCCCCAATAAAAGAATATTACGTACAAATGAATTTTACATGAATGAAAATAAAAACCCTCATCTCACATAAAACCCCTGGCTATTCAGAACACGACGATCCAATATAACATATCACAGCAACACATCATATCACATATCATCAACGTAAGTAAGTATGCATACACCGATCGTCGTTGATGTATAGCAACGAAAACCGGCAATACAACTACATACTACACTTACGGTCACAGAAAAGAAATTGTAAAACTACAATATTTGGAATCCACAATCACTTTAGACATCGTAAATCCGAAATATCACATACTTCGCATTTCATGCCTAACTGTATGAATTCCACATATTGTATCACATTCCAGATAAATAGACAGTATTGAACTTTCCATTCGAATAATCAAATACCCAAGATTTCCTAAATAGCTCAACACTTGAGCGGAGTTCAAATAATCCCAGAATATGTCACAGTATCGATGGTCCAGCCGTAGAAGGGTCAAGCCAATGCCTCACATGTGGCACGCCGTACTGCCCCAAACCCTAAGGTTTAGAGACGGTTCAAACGGTCACATAATCGAGTTGAGGTTTGTGTTCTTCTAGAGGGACCGCCGCGTTACTTGCACATTTTTCCGAAAGATTTAAACCGAAGAAAAATTCAAGACTTGAAAGTTTTTCGTGCCGGGAAAAAATAAGTTAATGATATCCGTTCGAACATTTTAACAGTTTCTAAATATCCGGAAAACATAACGAAATTAAATTTTCCGATCGAATCTATGATTACAAAATAAAACCCACAACATTCAATACTTGAGTCAGATTAAAAATACCCAGAAAATATAACTAACAGATACGGATATTACTGTTGCAAAACAAAAGCCCAATTCTACAGTATGGCCGCGGATCCGCGGCCCAACTAAGGTATAGCCGCGGTTCCGTGGCGGTCCGTACGAATTGCAGGCTCGTTTTCAACAGTAATATTTATATTTCCCTGCTGATTTTTTTAGGTATTTTTAATACAAAAAAAATCACATTTTTAAAATTGTCCAGAGAGGGGGTCAAAATTGGTATTTCGGAGTTCGATCGGAGTTTTAACTTCGTATACACATCGCCTAATGCTCTAGCTTGGCTCTGATACCACTGTAGGGTTCCTAGGCACTCTTGTGAGGGTTCATAAGGCATCAACCATGCCCGAATAAAATTTTAGACGTGCCGAACAACCCAATGCCGGGATCTTTGCTAGATTATTAGGGTTTAACATGCAAGGAAACATCTTTACAATTAAGTGTGAGGGATTACAACCTTTGTAGTCCGCTCCTTCACTTCATAAACTCCGAGTAGAAGTCCCTTCGCCGCGATCCACGATCTCCCGGACTCAAGAGAGGCTCCACGACTTGAACGATCCATGCTAGCTTGTAGTGTTCCTTTTCTCCGATGATCTACGTCGAAGTTGTTATAATTCAAGCTCTCTCACTCTAATGAGGTGAACACCCTAATCTAATCGGCTAGATTAGATGAGGATGATGGAGTAGTATTTATGCTTTCTTTTTATATCATATCCTCACATGAAAACATCACAAAAGGAAAACCTAGTAAGATTTCTCAAAGCTCAAGGTTGAAGAAGAAGATGAATAATGAGTTGATCCTTTTGTGATGAATAATGAAATGAATATATGAATAATAATGCAACCATGGTCAAGAATGACAAGGGTAACTCTTCTAGAGAATAAACTAAGGCTAGGGTTTCGTTGGGTTAAAACAATGAGTCATAAGAAAATATCGACATAATATCTTCTTCATGACAAAAGAAATTCCTTCTAGAAGGTGCAAGAAACAACTAACCCTAATCAAACCCTAACCTTCTTTAATCTCCACAAAAAAAGTTGCATTAGTAATCATATCATGTTACAATAATATATATCATATATTTATTATATATTTGCAACAAAAGAAAATAATACAATTAATATATATCGCATATATATCAATGTATTATCCGGGGAGAAAATGAAATAATAAAGCGAGCCAATATTAGATAATGTAATACAATATATCATATATATTATTATACATTAAATTATCGAATCAACACTTGATCCGCCAATCCGGCTATATCGAATATAACCGACTAATATATCATGTGCCGATTAATCGAATCAACACTTGATGCGATGACTCGGCTCATATCTAAATATCGCGAGAATATAATACGGTATCTCATATCGCATTATCCTCGGTCCTGCACATATCACATATGTGCCCCTACTCCGTTTTGCCTGAGTCAAGAAACCTCTGTGTAGGACTCTAAAGAATCGTCAATACGCCGGTAGCAGGTGATGATCATATCAACCACCCACAAGCTGCAAGCGGTCAGCTAAATGTAATAGCCACCCAGGTATTGAACGATCAGAAGACCAACAAGCTAGCCTACACGTTCTCATGTGAATCCAATCAGTAACACTCCCGTACAGTCCGGTCTCTTCGTCTGATATTGTTGCGCCACGGCAGCGCCCCGGCCGTCTATCCGAGGCCAAAATGCGGAATCAAAAATTTTCTTAACATTCAAACTGGCACTACCGCGGACAATAAAACCCGGATCGTAACCATTAACCAAATGCTAGCAATCAATAGAAAAGGTGAGAGATATACCGAGTGATCCGAGTCCTCCGGTCTTCTCGTCGTCGTCCCGATCTCCCGCGGAAACTCCGGTCGTTGCATCCTTGCCGGAAGGGCACCACATCGTCCGCATCTTTTACGGGCTCCCACCTCAATACAGAGGCAACTCGGGTGCGAAGTTGGCTAGCCTACGCGTCCAAGATTTGCTGTAGAATGTAGTGTAGAATCGTTGTCTCATTTGGGGTAGTGAAGTTGCCTTTGATGGAGGAATCAATATGAACTTTGGAGAGGAGAAGGATTTCTTTTTGTGGCAAGCATGCAAATGAGATATGAATAAATCCTCATCAAAATGAACTCCTCTCATCCTTCCTCAAAATGTGGCCGCCCCCCCTCTTCAAATGGTAGAGAGAAAGAATAAAACAAGAGGGAGGTGAGTGTAGTAAAAGGTGGAGGGTGACCACATCCAAAATAATGATAACCATGTCATCTCTAAATCTAATCAACTCTAATCAATTCTAATCACCATTAATGCAAAAGAAATGATGATAGAAAAGAAAGGTATCAAAAGATGCTCTCATAATCAAACCATATGCAAGAAACCCCTCCACAATATGTTATTTGCAAACTTGCAAATAGCACCCTCCATCGGAAAAGTCCGGCCGGGAAAGAACAAAGGAAAACCGGCCGGAACGGAATGCAAACTGGCAACTCCAGAAAACTGGTCCCGTAATAAATTACAGGAAAAACCCCGATACTGTGCATACACACCCGCATCTGTATTCCGACCGGATACAAATGCAATGAGACAAAATCTACACTGTACTATACTAGGATCCGGCTTAAACCAAAGCCGGCTAGTAATATCCGTCCGATCCTGATCCGCGCAATACCGCACGTATCTGATCGAACCTTGCCATATATCTATACGGCCTCTAGTACAAACCGTCCGATCCTGATCCGTGCAAGACCGCACGTATCTGATCGGACCCTGCCATATCTCCATACGGCCTCTACAGCGTTTCGCCCGAAACTTGAGTAACTGTAAGTGTGGTGGACTCTAAAGACTCGTCAATACTATGGCTGTGGATTTAACCACTAGCACGTCAGAGGTATAAGCCAATACGTGACGGGCCACCAGCTATTGACCAAAAGGGACGTCGATGAGCGAACTCATCCTGACACCCTACTGAGCCTGTCAGTGACAATATCCGTACAGTCCGGTCCGTTCGTCTATGAGTATCGCATGGCGGGCCTAGAGTGTTGGTAAAAGTCAGACCCCCAAAAGCGGTACAAGTCGTGTCGGAGTGTAGCCCAGAACACCCTGAGATACTACTTGAATACCTACCAGTAAATCTCCTGCCTCGGCCGAGGGCTTTGTGTAATGGCTCTCCTAGACACAGCGCGACCTCACTCCCAATACCGGGAGAGACGAACCCCTGCAGATCCGCTCACTGCCTCCATGTGGCTCGGGACTGTACCCAACTAAAACCTGTTTGCACGACTCTTTTGAGCCATGGTAGGGTAGTAATCAAAGTACAGTGGGAACTCACACGAGACAAATGACGATCTCAGGTCGATGAACTAACCTGTACACATGTCACCAGGGAACTGCCATCTGACGTCTGGTATAAACCCAACTGGCAGGTTCCCGGCGAGTCCTGTCCAGTGTACTCATAACCCAATGAGCACCTGTATACATCTTAGGTGAACCAACTGACACCAGTGGCTTGTGAGACCGGCCACCGCCCCTCGTCGGGGTCTCGACTGTATACATTAGTCTACTAATGGAGTATCGATGCCCAGTCTCGAAACTCCTACGACTAGGGACTTTTTAAGGATGTGCTTATAGACCCCAGCTCCCACGTATATGATCGCCATCATACTGCTGGTCCTCAAGCAAGAATCCTAGGGGCTCTATCAACGTATAATAGCGACCTGTCAGGTCACCTAAAGCAGTACACGATGATAAAGATAAACCAGATAGCATACTATCATCTTGAGTAAGACTGTCCTACTGGGACAGGTCCTCCCCTCAATCATTGCAATCACGTGCCTGTGATCCAATAATTGACTCTGAGGGCACTATCTCCAACAGATATGTTGCATATCTAGTCTAGGGGTGGTATACGTCAGACCCCAATAACCGATAAGTCGTGTCGATGTGAGGCTTATAACGGGTCGAGAAACTACTGGTAACACTTACCACTAAATCTATATATCAGCCCTGGCCAGGGACTTCCAGTTATAGCCAATCGAACACATCACAACATCAACTCCCTATACCGGGAGAGACGAATCCCCTCCTATCGCTCATTGCCTCCATGTGATTCAGGACTGCACCCAAAAGCCACCGTTTTGCACGCCCTTTTGGACGTGGTAAGTTGGAAATCAAAGCACAGTGGGAATCACACAAGACTCTATGACGATCTCGGGTCTACAGACTACCCTGTACCAGTGTCACCGGAGAACTGCCATCTGACGTGTGGTATATCACCATCTGGGAGTTCTCGGCGAGTCCGTCCAGTGTACCCAGTCTCCACTGAGCACCCGTACACCATCCTTGATGTCAAACACCGATGGATATATGATCATCCATCGCCCATCATATGGGTCAAGATGCGTATACGCTAGTCTACTCTGGTGTATCGATGCCCTGTCTTGATATACCCTCGACTAGGAACAGTTATAGGATGTACTCATCGACTACCGTGGCCCCACTAGTATGATCTCAACATAGTCCCAGTAGTTGAGTACAGATCCTAAGGGCTTTATCAACACGTGAGAGTAAGACAGTAGACCAATACAAGTCAACATGTTAAGATAAAGTGAAACCAAATAGCATACTATCATGATGAGCAAGAAAGTCCTCTTTATATATATCCAAGCATCCATTATAATTTACATCATATATACAACAATGGCCTCTAGGGCATATACATAACTAACAGAAACCTTCTGGCTGATCCATATAGACCCACGCTTCTAAATTACCATTTAGAAAATCCGTCTTTACGTCCATCTGCCAAATCTCATAATCATGGAAGGCGGCAATATTAAGAAGGACCCGAATGGATTTGAGTACAGCCACTGGCGAAAAAGTTTCGTCATAGTCCAAACCAGGTCTTTGACGAAAACCCTTTGCAACAAGTCTAGCCTTATAGGTTTCCACCTGTCCATCTACACGAATCTTTTTCTTGAAGATCCACTTGCATCCTATGGGTTTTAATCCTTCTGGAGCAAAGTCCAAAGTCCATACTTTGTTGGTGTACATGGACTCCATCTCGGTCTGTTAGTTATATGTATGCCCTAGAGGCCATTACTATACATAGGATGTATACTGTAGTGGATGCTTGGACATATATAGGGAGGACTTTCTTGCTCGACAGGATAGTATGCTATCTGGTTGCTCTTTACCTTAACGTGTACACCGATTGTCTCTCTTCTACATGTTGGTAAAGCCCTTGGGATGTGTACTTGACTACCTGAACTATGATGCGGATCATACTAGTGGGGACATGGTAGTCCATAAGTACATCCTTCAAGGTCCCTAGTCGTGGGTGTATCGAGACGGGGCATCGATATACCAGAGTAGACTAGCGTATACCTTCTCGACCCATACAGATGGGCGATGGATGATCCCATATCCATTGGTGTTTGACATCAGAGATGATATACGGGTGCTCAGTGGAGACTGGGTATACTGGACGGACTCGACGAGAACTTCCAGATGGTATTATACCTTACGTCAGATGGCAGTTCTCTGGTGACACTGGTACAGGTTAGTCTGTTGACCCGAGATCGTCATAGAGTCTTGTGTGATTCCCACTGTGCTTTGATTTCCACCTTACCACGTCCAAGAGGGCGTGCAAAACGGTGGTTTTTGGGTACAGTCCCGAGTCACATGGAGGCAATGAGCGATAGGAGGGGATTCGTCTCTCCCGTTATAGGGAGTTGATGTTGCGCTGTATTCGATTGGCTATAACCGGAAATCCCTAGCCAGGGTTGCTGAGATTTACTGGTAAGTGTTACCGGTAGTTTCTTAAACTGTTATAGACCTCATATCGATACGACTTATCAAGCTATTGGGGTCTGACGTTTACCACCCCTAGGCAAGATATGCGACATATCAGACGACGAGACCGGACTGTACGGTAAGTGTTACTGGTTGGATTCACAGGAGTGTGAGCGGGCTTGCTCGTTGATCTTCTGATCGCTCAATACCCGGGTGGCCGTTACGTTTAGCAGACCGCTTGCGGCTTGTGGGTGTTTGATATGATCATCACCTGCTGCCGGCGTATTGACGAGTCTTTAGAGTCCTACACAGAGGTTTCCTGGCTCAAGCGAAACGAAATAGGAGCGCATATGAGATATGTGCGGGACCAAGAATAATGCGTGTATGTGATACCGTATTCTATTCTCGCGATGAATGTATCGATTGGTTGTATGTGATATAACCTAGTTATCGAATCGAGGATTGATTCGATAACTCGATACATTGGATATTAGTCGGTCATATGCGATATGACCGGATCGTTAAATCATGTGTTGATTTAATGATTTAATGTATAATTATATATTTGATATATTACTTTACATTAACTAGTGTTTGTTCACTTATGATGGATTTTCTCACTTGATGTGCACATTGTATATATGATATAGTTTTGTGCACTAGTTTGTATCATGTTTGTTGATACATGCAAACTTGGGTTTGTGTTTACTTTAAACCATGTTTAAGTGAATGGTTAGGGTTTTATAATCTTCTCTTGATTATTTATTTTATTTATTTATTCTTTTTGCAAGAAAAGAAATGGTTGCTTCTTTTGGATTTACATTGAAGCTTCATGAAGCTTTGAAAAGTTCAACCATTTTTGTTTCTTTTGCCTAACCTAACCATTCACCTAACCCTAGTTTATTCTCTACACATAACCATAGTTGCATTATGATAACCATCACTTCATTTTCTTTTTGTAATAATTCATTCATAATTCTTTTTCTATCTTCTTCTTCTTTTTCTTCAAGAGGAAAAAGAAAACCTTTGCTTGAAAAAGATAAAGTGATGATTCCAAGTGAGAAATCAAAATCCAAAGTGAACCCACTTCCTATTTTTTCATCCTCTACCACTTTCTATGTAGTATAGGGTGTTTTCTTCACAAGTTTCATGACTTGGTGAA
Source organism: Agapanthus africanus (assembly GCA_030015575.1). NCBI lineage: Eukaryota > Viridiplantae > Streptophyta > Magnoliopsida > Asparagales > Amaryllidaceae > Agapanthus > Agapanthus africanus. The sequence continues at coordinate 312,501,955 of CM057350.1, read as the reverse complement.
GGTGGAGCTTGATCTTGAGTTGCCTCGACGTAGATCATCTTCGGCATCGAAGTCGACGACCTAGCCAGATCATTTCTTCGACGAAACCATCGATAGAGTCCGGGATCCGATGATCGCAGCGGAGGGACATCATCATGGAGCTAAGGAAGTGGAGGACCGGATCTACAAAGGTTGTAGCCCCCTTTCACTTTGCAGTTAAATTGTTAACTAGTTGTAGTTTCGCCTTAAACTCTATTCAACGATCGCATTAGGGTTTCTCGACACTGGAATTTTTTGAATTTGGCATGGTCGATGCCTTGTGGAACCTCCTTAGAGTGCCTAGGAACCCTACAGTGGTATCAGAGCCTAGCTAGAGCCTTAGGCGATGCGTAGACGATGTTAGAAACCCGATCGAACCCGAAACCCCAATTTTTCAACCTCTCTGGACAATTTTCAAAACTGTGGATTTTTGTGAATTAAAAATTCTCAGAAAATAGAGCAGGAAATTCTAAGAGTTACTATAGAAAACGAACCCCTAACTCCACTAAAGCGCCGCTGAACCGCGGCATCACCATGCTATTAGCGGCGGTTCCGCGGCCGTATGTACTAATTAGAGGTTAATTTTTATACAGTAATGCCCGTATATGTTTTCTCTGTTCTCTGGGAAGTTTTAATCTGCACTCAAGAGTTGAGTTTTTTGGGTTGTATTAGGGACTCGGAGTTTCGATCGGATTGTCTAATTTTGTCTATGTGTTTTCCGGATAATTTTTGAATATGTTAAAAAGTTCGACCGGATATAAATACCCACTTTTTCCCCTGCCGGGAAATTTCCAAGTGTTGGATTTTTCCGTAGTTTAATCACGTTCTAAGTAGTGCAAGTAACGCGATGGTCCCTCTAGAAGACAACAAACCTTAACTCGATTATGTGACCGTCTTGAACTGCCCTTTGAACCTTAGGGTTTGGGGCAGTACGGCGTGCTACATGTGAGGCGTTGGCTTGACCCTTCTACGGCTGGACCGTTGGTACTGAGGCATAAAGTGGACGTTTTTAAACTTGTTTCATGTGTTGATCTATTTCGGGAAAACTTGGGTGTTTGCTTGTTCGATCGGAAAGTTTAACATTTTCTATTTATCTGGAATGTGATACAATATATAGAATCTACAAGTAGTTATGAAATAACTGAATGAATGTTATAAACATAGCAGTTTAGTCTCACTTGATCGGTTGCCACGGAATTTTGATGCGATCAAAAGTCCGTCGCAATCACGTAGCGTACGCGGATACTCGCCGGATAAACTTATTAGACAGCTACATCCCTTAGCCCCGACCAAGTGACTGTAGGAGAACCTGTCGCCGAAAGCATCCGTTCGGGTGCTCGCGGCAGCGGTGTTCCGCCTTGGTGCACTTCGTCGGAGGCATCAGGGTTGCAGCCGTCTACTAAACTTTGCGACGAGCATTCGATCGGGATGTCGGGAATCTTGTTGAATTCCCCGACTTGATATTGAAAAGAGTTTTCGATAATGAGACTAAAATGCGGGGTTCATAATTTATAGGCATGCGATGTCTAAGTAATTCATTAGATTAGGCATGCGATGTCTATGCAGGTTGCGGATTCCAACTGTTGTAGTTTTACACTTTCTTTTCTGTGACCGTAAGTGTAATATGTGATATCGCCGGTTTCGTTGCTATATGTCAACGACAATTGGGATACGCATGTTTACTTACGTTGATGACATGTGATGATATTTGTTGCTGGATATGTTATATTGGATCGTCGTGTTTGAATAGCTTGGTTTTTTTTTATGTGAGATGAGTGTTTTTCATTTTCATTCATGTAAAAACTTGTATGTAATATTCTTTTATTGGGGCACTTCCAGGTTGCGGAAGATGTCACCCTTTGTATATTATTTACTTTTCCGCACTAGGATAGACCCAAGGAGGAGAGCACAAGTAGCCGGGTTCTGGAGTCCAGTGGGAGACCAACTCGAGGAGTCGAGTCCGGGTCTCTTAACTCTAGAATTGGTAGGGTTGCTTGCCGCTCTCGTAGGGGTCTAGGGGTGTGGGTTTAGCTATTCATCGCGACCGTGGAATCCGTGTTTTATACTGGCTCGTATTGAAAACACGGACGTCCTAGTATATCCAATATTTCATATATTTCTTCTGCTGCGATATCTGTGACGTGATCATGTAATGTTCTGTGATAGATACAGTATATAGTATATATGATATATTATATAGGCGTTACTTATGTTTTACACCCGCGCTAGTCCTGCCCCGCTCTGCCATAAGTTACATAACCTAACGGTGCACGAGGGGACATCGAGGCGAATACGGATAGCATAAGTATACGTCGTATTTATTTGTATTGTTTAGGTACTTAAATGATGGGACTTCATTAATATGATTAATGAAAGAAAAGAAACCTAAGATGTTGTGGAATCGAATTTCAAAAATAAAACAGGTAGCTACAATTTTTTCTTTGCACAGCGGTATATATGATATATCCTGCACCTTATTCGATAAGGAAAGGGCCGACGATCCCTTCACCGGGAGTGACCCCTTTAGCAATAACTGGCAGATGCTACACACTCGGTTTGTCTTTTGATAGCTTCTATAGTTTTTGCTTTGCACGTGATATATATGATATATCCCGCGCCTCATTCGACGAGGAAAGGGCCGACGATCCCTTCACCGGGAGTGACCCATTTAGCAAAACTAGAAAAGCCTAAAAAACACCCCATTTCAAAATTCATTCGATCCTACAACGATATCAAGTTCATTACGCAATAGGTTTTCAGAAAAACCTGTCGTAGCCCTCCGTCATTTCAGATAAGTACTAGTTAGTATTTGTGCTGCGGTAGTTTGGCATGCGTCAAGGCATAGTGTACGGTAGCTAACTAGTGCTTATCTGCTAGCATACGATGCGATTGGATTAGGGTATTCGTACGGCGTTGTTTGGCATGCGTCAAGGGTCGTGCGGGTGGGTTTAATTCAATCAAGAAATATACGGGTTGAACTTGACTAGCGGACTATGGGTTGTTTGGCATGCGTCACGGTCATAGCACGCTAGGGGCAAAATATTATCGGGAATTTCAAGTGTTGAAATTTGCAATGAGATTGCATACCTTCTATGAGATAGTTGGATCCCGATACCCGCTGCGAGTAAGAGTTACTCTTAGGAGAGTTTTACACATTACAATTAGCCGATCTAGTAGGTGTCTAGAAAAGTGTCAACGGGGTTACGCCTTTGGGAAAACGAGGTTTACTGTAATTAGGTCCGTGCGAAAGCACGGGGAACCTCCCTCAAAGTACCGACACTGGCCTGGCTGAAATATTAGCGAACTTGTAGCGTGTAATTAATCCCGGCTAGTCTTTCCTTTTAGAGTTTGAAGGAAGATTTGATAAAAAAAACAGTGGGAGCCATCCTGATTAGATAAAATAATAATCAATCTATTCTTGCAAGAGCATACGCTGAGTGTTTTCTTCTCTCTCTCTCTCCAGGTAGCGACCATATCACGCCTTAATCAAGATAATAATACGGATGTATTGACCAATCCCGCTTGTTATACTGAGCTGGGGAACGTTGGTCCCGCTCCAACTTATAATTGTTATAAGACAGAGCAGGAATTAGGGGAATACCAGAATTCCTATGCCGCCCAAACGAAGAAAGTGCATACTGATGCATCATCTTCTGGTGTGTTTATTATACAGAACTGTTTCTCAGTATTCTTTACGTCCTGGATATGAGATACCGGATCAGGATCCCGCATATGTAATTTGTTACATGGGCTACAGATAGGTAAAGAACTGAGATCGGGTGATAAGTTTCATGAGACAGAAAACGGTGCAAGTGTTGCAGCCAAGTCTGTTGGTCACTGTCACCCTGTATTCCAAATACATTGATTCTGAACGAATGTTATTAGATACCGAACCTGATATACAAAATCATATCAGTCTCTTTATTCGTAAAGAAATGATAAAATTTTGTATTGTTGGAAAATATTTTGAACATTTCCTATATCAAAATTTGATCGGTTCAGGCACGTTATCTAAAAGTATTGATGTTCTAAATCAAACTACAGTTCTTAATATACAGAACACACACAAGAGAAAGAGTTCAGAAATGAACAGATTCTTCTTGAGGTATTGTAGACTAGGTCATATCAATGCGACCCGACTAGCAAAGTTGCACATAGATGCATATTCAAATATGTTTGAATTTACATCTTGTGAAAACTTGCCAGTCATGTCACAAAGATAGGATGACCACAGCTCTGTTTATTGGAAGCAGAGAAAGGGTTAGTGTACTCTTAGGACTGATACATGATGATGTATGAGGTCCCCTGTCTACACATACAAAGACCGGTTCTTTATACTTCATTACATTCTCTGATGATCTCTCAAGATTCAGTCATATGTTCCTGTTGAAACACAAGTCCGAACCTTTTGAGATATTCACAGAATATAAGTTAGAAGTAGAGAACCAATACGGGTCTAAGTATTATGTCCTTTGATGAGATCAAAGAGGAGAATACTTGAGCACGAAATTCCTGGACTATTCTAAAGGAGAATAAGATTCTCTCTCAGCATTACTCCTCCGTATACACCATAGCACGATGGTATATCGGGGCGGAGCAATAGCACCCTATGTGATATGGTGTGCTCTATGATGAGTACTACTGAGTTTCCTGTTTTTCTTTTGGGAGTTATGCACTTGAGAAGCTACATACCTATTGAATAGGGTTCCAATCAAATCAGTTGCCTACCACTTCATATGTGATATGGAAAGGGAAGAGTCCATATCTTAAGTTTATTAAGATTTAGGGTTGACCGGCCTATGTCTAAAAGCAAAATCCGGACAATCTCGAGGCAAGGTCTGTAATGTAGAACTGGAAAGGTTCAAGCTATACAAACTACAGCAGATGATTTGATAAAACCAAAGGATTCAATAGTTACCAACGAAGCTCAGCCTCTCCGCCGATCTAGTAGGGTTCCTCACCCACCTGAGAGATACTTCGGTTTCTCTATGACAGTGGGAACGAGGATTGCATCATGAGATGATGACCCAACTAGTTTCGAGCTGGCCATCAAGAATAGGGACTCTGTAAGAATGGCTGGATGCTTAGCGATCTGAGATGGAATCTATGTACACCAACAAAGTATGGACTTTAGTTGCTATATCTGAAGGGTTAAATCCCCATCAGCAAGTATATCTTGAGAAGATTACTTGGTGTAAATGGAAAAGTTGAGACTTTCAAAACTAGACTTGTTAAAGGTTTGCATCATTGACCAGGTATGGATTATGTTGAAACCTTTTCTAAGGATCTATGTTTAAGTCCATCCAGATCCTACTTGCCACGGCTACATACCATGAATACGATATCTGGTGGTTGGGTGTCATGACTGCTTTTCTAAATGATGTTTCGGAAGAGAGAGTCTATAAGTACACAGTCAGAGGGCTTCGTAGACAGTGGGAGCAGCATTAACGTGTACAAGATGCTTTACAGGATAAAGCAGGCATCACGGAGTTGGAACATCTGTTTTGATGTAGTAGTCAAATAGTTTGACTTCATCAAAATGGTAGATGAACCTTGTATATACAAAAAGGTAGTAGGGAGTATGGTGGTGATCCTCGTAGAGTACATGGATGACATACTCTTGATAAGAAAGGAGTTTCTTATGCTACGCTCGGTCAATCTCCGCTTATCACACTGATTCTCCACATAGGATCAAAGTGATACCTACTAAATCCTGGGTTTTGGATCTATGATATAGATCTAAATGGATGTTAGGATTCTCACTAGTTGAAGTGAGATGGTATCAATTGATCCTGGGGAGAATCACTGGAAGTGTTCCAGGGTGATAAGGACGACTGAATGTCAGTCACAGGCATTGTCTTTACCCTCAGTGGAGGGACGGTATGTTGGAAGAGTTCCAAGCTAGATACCGTGACATACTAGACGATTAAAGGCAAGATACATCGCTGCTTAAGATGCTACCAAAGAGGCTGTCTGGGTGTATATTAGTTCATGAGATGAACTTAGTTCCTCCCATTGTGTGACAATGGAGTTATGGCTTATGCATAGGAACCCCCGTCCCATCAGTGATCCAGACATATTCTGAGGCAGTGTCACCTGATCATGGAGATAGTTGATCTCCAGGGTGATCGAGGTTAGGAGAGTAGACTCAGAGGACAACACGGCGGATCCACTCACAAAGGCCTTTTCCCAGAGAGAGACTTTATGGGATGGTTGAGTATGAGATACTACAACCACTGCTATCAGATGGCCCTAGTGCAAGTGGGAGATTGTTAGTTATATGTATGCCCTAGAGGCCATTACTATACATAGGATGTATACTGTAGTGGATGCTTGGACATATATAGGGAGGACTTTCTTGCTCGACATGATAGTTGCTATCTGGTTGCTCTTTACCTTAACGTGTACACTGATTGTCTCTCTGCTACATGTTGGTAAAGCCCATAGGATGTGTACTTGACCACCTGAACTATGATGCAGATCATACTAGTGGGGACATGGTAGTCCATAAGTACATCCTTCAAGGTCCCTAGTCGTGGGTGTTTCGAGACGGGGCATCGATATACCAGAGTAGACTAGCGTATACCTTCTCGACCCATACAGATGGGCGCTGGATGATCCCATATCCATTGGTGTTTGACATCAGAGATGATATACGGGTGCTCAGTGGAGACTGGGTACACTGGAAGGACTCGCCGAGAACACCCAGATGGTATTATACCTTACGTCAGATGGCAGTTCTCTGGTGACACTGGTACAGGTTAGTCTGTTGACCCAAGATCGTCATAGAGTCTTGTGTGATTCCCACTGTGCTTTGATTTCCACCTTACCACGTCTAAGAGGGCATGCAAAACGGTGGTGTTTGGGTACAGTCCCGAGTCACATGGAGGCAATGAGCGATAGGAGGGGATTCGTCTCTCCCGGTATAGGGAGTTGATGTTGCGTTGTGTTCGATTGGCTATAACCGGAAATCCCTGGCCAGGGTTGCTGAGATTTACTGGTAAGTGTTACCAGTAGTTTCTCGAACTGTTATAGACCTCATATCGACACGACTTATCGAGCTATTGGGGTCTGACGTTTACCACCCCTAGGTAAGATATGTGACATATCAGACGATGAGACCGGACTGTACGGTAAGTGTTACTGGTTGGATTCACAGGAGTGTGAGCGGGCTTGCTCGTTGATCTTCTGATCGCTCAATACCCGGATGGCCGTTACGTTTAGCAGACCGCTTGCGGCTTGTGGGTGTTTGATATGATCATCACCTGCTGCCGGCGTTTTGACGAGTCTTTAGAGTCCTACACAGAGGTTTCCTGGCTCAAGCGAAACGAAATAGGAGCGCATATGAGATATGTGCGGGACCGAGAATAATGCGTGTATGTGATACCGTATTCTATTCTCGCGATGAATGTATCGATTGGTTGTATGTGATATAACCTAGTTATCGAATCGAGGATTGATTCGATAACTCGATACATTGGATATTAGTCGGTCATATGCGATATGACCGGATCGTTAAATCAAGTGTTGATTTAATGATTTAATGTATAATTATATACTTGATATATTACTTTACATTAACTAGTATTTTTTTACTTATGATGGATTTTCTCACTTGATGTGCACATTGTATATATGATATAGTTTTGTGCACTAGTTTGTATCATGTTTGATGATACATGCAAACTTGGGTTTGTGTTTACTTTAAACCATGTTTAAGTGAATGGTTAGGGTTTTATAATCTTCTCTTGATTATTTATTTTATTTATTTATTCTTTTTGCAAGAAAAGAAATGGTTGCTTCTTTTGGATTTACATTGAAGCTTCATGAAGCTTTGAAAAGTTCAACCATTTTTGTTTCTTTTGCCTAACCTAACCATTCACCTAACCCTAGTTTATTCTCTACACTTAACCATGGTTGCATTATGATAACCATCACTTCATTTTCTTTTTGTAATAATTCATTCATAATTCTTTTTCTATCTTCTTCTTCTTTTTCTTCAAGAGGAAAAAGAAAACCTTTGCTTGAAAAAGATAAAGTGATGATTCCAAGTGGGAAATCAAAATCCAAAGTGAACCCACTTCCTATTTCTTCATCCTCTACCACTTGCCATGTAGTATAGGTTGTTTTCTTCATATGTTTCATGACTTGGTGAAGGTGGAGCTTGATCTTGAGTTGCCTCGACGTAGATCATCTTCGGCATCGAAGTCGACGACCTAGCCCGATCATTTCTTCGACGAAACCATCGATAGAGTCCGGGATCCGATGATCGCAGCGGAGGGACATCATCATGGAGCTAAGGAAGTGGAGGACCAGATCTACAAAGGTTGTAGCCCCCTTTCACTTTGTAGTTAAATTGTTAACTAGTTGTAGTTTCGCCTTAAACTCTAGTCAACGATCGAATTAGGGTTTCTCAGCACCGGAATTTTTTGAATTTGGCATGGTCGATGCCTTGTGGAACCTCCTTAGAGTGCCTAGGAACCCTACACGGTCCGCATTGCATCCAGCCATCTTACCGAGTCGCCACTCTAGATGGCCTGCTGGAAGCTAGTAGGTTCATCATTATCAATGACGCAATCCTCTCTATCCCCGTCTATGAGAAAACCGTAGTATCTCTTAGGCGGATGAGACGGCCTACTACTCCTGCGGAGGGGTGCGGGAATGTCCTGTTCTTCTTGAACTATTGGTTCTACCAAACTTTCAGTAGTAGTTTGTGGTTCTGGAATTTCTTCCAGTTCTATTTCGCTCCCACTTGTTTCCTTTTCTAAAAACTGTTGTTCTAGAACGAGGAACAAAAACCTTTTGTTCCTCTGCGTAATAGAAAAAATACCCCTTGGAGTTCTTTAGATATCCCACAAACTTACACTGTACCGATCGTGCCTCGGGTTTGTCTGCATGCTTCTTTTTAACAAAAGCTGGACATCCCCATATCTTCAGATACTGAAGATAGGGTTTCTTCCCACTCCACATCTGATATGGCGTGGTAGGCACAGTCTTGGTAGGAGCCCTGTTCAAAAGATATGCAGCTGATTCTAGCGCATAACCCAAGAAAGATCACGCTAACTCAGCATTACTCATCATGGAACGTACCATATCCAATAGGGTTCGGTTCCGTCTTTCCGATACACCGTTATGCTGTGGAGTGTATGGAGAAGTAAGTTGAGAGAGAATTCCTTTCTCTTTTAGGTAACCCAGGAACTCGGCACTTAAGTATTCACCACCTCGATCAGATCTTAGTGTCTTGATACTTTTGCCAGTTTGGTTTTCTACTTCATTCTTATATTCTTTGAATTTCTCAAAGGCCTCGGATTTATGTTTCATTAAGAAAATGAATCCATACCTAGAGTAATCGTCCGTAAAGGTAATGAAATATGCAAAACCACCTCTTGCATGTGTAGACATTGGACCACATACATCGCTGTGTATGAGTCCTGAGAGCTCGCTCACTCTTACTCCATGTCCAGTGAATGGAGTCTTTGTCATCTTTCCTTTGAGACATGATTGACAAGTGGCATAAGATTGATATTCGAACGGATCCAAATATCCTTCTCTATGTAACTTAGTTAACCATGTCTCATTGATGTGACCTAGTCTACAATGCCATAAGAAAGACTGATTTATATAAGGAAACTTTCTTTTTAGTGTGTTCTGGACATTGAAAATCTGTAATTGGTTTAACACATATATACCGTTATCTAGTGTACCGGACCCAATCAAACCATGATTATGGTGGATGTTAACAACATCGCTTACAAACGTGAAGTCATAACCTTCTTTTGATAACAACGATACTGATATGATATTACACGTTAAACTAGGTACACAAAAACAGTTGCGTAAAACCAAAATATGTCCACTCGTCAATCCTAGGTGATAATCTCCTACGGACACAGCACCCACGCTAGCTCCGTTAGCAACCTGGAGGTCATATCACCAACCTTCAGCACTCTACGGTTTCTCAGTGCCTGCAATGAATTGCATATATGAGATCCTGATCCAGTATCCAATACCCAGGAAGTAGAGTTGATTGACAGCCAATATTCAATTACAAACACACCTGAAGTCGAAGCCACAGCTTGCTTCGGGTCCTAGTTCTTGGCAATCCAAGCTTTGCAATCTTTCTTCCAATGGCCTTTCCTACGACAGTGGAAGCACTCGTCCTTTTCCACTATTGGCACCGCAACCTTTGCCTTTCCCTTAACTCCCACCTTACCAACACCACCTCTTGGTTTGGTAGCGGCCTTCTTCTTCCTTCCCATGGCCCTTGCCTTGGACCTAGAAGAGGAAGCACCACGAACAAACATAGTGGGTGTTTCCCTTGCTTTCTGCAAGATGCCCTCTGCACTCCTCAACATGTTAAGGAGTTTGGGAAGTTCAACTTCTTTACTTTGAATGTTGAAATTCAAGATAAACTGGGCGTAGGTGGAAGGAAGGGACTGAAGAACCAAGTCTGTATACAGCTCGTTCTCTAATGTTGTTCCGAGGTCTGCGAGCTCTTCTATATAGCCAATCATCTTAAGGACATGTTCTCCTACAGATTTTCCGACGGCCAGCCTCGACTGAAACAAGTTCTTCGAGGTCTCGTATGTAGCTATACGAGATTGCTCTCCATACAGATCCTTGGTGTTGAGAAATATGGATTCAAGATCCATATTCTCATGCCTCCTCTGATGTTCATTATTCATAGAGGAAAGCACGATGCATTTGGCCTTCGCGCAATCTATCTCCCAGGTCTTCCGGATTTCCTTATCCGCGACACTAGATTCTGGACCAGGGACAGCAGGTGCCTTAGTGGTAAGGACATACCCTAATTTGTCATAAGTAATTGCCATCTTAACATTCCGGAACCAATCTTTATAGTTTGGCCCTGTCATAATATTTTTATCTAATAGTAACTTAAGGCATGTCATGTTCTGGGTCGCTGCAATGAGAGAGAGGGAACACTTTAGCATGATGCACTTGCAAGTTTAGAGTAGTTTTTAGTATATCTAAACAGGATGGCTCCCACTGTTTCTCGAATCCCTCCTCAAATCAAAAAGGAAGAACTAGTCAGGACTATTCTTACCGTACAATAGTTGCTTAACCGTTCAGCTAGGCCATTGTCGGTACTTTAAGGGAGGTTTTACGACGCTTTTGCAAAGTTCCTTAATTAAATAACCTCTTTTCTCTGGGGGCGTAGCCCCGCTGACACCTTTCTCGACAACTACTTGGTTTATAGCATTGATCGTTAAGTGACGAATCTCCTGATGAGTAGCGGATACTCACAGTAGGATCGGGATCCAAATATCATCGTGTGATAAAGATGAAGGAATCCTACCAAAATTATCACACTCCAAATGGTATGCTACTCTTTAGCAAATTTCAGTTTCTTTAGAAATTCTCGATATAAATTTCTGCCCTATGCTCTTATGATCTTGGCGTTGGTCAAAATGTCATAAGTCACATGTCAAGTTCTACCCATCATTATCTTGTTAATTTGAACCCATCCGTACATACCCCTGACGTTGGCCAAATGATAGTACGACTGTCCCAAACTAACGCATCTATCTATGCAACAAAAGAATACCCAGCAGCTACCAAACACTACGCCTTGGTGTTGGTCAAAATACGTAGCTTGAATACTACTGAATACCCAAATGAAATAATGGAGGGCTACGAATGGTTTTGGAAAAACCGTGAACGTAGTGAACTTGATATGATCGAAGGAACCTGATAGCTTTTAAAAGGAGTGGATAAAGCTCTGCAATTTAAAAAATATCTTCTGTTTTAAAATAACCGAGTGGTTTCTTTTAAACTGTTCCAACGATTCAACTTTGGTTTATTTTCTTTGCATTAATATATATAATGCGTCCCATCAATTAATCTATCATTGCAGAAAACAACGAAAATACAATGTCCTCTTATGCCATCCGCATTCGCCACTGGGCCCCGTCATTCACCCGTTAGGTTACTTAACTAACGACAGAGCGGGGGCTAGGCTAGCGCGGGCGCAAAACATAAGTGATGCCTACTAGATATCATATATAGATATTGTACATTCGTCAGACGCAATAATAGGCATTCCAGATCACAGATGAACATATTGGATTTTCTAGGAATCCGCATTTCTTTTGAGCCTGCAAAGAAAGACGGATTACATAGTCGCGATGAATAGCCAAAACCCCACCCTAGACCCCTACGGGTATGGCAAACTACCAGCCAAGTACCCGAAGTGAAGCGGTCTCCCTCAACAACATGAGTAGGCCACTAAACACTTCAAAGTACCCGGTAGTTTGTGCATCCCATCTTGGGTCTATCGTAGGAGCAGAAAACAGTAAATGAAATAATACAACGGTGGCTATAACCTCAACCCGGATGTGCCCCGCAAAAGAATATTACAAAAAATTACAAATTACATTTGAATGAAAGAAACACTCGTCTCACATCCCCGGCTATCCATTCACGACAATCCAACAAGTCCACATACACAAACCAGTAAAAACAATTACAGAAATGTGTAACGCCCTACTAACCGACATACTAGCAGTTAGGGGAGGTTTACGAACACATTAAACACAATACAGATATATTCAAGTTAGCCAAACATCTTAGAATTTTGATTAAGAAAACACATATGATTCTACTCCAAACAATTCTCTGTGCACCTGAAACCTGAGCAGAAACAAAACATCCCAGAAAACACAACATCAACACAGAAGAATAACTGAGCGATTTTGGGTTGACTGGGAGTCAACTCGGCCGCGGATCCACGGCGGATCGCTTGGATCGGCGGCGGTTCCGCGGCGCTATGGTCGAGTCACAGTCCCAAATTTCTTCACAATTCTTAAAATTCCCTGCTTATATTTTTAAGGGTCCGTGAAAGATTTTTAGACCCCGTTTTAAAATCGGCAGAAACATGGTGAAAATGATGTTTTTTCGGGTTCATTTTGCGATCGAATTTCTAACGACTTTGCTAACAATTTAGTTATGGTTTAGCGAGGCTCTGATACCACTGTAAGTCGACGTTAGACACCCCACAAGATTCGGGGAGGCGGAATAGGTAAAACAATCATTTTGTTTAAACTTAAATCGACTAACTTAACGAATCTTTGCCAAACCCTAACTAACAACTATATAGAAGTGATTATCTACTATGATAGATGATTATACCTAATGAATCAAGTTCTTCTTGTTCCCGTTGATCACCTCCTCGTCGGCCACCTCGATGTGATAGAAGATCCACCCGAGAGCTACTTCTCCAAGCTTTAACCTCTTACTTGAGGTAACTAGGTGACTATGAGTGCGAATCAAAGTAATCTAGAGGATATAGAAGAGGATTAGAGATCTATTAGTCTTGCTAACCCTAGGATCTCAACACATGAGAGGATTAGGGTTAAGGTTGAAGAGAGAGCTTGAGGAGAGAGAATGTGTAAGTGAGAATGAATAAATATCTTAAGTCATTTTGATAAATAATGAAGCATCAAAATATCTAGAAAATAATATCTCAAAATGTCAACCATGCTTCATTAATTACCTTGAGGTGAATCACCTCATGACTCATGATATAATTAATGCAAATCACACATCATCTCCTCCACCTCATTAAGATTAATTCATAAATGAATTAAAGCATAATGAGTCATCTTTCTTCTAGAAGCTTCTCGAGTAATTATGAGAACGCCCCTCCTATCCGTGAAAACACGGAAATACTGAGACTGTATAAATCCAATAATCCAAAACTAGAATCTGGCTTAAACTAAAGCCCGCTAGTAAAAACTGCCCGAACATCGTACGTGCATAAATAGACGTATGTGTCCGAACCCTGTCGTAAAACCATACGACCTCTATATCGTTTCGCCCGAAGCAGGAAAACCCTCTGTGTGGGACTCTAAAGACTCGACACTTACGCTGGCAGTAGGTTTAACCACAAACCGCAAGCGGCACTTGCTGTACGTAACGGTCTCCAGGTAGATGTCGATAAGAAGGCCGATGAGGAAACCCATCCGAACTCCTACTGAGCCTGATGTGACAATCTCCGTACAGTCTGGTCTGTTCGTCTAGGACTATCGCATATCGGGCCTAGGGCACGGCAAGCGTTAGTCCCCTAAAAGGCGGTATAAGTCGTGTCGGAGTGAAGCCCATTACACCTTGAGAAGCTACTGGAATTCCTACCAGTAAATCTCGTTTGCCCTGGCCAGGGACTTTGCGTATTGGCTCTCCAAACACAGCGCGATATCAACTCCAAATACCGGGAGAGACGAATCCTATCTAACCGCCACTGCCTCCAAGTGCTTTGGGACTGCACCCAACTGCTACCTGTTTGCATGACTCCTTTGAGCCGTGGTAGGGTAGCAATCTAAGAACAGTGGGAACACACTCGAGACGAAGCAGCAGTGTCAAGTCTGCGGACTATGCTGTACTCATGTCACCTGGAAACTGTTAACTGACGACGGGTATAATACCAACCAAAAGTTCCCTGCGAGTCCTATCTGGTGTACCCGTAACCCAACGAGCACCTGTATACCATCTCCAGTACAACATACTGATGGCTGTGGGATAGACCATCTCCCCAACTGGGATGAGAAGCGTACACACTAGTCTACTCCGGAGTATCGATGCCCTGTCTCGATAATCCTACGACTAGGGACCTGAAAAAGGATGTTCTTGTAGACTACCCTGCCCCCACTAGTGTGACTGCAATCAAAACGCTGGTAGTCAAGTAAGATCCTAAGGGCTCTATCAATATGTATTCGCGATATGCTAACATATACACATATTAAGATAGATATAAACCAAGTAGCATACTACCATGTTTAGCAAGACTGTTAATATAACTGTGAATATCCCAAGCTTCCATTAAGTCGTATACAAGCTAGTATGATACAATAATGGCCCATAGGGCATATACACTAACACGAAGGACTAAAGTGAAGGGTTCATAGGAACACTAATGAAGTGTCACAAGTGATCAAACATGGCCAATTCAAATTTTTCATGTGCCTACAAACCCTAATACGGATCGTTAACTCGATGTATAGGCGATGCAAAGCGAGTTAACTACTTTAACTAAGAGGAAAGTGACTACAGCCTTTGTAGATCCGGTCCACCACCTCCTAGGCTCCGTGATGATGTCCCTCCGCTGTCCATATCGGATCCCGGACTCTAGCATCGGCTTCATCGGAGAAATGGGCGGGCTAGGTCGTCGACTTCGATGCCGAAGATGATCTACGTCGAGGCAACACTAGATCAAGCTCCAACTTCACCAAGCCATGAAACTTGTGAAGAAAACACCCTATACTACTTGGCAAGTGGTAGAGGATGAAGAAATAGGAAGTGGGTTCACTTTAGAATTGGATTTCTCACTCTTTTTCTCAAGTTGCCATTGATGGAGGCAAGGTTTTCTTCATGTTGAAGAAGGAGAAGAAGAAGAAAATAATATGATAAGTATTTTCAAATAGAAAATAAAATGAATACTTATCATATACCAACCATGGTCAAGTGTAAAGACTAAACTAGGGCTAGGTGAATGGTTAGGTTAAGGGAAGCAAACAAAAATGGTAAGCTTTCAACACTTCATGAAGCTTCATGAAAGAAACAAAGAAAGCCACCATTTCTATTTATCTTTTCCAAAATAAATAAACAAAATAAATAAATGAATAAGTAAACAAAACCTTAACCACTCATATAACCATGGTTTAATCATACACACAAACTCAAGTTAGCATGTATCATCAAACATGATACAAACAAGTGCACAAAAGTATATCACATATACAACTTGTGAACTTCAAGTGAGAATCCATTTAAAGTGAACCAATACTAGTTAATGCAAAGTAATATATCAAATATATAATTATGCATTAAATCATTAAATCAATACTTGATTTAACGATCCGGTCATATCGCATATAACCGATTAATATCCAATGTATCGGCTTATCGAATCAATACTTGATTCGATAACTAGGTTATATCGCATACAACCATTCGACATATTCATCGTGAGAATGAAATACGGTATCACATACACGCATTATTCTCGGTCCCACACATATCTCATATGCGCTCCTATTTCATTTCGCTTGAGCCAGGAAACCTCTGTGTAGGACTGTAAAGACTCGTCAATACGCCGGCAGCAGGTGATGATCATATCAAACACCCACAAGCCGCAAGCGGTCTGCTAAACGTAACGGCCACCAGGGTATTGAGCGATCAGAAGATCGATGAGCAAGCCCGCTCACACTCCTGTGAATCCAACCAGTAACACTTACCGTACAGTCCTGTCTGTTCGTTTGATATGTCGCATATCTCGTTAGGGGTGGTAAACGTCAGACCCCAGTAGCTCGATAAGTCATGCCGACTTGAGGTCCATAACATTCATGAAACTACTGATAACTCTTACCAGTATATCACTGCAACCCTGGCCAAGGATTTCCTGTTATGGCCAGTCGTGCATAGCGCAACATCAACCCCAAATACCGGGAGAGACGAATCCCCTCCTATCGCTCATTGCCTCCATGTGAATCGGGACTGTATCCAAAAACCACCTGTTTGCACGACTCAGTAGAGCCATGGTAGGGTGGAAATCAAAGCACAGTAGGAGACACACAAGACTCTATGACGATCTCGGGTCAACAGACTAAGCTGTACCAGTGTCACCAGAGAACTGCCATCTGACGTGAGGTATAATACCATCTGGGAGTTCTCGGCGAGTCCGTTCAGTGTACCCAGTCTCCACTGAGCACCCGCATTCCATCTCTGATGTCAAATACCAATGGATATGGGATCATCCATCGCCCATCACATGGGTCGGGAAGATATACGCTAGTCTACTCTGGAATATCGATGCCCCGTCTCGATATTCCCATGACTAGGAACATTGAAGGATGTACTCATGGACTAGCCAGGCCCCACTAGTATGATCTGCATCATAGTCCTGGAAGTCGAGTACACATCCTAAGGGCTTTATCAACATGTAACAGAGAGACAGAAAGTATACATGTTAAGATAAAGAGCAACCAGATAGCGTACTATCATGTCGAGCAAGAAAGTCCTACCTATATATGTCCCAGCATCCACTACAATATACATCCAATGTACAGTAATGGCTTCTGGGGCATACATATAACTAACAATCTCCCACATGCACTAGGGCTATCAGTAGCAGTAGTTGTAGTATCTAATACTGAACCATCCCCTAAAAGTCTCTCTTTGGGAAAAGGCCTTCGTGAGTGGATCCGCCGTGTTGTCCTCCGAGTCTACTCTCCTAACCTCGATCACCCTGGAGATCAACTATCTCCATGATCAGGTGATGCTTCCTCAGAATATGTCTGGGTCACTGATGGGACCAGGGTTCACTGGCAAAAGCCATACATCCATTGTCACACAATGGTAGGAACCTAGTTCATCTTATGAACCATTATACACCCAAACTGCCTCTTTGGTAGTATCTTTAATAGCGATGTTACCAGCCTTTATCGTCTAGTTTGCCATGGTATCTAGCTTGGAACTCTTCCAACATACCGTCCCTCTACTGAGGGTGAAGACAATGCCTGTGACTGACATTCAGTCATCCTTATCTCCCTGGAACACTTCCAGTGATTCTCCCCAGGATCGATTGATACTATCTTACTATAGCTAGTGAGAATCCTAACATCCATTTAGATCTATCTCATAGACCCAAATCCCAGGATTTAGGAGGTATCATCTTTATCCTATATGGAGAATCCATGTGATAAGTGGAGATTGACCGTGCGTAGCATAGGAAACTCTTTTCTTATCAAGAGTATGTTGTCCACGTACAATACGAGGATGACCACCTTACACTCTACTACCTTTTTGTATATACAAGTTTCATCTACCATTTTGATGAAGTCAAACTCTTTGACTACCACATCAAAACAGATGTTCCAACTCCGCGATGCCTGCTTTATCCTGTAAAGCAACTTGCATATGTTTCCGCTGCTCCCACTATTTACGAAGCCCTCTGGCTGTGTACTTATAGACATTCTCTTCTAAATCATTATTTAGAAAAGTAGTCATGGCACCCAACCGCCAGATATCGTAGTCATGGTATGTAGCCGTGGCAAGTAGGATCCTGATGGACTTAAGCATAGCCACTGGAAAAGGTATCATCATTATCCACGCCTGGTCGATGACGAAAACCTTTAACAGGTCTAGCTTTGAAAGTCTCAACTTTTCCATCTACACCTAGTAATCTTCTCAAGATATACTTGCTCCTGATGGGAATTTAACCCTTCAGATATAGCAACCAAAGTCCATACTTTGTTGGTGTACATGGATTCCATCTCAGATCGCTAAGCATCCAGCCATTCTTATAGAGTCCTTACTCTCGATGGCCTGCTCGAAACTAGTTGGGTCATCATCTCATGATGCATTCCTCGCTCCCACTGTCATCGAGAAACCGAGGTATCTCTCAGGCGGATGAGGAATCCTACTAGATCGGCGGAGAGGCTGAGGTTCGTCGCGAACTATTGAATCCTTTGGTTCTGTCAAATCATCAGCTGCAGTTTTGTATAGCTGGAACCTTTCCAGTTCTACAGAACTGACCTTGCCTCGATCTTGTCCGGATTTTGCTTTTGACATAGGCCGGACAATTCCAAATCTTAACTTACTTAAGAGATGGGCTCTTCCCATACCATATCTCATATGGAGTGGTAGGCACTGATTTGATTCGAACCTAATTCAATAGGTATGCAACTTCTCAAGTGCATAACCCCAAAAGGAAATAGGTAACTCAGTAATACTCATCATAGAGCACACCATATTATATAAGGTGTGATTGCTCCACCCTGATACACCGTTGTGCTGTGGTGTATTCAGAGGAGTAATACGGAGAGAGAATCTCATTCTCCTTTAGAATAATCCAGGAATTCTCTGCACAAGTATTCTCCTCCCTGATCTTATCATAGGACATAATACTTATACCCGGTTTTTGGTTCTCTATTTCTAACTTATATTCTGTGAATATCTCAAAAGGTTCAGACTTGTGTTTCAACAGGAACATATGTCTAAATCTTGAGAGATTATCAGAGAATGTAATGAAATACAAAGAACCGGTCCTGGCACGTGTAGACAGGGGACCTTACATACATCATCATATATCAGTCCCAAGAGTTTACTAACTCTTTCTCTGTTTCCAATAAACAGAGCTATGGTCATCTAATCTTTGTGACATGACTGGCAAGTTTCATAAGATGTAATTTCAAACTGATTTAAATATGCATCTAAAATGTAACTTCAGCCAGTCGGGTCGCATTGAAATGACCTAGTCTACAATGCCTCAAGAATGATTCATTCATTTCTGAACTCTTCCTCTTGTGTGTGTTCTGAATGCTAAGAACTGTAGTTTGATTTAGAACGTTAATGTTTTTAGATAACGCGCCTAAACCGATCAACTTTTGATATAGGAAATGTTCAAAACATTATCCATCAATACAAAATTTTATCATTTCTTTACTAATAAAGAGACTGATATGATTTTGTATATCAGGTTCGGTATCTAATAGCATTTATTCAGAATCAATGTATTGGTAATACAGGGTGACAGTGACCAACAGACTTGGCTGCAACACTTGCCCCGTTTTCTGTCTCATGAAACTTATCACCCGTTCTCAGTTTTTCTACCTTTTTGTAGCCCTATGTAATAGATTACATATCTGGGATCCTGATCCGGTATCAAATACCCAGGATGCAGAGGATACTGAGAAACAGTTCTTTGTAATGAACACACCCGAAGGAGATGCATCATATGCACTTTCTTCATTTGGGCGGCATAGGAATTCTGGTATTCCCCTATTTCCTGCTCGGTCTTATAACAATTATAAGTTGGAGCGGGACCAACGTTCCCCAGCTCAGTATAATAAGCGGGTTCGGTCAATACATCCATATTATTATCTTGATTAAGGCGTGATATCGTCGCTACCTGGAGAGAGAGAGAGGAAAACACTCTGCGTGCGCTCTTGCAAGTTCAGATTGGTTATATATTTTATCTAATCAGGATGGCTCCCACTGTTTTTATCAAATCTTCCTTCAAACTTTAAAAGGAAAGACTAGCCGGGATTAATTACACTCTACAATTTCTCCAATCTTTCAGCCAGGCCAGTGTCGGTACTTTGAGGGAGGTTCCCCGTGCTTTCGCACGGACCTAATTACAATAAAACTCGTTTTCCCTGAGGCGTAACCCCATTGACACCTTTCTAGACACCTACTTGATCGGCTAATTGCAAAGTGCAAAACTCTCCCAGGAGTAACAATTACTCGCAGTGGGTATCGGGATCCAACTATCACATAGAAGGTATGCAATCTCATTGCAAGTTTCAACACTTGAAACTCCCGATAATGATTTTTACCCCTAGCACCTATGACCTTAACTATGGTCAACAAATCATAAGTACTAGTCAAGTTCTACCCGTCATTTCATGATTAATTAGTCCCACCCACATGTGTAGGGTTCCTAGGCACACTAATGAGGTCTCACAAGGCATCAACCATGCCAATTTCAAAAATTATCCGTGCCGGGAAACCCTAATACGGATCGTTGACTAGAGTTTTAGGCGAAACAGGAAGCTAGTTAACAATTTAACTAAGTGAACGGAAATACAGCCTTTGTAGATCCGGTTCTCCACCTCTATAGCTCCATGATGAAGTCCCCTTGCTGTCCAAATCCAATCCCGGGCTCTAGCGTCGACTTCATCGGAGAAATGGGCGGGCTAGGTCATCGACAACGATGCCGAAGATGATCTACGTCGAGGCATCACAAGATCAAGCTCCCACTTCACCAAGTCATGAAACTTGTGAAGAAAACACCCTATACTACTTGGCAAGAGGTAGAGGATGAAGAAATAGGAGGTGGGTTCACTTTAGAATTGGATTTCTCACTCTTTTCATCAAATCACCATTGATGAAAGCTAGGTTTTCTTCTTGAAGAAGAACAAGAATAAGAAGATAATTATTATGATAAGTTAATTTTATCCAAAAGAAAAATCAATCCTTATCATAATATGAACCATGGTTATATGTAGAGAATTGACTAAGGTTAGATGAATGGTTAGGGTTAAGGATGAAGACAAAATGGTCACTTTGGTCAAAGCTTCATGAAGCTTCAACAAGCTTCAAGAATGAAAGCACCCATTTTGTTTTCTTATCCCATTTCTTTTTAATCCAATTAAAAGATAAATGAATGAATAACTAAATAAAAACCCTAACCATTTACTTAACCAAGGTTTAATTCTTTACACAAACCCTAGCATACATGTATCATCAAACATGATACATCCAAGTGCACAAAAGTATATCACATATACAACTTGTGAACTTCAAGTGAGAAAATCCATTTAAAGTGAAAAAAAACTAGTTAATGCAAAGTAATATATCAAATATATAATTATGCATTAAATCAGTAAATCAACACTTGATTTAACGATCCGGTCATATCTCATATAACCGACTAGTATCCTATGTATCGGCTTATCGAATCAATCTTTGTTTCGATAACTAGGTTATATCGCATACAACCAATCGAAACATTCATCGTGAGAATAGAATACGGTATCACATACACGCATTATTCTCGGTCCCGCACATATCTCATATGCGCTCCTATTTCGTTTCGCTTGAGCCAGGAAACCTCTGTGTAGGACTCTAAAGACTCGTCAATACTCCGGCAGCAGGTGATGATCATATCAAGCACCCACAAGTCGCAAGCGGTCTGCTAAACGTAACGGCCACCCGGGTATTGAGCGATCAGAAGATCGACGAGCAAGCCCGCTCATACTTCTGTGAATCCAACCAGTAACACTTACCGTACAGTCCGGTATCGTCGTCTGATATGTCGCATATCTCGCCTAGGGGTGGTAAACGTCAGACCCCAATAGATCGATAAGTCGTGTCGATATGAGGTCTATAATAGTTCGAGAAACTACAGGTAACACTTACCAGTAAATCTCAGCAACCCTGGCTAGGGATTTCCGGTTATAGCCAATCGAACACAGCACAACATCAACTCCCTATACCGGGAGAGACGAATCCCCTCCTATCGCTCATTGCCTCCATGTGATTTGGGACTGTACCCAAAAACCACCGTTTTGCACGCCCTCTTGGACGTGGTAAGGTGGAAATCAAAGCACAGTGGGAATCACACAAGACTCTATGACGATCTCGGGTCAACAGACTACTCTGTACCAGTGTCACCAGAGAACTGCCATCTGACGTAAGGTACAATACCATCTGGGAGTTCTCGGCGAGTCCGTCCAGTGTACCCAGTCTCCACAGAGCACCCGTATATCATCACTGATGTCAAACACTAATGGATATGGGATCATCGATCGCCCATCTGTATGGGTCGATAAGGTATACGCTAGTCTACTCTGGTATGTCGATGCCCCGTCTCGATACACCCACGACTAGGGACCTTGAAGGATGTACTTATGGACTACCATGTCCCTGTAAGTGCACGGCGGCTCCCCGGCCGTCAATCCGACGCCGGAAAGCGGAAGCGGTGAAAAAATAAAAATTTGCGGACTTTGCAAACCGGCACCACCGCGCACTAAACACCCGGATCGTTACCATTAACTAGTCCTAGCTAACTACAAGAATGGGAATAGAGATATACCGACGATCCAAGTCCTCCGGTCTTCTCGTCATGCTCCCGATCTCCTGCGGAAAAGTCCCGTCTCCTCCTCGTCGCCGGAAGTGCACCACATCGCCAACTTTGTTTACGGGCTCCCACCTCAATGCCGAGGCAACTCGGGCACGAAGCCGGCTACTCGACGTGCCCAAGATTCGTTGTAGAATATGTGAAGAACTTGTGTCTCAATTTGGGGTTGTGGAATTGCCATTTTGGTGGAGGAAATCAAGGAGGTTTTTGGATGAACAAGAGAGCAATTTTCATAGCACCATGAGAACCAAAAATTGCCCACCTCAATGATGAAATGAATCCCCATCTCCTTTTTAATGGCCGGCCCCCCTTTTTTGCCATATGTGATTGGAGAGAGAAAGAGTGAAGTCAAGGGGGTGGGTGGAACATAATGCAAAAGAGAGAGCAAAAAGGGTATGATGATCAAGAATCATTTTAACCAAAACTCCACTCCAAAAACTCATCAACAACTACCATGATGGCTCACAAAGTCATGCCATCATGACACAAAGAAAATCAAGGTCAAGGGAGAGACTATCATGATACAACAATAAGCAAATACCCCCTTCACAAATGTCTATTTGCAACAATGCAAATAAACCCTCCTCCACCAATCTTCGGCCAATGAACGGAACAATGGAAATTGGCCGAAACGGAAAGCAAACTGGCAACTCCATAAAACTGGTCCCGTAACAAATTACAGGAAAACCCCGATACTGTGCATACACACCCGCATTTGTATTCCGACCGAAATACAAATGCAATGAGACAAAATCTACACTGTACTATACTAGAATCCGGCTTATACCAAAGCCGGCCAGTAATATCCGTTCGATCCTGATCCGTGCAATACCGCACGTATCTGATCGAACCCTGCCATATATCCATACGGCCTATAGTACAAACTGTCCGATCCTGATCCGTGCAATACCGCACGTATCTGGTCGGACCTTGCCATATCTCCATACGGCCTCTACAACCTTTCGCCCGAAAGCTGAGTAACTGAAAATGTGGGGGACTCTAAAGACTCGTCAACATCTTGGTTGTGGATTTAACCACTAGCACGTCAGAGGTATAAGCCAATACGTGACGGGCTACCAGGTACTGACCAAATGGGACGTCGATGAGGAAGCTCACCCCGACACCCAACTGAGCCTGTTAGTGACAATATCCGTGCAGTCCGGTCCGTTCGTCTATGAGCATCGCATGGCGGGCCTAGGGGGTTGGTAAAAGTCAGACCCCCAAAAGCGGTACAAGTCGTGTCGGAGTGTAGCCCAGAACACCCTGAGATACTACTGGAATACCTACCAGTAAATCTCCTTGCCTTGGCCAAGGACTTTGTGTAATGGCTCTCCTAGACACAGCACGACCTCACCCCCAATACCGGGAGAGACGAACCCCTGAAGATACGCTCACTGCCTCCATGTGGCTCGGGACTGTACCCAACTAAAACCTGTTTGCACGACTCCTTTGAGCCGTGGTAGGGTAGTAATCAAAGTACAGTGGGAACTCACACGAGACAAATGACGATCCCCAGGTCGATGAACTAACCTGCACACATGTCACCAGGGAACTGCCATCTGACGTCTGGTATATGACCAACTAGCATGTTCCCGGCGAGTCCTGTCCGGTGTACTCATAACCCAATGAGCACCTGTATACATCTTAGGTGATCCAACTGACACCAGTAGCTTGTGAGACCGGCCACCGCCCCTCGTCGGGGTCTCGACTGTATACACTAGTCTACTAATGGAGTATCGATGCCCAGTCTCGAAACTCCCACGACTAGGGACCTTTTAAGGATAAGCTTATAGACCCCCAGCTCCCACTTATATGATCGCCCTCATACTGCTGGTGGTCAAGCAAGAATCCTAGGGGCTCTATCAACGTGTAATAGCGACGTGTCATGTCACCTAAAGCAGTACACGATGATAAAGGTAAACCAGATAGCATACTATCATCTCGAGCAA
The DNA here is from genome assembly GCA_030015575.1 of Agapanthus africanus. Lineage (NCBI taxonomy): Eukaryota > Viridiplantae > Streptophyta > Magnoliopsida > Asparagales > Amaryllidaceae > Agapanthus > Agapanthus africanus. The sequence continues at coordinate 312,477,331 of CM057350.1, read as the reverse complement.
GACTGTCCTACTGGGATAGGTCCTCCCTCAATCATTACAATCACGTACCTGTGACCTAATAATTGACTCTGAGGGCACTATCTCCAACAATCTCCCACTTGCACTCAAGGCTAATTATTGCGATGTCGCATACTCACAGCCCGTGTGATACCGAACACCCAACTCCTCTACTAGTCAGTCTCACAAAGCTCGTTTGCGGAACTATTGCGTTCGAGGAATAGCCTCAGTGAGTGGATCCGCTTTGTTGTTTCTTTCTATGTCTCTCTATATCTCAAGTTCGCGGAGAAACCCATCTCCCGAAATGAGCAATACCTGTCTCAGAATATGTCTGGATGTCTGATGGGACCTAGCTCATAAATGAACTCCAAATCCAAACTTCTTAGACTGTATCGTCAACTGAACTTAATCAGTATCCTGCGCGCCATGCCTCCCTCAGTATTGCCTTGGACCACCTATCCAAAATACTGCCCCTCATCAGAAGGAAAACTATAGCTCTGACAACCTCCTTGTCGTCCATGTCACCTTGGAAGCCTGGAATGATAACTGTCTCCTGAATGAGGCTGTCGTTATCATCTCCCTAGAACATCCACTTATGTTCTAAAACTGCTTCCGACTGTTTCTCCAGGATTGGATTAATGTCAACTTATTGCATCTAGTGCAAGAACAACATCTGGTGTGGTACTTGACATCTTATGATTGACTCAATTGCCTAAGCAAGTGATCTGCCAATCATGCTCATCCCTCTCCCCTTTAGTCTGTAAGACACCTTTAGAGAGGGTGACTCCATTACCTGCAGGTACACTACCGTGCCAGGAGTCGTCCATCCTAAATACTCTTAGAATGCTGTCAAGTACCCTGATTGGGAAACCACCCAAATCTAGATCTAAGACCATAGATCTAGTAACCAGTATGTCTGATATAAAATCCATTTCCTTTGTGGAGAAACAACTGTGTGACGACCAAAGTATAACCGATCGTAGTGTAGGAGTTTCTTTTCCTACTCTGTGTATATCATCTAAATACCAGGATATCACACCCTACTACCTTCTCAACAGATCCATCCCCTATTCTGATGAAGTCAAACCCATGACTGTCACACCAGAAGTAGATGATCTATCTCCGCTACATCTGCTTTAGTCTATAAATAGACATAAGCTACTTGTCCACCAATGCTTCCGCTGCTCCCACTGACTATGACAACCCTCTGGCAGAGTCATATACACGTACACTTCTGAAGCGAGTTCAGAACGACGCTATACTCATCCTCCCGCCGGGTCTCGCAGCCTGGAACAACAGCAATGGTAATTGTGGGTAAACAAGAACTTCCCTGTCACCGTCCTTGAGGCTACCGTAGTACCTCTCGGGTGCCTGAAGTTACCCACCTTATCTGCGGAGTGGCCAATGGAATGTCAATCCAGATTGAATCTTTAGGTTCCTTATCAAATCTTCAGTAATCGTTTGTGGTTCTGGAATCACTTCCAGTTCTACCATACTCCCACTTCTGTTTTTTTTGAAAAAATCCATCTTTAATAAAACTGTGGCGAGTCTAGAACAATGTCGCTATTGTTCATCCAGATGGTAGAAAGTCAACCCTCGTCATAGCCTGGGTCAACCCACAAACAGCCATTACAGAAACGTGCCTTGAGTTGTCCAGTGTCTGGTTTTAATCATAAACCGGACAACTCCCCGTACCTTAACATCGTTAAGATATGAACTGTTCTATATCCTATATAGGAACAGAGGCACTGATTTAATTGAACCAGATTCAAATCATGCAGCTGTCTCCAGCGCATGTCAACTAAATGGAAGGAGGCCGATCAGCGTTACTCAACTTAGGAATACTTCCAATTATGAGTAACCTGAAAGAGAAGCAAGATCTCTTTATCATTACTATCAACTGAATACCATACACAAGTATCTACATCTTCGATCACTTTGAAGAATCCCGATACTTGCTATACCTGGTTCTCTACTCTATTCAAATACCAATGACTTCTCCAAATTCGGACCCTGTGTTTCCACGAAACACTTGTCTAAAAAACCAGAGAAGTCATAAGTAAACTGAATGTAGTATGAGGACCAACCCCTCTGTCCTGATGGACCCTGGACAACATACAATCCTTTGTATAAGTCCCTTGAGTCTGATAGCTCAATCACTGTGTGTCGTAGGTTGAAAACTGTACTTATGGTTAAGAAGAATTACACCGCTGTTTAATGCTCCTTACCTAACCATCCACTGATATAGGTAAATGTCGTAGACATAATTTCAGAAAGGTATATCTCACTCTATGAAAATAGACGTACAGATATATCAATTTGAAATTGGTGCATAACAGCGGATATTCAAAACCAAATATTTGCCGACCGGCAAACAGCCCAGGTGATTTCCTCAAATATCACCGATTACAACGAATCCCGATATAATGAGGATAATCACCCAATTCCCAATAACTTACTCCCACTCATCATCTGTAAAACCATACAGATGTGAGAATCGTACCTGGTAAATACATACCCTGGAGTAAGTATCTAATCGGGAAATCAGTTTTCCTTTAACATTACACAGTGAAACTGAAACATTGAGATGTTCCGATGGGGTATTCTGGTATTCCTAGTAATGCCTCTTCCAGATTCACGACTGCAACCGTATAGTTCTTTGCCACCTCTCCAAATCCCTTCATATGTCTTTAGTCTTTACCTTCTGCACACCCTTTTAGGCCAAATGGTTTTCTTCCTTCCCTACCGTTCGGCACCAGCCTATGGTTTGGAAGAAGACTATCCAATAAGCATAATGGGTGTACTGTCCCAATCCTAGGAACACTCGCAACACGAGAGAAGGTGAAGATAAAAGACACCTGAATGTACTTTATTCCTATTTCTCCTGAACCAGGATCCATCCCCGAACTGGAACAAGTTCCTTTCGAGTTCGTATATAACCATACGATGGAATATCCAAATAAACTGTGGATCTTCGTAGTGATACGGAGTGTCCTGGAGAAATACAAAGGTGATGTGGGAGTGGTAACGAAATATTTGGTTTGGTCGTGAATATCTGTTGCAATTTACTTTGCCCTCCTACTAATCCCTTGCTTTGTCTGAACTTAATACCTTCTGCACACCATCGTTATGCTAATTGGTTTTCTTCATTCCCTACCGGTCGGCACCAGCCTAAGGTTTGGAAGAAGACAATCCAATTTGCGTAATAGGTGTACTACTCCTAAACCAAGGAGTACTCGTAACCTGAGAGAGGGTAAAAGGAAAAGACAACTGAATAATCCTATCCGTTTTCTCCAGAACCGGAAACCATCCTCGAATAATTCTTTCGAGTTCGTATCTAACCATACGATGGTTTTGTCCAATGGAAGTGGACGTTCGTAGTAATACGGGGTGTCCTGGAGAAAAGGGTAAAAGTAGGAGTGGCAATGAGGTCTGCAACTCTGACAATCCAAAAGCCAGTGTTAAGTAAGTTCGGTCAACTTGGTCACGGAGTCATAGTCTAGGGTCGGGTCAATGGTCGCTGCCAGAGAGAGAGAGAGAAGAAACGCTCAGCGTGCACTCTAACCTAGATCAGAATGGTTACCAATTTATCTAATCTGGAAACCTCCCACTGTACCTCAAATTCTCCTCCAAACCTGAAAGAAGAATTAGTCGGGGTCACCCGAGGAGTAAACTAACTCATCAGTGGGAATCGGGATCCAACTATCATCGCATGACAACGTGACGGAAACCGCTCATATCATCACACTCCAGAAGGTATGCGCATATCTGGCAAGTTTCAGTACTTTTGAAACTCCCGATGTGATTTCTGCCCCATGCTCTTATGACCTTGACTTTGGCCAACATATCATAAGTCACATGTCAAGTTCTACCCGTCATTCTCCAGGTTAATTTGAATCCACCCGTACATACCCTTGACTTTGGCCAAAATGGCAGCACGACTGTCCCAAACCAACGCATCTATCTATGCTGCATATGAATACCCCAATAGCTACCAATCACTGTGCCTTGACTTTGGCCAACATACACAGCTTGAATACTATTGACCACCCATATGAAACGACGGAGGGCTACGAATGGTTTCTGGCGAAAACCTTTAACGTAAAGAACTTGATATCGTTGAAGGAACGGATAGCTTTTTAGAAAATATAGTGACGAAAACCTTTACTAAAGAGGTCACTCCCGGTGAAGGGATCTCGGCTCTTTCCCCGTAGAATGGGGTGCTGGATATTCATAACCGAATATCACTGTGCAAAGCAAAAGTAATCGGCTATAGTGAAGTCATTGCCCTGACGCAAACTTTTGTCCAAGGGGTCACTCCCGGTGAAGGGATCTCGGCCCTTGCCTCGTCGACTGAGGAGCAGGATATTCCAAATGAATACCGCGATGCAAAACAAAAGTGAACGTCCTTGCAATAACAGCTTTTTGAAAAATGTTCCAACAACATCAGATTAGGTTTGTTTTAACTTGCATTGATCCGAATCAATGCAGTCCCATCAATTGATCACACCAAAAAGAACGAAAATATACTGATGTACGTATATGCCATCCGCATTCGCCACTGGGTCCCATCATTACCCGTTAGGTTAGCTAACTAACGACAGAGCGGGGACTGGACTAGCGCGGATGTAAAACATATACAACATCTACTAATATATATACCAATATATTATATTCGCTCAAGGCGTGAATAAAATGCAACATCACAGAAATGTACAGCATCACAGAAACAATACAGATATCTGGGATCCCCGGGTTTCACAGAGCCGCTGAAACCCGACGTTCCCCTGGTCGTGTGGATAGCCTGTGCAATGAAATCCTAGACCCTTACGGGTGCGGCAAGTTACCCGCCAAAACCTGAAGCGAGGCAGCCCCCTTCAGCGCCGTGAATGGACCACCCAGCACTTCACGGAATCCGGTAACTTGGGCACCCCTCCTGGGTCAACCTGTACCCCCTACGAGTGCGGCGAATAGCCCGCCAATCCTAGAGTGAAGCCCCCTCCGTCTCAATGCCATGAGATGCGGGCTTGTTGCCCTCCAGAACCCGGCTATCCGTGCACCCCTCCGCGGGGCAATCCTAGTACAGAAAGTAAAATATACATACACCGGGTACATCGACCGCAACCAGGTCGTGCCCCAAAATAATAATACAATCAGGCAGTGACGGCAGTCCACATGTCGGACGCTCGCCCCGCAATATCAAATGTACATAATACAACAGCACAGTACTAGCATTGCATCCAGGCTATCCCCACGACCGATCCGCAACAACACAGCAAATACATAGAACATCAACGTGAAAGTCACGTTCGCAAATCCGTCTAACCGGGCTATAGCAGTTAGACCGGATTTACCGATCGAGTGACATTCACGGTCGCAGATATAATGTAAATACTGTGAAAAATGTGTTTAAAATTTTCCGATTGACCAAAAATTAACAAGTGGGCCCCCAAGCAATACTGTAGCACTCACAGAAATAATTGGCCCAATTTTAATATTCCAAAACCCCTAATTACTACCCTGAAGCCCACTGGAAAAAGATGGCCCACTGAACTCTCAAGACTGCGGCGGAACAGCGGCCCAATAGAAGGGTGGGGCCGCGGATCCGCGCTCTGTGTGAGAGATCAGAGTGTCGAATTTTCCCAGAGTTCTTAGAATCTCCTGCACATCATTCTGAGACCACCAGAAAAATTTTTAGACACCAAAAATTCTTAACAGAAAACTGATGTGAGGTAAAAATGAGTTTTTGGAATTTTGGTCGATCGGAACCGCAAAACACATCAAACGAAGCTAGACGAAGTTAATGGCGAGTCTCTGATACCACTGTAAGTGCACGGCGGCGCCCCGGCCGTCAATCCGACGCCGGAAAGCGGAAGCGGTGAAAAAATAAAAATTTGCGGACTTTGCAAACCGGCACCACCGCGCACTAAACACCCGGATCGTTACCATTAACTAGTCCTAGCTAACTACAAGAATGGGAATAGAGATATACCGACGATCCAAGTCCTCCGGTCTTCTCGTCATGCTCCCGATCTCCTGCGGAAAAGTCCCGTCTCCGCCTCGTCGCCGGAAGTGCACCACATCGCCAACTTTGTTTACGGGCTCCCACCTCAATGCCGAGGCAACTCGGGCACGAAGCCGGCTACTCGACGTGCCCAAGATTCGTTGTAGAATATGTGAAGAACTTGTGTCTCAATTTGGGGTTGTGGAATTGCCATTTTGGTGGAGGAAATCAAGGAGGTTTTTGGATGAACAAGAGAGCAATTTTCATAGCACCATGAGAACCAAAAATTGCCCACCTCAATGATGAAATGAATCCCCATCTCCTTTTTAATGGCCGGCCCCCCTTTTTTGCCATATGTGATTGGAGAGAGAAAGAGTGAAGTCAAGGGGGTGGGTGGAACATAATGCAAAAGAGAGAGCAAAAAGGGTATGATGATCAAGAATCATTTTAACCAAAACTCCACTCCAAAAACTCATCAACAACTACCATGATGGCTCACAAAGTCATGCCATCATGACACAAAGAAAATCAAGGTCAAGGGAGAGACTATCATGATACAACAATAAGCAAATACCCCCTTCACAAATGTCTATTTGCAACAATGCAAATAAACCCTCCTCCACCAATCTTCGGCCAATGAACGGAACAATGGAAATTGGCCGAAACGGAAAGCAAACTGGCAACTCCATAAAACTGGTCCCGTAACAAATTACAGGAAAACCCCGATACTGTGCATACACACCCGCATTTGTATTCCGACCGAAATACAAATGCAATGAGACAAAATATACACTGTACTATACTAGAATCCGGCTTATACCAAAGCCGGCCAGTAATATCCGTTCGATCCTGATCCGTGCAATACCGCACGTATCTGATCGAACCCTGCCATATATCCATACGGCCTATAGTACAAACTGTCCGATCCCGATCCGTGCAATACCGCACGTATCTGGTCGGACCTTGCCATATCTCCATACGGCCTCTACAACCTTTCGCCCGAAAGCTGAGTAACTGAAAATGTGGGGGACTCTAAAGACTCGTCAACATCTTGGTTGTGGATTTAACCACTAGCACGTCAGAGGTATAAGCCAATACGTGACGGGCTACCAGGTACTGACCAAATGGGACGTCGATGAGGAAGCTCACCCCGACACCCAACTGAGCCTGTCAGTGACAATATCCGTGCAGTCCGGTCCGTTCGTCTATGAGCATCGCATGGCGGGCCTAGGGGGTTGGTAAAAGTCAGACCCCCAAAAGCGGTACAAGTCGTGTCGGAGTGTAGCCCAGAACACCCTGAGATACTACTGGAATACCTACCAGTAAATCTCCTTGCCTTGGCCAAGGACTTTGTGTAATGGCTCTCCTAGACACAGCACGACCTCACCCCCAATACCGGGAGAGACGAACCCCTGAAGATACGCTCACTGCCTCCATGTGGCTCGGGACTGTACCCAACTAAAACCTGTTTGCACGACTCCTTTGAGCCGTGGTAGGGTAGTAATCAAAGTACAGTGGGAACTCACACGAGACAAATGACGATCCCCAGGTCGATGAACTAACCTGCACACATGTCACCAGGGAACTGCCATCTGACGTCTGGTATATGACCAACTAGCATGTTCCCGGCGAGTCCTGTCCGGTGTACTCATAACCCAATGAGCACCTGTATACATCTTAGGTGATCCAACTGACACCAGTGGCTTGTGAGACCGGCCACCGCCCCTCGTCGGGGTCTCGACTGTATACACTAGTCTACTAATGGAGTATCGATGCCCAGTCTCGAAACTCCCACGACTAGGGACCTTTTAAGGATAAGCTTATAGACCCCCAGCTCCCACTTATATGATCGCCCTCATACTGCTGGTGGTCAAGCAAGAATCCTAGGGGCTCTATCAACGTGTAATAGCGACGTGTCATGTCACCTAAAGCAGTACACGATGATAAAGGTAAACCAGATAGCATACTATCATCTCGAGCAAGACTGTCCTACTGGGATAGGTCCTCCCTCAATCATTACAATCACGTACCTGTGACCTAATAATTGACTCTGAGGGCACTATCTCCAACAGTCCCCACTAGTATGATCTGCATCATAGTCCAGGTAGTCAAGTACACATCCTAAGGGCTTTACCAACATGTAACAGAGAGACAATCAATGTACACGTTAAGGTAAAGAGTAACCAGATAGCATACTATCATGTCGAGCAAGAAAGTCCTCCCTATATATGTCCAAGCATCCACTACAATATACATCCTATGTATAGTAATGGCCTCTAGGGCATACATATAACTAACAATCTCCCATTTGCACTAGGGCCATCTGACAGCAGTGGTTGTAGTATCTCATACTCAACCATCCCATAAAAGTCTCTCTTTGGGAAAAGGCCTTTGTGAGTGGATCTGCCGTGTTGTCCTCTGAGTCTACTCTCCTAACCTCGATCACCCTGGAGATCAACCATCTCCATGATCAGGTGACACTGCCTTAGAATATGTCTGGATCACTGATGGGACCGGCGTTCCTTGGCATAAGCCACAACTCCATTGTCATACAATGGGAGGAACAAAGTTCATCTCATGAACTAATATACACCCAGACTGCCTCTTTGGTAGCATCTTAAGTAGCGATGTATCGAGCCTTTATCGTCTAGTATGCCACGGTATCTAGCTTGGAACTCTTCCAACATACTGTCCCTTTACTGAGGGTAAAGACAATGCCTGCGACTGATTTTCAGTCGTCCTTATCATCCTGGAACCCTTCCAGTGATTTTCCCCAGGGTCGGTTGATACCATCTCACTACAACTAGTGAGAATCCTAACATCCAATTAGATCTATCTCATATATCCAAAACCCAGGATTTAGGAGGTATCACTTTGATCCTATATGGAGAATCATTGTGATAAGTGGAGATTGATTGAGCATAGCATAGGAAACTCCTTCCCTATCAAGAGCATGTCATCCGCGTACTCTACGAGGATCATCACTATACTCCCTACTACCTTTTTGTTTATACAAGGTTCATCTACCATTTTGATGATGTCAAACTCTTTGACTAACACTTCAAAACAGATGTTCCAACTCCGCGATACCTTCTTTATTCTATAAAGCATCTTGTACACGTTTCCGCTGCTCCCACTGTCTACGAAGACCTCTGGCTGTGTACTTATAGACGTTCTCTTCTAAAAGAGCATTTAGAAAAGCAGTCATAGCACCCATCCGCCAGATATCGTAGTTATGGTACGTAGCCATGGCAAGTAGGATCCGGATGGACTTAAGCATAGCCACTGGAAAAGGTTTCATCATTATCCATACCTGGTCAATGATGCAAACCTTTAACAAGTCTAGCTTTGAAAGTCTCAACTTTTCCATCTACACCAAGTAATCTTCTCAAGATATACTTGCTCCTGATGGAGATTTAACCCTTCAGATAAAGCAACTAAAGTCCATACTTTGTTGGTGTATAAGGATTCCATCTCAGATCACTAAGCATCCAGCCATTCTTACAGAGTCTTACTCCTGATGGCCAGCTCGAAACTAGTTGGGTCATCATCTCATGATGCAATCCTCGCTCCCACTGTCATAGAGAAATCGAAATATCTCTCAGGTGGGTGAGGAACCCTACTAGATCGGCGGAGAGGCTGAGGTTCGTTGGAATCTACTGAATCCTTTGGTTCTTTCAAATCATCAGCTGCAGTTTGTATAGCTGGAACATTTCCAGTTCAATATAACAGATCTTGCCTCGAGCTTGTCCGGATTTTGCTTTTCAGACATAGGCTGGACAACCCCAAATCTTAACCAACTTAAGATATGGGCTTTTCCCTTTCCATATCACATATGAAGCGGTAGGCAATTGATTGGATTGGAACCCTATTCAATAGGTATGCAACTTCTCAAGTGCATAACTGCCAAAAAGGAAATAGTTAACTCAGTAGTACTCATCATAGAGCACACCATATCACATAGGGTGCTATTGCTCTGCCCCGATATACCATCGTGCTATGGTGTATACGGAGGAGTAATGCTGAGAGAGAATCTCATTCTCCTTTTAGAATAGTCCAGGATTTCCGTGCTCAAGTATTCTCCTCCTCGATCTTATCAAAGGACATAATACTTATACCCGTATTGGTTCTCTACTTCTAAATCATATTCGGTGAATATCTCAAAAGGTTCGGACTTGTGTTTCAACAGGAACATATGTCTGAATCTTGAGAGATGATCAGAGAATGTAATGAAGTAAAAAGAACCGGTCTTGGCATTTATAGACAGGGGATCTACATACTTCAACATGTATCATCCCAAGAGTTTACCAACTCTTTCTCTGTTTCCAATAAACAGTGCTATGGTCATCTTATCTTTGTGACATGACTGGCAAGTTTCACAAGATGTAAATTCAAACTGATTTAAATATGCATCTAAATGTAACTTCAGCCAGTCGGGTCACATTGATATGACCTAGTCTACAATGCCTCAAGAAGGATTCGTTCATTTCTGAACTATTCCTCTTGTGTGTGTTCCGTATACTAGGAACTGTAGTTTGATTTAGAACGTCAATGCTTTTAGATAACGTGCCTGAACCGATCAACTTTTGATATAGGAAATGTTTAAAAACATTATCCAACAATACAAAATTATATCCTTTCTTTACTAATAAAGAGACTGATACGATTTTGTATATCAGGTTCGGTATCTAATAGCATTTGTTCAGAATCAATGTATTGGTAAAACAGGGTGACAGTGACCAACAAACTTGGCTGCAACTCTTGCCCCGTTTTCTGCCTCATGAAACTTATCACCCGTTCTCAGTTCTTTATCTATCTGTAGCCCATGTAACATATTACATATGCGGGATCCTGATCCGGTATCATATACCCAGGACGTAAAGGACACTAAGAAACAGTTCTATATAATGAACACACCCGAAGGAGATGCATCATATGCACTTTCTTCGTTTGAGCGGCATGGCAATTCTGGTAATCCCCAATTTCCAGCTCTGTCTTATAACAATTATAAGTTGGAGCAGGACCAACGTTCCCCAGCTCAGTATAACAAGCGGGTTCGGTCAATACTTCCGTATTATTATCTTGATTAAGGCGTGATATGGTCGCTACCTGGAGAGAGAGAGAAGAAAACACTCAGCGTGCGCTCTGGCAAGAATAGATTGGTTATTATTTTATCTAATCAGGATGGCTCCCACTGCTTTTTATCAAATCTTCCTTCAAACCCTAAAAGGAAAGACTAGCCGGGATTAATTACACACTATAAATTCGCCAATCTTTCAGCCAGGCCAGTGTTGGTACTTTGAGGGAGGTCCCCCGTGGTTTCGCACGAACCTAATTAATGTAAACCTCGTTTTCCCAGAGGCGTAACCTCGATGACACCTTTCTAGACACCTACTTGATCGGCTAATTGTAAGGTGTAAAACTCTCCCAGGAGTAACTCTTACTCGCAGCGGGTATCGGGATCCAACTATCTCATAGAAGGTATGCAATCTCATTGCAGATTTCAACACTTGAAATTCCCGATAATGTTTTGCCCCAAACGATCTATGACCTTGACAAGGTCAACAAACCATAGACTGTAAGTCAAGTTCAACCCGCCATTTCTTGATTGAATCAAACCTACCCGCACGACCCTTGACAAGGTCAACAAGGCCGCACGACTACCCTAACCCAATCTGCATCATATGCATAAGCAGATAAATACTGGTTAGCTACCGCACACTGCGCCTTGACAAGGTCAACAAACGCAGCACGAATACTAAACAGGACTTATCTAAAATAACGGAGGGCTACGACAGGTTTTTCTGAAAACCTATTGCGTAATGAACTTGATATCGTTGTAGAATCAAATGATTTTAAAATGGAGTGTTTTTTAGGCTTTTCTAGTTTTGCTAAAGGAGTCACTCCCGGTGAAGGGATCGTCGGTCCTTTCCTCGTCGAATGAGGTGCGGGATATATCATATATATCACTGTGCAAATCAAAAACTCTTAAAAGCAATCAAAAGACAAACCGAGTGTGTAGCATCTGCCGGTTATTGCTAAAGGAGTCACTCCCGGTGAAGGGATCTCGGTCCTTTCCTCATCGAATAAGGTGCAGGATATATCACATATACCTCCGTGCAAAGCAAGAACTGTAGCTACCTTTTTTTTTATTTTTGAAATTCGATTCTACAACATATTTAGGTTTCTTTTCTTTCATTAATCACATTAATGAAGTCCCATCATTTAAGTACCTAAACATCATAGATAAATACGACGTACACTTATGCCATCCGCATTCGCCTCGATGTCCCCTCGTGCACCGTTAGGTTAGGTAACTAACGACAGAGCGGGGCAGGGCTAGCGCGGGTGTAAAACATAAGTAACGCCTATATAATATATCATATATACTATATATAGTATCCATCACAGAACATATCACATGATCACATCACAGATATCGCAGCAGAAGAATCATATGAAATATTGGATATACTAGGACGTCCGTGTTTTCAATACGAGCCAGTATAAAACACGGATTCCACGGCCGTGATGAATAGCCAAACCCACACCCCTAGACCCCTACGAGAGCGGCAAGCAACCCTACCAATTCTAGAGTTAGGAGACCCGGACTTGACTCCTCGAGTTGGTCTCCCACTGGACTCCAGAACCCGGTTACTTGTGCTCCCCTCCTTAGGTCTATCCTAGTGCGGAAAAGTAAATAATATACAAAGGGTGACATCTTCCGCAACCTGGAAGTGCCCAATAAAAGAATATCACATAAGTTTTTACATGAATGAAAATGAAAAACACTCATCTCACATAAAAAAAACCCGGCTATTCAAACACGACGATCCAATATAACATATCCAGCAACACATAACATCACATGTCATCAACGTAAGTAAACATGCGCATCCCAATTGTCGTTGGCATATAGCAACGAAACCGGCGATATCACATATTACACTTACGGTCATAGAAAAGAAAGTGTAAAACTACAACAGTTTGAATCCGCAACCTCCTTAGACATCGCATGCCTAAACCAATGAATTCCTTAGACATCATATGCCTAACAATTATAAACCCCGCATTTTAGTCTCATTATCGAAAACTCTTTTCAATATCATGTCGGACAATTCAACAAGATTCCCGACATCCTGATCGAATGCTCGTCGCAAACTTTAGTAGACGGCCGCACCCCCAATGCCGTCGACGAAGTGCACCAAGGCGGAACACCGCTGCCGCGAGCACCCGAACGGATGCTTTCGGCGACGGGGTTCTCCTACAGTCACTTGGTCGGGGCTATGGAGTGAGGTTGTCTATTAAGTTTACCCGGCGAGTATCCGCGTACGCTAAGTGATTGCGACGGACTTTTGATCACATCAAAATTCCGTAGCAACCGATCAAGTGAGACTAAACCGCTATGTTTATAACATTCATTCAGTTATCTCATAACTACTTATGAATTCCAATTATTGTATCACATTCCGGATAAATAGAAAATGTTAAACTTTCCGATCGAACAATCGAACACCCAAGTTTTCCCAAAACGGCTCATCACATGAAATAAGTTCAAAAACATTCACTTCGTGCCTCAGTACCAACGGTCCAGCCGTAGAAGGGTCAAGCCAACGCCTCACATGTGGCACGCTGTACTGCCCCAAACCCTAAGGTTCAAAGGGCAGTTCAAGACGGTCACATAATCGAGTTAAGGTTTGTTGTCTTCTAGAGGGTCCATCGTGTTACTTGCACTACTTAGAACGTCTTTAAACCACGGAAAGATCCAACACTTGGAAATTTCCCGACAGGGGAAAAGGTGAGTATTTATATCCGGTCGAACATTTTAACATATTCAAAAAAAAAAATTTACCCGGAAAAACACATAGACAAAGTTTGATAATCCGATCGAATATACGAACCACCAATCCAACCCAGAAAATTCAACTCTTGAGAAAAAATTAAAAATTCCCGTAAAACTCAGCACTGTAAAATAGGAATTACTGTGCAAATGTGAAGGGCTGACGTCATCAAAGGGCCGCGGAACCGCCGCATAAGCTAGTCTTCTACCGCGGTTCCGCCGCAGTTTAGAGGTATCTTTTGGCCAATTTTGCACCGTAATTCTTAGAACTTCCTGCTGAATTTTTTAAGCATTTTTAATCTGGAAAAAACCCAGTTTTTGAAAAAAGTCCAGAGAGCATGAAATTTTGAGGGTTTCGGGTTCGTTCGGCTTTCAAACTTCGTCTACGCATCGCCTAAGGCTCTAGCTAGGCTCTGATACCACTGTAGGGTTCCTAGGCACACTATGAGGTCTCACAAGGCATCAACCATGCTAATTTCAAAAATTATCCATGCCGGGAAACCCTAATACGGATCGTTGACTAGAGTTTTAGGCGAAACAGGAAGCTAGTTAACAATTTAACTAAGTGAACGGAAATACAACCTTTGTAGATCCGGTTCTCCACCTCCATAGCTCCATGATGAAGTCCCCTTGCTGTCCAAATCCAATCCCGGGCTCTAGCGTCGACTTCATCGGAGAAATCGGCGGGCTAGGTCATCGACAACGATGCCGAAGATGATCTACGTCGAGGCATCACAAAATCAAGCTCCCACTTCACCAAGTCATGAAACTTGTGAAGAAAACACCCTATACTACTTGGCAAGAGGTAGAGGATGATGAAATAGGAGGTGGGTTTACTTTAGAATTGGATTTCTCACTCTTTTCATCAAATCACCATTGATGAAAGCTAGGTTTTCTTCTTGAAGAAGAACAAGAAGAAGAAGATAATTATTATGATAAGTTAATTTTATCCAAAAGAAAAATCAATCCTTATCATAATATGAACCATGGTTATATGTAGAGAATTGACTAAGGTTAGATGAATGGTTAGGGTTAAGGATGAAGACAAAATGGTCACTTTGGTCAAAGCTTCATGAAGCTTCAACAAGCTTCAAGAATGAAAGCAACCATTTTGTTTTCTTATCCCATTTCTTTTTAATCCAATTAAAAGATAAATGAATGAATAACTAAATAAAAACCCTAACCATTTACTTAACCAAGGTTTAATTCTTTACAAGCATGCATGCATCATCAAACATGATACATCCAAGTGCACAAAAGTATATCACATATACAACTTGTGAACTTCAAGTGAGAAAATCCATTTAAAGTGAACAAAAACTAGTTAATGCAAAGTAATATATCAAATATATAATTATGCATTAAATCAACACTTGATTTAACGATCCGGTCATATCTCATATAACCAACTAGTATCCTATGTATCGACTTATCGAATCAATCTTTGATTCGATAACTAGGTTATATCGCATACAACCAATCGAAACATTCATCGCGAGAATAGAATACGGTATCACATACACGCATTATTCTCGGTCCCGCACATATCTCATATGCGCTCCTATTTCGTTTCGCTTGAGCCAGGAAACCTCTGTGTAGGACTCTAAAGACTCGTCAATACTCCGGCAGCAGGTGATGATCATATCAAGCACCCACAAGCCGCAAGCGGTCTGCTAAACGTAACGGCCACCCGGGTATTGAGCGATCAGAAGATCGAAGAGCAAGCCCGCTCATACTTCTGTGAATCCAACCAGTAACACTTACCGTACAGTCTGGTCTCGTCGTCTGATATGTCGCATATCTCGCCTAGGGGTGGTAAACGTCAGACCCCAATAGCTCGATAAGTCGTGTCGATATGAGGTCTATAACAGTTCGAGAAACTACAGGTAACACTTACCAGTAAATCTCAGCAACCCTGGCCAGGGATTTCCGGTTATAGCCAATCGAACACAGCACAACATCAACTCCCTATACCGGGAGAGACGAATCCCCTCCTATCGCTCATTGCCTCCATGTGATTCGGGACTGTACCCAAAAACCACCATTTTGCACGCCCTCTTGGACGTGGTAAGGTGGAAATCAAAGCACAGTGAGAATCACACAAGACTCTATGACGATCTCGGGTCAACAGACTACTCTGTACCAGTGTCACCAGAGAACTGCCATCTGACGTAAGGTACAATACCATCTGGGAGTTCTCGGCGAGTCCGTCCAGTGTACCCAGTCTCCACTGAGCACCCGTATATCATCTCTGATGTCAAATACCAATGGATATGGGATCATCCATCGCCCATCTATATGGGTCGAGAAGGTATACGCTGGTCTACTCTGGTATATCGATGCCCCGTCTCGATACACCCACGACTAGGGACCTTGAAGGATGTACTTATGGACTACCATGTCCCCACTAGTATGATTCGAATCATAGTCCAGGTAGTCAAGTACACATCTAAGGGCTTTACCAACATGTAACAGAGAGACAATCAATGTACACGTTAAGGTAAAGAGTAACCAGATAGCATACTATCATGTCGAGCAAGAAAGTCCTCCCTATATATGTCCAAGCATCCACTACAATATACATCCTATGTATAGTAATGGCCTCTAGGGCATACATATAACTAACAACATGACCCTTAACTAAGGTCAACAAAGTCACATGACTATCCTAACTAATCGCATCATATGCAGTGTCGGAAGACATCACTTAGCTACCGTACACTGTGCCTTAACTAAGGTCAACAAACACAGCACGAATACTAAGTACTCTACTTCCTAAAATGATGGAGGGTTGCGGCTGGTTTTTGAGAAAACCGTTAACGCTTTGAACTTGATCTCGTTGCGGAATCAAATGGTTTTTAAATGGAATGTTTTTTAGGCTTTTCTAGTTTTGCTAAAGGGGTCACTCCCGGTGAAGGGATCGTCGGCCCTTTCCTCGTTGAATGAGGTGCGGGATATATCATATATATCACTGTGCAAAGCAGAAACTATAGAAGCAATCAAATAACAAACCGAGGGTTGTAGCATCTGCCAGTTATTGCTAAAGGAGTCACTCCCGGTGAAGGGATCTCGGTCCTTTCCTCATCGAATAAGTTACAGGATGTTCTATAATGAACACCGCGATGCAAAGCAAGAACTGTAGCTACCTGTTTTTATTTTGAAATTCAATTCCACAACATCAATTAGGTTTATTTTCTTTCATTAATCTCATTAATGAATATCCCATCATTTAAGTCCACCTAAACATCACAGATAAATATAACGTACGCTTATGCCATCCGCATTCGCCTCGATGTCCCGTCTGCACCGTTAGGTTAGGTAATTAACGCCAGAGCGAGGCAGGGCTAGCGCGGGTGTAAAACATAAGCAACGTCTATATAATATATCATATATACTATATACTATATCTATCTGAACATATCACATGATCACATCACAGATAACGCAGCAGAAAATATCATATGAAATATTGGATATACTAGGATGTCCGTGGTTTCAATACGAGCCAGTATAAAACACGGATTCCACGGTCATGATGAATAGCTAATCCCACACCCCTAGACCCCTACGAGAGCGGCAAGCAACCCTACCAATTCTAGGATTAGGAGACCCGGACTCGACTCCTCCAGTTGGTCTCCCACTGGACCCTAGAACCCGGTTACTTGTGCCCTCCTCCTTGGGTCTATCCTAGTGCAGAAAAGTAAATAATATACAAATGGTGACATCATCCGCAACCTGGAAGTGCCCCAATAAAAGAATATTACATACAAGTTTTTACATGAATGAAAATGAAAAACACTCATCTCACATAAAAACTCCCCGGCTATTCAAACACGACGATCCAATATAACATATCCAGCAACACATAACATCACATGTCATCAACGTAAGTAAATATGCGCATCCCAATTGTCATTGACATATAGCAACGAAACCGGCGATATCACATATTACACTTACGGTCACAGAAAAGAAAGTGTAAAACTACAACAGTTGGAATCCGCATCCCATTTAGACATCGCATGCCTAATCAAATGAAATACTTAGACATCACATGCCTAACAATTATAAACCTCGCATTTTAGTCTCAAAATCGAAAACACTTTTCAATATAAAGTCGGGCAATTCAACAGGATTCCCGACATTCAGATCGAATGCTCGTCGCAAACTTTAGTAGGCGGCCGCACCCCCGATACCATCGACGAAGTGCACTAAGGCAGAACACCGCTACCGCGAGCACCCGAACGGATGCTTTCGGCAACGGGGTTCGCCTACAGTCACTTGGTCGGGGCTATGGGGTGAGGCTGTCTATTAAGTTTACTCGGAGAGTATCCGTGTACGCTACGTGATTGCGACGGACTTTTGATCTCATCAAAATCCCGTGGCAACCGATCAAGTGAGACTAAACTGCTATGTTTATAACATTCATTAAGTTATCTCATAACTAATTATGAATTCCAAATGTTGTATCACATTCCGGATAAATAGAAAATGTTAAACTTTCCGATCGAACAATCGAACACCCAAGTTTTCCCGAAACAGCTCAACACATGAAATAAGTTTAAAAACTTTCAGTTCATGCCTCAGTACCAACGGTCCAGCCGTAGAAGGGTCAAGCCAACGCCTCACATGTGGCACGGCGTACTACCCCAAACCCGAAGGTTCAAAGGGCAGTTCAAGACGGTCACATAATCGAGTTAAGGTTTGTTATCTTCTAGAGGGACCATCGCGTTACTTGCACTACTTAGAACGTCATTAAACTACGGAAAAGTCCAACAATTGGAAATTTCCCGGCAGGGGAAAAAGTGGGTATTTATATACGGTCGAACTTTTTAACATATTCTAAAATTACCCGGAAAACACATAGACAAAGTTTGATAATCCGATCGAATCTACGAACTCCCAATACAACCCAGAAAACCCAACTCTTGAGTTCAGATTAAAAATTCCCAGGAAAACCGGCACTGCAAAATAGGAATTACTGTGTAAAATTCTTTGAACAAGGAGACCCTACGGCCGCGGAACCGCCGCACGAGCCCTGCTCATGCCGCGGAACCGCGACGGTTTGATGGAATTGGGCGATCAAATTTCACAGTAACTCTTACAAACTCCTGCTGATTTTTCTGCATATTTTTAATTCTAAAAAATCCCCGTTTTCGAAAAATGTACAGAGAGCAACTTTGAATTAGGGTTTCGGTTCGATCGGACTTCTAACTCCGTCTACGCATCGCCTAAGGCTCTAGCTAGGCTCTGATACCACTGAAGGGTTCCTAGGCACACTAATGAAGTCTCACAAGTGATCAAACTTGGCCAATTCAAATTTTTCATGTGCCTACAAACCCTAATACGGATCGTTAACTAGATGTATAGGCGATGCAAAGCGAGTTAACTACTTTAACTAAGAGGAAAGTGACTACAACCTTTGTAGATCCGGTCCTCCACCTCCTAGGCTCCGTGATGACGTCCCTCCGCTGTCCATATCGGATCCCGGACTCTAGCATCGGCTTCATCGGAGAAATGGGCGGGCTAGGTCGTCGACTTCGATGCCGAAGATGATCTACGTCGAGGCAACACTAGATCAAGCTCCAACTTCACCAAGCCATGAAACTTGTGAAGAAAACACCCTATACTACTTGGCAAGTGGTAGAGGATGAAGAAATAGGAAGTTGGTTCACTTTAGAATTGGATTTCTCACTCTTTTTCTCAAGTTGCCATTGATGGAGGCAAGGTTTTCTTCATGTTGAAGAAGGAGAAGAAGAAGAAGATAATATGATAAGTATTTTTAAAATAGAAAATAAAATGAATACTTATCATATACCAACCATGGTCAAGTGTAGAGACTAAACTAAGGTTAGGTGAATGGTTAGGTTAAGGGAAGCAAACAAAAATGGTCAAGCTTTCAACACTTCATGAAGCTTCATGAAAGAAACAAAGAAAGCCACCATTTCTATTTATCTGTTCCAAAATAAATAAACAAAATAAAAAAATGAATAAGTAAACAAAACCCTAACCATTCATATAACCATGGTTTAATCATACACACAAACTCAAGTTAGCATGTATCATCAAACATGATACAAACAAGTGCACAAAAGTATATCACATATACAACTTGTGAACTTCAAGTGAGAAAATCCATTTAAAGTGAACCAATACTAGTTAATGCAAAGTAATATATCAAATATATAATTATGCATTAAATCATTAAATCAATACTTGATTTAACGATCCGGTCATATCGCATATAACCGACTAATATCCAATGTATCGGCTTATCGAATCAATCCTTGATTCGATAACTAGGTTATATCGCATACAACCATTCGACACATTCATCGCGAGAATGAAATACGGTATCACATACATGCATTATTCTCGATCCCGCACATATCTCATATGCGCTACTATTTCGTTTCGCTTGAGCCAGGAAACCTCTGTGTAGGACTCTAAAGACTCGTCAATACGCCGGCAGCAGGTGATGATCATATCAAACACCCAGAAGCCGCAAGCGGTCTGCTAAACGTAACGGCTACCCGGGTATTTAGCGATCAGAAGATCGACGAGCAAGCCCGCACACACTCCTGTGAATCCAACCAGAAACACTTACCGTACAGTCCGGTCTGTTCGTCTGAAATGTCGCATATCTCGCCTAGGGGTGGTAAACGTCAGACCCCAGTAGCTCGATAAGTCATGCCGACTTGAGGTCCATAACATTCGTGAAACTACTGATAACTCTTACCAGTATATCACTGCAACCCTGGCCAGGGATTTCCTGTTATGGCCAGTCGTGCATAGCGCAACATCAACCCCCAATACCGGGAGAGACGAATCCCCTCCTATCGCTCATTGCCTCCATGTGAATCGGGACTGTACCCAAAAACCACCTGTTTGCACGACTCAGTAGAGCCGTGGTAGGGTGGAAATCAAAGCACAGTGGGAGACACACAAGACTCTATGACGATCTCGGGTCAACAGACTAAGCTGTACCAGTGTCACCAGAGAACTGCCATCTGACGTGAGGTATAGTACCATCTGGGAGTTCTCGGCGAGTCCGTTCAGTGTACCCAGTCTCCACTGAGCACCCGTATACCATCTCTGATGTCAAACACCAATGGATATGGGATCATCCATCGCCCATCACATGGGTCGAGAAGATATACGCTAGTCTACTCTGGAATATCGATGCCCCGTCTCGATATTCCCACGACTAGGAACATTGAAAGATGTACTCATGGACTTGCCAGGCCCCACTAGTATGATCTGCATCATAGTCCTGGAAGTCGAGTACACATCCTAAGGGCTTTATCAACATGTAACAGAGAGACAGAAAGTATACATGTTAAGATAAAGAGCAACCAGATAGTATACTATCATGTCGAGCAAGAAACTCCTACCTATATATGTCCCAGCATCCACTACAATATACATCCAATGTACAGTAATGGCCTCTAGGGCATACATATAACTAACATAAAGAACTGTCCTTGGCGTATGGTATTGGGGATCTCCAAATAGAGGCCTTTACCGATTCCAGCTTCCAAAGTGATAAGGATGACAACAAATCTATCCCAGAGTTTGTATTTACCCTCAATGGAGGGGTGGTTAGTTGGAAAAGTTCCAAACAGGATACCGTTGCAGACTCCACGATGGAAGCTGAGTATATTGCTGGGAATGCTGCTGCCAAAGAAGCCGTCTGGATGAGAAAGTTCATCGTGGAACTAGGAGTAGTTCCATCCATTGTGGATCCAATACCATTGTATTGTGATAATAATGGAGTGTTGGGAATTCACCCGCACGCAAATGCATATGTTTTGAAATTAGGATATGTTTTAATGAAATGGAATGCGCACGCGAGATCGTTCTCGTTTTACTATTTATAAAACGCAAGTGCACGGCGCGTTGTAGTGAGCCGGCAAGCACGGGTCGATCCGTAGGGAATTGTGTTATTGGGAATTGTTGTTTAAGGTTAATAAATTAACCAATTGGGGGTTGTCACAAAAAATGAATAAATAAAGCAAGAAAAGAGTTAAAGAAGAATGGTTGTGGCTTGGCTCGGGAGCTTTGAATCGCGACGTTTACCTCTACACTCCTTTGGTCATGAGATATCCGTTTAATCACTTACCGTTTGTATGTCCACGCTTGGGGTATCAACACTAAACACGAGGGTTAGCAAGCATACCGCAACAACAAAAACACAAAGTGGTTAGTGAGAGAAAATGATATTCATGTTGAGTTTGCTAAGAAGTTATGATGGTATATCGTATATGAAATTAAGAGATTCGTCACTTCCTTAATAACAAGATACGATATCCAAGCTTAGCAAACTTAACACTAAATAGATTTTAACTTAAACATTGAAAATGGGGAAAGGGAATGAATACGGTATATGAGGAGGTTATAAGTAACCATGGTTCAAGATACCGTATCATATCAATACATTAGCAATATTTAAGTTAGAATCATAAGTTAAGTATATTAAACATAATCAAGAGGTGGAGGAGGCAAAGCCTTTCATCTCACTTCCTCACCACACCACAACCAAAGAAAAGATTAGTTAAGCATGATTAAAGGAAAGCAAGTAAGTAAAAGAAAGCAAATATGAAAAGAAAGCAACGATATATATTAACACTTGAAGAAATGAGATACAAGAATTTGGTATCTTGTTCAACCTCCTTAATGAAGCTCTCCAAAGAGAGCTTCAAGAGGGAAGCAGAAGAAGAAACCGAGTGAAGATCGCTCACCCTCAAGCTAAACCAAAAATAAAGAAACTAACAAAACGTATTACAATGTGAATAAGAGAATATATGAGAGAGCCCTCCCCTTGCCACTGATCTGCTATTTATAGGCTCAAAAGAAATTTAAATAAACAATAAAAGTAAGCTTCTGTGGTAACAAGGGAGGCTCTATAAAAAGATGGGGACAGGGGGGCCGAGCTCGCCGGATTTGGTGAGCACGAGCTCGGCCAATTTCTGAGCATGGGGGCTTTGGTTTGTAGTGTGGGTTTGTGTGCACTCCAATAGCACTCTGGTGATGTTTGCTTGGTCTAAATACCCAGGTTTGCCTTCAGAGTTTTGGAGGGAAACTTGGTTGCAACATCTCACATCAACACTTTAAGCATTTATTGCACCATTCAATGCCCATCACACCACACATGCCCACTTGCTCAGTTCATGATGCCAAGGCATCCCACCATTGTCCATGGCATGTGCACACTTGTGTGTTGGACCATTTTGACAAAAAGTGTGTACACATGCATTATTTCCAAAAGAGCTCTTGGGATATCGGTCGATTTCCTGTTCTGTTTGCAGTGTCGGCTTCCAAACGTGATATCTGTGATTTTGAATGTGTGTTCCAGTATTGTATCACGAATACCTTTAAACTGCAATAACTGAGCAGACACCGATTAAAAGTACTGATAAATAGCAAAACAGATAACGAATGAGAGGTAATAAAATGCAGTTTTATGAGATGAACAAATACCCCCAAACTTATCTTTTGCTCGTCCCGAGCAAAACAAAAAATCCTAACCTCACTTTCATAGGGAAAGCGATTGCACTGAGCACGTGCAACAAGCCGTTAAACCTCTAAGTGTCCCTAGTAGGAGGAGTGTCGTCTCCTGAGGGTTTTCAGCGGATTACACCCATAAAATCCAGTCAAGTTAGTAACGCAGAGGAACTGTTGATTCTAATCTTACGGTTGGATATCAAAGTTAGAAGTTCTATCACCCAAGTTAGAAACATTGAACCCTATTTTTCACTCATCACAATTTGTTTAACCCAAGCCCATACGTGTCTTTACGTGATTATGCGGTAGTGTCGACAGGTTTTTAAGAACTTGATTAGGATCATCATGCCAAAAATTACGGACCAGGATAAACTTCTAAAGGATTACACATAGGTTTGGAAGGAGTTAAGATTTTCTCAAGTTTTATTCTCCAGTTAGGTTTCAAGTCAGAATATATATCAATTTTAACAGAGAACCTAAGTCTTATTTTTCACTCCTACCTTTCACCTGTTTTTGTTCATACACACCTTTCATTATCGTACAAAACGTCTTAACAAAATACAAACCTTCATATCTCTGTGAAAAAAACTGTTTTAATAGAAAATTAGTCTCCGCCAAGATTATTCTCCCACAAAGAACCGTTAGGACTTTTAACTCGGAGAGAACACTTGCTTAGCTTGTTTTATTTGGCAATTGGAAACTTAGCGAGCTTTGGGTCAATGACTCCCAAACTAGATGGTTTTAGGGCATTAGGTGTGGAGACACCCCAAGGACTTAATTACCCAAGTTACCAAGGCCACAAAACAAAATACTCATTTTATTTTAAATCATTCAACACTTTAGTGAAAACGGAGATATAGCATGCTTTTTTTTTTAAATCAGAAGACGTTACATGTGATAAGGTGTGTAATTACTCCAACAAGGTTCTAGATAGGTTATTTTTCAGACTTTTAGCTTCTGTTAAAATCTCTATAAAATTTTTCATATCTACTTCACTGTGTGAACTATTCTTGATATTTTGCTTAACTCAGACAAACATGTTTGATCCTAAAGATTTTTATCAAAAAAAGTTATAGACATGTCAAACTTTCATCACATTCTTAAAAACATACGATACGTGAAAAGTGTTATAAAAGACGTATATCAGCTAAAGTTAAACACACAGGAGGGTTATTTTTCAGGTCGTCAATCTCATAGCAAGAATTTAGTTATTTCAACTTATCAACCGAACCATCAGATTTTGAATCACACGTCCCCTGCTAACCAACATGACAAAGTTTTTATAATTTTCAAGAATTTTTCAATTTTTATAAATTTTTCAAATTTCTCAACACAATGCAGTACAAAAGCAGATATGAGATGCAACTACATGAAAAGAAAAAAAATACAATAAGTAAATGCTGAAATGCAGGAAATATGCAAATGCAAACTATATGCAGATACAAAATGCCACCACCAAGCTCCACCCCCAAACTGATCCAGACGATGTCCTCATCGTCGTTTTGCTTTACCTTTTCCTCGGCTGCTTCCGCTTTCCTTGTCCTGCTTAGCTAAGAGCTGACTAAGCTGCTTTTTGGTCTCCTTGTTCTGCCAGATGATAGTCTTGATGCCGCGGACTTGCATTCTGTGAAGCTCATAGGGATCCGTCGGAACATCATCTCCCAAGTATATCTCGGACGAAGTCTGCGGGGCCGTGTGCTCGCTGGTGTTGGTAGTGTAAGTCGATGTTAGACACCCCACATGATGCGGGGAGGCGGAATAGGTAAAACAATCATTTTTTTTAAGTTAACATCGACTAACTTTACGGATCTTTGCTAAACCCTAACTAATAAGTATCTAGAAGTGCTAAACTACTATGATAGATGATTATACCTCAAGATACTAGTCCTTCTTGTTCTTGTTGTTCACCTCCTCGTCGGCCTCCTCGATGTGATAGAAGATCCACCCGAGAGTTCCTTCTCCAAGCTTTAACCTCTCACTTGAGTTAACTAAGTGGCTAGGATTGCTAATCCAAGTAACCTAGAGGATATAGAGATGGATTAAGGATTAATTAGTCTTTCTAACCCTTGGGATCTCAACACAAGAGAGGATTAGGGTTAGGTTGAAGAAGAGGAGAGCTTGAGGAGAGAGAATGTGTATGTGAGAAATGAAATGAAAAATAACTCATTTCTATATTTATATGAAGCATAAAGATTATCAAATAAATCATATATGATAATTACAACCATGCTTCATTTAATACAATCAATGAATCATCACATGAGTCATTAAGCAATAAATGCTTCATTAACTCATTTGGATGAATCATCTCATGAGTCACTAATTCATTTAATGCAATTTACACCTAAGCTCCCCACCTCACCTTCCTTCTAGAAACTTCTCAACTAATTACGAGAATGCCCCTCCCATCCATAAATCACGGATATTCTGAGACTGTATAAATCTAATAATCCAATACTAGAATCTGGTTTAAACTAAAGCCTACTAGTATAATCTGTCCGAATATCATACGTGCATAAGTACACGTATATGTCCGAACCTTGTCGTAAAACCATACGACCTCTATATCATTTCGCCTGAAGCAGGGAAACTCTCTGTATGGGACTCTAAAGACTCGACACTACGCTTGAAGTGGGTTTAACCACAGGATGCAAGCGGTACTAGCTGTAGGTAACGGTCCCCGGGTAGATGTCGATAAGAAGGCCGATGAGGAAACCTGTCACGACCCGAAGTTTGACCCGTGACCGGCACTTAACCACGTAACGTCTACAGGCGTGACGCGACTAAGTAAGCCGAAACCCAGAAATCAAAACCATTAAAAGTAGTGAGTGTTGAAAACATTTGTGTAAAACATTTGGAAAACCTTAAGTAGCTTAATAACAATATTTAAAGTTTAAGTTATTATCTTAAAAATTTTGGCAACATTTCCTTTGTAAAAATTAACACCGAAATCGGGTACAAAACAGGATATAAGTGAAAATGATACAAAATAGTACAGCATCCCAAACGGGAGCAATCACGCCCAACGGCGGAATCAAACACCACAAGAGTAATATACGACGCCGAAGCGAAGAAATAAGCAATAATTGAAAACATCACAGAATGATAACTGCATAAGTAAAGTCGGCTCACACGAGCTTGACACAAGAAAGTAAATAATATACATCATCGTCCTCACACTGTCTCTAAGTCAAATACTGTTAGTTGTATGTATGCCCTAGAGGCCAGTATTGTACAGATTATGTATATTATATTGGATGCTTGGACATATATAGAGATGACTTTCTTGCTCGACATGATAGTATGCTATCTGGTTACTCTTTATCTTAACATGTACACTAGTCTCTTTATACTGTCTTATAGTTACATGTTGGTAAAGCCCTTAGGATTTGTACTTGACTACCTGGACTATGATGCAGATCATACTAGTGGGGACATGGTAGTCCATAAGTACATCCTTTAAGGTCCCTAGTCGTGGGTGTATCGAGACGGGGCATCGATATACCAGAGTAGACTAGCGTATACGCTTCTCGACCCATGTGATGGGCGATGGATGATCCCATATCCATTGGTGTTTGACATCAGAGATGGTATACGGGTGCTCAGTGGAGACTGAGTACACTGGACGGACTCGCCGAGAACTCCCAGATGGTATTATACCTCACGTCAGATGGCAGTTCTCAGGTGACACTTGTACAGGTTAGTCTGTAGACCCGAGATCGTCATGGAGTCTTGTGTGATTCCCACTGTGCTTTGATCTCCACCTTACCACGTCCATGAGGGCGTGCAAAATGGTGGTCTTTGGGTACAGTCCCGAGTCAAATGGAGGCAATGAGCGATAGGAGGGGTTTCGTCTCTCCCGGTATTGGGGGTTGATGTTGCGCAGTGCTCGATTGGCCGTAACAGGGAAGTCCCTGGCCAGGGCTGATCAGAGATTTGCTGCTAAGTGTTACCAGTAGTTTCTCGACCCGTTACGAGCCTCACATCGGCACGACTTATCGGGTTATTGGGGTCTGACGTTTACCACCCCTAGACTTGATATGCGACGTATCAGACGAAGAGACCGGACTGTATGGTAAGTGTTACTGGTCGGATTCGCAGGAGTGTGAGCAGGCTAGCTCGTCGATCTTCTGATCGCTCAATACCCGGGTGGCCGTTACGTTTAGCAGACCGCTTGCGGCTTGTGGGTGCTTGATATGATCATCATCTGCTACCGGAGTATTGACGAGTCTTTAGAGTCCTACACAGAGGTTTCCTGGCTCAAGCGAAACGAAATAGAAGCGCATATGAGATATGTGCAGGACCGAGAATAATGCGTGTATGTGATACCGCATTTCATTCTCGCGATATATGTTTCGAATGGTTATATTCGATATGACCTAGTTATCGAATCATTGATTCGATAAATCGATGCATTGAATACTAGTCGGTTATGTGCGACATGACCGGATCATTGAATCAAGTGTTGATTTAATGATTTAATGTATAATTATATATTTGATATGTTACTTTGCATTAACTAGTATTGGTTCACTTTAAACGGATTTTTCTCACTTGATGCACATTGTATATGTGATATGCTTTCGTGCACTTTTTTGTATCATGTTTGATGATACTTGAACATTAAGTTAAGTGTATAGAATTAATCCATGGTTAATTTGATAATTAGGGTTTTGCATATTCATTTATTTATTTGTTTGTTTATTTATTTATTTGAAATGGATTATGATGAGAATGGTGGCTCTTTTTGTTTTAAGTTGAAGCTTCATGAAGCTTTGACTTTTGTAACCATCCTTATCTTCATGCTTAACCCTAACCCTCTAAAGTGACCATGGTTTATTCTCTACACTTAACCCTAGTTTAGTTATGATAAGTATTTGATTTTCTATTTTCTTTTGATCATAACTTATCATAACTAGCTCATTTTCTTCTTCTTCTTCAAGCTTGCTACAACAATGGCAACTTGAGATCTAGTGAGATAAATCCAATTCTAAAGTGAACCCACCTCCTATTTCTTCACCCTCTACCTCTTGCCAAGTTGTTTTGGGTGTTTACTTCACAAGTTTCACAAGTTTGTGAAGTCGGAGCTTGAGTTTGTGCAACCTCGACGTAGATCGTCTTTGACACAAAGCCGACGACCTATTCCGCTTGTTTTCCCGATGAAGCCGATGATCGAGTCGAGGATTCATGATGGACAGCGAGGACATGACCACGTGGAGCTAAGGAGGCGGAAATCCGGATCTACAAAGGTTGTAGCATCTCAACTTTAGTTAAATAGTTAACTAGTTTTCCGTTTCGCCTAAACATCTAGTTTAAGATCCGTAGTCTAGGGTTTCTCGGCACCAAAAATTTTAAATTGGCATGTTCGATGCCTTGTGAGACCACTATAGGGTGCCTAGGAACCTTTCACTGGTATCAGAGCCTAGCTAGAGCCTTAGGCGAAGTCTAGACGGAGTTTGAAGTCCGGACGAACCCGAAACCCCGATGCCCAAGAGCTCTCTGGACATTTTATGAAATCTGGGAATTTTTGATATTAAAAATGCTTAAAAAAATTCACCAAAGAATTCTAAGAATTACTGTGTAAAACGTTTCCCATGAACAGTTCAACGAGCCGCGGAAACGCGGCAGAAGCATGGCTTCTGCCGCTGTTCCGCGGTCAGATAGTGACGTCAGCCATGTTTGTTTGCACAGTAATACCTGATAAATTCTGGTGAGTTTTCTGGGTATTTTTAAATTGATTTAAGGGTTGAGTACTCTGGGGTTGTATTGGGAATCGACGATTCGATCGGAATATCAAACTTTGTCTAAGTGTTTTTCCAGATAACTGTAGAATATGTTAAAGAGTTCGACCGGATATAAATACCCAGGTTTTCCCCTACCGGAATAATTCCAAGTGTTGGATTTTTCTGTGGTTAAAAGACGTTCGAAGTAGTGCAAGTAACGCGATGGTCCCTCTAGAAGACAACAAACCTTAACTCGATTATTTGACCGTCTTGAACTGCCCTTTGAACCTTCGGGTTTGGGGCAGTACGGCGTGCCACATGTGAGGCGTTGGCTTGACCCTTCTACGGCTGGACCGTTGGTACTGAGGCATGAAGTGAATGTTTTTGAACCTATTTCATGTGTTGATCGGTGTCGGGAAAACTTGGGTGTTCGAGTGTTCGATCGGAAAGTTTAATATATTCTATTTATCCGGGATTGGATACAATAATTGGAATTCACAAACAGTTATGTGATAACTGAATGAATATTATAAATCTAGCAATTTAGTCCCATATGATATTGAAAAGAGTTTTCGATAATGAGACTAAAATGCGGGATTTATATCTGTTAGGCATGCGATGTCTAAAGAGATTGCGGATTCCAATTGTTGTAGTTTTACACTTTCTTTTCTGTGACCGTAAGTGTAGTATGTTCATATCGCCGGTTTCGTTGCTATACGTCAACGACAATTGGGGTATGCATACTTACTTACGTTGATGACATGTGATGTTATGTGTTGCTGGATATGTTATATTGGATCGTCGTATTCGAATAGCCGGGGGTTTTTATGTGAGATGAGTGTTTTTCATTTTCATTCATGTAAAAACTTGTATGTAATATTCTTTTATTTGGGGCACTTCCAGGTAGCGGAAGATGTCACCTTTTGTATATTATTTACATTTCCGCATTAGGATAGACCCAAGGAGGGGAGCACAAGTAACCGGGTTCTGGGGTCCAGTGGGAGACCAACTCGAGGAGTCGAGTCCGGGTCTCCTAACCCTAGAATTGGCAGGGTTGCTTGCCGCTCTCGTAGGGGTCTAGAGGTGTGGGATTGGCTATTCATCACGACCGTGGAATCCATGTTTTATACTGGCTCGTATTGAAAACACGGACGTCCTAGTATATCCAATATTTCATATGTTTATTCTGCTGCGATATCTGTGTTGTGACTCTGTGATGGATATAGTATATAGTATATATGATATATTATATAGACGTTACTTATGTTTTGCACCCGCACTAGCCCTGCCCTGCTCTGTCGTTAGTTACCTAAC
This sequence comes from Agapanthus africanus, assembly GCA_030015575.1. Lineage (NCBI taxonomy): Eukaryota > Viridiplantae > Streptophyta > Magnoliopsida > Asparagales > Amaryllidaceae > Agapanthus > Agapanthus africanus. The sequence goes on along the minus strand of CM057350.1, from coordinate 312,446,949 downwards.
CTAACGGTGCACGAGGGGATATCGAGGCGAATGCGGATGGCATAAGTGTACGTCATATCTATCTGTGATGTTTAGGTATTTAAATGATGGGACTTCATTAATGTGATTAATGAAAGGAAAGAAACCTAAGATGTTGTAGTATCAGATTTTAAATAAAACAGGTAGCTACAGTTCTTGCTTTGCATAGCGATATATATGATATACCCCGCACCTTATTCGATGAGGAAAGGACCGAGATCCCTTCACCGGGAGTGACTCCTTTAGCAATAACTGGCAGATGCTACACACTCGGTTTGGCTTTGATTGCTTTTTAGAGTTTTTGCTTTGCACAGTGATATATATGATATATCCCGCACCTCATTCGACGAGGAATGGGCCGACGATCCCTTCGCCGGGAGTGACCCCTTTAGCAAAACTGGAAAAGCCTCAAAATCACTCCATTTCAAAACTTCATTTGATTCTACAACGATATCAAGTTCATTACGCTTATGGTTTTATGAAAACCTGCGTAGCCCTCCGTCATTTCAGATAAGTACTAGTTAGTATTCGTGCTGCGGTTGTTTGGCATGCGTCAAGGCGTAGTGTACGGTAGCTAACTAGTGCTCATTTGCTAGCATACGATGCGATTGGATTAGGGTATTCGCACGGCGTTGTTTGGCATGCGTCAAGGGTCGTGCGGGTGGGTTTAATTCAATCAGGAAATGACGGGTTGAACTTGACTAGCGGACTATAGGTTGTTTGGCATGCGTCAAGGTCATAGCACGCTAGGGGCAAAAGATTCTCGGGAATTTCAAGTGTTGAAATTTGCAATGAGATTGCATACCTTCTATGAGATAGTTGGATCCCGATACCCACTGCAAGTAAGAGTTACTCCTGGGAGAGTTTTACACATTACAATTAGCCGATCAAGTAGGTGTCTAGAAAGGTGTTAACGAGGTTACGCCTCTGGGAAAACGAGGTTTACAGTAATTAGGTTCGTGCGAAAGCACGGGGGACCTCCCTCAAAGTACCGACACTGGCCTGGCTGAAAGATTGGCGAACTTGTAGTGTGTAATTAATCCCGGCTAGTCTTTCCTTTTAGGGTTTGGAGGAAGATTTGATAAAAAGCAGTGGGAGCCATCCTGATTAGATAAGATAAAAACCAATCTGATCTTGCACGAGCATACGCTAAAGTGTTTTCTTCTCTCTCTCTCCAGGTAGCGACCATTTCATGCCCTAATAAAGACAATAATATGGATGTATTGACCGAACCCGCATGTTATACTGTGCTGGGGAACGTTGATTCCGTTCTTTCTTATAAGAGTTATTGGAATGAACAGGATATAGGGGAATGCCAGGATTCCCATGCCACCCGAATGAAGAAAGTACATGTTGATGCATTTTCTTCGGGTGTGTTCATTACTGAGAACTGTTTCTCTATATGCTCTACGTCCTGGGTATTAGATACCGGGTCAGGATCCCATATATGTAATCAGTTACATGGGCTAAGGAAAGGTAGAGAACTTGGAGAAGGTGATAAAGACATTAGAGTTGGAAATGGTGCAATTGTTGCAGCTAAGACTGTCGGGGAATATCACCTTGAATTACCAACTGGTAATACATTGGTTCTGAACGAATGCTATTACATGCCGAACCTGATATGCAACATTATATCGGTTTCTTTATTGAATAAAGAGGGATATAATTTTTTATTACAGGACAATGTTATGAACATTTTCCGTAACCAAAAGTTGGTTGGATCAGGCACGTTGTGCAATGGCATTTATGTTCTAAACCAATCAACAGTTCTGAGCATAACAAACACACACAAGAGGAAGAGTTCTGAACTGAACGAATCCTTCTTGTGGCATTGTAGACTGGGTCACATCAATGCGACACGACTGGCTAAGTTGCATAAGGATGGATATTTAAATCCGTTTGAATTTTCATCCTATGACACTTGCCAGTCATGTCTCAAAGGCAAGATGACCAAAGCTCCGTTTACGGGACACGGAGAAAGAGTTACCGAACTCTTGGGACTGATACATAGTGGTGTATGCGGTCCCATGTCTACACATACCAGGGATAGTTCTTCGTACTTCATTACATTCACTGACGATCTCTCTAGATTCGGATATGTGTTCCTGATGAAACACAAATCAGAAGCTTTTGAGAAATTTAGAGAATATAAACAAGAAGTCGAGAACCAAACCGGAAAAAGTATTAAAATCCTACGATCTGATCGAGGAGGGGAATACTTGAGCAATGAATTCCTGGACTTCCTAAAAGAGAATGGGATTCTCTCTCAGCTGACTCCTCCTTATACACCACAGCACAACGGTGTATCTGAACGGAGAAACCGCACCCTATTAGATATGGTTCGCTCAATGATGAGTACAGCTGAGTTACCTATTTCCTTCTGGGAACATGCGCTTGAGACAGCCATGGACCTATTGAATAGAGTTCCTACCAAATCAGTGCCTACCACTCCATATGAGATATGGAAAGGGAAGAGACCACATCTTAATTATATTAAGATATGGGGTTGTCCAGCCTATGTCAAAAGACAAAATCCGGACAAACTCGAGGCAAGATCTATCTTATGTAAGTTTGTAGGATATCCCAAAAATTCACAAGGGTATATCTTCTACCACCCCGAGGAACAAAAGGTGTTTGTTTCTCGACATGCCACTTTCTTAGAAAAAGGTTTTCTTATGAAACAGATAAGTGGCATTGAGGTAGAACTGGAAGAGGTTCCAGCGACACAGACTACAACAGAAGATTTGGTTGAACCCGAGGATTCCATAGTTCCCGATGAACCCCAGCCACTCCGCCGATCTAGTAGGGTTCCTCGCCAACCTGAGAGATACTACGGTTTTCTCATGGACGGTGGTAGCGAGGATTGCATCATGGAGGATGATGACCCAACTAGCTTCGAGCAGGCCATCACGAGTGGGGACTCAGTGAAATGGCTGGATGCTATGCGGTCTGAGATGGATTCCATGTACACCAACAAAGTATGGACTTTGGAAGTTGCTCCTGAAGGGGTAAAACCCATTGGGAGCAAGTGGATCTTCAAGAAGAATCTTGGTGTAGATGGGAAAGTGGAGACTTTCAAAGCTAGACTTGTAGCAAAGGGTTTTCGTCAAAGACCAGGTGTGGACTATGACGAGACCTTTTCTCCAGTAGCTATGCTTAAATCCATCTGGATCATGCTTGCCATCACTGCTTATCATGATTACGAAATCTGGCAAATGGATGTTAAGACCGCCTTTCTAAATGGTGATTTAGAAGAGTGCGTGTACATGACTCAGCCAGAGGGCTTCGTAGACAGTGGGAGCAGCGGGAAGGTGTGCAAGTTGCTTAAATCCATTTATGGATTAAAGCAAGCATCGCGGAGTTGGAACATCTGCTTTGACGTCGTTATCAAAGAGTTTGATTGCGTCAAAAATCCAGATGAACCTTGTATCTACAAGAAGGTGGCAGAGAGTAAGGTTGTCTTCCTCGTATTGTACGTGGACGACATACTCTTGATAGGAAATGATATTCCTATGCTGCAATCGGTCAAGCTCTTCTTATCACAAAGATTCTCAATGAAAGATCTTGGTGATGCCTCCTGCATATTGGGAATTAGGATCTATAGAGATAGATCCAAAAGGATTTTGGGATTGTCCCAATCCAGGTACATTGACACCATACTAAAGAGGTTTAGTATGGAAGAGTCCAAGCGTGGGAACTTGCCCACGATCTCTGGAGTCACTCTCTCCAAAGAGATGTCTCCTAAGACTGATTTGGAGAGAGCTCGCATGCAAGGGATACCCTATGCTTCGGCAGTAGGCTCTATCATGTATGCGATGCTATGTACCAGACCCGATGTAGCATACTCACTAAGTGTAATGAGCAGGTATCAAGCTGATCCTGGAGAGAGTCACTGGACAGCTGTGAAGAGCATTCTCAAGTACTTGCGAAGGACTAGAGATATGTTCTTGGTGTATGGTAACGGAGAACTCCAAGTGGAGTCCTTTACCGATTCCAGCTTCCAGAGTGATAAGGACGACTCTAAGTCGCAGTCGGGTTTTGTCTTTACCCTGTACGGAGGGGCGGTTAGCTGGAAGAGTTCCAAGCAGGAAACCGTGGCAGACTCGACGATGGAGGCTGAATACATCGCTGCCAACGATGCTGCTAAAGAAGCTGTTTGGGTCAAGAAGTTCATTACTGAACTTGGTGTGGTTCCATCCATTGAGCATCCAATACCTTTGTATTGCGATAACAATGGAGCGGTGGCTTTGGCCAAAGAACCCAGGTCCCATCAGCGATCCAGGCATATTCTGAGGAGGTATCACCTGATCCGGGAGATAGTTGATCGCCGGGAGATCGAGGTCAGGAGAGTTGACACGAAGAACAACACGGCGGATCCACTCACGAAGGCCATTCCCAAGATACAGTTTGAGAGACTCTTCGGGATGCTCGGTATGAGATACTACAGCAGCTGGCCCTAGTGCAAGTGGGAGATTGTTAGTTGTATGTATGCCCTAGAGGCCAGTATTGTACAGATTATGTATATTATATTGGATGCTTGGACATATATAGAGATGACTTTCTTGCTCGACATGATAGTATGCTATCTGGTTACTCTTTATCTTAACATGTACACTAGTCTCTTTATACTGTCTTATAGTTACATGTTGGTAAAGCCCTTAGGATTTGTACTTGACTACCTGGACTATGATGCAGATCATACTAGTGGGGACATGGTAGTCCATAAGTACATCCTTCAAGGTCCCTAGTCGTGGGTGTATCGAGACGGGGCATCGATATACCAGAGTAGACTAGCGTATACGCTTCTCGACCCATGTGATGGGCGATGGATGATCCCATATCCATTGGTGTTTGACATCAGAGATGGTATACGGGTGCTCAGTGGAGACTGAGTACACTGGACGGACTCGCCGAGAACTCCCAGATGGTATTATACCTCACGTCAGATGGCAGTTCTCAGGTGACACTTGTACAGGTTAGTCTGTAGACCCGAGATCGTCATGGAGTCTTGTGTGATTCCCACTGTGCTTTGATCTCCACCTTACCACGTCCATGAGGGCATGCAAAACGGTGGTCTTTGGGTACAGTCCCGAGTCACATGGAGGCAATGAGCGATAGGAGGGGTTTCGTCTCTCCCGGTATTGGGGGTTGATGTTGCGCAGTGCTCGATTGGCCGTAACAGGGAAGTCCCTGGCCAGGGCTGATCAGAGATTTGCTGGTAAGTGTTACCAGTAGTTTCTCGACCCATTATGAGCCTCACATCGGCACGACTTATCGGGTTATTGGGGTCTGACGTTTACCACCCCTAGACTTGATATGCGACGTATCAGACGAAGAGACCGGACTGTATGGTAAGTGTTACTGGTCGGATTCGCAGGAGTGTGAGCGGGCTAGCTCGTCGATCTTCTGATCGCTCAATACCCGGGTGGCCGTTACGTTTAGCAGACCGCTTGCGGCTTATGGGTGCTTGATATGATCATCATCTGCTACCGGCGTATTGACGAGTCTTTAGAGTCCTACACGGAGGTTTCCTGGCTCAAGCGAAACGAAATAGGAGCGCATATGAGATATGTGCAGGACCGAGAATAATGCGTGTATGTGATACCGCATTTCATTCTCGCGATATATGTTTCGAATGGTTATATTCGATATGACCTAGTTATCGAATCATTGATTCGATAAATCGATGCATTGAATACTAGTCGGTTATGTGCGACATGACCGGATCATTGAATCAAGTGTTGATTTAATGATTTAATGTATAATTATATATTTGATATATTACTTTGCATTAACTAGTATTGGTTCACTTTAAACGGATTTTTCTCACTTGATGCACATTGTATATGTGATATGCTTTCGTGCACTTTTTTGTATCATGTTTGATGATACTTGAACATTAAGTTAAGTGTATAGAATTAATCCATGGTTAATTTGATAATTAGGGTTTTGCATATTCATTTATTTATTTGTTTGTTTATTTATTTATTTGAAATGGATTATGATGAGAATGGTGGCTCTTTTTGTTTTAAGTTGAAGCTTCATGAAGCTTTGACTTTTGTAACCATCCTTATCTTCATGCTTAACCCTAACCCTCTAAAGTGACCATGGTTTATTCTCTACACTTAACCCTAGTTTAGTTATGATAAGTATTTGATTTTCTATTTTCTTTTGATCATAACTTATCATAACTAGCTCATTTTCTTCTTCTTCTTCAAGCTTGCTACAACAATGGCAACTTGAGATCTAGTGAGATAAATCCAATTCTAAAGTGAACCCACCTCCTATTTCTTCACCCTCTACCTCTTGCCAAGTTGTTTTGGGTGTTTACTTCACAAGTTTCACAAGTTTGTGAAGTCGGAGCTTGAGTTTGTGCAACCTCGACGTAGATCGTCTTTGACACAAAGCCGACGACCTATTCCGCTTGTTTTCCCGATGAAGCCGATGATCGAGTCGAGGATTCATGATGGACAGCGAGGACATGACCACGTGGAGCTAAGGAGGCGGAAATCCGGATCTACAAAGGTTGTAGCATCTCAACTTTAGTTAAATAGTTAACTAGTTTTCCGTTTCGCCTAAACATCTAGTTTAAGATCCGTAGTCTAGGGTTTCTCGGCACCAAAAATTTTAAATTGGCATGTTCGATGCCTTGTGAGACCACTATAGGGTGCCTAGGAACCTTTCAAATACATATAAAGGTAGATGGAGAGTACTAGATACAAAAGTGTGTACAATGTAAATAACCAGATACCATAACCCACCTAACAGTAAACAGCTCACGCACCAACTGTAGTGGTATCTGTAGCCAAAAAGATGCAAAAGGCAGCCTGCCGCGACAACTCTGAGGGGAAACCTGCAAATACTGTGGCACAACGGCGGTGAGTTGCCAACTCATGAATAGAGATAACATATAAAGGTAATCGCGGGCATGCACGTACTGCGCTACTCTATCATATGCCAGCAGATGATATCTATATGCAATAAGCAGTATGCGCAATAATCATGCATAAGTACTCTATCAGGTAATATGACTACAGGATGAGATATAAATAATGAATGTTGAGCATAGGAAAAATAACATCTACACGGAATGTCAACGTGGAAATATAATTGGTGCCATCCATGCACCCAAATCCCAGTAAAACTCAGGCGCCGTCATCCTCATCGGCCCTCAATTCCTGTAAATCTCTGAGAATCACGAGTGCCCAACAGCGGCACTCAAAATATAATGAAATAATCGTGTCCAGCATCGACACGCAAATCCTCAAATATTGGGCTCCATCAGTCAGGATCAGCCCACGGGCTCCGTTTGCGGTATCGGCCCTCGGCCCCGGCAGTACGAGTCGTCCCGTATCCATCTATCGACTCTGGTCAGTATCCTCCGGATAACCGCCATATCCAACCAATCACCGGTAGGTAGTGATCCCATTGCCAGGCTCACCGTCTACTGCACAGCGATCCGTTCTCGCCCCGGGATACTATACCGGGTCCACCACGAACTCGCAAGCGGATCATCCAACTCCTCAAATCGGGTTTCAAGCACACGTCTCAGAACCGAGAAAACGCGTGGTGGATGCACCAAAATATCATATCAAGAGGAACCGGGTTTTCAAAAAGTGCATATTTTCTTAAATAACTCCACGGTCCTCAAAAACCAGAAATAACATGAAATCCAAAACCAATATGTGAGTCAATGCGATGTGATATGTGCATCAAGTCATACTATAAGTAAATGGGAGAAACCGCTCTTTAAAATAGTTTCAGTTTTTCAAAAGGTATCGTGCGGCTCCAAGTTTCTACCAAAATCAGTTTATCTAGGTAGGTACAGTTCGAATATGCAAATGGGTACGTTCACAAGTATGAACATATAAAGGAGTACGCGCACAAGTATGAACATGTAGATGAGTACGTGCACAAGTATCATAATCACATCAAATCATAGGTGAGATGGACTACAGTATAATGATCATAGCAATTCTACAGTGTGAGTGTCATGGCAGTGACTAACGGTGTTTGTGTAACATGCAGATTTGTGCTCGTGCAACATGAACCGTTAGTAACAGTGCGGTGTTTTTACCAATTCTAAGTTCATATACATATAGCAGGGAATGCGGTATGCAACAAACAATATCCATAAACAGTCAATATATGTAAATGCAATATGCTGCTACAAGGTCCTATCAGCCCTGACGCATAACGCCATGCGGGCGATTTCCCCGTAGATGTTAAATCTACTCACTGTAGTCTCACGCTAAGTATAGTCGACGACTTGTTTCTCCTTCTTTGCGGCGTCCGTCGTACTCGCCTGCGAACCTAGAATTTCACCATAAAATACACATAAGCTAAAATCTACAAAAACGCAACATCGAAGCCAAACTAAAAACCCGCGTCGTGAACCAAACGCGTGTGTGCGCGATACGCTAAAACCTGTGATTACGCGCCTGAAGCTACCCCGACACGTCGCGATACGCAGAAAATCCCAAACCCACACACGTATCACACGTGTCGCGAAGGTTTAAAAATACGAGAAATAGGGTAATTGATCCCAGATTTTTCTACAGAAAGAATTTAACAAAATTGCACATACCAAAAGTCTTCACATAGCAGCAGACACCTACCACACAAACCCCAACCTCCAGGTCCCCCATCTGGCCGCAATTTGCGGCCAGAACGAATTTTCCGGTGGCCCAACTTGGGAGTTGGGCTCCCGGGCTTCGTGTTTGTATTCTATACCTATTATGTATGCTCCAGTAAATACAGTTTTATTCTGAAGCTAACGGGGTACAAGCAGATTACACAGAACCAAAAACCTAGTTAAAAACGCCATTTTAACACTAAATCGATACTTAAAAGTATTTTAATGAAACCTGGAGCAATTCTTGAGTTAAAACAGCATTAATTACACATCACTAAGCTAAGCAAGCCATAAAAACATAATTTTAACAAAAACTTCACTAATATCCCATCATTAGCACAAAAAATGCATCAAATACGATATTTAGCTAAAAATACTACAAGTTATTAAATAGGGTGCTAAGTGTGAGTTAATTACCTTCCAAAAGGTCCTAGGGAACTCAAAATTTCAGCTTTAGCCCTCAAGTGCACTGACTTGCCACTAAACTCCCCCAAAAAGCCATTAAACCAAGGTTTTGAGTGAAGGAATGAGAGGTTTTGGGTAGGGTTTTGTGTAAGAACTCAAAGAGAAGTGAAAGATGAAGAAGAGGTGATGAAAATGTTGCTTTTGCTGCTGCCTCTCTGCAGGAATTCTGAAAATGAGAGGGAGAGAAAAAGAGAGAGAGAGAGAGAATGGTCAAAAGTCCACCAATCTCACTTAACCACCATACCTCCCCTTTCCTTAATTAAATTTGAATTTTAAAGGGTTTCAAAATGATTTAGGGGGGGGGCAATAAGCCATGCAAGATAAGAAAATAAATGGTTAACATGGTAACACTTTTTAACCTAAGTCACAAAAGTGTGATAAGTGTGCATGTGTACACTAACACAAAAATTTCCAATTAGGGTAAACACGACTAAAATATACTTAATAAACCCTATATATATAAAAAAAAAACACCTCTCATCACAATTAGCACTAGTTAAAAAGGAAAATAAGATTTTCGGGTTTTTATGAAAAACACGCATAATTACTAATTAACGCGAAAATATCCTAAACAAATTTCAAAGCGTTACAATCTACCCCCCTTAAAGAAATTCGGTCCCCGAATTTAAAAATCTAACAACACGTACCTTCAAAGAGATGGGGATATCTCTTCCTCATCTCGCTCTCGGTCTCCCAAGTAACCTCCTCGCTACTCGGACCACGCCAAAGTACCTTGACGGATGGTATATCCTTCGATCTGAGTTTCTTCACATGTCGATCCAAGATGACCACCGGCTGCTCGGCAAAAGAAAGGTCGCGCTCTAGCTAGATCGTCGGGTGCTGAATCGCATGCGAATGATCATGAAGATACTTGCGGAGCATTGAAATGTGAAATATGGGGTGCACATCAGGAAAACTGGGCGGAAGGGCTAACCGATATGCAACTGCACCAACACGCTCGACGATCTCGAAAGGGCCCACGTATTTGGGACTAAGCTTCCCCTTCTTCCCAAATCTCATCACAACTTTCATTGGGGAGACCCTCAAGAAAACATGATCACCTACAGAAAACTCAAGTCTGCGCCGACGACGGTCCGCATAAGATCTCTGCCTACTCTGGGCTGCCCTCATCCTATCGCGAATCAATTGGATTTTCGCGGTCGTCTCCTCAACAATCTGCGGCCCTAAGATACTGCTCTCGCTGAGCTCTGTCCAACAGGCGGGCGATCTGCATCTCCTCCCATAAAGAGCCTCAAATGGTGCCATCTGAATGGTCTCCTGGTAGCTGTTGTTGTAGGAGAACTCTACTAAGGGTAAATGATGATCCCAGCTACCTCTGAAGTCTAATACGCATGCTCGGAGCATGTCCTCGAGAGTCTGAATAGTCCGCTCTGACTGTCCGTCGGTCTGCGGATGAAATGCTGTGCTGAAACTCAAGCGGGTGCCCAATGCCTCCTGAAGCCTCTGCCATAGTCGGCTGGTAAATTGGGTGCCTCTGTCGGACACGATACATGTCGGAACTCCATGCAGTCGTACAATCTCGTCGATGTATATCTGGGCATACTGAGCAGATCCGAAAGTCGTCTTCACTGGTAGGAAGTGAGCCGCTTTCTTCAAACGATCCACGATCACCCAGATGGAGTCATACCCTCGACTAGTCCTGGATAGACCCACAATGAAGTCCATAGAGATCTGCTCCCATTTCCACTCCGGAATGGGTAACGACTGTAGCTCTCCCGCGGGCCTCTGGTGCTCGGCCTTGACTTACTGACAAGTCAGGCATCTCGACACGAAATCTGCGATGTCCCTCTTCATTCCGTCCCACCAGTAAACATCTCTCATATCATGGTACATCTTGGTGGAACCTGGATGAACACTGTACACCGATCGATGTGCCTCCTCAAGAATCTCACGCCGCAGTCTCCCAGCATCTGGTACACATAGTCTAGTCCTAAATCGCAGTATCCCCTTATCATCGACCAAGAACTCAGAAAATTTGCCCTGTCCAATCTGTGCCCTGATCTCTGAACAACGGTCATCACTGTACCGTGCCTCATGTATACGGTCAAGCAACTGTGGGCGTGCATGAACATGCGCAAGCTGTCCCCCGATCGGCGTAAACTCGAACTGTACTCGGCTGTCGCATAAAATCTACCAATCTTCCGACGACTGCCTCTGCACTACTCTCAAACAAGATAGACTATTTCCGGGCCTCCTACTCAAAGCATCCACTACTACATTAGCCCTGCCCGGGTGGTATAAGATCTCGCAATCGTAGTCCTTCACTAACTCTATCCAACGGCGCTGTCTAAGATTCAGGTCTCGCTGCTGAAATATATACTTTAACCTCTTGTGATCAGTGAATATCTGGCACAACTCGCCGTATAGGTAATGTCGCCAGATCTTAAGTGCAAAGACCACTGCAGCCATCTCCAAATCATGAGCGGGGTAATTCTGTTCATGTTTCTTCAATTGCCATGAAGCATACGCGATCACCCTGTCATGCTGCATCAATACGCACCCTAGCCCCACTCGAGAAGCATCACAATAGACCAAAAATCCGCCCGATCCTGAAGGCAATGATAACACCAGCGCCGTAGTCGATCGAGTCCGTAGCTGCTGAAAACTGTGCTCACACTCCTCCGTCCAATCGAAAGGAACTCCCTTCCGAGTCAACCCGGTCAAAGGTGTAGCAATACGGGAGAAGTCCTGAACGAATCGCCTGTAGTAACCGGCCAACCCTAAAAAGCTGCGAATATCTGTAACGGATGTGGGTCTGGGCCAACGCTGAACGGCCTCGATCTTCCTCGGGTCTATACATATACCGTCTCGTGTAATCACATGGCCTAAGAAGTCTACGCTGTCCAGTCAGAAAGCACACTTGGAAAATTTGGCAAAAAGCTGGTGCTCCCTCAAGGTCTGTAGTGTAATCCGCAGGTGCTGCTCATGCTCCACTCTACTCCGGGAATACACCAAGATATCGTCAATGAATACGATGATGAACAGATCAAGATACGGCCGGAAAATACGGTTCATCAAGTCCATGAATGCTGCTGGCGCATTGGTGAGTCCGAACGACATCACCAAAAACTCATAATGGCCGTAGTGCGTGCGGAAAGCTGTCCTAGGAATGTCCTCCTGTCGAACCCGCAGCTGATGGTATCCTGATCACAAGTCAATCCTCGAAAAGTACCCTGCCCTCTGAAGCTGGTCGAACAAGTCGTCGATGCGTGCCAAAGGATACCTGTTCCGCACGGTAACCCTATTCAGCTGGCGGTAGTCGATACACAAACGAAAACTGCCGTCCTTCTTCTTAACAAACAGGACCGGAGCACCCCAAGGAGAAACACTGGGTCGAATAAGTCCCTTATCCAGCAAATCTTGCAACTGACATTTCAATTCTCTAAATTCCGCCGGGGCCATCCGATAAGGCGGTACAGAAATAGGCCCCGTGCTAGGAATCAAGTGAATACAGAAAGAAATGTCACGCTCGGGCTGTAGCCAAGGAAGCTCGTCAGGACACACATCAGGAAACTCGCTAACAACCAGAACCTGATCCAATGGAACCTCTGTAGCTCTAGTATCATAAATATAGGCGAGAAATCCCTGACATTCCTTCCTCAAAAGCTGTCCAGCGCGAAAAGAAGAAATCAAACTGTGAGGGACGGCACCACGGTCCCCCAGTACAACAAAAGCCGACTCGCCGTGAAAATAAAATCTAACTGTCTTCTCACGGTAGTCCACAGAAGCATAGCACATGGCTAACCAATCCATGCCCAAAAGAACGTCGAAGTCCAACATCTCAAGAAGGATCAAATCGACAGGTAGCTCTCTCTCACCAATACGGACGGTACATGATCGGAACACGTGTCTAGCAACAAACGACTCTCCCACAGGAGTGGTCACAACAAGCAGCCGATCAAGCAAACCGGACTCTCTACCCAAACTCGGCACAAAATGTATGGAAACGTACGAGTGTATGGATCCGGGATCGAACAACACGTGTGCATCAACAGTACATACTGGAAGGATACCTAAGACCACCACATTGGACGCCTGCGTGTCCTGATGCGTCAAAGCAAAAACCCGTGCCAGTCCTCCACCTGCGACTGACTGTCCCCTGCCAGCAGCTAGCTGTCCTCTGCCTCGGTCACCTCATCCTCTATGAGCAAATCCTCCGCGACCACGACTTCTCTGTGCATGAGTCTGACACGGAGTAACAGTAGGTAAAATTTGCAGTGCCCTTTGGGGTGGTGAAGGTGGTAATGTGACATGCGGTGCTGCTGCCTCCCTCCGGGGTATCTCAGGACAATCTCGAACACAATGATAAGAACTCCCGCATCGAAAACATCCCGATGATGACCGTTGACCCTCCTGGGATAGGAGCTGAACAACCGGCCTCGCCCCAAATCTCTGCCACCTGCAAGGTATCTGTAGCGGCGCCTAAATGGTCGTCTCTGTGCTGATGTATCCGTACGATCTCTCTTCGGCTCTGGAACTACCGAAGTCTCAGCAAGGTGCTCCTCGACTAATAAGGCCGCATCTACTGCTGCTGCATAGGTCTCGTAATGTTGTGCGCTGATCGCAAGAAATAACGGGGTAAGCAAGCCTCGAACAAACCTTTTGACTCGCATCTCCTCAGTAGCCACTAAATACGGGGCATAGACAGATAGCTCTATGAACAGCACATTGTACTCTGCCACTGTCATCTCAAGAGTCTGGCGTAAGGACTCGAACCTGCGCGCTCTAGCATCTCTGACACTCAGTGGGAGGAAGCGGGCAAGGAATATCGTCACGAACTCTGTCCAGATCATAGGAGGAAGACCTGCAGCTCTACCCTTCTCGACCGATTCACACCATTTCTGCGCAAGACCCTCCAGCCGAAAGCTCGCGAACTCTACCCATCTCGCATCTGCGCATCTAAGTGAACGACATATTCGAGCCATCCTATCAATGAAAGACTGTGGGTCCTCAGCAGCATCGGTGCCTGTGAAGATCGGAGGCTTCAACCTCATAAACTCTGATAGCGACACCGTAATAACCTCTGTAGCTGCAGGGGCATCTGCCTGTACTGTGGGTACCATCACGGTCCCTACAATGGGTAGAACTACCTCTGGTCGCTGCGCTCAAAGTGTCTCAACTAGCGACCCCATCATCTGGCGCATCTCCTGCATACTGGATCCCACTGTCTGGCGCATCTCTTGCATACCAGCCCCTAACATGGTGATATGATCTATCGTAGGAGGAACAACCTGGTCGGGTACAACCGGTGTACTACCCGGATCAGTCCTCGTCTCGGATGAGTCAACTCGAATCTCGGCCCTCGCGGCCGCTCTCTGCGCCCTCGTAGTCTTTGGCGGCATAATGGCTGAAAAGAAAATAAGATTCGATAAGGATACGGAAATCGAATCGCAAGAATGTATATACTCATGAAGGAAATAAAATCAATAAGTACTAAGGTCGCTTAGGCGGAGTACCGTGTCGTGAGTATGCCGCGGAACATACGCACGCTACGTCACTCTGCTTCGGTTACCTACTCCATCATACCAGGGTCATCCTACACTCCGAAAGGTAAAACCTACGCTCTGATACCAACTTTGTCACGACCCGAAGTTCGACCCATGACCGGCACTTAACCACGTAACGTCTACAGGCGTGACGCGACTAAGTAAGCCGAAACCCAGAAATCAAAACCATTAAAAGTAGTGAGTGTTGAAAACATTTGTGTAAAACAATTGGAAAACCTAAAGTAGCTTAAAAACAATCTTTAAAGTTTAAGTTATTATCTTAAAAAATTTGGCAGCATTTCCTTTGTAAAAATTAACCCCAAAATCGGGTACAAAACAGGATATGAGTGAATATGATACACAATAGTACAGCATCCCAAACGGGAGCAATCACGCCCAACGGTGGAATCAAACACCACAAGAGTAATATACGACGCCGAAGCGAAGAAATAAGCAATAAGTGAAAAACATCACAGAATGATAACTGCATAAGTAAAGTCGGCTCACACGAGCTCGACACCAGAAAGTAAATAATATACATCATCGTCCTCACACTGTCTCTAAGTCAAATACATATAAAGGTAGATGGAGAGTACTAAATACAAAAGTGTGTACAATGTAAATAACCGGATACCACAACCCACCTAACAGCAAACAGCTCACGCACCAACTGTAGTGGTATCTGTAGCTAAAAAGATGCAAAAGGCAGCCTGCCGCGACTACTCTGAGGGGCAACCTGCAAATACTGTGGCACAACGGGGGTGAGTTGCCAACTCGTGAATAGAGATAACATATAAAGGTAATCACGGGCATGCACGTACTGCGCTACTCTATCATATGCCAGCAGATGATATCTATATGCGATAAGCAGTATGCGCAATAATCATGCATAAGTACTCTATCAGGTAATATGACTACAGGATGAGATACAAATATTGAATGCTGAGCATGGAAAAAATAACATCTACACGGAATGTCAACGTGGAAAAATAATCGGTGCCATCCATGCACCCAAATCCCAATAAAACTCAGGCACCGTCATCCTCATCGGCCCTCAATTCCTGTAAATCTCTGAGAATCATGTGTGCCCAACAGCGGCACTCAAAATATCTTGAAATAATCGTGTCCAGCATCGACACGCAAATCCTTAAATATCGGACTCCGTCAGTCCGGATCAGCCTACGGGCTCTGTCTGCGGTATCGGCCCTCGGCCCCTGCAGTACGAGTCGTCCCGTATCCATCTATCGACTCTGGTCAGTATCCTCCGGATAACCGCCAGGTCCAACCAATCACCGATAGGTAGTGGTCCCACGGCCAGGCTCACCGTCTATTGCACAGCGATCCGTTCTCGCCCCGGGGTACCATACCGGGTCCACCACGAACCCGCAAACGGATCATCCAACTCCTCGAATTGGGTTTCAAGCACACGTCTCAGAACCGAGAAAATGCGTGGTGGATGCACCAAAATATTATATCAAGAGGAACCGGGTTTTCAAATAGTGCATATTTTCTTAAATAACTCCACGGTCCTCAAAAACTAGAAATCACATGAAATCCAAAACCAATGTGTAAGTCAATGCGATGTGATATGTGCATCAAGTCATACTATAAGTAAAAGGGAGAAACCGCTCTTTAAAATAGTTTCAGTTTTTCAAAGGTATCGTGCGGCTCCCAGTTTCTTCCCAAAATCAGCTTATCTAGGTTGGTACAGTTCGAATATGCAAATAGGTACGTGCACAAGTATGAACATGTAAAGGAGTACGCGCACAAGTATGAATATGTAGATGAGTACGTGCACAAGTATCATAATCACATCAAATCATAGGTGAGATAGACTACAGTATAATGATCATGGCAATTCTACAGTGTGAGTGTCATGGCAGTTACTTACAGTGTGTGTGTAACATCCAGATTTGTGCTCGTGCAACATGAACCGTTAGTAACAGTGCGGTGTTTTTACCAATTCTAAGTTCATATACATATAGCAGGGAATGCGGTATGCAACAAATAATATCCATAAACAGTCAATATATGTAAATGCAATATGCTACTACAAGGTCCTATCAGCCCTGACGCATAACGCCATGCGGGCGATTTCCCCATAGATGTTAAATCTACTCATCATAGTCTCGCGCTAAGTGTAGCCGACGACTTGTTTCTCCTTCTTTGCAGCGTCCGTCGTACTCGCCTGCGAACCTAGAATTTCACCAGAAAATACACATAAGCTAAAATCTACAAAAACGCAACATCGAATGCAAACTAGAAACCCGCGTCGCGAACCAAACGCGTGTGAGCGTGATATGCTAAAACGTGTGATTACGCGCCTGAAGCTACCCCGACATGTCGCGATACGCAGAAAACCCCAAACCCACACACGTATCACACATGTCGCGAAGGTTTAAAAATACGAGAAATAGGGTAATTGATCCCAGATTTTTCTACAGAAAGAATTTAACAAAATTGCACATACCAAAAGTCTTCACATAGCAGCAGACACCCACCACACAAACCCCAACCTCCAGGTCCCCCATCTGGCCGCAATTTGCGGCCAGAACGAATTTTCCGGCGGCCCGACTTGGGAGTTGGGCTCCCGGGCTTCGTGTTTGTACTCTATACCTATTATGTATGCTCCAGTAAATACAGTTTTATTCTGAAGCTAACGGGGTACAAGCAGATTACACAGAACCAAAAACCTAGTTAAAACGCCATTTTAACACTAAATCGATACTTAAAGGTATTTTAGTGAAACCTGGAGCAATTCTTGAGTTAAAACAGCATCAATGACACATCACTAAGCTAAACAAGCCATAAAAACATAATTTTAACAAAAACTTCACTAATTTCCTCTCATTAGCACCAAAAATGCATCAAATACGATATTTAGCTAAAAATACTACAAGTTATGAAATAGGGTGCTAAGTGTGAGTTAACTACCTTCCAAAAGGTCCTAGGGAACTCAAAATTTCAGCTTTAGCCCTCAAGTGCACTGACTTGCCACTAAACTCCCCCAAGAAGCCATTAAACCAAGGTTTTGAGTGAAGGAATGAGAGGTTTTGGGTATGGTTTTGTGTAAGAACTCAAAGAGAAGTGAAAGATGAAGAAGAGGTGATGAAAATGTTGCTTTTGCTGCTGCCTCTCTGCAGGAATTCTGAAAATGAGAGGGAGAGAAAAAGAGAGAGAGAGAGAGAGAATGGTCAAAAGTCCACCAATCTCACCTAACCACCATACCTCCCTTTTCCTTAATTAAATTTGAATTTTAAAGGGTTTTAAAATGATTTAGGGGGGAAAAATAAGCCATGCAAGATAAGAAAATAAATGGTTAACATGGTATCACTGTTTAACCTAAGTAACAAAAGTGTGATAAGTGTGCATGTGTACACTAACACAAAAATTTCCAATTAGGGTAAACACGACTAAAATATACTTAATAAAACCTATATATATATATATATATATATATATATATAAACACCTCTCATCACAATTAGCACTAGTTAAAAAGGAAAATAAGATTTTCGGGTTTTTATGAAAAACACGCATAATTACTAATTAACGCGAAAATATCCTAAATGAATTTCAAAGCGTTACAAAACACATCCGAACTCCTACTAAGCCTGATATGACAATCTCCGTACAGTCCGGTCTGTTCGTCTAATACTCTCGCATATCGGGCCTAGGGGGCGGCAAGCGTCAGTCCCCTAAAAGGCGGTATAAGTCATGTCGGAGTGAAACCCATTACACCTTGAGAAGCTACGGGAAATCCTACCAGTAAATCTCGTTTGCCCTGGCCAGGGACTTTGCGTAATGGCTCTCCAAACATAGCGAGATATCAACTCCCAATACCGGGAGAGACAAATCCTATTTAACCGCCACTTCCTCCAAGTGCTTCGGGACTGCACCCAACTGCTACCTGTTTGCACGACTCCTTTGAGCTGTGGTAGGGTAGCAATCTAAGAACAGTGGGAACACACTCGAGACGAAGCAGTGGTGTCAAGTCTGCGGACTATGCTGTACTCATGTCACCTAGGAACTGTTAACTGACGACGGGTATAATACCAACCAACAGTTCCCTGCGAGTCCTGTTCGGTGTACCCGTAACCCAACGAGCACCTGCATACTATCTCCAGTACAACGTACTAATGGCTGTAAAACAGACCATCTCCCCAGCTGGGATGAGAAGCGTATACACTAGTCTACTCTGGAGTATCGATGCCCTGTCTCGATAATCCTTAGACTAGGGACCTGAAAAAGGATGTGCTTGTAGACTACCCAGCTCCCACTAGTGTGACTACCAGCACAACGCTGGTAGTCAAGCAAGATCCTAAGGGCTCTATCAACATGTATTCGCGATATGCTAAACGAAATATATACACATTTTAAGATAGATATAAACCAAGTAGCATACTACTTTGTTGAGCAAGACTGTTAATACAACTGTGAATATCCCAAGCTTCCATTAAGTAATATACAAACTAGTATGATACAATAATGGCCCTTAGGGCATATACACTAATAATCTCCCATTTGCACTAGGGCCATGTACTGGCGTATCGAAGACCTATCATCTTGAATAGCCTCTCGAACTATGTCTGAGGTAAGGCCTTTGTGAATGGATCTGCAGTGTTCTCCTCTGTAGCAACTCTCCGGACCTCGATCTCCTGACGATATATGATCTCCCTGATCAGGTGATACCGCCTTAAGATGTGTCTTGACTTCTGATAGGAACTGGGTTCCTTCGCTATAGCTATAGCGCCGTTGTTGTCACAATACAGCGGTATTGGATCAACAATGGTAGGAACCACTTGAAGTTCTGTTAGGAACTTCTTCATCCAGACCGCTTCTTTTGCGGCATTGCAAGCAGCGATATACTCCGCTTCCATCGTCGAGTCAGCAACGGTGTCCTGCTTGGAACTCTTCCAGCATACCGCCCCTCAATTGAGGGTAAAGACGTAACCTGACATGGACTTGGAGTCATCCTTGTCACTGTGGAAGCTGGAGTCGGTAAAAACCTCGATCTTGAGGTTTTTTCCGCCGTAAACCAAGAACATATCCTTAGTCCTTCTTAGGTACTTGAGAATGTTCTTTACTGC
The DNA here is from genome assembly GCA_030015575.1 of Agapanthus africanus. Classification (NCBI taxonomy): domain Eukaryota; kingdom Viridiplantae; phylum Streptophyta; class Magnoliopsida; order Asparagales; family Amaryllidaceae; genus Agapanthus; species Agapanthus africanus. The sequence goes on along the minus strand of CM057350.1, from coordinate 312,427,234 downwards.
TATCCAGTGCTTCTCCCCTGGGTCTAACTGATACCGGCTTACCACTGTCAGTGCGTAAGCTACATCTTGTCTGGTGCACAATATTACATACATTATAGAGCCTACCGCAGAAGCGTAGGGTATAATTGATATGCGATCCCTTTCCAAATCAATCTTGGGAGACATCTCTTTGGAGAGGGTGATTCCGTGACAAGCTGGTAAATTACCGTGCTTAGAATCTTCTATACTGAATCTTTTCAGTATAGTGTTGCCCAACATCCTCTTAGATCTATCACGACAGATCCGGATCCCCAGAATGTAAAAGGAATCACCCAGGTCTTTCATGGAGAACCTGTGTGACAAGAATCCTTTGACAGATTGTAGCGTGGGAATGTCATTTCCTATCAAGAGATTGTCATCCACGTATAAGACGAGGAATACGACAGTTCATGCTACAATTTTACTATATATACATGTTTCATATGGATTTTTGATAAAGTCATATTCTTTGACTGTTTCATCAAAACAGATATTCCAACTCCGCGATGCCTGTTTTAGTCCATAAATGGACTTAAGCAACTTGCACATTTTCCCGTTGCTCCCACTCTGATTGAAACCTTCTGCCTGATCCATATAGCGCACTCTTCTAAATTACCATTTAGAAAAGCCGTCTTTACGTCCATCTGCCAGATCTCATAATCATGGAAGGCGGCAATGGCAAGAAGGATCTGAATGGATTTGAGCATAGTCATTGGAGAAAAAGTTTCGTCATAGTCCAAACCAGGTCTTTGACGAAAACCCTTTGCAACAAGTCTAGCCTTATAGGTTTCCACCTGTCCATCTACACCAATCTTTTTCTTGAAGATCCACTTGCATCCTATGGGTTTTACCCCATCTGGAGCAAAGTCCAAAGTCCATACTTTGTTGGTGTATATGGAATCCATCTCGGTCTGCATTGCATCCAGCCATCTTACCGAGTCACCGCTCTGGATGGCCTGCTAGAAGCTAGTAGGTTCATCATTATCAATGACGCAATTCTCTCTATCCCCGTCTATGAGAAAACCGTAGTATCTTTCAGACGGATGAGACGACCTACTACTCCTGCGGAAGGGTGCGGGAATGTCCTGTTCTTCTGGAACTTCTGGTTCTACCAAACTTTCAGTAGTTGTTTATGGTTCTAGAATTTCTTCCAGTTCTATTGCGCTCCCACTTGTTTCCTTTTCTAAAAACTGTTGTTCTAGAAAATGGGCATTACGAGAAACAAAAACCTTTTGATCCTATGCGTAATAGAAAAAATACCCCTTGGAGTTCTTTGGATATCCCACAAACTTACACTGTAATGAACGTGCCTGGAGTTTGTCCGCATGCTGCTTTTTAACAAAAGCTGGACATCCCCATATCTTGAGATACTGAAGATAGGGTTTCTTCCCACTCCACATCTGATATGGTGTGGTAGGCACAGTCTTGGTAGGAGCCCTGTTCGAAAGATATGCAGTTGATTCTAGTGCATAACCCTAGAAAGATCACGGTAACTCAGCATTACTCATCATGGAACGTACCATATCCAATAGGGTTCGGTTCCGTCTTTCCGATACACCATTATGTTGTGGAGTGTATGGAGGAGTAAGCCGAGAGAGAATTCCTTTCTCTTTTAGGTAACCCAGGAACTTTGCACTTAAGTATTCACCACCTCGATCAGATATTAGTGTCTTGATAATTTTGCCGGTTTGGTTCTCTACTTCATTCTTATATTCTCGGAATTTCTCAAAGGCCTCGGATTTATGTTTCATCAAGAAAATGAATCCATACTTAGAGAAATCATCCGTAAAAGTAATGAAATATGAAAAACCGCCTCTTGCATGTGTAGATATTGGACCACATAAATCGCTGTGTATGAGCCCTAAGAGCCCGCTTGCTCTTACTCCATGTCCAGTGAATGGAGTCTTTGTCATCTTTCCTTTGAGACATGATTGACAAGTGGCATAAGATTGATATTCGAACGGATCTAAATATCCTTCTCTATGTAACTTAGTTAGCCCTGTCTCATTGATGTGACCTAGTCTACAATGCCATAAGAATGCCTGATTTATATCTGGAGACTCTTTTTAGTGTGTTCTGGACAATGAAAATCTGTAATTGGTTTAACACATATATACCGTTATCTAGTGTACCGGACCCAATCAAACCATGATTAAGGTGGATGTTAACAACATCGCTTACAAACATGAAATCATAACCTTCTTCTGATAACAACGATACTGATATGATATTACACGTTAAACTAGGTACACAAAAACAGTTGCGCAAAACCAAAATATGTCCACTCATCAATCCAAGGTGATAATCCCTTACGGACACAGCATTCACGCTAGCTCCGTTAGCAACCTGGAGGGTCATATCACCAACCTTCAGCACTCTACGGTTTCTCAGTGCCTGCAATAAATTGCATATATGAGATCCTGATCCGGTATCCAATACCTAGGAAGTAGAGTTGATTGACAGACAATTTTCAATTACAAACACACCTGAAGCCGAAGCCACAACTTGCCTCGGGTCCTGGTTCTTGGCAATCCAAGCAATGCAATCTTTCTTCTAATGGCCTTCCCTACGACAGTGGAACCACTCGTCCTTTGCCACTACTGGCACCGCAACCTTTGCCTTTCCCTTGACTCCCACCTTACCAACACCACATCTTGGTTTGGTAGCGGCTTTCTTCTTCTTTTCTTTGGCCCTTGCCTTGGACCTGGAAAAGGAAGCACCACGAACAAACGTAGTAGGTGTTTCCCTTGCCTTCTGCAAGGTGCCCTCTGCACTCCTCAATATGTTAAGGAGTTCTGGAAGTTCAACTTCTTTACCTTGAATGTTGAAATTCAAGATAAATTGGGCGTAGGTGGAAGGAAGGGACTGGAGAATCAAGTCTGTATACAGCTCGTTTTCTAATGTTGTACCGAGGACTGCGAGCTCATCAATATATCCAATCATCTTAAGGACATGTTCTCCTACAGATGATCCGACGGCCATCCTCGACAAAAACAAGTTTTTCGAGGTCTCGTATCTAGCTATACGAGATTGCTCTCCATACAGTTCCTTGGTGTGGAGAAATATGGATTCTAGATCCATATTCTCGTGCCTCCTCTGATGTTCATTATTCATAGAGGCAAGCATGATGCACTTAGCCTTCGCGCAGTCTAACTCCCAGGTCTTGCGGATTTCCTTATCCGCGACACTGGATTCAGGACTTGGGAAAGCAGGGGCCTTAGTAGTAAGGACATACCCCAATTTGTCATAGGTAATTACCATCTTAACATTCCGGAACCAATCTTTATACTTTGGCCCTGTCAAAATATTTTTATCTAATAATAACTTAAGGCCTGTCATGTTCTGGGTCGCTGCAATTAGGAGAGAGAGAGGAAACACTTTAGCATGATGCTCTTGCAAGTTTAGAGTGGTTTTTAGCTTATCTAAATAGGAATGCTCCCACTGTTTCTCGAATCCCTCATCAAACCAAAAAGGAAGAACTAGTCAGGACTATTCTTACTATACAATACTTGCTTAACCGTTCAGCCAGGCCGGTGTCGGTACTTTGAGAGAGGTTTTACGACACTTTCGCGAAGTTCTTTAATTAAATAACCTCTTTTCTCTGGGGGCGTAGCTCCGCTGACACCTTTCTCGACACCTACTTGGTTTATAGCATTGATCGTTAAGTGAAAGAATCTCCCGATGAGTAGCATATACTCACAGTAGGATCGGGATCCAAATATCATCGTGTGATAAAGTTGAAGGAATCCTACCGAAATTATCACACTCCAAATGGTATGCAACACTAGCAAGTTTCAATTTCTTTAGAAACTCCCGATATCGATTTCTGCCCCATGCTCTTATGACCTTGGCGTTGGTCAAAATGTCATAAGTCACATGTCAAGTTCTACCCATCATTATATTGTTAATTTTAACCCACCCGTACATACCCCTGACGTTGGCCAAATAGCAGTACGACTTTCCCAAACCAACTTATCTATTTATGCAACAAATGAATACCCAGCAGCTACAAAACACTATGCCTTGGCGTTGGTCAAAATACATAGCTTGAATACTACTGAATACCCAAATCAAATGACAGAGGGCTACGAATGGTTTTGGCGAAACCGTGAACGTAGTGAACTTGATATGATCGAAGGAACCTGATAGTTTTTAAAAGGAGTGATTTAAGCTCCGCAATTAAAAATATCTTCTGTTTTAAAATAACCGAGTGGTTTCTTTTAAACTGTTCCAAAGATTCAACTTTGGTTTATTTTCTTTGCATTAATTTAATGCGTCCCCTCAATTAACCTATCATTGCAGAAAAAAACGGTTTTCTGAATACAATGTCCTCTTATGCCATCCGCATTCGCTACTGGGCCCCGTCATTCACCCGTTAGGTTACTTAACTAACGACAGAGCGGGGGCTGGGCTAGCGCGGGCGCAAAACATAAGTGACGCCTACTAGATATCATATATAGATATTGTATATTCGTCAGACGCAATAATAGGCATTCCAGATCACAGATGAACATATTGGATTTTCTATGAATCCGCATTCCTTTTGAGCCTGCAAAGAAAGACGTTTTACATAGTCGCGATGAATAGCCAAAACCCCACCCTAGACCCCTACGGGTACGGTAAACTACCCGCCAAGTACCCGAAGTGAAGCGGTCTCCCTCAACGACGTGAGTAGGCCACTAAGCACTTCAAAGTACCCGGTAGTTTGTGCACCCCACCTTGGGTCTATCTAAGGTGCAGAAAACAGTAAATGAAATAATACAACGGTGGCTACAACCTCAATCCGGATGTGCCCCGCAAAAGAATATTACAACAAATTACAATTTATATTTGAATGAAAGAAACACTCGTCTCACATCCCCGGCTATCCATTCACGACAATCCAACAAGTCCATATTCACAAACCAGTAAAAACGATTACAGAAATGTGCAACCCCTGCTAACCAACATACTAGTAGTTAGGGGAGGTTTATGAACACATTAATGACAATACAGATATAATCAAGTCAGCCAAATATCTTAGAATTTTGATCAAGCAACACAAATGAATCTACTCCAAACAATTCTCTGTGCACATAAAACCTGAGCATAAACAAAATATCCCAGAAAATACAACATCAACACAAAAGAATAACTGAGCAAATTTGGGTTGACTCGGAGTCAACTCCGCCGCGGATCCACGGCGGATCGCTTGGATCGGCCGCGGTTCCGCGGTGGTATGGTCGAGTCATGATCCCAAATTTCTTCAAAATTCTTAAAAAACCCTGCTTGTATTTTTAAGGGTCCCTGAAAAATTTTTAGACCCCGTTTTAAAATCGGCAGAAACTATGTGAAAATGTCGTTTTTTCTGGTTCGTTTTGCGATCGAATTTATAAAGACTTTGCTAACATGTTAGTTATAGTTTAGCTAGGCTCTGATACCACTGTAAGTCGACGTTAGACACCCCACAAGATGCGGGGAGGCGGAATAGGTAAAACAATCATTTTGTTTAAGTTAATATCGACTAACTTTACGGATCTTTGCTAAACCCTAACTAACAACTATCTAGAACTGATAAACTACTATGATAGATGATTATACCTCAAGATACTAGTCCTTTTTGTTCTTTTTGTTCACCTCCTCATCGGCCTCCTCGATGTGATAGATGATCCACCCGAGAGTTTCTTCTCCAAGCTTTAACCTCTCACTTGAGTTAACTAAATAGCTAGGATTGCTAATCCAAGTAACCTAGAGGATACAGAGATGGATTATGGATTAATTAGTCTTTCTAACCCTTGGGATCTCAACACATGAGAGGATTAGGGTTAGGTTGAAGAAGAGGAGAGCTTGAGGAGAGAGAATGTGTATGTGAGAATTGAAATGAAAAATAACTCATTTCTATATTTATATGAAGCATAAAGATTATCAAATAAATCATATATGATAATTACAACCAAGCATCATTTAATACAATCAATGAATCATCACATGAGTCATTAAGCAATAAATGCTTCATTAACTCATTTGGATGAATCATCTCATGATTCACTAATTTATTTAATGCAATTTACACCTAAGCTCTCCACCTCACCTTTCTTCTAGAAGCTTCTCGACTAATTACGAGAATGCCCCACCCATCCGTAAAACACGAATATTCTGAGACTGTATAAATCCAATAATCCAATACTAGAATCTGGCTTAAACTAAAGCCTGCTAGTATAATCTATCCGTGTTGGAGATAGTGCCCTCAAAGTCAATTATTGGATCGCAGGTACGTGATTGCAATGATTGAGGCAGGACCTATACTGATATGACAGTCTTACTCGAGATGATAGTATGCTATCTGGTTTGTCTTTATCATCGTATATATGCTTTAGTTCACTATTGCATGATGATAGAGCCCATAGGATTCTTGCTTGACTACCAGCAGTATGATAGCGATCATATACGTGGGAGCTGGGGTCTGTAAGCACATCCTTAAAGTGTCCCTAGTCGTGGGAGTTTCGAGACAGGGCATCGATACTCCAGAGTAGACTAGTGTATACAGTCGAGACCCCGACGAGGGGCGGTGGCCGGTCTCACAGGCCACTGGTGTCAGTTGGTTCACCTAAGATGTATACAGATGCTCATTGGGTTATGAGTACACCGGACAGGACTCACCGGTGTTAGTTGTATGTATGCCCTAGAGGCCAGTATTGTACAGATGATGTATATTATATTGGATGCTTGGACATATATAGAGATGACTTTCTTGGTCGATATGATAGTATGCTATCTGGTTGCCCTTTATCTTAACATGTATACTTGTCTCTTTATACTGTCTTATAGTTACATGTTGGTAAAGCCCTTAGGATCTGTACTTGACTACCTGGACTATGATGAAGATCATACTAGTGGGGACATGGTAGTCCATAAGTATATCCTTCAAGGTCCCTAGTCGTGGGTGTATCGAGATGGGGCATCGATATACCAGTGTAGACTAGCGTATACGCTTCTCGACCCATGAGATGGGCGATGGATGATCCCATATCCATTGGTGTTTGACATCAGAGATGGTATACGGGTGCTCAGTGTAGACTGGGTACACTGGACGGACTCGCCGAGAACTCTCAGATGGTATTATACCTCACGTCAGATGGCAGTTCTCAGGTGACACTTGTGCAGGTTAGTCTGTTGACCCGAGATCCTCATAGAGTCTTGTGTGATTCCCACTGTGCTTTGATTTCCACCTTACCATGTCCATGAGGGCGTGCAAAACGGTGGTTTTTGGGTACAGTCCCGAGTCACATGGAGGCAATGAGCGATAGGAGGGGTTTTGTCTCTCCCGGTATTGGGGTTGATGTTGCACTGTGCTCGATTGGCCGTAACAGGGAAGTCCCTGGCCAGGGCTGATTAGAGATTTACTGGTAAGTGTTACCAGTAGTTTCTCGACCCGTTATGAGCCTCACATCGGCATGACTTATCGGTTATTGGGGTCTGACGTTTACCACCCCTAGACTTGATATGCGACATATCAGGCGAGGAGACCGGACTGTACGGGAAGTGTTGCCGATTGGCTCGACGGGAGTTGTAGCAGGTTCGCTTGTTCTCTTCTGATCGCTCAATACCCGGGTGGCCGTTACGATTAGCTGACCACTTGCGGCTTGGGGGTGCTTGATATGATCATCACCCACTGCCGGCGTATTGACGTGTCTCAGAGTCCCACAAAGGAGTTACCTAGTCCAGGCGAAACGTTGTGGTGCGCGTATGCGATATGCGCATGGACCTGATTAAAATGCGTGTATAGGATACCGTATATTGATCGGGCGGCTCGCTTTTGGTTAGGGTCATATGTGATATGACCGGATTGATAAATCAAGTGTTGATTTATCATTTAGCCATTAGTTTCTTACTAGAAATCCTTTCTTGAGTTTGATGGATGTATGTATGCATGCATGTATGCCTTCTTTTTAGATTCATGCACATATGGATGTACATACACACATACATACATACATACATCCTTCATGGTTGTACATACTTGAAAATGGTGGCAATATAAGACCCACACCATGGTTTTAAATATGAATTTTATTGCATTTGATTTAAAACAAAAAGGAAAAAGAAAATGGTTATGATTGATTTGTTTCTACACTCTACTTTTGACCTAACCATTCTCACCCACCTTTTAACCTTGGGTAAACTTTCCTTTTGTGTTTTAACTCAAGTTCAATAATATATTCATTGTTTAAACCATGGTTTGAGATGAGAACAAGAAAATATATATTTATATATTTTCATTTTTCTTGAACAAGAGTTATTCTATTCACTCTTGTAAAAGATATAGCCATCATCTTCTTCTTCCTCTCTCATTTTGCTCTCTAGATTTTTGTAGTGAGCAATATACTCATCAAGAAAGGGTTTTGAAGTGCGAAAGAGAACCACAACACCATTCTACACAAGTCTAGCCCACTTGTTTGGAGTGTTAGCTTCATTTCATTCTCTTGATCGGGTGAAGTTGCAAGCTTGGACAAAGCGGACTCCGGGTAGATCATCGGTGACCTAGAGGAGTTCAAGCGGACCCGTTTCCAAATCCCAAGTAGCCGAGGAGTCTAGCGTAGGGAGTTACAAAGGTTGTACTCTCAAAACCCTAGCTTTTCTTGCTTATGTTGATATGCAAAATTTAGAAACCCTAATTTTCTAGGAACGATTCAATGATCGTTAACTTAGCACCCTAAAAGTTCCATCTTTGGTACATGTGATACTTCCAATCCCTTCATGAGGTGCTAGGCTAACCCAACATTGGTATCAGAGCCAACCTAGAACATTAGGTGACACTTTAGCGAAGTCAAAACTCCGATTGGATTAAAATACGGATATACGGGACCTTCTCTGGACATTTTTCAAAAACTGGTTATTTTCAGAATTAAAAATATGCAAAAAATTCAGCAGGTAAATATAAGAGTTACTGTGAAAAACGAGGCCATGATCTGTCAATTCCACCGCGGAACCGCGGAAATAGCCAGCTTAGGCCGCGGTTCCGCGGCCGTTCTGTTGATTCATGTTGTGGTTTTTGTACAGTAACTAATTACTATGCTTGTATATTGTTTTGGAGTATTTTTAATCTGAATTTAGTTCTTTAAGTTCTGGAGATGGTTTTGGACTCGTCGATTCGATCGGAATTTTGATTTCGTGACTTTTTCGGATAAATTAGAAAGTATCGAATTGTTCGAACGAGTGTCATTTGCTCACTTTTCACGGGGTTTAAATCCTTCGGAGATACGTGCAAGTTTTGTGGTGGACCCTCTAGAAGACAACAAACCTTAACTCGATTATGTGACCGTCTTGAACTGCCCTTTGAACCTTAGGGTTTGGGGCAGTACGACGTGCCACATGTGAGGCGTTGGCTTGACCCTTCTACGGCTAGACCGCTGCTACTGTGTTACACTCTGGGTTTTTGAACTCCGCTCAAGTGTTGAGCTTTAGCGAATCTTGGGTATTTGATCGTTCGTTCGAAAACTTTAATGCTTTCTATTTATCTGGAATGTGATGCAATGTGTGGAATTCATATTATAAGACATGAAATACGAGGTATGTGATATTTCGCATTTACGATGTCTAAAGAGAATGTGGATTCCAGATATTGTAGTTTTACACTTTCTTTTCTGTGACCGTAAGTAAAGTATGTAGTGGTATTGCCGATTGTCGTTGCTATACGTCGACGACAATCGGTATATGCATACTTACTTACGTTGATGATATGAGATATTATGTGTTGATGAGATATGATGTGCAGGATTGTCGCGATTGAATAGCCGGGTTTTTTTTTATGTGAGATGAGAGTTTTATATTTTCATTCATGTAAATTCAAATGTAATGTAATATTCTTTTATTTGGGGCACTTCCGGGTTGAGGTCGATGCCACCAGTGTTGTATATTATTTACTTTTCCGCATTAGGATGGACCCAAGGAGGGGAGCACAGGTGACCGGGTTCTGGGGTTCAGTGGGAGGCCATCTCGAGGAGTCGAGACCGGGTCTCCTAAACTCCAGAATTGGTAGGGTCGCTTGCCGCTCTCGTAGGGGTCCAGGGTGTGGGCTTGGCTATTCATCGCGACTGTGGAATCCGTATTTTCTATTGTTGGCTAAATACTAAATACGGACGTACTAGTATATCCCACATTATATCTATGTTTCTGCTGCGAATTCTGTGATGTGATCATGTGATGTGCTGTGATAGATACTTTATATAGTTTATATGATATATTATATAGACGTTACTTATGTTTTGCACCCGCACTAGCCCTGCCCTGCTCTGTCGTTAGTTACCTAACCTAACGGTGCACGAAGGGACATCGAAGCGAATGCGGATGGCATATGTGTACGTTGTATTTATCAGTGATGTTTATGTGACTTAAATGATGGGACTTCATTAATGTGATTAATGAAAGAAAAGAAACCTAAAAGATGTTGTAGAATCAAATTTTCAAATAAAAAGGTAGCTACAGTTTTGCTTTGCATAGCGGTATATATGATATACCCTGCACCTTATTCGATGGGGAAAGAGCCGAGATCCCTTCACCGGGACTGACCTCTTTAGCAAAACTGGCAGATGCTATAACACTCGGTTTGATTTTTGACGGCTTTTGGAATTTTGCTTTGCATAGTGATATATATGATATGTCCTGCACCTTATTCGATGAGGAAAGAGCCGAGATCCCTTCACCGGGAGTGACCTCTTTAGCAAAACTAATAAAAGTCTCAAAATCACTCCATTTTAAAATTTCACTTGATTCTACAACGATATCAAGTTCATTACGCAATAGGTTTTCAGAAAAACCTGTCGTAGCCCTCCGTCATTTCAGATAAGTTGTATATAGTATTCGTGCTACATTTGTTGGCTTTCGTCAAGGTGTAGTGTGCGGTAGCTATATGCTGCTTATCTGCTGCATATGATGCGACTGGATTAGGGTAGTCGTACGGCCTTGTTGGCTTTCGTCAAGGGTCGTGCGGGTGGGTTTAATTCAGTCAAGAAATGTACGGGTTGAACTTGATTAGCGGGCTGTGGTTTGTTGGCTTTCGTCAAGGTCATAGCACGTTAGGGGCAAAATATTATCGAGAATTTTAAGTGTTGAAATTTGCAATGAGATTGTATACCTTCTATGAGATAGTTGGATCCCGATACCCACTGCGAGTAATTGTTACTCCTGGGAAAGTTTTACACAGGACAATTAGCTGATCAAGTAGGTGTCTAGAAAGGTGTCAACGGGGTTACGCCTCTAGGAAAACGAGGTTTACTTTAATTAGGTCCGTGCGAAAGCACGGGGAACCTCCCTCAAAGTACCGAAACTGGCCTGGCTGAAAGATCGGGGAAGTTGTAGGGTGTAATTAATCCCGGCTAGTCTTTCCTTTTAGCGTTTGAAGGAAGATTTGATAAAAACCAGTGGGAGCCATCCTGATTAGATAAGATAATAACCAATCTGATCTTGCAAGAGCATACGTGTAACGTTTTGAAAATCGTTTCGGTGAAATTTCGAAAAAAAAACGGTAAAATAAGAGGATTTTCTGTAAAAAGTCAAAATGCAAATATCTTTATTATAAAATTAAATATACATATTCTAGCTATGTAATTGCTAGCATTTGGTGTTTATTGAGCCACTGGTGAAATTTCAAATTTTCTGAAAAAAATATTATTTTAATATTATTTTAAGTCGTCACTAATACATTTAATTAGGGAAAATTACAAATTGGAATGAGTTGAAACAAATTTTGTGCATCATAAAACATTAAACAAAATTTTATCATGTGGTTTTTGAAACGAAATCGGTTGCCAAAACGGTTTAGAAATTATTGAAGAAAAAAGGCTTTTTTTAGTGTAAATGGATGTTTGGGGTGTTATATTTATCATTTTTCATCACCCCACACCCATACCCACACTCACACACCCCCATTTACCTCTCCCTTTGGCTGAATTCAGCAGCCCCCACCCTTTTCCCCACTTGAATTTGAAGAGAAAAGCAAAAGAAAAGAAAAGAAAAGGGAATTAATAAAGAATGGAGCATGACTTTGTTGACTTGGACCTTTCTACTTGCACCCACACATTCTCTCTCCTTCACCCCTCTCCATTTCAGCCGAGCCTCTTCCCTAAATCCAGCAGCAACCCTCCTCAAAATCTTCATTTTTCATGAAGAAACCTCACTCAAAAATGCAATAAAAACCATACAAACTCACACCAACTCCAAATCCAAGCTTTATCCATTTCTCCTTGGCCTATTCTAACTTGGATCTTGGAGGAAAGTTGATGTTTTGGAGGCTGATTTCCAAGCTAGATCTCTAGAATTGGGAGGTAAAAATCTTAACCTATGTCTTCATGGTTGGTTAATTACTCTAATTTAATTGAATTTGGTGTGTAATTTGGATTCAATTTCAACACTTGAATTTTCAAGAGAAGGCTTTGAATTAAAAAGTTAGGGTTTGGATTCAATTAGAGTGGTTGTCACTTACTTAAGATTACAATGAGTAGATTAACATGTTAATGCTATGCAAAACTTAATCTTGTTGCTTATTGCTAATTGTAACATTTAAAATACCCAAATTAAGACTTTTTTTAAGCAAACTAGGTTTTTAGAAATTTATTTAAATGTGAGATTAAAATCTAGTAAGGGTATTCATGACATTATTAAAATTTTAAATTATAGTTTACTACTTTAGTTCATGCAAAACCAAGCTTAATTGTTGAATTGTGAATTTTGCTTTAAAAAGTGTTTAAATGTGATATTTTGCAAACTAGAATTTTGGGTTTAATAAAAATTGACGAGATAAAATTATGGAAATGGTTTATATGACTTAGTTATGATATTTAGTGGATATTATGGCCATTAGTTTTGATAAAACATCAAGTTTCGAATTAAAACGAAAATTAAGCGCTTTCTAGGTTTTCGGAAATAAATCGATTTGAGTTATTTTGGGGTTTTGTTGAGTCGCAATCTACTTAATATTAAAATTAGTGATTGTAAAATCACGATTGGGGTGTTTGGGTTTTTCTCGATGGGTTGATGTTTGTACATCGACATCGAGGGTTGGTTTTGTAGGGTTGCTAGGCACGCGCACAAGGGTCTACGAGGCATCAACCATGCCCGATTTCAATTTTAGCCGTGCCGAACAACCCGAATACTGAACTTTAAACTAGAGATTAGGCGAAAACAAGCATGCTAAACACTTTAACACTAAGTTAGAGGGATTACAACCTTTGTAGATCCGGTCCTTCACTTCATATGCTCCGTGTTGTGGTCCCTTCGCTGCGATCATCGGGATCCGGACTCTCGTGAGGTTCCACGAAGAGAAAGACTCAACCTTTGCTTCCGATCTTCGATACTAAGATGATCTACCTTGAAGTTTCTTTAACACAAGCTAACACTCATGAAATGATGTGAACACCCTCATCTAAATGGCAAGGGAAGATGAGGATGATGAAGTAGGATTTTTGCTCTCTTTATTTATCTTTTTCTCATATTTATTCATCACCTTTTGAAAAACTAGTAAGCTTTTCATGAAAGAATGAAGGAGGAAGAAGATGAACAATAATAGAATCCCTTTGTGATGAATAGGAAAAGAAAATGATATGAAGAATAATGCAACCATGGTTGACATAACCATTGTAGAGAATTGACTAGGGTTTGGGTTTGGGTTGGGTTAAAGCATGAGTCACTTGTAAATATCTTTATCATGACAAAAAAGAAAAGCTTCTAGAAACATCTAGAAAGCTTAACCCTAATCGAAACCCTAATCATGTTTAAACTCCACTAAACAAGTTGCATTAGTTATCATATCATGTTACAATATTATATATCACATATATAATATTTATCGTAACAAAATAAATTAATACAATTAACATATATCGCATATATATCAATGTATTATCCGAGTGAGAAAAAGAATCTTTTAGTGAGCAAATATTAGTTAATGCAATTTAATATATCATATATATTATTATACATTAAATTATCGAATCAACACTTGATCCGACAATCCGGCTATATCGCATATAACCGACACATATTTATCCGTACCGATTCATCGAATCAACACTTGATCCGATGACCCGGCTGATATCAAATATCGCGAGAATATAATACGGTATCACATATCGCATTATCCTCGGTCCCGCACATATCACATATGTGCTCCTACTCCGTTTTGCCTGAGTCAAGAAACCTCTGTGTAGGACTCTAAAGAATCGTCAATACGCCGGCAGTAGGTGATGATCATATCAATCACCCACAAGCTGCAAGCGGTCAGCTAAACGTAACAGCTACCCAGGTATTGAGTGCTCAGAAGATCAACAAGCAAGCCTGTACATTCTCCTGTGAATCCAAATAGTAACACTCCCGTACAGTCCGGTCTCGTCGTCTGATATGTTGCATATCTCGCCTAGGGGTGGTAAACGTCAGACCCCAGTAGCTTGATAAGTCGTGTCGATTTGAGGTCTATAACAGTTCGAGAAACTACTGATAACACTTACCAGTAAATCTCAGCAACCCTGGCCAGGGATTTCCGGTTATAGCCAATCGAACACAGCACAACATCAACTCCCTATACTGGGAGAGACGAATCCCCTCCTATCGCTCATTGCCTCCATATGATTCGGGACTGTACCCAAAAGCCACCTTTTTGCACGCCCTCTTGGACGTGGTATGATGGAAATCAAAGCACAGTGGGAATCACACAAGACTCTATGACGATCTCGGGTCAACAGACTACTCTGTACCAGTGTCACCGGAGAACTGCCATCTGACGTATGGTATAATACCATCTGGGAGTTCTCGGCGAGTCCGTCCAGTGTACCCAGTCTCTACTGAGCACCCGTACACCATCCTTGATGTCAAACACCGATGGATATGGGATCATCCATCGCCCATCTTATGGGTCAAGATGCGTATACGCTAGTCTACTCTGGTGTATCGATGCCCTGTCTCGATACACCCTCGACTAGGAACAGTTATAGGATGTACTCATCGACTACCGTGGCCCCACTAGTATGATCTCATCATAGTCCCAGTAGTCGAGTACATATCCTAAGGGCTTTATCAACATGTAATATAGAGACAATCAGAGTACATGTTGAGATAAAGTACAACCAGATAGCATACTATCATGTCAAGCAAGATAGTCCTCCCTATATATGTCCTAGCATCCACTACAATATACATCGTATGTACAGTAATGGCCTCTAGGGCATACATATAACTAACAATCTCCCACTTGCACTAGGGCCATCTGTTATGGTATCACATACCCAACAATTAGCTGTGGTTGAAGTATCTCATACTCAACCATCCCGTAAAAGTCTCTACTGGGAAAAAGGCCTTTGTGAGTGGATCCGCGCTGTTGTCCTCTGTGTCTGCTCTCCTAACCTCGATCTCCCTAGAGATCAACCATCTCCATGATCAGGTGATACTGCCTAAGAATTATATCTGGATTTCTGATGGGACGGTAGTTCCTTGGAAAAAGCCACAACTCCATTGTCATACAATGGTAGGAACGAAGTTCATCTTATGAACTTATATATATCCCGACTGCCTCTTTGGTAGCATCCTTGGTAACGATGTATCTTGCCTCTAATCATCTAGTATGTCACGGTATCTAGCTTGGAACTCTTCCAACATACCGTCCCTCCACGGAGGGTATGGACAATGCCTACGACTGTCATTCAGTCGTTCTTATCATCCTGGAACCTTTCCAGTGATTCTCCCCAGGATCGATTGATACCATCTCACTACAACTAGTGAGTATCCTAACATCCAATTAGATCTATCTCATAGATCCAAAACCCAGGATTTAGGAGGTATCACTTTGATCCTATATGGAGAATCCTTGTGATAAGCGGAGATTGACCGAGCGTAGCATAGGAAACTCCTTCCCTATCAAGAGTATGTCATCCACGTACTCTACGAGGATCACCACCATACTCTCTACTACCTTTTTGTATATACAAGGTTCATCTACCATTTTGATGAAGTCAAACTCTTTGACTACTACATCAAAACAGATGTTCCAACTCCGCGATGCCTGTTTTATCATATAAAACATCTTGCACACGTTTCCGCTGCTCCCACTGTCTACGAAGCCCTCTGGCTGTGTACTTATAGACGTTCTCTTCTAAAACATCACTTAGAAAAGCAGTCATGACACCCAACCACCAGATATCGTAGTCATGGTATGTAGCCGTGGCAAGTAGGATCTGGATGGACTTAAGCATAGATCCTTAGAAAAGGTTTCAACATAATCCATACCTGGTCTATGATGCAAACCTTTAACAAGTCTAGCTTTGAAAGTCTTAACTTTTCCATGTACACCAAGTAATCTTCTCAAGATATACTTGCTCCTGATGGGGATTTAACCCTTCAGATAAAGCAACCAAAGTCCATACTTTGTTGGTGTATAAGGATTCCATCTCAGATCGATAAGCACCCAGCCATTCTTACAGAGTCTCACTCCTGATGGCCTGCTCGAAACTAGTTGGGTCATCATCTCATGATGCAATCCTCGCTCCCACTGTCATAGAGAAACCGAAGTACCTCTCAGATGGGTGAGGATCCCTACTAGATCGGCGGAGAGGCTGAGGTTCGTTGGAAACTATTGAATCCTTTGGTTCTACCAAATCATCAGCTGCAGTTTGTATGGCTGGAACCATTCCAGTTCTACATAACTGACCTTGTCTCGAGCTTGTCCGGATTTTGCTTTTAAACATAGGCCGGACAACCCCAAATCTTAACTAACTTAAGATATGGGCTCTTCCCTTTCCATATCACATATGAAGCGGTAGGCAACTGATTTGATTTGAACCTTATTCAATAGGTATGCATCTTCTCAAGTGCATAACTCCAAAAAGGAAATAGGAAACTCAGTAGTACTCATCATAGAGCACACCATATCAAATAGGGTGCTATTGCTCCGCCCCGATATACCATCGTGCTATGGTGTATACGGAGGAGTAATGCTGAGAGAGAATCTCATTCTCCTTTAGAATAAGCCATGAATTCCGTACCCAAGTATTCTCCTCCTTGATCTCATCAAAGGACATAATACTTATACCCGTATTTTGGTTCTCTACTTCTAACTTATATTCTGTTAATATCTCAAAAGGTTCGGACTTGTGTTTCAGCAGGAACACATGTCTGAATCTTGAGAGATTATTAGAGAACGTAATGAAGTAAAAAGAACCGGTCTTGGCATGTGTAGACAGGGGACCTTCATACATCAGCATGTATCAATCCTAAAAGTTCACTAACTCTTTCTCTGTTTCCAATAAACAGAGCTGTGATCATCTTATCTTTGTGACATGACCGGCAAGTTTCACAAGATGTAAATTCAAACTAATTTAAATATGCATCTATATGAAACTTCAGCCAGTCGGGTCGCATTGATATGACCTAGTCTATAATACCTCAAGAAGGATTCATTCATATCTGAACTCTTCCTCTTGTGTATGTTCCTTGTACTAAGAACTGTAGTTTGATTTAGAACGTCAATGCTTTTAGATAATGTGCCTGAACCGATCAACTTTTGACATAGGAAATGTTCAAAACATTATCCAACAATACAAAATTATATCCTTTCTTTACTAATAAAGAGACTGATATGATTTTGTATATCAGGTTCGGTATCTAATAACATTTGTTCAGAATCAATGTATTCCGGTAATACAGGGTGACAGTGACCAACAGACTTGGCTGCAACACTTGCACCGTTTTCTGTCTCATGAAACTTATCACCCGTTCTCAGTTCTTTACCTATCTATAGCCCATGTAACAGATTACATATACGGGATCCTGATCCGGTATCACATACCCAGGACGTAAAGGATACTGAGAAATAGTTCTGTGTAATGAACACACCCGAAGATGATGCATCAACATGCACTTTCTTCGTTTGGGCGGCACGGGAAATCTGGTATTCCCCAATTTCCTGCTCTGTCTTATAACAATTATAAGTTGGAGCGGGACCAACGTTCCCCAGCTCAGTATAACAAGCGGGTTCGGTCAATATATCCGTTTTATTATCTTGATTAAGGCGTGATATGTTCGCTATCTGGAGAGAGAGAGAAGAAAACACTCAGCGTATGCTCTTGCAAGATTAGATTGGTTAATATATCTAATCAGGATGTCTCCCACTGTTTTAGTCAAATCTTCCTTCAAACCCTAAAAGGAAAGACTAGCCGGGATTAATTACACGCTACAAGTTCGCCAATCTTTCAGCCAGGCCAGTGTCGGTACTTTGAGGGAGGTCCCCCGTGCTTTCGCACGAACCTAATTAAAGTAAACCTCGTTTTCCCAGAGGCGTAACCCCGTTAACACCTTTCTAGACACCTACTTGATCGGCTAATTGTAATGTGTAAAACTCTCCCAGGAGTAACTCTTACTGGCAGCGGGTATCGGGATCCAACTATCTTATAGAAGGTATGCAATCTCATTGCAAATTTCAACACTTGAAATTCCCAATAATATTTTGCCCCTAGCGTCCTATGACCTTGACGGAGGTCAACAAACCATAGGCTACTAGTCAAGTTCAACCCGTTATTTCATGATTGAATTAAACCCACCCGCACGACCCTTGACGGAGGTCAACAAGGCCGCACGACTACCCTAACCCAATCTGCATCATATGCATAAGCAGATAAATACTAGTCAGCTACCGCACACTACGCCTTGACGGAGGCCAACAAACGTAGCACGAATACTAAGTAGGACTTATCTGAAATAACGGAGGGCTACGACAGGTTTTTCAGAAAACCTATTGCGTAATGAACTTGATATCGTT